>JAOPSE010000012.1:74896267-79696267 GCA_029449295.1 Zea luxurians
GGCATTCACGGAGCTTCAATGAGGGAGAGAGAAATGGACGCATTGAAGTTCAATAACGCCAAAAACGAATGGACGGTCGCGCGGGACGGTTGCAGGGCGCGTTCTGGGCGTGGATGGCGCGGTCGGCTCGGCTTCATGGCACGGGTCGCTCGGGTGGTGCAGGGGCTCGGCGCGGGTCGCGGAGTGCTGCCCTTGGCGCGGTTGGGTGCATAGGTTGCAGGGGCGCAGCTGAGCAGTCGAGTCAGGCTCCCGGTGTCGCGGGTGCAGGGCGCTGCGTGGTCGGCGTTGCGCGGGGTCGCGTCGGTGTCCTGGTCGGCGGTGCTGGGCGTCCTGGGTCGTGGATTGGGGCTCGGGGTGGCCGGGCGGGTCGGCGCGCACGGCTGGCGCGGCGTGGAAGCTCCCGGGCGCGGGTCTTGGCACGACGGGGGCTGGGCGCGGGGTCCTGGCGATGCTCGGCTTCGGGAAAGGGAGAGGAGGTGGTGGTGGCGGCGGCTAGGAGCAGGGAAAGGGCAGTGGAGAGGCGGCCGGCCGGAAGGGAGTAGGGCGCGCGGCTAGGTCAGGGGTGTTGGGCCTAATGGGTTAGTTTAGTTTAGGGTTTTTTTTTTCTTTTTTTCCTTTTTCTAAATTCGAAATATACTTTTAAATAATCCTAAAATTCATAATAATTAAACCAAAATAAAATGTTTATTTTTGTACTAATAATTTTTATCTATATTATTTATTATTTAAGAGAAAATGCTATTCAATATTCAAAAAAATCAATTACGAGCAATCAAAAGACATTCCACATGTAAAAAAAATCGAACTCTGAAAGAAAATTCATTACCATAATTACCATTATAAACTAAAATTATTAATATACATATTTTCCGAAAACCTTATTTTAGCAATTCATTATTGTTTTGTAAAATGATTTTTTCTTCACAAGATGAAATCCATAAATTGGATTTGTAAACCAATTCAAACAAAATATATGCTTCGGCATGAGTGCAACAAACACTTGGTGAAATTTTATCTATTCAAGAATTGTCCAAATTATTTATATTACCATTTGACTATTAGAAATCATAAGTATTTTTCCTTTCTATTGAAAAATAATAATATAAACTAAGTTATCTTCAATTGATGGATTTAGGGTGTTACATCACCTCACTAGGCTTTATGCACTAGCAATGAATACAAGTGAATGTGGGCAGCAAGACACTTAATGTGGCTGGTAGAGGGGGTATAAATACCCCCAACAACCAAAACTAGTGTTACTGTAGGCTACAGCGTATGGGCACACCAGACACTCCGGTGCGCCAACGGTGCGCTCCAACGGCTAGTTCTAATAGCTAGTGTTGCTCTGACAGCGCACCGGACAGTGAATAATGACTGTTGCACACAGGACAGTCCGGTGTGTGGCTAAAAATCGACTCAACGAACTCATTGCTCTTGGGTTTTCTTGAGGGCAGAGGGGCTGCCCCCGGGGCAGCCAGGGCCCACTGTCAGAGGTCGCACCGGACAGTCCGGTGCCCCTAAGACAACAAACCTACTTTCTTTTTTAGGTTTCTCTAACCCGATTTCGTTCTAACTTGTGAGTATGTTATAAAGTGACACTTAACACTAGTTGTGGGTGTAAACATGCACCAACACTACACTAGAATTCTCTTGGTCAAAACTACTCATCCACAACCACTCTTTATAGTACGGCTAAAATAAAAAGGAAGACCTAATTCTATACCAAGTGTCCACAACTCCTTCGACACTTGGAATATGAAGACCTTCATCTTTTGATTCGCCTTTTTCAGCCATCGCTTCAAGTTCTCATCTGAGGGATTGTTTTCATCATTGCAGCGCAACCTCATGTAATGCGACCTAACTTACCTTTTGTTCTGCAAACACACGTTAGTCACATATAATCTTATGTTGTCATTAATCACTAAAACCAACCAGTGGCCTAAATGCTTTCAATCTCCCCTTTTTGATGATTGATGACAACCCTACAAGAGTGTGAGTAGTTTGTTTGTTTTTCTGTCAATACTGAAGATAGTTAGTGATACTCAATAAGTTTGACAGAAAAAGTTATGTAATAGTATAGGAAGTATAAGCGCATACACAACATAAGTTTCTTGTTCACACAAGCATGAGATAAAGTCCGCTAACAAGAACTAAAAGACTGGTGACAACATCAAAAGGGTTACCTGAACCTATATCTTAGATGAAGAAGGAGGAGGTGGTGGTGCATCAGGTCATGGTCGAGGCAGTAGTGCAAACGTGAGCAAGGTATCGGAGTTAGTCTCGGATCCAGTATCTGTGGTAGAGGCTGGAGCTGGTGCTGACTCTAATGTTGGCTGTGGTGCAGGATTTGCTGGAGTAGTCACAGAAATAGCCACGACGATAGTGGTGACAGCAGACATTGGAGGCACTAGTGGCTGAGTGCTGACTGGTCCGACGACCTGGGTCGAGAAGTCCAGGGTGACCGGTCTGAGCGGAGAGATGGAAGGACCAAAGGAGTGGAGGTGGGGTCCTGACTGAAGCGCGGGCACAATAGCAGCCTGAAGAGCAGGATGTAGAGCAGACTACACTAGAGGGATGGAACACTGGTGTGCTGAAGGATATGTGTCATGAAAGCTCGATGCTCTACCCTATCTATGAGAAGCTGCTACTGAAGAGTGTCCTGACGATCCAAATGGTCTGAAACATGGATAGCATCCACTCGGACAACTACTGCTGGAAACCTGCCTATCTGGTCTGCTCTGCTGCCATGTGAGCCTGATGCTGAGTGAGAGACTGAAGAATCGCAGCCAATGTAGGGTCAATTGCAGGAGGAGTAGCCAGAGGAGTAGCACTGGAGCACCAGCCTTGTGATCATGGGAACGAGGTGGCACGGGAGGTGGTGGCGGAATCCCCAAATCCTGATAATCATCGAAAGAAGTATCTACAGCTGCACCCTGATCCTCAAACTGTCAAATGGCCTCGTCCTCAACCTCTGAAATCTGGCGCCAGTGGATCAACTGGAGCTGGAGCAGTGTCCTCAGGAGCTAGACGGTAGAAGCCAAACTGAAGTCTGGAGGCCTCAAGGGTGGCCTAGAACTGAGGAGGCTAGATCAGCTGAGCAAAGATATGGCAGAGGTAGTGTGCATATGGTAGCTGACGTTGAGCCCAAAGACCATCTAACATTGTATCTTTGATCTCACAGATCAGAAAATCAACCACATCAAATATTGAATGAGAGACCAGGACACCAAGGAGCCAGAGCTGAATATGAGTGGTAGCTCTTTGTAGCCCATCCTTGGTAGCAGGATGTGTCTCATGAGCTCATACAGAAACTTTGCTGCTAGAGTGAAATCAGCTATAGAATGATGAGACCCGTCTGTGAACGAAGGTCTAAACAGAGCGGTGACGTGAGCGGTGCCAAGGGCTACTCCATCGTGAGGGCAACGAGGAGGATCTAAACTACCATAGCACATCCTGTGAAGCCTCGTCAATGACTTAAGAAAAACCAAAATGCTCTCTGATTTGAGCAGCATGCAGAGTGACATCCTCATGCTCAAACCGAAACCTTATCCACTGATGGTCTGGGTCGATCCAAAACTGTGCGATAGAAAACTTTGAGCCACTCTTCAACATATCTGCCACCGAAAGTCAGTAAAGAGTATAGACCTAGAGATAAGTGATATGACCCTCTTACTCTACACCGCCACTGAACGGAAAGTAGTGAGATCCAAATGTCGGTGAGCCCTCAGAGCGATTTGAGCTGACAGTTGTGCCTGAGAAGGACTCATGGGTCCAGGTGCTGAATAGTTGTGCATCCATTGGGTCCTCAAAGCAGGTAGCCACGAGTCCACGAGCACGTGTCTAAACCGATGTACCCTGGCCGCTGTGGCCCTCTGAAGATCAAGTAGACGAGGATCAGCATCAAGAGGTCGCACCTCAGTCTCGTCACGCTCTTGGAAGCAAGGTGGAAGAATGGGTGGAGCGGAAGCGGGAGCAGTGGAAGCTGGTGTGGTGGAGGTGGTGGGCGCAACAGGTGTGGTGAAAGGCTCGAGAAAGGTAGGAGCTGGCGAAGTGGGAGGTGGAGTTGGTGACTGGGTCTAAGGGAGTGGACCGAGCAGTGGAGAATCAAGTCCGAGATGAGAGGCGACGAACTCAGAAAGCAATCTAATTGGAGGAAATCCTTGGCTGACCTCCCTGCTCTGCCTGATCTGCTGCTGCGGCAGCAACTGCTGCACGAGTGGCTCTATCCAAACGTCTCTTCTTCTTGTCCCTTGCTGCTCAAGGTAGACTGGCTTCCTGTCTGATGGGGCGAGGAGGGTCCTGGTCATCTCCTCCCCCTAGCGGTGTGACATTCTTCGTCCACACCATCCTGAACCTAGCTACTGACACACTACAAGATAATGAGAAAAGGTATGCGAGAGCAGTAGGTAAGGACTGATTTAGAATGAAATAGCTACCTGGAACGTCTCGAGAGAGAAGAACTTGACATGATAGGAGATGCGCAGGCGAGTAGGTGGGATCACTGAAATGACAGAAGAGGTGACCACATATTAGTCACATAGTCATAAGTATATGAAATGTGAATAAATACATACACATAGATTTATGACACAAAAGCTGAGAGTTTTGGAAAAACAAAGGTCAAACGGCGCGAGAACGCGTTTGAACGATGAATTGTGTCATAGAGAGTTTGAAATTCGAAATGGGGCATGAAATGACTAGAAAGTGAGCTGATACTTCACGGATAGGTAAATATGTATGAGAATGAGTGAAATGAGTGCTTGGTTTATAGTTTGGTTGAGGAAAAATAATTTTAGCACTCAGCTTGAAAAGGATCACCATAAAGATGAATAGGTTGTGTAACAGGTGCCTAGAGTATTGGATAGGTGTGAAATTTGACGTATGAGGTACTGGTAGTAGCTGGAGTGTGCTGAAAAAGTTGGGGTCGATCTGAGCTTGTTTGAACTGTTTAGGCATTTCACTGAGCACTTGGTGTGCGAGGATTTAGAACTGCGGTGAAATGGCTATTTTAGATGTGAAACCCTCCCTAGGGAGCTCAATACCTATAGGGGAAGGATTAATAGATACCAGGGACACTCAAGCATACAAAAGATTCACTGATTTCACAAGATATGGATGGATTTGAGGAAATTGAGATAGGGGTGGTAGGATTTTTCACTGGAGAGAAAGAACAGAGAGACTGGGGGAGGAGCTGCTCACCAGAGGGAAGGAACTCAAGCCCTACCTGGTGCTGCTCGCCGAAGCACAACACCGGTGATTGCCGGCGGGGGGGGGGGGGACAGGGCATTGGTGGAGGGAGAGCAGTAAGAGAGGCAAGAGCTAGGGCAGAGCGAGTGAAAGAAAAGCCTGGCCTCAGGCTTGGGCAGGGAAAAGCTTTTTTAAAAATGTGTCATGGCACACTGGACAGTGTACAGTGCCTGTCCGATGCACACCGGACAGGGCCGCACAAAGGCAAAGCCACACGTGCCCAGCTGGTGCACCGGACATTACTGAGAGCACCTAGAGGGGGGGGGTGAATAGGTGATCCTGTAAAAATCAACACTAAATAGCCACAAAACTTTGTTAAGTGTTAGTACGGCTAAGTAGCGAGCTCTTGCAAACACACAAGTAACATAGAGAAATAATCACAAGAGACTTAGTGGTTTATCCCGTGGTTCGGCCAAGTGTAACACTTGCCTACCTCCACGTTGTGGCGTCCCAATGGACGAGGGTTGCACTCAACCCCTTTCAAGTGATCCTATGATCAACTTGAATACCACGGTATTTCTTTGCTTTTCTCTTTTTCTCGTTTGCGAGGAATCTCCACAAGTTGGAGTCTCTCGCCCTTACAATAAAGATCACGGTGAAAGCACAAGAGTAAGGATGTGAAGCAACACACACAAATCCGTAGCAATACACACGCACACAAGCCAAGACTTGAGCTCAAAATGAAGCACAACGAGTTCACTATAAGAACAGAGCTCAAATCACTAACGAGGTCGATCAAGTGCGCGAAGACTCCTCCATGCGCCTAGGGGTCCCTTTACAGCCCCAAGGCAGCTAGGAGCCGTTGGAGGCATTCTTGGAAGGCTAATCTTGCCTTCTGTCAGGTGGCGCACCGGACAGTCCGGTGCGCCACCAGATAGTCATTGTAGCTGTCCGGTGCGCAATCTCCTTCCTTTTATGGCGCATCCGACCATTACAGATTCGTGGCAGTTGGCGCACCGGACACTGTCCGGTGCACACCGGACAGTTCGGTGCCCCCTGCCGACCGTTGGCGCGCCCACGCGTCGCGCGAAGATTGCGCGGCCGACCGTTGGCGCAGTCGACCGTTGGCTCACCGGACAGTCCGGTGAACCACCAGACAGTCAGGTGAATTTTAGCCGTACGCCATTGAACTTTTCCCGAGAGCGACGACTTTGCCGCGGATGACTCACCGGACAGTCTGGTGCACCATCGGACAGTCCGATGATTTATAGCCGTACACCATCGTCGAGTCCCGAGAGTGGACTATTCATCGGAGGCTGGCCTGGCGCACCGGACACTGTCCGGTGCACCACTGGACACTGTCCGGTGCATCACCGGATAGTCCGCTGCACCTAGACCGAGCAGAAGTTGGCTATACACAGCCAACTCATTTCCAATTGCTTTTCTCCTATTTCTAGCACTTAGACACAATACATTAGTACCCAAATCAATGTACTAAGTCTAGAAACGTACCTTGTTATATGATTTGCACTTCTTCAATCTTTGGCACTAATTAACACTTACAATATAGGTGTTGGGCACTTAATCACCAAAACACTTTAGAAATGGCCCAAGGGCACATTTCCCTTTCAATCTCCCCCTTTTTGGTGATTTATGCCAACACATCAAAAGCAACCAAAAGAAGTGCAACATCAATGCAATTGAGAACAAGAATTGTTTTTGATTCAAATTTGGCATATTTGGATCATTCTTTGCCACCACTTGGTTTGTTTTTGCAAATCAAATTCAATTTCCTATCTCTAAGTCAAACACACTTGTTTAGGCAAGAAGAGAGATATTCCAATGGAAAAAAATTGATCAAGAGCCAAAACTCCCCCTTTTTCCCATAATCAAACATTCTCCCCACAAGAGACCAGCTTTTGACAATAAGAGACAATTAGAGTATTTTGACAACCAAAAGTTCTAACTCTACTATTTTCAATAATTCTCAAGTGGTAGCTGATCCATTTGCTTTGGCCTTAATTTCTCCCCCTTTGGCATTAAGCACCAAAACAGGATCATTCTTGGCCCTTTAACCCCATTGCCTCACCAAAATTGCCAATTAAGAGCAAAAAGGCAATAAGAGCATAGATATGAACTTGGAGTTATTACCGGAGTGTAGTGGAAGTCTTTGCATGGTCCAAGTTTCACCTTTCCCTTTCAATTCACTTTTGAGACTAAAACAAGAACTCAAACACAAAGGTTAGTCTCAAAGGGTCAAGTTGTAGCATGCCTCCCCCTAAATAAGTGCATCACTTGCAAATGGACTTGTGAGGTCTGGGGATCATGTGTACAACTTGAGCACCACAAACATAGATTGAAATGCATAAATTACATGATCAAAGGCATAAAACACATGTATGCTATAGATCAATCCAAGTTACCGAATCTAAGACATTTAGCTCACTACGCAACCTGCAAAACCTTTTCTCATCTAAAGGCTTGGTGAAGATATCGGCTAGCTGGTTCTCGGTGTTAATATGGTACACCTCGATATCCCCCTTTTGCTGGTGGTCTCTCAGGAAGTGATGCCGGATGTCTATGTGCTTAGTGCGGCTGTGTTCAACAGGATTATCCGCCATGCGGATTGCACTCTCATTGTCACATAGGAGTGGGACTTTGCTCAGATTGTAGCCAAAGTCCCGGAGGGTTTTGCCTCATCCAAAGTAGTTGCGCGCAACACTGTCCTGCGGCAACATACTCGACTTCAGCGGTGGATAGGGCAACAGAAGTTTGTTTCTTTGAACTCCAAGACACCAGGGACCTTCCTAGGAATTGGCACGTCCCTGATGTACTCTTCCTATCAACCTTGCACCCGGCATAATCAGAGTCTAAATATCCAATCAAGTCAAAGGTAGACCCCTTTGGATACCAGATCCTAAAGCAAGGCGTAGCGACTAAATATCTAAGAATCTGCTTAACGGCCACAAGGTGACACTCCCTTGGGTCGGATTGATATCTAGCACACATGCATACGCTAAGCATAATATCCGGTCTACTAGCACATAAATAAAGCAAGGAACCTATCATAGACCAGTATGCCTTTTGATCAATGGACTTACCTCCTTTATTGAGGTCTACATGTCCATCGGTTCCCATTGGTGTCTTCGCGGGCTTGGCGTCCTTCATCCCGAACCGCTTGAGCAAGTCTTGCGTGTACTTCGTTTGGGAGATGAAGGTGCCGTCCTTGAGTTGCTTCACTTGGAACCCAAGGAAGTAGTTCAACTCGCCCATCATCGACATCTCAAGTTTCTGTGTCATCACCCTACTAAACTCCTCACAAGACTTTTGGTTAGTAGAACCAAATATTATGTCATCGACATAGATTTGGCACACAAATAGGTCACCATCACATGTCTTAGTGAAAAGAGTTGGATCGGCTTTCCCAACCTTGAAAGCATTAGCAATTAGGAAATCTCTAAGGCATTCATACCATGCTCTTGGGGCTTGCTTAAGTCCATAGAGCGCCTTAGAGAGCTTACACACATGGTCGGGGTACCGTTCATCTTCAAAGCCAGGGGGTTGCTCCACGTACACCTCCTCCTTGATTGGCCCGTTGAGGAAAGCGCTCTTTACATCCATTTGGAACAACCTGAAAGAGTGGTGAGCGGCATAGGCTAATAGAATGCGAATAGACTCTAGCCTAGCCACAAGAGCAAAAGTCTCCTCGAAATCCAAACCTGCGACTTGGGCATAACCTTTTGCCACAAGTCGAGCCTTGTTTCGTGTCACCACCCTGTGCTCGTCTTGCTTGTTGCGGAACACCCACTTGGTTCCCACAATGTTTTGCTTGGGACGTGGCACCAGGGTCCAAACTTCATTTCGCTTGAAGTTGTTGAGCTCTTCCTGCATGGCCAACACCTAATCCGGATCTTGCAAGGCCTCTTCTACCCTGAAAGGCTCAATAGAAGAGACAAACGAGTAATGCTCACAAAAATTAGCTAGACCGTGAGCGAGTTGTTACTCCCTTGCTTTTATCACCCAAAATCTGGTCGATGGAATGATTCCTTTGAATCATCGCTCGGACTTGAGTTGGAGGGGCCTATGGTGCTTCTTCCTCCAAAGCTGGGTCTTCTTGTGCTCCCCCTTGATCGCACGCCTCCTCTTGAGGAACCTGTTCATCATCTTGATTTGGGGGATGCACCATTGTTGAGGAAGAAGGTTGATCTTGTTCTTGGTGTTCCAGTGGTCGCACATCTCCAATTGCCATGGTGCGAATTGCGTCCGTTGGAACATCATCTTCATCTACATCATCAAGATCAACTTGCTCTCTTGGAGAGCTATTAGTTTCATCAAATACAACGTCGCTAGAGACTTCAACCAAACCCGATGATTTGTTGAAGACTCTATACGCCTTTGTATTTGAGTCATAACCTAACAAAAACCCTTCTACAGCTTTGGGAGCAAATTTGGAATTTCTACCTTTCTTTACTAGAATATAACATTTACTCCCAAATACATGAAAGTATGACACGTTGGGTTTGTTACCGGTTAGAAGTTCATACGAGGTCTTCTTGAGGAGGCGATGAAGGTAGACCCGGTTTATGGCGTGGCAAGCTGTGTTCATAGCTTCCGACCAAAACCGCTTGGATGTCTTGAATTCTCCAAGCATCGTCCTCGCCATGTCTATAAGCGTCCTGTTCTTCCTCTCTACCACACCGTTTTGTTGTGGTGTGTAGGGAGCGGAGAACTCGTGCTTGATTCCTTCCTCCTCAAGGTACTCCTCCACTTGTAAGTTCTTGAATTCGGACCCGTTGTCGCTTCTTATCTTTTTCACCTTGAGCTCAAATTCGTTTTGTGCTCTCCTTAGAAAGCGCTTTAGGGTCCCTTGGGTTTTCTGATTTATCCTGCAAAAAGAATACCCAAGTGAAGCGGGAAAAATCATCAACAACAACAAGACCATACTTACTTCCCCCGATGCTGAGGTAGGCGACGGGTCTGAAGAGGTCCATATGAAGTAGCTCCAGAGGTCTTGATGTGGTCATCACATTCTTGCTGTGATGAGTGCTTCCCACCTGTTTACCTGCTTAACAAGCTGCACAAGATCTATCTTTTTCGAAAAACACATTTGTTAGACCTAACACATGTTCTCCCTTTAGAAGTTTATGAAGGTTCTTCATCCCAACATGTGCTAGACGGTGATGCCACAACCAGCCCATGCTAGTCTTAGCAATTAAGCATGTATCTAGATCGGCCTCCTCTTTCGAAAAATCAACTAAGTAGAGTTTACCGTCTAGTACACCCTTAAAAGCTAATGAACCATCACTCCTTCTAAAGACAGACACATCTACATTGGTAAATAGACAATTGTATCCCATATTACATAGTTGACTGACAGATAATAAATTGTACCCGAGCGATTCAACTAAAAACACATTAGATATGGAATGCTCGGATAAAATGGCTATCTTTCCTAGTCCTTTAACCTTGCCTTGGTTCCCATCTCCAAAGATGGTCGAATCTTGGGAATCTTTGTTCTTGACGTAGGAGGTGAACATCTTCTTCTCCCCTGTCATGTGGTTTGTGCATCCGCTGTTGATAATCCAGCTTGAGCCCCCGGATGCATAAACCTGCAAGGCAAATTAGGCTTGGGTTTTAGGTACCCAACTCTTGTTGGGTCCTACAAGGTTAGTTACAAAAGTCTTTGGGACCCAAATGCAAGTATTGTCTCCCTTGCATTTGGACCCCATTTTTCTAGCAACCACTTTTTCATTTTTACATGAAAGTACAAAAGTAGTGTTGCAAGCATGAAAGACAGTGGTAGGTTTATTACACACTTTCCTAGGAGCATGAGACACAAAATTTCTCCTAGGCCTACCATTAAAATTAGAACTTGAAGCAATCATGGCATGTGAGTCAAAAGCATTATAACTCCTATTATAATGAGAATTTCTAGAAAATTTTCTATCATTGTACATGAAAGCATGATTCTTTTGACTACCACTAGCCATAGGGGCCTTCCCTTTCTCCTTGCTGGAAATGGGAGCCCTTTGACTTGTTAAGTTCTTGGCTTCCTTTCGAAAGCCAAGCCCATCCTTAATTGAGGGATGTCTACCAATGGTGTAGGCATCCCTAGCAAATTTTAACTTATCAAAATCTATCTTGCAAGTCTTAAGTTGAGCATTAAGACTTGCCACCTCATTATTTAATTTATTAATTGATGTAAGGTGTTCAACACAAGCATCAAAATCAAAATCCTTACACCTATTACAAATGACAACATGTTCTACACAAGATCTAGTTTTATTAGCTACTTCTAGCTTAGCATTTAAATCGTCATTAGCACTCTTTAAGCTAGACACAGTTTCATGACAAGCAGATAATTTAGAAGACAACATTTCATTTCTTTTAATCTCTAAAGCAAGAGATTTTTGTACACTAACAAACTTATCATGCTCTTCATACAAAATATCCTCTTGCTTTTCTAAGAGTCTATTCTTTTCATTTAAAGCATCAATTAATTCATTGATTTTATCTATTTTAGTTCTATCTAGACCTTTGAACAAGCTTGAGTAATCTACTTCATCATCACTAGAGTCATCATCACTTGAAGTAGTATACTTAGGGGTATCTGGAGCGCTTACCTTTTTCTCTTTTGCCATGAGGCAAGTATGGCTCTCGTTGGGGAAGAGAGACGACTTGTTGAAGGCTAAGGCGGCGAGTCCTTCGTCGTCAGAGTCGGAAGAAGAGCAATCCGAATCCTATTCTTTGCCAAGGTGTGCCTCGCCCTTCGCCTTCTTGTAGGCCTTCTTCTTCTCACTCTTCCTGCTCTTTTCTTGTTCCTGGTCATTAGCATTATCAGCACAATTTGCTATAAAATGACCATCTTAACACATTTAAAGCAGGAGCGCTTTCCCTTTGCTTTGCTCTTGGTGGAATGCTCCTTGCGTCCTTTTAGCGCGGTCTTGAAGCGCTTGATGATGAGGGCCATCTCATCCTCGTTTAGCCCGGCAGCCTCAACTTGTGCCACCTTGCTAGGTAACACCTCCCTGCTGCTGCTTGTTGCCTTGAGTGCAACGGGCTGGGGCTCATAGATGGGCATTGGGCCGTTCAATGCATCATCAACATATCTGGCTTCCTTGACCATCATACGCCCGCTAACAAACTTTCCGAGTATCTCCTCGGGCGTCATCTTTGTGTACCTGGGATTTTCACGTATGAGGTTCACAAGATGAGGGTCAATAACAGTGAAAGACCTGAGCATAAGTCGGACGACGTCATGGTCTGTCCATCTCGTGCTTCCATAGCTCCTGATCTTGTTGACTAGGGTCTTGAGCCTGTTGTACGTTTGCGTTGGCTCCTCTCCCCTGATCATGGCAAACCTTCCTAGCTCGCCTTCCACCAACTCCATTTTGGTGATCATGGTGGCGTCGTTCCCCTCATGTGAAATCTTGAGGGTGTCCCATATTTGCTTGGCGTTGTCCAAGCCGCTCACCATGTTGTATTCATCCCTGCACAATGATGCTAACAAAACAGTGGTAGCTTGTGCATTCTTATGAATTTGTTCGTTAATGAATATAGAGTTATCCGTACTATCAAATTGCATTCTATTCTCAACTATCTCCCAAATACTAGGATGGAGAGAGAAAAGATGACTACACATTTTGTGACTCCAAAAAGCGTAGTCCTCTCCATCAAAGTGTGGAGGTTTACCAAGAGGAATAGAAAGCAAATGGGCATTGGAATTATATGGAATACGAGAATAATCAAATGAAAAATTTGAGTTAACCAGTTTCTTTTTCTCGTCGTAGTCGTCGTCTCTTGTGGAAGAAGAAGACTCGTCGCTGTCGTAGTAGACGATCTTCTTGATGCGCCTCTTCTTCTTCCCGTCCTTCTTCTTATGACTCGAGCCAGAGTCAGTGAGCTTGTCGTCCCTTGGCTCATTGAAGATGGACTCCTTCTCCTTATCGTTGACCATCATCCCCTTTCCCTTAGGATCTATCTCTTCGGGCGATTAGTCCCTTACGTGAAGAGTACGGCTCTGATACTAATTGAGAGCACCTAGAGGGGGGGGGGGGGTGAATAGGTGATCCTGTAAAAATCAACACTAAATAGCCACAAAACTTTGTTAAGTGTTAGTACGGCTAAGTAGCGAGCTCTTGCAAACACACAAGTAACATAGAGAAACAATCACAAGAGACTCAGTGGTTTATCCCGTGGTTCGGCCAAGTGTAACACTTGCCTACCACCACGTTGTGGCGTCCCAATGGACGAGGGTTGCACTCAACCCCTTTCAAGTGATCCTATGATCAACTTGAATACCACGGTATTTCTTTGCTTTTCTCTTTTTCCCGTTTGCGAGGAATCTCCACAAGTTGGAGTCTCTCGCCGTTACAATAAAGATCACGGTGAAAGCACAAGAGTAAGGATGGGAAGCAACACACACAAATCCATAGCAATACACAAGCACACAAGCCAAGACTTGAGCTCAAAATGAAGCACAACGAGTTCACTACAAGAATGGAGCTCAAATCACTAACGAGGTCGATCAAGTGCGCGGAGACGGAGTGTGGAAGACTTAGAATGCTCAAAGTATGCTTGGGTGACTCCTCCATGCGCCTAGGGGTCCCTTTTATAGCCCCAAGGCAGCTAGGAGCCGTTGGAGGCATTCTTGGAAGGCTAATCTTGCCTTCTGTCGGGTGGCGCACCGGACAGTCCGGTGTGCCACCAGACAGTCACTATAGCTGTCCGGTGCGCGATCTCCTTCCTTTTATGGCGCATCCAACCATTGCAGATTCGTGGCAGTTGGCGCACCGGACAGTCCGGTTCCCCCTGCCGACCGTTGGCGCGCCCACGTGTCGCGTGAATATTCCACAGTCGACCGTTGGCTCACCGGACAGTCCGATGAATTTTAGCTGTACGCCGTTGAACTTTTCCTGAGAGCGACGACTTCGCTGTGGACGACTCACCAGACAGTCTAGTGCACCACCGGACAGTCCGGTGATTTATAGCCATACACCACCGTCGAGTCCCGAGAGTGGCCTATTCACTGGAGGCTGGCCTGGCGCACCGGACAGTCCGGTGCACCCAGATCGAGCAGAAGTTGGCTGTACACAGCCAACTCATTTCCAATTGCTTTTCTCCTGTTTCTAGCACTTAGACACAATACATTAGTACCCAAATCAATGTACTAAGTCTAGAAACGTACCTTGTTATATGATTTGCACTTCTTCAATCTTCGACACTAATTAACACTTAGAGTATAGGTGTTGGGCACTTAATCACCAAAACACTTTAGAAATGACCCAAGGGCACATTTCCCTTTCAATTACACAGTGCAATGTCCGGTGCACACCGGACTGTCCAATGAGCCCATATAAAGGGCATATTTGATTTTTTCTAGGAATTTTGAACCAAACCAAATCCCAACTTATAAGCACACAAAAGAACACCTGTTGGGACAGGTATTGGCACCCTCACATATTCTCTCATATTTTTCAAAATATTGTGCCATAGGCTAGATAGTTTTTTTAGAGAAATTACCAAATGGTGAGATTTTGCATTTGTGTGTTGCACTAGGGGTTTCAAATATGAATTGAGTTGTGAATACTCCACCTAAGTGCAGTACCTCATGCACATCTCAAAAACCAACAATAGCATAGAAAATGAAATTTAAGTACCAAAATCTTAAAACCTATAACTTGTCAAGTTTGAGCCCGAGTTAAGCCTTTTCGATCTCTTTGTTGGCGGTTATCTCAACTAGGTTAGAGAAGTCCTAGATGCAATACAAAAAATTTAAATATGCAATGCAAACTTGACATCACCATTTTATGATTAAGTAAAATTTCTGAGATCAAGAATATTTAGCTCATTACTCAACATGCCAAAGCAGGTTTTGTCTAAAGGCTTTGTGAAAATATCCGCTAATTGATCTTCTGATCTCACTCCTTATAATATTATATCCCCTTTAGCAACATGATCTCTGAGGAAGAGATGACGGATATCAATGTGCTTGGTGTGAGAGTGTTGTACAGGATTGTTAGCAATTTTAACAGCACTCGCATTATCACACAACAAAGATACCTTTTCTAGAACTACACCATAGTCTAGAAGAGTTTGTTTCATATAAAGAATTTGTGTGCAACAAGCACCCGCGACAATGTATTCCTCTTTGGCGGTTGACAAGGCAACACTGTTTTGCTTTTTAGAAGTCCATGAAACTAGTGATCTCCCAATCAAATGCCACCCTCTAGAAGTACTTTTCCTATCAATTTTGCAACCGACGTAATCCGAATCGGAATAGCCAATTAATTCAAAAGTAGCTCCTTTGGGATACCAAAGGCCAACACTTGGGTGTGCTTAAGATACCTAAGAATTCTTTTAACATTGCTAAGATGAGCTTTCTTAGGGTTTGCTTGAAATCAAGCACACATACAGACACTAAACATGATATCAGGCCTAAATGTGGTAAGATACAATAAACTACCAATCATAGAACGGTAAAGAGTTTGATCAACTGGGTTACCTCCCTCATCTAGGTCGAGATGTCCATTAGTAGGCATGGGTGTCTTGATTGGTTTGCAATTCTCCATTTTGAATCTTTTCAACAAGTCTTTGGTGTACTTCTCTTGAGAGAGTAAGTTGCCATCTTTCATTTGCTTGACTTGGAAGCCGAGGAAAAAGGTTAGCTCACCAATCATTGACATCTCAAACTCCTTCGACATCAACTCACCAAATTCCTTGCAATGACAAACATTTGTCAAGCCAAAGATTATATCATCAACATAAACTTGACAAATGAAAATATCATAGTTATGTTTCTTTGGGAATAGAGTGGTGTCAACGGTCCCGATCTTGAAGCCCTTCTCAATGAGGAAGTCACGAAGGCACTCAAACCAAGCCCTTAGAGCTTGCTTTAGACCATATAGCACCTTGGACAACTTGTAAGAATGATTAGGATATCTAGGGTCTTCAAACCTGGGTGGTTGCTCAACATATACTAGTTTATTTATGAAGCCATTTAAAATGAACTTTTTACATCCATTTGATAAAGTTTTATGTCATAGTAGGATGAATATGCAAGAAGGATATAGATGGCTTCAAGTCGAGCAATAGGTGCAAAGGTCTCTCCAAAATCTAAACCTTCAACTTAAGAGAACCCCTTTGTGACAAGCCTTGCCTTGTTCTGCACAATTACACCTTGATCAACTTGTTTGTTTTGGAACACCCACTTTGTTCCAATGATTCTTGCATCTTGTGGAGGCTTCTCCAGGGTCCAAACTTGATTTCGGGTGAAGTTGTTTAATTCTTCTTGCATGGCATTCTCCCAGTCCGGATCCTATAGCGCCTCATCTATACATGTAGGCTCAACACAAGAAACAAAAGAGTGATGTTCAATAAATGAAGCATATCTTTGAGAATGAGTAATAACCCCTTGTGAAGGATTCCCAATGATGAGATCTTGTGTATGTGCTTATAGTAGTGATGAGCTCCTCTTGTCAATGACTTAGGAAGTAGATCTTGGAGCATCAACATCTTCGGCTTGTACCCTTGCTTGTTCATGAGAGACAAATATATCTTCATGTAACACCTCAAAACCATCAACTAAAAATAATACATTTAAAATATTAGTAGTAATAATAGTAAAGAATTTTTCTTTAAGTGTTTGATTTTATTTGCCTTTAGAATAATTTTTGTTTGCTCATATTTGATTTATGGTTGTTTCGTAGGATTTCTTTTATATTGAAAGCCCAATTAATTAATATAAAAACATTGGTCCAAAAATTAGTATTTTAGTTGTAAATAGTTTTGGTATAATTATTATGATTTTTAGAAATATTTAAAAATATATTTGTTTATATTTTTAATGGAAAGAAAAGAAAAAAAAGGAAAAAGTCAGTCGAAATCCTATCCGTTTTGGCCCAGCCGACCCAACTGCGGCCTAGCCGCCTCCCCACTTCCCCTCATCTCTCTCTCTCACTTGCGCATGGGCCCCACCCGCATGGGGGCCTTCTTCCACCTCTGGCCGCACCACCGCGTGCCCTGGGCGCCCGCCCGCCGTCGCGCTTGGCCGACTGCCTACCCAGCCGAGCCGTCTTGACGCTGGCTGAGCCACCCCCTCGCCTTCCCCAAACCCATAATCGCTGCCCCATTCACTCCCTCCTTTTCCTCTCCTCATTAGTGGAGAAACCGCGGCCTTCAATGGCATCAATGGAGTTAAACCCGCCGGCGCCCCTTTACCTCCCCTGGCGTCCCTTCCTCTCTCCCTCCCTCTCTATAAAGCCGAGGCCGAGCCCCATCTCTGTCCCTCCCCTACCCGTGCTCCCTCATCTCTCTCCCTTGTCTCGCCGCCACGCCGTGCCCAGCCACCTCGCTGGAGCTCGCCACCGCGCCCTGCTCACCAGAGCCCCGTCGAACCACTGCGCTGAAGCCCCACCCAACGCTGTGCCACCCCCTGTCCTGCTCCCTGCTCGGCCGAACACCCCCTCCATCGAGACTCCCTACCTGTCGAGCTCCCTACACACAAGCACTAGCTAAAGGTAGAAGAAAACCATTTTACATTTTAGCCCTCCGATTTTCTGTAAATTATTCTTGTATTTTCTGCAGTACAAAGTATTTAAAAGAAGTCCAAAAATCTTACGTGCTACTCCCCGAAGAATACGTGTAATTGTGAATCAACCTCGACAATAGTATTATGGATATGGAAATTATTTTTTATATTTCAAAAAATAAATAGGTTATGCCATGATTCTTTAATTTTGTGATGTAGAACTAGAAACGTTTGTGACTAACTTCTCATTTTAGCGCATAAAACGATATTATGCTAATAGTGGTTTAAGTATAAGTTTTACCAATATAGAAAATGAAAGGGGTACTAGGCCACCACGTCTTGTTGGTCAGGTTAAAATATAGATTTTCACTAATCAGGATATAAGTATTCATACGTATATCACTTAATCACTTAGAATTAGTAAAATATCTATTCATGACGAAATAATGACAATTATGATACTGAAGTCCGAAATTAGTAATTTACATTAATTCTTAGAATATTAATGTTATGTGATTTGTAAATAAACATTTTAGCAATACGTATAATTTCTATTTAGAAAGGAAAGGATAAAACCCAAAAAACTATTATTAGTCATAAAGAAAATAATTAATTAGTAGTTATTTTCCATAAAATTTGTTAAGTCATTTTATCTACGCTATATTAGATAAAATAGCTTCGTAGTCACATGCCCATATAAATTTCAACAATGGTAACTCAAAGTGGAAAATTTAGTGGATTAATAAAATAGTTATGATTCACACATTATTTATAAGTATAGTTGCGTGATATGTGATTGTGAAAGGAAAATGTGCCATTGGGCTATTTCTATAAGTGCTTTGGTGATTAGATGCCCAACACATATTGATTTAGTTCTTATGTGCCAAACGAGTGAGAAGTGCATATCAAAGAACAAGGTATGTTTCTAGACTTAGTATATTGTTTTTGAATACTTACATGTTTATCTAAGTGCTAGAAATAGTGCCAAGAAAAGAAGAAAAGAGTTGGAGAAGATGTGGCTCAGTGCAGCAAAAAACCAGCACCAGCCTGGCACACCGGACTGTTCGGTGGTACACCGGACAGTGTCCGGTGCCCCAGGCTGGCCCAGCAGTGAACTGTCCGCTCTCGGGAATCGGCGGGGCGACGTGGCTAAAAATCACCGGACTGTCTGGTGGTGCACCGGACTGTCCGGTGAGTCTTCAGTGCCCGCGCCGAAGTCCTTCGGCGACGAACTCGTCGCTCTCGGGAAAAGGAGAAAGCGCCGCGGCTGTAATTCACCGGACTGTCCGGTGAGTCAGAGCTGCCCGAGCCAACGGTCGATAGCGCAATCAGCGGGTGATGCATGGCCTAGGCCAACGGTCGGTTGGACACACTGGACTGTTCGGTGTGCACCGGACAGTGTCCGGTGCACCAACAGGACCGCCGTCCCAACGATCGGATGCGCTAGATAAGGAAGGAGATCACGCATCGGACTGCTACAGTAGCTGTTCGGTGGTGCACCGGACTGTCCGGTGCACCACTCAACAGAAGGCAAGAATTGCCTTCTAGGTTGATCTCCAACGGCTCCTAGCTGCCTTGGGGCTATAAAAGGGACCCCTAGGCGCATGGAGTAGAACACCTAGCATTCACTAAGCATCCTAAGACTCCCAAACTCTGCCTGCACGCATTTGATCTGTTGTGTTAGTGATTTGAGCTCCGTTTGAGTTGTGAACTCCCTGTGCCGTGTTTCGAGCTCAAGTCTTGGCTTGTGTGCGTGTGTGTGCTACGGATTTGAGTCTTGCGTGTGTTGCTCTCCCTCTCTTACTCTTGTGCTTCTTTGTGATCTATATTGTAAGGGCGAGAGGCTCCAACTTGTGGAGATTCCTCGCAAACGGGAGAAGAACACTAAACAAAAAGACCGTGCTATTCAAGTTGCTCCGTGGATCACTTGAAAGGGGTTGAGAGCAACCCTCGTCCATTGGGACGCCAAAACGTGGAAGTAGGCAAGTGTTATACTTGGCCGAACCACAGGATAAAACACTGTGTCTCTTGTGCTGCTTTTCTCTGTGATTTTTTTGTTCGCAAGAGCTCGCTTCATAGCAACTTGGTTAACTCGCACTAACACTTTTATAATCAAGTTTGTGGCTATTTAGTGTTTGATTTCACAGGATCACCTATTCACCCCCCCTCTAGGTGCTCTCAGATTGTTTATGTAATGGTTAATGTTACACATGTAATGGTGTATGTTTATTTATTTGGCCTATGTATTCTTTTGTATGTACGATACATGAATCGATGTTAGAAGCTGACTGTGAGGTAGACAAACCAAACCCGTTCGAGAACGATCCACAGGACACGTTCGAGCAAGGAAAGTGGATTCTCCCTCTACATTTCTATTTGTACCCAAGTAATGCATACAATAATGTTTACTTTTCAGATATTTGCATAATTTGATGGGATTTACCTAAATAGGATTTCCTAGAATTACCAACGCTATTCCTTGATTACCCTGGGATAAATACTATGCTTAGCAACTTGTGCTACCACTCAACTTGATAATTATGATGTCACTCGTTAATGATACTAATGTTCTAGAAATGAAGTTTATATCTGATGTTAACCCGATGGTTAAACAATATCATTTCGTATTAAATGGAACATGGAGTGACCACCCAGGATAACAGTGCAACCACGAGTGCTATAATGGCTCTGGCTTTGGTAATTAGCTCTATAGACTTAGTGCTTAACAACCCTACCTGAAAGATGGGCAAGAGGGGGCGGCAGTGATTTGGTGGTAGCTCATGTTAATATGGGGTGGTAGTCTTGGCTAAGTTACCTCACCCAGAGGGCCATTAATATAGACATGGAAACCTTAGCGGGTGGCTTTGTACTAAGTATATTTTATGAAAGCCTCATAGTGGATACCTAGCCATTCACCTAGGAAGTGTTTACGGGTCCGATCAACCCAGGCTAGATGGGATACATGGCTTGTGGGTAAAGTTGTACCACCTCCGCAGAGTGTAAAACTGATATGTCAGCCGTGCTCATGGTTAAGAGCAACGTGGACCCTCACATGATAATTGAACTTAAAGATGGAAAATAAATTGTGATCCGATGATCCACAAGTGGTTTGTTTAAGTGATTTCACTTAAGTGTTTTGAGATATAATCATGTATTTATGTTTAATTGGGAATTTTGGGATACACTTACAATTAGTAAGTCAGGTGTTGATAATAAAATATTGACCAACTAAAATGCTTACCGCTTATCCATAGCCTACCTTGTTAACTTTGCATTATTCCTCCCACTTGCTGAGCCTCGACCATAAGTGAGCTCACCCCTTGCTAATATTTTGATCAGAGGGTGATGACAAAGACATTGCAAATGACGTTGATGAATATTGAGTCTAAGGATGCGCCAGTCACCTTCCTGTGGAAGAGCGTCCATGTTTAATTCCGCCGTACTTTGAAATGATACTTGTTAAGATACTGTGCTCTGGATGATGTAATTAAGTTACTCTACTCCCTTTTACGCCTTTATTGCATTGTCTTTTGATATATATACACTTGTGACGTCAACATATGTATGGAAAATGGATCCTGGCACACATATGCTATGCATTCGGTTTTGCCCCCAAAACCGGGTGTGACACTTCATTTGCACGCCTCTCATCTTTTTCATCATCTTGTGGTACATTTGATGAAGAAGGCCTATTGGTATTTTGCACCTCTTCTTCATCTTATTTTAGTTTGATGGCTCCAATTGATATATTCTTCATAGCTTCCCTAAGTGGTTCATCACCTACATCATCAAGATTTTCAAGTGCTCCTTGGGAGCCATTAGTCTCATCAAATTCCACATCATATGTTTCTTCCACCACGCCAGTGGCATGATTGAATACTCGATATGGTTTGGATTTTGATGAATAAGCAAGTAATAAACCAATGTCACAACGTCTTCGAAACTTCCCTAGGTGATGGTGTTTCTTGTAGATGTGGCATTTGCATCCAAACACCCGGAAGAAGGAGACATCTGGCTTTTTCCCATTTAGCAGTTCATAGGGAGTCTTCTCAAGTAGCCGATGAGGAAACCGTTCGTTTGATGCATAGCATGCAGTGTTGACAACTTTAGCCCAAAACCTCTCCGATGTGTTATACTCGTCAATCATTGTCCTTGCAAGGGTGATCAAAGTTCTATTCTTTCTTCTACAACTCCATTTTGTTGAGGTGTATATGTTGTACAAACTTCATGCTTGATCTCAATTTCATCACAATATTCATGAATATTGGTGTTGTCAAATTCCTTTCCGTTGTCACTTCTGATTTTCTTGATTTTGCAGTCAAATTCATTTTGAGCTTTCTTAGCAAACTTCTTGAATATTAATGCAACCTCAGACTTGTCATGAAGAAAGAACACCCAAGTGTATCTTGAAAAATCATCAACAATAACCAGACAATAGAGGTTGCCACCAGCGCTAGCATAAGTTGTTGGTCCGAATATATCCATGTGAAGTAACTCTAGTGGCCTTGATGTTGACATAAAAGCTTTTGTAGGATGAGTGTTGGCAACTTGCTTCCCATCCTAACATGCTCTACAAAGCTTGTCCTTTTCAAATACAACATCCTTCAATCCTCTAACCATGTCTTTCTTTAGGATTTTCTTGAGTGTGCTCATTCCAACATGTGCAAGGCTTCTACGCCATAGCCATCCAAGAGGGGAACGTATCTAGTGCAAACCAACTCCTCTGTGCAACCATGCAAACTTTTAATCTAAACCACATGATGTTAATCCAAGGGGCGTGCGGGGGGAGTGGGAGGGGGATTTGAAAAAGTGTGATTAGCAGCGGGTGGTTAAGTGTAAAATTATCCATGCCCATGTGTCCCTTGGATCAGCATCATGTGGCCCAGATTAGAAGTTTGCACGGTTGCACGGAGGGGTTGGTTTGCACCAGATATGTTCCCAACCAAGAGATGCTTTGGTAAAGAGGCAAGTCCTTAGGTTTGCATCTTCGGAAGAGAAATCCACTAAGTATAGGTTGTTGTATCAAAATCCTTTGAATATCACTGACTCATCATCCATCTTAGACACAACAACCTCTGTAGGAGTGAATAAGCACTGAAGGCCAAGATCACAAAGTTGACCCACTGATAGCAAGTTGAAGCTTAATGGTGCAACCAAGAGAACATTTGAAATTGAAAGATCATTTGTAATTGCCACCTTGCCAAGCCCTTGAACTTTTCCTTTTGAATTATCTCTAAAAGTGATTTTATCTTGTTCATCAACATCTTCATCTAGTGAGGTGAACATCCATGGGTTGCCAGTCATATGTTGAGTGCATCCACTATCAATTACCCAATGGCTCCCATCGGACTTGTAGTTCACCTACATGAACAAATAAATCAAGCTTCAATCCTGTGGGCCCTATTTTGCATAGGGCCAGTAACTTTCTCAATCAAGGACTTTGCAACCCAAATTTGTCTAGGTCTACTCTTGCTTGGTGGACCTAGGAATGTTACTTTGACTTTTCCATTTGCAACTTTTCTTAGAACATAATGAGCATTGAAAGCAAATGGTCTTGAATGCTTTGGCAAGGGAGTTGGTGGTGTGGATTTGCTGTTGTGGGCAAAATGTCCTTCTTTTCCACACTCATAGCACTTGATTGGCTTAGGAGTTTGTTTTACCTTGTATTGACTTGTTGCTTTCTTTTGCACAAAAGAATTGTATCCAATACCACTCTTATTATTTTTCATGACAGTGTTCATAAGTAGCTCATTTGGAAGGTATTAGCCTTTGTTGAACTTTTGTACACTTATGGCAAGATGTTCTTTCTCAAGCTTAAGTTTCTCAACTTCATCTCTAAGCCTTTCATTATCCACTGCCAACTTATTATTAACATCATTGCTTTCTATGACAAATTTTCCTTTAGTGGTTGCATCTGTCAAGTACTTCTTCAATTTCTAATTCTCTAGTGTCATGACTTCAACTTTTTCAATCAATTCATCATGGAGACTAGACTGATCAACTTTGCTCAGATCATCACATGAGGTTGCTACATTAATCTTAACAACATGGTTAATAGCCTCATGTGTGTCACAGGATAAAAGCTCATCTACAATAAGAAGATTATCATAATCAATTTTAATCTTTGTGTAATCTTCCTTTATTTTGACAAGCCTATCTTTTAGCTCCCTATTTGCTTCACTTAATTTTTCACATTTTTCTTTAGCATCTTTAAGGGAGGTCTTGAGCTCGTTTTTGCTGGATGACATAGTTTTGTTTTCTTCCTTCAGTTCTTCACTAGCTTTAACAACTATGTCATACTTAGCAGTTAAGAATTCATTTTCATCTTTTAGCTTGTCACATTTAGCTTTAGACTTTCTAATGATTTGAGTATATTCTTTAAGCAAGTCAGCTAATTCATCATAAGTAGGAGAAGCATATTCATCATCACTATCACTATCACAATCTTCAAAAATATCATTTTCAAGTTGTACCTTCCGTTCACCTTTAGCCATGAGGCATAGGTGTGAAGTAGATGAAGGTGATGATGGTGGTGAAGAGGAATCCCCGGCGATGGCGGCAACCTTTTCATCATTTTCTTCTTCACTTGAAGAAGACCCGCTTGAGGATTCAATGTCAGTGAGCCAATCATCAACAATATATGCTTTTCCATTCTTCTTTTTGCGAAACCTCTTGTGCTTGCCTTCTTTCCTCTTGAAGAACTTTTTTTCTTTCTTCTCATCATCACTTTCATCATCTTTCTTGCCCTTGAATTTGATTTTCTTGGGCTTGTTGCATTGATGAGCAAGATGGCCGAGTTCTCCACAATTGTAGCAATCCATCTCGGAGATGGGCTTTCTCTTGCTAGAGAAAATTTCTTCTTTCTTGAATCAAATTTAATGCCTTCTCGATTGAGTTTCTTCAACATCTTTGTTGTCTTCCTCACCATCAAGGCAATATTTGTATCAAGATGATCATCACTTGAGGATTCTTCCTCAACTTGGATTTTGGCCTTGCCTTTCTTTTCTTGACTAGCTTTGAGACCAAAATTTTCTTCTTGGAAAAAGACCCATCCTTGTCATTGATGTGCATATACATTTCATGAGCATTGATCTTTCCCAATATTTGAGTTGGTGTAGTGATGGAAAGACCCATTTGGTGTAGCACTATGGCAATGTGTCCATACTTCTCAATTGGCAAGACACTAAGAATTTTTCTCACAACATCCAATTGTGAATTTGAGTTAGTCCCAAACCATTGACTTCCTCTACAAGAATATTAATTCGTGAGTACATATCATTTGCATTCTCATTGGCAAGCATTTCAAAAGAATTTATTTTTTCATGGCAATATGATATCTTTCCTCTTGTTCACTTTTGGTTCCTTCATGTAGAGCACAAATATCTAACCACAAATCATGAGCATTTTTGTGATTTCTTACTCTATTGAATACATCCTTGCAAAGGCCCCTAAAAAGAGTGTTTTTGGCCTTAGCATTCCATTTTTCATAGTTGTACTCATCACCCATAAGATTTGTGGCATCTCTAGGTTCAGAGAACCCTTGGGTGGCGCCTTTGTAGACTTCAATGTCGATAGCCTCTAAATAAGCTTCCATACAAATTTTCTAATAAGGAAAATCGTCACCATCAAAAACGGAAGGAGGTCCATCCCCCCGGACATTATTACTCTAGCGGTTAAGCTAAACTAGGAGCAGCAAGGCTCCAATACCAATTGAAAGGATCACGATGTCCAAGAGGGGGTGAATTGGGCTTTTTCTAAAATTCCAACAAAAGTTAAACACTAAGCATGAGTCCAACTTCACCCAAATTACTAGCAACAACTAAATACTACTAGATAGACAACAACCCTAAGTCATTACTACAAATACTAACTAAGAAATTTACACAAAGTAAAATGCTCAAAGTAAATGCGAAATGTAAAGTTAGGAGACTCCTCCAATTTTTTGCCGAGGTATCGAAGAGTCGGCACTCTTCCCTATCTCGTTGGAGCACCAGCGCAAGGGTATCACTCCCCCTTGGTCCTCGCAAGAACCAAGTGCTCTCTATGAGATGATCCTTTGCCACTCCAACACGGTGGATCCCTCACGACCACGTACAAACTTGAGTCAGGTCACCAACAAGTCCTCCAGGGTGATCACCACACTCCAATCGCCATCAAGCCGTCTAGGTGATGCCGATCACCAAGAGTAGCAAGCTATAGGCTTTCACTTGACCAAGAGAAGCCTAATGCATATGGTGTGTGCTCTAGGTGGCTCTCATGCGCACTAATGAGGTCCTAACATGGGATTATGATTTTCCTAATAACCTCACTAGGCTTTGTAAGTTTGCAATGCACTAGTATTGAATACAAGTGAATGTGGGCAGCAAGACACTTAATGTGGCTAGTAGAGGGGGTATAAATACCCTCAACAACCAAAACTAGTCGTTACTGTAGGCTACAACGCATGGGCACACCGGACAGTCCGGTGCGCCAACGCTGCGCTCCAATGGCTAGTTCTGACAGCTAGCCATTGCTCTAACAGCGCATCAGACAGTAAACAATGACTGTTTGGTGTGCACAGGACAGTCCGGTGCGCGACTAAAAATCGACTCAACGAACTCGTTGCTCTCGGGTTTTCTCAGGGGTAGAGGTGTTATCCCCGGGGCAGCCATGGCCCACTGTTAGAGGTCGCACTGGACAGTCTGGTGCCCCTAAAGCAGCAAACATACTTTATTTTTTTAGGTTTCTCTAACCCGATTTCGTTCTAACTTATGAGTGTGTTATAGAATGACATCTAGCACTAGTTGTGAGTGTGAACATGCACCGACACTACACTAGAATTCCCTTGGTCAAACTACTCATCCATAACCGCTCTTTATAGTACGGCTAAACTAAAATAGAAGACCTAATTCTATACCAAGTGTCCACAACTCCTTCGACACTCAGAATATGAAGACCTTCATCTTTTGATTTGCCTTTTTCAGCCGTTGCTTCAAGTTCTCATGGGAGGGATTGTTTTCACCATTGCAGCACAACCTCTCGTAATGCAACCTAACTTACCATTTGCTCTACACAACACACATTAGTCACATATAATCTTATGTTGTCATTAATCACTAAAACCAACCAGGGGCCTAGATGCTTTCAGTCCATGAATAGATCGAATTAGGCGTAACTAATCCCTTTTCCACGTGAGTTTATCCCTCTAAATCTACAGTTGCTATTGGGAGACGCTTAGGAATGGGTCCAGACCTCCCCCTCTATATATATTAAGGGGTACAGCCGATTGAAATGACCTACAATCGAATCAATTTATCTTCTCTTCTTTACCTTTTGCCCTAGTAGTAGACAGTAACATAGATTTCTCCATCTAATCTTCACCTCTATCCGGCTCTACATCGTTTAGATATGTCTTGGGTGGCCTTTCAATCCCAAGACACACCATAGGATCTCTCCTCCCGGACGGGGTCCCTCCCGAGAGCGAGATTCAGGTGCTGTTGGTGAACTCCATTGCCTTTGTGCACGCGCGGACTATCCGGCTCGTCGGGCAGAAACCCTAGCCTCTATGCCAGGTCATGGATCGTCCGCGCTTCCGCAGAGAGCACCGCCGCCAGTACTCATCGCAGATATTGGCACCCAGATCAGCGCAAACACAGTTTTTGGCGACTTCGCTGGGGACATCACGTAAAGATCTATTAGATCAGCCCTTAATGGCCGGTTCAAAAGATAGCTCTGACTATCTCCCAGCAACATCATTGAGCCGACCTAGGAAACTATGCTGACTCAAGATCAGAAGAAGTTTGAAGAGCACAAGGAGCAACCGATCAAGGAAGCACATGTGAAATTCCTGGCCAACTTCAAAGTGGACAAGAATCACAAGGGTGTCCAGCAGCGGGCGACTGATTTGGCTTTGCTCTGACCTGCTCCAACTACCCCCAAGGTAACCGAGACAAATGAAATTCAATCTCTTAGAGCTTACATAGATAAGCAACGAGGCCAAATGAAACAAATCATCGGGGGTATGCAAAATGATTATAACAGGCTAGTACGCGCATTTGATAAATCTACTATTGCGAATTTTCCTTCGCACGAGGTTGAATCTAGGGAAAACACATGCGATGCATCGGCTACAGATTGGCATGGCCAATCAAAACCACTTTACGGGATGCCGATGGACACATATCCTAAACAACCACAGCCTCCTAAGTAAATCGGGGCTAAACCCGCTGATCTGCGCACGACCAAACCATCCGCGTGTGAGTGCAGACCGTCCAGGACAACGGTGGGACCGGCCATTTTTTGAACCGAATTACCGACCCGTGCTTGAGCCGCCACGTCCTGCGCCCTAAATGAACAATTCAGACCGTCCGCGCATAGCGTTAGACAGTCCAAATACATTACTGGACGGTCTAGCCATGTGTCCGGACAGTCCGCGCACATAGCCAGATGGTCCACATATTTGGCGCTGAGTACACAGATCCCAATGATGATGATTATTACCCAACTACTCATCTGTCCCATCTAAACCTCCTATCACATCCTATGGTGCCCCAGCACCGTAATATAACATCCCAGACACGTGGGAGCGAATACTTTCTGGCCCCTCCCAGAAGGTCGGAAAGGGATGACCAGTCATATGAGCCGCATAGGGCAAGCATTAATGCCCCACAATACCCAAGCCAGTGGGTAGGGAGACAACATACTAATATCCAAATACCCACACCTATGTTGGATTTGAGGGCCAGTGGGCTCCCACCGGCCGCCATTGACATAGTAAGGAAAGAGATAATCAAGGCGTTTCAAGATAAGCTTGGAGTTAGCATGATCCCTAAGGGGCAGTCATATAGGAGACCTTATGATAGCGATTTGACTATCACCCGCACCCTCAGGGAACTAGAATACCCGAATTCGTGAAATTTTTGGGTGACAAGGGTAAGAGCACGCACAAACACATTGGCCAGTTCCTAGCACAATTAGGGGAATTGGCCGACACAGATGCGTTCTGTGATTGTTTATTTTCATTGTCCCTAACAGGGACTGCATTTGCATGGTACACCACACTGCCTCCTAACTCTATTTTTCGTGGGGGATTTGGAACAAAAATTCCATGATGACTTTTTCTCTGACAATTACGAGTTAGATCTAGTTGATTTAGTGTCTTTGCGACAATGGAAGGATGAATCGATTAATGATTACATCCAGAGGTTCTAGGACACGAGAAACCGATGTTTTCAAATTCATCTAGTAGAAAAACAGCTACCAGGATTAGCATTTAATGGAATGTATTTAAAAGAAAGATTAGAAGGCATTCAATTTTTTCACGCTAGCTTAGTTACACCAGAGGGCTTTGACTTGCGAAAGCCAAAACAAAGATACCGTTAAAGCGGTTCGTCACAATGTCCATGTGGTAGAATGTGACCAGAGTAGCTCGGACGATGAATCAAAAGAAGTGTACGCTGCTGAGATGGTTTAGCCAAAGCAGACCAAATCTTTGCCCTGTTCCTCTTTGCAATCGTTTCAAAAGAAACAACAAGAAGAGGTTAATTTACATTTAATGTTGGCAAGTGTGATAAAATATTTGACAAACTTAAATTCCATGCTTACTGCAAGTGGCACAACTCATTCTCTCACGCCACTAATGATTGTAATGTGTTTTGATGATAGATCCAATCGTCCATTAACGAGGGACGATTGAAATTTTAGGAAATGCTGGTGGACACAGAGCCCTTCCAATAAATATGATCAACTTTGATGATAAGAAAGTCCTGGTTCAGCCTAGCGCAGCTGATAAGGGCTAGGGCAAGGAGATAATCTTCGGTGATGCACGAGAGGCTGATGGAAACACTAATTTTTTTTGCAGGAAAGTGGTGACAGAAAAGGCTCCTGATGGAGGGGAGACCTTCAAGATCACCATCATGACCTCCGACACTGGGGTAGGCATAGGCAGGCAGCTAAGCATGGGCCCATGTTCTATGCATCATGAATGATCCGACGCATGGGCCAAAAACCCTAGATTCGAAGCCCACAGATGACTTCCCCTGCGCAAGCCCAGCAGCGGTGGCTCAGCGCTCACAACCTGGCCCCACTGGGCAGCCTCACCACTGCACCCATGTATCAACCCTCACTGGCAGACCGGGCCCACTGTCTGCCAGTCTCTCGCGTGTGCGCACTGGCGCTTCCGCCGTTGCCTCACGGGCCCGGCACGTCAGCTCCCTTCTTCACGTGAGCACCGGCGCCATAACCGCCCTTCACCACTTTTTGCGCCAACTAGAGGCTGAACAACCCTTCCTACCCCTGCGCCAATAAAACTCGAGTTGTTGCTTCCCTCTCCTCCATCTATTCCATTCCTAGGCTAAAAAGGATTAGGTGCGCCATGTCCTCATCGAGTCGCAACCGAGCCACCGCGCAAGCTTCACACCTAGCCTTTGCCTGTGCCCTGTCTAGTGCCTTGGGAGGTTTCATGAAGGTGTGTACTACCAATAGCTCAGCTCGCTTGGCTTGGAATTGGCTAGAGGTTCCCCGATTGCTTGCCGGAGCTTAGGTCGCGCCATGTGACCTCACTTCGCCGTGGCCCAACGTCTGCGTGCCATTAACGCCGGTATGGTTCCCCTCTGCTTATTCGTCGTCTTCCCCTCATGGTGTAGCACCAGTCGATTCCGGATTAGGGACTTGTGGGGTCAGGATGGCGTGTTCGCCGGTGATGCGCCGTCGTGGGGGCCCTGTGCCACCGCGTGCCAGTGTCATGGGGAGATGAGGCGCGTGCTCCGTTGGATCCATTAGGGACGGTCGAGATTAGGTCATGGCGTACCTTATCGCGAGATTAGATCTGGGACATCGATTCGGTGATGAGGGGTTTAGGTTAGGTCGTGGCGTGGTCGCCCCTCATCCGTTGATATCGAATCTGACGATCAAGATGGATTATAGGTTCATGTATCACATTGGTTTAATCTAGAGGGTCGGTATTAGATTGGACAGCTGAGATGTGAGGATACCCTTTCGGTCGAGCGAAAGTGCAAAAGAGACCCTGAAATTTTTACAAATCAACCCACTATCCTAGCACAGTTAGAGAATATTTAAAATAGGTCTTGTTTTTAGCAGTTGGGTCCCTGAGCTTTTCAAGAATAGTGTCCACAGTCCAATCTGGATCTCAGATTTAATAAATTAAAATCGAAAAATGATTTCTATTTAAACTAAACCCTAAAACTTCATAAATTTATAACTTCTTTATTTTAACTCCTTTTTAATCTATTCTAGTTGCATTAAATTTATATTAATATTGTTTATCATCCAGTAACCTTATTTTAGTGTGGAACATATGGTTAAAATCATGCACTTAATTTGTTTTATGTCTAACTCCTTAATCTTCAGAAAATCATGACTCCTTAACCGTAACTCCGATTTTAGTGGTTCTCAAACCTACGATCGCGTATCAACGCGTAGAACATTATTATGTTGTATGTTCTTATGTTTGGTGTGATGTTATTTTCTCCTATACCATGTTTGTTTGTCTTGTTGCGAGTAGACGGGCAAGTAACTGAGGAACCCGGAACCCAGCAGGTGGAAATACTGAGCAGGAGCTCGTTGAAGGCAAGTTGTGCCCTTGATCACTTTTATTTACCTAATAATGTTCATGTTAATCATTATGATCTGCATAGGTTAATTTTGATGGGACCCAATAGGTCACCCTAGTTTGGTCATCTTTATACCTTGTTTACCACTAAACTTTTGGGTAGTACATGCTATTGCTTTATGTGGTTTTGTGTGTTAAGATACACATTATTTATGATCATGCTATTTATTATCAATGAGTTATTTACTGTTCACGATAAGATCATTATGTTAATGGGAACATGGAGAACCACCTGCGAAAACAGTGCTACCACAAGGGTGGTATGAGACTCCCTTGGCTAACTAATTAGGAAAACTAGTGGAGGACTACCTTACCCGAAAGGGGCAAGGGCGGTAGGGGAGTTGTCGATATAGAGAGGTTCTCGGGTTGATCATGCTGTGATGGCTTTTCAAACGGGGTATTCCTATATTGCTATCCTCAGAAACCGTAGCGGGTTTTCTGAAGCTAGTGGAACTTTGTGAAGGCCTCATAGTGCTTCCCTACCTCGCCTCCTTGGTAGAGGTGTATGGGGCCCATACAACCCCGTGGAAGATGGGTAACATGGCTTGTGGGTAAAGATGCGCAACCTCTGCAGAGTGTAAAATTGGTATATCAGTCGTGCTCACGGTCATGAGCGGCTCAGAACCTCACATGGGTAACTTATGGAATTAAACTTAATTAGTCATTTGCATCGCATTGTAGTTTTATTATTAATTATGATCTCTCATTTATTTGGGTTGGTATTTACTTATACTTAGTAACTGTTAATAAAATTTGACCAACTTATTAAAAGCAATGCTTTGCCATAACCATTATTTGTTGATCAGCCTGACACTATACATGAGACCCCACTGTGGTGAGCTCATGCACATTATTCCCCACACTTGTTGAGCGATGAACTTTTGTGAGCTCACCCTTGCGATAAAACTCCATCCCCACAGGTGAAGAGCAGGTGGCCCCAAAGGAAGACTACTACGAGGAGTTTGACGAGGTCTAGAAGTCGTCTTCTAGTCGATTTAATGGCGTCAAGGAAATAATATTAGTTCGCTTTATTTATTATCAGTTATTTTGTAAGACATTCTCGTTATGTAATAATGTTTGCGACATTTATCTCTATACACTTGATCATTGTATGTGTTGTTCTTCTTTGGCGCACATATGAGACACATCCGGGTTTACCCCTTAAATTCGGGTGTGACAAGTTTACTTGCTTTGAATGACCTGTTTTGGCTTTTATCTGGCTTTTGGTCGTTTGAGTGAGTTTCTCTTCTTCTTTCTTATTTCTGCTATATATGTTCATGTGGTAGTGTTGATAATGCACTCATTAAGGGGGAGATGGCGCACAAAAGGTTGACTTATCCCTTGTGGTTCAGGTTGATGATGAGTGATTGTCAACGGGTACCATCTCAGGTCGTGTTGTGACCGAGGCATGAGGTACGTGTTTTGCAACCATGTTGATCGGCTTGTGGTGTGCAGGTATGGAGCATAGAGACGGTGAGCGATGGTGGAGGTGAAGGTCATGCGGGTTTGTGTCGATGGACTAGAAGAGGGGAAGGATGAGCGCTAGGACTTGATCGAGGGACCAAGGTCGCTTGGTGACTAGACGTGGTGGCTGACACTTGGGACAAGCACTTGCGCAAGGACATGGTGGAGCGGGTCGTGTCGCTGACGCGATCGAGAACTGGCGAGACACGTGTCTAAGATGTGGGGGACACACATGTGGTGCGCTACTCACATCGGTTTTCGTGATTGAGCCTCAAAACCACTCAATGCTACGGATGACGGGTTTTCAACCGAGTTTGGCCTCAAAACTCGGCGATGTCGGTTCCGGTGGGAATCATAGGCGACACGTGGTGTCATTGCGAAGGGTGCATCAGAGGCAGCACGTAGCGTCTTCGTGTGGAGCATGTGGCCGTCAGATCATAATCGCAGGAGCTGGTCAATTTAACCTCCGGCTAAGTGGAAAGGCTCTATGTATCTAGGGGTAGTTTAGGAAGTAGTAATAACCCTATATAAATAGAAAGGTAGGGCTAGTTATTTCACCGATCTCATTTGCTTGGTGTTTTAGCGGTAGTTGTTTATTCCTTAGAGTACTGCAGTTTTGTAGCCTAAGATCCACAACGCTTTGAACCTTCGTGTCTATGTTTTATAATCTTTATCGATTAATATGAGGGATGGTGACCGATTTCACTCATGGCTTTGGTTGACTCTCAATCTCAGTTTTCATTCTTGCTGAAATTTTGAGTCTCTTTGCTCTTGTGTTCTTCCCTCTCCTCTCTTATGGACTTGTGAAGAACCTTTGAGTTCTTGTGTTTTTGGTGTTGTTGGGGATTGTCTTAGGGTGAAGATCACTCTTTAGACCTCTGCGAACATCTAGTTCAAGCAGATTTTGGATGTGATCCAATCTGATCTCGTTTTAAAAACCCCAACAAAACCCCTATCTAATATGTGTTTTCTGATTTGCGGTTGATTGATTTACAAGTCCGATTAAGCTCAAAATTTGTGGATACCTTGGATACATATTGTTCTAGGCATGTGTAAAATTTCATCTCAATTGGAGTTTGTTTGGTTCAATTTCGCATCCAAGAACTGAATTTCGTGCTGCTGGAACCAGCACTAGTTCGTGACACAGTTTTGGATCGATTCAGACTTTTCTGTGTCCGATTTGCGATCCATTTATTCTGCCGGTCTCGTGTGAGTATTAGGAACATTTTGAAATCATAAGATCATTGGTTTGCTGATATGATTCAAGTTTGAGCACTTTCTTCATCTAAATTGAAGTGAAGTGCTAAATTTCAATATTTGGTAGTAAAAATTTGATTGACTCACATTCAGCCCTCTGGTCGCTTAACTAGTCCTTAAGAGGCAGAGAAGACAAAAGAAATTATGGCACAAGTGTGTATATATGTAGCTTGGTCGCTTAACTAGTCCTTAAGAGGCAGAGAAGACAAAAGAAATTATGGCACAAGTGTGTATATATGTAGCTTAATTGGGATGATACATCAATATTAATTCGCGGGTCGTGATACAAATGCTGGTGCTTAGTTGCCGCGGGCATCTCTTGGCATGTTGTATTTCAGTCTGTCGCCTACAAGCAAGCAAAGTTCTACAATAGCTACCTAGCCTAATTATTTTCAAATTATACAACTATATATCTTTAGCTCGATTTGGTCAACCAGCATATATACTGAATTCGATGCCGACCTTTTTTATTCTTAAATGGGGATACTCACTTATGCAATAGACAACCTACTTGACATTTAAATTTGAACCAAAGAAAAAAGATGTCTCCAACGTATATATTTTCTTCTAAGGAATAGTAACAGTGTTGCTTATGGGAAACAAGCTTAAGGCCCCCTTTAGAACACAGGAATATAAAAACATAGAAATAGAAAAAACATACACTACCGGAATCAATGGCTTTGCCGAGTGCCTAAAGCACTCGGCGAAGCCTTAAAAACACTCGGCAAAGGCTTTGCCGAGTGTTACACTCGGCAAAGAAGGCTCGGCGAACAGTGCATCGGCAAAGCCTTCTTTGCCGAGTGTTTTTTCTCGGGCACTCGGCAAAACTCTTTGCCGAGTGCCAGAGAGCACTCGGCAAAGAAAAGCGGCCGTTACGGCGCCGGGTGACGGTGACGGCGGCTTTGCCGAGTGTCTTCTAGGCAGCACTCGGCAAAAAATCTATCTTTACCGAGTGCCACGTGGGACACTCGGCAAAGAACCCACCAGGGAGGGTCCCCATGTTAGGTTCTTTGTCGAGTGTCACCAGTGGCACTCGGCAAAGCCGACCTCTTTGCCGAGTGCCAGCGACATAACACTCGGCAAAGAACCTAAGCCGGTGCCCAGGTCTGTGCTCTTTGCCGAGTGTTATGACCCAGACACTCGACAAAGAGCCTCTTTGCCGAGGGACAGTACTTTGCCTCTGCGTATTCTTTCCTAAATAGCACGCAGCCCTTCGGACAAGCATGAATATGCTCATACGTCATCTTGAGTGCACGAAGTAGTTTCTGTGCCTCGTACATGCTCTTTGGCAGAACATGATCATCCGGAAGCAGACTCCCAATAACCGTCAACAAGCCATCGAATGCGTCTCTACTCATGCTGTACTACGACTTGAACGCCATTACACGCCCAATGGCATCCAGTTGAGAAACCTTTGTCTGGCCGTGAAGGGGCTTCTGTGCCGCGTCGAACATGTCGTCGAACGCCTTTGCATTCGGCTCTGGCTCGTCATCCATACATCCTCCCGTGTACTGTGCCTCCTGATAGTCGTTCAACATATCCGCTACCCCCGCATCCGCGTCATAATCCTCGACACGTTGTCTCAGCACCTCCTCTCTCGTACGATGCGCTTCACCAAGAAATATCCACCGAGTATAGCCCGGCGTAAATCCATTCTTCCAAATATGTTCTACCATGGTCTTCTTTGGTTTTCTTTTCCGGTTGTCACATTTGCTGCACGGGCATGGTACTAGACTCGCTCCTTTAGCAGCTTCGCCATATGCCCGTTCCACGAAATCATCGGTCTTTCTAATCCATTCAGTGGTGACATCGTTCCTTCCTCTACGGCCCATGTACATCTACTCACGGTCCTCCATCCTATAACATATTTAACTAAAGCTTATCAACAAAAAAATCCGGCAGCACCTCCCCTGCACGGGGAGGTTTTCAAAGCCTGTAAATATAAGTAGCAGCACGATGGCTGACATCCACACATATACATATCCACACATATACATTAATGCCTAAATAACCACATAAACATCTTTTGTGCAATTAAAAGACTTACCTAATGCATGCAAAGTGACCACTAAAAACCTAACTCTATTTCACAATACACAATCACGCACAAAAAACCTAACTCTATTTCACAACAATCAAACATTTATTTGACAATATTTAGCAACTAAAATCTCAAAATGAGTTTATACCTAGTTGCTCGGCGTGGACGGTGCACGACGGTGAACGGGAGTGACGGCGTGGAGGCGCGACGGCGGGCTTGCGAGGGCGTGGAGGGCGCGACGGCGGCGAACCGGGCGGGCGCGACGGCGGCGAACCGAGCGGGCGCGGCGAGGGGCGCAGGCGCGGCGGGCGGCCCTGGCGCGGCGAGGGCGAGGGCAAGGGGCGCGACCCCGGAGCAGCGCGCGCGGCGCGGCCGGGCGGGGCGCGTCGAGGGCGAGCGGCGCGGCGGCGGCGAACCGGACGGCGAGGGCGCGGCGGCGGCGACGGTGTGAAAGAGAGTGAGAGAGTGAGGAAGAAAGGGTTAACTGGCGGTAAGTAAACGGTCTTTGCCGAGTGCCCGCGATCTGGCACTCGGCAAAGATTTTTTTTTAATTTTAAAATACACTTTGTCGAGTGCCATAGATGCGGCACTCGGCAAAGGCGTCTTTGCCGAGTGTCATCCGGAGGACACTCAGCAAAGATTATGTCATTACACTTTGCCGAGTGTCACCCAGTTGACACTCGGCAAAGAACTCTTTGCCGAGTGTCATCTCTAGACACTCGGCAAAGTATATTTTTATTTTTTTTATTTTGTCTCCCAAACTTTTTGTGGTATGTTCCTACACTATGTAGACCTACATTATCATTTGTGGACAATTATAACAGTGTTTCAATCGTTAGTAGATTTAGTTCGTTTATTTGAATTTCTTCGGAAAATTCAAATTTGAACTGCAGGTCACTCGAAACTTGGAAAACCGTGCTTGAAAAAATGATATTCATGTTACTTAGCATAAGTTACGACCGATTGCAGAAGCGTACCGGAAACTTCGAGCAACATGCTCACTAAACATGGCCGTGAACTTGACATCCACATGTTTAAAAATTGTATAAAACACAAACAAAGTTAGAAAATCATGAAACTTGTCCACGTGTCATGATATCATATGTACAGGCTGTGATAAAAATTTTAGAATGTTTGGAGAAATTTGTGAGACACTATGTGTAGAAACCTAAGAGATCCACATTGAAACTCTTTGATTTCATGTGTAGTCCTCTAGGTTTCTACACATAGTGTCTCACAACTTTCTCCAAACATTCTAAAATTTTTATCACAACCTGTACATATGATATCATGACACATGGACAAGTTTCATGATTTTCTGACTTTGTTTGTGTTTTATATAATTTTTAAACATGTGGATGCCAAGTTCACGGCCATGTTTAGTGAGCATGTTGTTCGAAGTTTCCGGTACGCTTCTGGAATCGGTTGTAACTTATGCTAAGTAACATGAATATCATTTTTTCATGCACGGTTTTCCAAGTTTCGAGTGACCTGCAGTTCAAATTTGAATTTTCCGAAGAAATTCAAATAAACGAACTAAATCTACTAATGATTGAAACTCTGTTATAATTGTCCACAAATGATACATGTAGGTCTACATAGTGTAGGAACATACCACAAAAAGTTTGGGAGACAAAATAAAAAAATAAAAATATACTTTGCCGAGTGTCTAGAGATGACACTCGACAAAGAGTTCTTTGCCGAGTGTCAACTATGTGACACTCGGCAAAGAAGACTCTTTGCCGAGTGCCAACCGTTGGCTCTCGGCAAAGACTGACGGCCGTCAGCTTTGGGACGGCCGCTGACGGCCCTTTGCCGAGAGCCCCCTTTGCCGAGTGTTTGACACTCGGCAAACCTGTCTTTACCGAGTGGGGTCCTGTGCCGAGTGTCCAACACTCGGTAAAGAGGCTCTTTGCCGAGAGCCTAACTTTACCGAGTGCGGCTCTCGACAAAGCCTTCTTTGCCGAGTGCCCGACAAAAGGCACTCGGCAAAGAATCCAACACTCGGTAAAGCCTCGGATTCTGGTAGTGATATGGTTGGAGTTGGTTATAAATTACAATCCTACAGGAATTGAGAACACAGAAAAATTTCTCATCTAGCCATTGGATGCTATGCAGGCATTTTACTAGATAGACAAGAGTAATATGAAAGTTTCCAAGAGGTTGGACCTCTTGGTATTTTCTTTTTGAACTTGTATGGAGGAAAGTAATCTATAGGAATTTCAAAGGAATTGATAGGATTGGATCCTATGTATTACAAAGGCTCACGCAGGAAATTTTCTTGTAGGAAATAATCCTTCATATTTCCTTGGGCCCCCAAAATGTCTACGCGTGATATATAGTTACAGGGTTGTTAGTTGCTGGGAAACAAGCTTCAAAACGAAGGATTTCTATATCATACTCTCTGTTTATATTATGTAAACGCAACAATTAAAGACTCGCGTGAGGCGCGAGAGTAGCTAGTGACTACTAAGGAAAACGCAGAACTCTCGTCAAAATTGTCGCACAAACTTCCGGTCCGTGTGTACTTGTAGTTTTCTTAATTAATTATAGTGGCTTCGTAATAGTAGTAAGATTGCCATATATATAACACACACACTACACATCCTGATCTAATATAAACAAAAGCGCACACAAGTTTTTTTTTTTTTTTTTTTTTTTTTTTGCTAGCAATGTAAATCAAAACGGATACATGGATACACCGGACCGAAAAGGATCGATCATTCTAGTGAAGAAAAGCACCAACACGTACTCTGCTATATATTATATGCTTTTAATTTCCACACTACGTACTGAACGTATGCGCGGCACAGTGCAGGCATGGCTCTGATCGCTTGGACTCTATCTCGCATCATCTGCAGGTCCGTCGTCGTCCAGCTCTACTCGCAGCAGAGGTCACATAGCCAGCAGCAACACAGAGCTGCAATACTGAAAAAAAATGGAACCGCGCGCAGGCGCAATGGTCAATCGAACAACACACCTTTAATTCATCCGCGCAAGAAAATTAAGTAGTGGCACTAGCTTACCATCCATCGATGAAACTAGTCTTTCTTCCCCGCGCTCTTGTTTGTCCGGCGGCGCTGCTTTGCTTCTCCGAGTCGTCCACGGCTGGGTAGCCTAATAGAAATACAACGGCGCGGGAGAGCGAGCGAGGGAGATCAGCCAATGCAAGACCGAGGAACGAAGAGTGCATGGGTGTAAGCTAAAGATGGGCATGCATATATGCATGCATCGATCGATCACCTAGTGGAGGCTGCTGGTTCTTGTTGACGACGCCCTCCATTACTCTTTCCACGTACTTTGTGTCAGCTCTCTCTCTCTCTCTCTCTCTCTCTTATGTACTTGTTGGTGACTGAGTAGGAATGCGCGAGATGGCCGAGGTATATATATAGCCCGAGAGCTAGGCGCGCACATGCAAGCAAAATAGTCCTTAATTTCGAGTTTCTTCAAGAAAACTTGCGAGAGCGCGCGACAGCTGCTGCACTAGCTAGTCGATCTGTCGGCGTTCGGCTTTGCCAGCCGCTTTGCGTGCGTGGACCATGCATATGCTATCGCCGCCGGACCACGCGGACGAGCACGTTGCATTGCATGGTTATTGGGTAGGTGGACTGTGCATGCCCTCCTCGCCCGCCGCGGAAAATTTGGAACACGGAATCCAATCTAGCTATAGCAGCCGCGGCGCGCGCGGCAAAAGGTGATCACACATCGGTGAGACGGTCGGCAGCGGCACCGGCGGCGCCTGCTGCATGCAGTTACAAGTAGCTGAAGCGACGAAATTCACCTCACCTAGCAGCCCGGCTGTCCAGGTCCAGCGCTGTTTAAAAGTCGAATCGGATGCACGCCGCGCGCATTCAGTTGGACTGGGGTAATAATGTCGGTGCGTGAGTGCGCGCACGCTGAAATTCTTTTCCGTGTTCTCGCTGACGTGTGGAAAAGCCAGAAACCGTGTCATTGTAGGTCCCAGGAACATGTTCTCGTCCCGTCAAAATCGGGCCGAGTTTGTGTACTCTTGGATGTGGTAGTGTCTGAGTGTTTAAATCCTTAATAAATCAAAAATTATCACAATACATTTCAATCCACTTATGTCTCTCATTCCTAGAGTATCTAAACTAGGTCTCAAAGATATTCTAAGATATATAACACTAGTGTTAGATACGTTTAAATAATTAATGCTGTGGGTTGTTAATGAAAGTCAAACGAAAGCTCTTCAGTGAGAGTGCCAATTTCATCTCCGTTGGCGCCGATTTAGTCACCAACCACTAGAGTAAACCGTCTGGCGACAATTCAAACCTACGGTTGAATCAAGTTAAAGATCTTTAGAGCATTGTGTCACTTCCATGATGACCACCGCCTATTTGGGCCAAACATCAACGACCCTATGGGCTTCTCGTGATGAGCAATATCTTGAGTTCGCCTATATTAGGTGGATGCCGCGGCATTCCGTGACGGGTCACCGGGTTGCCTGGCGGTGCTTCCAGCAGCGGCGCGAACGGTCCGTGACCTGGCGACCGAAGCGGCTCCTTCCCTGCGTTGCGATAGACGGTCTGCGCTTTGGGACGAAGGGTTTGCGATGGCACAGGGTCGTTTTCCTGCTCGCTGGAACCTAGATCTCGCTCCCCGAGGGAGAGATCTTAGGGTGCTCCAGGTCTCGGCAGCGCGTGGGGTGGGGTGCCGAATGGTCCGATAGAGGGTCAGACGATCCGAGATCGGACGCAGACTATCCGGTCGTGCTCAGAGCTAATCTACCATACAACGAGGATGGTGGCAATGGTCGTCCTAGATATGAGTCCATCGACATACTAGAATATGGCTGGGGTTAAGAAAACTCATTTGTTGTCGATGTGTTTGCCATAGTTGTTTTAGTGTCCAATTCATGCTCCAGGTCTAGGTGCTTATTGAGAGCACCTAGAGGGGGTGAATAGGTGATCCTGTAAAAACAAACACTAAATCGCCCAAACTTGGTTATGAAATGTTAGTAAGATTAAAGCCAAGTTGCTATAGCAAGAACTCTTCACTTGATTGTTCCCTTTGAATGAGTATTGAATTTTTGGAACAATAGCACAAGTGATTAAGCGAGAACTCTAGAGAAGAAACCAATCACAAAGAAAAGCGACACAAGAGACACGATGATTTTATCCCGTGGTTCGGCCAAGTATAACACTTGCCTACTTCCACGTTGTGGCATCCCAATGGACGAGGGTTGCACTCAACCCTTTCAAGTGATCCAATGATCCACTTGAATTCCATGGTTTTCTTCCTTATAGTTATTTTCCCGTTTGTGAGGAATCTCCACAATTAGAGCCTCTCACCCTTACAAAGTTGATCACAACAAAAGCACAAGAGTAAGGGAGGGAAGAAACACATGCAAAGACTAGAGTCACAGCAATCCCACACACACAAGTTAAGAAGAGAGCACACAAACAACAGCGCAACAAGTCTATAGCTCACAAAGTGCTCAAATCTCAATCGTGATGATCCGAATGCGTGGTTGTGGAGTCTAGGCATCTTATGATGTTCAATGGAGGCTTGGTGTTATGCTCCATGCGCCTAGGGGTCCCTTTTATAGCCCCAAGGTAGCTAGGAGTCATTGGATCTCCATTTGGCAGGCAATTCTTGCCTTCTGCCGGTTGGCGCATCGGACAGTCTAGTGCACCACCAGACATGAACAGTGCCCGATTTCTTTCCTCTTCTGGCTAAGCTGACCGTTGAGCCTTTGGTCACCTTGGCGCACCGGACACTGTCCGATGCACACCAGACAGTCTGGTGCGACCAAGTGACCGTTGGTTTGGCCACGTGCCACCCGCTGATAGCGCAGCCGACCATTGGTGCGGGGCGCTGATGGCTCACTAGACAGTCCGGTGAATTTTAGCCGTGGCGCCTTCGCCGATTCCCTAGAGCGACGAGTTCGTCGCCTGGCTAGCCTGGGCATCGGACACTATCCAGTGCACACCAGACAGTCCAGTGCGCCACAGGCTGGTGCAAGTTTGGCTGAACTTAGCCAAAACTTCTCCAATCCAATTTCATTTGATTTGACAATCATCCTAGCACTTTAGAGAAATATGTTAGTACCAAAAACAATTTACTAAGGCTAGAGTCATACCTTGATTCTTTGATTTGCATCTCTTTAGCTCTAAGCACAAATGAACCAATATTATGTGTTGAGCATCTAATCACCAAAACATTTATAGAAATGGCCCAAGGGCACATTTCCCTTTCAATCTCCCCCTTTTTGGTGATTTATGCCAACACATTTAAAAGCAACTTGAAGTGCAATATCGTTATCAAAAAGTGCAAATTGAAGACCAAATTGTCTCACATAGGATTTGATATATTTGGATCACTTTTGCCACCACTTGGTTTATTTTCACAAAACAAAATCTTTTTCCTATCTCTATATCAAAAGCACTTGTTTTGGCAAATCAAGAGATCTTTCCAGAGTAAATTTTGATCAAATGCCAAAAACACCCCCTTTTCCCATAGCGAAAATTCTCCCCCATAAGAGACCAATTGTTGCAATAAGAGGATTTTGGACAAAACACAAAAATTCTAACTTTACAAAAAAAATTAAATTCACAAGTGGTTGGCTAATCCATTTGCTTTGGCCTCAATTTCTCCCCCTTTGGCATTAAGCACCAAAACAGGAGGCCTTTTTGGCCCTTTAATCCTATTGCCTCACCAAAATGTCAAACGAAAGCAAAAAGGCAATGAGAACACAACAAAAAACTTAGGACAAGATACACTTATACCGGAGTGCAGTGGAAGCTCTTTCTTTGTCCAAGTTCACTTTCCCCTTTCAATATCGACTATTACAAGAGTACTCAACAAACAAGTTAGTCTCGAGGGAGTCAAGTTGTAGCACATCTCCCCCTAAACATGTGCATCATTTGCATAGGGACTTGTGAGGTCCGGGGATGACTTGTACCACTTAAACACCAGAAATAAGCAATTAAAGAAATGAATGCTTAAAGTAACATGATCAAAGGCATATAACACATGTATGCTATAGATCAATCCAAGTTACGTGAATTTAAGACATTTAACTCACTACGCAACCTACAAAACCTTTTCTCATCTAAAGGCTTGGTAAAGATATCGGCTAGCTGGTTCTCGGTGCTAATATGATAGATATCGATATCTCCCCTTTGCTGGTGGTTGTGGCAGAACCGCCCGAATTATTCCAACTTAAGTGCCTAAGTCCCGCCTTAGAGGCTAGACCACACTTAAATAGGAATAACACGTCAGCCCCTCGGATCTAGTCCGACGAGGCCACTAACAGGATCAAGTACCACGTACTCACTCGATGGTGAGGCACAGAGCAAATACAATAAAGCATAAAACCATACATTAAGGAGTATCAAATTTATTACATCATCATCAGAATTTTAGCAAAAGTAGTGATCATTGTTCGGAATGCAGCGGAATAAAACTAATGATAAATAAATGGAGAGATGGGGAAGCCTATCCCATCACTCCTCATGCTCCTCCACAGCCGAGGTAGGGTCCCACTCGACTTTCCATCCCGGTGGCAAGGTGGACGGCCAAGTCACTCCAGCAACCATGTCCTCCAGAGAACCTGTAAAATTGTGCCACAAGCAAGGCTGAGTATACTAATACTCAGCTAGACTTACCCGATGTGAGGAGTCTACTCCTCTACCTCCAGACATGCAGCTGTTTGGCTGAGGGGTTTGGTTGCCAAAAGTACTAGCTGAGTCTAAAAATCAAGTTTTAGCTTTTTCAAATTTTAGTGTGACTCTCTTAAGACTAAATGTGTACCTGTCTAATCATTCATGGTATCAAGCATTTAGTAATCAACAACTTTTTGCCAAGTCATCACATTTCCACTTGTTACTCAATGCAGTACAATGGATCAAGCAGTCTCATTAGCTGCGAGAAGCAGACGATTCGAATCGAGTTTTTATCCTTGCAAGGTAAACCTAAACACACGACATGGCGAGGCACTCCGTCCCAACACATATCAACCATCCCCATCGATTCCCTGGCAACAGATCAGGGCTCACCGCCTTGGCGTACAATGCCTCACTGACTCCGACTGCCGTCGTGCAGTGACCGCACTTGTACCCACCATAACCGGAATGGGAGACCACGTCTCAGGTCGCGTGAGGGGCAAAGTCTGCGGGCAGGTTCACTCAGGTACTAGGCTTACCGATTTACCATATTTCTTGGCATGTGTTAAGTACGTTCAAACGCTTGACATAGGTATCCGCACGTTAATCCTTATTCCAATTTCATCTCGTAGACCACGCATCCCCATGGATTCGTGTCCACAGACCATCATCATTCTGATATAAAAATGGATACAACCAATTTCTGACCTCGTGCGAGTGCTAGAAAAATCACTTGACTTCTACCGAGATCCCTAATTAGTAAAGCAGCTACTCGACCTAGCATACTAGTATCAATCACAAGGGAAAAGCCTGAGTTCATGCAACTAAGGTTCCAAACAACTCCTACACTTAAGTGCACATTTCAAACCTACAAACAATAAGTGTAGTAAAATAGCATAATAAGTGGGTTATGCATAAAACCGGGGCTTGCCTTCCAAAGCTGGGGCAGGCAGATCCTCGATGGTAGGCTCTGGTGCTGGATCTAGGGCTATCTCCTGAGCAACTCCTTGCTCCGGCACGAGGATGTACTCTCCGTCAGCAAGGTTGCAATCTATCGAATGCAATGAATAAGATATATGTATGCTATGATATGCAAAGTTTAGTAACCATTAGGCATAGTGAAGAAAAACTAAGTTAGTTAATAACTTAGGGTTTCCTTGTTATAAGAGGCTCTTAGTGGTTTTTGCTTATCAATTCAGGTTTGAGGTTTTGCTTAGAGGTAAGCATAGTGGATTAGGACTTGGATTGCCCTTAAAGGTTCTATTAGGTTCTTAAGGGTTTTGCTGTTTTGGTCATGGTAACATTAATCTCCACTACTAATTCCTATTTTTATTTTCTTTTTATGCTCTTAAGGTGGGTATGAACTACAACAGTGATTTCAAAATTTCCAAAAATTCTGTAAATATTACAGGGGGCTAATATTGGTCACTGTAGTCTACCCTATAAATTTGAGGTCAAAAATAAATAGAATATGCCTTGGACAAAAATAACAAAAGTTGGGGCAGAGGGGTTGCTTTGCACTACAACTTTACCTAGGTGTGGGTTTTGTACCAAGAGTTATTTTTGCTGGTATCTATGGGTTATAACATGCTTCTGTGCCAGAAATCATAGAGGTTTACTTAGAGGTTATTTAGTTATGATTTTCTAAAGTTCAAAGCCAAAAAGACAATTATAAATAACTTGTTATTTGAAAAATATCAAACAACAGAACTTGTATTTTTCCTAGGTTCTTCTAAGCACAAGAACAGTCATTCCTAAGGTAGGGGTGTTTTCTCTTTAGGATTATTTTCTGATGATTTTTCAAAGTTTTCCCTGTTTTCCATGAATAAATGTGAGTGCAATTTCTTTTCACTGGACTATGGTTCAACAAATTTTTCTTGTGAACTACATCACTTAGGCATGCTAGGAAAAATATGGTTGCCCCCTGGTGCCCATTTTCAACCTTTTTTCTTCATTTTCTTAAGTTTGAGCATAAACAAGGTTTAGTGAATAAATCTTCCTTAACCTTGTATACTGGGGTGTTTATTAATTTTAAATAGTGTAATTACTAGGTTAGTGTCTCCACTATTTTTCTCAACCTTGGTCTAATAATATTTTTGTTTTTCCTTTTATTATTAAGTTTTGGGCACTTTTCTTATTTAAATCAAAACTCTAGAAAACATTACAGGAACTATAGGGTTTACTATTTTTGCTTGGTAGTTTATATCTCACAGAGTCCAGCAAAATTGGTTTGGCTAAATTTGGATGAGTATTTTTCAAGTTATGGATTTATCAATTTCTCTGCATTATTTAAAAGAGAAGTAAATTCGAAATGGAAAAGAAAAATAGATTTGCGCTGAAGCCCCTGGGTTTGTTCCCCCTTTTCTCTCACAAATCAGCCCTTGGTCTACTATTTGCATGAGTCACTGACCTTGCACAAAACCCCCTGGACTTAACCTAAACCTATCCCGCGCTCCCTGGCTGGCTGGAACAGTAACCGGGGCAAAGATTATGGCGGCGAGGCTTACCGGCGGCAGTAAGGCTTCGGTGGGGTGGTCAGTGACGTCGGGGAAGTCACGGCGGTCACATCGGTGTGCGGGTCAGCGTCGGTGGTGGCTGGAGCTGCTCTGGCCACGAGCGCAGGCGGCGAAGGTCGTCGGCGGCTCCTGCTCCGGCCAAACCACGGTGGTAGGGTTCAATCAAAGTGCACGAGGAGCTACACTGGGTGACGTAGAAGCCATGTGCGCAAGGAATTGAAAAACGGTGCAGTGGGTTACCCGGTCCACGCGCTCCGGCGGGTTCACGAACTCCGGCGAGCATAAGCGCACTGTTCCAGTGGGGCTGGTCCTTGGCTCAAGCTTGGGAAAGCTTCATGGCCTCACGATGAAGCTATCCGAGGGCTCGGATCGAGCGGAGGTGGGCGGGAAATGGCTTGGCCACGGCGGGCGTCCTCAGGCGGCTCTAGCGGGTCACAGGGAGGTCGTCGGAGCTGCGGGCTGGCTCGGGAAAGGTGGCGCGGTGCGGAGGAGGCAACGGGGAAGATGGCCGTGCCTGGGGGTGGGCTTTATAGCCACTCACGGGCACTGTACGGGCGTGGGCACGGGGGTGGCCGACCACACGCGGGGGCGCGCGCGGCAACGGCCAGTGCGCGCTCGGCCAGTTAGACAAGGCATCGAGCACGTGGCAGCATTTGTTCTGGTCATCTTCAAGCGTCGATTGGCCCGTGATCTCTTTGTATCTATCCAAAATCCCTGTATAAGATTTCTTCCTTGTTGTATACCCTTTGTATCTCATGCAGTGCTCAAGTGGATTTGACCTCGGGTTGGCAAGTTACGAGGAGGTGAAGTTGGGTCTGTCCGACCAGACTTGTCTGGTGGAAAATGGGCGCCAAAACATGTCAAACCAAATGGGTTTGTTTCCAAATTTTTCCAGAGTGTTCTAGGGGTCTTTAGGCGCCATTTTGTCAATTGGGCCCTTTGGTTTTGAGGTTTGGAAAAAGGTGAACATGTTTGATCTTTGCAAGAGGGTCGGTTTTGAACTTGAGAAGAATCTGATTTTCCTTTTATGTTCTTCTCTTTGGTGACCTTTTTGGGGTTTTTTCTGAATTCTTTTTGGGGTCACTTTCTTACTATTTTTTTGTAGGGTATTAAGTGTACTATAACTTTTATAATTATCCCAAGCCATGATAAGGTGGTTTATATAGCCCTTTTGCCATAATCCCCTCTAGGGCTCCATTTGCCTAAGGGAGTTGAATTAGGGTTTGAGTCATTCTCACCTCTTTAGGTGCATGATAAGGCCAAAGCATGACTCCTAAGATGGGTTACACCTACTTAGGATCTTGACCCCCAAGTTTGGTGTCTTTTGCTCAAACTAAACCACATGTGATGATGGGTTCAATAGTGTAGGCTTGAGTGAAAACCCTAAGTAACACCTGGGGTGTTACAGTGGTCTCTCAAAAAGTGATGCCGGATGTCTATGTGTTTAGTGCGTCTGTGTTCAACAAGATTATCCGCCAAGCGGATTGCACTCTCATTGTCACATAGGAGTGGGACTTTGCTCAGATTGTAGCTAAAGTCCTAGAGGGTTTGCCTCATCCAAAGTAGTTGCACGCAACACTGTCATGCGACAACATACTCGGCCTCAGCGGTGGATAGGGCAATGGAAGTTTGTTTTTTCGAGCTCCAGGACACCAAGGACCTTACCAGAAACTGACAAATCCCTGATGTACTCTTCCTATCAACCTTGCACCCAGCATAGTCGGAATCCAAGTATCCTATTAAGTCAAAGGTAGACCCCTTTGGATACCAGATCCCGAAGCAAGGCGTAGAAACCAAATATCTAAGAATTCGCTTAACGGCCACAGTGACACTCCTTGGGGTCGGATTGAAATCTAGCACACATGCATACACTTAGCATAATATCCGGTCTACTAGCACAAAGATAAATCAAAGATCCTATCATAGACCGGTATGCCTTTTGATCAATGGACTTACCTCCTTTATTGAGGTCCAGATGTCCGTCCATTCCCATAGGTGTCTTCGCGGGCTTTGCATCCTTCATCCCAAACCTCTTGAGCAAGTCTTGAGCGTACTTTGTTTGGGAGATGAAGGTTCCTTCCTTGAGTTGCTTCACTTGAAATCCAAGGAAGTAGTTCAACTCGCCCATCATCGACATCTCGAACTTTTTGCATCATCACCCTACTAAACTCCTCACAAGACTTTTGATTAGTAGAACCAAATATAATGTCATCGACATATATTTGGCATACAAAAAGATCATCATTGCAAGTCTTAGTAAAAAGAGTAGGATCAGCTTTCCCAAACTTGAAAGCATTAGAAATGAGAAAATCTCTAAGGCATTCATACCATGTTCTTGGGGCTTGCTTAAGTCCATAGAGCGCCTTAGAGAGCTTGTAGACATGGTCAGGATACCTATCATCCTCAAAGCCAAGGGGTTGTTCCACATACACCTCCTCCTTGATTGGTCCATTAAGGAAGACACTCTTCACGTCCATTTGGAACAACTTAAACGAATGGTGAGGAACATAGGCTAATAATATTCGAATTGATTCTAGCCTAGCTATAGGAGCAAAAGTCTTCTCAAAATCCAAACCTACGACTTGGGCATAACCTTTTGCCGCAAGTCGAGCCTTGTTTCTTGTCACCACACCGTGTTCATCTTGCTTGTTGTGGAACACCCACTTGGTTCCCACAACATTTTGCTTTGGACATCGCACTAGGCTCCAAACTTCATTTCTCTTGAAGTTGTTGAGCTCTTTCTGCGTGGCCAACACCCAGTTCGGATCCTGCAAGGCTTCTTCTACCCTGAAAGGCTCAATAGAAGAAACAAACGAGTAATGCTCACAAAAAATTTCTAAACGTGAGTGAGTGGTCACTCCCTTGCTGATATCACCCAGAATTTGATCCACTGGATGATTTCTTTGGATTGTTGATCGAACTTGAGTTGGAGGAACTCGTGATGCTTCTTCCTCTTTATCCTGTTCTTCATGTGCTCCCCCTTGATCCTGCCCCTCTTCTTGAGGTACCTGTTCATTGTCTTGAGTTGGGGGATGCACCACCGTAGAGGAAGACGGTTGATCTTGTTCTTGCGGTTCCTGTGGTCGCACATCACCTATCGCCATTGTTCGCATTGCGACCGTCAGAACCTCATCCTCATCTATATCATCAAGATCAACTTGCTCTCTTGGAGAGCCATTAGTCTCATCAAATACAACATTGCTAGAGACTTCAACTAATCCTGATGATTTGTTGAAGACTCTATACGCTTTTGTATTTGAGTCATACCCTAGTAAAAACCCTTCTACAGCTTTGGGAGCAAACTTCGAATGCCTACCTTTCTTTACCAAAATGTAACATTTTCTCCCAAATACACGAAAATATGAAACATTGGGTTTGTTACCGGTTAGGAGTTCGTAATACATCTTCTTGAGGAGGTGATGTAGATAGAGCCGGTTTATGGCATGGCAGGCTGTATTCACAGCTTTTGACCAAAACCGCTCAGGCGTCTTGTATTCTCCGAGCATAGTCCTCGCCATGTCAATTAGCGTCATGTTCTTCCTCTCTACTACACCATTTTGTTGTGGTGTGTAGGGAGCGGAGAACTCGTGCTTGATGCCTTCCTCCTCAAGATACTCTTCGACTTGAAGGTTCTTGAATTCCGATCCATTGTCGCTCCTTATCTTTTTCACCTTTAGCTCAAATTCATTTTGAGCTCTTCTTAGGAAGCGCTTTAGGATACCTTGGGCTTTAGACTTATCCTGCAAAAAGAACACCCAAGTGAAGCGGGAAAAATCATCAACTATAACAAGAACATACTTACTTTCCCTGATGCTGAGATAGGCAATGGGTCCAAAGAGATCCATGTGTAGGAGTTCCAGAGGTATTGATGTTGTCATTACATTCTTGCTTTGATGAGTGCTTCCCACCTGCTTCCCTGCTTGGCATGCTGCACAAGGTCGGTCTTTCTCAAAATAGACATCGGTTAGTCCTAACACATGTTCTCCCTTTAGAAGCTTATGAAGGTTCTTCATTCCAACATGTGCTAGACGGTGGTGCCATAACCAGCCCATGTTAGTCTTAGCAATTAAGCATGTATCTAGATCGACATTCTCTTTTGAGAAATCAACTAGGTAGAGCTTGTCGTCTAATACACCCCTAAAAGCTAATGAACCATCACTTCTTCTAAAGACAGATACATCAATATTTGTAAATAAACAATTATAACCCATATGACATAATTGGCTTACAGACAACAAATTATACCCGAGCAATTCTACTAAAAACACATTAGAGATTGAATGCTCGGTTGTGATGGCTATCTTGCCTAAGCCTTTGACCTTGCCTTGGTTCCCATCTCCAAAGATGATAGTGTCTTGGGAATCCCTGTTCTTAACGTAGGAGGTGAATATTTTCTTCTCCCCTATCATGTGGTTTGTGCATCCACTGTCAATAATCCAGCTTGAGCCCCCGGATGCATAAACCTGCAAGGTAATTAAGCTTGGGTTTTAGGTACCCAACTTTTGTTGGGTCCTACAAGGTTAGTTATAACAGATTTTGGAACCCAAATGCATGTTTTATCTCTCTTGCATTTAGATCCCAACTTTCTAGCAACTACTTTGGCATTCTTACATGACAATACAAATGAAGCATCACATGTCTGATATATAGTAGTTGGACCAGTGCATGCTTTCCTAGGCGCATGAGAAACAACATGATTACGCTTGGGCCTATTTCTACCATGAGCATGAGAGGAGCTAGTTGCAAACATGGCATGAGAATCATGATAAACAGGTAAAGAAGCATGATTATAACACCTATCATGATGAGCAACATTTGAAGTATTCTTGACATGAGCATAAAGAGAAGCATGGTTCTTTTGATCATGTGAAGAGTAGGAACTACTAGCCATAGGAGCCTTCCCTTTCTCTTTGTTGAGACTGGAAGTCCTTTGGCTTGTTAAGTTCTTGGTTTCTTTTCGGAAACCAAGTCCATCTTTAATAGAAGGAACAAACAAGAAGGAACAAACACCACCCAATAACATACAACATTCACCACAGACAAAGCTAAAAAAAGCATAACAAAAAGAACATTTGCTTTTCAAAAACATTACATGCAAAGGTTATAATAAAAATGTATTCTTTTTAAAAATGTGTGATCTATACTTTATAAAACAAGACATAAGCTTAAAAATATCTTAATTAAAATATGACAATATTAAGTTCACCACTATAATCTTTTATAAAAAGTCATATGTGATATGTCTAAGATTAAGGGTTCATAAGAGGATAAAACACGTTATAACAATATTAAACCTTTTTAACCTTTTAGAAAAGATATATGTTATATATCTAAGGTTAATGAGACATGAAACACATTATTAATTTTTGAAGCATTATGGAACATATTCTAGAACATTATTGATGAATAGCTATTATATAATCCTAGATAGGTTTTATGTGAAAAGACAACTAAATAATAATTATCTTCATTTTCATTAAGAGAATACATGGCATGTACTATTATTAAGAAAGCTATATCCAAAGTTAATACATAAGCTAACATTTTAATTATAAAAAGGACATGAACACTAATTTTATTTTATCCTTTAATAAAAACTAAGTGATATATATAAATAATATGGACCGATCAATTTGATGGACGGATTAATTATATCTAGAAAACTAATTAAGTCATTTTAAATTAGGAACAAATGATCTAATTCATTAATAAGAAAACTATGTTCAACAATATAAACTATCATTTTTAATTACCCAAAAAGCATGAACGCTAATTAATCTATTTTAATATTTTTAGAAAAGCTGTATGGCATACCGTATTTTGAAAAACATATGATGTATCTTATTTAAGAAAACTTGAGTATAAATCTAAATCATCTTTTGTGGCGAAAGATATATATTTATCTTTTCATGTTATTGAGTAAGACATAGTATATATTTTTCTTTTAAATTTCTATTTAAGAAAACTATACTTAAACATCCATAATGAACATCGTTAAATTCTGAAAACATGACATCTATTGAAAAGACCATTTTAATGTTTCTTGAATAACAACCGTAATTTAGAATTAAATTATGAAAATACATGAATTATTGGAAATATTAATTAAAAATGATTTATTACATAATTATGAAACTAACAAAACCATTTATTTTGGTTCCAAATGTACATTTTATAATAAACACTATAACAGAAACCTACACATAAATACAGGTAGACGGGGAGGGATAGCTAATAAATTTACACTTTTGTATACATATGTCACTATAGATAATTATCTCTTATTTTGTTTGTTATAGAAACATAATAAGGCTATAATTCTTTTAATTTCTTAATTTGGAAAGTACACATTACAACATACATAATATAAATTAATTTAATTTACAAAAACATGTAAATTGTTGCAACTATAAATTTAAACTGATTAGCGAACTAGCAAATTATTATTTAATTTGCTTAGATATCGAATACATATTTTTAAATAAAACTAGTCGGTTATCCATCCGTTGCGACGGCTCACAACAATACCCACATAAATTATTCACCAAAAAGATCTCAAGATTTTTTATTGGTTGTCTCCACTCTTCGCATAATATTTTTTATAAACGCACGGATGTCATAGACAGCGAATCAGAGACCCCAATCCCTCGCCTCCCCCACTTCCAAGGTTTCGTAGAGCATGAGGGGAAGGAAAGAGGCGGGCATACATGTTCGTTGCCGGAGAAGGATACGACGAAGACTTGGGCATCTGGAGGTGACATAGGAAGTATACCGCTAGATATATAGGGAGAGAGCACGCAAGTAAAGAAAGAAGTCCAGCAAGAGCAGCTCTAAATCAAGAGGCACCCGCACCAGGCGTCAGTCCGAGAAAGGCGAGAGAATGCGAGTGTCTTCCCAGCCCTAGACCCACCAAAGCGACATAACACCACCACCAGGTTGGAGAGGAAGAACAGGGCGAAGGCCGGGAAGACGAACAAGACGACTACCACGAAAACGATGGTGCGTGCATGATGTGAAACGTCCTCATGGACATGCAATAGCCACTGCGCGAGTCGGTGTCGGAGCTGACGTCAGATGAATACGGGAAGAGGTGCCTGCTCCTACGTCCTCTGCCGAGAATGGGATGGCACGGAGGTGGAGGCATGAGGGAAGAGAAAAAAGAAATAGAATGACAAATGAGGTGGTGACAATTGAGGCGAGGACCATCATTATCGTATGGAGGTATAGATGGTCAAATGAGCAATGTCTGGCGAGCCAGCACGTGACATAACCCATTTAATAGTGTCTAGGCCAACCCAGCACGAGCGTCGTGCAGTGCTTAGGCCGTAGCCTCGGTCCGTAGTGCCGCCCAGCCCGACATGATTATTTTTTTATTTTACAAAAAAATCATATATATACATATATATAATTTATATTTAATATTATAAATATCTGATTATGATGTTCTACTGGTTATATAGCTTCATCTAGTATCTTTCATCCTTCTTCCATTAGGGTGTGAGTTCAAACCTCACGTGATGCACCGCTTTTTTAAGCCTTCGGCTTCGGAATCACGGCGCAGGCGATGTCGTGGCACGAGAGGTTGGCGCGGCTGTATGTCGTTGGCGCAGACACAGGACACTGGGTGCGAATCCACCGGCGAGCTGCATCGACGATGGCGCGGCGACGCAGAACAGGGAACGGCGATGGAGTTTTGCGCAACGAGCTGGACACATGACGATGTGGTTACGGGCAGCGGTGCTGGTCGGAGAAGCCGGATTCATGACGACTGCAAGCTGTGGCGCAAGTACGATGTGTGCAGCGGCATAGGGGCATGGGGGAGTGAGAAGGAAGGGGTTCAGCACGGTGTAGCGCGGGGCAGCTTTTTATAGGGAGAAGGAGGGAGTTAGGGCGCCTGAATGGGGAGAGGAGAGGGCGAGCACCATTAACGACAAGAAGAAACTGCCATGCATAGTGGAGAGGGGAGGAAATAAAGATGCTAGCAGTGGAGAGGGAAGGGGAGGGGTCACGGCACGCTCTAGACAAGGAGGCGAGGGATCCTACATAGCCAAGGCAAACGCACCATTGAACAGCGTGCGGCGGCGGCTAGCACGTACGAGCGTTCAATCATTCACTAGGTGAGTGCCCGTGCGTTGCAACGGAACCATATAATAACACGATAACTTATGTACATATGTGTTATATAGGTCAGTGCCCGTGCGTTACAACGGAATCATATAATATCACGATAACTTATGAACAAATGTGTAATATACTGTGATGAGATGGAGGATGGCGTTCTCGAGCTGTCCGGGATGACGTCGAAGCGAAACTCGGGCCATGGTCAAGCACCGAGCCCGCGATGCGAGGTCGCCCGTCTGCGAGGCACGCGAGGTGGAGGGGGCAGTCTCAGTGAGGGGCAATCTCTGGGATATGGTAGTGGAGTGGCGGCGCGCGGTCGAGAAGGTGTACGTCGAAGCCGGTGGAGGTATGACACAGCGGGCGGTAGAGCAGCGTCGGGGTCGGTGTCCGACAGAGCTTCGCGTAGCGACGGCGGGAGGGAGAGGCAGGTATATGCACGTGCGTGCTACAGAATCAATATGATAAAATACATTGATATTGCAAAAAATCTAATTATTATTCTATACTTTTGTTAGCATCACTAAAAGTAGTAGTAAGGTGCACATACGTTGCTACGAAATCAATATGATAAAAGAATATTGCTAGAAAAGATCAAATTCAAAAAGAACATTTAGTGCAAGTGAAAAGTCAACCTTTTTAGAACATTGGAACATCAGAATGGCAGGGATAACAATAGTAAACACAACACTTATAAATTAGAAAAGAATGGCAGGCCGAGTGCAAAATGCAATGCAATGCACCGTCACTGTGTCCATTTGAAGCACCAACGGTCATATCAAACATCTTACATTGCAGTTCCAACAAAAATCACCATATTTTGCTGAGCTGATATACAATATAATCAAAGGCCGCGATAACTAAGGTGATACTGTGATGGGAAAAATAAAAGGTACTGTATAATACATGTAGCAAGCTCTAAGTTCCATGCTATACATTTAGAAGTACAATTGGTAGGATGTCCTAATGTGCCTCACAATTGATACTCGCATGGTCCAGATTCAACATCCCAGAGAACTCTACCTGACCTTGCACCAGGTCACTTGGCTCCAGCCATAAGTCAACCATAGTAGTTCCACCTGAACCTTGCGCTCAATTACATTACTTACAATAAATATTTGTGTTTGTGTGTCTAGTTTAAATCTCAGGGCTTGTTTGCAGAAGGGGATTGTGAGCTAAAATCCCTTACTATTCAAAATTGAATAGTAAGGGATTGTAATCCCCTTAATTCCCTTCAATCCATTTGTTCCCAAGCAAGCCCTCGGTGTAGTTCATAGCAGAACATCATTATCGTCACCAAGAATTGACAGAGAGAATGGCGCAATTGCAACATTGAATGTTGATGATCCAGCCTTGTCGATGTGCTTCATCTCAAAGTCACCTTCCTACAATTCAAAATGGGTTCAAATTACTTACTGCTATTTAGCATACTAAACAAAACAGGAAACTGTTGATGAAACTTTTTGCAGAAAAGAACATCCATCGAGTTACCATTCTCCCATTTGGAGTGCTCAATGGGCATGCAGAAGAGTACTCAAAACCAGTCTTCAGGAATATGACAGGTTGTTCTCCCACTACTCCAACTCCCCTAACACAACAATGATGTCAATCATATTAGCACATCCTTTACGATAATGAAATTAGAGTTTGTTACAATAAACACTAACCAAATGTTTTCTGTCCTTCCATTTCCATCTGTAACAATCCAGTGCCTTTTGAGAAGCTGAACAGGGCGCTGAGAACTATTCGTAATTCTAATTCTGTAAGCAAAAAAGAATTTCCCTTTCAATGGTTGGCTCCGGCTTTCAATATAGACGCTCCTGACTTGAACTCTTATCCCCTAAAATTTTCATTACAACTGTATCAGAAAATAACGCTGCACCAAAAGATATAAAATAATAGTTGACCTAAGTTAACTAAACATAATAAGGCTGTCATGATTGTGAAAAAGCAATGTCTGTTTGGTCATTTCTCAGTCACACGCATTAACGGGTAACCTAGGATTCCTAGGCTGCTGTTTCAGCTTTGCTTTGATAGCAAAACTTCTTCAGTATCTCAAATTCACGTGTGACAAAGCACCACAAATATTTATAGGTGAATGATCTTTTTCTTCAATACCTCTAGAAGTTTTCTATCACTAATATGCAAGTTCCAGTCTCAAAATATCACATGGTCTAATTTATTGAAAAGCCACCAGACCCATTCACGTGCTCATTTGCTACAACTACAAGCACAACATGTGAAGAGATAAAACATGTCAAAGGTGTGCAGTTTTGACCAGATAAGATTGAACATAATTCAGTGATAACTTTGACCCCATTAATCACTTCTTTTCTTTGTGAGCCACAACACAACTACTTCCTCGTACTATTAGACCATTTCCACATTCTCAGGGAAAAAAAACTCAGACCTGTTTCTTAGCAGATTCATCCTCAGATAGTAAGTTGGGGACTTTTCAACACTTCATACATTCACATGGAAAACGACAATACTTCACTCAATACTTTGCCATGGAAAACAAATGTGCTTCCAAAGTACTTTCCAATCTGAAAGGGAGGTGCTGAAAAAAACTTACCAAAGTAGTTGCATCGCTAGAACATTTGAGGAGGGAGTGTGGAGCCAAAATCTTTAATTCATCTCTGTATTTAGCATCATCCTGGAAGGATGAATGCATGAAAAATAAACATGGTGAGAGTGTTTTCAGACAATGGGAAAAAGTTCCAGCATCCCCTTTCAAATATGTATCAGTCCACAATTAGTATAGTAGCAACCTAAACAGAAAAACATGTCTGATATGATGTGACTGCAAAGCAAAATTGCACTACATGGCAAGCGGTACAATTGAAAGTTCAAAGTCCCAACCATGAGGCTGGAATAGTGGAAATGCCATTCTGGCCATGAGAATGAGAATGCAACAGATATGAGAAGGTAAAAGCACATGCCTCGCTTAAAAAATATTAAAATGCCTTGTGTCCCTAAGACTTCCTCTGAATTTTTAGTGCCAGCAATTGGTGAAAAGGAAGCATGCATCCAATGTTGGTAGTTCAATCAACATATGATCAAGTCAGTCATCATCATAAAGACTTGCTACACACAGTCTTCCCAAAGTCTGTCTTAGTTAGCTACCATCAATAAGAATGGTTGGAGGTTGGAATAATCCATCAGTCATTCATCATCCAACCATGCTAAAGAAACTATATAAAAGTAATTGAATTGCTTGGAACAACGACAAGGCATGAGTACAATACCTCAAACCTCTCCTCCTCAATGGCCTTCTTCATCAACCTGCGGAGGCACAACATGGGCTCCTTCTCCTCGAAGGACCTCAGCGAGTCCCTCAACCTCGCTGCTTCCTTATAATCCTGCAAGACCAATCCCAAGGTACAGGTCAACGAAGAGACCAAATTTCGGCGAATGCTGATATTGCAAAATTTCATTTCAGCCTTTACCTCAAATTGGGCAGCCACGGCGAGCTGCTGCTTTAGCATGGCGTACTTCTGGCTTCTCATCAGAAGCGACGGCGACCGCCTTCTCCTCCTTCTCCCTTCGCACCACCTCCTCCCCCTCCTCGTCCTTCCCTGGCGAATTAAAACTATGCAATACAAATAGCGTCCACAAGGGTATATGAGATTTCGTGGTCAAAAACAAATTGAACCAGGAGCTAACTATCCCTAACCAATCGGCTAATCTTCTAAGTCGTTACCATTGTGCCTCCTCTTTGCAAGGCAATCACAGATCTAACAAGGTTGAGCAGACAAGAAGAACTGGAGCTACCTTTCCACGAAGCGAGGCTTCTTATGCGGTTGTGAATGAACCTGCAGCACAAGGCGACGACGATGGCCAACGCTAGCTCTGCGCTCCGGTACGGACTTCACAGCAGTGATACCACCTGCACATACCCTTCGTCCTCGAGCACCGCCCCTTGATCCAGCCTTGCCTACACCGAAGAAGTGCCTATCGCCGCCCACCTTGTTAGCTTCACAGAGAACGCGAGAGGAATACCAACTGCCTTGTACGGGGAGCCAGCAACCACGGGCGAGAGTCCTCCTCACCAGAGTTGGGGGAGAGGATGGGGGAGATCCAGGTCGAGGCCGAGGCTCAGACCCTGTCCCCAGCAAGTTCATCTCGCCAAGTGTGGGATCTGGGCGCTGGTACATGGAGCAACCTCGAGGTTGGACTCGCCCATGGCGCGGAGGAGCTCGTCGTGGCGGGAGGCCAGGAAGGCCGCGAGCATGGGGAGCGGGTGCGAGGAGATGGCGAGCACCAGACGCCTGCGCGGCGGGGGTGCTAGGGTTTCATGGCCCAACGGGGAGGCGGTGATGGTGGGTCCGGCGAGGCGTGGGGACGAAAGACTCCAACGTCTTGGGGAGGTCCAGAGCGAGGGGGAGGGTGCGCCCGACGGCGGAGGTGGAGGCGGAGGGAGGGAGCGGTTGCCAGCGCGCGGAGGAGAACTGCGAACAGGAGGGGGCAGAGGGAGCTAGGTTGCTCGCGCGGATAGGGAAGGGGCGGACGGGAGGCGACGCACGCAGGACGGCTGACGGACGACGCACGAAAAACATGGATGTTGGATGGACGGTGGAGATTGAGAGACGGCAGAACTGCAGAACGTAAGGGAGGCAGACTACTCTTACCTTCTTAATAAGTAGTATAGATACAGAGAAGAAAAATAGCAGGGTTGGAGGTCTGACGGGCAGACCCCACCTGTAAGGGATTGAGAAGAGCGAGAAGTGGAGCACGTGGTGGTTGGGTTTGGGCAATGGCCACTTGGCCAGGACGCCGAGAGGTCGTTTCATTTTTTTATTTTCCAATTTCTTTTCTTCTTCTTTTTTTAAATTTCGAATTTCTTTTTTCCTTTTTAACAATAGTATATATATATTCCATAAATTATAATGAATCAAGTAAAATATATATTTTAAGAGAATATTTAAATTATTTAGGGTGATCCCGATAATTAGATAAAGCTAGTTTTACAAGAAAGATGAGTCGATAAAATGGGATTCTTGTAAATAATTTCAAACAAAAGTTATTAACATAACAAAATGCATAGTCCAAGAACTCATTATTATTTTATAAAATGAGATTTTATCATAAAATTAAATCTAACAATTGGATTTGCAAATCATTTCAATCAAAATATATGCTTCGACATGAGTGCTACAAACACTTGGTAAAATTTTAGCCAATCACGAAATTGTTCAATTCATTTATATCTCTATTTTCATTAATTGAAAATAATAATTTTTCCTTTATATTGTAAATTAGTAAACTAAACTAGATTACTTTTAGTTGATGGATTTAAGGTGTTAGAATCTGTCACCATAGCCATTTTTCTACTAATGGTATCCAAAGATCTTTTGAATCTTTCTCTAATTTGGTGTGTCATTTGTTGTGTCCCACACGCCCATAAGAACATCCCTAATGCCTCACATGACTCCACCTCTTGTTTGACCTTAACCTGTGATACCTCACTAAAGTATTGTGGCGGAACCGCCTGAATTATTCCAACTTAAGTGCCTAAGTCCCGCCTTAAAGGCTAGACCACACTTAAATAGGACTAAACTGTCAGTCTCTCGGATCTAGCCCGACAAGGCCACTAACAGGATCAAGTACCACATACTCACTTGAAGGTGAGGCACAGAGAAAATACAATAAAGCATAAAACCATAAATTAAAGAAGTACTTAATGTTATGACATCATCAACGGAGTTTTGCAAAAGTAGTAACCAGTGTTCTCGATGCAGCGGAAATTAACTAAAGGAAATGGAGGATGGAGAAGGCTGGCCCATCACTCCTCATGCTCCTCTCCTGTGAGGTAGGGTCCCACTCGACTGTCCAACCTGGTGGCAAGGTGGACGGCCAAGTCACTCCAGCAACCATATCCTCCAAGGAACCTATAAAAATTATGCCACAAGCAAGCCTAAGTATACTAATACTCAGCTAGACTTACCCGGTGTGAGGAGTCTACTCCTCTACCTTTAGACCATGCAGCTGTTTGGCTGAGGGGTTTGATTTGCCAAAAGCACTAGCTGAGTCTAAAATCAAGTTTTAGCTTTTCAAGTTTTAGTATGATCCTTTTTAAACTAGATGAGTACCTAGCTACTCATACATGGTATCAAACATTATTGCAATCAACCTCTTTTGAATGTCACCTCATTAAACTTCTTACTCGATGCAGCAGCATGGATCAAGCAGTCTCATTAGCTGCAAGAAGCAGACGATTCGAATCGAGTTTTTTAACCTTGCAAGGTAAACCTAAACACACAACATATAGGGGCACTCTATCCCCACACATATCAACCGTCCCCATTGATTCCCTGGCAACAGAACAGGGCTCACGGCCTTGGCGTACAATGCCCCAATTGTCCCCGGCTGCCGCTGTGCAATGGCCACACTTGTACCCACCATAATCTGGCATGGGAGACTCCATCTCAGGTCTAGTGAGGAGTAAAGTCTGCGGGCAGGTTCAATCAGGTACTAAGCTTACCGATTTACCATATTTTTCGGCATGTGTTTAGTACGTTCAAACGCTTGACATACGGTACCACACATTAATCCTTATTTCAGTTTTTCATCTCGTAGACAACGCATCCCCATGGATCGTTGTCCATAAACCATCATCATTCCGATATAAAAGTGGATACAACCAATTCCTAACCTCGCGCGAGTGCTAGAAAAATCACTCGTCTTCTATCGAGATCCCTAATTAGTAAAGCAGCTATTCGACCTAGCATACTAGTATCCATCTCAAGAGGAATCCTGAGTTCATGCAACTTGGGTTTCAGACAACTCCTACACTTAAGTGCACGGTACAAGCCTACAAAAATTAAGTGCAGTAAAATAGCATATATAACGGTTATGCATAAAACCGAGGCTTGCCTTGAAAAGCTGGGGCAGGGAGATCCTCAGTGGTAGGCTATGGTGCTGGCTCCTGTACTCCCTCCTGAGCAACTCCTTGCTCCGGAATGAGGACGTACTCTCCGTCAGCGAGGTTACAATCTATTGAATGCAATGAATAAGATAAATGTATGTTAATGATATGCAAATCTAGTACACATGATGTATGGTGAAGCAACATTAAGGCCGTGGGTAAACTAGGGTTTCTTTATCGTACGATGTTCTTAGTGTTTTATAATTACCTAGCTTAGGGTTTTGAGTGGTATCAAGAATTTAATCATTCCCTTAAAGTTTTAGTGGGCACTTAGGGAGATCTGGTTGTAGGGGTGTGTGTAACATTGATTCCTGCCACAATTTCCCTTTTTATTTTCTATTTGTGCTCTTAAGGTGGGTTTAAACTACCATAATGATTTAGAAGTTTTCAAAAATGTTGCAAAAATTATAGTGGGTTAATATTGGTCACTGTAGTCTATTCTACAAAATTGAGGTTAATTATAATTAGGATAAGCTCTAGGCAAAAATAACAAAAGTGAGGGTGGGTTGTCACTTTGTACTACAACTCTGATTTAGGTGGGGTTCTACATTAAAATTTATTTTTGCTAACATCTAGGAGTAATAACATGCCTCTGTGCCAAAAATCATAGAAGGTGACTCAATGGTTATTTAGTTCTGATTTTCTAAAGTTTAATGCCCAAAAGGCACTTATAACTTACTTGCCATTTGAAAAATATCAAACAACAGAACTTGTATTTTTCCTAGATTCATACTAGCATAATAGTAGTTATTCCTAAGGTTGGGGTGGTTCCTCCTTAGGGTTATTTTTCTGTGATTTTTCTAAGTCCTCCTTGTTTTTATGAAATAACAAGTGGTGCTTTTTATTTGTACTAAATGAGGGTTCAACAAAATTTTCTTATGAACTACATCACCTAAGCAAGCTAGGAAAAATATGGTTGCCCTCTGGTTCTCATCTTAAACTCCCTTTTTTTATTTTCTTAAGGTTTGGGCCAATACAAGCTTCAATGGGTAATCTTTCCTTAACCTAGTATACTGGAGAGTTTAATATTTTTAAACAGTGTAGTTACCAGTTAAGTATGTCTCTAAATTTTCCTAGCCCTAGTTTAAAAGTATTTTTATTTTTCCTCTGGTTATCAAGGTTTGGGCAATTTACTTAAATAAATCTAAACTATAAAAAGGGTTACAGGAACCAGGGTGTTTATCATTTTTGCTGGATAGTTCATAATATTTAGGATATAGCAAAATTTGTTTGACAAAATTTGGTTAAATAAAACTCAGTGCATGAATTTTTTAGTTCCCTGTTCATTTTAAAAGATTAAATCTTAAAGTTTAAGGGAAAAAGGCTTTGCACCGAGGTCCCTGGGTTCTTCCTTAACTAAACCGTTCAACCCATGCCCCTAGGGAACTATTTAACTGAGTCACTGACTTCGCGAATACCCCCTGGCTTTTCCCTCTCTTAACCCGAGCTCCCTCCTCGCCGAAACAGTAGCTGCAAAGAGAAAAAGCGGTGGCGTGGCTTACCGGCGGTAGGAGAGGTCCCGTGGAGGGTTGGGTGAGGTTCGGGAGCTTCTAGCGGTCACGTCGGGGGGTGGATCGCCGGCGGTGATGGCCGGAGTAGGGCTGGTCGCGTACCTAGGCGGTCGGGCTTGTCGGCGACGCGAGCTCCGGCCTGTTCATGGCGGTAGCGTTCAATCAAACCGTACGGGAAGCTTCACTAGAGGTCAGTGAGGCTGTAGGTGCAAGGAATCAAAGGGTGGCTCACCGTGCAGCTCGGTCCACGTGCGATGGCGGTCGGACGAAGTCCGGCGACGTTAATCTGGCACTTCCGGCGATGCGGTGTTTGGTTTGAGGGCTCGGGGAGCTTCACTGAGCTTCGGGGAGGCTAGCCGAGGGGTTGGTTGGGATGGAGGGGGACGAGAGTGGCCGGTCCATGGTGGTCGGGGCTCGAGCGGCCACTGGCACGCCGTGCGCAGAGCGAACGCCGTTGAACTTGCGCTTGGGCGGGGTTGAGAGCGAGCGAGGGTGTACGGTCAAGGCCTTGGCCGACTTTATAGGCGTGGGTGTGGGTGTGGGGTCTGGTGCGGCTTGCGTGGGGCCGAGTGTCGGGGTGTGCTCTTGTGTTGCTAGGGCGCGTCGAACACATGACCGTTTCATTCTGCCCGAGTTCTAGCTCTTGCTGAGCAGCCAAACATGCGAATCTAGCAATAAGACTTTTGTGAGATCTCTTCTCTGTACCTAGGGCTACCTAGTTCATGTGAGTTCCAAGGGAAGATTGGGTCTGGTTTGGAAGATATGGTGGCGCCAATTCAGTAGTGTCGGCACTATTCAATCCGTGACTAAACTGGTGTCAAACCGTGTCAAATGGTTCTGGTTTGGTTTCAATTTTTTCAGGGGTGTGCCTTGGGTAATTTGGCTCCTTTTTGTCAATTGGACCTTATGGATTTGGCGCCAGCAACTAAGTGAACATCTCTGATCTTTGGAAGAGGGCTAATTTTTAACTTAGAGAAAATTTGGTTGCTCTTGAGTGCTCTTCACTTGGGGGCTGAATTTGGGAATTTTGTGGGACCTTTTTGGAATAATTCCCTTACTATTTCTTGTAGATATATAAATGTTCTTCAACTTTGGTAAAGGGTTTAAGTCATGAAATGGTCATTTACATAGCTCTCTCACTATTCCAATGCTTGGGGGTCTAAGGGCTCAAGAGGGGGTCTAGGGTTTGAGCATCTTTTCCCAAGGTGAAGATGCATGAAAAGCTAAGGTAATCCTTCTATCATGATCATTAATTAATTAATCCATGGTTTCTAAAGTCTTGGTGCTTCTTCTCCCCTACCTAAACACATGTGATAATAGGCTATAAGTGCATGTATTGAGCCAGGGCCTTGGGTAACACCTGGGGTGTTACAGCCCTCCCCCCTTAAAGGAATCTTGCCCTGAGATTTCGGTAGGGATCCTTTAGAGGGGTGCTAAGAAGGTGCATGCTTGCGTGGTGTGGTTTATTTTGTCAATGTTCTCTAGTAAACTGCTCTTCGAATGTCATCCTCTTTGCAACTTCAGAAGGAAGCCCTTCTAGATTTAGTCTCACAGCTTACTCAGTTCTTGTTAACTCTATTTCTCTTATATTTAGATTCAAAGGGTAGGTGGGGGGTTTGATCTGGGTTACGTACCAATCTTTTTAGGTACGAATTCGGGGCAGTGCGAGCGCAGAAAGCCCTCAATTTCCCAAGTAGCTTCCTCTTCTGAATGGTGGCTCCACTGGATCTTATACATTTTGATTGACTTGGCTCGAGTTGATCTTTCCTTACGGTCCAATATTTTGATGGGGTGCTCTTGATATGACAAGTCTGGTTCTATCTCCAATTCAGGCTCTGGCAGCACTTCTGTTGGTAAGCGAACACACTTCTTTAGCTGAGACACATGGAACACATCATGAATTGCCAACATATGAGGTGACAGCTTCAACTGGTATGCTACAAGTCCATAAGTCTCTTTGATCTCATAGGGCCCAATATAGCGAGGGGCTAATTTGCCCTTGATCCCAAATCTCTAAACACCTTTTGTTAGTGAGACCTTGAGGTACACATGATCCCCCACTTCGAACGTAGAGGCTTTCTCCTCTTGTCATGATAGCTCTTTTACCTGGCCTGAGCAGCCTCTAAGTTCTTTTTAATGACTCTGACTTTTCCCTCGGCTTCAAGTACTAGGTCAGGCCCAAATATTTCCCTTTCTCCATCTTATGACCAATTTAGCGGTGTTCTACACCTTTTGCCATACAAGGCCTCGAAGGGTGCCATATTTAGGCTGGATTGGTAGCTGTTATCATAAGAAAACTCTGCCAGTGAAAGACATCTGTCCCAATCTTTGCCATAGTTTATCACACATGCTCTCAACATGTCCTCGAGAATCTAATTCACTCTTTCTGTTTGGCCATCAGTTTGAGGATGGTATGCTGAGCTTCTAACCACATTGGTTCCAAGAGACTTCTGCAGCTGCTCCCAAAAACATGCTACGAACGGTGCTCCTCTATCTGACACGATAATCCTTGGTATTCCATGTAAGCGCACTATCTGGTCTATAGATTTCTGCATATTTTTCTGCCCTATGGGTGGTATGTACTGACAAGAAATGAGCTATCTTGGTTAGCCTATCCACAATGACTCAAATAGAATCATGGTGCCGGGAGGTATTGGGCAATCCCACAATAAAGTCCATGATGAGGTCTTCCCATTTCCAAGATGGTATAGGGAGTGGCTGCAAGGTACTTGCTACCTTCAAATGGCTTGCTTTTATCCTTTGGCAAGTGTCGCACTCAGATACATACTTAGCAATTTCCCTCTTCATCCTAGTCCACCAATACAAGGATCTAAGGTCATGATACATTTTATTGCTTCCGGGGTGCATGGAAAATTTGGAGAGATGGGCCTCGTCCAAAATTTTCTTCCTAAGTTCTGGATCCTTTGGAACATCCAGTAGGTCTTTGAACCATAAAAAACCCTTGCTGTCCTGTCGAAAGCATTTATACTTATCCACCTTCTGACTGAGCATTTCCTTAATGACTTGAACACCCTTGTCACCAATCTGTGCCATGATTATCTGCTCTTATAAGGTTGGCTCAACTGAGACATAATCCAATGTACCTAGGGAAACCACTTCTATGTTCAGCTTGTGCAATTCGTCGCACAAAGAGGTGACTTTAGAGTCTGGTCAGACAGTTGCACTGGGCCTTTCGACTCAAGGCATCTGCCACTACATTTGCCTTGCTCGGATGGCAATGCACTTCCAGGTCATAATCCTTGATCAATTCTAACCATCTCCTCTGCCTGATATTAAGGTTAGCCTGGGTGAAAATATACTTGAGGCTCTTATGGTCAGTATAAATGTTACAAGGAGCTCCCATTAAATAATGTCTCCAGATCTTTAGAGCATGAACTACCGCTGCTAACTCCAGATCATGTGTGGGATAATTTTGCTCATGAGGCCTAAGTGCTCTGGATGCGTAGGCAATAACTCGGTTGTCTTGCATCAAAACACAACCTAGTCCAGTGCCCGAAGCATCACAATACACATCAAAAGATTTGGTGTTATCAGGCTGTGCTAGCACGGGCGCTGTTGTCAGATGTCACCTCAAGGTGTGAAAGTCATCTTCGCATTTCTGACCCCATTCAAACTTCACTCCTTTCTTCAACAATTCAGTCATTGGTTTAGCAATTATGGAGAAATTTGGAATGAATCGTCGATAGTATCCTGCCAATCCCAAGAAACTCCGAATCTGCCGAACGGTGGTAGGAGGCTTCCAATCCATCACTTCTTGTACTTTCTCAGGGTTAACTGCTATCCCATCCTGTGAAATGGTGTGACCTAAGAACTTGATCTCCTTTAGCCAGAAATCACATTTGGAGAACTTGGCGTACAACTGATGATCCTGTAGTCGCTGAAGTACTATGTGCAAGTGCTTTATATGCTCGCCTTCACTTTTTGAATATACCAAGACATCATCAATGAAAACCACCACAAACTTGTCCAATTCTGGCATAAACACTGAATTCATCAAATACATGAAGTATGCTGGAGCATTTGTCAACCCGAATGACATCACCAAGTACTCATAAAGCCCATATCTGGTAGAGAAAGCCGTCTTCGGAATATCGTTGGCCCTGATCTTGATTTGGTGATAGCCAGAGCAAAGGTCTATCTTGGAAAACACCTTGGCTCCGACCAATTGGTCACACAAAACATCAATGCGGGGTAAAGGGTATTTGTTCTTAATAGTCACCGCATTGAGAGGGCGGTAATCAACACATAACCTCAAGCTATCATCCTTCTTAACAAACAAGGCCGGGCATCCCCATGGTGAAGTACTTGGACGAATGAATCCCTTGTCTATCAACTCTTGCAATTGTTTCTTTAGTTTGGCTAACTCTGCTGGAGGCATCCTATATGGCCTTTTAGATATAGGTGCGGTCCCTGGTTGCAATTCTATGGCAAACTCTATATCCCGGTCGGGTGGCATCCCTGGCAATTCGTCAGGGAAGACATCAGGGTATTCATAGACTACTGGAATCCTATCCACGGGTGACTATGTCATGGTGAGGGCACAAGAACGGGTATATCCCTGGTTGGGTAGGTACAAAGTGATTTCTCCACAAATTGGTGAGTGTATTTCAATGGTTCTTGCTGCAACATCAATTAACGCATGATGCCGTGATAACCAGTCAGTTCCCAAGATGATGTCCACGCTCTCCAATCCCATGATAAGATGGGTGGTTTTAAATATAATACTACCCAGTTTTATTGGCACCTGCCGGTTGAGTTGATAGGTGGCAACTCTGCCTCCTGGTGGTGCAATCATAATAGCCCCACTCGTGTGGTGAAAAGGTGGTTAACACTTGGCACTAAATTTTGCGCTGATGAAGCTGTGTGATGCACCAGAATAAAAAAGAATGACTACAGTGTAATTAAAAACGGAAAAGATACCGGACATGACGGGTGCTCCCTCCGGAATGTCAGCCACTATGGTGAAGTTCAACCTGCCCTGCCTCACTTGCACCTTCTGCCTCTTGCCTTGGTTCTGAGTTGCATTCTAACCCTGCCTCTGTTGGTTTCTAGGACAATTCTGGGCATAGTGTCTGGTGTTACCACAAGTGAAGCATTTGTTGTCATTTCCCTGGCGGTACTGCTACTATTGTGGCTGCTACTGATTGTTGTTTCTCTGAGCTGGGGTTGAGAGCGGTTGGGTGCCTGCTGCTACTACGGCCGGATCACCCATCGCCCCTGCTGCTGCTGAGGTCCTCTGTTCTACGTGTTGGACACAATCCTGAAGTGCTGAGGCTGTGCCGATGGCCCTACCATATGGATCTTCCTCTTCTTCTCGGCCTGTCATGCTGTGACGTAATCCTCCTGAGAGATGGCCAAATTGACCAACTCGTTGTAGGTGTGGGCCCTGACTGCGTTGAGATGGTCATGGAGCTTAGTGTTGAGGCCCCTCCTAAACCTGTCTCTCTTCTTCTCATCAGTGTCAGCATGGTAGCCTATGTACTGACATAGGTCATTGAAAGCTTGGGCGTACTGCAACACGGTATGACTGCCTTGAGTGAGTGCCAGAAACTCATTGAGCTTGCGGTCCATGATGCCTGCTGATATGTGATGCCCTCTGAATGCCGTCTTGAACTCTCCCCACTCAACCACGTGGTCGGCCGGCTGCATGGCGAGAAAATGGTCCCACCATGTCCTAGCGGGCCCACGAAGCTGCTGGGCGGCGAAACGGGCCTTGGTCGCATTTGAGCACTCTCCATTCAGCAGTGGGAACTTTGATTCCACCACCCTGAGCCAGACATCAGCATCAAGCAGATCTTCTGCCCTGGTGAACAACGACGGCTGGGTACTGAGAAACTCCTGGTAGGTGGCCACTGCCGGGGCACGCTGGTGGTGATCACCACCCCCATAGTGCTGAGGCGGTGGCTGACGCTAAGCAAGCTGCCATAGAATCTCGTTCTGCTGAGCCATCAGCTCTTGCATGGTAGGAGGCTGTGGCGGTGGTGGAGGAATGCGCTCGTTCTGTCCATGACACGCTCTTCCTGCCATCTAAAATTTAGGAGTTTCTATTGTCATACTTAAAATCTGTGATTGCGTACGATAAAATAACTTAAACAACGAGGTTTGCAAGGTTCTGAGTTTGCCTCGGCTTCCACCACTGGCACCAACAGGGTAATATTCGATTTACAAAATTAAAGAAACTTAAAACCATTCATCATTCATCTTGCCAAAAGAAATTTCTACTGGTTACATCAGTGCCCAAAATACTCAACTCTCTAGCCTAGTAACTTCAAGGTGCAAAAGCTAAGCTAATCCCGAGGAGTTCTACTGCTGCACGCTTCTACCCTAACCCTGAAATCTAACGAGCAAACGAGACAACGCTTGACTCGGGGGAAGGTGGTCTTCCTGAGCCAGCAGTATCCAAGCTAGATGCGGGCTCCGGCTCCTCGCCTCCCTCGATATCCACATCCTCATCGGCCCCTTCGGCCTCCATGTCCTCGATCTCTTGATGGTGTAAGTCCAAGTGCTGGTTGGCCTCCTCAAGCTGCTACTGGGTGTTCTAGAGCTGGTCTTCCAGAACCACAATACTGTTCTCCCTGGCTTCCACCTGATCCTCGAGCTCTTGTATGTGGTTGGCCTTCTGTTCCACTTCCAGATCCTTCTCCACCAGCTCAGTGGACAAGTATACTACAAGGTCCTCCCGATTATCAAGGGTGATCTTGGTAGACTCCACTAGGCCCATAAGCTGGGACATCGCCTCACCCTGTAGGGCCTGCAGAAGATACAGGGCACTCATGCACCGAACCGTCAGGTGAGCGGTGTGTCTAGGGTAGAGAGCCCATACATCCTTAGCGTGCTCAACTCGATCTTTCCACATCGGGTCGTCCTCCTTCTTAGCGGGGAACAAGCCAATGGGGTGGGTTGACATCTCCAAGGGGTGAAATCCGCAGAAGGTGGTCAGCACGTGCAGAGCCGTGGACTCTATAGTGTCATTGGCCCTGAAACCGAAAGACTCTGAGTCCAGTGAACGCCAGCCTGGCTGTAGGGGATGGGGCTCCAAGGTCATTCTCACCCTACAGCGGGGTACCCGGTGCTCCTCGAACAGCTGCACCGCGTACTGGGGAGGTGTAGCGTAACCTGCTCCCTGTAGTACCTCCCACAAGATGAGGGGAAAGCCCTCTCGTGCGAGACTGTCTGTGTGGGAATGTGCATTTCCTTCGCTAGAAGATGAAAATCTCTGAGGATTTGGCTTTTCTAGTGTTAAGTTGAGATCTCTGTTATAGATTTTAAACATTTATTACGGGTGACTCCTTGGTTATGTAACTTCTTATCAATAATGACATTTCACCAAGAGGATGGAAAGATGATGCATGCTCGTCCTAAACATCCTCACATCAAGCTTAGGGATATTGAAATACCCCATTTATATCATAGTAGCCTGTACGACTTATTCAATTAGCCACCTAGCTACCCATCTAGTATCCTAAGGCTTCACGTCCTAAGGCTATCCTGATCGTCTTGACAACCTAACCGATACTGGTTTCTAGGCAAATTTTTACTTTTGAAAAGGTCGGTATTTGTGATTTATTGATTTCTCCAAGGTGGTACAAGCTCTGATACCAGATGTGGCGGAACCGCCCGAATTATTCCAACTTAAGTGCCTAAGTCCCGCCTTAAAGGCTAGACCACACTTAAATAGGAATAAACTGTTAGTCCCTCGGATCTAGTCCGACAAGGCCACTAACAGGATCAAGTACCACATACTCACTCGAAGGTGAGGCACAGAGAAAATACAATAAAGCATAAAACCATAAATTAAAGAAGTACTTAATGTTATTACATCATCAACAGAGTTTTGCAAAAGTAGTAACCATTGTTCTCGATGCAGCGGAAATTAACTAAAGGAAATGGAGGATGGGGAAGCCTGGCCCATCACTCCTCATGCTCCTCTCCTGTTGAGTTAGGGTCCCACTCGACTGTCCAACCTAGTGGCAAGGTGGACGACCAAGTCACTCCAGCAACCATATTCTCCAAGGAACCTGTAAAAATTATGCCACAAGCAAGGCTAAGTATACTAATACTCAGCTAGACTTATCCGGTGTGAGGAGTCTACTCCTCTACCTCTAGACCATGCAACTGTTTGGCTAAGGGGTTTGGTTTGCCAAAAACACTAGATGAGTCTTAAATCAAGTTTTAGCTTTTCAAGTTTTAGTTTGATCCTTTTTAAACTAGATGAGTACCTAGCTACTCATACATGGTATCAAACATTATTGCAATCAATCTCTTTTGAATGTCACCTCATTACACTTCTTACACGATGCAGCAGCATGGATCAAGCAGTCTCATTAGCTGCGAGAAGCAGATGATTCGAATCAAGTTTTTTAACCTTGCAAGGTAAACCTAAACACACGACATGTAGGGGCACTCCGTCCCTACACATATCAACCGTCCCCATCGATTCCCTGGCAACAAAACAGGGCTCACGGCCTTGGCGTACAATGCCCTAATTATCCCCGGCTGTCGCCGTGCAATGGCCACACTTGTACCCACCATAATCCGGCATGGGAGACTCTGTCTCAGGTCTAGTGAGGAGTAAAGTCTGCGGGCAGGTTCAATTAGGTACTAGGCTTACCGATTTACCATATTTCTCGGCATGTGTTTAGTATGTTCAAACGCTTGACACACGGTACCACACATTAATCCTTATTCCAATTTTTCATCTCGTAAACAATGCATGCCCATGGATCATTGTCCACAGACCATCATCATTCCGATATAAAAGTGGATACAACCAATTCCCGACCTCACGCGAGTGCTAGAAAAATCACTCGACTTCTACCGAGATCCCTAATTAGTAAAGCAGCTATTCGACCTAGCATACTAGTATCCATCTCAAGAGGAATCCTGAGTTCATGCAACTAGGGTTTCAGACAACTCCTACACTTAAGTGCATGGTACAAGCCTACAAACATTAAGTGCAGTAAAATAGCATATATATCGGTTATGCATAAAATAGGGGCTTGCCTTCAAAAGCTAGGGCAGGGAGATCCTCAGTAGTAGGCTCTGGTGCTGGCTCCTGGACTCCATCCTAAGCAACTCCTTGCTCCGGAATGAGGACGTGCTCTCTGTCAGCGAGGTTACAATCTATCGAATGCAATGAATAAGATACATGTATGTTAATGATATGCAAATCTAGTACACACGATGTATGGTGAAGCAACATTAAGGCCGTGGGTAAACTAGGGTTTCTTTATCGTACAATGTTCTTAGTGTTTTATAATTACCTATCTTAGGGTTTTGAGTGGCATCAAGAATTTAATCATTCCCTTAAAGTTTTAGTGGGCACTTAGGTCGATCTGGTTGTAGGGGTGTGTGTAACATTGATTCCTGCCACAATTTCCCTTTTTATTTTCTATTTGTGCTCTTAAGGTGGGTTTAAACTACCATAATGATTTAGAAGTTTCCAAAAATGTTGAAAAAATTACAGTGGGTTAATATTGGTCACTATAGTCTATTCTACAAAATTGAGGTTAGGAATAATTAGGATAAGCTCTAGGCAAAAATAATAAAAGTGAGGGTGGGTGGTCACTTTGTACTACAACTCTGATTTAGGTGGGGGTTCTACATTAAAATTTATTTTTGCTAACATCTAGGAGTAATAATATGCCTCTGTGCCAACAATCACAGAAGGTAACTCAATGGTTGTTTAGTTGTGATTTTCTAAAGTTTAATGCCCAAAAGGCACTTATAACTAACTTGCCATTTGAAAAATATCAAACAACATAATTTGTATTTTTGCTAGATTCATACTAGCATAATAGTAGTTATTCCTAAGGTTGGGGCGGTTCCTCCTTAGGGTTATTTTTCTGTGATTTTTCTAATTCCTCCTTATTTTTGTGAAATAACAAGTGGTGCATTTTATTTGTACTAATGAGGGTTCAACAAAATTTTCTTATGAACTACATCACCTAAGCAAGCTAGGAAAAATATGGTTGCCCTCTGGTTCTCATTTCAATTCCCTTTTTCATTTTCTTAAGGTTTGGGCCAGTACATGTTCCAATGGGTAATCTTTCCTTAACCTAGTATACTGGAGAGTTTAATATTTTTAAACAGTGTAGTTACCAGTTAAGTATGTCTCCAAATTTTCCTAGCCCTAGTCTAAAAGTATTTTTATTTTTCCTCCGGTTATCAAGGTTTGGGCAATTTACTTAAATAAATCTAAACTATAAAAAGGGTTACAAAAACCAGGGTGTTTATCATTTTTGCTGGATAGTTCATAATATTTAGGATCTAGCAAAGTTTGTTTGAACAAATTTGGTTAAATAAAACTTAGTGTATGAATTTTTTAGTTCCCTGTTCTTTTAAAAAGATTAAATCTTAAAGTTTAAGGGAAAAAGGCTTTGCACCGAGGTCCCTGGGTTCTTCCTCAACTAAACCGTTCAACCCGTGCCCCTAGAGAACTATTTAACTAAGTCACTGACTACGCGAATACCCCCTGGCTTTTCACTCTCTTAACCCGAGCTCCTTCCTCGCCGGAACAGTAGCCGCAGAGAGAAAAAGCGGTGGCGCGGCTTACCGGCGGTAGGAGAGATCCTGTGGAGGGTTGCGTGAGGTTCGGAAGCTTTTGGCGGTCACATCGAGGGGTGGATCGCTGGCGGTGATGGCTGGAGTAGGGCTGGCCGCATGTGTAGGCGGTTAGGCTCGTCGGCGACGCGAGCTCCGGCCTGTTCACGGCGGTAGAGTTCAATCAAACCGCACGAGAAGTTTCACTGGAGGTCAATGAGGCTGTAGGCGCAAGGAATTGAAGGGTGGCTCACCGTGCAGCTCGGTCCACGTGCGACGGCGGTCGGATGAAGTCTGACGACGTCAATCTAGCACTTCCGGCGATGCGGTGTTTGGTTTGAGGGCTCGGGGAGCTTCACTGAGCTTCAGGGAGGCTAGCCGAGGGGTTGAATGGGATGGAGGGGGACGGGAGTGGCCGGTCCACGGTGGTCGGGGCTCGGGCGGCCGCTGGCACGCCGTGCGCAGAGCGAACGCTAGTGAACTTGCGCTTGGGCGGGGTTGAGAGCGAGCGAGGGCATATAGTCAAGGCCTTGGCCAGCTTTATAGGCGCGGGCGCGGGCGTGGGCACGGGGTCTGGCGTGGCGCTGCGTGGCACACGCTGGGCCGAGCGTCGGGGCGTGCTCTGGAGTTGCCAGGGCGCGTCGAACATGTGGCCGTTTCATTCTGCCCGAGATCTAGCTCTTGCTGAGCAGCCAAACATGCGAATCTCACCAAAGACTTTTGTGAGATCTCTTCTCTATACCTAGGGCTACCTAGTTCATGTGAGTTCCAAGGGAAGATTGGGTCTAGTTTGGAAGATATGGTGGCGCCAAGTCAGTAGTGTCGGCACTGTTCAATCCGTGACAAAACTGGTGTCAAACCGTGTCAAATGGTTCTGGTTTGGTTTCAAATTTTTCAGGGGTGTGCCTTGGGTAATTTGGCTCCTTTTTGTCAATTGGACCTTATGGATTTGGCACCAGCAACTAAGTGAACATCTCTGATCTTTGGAAGAGTGCTGATTTTTAACTTAGAGAAAATTTGGTTGCTCTTGAGTGCTCTTCATTTGGGGGCTGAATTTGGGAATTTTGTGGGACCTTTTTGGAATAATTCCCTTACTATTTCTTGTAGATATATAAATGTTCTTCAACTTTGGTAAAGGGTTGAAGTCATGAAATGGTCATTTGCATAGCTCTCTCACTATTCCAATGCTTGGGGGTCTAAGGGCTCAAGAGGGGGTCTAGGGTTTGAGCATCTTTTCCCAAGGTGAAGATGCATGAAAAGCTAGGGTAATCCTTATATCATGATCACTTAATTAATCCAAGGTTTCTAAAGTCTTGGTGCTGGTGCCCCTTCTCCCCCACTTAAACACATGTGATAATAGGCTATAAGTGCATGTATTGAGCCAGGGCCTTGGGTAACACCTGGGGTGTTACAAGTATCATGCAATTATATAAAAATCTAGTCATACGAAAATTGCCATGACACTTCCTAAAGTCCCTCATATTATGTTCCACCCATTGTCGTCCTGTCACGTGCGACAATGGAGGAGGAAGATTAATCATAGGAGCAACAGTACACGATCAAGAAGCGAAAGTAGATAGAACTGTTACTGCTCCGCTTGCTATAATATGATGGAGCTATCATCACTTGTCGTGTCGCTGTGGCTGGATTCTTCTGCACTACTCATCTTGGAGTTGCCTACATTTAATAGAAATGCAATACTCATCTCGAATTTGATTATAAATCTTTCAAAACAGAAATACAATACTTAACACAAATGTTATAAAACTAAAGTGCACAAGCACATAAATAAAACTGAATGTAATATATCTGCAATCATCAAAGCGACCCAGAGTTATTACAACACACATTCAAAACTAGACTGGAAAACTTAACAGTGTACGTCAAAGCATTATTACAAGACCACACAGACAAGCTACTTCGAAATATGATCCCAGTTGAACCTAATCCAATGGAGGCGTCCCTCTTTAGTATTCATATTAAGGAAAACCTCCTATCTTGCATAGAATAGTTGTTGTGCAGTACAAATCAGAGTCTTCTTCAACTCTATCTTGCTTTAAGAGTCACACAACTTTGTTAGCTTCTTGTTGTCCATGACTCATAGTTCACCGGTTTCTGATGGAAATTGACTCAGAAATATTAGCAATGTGCTCTTCCAAACTCATCTTTTTCTTAGGAGGGCTATCCACTGTGGCTTACCTGATTGGCCTTTTGGATGATGATCTAATATTGGAGCAACCCACATAGTCGTCAGGAGTATCCTAGCTGCCATAGCTTCGCAGAGGCTCACAGACACCTCCAGCACTAATCAAATTGCTCCTGTCATGTGTGGTTCGACCAAACAAAGTGTAAAGCTCATCAAGAAAGGGTGGAGTTTTCCCTCGACTGTCCTGAGTACTAGGATCCTACGTTTGAACATAGTATAGATTTAGTATTGGTCCACAAAAAAAACTTGTAATCAATTCATGAGCAATATACCCCTTCATGGGTCCCCCAGTATGAATCATCAGCCGCTATACCACCAGTTCTTGAGTCACGACCAAGCCAGTGTGGTTCTGCAAGTATTGTCAATGCTAGAAAGACCTTCGGAGCATGTTAAATTTGTTTTGTAGTTTTTTGTTTGCACAATCAAGACCAGTCTCCTCTTTGAAGCTGCAATACACTTGTTGCCATCCATGTTTAGTTAAGCCCAAGCTATTGAAGTTATTAAGGTTCTTCTGAATGATGCATAGGTCAATGAATATTTTAGTTGTCATTACATCCCAGCTGGTACGGTCCGAACCCATCTGTGGGCAAGCTGCACATGCACGCAACTATTTGAAACATATACAAAGGCGCATTTAACAATTTCTGAAATAGAGGACATGTAGTAAAAGAAACAACATAGATAAGTTATGCACATAAGAAGAACTTGTCGTGGCAGTTGTCCTGGCACGCTTCTAGCGTAGGTTATACTGAGTAGGCTTAGTTGTCTTGCCACGCAGGTTGTACCGAGTAGGTTTGTCCTAGGAACAAGAATCAATGAATGAAGGTGCGAGATTGGGCAACCTTATGTAGGAACTGTGCCGAAAAAGAAGAGTGATTTAAGAAATTATGGTTTGGAGTAGAGTTAATAAGACATTATGGCTTCAATCCATTCCGGCTTTTACTACTTATATAATGTTTTGTGTATATGGATTGCAGTTGTAGCATCTTGCAAAATGGATTACTAATATGTAAAAGCTAGCTCACTAATGATTCAAACAGATACGACAGATGAAAAATAAATATGGAGGGTAAACAGAGCAACAAATTAAAATGGAGGCATGAGGGCAGATAGCAACAAGTAAAAATGGAGGAACTAAGTAGTTGACCTAGATCCACATCTTGGTGTGTGGCGCGCGGTGTGCAGTCAACGGTCGAGCCCGCCGCCTACTTTACTTTGGCTAGGACGACAGAGGGAGGCCGGATTCGACAATGACCACGAAGGGGAGGCGCAAGGTGGTGCGTTGGCAGCTGGAGCGAGAAGGGCAGAGAGTAGGGGAAGTAGGGTGTCTCGAGCAGCGGACTGTGAGGACACAAGAGCGAGCAGACGAGTGAGGTGTATATACTAAAACGATTTCTACTGGCGGTTCTTACATAGAACCGCCCATAGAAATGATTTCCACAGGCAGTTCCTTAAGCCACCGATAATGTTAATTGAGCGTTTTGACTGGCAGTCCCTTAAGCCAGCCGCCAATGTTAATTGGCCGTTTTTACTGGCGGTTCCTTAAGCCACCCGCCAATGTTAATTGACCGCTTTCACTGGCGGTTTCTTTAAGAGAAACGCCAGTGGAAAGTATTTTCGGATGCTAAATCGCTTTGACTAGTTATCAGATTTCATCACAAAAATACTAGTTAACAAGAACTAGGCTTTATTCATTAAAAAGGATGGTTTTACATATCCAAATAAAAGGATGGTTTCATCCTAGTACAAACTACTACTTTTCCCACTAGAATAAGTTACCATGCAGCTGACGACGCTTGCTAGGAGGCATCTCATCGCATATTTGGCTTTCCCCGCCATCATCATCACCGTCATCGTCGCCACTGTCGTCGCTATCGTCGTCACTGCTGCAGTCGTCACTGCTGCCCTTGTCGTTCTCGTCATCTTCGTCCTCTTCGTCTGAGGAGCTGATGCCCATTCAATGTCCAGACATCGGGTCATCGTGTGTAACACCCTAAATTTTGGGTATAAAAATTTATTTACTCTACAACCAAAATTCAGGTGTTACCCTCTCTTTTCTCTTCTCTCCCAATCTTTTCTAAATGGTGGAGAGTTATCTCTACTATACTTAAAGCACCAGTTTCAACGGTCTTCCTGGGTCATCTTTTTACAAAAAAGTCCCTACATTTCTTCCAAATCAACTCACTGAAAAATGTTAATGGAAGAAGGGTGGGAGACATTGACTGAAGCTGTCTAACCAGTAGAACATCATGCTCAGGTGTTTATAATATTAAATATAAATTATACATATGTATATATGATTTTTGTAAAATAAAGAAATAATCGTGCTGGGCCAGGCCAGCACTACGGACCGAGGCTACGGCCCAAGCACCGCACGACGCTCGTGCCGGGTTGGTCTAGGCAAATATTAAATGGGTCGTGCCTCGAGCCGGCTCGCCAGACGTGGTCCATTTGACCATCTATACCTCCGCACGATAATGATGGTCCTCGCCTCAGTTGCCACCACCCCATTCGCCATTCTACTTCTTTTCTCTCTCCTCATGCCTCCACCTTCGCGCCACCCCATTCTCGGAAGAGGGTGTAGGAGCAGGCACCTCCTCCCCGTATTCGTCCAACACTAGCCCCGACACCGACTCGCATAGTGGCCATTGCACGTCCACGAGGACGTTTCACATCATGTGCGCATCAATGTTTTCGCCGTTGTCGGATGTCCCGTTCGTCTTCCCGGCCTTTGCGCTGTTCTTCCTCCCCAACCTGCTGCCCCGCCCACGGCCGCAGCCACAAGCCGACCAACGCTCGTTGATGCGGGTACGGGGCGAGTCGATCATGCTCCTGGCTTTCTCCGTGCGCACCGTCGAGGAGGACACGGTGGCGCTTGCCACGCTTAGGTTATCTTGGTGATGAGGAGTCTAGGTCTGAGATATTGGACAACCATGGCCCGTAGCATGGCAACAGTTGGCATATGCTACGGAGTTGGTGGTGGTGTTGTGTCGCTTCGGCAGGTCCAGGGCCGGGAAGACAATCGCATTCTCTCGCCCTTCTCAGACTGACGCTTGGTGCGGGTGCCTCTCGGTTTGGAGCTGCTACGGCTAGGCTTCTTTCTCTGCTTGCGTGCTCTCTCCCTATATATCTAGCGGTATACTACCTATGTTGTCTCCAGATGCCTAGGTCTTCATCGTGTCCTTCTCCGATAATGAATAGGTATGTCCGCCTCTTCCCTTTCCCTCCTGCTCTATGAAACCTTGGAAGTGGGGGAGGCGAGGGATGGGGGTCTCTGATTTGCTTCCTACAGTACCCGTGCGTTCATAAAAAATATTATGTGACAATCAGAGGCAATCAATAGAAAAACTTGAGATCTTTTTTATGGATAATTTATATGGATATTGTTGTGAGCCGTCGCAACGCACGGGTAACTGACTAGTTTTACATAAATATGTGTGATGCATCTCATGCCGAAACACATTTTTTGTTTGCTTCCTCAATTAAGTTATTTGGGAATGATCTGAAATAAATAAATATACTTATATTTATATATAATAAAAGAAATAAAATAAATATAAGAAGAAAATAGAAAAGGAAAAGAAAAAAGAAAAGAGCCCAATAGCATGCTGTCACGCTACGCTCCAGAAGATGTCAACACGGATGCTAAGAGGCAGTACCATTTTCTGAGAGGATTGGTTAACCCCCTTCACTACCAGCTGATGAACCACACTTTCCCAACCTTTCAACACTTGATCGATAGAGCAATCATGACCGAAAGGAAACGTCGGGAAATGGAGGACATGAAACACAAAATTGGTAGATCTCAGGTTGGGAGTAGCAGCCGTCCCCGCTACTCAGGCAACCCACCCCAGCAATTCAAGCAAGGTCACCCTCAAGGTCACCAGCATCAACGTCAGCACCAGCACCAGTACTAAAGACAGTTTCCTTAGCAGCAGCAGCAATAGCAGTATTGTCAAAGCAACCAGCAGGGAGGAAATCAGTACCAGCATCAGAACAACTAGGCAGCTCGCCTTCCTACCCCAACAACCAACCAGAACAACCAAGCAGCTCCAGTGCAAGGAGGAGGCCGCACATGTTTCCATTGTGGGGGAACAAGGCTATTGGGCGAATCATTGCCCAAAGAAAGCAGCTCAGCAGTCGCTAGCAGTCAATACCCCAACAAGACAAGGAGCACCACAACAAGCACCAGGAGGCCGTGGTCAGGCTTACAACCATAGAAAGGTGAACCACCTAGAGGCTAAAGCAATCCAGGATGTCAGGATGTGGCAGTAGGTATGTTTCTAGTTGAATTCCATCCAGCAAAAGTATTATTTGACACTGGTGCCACACATTCTTTTGTTTCTACATCTTGGGTAGAAGCACATAACATCCCCATAGAACCAATGATTCCACCTTTAAGAGTTAATTCAGTTGGGGGAAAAGTTCAGTCCGATAGGATTTGTCCGAATCTGAGGATTGCAATAAGGAGGATAGACTTCCCCGCTAACCTAGTATTAATGGGTACTCAAGGGTTAGATATCCTAGGGATGAATTGGCTACACAGAAACCAAGCCACTGTCAGTTATGACAAGAGAATAGTCAAGTTGGTGTCCCCATCCGGAAAAGAAGTAGTAACCAAGCTGTATTTGCCTGAACTAGAAGAAGGAGCCTGTCACCATTTACCAGTGGATGACAAAGAGGCCAATCCGATTGAGGAAATTAGAATTTTGTCGGAATTCCCCGATGTGTTTCCTGAAGAATTACTAGGCATGCCACCCGAAAGGAAAGTTGAATTTGCCATAGAGCTTATCCCAGGCACCGCCCCTATATCCAAGAGAGCCTATCGAGTGTCTGGACCAGAGTTGGTGGAACTTAAGAAGCAGATTGATGAATTGTTAGAGAAAGGATACATTAGACCAAGTACCTCACCTTGGACAGCCCTAGTGTTATTTGTGGAGAAGAAGGATGGTACAAAGAGGATGTGCATTGATTACAGATCTTTGAATGAAGTCACTGCCAAGAGCAAGTACCCCCTGCCCCAAATCGAGGACCTATTTGATCAGTTGAGAGGAGCCAGTTTGTTCTCAAAGATAGATCTAAGGTCAGGTTATCATCAGCTCAGAATCCGACCTTCAGATGTGCCAAAGGCAACATTTATCACCAAGTATGGACTATATGAGTTCATGGTCATCTCGTTTGGTTTGATGAATGCGCCAGCTTACTTCATGTACTTGATGAACAATGTGTTCATGGACTACCTCGACCAGTTCATAGTGGTGTTCATTGATGATATTCTTGTATATTCCCAGAATGAGCAAGAGCATGAGGAGCATTTGAGGAAAGTACTCCAGAGGCTACGAGATTGTCAGCTATATACCAAGCTTAGCAAGTGCGAGTTCTGGATCAGCGAAGTTCTGTTCTTGGGTCATATCATAAACCGAGATGGACTAGCTGTGGACCCAAAGAAGGTAGCAACGATTTTGGATTGGAAAGCGCCAAAAGATGTCCGAGGAATCAAGAGTTTCATTGGAATGGCCGGTTACTATCGGTGTTTCATCGAGGGTTTCTCCAAGATTGCCAGGCCAATGACAGCCTTGTTGGCAAAGAAGGTTGAGTTCAAGTGGACCCCTGCATGCCAAGAATCATTTGAGATGTTGAAGCAGAAGTTGACAACAGCCCGGTATTGGTTCTGCTAGATGTTCATAAGCCATTCTCAATATATTGTGATGCTTCGTACACCGGACTGGGATGTGTGTTAATGCAGGAAGAGAAAGTAGTGGCATAATCGTCTCAACAGTTGAAGGTTCATGAGAAGAATTACCCCACTCATGATCTGGAGTTAGCAGCAGTGGTGCATGCACTGAAGACCTGGAGACACTATTTATATGGGCAGAAGTGTGATATCTACATAGATCACAAGAGTCTCAAGTACATATTCACTCAATCAGAGCTAAACATGAGGCAACAAAGATGGCTCGAGTTAATCAAAGATTATGAGCTGGAAATACATCATCACCCTGGCAAAGCAAACATGGTTGTGGATGCTCTAAGCAGAAAGAGTCAAGTTAATATGTTGGCCACACACCCGATGCCGTTCGAGCTAGCAAAGGAATTCGACAGGCTGAGTCTCGGATTTCTGAACAACACTCAAGGAGTGACAGTCAAGCTAGAATCCACTCTGGAGCAAAACATCAGGAAGGGTCAGAAAGACGATGAGAAGATCAACGAGATCTAGCAGCTGATCATCGATGGGAAAGGTCCAGATTTCAGTGAAGATGCTGAAGGAGTGGTATGGTTCAAGGATAGGCTGTGCGTTCCCAACATCAAATCGATCCGGGAACTGATTCTCAAGGAAGCTCATGAGACAACATATTCTATACACCCTGGTAGCGAGAAGATGTACCAAGACATGAAGAAAAGATTCTAGTGGTACAGTATGAAAAGAGAGATAGCAGAGTATGTTGCCAGATGCGACAGTTATCAGAGGACCAAGGCAGAACATCAGAGGCCTGCAGGTCTGTTGCAGCCGTTGCAGATTCCTCAGTGGAAATGTGATGAGATTGTGACGGACTTTATATTTGGTCTGCCCCGCACTCAAGCTGGTTATGACTCCATCTGGGTAGTAGTGGACCGTTTAACAAAGGCGACCCATTTCATACCAGTTAAGACCACCTATAACAGTGTAGTGTTGGCAGAATTATACATGTCTCGGATTGTGTGCTTGCATGGCGTTCGAAAGAAGATAGTATCAGACAGAGGCACCCAATTCACTTCTCATTTTTGGCAGCAGCTACATGAAGCTTTGGGCACACACTTGAAGTCCAGTTCAGCTTGTCACCTGTAGACAGATGGTCAGACTGAGAGAACCAACCAGATTCTTAAAGATATATTCAGAGCTTGTGCTTTGCAAGACAAGTTAGGGTGGGATAAGAGGCTACCGTATGCAGAATTCTCCTACAACAATAGTTATTATGCCACTTTGAAAATGTCACCATTCCAAGCACTTTATGGGAGGAATTGCAGAACCCCGTTGCTTTGGGACCAACCCGGCGAAAGGCAGGTGTTGGGTCTAGATATTCTGCTTAAAGCTGAAGAGAATATCAGAATGGTTCGAGAGAATCTGAAGACAGCGCAATCCAGACAGCGAAGCTATGCTGACACCCAAAGAAGAGAACTGAGTTTTGAAGTGGGAGATTATGTCTACTTGAAAGTGTCACCCATGAGAGGAACCAAATGGTTTGGAGTCAAAGGCAAGCTAGCACCTCGATATATCGGGCCGTACCAGATTCAAGCAAGACGTGGAGAAGTGGCATATCAACTCAGCTTACCAGAAAATCTGTCAGCCGTACATGACGTATTTCATGTGTCTCAGCTAAAGAAATGCTTGCGAGTACCAGCAGAGCAGTTGCCAACAGAGGACCTTGAAGTTCAAGAAGACCTGACCTATATTGAGAAGCCAACTCAGATTCTGGAGGCAGCAGATCGGGTCACTCGAAGGAGCACTATCAGGAAGTGCAAAGTCAAATGGGGCCATCACTCAGAAGAAGAAGCAGCATGGGAAATAGAAGACGATCTGAGAGCCAAGTACCCTAAACTCTTTGCTAGCCAACCCTGAATCTCGAGGGCATGATTCTTTTAAGGGGGATAGGTCTGTAACACCCTGAATTTGGGGGTATAAAATTTATTTCTAATTACCAACCAAATTCAGGTGTTACTCTTCTCTCTCTCTCTTTTTCTTTTGGGTAGACCCCTTGGCAAATGGTAGCATGGCTTGTGGGTAAAGATGCGCAACCTCTGTAGAGTGTAAAACTGGTATATCAGCCATGCTCACGGTCATGAGTGGCTCGGACACTCACATGATTAATTTATGAAGTAAATTTAAATTGTCATTTGCATCGCATTGTGGTTTATTATTAATTTTGATCTACTATTACTTTGGGTTGGTATTCACTTATATTTAGTAACTGCTAATAAAATTTGACCAACTTATTAAAAGCAATGCTCAGCTTTAACCTCTTTTTGTTGATCGCATGAACTCCCACCTTTGGTGAGTTCATGCACATTATTCCCCACAAGTTATTGAGCTATGATCTTTTTTGAGCTCACCCTTGCGATATATAAACCCCCAACAGGTGAAGAGCAGGTAGCCCAGGAGGAGGTCTACATTAAGGAGTACAAGCTAATCTAGGTGGCGTCTCCTAGTCAGCTTGATGGCACCAAGGAATAATTATTAGGTCACTTTTTTTGTTATCATTTATTTTTGTAAGACTCTTCCGCTATGTAATAATGATTGTGACATTTATCTCTATACACTTGGTTATTATATGTGTTATTCTTTTTTAGCGCACATAAGAGACACGCCCGACTTTATCCCTTAAATCTAGGTGTGACACATGGTCATGATGGATTCACCATCATAAGTCTTTTCTTTGTAAAAATTCCCATCCAATGTGAAGCATCACCTTTTTAAAACAAAACATTTTGTTTTCTAAAGCAAGGTTAAGCATCATTAAACATGTTTGAATAAATCAGGTAATAAGGAATGATATTCAATTTCTCAAGGAAGGAAATGCATCAATAGTTTATCACACAATTCCTATCACCTAATGCAGCATTCAAAGTTGGTAAAACTTTAAAATACAAGGAAAGGTAAATGCACTTGGGCTTGTCTTATGTTGTAGGAGTTTCTGCTTCCTCACCACAGATGTTGAAGTAAAAGTTGTTCTCCATGGGAGGACTTTCAGTCGGAGGAACAACTTCTTCTTCTACATATTCTTCTTCGTGTTCTATACGCAATAATACATGTATATGAATGCTAATGCTATGTCATGGATATGCAAATGTATAATCAAGAAGATAGTAAGTTGTGTCTTGAATATAACTTTCCTTCATGGTACTTATCAATCATAAAGACTTTGTAGCTAGATCCCTTTTAAGATTAACTTACTGACCTTCTTAGGTTAACAAGTGAAGGTAAGTTTACTAAGTTCAATTTTATTTACAAAACTACATCTAATTCACTTGGTATGAAAATAGTTAATCTTTTAGAATATTTGCTGATTTTTGGTCAAACAGTGTCCAAAAAACTCAAACTTCACTCAGTCTATAAACCACATTTTAAGTATATCCAAAAAGTTTTATGATTTTTGGGTTTACGAAACTATTTCTAAAATTCTGAAAGGCCTTACTTAAGTACCTTTAAATGCTACATAATTCAAGGTTTGAAAGAAAAATCTTGGAATTATTTTCATTAAATACTATTTGATTTTGGGAGTCTAATAATATTGGACCCATGATTTTATCAATTTTCTATGAACAGGGCTGGGCCGAATCTGGCCCGAACCGGCCCACGGACAAAGGAAACGTGCCCACGCCCGCGACTTTGAGCAAAAGCCCCTGGTGTTTTAAACATCCAGTAAAGAGCCCGTGGCAATTTTTACTCGGCCCACTGACAATTTCACATAGGTCCTCATATTTATAATTCTTCATGGCTCCAGGTATCCGACAACGCTTTGGTCGAACACCTAGCAGAAGTCGTGTATTCTCGTCGGCGGCGACCCCCTCTTGAGGTAACAAGCACTCAGACTCCATGCCCAAGACTACCTGAGCATATCCCCTAATCTAATTCGGCTGGCCCGACCCTAATTCGCATCTGTCCATGACCACGATGGTGCCAGAGCTCTGGTGAGTCCGTTCCGAGCAACCGAATGCGATAGCATTTCAATTGAAGATACAGCAAGTATCATTGGCTCACTAGAGGTGTGGTACATGCGCAAATTTGGACGGAGGGAGCACAGGATGGTCGGTCGACGTGAGGGCTTTCTCGGTGGTGCTCTACGGCGATGACACAATGTTCTCGATGCTCTGCTGCAGTAGCGTTCAATCGAGGAGCATAGTGAGCTTCACTAGCACCAAAGGATGCTACAATATGGACTAGAGGAGTAGGACCTGACCTGGATAGCTCTGGCCACGGCGAGGTGTTTCACGGTGGCGTTCCGACCGATTCCGAGGAAATCCAGAATTCTTGGGATATGGTGGATGAACTGGGGCAGTGAGCGATGGGCTAGGTGCGTAACAGAGAGGCGGAGCAGGGAGGGCACTCAATTTATAGTGATCAATCGTGTGCTTCATGAATTTGGGATGAGAACGTTCACGGCGGCTGCAGGATAATTCCACCGAGACCTGCCCGTCATGGCACACGGTGAAACAATGGCCTTGGACATTAACTATCTACCTACCACAACCCCTTGCATCGTGGTGAATAGGTCTATGGCATGGCGCAACTGAGAACGAGGGTGGCCACCACGGTGACGACCGCTCGGTCGTTGTGGGGCAATTAGGTACGACAGTACTGGCTCCATTCACCCCCTCGAATCTTTTCATCGCCCGCGGTAATATCTCACTTGAACCGAGCAAGACTCTTCTTGGCAAGCTCGAATCACAACGCAAGATCACCGGAGATGATCGACGGTGATGCTGATCTTGTTTAGTGTACTGTTTCAGTCGAATTTCTCCTTGCCTTTTGTGATAGCCCGACTTTAGGGGCATTTTACTCTAGTTTTTGAATAACACTAGGCCTAACTCCCTATCAGAAACTTATTCACTGGCTACAACTTTTGTCATAAGGTTCATGGTCGTTCTCTCACTTGATCAAGCACTAAACAACTCCAAAGTTAAGGAAATGTCACTGAATCCCTGATTTTAGTGAAACCTCCAGTATAACAGCCATACTTAAGGCGTGTTTTGCACAAGGTTTCATATGGTTCTAGGGATGGGTCACTTAAGTAACTTGGTACTACTATAGTAGCTCTACAACTTTTCCATAATGACTTATAGCAAATTCCTTATGGATTAAGTGATACAAGAGCCCAAAGTTGGCTCATCAATATTGTTTTTTTCAGACTTCAAGGGTAGGGTTGCTTATGCACTTTTGCAAATTACTCCAAGTCTCACCACAAAACTTGGGAATCTCCAAATGTAAAAGTTACTTAGTTTTTGTTAATCTATTACTTTGATATATACACTTTTGGAAAAAAGTAGTTAGAATTGAAATCACCCTATAGGGCACTAATTTGGGCTTTAAGCTCCAATTTAGGGTTTTGAGTGCCCAAGGGTACATTAAGTGCTTAACTTCTCTAAGTTATTATTACTTGAGCATAACTACCAAACTTCGCAAGATCACTCCTTAATATTTACAACATAAGATCACATGCTTCTAGTCCTTAGAGAGATTCACTCCTACCTAGGGTTAAGAATCCCGCTTACCAGATCATACCATCGCACAAGCATCACATCACATCACATGTTTTGTTTTGAAATTTTAGCATAGTGGATGTATTCTAGGTTTATCATACACAATGTAATGCCAATGCATATGATGCCAAGTCAGTGTTTTAGTTCTCGTAAACAGACGTGTTACATCCTCTCCCCCATAAAAGAATCTCGTCTCGAGATTTAAGGCTCCTTGGTAAGTAATGGAAAATGAAATGCGTCACAACTTTATTTCCTATTTTCTCTTATAAGGAAAGGGGTGGGTGCGTGGGTCTCTTCTAACTTTACAATAAAGTACATAAACCTTAAAGGTTACAAGAAGCTAGAAACTTAGGGAAATGCTTTTCTAATAAATCTTCGGATTCCCAAGCAGCCTCCTCTTCTGTATGTTGGTTCCACTGTATCTTATAGAACTTGAGTGTCCTTTTTTGAGTAACTCGATCCTTTTGACCCAAAACTCAGATGGGATATTCCGAATATGTTATTTCTGGTTCCAAATTAACTTCTAATATATTCATGGTTTGATCAGGGACTCGGAGACACTTCTTCAGTTGTGATACGTGGAACACATTGTGCATAGCAGATAATGACTCTGGTAGTCTAAGTCTGTACACAACATGCCCACATCGTTCGAGAACAGGGAATAGAACAATGTATCGAGGTGCTAACTTTCCTCTAACCCCGAAACGGTTAACTCCCTTCATTGACGATACTAAGTACACATGATCCCCGACTTGAAAGATTAACGATCGGCGCCATTTATCCGCATAGTCCTTCTGCCGTGCTTGAGCTTCTCCCAAGTTGTGCCGTATGCGTTGAACCTTTTATTCCATTTCTTTGACCAAGTCAGGTTTGAAAAACCATCGATCTCCTAGTTCTGACCAGTTCAAAGGTGTTCTACATCTCGACCATATAGAGCTTCAAATGGTGCCTTTTTGATACTCTCTTGACAGCTGTTATTGTAGGAAAATTCTGCCAGAGGAAGACAATCATCCCACTTTTACGGAAATTCCAAAACACAAGCTCGTAGCTTATCTTCCAGTATTTGATTTACTCTCTCTGTTTGTCCGCTTGTCTAGGGATGATAGGCCGAACTATGGAGCAATTTATTACCCAAATACTTGTGTAATTCTTCCCAAAATTTGGATACAAATTGCGGTCCTTGGTTCGACACTATTGTCCTTGGCACTCCATGCAAACTCATAATACGAGCAACATATAACTGAGCATAGGTAAGGATTGGGTAATACATTTTGACTGGAAGAAAATGAGCTATCTTTGTAAGTAGATCCACTATAACCCAAATAGAATCATATCCTTTGGATGTCCTAGGTAAAACAACAATAAAATCCATACTTATATCATCCCATTTCTAAGTTGGGACAAACAACGATTATAGGGGTCCAACAGTCTTCATGTGCACCGCCTTCACTCGTTCACAAGTGTGACACCTTGCCACATAATGAGCAATTTCTATATTCATTTTAGTCCACCAATAATGTTGTTTCAAATCTTGGTACTTCCGGGATGGATAGAATACCGACTGAGATGGGCTTCATCCAAGATCTATTGACAAAGTTCAACATCCTTAGGCACCACTATACGGTCTTTAAACCATAGCACCCCTTGGTTATCCTTCCTAAAATAAGTAGCTTTACCGGCTTCCATTTTCTCTTGAATATGCTTTATACCCTAATCAACCTTTTGAGCATCAACAATCCTCTGTTGAAGAACAGACTCAAGCTTTAATTGCATCAAAGCTCCTTGTTGTACTATACCCAAATTTAGTTTTTCTATTTCCTAGCATAAAGTAGTATCATGTAACCTCATAGTAAGGCAATGGCAAGACGCTTTACAACTTAAAGCATCAGCCACTACATTAGCCTTTCTCAGATGATAATGAATCTCTAGATCATAATCCTTGATTAGCTCGAGCCATCTTCTTTGTCTCATGTTTAACTCTGACTGGGTAAAAATGTACTTCAGACTCTTATGATCAGTATATATATGACATACATTTTCTAGCAGATAATAACGCTAGATTTTGAGGGCATGAACTACTGATGTCAATTCCAAATCATGCGTTGGGTATTGCTCCTGATGCCGACGTAATTGTCTTGAGGCATAAGCTATAACTTAGCCTTCTTGCATCAAAACACATCCAAGACCAATGCCTGACGCATCACAGTATACGTCAAACAACTTCTTAATGTCTGGTTGAGCCAATACAAGTGCAGTAGTTAATAGTTTCTTTAGCAGCTCAAAAGCCTCATTACATTTGGAAGACTAATTAAACTTAACATCATTCTTCAACAGCTCTATGATAGGTTTAACTATTTTGGAAAAATCCAAAATAAACCTACGGTAATAGCCAGCTAGTCCAAGAAAGCTCCTAACTTGATGGACTATAGTAGGAGATTTTCATTCCAAAATATCCTCGACTTTGCTGGGTCAACCGCAATTCCATTAGCTGATAAGACATGCCCCAAGAATGGGATTTCCTCCAACCAAAACGCGCATTTGCTAAACTTAGCATAAAGTTGTTGTTCCCTTAAGCAAGTTAAGACAACCCATAGATGCTTTGCATGCTCCTCTCTATTCTTGGAGTAAATCAAAATATCATCAATAAAAACCACTACGAACTTGTCCAATTCTGGCATGAACACCGAATTTATTTAATATGTGAAGTGGGCTAGAGAATTTGTTAACCCAAAGGACATAACTAGATACTCAAATAGCCCATATCGAGCAGTAAAAGCAGTCCTAGGTATATCTTTCAGTCGAATCCTTATTTGATGATAGCCCGACCTAAGGTCAATCTTAGAAACTATTTGAGCTCCAGTAAGCTGATCGAATGAAAGATCGATCCAAGGAAGTGGGTACTTATTCTTAATGGTAACCTCATTAAGGGGTCGATAGTCCACACACATTTGTAGGCTTTGGTCTTTCTTCTTCACGAAAATGGCTAGATAACCCCATGGTGAAGAGCTTGGTCTGATAAACCCCTTCTCCAACAGGTCTTGCAGCTGTGTCTTCAGTTCCGCCAATTCATTAGGAGGCATGTGGTATGACCTTCTTGAAATAGGAGTCATACCAGGATTTAACTCAATCACGAACTCCACATCCCTCTCGGGAGGTAATATAGGAAAATCCTAGGAAATACGTCCGGAAATTCACATACTAGTGAGATATATTGTACTTCTTGCACTATAGCTTCAAAAGCTCATCTGGTTGCCTTGAGTGGAGCAGATATATGAATTAATAGTCTGGCTCCTCCTTGGCCATAGCTCAACTGAACAGTCCTTTGACTGGTATTGATAACAGCTTCATTTTGGGCTAACCAATTCATGCCCAAAATCACATCTATGTCTTGTCCTTTTATAACTATCATATTAGTGGGGAAGTCATATCCTGTTAATCTGACTAGTACATGGAAGACTACTTCCATAGTAAAGATTTGGCCCCCAGGTGATTGAATAATAAGACCCTTCTTTGATTCAATACTAGGTATGCGATACTTCTCAACAAAAGCTTTGCTCATGAAAGTGTGCGATGCACCAGAATAAAAAAGAATGACGACAGGATGATTGGCAACAGAAAACATACCCATCAGCACGGGTTCTCATTCTGGTTTAGTAGCCACTTGAGTATAGTAAACCCGTCCAGTCCTCTTTTCACCTTTGGCTGCCTGGTTGCTTGCCATATTACCCTTGCCCTGAGAGGTATTTCCAGAAGTCTTTTGGAAGTTTTGCTTGTCTTGCTTAGGATAAGGGCAATCCTTGATGAAATGTCTAGGCTTTCAACAGTTGAAGTTGTTTTTAGACGAGCTAGGTAAAGCTGGAAAACGAGTGGCAGAGGCACCTGAATGAGTGGTTTGGGTAGGGGCAGCAGTTGGATGAATGAAAATCGGCTGCTTAAAAGGATAGGAGGATGGGCAAGAAAAGAATGATTTGGATTGAAGGAACGAATCACTAGCCTTGATCACTTTTCGAATCCCTGAGAGGATCTCACCTCCTTCACGTCCAAACCTTTTTGTTTTCTCTTGCCCCGAATTCTTCACCTCCATTGATATTGCTATACTTACAACCCTGTTGAAGGTGAGATCCAAACAGGTAGCCACCTTTCGCGACAGCCTATCACTCAAACCCCTCATGAAGTAGTTTTTCTTCTTTAAGTCGGTGTTGACTTCTTCTATGGCATATTGAGATAGATGGTTGAACTTAGCAAGGTATTGCATCATAGAGTCACCGCCTTGCTTCAGACGAACAAATTCCTCTAGCTTCGTTTGCAGAATACCATATGGAATGTAATGCTCCCTGAATGCTTGCTTAAACTATGCCCATGTAATAAGATGACCTTCAGGCTAAATGGCTACGAAGTTTGCCCACCACGTACTAGTGGGGCCTCGCAGTTGTTTAGCGACAAACAGGGGCTTCTGGGTCTCTGTGCATCGGATCAAGCCAAATTTATGTTCCATTATGCGGATCCATTCATCTGCTTCTAGAGGTTCTTCTGCTTTAATGAAGACAGGGGGACGAGTTTCTGAGAATTCCATATAAGTAGTATCTCTGGGGCTTGATTTTGGCCTCGACCTCCTTATTGATGGATCTGATTTCCCACCATTTCCCGGAGGAATCGGGTATTGTCAGCAGCAGCATTAAGCAAGGCAGTAATGGCGTCCGCTAGAGTTGGAGGTATAGGTGGTGTGATTGGGGTCTCCTCCCCACTACCCCGAGAAGTTCCTGCCCCATCATGACCATGAGTCCTTGTCAGCATCTAAAGAAGAAAACATGCTTTATTATTACACATTACAGTTACACAACCTTTGTTACATTATTCCAAGCTCTGACTTATTATACATACTCAGTCCATACAACTCACTTTCCTTATTTAGGCTAAAGAAGGAAACAACCTACTACTATACTAGTCTATTCATCCACATTCTTGGTCGCTCCAAATTTGCTACTAGTTTCAGGTGGGCGATCATCCACGATGTTCATAGAAGGAAGGGCTCCAAAAATGTCCAGCTCCCTATAGGGTCCTCCTTCACCTGCTTCTGCTACGCCAGCACCCATCTCTGCAACTTTAGGTGTTACGTTTGGGTGTGACTGGTCATACAACACATGCACCTTCTTGTGTAGGATATTGTTATATGCTTGTAGGTTTTCCAAGGCCAGGCTCAGCTCTTCCACCTGGGCTCGGGCAGTCGCCTCACAATCCAAGGCTATGGATCACGAGTTCACAACCCAGTCAATAACCTGATCACGCTCTACAATCTCACAACGCTCTACTTCTCCTGACAGCTCAGCGATGCAGCGACTAGCACGCACACGCTCCCTACCTCCATGGCGTAACTCCACATTCAGGCGCTCAACTCTAGCCTCCAAGTATCCTATGGGATCATTGTTCCCACTGCTGCTCCCCTCATGACGAGGAGCCAACTGGTGATGAGGCACACCCTGAGGTCCAGTCGCTTTCTGAAGGGTGGTCTTTGTGCATGCCATGTATCTATAAAAGAGGAGAATACTTAGTATTGTTTGAACATGATGCATGCATGAACCTATGATCATGGAATCAACTACTTATTGATCACATACCTCCTACATATAACCTAGTAATATGCACTCTTTTACCTGACTTCTTAAAAGGCAAGTTGCAACAAGAAGGGATCAAGGTAAGGATGAAAGAAAATTCATAGGTAAGCAGTTTAAAACCTTTTGAAGCACTAAGTAATGTCCTAGGAAATGGGCGTCGCTCCAATACCAGCTATCATGGAACCTCCCAAGATATTAGGCCCACCTACAGATGTCCTTGTCCCAACGACCTTAGACAGTCATGCAGGTGCACCCAATAGCTCGATAGGACTTGATTCATGTATCTCCTTCATGTCTCCCAAGAGCATTCATTCCATATCACAGACATTACATATCATCGGAGTAAAAGTGGAAAGAGTTACAATAACTTAATTTACATTCACAAATACAATATAGAAAGAGTCATTATTACATATACGGGTTCGAGTGCTTATATTTATTACATCACCGGATGGTAGACACCTTCCATTAGTTTACTTAGTTTCTTCATCCTGCTTTGGGACGACCTTGGAACAGAAGCAGAAAAACTCTGTAGTTTCATCACCTACAACAACATGGGTTCAAAAACCTTGAGTATGGAGTGTACTTTCGCAAGTCTTACCCGACTAAAAGAAAGGACTCTCATGGATATGCTGGCCTTTAGGAGTCAAGGTGGGGTTTAGCAAGAACCAATGACTCAGTTGCACAAAGCTTACTAAAGTTGGTCCTTATGGATTCATTATACTTGTCAAGTTAAGTAGTTACTTGAATCTAGATTTCTTTACTAATCTATATCAAACGCTTGGCTTATACTAGCCATCTTTTATCACATCTTGAGTTTACTTGTCACTACGGTGTAGGTCAGTGACCAAGTCTTCATATCCTACAAGTAATGGTGATCCAAATCGATTAGTACCCAGCTGGTGATCTCCAACCACACGACATATGTAGCACTTAACCCTTGCATATGTCAACTCGCACCTGGGTTTCTCAAGACTAGAATGGGTTCACGCCAACCAAGAGCACAGATACTCCACCGTCTAGCCTCTTGCCCCGGAGGGTACACACTACTCCCACCATCTCTCCACTCCCATTGTGTGGTAGCCTTTCTGGTATTGGTCCAACCAAGGCAAAGCTTACCCATGATGAGGCATGTGGCCGGTTAAAAGGTCCTCGATCATCAAGCCTACATCGGTTCGGTCCTTAAATGACTTAGACGGAGACACTACACCGCGACTTCTTTCTCGTGCAAGTCACCCGCTCGGTCTCATCTTTATCGTTTACAATCCAAAGTTTAGTACTTGACAGAGGTACTCTTTTCAGATGTTGAACCCATCATGACCATGATGGATTCACCATCATAAGTCTTTCCTTTGTAAAAATTGCCATCCAGTGTGAAGCATCACCTTTTTAAAACAAAACATTTTGTTTTCTAAAGCAAGGCTAAGCATCATTAAACTTGTTTGAATAAATCAGGTAACAAGGAATGGTATTCAATTTCTCAAGGAAGGAAATGCATCAATAGTTTATCACACAATTCCTATCACCTAATGCAGCATTCAAAGTTGGTAAAACTTTAAAATACAAGGAAAGGTAAATGCACCGGGGCTTGCTTTGTGTTGTAGGAGTTTCTGCTTCCTCACCACAGATGTCGAAGTAAAAGTTGTTCTCCACGGGAGGACTTTCAGTCGGAGGAACAACTTCTTCTACTATAGATTCTTCTTCGTGTTCTATATGCAATAATACATGTATACGAATGCTTATGCTATGTCATGGATTTGCTTACTAAGTTCAATTTTATTTACAAAACTACCTCTAATTCACTTGGTATGAAAATGGTTAATCCTTTGGACTATTTGCTGATTTTCTGGTCAAACAGTGTCCAAGCAAACTCAAACTTCACTCAAAGTCTATAACCCACATTTTAAGTTTACCCAAAAAGTTTTATGATTTTTTGGATTACTAAACTATTTCTAGAATTCTGAAAAGCCTTACTTAAGTACCTTTAAATGCTACATAATTCAGGGTTTCAAAGAAAAATCTTGGAATTATTTTTTTTTAAATACTACTTGATTTCAAGAGTCTAATAAAATTGGACCCATGATTTTATCAATTTTCTATTATTTTTTATGGATTTCCCAATTTATTAGGAAAAAGAAAAAGGAAAACAATGAACAGGGCTGGGCCGAATCGGTCCACAGACAGAGGAAACGTGCCCGCGCCTGCGACTTTGCGCAAAAGCCCCTAGTGTTTTAAACATCCAATAAAGAGCTCGTGGCACAGTTTACTCGTCTAAGTGACAATTTCACATAGGTCCTCATATTTCTATTTCTTCATGGCTCTAGGTCCCCGATGGCGCTCTGGTCGAACACCTGGCCATAGTTGTGTATTCTCATCACCGGCGACCCCCTCTTGAGGTAACAAGCACTCAGACTCCATGCCCAAGACTACTCGATCATATCCCCTAATCTAATTCGGCTGGCCCGACCCTAATTCGAATCTGTCCATGACCACGGCGGCGCCAGAGCTTCGGTAAGTCCGTTCCGAGCAACAGAATGCGGTAGCATTAAATTGAAGATAGAGCGAGTATCGCTGGCTCACCAGAGGTGCGGTATGCGCACGAATTTGGAATGAGGGAGCACGGGAGGGCCGGTCGACGTGAGGGCATTCTCGGTGGTGCTCTACGTCGGCGACGCGATGTTCTCGATGCTCTGCTGCAGTAGCGTTCAATCGGGGAGCTCAGTGAGCTTCACTAGCACCAGAGGATGCTAAAACATGGACCAGAGGAGCAGGAACTGACCAAGACAGCTCTAGCCACGACAAGGTGTTTCACGGCTGTGTTCGGGCCGATTCGAAGAGAATTTCGGAATTCTCGGGCTATGGTGGATGAACTGGGGTAGTGAGCGGTGGGCTAGGTGCGTAACAGAGAGGTGGAGCAGGGAGGGCACTCAATTTATAGTGATCAATCGTGGCTTTGTGAATTTGGGATGAGAACATTCACGGTGGTGGCGTGATAATTCCACCGATCTGCTTGTCGTGGCACGCGGTGAAACGATGGCCTTGGACAGTAACTATCTATCCGCCATGACCCATTGCATCGTAGTGAATCAGTCTATGGCGTGGCACAACCGAGAACGAGGGTGGCCACAATGATGACGACCGCTCGACCACGTCGTGGGGTAAGTGGGTACGATAGTATTGGCTCCATTCACTCCCCCTCAGATCTTTTCAACCGCCGCGGTAATATCTCACTCGAACCGAGCAAGAATCCTCTCGGCAAGCTCGAATCGCAATGCAAGATCACCGATGACGATTGATAGTGATGCTAATCTTGTTCAGTGCATCGTTTCAGTCTCACTTCCTCATTGCCTTGTACGATAGCCCGACTTTAGGGTCATTTTACTCCATTTTCTAAATAACACTAGGCCTAACTCCCTATGAGAAACTTGTTGACTAATAGAAGGGCTACAACTTTGTTATAAGGTTCTTGGTCATTCGCTCACTTGATCAAGCACCAAACGGCTCCAAAGTTAAGGAAATGTCACTGAATCCCTGATTTTAGTGAAACCTCCAGTTTGATAGCCATACTTTGGGTGTGTTTTGCACTAGGTTCCATATGGTTCTAGGGCTAGGTCACTTAAGTAACTTGATACTACTATAGTAGCTCTACAACTTTGCCATAATGACTTATAGCAAATTCCTTATGGATTAAGTGATACAAGAGCCCAAAGTTGGCTCATCAATGTTGTTTTTTCAGAGTTCAAGGGTAGGGTTGCTTATGCACTTTTGCAAATTACTCCAAGTTTCACCACAAAACTTGGGAATCTCGAAATGTAAAAGTTACATAGTTTTTGTTACTCTATTACTTTGATATATACACTTTTGGCAAAATGTAGTTTGAATTGAAACCACCCTATAGGGCACTAATTTGGGCTTAAGCTCCAATTTAGGGTTTTGAGTGCCCTAGGGTACATTAAGTGCTTAACTTCTGTAAGTCATTATTCCTTGAGCATAACTACCAAACTTGGCAAGATCACTCCTTAGTATTCACAACATAAGATCACATGCTTCTAGTCCTTGGAGAGATTCACTCCTAGCTAGGGTTATGTATCGCCCTTACTAGATCATACCATCACACAAGCATCACATCACATGTTTTGTTTTGAAATTTTAGCCTAGTGGATGCATTCTATGTAACACCCACTTTGTAATTGCTAGATAAAACACCAATAGAGAAACATTTTCTCTTTATGTGAGTTTGATCTTTATGCACCATCATATGAGAACACCATGTCCAAGAACAATTAATAAAAGATATGCTACTAAATTGTTGCATCATGCTGGATATTTTATTTGTGTGTGCATTTGGTGACAACATAGAAATAAAAAGACAATGAGAAGAGGATTAGAGGAAAAAGGAGAAAGAAAGAAAGAAATAATATAAAATGTAAAACAAAATTTATAAATACACAAACTCAACCATACTGGTATGATTGAAATTTATCTATAATTTGAGTACAAATTCAAAGTCATACTTGGAATTCAAATTGGGAATTGAAAAATAAAAAGAAAAGAAAACAGAAAACAGAAAATAAAAAGGGAAAAGGATAAAACCTTACCTGGGCCGGCAGACTCCCATTTTGGCCCATCTACCGTTCACTCACCGCGCGGCCCAACTTTCCCCCTCATGCCGTGCGCTGACGAGTGGGTCCGCGACGCCAGTGCCCCATTCATCGCGCGCTCGCGCTTCACCTGGCGCTGACACGGCGGGGCCATCGGTCAGACTTACTGCACTCGCGCTCGCTCTCGCCTGTCTCGTTGACGCGTGGGCCCGGAATGTAAGAGCTTGTCTTCAACAAACCCGCCGCGCATGGCGGAGCGCGTGAACGGAGACGCGACGCTGGCGCTAGAATCGCGCGCACGAACCGATTGACCGTGCCGGGTGATAAAGCACCAGCCGCCCTTGCCTTCCCCCGTTCCATAGCTCCCCTAGGTTCGCAATCGCCTTGATTCCAGAGCCACCATATCACCGTGTGACGGAGCGTGCGGCGCCGCCGTGCCCTTCCGTCCATTCACCACCGTTCGAAGCTGTTGAAGGGGTCGGGGGTCTACACCGAGCCAGTGCGGGGCCGTCCGTGGCGTTTGTGGGAGGAATCATCGACCGGTTGCGGTTGAATTCCTCACCGGAGTACAAGCTCCGCCGCGGATCCGCACACCTTCGTGGGCAGCTTCCCTCCGATCATCGCCGTGGGTAAGTCGCCTGCCCATTTAATCACCATGGTCCCAGCATTATTTTGCGCAGTTAGGATCGAAGTTTAGAACCCGGACGCGCGGGTCGGTCACCTCGCCGGTGATGGCGCCGCCGCGAAAGGGTAGCGCCGCCGCGCGGCTCTGTTGGATTGGTGACGATGCCTCCGCGGCCGTCGATCGGGGCATGGACGGTTGGGATTAGAGCTCGAGATAACGTTTCGGTGGATTGGATCCGGACCGTCCATCTAGATCGGGCGAACCTGAGTGATCCCCCGCGTTTTAAAATCTGAGCCGTTGATCACCGATCCAACGGCTTCAGTCGCGTACCGGTTCGGTGTATAATAAATCTAATCTGGGCCGCTCAGTTCAGATCGTGCGGCCGAGATTCAACCATACCTTTTCGCGCTGGCACTTTTATTAAAGAGCCCCTGGACTTTTGGAAATAGAACCCGCCGTCCAGAGCACTGTGCGCTGTGTCTCGGGCAACTTGTCCCGAGCCCCCTGGGTTTCTCTGGATTTGAGGCCCAGTCCAGTCAACACGAAAACCAGAGAAAATAAATAGAAAATGAATTTTTAATATGAAAATAATTGCTAGAACTTTATAAATTCATAGAAAATTCATACTAACTCCAAATTCATCCATTCCAGTTCCTAAAATTTTGTAATTTTATTCTCTAGCACTTAGTGTCTCTGTTTTGGGCATAACAACAGTAGGAAATTTATTTATCACTTAATCCTATTTAAAGCACATAAAACCTTTGAAAATGCATAACTTGAAATCTATAACTCAGAAAATTATGATTCCAGTTCCTAAGTTTTTATTTTAATATGTAGAATATTTCTGTGTATTTTGTTTACATGCTTGGTGTAATGTTAATTTTCCCTATATCCTATGCTTGTTTGTATTGTGGCGAGTAGAAGAGCCCGTTGCTGAGGATATTGGTGAGCAGCAGGTTGAAGTAGCTGAGCAGGAGCTCATTGAAGGCAAGTTGTGCCCTTGACCACTTTTTACCCAATAATGTTCTTTAATATCACTTATCCATGCATAGGTTAATTTTGATGGGACCCAATAGGTTACCCTAGATTGTTTATCTCATTACCTTGTTTACCCCTGAATCACTTGGGTAGTTTGCTATTGCTTTATATGGTTTTGGGATAATCATTTATTACCTCTATGTTCCAATTCTTGTTGTTATTCTGTTTATGTTCATGTTGTTATCATTAATGTTAATTGGAACATAGAGCTTAACTTGAGAACCACGTGCCACCACAAGGGAGGAATGGGACCCCTTGGCTGACTAATTAGGAAAGCTAGTGGAAGACTACCTTACCCGAAAGGGGCAAGGGCAGTAGGGGAGAGGTCAGTGCAGGGAGGTCCCTGGTTGATTTTGCTGCGATGGCGGTCAGCCAGGAACCCTGTACTGGATCTTCCTATAAACTGTAGCGGGTTTTCGGAAGCTAGTGGAACTTTGTAAAGGCCTCGTAGTGTTGCCCTGCCGCGCTTCCTAGGTAGAGGTGTATGGGATTCATGACCCCTTGGCAGATGGGTAACATGACTTGTGGGTAAAGGGTACAACCTCTGCAGAGTGTAAAACTGGTATACTAGCCGAGCTCACGGTCACGAGCAGCTCAGGACTCTCTGATGTTTAAATTATGGAACTTAAATTCAATTTTGTCATTTGCATTGCATGGGTTTTGTTATTAATTTTGTTCTATTACTTTACTTATGGTTTGGTATTTACTTACACTTAGTAACTGCTAATAAAATTTTGACCAACTACTTAAAAGCAATGCTCAGCTTTAACCCCTGTCATTGATTAAGCCTTACACATCACATGAATTCACACCTTTGTGAGTTTGTGTCCACTGGTTCCCCACAACTTGTTGAGCTATGATCATGTGTGAGCTCACCCTTGCTGTCTCACACCCCCCCCACAGGAGATGATCAGGTGGTTCAGGAGGAGCCGCCTAACACTGAGGAGTTCGATCTGATCTAGGTGGCGTTTTCGGTCGACATTAGCGCCGACGATCCTTAGTTTGTTTTATCTTTATTACTTCATTTTGTAATAAGTCTTCCGCTATGTAATAAATACTCTGATGTTTTATGACATTTATCTCTATACACTCTGTTATTATATATGTTGTCTTCTTGGCGCATGTATGAGATGCACCCGGCTTTGTTCCTTAAAACCGGGTGTTACATTCTAGGTGTATCATACACAATGTAATGCTAGTGTATATGATGCCATGTCAGTGTTTTAGTTCTTGTAACACTAGAGGTGTTACATATAAGCTTCAAGCAACTTTGCTTCCTGTTGCACCTTTGCAGTCATATGCTACGCGCCTACATCTCTATCACCATAGGTTTATTTCAAGATCACCAGCTCACCTTTCACGTTCTTGCTTAATTTCTGCTTTTTTTGTTTATGTTACCATCCTTAACTTCGTGTCTTCGTCCATCTTTTGCTTCCTTGCTTCTCTCCTGATACAACGTAATTTTACCCCATCGTAACTAGCATCCATGTCCACTCTCTTGAAGGTAATCTAGTTAGAAAAATGGATAGAGGCGAATAGATCTAGCATGTCACTACAAAGTTTCAGATAAGGATCATAGTCTTAGGTTCAGAATTGAGATTAACCAAAGACGACTCCTGATCATCTATTGGCCTGCAAACTGAGATTAATAGTGCAAATTGATTACTATATAGTTAAGCTAAAAACCACAACCAAATAGTTAGAATGAAGCAAAAAACGATTTCAACCTGTCAAATTTGAAGAAGACGTACTGCTCAATGCATATGACTGCATATATTAACACATTACATCTTTATTCCCAAGGTTAGGATGTGTTTGGTTAGGGAGTCAACTAGAATAGAGCAACATTATTCTAGTTTCTTAGGATAGAGTCGTTCCATCCTGTGTTTGGCAATCCGAATAGAGTCATTCCATTTTTTGTTTGGTTGAAGAGTATAATAGAGCAGAGCCACTCCATTCCTTTTTTGTTGGAGAGCCATATGAGTGTGGAGGGTGTAAGGAAAATAGACCTTAGCCCATTTGACTAAGTGATTTTGGTGTGTGATGAACAACATAACTGGTGAACTAATGTTTGCAAGTGTTTGTGCCACAGAATGCGAAGTAGATTGGATTGAGGCTCTGAGGACGCAACACCTCAAAAGAAGACCTAAAAGACACATAGAAGACTTATAACTACTCAGCACAAGTCCAAGACATAAGACCAAAAGAGTCCAAGAAAAGAAGATTGAAGAATCAAGAAATGGGCCATTAGCTGACGCACCGGATCAATCCAGTGGTGCATTGGATCGAGTGCGCAAAGAGCTTTGCAAATGGCTCTCAGACAGCTGGCTATCCGGACTGGTCCAGTGGTGCATCGGACGTGGTCTAACGGCTAGTTGCCAACAGTCCTCTAACGAGGTGTTCTCCGAACTAGTCCAGTGGTGCACTGGACCTCTGCACTATTTTAGAGATTTTGTCAGCCAACCAACAGCCAGCTGACATGGAGGGACTGGATAGGCGATTCGGTGTGCACCGGACCGGTCCAGTGTAGCGATGACATAAAGAATGCTACTTTCCTCCAATGACTAGTTTTGGATGGGGCTCTAAAAATACCCCTAGCCAGCCATTTGAAGGTGTTGGAGCCATCATTAAACCATCATCATCATGACAACTCATTATTATTTTCTAAAATAATATTTTAATACCAACTTAAATCCAAATATTGGATACATCAAACAAAGTTTATGCCTCAGCATGAATGCATCAAACATTTGATAAAGTTTTATCTAATCAAGAAATTGTTTATTTATGTCACCATTTCATTACTTGAAAACCTAAATATTTTCCTTTCTACTAGAAACTAATAATTCAAACTGGATTGTTTTCATTTGATAGATTTAGGGTGTTACACAACATTAAGTTATTTTAGGTAACATTAAGTCATTTTCAGCAAACATTAAGTCATTCTTGTTTTCAATTGTTCTTCATGTTTTCTCATACATTTATTATTTCTATTCATTCTAGGCAACATTAAGTCATTCCAACATCTAGGCAACATTAATTCATTTTTGTTTTCAATCAATTTTTTCATGTTTTCCTTAGATATTCCTTGTTTTATTTCAATCATTCTAGACAATATCAAGTCATTCAAGTGTTCAAGTAACATTAAGTCATTCCAGCATACATGAAACATTAAGTCATTCAAACACATTAAGTCATTTGAGCATGTTAAGTTTTTCATTAAATCATTCTACCTGTTGGGGACTTGTTCTCAAATGCTAAGAGTTAAGAACAAGGCAACACAGAAAGGGTTAAATGTTAAAGTCCTTCGTCCTTCGAAACATTATTTTCCTTTCGGATATAATGAATTCCGGACGAAGGTTATGAAGGAAAAGACCTTCGTAAGCACAATAAATGATGATACGAAAAATAAGATAAACATTTAAGCGTTATTATCAACTTATTTTTTATTTGCATTACCATATCAACAATAACAAATTATAAATGTACCTTTAGTTTGAAGGAAAGTAAGGGTACAAGCGTGATGCAAAAAGTGAATGCCAAGTCCCCATGAACAGTACGGGAGTACTGTTCACCTATTTATAGCCACGGGACGCAGCCCTTGTAAAATTACATTGATACCCCTTACATTTATCAATAACTCTATAGTAATTCTTTAAGGTCTAATTTGGCTTTTCATCTTTAAGTCGGTTCCTCTTTTCTGTCGTTACGCCGAAGCTTTTCTGCACATAGCTTCGTGATCGTCTTATCCTTCGTCATGATCGTTTTTCGTTCCAGTCAGGCTTCGTCTTAACCCTGCCCTTGTATATCCGCTACCTGACTCCGAAGGTGCCTGTTCACATATTACACTCGGAAAACATTGTCAAACTATGTTTTTGAGGACCTTCGGGAGCCGAAGGCCCCCAACAGTAGCCCCTCGCAATATTAATTTACTGTAATGATAAATTCATATTGCGAAATGGACGAAGGCTTTATGCCGAAGGTCCGAAAAAACACCTTCCTTTTGCTAGAATAGCAACAGTCATTGACAAGCGGGGCCCTCCAGTTTTCGACACACTGGGTGTATAAATACGAGCTCACCACGAGTTTATTTGGCATGCTCTCTTGCCATCTGCTCTTTACTCACCCAGCTTTTCAGCCTGCACGCGACAGCATTTGCTCTGTTTTAAATTTTTAAGCTTCGGTTTCAAGTCTAGTTTGCCAGCATTCGCGAAGATGTCTGAGGATAAGAAAGTTGCTGGTGCTTCGAAGCTAAGTCTTTCTGAGGAAATGCACCTGGGTTTTCTTGAATCGATGTCGAAGACCAATACGGAGAAGATTGTCAGGGAGACTTTGGAGGGTTTATCTGAAGATACTGGCGACAGTGATAGCTATGATGTGGATAGTGGTGGGGAGGATTCCGAAGATCGCCCGTGGCGGCCTAGTCACTCAAATTTCGGAAAATCAACCATAAAGCAGAGTCACCTTGAAAATATGAGGGGGAGATATTTCCGAGATATATCCATTGTGAGGGCAAATGACGGAGAAAAAACTACGCCGACTCCCGAAGATAATGAATTCGTGATCTTCCGAAGCTTTTTTAAAGCTGGGCTACGATTCCCTCTAAGCAGATTTGTGGTAGAAGTTCTGAAAATATATCAGGTTTAACTTCATCAACTTACCCCTGAACCAGTGATAAGATTGGGAGTCTTCGTCTGGGCCATGAGGAGCCAGGGCTTGGAGCCAAGTGCAAAAAGCTTTTGCAATATACACGAGCTAGTATATGAGATGAAGCCCTGGGGTAAGGAGCAATATCATAATAATTTTGGTTGTTATAGCTTCGGTGCTCGCTCTGGGTCAAGCTGTCCCGTGCCAACTTTTCGGAAGAGATGGCCCGGGGAATGGATGAAGGAATGGTTCTATGTGAAAAACGATTTGAAGGTTCGAGAAGATATTAAAGATATCATCATGCGCCCTATCTGGCAGCGCTTCGGACTCCGGAAACCGAAAGTAGAAATGGACGAAGCAGCTGAAGAATGTCAGAGAGCCTTCGGCATAGTCTGCTCTTTTATTGGGACCAGGGACTTAATGCAAGAGCACGTTGCCTTCAGAGTGTGGCCACTTGCAGATAACTGGGAAATGCCGAAGGAGACCGTTAAAGAAGCTGACGAGGGTGGGCTAATCAGGCTGAAATATACATTCAAGTATGGAGATAAGTTCGTTAAACCAGATGATGATTGACTAAAAAGCATTGAGAATGTAAGTGATGAATTGCTTGGGGCATACTCAAAGGCCGAAAATACTGCATTATCAGCGGCTTTCGGAGGCCGAAAGAAGAAGAGACTCAACCAAGTATTTGATGCAATTGGGTTTATCTACCCCGACTACCATTATCCAATGCGAGGCCAAAAAAGGAAAAATACTTCTCCTGCAAAGGAAATTGCTTCGGCTGCTGCTAGGGAACCAGCTCCGAAGAGGAAGAAGGTAAAAGTGCTCACACATCCTCCACGCTGTATTGAGCCGGCCACAGTGCCTGAGTTTATTGGTGAGGCTTCTTCGGCCACCGAAGCCAGAGAAGCAACTCTAGTGCCAAAATCTGGAGAAATGGCCGAAGCACCAGCAATAGAGAAAACCAAAGAACCGAGAACTGAAGAAGGAAAAACATTGGACATTTTAAGTCCTTCATCAAAAGTTGAGGCAGCTAAAAGCCAAAAGGGGCCAGCAGCGACCCCGAAACGAAAAAGGATGGTTAATGTGCTGGATGTTTTGGAGACAATTAAATCTTCAAGCATAACTCCAAAGAAAACTATTGAAACTTCTGAAGTGCCTACTGAGGCCTTTGTTGCTGAAACTTCGAGGCAACAATTTGAAACTGAAGCTGGGCCTTCAGAGCCCACCAAGATACAACCTTTGGAAGCCGAAAAAATGTCAGAGGCAAGTTTAGAAGCTGAAAAAACAAAAACAACAGAGCCGATTTTGATTGAGGAAATCGACACTGCCACCCCCGAAGCATCTTCCAAAATACATGATTATATTGTGCGACATGCTTCGGGGAAGAAACTATCCGAAGAAGAGATTTTTGAAGCCAATCACTATGCCCGAGAACTGAAGTATCCGAGGGGGGCCATAGTGTTCAATGGAACAAATGAAGATGACTTCCTATACTGTCTCCCAGACAATAAAGAATTATCCGTCTGCCGGGAAATGGCTAGAAGCATGGGGTTCCCGAAACTCGAAGCTGGCCTTTGCGCCATGACGAAGGACGATCTTGCGGATAGCCTAGCCTACAATAGTCTGAAGGTACAAAAATTGTGAATTTTGAAGTTTATGAATTTTTTATTAGTCTTTTGTTCTTATGTTGACTCATTCATTCTTTTGAATAGGGCTTAATACTCAGCAATGCCTTAAGGGCACAAAAGAATGCCGAAGATGAGAGCTACACCATTGCTCTTAACAACCTTCGAACAGAGGTTATCAGGCTAAGAAACGAAGCCTTGGAGAAGGACAAAATTTTGCTTACGTTGGTGGAAAAAATGAAGGAAGACGAAGCTAAGTCTAAAACTCAAGCCGAAGCTCAGAAGCGCGAAATCCAAGATCTTCGGAAACAACTAGCCCGAGCTAAGGAAGAACACATTCTCGAAGAAACAAAACGAGAATTAAGTGATCAATGGGCTAATCATTTGAAAGTGAATGTCGAAGAACTTCATGCTTCGAAGAAAAGGTGTTATGATAAATCCATAGAGTGTGTTAAAAAGATAAAATCCAGCTTCGCCAGCGTCGGCGCATTTTCCAGTGAAGAAAATTTCATAAGAGGGAATCCAGAAGGCCCGATTGAATGGATCAATCGCGAAGCTGAGGCCTTCGAAGAGATCTTGAATAGTCGCGGGGACATTTGTGCTTTTTCAGGCGCTAGAGGAATTGTTATTATTTTGGAAAATAAAGGATGCGAACATGTGAAATCTTTAGCACAGTCTGGAACTGCTTTATCCTCTGAAGATATCAAAGACCCTTCAGCCGAAGCAAGCCAGGTCGGTGGAAAATTTTTCACAGACATTTGGGACAATGGCGGTCGAGAAATGGCTCAAGAAATTATTCAGAGAAGCGAAAAAGGCATCCATGATGCTAGAAAAGTAGCGGAGGCTGCTGAAGAGGGCACAGGGCCCGAAGGGCAAATAAGTATTAGTTAGTAGTTTTTATTCTGTTGTGATTTTTGATTTTAAACTTTGTTCGCGATTCTGTAATAGTAATATAGTCGTATCCTCTCCTCCCTCAGAATCTGCTGGGGCAGCTCCGGACCCCCCCCGAAGGGGGACGACGAAATTAGACAAATGGCCGAAGCCATTATGGACAAAGTTGTCAATCAGCTATTAAACGAAGCCGCAGAAGTAGTTCTTAGGGAAGATTAAGTGTTAATGTAAAAAATACTTGGAACATGACATGTGTAAAACTTTGCGACTTTGAATGTAGTATATAATCTACTTATGGTTCAATTCTTTACGATGCATGAAATTTTACATACATACCGCTTTTGAGCCTTCGGCGAAAAAAAACACCTTCCCTTCTTTTCATGCTTCGTGAAGAAAAATCTTTTATGTATCATAATAATCTTCATACTTCTCTTGATGAAGAATATCCAAGCTTCGCGCAAACATTCTTCGAAGCTATAAAAGAATTTTATGTTGTCTCTCTGACGAAGCTATACTTCTTAATACATTCTTCAAAGCATTCTTCGAAGATTAACACTGTGTCGCCTTCTCGTTTTTCATGCAATATGATGTATGATGCTTATTTTATGCAAAATGGTGGGATGATGTTATGCTATGCAAAATGATATTTATGCTGAAGATACACACATTTCTGCAATGGAGCACATAATCTTTTTATCTCAGCGCTGACTTTTCGCTGTAAGCCTCCCTTAGGAGCTTCTTCGCCTTTTACTTTCAGCGGAATCAGCGTTTATTTTTCGCTGGAAGCCTCCCTTAGGAGCTTCTTCGCCTTTTACTTTCAGCGGAATCAGCGTTTATTTTTCGCTGTAAGCTTTGCATTCCCTTCGGAACGACTTTTGAGCAGAAAACTTACACTGCGCTCCCTTAGGAACGACTTTTTTACTACTTTGAAGAAATTGCACTGCGTTCCTTAGAACAATTTTTTGATAATTCGAAGGTTCTCCGTGCCACCATGGATTCTTATGCTTTGGCAATTCAAACCGATGGAGAAGATATATTTTCATTATGATAATAAGCTAAACTGTTGCAAGAATTTAAAAAACGACAACAAACACTTAAACTCCCCATAATTGTTCTTTACTACGAAGAAAGTAAAACTGAACGCGAAAGTGCAAAAAGCTGGTGTCGAGGTAGGATATTTTGTCAGTAAATGTGCTTCGACTCTGGCACAGTGCTATTGACTGTGCGAGCTTCGGATTCTTCTCTGAAGTCCCTCTGGGGGTGAGAATGCTGGCTCCCTTCTGGCTGCGGAGCTCGTTGTATTGGTGGTGGAGGTGGAAGCTATTGCCAGGAAGCTTGGGGTTGGCTTGCCGAAGCAACAGAAGCTGCAGGGTGATTGCCTACATATTCTGGAATGTAAGGCGAATGGTATGAAGAAGTATGCATAACCTGCTTCGGCTGACTCTGTTGCGCTGCAGCCTCTGCTAGTTCCTTTTGCTTTTGAATGGTAATATGACACATTCTGGTGGTATGGCCCTTGCCTTCACCGCAGAATAAGCAGTAAATTTTTCTTGGTTGATCTCCAAATCTTCCTCCGAAGCCCCTGGCGCCTCTGCCTCTTGGCGCTGGCGGCCGAAAAGAGCTTTGTTGTTGCCCCGAAGCTTGCGAGGAACACTATGGCCTTTGCTGGTGACTTCCTTTGTCATCATTTTGAGTAGAATTGTGGATTGACTTGACATGCCTCGGATAAAACATTCCTCCGAAGCCCCTAGTCATTTCAGAGAACCTGAGAGCTTCCTCCCTTCTTTGGCGAAAATCATTATCAGCTCGAATATACTCGTCCATCTTCTGGAGCAGCTTCTCCAAAGTTTGAGGAGGCTTCCTGGCAAAGTACTGAGCTGAAGGTCCTGGCCGAAGCCCCTTGATCATGGCCTCAATGACAATTTCATTGGGCACTGTTGGTGCCTGTGCCCTCAGACGTAGGAACCTTCGGACATATGCCTGAAGGTACTCTTCATGATCCTGGGTGCACTGGAATAAAGCTTGAGCAGTGACTGGCTTCGTCTGAAAGCCTTGGAAGCTGGTTATCAACATATCCTTTAGCTTTTGCCATGAAGTGATTGTTCCTGGCCTAAGGGAAGAATACCATGTTTGTGCCACGCTCCTGACAGCCATGACAAAGGACTTTGCCATGACCGCTGTGTTGCCACCATACGAAGATATAGTTGCCTCATAGCTCATCAAGAATTGCTTCGGGTCTGAATGACCGTCGTACATGGGGAGCTAAGGTGGCTTATAAGACTGTGGCCAAGGTGTAGCCTGCAGTTCTGTTGACAGAGGAGAAGTATCATCAAAAGCAAAATTTCTATGATGGAAATCTTCATACCAGTCGTCCTCGTTGTGAAAACCCTCTTGATGAAGCTCTCTGCGCGAGGGCCTTTGATTCTGGTCATCTTGAGCGAGGTGTCAAAGCTCTTCAGAGGCTTCATCTATCTGCCTTTGAAGATCAGCTAGACGAGCCATCTTCTCCTTCTTCCGTTGGACCTGTTGATGGAGCACCTCCATTTTTTGGATTTCTTGGTCCAATTCGTCTTCCGGAGGCGTTGGACTGGTGGCTTTCCTCTTCTGGCTTCGGGCCTCCCTAAGAGAAACGACATCCTGATTGGGGTCCAGCGGCTGCAGAGTGGCAGCCCCTGTCGCTGAAGCTTTTTTCGGCGGCATGACGAAGGTGATGCTTGCCGAAGGTTTTCAAAACTCAAAAAGTGGAAGTGAGTTCACCGGAGGTGGGCGCCAATGTTGGGGACTTGTTCTCAAATGCTAAGAGTTAAGAACAAGGCAACACAGAAAGGGTTAAATGTTAAAGTCCTTCGTCCTTCGAAACATTATTTTCCTTTCAGATATAATGAATTCCGGACGAAGGTTATGAAGGAAAAGACCTTCGTAAGCACAATAAATGATGATACGAAAAATAAGATAAACATTTAAGCGTTATTATCAACTTATTTTTTATTTGCATTACCATATCAACAATAACAAATTATAAATGTACCTTCAGTTTGAAGGAAAGTAAGGGTACAAGCGTGATGCAAAAAGCGAATGCCAAGTCCCCGTGAACAGTACGGGAGTACTGTTCACCTATTTATAGCCATGGGACGCAGCCCTTGTAAAATTACATTGATACCCCTTACATTTATCAATAACTCTATAGTAATTCTTCAAGGTCCAATTTGGCTTTTCATCTTTAAGTCGGATCCTCTTTTCTGTCGTTACGCCGAAGCTTTTCTGCACATAGCTTCATGATCGTCTTATCCTTCGTCATGATTGTTTTTCGTTCCAGTCAGGCTTCGTCTTAACCCTGCCCTTGTATATCCGCGACCTGACTCCGAAGGTGCCTGTTCACATATTACACTCGGAAAACATTGTCAAACTATGTTTTTGAGGACCTTCGGGAGCCGAAGGCCCCCAACACTACCAATGAAAGTTATTCGTGCCCATTAAGAAATTTGAGCGCGTTAAGTCATTCATCCAAGCCCGTGCCATTGATGCCTACCTGCCTCCCCTTGAGATTTATAGCAAAGAACCATCACTGATACTGGAGCATTTAGATGATGCATCACGGGTGTCTCTCTCGAGTCGCGAACATACCTAGGCACCTAAGCTGCTTTTTATGAAGTTGTTTTTTAGGTTGGTAGCAATGGCAGTCATTTAACACACACTTTGGGGTGCCTAATGTCTAGGATTTTTGCGTGGACAAGCAACAGGGTGTCATCGATGAAGGTAACAACGCCAAAAGCTACGTGGTGTGATACGATTTATCCTTCAAAACTACCTCCTCCTGTTTCCCCTCCTCTTTTATATAATAGAAGATTGATTCAACAAAATTCTGGTATGCCTGAATCATGACGTCTACCTCCTCCTGTTTCCCCTCCCCTTCTTCCTCCTCCCTCCGCCATGATCACGTGCATACATTCTCCCATGTTCCGAAGGAAAAGTTGAGTGACTCCCCCCTCCTACATATTTTCCTCTAGTCCCCTCTCGGGCTGCTTCCTCTCGCCATGGTATTATTCGGCCCATTGTTGCGAGTGCTGGGAAACAGTGATGGGCCAGCTTGGTTGGCTCCATAAAGTGGTGTGGGTGGACCTTAGCGGTTGATTCAAGCCTAGGTGGTAAAGAGGATGTCGTGGCCTAGGTACTGAATCTTCTAGACCTCCCTCTACCCAGTCAACAGGTGCAGTGTCTCCATTAGGGTTCCCTGATGACCTAGTGGGTTCACGTCCTCTTCCCCACCTTGCCGTGTTTCTTTCCTCTCTCCGGAGTATTCCCACCCATGTCAAGGAGAGTTATTGGGGAGGATGGTGACTTGCCCCCTTTGGCCTTCCCCGCCTACTAAAGATTGGTCGAGGGTGGGGATTGGATACCCAGTCCCCAAGATCCAAGCAATGATGGAACAAAAAGGGAAGAACCCTAAGTGGGATCAGTGGAACACCAACGAGATGAGGCAGATCTCTCTGCCTTGGGGGAGAACCAAAACCTCAGCTGGCGCCTACGCCCTCTCAAACGAAGGCTGAACCCAAGGGTGATTGCTGGCTTCGCCTACTGGGGAAGGAAACTCCTCAGGTAACCAAACTCATTCCACTCCTCTGGTGTTGTTGAACCTGAGGGTGGTCGTCGTCTGTTTTGTCAAAAGTGTGGTGAGGATGGCCACCATGCTAGGGAACGCTCAAAGTATTTGTGGTGTGATATATGTAGAAATGAAACCCATGTTACGGCTAAGTGCATGTGGCCTAAACAGAGGAAACCAATCATGCCCATCGTTGGAATGGCTGCTGATGGTTTAGTGTTTTATGCTTCCAAATATGCTAAAAATCTTGCTAAAAACTTAAGAGTTTTTTTGGTTTGGTCAAAGTCATTGAGAGTTCTATCTCGAGTGAGGATTTGGAGAAGGATTTTGGCTTCCGTTTTCCTTGGGGCCAAATCTGGAGAGCCAAATGTCACTTTGGTTTTATCATGCAATTTCCTTCTCAAGATAGATTGGATGAACTTCTCAATTTCCTTAAATTAAAGATGAAAATCTCTAGTGTTAAAGTTGATGTAGTTCCATGGTCATCTCAAGCAAAGGCCAAATCCAGACTACATACCACCTGGATTTTAGCTGAAAATGTCCCTGAGGAGCTTTAGAACTACCAAGCCATTTGTGAACTGGGCTCAATTATTGGATGTAGTACCTAAAAATCTCATTTTGAAAAATTTGAAAATAAATTAATAAATAAAATAATAGTAAATAAACCCTCTAAAGGTTTTTGGTGCTAGAAAATCCTCCAATAAAATTTTTCTTACATGTGGGCCAACACCACATAACATAATTATGTTTCCAATAAAGAGTTAAAATAATCTCCATATAAATTTGTTACTTTATTGAAATATATTTATAACTATTCACTAAAGAAAAGTACAAACTAGAAATGATACTTTTCAAATACCTATTCTCTATTTTGGTGTGTATGAGCTTTATAATTGAAAGCATTTGACTAAATAGGGAAATTAATTAATTAATAAGATATTGTCACATTCATATTGGAATTTTGACTTTAAAATTTATCTTGAATTTTAAACCTAAAATTTGAATTGAATTTGGAAATAGAGATAGAAATTTGGAATGACAAATGGAAATGAACAAAAGAAAGAAGAAAACAGAAAATAAAAGGAGAAAAGAATAAAACCTTATGTGGGCCAAGAACATCCTATTCGGCCCAGCACCAGATTACCTCCACTGCAGCCCAACTTCACCCCCGCCGCGCGCTGACGACCAGGCCCCACCGGGCAGCCTCCCGTGCGCGCTTGCCTGCCCTCCCCTTTTCGCCGACCTGCGGGCCCCGCGCGGTCAGGCCCGTCTTCCCCGTAGGCCGTTCCGAAACAGACTCCGCGCATCGCGCGCTCCGTTGCCCCGACCTCCTCGCCGTAGAACCTGCGGCCCCCTGGACTCAATCCTCGCGCTGCTTATAAAACTCGACCATCGCCCCTGCCCATCACCAGAAAACCCCCGTGGCACATCGAGCACAGAGAGAGAGAGAGAGAGGAGATCGCCGCTGCACTGAGTTCTCGGACCGCCGCCACCGTCGTCGTCCAAGGCTTGGGATCGGAACCGGGGCCTGCACCGTGCTTGCGCGAAACCATCCGTGGAGCTTTCGGGAGGAATCGACGACCGCGCAGCCATCAATTGCTCGCCGTAGCTCAAGCACCGCCGCGGGTCCGCTCTTCTCCGTGGCCAGCTCCCTCCATTGCCCTCCATCTGCGGTACGTGCTCTAATCGAGTTCGCCATCATCCCCTCTAGGTTTAGCACTGACCAATTTTAGGTTAGGAGCGTCCGGGCATCGGATTGCGCGTCCGCCGGCGAAGCTCCGCCGTGGGTGGGCTGCGCTGCTGCCCAGTCCGTCGTGGGGAGGAAGACAGGGTCTCCGACCGTCGATCCATGCGTGGACGGCTGTGATTAGATCAGATGATACCCTTTCGGGATTTCATCTGTGCCGTTGGATTTGGATCGGGCGTATGAGATTCTATCGCTAGTGTTTTAAATCGTGACCGTAGCCTTTTGATCCGACGGTCTGTGTCGCATACCGATTCACTGATATGGGGATCTAATCTGGGCCGCCCACTCTTGATCGGATGGTGCAGATTAGCGCGTACCCCTTCGGCCTGGCCTTTTTGCATATGAGCCCTTATAGAATACAGAAACCAACCCGCCGTCCACATTCATTATTCACTGAGTCTTAGAAAACTTCAGTTTAGGCCCCTGACTTTTCCAGGATTTGACGCGCAGTCCAGATAACAGAGAAACTAGATAATTAATATTAGAAATTGATTTTTAGTATAAAAATAAATCTTAAAACTTGTATAATTCATATTTAATTCATTTTAACTCCAAATTGAGTCATTCCAGTTGCAATAATTTTATTTTAATATTGTATATCAACTAGTAACACTGTTTAGCCATGAAACTTGAAGCAAAATTGTTCATTTTGAATTAATCTGTTCTAGGTGCTTAATAACTTCAGAAATTCATAACTAAATAACTATAACTCCAAATTTAGTGATTCTTGTTCCTACGATCTCGTAGCAACGCGTAGATTATTATTATTCAGTTTGTACTTATGTTTGGTGTAATGTTAATTTTGCCTATACAATGTTTGTTTGTATTGCTACGACTAGAGCGAGGTCACGTGTCATCTGAAGAGCAAGTTGGTACCTGGATTCTCAAGGCCCAGGCAAGTTGTGTCCTTGATCACTTTCTTTTTACCCACTCATGTTCTAATTAATCATAATGATCTGCATAGGTTAATTTTGATGGGACCCAATAGGTTACCCTAGTTTGACTATCTTTATACCTTGTTCACCACTGAATTTTTGGGTAGTACTTGCTATTGCTTTATGTGGTTTTGGTTATAGAGATACACATTACTATTCATGATTATACTTTTATTATCAGTTGTTTATTACTGTTCATGATAAGATCATTATGTTAAATTGGAACATGGAGAACCACCCGGGAAAACAGTGCTACCACAAGGGTTTAATGGGACGCCCTTGGCTGACTAACTAGGAAAGCTAGTGGAGGACTACCTTACCCGAAAGGGGCAAGGGCAGTAGGGGAGTGGTCAGTGTAGGGAGGTCCTCGGGTTGATTTTGCTGCGATGGCGGTCAGGCGAGGGATTCCTGCATTGGAGCTTCCTATAAACTGTAGCGGGTTTTCTGAAGCTAGTGGAACTTTGTAAAGGCCTCGTAGTGTTACCCTGCCTCGCCTCCTCGGTAGAGGTGTATGGGATTGGCCGTCTCTTGGCAGATGGGTAACACGACTTGTGGGTAAAGATGCGCAACCTCTGCAGAGTGTAAAACTGGTATACTAGCCGTGCTCACGGTCAAGAGCAGCTCGGACACTCACATGATTAATTTATGGAACTAAATTCAAATTGTCATATGCATTGCATCGCAGGTGATGTTGTTACTTTTGTTCTACTACTTAATTGGGTTGGTATTTACTTATACTTAGTAATTGCTAATAAAATTTTGACCAACTTTAAAAGCAATGCTCAGCTCTAACCATCTCCTTTGGTAAGCCTTACACTTCACGTGAGCTCCCACCTTTGGCGAGTTCATGCACATTATTCCCCACAACTTGTTGAGCGATGAACGTATGTGAGCTCACTCTTGCTGTCTCACACCCCCCCCCACAGGTCAAGGACAGGTACCACAGGATGAGGCGCTTGGAGGATGCTGCGATGTGTTCGCGAGAGGTCTAGGTCGTCGTCTCCCAGTCAACTTTGGGTTGCTGGACCGTTGTCTCCTTATAATGTAATTATTTATTTTGTATAGAACTCCTGTTATATATATAGATGTGACATTCGATCCTGTGCCACTATGCATCATATGTGTGAGACTTGGTCCCAGCACACCTGGTGTTTATGTTCGCGCCCGGGCTTTGGACCCCTAAAACCCGGGTGTGACATTGGAGCAGTTGAGCAAATTGACCTAAATTCCTTAGAAACTAAGGATATGGTTAGATTTAAAGTTCATGTCAAAAGTGTTGAAATGATACCAAATATTATTGAAGTTGGGGTAAAGCCATACATGTATGAAATCCATTTTAAGGTTGAAGATATTGATGTCGAGGGCTAGAATGATGATCTGATAAGCTTGGGTAAAAGGGCGTCTATAGACATACAAAAAACAGTTGGTCTTTTCAATTTGAAAAGTGGGAAAAAGCAAAAAGTGAAGGACATATGATGGGAGGAGAGATGATACCGGGATTTTTGTTAGGATACTCCTCTAAAACCTAAGAGAAAGGTGCTCCTACCAATGTTTCTGGGGCTTCTGGGTATTAAGGAGTTAATAGTGCCAAAATCAAGGAGCTGGATAATGATGACGAAGATGAGTTTGATGAAGATGAGGAAGATCTGCTCAGCTCTCAAGAATTGGATGTCCTGGTCAAGGATATGGGAATTGAAGGCATAGGTTCCCAGGGTAGCACGCAGGAGGAGGAAGGCATTCCTATTTCTCATGGTGACATGCACTTTCCTAAAAACAAGAAAGGGAAAATAAGAAATGTTGAACAAGTGGAGGGAACAAGGAAAAGCTCTAGGCTGGAACCACTGAAGATGTCAAAATTTTGATAAAGACACCAATAGAGCTAAAGCTAGAGATGCTTTTCTTAACAAAGGTATGGACTCTAACCCTTTCTCTATTTTAAATACTGATGATAGTTCTCTGATAGAAATTGCTAATTTTCTTAATGTCAGTTTGGGTAGTAATATACAAGAGATATATTACAGTATTGATCATATTAAAAACATGGAAAGAAATAGAGTTTCTTTGATAGTTGTTCAGGAAACGAAGTTAGATGATGCTTTTAATCCTCCTCCTGAAGGTGATAATGATATCCTTGAACCCATAAATGATATGATTCAAGATCTGTTAGAAGGAAATTCTAACAGAAATGAGATGTGTTTGATTGAGAAGAAAAAGGGGATTAAAGCGAAAAAATATTATCTCAGGAAAAAGAAGAAAAACCCTCCCCAATTTAGGTGCACACCTAACAGGGGGAGAGGCTCCAAGATAAATCACTCAGATCAAAATATCTATGAATAAAGGGTGTCATATGAAATTATCAAGGACTGGTGAAACCTAGGAAGTTTGAGTTTATTCAAGAACTCATTTACAAATATAAAGTTGATTTGTTGGTCTTCAGGAGACCAACAAAAAACCTTTCTCATATGATTTAGGATAATATACAAATATATTACATGAGGTGAGAGATGGAAATTGATTAGAATGTGACATTCCACCACTTTCCAAAGTTATCATATAAGCCTATCTCAAATTCATGAGGTGAGAGATGGAAATTGATTCTATTGATTTACATGTTATTTTTCTGATGTAGTATATAACAATCTTTCTCATATGATTTAGGATAATATACAAATATATTACATATATAAATATATGAACTTAATTAGTTTTGTCTAAATTATAATTATTAAAATAAAATTCAATTCCTACGAAATTAACGGGGCCTAAGTGGATTTACTCAGTCCCCAATGGCAGATTTGTGGGCTTAATGGTGGGTTTTAACTCAGATTATTTGTTTGAAATAATCAATCATTTTTAAAGTGAATTTATGATATGTTGTCTTATTCATGATAAACAAAAAGACATCTTGGAATTTCATAAATGTTTATGGTGCTGCCTAAAATGATAACAAGGATAGATTTCTAAGTGACCTTCTGCTACCATCTCTAATTGTAGAGGCCATATCCTTTATGGTGGCGATTTTAACATTCCCAGACACATGATAAAAATAAACCAGTTGTGCTGAATAGATGAAGTTTTATCTTCATTGCTATTATTGCATATCGTGGACTAATAGAGTTAGACCTTTCGGATAGACTTTACACTTGATCTAACAATTGAAATCCTCCTACGTTTGAAAAAACTTGATAGATTCCTAGTTAGCCCTGACTATGATCTAGTTTATATCTGTAACACCCCAGGTGTTTATATTCCGCTCGACAACGAGTATGGATTTAAGCACGTAATATCATTGGATAAAACGGATGCTAAATTTTAATCATCTTCGCCTATCACGGTTTTTATATCGCATCTGTTTTATTTATCGTGAGTTCGACATCATTTGTATCTATCCGGGCTTGTTCTAAATTTTTGTGATGTTCGGAACATAGTTGTTCTGAAAATCGGTGCGTCCGGTGATTATTTAAAATTCATCGCTCGCGCGAATACGAATTCGAAAGCCCGACCCACTCAGATGATTTTTATCCTGGGCAAATTAAATTGAACTCGGCGACAAAAGTGTTAATACAAAATTAAATCGGACTACACCCGGAATCCAAGAAAAACCAGGCGTAGAATTATAAACTGAGTCGTTTCCTAGTCGAATCCGATATCGTTTAGCTTGATCCGTTAACATCAGGCTAAAACTCGAACCTTGGTAATTTAATCTATTCCTTACTAGATACATTTTTGTCTGACTTCTACGTAAACCAAAGTTGAATATAATATCGAAGTTGAAATCAGTTCGATTCGGATTGTTGTTTCTCGTCGGATTCAAAACTTCAGATATATATATTTGATTAAAATTCATATGATTCCAATGTATTCGCCAAATCAAAATCACGTCACAATTACTGTCGACCCATTTTACATTGCTAAAAATCGTGATTGTAAAAATATCTGCGATTTTTAAGAGAAGAAAAGAAGAGAAATTGAGAAAAATCTGAAAAGTATCTCAGCCGTCAGGATTTTTTCACGGGCAGCCTCTATCCTTATCTTATCCTGTCGCTATCCTCTCCCTGCTCGCAATGTTTATCTCCTGTGCGCTCATTCTATTTCCTCCCTGGCGCTCGTCGCTTCTCTCTGTTCTCCACGCGCACCGCGCCCAGCTGAGCTTCCCCAGTCGCGAGCTCCCCTGCTCCCATGGCGGCCGAGCTCCCTGGTTCCGCGCGAGAGCGCCCCTGGCTCGGCTCTGCTTGCCCCTGCGCTCGCCATGGCGGTTTCCGCTGCTGGCAGCTGAGCTCCTTAGTGTCGTGCCCCTTGCTCCTCCTGGCTCCGGCTCTGTTCTGCGCTCTGCTCCCCTCGCCGGTGCCGAGTTCCTGCTCCATCTTCCACAGCCGAGCTTTTTCCATCTCTTCCTCGTGTCTTCCTCTCTCTGCCAGGGATGCCGGAGTTCCTCTGTTCGACCTCTGGTTGCCTGCGTGCGTCCTCCCCTATGAGCCCGACTTCTGCTCGCCCATGGAGTTCGCCCAGCCGAGATCCCTCCCTACTTCTCCTTCCCCGCGCGCAGCTTTTCCTCTGCTCCTCCCGGCTCCTAGTGCTCTCGTCCTGTCTCCCTGCGCGCGCGCCCAGGATCCTACTCTCTGTTTGCCGCGCACAGCCGGCGTTTCTGCCTGACGCGCTCGCCCGACCACTGCGGCAAGCTACCTGCTCGATGGAATGTTTAGCCACTTGTCGATCTGCGCAGTTCCTATGCGATGTCACAAAATCAGGTCGTTGTCGATGCCGCGCTTCGTGCATCGTGTGTTCAACGAAAGTCCCAAGCCTATGGACAACACACGCGCGATCCGAGTTTGCGCGTGGGTTGCTGAATCGGGTACGATCCAGTGTTAAAAATTCGTCATGGTGTCGGATGGCGAAGAGATGGGAGGTAGGTCAGTCTTCAGCCAGATCCAATGGTGTAACAGCAAGGCTCGTGCGACACTCGTCAGACGCTCGACAAAAAGCATAATTCGGGAGTGGCTACTCCGTCTTCTTCATCGTATGGGAATCGTCGTGCTGACACGCCAATACTGTCGATCGTCATCCCCTGTTCGATCTCGTCATCAAGCTTCGCCTCAGCCTTGGTCGTCGTCTTTGATCCAGCAGCTCGTCATGAGACCAGGTGTTGACCTCCTTTCCTAACAAATGCCGGACTTGCCCCTGCTCCTGCGTTCGCCATCAGCCTTAGCTCGTCGGTCACGCTCGCCAGATGTTCGATTGAGGACTTCAGCTGAAGGCTGTCGTCGTTCAGGCAACTACCAAATCAAATTGAGACGTGGTGAGCCGATTCGCTATTTTTACTATTTGTCTTATGATCGTAAAATAAGATGCTTGGTATGTGTATGAAGTTTAAGTTAGAAATACCAGTGATGCGAGATGTGCTTCGAGGAGTTTAGTTGCCGAGTATATTTGAACTAGTCCTATTTTGTAGAGTATAGTATTTCTGTGACGCGTAGGTTAAATTCAATATTTTATGCTATTTTCGATAACTCTGTCGATGCTAATGGTGTTCAATGCACGTAAGCTAAAGTCGATGTCTTGCGCTAGTAGTTAGTGTCATCTATGTTTGTGATCGATAATGTTGGAGTAGGATATGATCGACGATTTTCTTATCTAGTGAGTAGTGTGATGATGCTCTACTTGATAAATTAAGTATAGTGTGATGTTTTATTAGTTAGGGTATTTTAAGGATTAATTCAAAAGAGTGGTTTAAATAGTTAGTTGAGTTGTTTCGGTCCATACTTCGAATTTCGTGTTCCAAAATAATGAGTCTAAGTAATTAGTCTTTCGGTATTATGCTTTAGTCAAATAGAAAGGTGGAACTTATATGGTCTATTGTTTTCCTAATAAATGAATCTAGGTTTGATAGTCTTCTGGTGTTGGGCCTTAGCTAAGGAAAGTAGACGTGCGTATAATTTATTGTTCCTTGATGTTTAAGTTAAATCTGGTAAAACTAGAAAATCGTGATTGTTGTGTTCACTGAGTTATAGGTGTCTAGTGCTTACGTAGAATTGTGTCGATGTCTTGCCGCTAAGTATTCGATTCTCTTTCTATATCATCCGATTACTGTATGCTCATACATGTGCATTGTGCATCTCATGAGGTACGATAATTAATCGCGTGATGCGGAAGACGAGCCAAGTCGACCCCAAGCGCGGGCTAATCCGCAGGATAATGCTAATGGACGAACCTGCCTGATCAAGTGCTAGGACAAGGATGATCGTCAAGTGGACGTCGTCTAACAACACTAACCTAGTGTTATTCAGGCATGCCCCGATGCATTTGCCCCCTCCTTGCTATTTTAAAATCTTTATCACCTTGTTTGATGCATTAGGTGATAGGAGTTGTGTGCTAAACCGTTGATGCATTTCCTTCCTTGGAAAATTGATTTCCCTTCCTTGATACCCTTTTTGAAAAGAATTTTATGATGCTTAGCCTTGCTTTAGCAAACAAAAATGTTTTGTTTTAAAACAAAAGAGATGCTTCAGTGGGTGGAAATGTTTTCAAAAAGAAAAACTTGTGATGGTGGATCCATCAAGGCCTTGATGGGTTCAACATCGGAAAAAATGTACCTCTGCTAGGTACCAAACTTTGGGTTTAAATAATAAAGCTGAGACCGGGCGGTTGACTTGCACGAGAAGGGAGTCTCGGTGTAGTGTCTCCGTCTGAGTCGATTAAGGACCGTGTCGATGTAGGCTTGGTGATCGAGGACCTTTTAACTGGTCACATACCTCATCATGGGTAAGCTTTGCCTCGGGCAGACTAATACCAGAATAAGACAACACGCAATGGGAGTGGAGAGATGGCGAGAGTAGCGTGTACCCTCCGTGGCAAGACGTTGGATGGTGGTGTATCTGTGCTCTCGGTTGGCGTGAACCTGATCTGGTCTTAAGAACCCGGTGGCGAGTTGACATATGCAAGGGTTAAGTGCTACATATGTCGTGTGATTGGAGATTCCCAGCTGGGTATTAATCGATTCAGATCGCTGTTACTTCTCGGACATGAAGACTTGGTCACTGACCTACACGTAGCAATCCAGTGAACTGAAGGGATGATAAAAAGACGGCTAGTATAGGCCAAGTGCTTGAACTAGGGTAGAAAGAACTCTAGATGCAGGTAACTTTACTTAACCTGACAAGTAAAAATGGATTTTTAAGGATCCACTCATGGGCCTGTTTGGTTCAGCTTTTTTCTGACCAGCTTTTTTGAAAATCTGGTTGTGGGGAGAATCTAGCTGTGGGGAGAATCTGAGTATCATCACGATTACGTGTGGAGGAAGATAAAGTTGTTCATTGGGCTCAGGATCTAGAAAGTGACGGATTCCTACTATTACAACGACTCAACCGATTATGTGTTTATGTTGATTTTGGATGGTTTTTGCTGTAATGAATTTTATAGAAGCTGGCTGAATGGTAAGCTTTTCTGCAAAACAGAGTCTTTGCTTCTTGATAAGCCATACCTTCACTCCCTCTAGCCAACATATCCTTGAGAGTCTTTTCTTTAGTCGGGTAAGTCTAGCTGAGTAATTCTGTACTCAGGGTTTTATTCCCTGTTGTTTTTTAGGTTATAGTTTTGTGCTGCTGATGATGGTGTTAAGTGCCGGTGGGCTCGGCCTTCTTATAAGTCTAAGTAACTCTTCTATACTTCTAATTGAGGATGGTCACTTGAGCTAGCATATATTTAAAAACTATAACTAATTTATAACAGTTCAAATTTTCTTTCTTGAATCACTATTGTAATCACTCCGATAAACATAAAATAAAATTTTGTAACTTGTAAAATTTGGTAATAAGATTTCCGCTGCAAAATGTTGGTGTGTGTGATTTGTGTTACTTAATCTTGCGATCCTGGTTATAAGTGGTTTATCCAGGGTCCTTGGGACACTCGGACGGATTCTGTTAAGTTATCTAGTGCACATGCACAGTCGTCTGAGGTTTTTGAGACAAGGGCAGGTGCATGTGGGCCCAATAACTTGGGTGGTTCTGCCACAGCTGGTATCGAAGCAAGATGAAGTATATACGGTCACATACGTATTTTCAAAACAAAAGTTTTGGTTTTAGAAAACCTATTTTCAACTAAACACATTGTTTGGTTTTGAAAAATAGATTTGACAAACTATAATGCTAGCGACATCCTCTGTTAAGCCCTAAATTAAGGACTATTAGGTGGCTTATTTGAAAACCACTAACCCACAACCAGGGGTATTGCATACATGTGTAATGTTATTTTGAGGCCATTCAGTTTTGAATGGATCGACGCTTAAGGTAAGGTGAGATGTGAGAACATGACCGAACAACCGTCGGTCTAGGGAAGTGCTTAATTGTGGCGCTTGATTATATACATGTTGTACATATGTATATACGAAAGCTGCGATGTGGAGTATTTATTTTTTTGGGTATTCAGTACCCCCTGCATGTGTATGGGTATATAGACATGGGACTACTGAGAAGTGTAATGTACCTGTAACGACGCACCTACGCTCAGGTAAGAAGGTGAGTTACCATAATGAGTTGCCCTATGGTTAAAGTGTGGCAACGGCGCCTATGCGTGGCTCGGCGCTTAATGATGAGTTGGCCTCCATATAGCAATATAGGGAGTATAAACTGTGATAAATTGTCATGTGTGACTTGCATCATTGGAAATTGGGCTGTGATGGAGTTTTCTGCAGGTACACTAACCTCGAAAACGTATGTGTAGCTGACGACTAGCAAAATACCGTAAGAGTCATACGTATGCCATCGATATAGAACGCTATTGCCACATTATGTTGGCAAAATCAGTGAGGACGAATAAGACGAGCATGCATCCTGATTGTTGCATCATGTTTGTCACCTATACACCCAAGATGTTTCTCTCATCTTTATTCCAGTAACCAATGATTGTAGATAATGTGGTGTAATGTTGAATTATGAACTTCGATGAAATAGCTGTCCTCCATTCTTTAGGTGATATGTTTAGGTGTTATATGTGTTTTCTCTTGTATTTGAGGTGCCAATAGAAGGTTGATGACTTGTTTGCCTAAACACAAAACTAGGCCATATTCTTATTTAGTGAACCATGACCCAAATTTGAATTTTCTGTTATCACTCCATGACCAAGCCCATGCAAATAAATGCGTAGACAATTACCTTATTGGACATAAAGTGTACCCAAGCTTAAAACAAGAATTTCAAGTCATGTCTCTTTCTAGAACCATTCTCTTGTTCAGTTGCTGCAGGTTGAGGTATCTATTGTATTTGGCCTCTCCTTGCGGATTGCATTGTTGCTTTATCAACCCAACCTAGGAAAGTTATGCCTGATTGTTTTCCTTAATTTGATGCCTTTGATTTCCTCGTATCTATTAAAGGCATACCAACTTAATCTTATGATTGTTTTCCCTCTGTATCTAATCAGATAATAATCCTTGACCTTGTAATCTCTGTGATGGGCATACAAATATGCTTGGACTAAATTAACAGTCTCCCATCGTACTCCTTTCATCAAGTTTAGGTTATGGCCATGCCCTGTTTATTTCATCGGGCCATGATCTATTTGGCTCTCTACTTGTAATCATTCTTACAGGTGGAGTCTATTTTGTATATTGTCACCCTTGCCCAGTCTATTTGTGACGCGCGAGATTTCTTATTGGTTACGTCTGGTAATGGCGTTGTGACTAAAACCGATGGTGCCGTGACAAAACCGAGGGCCTCCTATGGACGATCGACACATGGATGCGCTACTTGGCACGCGCTGGTATCACAGTTAGTAGTCATAATCCATTATGAGATTATATCGATATGTTATCTTTGCACAAATTATTCTTACCATGTGAGATTCATTATTGGTGTTGTTCGGTAATGGTTTCATGGTTAACGACTTATGGTGCCGCAGTGAAACTGAGAGCCCCTTGTGAATGTACACATAAGGTTATGATGCTTGGCACATGTTGGTACTGAGGTCTCTAGTCATGATCCGTTATGGAATTACACTGATGTGTTATCTTCCGTGGACCTTCCCTTGAAACAATTTCTATGTTGTTTGTTAAGTGATCAAGCAACATCTATCATCTCTGTGGGATCAAAAGGGGCATACCACTTTCTTATGTGGTCTCTTTTATTTTGATCTTGGTAGTGACTACTTATACAAGTTCCCTTTACGTCCTTTGTGTAAAGGTGAAGCCTTGGAGCTTTTTAGTGTTGAGAACAACTGATTAGCTCTCAAAATGGAGATTGACTTTCCCTGTTGTTGAAATGCAGGAGTTTGCTCATTCGCTCTCTTATTTAATCCATGTAATCCCGAACTAAGTCCGTTCATCTCGCATGAAGAAACGGATGAACAACATGACCAAATGGATTTCTACCCAAGTGCCTGTCTCCTGTTAGCAAATGTGAACTCTCAACCCTTGGCTTACCGATAGTACTGAGAAGACTTACTCAATGTCAAAAGTAGTTCAACAAGTTGGTTTTACTAACTTGTAACTGCCTGGTGATCAAAGGTGGAGTTTAGAGATCGTTTTATCGAGTTGTCTAAACTCACTTTTGTACAACCTATCCTAAGGAAGTGTTTATAAGAATCAAGATTAAGTCAGCTGATAACCACCTAATTATCGCTCTAGTCATGCCTCGATCGCCTCACGTGTGCTTTTCCAGAATGTGTGATCAAGTCAAGCCATGCCTAGTGCTTGATAAAATGGACTGATTGCAAAGTCTGCATCTACAGATCCCTTCGCTGGTGAATTTTCGAGTCTCTATTATTTTTCATTGGACTTGAATTCTCTAGCTAACATGAGTTAACTGTGATGTTGTTCGACATTCACACCCGTCTCGTGTGCTATGAACTTATCGCGACCACTTGTTGGTAAACCTCTTTCTGTGTGTTTTAGCCAAGAGGTTGCATCTGATTCTGTTTGAGTAAAGCCGCATATCTACCGCTCGCTCAACAGACTCAGATAGTACAGTGTCATCAGAAAAAGCAAACTGCACACATGGGACCTTATGGGTTCCTCTAGCAGACATCGTCTCTATTGGTGGACATTTCTAAATTAGCCTAAGGCAATACATATTATGTCCACTAGAGAAACCACATCCTAAGACACTCGCCTTTGCCTGGAACTGTCTTATGATTATCGCTGATATGGATTGGGTTACATGCGTCTCTACTCTTAAAAGTATTTCGCTCCGAATCTCGGGACGAGATTCTTTTAAGGGGGAGGGCTGTAACACCCTAGATGTTTATATTCCGCTCGACAACGAGTATGGATTTAAGCATGTAATATCAGTGGATAAAACGGATGCTAAATTTTAATCATCTTCACCTATCGTGGTTTTTATATCGCATCTGTTTCATTTAATGCGAGTTCGACATCATTTGTATCTATCCGGGCTTGTCCTAAATTTTCGTGATGTTCGGAACATAGTTGTTCTAAAAATCGGTTCGTCCAGTGATTATTTAAAATTTATCGCTCGTGCGAATACGAATTCGGAAGCCCGACCCACTCGGATGATTTTTATCCTGGGCAAATTAAATTGAACTCGGCGACAAAAGTGTTAATACAAAATTAAATCAGACTACACCCAGAATCCAAGAAAAACCAGGCGTAGAATTATAAACTGAGTCGTTTCCTAGTCGAATCTGATATCGTTTAGCTTGATCCGTTAACATCAGGATAAAACTCGAACCTTGGTAATTTAATCTATTCCTTACCAGATACACTTTTGTCTGACTTCTACATAAACCAAAGTTGAATACAATATCGAAGTTGAAATCAGTTTGATTCGGATTTTTGTTTCTCGCTGGATTCAAAACTTCAGATATAAATAACTGATTAAAATTCATATGGTTCCAAAGTATTCGCCAAATCTATATCATGTACAATTACTGTCGAGCCATTTTACATTGCTAAAAATCATGATTGTAAATATATCTGCGATTTTTAAGAGAAGAAAAGAAGAGAAATTGAGAAAAATCTGAAAAGTATCTTAGCTGCCAGGATTTTTTCACGCGCAACCTCTATCCTTATCTTATCCTGTCGCTATCCCTCTCCCTGCTCGCAATGTTTATCTCCTGTGTGCTCATTCTTCTTCCTCCCTGGCGCTCGTCGCTTCTCTCTGTTCTCCACGCGCACTGCGCCCAACTGAGCTTCCCCAGCCACGAGCTCCCCTGCTCCCATGGCGGCTGAGCTCCCTGGTTCCACGCAAGCGTGCCCCTGGCTCGGCTCTGCTTGCCCCTGCGCTCGCCATGGCGGTTTCTGCTGCTGGCAGCTGAGCTCCCTGGTGCCGCGCCCCTTGCTCCTCCTGACTTTGGCTCTCTGCTGCGCTCTGCTCCCCTCGCACGGTGCTGAGTTCCTGTTCCATCTTCCATAGCCAAGCTCTTTCCATCTCTTCCTCGTGTCTTCCTCTCTCTGCCAGGGATGCCAGAGTTCCTGCACGATGCCACAAAATCCGCTCGTTGTCGATGTTGTGCTTCGTGCATCGTGTGTTCAATGAAAGTCCCAAGCCTGTGGACAGCACACGCGCGAGCCGAGTTGGCGTGTGGGTTGTTGAATCGGGTACGATCCAGTGTTAGAAATTCATCATGGCGTCGGATGGCGAAGAGATGGGAGGTAGGTCAGTCTTCAGTCAGATCCAATGGTGTAACAGCAAGGCTCGTGCGACACTCGTTAGACGCTCGACAAAAAGCCTAATTTGGGAGTGGCTACTCCGTCTTCTTCGTTGTATGGGAATCGTCGTGCTGACACGCCAATTCCGTCGATCGTCATCAAGCTTCGCCTCAGCCTTGGTCGTCGTCTTTCACCCAATAGCTCATCATGAGACCAGGTGTTGAGCTCCTTTCCTAACAAATGCCGGACCTGCCCCTGCTCCTGCGTTCGCCATCAGCCTTAGCTCATCGGTCACGCTCGCCAGATGTTCGATTGAGGACTTCAGCTGAAGGCTGTCATCATTCAGGCAACTACCAAATCGAATTGAGACGTGGTGAGCCGATTCACTATTTTTACTATTGGTCTTATGATCGTAAAATAAGATGCTTGGTATGCGTATGAAGTTTAAGTTAGAAATACCAGTGATGCGAGATGTGCTTCGAGGAGTTTAGTTGCCGAGTATATTTGAACTAGTCCTATTTTGTAGAGTATAGTATTTCGGTGACGCGTAGGTTAAATTCAGTATTTTATGCTATTGTCGATAACTCTGTCGATGCTAATGGTGTTCAATGCACGTAAGCTGAAGTCGATGTCTTGCGCTAGTAGTTAGTGTCATCTATGTTTGTGATCGATAATATTGGAGTAGGATATGATCGACGATTTTCTTATCTAGTGAGTGGTGTGATGATACTCTACTTGATAAATTAAGTATAGTGTGATGTTTTATTAGTTAGGATATTTTAAGGATTAATTCAAAAGAGTGGTTTAAATAGTTAGTTGAGTTGTTTTGGTCCATACTTCGAATTTCGTGTTCCAAAATAATGAGTCTAAGTAATTAGTCTTTCGGTATTATGCTTTAGTCAAATAGAAAGGTGGAACTTATATGGTCTATTGTTTTCCTAATAAATGAATCTGGGTTTGATAGTCTTATGGTGTTGGGCCTTAGCTAGGGAAAGTAGACGTGTGTATAATTTATTTTTCCTTGATGTTTAAGTTAAATCTGGTAAAACTAGAAAATCGTGATTGTTGTGTTCAGTGAGTTATAGGTGTCTAGTGCTTACGTAGAATTGTGTCGATGTCTTGCCGCTAAGTATTCGATTCTCTTTTTGTATCATCCGATTACTATATGCTCATACATGTGCATTGTGCATCTCATAAGGTACGATAATTAGTCGCGTGATGCGGAAGACGAGCCAGGTCGACCCCAAGCGTGGGCTAATCTGCAGGATAATGCTGATGGACGAACCTGCCTGATCAAGTGCTAGGACAAGGATGATCGTCAACTGGACGTCGTCTAACAACACTAACCTAGTGTTATTCAGGCAAGCCCCGGTGCATTTGCCCCCTCCTTGCTGTTTTAAAATCTTTATCACCTTGTTTGATGCATTAGGTGATAGGAGTTGTGTGCTAAACCGTTGATGCATTTCCTTCCTTGGAAAATTGATTACCCTTCCTTGATACCCTTTTTGAAAAGAATTTTATGATGCTTAGCCTTGCTTTAGCAAACAAAAATGTTTTGTTTTAAAACAAAAGTGATGCTTCAGTGGGTGGGAATGTTTTCGAAAAGAAAAACTTGTGATGGTGGATCCATCAAGGCCTTGATGGGTTCAACATCGGAAAAGATGTACCTCTGCCAGGTACCAAACTTTGGGTTTAAATAATAAAGCTGAGACCGGGCGGTTGACTTGCACGAGAAGGGAGTCTCGGCGTAGTGTCTCGGTCTGAGTCGATTAAGGACCATGTCGATGTAGGCTTGATGATCGAGGACCTTTTAACTGGTCACATACCTCATCATGGGTAAGCTTTGCCTCGGGCAGACTAATACCAGAATAAGACAACATGCAATGGGAGTGAAGAGATGGCGAGAGTAGCGTGTACCCTCCATGGCAAGAGGCTGGACGGTGGTATATCTGTGCTCTCGTTTGGCGTGAACCTGATCTGGTCTTAAGAACCCGGTGGCGAGTTGACATATGCAAGGGTTAAGTGCTACATATGTCATGTGATTGGAGATCCCCAGCTGGGTATTAATCGATTCGGATCGCCGTTACTTCTTGGACATGAAGACTTGGTCGCTGACCTACACGTAGCAATCCAGTGAACTGAAGGAATGATAAAAAGATGGCTAGTATAGGCAAGTGCTTGAACTAGGGTAGAAAGAACTCTAGATGCAAGTAACTTTACTTAACCTGACAAGTAAAAATTGATTTTTAAGGATCCACTCATGGTAAGCTTTTCTGCAAAACAGAGTCTTTGCTTCTTGATAAGCCATACCTTGACTCCCTCTAGCCAGCATACCCTTGAGAGTCTTTTCTTTAGTCGGGCAAGTCTTGTTGAGTAATTCCGTACTCAGGGTTTTATTCCTTGTTGTTTTTTAGGTTATGGTTTTGTGATGCTGATGATGGTGTTAAGTGCGTTTGGCTCGACCTTCTTATAAGTTTAAGTAACTCTTCTATACTTCTTATTGAGGATGGTCACTTGAGCTAGCATATATTTCAAAACTATAACTAATTTATAACAGTTCAAAGTTTCTTTCTTGAATCACTATTGTAATCACTCTAATAAACATAAAGTAAAATTTTTGTAACTTGTAAAATTTGGTAATAAGATTTCCGCTGCAAAATGTTGGTGTGTGTGATTTGTGTTACTTAATCTTGCGATCCTGGTTATAAGTGGTTTATCCAGGGTCCTTGGGACACTCGGACGGATCCTGTTAAGTTATCTGGTGCACATGCACAGCCATCTGAGGTCTTTGAGACAAGGGCAGGTGCATGTGGGCCCAATAACTTGGGAGGTTCTGCCACAATATCAAAGCAGTGGTCAGAGGTCTTGATAGGACTGTCGGAGTTTAGTCTCGACTGCACACTACATGGTTGCCCACGTAATGCTTTTAGGAGGATGACGACGTCGATCGCTGCTCGATGGTACGTGCGGGTGCACATCGGAACATGGGGTTTATATAGGTTCGGGCCGTGTGACTGCGTAATACCCTACGTCATGTGCGGTGTTGAGTATTTGACTGCTCTGAGTTTACGGATTCCATGCAGTTGTGGAGGTGAATGAAAGAGTTCCTATCGATCTAATGGCCGATGGGCGAGAGAGAGAGTTTTGTCAGGGTACCCCAACAACACTATATAGTCGACTGGAGGGATATCCCTTTACAAGTCGTGAAGCTTATCTAGTCACTTATGAGTCTATCTTCTATCATTGCAAGCACTCCTGATCTTCTAGAGTTTGGTTGCTTCCTTCTAAGTTATCTTCCGAGTATCTTGGTATTCGGTTGTGCGCAAAACATGGCTTTGGAACATCAGCAATCCTTCTGCGACAGACGCACATAGATATCAACCTTGTGTCACATTCCTCGAGATTGCTCCTAGCTTTGAGCGTCATTTTATTTGGTGAAATCTGTTCTGCCTGGGTGCGGCCCTACTAGACATCTTACTGAGGGCCCACCAAGCAGAACATGGAACATATCCATGCTATGAGGACCCAAGGCACAAGCCCCCGAGGCTCAAGCCAAGTTTTGACAGTAATTAACTCGAGACTCTAAGAATGAATCACGCTATCTGATCACATTTCTTCGAATATGACTTTGCCATGTTTGGATCCATTGAGTGCACCGTGGGTGTTGGCCTCGAGCTTCGAGCTGATTTGGGTATCAATCAACTCAAAGGTCCCCAAGGTCTTGTCTTCATAAGATTTGCTTAACTTCTCTGCATACAGGCAAGTCATGCTTCTGACCTGATGGTACCTTTAGGGCGACCGGGCTGACTGAAGGTGAGCCGACTAAAATCTGGTCTACTAAACTCTAGTCGAGACGCGTCTGGTTAAATCTACCGACTGAATTCAACTGATAGAGATCTAGTTGACTCAAGTTTCACCAAAAGACTTCTATCGATCTTCAAGTTTGTCATTTTGCGTGACTATCGTTGATATTTTGTAGATTGCGTTTTCCACGAAACCTGATCTGTGCACCCAATGGGTGCGCCCATTGGGTGTGTATACTGTCTTGTCCGCAGAATAGTTGCTTGAGTTGACGGGGCATAATAATGTGTCTGAGCGATTAATTTACTGTTCATGGTTGCTGTGTTACACTAAAGGGTGACAGAAGCATGCAGTTCCTTAGAAACCCAAGCGACACTTGAAGGCTGCTGAGTGTTTGTTGTATGACCGGAAGACAAAGAGGCGCTTTTAACACCCAAAATCCTGTTTTTGGGATTAGTAGAACAAATCAAAGTAAAGTGATCCTCATGAATAATTATACTTTGGAATTCACCCTTTCTAAAATAAATAGTAATATTAAAAAAATGTTAGTTAAAATAAAATAGAGATAGAAATTCAACTCGTGAGTTTTAAGAAATAAATAATAAAAGAGCTACAATTTATTAGAATGGAGTATCCCCTTCAAGGAACATATAAAACATTCTTTTATGAGTTAAAACCACTCTTGTTAAAAAATTATATAACTTTTCCTAAATTAAATAGGTAAGGCATATTGAATTATTGAAAATACTTTTAATTGGCTACACATTCAAAATAGCAAATTTCCTAAAAAATAATGAGGGTGTTGCACACTTAAAACATGTGCCTAAATAAATGAATAGAATAATTAATACGTATATATAAATATATTTGCATTCCATGTTGGGTCTCCTTTGATTGTGCATTAAGATTTGAAATAAAGATTTGATTTTGATTTGAATTTGGAATTCGGAGAATCAAATATAATAGGAAAATATAAAAAAGAAGAAGAACCTGTACAACACCTAGGCTGGATCTCCTTCACCTCGGCCCAGCTACTCACTTCCTGCGTGGCCCAACTCAGCCCACTCCTATACTGCACGCACACACTCCAAGAAAACGTTGAAGGAGTGTCGGCCCTAACACTCTTAATACTGAAAAGTGTGGATTTTAACTGTACCGACACTCTTAAATTAAGAGTGTCGGGGTCCCACGAAAACCCACACTCTTAATTTAAGAGTGTCGGCCGCTCACTAGCCGCACACTCCTATTTTTTACCCTAGCTGCACAAGTTAACCCGGTCTCCTGTTCATCACCGAGCACACAGCCACGCACGCCGACCTCCCACCCGCGCCGACCTCCCGCGCCGCCCGCCGACCTCCCACGCCAACCTCCCGCGTCGCCCGCGCCCTCCTGCGCTACCCGCGCACCGCCCGCACCCTCCCGTGCCCTGAGCACAGCCGCGCCGATGCGCCACCCGCACCCTCCCGCACCGCTCCACCCATAACGCCCTGCAGTGATTAACCTGTGAGTACAATTATCTACCAACTTTGAGTACAAATATGAAGTGATTAACATGTGATGCGATGTGTAATATAGATATATATTTTGTTGCTGATTGTTGATTATTGTCTTGTATATTTTTCTAATTGGAATGTTGTTACTCGTATCCTTGATTATATATTTTTCTAATATGTAATTGCAGTGATGCATTATAGATATATATATTTTTCTAATGTGCTAATGGGAATGTTGTTACTCGTATCCTTAAGCTTTCTCCCTTAATTAAAAGATGGCATGAAAAATGCAGCACTGAATTAAGTAATTGTGCTTGGTACAATGCTAAAATAGATGTAACTAAACTCGAAACAATTGCTTTAGTGTTTAACTATTTATAAATGGCCTTTTCGTACCTAAATGTATATATGTTGTTAAATATGTGTCGTTTCTTTAGCTTTGAATATGAGTGAAGATCGAAGAAGGGCGATGTATGATGGATTCGACAGTGTCACTCATGGGCACTCTGATGCATGGGTGAGAGTTGCAGATGAATTCGTGGCACTCATTTGCTGGTGATGCTCGTTTAGCGAAGTGCCCATGTATAAAATGTCGGAACTTGGTTCGGTTGAAAGAAGTGGAGCTCTCGTATCATGTTTTCAAACATGGCCGTTGGGGGCCTTCGGCTTCCGAAGGTCCTCAAAAACATGATTTAACAATGTTTCTGGAGTATAATACATGAGCAGGTACCTTCGGACATGGACCTTTCGGACTTGAGTAAAAACCACTATATGAAGAAACACAAGGGGAACGCCGAAGCTGTACGAAAGGGAGCTTCGACATGATGACAGGAAAAAGGAAACCGACTTAAAGAGGAAAAGGCTATCTAGACCCCGATGAATCGCTATAGAGTTATTATCAAATGCAAAGGGCCTAAATGTAATTTTACATGGGCTGTGACCCGTGCCTATAAATAGATGAACTGTACTCCCGTACTATTCACGCTGACTGGGCATTTGCTTTTGCGTCACGCTTGTATTTTTACTTCCTTCAAGCCAAAGGTACACTTGTAATAAATCATTATCTTTACTTATTCATGATAATAGCACAAAAATGATACAATAATGATAACATATTTGATTGTTCGCATTGTTTATGTTTCATGTAAACCCTTCTTCATTTTTATATACATCGTACTTACGAAGGTACGCTTTCTGTAACCTTCGTTTGAGAGTCGTTATATCCTAAGGGAAATAATGCTTCGAAGGACGAAGGATTTTAACATTTAACATTCTTTATGTTGCCTTGTTCTTAACTCATAGCATTTGAGAACAAGTCACCAACAATGGCTTTATGCCGAACTATCTGGTATGGCATGAGCATGGAGAGGTGGACCATACTATTGAGTCGGATGGGGACCAGGATGTAGACCAAATGGAAGAGATGTTGGATGATATTAGGAATGAGTACCTAGAACTGTAGAATAATCAAGCTTTTCTAGAGGATGTGAGAGAGTTCTACAAGCTTCTTGAAGCGTCAGAGGCTATAGTGCATGAAGGAACCAATGTGAGCGTACTGCAGGTGGTAACACGTCTCATGGCGATGAAGTCAAAGTACACCTTCTCCAACAACTGTTACAATGATTTTGTGAAACTGATTATTGATATCAGCCCACCGAATCATAACATGCTGAAGGACTTGTACCATTGCAAGAAGCTCGTAGCTGGTCTTGGCATGAACTACCAAAAGATTGATGCTTGCGAGGACAATTGCATGTTGTTCTAGAAGGAGCATGAAAATACCACACATTGCATCCACTGTAGTAAGTCAAGATATGCAGTGGTGCTAGATGAGGATGGAAATGAGGTTACGACAAAGGTGCCGATCAAGCAACTCCGATACATGCCTATCACTCCACGGCTTAAGCGTCTCTTTCTAAATCAAGAGACAGCAAATCAAATGAGGTGGCATAAGGAAGGGGATCGTCAGGGTCAAGATCCGGATGTCATGGTGCATCCCTCAGATGGCGAGGCCTGGCAGGCTCTCGACCATTTTGATCCAGAATTTGCAAGAGACCCTAGTGTTTGTCTTGGTTTATCGACAGATGGATTCACTCCTTACTCCAATAATTCCACTTCTTACTCATGTTGGCTAGTTTTTATGATGCCCTACAATCTCCCTCCTAACAAATGCATGAAAGAAGATGTCATGTTTCTTGCCCTTATTTTCCAGGTCCGAAGGATCCTGTAACGAAAATCAATGTATTTATGGAACTGCTAATTGAAGAACTAAAAATGTTGTGGAGGGGGTTGAGGCATATGATAGTCATATGAAATGTCATTTTACTCTACGCGCAACATATCTATGGTCAATTCATGATCTGCTAGCATATGGCATTTTTTCTGGTTGGTGTGTCCACAGCATACTGCGTTGTCCGATCTGTATGGGTGACTCACAAGCATATAGGTTAGAACATGGTAAGAAGGAAACATTTTTTGATGTTCACCGACGCCTCCTTCCCTATAATCATCCTTTTAGAAAGGATACAAAGTCATTTCGAAAAGGCAAGAGGGTTAGAGATGGGCCACCGAAGTGACAAACTGGTGAAAATATCATGAGATAACATCGTGACCTAAAACTAGGCGTAGGAGGTTGGTTTCAAGGGTATTGTAAAGAACACAATTGGACGCACATCTTGTTTATCTAGGAGCTACCTTACACGAAGGCATTGTTTTACCACATAATATAGATTTGATGCACCAAGAACATAATGTTGCGGAAAGCATCATAAGCATGTGCTTCGACTTCACTGGTCAAACCAAAGATAACATGAATGCAAGAAGAGACTTAGTTGAACTTTGTGATCGTCCGCACCTTGAGCTTAGAAAAATCCAAGTGGATCTGAGAGTCAGCCACGAGCTCCTTATTGTCTGAAATGGGCAAGAGCGAGAAGAGATATTTCAATGGTTGAAAAAGTTGAGGTTCCTAGATTGCTATGCGGCTAATATAAAACGAATGGTTAACCTCGACACTACCGTAGAACTGGACGATGGAGAGGAGACTTCAGGAGCAGACACTTCTATAGAGGAGGTTGCCACATAGGCTACGCCACGGCGTGCCATTAGGTATTCTTATTGTTGTGTTGAAGTTTTATTGTCAAGTTGAAGTTTTAAGTAAATGATTTTCATTGTGAAATAACAAACCTTCATTTGCAGGTTTCGTCGGTCCCTTACATTGAAGCCTTCTAAACCCTTCGATCAGCGGAGGGTTATTGAACTGAAAGGCACCAGGGCGTGGAAGGAGGTTAGTTGGGATGGGATGGGTCATGATACACCAGTCCTCACAGAGTTGGGGATTTGTTTGCAATTCGCCTACCCGACGATGATGACAGAGAGCGGTCGAGAGATAGCTGCTCATTACTAGGCTCATTGGGACCTCAAGACATACGAGAACGACATACACACACAAGCAAAGTGTGGGATTTGTTTTGGGTAAGTCCCTTGTGATATTCAAATTGAATTCAGATTTTGCATTTGTAAGTCTTTGGTTATCTTCAAATTTGTAGGGCCAATTTCGTGAGTGCGACCCCTATACCTTGGATGATCCATATGTGCGTGAGGTATTCAATGGCTCAGCAGATAGAGTTGTAAAGGGCATGATGTATAAAGCACGATTGAGGGCGGTCATAGTGTACCCAAAGCGTCAGGGGAACTATTGTGACGCGGATATGGCAAAGGAAATCCACCTAACGGCTCAGCAGTACAAAGAGATTGAGGTGGATTGGTTGAGCCACCATTCGGATGCTTAGGCGTGGATGTGCGAGTATTGGGCTTCTAAGGAGTTCCTAGCCATATTTAACAAAAATCATATGAATCGGTTGAGCAAGCCAGGGGTCCACTTCTTCGAGGCAGATGGACACACTGGCAAGGCCGCACGTATGGTGTGTAAATTGCCCGGTCAATTGTTAATTGCATAGATTTGTCTAGACTTTCTAATCATGTGTTGCAGGCGGCTCGAAATGGAGTGGAGCCTACTTTGCTTCAAGTCTTCGTCGAGGGACACAAGGGTCCCGATCCGAATCATCTGAAAATATTGAATGACAGTAATGCGACAAAGAAACTGGTAAGTAGGAAAATCGACTCTAACTTGAACATGATATGCCTTTGTCCGTAACTTGGATGATTTTTTCATAGGCTCGCTACATTTAGAACATGAGAGAGAAAAATGGTCCAGATGTGGACTAGCTCACTGGTGAGTTCAATACGAAGGCGGCTTATAAGGCTGGCATAGGCGTGCCGCATGGGAGGTATATGCGCTTGTCACGTTGTTAGTGTTTAGTGACGTCTTGTCATTTACTATATATATATATATATATATATACTCTTACAGGTTTCCTATCGGCGACGATGTTGTCCCCCGTCAGAGTTACATTAGACGGTCCAGTTTCTCAACTGGGTCGAATCGACCCCGATGATCATCTGCACGTGAAGAAGAGCTGCTTGAGAAGATGACTCAGATGGAGGAGAGTGTGGCGCAATATAAGCAACAAGTGCAGCAACAAATACAACAGATGCAAAATTGGATGCTACATCAGGTATCAATTTTTTGTTATTTCGTTGTTTCTCAAGTTCGATTAACTGAAAAATTGATGAATAATATGTTTGCAGATGTACGGAGGTGCCGGAACTCAGTTCAGCATGCCGCCTTTTCAACAACCCATTATCGTCTCACATTCGGTGTCTGGACAATCATCGGATCACTCCCCTGCAGCGACGGATGGACCATAGGTACAATCGTCTACTAAACATCATTTATCTGATAATCATTGGTTGCTTGCTCTCTGTGTTTCTGCATGTTTGCTTGTACATGACCTATTTTAAACTTTTTTCATTCGCATGATCTATAGTTACTTTTATTGTTGATCACCGCAACTTCTTAATCATAAACAAGAGTGTGTCTTCTGTTACAGAGTTCTGCAACTGTTGTCCAAGACCAATTGATGCCATCGGGTCTGATAGGAGGGCAAATGATGTCGTGGGCACCTCGCCAGCCAGTCATTTGGCCACCGACACAAACACAGATGCCACCGCCGATGCCGTGGGAATTTCCTCCTTGCGGGCAGTCACACTCACCAGAAGTGCCCTCACACTCACCAAGATCAGTATGTTAAGTTGATATCCTTTGCATCTCTATTTGCTTCGTTGTTTAAGTAGTTACTAGAAAACATGCATGTGACCTTGTGACTATTCATTCTTGTAACCAGTTGCATCCATTGCAATTTGATTACTACATGCGAACAATTGCTATAAAGGATAGATGTCAAACTTATTTAATTTGGCACATAGAGAATTAGAATGAGGTGCCACTATACAAATGTTTATTAGGTTATTCGATGTTGCAGCCTATGTATATGTTTAATTAGTTACTCGTTAAACTAACAAATGTTTGTTTCTTTTAAAGGGTTCGGGCTCACATCATGCTAGTCCGCCTCTGGATCAGAGCACGTTTATGGACTTATTGATGAACACAAGTGGCGGCGGCTCCAATGACCCACCGATGGAATGAATTAGTATGGAGGCTTGTGTGGAACTTACTAGCATTGTTTTTTGTATGGACTTGAACTTGTTTCAAATGGATTTGAACTTCTTTCTTATGGACTTGAACTTGTATGAATATTGAATATGGTGCTTATATTTTGATATATTGAATATGGTGCTTGTATTGTGCTGGATATAAAAAAATTATTCAGTAAGAGTGTCGGCCCCCACATTCTTATATGGCATAGCTAGGCCTGGGACCGCATGCACAATAAGTGTCGGTTGCGTGCTGAGCCGGCACTCTTAACTTAAGAACGTCCATTTTAGAGTGTCGGCTAAGAGTGTCAGTTGGCCGACACTCTTAGTATAAGAGTGTCAGCTTATTTCAGTAAGAGTGTGGGTTTTTGGCCGACGCTATTTGCGTAGTTTCTTGTAGTGATAGCAGCTCTGCCTGGGGCAGGTCCCACCGCTCAGTCGCACACATCACCAACCGCGCGAGCTCCTATGTCTTCAATCACCGCCACGTGGGTCCCGCACCGTCAGCATCATCCCTTTCCTCGGGTTGTTACGAGAATACGTGCAGATATCGCCCTTCACCCCCTTGTCAAAATTTTCCCCATCTGGAGACCTCCCTAGGTATAAAACCCGACGCACCATTTCCTCCTGTCTCCCTCCTTCATCCATATGGCACAAGCCCGGAGTGCCACACGCCATCATAGATCGTGGTGCAAGCCGTGAGGGGAGAGTCTGCCGCCATGGCCACAAGAATAGAGAGAGGGAAAGCAGCGTGGGAAAACCTCCGTGGGTGATCGTTGGTGTATACCGCGCATGACCATGGGCTAGCCAGGAGCAGGAAAGCGATGGTGATGAGGTGGATTTCTCGCCTGACATCAAGAATCCACTGTGGGCCATAGTGCTCCATGGACAAGGCTCTCGACATGATCGTTCGCGGTAAGAAGCTCCTAGATTGATTCGCTATGCTCTAATCTTCAAGTAGTATTCACTAGGTTAGTCCAGGAGCTTTAGAATGTCAAGATCATATGGCACCGGTGAGGTTTTCAAAATGGATGACAGTGGAGTCGCCGTTTGTGATAGCAGTTGGGGATGAAACCTTGTGGGTCATAGGATCCTGAATATATGGCATAGATTAAATCATGTGATACCCTTTCGCCGGTTTTGATCGTGACCATCGATCGTCAAGTGGACATATAATAATAGATCACGTCTTTATTGAATCTAGGCCCTGGATCTGTGATCGGGTGCCTGATATAGGGTACCGGTTTGGTGTCAACTTGAGCTAATCTAGGCGCTTGAATAGACATCCAATGGTCAGGATTAAAGCGTACCCCTTCGGCTGTGCCAAAGTGCAGAAGAGCCCCTAATTTTAGAAAGAACTAACCCGCCATCTAATATTAGTTAGAAAGACTTTCAAATCGGTCCTTGGTTTTTATAAAAACAACCCCTGGAGTTTACAATTTAGGTGCCGAATAGTATTTATAGTATATAATAGTATTAAAATGACTTAGAGAACTTAGGTAACTCATATCTTGCCCGTTTTAACACTGTTTTGATTCGTTCAAGTTGTGTTAGCTTTGTAAAAATATTGCCTACAAAGATACAACATTATTTTTTATCATATCACCAATTTTTATAAATAGATATTTATTTAAACCCGTGTTTAGTAGATTGATATGGTTATTCAAAGTTAACTGTCCATAATTATAAACTGACTAAAAATATAATCTCTAATCAAGTTATAATTTAGATTAGATTTGAATTAATTATTTCTTTAAGTTACCTTTCTCACATGGTTTATAAAATCAACACAAGACCTATTTTTATTACTTAATCGTGTAGGTCTTCCAAAAACCATATCTTTTTAACCGTAACTCCGATTTTAGTAGTTCTCGAACCTACGATCTCGTAGCGACGTGTAGAATATTCTTATGCAATTTGTTCTTATGATTTGGTGTAATGCTACCATATCCATTATTTGCTTGATTGTATGTATTGCCATGAGTAAAGGTGAGGTGACGAGGATAAGGCAAGTTGTGCCCTTGATCAGTCTTCTTTACCTTTTAATGTTCTTGTCAATCAATGTGACATGCTCAGGTTAATTTGATGGGACCTAATAGGTTACCCTAATTTTGTTTACCCCACACCTTGCAAACAAATTAACTATGGGGTCAATTTGCTATTGCTTTACCTGGTTTTGGGTTAATGTTATACTGAATTTTGATCATGTTCCATTATTACTGTTGGTTTAATTATTGTTCATGATAATATTATTATGTTAATTAGAACATGGAGCGAACACCCAAGAAAATAGTGCTACCACAAGGGTAGAATGGGACACCCTTGGCTGACTAATTAGGAAAGATAGTAGAGGACTACCTTACACGTAAGGGGCAAGGCTGATAGAGGAGTTGCCGGTGTAGGGAGGTTCTTGGGTCGATCATGCTACGATGGCTTTACAAACGAGGGGTTTCTATATCGCTCTTCTCATGAAATTGTAGCGGGTTTTTGAAGCTAGTGGAACTTTGTAAAGGCCTCGTAGTGGATCCCTAGCCATTCACCTCGGCAGTGTCTAAGGGCCTCGCAAACCCTGGCTAGACCGGATACACAACTTGTGGGTAAAGGGCGCAACCTCTACAGATGTCACACATGGTTTTGGAAGGCAAACCATATATGTGCCAGGATTAGAAATTCATGTACATAGCGATTATATAATTGGACATCATCACACAGTGCTCAATTAATAGCGAAATAAGTAGTACTTTATTACATCATGATGTCCGAAACATCCACAAAGTCATTAACTTAAACAATAATCAAAGTGCTGAACAAAACGTAGTACAATAAGGCCTTCACAGGCAGCTGACTGGGGGTTTGCCGCTAATCTACTCTAGAACTCGTCATAGTCCTAAAACTCCTGAAAGTCCTCCATGTTGCCTTCATCTTCTCCTGAGCTGGGGTTGCAATGGGGACAACCTGGTGTTTGGTGTTTTAAGCAAGTGTGAGTACGCATCAATGTACTCAGCAAATGTCCCATTTGGCTAAAGTGGACTAGCTGTATGTGGGGGTGAAGCCTAAAGCAGTTGCTTTTAGTTGCTCAGTTATTTATTATTAGTAGAGAGCCAAGTTTTAGTAATAACCCCAAGTTATTAACCCAAAAAGGTACTCTCTCCAAGAGGAAATACAAGGATCCATCATTATAACCATCATCATTAAAAGGTGTGGGAGCCCAAGCAACATACACATTTCCATACCTCCAAACACCCAAGTGCTTAATAGAATCGCTTAGTGATTAGCGTAGGTGCACTACAAAGTGCTTAGGTTAGTTAGACTGCTATTGCACTTGCTCTAGGTTTGTTCCTAGTTGTGTGAGTGAGGTTAGATAACCCACCAAACCCATCGGCTCTTGCACGAGCCATTGTAATATTATACCAAGTGGGGCGAGTTTGTGGTGTGGCCGCCATCTTGTACTGGAGGGAACGAGTCCCACGTCGTTTTGGTCGGAAGCTCGATAGTGAAGACGACGAGGAGTGTCCGAAAGGTGGCTGGAAGCGGAGCACCACTTACGCGTGGAGAAGGCTCGCGACTCTCTATGGAGTTACTAGATCGGGTGCTTGGTCCTCGCATGGGCTTCCCTTGGTGTAGGGGCATCAACGAGGATTAGTCAAAACCTTGCATGGTTCTGGATACCTCGGTAACAATACCCGCATGTCCACATGAGTTTGTTATCTCTACCTTTGCTCTTTATCTTCCTCATTTACATTAATTACTTAAGTTGCAAGCTTTATAATTCTTAGTTTAGAATATAGGATTGGAACTTAGGTTGCATAACTTCTTTTGCGGTAGAGATAGCAACACTTAGACAAAAACGTAGATTGAGTATTCTTGTTTAGTTATTTACATAGGTTTTGTGTGGCGGAACCACCCGAATTATTCCAGCTTAAGTGCCCAAGTCGCACCCTTAAGGGCAGCAACACACTTAAACAGGAATAACCCGTCAGTCCCTCGGATCTAGTCCGATAAAGCCACTTATCCAGGATCGAATACCACTAGCTCACACGAAGGTGAGGCACAGAGAAATACAATAAAACATAATACCACAAATTTAATAAGTATCATTAGTGATTACATTATCAGAGTTCCTGAAATAATAACCATAAATTTTAATGCAGCGGAAATAACTAACGGAGAAAACCGAGTAACATGGCGAAGCCTGGCCACGCTACTCCTCCTGGTCCTCTCCTGCGGAAGCAGTAACCCACTCGACCGTCTATCCCGGTGGCAGGGATGGAGGCCAAGTCACACCATCAACCAATTCAAGGAGTACCTGCAAAAATTGTCCACAAGCAAGGCTGAGTATACTAATACTCAGATAGACTTACCCGGAGTGAGGAGTCTACTCCTCTACCTCTAGACATGCAGCTATTTGGCTTTGTCAAGTTTTAGTGTGACTCTCTTAAGACTAAATGTGTACTATCTACTCATACATGGTATCAAACATATTTAGCAATCAACATCTTGTGTCAACTCATCACATTTCCACTTGTTACTTAATGCAGTACAATGGATCAAGCAGTCTCATTAGCTGCGAGAAGCAGACGATTCGAATCGAGTTTTTATCCTTGCAAGGTAAACCTAAACACACGACATGTAGGGGCACTCCGTCCCCACACATATCAACCGTACCCATCGATTCCCCGTCAGCAGATCAGGGCTCACCGCCTTGGCGTACAATGCCTCACTGACCCCGACTGCCATCGTGCAGTGACCGCACTTGTACCCACCATAACCGGAATGGGAGACCACGTCTCAGGTCGTGTGAGGGGATATGTCCACTGCCAGGTTCACTCAGGTACTAGGCTTACCGATTTACCATATTTCTCGGCATGTGCTTAGTACGTTCAAACGCTTGACACATGTATCCACACGTTAATCCTTATTCCAATTTTCCATCTCGTAGACAACCAATCCCCATGGATCGTTGTCCACAGACCAGCATCATTATGATAGGAAAGTGGGTACAACCAATTCCTGACCTCGCGCGAGTGCTAGAAAAATCACTCGACTTCTACCGAGATCCTAATTAATAAAGCAGCTACTCGACCTAGTATGCTAGTATCCATCTCAAAAGGAATCCTGAGTTCATGCAGCTAAGGTTTCAGTCAACTCCTACACTTAAGTGCACAGTACAAACCTACAATCATTAAGTGCAGTAAAATAGCATATATAACGGTTATGCATAAAATCGGGGCTTGCCTTTAATTTAACACTTAGATAGTGTTTGCTGGGGTGGGCACTCGCTTGGCGAGCATCCACTGGTTAAGTCCATTCTTCCTTGGGTCGTCCATCGACTGCATCTTGTGGGTGGCACCACATCACTTGCACGATCGTCACCTCTCAGTCCTAAATGAGATGCAAGATGCATATGTATGAATATAATGAAAAATACCACAAGATATATAAATACACGGTGGCGAACTAACATCAATTTAGAAGACACTGTAAACCACCACACGTTAGCATTAGTTATCTACGCTTTATCGACGATCAATATTAACACCTTTAAAAAGACAACAACATTTTATTTATTTACGCAACACAACTATGACATTACCGGTATGTAAGGAAAATGGACCCCGGGCCATTTGGCTAATTGAGTTTTGGTGTTTGATGATTAACACAACCTGTGGACTAATATGTTTGCTAGTGTTTATAATTATAGTTCACAGGATGCGAAGAGAATTGGACCAAGGCAATGAGGATGCAACACCTCAAAAGAAGACATAAAAAGATGCATAGGAGTCCAATACTCAAGAACAAAAGAAGCCCGAAGAAATCAGCGAAGAAATCCAAGAAGTGGGTTGTCAGCCAGCGCCTGGTGGCACACCGGACACTGATGTCCGGTGTGCACCGGACTGTCCAGTGAGGCACCGGACAGTCTGCGCAGAGAGGCCACAGACAGGCGCTCTCTGGCTGTAGCACCGGACTGTCCGGTGTGCACCGGACTGTCCGGTGTGCACTGGGCAGACGGCAATGGTCGGATCCAACGGTCGACTGCTACAGGCGCCAACGGTCGGCTGACGTGGCGTGCACCGGACACTGCACAGTAGATGTCCGGTGGTGTACCGGACTGTCCGGTGCACCCGACGACAGAAAGCTGTTGCTTTCTGTCCAACGGCTAGTTTGGGGTGTGGAGGCTATAAATACCACCCCAACCAGCCATTCTCAAGTGTGAGAGCCCAAGCAACATACCAAGACACATAGTGCATATTTCCAAGAGCTCAAACACCCAAGTGCTTAATAGAAGCACTCGGTGATTAGCATAGGTGCTTTGCGAAGTACTTAGGTTAGTTAGACCGCTTTAGCGCTTGCTCTAGGTGAACCCTAGTTAGTTGAGTGAGTTTTGTAAAACCACACAACCCCTCGGCTCTTGCATGAGTCGTTGTAATTGTACCGAGTGGGGCGAGAGTCTTGCGAGACCGTGACAACCACGTTTGTGTCACGGCCGCCACCGTGTACCGGAGGGAACGAGGCCCGCGGCGTTTCGGCCGGAAGCTCGATAGTGGAGACGGCGGGGAGCGTCCGAGAGGAGACGAAAGCGGAGCACCACTTGCATGTGGAGAAGGCCCGCGGCTCTCTACGGAGTTACTCGACCGTGGTGCTTGGCCCTCGCGTGGGCTTCCCTTTGCGTAGGGGCACCAATGAGGATTAGTCGGGACCTTGCGCGGTTCCGGATACCTCGGTAAAAATACCGGCGTCATCCACGAGAGTTTGCTTCTCTACTTAGCTTTTTACATTCTGCATTTATATTAAGCAATTAAGTTTCAATCTTGTAGTCATACTTATTTAGTGTAGATTGAAACTTAGCCTTTGCGGTAGAGATAGCAACACTTAGACAAAACCTAGATTGCACACTCTAGTTTGATTACTTGCATAGGTGTTGCTCTAGGGATTTAATTGTGGCCTAGTTTAGTAAAAGTTTTAGAAGTCCTAATTCACCCCCCCCCCTCTTAGGCGTCACCCGTTTCCTACAAGTGGTATCAGAGCCCGGTTTGGCTCATTTGAAACGTTTTTAGCTTCACCGCTAAAAGAGCCGACGCTTTTTAGAGGAAGGGATGGATACCCATAGGCCACCACACTTCGACGGCACTAACTTCCCATATTATAGTGCTAGAATGGCCTGTTACCTAGAGGTCGTTGATCTAGGTGTTTGGAGAGTCACTCGTGACGGGATGAAACCCCTCAAGAATCCCGAGAAACCCACCACGAGTGAGGAAAAAGAAATTCATTTAAATGCTAGAGCCAAAAATTGCTTATATGAATCTCTTAGCATGGATATTTTTAATCAAGTATTTACCGTGAAAACTGCTAATGAGATTTGCCTAAAATTGCATGAGCTCCATGACGGCACATCCAATGTCCGTGAGCAAAAACATTGCCTAGTCTTAAATGAGTATAATTCTTTTGCTATGAAAGATGATGAGCTTGTTAGAGACATGTATTCTCGTTTAAATCTAATAATCAATGAGCTCAATTCTATTGGCATTAATAAGCTAGGTGATGCGGACATTGTGAGGAAGATTATCTCCCTGCTACCACAACAAAGATATGGGAGCATCATCACCATCCTTCACAACATGGAGGACTTGAGCAACATGACCCCGACCATTGTGATTGGGAAAATTGCGGCTTTTGAGATGTCGCGAAAAATGAGTCGGGGAGAGGAGCAAACTTCCTCAAGGCCATATGCTTTTGCATGTGATGAAAGGAAGGGCAAAAAGAAGGCTCCCACTCCAAGTTCCTCAAGTGAAGAAGAGGAAGAAGAAGAAAGTGATGATGATGAAGATAATCAACCATGCACATCATCCTCAGAGGATGAAGAAACAATCTGACGCGTCGGAAAGGTAATGAGGATGATCCGCAAGATTAATCTAATGGGTGTGCCCCTGCAGGTCGAGGATCTTCTCTTTAACATTGACAGGAAAAAGCAAAGAAAGAGAGGATGCTTCGCATGTGGGGAGAAGGGCCACTTCAGGGACAGCTGTCCAACTTTGGCCGAACCCAAAAAGGAGAGGAGCAAAGGCAAGGCGCTAACAAGTGTTAGAACTTGGGATGACTCTTCAAGTGAAGACGAACCTCCAAGAATGCGCAGCCACCGGTCCTCATCACGCTCATCACGCTCATCACACAAATGCCTTATGGCAAGAGGTAACACAAGCACTCCATCCTCTAGTGATGAAAGTAGTAGTGATGATGAAGGTGAGGGAAAGCCCTCTCTAGATGAGCTTGAGGAAGCCGTAGATTTTTTCCAGGATGTTTGCACTAAGCAAAAAGCTCAACTTAAAACTTTGAAAAAGAAGTTGGTTAGCTCTCAAAATGATTACAAAGGTTTGCTAGAAAAATTTGAAACTTTTGCAAACTTAAATAGTGAACTGTCAACTAAAATTGAGCTATTAGAATCTAGTGCTCTATCCACTGCTACCGATGATAGCCTTATTAAAAAGAATGAAAAACTTAAGGCTAAGTTAGCTAGCTCCCAAGAAGCTATTGAAAATTTGCTAGAGAAAATGGAAATTCTTAGCATACACAATAATGAGCTAACTGCTAAGCTAGAAAACATTGGTAGCACCCCAGCAGCATCTTTAATTGAAATGCCTGAAATAATTAAGAAAGATGCTTCTACTTCCTGCTTTGATTTAATTGATGATTCTAACCCCTGCAACCAAGTCGTTGTTGAGAATATTGTTGTAGAGACATGTTCGGATGAGGTTGCAAAGGAAAATGAACAATTAAAGCAAGAAGTGGCTCGCCTTGGCAAGGCTTTGTATGACAAAAAAGGCAAAGCCAAACAAATCCAACCTCCACAGGATAACACCACTGCGGGAGTGAACAAGCCTATGAAGGGAGAAACTGTGATTTGTAGGCTATGCCACAAGGAAGGCCACAAGTCTTTCCAATGCAAGGCGATGACCGGGGATAAACAAAGGCAAAAGCTCAAGCAAAAGCCATCAAGCAAAATCTCCAACACCTACATCAAAAAGGTGGATAAAAAGACTGCTACACCATACTTAATCAAAAAGAAGAAGAATGGAAAGGTGATAGCAATCAAGGCCAACAAGCAAGCCAACAAAGGAAAGGGGACCAAACGCATCTGGGTGCCAAAGGAAATAATTTCAACCATGAAAAGCACCAAGAAGGTTTGGATCCCGAAAGAGAAGTGAGTGGACCAAAGGTCCCCGGGAAATTTGGATACTTGGCAAATTCGGGATGTATACCATGGGATACATCATATTGGATCAAGTTTATTGCCAAGTGGGTTAGCAAAAATTTGGACCCAAATTTCCCACCCATGACTAAGGTAACTAGTTTTATTGTATTTTTTGTTTTTAGATATGCGTATCTATTTACCTTTTATCTAGTTTACCTTTCTTGCCTAGTATTACATTTGTTATGTACTTTTGTTTAAAATCATGCATACTAGGTAAATCATATGGTAGGACTGCTTGTTTTTAAATTCACATACTTAAGCAAACCTACATAGCTTAAAATGTTTATTTAAGCATGGCACATAGCTTTTATATCACTCCATAGTAAATGATGCATCAATTGAAAATTTTGATTTCTACAAGTTGTATCATTTAACTTATATGTGCCAAAGTTAGGATTGTAGATAATTTGCCCCTCTTGATATCAAATCAAAGTGCATGTCTCCTACAAGTATTCAAAACTTGTATGCACATCTTTAGGGGGAGATTACTCTATAATCTAACACTTTGAGACTAACACCTTTTCAAGTCTATTTTATGTGATAGTCTCATTGTAAGGAAAATAAGGTCCCTGGAGAAAGACAACAATCTTCCACTGCAAAATCTCCAAGAACTCTCATGTCTCTCAAGCTCACCATTGAGTTTCAATTGGTATCTTTTGAGACTACTTTCAGTATCATTTACATGTCTTCTCCAAAATTTGATTAGACTATATTTCATATCATATGCTTCCATGTTGCAAAAATGCATAAGTAGTTAACTCATATTCTGTTACCTATGCATAAGGGAAGTTAGTCTTTTCTAATCTTGTCTTGCACCTCTAATTTTCACATGCTTTTTCCTAAGTAGAGGATCTCTGCAAGGGGGAGTATTTCTTCATCTCTAAAAAGGGGGAGAAACTTCTTTCTAAAAGAGAACACTCATTTAGGGGGAGTTCCTTTCAACTGGTATCATTCATATGGTTTAATTTAATATCCTTCTAGTGATATCTTTTGCTACAATTCTTGTTGAGGGCAAGCTTTTATTTACTTCCTACATGCTTTTAATGTCTTCCTTTTCGGTGGTTGATGCCAAAGGGGGAGAAGTTTAGGGACCAAAGCAATGAAAACTATATCAAACACCAAACACCACCAATTTAAAATTTTATATCTACAAATGGTTTTTCCAGTGGCTTTGGTTATTTGGTCCAAAAATAGGAAGTAAGTGAATTATGGAGTTAGGGGGAGGCTTAAGTCTATAATATCACATTGTGGGGACATTCATGCATCTTAGCAAGTAGATTGCATATTTTAATTCAAATACTTGTATTATTTGCTTGCTTTGGTTGTGTTGTCATCAATCACCAAAAAGGGGGAGATTGTAAGGAAAATGGACCCTGGGCCATTTGGCTAATTGAGTTTTGGTGTTTGATGATTAACACAACCTGTGGACTAATATGTTTGCTAGTGTTTATAATTATAGTTCACAGGATGCGAAGAGAATTGGACCAAGGCAATGAGGATGCAACACCTCAAAAGAAGACATAAAAAGATGCATAGGAGTCCAATACTCAAGAACAAAAGAAGCCCGAAGAAATCAGCGAAGAAATCCAAGAAGTGGGCTGTCAGCCAGCGCCTGGTGGCGCACCGGACACTGATGTCCGGTGTGCACCGGACTGTCCGGTGAGGCACCGGACAGTCTGCGCAGAGAGGCCACAGACAGGCGCTCTCTGGTTGTAGCACCGGACTGTCCGGTGTGCACCGGACTGTCTGGTGTGCACTGGGCAGACGGCAACGGTCGGATCCAACGGTCGACTGCTACAGGTGCCAACGGTCGGCTGACGTGGCGTGCACCGGACACTGCACAGTCGATGTCCAGTGGTGCACCGGACTGTCCGGTGCACCCGACGACAGAAAGCTGCTGCTTTCTGTCCAACGGCTAGATTGGGGTGTGGAGGCTATAAATACCACCCCAACCAGCCATTCTCAAGTGTGAGAGCCCAAGCAACATACCAAGACACATAGTGCATATTTACAAGAGCTCAAACACCCAAGTGCTTAATAGAATCACTCGGTGATTAGCGAAGGTGCTTTGCGAAGTACTTAGGTTAGTTAGACCGCTTTAGCGCTTGCTCTAGGTGAACCCTAGTTAGTTGAGTGAGTTTTGTAAAACCACACAACCCCTCGGCTCTTGCGTGAGTCGTTGTAATTGTACCGAGTGGGGCGAGAGTCTTGCGAGACCGTGACAACCGCGTTTGTGTCACGGCCGCCACCGTGTACCGGAGGAAACGAGGCCCGCGGTGTTTCGGCCGGAAGCTCGATAGTGGAGACGGCGGGGAGCGTCCGAGAGGAGCCGGAAGCGGAGCACCACTTGCATGTGGAGAAGGCCCGCGACTCTCTACGGAGTTACTCGACCGTGGTGCTTGGCCCTCGCGTGGGCTTCCCTTTGCGTAGGGGCACCAACGAGGATTAGTCGGGACCTTGCGCGGTTCCGGATACCTCGGTAAAAATACCGGCGTCATCCACGAGAGTTTGCTTCTCTACATAGCTCTTTACATTCTGCATTTATATTAAGCAATTAAGTTTCAATCTTGTAGTCATACTTATTTAGTGTAGATTGAAATTTAGCCTTTGCGGTAGAGATAGCAACACTTAGACAAAACCTAGATTGCACACTCTAGTTTGATTACTTGCATAGGTGTTGCTCTAGGGATTTAATTGTGGCCTAGTTTAGTAAAAGTTTTAGAAGTCCTAATTCACCCCCCCTCTTAGGCGTCACCCTTTTCCTACACCGGTACGCGTATTTTATTTGTTTGGATACGGCTTTTCATTAGTTCTCCTATTGATCGCGCACAAGCATCATCGACAAAACAAATTCAATAGAGGGCATAAGCGTCAATGTCTAAGGAACTCCTATATCACACCACTAGATAAGGAACATATAAAACAAGGCACACATGTTATCTCTAGCTTAACCATGGCAAGTCTATATTACTTAAGAGCAAACCAAACATTTTTAGCGAGAAGGGTGAACTAAACAATCAAAAGCGCACTAGCAGAATTTTTGGACAGCAATACAGCAGTCACTTGTTTTAGTCATAACTTTTCAATTATTAGTCCAAAAATATTAAACTAGGACTTTCTGGAAAGCTTAAAAGGTGCTCTACAATTTTGGTATTATCATCTCAACAAGATTCAACACCTAGCAAGGTTAAAACAGCTAATCCAACAGCCCTGTCCAGATTTGGACAGATTCAGACTTGCAACTTCAAAAATTCACAACTGAAGATTCAGACATCCAAACAAAGTGATCTTAGATTTTCTGGAAAGGTAATAAAATTTTCTACATATCATTTATAAACATCTCAAGGTGATTCAATATTTTACTAAGGATAAAATACACTAGAAGACTTTGTTGTCCAGAACTGGACAGATTCAGTCTTCAAAATTTAAACATCCATAACTAAATCTTCAGACCACCAAAAATAGTGATCCAAGACTTTTTGGAAAGCTTGACAAATGAACTACATAACTTTTATAATCACCAAGAATTGATTCTATGTTGAACTGAATCAAACAATTCAGTTTTCGAAATCTGTTCTGTCAGTGGACAGAACACAGCAACCAAGTTGTAAAATTCATAACTCTTAAACCGTCAGGCCTTTAGTCATGAAATTTTAACACAAGCCAGATAAGAAAAGCATCTACAACTTTCTTATAATCTACAAGGACTGATTCAAATATTAACTTAAGCAAACAGTACAGTTTCTGAAATCTATACAGAAATTGGACAGATTCAGTTACTGAATTTGTAAAAAGCATAACTCCTAAACTGTCAGATCTATGGCTGTCAAATTTTAACACCTGCAAGATAATAAAGTTATCTACCACTTTTTTATAGCACATATCTACAGAAAACACCATTGGGTTCATCAAACATACAGCACAACTGAAACAGTGCGTGCAGCCCAAAACAGAAATTAATAAATTTCAGCTCCTATACAATTCAAGAACTGCCGCGTTCTAAGTACTTGAACTATTCTAACACTTTACCATTCATTAGAGTTGAATTAATTAAATGAGGACTAACAAGTAGACTTACAAATTTTATCCAAATCATTTAGTGCACTAAAATTACTACAACCAATTAACAACGCATTCTTCACGATAATCACCCAATAATTTGTGTTTTAAATTAGACATCACATGAGCACTACTACTCTTTTACCCGCGACCACAACTATACACTTTTAGAATACAACATCCCAAACGGGGGCGAGAACACTAGTTTCTAGTTTAACCCCATGATTATTCCCTTAATCATTTTAACTACTTAATCGGCATCGACCGACTTAACCTTCATCTCGACGGTCCGAGCACCACAATTCACGAAGTCTACCTAGACATCTAGCATCACATAGAGAGCCTACTACTTCACATTGCAATTCCTACAGAATTGCAAGGCAACAATAATACACACACGTAATCGACCTTTCTCTACGACCTTCAGTTAGGTTACCAATAGACGACATGATGACTACGAAGGCATGTCATCATTTCATCACACACATTCATCGCCTATATGCGCACTAATTCATTTCTTGCGACATACTCACTCACAGTCAATCATTACTACCGAAGACATGCATATTTCTTATTTATGCGCAGAACATAATAATTCTTGAGATAAATGTCATTATAAACACATTACACATAATTGCATTACAAACCTACTTGTCCACTCGAACACATCTATTTGAAGTCATGAACACAACCATACACTATGTGTGATGTGAAATTCAATAAACGCATAAGGTGTATTGGCTCGTCTTATAAATACAGAGGAAGTGATAACTACTTTGGCATGTCACCACCTCTGTAATTAAGCCAAGACTAACTCATTGGCCGACCGCAGAAACTACCCGGCATGTTTTACGCTTTATTAAATTTACCACAACTAACACACTACTTTACGACGAAATGTTTTATCAAACAATTAATACATCCGCGACCAATCCCTACGATGCACAAATGGACCATTGCAGGCACACAACACTTGTTGGCATTCCAATCGCAAACACAACTACGCGTACCACTTTCCGGTCCATGAATTTTAATTCGCATACAACATATTCACACACATATATCTACATGACAATGACAAATGTGCAAGTAAGTCTATCACATGGATTCAACTTGAACGAGTCGAGACTTGCCGCATGGGCTGTCCACGCGGCTCGGCATTTCGTTGAACGGGTAAGGCGCGGAGCGCGACATGATGGCTAGCTGCGATTAGACATACACAACAATTCAACATTTTTCCGAGCACAAAAATATGATAGCAGCAAGGGCAGCGGGGTGTTTCTCACCACGGGTTTCGACAGCGTCGCGGATGGGGCTGCGCAGCAAGCACAAGAGCGACGACACGTGACGAGGGGAGTGGAGATCGAATGGGAGGGCTGCTGCAGCGCGTGGAGATCGAATTTCTGGGCGTCCATGGGAGCTCTGCGCGTCCTGCAGCAAGGGCGCCAGACAGAGGGAGGAGGGGCTCACGCCTATGGAGGAAGAAGGGCAAAGGTGGTCGGCAGGTTTCCATGGGAGGTGGAGCGCAGAGCTGCTACGCAGTGGGGCGAAGGGGAGCAAGGGCTGGCGGCCATGGACAGGGAGGCAGCGCCATGAGGAAACTCGAGCTCGAGCCATGGAGAAGGGAAGGGAGCTCGCTGGGGGATCTCCTACGCCATGGGACCAGAGAAGGAGGAAGATGGGGCGCTGGTGGTCTGCTGCTGGAGGAAGAAGAAGAGGGGCAGGGGGCACCGCGCCCTTGCTGGCCGAGGGGAGGAAGGGCGCTGCTGCTGGGCGCCTGCCAGAGGTGGAAGAAGGGCTTGACAGCCATGGGAGGAAGAGAGTTCCTGCGCGCTGAACAGAGAAAGGAGCTGTGCGTGAGAGAAAGAGGGAGAAGAGAGAGTGGCGGCTAGGGGGGTAGATGCAATTTTTCCAATTTGTAAGGGGAGAGGGCTCCTATTTATAGAAGAAAACCTAGGGTTAGGGTTTCTTAGTGGGCCTATTGGGCTGGGTTGGGCTGGCCCAAAACACGAAATCGGGCTGCGCTAAATATTTTCCAGAAAAAGGCTCCTGCGGATTTCGTCGGTACGCAAAACAGAGTGAATGAGAGTTCGGACGAACGGACGATTGCACGATTAACTTGGCCGACAGTTTGATTTGACTTCACTCGGAAGTAATTCTTCACACACTATTTTAGAAATAAAATGAATTGAGACCGATTGGCTTCGGATTCATGATCGAGATCAAGCGGGTTGGGTTAATAAAAATCATTGCCGGTGTTGATTTTGAAATCGGATTGGATACAGAGATATTAAGCCGAATCAGATAGAAATTAATTAGAGGATGATATAATGAGTATTCCGTTTGAGAGTACGGACTCGGATAAAATAGTTGGACATCAATCAAACATCGAGAAATTGGATTCGGACACAGCTCGACTAGCATCTGTCGAGCGCTTAATTTAATGAGCTTTAGATGAGATTTATAATTCGAGAATGATTTTTGAGTTTGCATTCGTTCCGAGAAATAAAAGTTTAACATGCTCTAAATTCGGCATTCGTCGAGATCGAATAGTTCCGAATTCGGTGAAATGTGTACGAATAGTCTGGATAATCAGAGACATACGCGAGCGAGAAATAGAAATTTTCACCGAGCATCCGAGATTAGGATAATTCTTTTCGACATAACCCAAAATAGACACCTGGGGTGTCACAGCCTTCCCCCCTTAAAAAGAATCTCGTCCCGAGATTCGAATGAGGATCTTCAAGGGTGGAGAAGCATGTAACTCCCAGGCTGGAGATGGATGCAAATTTATGAGATGTGATCTGAGAAGATACTGAAGATAGATTTGGTTAGAATATCACGGCATGTTGAGACAAAATGCAGCGATCACTCTGAGAGAATGTTCACCAAAGATAGCACATCGGTGTAGTTCCATAATGGACCATGACTATTAACCGCGATACCAGCGCGTGCCGAGCAGCTCAACCATGTGTGCACCATAGTAGGCTCTCGGTTTCGTCACGGCACCATCGGTCGTTAGTCATAACACCATTACCAAACGTAACCAACGAGAATTTCACATAGCATAAATAGATGGAGCCCATGAGAGTATGGCTCAGAAAATAAGAATGTGACCGGAGTTGAAGCAGAGATTGCTGACAAAAGAGCATCACATGAGAACTCTTCAACTCCGCGAATTATTTTATGATCAACACGGGGATTATCAGTCCAAGATTGATACGACATTTGATATGAGAAGGAACTGACCATGAGATCAAGATCATTGAGTTTTTAGAGACATGAGAGAACTAAAGACAACATCAACATCCATTGAACCAAATGGATACACTGTCTATAGATAAAATCGATAAAACAACGTCATGATGCCTAGAGAATGAGCATCAGAAAGACTAGAAATGAGAGATTTAGGGAAATTAACTTCTGATACTTGAGAACAGGTCATAGCAGATAACCAGATAATAGGACAGAATCATCAAAGGATCCAGAGATTTGGATGATAAGGCCACAACATGATTCACAAAGAAAATGATTACCAGATTCAGGTGAAAAAGAGAGGTCATTAAACGAGATCAGTTAGGATGATCTACCGAAATGCTAGGAAGTTTTTAGGGCAAGGATTTATGGAAAGAAACATGGCTTGGACATGGTTTGGGCAACTAGACCCAACATCAAAAAAATTTTTTGACACAACAAGTGCATAGGAGACTTGGGTTGGTCTAGCGGTCAAGTTGTGGTGGTCTATAAGTCGTGCAAGTGTAAATTCAAGGGTAAAACACTCAAGGGTCAGAAAATACCAACACAAGCATGTGATTTGATTTTTAAGGGTTTCACTTGCTAACCACTAGGTGGTTTAAAATGGGGGTCTTTTATGGGAAAACAGGCAACAATTTTTATTGGTTAGAGGCAAAATGGACTAAATAGTTACCGTACCTCCTAGAAAGCAAGGCAAGAGGAACACATATCACAACCTAGTCAAGACTTACCAATCTGTCACAAGGTAAAGCATTTCTTATAGTTCCTAACATAGCAGTACATCACATTATTCACTTGTTATTATTGGAATAAAGGTGAGAGAAGCATGTTGAGGCACAATTGACAATTATAATGCGACAATCATGATGCATGCTCATTCTAGTCGTCTTCTCAGACCTAACTAATTTTCGGGTGCTTCTACAGCATCCTAGCAATAGTAGCCTTTACGGCTTATATAAATAGCCACCTAGCTACCCATCTATTTCCTAAGGCTTCACGTCCTATGTCTAACCTTATCGTCTTAACGATCTATCCAACATTGGTTTCTAAGCAAATTTTACTTTAGAAAAGGTTAGTAATCATGACTTATTGACTTCTCTGTACTGGTATTCGCTCCGATACCAGCTGTGGCGGAACCGCCCGAATTATTCCAGCTTAAGTGCCCAAGTCGCACCATTAAGGGCAGCAACACACTTAAATAGGAATAACCCGTCAGTCCCTCGGATCTAGTCCGATAAAGCCACTTATCCAGGATCGAATACCACTAGCTCACACGAAGGTGAGGCACAGAGAAATACAATAAAATATAATACCACAAATTTAATAAGTATCATTAGTGATTACATTATCGGAGTTTCTGAAATAATAACCATAAATTTTAATGCAGCGGAAATAACTAACGGAGAAAACCGAGTAACATGGCGAAGCCAGGCCACGCTACTCCTCCTGGTCCTCTCCTGCGGAAGCAGTAACCCACTCGACCGTCTATCCCGGTGGCAGGGATGGAGGCCAAGTCACACCATCAACCAATTCAAGGAGTACCTGCAAAAATTGTGCCACAAGCAAGGTGAGTATACTAATACTCAGCTAGACTTACCCAGTGTGAGGAGTCTACTCCTCTACCTCGAGACATGCAGCTGTTTGGCTGTGGGGTTTGGTTGCCAAAAGCACTAGCTGAGTTTATAAATCAGGCTTTAGCTTTGTCAAGTTTTAGTGTGACTCTCTTAAGACTAAATGTGTACTATCTACTCATACATGGTATCAAACATATTTAGCAATCAATATCTTGTGTCAACTCATCACATTTCCACTTGTTACTCAATGCAGTACAATGGATCAAGCAGTCTCATTAGCTGCGAGAAGCAGACGATTCGAATCGAGTTTTTTATCCTTGCAAGGTAAACCTAAACACACGACATATAGGGGCACTCCGTCCCCACACATATCAACCGTCCCCATCGATTCCCCGTCAGCAGATCAGGGCTCACCACCTTGGCGTACAATGCCTCACTGACCCCGACTGCCGTCGTGCAGTGACCGCACTTGTACCCACCATAACCGGAATGGGAGACCACGTCTCAGGTAGCGTGAGGGGATATGCCCACTGCCAGGTTCACTCAGGTACTAGGCTTACCGATTTACCATATTTCTCGGTATGTGCTTAGTACGTTCAAACGCTTGACACAGGTATCCACACGTTAATCCTTATTCCAATTTTCCATCTCGTAGACAACCAATTCCCATGGATCGTTGTCCACAGACCAGCATCATTATGATAGGAAAGTGGGTACAACCAATTCCTGACCTAGCGCGAGTGCTAGAAAAATCACTCTACTTCTACCGAGATCCTAATTAATAAAGCAGCTACTCAACCTAGTATGCTAGTATCCATCTCAAAAGGAATCCTGAGTTCATGCAGCTAAGGTTTCAGTCAACTCCTACACTTAAGTGCACAGTACAAACCTACAATCATTAAGTGCAGTAAAATAGCATATATAACGGTTATGCATAAAACCGGGGCTTGCCTTTAATTTAACACTTAGATAGTGTTTGCTGGGGTGGGCACTCGCTTGGCGAGCATCCACTGGTTAAGTCCATCCTTCCTTGGGTCGTCCATCGACTGCATCTTGTGGGTGGCACCACATCACTTGCACGATCATCACCTCTCGGTCCTAAATGAGATGCAAGATGCATATGTATGAATATAATGAAAAATACCACAAACACGGTGGCGAACTAACATCAATTTAGAAGACACTGTAAACCACCACACGTTAGCATTAGTTATCTACGCTTTATCGGCGATCAATATTAACACCTTTAAAAAGACAACAACATTTTATTTATTTACGAAACACAACTATGACATTATCGGTACGTGCATTTTATTTGTTTGGATACGGCTTCTCATTAGTTCTCCTATTGATCGCGCACAAGCATCATTGACAACACAAATTCAATAGAGGGCATAAGCGTCAATGTCTAAAGAACTCCTATATCGCACCACTAGATAAGGAACATATAAAACAAGGCACACATGTTATCTCTAGCTTAACCATAGCAAGTCTACATTACTTAAGAGTAAACCAAACATTTTTAGCGAGAAGGGTGAACTAAACAATCAAAAGCGCACTAGCAGAATTTTTGGACAGCAATACAGCAGTCACTTGTTTTTGTCATAACTTTTCAATTATTAGTCCAAAAATATTAAACTAGGACTTTCTGGAAAGCTTAAAAGGTGTTCTACAATTTTGGTATTATCATCTCAACAAGATTCAACACCTAGCAAGGTTAAAACAGCTAATCCAACAGCTCTGTCCAGATTTGGACAGATTCAGACTTGCAACTTCAAAAATTCACAACTGAAGATTCAGACATCCAAACAAAGTGATCTTAGATTTTCTGGAAAGGTAATAAAATTTTCTACATATCATTTATAAACATCTCAAGGTGATTCAATATTTTACTAAGGATAAAATACACTAGAAGACTTTGCTGTCCAGAACTGGACAGATTCAGTCTTCAGAATTTAAACATCCATAACTAAATCTTCAGACCACCAAAAATAGTGATCCAAGACTTTTTGGAAAGCTTGACAAATGAACTACATAACTTTTATAATAACCAAGAATTGATTCTATATTGAACTGAATCAAACAATTCAGTTTTCGAAATCTGTTCTGTCAGTGGACAGAACACAGCAGCCAAGTTGTAAAATTCATAACTCTTAAACCGTCAGGCCTTTAGTTATGAAATTTTAACATAAGCAAGATAAGAAAAGCATCTACAACTTTCTTATAATCTACAAGGACTGATTCAAATATTAACTTAAGGAAACAGTGCAGTTTCTGAAATCTGTACAGAAATTGGACAGATTCAGTTACTGAATTTGTAAAAAGCATAACTCCTAAACTTTCAGACCTATGGCCGTCAAATTTTAACACCAGCAAGATAATAAAGTTATCTACCACTTTTCTATAGCACATATCTACAGAAAACACAATTGGGTTCATCAAACATACAGTACAACTGATACAGTGCGTGCAGCCCAAAACAGAAATTAATAAATTTCAGCTCCTATACAATTCAAGAACTGCCGCGTTCTAAGTACTTGAACTATTCTAACACTTTACCATTCGTTAGAGTTGAATGAATTAAATGAGGACTAACAAGTAGACTTACAAATTTTATCCAAATCATTTAGTGCACTAAAATTACTACAACCAATTGACAACGCATTCTTCACGATAATCACCCAACAATTTGTGTTTTAAATTAGACATCACATGAGCACTACTACTCTTTTACCCGTGACCACAACTATACACATTTAGACTACAACATCCCAAACGGGGACGAGAACACTAGTTTCTAGTTTAACCCCATGATTATTCCCTTAATCATTTTAACTACTTAATCGGCATCGACCGACTTAACCTTCATCTCGACGGTCCGAGCACCACAATTCACGAAGTCTACCTAGACATCTAGCATCACATAGAGAGCCTACTACTTCACATTGCAATTCCTACAGAATCGCAAGGCGACAATAATACACACACGTAATCGACCTTTCTCTACGACCTTCAGTTGGGTTACCAATATACGACATGATGACTACGAAGGCATGTCATCATTTCATCACACCCATTCATCGCCTATATGCGCACTAATTCATTTCTTGCGACATACTCACTCACAGTCAATCATTACTTCCGAAGACATACATATTTCTTATTTATGCACAGAACATAATAATTCTTGAGATAAATGTCATTATAAACACATTACACATAATTGCATTACAAACCTACTTGTCCACTCGAACACATCTATTTGAAGTCATGAACACAACCATACACTATGTGTGATGTGAAATTCAATAAACGCATAAGGTGTATTGGCTCGTCTTATAAATACAGAGGAAGTGATAACTACTTTGGCATGTCACCACCTCTCTAATTAAGCCAAGACAATTTCTACCTACACCGACCGAACTTTCGTGTCGAGCACACCTTATATTTCCCCCGTCTCGCATACAACCATGTGGCGGCGTGCACTCGAGACACTACCGATTAACTTGATGCAATTACCACTACCATGCACTTCGATATACCCTTTCAACAATACAGTGCTCAACAAACCCACACTTCCAATCTACTTATCACATCCAACCTACACCACGTGCCCACTGCACTCTTATGACCAAGTTTTAGCGCAATTATTTATAACAACATTTATCGACTAGACGAGTGAAACACCAAACTGATTATTTGCACATCTCGTCTTCAAACACCAATAACATGTCGCATAATTTACATTTTCAACCCACTCTAACCTTCACCAACGATGAATACATAAAATATAATTATCTTAGACTAACTCATTGGCCGACCGCAGAAACTACCCAACATGTTTTACGCTTTATTAAATTTACCACAGCTAACACACTACTTTACGACGAAGTGTTTTATCAAACAATTAATACATCCGCGACCAATCCCTACGATGCACAAATGGACCATTGTAGGCACACAACACTTGTTGGCATTCCAATCGCAAACACAACTACGCATACCACTTTCCCGTCCATGAATTTTAATTCGCATACAACATATTCACACACATATATCTACATGACAATGACAAATGTGCAAGTAAGTCAATCACATGGATTCAACCTGAACGAGTCGAGACTTGCCGCATGGGCTGTCCACGCGGCTCGGCATTTCGTTGAACGGGTAAGGCGCGGAGCGCGACATGACGGCTAGCTGCGATTAGACACACACAACAATTCAACATTTTTCCGAGCACAAAAATATGATAGCAGCAAGGGCAGCGGGGTGTTTCTCACCACGGGTTTCGACGGCGTCGCGGATGGGGCTGCGCAGTGAGCACGAGAGCGACGACACGTGACGAGGGGAGTGGAGATCGAACGGGAGGGCTGCTGCAGCGCGCGGCTTTCTACTAGAATTTCTGGGCGTCCATGGGAGCTCTGCGCGTCCTGCAGCAAGGGTGCCAGACAGAGGGAGGAGGGGCTCGCGCCTATGGAGGAAGAAGGGCAGAGGAGGTCGACAGGTTTCCATGGGAGGTGGAGCGCAGAGCTGCTGCGCAGTGGGGCAAAGGGGAGCAAGGGCTAGCGGCCATGGACAGGGAGGCAGCCACATGAGGAAACTCGAGCTCGAGCCATGGAGAAGGGAAGGGAGCTCACTGGGGGATCTCCTGCGCCATGGGACCAGAGAAGGAGGAAGATGGGGCGCTGGTGGTCTGCTGCTGGAGGAAGAAGAAGAGGGGCAGGGGGCACCGCGCCCTTGCTGGCCGAGGGGAGGAAGGGCGCTGCTACTGGGCGCCTGCCAGAGGTGGAAGAAGGGCTCGGCAGCCATGGAAGGAAGAGAGTTCCTGCGCGCTGAATAGAGAAAGGAGCTGTGCGTGAGAGAAAGAGGGAGAAGAGAGAGTGGCGGCTAGGGGGTAGATGCAATTTTTCCAATTTGCAAGGGGAGAGGGCTCCTATTTATAGAAGAAAATATAGGGTTAGGGTTTCTTAGTGGGCCTATTGGGCTGGGTTGGGCTGGCCCAAAACACGAAATCGGGCTGCGCTAAATATTTTCTAGAAAAAGGCTCCTGCGGATTTCGTCGGTACGCAAAACAGAGTGAATGAGAGTTCGGACAAACGGACGATTGCGCGATTAGCTTGGCCGACAGTTTGATTTGACTTCGCTCGGAAGTAATTCTTCGCGCACTATTTTAGAAATAAAATGAATTGAGACCGATTGGCTTCGGATTCATGATCGAGATCAAGCGGGTTGGATTAATAAAAATCATTGCTGGTGTTGATTTTGAAATCGGATTGGATACAGAGATATTAAGCCGAATCAGATAGAAATTAATTAGAGGATGATATAATGAGTATTCTGTTTGAGAGTAGGACTCGGATAAAATAGTTGGACATCAATCAAACATCGAGAAATTGGATTCGGACACAGCTCGACTAGCATCTGTCGAGCGCTTAATTTAATGAGCTTTAGATGAGATTTATAATTCGAGAATGATTTTTGAGTTTGCATTCGTTCCGAGAAATAAAAGTTTTAACAGGCTCTAAATTCGGCATTCGTCGAGATCGAATAGTTCCAAATTCGGTGAAATGTGTACGAATAGTCTGGATAATCAGAGACATACGTGAGCGAGAAATAGAAATTTTCACTGAGCATCCGAGATTAGGATAATTCTTTTCGACATAACCCGAAATATGCTCAGGCTTTTAATGATCTTTGCTAGTATGCCGGGTATCATGCAGATACAGACGAGAAGAAGAGGGACAGGTTCAGAAGGGGGCTCAGCACTAAGCTCCGTGACCGTCTCAACACCGTCAGGGCCAACAGCTACAATGAGTTGGTCAACATGGCCATCTCCCAGGAGGACTGTATCACAGCTCGTCAGGCAGAAAAGAAGAGGAAGACCCCTGTGGTAGGACCTTCAGCTCAGCCACAGCATTTCAGGATTGTGTCTGACACTCAGAACAGGGGGCCTCAGCAGCAGCAAGGGCGATAGGTGATCCGACCACAGCAGCAGCAGCAGTAGGCACCCAACCGTACCCAGTTTCTAGATCAGAGGAATAATCAACAGCAGCAGCAGTATCGCCAGGCAAATGACAACAGGTGTTTCACTTGCGGCAACACCGGACACTATGCCAAGAATTGCCCCAGGAACCAGCAGAGGCAGGGGCAGAATGTTAATCAGAATCAAGGCAAGAGGCAGAAGGTGCAAGTGAGGCAGGGCAGGCTGAACTTTACCACCATGGCTGATATTCCAGAGGGAGCACCCGTCATGACTGGTATCTTTACAGTTTTGAATTATCCTGCTATTATTCTTTTTGATTCTGGTGCATCGCATAGTTTTATCAGTGCCAAATTTAGTGCCAAGTGTCAGTTACCTTTTCACCACACCAATGGGGGTATTACAATTTCAACACTAGGAGGCAGGATTGCCACCATATCTTCTAAACCAGACCCATCTTCTCTTGGAACTTACATGAACTAGGTAGCCCTAGGTGTAGGGAAGAAATCTTGCTTAAGCCATAGGGCGAGATTCGCACGCTTGGCTGCTCAGCAGGCGCAAGAACAAGGGCAGAAGGCAACGACCACGTGTTCGACGCGCTCTGGACTCGCCAGAGCACGCCCGACGCGCGCCCCGTGTGCCCCGCGTCGCGCCAAACACCAGCCGGCGCCATGGCCCGTGCCCGCGCCTATAAAGCCCCCAGGGACCTTGACCGTACCCCTCCGCACGCGCTCGACCTCACCGGAGCCCAAACCCACTAGCATTTGCCTGTGCACGGCGTGTCTGCGGCCGCCCGATCCCCCTGCCACCGTAGACCGGCCAACAAACCCCTTCCCAGCCCCGTCCAGCCCTCGGAGAAGACTGTGCACACCTCGGTGAAGCTCCCCGAGCAAGGAGTCGAAGTTTGCTTCGCCGGAGAGGCCAGTCCACGGTCGCTGGACTCCACCCGACCGCCGGCGAGCGTAGACCGGGTAATCCTCTGCTCCATTCTTCGATTCCGTGTGCACACAACCTCTACGTCACCCCGTGAAGCTCGCTGTGCCATTGGATTGAACTAGGTCGCCGTGGTTTGACCGGAGCACCTGCCACCGACGAGAGCACCCGCCGGCGCGCGTGGACCGGGTGATTCCAGCCACCCCCGCCGTCAAGCCGTACACCGTTGTGACCGCCAGAGCCTCCCGGAGCCAACCCCGCCCCTCGCCGGACCCCTCTCGCCGCCGGTAAGCCGCGCCACCCTTTTCTTTCTCACGGATACTGTTTAAACCTAGGGAGGGACCGCGGGGGAGAAGAAGAGAAAGCTAGGGGGTTTTGCGCAATGTCAGTGACTCAGAGAAATAGTAGCATGGGGGTATAACTGAGAGAGTTAGTTTGGAAATAACCCAAGGACTTCGGTGCAAAGTGGTTTTCCAGGAAACCTTTTATTAAATCTGATTTAAAATTTAAACAGAACTTGGATAATTCATATCTTCTATTGTACTCATCCAAATTGAGTCAAACCAATTTTGTCAGATCTTAAATAATATAAACTACTGAAGAAAAATATAAAACCCCTATGTGCTACAGAAAACTTTAGGGTTCTGAATTAAATACTAATTTGGCCAAAAGCTAAATAATAGGAAGAAAAATAGTTGCACTAATTAACTGAGGTTAAGAAAATTTGGAGAAGTACATGACCACCTACTGACCTATTTAAAAATGCTAAACCCCTTTGTACACCCCATTAAGGTAGAGTTTACCATTTATTTTACATTGTGCATAAGGTTAAAGAAAATAGGAAAGGTAAATTAAATAAAGAATCAGGGAGCCCCCATATTTTTGTTAGTCTATTTATTCAGTATAGTTTACTAGAAAAATTTATTATACTCTAGTTTAGTATAAAATAATTGGGATACCTTTTATTTTGAGAAAACAAGGAAAACTTAGAAAAACACTAGAAAAATAACCCCAAGGCAGAAACACCCCAAACCTTGGGATAACTAATGGGTTGTTATTATGAACATAAGAAAAATATGAAGTCTGTTGTTTGATATTTTTCAAATAACAAGTTAGTTATAAGCACCTTTTTGGCATAAAACTTTAGAAAATCACAACTAAATAACTACCAATTAACTTTCTGTGATTTTTGGCACAGAAGCTTATTATTACTGTTAGATGCCAACAAAAATAACCCTTAGGACAGAACCCACCCCTAGTTAAGAGTTGTAGTACAAAGTGGCCCATTTTCACAACTTTTGTTATTTTTGTCTAAAGCATAGCCTTTTTATTTTTTAACCTCAAATTCCTAGAAAAGGCTATAGCGACCAATGGCAACCCACTGTAATTTTTTTAGAATTTTTGGAAGAAGTTAATTCACTACTGTAGTTCAAACCTACACTAGAATTCATAAATAGAGAATAAAGAAAAGGAAAATGAATGATGGAAATTAATGTCATCCTAAAAACCCTTTGTACATTTTCCACTGAAACATATATAAGGAAAATGCCAATCCACTATGCTTATCCTTAACAAAACCTAAACTTAGAATGATAAGCATAAACTACTAAAAGCCACGTATGACCAAGAAACCCTAAGTTACGAACTAACTTAGTTTTCCTTCCTTTAGCATAAAGTTGTTAAATCCTGCATAATCATGACATACATATTCACTGCATTCGATAGATTGCAACCTCGCTGACGGAGAGTACGTCCTCGTGCCGGAGCAAGGAGCTGCTCAGGAGGTAGCCCCGGATCCAGCACCAGAGCCTGCACCAGAGGATCTGCCTGCCACAGCTTTGGAAGGCAAGCCCCAGTTTATGCATAACCTGTTATTTATGCTATTTTACTATACTTAATGATTGTAGGATTGAATGTGCACTTAGGTGTAGGAGTTGTTTGAAACCTTAGTTGCATGATCTCAGGAACCCTATTGAGATGAATACTAGTATGCTAGGCCGAGTAGCTGCTTTATTAATTAGGGATCTCGGTAGAAGTCGAGTGATTTTCTAGCACTCGTGCAAGGTCAGGACATTGATTGTACCCACTTTCATATCATACTGAGGTTGGTCTGTGGACACGGATCCATGGGGATGCGTGGTCTACGAGATGAAATTGGAATAAGGATTAACGTGCGGATACCTGTGTCAAGCGTTTGAATGTACTAAGCACATGCCGAGAAATATGGTAAATCGGTAAGCCTAGTACCTGATTGAACCTGCCAGCGGACATATCCCCTCACGCGACCTGAGACGTGGTCTCCCATTCCGGTTATGGTGGGTACAAGTGCGGTCACTGCAAGGAGAATTATTTGTGGCCTAGATTAGCAAGAATTTTAGAAGTCCTAATTCACTCCTAGGCATTCATGTTCCCTTCAATTGGTATCAGAACCCAGTTTAAGTCATTTAGGACCCTTTTAGCTTAATCGTTGTTAGAGCCGACGCTTTTTAGAGGAATGGATGGATAACCATAGGCCACCACAGTCTGACGGCACTAATTTCCCCTATTATAGTGCTAGAATGACTTGCTACCTAGAAGTTGTTGATCTAGGTGTTTGGAGAGTCACTCGTGATGGGATGAAACCCCCTAAGAATCCCAAAAAGCTCACCATGAGTGACAAAAAAGAAATTCATTTGAATGCTAGAGGTAAAAATTGCTTGTATGAATCTCTTAGCATGAAAATTTTCAATCAAGTATTTACTCTAAAAATGCTAATGAGATTTGGCTAAAATTGCATGAGCTCCATGATGGCACATCAAATGTCCATGAGCACAAACATTGCCTAGTTTTGAATGACTATAATTCTTTTATAATGAAAGAAAATTGTGCTTGTTAGAGATAAGTTTTCTGTTTGAATATTATCATTAATGATCTTAATTCTATTGGAATTAATAAGCTAGGTGATGCAGACATTGTGTGGAAGATCATCTCCCTTCTACCACAATGAAAATATAAGAGCATCATCACCATCCTTCACAACTTAGTGGACTTGAGCCAATTGAACCCAGCACTCGTGATCGGAAAGATTGTGGAATTTGAGATGTCATGAAAGATGGGTCAAGAGGAGGCCACTTCATCAAAGCCATATGCTTTTGCATGTGATGAAAAGAAGAAAGGCAAGAAGAAGGCTCCTAGCTTAAGTTCCTCAAGTGAAGAAGAATAGGAATATGAAGAAGATGATGATGAAGAAGAAAAAGGTGATCAAGCCTCTACATCATCTCCAAGGATGAAGAAACGACCTGACGTGTCAGAAAGGCAATGAGGATGATTTACAAGATTTATCTAATGGGTTTGCCCCTGCATGCTAATGATCTTCTCTTCAACATTGACGGGAAAAAGCCAAGAAAGAGAGAATGCTTCGTATGTGGGAAAAGGGCCACTTCCAGGATAATTGACCAAATATGTGAAGAGGACATCACTCCCATACAAAAAATGCATGGACTGACAACACGAGCACCTATACGATAATTGAATCTCCAGGTTTGTTATAACCAAGTCAATTGTGTTTTAGAGCTTATGCTTGGTACCATGGATGCTTTAATGATTAGGAACTTTGGAGAAGACCAGCAAGGACTTGGGAAAGGACACGGGATTGAGGAGGAGCAAGAAGGGTGTCCACAACTGGAAGGTGATCAAGTCTGACTCGCCTACGATTCCATCTCGGGTTTAGGACCAGTCTGCACTAAAATGGAAGTTTTTGCGATGGATTTGATATGGTCGGAAATATAAGAAGGTTATCTAACCAACTGAACTGGTCTCACCTCAAAATTCATCCGGATTAAATAGGAATCGTCGAAACAAGTCAGTATTCAGATTCTATTTTAGTGCTGCGACACCGTCTGTTGTGCCATTGGGTCGTGTATCATGTTGGAGCCCATTAGGGGTATCTCCACAAGTTGTGCACGCCCCTAACCTCTATTTTATTAGCAGGCACCGCCACATTGGGGTTTGGGTTTTGCTTATATCATATCTGTCATCGAACAATTTTGCCATTCATCGGTTTGTGAGAACCCACCTCATGATCAATACAATTTTGATTGCATTCTTCCTGTTCTTGCTTTTGTTCATGATTATGCTTGCAGGGATAAGCCTTCATGGTGAGGTCACCGGTGTGTCACGAGTGATAACCAACGGAGCAGTGATGTAGTGATTGCAAGGACCCGTTCACTCGGAGTCTTAGATCATCAACATCGAGATCTCTACCCAATCAAGTTATCCCACCTCACTGAAGATTGGGCCTCGACCTCTATCAAGTGGTATCAAGGTTCAAGTTGCCCGTGAGGTATAATCCAACCTTTTGATTTGTTCTGTTCATGCCATAAACCACAAAAAGCCAAAAAACTATCATTGTTGACCTACAAACTTCGTCATAACCTTAAGAATCATTAATATCTTGACCTACATCCTTCGCCTTAGTCTTGTTGCTAGTTTAGATTTGTTTTGGTTCAGTTTAGTCCCTTCCATCCATTGCCATCCCACAAACTCAATCTTGATAAATCGATCTCATCCACAAAGCTGACCATATCCATAAACCGAACCCATTCACCATTCATTTACCTCGCCAACAACCCTAATTAGGTTGATGGTTTAGATTTGTTTTGGGTCAGTTGCCATCCCACAAACTCAATCGATCCCATCAATAGAAGCAACCCTATCCATAAATCAAATCCATTCAACCACCATTTTCATCTCATAATCTCATGCTTATCATATTAGTTTCTGTCTAGTTCGGTATTTTGAGCATAAATCTCGCATACAAACTCAGAATTTAGTGTTCTTGTACTTTCTAGAAAGCTTAGAAAATTAAAAACGTTTTTATTTATGAGATTTCTAGAAACCATTAGTACCAAGGAGTTATTGGTATTGGAAGTAAATCTATTTGTGATCATGCAATTTCAGACCAGTCTTTATTTTGGAGTCAATATTTCCCACTTTCTTTATTCAAAATAGACCATTCATATATCGAAAAAAGATAAAAATGAGACATACAACTTTCGTGTTGTGAGTTTTTGTGTTTAAGGTCTCTAAATTTGTCAAACAGTCTATTGAAGTTCGAGCAGAAAATCTGTGACAGAGAGACGGGAATTTTTTTGATAATCTTTTGTTATATCTTGTTTTTGCTGCACTCTTGTGAAAAAAGAAGAGAACATAAAAAGGCAAGTGCAAAAAAAATCTGCACAAAACAACTTAAAAAGAAAAAACATAGAAAAAAAAAGAAAAAGAGTGTGCATAAGCAAGAACACCATTGATCTATGCACCTATGTGATAGTTTTTTATTCCAACTTGTTTCCTTGTTGTTCCTAGATCCTTGTCACCTCCTTTGTGACTTCCTCCAATTGTGCTAATACCTTCTCTAGGCCAGCAACTAGGACGAGTACTTGGAACACTTATTCAACAATGCTATCTGTTACTGACTTGTGTGCCACATATATATATTTAGTGAGCTTTCCCAAAGCTCCACCTTTCTCTCAAGCAGAACATGTACTCCTTTGCAATCACACCCACGCTCATTAGGCTGTCACATTAGCCACTGTTTGCCATCTGTAGTGCTAGTAACAACCTTGTAAGAGCGGGTAAGATGCTTCACAACTTGTGTTCCACCACCACCCTTTAGAGTAGTTGTAGGGTTCACAGCTTTTTCTTGTTGCCTTTGTTTCTGTTTTGTACTAATAATGATAGGAACATCTCATTTGGAGCTCCGTGGCATGATGAGAGCTATGTGCGATGCACTCAACATGAACACTGAAAGGTTAAAAAGTGTTTTAGGATTTGTTGAACAGATGGACACGATGGAGACTCATCTACAACAACCTACAACTTCTTACGCAGGTGATTCTATTTTTGCTTTTCCATCTTATGATGGTATAGATGCTGAAAATATATTGAGTGGAAACTAAGATATATTGTATTTTTGCAAAATATTTTATGTGTGAATGAAAAAGATCAAAAAAGGCAACTAGTGTTTTGACCCATTCTACTTTATCTTGGTGGGAGTCCTTAACTCCATCTGATAAAACACAAACTCGAAAAGATCTAAAAATTCTTATGCGAGAAACTTTTATTAATACACCTCCTGAATTAACTTCATCTAATGAGGTGCATCATCTAGCGGATCATACTATTGTTGTTCCTCTTGTTGTGACTAACCTTTAGCAAGATCTTATACACAAGTGAGAGGATGATGTTAAAGAAATGAGGTGCTCAAAGCAGCACCAGAAAGTTTAGACCCATCATTTCATAATTCAAGTATTCCTTTTGATAGAGAGAGTAAAGGTAATGCTCATGGTGAGACTTCTCTTGATGTGTTAAATTTTTCTCCTAATCATCAATATATTCCTTGTGGTAAAGAAGTGTTGTATGATGATGCTTCTATTGTTTCTATGCGCAACTTATGCAAGAAATTAGAACATTCAATCCCATAACTAATGTGCATGATGAGCTGAAATTGTTATCTTCTTTAAATACTTTGGCTTATATTTAATTTGATGTTCTATGTAATCTAAATAATTTAGAGGAGAAACTTTATTTTATTACTGATTTTCATGGACATCTAAACATACATATCATTTTATTTGAAGATATAATTGGGGAATATATGGTACATCGAGTATATATTTGTTCAAATATGAGTTCTCTTTTTGTCATGAAACAATATGATGAACTAGAGGGTTGTGTTAAAGCTAACCTTATCATGTCTAGTTCCACTTGTCCTTCTTTGTATGTTTTGCTACAACAGGGTCAACTTCAAGAAGGAGAGCAAGGTTGGACGATATCAAGACCTACAACAACACCTTATGCAGGCACCAACTACTTTGAGTCGAGGATGACTCAAAAACAAGAAGGGGAGAATGATGAGTACGTGGATGTCAATTATATGGTCAAGGTTCAATCAATGATAGAGTCCCAAGCTCAAGGGGAGTCGAAGTTAAGTTTATTCGTGGATCTGGTTTGGACTACAGGAGTGGGTCTCACGAAAATGAATGCACAAGCCACATACAAACTCTGTTTTCGACGTTCTAGATACCATTGGAAAGCTAAGAAGATAAGCTTTCCAAACAACTGTTCCTAGGTCAATATTGTTAGAAATATGCCCTAGAGATAATCATAGAGATGAGCATATTTCTTTGTATCCATGATATATATATTGCTTAATTGAATATCCATGGAAGGCACCTTGTATTGATTAGCAATTATGTGAATTGTTTGTGAGATTCTTTACTTATATGGTTATTCTAAATGATGTCCCTAGTCAGAGTCGATGACTAGCACATGTATTAGTTGACGACTACATTTCACAAGTCATGAACATGGAGATGTTAAATTAATAATGTGGGCGCATGTATGACATGAGGCTGGACCGACCCAACGTGAGATATTGTAATATAGTTCTCTTCTTGCAACATGAATACTGTATCCTTAGACCTGAGATTGTCGCATGTTCTCAAGATGTGAATTGACTTACTTAGGGACTATCAAACGCTATCCCGTAACTGGGTAGTTATAAAGGTAGTTTTGGGTTTGTCAGGAAGCATGCTATGAGGCATGGTCAGTCAAGATGGAATTTGTCCCTCTCTTTGTGAGAGAGATATCTCTGGGCCCCTCGAGTGATTGGATCAAGAAATGCATGGCCGTGCTAGGGTTAAGAGTTAACCATTGAAAGGATTCCAATTCACAGTATCGAGAAAGAGAGGTCAGCTTAGAGCCAGACCAAATATCGTGAGACAAAGGGAACAGCATGTACGTAATGTCGCAATGGTTCGTCTGATATGATCTTTACGTACACATAGGAGTTGACATGTCTTGCTAGAGGCTGCTGTCAATTATTGGACCAAGTAAGAGTACTCGGGCTATGTCTATTTGTACGTGAACCTATAGGGTCACACACTTAAGGGGAAGGAAGCCTAATTCGGATTAGATCCGAAATTAGACTGGGCTTTAGGGTTAATGATGGGCCTCGGCGTCAGAAGCCCACCATAACGCCTGTATAATGAGGGCGGGGGCGCGGTTAAGAGATAACCTAATTCGCCACCTGCAAACCAGCAGCCGCCGCTCGCCTCTCGCCCTCGCCAAGCCGCCGTCGTGAACCTAGCAGTTCGGTACGCGGCGCCTCCTCCCTGTATGTGTGGATACCTCGGAGGTGCTGCATCTGGAGCACTTGGACGAACCGTGCAAGGACGTGAAGGACGCCGGCGACTGCACGGCACTGCTTGACGCGTTCGTCTACATCGAGACGTCTTCCGCTGCTCTACGTGTCTAGTGATAATTCCATGACCTATAACCGCAGTAGTTCTTGGTATTATGGGGTTGAAAATTTTGTTTTGCGCTAGTGTAGCATCCCCGTAATCCTACAGTGGTATCAGAGCCAGGTTCTGCGTAGTTTTAGGTCTGGATCTAGGTTCATGAGATGGATCTACTTGATGCACGGTTTGATTAGATCAATTGGTAATAAAGGGTTGAAGTAGATTACATCGGATATGACTGGAGAGATCAGTTCGTCCTTCTCTGTTGTATGCGCGACTTGCCCCTACCGGCTGGAATCACCATCGGGGCTAACTGCGTACACAACCAGCAGATTGACGTAACAGATCAACGTCATGAGTGTAATCTTCTTCGGGTCGAAAGTCTCGGATTTGGGTTGATTTGATCAACCGCATGAGATTTCCAGTGGAATTTCCATACATACGATGCATGGGACCGCCGTGGCTATCTGCTGAAGTGGCGAACGTATAGAAACGTGTTTGTCTAACCTGTTTTTGCAGGACATCTTGTGATCGGTATGGCTATTGTGTATATGATGCATGTTAATAAATTATTCATGACCTGCGTGTCGTGACCAGGGCAATACGGCTGGAGCCACATGTATTGTCCAAATTTAATGTAATGACCTGTGTGTCAACATGTGATGATCCAAAGCGTATATGTAATTTGTTTACCAGCATACGTTAGATAGGTCTTGAAGGACTCATCACCTGGAGGATGGCATACCTATATCATGGAGATGGAGATCATCGTGATGGACAGATTATTGGAGATGGGGATCACCATGTGACAACAAGCCATACCGAATCACAACTGTTGTGTGAATGCCATTCTTATTGTTCTACTTGTTTATATTGCATATATGTCCTTGCGTGCGATGTTATAAGTAGGACGATCCCTCATAAATGTTTAAGCTTTAATGCCTCTCCAAACCTTGCACTATCATAAGTCTTGTACAATTGGTGGTGGGTCTATGAAATTAGGGTGCCACCAGTTTTCCTTGACTAGATAGGTTTGTATCGGATACGAACTACAGAAAGGGTTGGTTAACTTAAACAAAGTCAGCTTAATGGTTAAGGACTTTGAGGCATAAGGTTGGGAGCCGAGACATAGAGATGTCACCCAACAACAGGAGTCATATATATGATATGATTAGCAAGGAGTTGCTTACCGATCTACCTTGTCTTCTAGCGGTGATGCTAAAGCTCACTAGTAGACTTGTTAGTTGTGGGTTCTGAATCACTAAGTATCAATCGAGGGATATTGATTTTAGTGGGAGTAGACTATTAAATGTTTAATATGATTTACTCTGTCATGGATATTTTTGTCTTAGTATTTTGCATTATTTTGTTGTAGATAAATGGCACCTAGCACACCAACATTTACATTGCGATCAATTCTTGAAAAGGATAAGTTAAATGGAACAAACTATACGGATTGGATCCGTAACCTGAGAATTGTTCTCAGGGCTGAAAAAAAGGAAGACGTTCTAGACACCTCACTACCAGAGGATCCTGGTGAAAATGGAACTGCTGCAGCTAAAACCGCTTACAAGAAAGCAATGGATACTAATCTTGAAGTGAGTTGCCTAATGCTTGCTTGCATGGAGCCTGAGCTGCAGATGCAGTTTGAGACAAACCATGATGTACACGATATGATCGTGGCGCTCAAGGATATGTTCCAGACTCAGGCTAAGACTGAAAGGTTCAATGTGTCCAAAGCCTTTCTGGAATGCAAGCTAGCAGAAGGTGCAGCAGTTGGGCCACACGTAATCAAAATGGTTGGTTACAGTCAAAGGTTGGAGAAGCTAGGCTTCCCAATAAGCCAAGAGTTGGCCACTGACTTCATTTTGGCATCTCTTCCGCCCAGCTATGGAAACTTCATCATGAACTACCATATGCATGGGGCGGAGAGGGGCCTCAATGAACTATGTGGCATGCTGAAAACAACAGAGGGGGACATAAAGAAAAGCGCTGGCAGCAGCGGCCATGTGATGGCGGTCCAAAACAAACCCAACTTTAAGAAGAAGGGTAAATCTCAAAAGAAGAAGGGCAAGGCAAAGGATACAGTATCCAAGCCAAATCAAAAGCCCAAGGCTGGACCAGCTGCAGATGCAGAGTGCTTTTATTGCAAAGAACTTGGTCACTGGAAAAGGAATTGCAAGCAGTACTTGGCCTCTATTAAGGATTGCGGCGGTAAGGGTACAGCCGTAGCAGGTACACTTGCTATTCACATTACAGAAATTTTTCTTGCTGATTCTTATATTAATTCTTGGGTATTTGATACCGGATCGGTTGCCCATATTTGCAATTCGATGCAGGGAATGATAAGAAGTAGAAGCGTGAAAAGAGGAGAAGTTGATTTCCGGGTAGGCAATAATGCAAGAGTTGCTGCGTTGACCGTCGGGACGATGCAACTCCACCTCCCATCAGGATTTATTTTGGAGTTAAATAATTGTTATCTAGTTCCTAGTATGAGTCGAAACATTATGTCTCCTTCATGTTTGATGAAGGATGGTTATTCATTTGCGAGTGAAAACAATGGTTGTGTGATCTCTAAGAATGGCATGTTTGTGGCTTTTGCATCCATTATGAATGGGTTATTCATTTTAAATCTTGATGATGCACCTATCTGTAATATTAGTGCTAAAAGGCCTCAGCCTAATGATTTAAGTCCTACCTACATGTGGCACTGTCGTTTGGGTCATATAAGTGAGAATCGCATGAAGAAGCTTCATTCTGATGGGCTTTTAACTTCGTTTGATTTTGAATCATACGAGACATGTGAAGCTTGCTTACTTGGTAAGATGACCAAGGCGCCCTTCACGGGTTTACCGGAGAGGACGTTAGATTTATTGGAACTCATACATACTGATGTGTGCGGACCAATGAGTACGACAGCTAGGGGAGGATTCCAATACTTCATAACCTTCACTGATGATTTTAGTAGATATGGGTATGTCTACTTAATGAAACACAAGTCTGAATCCTTAGAAAAGTTCAAAGAGTTTCAGAATGAAGTAGAAAATCAGTGTGGCAATAAAATTAAAGCACTGCGATCAGATCGTGGTGGTGAATATTTGAGTCATGAGTTTAGCAATCATCTAAAGAGTTGTGGAATTGTTCCACAGCTTATGCCGCCTGGAACGCCTCAGAGGAATGGCGTGTCTGAGCGACGTAATCGGACTTTATTGGATATGGTTCGATCAATGATGAGCCAGTCGGACCTACCTTTGTCGTTTTGGGGATACGCTCTAGAAACAGCAGCTTTCACACTAAATAGGGTACCGTCTAAGTCCGTAGTTAAGACACCATATGAGATGTGGACTGGGAAGACTCCCAGCTTGTCTTTTCTGAAGATTTGGGGTTATGAGGTTTACGTCAAGCGACTACAGTCGGATAAACTCACTCCAAAATCGGACAAGTGCATGTTCGTGGGATATCCAAAGGAAACTTTAGGATATTACTTTTACCACCGGTCAGAGGGCAAAGTGTTTGTCGCCCGGAACGGTGTGTTCTTAGAGAAAGAGTTTCTCAAAAGAGAGAAAAGTAAACAAAAGGTGTATCTTGAAGAAGTTCTGGATGAGCCAGTGGGACAAGATTCAACAAGTGATGCTAATGTAGCAGAACAAGTTGAGACGTCTATGGCAAGAGAATCACCACCACAACCACGAAGGTCAGCAAGGCTTCGCGAGGCACGAGGAGAAGTGCTATTGTTGGGCAATGGGGAAGTGTTGTTGTTAGACAACGACGAACCTGCAACATATTCAGAAGCGATGATGGACCCAGATTCCGAGAAATGGCATGTCGCCATGAGATCCGAGATAGATTCCATGGGAGAAAATCAAGTTTGGAGCTTGGTTGACCCGCCTGATGGTGTTAGACCTATAGAATGCAAATGGATCTATAAGAAGAAGAAAGACATGGATGGAAATGTTCACATCTATAAGGCTCGACTTGTTGCAAAGGGTTTTCGACAAGTTCAAGGAGTTCACTATGACGAGACATTCTCGCCAGTAGCGATGCTTAAATCTATTCGGATCATTCTAGCTATTGCCGCATATTTCGATTATGAGATTTGGCAGATGGATGTCAAAACAGCTTTCCTTAATGGAAACCTAGATGAGGACGTGTATATGATACAGCCCGAGGGTTTTGTCGATCCGATCAATGCTGGAAAGATATGCAAACTTCAGAAATCCATTTATGGGTTGAAGCAAGCATCTCGGAGTTGGAACATTCGTTTTGATGAAGTAATCAAAGGGCTTGGTTTCCATCAGAATGAAGAAGAAGCTTGTGTTTACAAGAAGGAAAGTGGGAGCGCTGTTGTATTTCTAATCTTGTATGTGGATGACATATTATTGATTGGGAATGACATTCCTATGCTGGAGTCCGTCAAGGCTTTACTGAAAAAGAGTTTTTCTATGAAGGACTTAGGGGAAGCAGCATATATTTTGGGCATAAGGATCTATAGAGATAGGTCGAAGAGGCTTATAGGATTAAGTCAAGATACGTACATTGACAAGGTTTTGAAACGGTTCAACATGGAACAGTCCAAGAAAGGGTTCATACCTATGTCACATGGTAAACACCTTAGCCAGATGCAATGTCCTGCAACGGCTAATGAGCGGGAGCGCATGAGTAAGGTACCATACGCCTCAGCAATTGGTTCAATCATGTATGCCATGATAAGTACACGCCCAGATGTTTCATACGCTATAAGTGCTACGAGTAGATACCAGGCTGATCCAGGTGAGGATCACTAGACAGCGGTAAAAGGCATTCTTAAGTACTTAAGAAGGACTAAAGATATGTTCCTGGTATATGGGGGTAAGGAGGAGCTCGTTGTAACTGGTTACACCGATGCTAGCTTCCAAACTGACCCAGACGAGTTAAAATCGCAATCAGGTTTTGTGTTCACAATAAATGGTGGTGCTGTTAGTTGGAAGAGTTCCAAACAGGAGACTGTGACTGATTCTACAGCAGAAGCCGAGTACATTGCAGCTTCTGGATCTGCGAAGGAAGGTGTTTGGATAAGAAAGTTCCTCATCGAGCTTGGTGTGTTTCCTAATGCATCTAGCCCATTGAACCTCTACTGTGACAACAATGGGGCTATTGCGCAAGCTAAGGAGCCAAGGGAACCACTAGAAAAACAAACATGTACTGCGGAAGTTTCACCTCATACGGGAATTCATTAGGCGGGGTGAGATAAAGATATGCAAAATACATACGGATTTGAATGTTGCTGATCCTTTGACAAAACCTCTTCCACAACCTAAGCATGAGGCACACGTGAGATCTATGGGTATTAGATATCTTCTAGATTAACTCTAGTGCAAGTGGGAGACTGTTAGAAATATTCCCTAGAGATAATCATAGAGATGAGCATATTTCTTTGTATCCATGATATATATATTGCTTAATTGAATATCCATGAAAGGCACCTTGTATTGATTAGCAATTATGTGAATTGTTTGTGAGATTCTTTACTTATATGGTTATTCTAAATGATGTCCCTAGTCAGAGTCGATGACTAGCACATGTATTAGTTGATGACTACATTTCACAAGTCATGAACATGGAGATATTAAATTAATAATGTGGGCGCATGTATGACATGAGGCTGGACCGACCCAACGTGAGATATTGTAATATAGTTCTCTTCTTGCAACATGAATACTGTATCCTTAGACCTGAGGTTGTCGCATGTTCTCAAGATGTGAATTGACTTACTTAGGGACTATCAAACGCTATCCCGTAACTGGGTAGTTATAAAGCTAGTTTTGGGTTTGTTAGGAAGCATGCTATGAGGCATGGTCAGTCAAGATGGAATTTGTCCCTCTCTTTGTGAGAGAGATATCTCTGGGCCCCTCGAGTGATTGGATCAAGAAATGCATGGCCGTGCTAGGGTTAAGAGTTAACCATTGAAAGGATTCCAATTCACAGTATCGAGAAAGAGAGGTCAGCTTAGAGCCAAACCAAATATCGTGAGACAAAGGGAACAGCATGTACGTAATGTCGCAATGGTTCGTCTGATATGATCTTTACGTACACATAGGAGTTGACATGTCTTGCTAGAGGCCGCTGTCAATTATTGGACCAAGTAAGAGTACTCGGGCTATGTCTATTTGTACGTGAACCTATAGGGTCACACACTTAAGGGGAAGGAAGCCTAATTCGGATTAGATCCGAAATTAGACTGGGCTTTAGGGTTAATGATGGGCCTCGGCGTCAGAAGCCCACCATAACGCCTATATAATGAGGGCGGGGGCGCGGTTAAGAGATAACCTAATTCGCCACCTGCAAACCAGCAGCCGCCGCTCGCCTCTCGCCCTCGCCAAGCCGCCGTCGCGAACCTAGCAGTTCGGTACGCGGTGCCTCCTCCCTGTACGTGTGGATACCTCGGAGGTGCTGCATCTGGAGCACTTGGACGAACCGTGCAAGGACGTGAAGGACGCCGGCGACTGCACGGCACTGCTCGACGCGTTCGTCTACATCGAGACGTCTTCCGCTGCTCTGCGCGTCTAGTGGTAATTCCATGACCTATAACCGCAGTAGTTCTTGGTATTATGGGGTTGAAAATTTTGTTTTGCGCTAGTGTAGCATCCCCGTAATCCGACAAATATATGGTTGGATCTGATCAGAATCATTATAACAATTTTGGGGCCTAAAGGCCTTATACATCCCAGGGTTGCTTAGCCACCCCCTTGGCCACCGTCTGAGTCGAGGATGATTCCAATTCAAGTGGGGGAGGATGACGAGGACATCACTCCCATACAAATAATGCTTGGAACGACAATACGAGCACATACACGACAGCTGAATCTCTAGGTTCGTTCTAACCTAGTCAATTGTGTTTTAGAGATTACACTTGGTGCCAAGGATGTTTTAATGATTAGGAACTTTAGAGAAGACCAGTAAGGACATGGTAAAGGCCAAGGTGTCGAGGAGCAGCAACAAGGGTGTCCACAACAGGAAGGAGATCAAGTTTGACTTGAATGTGTTTCCATCTCGGGTTCTAGGACCAATCTGCACTAAAATGGATGCATTCAAATTCTGATTTGTGACGGATTTGATATGGTTGGAAATATAAGAAGGTTATATAATCAACCCAACTGGTCCACCTTAAAATTCATGCGAAGTCAACAAGAATCGTCGAAACAAGTCAGCATTCAGATTCTGTTTTGGAGCTACGACACTGTCTGTTGGGTCGTTGGGTTGTGTATCATGTTGGAGCCCATTAGGGGTATCTCTAGGGGTTGTGCATGCACCAAACTTCTATTTTAACAGCAACCACCGCCACATTAGGGTTTTGGTTTTGCTTAATCATATATGTCATCGAATAGTGCTGTCATTCATCGATTTGTGAGACCCCACCTCGTATTAATACTATTTTGATTGTGTTCTTCCTGTTGTTGCTTGTGTTCTTGATTGCGCTTGCAAGAATAAGCCTTCATGGCGAGGTCACTCATGTGTCATAGGTGATAACCAACAGAGCAGTGGTGTAGTGATTGTGAGGATCCGTTCGCTCGGAGTCTTGGATCATCAACGTCGATATCTCCACCCAATCAAGTTATCCTACCTCACAGAGGATTGGACCTCGACCTCTATCAATATGGCCAAACCCAAGAAGAGGATGAGGAAAGGCAAAGCGCTCACTAGTGTCAAGACTTGTGAGGAGCAAAGGCAAAGCGCTCACTAGTGGCAAAACCTCTTGCTTATTTGGTGCTTACGCACACTACCGTTGTACTTATAGGAGCATGTAGTTTTGAAGATCACAACAACCACATTGTGGTGTGATCACCACCAATGTGCTAGGAAATGAGGACCACAATATTTTAGCTGGAAGCTTGATAATAATGATGTCCAAAAGAGTTCTAGGAGAGACCATCTCAGTGATCCACTTGTGTGTGGGGAAGTCTAGTGGTTATCAATGGAATTTCCCGATAGAGTTTGGCCTTTCCGAGAGGTTCCAACAAGGATTAGAAAAAACCATGACCTTATCGATAACTCAGTAAAAATACTAGATTTATCAAGAATTTTATATCTATGTCTTATTTAAGCTTCGTATTTAATTTGCGTACTTTGATTGTGTGATTATATTTCTAGTTTAGTTTGTTATACTAGTTGATATAATTAGAACCTACATTGCATATTTTTTTTATGATATATGCTTTACAAAAACTTAGTTGCATGTTTACATGGATTATTTTATTATAGTTTTGATAAGTACAACTCAGAGACTATAGTTTCAAATTGAATTTTAGAAAACCTAATATATGTACTTTTCTTTTAGGCATTTTGGCCTCTGCAACCATGCCATCACTAACGAGTGGCTCATTAGTTGGAATTGAGGAGTGAGCATTTGCACTTTGGAAGTGTGTGTGTGATGCAAGATAGGGAGGGGCAGTAGATGGATAGACAATCGAGCACTCCTATGACTCATCTACCCTAGGCCACACCCACGCTAATCTTCGAGGTCGAGGGATCGTGTCAGAAGTGTCTGTGGGTGGCGCTCCTCCAACATCATAATTGTGTGAGCCAAGCTTGTCTTTGTTGAATGCTAATGACGTCGGCGTACCTTTGCAACAATGTGTGATGGCCCATCCATTGCATCTTGGAAGCATTTCTCACGTGCTCGGGAAAAAATATCAATTTAGAGAATACTAAGAGTGTTACACATAAGATTTTTCCAGTGTCAAGCAATGTTGAAGTTAGTGAAGGTTGAACTAGGAGCATGATCATACTTAAATTACAAAAGTTGATTCTGGTAAAGGTGCTACAGGGAAGCAAAACGTAGATCAAGTTGGTGCCAATGAGGAGACCCTATGGGAGGGGTTGAGAATTTATAACCTTTAGATGATACTGAAAATGTTGTTGCTGGGGGCCTATCTTTGCTAAAGGTCCTCAAAATTACCTTTACTTCAACATGAACAAGTGTGTTCAGGTATATGGAGAAGTGGTGGACAAAGTTAATCTTCGGACGGACTAGGTACAAAACAAAGGATATTAGAAGTTGGTCTTTGGGTATAAAAGCTTTGTCTGTAAAAGTGCGTTGCAAATGTGCAAACCGAAGATCACCGAACCTGGCAAGAGGCATGCTTTGAGTATGAAGTCTCGAAGGGGGAGAAGATGAAGTCTTGACCAGCAAGAAAGAAATAGAAAAGACAGTGCTGACCTCGTGTCATTTGTAAATCATGTATGTAAAACCTGACGGCATGCATGTAATTTTGTACGAGAATGTTCATCTTCTCTATAAATAGGTGAACAATACTATATATAAAATGACCTCTAGATGGCCTTAGCCTTCGAAGAACTCAAAGGTATGTTTGTAAATCTATTTAATATGAAGGAAAATGGAATGAGAATGCTAAGGCATAAAGGATGAGTCTCACACTTTGTTATCTAGTTTAATGTCATTTAATATTTCTTCGTTCATATTCCTTCTCAAAGAACCTTCATCTTCAAGTTGCTACTTTCAATAAGTAATAACATGTGGATGAAGGTTCATACTCTTAACTTGTGTTGCCTTGTTTTTGATGCCATGTAGCAATCGAAAACAAGTGGCCAACATTGGCACCCACCTCCGGTGACTCCACAACCACAACGACCTGCTTCATGTCGCAGAAGAAGGCAACGATAACTAGCTCTATCCTTAGAACCTTGGACACCAACCAAGGGGTTGAAGCTCTCCTCAGGGAGGCAAGGAACCAAAAGAGGAAGGTCGTCAGCCCAGAACTACAAGACGAGGAGATTGATCAAGAGATCAATAACCTCAAAGCAATCCACCAGCAAATGGAGAAGCACAGGGAGAAGGTGATGCGTATTTCTGAGCTTCAGAAAAAGATAGATGAAGTAGATGAAGAGATGCGCAACATTGAAGCACATGATCGGTACAACTACAAGGACCAGAACTATGAGTATCGTAATCATGACAATCTTTGTCATGAGCCATTTAACTTCCAAGATTTTATCTATGATGAAGCTTCACCACTAACACCACACCAGAGCTGTAGGCAAGACCTTTGCCACCATTGTATAGGCCTCCTACATTGCCAATGTCTGATGATCTAACTGACCTGAAGTAGTTTCTCATGAGTTAAAAAGCTACCATATGTTCATATGATGGCAACCCAGCAGTCATGGCAAAATGCTTCGTGCGGTCAGGAATGTGGCCCAAACATTGTATTCATCGCTTTGGCCAAGAACTGTCATTTCATGGTAGAAGCTAAAAGATATGCTCCTCACCAGCTTCCAAGGCTTTCAATCAAAGCCAATCATAGCACAAGCCCTGTTCCAATGCACCCAAGATTTGGATGAATACCTTTAGTCATTCATCCAAAGCTTTCTCCGCCTTTGAGCCCAGTCACCAGTAGTTCAAGATGATATTGTCATTGAAGCTATGGTCAAGGGGCTTAGGCCACGACCAGTAGCCCAATACTTTGCAAGGAAGTCTCCTCATTCTCTTGGAAAGTTGCTGCAAAAATGGATGAGTACATAAGAGAAGACAATGACTTCTGCCAAAGAAGGGAGGAGTTACACAGATACACCAAAGCTATTAGGGGCTTCGGGGGAAGACTCAACCCATGACACGTTTGAAGAATTCATAACCCAGTGCAGGGCAAAGAAAAGACAACCCAATCTCAGGGTCACCTAGGCTAACAACAAGCAAGCTCTCAGCAGTAGCCTTCCCACAACATGTTTTGTCCGCATGCCCCGAGAGGGGGAAGGGGAGGTTGAAGCTTTGGTGGCAGGTCCAATGCACCTCCTAGGAAGCCATTTTTCTTATTTTGTGGTGAGGACAAGGGCCACACAACAAGAACCAATCACCATACAATCAACAAGCAAAAGGAACTTGCTTCGTCATCTGCTCAACCTTCCCAGTCGAAGGAGGTGTTAGTACATCTTCATACTGTTCATCGTATGTCTCATAGGATGTTCAGACTCAATCACAAGAACCAAGGTTGCACTTGCCTTCGGCCTCAAATGCTTCAAACCCTGTCATGGGCACATGGTCGCCATCTACTTCCTTCGTCCTAGAACCACCTCCCTATGATCAAGTTCTTGGTGACCACCCCAAGTTCCTAGTGCAAGATGTGCAGGAAAGGGATAGAAGGAAGGGATCCAAAACTCACACTATCAACATTATGGTCCCAGAGATGAAACATATATACAAAATACACCAAGGGGTTGGGTAAGAGGACTCGAAGCTATCAAGAAGTAGCTATTACCCATTTACGTTTATTTGCAAAACTCTTTTCTATTCTGCAATCCATGGTAATAATGGGTTCACACCTTCGAGTGCAATGATGAAATGTTACCATCACCTAAGTAACGGTGAAAAAGCTCCGAAGTCGTTCCTAAGGTAATGCAGAGCTCTGATTCAATCACCTAAGTAAAGGTGAAAAAGCTCCAAAGTCATTCCTAAGGGAATGCAGAGCTCTGATTCAATCATCTAAGTAATGGTGAAAAATCTTTGGAGTTCTTCTTAAGTAAATGTAGGGCTCTGATTCAATCACCTAAAATAACCTAAATGACAGTGAAAGGGTTCCTAAGTCATTCCTAAGGGAATGCAAAGCTCTAATTCAATCACCTAATTAACGGTGAAAAAGCTCCAAAGTCGTTCCTATGGGAATGCAAAGCTCTGATTCAATCACCTAAGCATCAGTGAAAAGGCTTCGAAGTCATTCCTAAGAGAATCCAAAGCTCTGATTCAATCACCTAAGTAATGGTGAAAAGGCTCTAAAGTCATTCCTAAGGGGATACAGAACTCTGATTCAATCACCAAAGTAACAGTGCAAAAGCTCCAAAGTCGTTCCTAAGGGAATGCAGAGCTCTGATTCATTCACCTAAGTAACAGTTAAAAAGCTCTAAAGTTGTTCCTAAGGGAATGCAGAGCTCTGATTCGATTATCTAAGTAATGGTGGAAATGCTTTGAGGCCAATCCTGAGGGAATGCAAGTACAAACATAGCCTACCTCAAACCTATTTCTACGAAGTGTATTCCTTTGTAACATGTGAAAACAAGGCAAGGTGTTTTTCGCCTTTGGCTCAAAAATGCATGATAAGTAACTTTCACACATCACAAAGGAAAAAAGCAAATCAGCAAGATTGAGGCAAAAAGTACGCTATATTACAACGAAGCCAATAGAAAGCTTCGAGTATTCAATCACTTCGTACCACAAATATTACAATAAAAAAGCCCCACCAAGTGTTTGTTATTCTCACATCATCCCATCGTAAATTTGTTCACAAATTTTAAAAACAACATCGTCTGCAGATCTCCTCGCGGCTCTAGCAGCTATCGCTTCAGCTTCAATAGCAGCATCTTCGGCTTCGACTTCAGTATGTTTTACTCCAATTATTACCTGTGAAGTAGAAACTTCCTAGCAAAAGTTAGAACATGCGCGTACTTTGTGGAGGCAAAAAAAGAAAAAATACCTTTGGCTTTCTTGGTTTGCAGATTTTTTCTAATGCTTGCAACATTTTCAACCGCCTTTCGAGCCTGTAAAATGGTTGAATGTTAGAACATGCGCGTACTTCGCACAGGTAAGGCGAAGGTAGTCAAATATGAACCTTCTCTCTGTTTTTCATTGATTCTTCGATACTGATTTTCTTTCCGCCTTTTTCCATATATCGGATAAGAACTTTTTGTACCACTCTAAAGATTAGACAGTCAATCTTCAGACATTGTCGGCAAAAACATTGTAATTGGTTTTAGTACAAGCCTTTACATGATTGCATCCAGCCTTCAATAGAACTAAGCAGTGCTTCAGATGTCTATCCATGTGCAGTAGTCCTCTCGAGTTGAGAGAATGATCTTGTATGCACGAGTTTCGCTAAGAATCCACCGCATCATTCCTTCTAAGTTGCCATCTACAAAATTTCTCTCCTGAGACTTTGCTCCAGTAGAAGAGAAGGTTTTTGTCAATTCATTGCTGCACCTATTGCCTAGAGTGTAGCAGTTGGTCACCAAGATCCGATAGTTTTCATTGAGCTGCCTCGTATGATTTATTTCATCATTGAGGTCTCCTATCTTCACTTGAATAGCACTAAGGTCAATAGCTGCTTCAGCAGATGCTTGCCTTATTTTAGTAATTTTCGCCTCATACTCTTCCTTTCCTTGCTTTTCGAGTGATGCAATATGTCTGTCCTTTTCAACATTTGAAGCTTTGAGCTCTGATATTTTATTTCCCATCATTTCCTTAAGCTTGTTCTTCTCTTCATAAATAGCTTGAACTTCGTTGCGGCTTTCAATAAAATCTTTTCCAGAATTTTAAAGGATTTCTCCTTCTCTCCGCAGTCGAATTGAAGCCCAGATACTTTGCACCTGAGTTTAACAATTTCCCTTTGGGTAGCTTCACCCTCAATATTTTCTTGTTCCTCAAAGCCTTGTTCAAGAACAGGCCCTAAAAAGTCAAAAATTATAAATAGCTAAGTGTTCTGACAATTCAACCCAAAGTCTACAAGGAAAATGAATAGAAATTGCCTTTAGAAGGGTGTAGGCGAGGCAGTCTGAGAAATCTTTGGAGGACATAGTTGATAGCATGGCCTCTAGCTTTGGAAAACCAATATTATCCGCCATATAGCAGCACAGTTCGGTCTTCAGATTGTCCAGTCAGCAATATAAATAGTCGTCCAGCCCTCCCCCGAATATTGTAGACCCTGAAGTGTACCCAAGTTGTTCAGTAAAGACAATGGCTTCGACTAGATGCTTAGCACCCATAACCTTCCTAGCCGCTAGATGATCTCTGTATTTTCAGCACCCAAGCGCCGTGTCATCCTCAATACCTTTTTTGCCCTCTTCGATTCTTGCGGATGCTTTGCCCTTGTCTTCTGCCATAATAGGTTTTGTGGAGCCAGTCTTCTCTTTGGCCACTATGATTGTTGAAAGTGTTGTTAGCGGAGGCGCTAGTTCAAACTTCGGGATTTCCGGCCTTGCCACAACTACACCAAGTAGTGCATCATCATCCACCGCCAAAGTAGTCATGGTGGTATCCTCATCCTTGTCGTCTTCATCTTCGTCATAATCAGAAAAAATGAACTCATTACCGAAGCTAAGTGCTTCTCATCATCTTCTTCTTCACTGTCTGGAAGAGGGTTCAGAGAAGCAATCCCTTGAACCTTTGGAAAAATAGCCTCTTCAGCCTTTGTTTCCTGAGTCTCTAAATCTACAATCATCAAAGAAGATCTCTCTACAACAGGTAGCGTCACAATCTCGGGCACAACCTACAAAAATTTGAAAATAACTAAGTTAAGCACCATATAAAACAAGCAAGACTTCAAAAGTTTGTTTTACCGGCAAAATCTCTTCCAAAGCCTGAGAAGTTGTAGCTTTAGACCGTATCTTCAAAACCTTACTCCACTTTGTCGTCACCTTCCTCTTTTTCCCCTTTTTTAATCCTGAACCATGTCAGGGTAGTCAGGGTAGAAGAAGCCAATAACAACAAAAACGTGATTTAGTCGGTGTCTCTTCCGTGCTGCAAAAGTTCAATGTAAAGCTTTGGACTCTAGCTTGCTATAATTCCCAAGAATTTCATTGCATTTTGCTTAAATCGAATCTAACCATTCATCACAAGGTTCTCCAAAATCATATTCAAACTTGTACTTATAGCGAAGTCTGACTAGTCTAGGCTCCGCATCTAAAACATCTTTTTCCGATATCTTCGGCATCTCCCACTCAGATCCCTTGTCCCAACATGTGTGCAAACGTCGTTAAAAGCAACATTAGCGACTTGAGCTTCAAAGTTGATATAACAAGTTGGTTTTTTATAGCTGAAGCATATATGAATAGGAGTCTAGATGTTCGCCTTTATATCAGGTCGCCATTTCAAATCATTCTTCATATAAAACCACTCCCTTGCCCACTCATTCGGCCACTTGCTTCGGTATGCAAGAACCAGAAATAGAGCATCTCTCCAATAAGCAAAATTATAACACCCGAAGTTGTTGTGAAGGCCCATAGTTACCTTTGTCTAAAAATGCAATTCATGAACCTAACAAAAGACCTCGCAAAGAGCTTCGACATCGGGGTCAACACTTTGGCTTCGCACAACCCAGATAAAAATACCTAACCGCAATATAGCATTTGGTATAAGTTGATGAAGGTATGTGTTAAACCTCTTCAAAGCAGCAACTATCACCTTATCTAGTGGAAATCTAAGACCAGCTTTTAGAAAGCTTTGTAAAAGAACAACTTCATCCTATTTTGGCTTCGACACTAAATCATCGCCTCCTAGTAAAACCTAGTTAATGTTGTCAATATAACCAAACTGATTAAGTACCTCAATGTGTCCTTCTTTTATCTTTGATTTACCGAAGTCCACATGACTCGGCTTTGTTAGACGAATGATGTTGATATCTTCCTCGATGTCGATATCATCACTATCCTCAGAAGGATCCACGACACCAGCTTTGGTTTAGCAGGCGGTTGCCTCTATTGCCCCAGGAAAATTTTAAACTCTTGTCTCCAGCACATCTGATGAAGGTGCCAAGAGCACCTCAGGGACAGATTGCTCCCCACCCATTTCTAATGAAAAGGTGCGGGCCTCGCAACTGGCTAAGGCTGGTTCGATGGCAGTGGAAGTATTCGAAGCAAGCTTTGAAGGCAGAGCAGGCTCCAACAACAAATGAGCGCAAGCAACAAAAGCTGAGCCAATGCTGTCGGGCATTGTTCCTTTTATACCGGCAACTTTCTAAATTTAATCATTGTACTCTCTAAGCATCAAGCCCACTAGTTAGAATGGTCCCACGTTGATAATTCATAACAAGCTTCAGGAAGTTGTTTTTTAGACCTTTGGCCCAAGGCCTCCCAGTTGTGTTATTTGCGATCTAAGCTCTTTATGAAGGAACAAACTCATCCCACAAGGGGCTACTACTAGGGGCCTACCTTTGTCGAAGGTCCTCAAAATTACCTTTACTTCAACATGAATAAGTATGTTTCAGGTATATGGAGAAGGGGTGGACAAAGTTAATCTTCGGACAGAGTAGGTACAAAACAAAGGGCGGAAGAAGTTGGTCTTTGGGTATAAAAGCTTCATCTGTAAAAGTGTGCAGCAAAGGTGCAAACCGAAGATCACCAAACCCAGCGTGAGGCAAGATTCGAGTACGAAGTCTCGAAGGGGGAGAAGATAAAGTCTTGAGCGGCAAGAAAGAAATAGAAAAGGTATTGCTGACCTTGTGTCATTTGTAAATCATGTATGTAAAACCTTGAGGGCATGAATGTAATTTTGTACGATACTATTCATCTTTCCTATGAATAGGTGAATAGTGCCATGTATAAAATGACCTCCAAAAGGCCTTGGCTTCGTCTCGATTAGCCTCTGAAGAATCTTTGACCTGTCTTGTGTGGAGAAGTTGAAGGTATGTTTGTAAATCTATTTAATATGAAGGAAAATGGAATGAGAATGCTAAGGCATAAAAGATGAGTCTCACACTTTGTTATCTACTTCAATGTCATTTAGTATTTCTTCGTTCATAATACTTCTCAAAGAAACTTCGTTTTCAAGTTGCTACTTTGAATAAGTAACATGTGGACGAAGTTTCATACTCTTAACTTGTGTTGCCTTGTTTTTGATGCCATGCAACAATAAAAAACAAGTGACCAATAGTTATTAAATATAAAAAGGTTACATATGTTAAAGATATAATAATATATTGTTAAAGATAGTGTAAGGAAAATGGACCCCATGCCATTTGGCTCAATAGGTTTTGGTGTTTGATGATCAACATAACCTGTGGACTAATGTGTTTACTAGTGTTTATGATTGTAGTTCACAGGATGCTAAAGTTACTTGGACTAAGGCATTGAAGAAAGCAACACCTCAAAAGTAGACATTATGAAGATCACAAGTGAAGAACAACAATTATCAAACAAAGTCCAAGAAACGAAGAATAGTGTTGCCATGGTGGACTGTCTGGTGCACCTGGGAACAGTAGCCCAAGGGCTAGTTCTAGGTGGCACTGGTGGAGAGAAGCCACCAGACTGTCTGATATAAAAGCATGTAGCGCCAACGGTCACCTGTGGTGTCAGATCCAATGGCTAGGCGCACCAAATAGGGGCACCGGACTGTCCGGTGACCCGACCGGACTGTCCGGTGTGCCGCAGAGAGCAGCAGCTTTTCTCTAACGGCTAGAATTGTGTTGGGGCCTATAAATACCCCCCAACCGGCAATTTCAATGTGTGGGAGCCCAAGCAACGTACCAAGGCATATAGTAGACATTTCCAAGTCCTCATACACCCAAGTGCTTAATAGAATCACTAGGTGATTAGCGTAGGTGTTTTGCGAAGTGCTTACGTTAGTTAGATCGCTTTAGCACTTGCTCTAGGTGAATCCTAGTTAGTTGAGTGAGTTTAGAAAAATCACATTACCCTTTGGCTCTTGCGCGAGTCGTTGTGTTTGTACTGAGTGAGACGAGAGTCTTGCGAGACCGTGACAACCACGTTTGTGTCACGGCCGCCACCGTGTACTGGAGGGAACGAGGCCTGCGGCATTTCGGTCGGAAGCGGAGCACCACTTGCGTGTGGAGAAGGCCCACGGATCTCTATGGAGTTACTCGACTGTGGTGCTTGGCCCTTGCGTGGGCTTCCTTTTGCGTAGGGGCACCAAGGAAGATTAGTCGGGACCTTGCGTGGTTCAAGATACCTCGGTAAAAATATAGGCGTCATCCACAAGAGTTTGCATCTCAACCTTGCTCTTTAGCTTCCACATTTATATTAAGCATTTAAGTTTCAATCTTGTCTTTATACTTAGATTGTTTAGGATTGAAACTTAGACATTGTGGCAGAGATAGCAACACTTAGACAAAACCTAGTTTGCATATTCTAGTTTGATTATTTGCATAGGTTTTGCTCTAGGGATTTATTTGTGGCCTAGTTTAGATAAAGTTTTAGAAGTCCTAATTTACCCCCCCTTAGGCGTCACCTGTTTTGTTCAGATAGGAGATAACATAAAGTAAGAAAGGGTCATTGCACCTAATTTTTGTCGTGTTTTTATCTAACAGTGCTATTATTATCTATCATGTAAATCATCCTCTCTGTTGGTCACCTATCAAGGTTCCTCTAGGAGGCCAAAACATGGCAACACAATTAAAGTAGCAGGGCAGGGTCCCCCTCCCTTTTAATCTACTTGGGACAAAACATGGCAACACAATTAAAGTGTTGTATTGCATGTCATAAGATTGGTTCTTTTTTATTTATCCTTCGTTAACAGATGTATTTAAGTATACCTTCTGTCGGTGTTTTGACCCAAGGATCCTAGTGACTAGTAAATTAATGTTGTGTGCCCTAGCCCAGATGGGTGATGCGAGGAGACACAAGTCTTTATCTTGGTTCGAGCAAGAGATGTCCCTACTTCTAGTAGAGGGGATGAGACTTATATTACTTGCACCGAAGTGCTTGCAGTCGGGAATACAAATTGGTCGAGAGATGGAAAGAATCCCAAGTCCCTAAGGTTGGTTGAGGCAAGTGCTAATATCCATGTGGAGTGAAAACTGTGAAGTGCTCCTCCCTCGCCTGAAGCCCTGGACTCCTCTATTTATAGCCTCAAGGAGGGCCACCAGGAGCACCAGGATTTGTCGTATATGAGAGAGGAGGCACGTCTGAGCCCCTATAGCCGGTATGGCCTTTGGTATGGCTTTTGTACTTGCTGTTGAATTTAGCCTGGAAGGGGATGTCTGGATCCTGTATTTGCATCTATGACTGTGCAGAGAGCCGAGGCCAATGTTTGGGACTTGGACATGTAACCGAGCCTATCCGATGGAGGAGCTGTCCGAGTCATAGCTCTTGGCAATAAGTAGGGTATCGGACGACAGCTCTGCAGCTTCTGGTGATGTCGTGCATCCTTTTGTCGATACTATCAAGGCTGAAGCCATGCTCAGAAGAGGTGGAAGTCTTCCTGAGGCTATGGTCGAGTCTGCTCTAGGGCTCGCGGTCGTGTAGGGAACAGTTGAAGGAGTGGTCATCTACGAGATTCATAGGGGGGCAGTTGGCCGAGGCCGAGCTCAGGCGAGGTGAAGTTTGTTCTAAGGCTGAGACTGGCTTCGGGCGAGGCATAGTTTCCTCCCTAGGGCTAGACCATGCTTTGCTGTATGTATGTCCCATCCGAATTTGTTTGAACTCTACAGACGACATGGGGGAGCAGTAGCCGTTATTCCCAGGCATGCGTCATCATAGTTGGTGAAGGTGGACGGGACCGCAGACCTATCCCTCCTGTTTGACTATGGTGCCACATGGGGTAGGTATTCGCATTGAATGGCCATGTCTCCATGGTTCCTGTGACCTTTGACTAAGGCCAGGCTCTGGGTTGTCCTTCTATCTGAGGCGGGCTGGGGTGAGGCAGAAACTCTTGTTCCATGAAGTGGGGACCTCAGGCAAGACGAGGATTTCCTCGGACGCTGCCCTTGCCCAAGGGAAGGCTCGGGTGAAGCGGAGTTTTGAGTAACCGTCGAGCGGAGTCTCAGGCGAATTGTGGCTCATACCTTCATGACCTTGAGGAACGTGTCTCACGGTAGCTTACAGGTTAATTGTGTTTAGTGGTTGACTCCTTCAAGGTCTTCATATTTCCCTTCGTAGATATCGTTTATTTGTCCCTTGTTTGTCACCTAGTCATGGCCTAGGTGCAAAGGCACCCCCCAAGTCTCTATGTTGGGTTGCTAGAGTTTCCAACAATTCAGCCGCAACATGGATGCAAGGGCAGCCCCCGAGCCTCTGCACATGGCAAGAGGACGATCGAGAAATGCCTTGTGTTTTTAATGATATGCCTCTTTGTCGCCTTTCCACAAGGAGGAAGAGGGGGAGAGCACCATGCTACACTCAGTGGGCAACGAGCATGACGTCCCTAGCGAGCTGTTAACGGGTAATTCGAGTGGAGGCCTAAGCTCCATTTGATAGGAGTCGGCTAGTGGTCTAGAGACGCGCCTCAAAGTACCTGCGGGTGATTCGCCTGGTCTCGGACCCGTTCAATGGGGTCCGAGGGCTCGATGCCTCCCTTCGATGGGATACCATCACGAATCGCTCCTAGGTGTCTCAGATATGTCTTAGGGTACTTTAGGATTATAGTCCGAGCCTCAGCCATGTACGAACGTACCCATAGTCATCCCTGACTCTATGCTCTAGGCCGTTGTCAAACCCTACCGAAGGGCCAACCTATGAACCCCTAATCAGTAAAGGGCTCGAAGCCCGTGTGCTCTGGGGCGGTTACCGAACCCTGCCAAGGGTTTAACCTTCGAACCCCTGATCATTAAGAGGTTTGGGCCTCACTTCCTTCGCAGGGAAGGCAGTCTGAAGCGGTGTCTCTTTTTTGTTACCTATAAATAGTCAGAAGAGGAGAGAGTGTAATACCCAATTTGTAAGAGACCATTTAAAAGAAGAAAAATTATTTTCTTTATTTATATGTGGGTGTCATATCTACTTACCATCACATGTGAACACCATATTTAAAAACAAATAATTAATAAAATATATGCCACTAAGTTATGCATCATGCTGGATTTCATTTTTGTGTGCATCTTGTGACAATATAAAAAATATATAAAAAGAAATATATTAAATTCCAAAGTGGACTTTAAGGTCTAAAAGAAATTATAGAATTGGGAAAGGAAGAAAAGAAATACTATATAATACAAAACAAAATGTATAAAATGTAAAATCTATCCATGGTGGTAAGATTAAAATCTATCTTTAATTAAGTACAAAAGTAACATGTATATTTGGAGTTTAAATTGGAAATATAAAATAAAAGGAGAAAGATAAACCAGAAAAAGGATAAAAGAGAACTCCATTCGCGGGCCGACTTACATCAATTCGGCCCACCAGACGACTCCCCGTGCGGCCCAACACCGACCTGGGCGCGGCGCGCCGACAGAAGGGCCCCACCGGACAGTCTCACGCACTCGGCCGCGTTCTCCTCTTCTCGCTGCTCTGCGGGACCCTTCAGTCAGCCACACGGTGATTCAAGCGCGTCGCTCTGGGACTATCACGCTGACCCCACCTATCAACCGCGAGCCTCCGTAACAAACCGAGCGAAACAGTCGGTGACGTGGGCGCTCGGGTCGCCTCAACCTCCCCCCTTCTTCGTCCTACTTAGGTGACCAGCTGGCATCTCGCGTTCGTCGTCAGATAATCAACCACACCCAGCCAGAAGCATCGTAGCGGAGAGGGAGGTGCTAGCCAAGGGAGCGATTGAGTCCGCCGTCGGTGATCTCCACCGGTGCCGGGTTTCCATCCTTGGTTCATGACCGAGGGAGAGCCGTTACCGTCAGTGAGGCCGTGTGTGGCCGAAAATTGAATTCAAGTGCCTGCGTCACGTGGAAATTCCTTGCCGTCGCTGGGAGATTTCCGCTGACCACACAACCGCGTGGACGGAGCTGCTACCATTACAAATCCGGGTTAAGACCACTTCCCTGCCCTTTGCCCAACTCTCCTCTATGTAGGGTGCCCATCAGATTAGGTTTTGGGGCACTATTTTGCGGTGACCGCACTCGGCGGCGAAGCGCTGCCATGAGTTCAGTCCGCCGTCGCGTTTAGGGGTGAATGGGTGGAAGATGACCCCTAGGCCGTTGGATCCGGATTGGGCGATCTGGATTAGGAGATGGGGTGTGTAAACCGGAGCCATAGATTTCCACGTGGGCAGCCACGATTAGATGGGCGTACCTCTTCGGGATCGCGGCATAGTGACCGTTGAGATCCAATCCGAGCGTCGATCGTTGATTGGGTGTCATAAAATCTAAACCGTCTGTTGGGACCATGCTTCATCGCCGAAGGTCCTACAGAAAGAAACACCTTCGGCAAATCCGCTTGTACGTAATACCGAAGCTATCGCTCATGAAGCTTCAACACTAGAACGTATCCAAAGACGAAGGAACAAACCGACTTAAAGATGGAATGACTTTTTAGTCCATAAAGAGTCTGAGTTACAATTGTGATCTTCTGTAAGGGGCATGATTGTAATTTCTCACAGGCTGCGCCCTGTGCCTATAAATAGATGAACAGTACTCCTTTACTGTTCACGCAATCTTGTAATTGTTGACGCCGTGCTGCCGAGACGAAAGGTATAAATATACCTAATTGCCGTGTTTTAATATTCGAATTCATATTATACAGAAAGAGTAAATAATGTTATTTATTTTTATCATTCTGTAGCATTTTTGTATTTTATATTTCTTTTTATATTATTTTATCTCTGATCATGAAGATATAATCTTCGTGATATATTCATAACCTTCGTCCGAAGCTCATTAAATCCACGAAGGAGTAATGTTGTAGCGGACGAAGGGATTTTGCATCTAATTCTCTATGTTGCCTTGTTCTTAATTCGAAGCATTTGAGAACAAGTCCCCAACACTGTCGATGCAGGATCTAGCAGCTAGCACAGCGTACCGCTTTGGGGAAAAGGTGATCTAATCCTAGCCTCTGGATCTGATCTGAACGGCTCTGGGTGAAGGATACGCCTTCAGCCTGGAGTTTTGCATAAGAAACCTCCTAGTTTTAGGATTTAAACCCGCGGTCCACTGTAGGGTCAGACTGAGTCTCAGGAATATTTGTAGAATAACCCCTGCGCTTCGCAGTATTTGGCGCCAGTCCAGAGAAATAGAAAACTAAGAAAAAATCAATTAGAAAATGCTTTTTAGTAGTAAATTAATTGCAGGTACTTGCTAAATTCATAGAAAATTCATATGAACTCCAAATCAGTCCATTCCAATTTCTAAAATTTTATAATATTATTGTTTATCACCTAGAGTCTCTGTTTCGACATAAAAACAGTAAGAAAATTAATTTCTCAATTAACCATACATGAAGCACATAAAACCTTTGGAAATTCATAATTTAAAATCCATAATTCCAAAATTAATGATTCCTGTTCCTAGGTTCTTATTTTAATGTGTAGATTATTATTATGTATTTTGTTTACATGTTTGGTGTGATGTTAATTTCTCCTTTATACTGTGCTTGTTTGTATTGTGACGTGTAGAAGAGCCTGTGACTGAGGATCCTGGTGCCCAGCAGATAGAAGTTGCTGAGCAGGAGCACATTGAAGGCAAGTTGTGCCCTTGACCACTTTTTACCCAATAATATTCTTTAATATCACTTATTCATGCATAGGTTTAATTTTGATGGGACCCAATAGGTCACCCTAGACTGTTTATTACTTTACCTTGTTATCCCTGAATCACTTGGATAGTTTTGCTATTGCTTCACATGGTTTTGGGTTAATATTTCATTATATCCATGTTCCAATTATTTTGTTATTTTATTTATGTTCATGTCAAAATCATTATTGTTAATTAGAACATGGAGCTTAACTTGAGAAACACGTGCCACCATAAGGGAGGAATGGGACCCCTTGGCTAACTAATTAGGAAAGCTAGTGGAAGACTACCTTACCCGAAAGGGGCAAGGGCAGTAGGGGAGTTGCATGCAGGGAGGTTCTCAGGTTGATTTTGCTGTGATGGCAGTCAGACGGGGATTCTTGCAAGTGCTCTTCCCATAAACTGTAGCGGGTTTTCGGAAGCTAGTGGAACTTTGTAAAGGCCTCGTAGTGTTGCCCTGCCTCTCTTCCTTGGTGGAGGTGTATGGGAGTCATGATCCCTCGGCAGATGGGTAACATGACTTGTGGGTAAAGGGTACAACCTCTGTAGAGTGTAAAACTGGTATACTAGCTGAGCTCACGGTCATGAGCAGCTCAGGACTCTCGCATGATTAATTTATGGAACTTAAATTCAATTTGTCATTTGCATTGCATAGGATTATGTATTAATTTTGCTCTATTATTCTTATTATGGTTTGGTATTTACTTACATCTAGTAATTGCTAATAAAATTTGACCAACTTATTAAAAGCAATGGTCAGCTTTATCCCCAATTTATTGATCAGCCTTACACATCACATGAACTTCCACCTTTGTTGAGTTCATGCACACTGGTTCCCCACAACTTGTTGAGCTATGATCATGTGTGAGCTCACCCTTGCTGTCTCACATCCCCCCACAGGAGAAGAACAGGTGGTTCAGGAGGAGCCACACAATGAGTTTGGTCTAATCTAGGTGGCGTCTCCCTACTGACTTATTGGCACCAAGGATGGATTTATTCCGTTTTATATTTATCTTTTATTTTTGTAAGACTTCCGCTATGTAATAAGTACTATGATGTTATTGTGACATTTATCTCTATACACTCTGTTATTATATATGTTGTCTTCTTTGGCGCATGTATAAGATGCACCCGACTTTGTTCCTTAAAGCCCGGGTGTGACAGAGAGAGAGACACCTTTTCACGCACTTACTCTGAAGAGGCGGAGTGGCTCCCGTTGGCTCGTGTCAGCTAGATAGGACGTGTGGCCCCTAGGCAGGAGTTAATGCGATGGGACGCAATAACTTATGGGCTCTCTGTTGTGGCACACATGCACGTGGAATTAGAAGATATGAAATCAGCTTTCGAATTTGATTCTTCGAGACAGGGGGCTCGACCCTAGCCTCGGTGGGTCCACCGATCCCTATATATACGTGCGGGAAGGGATCCCTCTCGGTTCTTACCTCGCATTTGCCTTCCTAGCCCTAGCCACCTCTGCTTCCTTCGATCGCAGCCAAGAGTTCGTGCACAGAGATATGGGAGAGGAAAAGAGCATGCACATCTTTCTTCGTTGCCTCCCTCTGCTGCCATGGCTGAGAAGCTTAGTGTCCTTGCTCCACGTGATCCATGGCCCCTCTCCTCCTTTACCAACGAGGACCTGCAGGGCCTAGTGGATGGAGGGCTTCTTCGCCCCCACTCCTTCAGGGCACAACCCGAGTGGCTCACGCCTAGGGATAAGCATGAGTCTTCCTCGCCTATGGGCTATGTGGTCAGTTTCATCCCCTTCCACGAGCAGAGGGTTCGGAGTGCCGGCGATCCGCTTCATGCGGGCGCTTCTGCACTACTATGGGGTGGAGTTGCACAACTTCAACCCTAACTCCATAGCCTAGGCAGCCATCTACACGGCGATCTGCAAGGGGTACCTCGGGATCGAGCCCCACTGGGACTTGTAACTCCATCTCTTCTGGACGGAGCCATTATCCCTTCCCTCGCAGGTGAGGAAGGTCCACCATGCAGTGAGGGTCGACAGCTGCACGCTCCAGCTGTGCTCGGATCGGGTGTAGCCGTACATCCCTACCCCCCTCACTTCATCGAACAAGGGGTGGCAGAGCCACAGGTTCCATCTCCGCAACGATAACAGGAGGTTGCCGGAGTATACCCAGTGGGTCATGACCGTGGCGGGGGAGCACTGGCGGTGGGGCATGCCATCGAAGCACTAGGCCTAACTGTAGCCTCTCCTAGACGCCCTGGGGAGGCTCCACGACGAGGGCTCACCCCGGTCAGGGTCGTCGTCGCCTTCCACCATTGGGGAGTCCTCACTTTGGTGTAGTGGCGCCAGCATCTGGACGAGATGACATCTGAGGCCTCCGTGGAGAGTTCCTGGATGGCATCAGCTGCACTCTCCACTGACGAGCTCCTCAGGCAGGTTAAGGGGACAGTGGGGAAGGCAGACTACACCGTCCTCGTCCCATTGTGCCATAAGCAGGGCTATGTGTCCCTAGTAAGTTTCAAACCTTTCTTCTGCATTCACCCTTTTTTCATCATCTCAATCCTTTCTTTTGTTCATCTATAGGGGTTACGGGGGTACCGAACCGCCTTGCCCCCTATCCCAAAAGACGCGGCTAGCCAGACGGCACGACAGTTGGTCGTAGAGGAGTAGAAGAAGAACAAGGATGTGGAGAAGAGGCAGGCCCGCGAGAAGAGGGCAGCCCATAATGCTCTTGAGAAGCGCCATCTGCTAGAGGCATCCCCCAGCACAGACGATGACAACGAGGATGACGATGACGAGGGTATGGAGGTCCGACTGGGCTTCAACCCCGAGGTCAGGCTCTAGTCCGAGCCGGCCTCGACAGGCCCGTCCATTGGTGCGTACGTGCTCGTGCCCAGGTTTGAGGTGTTAGTGCCTTTTCTTGAGACACGGATGTCTTCCGAGCTAGGGCCTACGCCCGCAGTTGAGGAGTAAACGGCGGTGATGGAGAAGACCACCGACCTACTCCTGGTGCCAACCTTAGGGGAAAAGGGCCTAAGGAGCCAGGGGCGAGGAGGCTAGGCATGCCCCAGTCCAAGTAAGTTGTCGAGAGGTAACGAAATTTGTTCCTCTTTTTGAGTTCCTTGCCTAATTCTTTGCCTCTGCATGCCTCAGCCTGAAGCGCAAGGCGAGCCACCGATCTTGACCCCCGTAGAGGTTGTGAAGATGGGTGTGGGGTCATTGGTCAGGGCTGTAGCCCACCTAGTCCCCTGGGTCGAAGCTGCCCGGGAGGCCCTTCAATGGGGTGCCGAGGCATCCAGGCTTGTCGTGGAAGGGCAGGCTGGACAGGAGGTTTTTGTTGCCGAGGTGGTTATGGCACCCCCAGAATGTCAGTCGAGGCCATCTCTGACTTGTCCATGAAGGGTCCAGGGGTGGCTGACGCGGCTTCAGCGATGGCATCACCGACTCCATCGGCAGCAATGATCTCCCACCTTGATTCCCTAGCTTCCGACCAAGGCAAGGGGGTGGCTGATGTCGACGAAGCTAGTCCCTCGAGGCAGCTCAAGGTCCCAGTCCTAGAGCACATTGTGCTCTTCCCCGATGATGAGGTGAGCAGCTCCATCATGGGGAGGAATCCCTTTGGGTGGGAGGCCCACATCTTACGTGGCTGGACGTCAACTCCCCAAATGATGAGCCAATGTTCGTTCTCGATGACAAGGAGTAGGAGATGTGGGAGGAATTACAGAACCTTGGCCAGGTATGAGGATCGAGCATCTTGTATGGCGAGTGGCGACACATTCCCTTTTCGTAGGGTGTGTCTTGATGGTGTCAATTTTCCTTTCAGGATCTCATGGTGAAGACCACGACCAAGTCTGTCTGCCTTCCTATGAGCGTGGCGTTTTGGACACGCTGCGGTGCTAAAGGGGCTTGCTTGATCGGTCAAACGAGCAGCTTTCCAAGAAGAGTGCTGAGGCAGCAGATCTCCAGATGCTGTGCTTGGAACATAGGGACAAGGTCGCGGTTGCACGGTAGGAGGTGTCACCCTTGGCCGAGAAGGTCCACTCACTAGCAGAGGACCTTTGGAGGGTGTCTGGTGTGTGAGAGGAGCTTCGGCCTCTATCACACCTGGGTTTTAGAGGTTTAAAACCCGAAATAATCACCAGGTGTGCTGGGACCAAGTCTCACACATATGATGAATAGTGGTATAGAAACGAATGTCACATCTTTACTATATAACAGGAGTTCTGCACAAAATAAATAAATAATTACATCATAAGGAGACAACGATCCAGCAACCCAAAGTTGACTGGAGACGACGCCTAGACCTCTTACAAACTCGCCATGGCATCCTCCATGTGCCTCATCCTGCGGAACCTATTCTTGACCTGTGGGGGGGTGAGACAGCAAGCGTGAGCTCACTTACGTTCATCGTTCAACAAGTCGTGGGGAATAATGTGCATGAACTCACCAAAGGTGGGAGCTCACGTGAAGTGTAAGGCTTACCAAAGAGGATGGTTGAAGCTGAGCATTGCTTTTAAAGTTGGTCAAAATTTTATTAGCAATTACTAAGTATAAGTAAATACCAACCCAATTAAGTAGTAGAAAAAAAGTGATAACAACATTTGCGATGCAATTCATATGACAAATTGAATTTAGTTCCATAAATTAATCATGTGAGTGTCCGAGCCGCTCATGACCGTGAGCACGGCTAATATACCAGTTTTACACTCTGCAGAGGTTGCACATCTTTACCCACAAGTCATGTTACCCATTTGCCAAGGGAAGGCCACTCCCATCACCTCTACCGAGGAGGCGAGGCAGGGTAACACTACGAGACTTTTACAAAGTTCCACTAGCTTCAGAAAACCCGCTACAGTTTCTAGGAAGCTCCAATATAGGGATCCCTCGCCTGACTGCCATCGCAAAAATCAACCCAAGGACCTCCCTACACTAACCACTCCCCTATTGCTCTTGCCCCTTTCGGGTAAGGTAGTCCTCCACTAGCTTTCCTAGTTAGTCAGCCAAAGGCGTCCCATTCCACCCTTGTGGTAGCACTTTTTTCCCGAGTGGTTCTCCATGTTCCAATTAACATAATGATCTTAACATGAACAGTAAATAACAACTGATAATAAAAATATAATCATGAATAGTGTGTATCTCTATACCCAAAACCACATAAAGCAATAGGAGGTACTACCCAAAATTCAGTGGTAAACAAGGTATAAAGAAATTCAAACTAGGGTAACCTATTAGGTCCTATCAAAGTTAACCTATGCAGATCATTATGATTAATTAGAACATGAGTGGGTAAAAAGAAGTGATCAAGGGCACAACTTGCCTGGGACTTGAGATTCTAGGTACCAGGATGATCTTCAGATTCTCGAAACCTCGCGCTAGTCGTAGCAATACAAACAAATATGGTATAGACAAAATTAACATCACATCAAACATAAGAACAAACTGCATAATAATATTCTACGTGTCATAACGAGATCGTAGGAACGAGAATCACTAAATTCGGAGTTACGGTTACCGAGTATGATTTATGGTAGATCTATGTGGTCCAAATATTAAACTATATTATATATTGATTATTATATGAGGAAATATATTCTGAATAACTAATCCAACTTTAATCTAGATTATATTTAGGGATTACCTTTCACCTAGCTTATATTTATAGTGAGATTAACCTAGATTAGCAGAGTTAATCTAGGAGACAAAGGATAAATAAATATCTAATTTTAAAAGTATGTGTTATGGTATAATTAATACTGCTACTGCATAGGAAATATTTTTATGAAACCAACACAATTTGAATGGATCGAATCGGAGTTAAAATGAATTAGTTATGATTTTCCGAAGTTTAAGTGGTAGATACAAAACAAATCAAGCGCATAAATTTAACTATATGTTTCATACTAAAATAAGTGTACTAGATAAAAAATATTATCATGAATTTATTGCAGCTAAATTAGATCAAAAAGGGATTAAAATAGATTAGATATAGATTAATCAAGTCTATGGAATTATTTATACAAAGAAAATCATTTTTTGATTTAAATTATGAATATTCTACTAGTTCTGGACTGGGGACACAATTTTCTAAGAACTCAGGGTTTAACTCGTGAAATACAGGACTGAACCGTAATTATTCTATAACAGGCAAGGGACGATGGGTTTATTTGTAAACATTACGGGGTCTCTTATGCGAAATTGCCACACCAAAGGGGTATCCAAGCGCCCAGCCATCCAATCCTGGACCGAAGGCTCAGATTAGATCACCGCTCGATGCAAATAGGGTACATAATACAGATCATAGGATCACGATCCAATGGCTGAAACGCCATCGACCCCCAGACCTAACCGGATCCACACGATCCCCGACTGATGGCTTGGATTTAATCACTACGAAGGGTTATCCTCGGATCTAAGCTGTCTTCTTCCCTGGTGGCTGAGCTCGGCGGTGCCCAAAGTCCGTGCGACGGTTCCCGCCGGTGAATAGCGTGCCCGGCGCCTTGGAGTCCTATTTTTCCTACCGGAAGCGAGCAATGCGAAGAGAAGACGGAGGCGGACCCAGCTGTAGATTCCTTACTGCGGATTCGGGTGCCGTGACGAACGCCCACGATGGAACGCGGCCCATGACAGATGCGACCGCTCCAGTGAGCCATTGCCCGAGTTCTGACCGGCCGTTAATCAAATTGGCGGTCGGGATAGCTTCCCTGTGTCCAGTCGAAGCTCCGCATCTATTCCATGGATTCCGACCGTCGGCAGAGGCGAGGAACGGTGACAGCGGTGGCTCCCCACGGAACCCCCCAACACGCACCCGGGGCGACGACTACTTCTTGCGCTCCGGGGTCGCGGGATAGCACGAAGAGGGGCGTGGCACGGGGTTTTATAGTTGTAGAGGGCGAGCTGGCTAGGTCGCGCGACAGTTGCGGGAGGTCCACCGCGCGGATTTTGCGGCTGGTTGCGATGGCGAGGAGCACACATTCTGTTGAAGGGAGATCTGACGAGGCGGTCCCACCCGCCAGACAGAGAACAGGTCACGACGGGGTGTGTGGATGACTGGCTGGGTCCGCCCGTCAGTATCACGGCCACACTGAGAGTGAGAGACTGCCAAACCGGGCCCACATGTCGGCACCGGCTGGCGTGAGGGCAGATGATGGGCCACGAGAGTTGATTCGTGTGGACTGCAGTTGGGCTAAGAGGGGGAATTCGGCCCAGGTCGGTTCTCTTTTTTTCCTTATTATTTTGTTTTGAATTTCTTTCTCAATTTCCAGTTTCAAAATTTAACTTCGAGTTTAAATTTCCTGCCTTCAATTTTTAGACCTCCAATTGTCTAATACCATTCATATTGTGAATATAAACTTCTACAAATTTTAATAATATTCTTATTAATTCTCCCTCTATTTTCCAACTCTAGTAGCAATAATTATTATTACTATTTCTTCTCTTATCATCTATTTTTATTTTCCATTGATAATTTGAGGTCAACTTTATGTTTTCAATAAAATATATCCCTACAAAGCCATCATCAAGAGATCAACCTCTCCTTTATCTATTTATCGGTCACTTATTTAATTTAGTAGTCTCAATGGTTTATGAAGAGGAAGGGACCTGATAATTTCCCAAGGTTTCAATTATTCTAGAAACACTATCATAACTATAGTTATTTCTTTATTTTATTATTTTATTATATTTTGTTTCTTCTACCAATTTTGGGTCTTACAGCGTCGGGCCACCGAAGCCTCTTCCCGAGCTGGGTCCCTCGCTGAGGATCTCAAGGCCCAGTAGTTCAAGGCTCAAGGCCTAAGGAACCGAGTGGGAGGTATGCGTCGCTTGCCTATATTTTGCCTGCCCCCTACCATCCTAGATGTGTCTCAGCATTTTGTTTGATTTTAGAGCTTGAGCAGGACCTTGATGTCTCTATTGAGACGTCCCAAATGCTCTCCTGAGCTATCAATGAGAAAATCACATTGCTCAACGTTCTGTCTAAGGCAGCGACGGACTTTGGCTGAACCTTCAGAGCCAAAGACATCCCCTCAGGTGGATCCCTACAGAGCTGCATGCTAGCCCTAAGTGGCCATATGTGGAGCAAAGTCCGTGAGGCCGTTCACACCAGAGTTAAGATGGCTCTTGCTGTCGTCGCATCCCACTACAAGGTAGACCTCGAGCGGGTGAGCAAGGGCTATATCCTGCCCGAGGAGGATGATCTTGCTAAGGCAGAGGTCCGGAGGCTCACCGACGTCGTCAAAAGGTCGGGCGTGGCGCTAGCTCGCCACTTCGAAGAAGAGGTGGTTCCGCTGATCTCTCCACTCGGTGCCGGTATAAAGCCTAAAATTTGTATAAGGGAAAAATAATAAAATAAATAAATAAATATATTTATAAGTGGATGTTTTGGGATTATGGAACCTTTGGAGAATATTTGGTTTTCTTTTCTTTCTGCATATTCAAATAAAGGAACTAAATTAGTCAAAAAAAACAAATAAATAAATACATGAATATGCAACTCATGCTGAGGTTCTTGTATTCTTGCATTTGTATCCAAATTAGTGAGACAAGTTTAAAATTGTATGCTGAGGTTCTAGTTTGGGAACTCTATTTTCCCATGGGAAAATGAACTAATTTCCCTTGTGAAAATGAAAATCCATTGGGAAAATTAGGTTCCCAAACTAGCCCTAAAGAAAAATATACATGAATAAATATACTCTTTCATGTTGGCACTTTTAATTGATCACTTAATATGTGTGTGAAACTCACCAAAAAATTCGAATCTAAATACCAAAGGTTGAAATTGGGAAAGAATTGCAAAACAGAAATAATAAAGAAAAACAAAAACAAAACCATGGCTAGGCCATTTCCACGCTAGGGCGGCCCAACTACCCACCATACGCGGCCTTGCTACCACTCGCGCTATGTCCCACTGATTGGCCGGGCCTACACGCTTGCCCACTTCACCCAACCCTGCGCCAGCTCTTCACCACGTGGGGACACTGTCGCGTGGGTCCCATCACTCAGGTGCTTCTACAATCTCTTATGGCTGCGAAACAAACCCATCGAACTAGGGGAAATCCGTTCCACGCCCTCATCTTCTTGACCCCCCTCTTGCAAGGAAATTATAAAACCAAATGACGTGACTCTCGCCCGGGGCCTCGACTCTAGGGTGGCCGCAACTCGCCGCCAGGAACGAAAGAATGGAGGGAGGGATCATGTTGAAGACGCCGCACCAAGAATCCATCCACATCGGCTCGTAGTCTCCGGTTTTTGGCTCGAAGGATTCGTGAGTCCGCATCATTGCCTTTTGTTACATCTGCGAGCGCGCATGGTGGGAGGGTTGCCCAAAATTCTTCACCAGAGGGTTGCCTCTGTCGTGGATCTGCTCGTTAGCGTGGGCAGGGTCTTCTACACATGATATCCTAGTAAGAATCCCGTCGAACACCTCGCCTCAGGTCTCGGATCGTGTAACACGATTTGATTAGTGGTTTGGGCACACGGGACACCTAGTCGTGTGACTCCAGCGAATCGTGCCACCATTGGAGCACCTCTCGACCGCACTCAGTCGTCGTGGGGAGTAAGACATTTATGGGCCATTCGATCCTTTTCGGGTGATCGATATTATATCGTGGATACCGGTTCGACTTGGGTCGTAGATCTCGAATCGGATCGCTACAGGTTGATTTCGGTTCAGGATAAGTGTTGTTTAATCAGAGTCGTTGAATATAGATCCAGGCGTTCGAGCTTGATGGATGTGTGGGTGACTTCTAGGCCATTGGTCGCGGATCTGGCAGTCATCAAAGGATACCGATTCATAAAAGCAAAAGATCTGATCTGGGCTATGCGCAACCGATCGGACGGCTAGGATCGTCCTATACCCCTTTGGCCTCGGTACTTTGCATAAGAGCCCTCGGGAGAAATAGAAATAGAACCCGCCATCCTACTCTGTTTAAACTAATCACAAACAGGTCCATGAAAGTCACAAATAGGTCCTTGGTACTCGACTTTAATATGAACTTGATATTAAAATAGCCTTAAAACTTATAGAATTCATATTTTCTTCGTATTAGCTTCGATTTGATCCATTCAAGTTGCTTTATCTTCGTAATAGAATTATCAACACACTAACAACATTACTTATATCATACCACATGTTTTTTATTAGATATTTATGTTTAGTAGATTAATCCTGCTAATCAGAGTTAATATATCCCTAATTATGAACTAACTAAAGAATAATCTATAATCAAGTTATGACTTGGAGTAAAGTTGAATTAATATCTCATTAATATATTATCTCAGATAATTTACATTAATCAACATAGAATTTAGTTTTTATTATTTAATCACGAAAATCTTCCAAAAAATCATATCTTGGTAACTGTAGCTCCAAAGCTAGTGGTTCTCGAACTTACGATCTCGTAGCAGCACATAGAATATTCTTACATTGTTTGTTCTTATGTTTGGTGTGATGATAATTTTGCTTATACCATGTTAGTTTGTATTGCTACGAGTAGCAGTGAGGTTACGAGTCACTTGAAGACCAAGTTGGTGAAGTACCTGGGAATCTCGAGTCTAAGGCAAGTTGTTCCCTTAATCACTTTTCTCTACTTAATAATGTTCCTCTTAATCACTGTGACATACTCAGGTTAATTTAATGGGACCTAATAGGCTTCCCTAGCATTGTTTATCTCACACCTTGTAGACAAAAGAACTATTTTGTAGTTTTGCTATTGCTCTACCTGGTTTTGAGAAAGTAATGTTATATTATCTTCATGTTCCAATTTTGTTGTTGTTGATTATAGTTCATGACAAGATCATTATCTTAATTGGAACATGGAGAACCACCGGGAAAATAGTGCTACCACAAGGGTGGTATGGGACGCCCTTGGCTGACTAATTAGGGAAGCTAGTGGAGGACTACCTTACCTGAAAGGGGCAAGGGCGGTAGAGGAGCTGTGTATAGGGAGGTTCTCGGGACGATCATGCTGCGATGGCTTTTCGGACGAGGGATTCCTATATTGCCCTTCTCAGAAACCGTAGCGGGTTTTCTAAAGCTAGTGGAACTTTGTAAAGGCCTCATAGTGGATCTCTAGCCATTCACCTCGGAAGTGTCTATGGGCCTTGCAAACCCTGGCTAGACAGGATACACGACTTGTGGGTAAAGATGTGCAACCTCTACAGAGTGTAAAACTGGTATATCAGCCGTGCTCATGGTCATGAGCGGCTCGGACACTCACATGATTAATTTATGGAACTAAACTTAATCTGTCATATGCATTGCATTGCTGGTGTTATTATCAATTGTGGTCTCTTATTTAATTGGGTTGGTATCTACTTATACTTAGTAACTGCTAATAAAATCTTGACCAACTTTAAAAGCAACACTCAGCTTTAACCATCTCCTTTGGTAAGCCTTACACTTCACATGAGACCCACTGTAAATGAGCTCATGCACATTATTCCCCACAACTTGTTGAGCGATGAACGTATGTGAGCTCACCCTTGTTGTATTCACATCCCCCCAGGTCAAGGACAAGTATCGCTAGATGAGGCACGTGAAGGATGATGTGATGAGTTCATGAGAGGTCTAGGCCATCGTCTCCTAGTCAACTATGGTTGTTGGATCATTGTCTTCTTATGATATAATTATTTTACTATTTTTGTACAGAACTCCATTATATAGTAAAGATGTGACATCTGTTCTGTACCATGAGTCATCATATGTGTGAGACTTGATCCTAGCACACATGTGAGTCATGCTCGGGTTTGGCCCCCTAAACCCGGCTGTGACAGAAGTGGTATCTGAGGAATGTTGACTGTAGGGATAAACCTAGATAGAACTGGATACCCTTACCTACTTACCTTTTCTACTCTGGTTCTTTCTAAACTTTTCTTAATCTTTTCTCATCTATTGCTGCTTTACTCTGATTATTCTTACCTTTTCACTTCTAAAACTAAAATTGGATTTCACACTTCAAAATCCAGTACCTAAAGTGACCCTTAGGAATAGGAGACCTAATCTTAGGAACAAAAACAAAACTACTTTTTAGGTATCTATACGCTTAAATGTTTTTACGATAACTATTTGATTTGGTTCTTTGATTGAGTGTGATATGTTGTGGAGTAATGTCCACAATTGCATCTGCATATATAGATAGGCATAAAAACACATGTCTATAAGACAACTTAAATTATCCCCATTAAAATATATCTAGCTTAATAGATCCATCTCATCTTCAAATATTCTAACTTATGCTTATAGATTCATCTTATACTAACAACCTTGTTTACCTCATCCTAGAGTAACAACCATGATCTAGTCCAAACTAATTAGATCTTGTCTAGTCTAATCTAATCATACCAACTTAACCTAGATCCCGTCTAGTCCAGTATGATCTAATCTAAAGTAAGATACTTAACAAGTTAGTTAATATTGGTGAAATAGATTAGACCCTATTTCTATAAACATGTCTTAACCAAAATTGGTGCCCTAAACTAACTCAACCATGCATAATTACCTGGCCTACCTGGTAGGTTATCTGAATCCACCTACTCCAAAAGCAAAGTAAACCTCGTTGGGCCTCCCCATCCCAAGCACCGACAACTATCTTAACCATATGTCCTTAACACGGATGGCAACTCCAAGAATGAAGGCCAAAGAAGACCAACCTCGTCAAGGAAGGGGAAGCACCAACTCAAGTCTTCAAAGAGTAGAACTGGATCACCAGATGAGTCAAGACCCACCATCCGTGATAAAGTCTTTCCTTGCCATAATATTTCTTACCCCAACCTATCCATCCATTATCCCTCATATTAGGTGGATAGATACCCATGCTCTCCTAATCACCCACTAATGAAAAAAGAGACTCTTCATTTTTGAACTAATTAGAAACTAAAAGCTAAATTACAAACCATTCTTCCTACATCCCCTTTCTTACTAATCTTGAGGAGGAGATTTCTTTTAAGGAGGGTAGGATTTGTAAAGCCCAAAATTTGTATAAGGGAAAAATAATAAAATAAACAAATAAATATATTTATAAGTGGATGTTTTAGGATTATGGAACCTTTGGAGATTATTTGGTTTTCTTTTCTTTCTGCATATTCAATTAATGGAATTAAATTAGTCAAAAAAACAAACAAATAAATACAAGAATATGCATCTCATGCTAAGGTTCTTGTATTCTTGCATTTGTATCCAAATTAGTGAGACAAGTTTAAAATTGGAAATTTGAATTTGAAAAGGGTAGGAGAAAAGAAAGGAGAAGAGGGGGAAAAGAATATACACTATAAAGAAAAAATATACATGAATAAATATACTCTTTCATGTTGGCACTTTTAATTGAGCACTTAATCTGTGTGTGAAACTCACCAACAAATTTGAATCTAAATACCAAAGTTTGAAATTGGGAAAGAATTGCAAAACCGAAAATAATAAAAGAAAAAGAAAAAGAAAACAGTGGTTAGGCTGTTTCCACGCTAGGGCGGCCCAACTACCCACCATACACGGCCTAGCTACCACTCGCGATGTGCCCCACTGAATGGCCGGGCCCACACGCCAGCCCACTTCACCCACACCCACGCCAGCCCACTTCACCACGCGGGGACACTGTCGCATGGGTCCCATCACTCAGGTGCTTCTTCAATCTCCTACGGCTGCATAACAAACCCGTCAAACCAGGGGGCAAATCCATTCCGCGCCCTCATCTTCTCGACCCCCGCCTCGACTCTAGGGTGGCCGCAACTCGCCGTCAGGAATGGAAGAATGGAGGGAGGGAACGTGTTGAAGACGCCACACCATGAATCCATCCACATCGGCTCGTGGTCTCGGGTTCTTGGCTCAGGGGCTTCGTGATTCCGCATTGGAGCCTTTTGTTACATCTGCGGGTGCACATGGTGGAAGGGTTGCCCTGAATTCCTCACCGGAGGGTTGCCTCTGCTGCGGATCCGCTTGTCAGCGCGGGAAGGGTCTTCTACACATGATATCCCGGTAAGAATCCTGTCGAACACCTTGCCTCTGTTCTTGGATCGTGGAACACGATTTGATTAGCGGTTTTGGCACATGAGACACCGGGTGGTGTGACTCCGGTAAATCGCGCCACCATTGGAGCACCTCTCGGCCGCACTCAGTCGTCGTGGGGAGGAAGACATGTGGGCCATTGGATCCTTTTCGGGTGATCAAGATTATATCATGGATACCGGTTCAACTCAAGTCGTTTGGGCCGTTGATCTCGAATCGGATGGCCATAGGTTGATTCCGGTTCGGGATAAGTGTCGTTTAATCAGAGTCGTTGAATATAGATCCGAGGGTTCGAGCTTGACGAATGCATGGGCGACTTTAGGGCCGTTTGTCGTGGACCTGGCAGTCATCAAAGGATACCGGCCCGTAAAAGCAAAAGATCTGATCTGGGTTGTGCGCAACTGATCGGACGCTAGGATTGTCCTATACCCCTTCAGCCTCGACACTTTGCATAAGAGCCCGCGAGAGAAATAGAAATAGAACCTGCCATCCTCCTCTGTTTAAACTAATCACAAACAGGTCCCTAAAAGTCACAAATAGGTCCTTCGTACTCGACTTTAATATGAACTTGATATTAAAATAGCCTTAAAACTTATAAAATCCATATTTTCTTCATATTAGCTCTGATTTGATCCATTCAAGTTGTGTTATCTTCGTAATAGAATTATCTACACAGTAACAAAATTACTTATATCATACCACATGCTTTTATTAGATATTTATGTTTAGTAGATTAATCTAGCTAATTCGAGTTAATATGTCCCTAATTATGAACTAACTAAAGAATAATCTATAATCAAGTTATGACTTGGAGTAAAGTTGAATTAGTATCTCTTTAATATATTATCTTGGATAATTTACATAAATCAACATAGAATTTAGTTTTTATTATTTAATCACAAAAATCTTCCAAAAACCATATCTTTGTAACCGTAGCTCCAAATCTAGTGGTTCTCGAACCTACGATCTCATAGCAGCACGTAGAATATTTTTACGCTGGTTGTTCTTATGTTTGGTGTGATGTTAATTTTGCATATACCATGTTAGTTTGTATTGCTATGAGTAGCAGTGAGGTTATGAGTCACTTGAAGACCAAGTTGGTGAACTACCTGGGAATCTCGAGTCTAAGGCAAGTTGTGCCCTTGATCACTTTTCTCTACCTAATAATGTTCCTGTTAATCACTGTGACATGCTCAGGTTAATTTCATGGGACCAAATAGGCTTCCCTAGCATTGTTTATCCCACACCTTGTAGACAAAAAAACTATTAGGTAGTTTTGCTATTGCTCTACCTGATTTTAGGAAAGTAATGTTATATTATGTTCATGTTCCAATTTTGTTGTTATTGGTTATTGTTCGTGATAAGATCATTATGTTAATTGGAACATGGAGAACCACCCGGAAAAACAGTGCTACCATAAGGGTGGTATGGGACGCCCTTGGCTGACTAATTAGGGAAGCTAGTGGAGGACTACCTTACCCAAAAGGGGCAAGGGCAGTAGAGGAGCTACGTATAGGGAGGTTCTCAGGTCGATCATCCTGCGATGGCTTTTTGGACGAGGGATTCCTATATTTCCCTTCTCAGAAACCGTAGCGGGTTTCCTGAAGCTAGTGGAACTTTGTAAAGGCCTCGTAGTGGATCCCTAGCCATTCACCTTGGAAGTGTCTAAGGGCCATGCAAACCTTGGCTAGATGGGATACATGACTTGTGGGTAAAGATGTGCAACCTTTGCAGAGTGTAAAACTGGTATATCAGTCGTGCTCATGGTCATGAGCGCTCGGACACTCACATGATTAATTTATGGAACTAAACTTAATCTATCGTATGCATTGCATCACAGGTGTTATTATCAATTATGATCTCTTATTTAATTGGGTTGGTATCTACTTGTACTTAGTAACTGCTAATAAAATTTTGACCAACTTTAAAAGCAACGCCCAGCTTTAACCATCTCCTTTGATAAGCCTTACACTTCACATGAGCCCCACTATAAGTGAGCTCATGCACATTATTCCCCACAACTTGTTGAGCGATGAACGTATGTGAGCTCACCCGTGCTGTACTTACATCCTCCCAGGTCAAGGACAGGTACCACAGGATGAGGCGCGTGAAGGATGTTGTGATGAGTTCATGAGAGGTCTAGGCCATCGTTTCCCAGTCAACTATGGTTGCTGAATCATTGTCTTCTTATGTTATAATTATTTAACTATTTTTGTATAGAACTCCATTATATAGTAAAGATGTGACATCCGTTCTATACCATGAGTCATCATATGTGTGAGACTTGATCCTAGCACACATGTGAGTCACGCCCGGGTTTGGCCCATAAACCCAGGTGTGACAGCCGGGTCCTACTCGGTTGCGACGCCACTCGATGAAGCCAAGGGTGCTACCTCGCTCCCTTCTAACGCCTGAGCCCTTTAGCCCTACGGGGTTGTAACAAACTTCTGAATTTGTCTGTGTATATTACTTCAAGACTTTTGGTTTCTTCTTTGTGTTTGGATGTGCACTTTTTTTCTCGTGTTTTGTGTTTCCCAACTTGTCTTTTTACGAAGTTCCTATCAGAACACGAGTTACCTTCTTAAGAGAAGGATGGTGAGTGGGAAAACCATATCCCGGAGGCATAGGTTTGTGGCTCAGACACCTTTCCTATCAGGATGTTTCTTGTCCTTTTAGGATTCTATTTTTTGACTATGCCGAAGACATGAAAGTCATTTTTTAGAGAAAATTTTCTGAGAAAAAGTGGCACTGAGGGCGTTCCCCCTTCTAGCCCCTGAGGGAGGTTCGGTCTGGGGAAGACAGGTCTGAGCCTCACTTGAAGGTTGGACTTTTGTTCATAAGTATTTTGAATACATAACCGCATGGAAATCTAAGGGTAAAAGCAACATAGATGTTCGATGTTCATAGCATTCTCGTAGACTTCTCCCTGTTCGTTGTAGAGCTTTTATGTTCTAGGTTTCAGCACCTTGGCGACCTTGGTTGTGGTGACCTTGGTTGTCTTGTCATAACCGAAGTACCATGTCGCCCTCCTAGAATCCCCATGGTTGAACACGCCTTGCGTGTTAGCGCCGAAGCGACTGCTGGAACCTGGCGGAGTGTAGAAGTGTTATGTCCCAAGCCTCTTCTAGTTGGTCAAGTGAGTCCTCGTGGTTGACTTGATTGTTGTGATCGTTGTATGCTCGTAGCCTCATAGAGCCATGATCTAAGTCCGTGGGTATGATGGCCTCGGTCCCATAGACTAAGAAGAATGGCGTGAACCCTGTGGCCTGGCTTGGGGTTGTCCTTAGACTCCAAATCACTGAGGGGAGTTCGTTCAGCCATTGTCTATCGAACTTGTTTAGCTCATTGAAGATTCTTGGCTTGAGGCCTTGTAGAATCATGCCATTGGCATGTTCTACTTGCCCTTTTGTCCTCGAATGGGCCATGGCTAACCAGTCCATGTTGTGGTCGCTACAGAAACTTAGGAACTTATTTCATGTGAACTGTGTGTCATGGTCCATGATAATGGAGTTTGGGATCCTGAAACGATGGATGATATCTGTGAAGAAAGCCACCGCCTACTCAAACTTAATGTTGGTGAGGGGTCCGACATCGATCCACTTGGGAAATTTGTTGATGCCGACCATCAGGTGCATGAAGCCCCTGGGTACCTTCTATAGAGGACCGACGAGGTCTAACCACCATACAGCAAAAGGCCATGTGATTGGAATTGTCTGTAGGGCCTGAGCTGGTAGGTGTGTTTGCTTTGCGTAAAATTGGCACCCCTTGCAGGAGCGTACAATCTTAGTGGCATTCGCAATGGTAGTCGACCAGTAGAACCCTTGTCTAAAGGCATTTCCAACGATGGTTCAGGGTACCACATGGTGCCCGCAAGCCCTCGAGTGGATTTCGCTCAACAACTCTTGACCTTGGCTAATTGGTATGAATCGCTGGAGAATTCACGAAGGGCTACATCGGTACATCTCCTTTTCTTCTACCAGCAGTATGAATGTCTTGGCCCACCGAGCCAGTCGCCTGGCCTCAGCCTTGCTGAGAGGTAGTTCCCCCAGAGGAGGTACTCCAGGTATGGGGTTCACCAGTCTGAGGTTGGCATGGCCCCGCCCTTTTCTCCATAGATCTGCATGGCTTTGAGCTCGTCGCCTGGAGGTGTGCTAGTGTCGGGAGCAGGCTCGAGCGCTTCCTTGATTACAATAGAGGGTTTCTAGACATCCCTGGAAAAGACGTTCGGGGGAACCGTGGTTCGCCATGAAGCTATCTTTGCTAGTACATCGGCAACCTCATTGTAACACCACGTGTTGTGGTTTAGTTCCAGCTCGAAGAACTTTTCCTCCAAGCGCCGGACCTACTCACAATAAGCATCCATCCTTGCGTCGTGATAGCTTGAGTTCTTCATGACTTGGTCGATGACGAGTTGAGAGTCCCCTCGGATGTTGAGGCACCTGACTCCCAGCTCAACGCAATGTGCAGGCCATTAAACAAGGCTTCGTTCTCGGCTATGTTGTTGGAGGCGGCAAAGTGGAGGCGTATTACATAATGCAGGTGTACTATGAGGGGTGAGATGAAGAGTAGGCCTACACTCGCTCTTGTTTTCATCAGTGACCCATCAAAGTACATAGTCCATAGCTCAGCCTGAATCAGAATCGTCGACAACTGAGTGTCAGTCCATTCAGCCAGGAAGTCTGCCAAGATCTAAGATTTGATAGCCTTTCTAGGGGCGAACGAGAGTGTTTCTCCCATAAGTTCAACCGCCCATTTGGCTACCCAGCCTAAGGGTTATCTATTCTAAACAATTTCCCCCAGAGGGAAGGATGACACTACTTTTATAGGGTGAGACTCAAAAAATGATGGAGCTTGCGCCGAGCCAGGACTACTGCGTACAACAATTTCTAGACTTGAGGGTAGCGGGTCTTTGTCTCAGACAATACCTCACTAATCAAGTATACCACCTTTGAATAGTCAAGGCATGTCCATCCTCTTTTGTTTCGACTACAACCGCGGCGCTGACCACCTGAGTGGTTGTGGCAATGTAGAGCAACACGGGTTACCCTTTGGCGGGTGGCACCAAGACGGGCATGTTGGTGAGGAGCCTCTTAAGGTTCTAGAGAGCTTCCTCGGCCTTGGGGTCCAAGTGAAGCGCTCAGTGTTCCTTAACAGCTAGTACATAGGTAAGCCTTTTTCGCTAAGGTGCGAGATGAACCGACTCAGAGCCACAAGGCACCCCATGACTCGCTGAACTCCTCTGATGTCTTTTATCGGACTCATATTGGTGATTGCCAAGATCTTCTCTAGGTTGGCTTCGATACCTGGTTCTAACACAATGAACCCTAGAAGCATGCCACGAGAGACACCAAAGACACATTTCTCGGGGTTGAGCTTGACGCTTTGGCCTGTAGGCATGCAAAGGTTGTCTCAAGGTCGGAGACAAGGTCATGAATCTTCTTCGTCTTGACCACGATGTTGTTGATGTAGGCTTCGATCGTTGTGCCGATGTGATTGTCAAACACATGGTTCATGCACCGTTGGTACGTGGCACCTGCATTCCTCAAACCGACGGGCATGGTATTATAGCAGTACATACCGTAAGGGATGATGGAAGAAGTCGCAAGCTGGTCAGACTCTTTCATCCTGATTTGGTGATAGCCGGAGTAGGCATCAAGGAAGGACAAAGTTTTGCATCCCATAGTGTAGTTAATGATCTGGTCAATCTGAGGCAGAGGGTAGAGAACTTTTGGACATGCTTTATTTAAACTTGTGTAGTCTATACACATCCTCCATTTCCCCCCTTCTTAACTAAGACGGGATTTGCCTACCACTCGGGATGAAAGACTTCCTTGATGAACCCGGTCGCCAAAAGCTTGTGGACCTCCTCCCCAATGACCCTGAGCTTTTCCTCGTCGAAGTGGCACAGGTGCTGCTTCAGCGGTCTAGAGCCGGTGTGAATGTCCAAGGAGTGCTCAGCGACCTCCTTCGGTATGCCTGGCATGTTCGAGGGACTCCAAGCAAATACCTTAGCATTCACATGGAGGAAGTCGATGACTATTTTGGGTTGAGCTCACAGCTGATCCGCAACGACTTATCGCCGAAGCCACTGGGATCGAGGGGGACGATCTTTGTTGCTTTAGCCGGCTCGAAGCTACCGGCATGCTGCTTGGGGTCGAGAACCTCATTGGTGAGGTTCTCTAGGTCAACAATGAATGCCTCTGATTGTACAAGTGCCTCTGTGTACTCGATGCACTGTCACACCCGTTTCCAAGGGCAGAGCCGAGTGCATCGCATATGTGTGCCAAGATCTATTTCCACATATATGTTGACGTCGCAAGTGTAATATATCAAAAGGACAATGCTTAAAAGCGTAAATAATGATTATATTAACATATTACACTTCAAACACACATAATATCTTAACCTTTATTCATCAAAGTACAGCGAGACATGGACATCCATCCACAGGAAGATGACCGGGGGTATCACTAGACTAGCATCCATAGAGTTCAGCATCATATCTTCATCTGCAACTTCTGATCAAAATTAAGCAAGGGTGAGCTCACTTATGGTCAGGGCTCAGTAAGTGGGGGAAAAACTAATGCAAGTTTAACAAGGTGAGGCTAAGGTTGAGCAGTAAGCATTTTAGTTGGTCAACATTTTATTAACAACACCTATCTTACTAATAAGGGTGAATCCCAAGTATTCCCATTTAAACAAAGGTATAAGAGTATATCAAAACACTTAAGTGAAACCACTTAAGCAAAACCATTGGCAGATCATCGGATCTCGATTTATTTCCATCTTCAAGTTCAATTATCATGTGAGGAGTCGAGACTACTCATAACCGTGAGCACGCTGATATATCCGTTTTACACTCTGCAGAGGTGGCGCATCTTTACCCATGAGTCGTGATTCCCTTCTAGCCCGGGTTAGCTAGACCCGTATTCACTTATGAGGTGAATGGCCAGGGTCTCACTACAAGGCTTCTCCCTAGAGTCCTCATTACGCAAATGCTAGAAATGGTCAAACTGCATAGAGCACACCTACCGTAACCAACTTATAGTCTAGACTACAGGGTAAAGCTTTGGGAACTATGCCCGTATCCAATCTGCCTGAGCTAGTACCATAAGCGCTTGCCAGATGCCCCCGTTCCGATCGACCATGACCAGCACCCAACATAAGACTTCCTGGGTGGTCACTCCATGTTCCAATTAATATGCAATAATCTTGTTTAACCATCGGGTTAACAACAATAATGTAAACTTACCATTTGGAACATTAATATCATAAACAGGAGTGACTGCATAAAGTTAAGTTGTAGCAATAGCATAGCTACTTGATTAGATCATAATCCCAGGTTAAACAAGGAGTCGGGTTGGAAAGGTTATCTAAATAGGTAACTCGTCAAATTATGCATATATATCCAAAAGAGTAAACTTTATTAAATGTATTGTTTGGGATCAAACAGAGTATGCAGACAGAGAAGTCCACTTGCCTTGCATATAGCAAACTTGAGATTATTCCATGAAATAGATCTTGATTCTCAACTACTAGATCAACCAGTGAATATCACACAAACAGACAAGAAGAAACAAACACCACTCAATAACATACAACATTCACCATACGCAAAGCTAAAAGAAAGCGTAGCGAAAAGAGCATTCGTTTTTCAAAAACATTACACACAAGGGATATAAAAAAGTATTCTTTTCAAAAATGTGTGATCTATACTTTATAAAACAAGACATGTGCTCAAAAATATCTTAACTAAAATATACAAATATTAGGTTCACCAATTTAATCTTTTATAAAACGTCATATGTGATATGTCTAAGATTTAGATGATAAGACACGTTATAACAATATTAAATCTTTTTAACCTTTTAGAAAAGACATATATTATATCTAAGGTTAATGGGCAACGAAACACGTTATTAATCTTAGAAGCATTATGGAACGTATTATAATTCATTGTTAAACCTTCACATAAGATAAACTAAGATATAAGTCTAAATAGGTTTCATGTGAAAAGATCATTATTATTAAACACCTATTTTATGAAAACTAGGTTATAGGCCCTTAAGTGGATTTTCATGCAAAAGATAATGAACAAATAACTATCTTTTATTTTCATTAGAAAACACATAGCCTATATTATTATATTCTAAGTTAATATATAAAGTAACATTTTAAGTTATAAAGGAATGTAAACTCTTATTACTTTATTTTATACTTTAGGAAAAGCTAAGTGATTCGTATATAATATGAATTAAATTTTATGAAATTATTAATCATGCCATAAATCTAGTTAAGAACAAATTGACTATAGGTTTGATTAATACATTATGATAAAGGATAATTAACCTATTAATTATCTTTAATTCTATTGTAGGAACAAATGATCTAATTCATTAGAAAGGAAATTATGTATAAACTATCATTTTAGTTTATAAAGCAATGACCCTTGTTATCTTTTAATTAAGAAAATATAAATAATCTATTAATTAGACATATATTTATCTCCTATTTTGTTTAAGAAACATATGGTATACATATTGTTTTAAGTTTCTATTTAATACGACTATTCTTTAAACATCTATAATGACCTTGTTAAATATAATATCTATTAAAATGTCATTTAAACTAGAAACAAGTTATCTAATTCTTTAGTAAAAAACCTATATTTATCAACATACTATCATTTTCTTTATTAGGAAAGTATAAGCGCCTAATTAATTTATTTTAACATTATTATAAAATTCTACTATTTCGGGTTTTCTCCTTTCTTTTCTAAATAGAATTTATACATGTGGCTAACATTATTTACTTAATTCTTATAACATTAATATTCTAAGAATTAATTGTAAATTACTAAATGGGACATTTAATAACCTATTCATGGTTATTATGACATAAATAAGCATTTTACTATTCTAAGTAATTAAGTGCTATACTTATGAATACATTTATTATAAATAGTAAAATCTATAAAATCTCATTTGACCGGAAATACATGGCTTAATTCCTATTTCAATTTCTTATATCACTAAAACTATACTTCTATCAATACTAACCGATTATCGCCCCACACACTAAAGCAAAATCAATTATAAACATTTCTAGTATGAAAATCACTGAGTTAGTAAATAGTGACTGTGTTCATTTTTTTAGAATTATAGAATCATACGCATATTTAAAATATTGTCGCAGGGTTCGATTTTGGTTACACGTATACATCGCAAATCTCTAAAATCGTACACGTGAATCGCCAAATCACATCTTCTCAAAATTACAACAATAATTCACAAAATTCATAAATTCAAACATGATAAAAATGAATTCAAATTGTTTTGGGTTGTCTTCAACCTTGGGTGAACGGATGACGGTGAACGGCGTACGGCGTGGATGAACTCCGGCGAGGCACGACAGCGAGCGGTGGTGCTGCTGCGCGCGCGGCCAGGGGTTCCAGGCGCGATGGCGTCGACTCCGGCAATCGACGAACGACAAACGGTGGTTCATCGGCGAGGAGTGAGGGGCAACAGGAGTGAGCTCGGGATGGCTTGGAGAGAGAGGTCCGGCTCCATTTTATAGGTAAGGGCAAGGGGAGATGAGAGGGCGGCCGGCCATGGCTTCAAGATGTCATCAATGTCATCCATGAAGAGAGGGATTAATGGTGAAGTAGAAACTGTCGCAGTAAAGCTTCTTTACTCGCCATGAAGAACGATCGCGGGTTCATGGCTTGGCGGCGGCTTGGTTTCCTGGCGCGGTTGGTCCTGAGTGCTGCTTAGGGTCGGTGTCGCGGTCGCTGCACGGTGCGGAGGAGCGCGCACAGGGCGGGTCGCGCGCTGGTGCGGGGCCGGTCGGTCGGCGTTTCGAGTGTGCAGGGTTGGGTGCGGCTTCGACGCGTCAGCTTCATGGCACGTCATGGAGGCGAGGCAGGGCGCGGGGACCTTGGTCGTCGCGGCTCTCTATCGTCCAGGAGGGGCTCTGCTCGGTGGCCTTGGGCGCGGGGAGTCCCGGCGTCGGGGGAAGCAGGGGCGGGGCGCGCTTGGCTGATTGGCGCGCGGCTCTGCTGGCGACCGAGAGTGAGAGCAGGAGAGAGGAGAGAGAGAAGGAGGGAGAAGGAGTGCAGGGGGCGGCGGTAGCTGCTAGGGTGGCAGGGGGCGGCCGGCTAGGGATTAGGTCAGGAGGGCGCGACTGGGCCTTGTTGGGCTAAATGGGCCAAATGGCCACTAGGGTTTAGTTAGTTAGTTTTTTTTTATTTTTTTCTAATTTTGAATTACATATTTAAATAACCCTAAAATTCATAATTTTTAAACCAAAACTATTTATAAATAAAATATTTATTTTTGGGACTAATAATTATATTATTAATTTACTAGGATTTTCATTTAACAAGAAATGTTATTCAATGTCCAAAATCAATCATGAGCATCCAAAAATTATCCCAAATGAAATAAATAACAAACACTTAAAAGAAAATGTATTATTACAAATATCATTAATAACTAAATGTATTATTTTTATTTAATGATTTTTATAGTGTACAAATCTACCCCTCTTAAAAAGAATCTCGTCCTCGAGATTAAGAAAGGCTAGCACGAAAGCAAAGGAGATACATGGTTTATTTGTAGGTTCTTAGTTCACATTGAACTCTTCTAATATCAAGGAACTTCCTTACTTCTTTGCTCCGCAATGTATACTAATCAAGCGACCTTCATCATCGTACTTATAAAATGGTGGGTCTTCTGAACTATTGCTTAGGTCATGCTTGGCAGCTTTCTTCTCTAGTCGGTCTAGACGCTTTTTGGGACATTCGTGAATAAGATGTCCTTCATTTTTGCCGTAGTAGCAAGCACCTCTTGCTTTGAGTTCTTTGCGAGTCATCTTTGCTTGACCAACAGGGGGTGAGGGTTGATTGGGTGTCTGTATCTCATATAGCTGAGCCTGACTTGATTCTTCTGTTTGGGTATCCATGTGTTTTGTGGCTTTTGCTTGTGGTTGAGGTGGACTAATCATGTATCCAAACATTTTTCTATTCCTTTTGTTGTTCTTCATTCCATTCATCCAATATCTCTGTGACTCATTTTCTTGCTCATAGTTGTTAAGGTAGGAATATTGTCATTGGCATCATTTACTTCCTTTCCATTGGGGTTCATCATCTAGTCAGAGGGTAAAAGAGTTAGTGAGACAGACTGCATAAGAGGCTTGCATGACATTAAGATAAAGAGCTAACACAAATTTTTTTTGATTTCCAATTTCATCATACTACAAGAGTGTACAAGTGTTATTATCCTTAACAGAAATCTTTTGAACTTTATAGGTTTCAGGGCATGATATCCAAATCATCTTTCTGATCCATCAGTATTTCTTTGAGCACAAATTGAGATAAAGACTTGAGCGGGACTTTAGGGCAACTAGAATAGAGCGTCACATTGTTTGCATATAGCAGATGACACCATATTATATTCTCTTTATAAAGAGGCAAAACACAATAGGTGCGAAAGATTCTCCAAATTTATTCATATATCACTTAACACGATTACAAATCTTGAAAGGGGCAACACTTTGACATTTTTTTTTCTCGTGAGACATACTCCTTCTTCTAGCTAAATGATATATTATTCTTCCTTGTCAGATGCACCAATTGGAGGTCGATTGTCTTCAACTACTATTCTTTCTCCAGATGGGGTTTCCAAACACATGGTTCTCTCAGTATGTTGGATTACTGCCTTAGTTCTTTGTAACCAATTCTTTCCAAGAATCACATCCTTTCCATTGTTTCTATCACTATAAGATCAGCTGGAAAATCTATCCCATTGATTTTAACAGTTACATTTGGACATATGTAGTTCACTAACATTTTTCTTCCGGGTGCACTGATAGTCTTCCTTGATCTCAAGGGACACTTAAAGATACCATACTTTGTTGCAAACTGGGCACTAATAAAGGAATGTGTTGTACGAGGATCATACAACACGGTGGCGATGGTTGTGTGAATGACTAGTGTTCCAAAAATTACTGCATTATCATTTGGAATGGTTCCTGTCACTGCATAACTTATCTTTCCTATGGTCTCTTTCCGTTGTTTATTCTTTGTTGATGCATGGGTTTGAGGGTGTTGTCTTTTCTTTTGGACCTTATTGATCTCCACATCCTTCTTAGGACAACCATTAACAAGATGGCCAGTATCACCACAGCCAAAGCAAGCATGACTTGATGAGTTACATGGTGGAGTTGTCTTTACATTGTTTGTAGAAGTTTCTGTGCATTTTTGTTCATATTCCATGTCTGAAGACTGAGATAACTTCATCTCGGAGGTGATCTGTAGTGAACTCTTCTTAGGACAGTTACGAAAGTAATGACCTTCACGTCCACATTGATAGCAAGCTTTTCTTGAAGTTATTTCTTGACTTTTTCCATGTTTCCCTTTTTGTTTCTTGGATCTGATGCGACCACCAGGCTGAAACTGTGTGCAAGTAATAGTCCATCCATCAATGTAACACTCATGTGTTTCTTCTTGGGGCTAGGCATCCTTGTGATGTTTCCTTTTGGGAATACTTTGCAATTCATCAACTGACAGTGAATTAGGTATGAGAGAATCTGCTATTAGTTGTTCTTGAGGAGACATTTGTCTATTTATGCCAGAAAATAAAATTTGGTTCTTCTATTTTGTCGTTTCACTTTCGTTTGCATTGATTTGGCGACAAGAAATTCCATAGTACTCCCAACAACAACATGTTCCAAGGTCACTTGTCTCTTGGTTTGGTTGTGCATCCTTTTGTGTCTTGAATGTCTGTTCATCAGCTGTTTTATTTATAGTGTTGTTTTGACTTGTCAACACACCACATTCTTTGCACTTAGTGACATCGCTTGTAGTTGTCATTCCAAGGTCTGACATCTGTATGGGTATGGAAGAATGGAAGGGACGAAAGGGTTGAGTAAAGACGGATTATAGAGAGCAGAGAAAACTCATCTAAGGTTTTACCTAGCTAACTGATGCCATTGTGGACAAAAGTCACACAATACACCAACAATCATCTCAAAGAAGCAGATGAAACATGAACATAGAGGACAATGGACTCAAGCATACCAGCACAACACAATTCAATTCTACTCATTTAACCAAAACAAAAGGTGAGACAAGGGTTGAAATAAGAAAGATATTATAACATCAAGGAGTTGGGTAAGAATTATCAAGGAGTTAAACAAGACATATTTATTGGTGGCCAAGAGAGAAATAAGATAACCATAAACTATTAAAGTGAAGATAAATGATACAACCAAGGATATGAAGTGAGTTAGGGAGTGTTGGGGGCCTTCGTCTTCCGAAGGTCCTCAAAAACATGATTTAACATTGTTTCCGGAGTTGTAATACATGAATAGGTACCTTCGGATTCGAATCAGAATCACAGTGGGAGAAGCACGAACAATACGAAGATTGACGCAGCGACGAAGCTACGCGCAAGGGAGCTTCGGCATGACAGCAGAAAAGGGAACCGACTTAAAAGGGAAAACGCTATTTAGACCCCGATGAGTTACCTTATAGTCATTAGCAAATGTAAAGGGCATGAATGTAATTTCACGTGGGCTGCGTCCCATGCCTATAAATAGATGAACAGTACCCCCATACTGTTCACGCTGACTTGGCATTTTGCTTTTGCATCACGCTCATACCTTTGCTGTCTATGAAGTCAAAGGTATCAAATGTAATTCAATATTGTTTTTATTTTCTCATGATAATAGAATGGAGATGAATTTATAATGCTATATGATTGTTTATGTCATCTTTTGTATTTTACACGCCTCTTCTATTACCATCTTACCTTCGATATTCGAAGGTATGTCTCTCATGACCTTCGTCTGAAGATCATTATATCCTAAGGGAAATAATGCTTCGAAGGACGAAGGGCGTTGATATTTAACATTTTATGTTGCCTTGTTCTTGATTCATATCATTTGAGAACAAGTCACCAACATTGGCGCCCACCTCCGGTGAATCCATTTCGACCACCTTCGGCAAGCATTGACCTTTGTCATGCCACCGAAGAAAGCTTCAGCGATAGGGGCTGCCGCTCTGCAACCACTGGACCCGAATCAGGAGACCCTTTCTCTTTGAGAGGCCCGAAGCTTGAAGAGGAAGGCCACTAGTCCAACACTCCAGGAGGAGTTGGACCAAGAAATCAGAAACATGGAGATGCTTCATCAACAAGTTCAAAGGAAGAAGGAGAAGATGGCTCGACTAGCCGATCTTCAAAAGCAGATTGACAAAGCCACTGAAGAAGTACGCCATCTTGCCCAAGACGAACAAGAGCGAAGGCCCCAACATAAGGAGCTTCACCAAGAAGGCTTCTTCAACGACGATGGATGGTATGATGATTTTAATCATGATACCTTTACCTTTGACAATGCTTCCCCCTTGGCAGCAGAACTGCAGGCTATCCCATGGCCTCCATCATACAAGCCACCTCAGCTCCCATGTATGATGGACATTCAGATCCGAAGCAGTTTTTGATGAGTTATGAAGCAACTATATCTTCATACGGAGGCAATGCAGCTGTCATGGCCAAGTCCTTCGTCATGGAAGTTAAGAATGTGGCCCAAACGTGGTATTCTTCTCTTCGGCCAGGAACTATTACTTCATGGCAGAAGCTTAAGGATATGCTAGTGACAAGTTTCTAGGGCTTTCAGACGAAGCCAGTCACAGCTCAGGCTCTCTTTCAATGTACACAAGATCATGAGGAGTATCTTCAAGCATACGTCCGAAGGTTCTTGCGCCTAAGAGCACAAGCGCCTATAGTGCCCAATGAAATTGTCATTGAGGCCATGATTAAGGGGCTTCGTCCAGGACCTACTACCCAGTATTTTGCTAGAAAGCCTCCACAGACTTTGGAGAAGCTGCTTCAAAAGATGGATGAATACATTCGGGCTGACAATGACTTTCGCCAAAGAAGAGAGGAAGCCTACAGGTTCTCTAAGATGACCAGGGGCTTCGGAGGAAGAATCCACCTAAGACATGTTAGGTCAATTCACTGCACCCAGAGTGACAATAGAGGAAGTCAACAACAGAAAGCATCTAGGCCCCTGGTTGGTTTTAGTGATTAATGACAACGTAATATTACATGTGACTAACGTGTGTTTTGCAGAGACAAATGGTAAGTTAGGTCGCATGACAGGTAGAAGTACTACTACGGTGAAAACAATCCCGGACATAAGAACTCGAAGCGACGGCTAAAACGACGAAACAAAAGGTGAAGGTCTACGGAGTCCGAGTGTCAAGGAGATGTGGACACTCGCATTTTAGTTAGGTCTTTTATTCTCTTTTAGCCGTACTATAAAGAGGGGTTGTCGATGAGTAGTTTGACCAAGAGAGTTCTAGTGTAGTGTTGGTGCACAATCACACTCATACACAGTGCTAGGTGTCACTCTAGAACTCACACTCAAGTTAGAACGAAAACCGATTTGAAAAACAGCTGAAAAACAAGAGTTAGTGTTTCTGGCGTTGGGGCACCGGACTGTCCGGTGTGCACCGGACTGTCCGGTGCACCCTCTGCCAGATGGGGCCAGCCTGGTCCGCGGCAGAGACTTTGGCTCCGCGGAAACCCGAGAGCGCAGCGTTCAGAGTTGAATTTTAGTGGCACACCGGACACCGCACCAGACTGTCCGGTGTGCACCGGACAGTGAACTGTTCATTGTCCGGTGCGCCATGAGTCCAACGGCTACCTGTCAGAACTAGCCGTTGGAAACGACCGTTGGCGCACCGGTGGCACACCGTTGGCGCACCGGTGGCGCACCGGACTGTCCGGTGCGCCATCGCGCAGTGAATTGCCTGTAACGGCTAGTTGGTGGGTGAGGGCTATTTATACCCCCTCCACCCACCATATTCAATGTCTTGCACTCCACATTTATTCCAGCACATTGGTAGAGCTTTGCAAGCACCAAAAGCCTAGTGAGGAGATTAGAGAATCATAATCCGCGTTTGTTCCTCATTAGCGCTAGTGAGAGCCACCTAGAGCACACACCACTTGCATTAGGCTTCTCTTGGTCAAGCGAAAGTCTACGGCTTGTTACTCTTGGTGATCGGCATCACCTAGACGGCTTGGTGGTGTTGGGAGCTCGGTGATCACCGTGAAGATCTTGTTGGTGACCCGACTCAAGTTTGTAAGCGGTCTCGAGGGATCCACCGCGCCGGAGTGGCAAAGGATCATCTCGTAGTGAGCACTTGGTTCTTGCGAGGACCAAGGGGGAGCGATACCCTTGCGCGGGTGCTCCAACGAGGACTAGTGGAGAGTGCCGACTCTTCGATACCTCGGGAAAAATTGGAGGAGTCTTCTAAACTTTGCTTTACATTCCGCACTTAATTCAAGCACTTTACATTGTGTATTTGTTTAGCAAGTATTTGAAGTATTATCTTAGCTTTGTTGCATCTCTAGTATTATTTTCTTAGTGCTAGTTGTTGGGGTGAAGTTGGGCTCTTGCTTATCTCTTGCTTAGGTTTTAATTAGTGTTGATTTTTAGAAAAGCCCAATTCACCCCCCCTCTTGGGCATCGTGATCCTTTCAATTGGTATCAGAGCCTTGTTGCTCATAGATTAGCTTAATCGCTAGAGTTACGATGTCCGGTGGGGATGGACCTCCTCCCGTTTTTGATGGTGACGATTTTCCTTATTGGAAAATTCGTATGGAAGCATACTTAGAGGCTATAGACATTGGTGTCTATAAAGCCGCCACACAAGGGTTCCCCGAACCTAGAGATCCCACAAATCTTGTAGGTGATGAGTTCAATTATGAGAAATGGAATGCTAAGGCCAAAAACACCCTTTTTAGAGGCCTTTGCAAAGATGTGTTTAATAGAGTAAGAAATCATAAAAATGCTCATGATTTGTGGATGGACATTTGTGCTCTACACGAAGGAACTAGAAGTGAACGTGAGGAAAGATATCACATAGCCATGCGAAAGCTAAATTCTTTTGAAATGCTTACTAATGAAAATGCAAATGCTATGTACTCACGACTTAATATTCTTGTAGAGGAAGTCAATGGATTGGGGCTTACTCAAATCTCACAACCGGATGTTGTGAGGAAGATTCTCAGTGTCCTCCCAATAGACAAATATGGACACATTGTCACTGTGCTACATCAAATGGATCTTTCGGTTACCACACCTACACAAATTTTGGGAAAGATCAATGCCCATGAAATGTACATGCACATCAACGACAAAGAAGAATCATCTTCCAAAAGAAAGGATTTGGCTCTCAAAGCAAATCATGAAAGAAAAGGAAAAGCAAAAATACAAGTTGAGGAAGAATCCTCAAGTGATGATGACCTTGATGCAAACATTGCCTTGATGGTAAGGAAGACCACCAAGATGTTGAAGAAGCTAAGTAGAGAAGGCATCAAATTTGATTCAAGAAAGAAGAAGTTCTTTTCCAACAAAAGAAAGCCCATTTCTGAGATGGACTGCTACAACTGTGGTGAGCTTGGTCATCTTGCTCATCAATGCAACAAGCCCAAGAAGAACAAGTTCAAGGGCAAGAAAGAAGATGACAGCGATGATGAAAAGAAGGAAAAGAAATTCTTCAAGAGGAAGGATGGAAAGCAAAAGAAGTTTCACAAGAAGAAGAATGGAAAGGCATATATTGTTGGCGACTGGCTCACCGACATCGAATCATCAAGTGGGTCTTCTTCAAGTGAAGAAGAAAATGATGAAAAAGTTGCCGCCATCGCCGGGGACTTCTCTTCACCACCACCATCGCCATCATCTACTTCTCACCTATGCCTCATGGCTAGGGGTGAACGGAAGGTACAAAATGATATTAATATTGCTGATGATAGTGATAGTGATAGTGATGAAGAATTTGCTTCACCTTCATATGATGAGTTAGCTGACTTACTTAAAGAATATACTCAAATCATTAGAAAGTCAAAAGCTAAATGTGATAGGTTGAAAAATGAAAATGAATCTTTAAATGCCAAGTATGACATAGTTATAAAGGCTAGTGATGAAATAAAAGAAGAAAATAAAACTATGTCATCAACTGTGAATAAGCTCACAAATTCCCTAAAAGAGGCTAAGGAAAAATATGACAAATTAAATGAAGCTAATAGGGAGTTGCAAAATAGACTAGTAAAGATCAAGGAAGAATATACTCAAATTAAATTTGATCATGACAATCTTCTTGTTGAAAATGAACTTTTATCTTGCAAAACACATGAGGCTATTAACCCTGTTGTTAAGCTTGATGTAGCAACCTCATGTGATGATTTGATTCAAGAAGAGCAAACTAGTCTACATGCTGAATTGACTGAAAAAGTTGAAGTCCTGACTTTAGACAACCAAAAATTGAAGAATTACCTGACTGATGCAACTACTAGAGGAAAAATTGCTATTGAGAACAATGATTTCAACAATGAGTTGGTAGTGGATAATCAAAGGCTTAAGAATGAGGTCAAGAAACTAAAAAGTGAAAATGAACATCTTGCAACAAGTGTGCAAAAGTTCAACAAGGGTCAATACCTCCAAAATGAGCTGCTTATGAACACTGTTATGAAAAGTAACAAGAGTGGTATTGGATACAATGCTTTTGTGCAAAAGAAAGCTACCACTCAATACAAGCCGAAGCAGACTCACAAGCCTATCAAATGCTTTGAGTGTGGAAATGAAGGTCACTTTGCCCACAACTGCAAAGCCAAACCACCAACTCCCCTGCCTAAGCACTCAAGACCATTTGCTTTCAATGCTCACTATGTTCTAAGAAAGGTTGCAAATGGAAAGGTTAAGGTCACATTCCTAGGTCCACCAAACAAGAATAGACCTAGACAAATCTGGGTGGCAAAGTCCTTAATTGAGAGAGTCACTGGTCCTATGCAATATAGGGCCCTCAAAACTCAAGCTTGAATTGTCTGTGAATGTAGGTGAACTACAAGACCGGTGGGAGCCATTGGGTTATTGATAGTGGATGCACACAACATATGACAGGCAACCCACGGATGTTCACCTCTCTAGATGAAAATGTTGATGGTCAAGATAAAATCACATTTGGAGACAATTCAAAAGGAAAAGTGCAAGGACTTGGCAAGGTGGCTATCTCAAATGATTTATCAATATCAAATGTTCTCTTAGTTGCACCTTTGAGCTTCAATTTATTATCAGTGGGTCAACTCTGTGATCTTGGACTTCAATGCTTATTCACTCCAACAGAGGTTATTGTAACAAAGATGGATGATGAATCAATTGTATTCAAGGGATTTAGATACAACAACCTCTACTTAGTGGATTTCACTTCTGAAGATGCAGACTTAAGAACTTGCCTCTTCACCAAAGCTTCTCTTGGATGGCTTTGGCATAGGAGGCTTGCACATGTTGGAATGAGCACACTCAAGAAGGTATTAAAGAAAGATATGGTTAGAGGATTAAAGGATGTGGTGTTTGAAAAAGACAAGCCATGCAGTGCATGTCAAGCTGGAAAGCAAGTTGCTAATACACATCCCACTAAAGCTTTCATGTCAACATCAAGGCCACTGGAACTACTTCATATGGATTTGTTTGGACCTCCAAATTATGTCAGTGCCGGTGGCAACCTCTACTGTCTAGTGATTGTTGATGACTTCTCAAGATACACTTGGGTGTTCTTTCTCCATGACAAATCTGAAGTTGCATCTATATTCAAGAAGTTTGCCAAGAAAGCACAAAATGAATTTGATTGCAAGATTAAGAAAATTAGAAGTGACAATGGCAAAGAATTTGACAACACCAACATTCATGAGTACTGTGATGAAATTGGGATCAAACATGAAGTATCTGCCACATACACACCTCAACAAAATGGAGTTGTTGAAAGGAAAAACAGGACCTTGATCACTCTTGCAAGAACAATGATTGATGGGTATAACACACCGGAGAGGTTTTGGGCCGAAGCTGTCAACACTGCTTGTTATGCATCAAACAGGCTATTTCCTCACCGGCTACTTGAGAAGACTCCTTATGAACTGCTAAATGGGAAAAAGCCAGACGTCTCCTTCTTCCGGGTGTTTGGGTGCAAATGCTACATCTACAAGAAACGTCATCACCTAGGGAAGTTTCAAAGACGTTGTGATATTGGTTTTCTTTTGGGTTATTCATTAAAGTCCAAAGCATATCGAGTATTCAACCATGCCACTGGTATGGTAGAAGAAACATATGATGTGGAATTTGATGAGACTAATGGCTCCCAAGGAGCACTTGAAAATCTTGATGATGTAGGTGATGAGCCACTAAGGGAAGCAATGAAGAACATGCCTATTGGAGCTATCAAACCAAAAGAAGATGAAGAAGAAGTGCAAATCATTGACAGGCCTTCTTCATCAAATGTACCACAAGATGATGAAAAAGATGAGAGGCATGCAAATGAAGATACATTTGTCTCTCATGAACAAGCAAGGGTACAAGCCGAAGATGTTGATGCTCCAGGATCTTCTTCCCAAGTGGTTAACAGAAGAAACTCATCACTACTTCAAGCTCATCCTCAAAACCAAATCATCGGGAGTCCTTCACAAGGGGTTATTACTCGATCACATAGACATGCTTCTTTTATTGAACATCACTCTTTTGTTTCTTGTGTTGAGCCTACTTGTATAGATGAGGCGCTACAGGATCCGGACTAGGTGAATGCCATGCATGAAGAACTTAACAACTTCACCCGTAACGAAGTTTGGACCCTGGAGAAGCCTCCACAAGATGCAAGAATCATTGGAACAAAGTGGGTGTTCAGAAACAAACAAGATGATCAAGGTGTAATTGTAAGAAACAAGGCAAGACTTGTCGCGAAGGGATTCTCTCAAGTTGAAGGCTTAGATTTTGGAGAGACCTTTGCACCGGTTGCTCGACTGGAAGCCATCCGTATCCTTCTTGCATATGCATCATGCTATGATATAAAACTTTATCAAATGGATGTAAAAAGTGCATTTTTAAATGGCTTCATAAATGAACTTGTATATGTTGAGCAACCACCTGGATTTGAAGACCCTAGATATCCTAACCATGCTTACAGGTTGTCCAAGGCGCTATATGGACTAAAGCAGGCTCCAAGGGCTTGGTATGAGCGCCTTCGCGACTTCCTCATCGACAAGGGCTTCAAGATCGGGACCGTCGACACAACTCTCTTCACAAAGAAACATAACGGTGATATTTTCATTTGTCAAGTATATGTTGATGATATAATCTTTGGCTCGACAAATGACTATCATTGCAAGGAATTTGGTGAGTTGATGTCGAAGGAGTTCGAGATGTCAATGATTGGTGAGCTAACATACTTCCTCGGCTTTCAAGTCAAGCAAATGAAAGATGGTAACTTTCTCTCACAAGAGAAGTATACCAAAGACTTGTTGAAAAGGTTCAACATGGAGAAGTGCAAACCAATCAAGACCCCCATGCCTACAAATGGACATCTTGACTTAGATGAGGGAGGTAACCCGGTTAATCAAACTCTCTACCGTTCTATGATTGGTAGTTTATTATACCTTACCGCATCTAGGCCCGATATTATGTTTAGTGTCTGCATGTGTGCTAGATTCCAATCTAATCCTAAGAAAGCCCATCTTCGCGCTGTTAAGAGAATTCTTAGGTATCTCAGGCACACCACAAGCGTTGGTCTGTGGTATCCCAAAGGAGCTACTTTTGATTTAATTGGCTATTCCGATTCGGATTATGCCGGTTGCAAAATTGATAGGAAAAGTACTTCTGGGGGATGCCATCTGCTTGGTAGATCACTAGTTTCATGGACATCCAAAAAGCAAAACAGTGTTGCCTTGTCAACTGCCGAAGCGGAATACATTGCCGCGGGTGCTTGTTGCACACAGATTTTATATATGAAACAAACCCTTCTAGACTATGGCGTAGTTCTAGAAAAGGTACCTTTGTTGTGTGACAATGAGAGTGCTGTTAAAATTGCTAATAATCCTGTTCAACACTCTCGCACCAAGCACATTGATATCCGTCATCATTTCCTTAGAGATCATGTTGCTAAAGGAGATATCATTTTAGAAGGAGTGAGGTCGGAAGATCAATTAGCGGATATTTTCACTAAGCCACTTGATAAGACCCGCTTTTGCATGTTGAGGAATGAACTAAATATTCTTGATCTCAGAAATTTTGTGTAAAATGTCAAATGGTGTTGTCAAGCCTGCATTGCATGTTTAAATTCCTTGTATTGCATCTAGGGCTTGTCTAACCTAGTTAAGATAACCGCCAACAAAGCGAGTGAAAAAGCTTAACTCGGGTCAAACTTGACAAGTCTTAGTTTTTAAGCTTTTAGCACTTGAATTCTTACTTTTTATGCAATTGTTGGTTCTTGAAATATGCATGAGGTACTGCACTTAGGGGGAGTATTCAAAACTCAAATCACTCATGAAAAACCCCTAGTGCAAGCCAAAATGCAAATTTCACCATTTGCCTACTTTCTCTAAAAATTATCTAGCCTATGGCAAAATATTTTGAAAAGTATATGAGGGTGCCAATACCTGTCCCAACAAGTGTTATTTTGTGTGATTATAAGTTGGGATTTGGTTTGGTTGGGAGTTAGATAGAAATTCAAAATTTTCCAAACTCTCCTCTGTCTGGGCTCACCGGACAGTCCGGTGTGCACCGGACACTGCACTGTGCAATGTCCGGTGCACCGGCAGCTGCGTGCGCTAAATCAGTTTTCCTGTGCGCTGTCCGGTGGTTCACTGGACAGCTACTGTGCGCTGTCCGGTGTGCACCGGACAGGCACTGTAGGCTGTCCGGTGCGCCCATCTCGCGTTTTAAAAAATGGCCTCCAGCCCGACCGAGCCAGAGGCTCCTTTTATTTCCCAGCCGCCGCCAGTGCTCTCTGTCCAGTGGCGATTTCCTCTCCCCCCCGCCGGCGATCTCCACCGGCGACCACCATCTCCGGCCGTGCTCCGGCGATCTCCTGATGTTGCGCTCGTTCCCCCTCCCTCGGTGAGCAGCTCTCAGCTCTCCTCTCCCTCTGTCTCTTTCTCTGATCTCTGAGACAGTACACCACCTCTTGTGCCTAATTCAAAATTTCTGTGAAATCCTTTGCATCCAGTTGGTGGATTGTGTTCCCCTGTCCCTATTTCATACCCCTGCAGGTCCTTGGCTCCTTCGGGAGGGCATTCCCACCTCAAATGGCCCTATTCCTAAAACCCTAACTCCTCGCACACCATGTGCTCGATGAAATGCCCAAACCAGCCAAACTTGCTCCAATTGAACCCAATTTTTTCAGACACTTTCACCACATTTCCAGTAACCTTCTTGCCAAATTTCACGCCAATCCGAGATCCCAGGCTTAAATTTCACCAAAATTCCCGTTTTGCGCGATCGTTTCCGAGCCGAGTGCCCAAAACCCTATTTCTTCGCCTAAATTCAAACCTAGCACACACTTCACTCATATTGACCTATATAAACCTATTCGTGAAGTATCGGCTCAATCCCACATCATTTAGTGCCTCAATTCAAATTCCAATCATCCTATGTCTCTATTTGTCTGTTAAACGCCGTTTTCACGTCGTTTGACTTATTGATCGTCCTGTCTCGTGCCATTTCTCTCTGTGTATGTATTTATTCACATTTCATATGCTTATGATTATGTGACTAATACGTGCTCACCTCTTCTGTCATTTCAGTGACCTTGTGTGACCGTGTGCCGTCTCCCGTCCTGCCTGGATCGTCACCTCTTGTGTGAGCTTTCCAGGTAGACATCTCACTCTTTGCTAAATCTATCGGTCACTTTTGCTCCGTGCTTAGTCTCTCTATCTCATTTGCAGACTTTGGTTCAGGATGCCGCGCACGAAGAATGTGTCGGCGCCAGGGGGAGGCGATGATGAGGATCCTCGTCGCCCCTTCAGGCAGGTCCGGGGCAAGACTATTCACTTGGAGCAGCAGGAAGGCCGCAAGAAGCGGCGTACGGACAGAGCAGCCCGTGCAGCGGCAGCAGCTGCAGCAGCCGCTGCGCAGGCCGAGCTTGGAGATCAGCCGCAGACTCCGTCAGATCAGATCGCATATCGTGTTCGTCGTCTCGCCTCCCGGCGCTCCTCCACTCACACCTCCTCTGCTTCCACTCCGCCACCCACTCTGCCTGCTCCCGTCACTCCCATTGCGCCATCCACCACCACAGACATACCCACTACCTCCACCACGCCAGCTTCCACTGCTCCTCCTCCTCCCGCTCCCGCTTCAGCTCCTCCTGTCCCTCCACCTCGATTCCGGGAGCGCGATGAGACTGAGGTACAGCCACTTGCTGCGGATCCTCGTCTGTTTGACCTTCAGCGTGCTACAGTGGCACGGGTACGTAGGTTCAGATACGTACCCGTGGAGTCTTGGCTACCAGCTCAGAGAGACCCTGCAGCAGGTGCCCTTTTCAGCACACGTTCTCAGGAGTCGTTTTTTAGAGCTCAGATGTCTGCTCAGATAGCTCTGCGAGTACACCGGCTTTTGGATCTTCCAGCCTTTCTGCTTGCAGCCGGTGCTGACTCTGAGGCGCACCTCACCTATCTGCCTGGCCTTCAGACTCTTTTGACTACCAGCGGCAGGTACGTTGAGGAGTGGGTACGAGTCTTCTACGCCTCTGTTTGGATTGACCCGGATCATCACTGGATGAGGTTTCGCTTTGAGCGTGAGGATGTCACTATTACTGCCAGTCAGATCCGCCAGCTTTTTGGATTTCTCGAGTCGACGACTCGTCTTCACAGTCTTTGCTATGGCACTTCTGACCCTCCTCGTCGCCCTCACGGCGGTGTGGCTCCGGGTACAGCTCACATCGCGGCTCTGTTCCGCCCGCCCTTCTCAGATGGGTCGCGATGTTCACCAGCAGATTTTACTACCGCAGCAAAGTACTTATATGAGCTTATCAGACGGACTCTTCTGCCGAGGATGGGATACAGGGAGGCTACCACTCATATTCAGCTTTGGCTCCTTGGTGCCCTGGTCTCCCACTCTGAGTTTGACGTTGTGGATTTCCTGATTTGTGAGATCGAGGACACCGTTTTGGATGGGATTCGTGCTCGTCGGCAGCTGCCCTATGCTCACTACTTATGCCACATCTTTGCGCAGCTGATACAGCCCCCTCGATTTCAGAGCACCCTTGAGGCCTCACGCCTCGTTTTTGGATCCTACCGTCCTGCGCCTGAGATTCCTGTGCCAGCTTCTGCTCCTGTTTTTGACTCTCAGGCCGAGGATGCAGCTCTTCGTCAGTTTGACACTCAGGGTACAGCAGCTGATGATGATGATGATGATTTTGGGATTCCTCCTCCGCCTCCTATGCCTCAACGCTCACATGATCATGAGGCTGGGAGTTCTAGTGCTGCCCCTGCTCCTCCTCAGGCTTTGGACCCTGCTCTTGCTTCGATTCTTCAGACTCTCACTCAGCAGCAGGCTCACATGGCAGCGCAGCAGGCTCACATTTTAGCCGAGCAGGCTCACCTGGTAGCTGAGCAGGCCCGGTTATCCGAGAGGATGCTCTCGATGTTTCAGAACGTGCAGGACAGGCAGGATTCGTTTCAGCAGCAGCTTCTTCAGGATCGGGCTGAGAGTAGGGCATTCATGGCTCTCATGCTACAGCAGTCCGGTGTCTCAGTTCCTCCGGTTCTGTCTGCTCCACCTCCTCCGCTTCACGCTCCTGTGGTGCCATCGATTCTGTCAGGACCCCCTGTTGGTACCTCTCCGCTCCGGCCGGTCACTTTGGCGTTCACCTCTCCGGCGCTCAGCTCTGTCTGCCCACAGCCGCCAGTGCCACCAGCATCTGCTGTTATCACTACCGCTGTGGCAGTATCTGTCTCCGCCTCTGTTCCGGCAGCTCCTGCAGCGCGGCCTCCGTCCGAGTCAGTACCAGCTCCAGCTTCTACCGCAGATCCTGGATCCGAGACTGACTCTGACCCTCCGCCAGCGTTCGCTCTGCTGCCTCGACCGCGATCGGATGTGCCCCCACCGCCTCCTCCTGCTTCAGATGTTTAGGTTCAGGGCCCTTTTGGTGTTTGACGCCAAAGGGGGAGAGATATGAGTTGTGAGAGTTAGGGGGAGTTAGAGAGTTAGTAGAGAGTCATGTTGATGTAATATATGTGCTTGCTACTCTCTGTACTAGCTTGATGTTTTTGGCTCACAAACTCGTCATATACTCTCGTTGCTTGATTGACTGTGTGTATTATGTTTTCACCTTATATTTTATCACCAGTCTTCTAGTTCTTGTTTCATTGATTTAACTTCACCTTTATATGAACAAGAATCTTATGATGTGTATGCGCTCACTCTTATTATTATGGTACACGTTCTTTCTGTCAAAGATTACTGAGTATAACTAACCATTCTTTCTATTGACAGAAACTTCAAAACAAACTACTCTCACAAAACTTGTAGGGTTGTCATCAATCACCAAAAAGGGGGAGATTGAAAGCATCTAGGCCCCTGGTTGGTTTTAGTGATTAATGACAACGTAATATTACATGTGACTAACGTGTGTTTTGCAGAGACAAATGGTAAGTTAGGTCGCATGACAGGTAGAAGTACTACTACGGTGAAAACAATCCCGGACATAAGAACTCGAAGCGACGGCTAAAACGACGAAACAAAAGGTGAAGGTCTATGGAGTCCGAGTGTCAAGGAGATGTGGACACTCGCATTTTAGTTAGGTCTTTTATTCTCTTTTAGCCGTACTATAAAGAGGGGTTGTCGATGAGTAGTTTGACCAAGAGAGTTCTAGTGTAGTGTTGGTGCACAATCACACTCATACACAGTGCTAGGTGTCACTCTAGAACTCACACTCAAGTTAGAACGAAAACCGATTTGAAAAACAGCTGAAAAACAAGAGTTAGTGTTTCTGGCGTTGGGGCACCGGACTGTCCGGTGTGCACCGGACTGTCCGGTGCACCCTCTGCCAGATGGGGCCAGCCTGGTCCGCGGCAGAGACTTTGGCTCCGCGGAAACCCGAGAGCGCAGCGTTCAGAGTTGAATTTTAGTGGCACACCGGACACCGCACCGGACTGTCCGGTGTGCACCGGACAGTGAACTGTTCATTGTCCGGTGCGCCATGAGTCCAACGGCTACCTGTCAGAACTAGCCGTTGGAAACGACCGTTGGCGCACCGGTGGCGCACCGTTGGCGCACCGGTGGCGCACCGGACTGTCCGGTGCGCCATCGCGCAGTGAATTGCCTGTAACGGCTAGTTGGTGGGTGAGGGCTATTTATACCCCCTCCACCCACCATATTCAATGTCTTGCACTCCACATTTATTCCAGCACATTGGTAGAGCTTTGCAAGCACCAAAAGCCTAGTGAGGAGATTAGAGAATCATAATCCGCGTTTGTTCCTCATTAGCGCTAGTGAGAGCCACCTAGAGCACACACCACTTGCATTAGGCTTCTCTTGGTCAAGCGAAAGTCTACGGCTTGTTACTCTTGGTGATCGGCATCACCTAGACGGCTTGGTGGTGTTGGGAGCTCGGTGATCACCGTGAAGATCTTGTTGGTGACCCGACTCAAGTTTGTAAGCGGTCTCGAGGGATCCACCGCGCCGGAGTGGCAAAGGATCATCTCGTAGTGAGCACTTGGTTCTTGCGAGGACCAAGGGGGAGCGATACCCTTGCGCGGGTGCTCCAACGAGGACTAGTGGAGAGTGCCGACTCTTCGATACCTCGGGAAAAATTGGAGGAGTCTTCTAAACTTTGCTTTACATTCCGCACTTAATTCAAGCACTTTACATTGTGTATTTGTTTAGCAAGTATTTGAAGTATTATCTTAGCTTTGTTGCATCTCTAGTATTATTTTCTTAGTGCTAGTTGTTGGGGTGAAGTTGGGCTCTTGCTTATCTCTTGCTTAGGTTTTAATTAGTGTTGATTTTTAGAAAAGCCCAATTCACCCCCCCTCTTGGGCATCGTGATCCTTTCAACAACAAAGGCCACAGTATTCCTCACACGCTTCGGGGCAGCAACAAAGCTCTTTCCGACCGCTAGCTCCAAGAGGCAGAGGCGTCAGGGGCTTCGGAGGAAGGTTTGGGGATCAGCCTAGAAAAATTTATTGCTTATTCTGTGGTGAGGACAAGGGCCATACTACAAGGATGTGCCATGTCACCATTCAGAAACAAAAGGAGATAGCGGAAGCTGCAGCTCGGCAAAACTAGCCGAAGCAGGTCATGCATACTGCTTCATATCACTCACCCTACATACCAGAGTATGTGGGTAACCATCCTGCAACATCTGTTGCTTCGGCTAGTCAGCCACAGGCATCTTGGCCACAGCCTCCACCTTCGCCACCACTATAGCCTGTATTCACGAGGCCAGCAGCCAGAAGGGAGCCAACAGACCCATCTGCTGCGAGATTTCAGGGAGGAGTCCGAAGCTCGCACAGTCAACAGTACTGTGCCAGAATCGAAGCATATCTATTGAGAGATATCCTACCCCTGAAATAGTTTTTACATTCATTGTCATTTTCTTTTTTAATAAGGAACAATTATTGAAAACCTAGTTCCCTTGTCATTTTCAATTTCCTGTAATAGCTTCGTTCTTGTCACTCGCACAGTCAACAATACTGTGCCAGAATCGAAGCATATCTATTGAGAGATATCCTACCCCTGAAATAGTTTTTACATTCATTGTCATTTTCTTTTTTAATAAGGAACAATTATTGAAAACCTAGTTCCCTTGTCATTTTCAATTTCCTGTAATAGCTTCGTTCTTGTCATAGCGAAATATATCTTCTCCACAGACTCACGAAGTCCAAAAAGTCGCTGAAGCACAAAAGTCGTGCCTAATGAAACGAAGGCCTAAAAATCACATTGCAAGTATCCCCGAAGCTACCAAAAGTCGTTCTAAGGAATGCAGCGTAAGTTTGCCGAAGATACAAAAAGTCGTTCCTAAGGGAGCACAACGTAAGTTTTCTGCTCAAAAGTCGTTCCAAAGGGAATGCAGAGCCAAATACCGCCAAAATATAAGGCGAAGTGCGAAAAGTCAATGCGAATACTGCCGAAATAGAAGGCGAAGAAGTTCAAAAGACGTTCCTAAGGGATTGCAGAACTTACAGCGAAAAGTCAGCGCTGATACACAGAAAAATAAGCGGTGAAGCCGAAAAATAAGCGGCAAAGAGATTGTGTATTCCACTATGGGGGTGTGAGTGTGTGTCTTTGGCATAAATATCATTTTGCACAACATAACATCATCACATCATTTCGCATAATATAGCATCATACATCATATTGCATCAATGGCACAAGAAGGGGATACAATGTTGACCTTCGGAGAATGCTTCGAAAAAAATGAAATTGTGCTAAGGCACAAAATAAGTTTGAAGAAATACAGCTTCATCAGCTCTAATGTGGAGGAACAAATCTATTGTTGACGAAGCATTAATGTTTTTGCGATGATTGGAGGATTTTTTACGAAGCATAGAAGCTCTTCTTTACGAAGCATGAAAAGAAGAGAAGGTGTTTTTTCGCCAAAGGCTCAAAACGGTATGTACATAAAAGTTTCATGCATCGCAAAGAAATAAATTGCAAAACCATTCATATATTACATTCAAAACCTACGATCACCGAATATTACAAGCATGTTCTAGCAAATGTTACATTAATATTCTAGCAATGTTTTTACAAATAGCTATTCTTTTTTCTTCAGGACTTCTTCTGCAGCTTCGGTTAATAATTTCGTAACAACTTCGTCCACAATAGCTTCGGCCATATTAATAATTTCTACTGTCTTCTTTGTCTCTGGGTCGGCCAACGGGTCAAAGGGCTCTGGGGGTGGAGATAGTTCAGCTGCAATAGAAGATATAAATTAGTTCGAAATCACAAAAATAAGCAATAAAGTTAAAAGCCATTAAGTAATACCTATCTGTTTTTCAAGTTCCGCAGCTTTTTCAGCTGCTTTTGTTGCTTCTCGAGCGTCATGAATGTCTTTTTCATTATTTCATGCGCCATTCCTCGGTCGCCATTTTCCCAAATATCAGTGAAAAATTTTCCACCTATTAAGCTTGCTTCGGCCGAGGGGTCCTTCGTATCATCAATAGACAAAGCAGTTTCGGCTTGGACCAAAGTTTTAACATGATCGCACCCTGCTTTCTCCAAAATAGCTACAACTCCCCTCGCACCAGAGAACGTGCATACGTCCCCGTGGTCGCTCAGAATTTCTTCAAAAGCTTCGGCTTTGCTGCTGATCCACTCAATTACGCCCTCAGGGTCGCCTCTTATGAAGTTGTCTTCGCTTGAGTATGCGCCCACGTTGGCGAAGCTAGTTTTTATCTTTTTGACGCATTCTATAGATTTTTCAAAACATCTTTCTTTCGACGAGCGAAGCTCTGCAACTGTTTTTTCAAAATAATTTTTCAGTACTCACTGGCATCTCGGTCAACTTCGGCAATAGCGCATTTCAATTTGGCTTCGGCCAGTTGTTTTTGAAGGTTTTCAATCTCATTCCTTTGGATTTTAGATTGAGCCTTGAAGTTAGCTTCATCCCCCTTTACTTTGTCCACCAATGTAAGTAGAATTTTATATTTCTCCAAAGCTTCGTTCCTCAGCTTGATAACCTCTGTTCGAAGGTTGTTGAGGGCAATAGTGCTACTCTCGTCTTCGGCATTCTTTTGCGCCCTTAAGGCGTTGCTAAGTATTAAACCCTATATGAAAAAATGTATTGGTTAATATAAGAACAAAAGAATAATTCAAAAATTCATAAACTTCCAAATACGCAATTTTTGTACCTTCAGACTGTTATATGCAAGGCTATCCGCAAGATCCTCCTTCGTCATGGCGCAGAGGCCAGCTTCAAGCTTCAGGAACCCCATACTTCTAGCCATCTCCCGGCAGACAGTTAATTCTTTGTTCTCTGGGAGGCAGTACAAGAAGTCATCTTCATCTGTGCCGTTAAACACTAAGGCCCCTTTCGGGTACTTCAGTTCTCGGGCATAGTGTTTAGCTTCAAAAATTTCTTTTTCAGATAACCTTTTTCCCGAAGCATGTCGAATAATATAATCAAGAACTTCGGAAGACACTTCGGGAGTAGGTGCGACAACTTTTTCAAGCAAAATCTGTTTTATAGCTTCTTCTCCCGCCGCGTTTCTCCAGTTTCTGAGGATTTCTCCTTGACGGGCTTTGAAGGCACAGCTTCGGCTTTCATCGGCCTGGCTCATCGTAGCTTTGGCTTCGGTTACCTTTTCCTTGGTTTCAATCTGTGCCTTCGAAGCCTTGGCAATTTTCCCTGGAATAGAGCTTGAAGCTTTTATTGTCTCCAGCACATCTAACACACTAGCCATCCTTTTTCTCTTGGGGGTTGCTGCCAAACCTTTTTGTGTCTTCGGCACCTCCACTCCTGCCGAAGGGCTTAAAACTTCTAATGTTTTCGTCTCTTCGATTCTCGGTTCTTCAATTTTGTCAGTCTTCGGCATTGCAGCCGGCTCTTCAATCTTCTGCGTAAGAGCAGGTTCTTTGGCTTCAATAGCTGAAGAAGTCTCACTGCCAAATTCAGGCACCATGGCCGGCTCAATGTAGCGCGGTCGGTGAGTAAGGACCATCAACTTTTTCCTTTTCGGTGCCGGCTCGCTTGAGGTAGCCGGAGCAGCAGCCTTCCCAGAGGTTGCACCCTTTCTTTTCTGCCCCCGTGGCGGGTAGCGATAGTCAGGGTACACAAATCCGATAGCATCAAAAACTCTATTTAGCCTTTTCTTTTTTTGGCTCCCAAAGGCCGCAGATAGTGCATTATCTTCTGACTTGGAGTATGCGCCATGTAGTTCATCACTAGTATTTTCAACACAATTCAGCCAATCATCGTCTGGTTTGATAAATTGATCTCCAAACCTAAAAGTATATTTCAATCGAACCAAACCACCTTCGCTAGGGTTAGTGATGGTTTCCCTTGGCATATTCTGAAGGCTATATGCTCTTGAAGCAAGTCCCTTGTCCCAACAAAAGAGCAAATTATGCTGAAAGCCCTTCGGCATTCTTCGACTGCCTCGTCAATTTCAACCTTCGGCTTTTGGAGGCCGAAGTGGGACCAAATGGGGCGCATGATGATCTCTTTAATATCTTCTCTCACCTTTAAATCATTCTTTACATAGAACCATTCTTTCATCCAGTCTCCGGGCCACCTCTTCCGGAATGTTGGCACTCGTCGGAGCAGGCAACAAAGCTGTAGCAGCCAAAATTGTTGTGATATTGTTCTTTACCCCAGGCCTTCGTCTCATACGAGAGCTCGTGCATACTGCAAAAACATCTTGCGCTTGGCTCCAGACCTTGACTTTTCACAGCCCAGACGAAAATCCCCATCCTAATAATCGCTTCGGGAGTAATCTTATGAAGGTAGATCTGGTATGTCTTCAAAACATCAACCACAAATCTACTCAACGGGAACCAAAGTTCGGCTTTGAAGAAGCTTCGGAAGATCACAACTTCATTTTCTTCGGGAGCAGGAACGGCCCTGTCTACGTCAGCCCTCACAATAGAAATATCTCGAAAGTACCTTCCTCTCATATTATCAAGATGACTCTGTTTGATACTTGATTTCCCGAAGACTGTGTGACTTGGTCGCCAAGGACGATCTTCCGAGTCTTCGCCTCCACTCTCCATATCATAGCTGTCGCTATCATCAGTATCTTCAGACAAGCCTTCTAATATCTCTTTAGTTATTTTCTCTGTGTTTGTTTTTGCAATTGACTCAATAAATCCAGCAGTCTTCTCCTCAAGGAGCTTGTCCTCCTCGCTCAGCTTCGTCTCAGCAACAACTTTTTTGTCTTGACACATCTCTTCCTTGGAAATGGCGGAAATGTGTCCTTAGAACCGAAGCTTAGGAAATCTAAGAAACTAAGCAACTGTTGATAAGCAAGAGCTAAGAAATTGAGCAAAGCAAAGCAGGCGGCAAGTAACGTACCAAATGTGCTCGGGGTGAGTTCTTATTTATACGCCCAGCGCGCTCCAAGTTGGAGGGCCCCGTCTGTCATTGACTGTTGCTATTCTAGCAAAGGGAAGGTGTTTTTTTCGGACCTTCGGCTTAGGGCCTTCGTTCATATCGCAATCTGAATTCGTTATTCTAACAAATTAACCTTGCGAGGGGCTATTGTTGGGGGCCTTCGTCTTCTGAAGGTCCTCAAAAACATGATTTAACATTGTTTCCGGAGTTGTAATACATGAACAGGTACCTTCGGATTCGAATCAGAATCACAGTGGGAGAAGCACGAACAATACGAAGATTGACGCAGCGCCGAAGCTACGCGAAAGGGAGCTTCGGCATGACAGCAGGAAAGGGAACCGACTTAAAAGGGAAAAGGCTATTTAGACCCCAATGAGTTACCTTATAGTCATTAGCAAATGTAAAGGGCATGAATGTAATTTCACGTGGGCTGCGTCCCATGCCTATAAATAGATGAATAGTACCCCCGTACTGTTCACACTGACTTGGCATTTTGCTTTTGCATCACGCTCGTACCTTTGCTGTCTATCAAGTCGAAGGTATCAAATGTAATTCAATATTGTTTTTATTTTCTCATGGTAATAGAATGGAGATGAATTTATAATGCTATATGATTGTTTATGTCATCTTTTGTATTTTACACGCCTCTTCTATTACCATCTTACCTTCGATATTCGAAGGTATGTCTCTCATGACCTTCGTCTAAAGATCATTATATCCTAAGGGAAATAATGCTTCGAAGGACGAAGGGCGTTGATATTTAACATTTTATGTTGCCTTGTTCTTGATTCATTGCATTTGAGAACAGGTCACCAACATGGAGAAAGCATTATCAAGGAGAAAAGTAGAGAGGCAAAGGTTTAATATATCAAGGTAGATATTGCGCAAGGGTGGCAATACAACGACAAGAAAATAAAAGTATAAGAAGTCAAGGGTTATATAGCAATATTAGGGATTAGAAAACCACTATAATATAATATAATGTCGTCCTTTACCGATCTAGTCGAAAACTTAATATCTTAGAACTATCCTATAACCTTAGCCAAGAAGTCAGATAATAGACCCAGGGGATCCATAACAAAACTTCTTGCGGAGTGGCATAAGACAGAGAATATGGGCATCGTCGATAGCTTCAAAAGGGTTTCTTCTGGCAAACTTCGCTTCAAGTTCCATAATCTTGCTTGATCATTTTGCAATGCTTCTCATTAGAACCTTCTGATAGACGAAAAATCAGATAAGAAGAGTTGAAAATAAAAGAGACGAGTTTTGATATAAAGTAAGTTTTTATGGAGACAATTAAGTCAAGTTTTGAACGACTAACTGGGCATTCCATTTCTAACTAATCTAGTGATCTACGGTCACATTGCTTTGATACCACTTTTGTCACACCCGTTTCCAAGGGCAGAGCCGGGTGCATCGCATATGTGTGCCAAGATCTATTTCCACACATATGTTGACGTCACAAGTGTAATATATCAAAAGGACAATGCATAAAAGTGTAAATATCGATTATATTAACATATTACACTTCGAACAGACATAATGTCATAACCTTTATTCATCAAAGTACAACGAGACATGGACATCCATCCACAGGAAGATGACCGGGGGTATCACTAGACTAGCATCCATGGAGTTCAGCATCATATCTTCATCTGCAACTTCTGATCAAAATTAAGCAAGGGTGAGCTCACTTATGGTCGGGGCTCAGCAAGTGGGGGAAAACTAATGTAAGTTTAACAAGGTGAGGCTAAGGTTGAGCAGTAAGCATTTTAGTTGGTCAACATTTTATTAACAACACCTGTCTTAATAATAAGTGTGAATCCCAAGTATTCCCATTTAAACAAAGGTATAAGAGTATATCAAAAACACTTAAGCAAAACCATTGGCAGATCATCGGATCCTGATTTATTTCCATCTTCAAGTTCAATTATCATGTGAGGAGTCCAGGCTGCTCATAACCATGAGCACAACTGATATATCAGTTTTACACTCTGTTGAGGTGGCGCATCTTTACCCATGAGTCGCGATTCCCTTCTAGTCTAGGTTAGCTAGACCCGTATTCACTTCCGAGGTGAATGGCCAGGGTCTCACTACGAGGCTTCTCCCTAGAGTCCTCATTACGCAAATGCTGGAAATGGTCAAACTGCATAAAGCACACCAACCATAACCAACTTATAGTCCAAACTACAGAGTAAAGCTTTGGGAACTATGCCCGTATCCAATCTGCCTGAGCCGGTACTATAAGAGCTTGCCAGATGCCCCCGTTCTAGTCGACCACGACTAGCACCCAAAATAAGACTTCCCTAGTTATTTAGCCAAGACCAGAGCCATGATAGTTCTCATGGTAACACTGTTTTCCTGGGTGGTCACTCCATGTTCCAATTAATATGCAATAATCTTGTTTAACCATCGAGTTAACAACAATAATGTAAACTTACCATTTGGAACATTAATATCATAAGCAGGAGTGACTGCATAAAGTTAAGTTGTAGCAATAGCATAGCTACTTGATTAGATCATAATCCCAGGTTAAATAAGGAGTAGGGTTGGAAAGGTTATCTAAATAGGTAACCCGTCAAATTATGCATATATATCCAAAAGAGTAAACTTTATTAAATGTATTGTTTGGGATCAAACAGAGTATGCAGACGCTTGTTTAACCATCGAGTTAACAACAATAATGTAAACTTACCATTTGGAACATTAATATCATAAGCAGGAGTGACTGCATAAAGTTAAGTTGTAGCAATAGCATAGCTACTTGATTAGATCATAATCCCAGGTTAAATAAGGAGTAGGGTTGGAAAGGTTATCTAAATAGGTAACCCGTCAAATTATGCATATATATCCAAAAGAGTAAACTTTATTAAATGTATTGTTTGGGATCAAACAGAGTATGCAGACGGAGAAGTCCACTTGCCTTGCTTATAGCAAACTTGAGATTATTCCATGAAATAGATCTTGATTCTCAACTAGTAGATCAACCACTGAATATCACACAAATAGACAAGAAGAAAGAAACACCACTCAATAACATACAACATTCACCATACGCAAAGCTAAAAGAATGCGTAGCGAAAAGAGCATTCGTTTTTCAAAAACATTACACGCAAGGGTTATAAAAAAAGTATTCTTTTCAAAAATGTGTGATCTATACTTTATAAAACAAGACATGAGCTCAAAAATATCTTAACTAAAATATACAAATATTAGGTTCACCAATTTAATCTTTTATAAAACGTCATATGTGATATGTCTAAGATTAAGATGATAAGACACATTATAACAATATTAAATCTTTTTAACCTTTTAGAAAAGACATATGTTATATCTAAGGTTAATGGGCTACGAAACACGTTATTAATCTTAGAAGCATTATGGAACGTATTATAATTCATTGTTAAACCTTCACTTAAGATAAACTAAGATATAAGTCTAGATAGGTTTTATGTGAAAAGATCATTATTATTAAACACCTATTTTATGAAAACTAGGTTATAGGCCCTTAAGTGGATTTTCATGCAAAAGATAATGAACAAATAACTATCTTTTATTTTAATTAGAAAACACATAGCCTATATTATTATATTCTAAGTTAATATATAAAGTAACATTTTAAGTTATAAAGGAACTTAAACTCTTATTACTTTATTTTATACTTTAGGAAAAGCTAAGTGATTCGTATATAATGTGAACTAAATTCTATGACATCATTAATCATGCCATAAATCTAGTTAAGAACAAATTGACTATAGGTTTGATTAATACATTATGATAAAGGATAATTAACCTATTAATTATCTTTAATTCTATTGTAGGAACAAATGATCTAATTCATTAGAAAGGAAATTATGTATAAACTATCATTTTAGTTTATAAAAGCAATGACCCTTGTTATCTTTTAATTAAGAAATATAAATAATCTATTAATTAGACATATATTTATCTCCTATTTTTATTAAGAAACATATGGTCTACATATTGTTTTAAGTTTCTATTTAATACGACTATTCTTTAAACATCTATAATGACCTTGTTACATATAATATCTATTAAAATGTCATTTTAAACTAGAAACAAGTTATCTAATTCTTTAGTAAGAAACCTATATTTATCAACATACTATCATTTTCTTTATTAGGAAAGCGCCTAATTAATTTATTTTAACATTATTATAAAATTCTACTATTTCGGTTTTTCTCCTTTCTTTTCTAAATAGAATTTATACATGTGGCTAACATTATTTACTTAATTATTATAACATTAATATTTTAAGAATTAATTATAAATTACTAAATGGGACTTTTAATAACCTATTCATGGTTATTATGACATAAATAAGCATTTTACTATTCTAAGTAATTAAGTGCTATACTTATGAATACATTTATTACGAATAGTAAAATCTATATATTTTCATTTGACTAGAAATACGTGGCTTAATTCCTATTTCAATTTCTTATATCACTAAAACTATACTTATATCAATACTAACCGATTATCGCTCCACACACTAAAGCGAAATCAATTATAAACATTTCTAGTATGAAAATCACTGAGTTAGTGAATAGTGACTGTGTTTATTTTTTAGAGTTATAGAATCATACGCATATTTAAAATATTATCGCGGGGTTTGATTTTGGTTACACGTATACATCGCAAATCTCTAAAATCGTACACGTGAATCGCCAAATCACGTCATCTCAAAATTACAACAATAATTCACAAAATTCATAAATTCAAACATGATAAAAATGAATTCAAATTGTTTTGGGTTGTCTTCAACCTTGGGTGAACGGATGACGGCGAACGGCGTACGACGTGGACGAACTCCGGCGAGGCACGATGGCGAGCGGTGGTGCTGCTACGCGCGCGGGCAGGGTTTCTGGTCGTGGTGGCGTCGACTCCGGCAATCGACGAACGGCGGACGATGGTTTGTCGGCGAGGAGTGAGGGGCAACAAGAGTGAACTCGGGATGGCTTGGAGAGAGAGGTCCGGCTCCATTTTATAGGCAAGGGCGAGGGGAGATGAGAGGGTGGCCGACCATGGCTTCAAGCTGTCATCAACGTCGTCCATGAAGAGAGGGATTAATGGGGAAGTAGAAATTGTCGCAGTAAAGCTTCTTTACTTGCCATGAAGAACGGTCGCGGGTTCATGGCTTGGCGGCGGCTCGGTTTCCTGGCGCGGTTGGTCTTGTGCGCTGCTTGGGGTCGGTGTCACGGTCGCTGCACGGCGTGGAGGAGCGCGTGCAGGGCGGGTCGCGCGCTGGTGCGGGGCCGGTCGATCGGCGTTTCCAGTGTGCAGGGTTGGGTGCGGCTTCGACGCGTCGGCTTCATGGCACGTCGGGGAGGCGAGGCAGGGCGTGGGGACCTTGGGCGTCGCGGCTCTCTGGCGTCCAGGCAGGGCTCTGCTCGGTGTCCTTGGGCGCAGGCTGGGCGCGGGAGTCCCGGCGTCGGGGGAAGAAGGGGCGGGGCGCGCTTGGCGCGCGGCTCTGCTGGCGACCGAGAGGGAGAGCAGGAGAGTGGAGAGAGAGAAGGAGGGAGAAGGAGTGCAGCGGGCGGCGGCGGCTGCCAGGGAGGCAGGGGGCGGCCGGCTAGGGATTAGGTAAGGAGGGCGCGGCTGGGCCTTGTTGGGCTAAATGGGCCAAATGGCCACTAGGGTTTAGTTAGTTAGTTTTTTTATTTTTTTCTAATTTCGAAATACATATTTAAATAACCCTAAAATTCATAATTTTTAAACCAAAACTATTTATAAATAAAATATTTATTTTTGGGACTAATAATTATATTATTAATTTACTAGGATTTTCATTTAACAAGAAATGCTATTCAATGACCAAAATCAATCATGAGCATCCAAAAATTATCCCAAATGAAATAAATAACAAACACTTAAAAGAAAATTTATTATCACAAATATCATTAATAACTAAATTTATTATTTTTATTTAATGATTTTATAGTGTTACACGCACTCAACGTCACACTCGTAGGCATGGTGGTACGTGGGGCCGACGGTGATGACGCCCACTGGTCCTGACATCTTTAGTTTGAGGTAGATGTAATTCGGGATGGCCATGAACTTGGCGTAGCATGGCCTTCCCAGAACAGTGTGGTAGGTACCTCCGAACCCTACTACCTCAAAAGTTAGGACCTCCCTCTAGAAGTTGGAGGGGATCCCAAAGCAAATGGGCAGATCGATCTACCCGAGGGGGTGAACTCTTCTACCGAGGGTGATGCCGTGAATGGCGTGGCCCCAGCTCGGACCTAGGACCAGCCGATCTCCATGAGGTCCAAGCCAAAGTCCATGCTTTTGTGTGAAGACATAGCCAAAGAAAAAGTGTTGTTTGGATCCTAGTTATCAGAGAAACAAGAAAAGACTCTATCAAAGTTCTTATTCAACAACAGAGATATCTTTGCCTGGTCAGCCAATGATCTGTGTGGTGTCATCGAACATTCTCTCAATGTAGATCCAACCATCAGACCAAGGAAGCAGAAGCTTTGGAAGATGTCGGATGACAAAGCCGAAGGAGCAAGAAATGAAGTCAAAAGTCTCCTAAGTGCTGGAGTAATCAGAGAGGTGACATATCCCGAATGGTTAGACAATATCGTAATGGTAAAAAGGCCAATGGGAAGTGGAGAATGTGTATTGATTTCACAGATCTCAATAAGGTGTGCCCGAAGGATGAGTTTCCTCTGCCTAGAATAGACTCCTTATAGATGCGGCAGCTACTTCGGAGCTCATGAGTCTGCTAGACTGTTACTCAGGTTATCATTAGATTTGGATGAAAAAGGAAGATGAGCCCAAGACAAGCTTCATAACCCCTAGTGGAACATAATGCTATCTTCGGATGCCTGAGGGGCTCAAGAATACTGGAGGAAGTGTGACAGAACCTCCCAAGTCATTAGGCCCACCTACAGTGGTCCTTGTCCAACGGACCTCAGACAACCCTGTAGGTGCCCCTGAATCACATGACAAGTTTGGTATCTGCTTTTCTTATATTTCCCAAGAGCGTTTTACCCGTCACGTAGACATTACAAGCATCGGAGTTACGAGAATGCGGAAGCGATTACATAAACATACCTTTATTTTAAAAGTAAGACAAAGTTTTATATTACAGACCAAGATATAACTCATGAGTGCAAAGTATTAATATTAGAGAACAAAGGGAGGCAAAACCCCGTCCCGATAAGTTTTTAAACAAAAGTTCTTATGGAGGAACTCTTCCTCCTGTAGCTTTACTCTTGCTTTTCTTCTTTAGGGACCACCTTGGAACAGAAACAACAAAAGTTTGTTGCTTCCTCACCTAAAAACAATAGGGAATAAAACCCTGAGTATGGAATTACTCAGCAAGACTTACCCGACTAAGGAAAAGACTCTCAAGGGTATGCTGGCTTAAGGGAGTCAAGGTTAGGCTTATCAATAATCAATAACTCTGTTTGCAGAAATGCTTACTAAAGTGGATCCTTAAAAATCCAATTTTATTTTGTCAGGTTAAGTAAGATTACCTGCAACTAGAGTTCTTTCTACCCTAGTTCAAACACTTGACCTGCACTAGCCAATTTCTTATCAACTCTTCATCTTTATTGGAGTTCTACGTGTAAGTCAGTGACCAAGTCTTCATAACCGCGAAGGTACGGCGATCCGAATCGATTATACTCAGCTGAGGATCTCCGATCACACGACATATGTAGGACTTAACCCTTGCATATGTCAACCCGCCACCGGGGTTCTTAAGACCAGATCAGGTTCACGTCAACCGAGAGCACACATACACCACCGTCCAGCCTCTTGCCACGGAGGGTACACGCTACTCTTGCCACCGCTCCATGCCCATTGCGTGTTATCTTATTCTGGCCTTAGTCTGCCCGAGGCAAGGCTTACCCATGACAAGGCATGTGACAAGTTAAAGGGTCCTCGGTTAGCAGGCCTACATCGAGACGGTCCTTAATTGACTCAAACGGAGACACTACACCGAGACTCCTTTCTCGTGCAAGTCACCCGCCCGGTCTCAGCTTAACCATTTCAAACCCAAAGTTTGGTACCTGGCAGAGGTATATCTTTTCCGATGTTAAACCCATCACGGCCAGGATGGATCCACCATCAAGTTTTATTTTCAAAAACATCCCACCCACTTTTTGCCACATCATATTTTGTAAAAACAAAACATTTTGTTTGTTTTTTTATAAAGCAAGGCTAAGCATCAAAAACCTTTTGTAAAACTGTGATCAAGGAAGGTAATCAAATTCAAGGAAGGTAATGCAGGAATTGTTTTAACAATCAACTCCTATCACCTAATGCATTAAGCAAGTGAAAAGATCTTTAAATCACAAGGTGGTGGCAAATGCACTGGGGCTTGCCTTCGTTTATAGGTGAGTAAGGATCGGATCCGCAGATGTCAAAGTAAAAACAATTTCCTGCCTGAGGTTCCACAGGTGGTGGTGGTGAAGTCTTCTCCTCTTCTACCTCAACCTCTTCTTCGTTTTATAGATATAACCATATATATACATATATAAGAATGAATGCCATGTAATGCTCATGAGAGTGCAAAGATAATAAGAATTTATTATCTAAAGTCTTGAATACAATTTTCCTTCACGGAACTCCGAGAACTTAGGGTTTCCGGAGTCAACAGTGAAGTTCAAAGAGCAGGGGGTGGGGGTTTTGGGTTCTAATTATCAAACAAGGTCCAAATAAAACCAAATTCTACCCAAAGCTTCTAAATAATGTTTTGAGTTCATATAAAAAGTTTGGGCAATTTTGGGATTATTATCTATTTTCTAAAAATCCAGAATCAATGTTTTAAGCTATTTTAAATGGCCCAAAATTCCCTATGTAATCTAAAAATCATGAAACTATTTTTAATAAATACTATGGAAAATCAGGAATCTAAGAAAATTGGTTGGACATTTTTAGGATTTTTCTACAATTTTCTAGAATTTATTTGGCTCTGGAAGAAAAAGAAAAAGAAAAATTTGCAACAGTATTGGACCAAATCTAATCCAAGTCGGCCTAGCAATAGCAGAAGCGCGCCCGCGCGCGCCTGCGATGGTGACTTTGCGAAAAGGCCCTCGGCTTAACGGCTGACAGTTTGCAGAGATGCCCTCGTACTTCTAATTCTTCGCAGGATGGGGTCCCCGATGACGGCGAGCGCGGCAGAGCTCCGGCGAGCACCTGGACCGGCCAGACGGAGCAAGGACTGGTTCCTAACTTCGGCCGAAACCAAATCCGAGGCCGTATGAATGTTTCCCCTAATTAAATTTCAAGAATGGTCAACTGGTTAGCTCTGGCCACGGTGACAGTGCGGCTGACCAAAGGAATAGCGCGTTCCCGACGATCCATGGTGGTTCAGTTCAATTAAAGGGGTCGAGGAGCTTGAGGAGGGCCTAGGGACGCTAGAACAAGCAACAGAGGGACTTGGACTGACCTGAGTTGAGCTGGCCGCGATGAGGTTTCTCCTACGGTGTTCTTGCGCGGATTTGGGGGTAATTCAAAATTCACACACCCTGGTGAACGATCGAGGCTGATTTTAGTGGCTGGATGCTTAACTACCTTACGGAGCTCGCGGCGGGGTCAATTTATACTATAGGAGGGCGGTGGCCGAGAATTTTAGCGGTGACGCGCGGCGGTCGGAGGAGTAAGAGTTCACTAGCGCATGTGAATCCGTGGCATCTGCCGTGGCAGTCACTCCGGCGATGGACAAGTCTACAGCGGTTCTCGGCGATCCAGTGGAGGTGCCAGGGTACGTGGCACAAGACCGTGCGATGGCTGTCGCCGGCGAGCTCATCTGCCCAAGCCGCAAAGCACGGGGGTACGGCGGTGAGTCACCGGAGTTATCTTCAGGCGAATAGCTATTACGTGGCAGACTTATCGGGCCACCGGTGGTGTAAATCACAACGGCGGTGGCGCGAATCGCGACAGAGATCGGTCGTCGGCGGCGAGCACTCTGCGCTAGCGTTCTGATCCATATCACGTCACTATACCATGGCCAAACCGATTCAGGGTGCCTGACAGCTTAGGTTTAGGGCCAATTTTCTCTCAGATTTCTATAGCAACTTGCCCAAATCTCTGCAACAAAGTTGTAGAGCTACATACCAGCTACAACATTGTCATAGCAATCCTAAGAAAATTCTTGCTTGTTCATGCCTGAAATCATGCCCAAAGTCTCTGTGGTTGCACTGTCAGTCTAAAATTTAGATTTTAACAGCCTGACAGCCTGACTTTGAGTGTGATTATCTCCAAATTCTTCATAACAACCTTGCTTACACTCTTAAGCAAAATTGTTCTCCTTTGTTAGGTCTATAAGTTTGATGTGGTGACCTAGGGCAAATTCTCACTAATTTGAAAGATACAAGGGCTCAAAGTTGAATCAATCACACTGAAATTCAGACTTCATCAAAAGGGGCAAGTGTGGCTCTTTTGCACTTAAGTCCAAATCTCAAGTTTTGGATTGCAAACCCTCATGATTGGGAACCATATGACTTAAGATACTTTAACATCATGGTTTTTGCACTTTAGTCCACAAGTGTACTATTTTTGCACATAGGCCCCTAGGGTTTGGATTTAGGGTTTTCCAGGGTTTCAATTAGGGTTTCTGGTATCTCAGTGGTGTAACTGCAATGTAGGTCTATCCTTGGTAACTTTTTATGATTATTTCGTTTAACCTTTGGGGTTTTCTCTATTTGGCTCTTGTTTACCCTTCAGAACCCTATTTAAGGTTAAGCACCCTACACTAGGGTCTTATTTGCAAAATGCCATAACAATACAACTTGCTTGAAATTTTTGCCTAGTGAATGCATTCTAGGTGTATCAAACATATGAAATGCTGATGCTTATGATGTTATGCTCAAGTTTTAGTAACAGTAACACCAGGGGTGTTACATCCTTCCCCCCATAAAAGAATCTTGTCCCGAGATTAAAAGTCTTAGGATAAGTAGTGGAAAAGGAAATGCTTCACATTTTTATTTCCTGAGTTTTGGTACAAGGCAGGGGTGGGTTTGGGGCTCACTCCTTTATTACAACAATTTTATACACTTTACAAATTATATGAGGCTAAAAAGCCTGGGAAATTCTTATCTAAGAAGTCTTGAGTTTCCCAAGTAGCCTCATCTTCGGAATGTTGGTTCCACTGTATCTTGTAAAACTTGAGAGTTTTTCTTCGGGTAATCCTGTCCTTTTGATCCAAGACTTGAATGGGATGTTCGGAATATGTCAAGTCCGGCTCAAGGACAACATCTGTTACTTCAATAGTTCGATCTGGAACCCGAAGACACTTCTTTAGTTGAGACACGTGGAACACATTATGTACAGCAGACAAGGTTTCGGGTAGTTGAAGTCGATACGCCACTGGCCCATATCTTTCAAGAATGAGGAAAGGACCAAAATATCGTGGTGCAAGCTTCCCTTTAACCCTGAAACGCGATACGCCCTTCATTGGCAAAACCTTTAGGTAGACATAGTCTCCCTCCAGAAAATATAAGGGCATTCGTCGTTTGTCTGCATAACTTTTCTGACGAGCTTGAGCTTTCTTCAAATTATGAATTATTTTCTAAACCTTTTCTTCGGTCTCTTTCACCATATCAGGCCTGAAGAAGTACCTTTCACCAGGTTCAGACCAATTTAGTGGAGTACGACATCGTCGTCCATATAAAGCTTCAAAGGGTGCCATCTCGATGCTTTCTTGATAGCTATTATTATATGAGAACTCCGCTAATGGTAAACATTCATCCCATTTCTATGGAAACTCCAGAACACATGCTCGCAACATATCTTCAAATATTTGGTTCACCCTCTCAGTCTGCCCACTTGTTTGAGGATGATAGGCCGAACTATGGAGCAATTTAGTACCCAAGGATTTGTGAAGTGCTTCCCAAAACATGGCTACAAATTGAGGTCCACGATCCAACACTACAATCTTTGGAAAACCATGCAGACTAAGAATACGAGCAATGTACAATTGGGCATAAACAGTAACCGGGTGATCTGCCTTGACTGGCAGAAAATGGGCAATTTTCGTAAGTCGATCAACAATAACCCAGATAGAGTCATACCCTTTTGCGATCCTGGGCAATCCCACAACAAAATCCATACTTATTTCTTCCCATTTCCGCGTTGGTATTGATAGAGACTGTATTGGACCGGCAGCTTTTAGGTGTATGGCCTTGACACGTTTACAAGTGTCACATCTAGCCACATAGCGTGCAATTTCAATTTTCATCTTCGTCCACCAATAATGTTGTTTCAGATCTTGATACATCTTAGTGCTTCCAGGATGAATAGAATAGTGACTAAGATGTGCTTCATCTAAAATTTGCTGGTGGACCCCTTCATTCTTCGGCACCACTATGCGGTTATTGAACCATACAACACCTTGATTGTCTTCTCGGAAGCAATTGGCGTTTCCAGCCCTTATCTTTTCACGTATATGTTTCATACCCTCATCATTTTTCTGTGCGTTAATTATCCTTTGTAAGATGACTGACTCCAGCTTCAAGTGATTTGAAGTCCCATGCTGAATCATTCCCAGGTTCAAATTCTCCATCTCCTGGCATAATTTAATGTCAGAAGTCCTCATTGTTAGACAATGACAGGAAGCCTTGCGACTGAGTGCATCTGCCACTACATTTGCTTTGCTTGGGTGATAATGGATCTCTAATTCATAATCCTTGATCAGCTCGAGCCATCTCCTTCGTCTCATGTTCAACTTTGACTGGGTGAAGATGTATTTCAAGCTCTTATGATCTGTATAAATGTGACAGATATTACCCAACAGATAATGACGCCAAATCTTCAGGGCATGAACCACTACAGCTAGCTCCAGATCATGAGTGATGCTCCTCATGCTGGCACAACTGCCTTGAAGCATACGCAATTACTCGGCCCTCTTGCATTAATACGCAGCCGAGACCACTGCCTGATGCGTCACAATACACATCAAAGGGCTTATGGATATCCGGTTGAGCCAATACCAGAGCAGTGGTTAATAATACCTTCAATTGTTCAAAAGCTTCATTACATTTTGAAGACCAATTGAATTTAGTATCATTCTTCAACAGACTTGTGATTGGCTTCACAAGCTTGGAAAAATCTGGTATAAATCGGCGGTAATAACCAGCTAGTCCAAGGAAACTTCGGACTTGATGAACAGTGGTTGGGGTTTCCACTCCAAAATATCCTTGACCTTGCTGGGATCTACCGCAATCCCCCTGACAGATAACACATGTCCCAGAAATTGAATTTCTTCCAGCCAAAACGCGCACTTACTGAATTTGGCATATAATTGGTGTTCTCTTAAGCGCGTCAACACGATTCGTAAATGTTGAGCATGCTCCTCTTCATTCTTGGAATATATTAAAATATCATCTATGAAGACCACCACAAACTTGTCCAACTCGGGCATAAATACCGAGTTCATCAAATAAGTGAAGTGGGCAGGAGCATTTGTTAGTCCGAAAGACATTACCAGGTATTCAAATAATCCGTACCGCGTAGTGAATGCGGTTTTTGGTATATCCTCGGGCCGAATACGGATCTGATGATATCCCGATCTGAGATCAATCTTGGAGAATACCCTCGCTCCGGTCAGTTGATCAAATAAAATATCAATCCATGGAAGAGGGTACTTGTTCTTGATAGTGACCTCATTAAGGGGTCGATAATCCACGCACATCCATAATGTTTGATCATTTTTCTTGACGAAGATGGCTGGACAACCCCATGGTGACGAGCTTGGCCGGATGAATCCTTTTTCTAGTAGATCTTGCAATTGGGTTTTCAGTTCTACCAGCTCATTTGGAGGCATTCGGCACGATCTTCTAGAAATGGGAGCCGTACCGGGCTTCAACTCAATTACAAACTCTACATCTCTTTCAGGTGGCAATCCATGCAAATCCTCTAGAAAGACATCTAGGAACTCGCATACTACCGGAATATCCTTGATCTCTGGTACAATGGCTTCATAAACTCTGCGAGTAGTTTTGGTTGGAATGGGGATAGACAAAAGAATTTCCTCTTGGTTATGACTCAACCTGATGGTTCTCTGATCAGTGTTGAGGGTTGCTTTATGTTGGGCCAACCAATTCATGCCCAAAATCACATCTATATCTTGGCCTTTCAGAACAATCATATTAGTAGGAAAGTCCCGTTCGGCCAATGTTATGGGCACTTGGAAAGCCACTTCCCTAGTAAATATTTGTCCCCCAGGTGACTGAAATTTAAACCCTTCTTTTGATTCATGGTATGGAATGCAATGTTGCTCCACAAATTTCTTGCTGATGAATGTATGCGAAGCACCAGAATCAAAGAGAATAATTGCGAGATGATTGGCCACAAGGAATGTACCCATCATTACTGGTTCACCGTCCGGTGTGGTGGCCACTTGAGTGTAATAAATTTGTCCCGTCTTCTTTATGTTCTTGCCCATATTTCCCTTAGCTTGAGAAGAATTCCCAGTACCTTGTTGATTATTTGTGCGATTCTGCTTCAGATAAGGGCAATCCTTAATAAAATGCCCAGATTTTCCGCAATTGAAGCAGCCTGTTGACGAACTGGGAAGAGCCGGGAAACGAGTGCCAGGGGCACCCGGCTGGCTTGTTGTAGTGGGGGCAGCATTGGGACGGGTGAACACTGGTTGTTTGAATGGGAAGGAGGGTGGACGTGATGAAGAACGACCCTGATTAAAAGGCTGGATAACTATCTGTTGCCTTTTCTCGGGGCCCTGATTAGGCGTGTTACCTCCACTCCCCTTGGTTTTTCCAGAACTTGTGTATTTAGATTCAACTGCCAGCGCTGTGCTGGCAGCCCTTCCGTATGTGAGGTCGATGCAAGTAGCCATTTTCCTTTGCATCCAATCATTTAAACCCCTCATGAAACAATTCTTCTTCTTTATGTCGGTGTTGACTTGGTCGATTGCATGCTGAGATAAGTGATTAAATTTATTGAGATACTGGGTGACAGTATCTCCGCCTTGCTTCAACTTCATGAATTCCTCCTGTTTCATGTGGAGTACTCCTTCTGGTATGTAATGCTCTCTGAAGGCTAGCTTAAATTCATCCCAGGTAATCTGATGATTGGCCGGCTGAACGACCACAAAATTCCCCCACCAAGTGCTAGCAGGGCCACGCAATTGCTGAGCTGTGAACAGGGGCTTCTGAGTTTCGGAGCATCGAAGAAGTCCAAATTTCTGCTCAATGACGCGGATCCATTCATCCGCCTCTAAAGGGTCTTCTGCCTTGATGAACAACGGGGGGCGCGTTTCGGAGAAGTCCAAATAAGATGTCTCACGTGGACCTTGCGGATAGCCCCGCCCGCCTTGTTGTTGAAGTTGTTGACATGCCATTTCTCGCAGGAAGCAGGTATTATCTGCTGTAGCATTTACCAAGGCGGCGATAGCCTCGGCAAGTGTGGGAGGGACTGAAGGTGGGTTTGGTGTTGCCTCCCTCCCACGGGAGGTACTAGCCCCATCCTGAGCACGAGTCCGAGAAGGCATCTGTGGGAACAAACATTTGAAAACAATATGATATGCCAAAGAAAACCATCCATTTGACATTACTAAAAAGAGTAATGTTACAAACTCGAATTTTTACAACAGGATTACACTACCTATTATACATCACTACCATTTCTACTACTACACTATACTATTCTACTCCTGCTTCCTGTTGCTCCCGGTAGCCTCGTTGTCAGGCGTAGGAGACCACTCATCGACCAACTTCATAGAGGGAGGAGGCCTGAAAAGGTCCAATTCGCCACCATAAGCTTCTCCCGCTACATGAGAAGGTCCGACTTCTGTCCCGATAGGATCCGCAAGTATATTGGGGTGCAATTGTGAATACAGTACATGAACTTCTTCATGTAGAGTATTGCAATAAGCGTGCAGGTTATCGATAGCTGAGCTAAGCTCTTCTACTCTGGCTCGAGCTTTTGCCTCCTTAGCCCAGGCAATCGAACGAGACTGAACCGCCCAGTCGAGTGCTAAATCTCGATCTGCGAGCTGATCTTGCAGGCGGCGGATGTCGCTTCTCAACTCATTGATTCTGTCGCCATCCGCAACCCAGATGTCAGTCCTGCGTCGGAGTTCTGTTTGAAGCCGATTCACTTGTGCTTCAAGATCCCCGATCAGATCATTACTCCCACTACTGCTATCCTCGTGCCTTGGGGCAAGTTGATGACGTGGCACACCAATTGGGCCAGTATGCTTGCGCGCAGTTTTTCTCGTGCGCGGCGGCATTTTTCTAAGGGGGAAAATTAGCATAATTCTTAGCATGATGCATGTGTAATTACAGAATCAACCTTAGTTGATTCACACCTTCTATATGTTGCACTCTTACTACCTGGTCTTTAAGATAAGCTCTTCAGAAATGCTTAGGTAAGAAAGGAAGAGATTTTCTAGATAAGTCTTTAGGAAATTCCTTTGAAGATGCCTCATAACATCTGCAGAGAAGGGCTTCGCTCCGATACCAGCTGTGACAGAACCTCCCAAGTCATTAGGCCCACCTACAGTGGTCCTTGTCCAACGAACCTCAGACAACACTGTAGGTGCCCCTGAATCACTTGACAAGTTTGGTATATGCTTTTCTTACCTTTCCCAAGAGCGTTTTACCCGTCATGCATACATTACAAGCATCGGAGTTACGAGAATGCGGAAGCGATTACATAAACTTACCTTTATTTTAAAAGTAAGACAAAGCTTTATATTACAGACCAGGATATAACTCACGAGTGCATAGTATTAACATTACAGAACCAAGGGAGGCAAAAACCCCTCCCAATAAGTTTTTAAACAAAAGTTCTTATGGAGGAACTCTTCCTCCCGCAGCTTTACTCTTGCTTTTCTTCTTTAGGGACCACCTTGGAACAGAAACAACAAAAGTTTGTTGCTTCCTCACCTAAAAACAATAGGGAATAAAACCCTGAGTATGGAATTACTCAGCAAGACTTACCCGACTAAGGAAAAGACTCTCAAGGGTATGCTGGCTTAAGGGAGTCAAGGTAAGGCTTATCAATAATCAATGACTCTGTTTGCAGAAATGCTTACTAAAGTGGATCCTTAAAATCCAATTTTATTTTGTCAGGTTAAGTAAGATTACCTGCAACTAGAGTTCTTTCTACCCTAGTTCAAACACTTGACCTGCACTAGCCAATTTCTTATCAACTCTTCATCTTTACTGGAGTTCTACGTGTAAGTCAGTGACCAAGTCTTCATAACCGTGAAGGTACGGTGATCCGAATCGATTATACTCAGCTGAGGATCTCTGATCACACGACATATGTAGGACTTAACCCTTGCATATGTCAACCCGCCACCGGGGTTCTTAAGACTAGATCAGGTTCACGTCAACCGAGAGCACAGATACACCACCGTCTAGCCTCTTGCCATGGAGGGTACACGCTACTCTCACCACCGCTCCACGCCCATTGCGTGTTATCTTATTCTGGCCTTAGTCTGCCCGAGGCAAGGCTTGCCCATGACGAGGCATGTGACCAGTTAAAGGGTCCTCAGTCAGCAGACCTACATCGAGACGATCCTTAATTGACTCAGACGGAGACACTACCCCGAGACTCCTTTCTCGTGCAAGTCACCCGCCCAGTCTCAGCTTAACCATTTCAAACCTAAAGTTTGGTACCTGGCAGAGGTACATCTTTTCCGATGTTGAACCCATCACGGCCAGGATGGATCCACCATCATGTTTTATTTTCAAAAACATCCCACCCACTTTTTGCCACATCATATTTTGTAAAAACAAAACATTTTGTTTGTTTTTTTATAAAGCAAGGCTAAGCATCAAAAACCTTTTGTAAAACGGTGATCAAGGAAGGTAATCAAATTCAAGGAAGGTAATGCAGGAATTGTTTTAACAATCAACTCCTATCACCTAATGCATTAAGTAAGTGAAAAGATCTTTAAATCACAAGGTGGTGGCAAATGCACTGGGGCTTGCCTTCGTTTATAGGTGAGTCAGGCTCGGATCCGCAGATGTCAAAGTAAAAACAATTCCCTGCCTAAGGTTCCATAGGTGGTGGTGGTGAAGTCTTCTCCTCTTCTACCTCTTCTTCGTTTTCTAGATATAACCATATATATACATATATAAGAATGAATGCCATGTAATGCTCATGAGAGTGCAAAGATAATAAGAATTTATTATCTAAAGTATTGAATACAATTTTCCTTCACAGAACTCCGAGAACTTAGGGTTTCTGGAGTCAACAGTGAAGTTCAAAGAGCAGGGGGTGGGGGTTTTGGGTTCTAATTATCAAACAAGGTCCAAATCAAACCAAATTCTACCCAAAGCTTCTAAATAATGTTTTGAGTTCATATAAAAAGTTTGGGCAATTTTGGGATTATTATCTATTTTCTAAAAATCTAGAACCAATGTTTTAAGCTATTTTAAATGACCCAAAATTCCCTTTATAATCTAAAATTCATGAAACTATTTTTATTAAATACTATGGAAAATCAGGAATTTAAGAAAATTGGTTGGACATTTTTAGGATTTTTCTACAATTTTCTAGAATTTATTTGGCTCTGGAAGAAAAAGAAAAAGAAAAATTTGCAACAGTATTGGACCCAATCTAATCCAAGTCGGCCTAGCAACAGCAGAAGCGCGCCCGTGCGCGCCTGCGATGGTGACTTTGTGAAAAGGCCCTCAGCTTAACGGCTAACCCGAAGTGGGTACATTTACTGTTGCACTGTGTCGCTGACAGTTTGCAGAGATGCCCTCGTACTTCTAATTCTTCGCGGGATGGGGTCCCCGACGACGGCGAGCGTGGCAGAGCTCCGGCGAGCACCTGGACTGGCCAGATGGAGCAAGGACTGGTTCCTAACTTCAGCTGAAAGTAAATCCGAGTCCGTATGAATGTTTCCCCAATTAAATTTCAAGAATGGTCAACTGGTTAGCTCTGGCCACGATGACAGGGTGGCTAACCAAAGGAATAGCACGTTCCCGACGATCCATGGCGGTTCAGTTCAATTAAAGGGGTCGAGGAGCTTGAGGAGGGCCTAGGGACGCTAGAACAAGCAACAGAGGGACTTGGACTGACCTGAGTTGAGCTGGCCGTGACGAGGTTTCTCCTACGGTGTTCTTGCGCGGATTTGGGGGAAATTCAAAATTCACACACCCTGTGAACAATCAAGGCTGATTTTTGGTGGCTGGATGCTTAACTACCTTACGGAGCTCGCGGCGGGGTCAATTTATACTATGGGAGGGAGGTGGCCGGGAATTTTAGCGGTGACGCGCGGCGGTCAGAGGAGTAAGAGTTCACTGGCGCACATGAATCCGTGGCATCTACCGTGGCAGTCACTCCGGCGACGGACAGAGGACTACAGCGGTTCACGGCGATCCAGTGGAGGTGCCAGGGTACGTGGCACAAGACCGTGCGACGGCTGTCGCTGGCGAGCTCATCTGCCCAAGCCGCAAAGCACGGGGGTACGACGGTGAGTCACCGGAGTTATCTTCAGGCGAGTAGCTATTACCTGGCAGACTTATCGGGCCACTGGTGGCGTAAATCGCAATGGCGGCGGCGCGAATCGCGGTGGAGATCGGTCGTCGGCGGCGAGCAATCTGCGCTGGCGTTCTGATCCATATCAGGTCACTATACCATGGCCAAACCGATTCAGGGTGCCTGACAGCTTAGGTTTAGGGCCAATTTTCTCTCAGATTTCTATAGCAACTTGCCCAAATCTCTGCAACAAAGTTGTAGAGCTACATACCAGCTACAACATTGTCATAGCAATCCTAAGCAAATTCTTGCTTGTTCATGCCTGAAATCATGCCCAAAGTCTCTGTGGTTGCACTGTCAGTCTGAAATTTAGATTTTAACAGCCTGACAACCTGATAGCCTGACTTTGAGTGTGATTATCTCCAAATTCTTCATAACAACCTTGCTTACACTCTTAAGCAAAATTGTTCTCCTTTGTTAGGTCTATAAGTTTGATGTGGTGACCTAGGGAAAATTCTCACTAATTTGAAAGATACAAGGGCTCAAAGTTGAATCAATCACACTGAAATTCAGACTTCATCAAAAGGGGCAAGTGTGGCTCTTTTGCACTTAAGTCCAAATCTCAAGTTTTGGATTGCAAACCCTCATGATTGGGAACCATATGACTTAAGGTACTTTAAAATCATGGTTTTTGCACTTTAGTCCACAAGTGCACTATTTTTGCACATAGGCCCCTAGGGTTTGGATTTAGAGTTTTCCAGGGTTTCAATTAGGGTTTCTGGTATCTCAGTGGTGTAAATGCAATGTAGGTCTATCCTTGGTAACTTTTTATGATTATTTCATTTAACCTTTGGGGTTTTCTCTATTTGGCTCTTGTTTACCCTTCAGAACCCTATTTAAGGTTAAGCACCTGACACTAGGGTCTTATTTGCAAAATGCCATAACAATACAACTTGCTTGAAATTTTTGCCTAGTGAATGCATTCTAGGTGTATCAAACATATGAAATGCTGATGCTTATGATGTTATGCTCAAGTTTTAGTAACAGTAACACCAGGGATGTTACAGGAAGCTTCTGCAAAATAACATCCAAGGTTCTGAGTACTCAAATTGGCAAAAATGTCTTGACATATATTGATGACATCATAGTCAAGAGTACGAAGCAAGAAAATCACATTGCTAATTTGCAAGAAACATTTGCCCACTTTAGGAAAGCTGGCCTCAAGCTGAACCCAGAAAAATGTGTCTTCGAAGTAATGAAAGGGAAACGTGCCCTTGGGCCATTTCTAAGTATTTTGGTGATTGAGTGCCAACACAAGTGCTTAAGTGTTTAATCTATGCCAATTGATGGACAAAGTGCAAATCAAGAGGAAAGGTATGTTTCTAAGACTTAGTACATTGTTTTGGAGACTAATGTATTGTGTCTAAGTGCTAGAAACAGGAAAAGATCAATTTGGAAAAGACTTGGCTATACAGCCAAGACTCTGCGCAGTCTGGGTGCACCGGACTGTCCGGTGGTGCACCGGACAGTGTCCGGTGCGCCAGGCTGGCGACTGTCAACTGGCTGCTCTCGGGAAGCGATTAACGGCGTATGACTATAAATCGCCGGACTGTCCGGTGGTGCACCGGACTGTCCGGTGAGCCATTCACAGGCGAAGTCGTCGCTCTCAGGAAGCGATTAACGGCGTACGGCTATAAATCACCGGACTATCCGGTGGTGCACCGGACTGTCCGGTGAGCCAACGGTCAGCCGGGCCAACGGTCGGCCGCGTAATCCGCGCGCGACGCGTGGCCGACCCAACGGTCAGAAGGGGCACCAGACTGTCTGGTGTGCACCGGACAGTGTCCGGTGCGCCAACGGCTCTGTATCTTCAACGGTCGACTGCGCCACAGAAGGAAAGAAATCCGCACCGGACAGTGTTCGGTGGTGCACCAGACTGTCCGGTTCGCCAGGCGACAGAAGGCAAGAATTGCCTTCCTGGAATGCTCTTAATGGCTCCTAGCTGCCTTGGGGCTATAAAAGGGACCCCTAGGCACATGGAGGAGTACAACAAGCATTCTCCAAGCATTCCTAAGCACCAATACTTCAATTCCGCGCATTCGATTCTTTGTGATAGCAACTAGAGCTCCATTTGAGTAGAGAACTCTTTGAGTTGTGTTGAGAGCTCGTGTTGTGACTTGTGTGCGTGTTGTTGCTCTGGTTTTGTGTCTTGTGTGCGTTGCTCATCCCATCCTTACTTCCGGGCTTCTTTGTGAACATCTTTGTAAGGGCGAGAGGCCCCAAGTTGTGGAGATTCCTCGCAAGCGGGATATAGTAAAGTACAAGCAAAACACCGTGGTATTCAAGTGGGTCTTTGGACCGCTTGAAAGGGGTTGAGTGCAACCCTCGTCCGTTGGGACGCCACAACATGGAGTAGGCAAGTGTTGGACTTGGCCGAACCACGGGATAAACCACTGTGCCATCTCTGTGTTGATCTTATTGTGGTTATCGTGTTGCGCAAGAACTCTTCTCTAGCCACTTGGCTTTATTGTGCTAACCCTTAATCAAATTTTGTGGATTAAGTTTCAAGTTTTTACAGGATCACCTATTCACCCCCCCTCTAGGTGCTCTCAATTGGTATTAGAGCCGTTCTCTTCAAGATAGGGACTAATCGCCCGAAGAGATGGATCCTAAGGGCAAGGGGATGGTGGTCAATGATGAGGAGAAGGAGTCCTTCGTCAATGATCCAAAGGATGACAAGCCTACTGACTCAGGGTCGGGCCACAAAAGAAAAGACGGGAAGAAGAAAACGAGGCGCATCAAGGAGATCATCTACTACGACGACAGCGACGAGTCCTCTTCTTCCCAAAAGGACAACGACGACAACGACTACGAGAAAAAGAAAACGGTCAATTCGAACTTTTCTTTTGATTACTCTCGTATTCCGCAAAGTACCAATGCACATCTACTCTCCATTCCACTTGGTAAACCTCCTCACTTTGATGGAGAGGACTACGGATTTTGGAGTCACAAAATGCGTAGTCACTTGTTCTCTCTCCATCCAAGCATATGGGAGATAGTAGAGAGTGGAATGAAATTTGATAGTACTGATAGTCCCATGTTCATTAATGAGCAAATTCACAAAAATGCACAAGCTACTACTGTTCTTCTAGCTTCATTGTGCAGGGACGAATACCATAAGGTGAGTGGCTTGGATAACGCCAAGCAGATTTGGGACACCCTCAAGATCTCACATGAGGGGAACGACGTCACCATGCTCACTAAGATGGAGTTGGTGGAGGGCGAACTTGGGAGATTCGCAATGATCAGGGGCGAGGAGCCAACCCAAACGTACAACCGGCTCAAGACCCTCGTCAACAAAATAAGGAGCTATGGAAGCACGCGATGGACGGACCACGACGTCGTCTGCCTAATGCTAAGGTCTTTTACCGTCCTTGATCCACATCTTGTGAACAATATTCGTGAGAATCCTAGGAACATCAAGATGATGCCCGAGAAGATACTTGGAAAGTTTGTAAGCGGGCGGATGATGATCAAGGAGGCAAGATACGTTGATGATGCGTTGAACGGCCCTATCCACGAGCCTCAAACCGTTGCTCTCAAAGCAACAAGGAGCAAGGAAGTACTACCTAGCAAAGTGGCACAAGTTGAGGCGGCAGGACTCAATGAGGAAGAGATGGCCCTCATCATCAAGCGTTTCAAGACGGCGCTAAGGTGTCGCAAGGAGCATCCCAACAAGACCAAGACGAAGGGGAAGCGCTGATGCTTCAAATGTGGTAAGATTGGTCATTTTATCGCTAATTGTCCTGATAATGATAGTGACCAGGAACAAGGGAACAAGAGGGAAAAGAAAAAGGCGTACAAGAAGGCTAAGGGCGAGGCACACCTTGGCAAGAAGTGGGACTCGGATTGTTCGTCGTCCGACTCCGACAACGAAGGACTCGCCGCCACCGCCTTCAACAAGTCATCCCTCTTCCCCAACGAGCATCACACTTGCCTCATGGCAAGGGAAAAGAAGGTAAGCACTCGTAGTACTAGTACTTACGCTTCCTCAAGTGATGAAGAATCTAGCGATGATGAAATAGACTATTCATGTTTATTCAAGGGCTTAGATAGAACTAAGGTTGATAAGATTAATGAATTGATTGATGCTTTGAATGATAAGAATAGATTATTAGAAAAGCAAGAGGATCTTTTGTATGAAGAACATGATAAGTTTGTAGAGGCTCAAAAATCCCTTGCTTTAGAAATTAAAAGGAATGAAATGCTTTCTTGTGAATTGTCTACATGCCATGACTCTATTTCTAGCTTAAAGAGCATAAATGATGATTTGTATGCTAAGTTAGAAATAGCTAATAAATCAACATCTTGTGTAGAACATGTTAGAATTTGCAATAGGTGTAAAGATTTCAATATTGATGCTTGTAGCGAACACCTAGCTTCAATTTCTAAATTGAATGATGAAGTGGCTAGTCTTAATGCCCAACTTAAGACTAGCAAAAGTGAATTTGACAAACTATAATTTGCAAGGGATGCCTACACTATTGGTAGACACCCCTCAATTAAGGATGGGCTTGGCTTCAAGAGGGAAGCCAAAAACTTAACTAGTCATAAGGTTTCCATTCCCGTCAAGGAGAAAGGGAAGGCTCCTATGACTAATAGTAGTCACAAGAATCATGCTTTCATTTATGGTGATAAGATACATTCTAGAAATGTTCATTATGATAGGAGTTATAATGCGTATGATTCAAATGCCATGTTTGCTTCAAGTTCTTCCTATGTGCATGGTAGAGATATGACTAGGAGAAATGTCATTCATCATATGCCTAGGAGAAATGTTGCTAATGTTCCTAGAAAAATTAATGAACGTTCTACAATTTATCATGCTTGCAATGCTTCCTTTGCTATTTGTAGAAAGGACAAGAAAGTGGTTGCTAGAAAATTAGGGGCAAAATGCAAGGGAGATAAAACTTGCATTTGGGTCCCTAAGGATATTGTCACTAACCTTGTAGGACCCAACAAGAGTTGGGTACCTAAGACCCAAGCCTAAATTTGCCTTGCAGGTTTATGCATCCGGGGGATCAAGCTGGATTATCGACAGCGGATGTACTAACCACATGACGGGGGAGAAGAAGATGTTCACCTCCTACATCAAGAACAAAGATTCCCAAGACTCAATCATATTCGGTGACGGGAATCAAGGCAAGGTGAAAGGTTTAGGAAAAATAGCTATTTCATCTGAGCACTCCATTTCCAATGTGTTTTTAGTTGAGTCGCTTGGATATAACTTGTTGTCTGTGAGTCAGCTCTGTAATATGGGATATAACTGCACAAATGTAGATGTGTCTATCTTTAGAAGGAGTGATGTTTCTTTAGCTTTTAAGGGTGTATTAGACGGCAAACTCTATTTAGTTGATTTTGCAAAAGAGGAGGCCGGTCTAGATGCATGCTTAATTGCTAAGACTAGCATGGGCTGGCTGTGGCATCGCCGCTTAGCACATGTGGGGATGAAGAACCTTCACAAACTTCTAAAGGGAGAACACGTGATAGGTCTAACAAATGTGCATTTCGAAAAAGATAGACCTTGTGCAGCTTGTCAAGCAGGTAAACAGGTGGGAAGCTCTCATCATACCAAAAATGTGATGACCACATCAAGACCTCTGGAGTTGCTTCATATGGACCTCTTCGGACCCGTCGCCTATCTAAGTATAGGAGGAAGTAAGTATGGTCTTGTTATAGTTGATGATTTTCCCGCTTCACTTGGGTATTCTTCTTGCAGGATAAATCTGAAACCCAAGGGATCCTCAAGTGCTTCCTAAGGAGAGCTCAAAATGAGTTTGAGCTCAAGGTGAAGAAGATAAGAAGCGATAATGGATCTGAGTTCAAGAACCTTCAAGTGGAGGAGTACCTTGAGGAGGAAGGGATCAAGCACGAGTTCTCCGCTCCCTACACACCACAGCAAAACGGTGTGGTAGAGAGGAAGAACAGGACGCTCATCGACATGGCAAGGACAATGCTTGGAGAATTCAAGACGCCCTAGCGATTTTGGTCGGAAGCCGTGAACACGGCTTGTCACGCCATAAACCGGGTGTACCTTCATCACCTCCTCAAGAAGACTTCGTATGAGCTTCTAACCGGTAACAAACCCAATGTGTCTTACTTTCGTGTATTTGGGAGCAAATGTTATATTCTGGTAAAGAAGGGTAGAAATTCTAAGTTTGCTCCAAAGTTGTAGAAGGGTTTTTGTTAGGTTATGACTCAAATACAAAGGCGTATAGGGTCTTCAACAAATCATCGGGTTTGGTTGAAGTCTCTAGCGATGTTGTATTTGTTGAGACTAATGGCTCTCCAAGAGAGCAAGTTGTTGACCTTGATGATGTAGATGAAGAAGACGTTCCAACGGATGCGATTCGTACCATGGCGATTGGAGACGTGCGACCACAGGAACAAAAGGAGCAAGATCAACCCTCTTCCTCAACAATGGTGCATCCCCCAACTCAAGATGATGAACAGGTTCATCAAGAGGAGGCGTGTGATCAAGGGGGAGCACAAGATGATCATGTGATGGAGGAAGAAGCAAAACCGGCACCTCCAACCCAAGTTCGAGCAACGATTCAAAGGAATCATCCCGTCGACCAAATTTTGGGTGACATTAGCAAGGGAGTAACTACTCGTTCTAGATTAGTTAATTTTTGTGAGCATTACTCCTTTGTCTCTTCTATTGAGCCTTTCAGGGTAGAAGAGGCCTTGCTAGATCCGGACTGGGTGTTGGCCATGCAAGAGGAGCTCAATAATTTCAAGAGAAATGAAGTTTGGACACTGGTGCCTCGTCCCAAGCAAAATGTTGTGGGAACCAAGTGGGTGTTCTGCAACAAACAAGACGAGCACAGGGTGGTGACAAGGAACAAGGCTCGACTTGTGGCAAAAGGTTATGCCCAAGTCGCAGGTTTGGACTTTGAGGAGACTTTTGCTCCTGTGGCTAGGCTAGAGTCCATTCGCATTTTGCTAGCATATGCCGCTCACCATTCTTTCAGGTTGTTCCAAATGGATGTGAAGAGCGCTTTCCTCAATGGGCCAATCAAGGAGGAGGTGTATGTGGAGCAACCCCCTGGCTTTGAGGATGAACGGTACCCCGACCACATGTGTAAGCTCTCTAAGGCGCTCTATGGACTTAAGCAAGCCCAAAGAGCATGGTATGAATGCCTTAGAGACTTTTTAATTGCTAATGCTTTCAAGGTTGGGAAAGCCGATCCAACTTTATTCACTAAGACTTGTGATGGTGATTTATTTGTGTGCCAAATTTATGTCGATGACATAATATTTGGTTCTACTAACCAAAAGTCTTGTGAAGAGTTTAGCAGGGTGATGACTCAGAAATTCGAGATTTCGATGATGGGCGAGTTGAACTACTTCCTTGGGTTCCAAGTGAAGCAACTCAAGGACGGCACCTTCATCTCCCAAACAAAGTACACGCAAGACTTGCTAAAGCGGTTTGGGATGAAGGACGCCAAGCCCGCAAAGACTCCGATGGGAACTGATGGACACGTCGACCTCAACAAAGGAGGTAAGTCCGTTGATCAAAAAGCATACCGGTCCATGATAGGTTCTTTGCTTTATTTATGCGCTAGTAGACCGGATATTATGCTTAGTGTATGCATGTGTGCTAGATTTCAATCCGATCCAAGGGAGTGTCACTTAGTGGCTGTGAAGCGAATTCTTAGATATTTAGTCGCTACGCCTTGCTTCGGGATCTGGTATCCAAAGGGGTCTACTTTTGACTTAATTGGATATTCAGACTCCGATTATGCTGGATGTAAGGTCGATAGGAAGGGTACATTAGGGACGTTCCAATTCTTAGGAAGGTCCCTGGTGTCGTGGAGCTCTAAGAAACAAACCTCCGTTGCCCTATCCACCGCTGAGGCCGAGTATGTTGCCGCAGGACAGTGTTGCGTGCAACTACTTTGGATGAGGCAAACCCTCCGGGACTTTGGCTACAATCTGAGCAAAGTCCCACTCCTATGTGACAATGAGAGTGCTATCCGCATAGCGGACAATCCTGTTGAGCACAGCCGCACAAAGCACATTGACATTCGGCATCACTTTTTGAGAGACCACCAGCAAAAGGGAGATATCGAAGTGTTTTATATTAGCACCGAGAACCAGCTAGCCGATATCTTTACCAAGCCTTTAGATGAGAAGACCTTTTGCAGGCTGTGTAGTGAGCTAAATGTCTTAGATTCGCGGAACTTGGATTGATTTATAGCATACATGTGTTCATGCCTTTGATCATGTTCCTTACGCATTTTGTTGTTTATTTATGGTGCTCAAGTTGTACAAACACTCCCCAAACCTCAAAAGTCCAGGTGTGATTGATGCACATATTTAGGGGGAGATGTGCTACAACTTGACCCTTTGAGACTAACCATGTGTTTTGAGCTTGCTTGATTTAGCCTCAAAGGTGGATTGAAAGGGAAAGGTGGACTTGGACCATGCAAGACTTCCACTGCACTCCGATGAGAGGGTAACTTACTCCATGTCCATCTCAATATCCTTATTGCCCTTGTACTCTTATTTGAAGATTTTGGTGAGGCAATGGGGTTCAAGGGCCAAGATTGATCCCGTTTTGGTGCTTGATGCCAAAGGGGGAGAAAATAAGGCCAAAGTAATAAATGGATCAGCTACCACTTGAGAATTTTGAAAATAGTAGAATAGAGCTTTTGGTTTGTCAAAACTCTCTTGTTGTCTCTTTTGTCAAAAGTTGGCTTCTTGTGGAGAGAATGGTTGATTATGGGAAAAAGGGGGAGTTTTTGAAATCTTTGATCAATTTCTCTTGGAACAACTCTCTTTATGTCTCAACAAGTGTGTTTGACTTAGAGATAGGAAATTGAGGTTGATTTGCAAAAACAAAACCAAGTGGTGGCAAAGAATGATCCAAATATGCCGAATCTGAATCAAAACAAATTTGTGTTTTCATTTGCATTGATGTTTCACTTCTTTAGTTGCTTTTTGTTGTGTTGGCATAAATCACCAAAAAGGGGGAGATTGAAAGGGAAACGTGCCCTTGGGCCATTTCTAAGTATTTTGGTGATTGAGTGCCAACATAAGTGCTTAAGTGTTTAATCTATGCCAATTGATGGACAAAGTGCAAATCAAGAGGAAAGGTATGTTTCTAAGACTTAGTACATTGTTTTGGAGACTAATGTATTGTGTCTAAGTGCTAGAAACAGGAAAAGATCAATTTGGAAAAGACTTGGCTATACAGCCAAGACTCTGCGCAGTGTGGGTGCACCGGACTGTCCGGTGGTGCACCAGACAGTGTCCGGTGCGCCAGGCTGGCGACTGTCAACTGGCTGCTCTCGGGAAGCGATTAACGGCGTACGACTATTAATCACCAGACTGTCCGTTGGTGCACCGGACTGTCCGGTGAGCCATTCACAGGCGAAGTCGTCGCTCTCGGGAAGCGATTAACGGCGTACGGCTATAAATCACCGGACTGTCCGGTGGTGCACCGGACTGTCCGGTGAGCCATTCACAGGCGAAGTCATCGCTCTCGGGAAGCGATTAACGGCGTACGGCTATAAATCACCGGACTGTCCGGTGGTGCACCGGACTGTCCGATGAGCCAACGGTCAGCCGGGCCAACGGTCGGCCGCGTAATCCGCGCGCGACGCGTGGGCGACCCAACGGTCAGAAGGGGGCACCGGACTGTCTGGTGTGCACCGGACAGTGTCTGGTGCGCTAACGGCTCTGTATCTTCAACGGTCGGCTGCGCCACAGAAGGAAAGAAATCCGCACCGGACAGTGTCCGGTGGTGCAGCGGACTGTCCAGTGCGCCAGGCGACAGAAGGCAAGAATTGCCTTCCTGGAATGCTCTTCATGGCTCCTAGCTGCCTTGGGGCTATAAAAGGGACCCCTAGGCGCATGGAGGAGTACAACAAGCATTCTCCAAGCATTCCTAAGCACCAAGACTTCAATTCCGCGCATTCGATTCTTTGTGATAGCAACTAGAGCTCCATTTGAGTAGAGAACTCTTTGAGTTGTGTTGAGAGCTCGTGTTGTGACTTGTGTGTGTGTTGTTGCTCTGATTTTGTGTCTTGTGTGCGTTGCTCATCCCATCCTTACTTCCGTGCTTCTTTGTGAACATCTTTGTAAGGGCGAGAGGCTCCAAGTTGTGGAGATTCCTCGCAAGCGGGATATAGTAAAGTACAAGCAAAACACCGTGGTATTCAAGTGGGTCTTTGGACCGCTTGAAAGGGGTTGAGTGCAACCCTCGTCCGTTGGGACGCCACAACATGGAGTAGGCAAGTGTTGGACTTGGCCGAACCACAGGATAAACCACTATGTCATCTCTGTGTTGATCTTATTGTGGTTATCGTGTTGTGCAAGAACTCTTCTCTAGCCACTTGGCTTTATTGTGCTAACCCTTAATCAAATTTTGTGGATTAAGTTTCAAGTTTTTACAGGATCACCTATTCACCCCCCTCTAGGTGCTCTCAAGTAAAGAAGGGCAAATTTCTTGTCTACTTAGTATCAACAAAAGGGATCGAAGCTAACCTAAGTAAGATAGAAGCCATACTACAAATGGAACCATCAAAGTCAAGAAAGGATGCTCAGAGATTGACAGGAAGGCTAGCATCATTGAATAGATTTATCTCAAGATTGGCGGAGAGGAATCTACCATTCTTTGAAGTGCTAAAGTCAGTCGAAGTCTTTCAATGTGGACCATTTCAACAAAAAGCCTTCGAAGACATGAAGCAGTACCTTATACAGTTAACAATCTTAACTCCACCTTCATCAGGAGCTCTACTATTACTGTATGTAGCTGCCTCTCATTTTGCAGTCAGTGCAGCGCTGGTCCAAGAAAAACAGGACGGATAGACGAAGAGATAAGTGCCAGTCTACTTCATCTCCAAAGTCTAGAGACCATCAAAAAGAAACTACACATAGTTGGAGAAGGTACTATATGTCGTGTTGATGGCCTCTAGGAAGCTTCGGCATTATTTTCAATCATATCATATAATGGTACTTTTGTCTTAACCGTTGAAAGACATCATAAGAAATAGAGAAGCCACATGAAGGGTTGGCAAATGGGCTACAGAATTGAATGAATTCACTATTGACTTTGTCCACCGATCTTCAATTCAATTTCAAACACTAGCAAACTTCATTGTTGATTGGACGCCAGGGGCTCACAAAGAAGGACATTTGATAGATAAAGAATCTTGGACTGTGTTCTGTGATGGATCATGTGGAACCTTCGGCGCAGGCGCAACAGTTGTTTTAATTTCACCATAAAAAATAAGAACCTGCTATGCAGTCAGGCTGGAATTCAAGCGCACAAACAACATTGTAGAATATGAAGCAGTGCTGTTAGGGATTCGAAAGCTTAAGGCCATAGGGATAAGAAGAGTAGTACTTAAATCTAACTCCCAAGTAATTACAGGTCATGTTGACAAAAGCAGCAAGGCAAAGGACCCAAAACTCGAAAAATATCTTGACACAGTCTGAAGGATGGAAGCCTCCTTCAAAGGATTTTCAGTAAAAATATCCCAAGAGAGGATAATTTACAAGCAGACTTGCTACCTAAATCAACGGCATAGGGGCTCCCGCTCCCCCCAGAAGTATTCTTCGAAACTCTCAAAGCACCTTCAGTTGAGCTCATGGAAAGGGTTGTACTCACAATATCGCCTATGCATAGCAAAGATTGGAGAACAGAAATTGTATCCTTCCTCCAAGGCAACTACCCTTCGGATGATGAAGTTTACATAAAAAGGATGTAGGCTAGAACAAGACCGTATATGATCATAGAAGGGGAATTGTTTAAGCAAGGAGTCTGCTCTCCACTGCTGAAATGTCTATCCAGAGCCGAAGGTAAAGAGTTGATGAAAGAAATACACTCAGGAATATGTGGAGCTCATATTGGATCTAGGCCACTCCTAGGCAAGGTCTTTAGACAAGGTTTCTACTGGCTGCTTCGGATGCAGCAGACCTGGTGCAAAAATGTGAGAATTGTCAGAAGTGTGCCAGGGATCAAAAGCAACCTTCATCTCTAACACATCTAATTTAGCCCACTTGGCCATTATAGAGATGGGGATTAGATTTATTGGGACTGCTTCCACCAGCCCAAGGAAATCTAAGATATGTTGTAGTAGCAGTGGAGTATTTCTCAAAGAGGATCAAAGCTAAACCACTAGCTACAATAATATCGGCCATAGTCTAGAAATTTTTTGGCAAAAAATCATCTGTCGGTTTGGGGTGCTGAAGGCCATCATAATTGATAATGGAGCACAGTTTGACTCTAAAGCATTTAAAACTTTCTGTGATCGGATTCGAACAAAGATACACTTCACGTCGGTAAGACACCCAGGGTCCAACGGCTTAGTAGAGCGAGCAAATGGGATCATTATCACAGGAATAATGAAGTCAATCTTTAATCTACCAAAGAGAAAGTGGCCAGATGAATTAGTAAAGGTGGTGTGGAATTATAATACTATGGTTTCAAGATCAATGGGTTTCACTTCGTTTAAACTCCTGTTTGGTGATGAAGCAATAACTCCAGAAGAAGAGAAGACATGATCAATAAGGACTCTAGCTTCGGTAGAGGATGAAGATACTTGCAAAGTGTCAAAAGTCTCTATAGAAGGGGTCATGCTTCAGGCAATAAATCATAATACCAATCCAAAACAACAAAGTGGCGAGACAGAAAAGTTAGATTAAAGAACATTGAGCTAGGACATTTGGTACTTCGAAGAATAGCTAACCTAGAAACTGTGGGGAAGCTACAACTCAAGTGGGAGGGCCCCTTCATGGTAGCATCTTCATCAATACCAGGATCATACAGATTAAGAGACATGAAGGGGAATGATATTCCAAGGTCCTGGAATGCAGATGAGCTTCAGAGATACTATGTATAGCAATCATGTAATTTTCTTTTTCCTATGGTACCCTTTTTCCTTTCAAGAGGGGAGAAAGGTTTTTATGGGGCCATAGATTGTAATTTTCATTTTCTTTTCATAGCCCTACTCAATACAAGGGCAAATTTCCCCCACATGTAAAATATAAAAAGTTGTGATTACACCATCGAGTGTAAGATATGAAGAAGCTCCAAAGTCATCCCTATGGGGATGCAGAGCTAAGATACCACCTAATAAAGGTGAAGAAGCTCCAAAGTCATTCCTAAGGGGATGCAGAGCTAAGATACCACTTAATAAAGGTGAAGAAGCTCCAAAGTCGTTCCTAAGGGGATGCAGAGCTAAAATACCACCTAGTAAAGGTGAATAGACTCTAAAGTTGTTCATAAGGGGGTGCGGAGTCTGTGTGCGTGTTTATGTGTGAATTTTGCTATCTTCGGCAAACATTTGCATATTACATCACCATCATACTTCGTATTCATCCAAGCATTCATTAGACATTTTTAGCTTCATCGCATCATGGAACTTCGCATAAGAAACTAATGTGAAGTCTAAAATGCTTCGTTGCGAACGAAAAGAAGGGATGGTGTTTTTCACCATCATCTCAGAAAATGGAAAGTATGGTTTTGTTCACAACAAAGCAAGCAACAACAGAAGAAAGGCACTATTTCAGGTAGTTATAGATGTTTACAGAAATATTACTGTCACACCCGGGTTTCGGGGCACCAAGACCCGGGCACGAACATATTCACCAAGTGTGCTAGGACCAAGTCTCATACATATGATGAATCATGGTGCAGGAACGATTGTCACATCTTTACTATAAATAGGAGTTCTATACAAAATAAATAAATAATTACATTGAAAGGAAACAACGATCCAGCAACCCAAAGTTGACTGGGAGACGACGGCCTAGACCTCTCACGAACACATCGCAGCATCCTCCATCTGCCTCATCCTGTGGTACCTGTTCTTGACCTATGGGGGGGTGTGAGACAGAAAGGGTGAGCTCACATATGTTCATCGCTCAACAAGTTGTGAGAAATAATGTGCATGAACTCGCCAAAGGTGGGAGCTCACGTGAAGTGTAAGGCTTACCAAAGAGGATGGTTGAAACTGAGCATTGCTTTTAAAGTTGGTCAAAATTTTATTAGCAATTACTAAGTATAAGTAGATACCATACCAGAATAATAATAGAACAAAATTAATAATAAATCTCATGCAATGCAAATGACAAATTGAATTTTATTTCATAATTTAATCATGCGAGAGTCCTGAGCTGCTCATGACCACGAGCATGGCTAGTATACCAGTTATACACTCTGTAAAGGTGGTACACTTTACCCACAAGTCATGTATCCCATGTTGCCAGGGTTTGCAAGGCCCTTAGACACTTCTGAGGTGAATGGCTAGGGATTCACTACGAGGCCTTTAGAAAGTTCCACTAGCTTTCGAAAACTCGCTACAGTTTCTAGGAAGAGCAATGTAGGAAACCCTCGTCTGACCGCCATCGCAGCAAAATCAACTCGAGAACCTCCCTACACGCCTACTCCCCTACTGCCCTTGCCCCTTTCGAGTAAGGTAGTCTTCCACTAGCTTTCCTAATTAGTCAACCAAGGGCGTCCCATTCCACCCTTGTGGTGGCACATGTTTCTCAAGTTAAGCTCCATGTTCCAATTAAAAATAATGATCTTGACATGAACATAAATAAAATAACAAAATAATTGCAACATGGACATAATGTAATATTAAAACCCAAAACCATATAGAGCAATAGCAAAACTACCCAAATGATTCAGGGGTGAACAAGGTAAAAAGATAATCAGTCTAGAGTGACCTATTAGGTCCCATCAAAATTAAGCCTATGCATGAATAAGTGATAATAAAGAACATTATTGGGTAAATGAAAGTGATCAAGGGCACAACTTGCCTCGGACTTGAGATTCCAGGTACCAGGATGATCTTCAAATTCTCGTGACCTCACTACTAGTCGAAGAAATACAAAGAAACATGGTATGGACAAAATTAACATCACACCAAACATAAGATTAAGTTGCATAATAATAATCTATGCGCTGCTACGAGATCATGGGTTCGAGAAACACTAAATTTGGAGTTACGGTTAAGGAGTTATGATTTATGGAAGATCTATTTGCTTTAAATATTAAACTATATTATAAATTGATTAGTATACATAATATTAATTAACTCAACTTTAATCTACATTATAACTTGATTAGAAACCATATTTTAGTCAAATCACTATCATGGACTAGTTTAACTTTGGTTAAAAGGTCTAATCTACTAAACATAGGCTAACAAATATCTATTTTTGAAAATATGCAACATGATAAAATAAGGATACAAAAGTGTAGGCAATATTAACACGAGTCTAACACAATTTGAACGAGTCAAATTGGAGTTAAATTGTGGAAGATATGGACTAAACAAGTCTTTATGGCCATTTTTATAGCAAAAATATAAGTCCAGGGTGCATTTGTAAATTGCAGGGGCACGAGTGTAACAGTTTCCCACGGTCGAGGATGGCAGATTAATTCAACAAAACCCCGAGGGCCCTTATGCAAATTGTCCGGCCCGAAGGGGTATGAAGCAATCTAGGTCGTTTGATCTGAAATCTAAGGTCACGATTAAATCTGCCCTATTATAAACTGGTGAGCCATCGAAACCATTGGATCAAAGTTGAACAGCCTAGATTTAATGCGACACGATCAACTCCCCACCGTCGATCTGAGGATCAACCGCCCAGAACCGCCCTACATCCAACGGCGCCGATCCTACTTAGACCAAACGCTATCGTGTTTTGATCTCTATCGCACGATCCAATCCAACGGTCAATAGCCCATCATCTTTAATTGCCAGACTCCAAACAGAACAGATCTGGCCGCCTCGCACAGCATAGCTTGCCAGCTAGCACGCACGTCGAGGACCCCCGCATGGACCTCGCCACTGACCGGATTTGAAACGGAGGTCTGCCCGTCATGAGTTCGATAGCCGATTTAACGGCCAGGGGCCTCCCTTCCTCTCGACTTACCTGGGTGGCTCCGTCGTGCCCACTAGGGTGGAGCAGGCCGCCGGTTCCTGCCAGACAAGTCCGAGGAGCAAAATTCATCTAGAGAACCAATGCTACACGCTGCGGGGGTAAAGAAGAACGGCTCTGTGGTGTTCTTACCGATGATCTAGATGTCGACGATGAGCTTGCCCAACGCGACGAGGAAGGACCCACGCACAGCATAGAGCACCGCCGTATTGAAGTAGTCTCGTCCTGGGAACGGGGCTTCGGCAGCTGCTTCTCGCGGGTAGCGCTATTCCATAAGGCAAGGCGCAGGCATGTGATATGGCGGCGGCGGAGTCATGGCGTGCAGGTGGAGGTGGCTCAGATTGCGCCTTCACGCATGGACCGACGCAGGTGACTTGCGAGACACGCATTAATAGCCGCGACGAAGGGTGACCGATTGGTGGCGAGATTTTAGGCGAACTTGTTGGGGCTATTGGTTTGGGGAAGAATATGACGATGTGACCCCACCGATCAGGGATACGTGTGGGTGATCACAAGGACGAGCCTGATCAGTGGTCCCAACCTGCTAGTGATGGAGCGCGGCCAGCCGGTGGGGTCGTGGGCCGCGCCGTGGGGAGGAGTACGGAGAGATGGGCTGGGCGAGATTTTGGTTGAGAAGCTGGTAAGTTTTGCCTTTTTTCTCTCCCTTTTCTTTTTTTCAAATTTCTATTTTCAGTTTTATCTCCATGTCAAATTCAAAATTTAAAATTCAAATTTGATCCAAGTTCCTTTTTCCAATATTAAATGCACCCGCATGAGAATCAAATCATACATATTTTTGATGTTTTATTTATTATTCTATTTACCATTGCCTTTTAAATGTGTAATTCTCACATATTTATTTCAGGAACAATAGTTTTATATTGTATGTTCTACATAAAGAAAATGCTCTAACATATATATTAAAATGAATATCAATACTACTATTTGCAATATTTTTATTTATTTTCCTTCCTATTATTCAATTATAGGAGAAATCATTTTATTTCTTTTTACTCAGTTTTTGTTTTATATTTTTATTTATAATTTGAGGTCGAACAAAATGTATCCCAACATAATCTTAAGCATTTGATGCACATTCCTATTTGTTTATGGGTTAATCGACTAATAATACTCCATTAATTGGCTATGAACATAGAAGGGTCCAAATAAATTTCCCAAGGTTCCAAAATCCTCAAATATATTTATTCATTTACTTTATCATCATTTTTTGGACCAATTTTGGGCTTTACAATTACATTCTTCGACAAACTTTTTGTCGGATATAACGTTTTTCCTCTACAAAAAAGATCTCTAGGAGCATCTTTCAGGACCATTGACACAATTACAAAACAACTTTAGATCAATCTTTAGGACTATCCAGATAAGCTTCGAATCATCAATCTTCATCAGCTTTGCCCTAGAAGCAACGATGTGTCAGAAATATATTGTGAAACACATTGGGATAAACACGAAGAAGCATGATGTAGCAAAGCAGGAGCATTTTTATACCTTTTCAATTAGTGCTCGAGCTTCGTCTCCAGCAGCCTCCCAACCACCCTTTGTCCAGATTTGAGTGACAAATCTGTTGCCTACGCTTTTGGCCTCGGCTAGGATGTTGTCCAAGTTTGATGGCGAGAGGCTAAAGGTTGGTTTGTTGACAATTTTTAAGTGGTTGCAATAGGCCTTGGTAAAAAATGGCGGTCGTTCCACGGGCAGCCACTAGTGCACAGAAGTCACCTTAGCCAACTTTGACTTCGTCAAGATCATCAATTTCTTTTTCAATCCATTCGAGTGCCTTTGGAATATCTTCGGCAGAATGATTGGCCTCCTCGGATGTAGCCCCAATAGAGTTAAAAATGCTTCTTAACCGAGAGGAGCACTGGGTCGTGAAGCTGAAGCACCTGTTCCGAAGTGTTTTCAGTGTTTCGCCAAGTTTAAAGTTCTTTTCGGCTTCGGCTTTGACTTTCAGGTTTAAAGCTTCAGCTTCACGGTTGAACCGGCTTGTGCTGTCTTGCAAAGTTGATTTTGTTTTCTCTAGCTCTTCATTCAACTTTTCAATTCTCGCGTTTTGATCTGAAATTTGAAAGCTTTGTTTCTCGTTTCAAAGATGAGCTTCAACGAGAGAGCCTTCGGCAATACTGAGCAAAGAATATTTTTCCTTCAAAAAATTCTCAAGATTTTCAATCTTTTTCTCCAAATCGTTGATAATAAACTCATTTTTCTTATCTTCATTCTCTTCTTGCAATTTCAAAGCTTTGCTCAATAGCAAACTCTGTTGCAAAGACGAAGTTGCATTAGGTTTTCATTCTTAAAACTTTAGAGCCAATTGGATGAAAGAAGAACAACAAAAATTCATACCTTAAAATTTGAGTAGAACAAGTTGTCGGTGATGTATTGTTTTCTATAATTGCTAATATCCCTTTCAAGCTTCGAGAATCTGATACTCTTTGATAAGGTATTCACAATTTTTGCTCCAGCATGATTGGAGATGCATCCCAAAATTTCTTCGTCTACACCGCCAAAGAGAACGGATCCAGGATGGTAACCATCACATACAACAAATTCTTTTAACTCTGAAATGTCCTCTTTGTAAAGCATCTGGCCACCTAGGTGTCGTAAGTCAAAGCTTTTGTTTTCCGAAGAGACTTCTTCAGTTTTCTTCCCTTTCACTACAAGAGAAAAGTGTATCAACGACTAGAAAATAACGACCACCTGTAATATGTGGTTGTGAGGAGCCTTGGCGGCACAGTGCAAGCTCTGTCCAATCCAGCCGACGATCAAAAACATGTCATCATTAGCGAGCTGACCTCTGTGGTCGTTAAAAATAGAATCCAATGTTGCCTTCACGACGACCACACTGATTGGCGCTAATACCTACCTCTCCCCGCGTGTAAACAGAAAAAGAATTGACACGATCTACAACAACCCCGCTTGAATCGAAGTAGGGGCAGCCACAACGTCTTCCTCCTCCCCTCTCGTTTCGTGTTAATAGATCAATCTGCGCAGCACAGGTAGCCACAACGTCTTCCTCGTCCCCTCTGTAATTCCTAGCCAGCCACCACATCTTCCTCCTACCCTCTATAATTCCTAGGTCAAAGGGAGCAGGGGCAGCCATCCCCCATCCCTTCCCTTCCAGGTCGCAACCATCTTCCTCCTCCCCTCTGTAATTTTTAGGTCAAACAGAGCAAGAGCGGGCATCCCCCATCACGTCCCTTCCAGGTGAGCTCGTTTTCCTCCCCCTTCCTGATTCTTTTGTTCAGATATCTCTGACGGTCTTTCCTTTGCATCCAAAATCATGTAGTAAATCATGTAGTAGGGCGCTGGTTGAACTGCTCCTCCTACCAATGTTAATAATCCCAGAGGCACCGACTAGATGCATTCGTGCCAATTCAAAAAGGCAGCATGTCCAGAATTGTTATGCAATGGCCTAGAATTGTTAGAAGTGGTAGCTGCAATGATCTTCCCTCCCTAGAACAACATCCCCCTCATCCGATGTGCCCCTAATTTATATTTTGGAACCACACAAGGCAGTTTGTCCAAGCAAAAGGGTGTTCCTACTGTAATCTTTAGAGAATATATGTTAATTAGTTAGCTTACACAAGTTTATATGTTAATTGTGAGGCATAGTGGCTGATATGTGAGAAGCGTATACAGAAATTACTTGTATCAAATGGGAATTCAGACCATTGTGGTTGTGGTTGAGATCAAAATCTACTACAGTATTATAGTTTAATTAGTGATGCTTCTAGAACAATTTACTTTTTAGGGCCCGTTTGGCAAAGCTCCAGCTCCAGCTTCTTTAGCTCCAGATCCTGATCCTCCTGAGGAGCTGATCCTCCTGAATCTCCTAGAGAATCAGAATCATTTTTGAAACCGTTTGGCAAGTAAACTGATTCTTGTCTGCTGAGAGTTGGTGGTCTGTGGCGATTGTCTGTTTTACCCTTTGCAGTTCAACTTTATTACAAACCAATAAGTAGTATGCATATACGGAAAAAATTATAAAACAATAACATATAAAATATTCCCATCATAGTAGTGCATAAAATGGTCTCAAATGTTTAATCCATAAATTGCATAAAACTAGCACGACACAATATACAAAATATGACACGAACCACCTTTTCTAATCACCTCGACTCCCAAAGTAACTTCGATACATCATCACGGAACCTATTCATGTTCCTACTACTCGACCCTGTGGTGGATGTATCTGATGCATTCTGAGGGACATGTCGCCTATAACGGGATGGAATAGTAGGGATATAATCTGGGTCTCGATCACATCTCTGAAAATCCTCATCCAATGCATTATTCTCACGGATGAAATTGTGGAGACACATTGTAGCAGCAACAATCATTTTTTGTTTGTCCATAGGATAAGTTGGCATCTTTAGAAGAATTCTCCATTTCATCTTCCATACACCAAATGTGCGTTCAACAACATTCCGTAGACTTGAGTGTAAATGATTGAAGAGCTCTTGCTCACCATTAGGTGGAGGACCATTTCTCCATTCCGGAACATGATACCGTTGTCCTTTGTACGGGGCCAAGTACCCATCCCTATTTGGATATCCAGCATCAACAACATAGTACTTTCCTGTAACATACAATTATACTTGAGTTAGAACCTTGAAAAATATGTGCACAAAAAGTAGACCAAATTTTTGACAATTGTTTACCTAGAGGGGGGTGTGGAAATAAATCTTCATCAGCTTCAAGCGCATGGTACAACACAGTAGTATCATGCATGGAGCCAGGTTGTCCAATAGATGCATATGTAAAGCGCATATCAAAATCAACAACTCCCATCACATTTTGAGTAGGTTTACCAGACCTTCCCATGAACCTGATCAAGTCTTTCTTTGGAGGCGTTGCATTTATATGAGTGCCGTCAATTGCTCCAATACAACCCTTAAAGTGAGGCCACATTCTTTGATCATTGGTAATTCTTCTATGCACTGTATGGAAATTAGGATCCTTTGGTTGTATGTACCTTTTTGACATTGCTACCATGCAATTCAGGACATCACTAAATTTTCTGCTAATTGTTTCATTAGAGTGCTTGAAATCCTTTTGGACAGCAGTGAATGACCAAGCATGAGCACAAATAACAAGAAACAATCCTAAAGATTCCATAGAGCTCATATGGATGGAAGAGGATAGACCAAAGTCTCTTACCAACTCATCATGCAAATTGTATAATAGAGCTGGTTCCATCCTAAACATGTTGTAGCATTCTTTTGGATTGTTCAATGCTTCCATGACCCAAGCAATACCAGAAAATGTTGTTGCCCTTGGCTCATTCTTATCAACATATGATGCATAGTACCATGATAAAAGAGATGCAGCAGCCACAATATTTTTTTGGTTCCCAATAATAACTTGAAGAACTCTCAAGTCATCTTCTGAATCACTTGAGTCCCTTTCACTATCAGAAGAAGAAGACATCTGTATACATCAAAGGAATGAGACAACAACAAAATATCTTAAAAACAAAAACCAGTGAAAAGGCCAGCAACAAAATAGATAACAAAAATAGGGCAGCAACAAAATTGATACAATCCATCCACAATAATGTCACAACATGTTCAAACCGGAGTAAAAAGGATTAAACAGATACATAGTAGCACTGAAAATGGGACATAGTGCTACAAAAAATTACAGATCCTAGTGACTCATCCTAGTGACCCAATCATGTTTCATTGTAAGCCAGTTGAAGCGTTCTTCTGGTGTGTCCAAAGTCATAAACATCTCCCTCTCTGCCCTCTTGACAAAAACTTGAGATGCTATGAAGTGTTCTTTTGTTCCTGGAACTGCACCACACTCCTTCACCAATGCCATGACATCTCTAATGGAGCACCCATTGTCCTCCTTTCTTGCCAAAGACTCAACGGATGCTGTGCTCTTCTCACTTGCTGTCACAAGTTTGCTCAATTGATCTTGCACCCAATGTCCTCCCAATGACCTGGGCTTTTTACCCTTGTCCTTTCGACCAACAGAAACATGACGCTTTCCTTTAGCAGTTGTAGGGGAAACCTCTTCACATTCTTCATAGTCTTCATCCTTGTCATCATTGGCCTCATAGTCACCATCCTTGTCATCAGTGTTCTCAGTGGTTTCACCCTCCAGAATTTGTGGTGTAGTACCACTTGACGGAGCCCAATGATCATCTCCTGTGTTCCTAATATCTTCATACATCATGGCTTTTTCTTCCTCATGCAACAGAGGCCCATCTTTAAACTTGGCAATTCCTTTGTATTGCTACACATTAGGGGAAAGAAGATGTTAGACATATTACATGTAACACAAGATGCAATAAAGACAATTATCCAAAGTTCTATTACCTTATTCAAGTTCTTCCACCTTTCATTTGTCGCACTCCAGGTTTTTTTCGCGGTGTCCCATCCCAAACCAGTTTCCTTCGATAGTCTTTTCCAATTGGTGTATTCAATCCTCATCTTGTCCCATTTGTTCTTGAACTGCATTTTGGTGTAGGACAACCCAGTCTTTTCTTTGAATTTGTCCATCACATTTTTGTACCCTGTTTTATTTAAGTGGGTACCAGAACGGTTGTACGCCTTCACTTGTTCGGCGAACAATTCACACACTAGAGCAGTGTTATCTTCATTCCAATCGGCACTATCACCCATATTGCTGTAAAAAAATTAAAATCTAAAACAAATATATACAGCTACCAAAAAGGAATGCGGATAGCATAGCGGCTGGGACTTATGTTTCCTCTCAAGCAGAATAAGCAATTATTGGTTGACACCAAAATAGCAGAGCAGCTAGCGAGCAGAGCGGCTAGCGACCAAAAATAGCAGAGCAGCTAGCGACCAAAATAGCAGAGCGGCTAGTAATCGCGTCCATCCTTTCAGCATCATGGCATCAGGTCCGTAGCTATGGCATCAGGTCCTCAGCTTTGAAAAATTCATATCGTGGAATCCAGGTGAGTGCTTCCTCTTCTTGCTTGCTGGCAACGCACGTCCCTCAGCACTCGTGGTCAACTGGTCATGATGTGCTGCAAGCAAGAATCCCTGTGCCCCTATAACCCTCGTGCCCGAAGCTCCTATAACGCCCGTGCCGCGCCGCAGCCATGTAGTGCTGCAAGCAAGAATCCCACGGAACGGAATCGATCCGAAGCAGAGCGGCTGGGACGAGCAGAGCGGAGCAGAACGCCGGGATCCGCAGAGCACGTACCTGGGAACCGCAGACGAGCAGAACAGCTCTTGCTGGAGGACGGCGAAGATGATCGAAACCCTAGCCGCCGCTCCCTTCAGCGACGGGACAGAGGACGCGCACGCCGTGGAGGGTTGCGGGAGGGCTCGTTATGTTTTTATCCAATGGCAATTGCGGGTAATTTCGATCAAATTTTAAGGGGAGGTCCATATTTGGTTGGTTGAGGAGCTGTTTTAAGGGAGGGTGGAGCAGGTTTTTTTAGATCCCACCTTTCTTCACAAAAACGACTCCCAATCTTTCGGCTCCATACGAGAATCAATTTAAAAAAATACCCGTTTGGCACAGCTCCTCCCGATCCTCGCTTAGAATCAGGAGCTGGAGCTGTGCCAAACGGGCCCTTAGTGTTGTGTTTCGGTTAATATTGTTCATGGATATCAGTTTCAGTTTATATCATATATTTCCTATTGACTGGCACCTTACTATTTAAAAATTGTCACTCCATTGTTTGAATTATACCTTGAGATCTCTGATTCTCTGATGCATGTGTTTTGGAGCTGAATTCTTTTATGGTGTTTGTCACCTTGGAACACAGAATCATATTGATCTTTGCTTTCCTTTGCATTGCTCAACATCATACTCATTTACTGTACCATTTTTATCAGCTTGCAGTCATACTAATCAGAATTGTTATTGTTCTTTTTTCAGATTCAGATTGTAGAGCAGCTCTGTCTGTGTTTGTCACCTTGGAACACAAAATCCCTACTACTCTCCCCCCATAAGGTGTGTGGACTCCTTAACAATAATCTGTTGTGAAATTACACTGATTTTTGCCCGTGCGTTAGGACCAATTGCCCCATCTGTTAGGACCAAATGATTGACCCATGTTTTTGTTATTGTAGTATATTATAGCCTTACGCTAAATAACTTGTTTTCTACTAGAAGCCATCACATGTCCCTCCAACAAACTACAAGTAAACACTATCTATATTTATTTAATTTCCACTAGAGAGAACAAAAACTCAAATAGGCAAAAGTTCAATCGTGTACAGAAGGAAAACATCAATTTTGAAGAGAAAGGAAAGGAGACTCTAGAACATACTTTCCTATGCATCCTGCTGCAACTTCTAGTGCCAGGCCACTTAAGTTTCTGCTTAATTCTGATCTATGTGAGCAATTTAGCATGATTCTGCCCACATATCTATGTGAGCAATTCAGCATAATTCTGCCCACATATCTCTGAAAATTTACGAGTTTCTGCTTCTTCTGATCTGCTTTGTTCCATGTGGTGGAACATAATGCCTAGATATTCTCAAAAGATAGTTGCATTCTTTACAAGTCCTTGTTATGACCCATGTTTTTGTTATTGTAGTATATTACAGCCTAACGCTAAATAACTTGTTTTCTACTAGAAGCCATCACATGTCCCTCCAACAAAATGCAAGTAAATAGTATCTATATTTATTTAATTTCCACCAGAGAGAACAAAAACTCAAATATGCAAAAGTTCAATCGTGTACAGAAGGAAAACATCAATTTTCAAGAGAAAGGAAAGGAGACTCTAGAACATACTTTCCTATGCATCCTGCTGCAACTTCTAATGCCAGGCCACTTAAGTTTCTGCTTAATTCTGATCTATGTGAGCAATTCAGCATAATTCTGCCCACATATCTATGTGAGCAATTCAGCATAATTCTGCCCACATATCTCTGAAAAATTACGAGTTTCTGCTTCTTCTGATCTGCTCTGTTCCATGTGGTGGAACATAATGCCTAGATATTCTCAAAAGACACTGTTCTCCAGAATTGTGCTCGTGCTCTGTGGTTCAAATCCCATAATGTTGCTCCCTCTGCTCCCAGTACTGCTACTGTTGCTAGGATTAGTACCATCCCAGTAGAATGAATCTACTGCGGTAGTTCCAATGCCAGTTCCTCCATGTCGAGGATTATCAGGTGGAAGATTCAGCCCCATTTCTGCCTCAGCTTCTTCTTGATGCACGAGTTGTATAGTTTCTTGATCTCATTATCCGTCCTCCCTAGCAGCTGCGCTGCAATTTGAGACCACCTTCTCATGGAAAAAGTAAAGTGCTAATATCAGCTAAATTACCAACTGCTGCTTTCCACATATGCAGTCTAGAATTCTGATACTACTTCTTCAGGCTTGAAATTTACCTATTCCCGAGGACAGCATGCAGCTCGATGATGAGGTCTTCTTCATCTTGGGCGAATGCCCCTCTCTTGAGGTCTGGCCTCAGATAGTTTATCCACCTCAGCCTACAACTCTTTCCGCACCTTTGAAGCCCTGCAACAATTTGTCTTCTCGAATTTAGATAATTGAACTCACCGAGAGGTATTTGAGAGACAAGAGGGGTTTCAGCTGGCAATTGGAAATGAGAAAAATGCAGAGGGAGGAGAAGGGGAGGATTGAGAGTTGATAACTGAGGACCAAGGGAAGAAAAATTCCATTGTACATACCAGCGAGTTTGGGAACAGAGCTCCACTATATTGAAATCAACTATACCTAAAATCACTCAATAAATTCTGTGTGTATTTTTAGAACTGAAAGGCAAATCTGGGTTTAGGAGGAGCTGGTTTAATTACACTGATTATTCAAACGGTGCGTGAACTTATATGATGCCATGCAATTGTAGTAGATGTAAATTAGAGTAAACATTTAAGAGTGAATGATATATGAATCTGTTCTGACAACAAATATATTGCCACAGGTTTTATAATTAATATTTACCATATTTATGGCACCGAGTAAGGCATGGATGAATCTAGTTGATGAGCGTCTTAGTACTGAATGTTTGGATGGCCTGACTTCAAAAAAAAAATCTTTATTTAGATGGAGTCGCCAAGTTCTTGGATTATGCATTCAGTAGGTCAGGTGATGGGGGTAAAATTAGGTGTCCCTGCATCAAGTGTTGTAATACATACAACATGTCCCGTGATGTAGTCTATTCGCATCTGACAGCCTATGGAATAATAAGAAGCTATACCTTTTGGTATCATCATGGAGAAGTTCTTGGAGAAACTGAGAATGAGTTCAAAGTGGAAGATGATGATGATTCACATGATGGAATGCAGGAGCTGATGGAGGATTTGTTCCCTTCGACTTACCATCCTGGCAACGATACAATGACAGAACCAACCACTAGTGATTTTTTTGAAGATCAACCAATTGGTGAAGTTGTGAAGTTCTACAACTTGCTTAATGATTTGAACCTACCTCTTTATCATGGCTCCAATAGTACTAAGTTATCCGCACTAGTTAAATTGCTCAATGTTAAGAATATGGGAAAGTGGAGTAACAAGTCCTTTACAGATTTACTAGATATACTCCTGAAGGACTTCCTACATCATAACAGTAATTTACCAAGTTCTTACTATGAGGCAAAAAAGACTATTACTGAACTAGGACTAAGTTATAGAAAAATTGATGCTTGTAGAAATGATTGCATGTTGTATTGGAAAGAAGAAGCAAATGCAGATTTTTGCAAGATTTGTCAAAGATCAAGATGGAAGCAGGACAAGCACTCAGGTGAAAACAAACAATCGACAAAAGGAAAAAAATCCCTGAAAAAACTTTACGTTATTTTCCTCTCAAGCCAAGACTCCAACGGTTGTATATGTCTTGAAGAATAGCTACTTTCTTGACATGGCATAATGATGGTAGAGTGGACGACGGAGTGATGCGGCACCCAGCTGATTCCAAAGCGTGGAAGAATTTTGATGAGCTCCACCCTACTTTTGCATATGAGCCTCGCAATATAAGGTTATGCCTTGCTGGTGATGGCTTCCAACCATTTTCTAGCATTCGAGTCTCTCATACCATTTGGCCTATATTCCTTGTTCCCTTGAACTTACCTCCTTGGATGTGCATGAAGCAGCATAATGTAATCCTTTCCATGTTGATCCTGGAAAGGAAGGTCCTGGAGATGCAATTGATATTTACTTGCAACCATTAATAGAGGAACTGATTGAGCTTTGGGAGGAGGGTGTCTACACACATGATGCATCAACCAAGACTAATTTTAATCTCAATGCAGCCATTCTTTGGATTGTCCATGACTTTCCAGCATATGCAAATCTATCAGGCTATAGCACTAAGGGAAGACTTGCATGCCTAGTTTGCCATAAAGAAACTTGTTCTTTATGGTTAACAAAGGGCCAGAAATTATGCTACATGGGTCATCGACGCTTTCTACCGAAAGATCATAGATGGAGAAAAGATAAAGCTTCTTTTGATGGAACAAGAGAGGTCTGAGGCCCAACTGAGCCATTAACTGGAGATGAGGTGCTGCAACAAGTAGATGATCTAGAGGGGATAATCTTGTCCAAGGATCAGAGTAAAAAGAGTAAGATTTCACACAGTGAGAGGGGAGATAATTGGACTAGGAAGAGCATCTTTTTTAAATTACCATATTTCAAAACACTTCTGCTGAGGCATAATCTATATGTGATGCATATAGAGAAAAATATGTGACTGTATAATTGAAACAATTTTAGATATCAAAGGAAAAACAAAGGACAACAATAATTCACGTCTTGATTTGAAAGAAATGAATCTAAAGCCACATCTGCATCCAGTTGAAGATGGGGACAAGTTAGTTATGCCACAAGCACCTTATGTTTTGTCTCCAGAAGCTAAGAGGTCAGTTTTGCAACTCTTGAAGGATTTGAAGGTTCCAGATGGTTTCTGTTCTAATATTAGCAGTCATGTTAATTTGAAGGAAGGAAAGCTATCTGGAATGAAGACTCATGATTGTCATGTCATGTTAAATCATTTACTTCCTTATGTTCTACGAGGATATTTACCAAACCGTATATATGAGCCTTTATTAGAGCTTTCATATTTTTTCCGAGAACTGAACTCAAAGGCATTATCAACTGAATAGTTAGAGCAATTGCAACCACTTATAACAACCACTTTGTGTAAACTGGAAAAGGAATTTCCACCCTCATTTTTCGTTAGCATGATGCACTTGCCTATTCATTTAGCTACCGAAGCTTTAATTGGTGGACCCACCATGTATCGATGGATGTACCAATTTGAGAGATATATAAAACTTCTTAAATCTCTCATTCGCAACATGGCTCATCCAGAGGCCTCAATAGCAGAGGGTTATCTTGCATATGAATTTATAACATTGTGCTCGAGGTACTTAGATGATGTGCAGACAGTGCACAATTGTCCTGGACGAATCAATGATGAGTCAGATTATGCAAAGTTTTCTTTACCAATATTTTCTTGTGTGGGAAGATCACTTGGTGCTCGCAAGACTCGAGACCTTGAATTGCTTGAGTTAGAACAGGCTCATATATATGTTCTAAGGAATTGTGATGAGGTGCAACCATTTATTAGGTAATTCTTGCGAGTGCCTTCAATTTTTACTTATGTCGTATCGATTTCCTGTTCTCATATTAGTACTAATATTTTGTATTACAATGAGTATAGCAATGGCGAGGAAGTGTCTTCATTGCCACAATATACATCCACCTGGGCCAAAAATTTCATTCTGTGGTTTAGGAATAAGGTATAAGTATTGTTAGTTAACTCATATATTGATATTTTCATATCTTATTGTTTTTTTCTATAGCTGATTAAGTAATTTATGTGCCTTCTTTGCAGATACATAATTTGTATGAACATGATAAAAGTGAGCAAATGGAAGACCTTCTGTCCTTATCTAGGGGCCCTTTGCAAAATAGTACATGTTTTGCAGGTTATGATATGAATGGATTCAGATTTCGCATAGAGAGTCGTGACAAAAATCGGTGCACACAGAACAGCGGAGTTGTTGTTTCGGCAGAGGGAAGTACAATTAGTGAGAATGTAGAATATTATGGCATATTAACAGAGATAATAGAGCTTCAGTTTCTTGGGGGAAGACGTGTGCCATTATTTCGTTGCAAGTGGGTTGACATATTCAATAAAAAAGAGGGATAAAGAAGGATGTTTATGGACTTGTTAGTGTCAACTTTAAATGTCTACTTCGGACAAATGAGCCATTTGTATTAGCTAGCCAAGCTTCTCAAGTCTTTTTCGTCAAAGACAATCTGATCAAAGGTTGGCACTTGGTTGTCAAAATGCAGCCACGTGACACCTATAATGTACCTCCTGGAAATTCAGACGACGAAGATAATGAAGATGAGGATTATGATGACGAGGAAGATATAGCTGTTGATGATCCTCCAACTACATCATTTGGTGGAAAGAGGAAATAGTGATTCTAGAATATTAATCAATCCATAGGATACATAACCTGTCACCATTGATTTATAGTATTCTAAGTGTGCTTATACCATTCTATGTGCTTATATTTTTTCCTGTATTAAACATAAATATTTTATGCTATTGCTATGCTATCTGTGTAGGCTGTAGCAATGCAGGGTAGGTATGGAAAAGTAATAGCCTCTGCGGCCCAGTCAAGCTTCATCAGCCCAGGATTGCTTCGTCAGCAACATGCGAGGAGGTCCTATCCAAACCCAATTACCAACATACTAGTCAACAATGGGAGTATTGCTAAAAAACCAGCGAGAAGGTACTATTCACAACCCAATACTACCACAACAATCAACAATGACAGCTCTATTATGAAGGCAGCCAGGAATCAACATAAGAAGAGGTCTTATAGAAATCCGAATACTACAACAAATGGTAATTGATATTGCATTCATGTATTCCTTTACAGTAATTTTTTGCATGCCAATTTCAATTTACTAACAATCGAGGTATTGTAGATGACTTAGAAGATGAGCATTTCGATGAAGTATTGCAAAAAATGGCAGCAAAGGTCAATGGGACTGGGACTGGTAACAATATGTTTGATTCTGATAATGACAGTGAGAATTATTGTAATGAAAGTGAGTCTGATTATGAACATGAAAGTGAATACAATTCTGAACATGAGAATGAGAACTCTGAAGGTGCTTCTGAAGATATATTATTCAAGAAAAAACATGCATCTTTTAAAGGAGATAGACAGTCGCATCGAGTCAGGCCACAAAAGAAGCTAAAATGTGAGTATTTCCTACATTCAGTACAACAGTAAAATGCTAGTATTTATTTCTTTTGAGTTTTATGAGGAGTTTTTCCACATGTCTTGCAGCCATGAACCATGAAGTTGACACCTTAACCAGATCTAATAATGAAGAGGGGAGGGATAACTCTGAAGGTGCTTTTGAAGAAGAAAACACAAGAAAAAATATGGTATTCAAGAAAAAGCATGCATCGTTTAAAGGAGATAGACAGTCGCATCGAGTCAGGCCACGAAAGAAGCTGAAATGTGAGTATTTCCTACCTTCAGTACAACACTAAAATGCCTATATTTATTTCTTTTGAGTATTATATAAATTCATTAATTCTCTAATGAGTTGTTTGAATCTAAATATATTCACATATAACTACACAGTAATTTCCATTAAATTGTAAGCATCCTGATACAAAAGCAAGTGACACCTTAACCAGGCAACACAGCAGCTAACCATGCTCAGCAGTCAACACAAGAAGCAGTATCGGGCAACAACCAAGATAGGATGAAGTCCAAGCTTTTAACTTCAAAAAATGTTGTTCAAAATAAGTCTCCATATGCAGGCAGCGAGAGGCATCATCTCAGCCAGAGCCAGTCTTCTTCTGCTGGAATATGACTGCATACACAGGGACTCCAACCGCTCCCAGCATGGATGTAGTATGGCTCATCATGGTCATGCCCTCCCATTCTCTTCACGCAGGTGGCATGGAATCCACGAGAAGCTGACTCAGGCACAAGAGGAAAATCAGATATCAGGGGTGACATACAAGGAGAACAGAACAAGAGAGCACATAATTTCTTTTGATGATAAGGAAAGAGCAGGAAATGATGAACACACAGATGCATACACACGTCGCGTTAAACACTGGAGTTTTTTTACATTTAGGCATTGATATGATAGGACTATAGGAACTAATGAATTGGAGAAACATTGCTGAGAAAATAATCCAATTAGCTTCTTCTATGTGAAAAAACAGTTTGCTGAATGCTACAGCTTAAACCATGGGGCTAGTGCACTAGCTATAACCACATGTGTATTTATTTCTTTTGAGTATTATGTGTTATTCCATATGTCTTGCAGCCATGAACCATGAAGTTGGTACCTTAAATGGAGTTGATAATGAAGAGGGGAGGGACACTTGCAGGGCACATATTCAGAACAATAATATGGACACCTTAACCAGAGCTGATAATGAAGAGGAGAGGGACACTTGCAGGGCACATATTCAGAATAATAATATGGATACCTACACAAGTGCTGATAATGAAGAGCGGAGGGACTCTTGCAGGGCACATATTTAGAACAATAATATGAATGCTGCAAAAACTGGTATGATACAAATATAATTTCACACATTCTGCATTTTTCTCTTTTTGTATGGGACACAACTTATTGATAAAAGTATATATAAATGTTCCAGTTGATATAACTAAAGAGAAAAGGGGTCATGGCAAAAACAAATGTAAGAATCTTGCTAAACTTAAACCAGGACAAAAGATTAAAGTGATGTTCTACAACAATCGTGCTCTTGGCACATCATTTGCACGACACATTGGTAGAATCGTCCGTGATCCTACTATTACCCCGGTGAGAGTGAAGAAATGGACAAACATTAGTGAGACATCTATGAAGCATATTTTTGCTACAGTAAAGGTATACTTTCATTATATTGTTGTGTTATCTTTTATATATGGTATACTTTCATTATATTGTTGTGTTATCTTTTATATATGTATATATATCCTTTAAGATGGTACATTTATATGGGGCATCTGTTTAACAATTTTTTAGGACAAGTTTGAAAACAAAGACGAAAACATTAAAATTGATGTCTATGAAAATGATATCATGGAGCACGCTAGGGATCTATGGAACAATTGGCGTGGTGACTTGTGTCGGCATTATGTTAAGCCAGCAAAGAATATGCAACAAGCTATTAAGAACTGCCCTGAAGATTTTCCACAAGCTGACAGGGAGTGGTTGGTTAAAGAACATTTCTATAGTAAGGAGTTCATTGTAAGTGCTATACTGCTGCCCATTACTGTTCTTAATTGTTTACTGCTGAGATGGTGTTGTTAACATGTATAGTAATCTAATTATTCATTGCATTCTAGGCAAGGAGCAAGAGAAATTCAAAAAATAGATCTAACTTGACAATCCTCCATCACAGTGGTAGCAAACCATTTAGAAAAGTAATTTATGACAATGTAAGTGTTTGACATTTTATCTAAACATGTTGATTAGTTTTCTTGTATATTACTTGTTAGTTTTGATTACATATATTCCATGCATATACTAGGGCGGAAAGGATAACAACGCTCCAAGTTTGGATGCCTTATTTTTCATGACTCACACAAAGGGTGGTAGTTTTCTAGATTTTGAATCCTCCAGCAAGCATGTGAGCTTATGAAGTCATATATATTTCTGTTTATTGGTGATATATCATAATACAAATCTCTGAAATTAAGGTATCTTTGAATGCAGACACAACTTGAGGAACAAATATCATTAGATCCTTCTCTTTCTAATGCAGAACTTATGGATAAGTGCTTCCCTTCAAAGAGACAGGATCACATTGTTAGATATGGTGGTGGCGTGAAAGCAAGACATGTTAGAAGTCCATGCATTAGTAAGGCTGAATTGATAGAAAAGTTGAAACAGTCCGAGGATGAGAAAAGAGCAATGCAAGAAGAAAATAGAGAGCTACGAGAAGAAAATAAAGCTACAAACAGTCGTATGAGCCGTATGGAACAGGAGTGGGAAGAACTAAAGAACAGATTAAGTAGTAGTTAGACAAAAAGTTCTAGCATACGATCATCTAGCAGATTTAAACGATGGTATTCATCATAAATCTTCAGATGGTTTAGTAGATGTAAATTAGAGTAAATGTTTAAGAGTGAATGATATATGAATCTGTTTTGACAACAAATATATTGCCACAGGTTTTATAATTAATATTTACCATTACATGGACAACAATGATATCTGGTTTTGCTTATAATGGACGGTTTAGAGAAGCCCTATTGGTCTACAATGATATGTGCAGAGAAGGAGTCACACTGGATGATACAGTCTTTGTTGCTTCTTGGTGCTTGTGCTCATGGAGGTTTGTTGCAAGAAGGTTAGAGCATCTTTAATCAAATGGTTGAGTACTGTCGCATTGTTCCAAGAATGGAGCACTATGGATGCATAGTGGACCTACTTGGTCGAGCTGGTAAGTTACAAGAGGCAGTTCGATTTATTGAAAGCATGCCTCTTAAGCCTGGGGTTGTCATTTGGGTAACTTTGCTTAGTTCTTGCATTACACATGGTTTAATGGCATCCATGGCCAGTAGAGGATACTCTAGGATAGGTTGAGTTATTCACTATCTTGCCAGGTTGGTTGTGTATGTAGAAACCCAGTCTCAAGCTTTTCTAATTACCAACAGAAAAAATGTTGATGATTATTTTTCACTGATAGATATCTGGCTCATTGCATCTTGTTAAATATCGTATTCTGGTTCCATCAAATTGATGAGATGTCTTTATTTTAACATCTTCATACATTTTAAAACAGAAATGCTAAAACATAATAACATTCAAAGAGTTCACTGATGATGGAATTATTGTAATTTAGTGCTAACACAAATTACCATCTTCACATTCAAATGGAGTTCTATCCTGTTGCTTCTACACCTGCATTACTATGTAGAGTAAAACTTTATCATGTTAGGTATATTCACATGGTTTTGATCTCAAGGTTTACAAGGAATTTGCATTTTGTTGTCAGTATTGCTCCAGTTTATATTGGTTTCACATGGTATGTGTTGTTTCTAGTTCTGCGCCTTAGGGCAACTGTCGGTTGTTGGGCCTTGATAATTTGCTCTTTTTTACTCCCAGTTCCTTATTTGATGTCCTAGACTTGGTGTCAAACTTTATAAAATTTGACCATTGATAGGTGATAGGTCTGAAAATATCAATATGCATAATATGAGAATGATATGGCTTATGGTTAGGTTTGTCTTCAATAATACTTTCAAAAGTTTAGATTTATTTGCGTATATAATAATATAGTGATCAAAAGTAAGTAGTCAAAGTGATGTCTCAAAAAACAATAAAAACAAGATGGTGATAAAGGTCAAATAAGAAACCAGAAAGTATTTTGTGAACTTGAATTCTCCCTCTAGTGAAAATGCATTTTATGAGTAAAAGGTTGGTCTAGTGTTGAAATCTTCATTTTGGCCTAGGCTCCCCTGTCTTTCCTATTTTTTGCTACCAAACTTTGATACATCAACCTCAACTCATCGTTTGTATGCTGCTATGGTTCCAGAAGGTTCAGACTGCTTTGGTGTCACATTTTTTTTAATCTTTAGAGGAACGGAAACCATCCATACTGGGTCATCCTGTTTCATCAATTTCTGACTCTCCAGCCTTTTTCATTTTGCTGCTCTATTGCCTCAATTTTTTTTATATTTTATACTCCAATCATTGCAACTGGTTATACTTGAATTTGTTTCACAATAATACCATATTACATTTACATGTACTTGATTACTTTTGAGCAAAGCATTCATTGGATCCTCCTTTTTGTGCAGGCTGGGGAATTGCATTCGTCTCTCAGGACTCGTGTTTGCAGTTTTGATATATTTAACATGCTTCCCTCAAAAAATTGTAGCAACTTCAATAGAATTGAGTCCCTTATGCTGCAGCTGTTGAGCATATCTTATTTTGGTAAAGTTAAACGAGTTTGTTTGCAACGTGCTTTGATCTTTAAAGTCTAGAATTTATCCGGAACAAACTTATAAATCCTCCATGTGCGCAGTTCTTTAGTTGACATGCTAGATTTCTGAATGCAGTTTCTATCTTCTGGTCCCGTAAATAATAGTACTCACATCACATATGCTGGAACCCAGAAGCATCACATATGCCCCAACCACCCAAGAGTACTACAGTGCTGGGTGCTCCTCAACTAATTGCGGTGGTACTTCTTCTGTTTCTCATGTGTGCCTAGGACCATGCATGGACAGCCTTCAGAGCAACTGCGGTGACCACAAGAGGTAATCTTGTATAGTCCATCTCTGCAGAAATGGTTAATTCATAGCATTCTTGGCAAGGAGCAAGAGAAATTCAAAAAATAGATCTAACTTATTGACAATCCTCCATCACAGTGGCAGCAAACCATTTAGAAAAGTAATTTATGACAATGTAAGTATTTGACATTTTATCTAAACATGTTGATTATTAGTTTTCTTGTATTACTTATTAGTTTTGATTACATATATTCCATGCATATATTAGGGCGGAAAGGATAACAACCCTCCAAGTTTGGATGCCTTATTTTTCATGACTCACACAAAGGGTGGTAGTTTTCTAGATTCTGTATCCTCCAGCAAGCATGTGAGCTTATGAAGTCATATATATTTCTGTTTATTGGTGATATATCATAATACAAATCTCTAAAATTAAGGTATCTTTGAATGCAGGCACAACTTGAGAAACAAATATCATTAGATCCTTCTCTTTCTAATGCAGAACTTATGGATACGTGCTTCCCTTCAAAGAGACAGGATCACATTGTTGGATATGGTGGTGGCGTGAAAGCAAGACACCTTAGAAGTCCATGCATTAGTAAGGCTGAATTGATAGAAAGGTTGAAACAGTCCGAGGATGAGAAAAGAGCAATGCAAGAAGAAAATAGAGAGCTACGAGAAGAAAATAAAGATACAAACAGTCATATGAGTCGTATGGAATAGGAGTGGGAAGAACTAAAGAACAGATTAAGTAGTAGTTAGACAAAAAGTCCTAGTGTGATCATTGCTGTAAAGATTTTTCAGATTTTATACTATATGGAAATACATCTCATATGTAATAATCCGATTTGTTTTGGTTAATACAATTTATACTTGTTTCAAATGAGGTTCATATATGAGCTGTGAAGTGTTTGTTGGTGCATGCTGAAATGAAATTTAGTTTCCTATCTTTGATATATTACTATTAATGTAATATGATTACAGATGCAGTTTTCAATACTATTGTAAGTGGACGTTAATGTTGACATGTGGTTGTTAATAGTCATGTCTGTTATAGCTAAAACTAAGGTTGTTGATGCCTCATATGTGGTTGCTAAAAGCTACAAATTTGGTTGTTGATGCTTTTTATGCGGTCGTTAATACCCCACAACTAACGACCATTATATATCTGGTCGTTAATCGAATAACGACCGGAATCTACATGTGGTCGTTACTACAATTAACGACGGAACATTTAACGACCATCGACGACCACATTTTTGTGGTCGTTGTTTACATTTGACGACCACATTTTGGCTATTAACGACCACATATCCTATCGTTAATACTCATTTCTCTTGTAGTGTTTTGATGTCGAAGATTCAAGTGGAATCACCTCCTCGGTATCCCTTCCAGGCTCCACACCAGCAATAATTCTATCAATCTCTGATAAGGTGGTCCCAAGAGGACGGCCACTACTTTTAGCCTATTGAGGCGCTTCAGCAGCTTCGTCAGCGGCAAAGGGGGCAATTCTCATTTGTACTGTCGGTGGGGGGGGGGTATCAAGGATGGCCATCATCACAGTCATCATGCGGCACTTCTTCTAGGCATTTCCCCTACCGGGTGCCGAAGGACCTGCTTCGGCAACTTCTCTAGCACCTTTTTCCTTTGGATGTAGTAAGCTGGTTAGCTCCGATCCTAGAGGACTTAGCATGGCGAAAGACAAGGGTTCAGTCATTACCTCTAGGATTTCTGTTACGCCAATAGAAGACACCGAAGGAGTTTCGTCAGTACGCTTCAACGGAGAAGACTTTTCTTCCTTGGCACGGTTTGATTCCATAGTTTTCCGTTTCTTGGTACCAAAGGCTTCGGTGTCATCTTAGACATTTCAGTTTCTTCAGAAACTGTAGCACCCGGCTTTAAGGAACAAAGCCAGGTGCATCTCATACATGCGCCAAGGAGACAACATATATAATAACAGAGTGTATAGAAATAAATGTCATAAAACATCAGAGTACTTATTATATAGCGGAAGTCTTATTACAAAATAAAATAATAAAGATAAAACGAACTAAGGATCGTCGGCGCCAATGTCGACTGAGAAACGCCACCTAGATCAGATCGAACTCCTCAGTGTTAGGCGGCTCCACTTCGACCACCTGCTCTTCTCCTGTGGGGGGTGTGAGACAGCAAGAGTGAGCTCACATACGTTCATAGCTCAACAAGTCGTGGGGAATAATGTGGCATGAACTCACCAAAGGTGGGAGTTCATGTAGTGTAAGGCTGATCAATGAAATAAAGGCTGAAGCTGAGCATTGCTTTTATAAGTTGGTCAAAATTTTATTAGCAGTTACTAAGTGTAAGTAAATACCAAACCATAGTAATAATAAATAAAAGTAATAATAAAATAATCCCAAATGCAATGAAATGACAGATTAAGTTTAAGTTCCATAAATTAATCATGTGAGTGTCCGAGCCGCTCATGACCGTGAGCACGGCTAGTATACCAGTTTTACACTCTGCAGAGGTTGCGCATCTTTACCCACAAGTCGTGTTACCCATTTGCCACAGAGTTGATCAGACTCCATACACCTCTACCTAGGAAGCGAGGCAGGGTACCACTACGAGGCCTTTACAAAGTTCGACTAGCTTCAGACTACCCGCTACAGTTTATAGGAAGTTCCAATGCAGGGTTCCTGGCTGACCGCCATCGCAGCAAAATCAACCAGGGACCTCCCTACACTGACCACTCCCCTACTGCCCTTGCCCCTTTCGGGTAAGGTAGCCCTCCCCTAGCTTTCCTAGTTAATCAGCCAAGGGCGTCCCATTAAACCCTTGTGGTAGCACTGTTTTCCCGGGTGGTTCTCCATGTTCCCATTAACATAATGATCTTAACATGAACAAGGAAGAATAAACAGATAACAATAAATAGTATAACAATGAGTGATGAATATCTCTATACCCAAATCCACATAAAGCAATAGCATGTACTACCCAAAACTTTAGTAGTAAAACCAGTGGTGAAGCAAGGTATAAAGATAGTCAAATCTAGGGTATCCTATTGGGTCCCAGCAAAATTATCCTATGCAGATCATTATGAATAATAAGAACATGAATGGGTAAAAGAAGTGATCAAGGGCACAACTTGCCTTCCACGAGCTCCTGCTCAGCTATCTCTACTTATTGAACCTCAGTTTCCACAGTGGCTTGCTCGTCTACTCGCATCAACACAATACATACATAGCATAGCATAAATTAACATCACATCAAACATGCAAAGAGGATATACAGTAATAAACTAGACATTAAAATAAGATCACAGGAACTGGAATCATCAAATTTGGAGGTTTAGATTTTAAGTTATGGATTTTCTAATGTTTTATGTGCTTAATACAAGATTAAGTACTAAAATAATTCCAATGTGCTTTTCATGCCAAAACAGTGGCACAAATAGACAGACAATAATTTTATGAAAATTTAGGAACTGGAATGGTCTGATTTGGAGTTCATATGCATTTACTATGAATTAACTAAATTCTGGCATTTATTTATGCATTAAAAATCAATTTCTATTTACTTTTAATGGATTTTCTAACCTTCTGGACTAGGCGTCAATTACAGGAAAGCGCAGGGGCTCTGGCGCAAGAAACCAGAGACTCAGTGAATAGCGCCCCCAGGACGGCGGGTTGATTCCTAGATTTTCTAGGGTCTCTTCTGCAAACTGGTAAAGTGAAGGGGTACGGGCGAAACTGAGCCGCCCGATCAGAAACGGAGGGCTCAGATTAGATCTGCGCGGATGAAAATCAGAGCGCCGCAGATAACCATCCAATTGGGAACCAACGACAAGGATTTAATGAAGCGTGGCCTTCACGTAAACCCTACGATCCGCGGTCGACGGTCCGGATCCTACGGACGAAGGGGTAAGTAACGTCTAATCTACGCCGTCCGTTAACATCCTACGGCTGCAAACGCCTGGCGTCCTCATCTAATCGTGATCACGGATCTAGAAATCCACGGTCCAGATTTTGTCTTCTCCCGCGGTCTCAGACGGTGGCACCGCGCGACCTACGCGGCGGCGCATCACCGGAGTAGCACCCGATGGCCATCCTGGTGCTCCCGCCCCAATCCAAGGCGTGCTAAACGTAGTTCTTGATTATACGAACAACAAGGGAGAGTTGATCCTCACCATTTCAGGAGCCATCTGCCGAAATCAGAAGCTGCCCCCCTTCTACGGCGGCGCCATTACTGGCGACCACCAAATCTACGCGACAACGGCCCAAACTCCGAATCGAGAGGTGCAACGCGTAGCTAGGGACCTAGTGAGCTTGGCAAGATCTTCTTACCGAGGGATCGCGCGCGCAGTTGAGCTAGCCACGAGTCCAGGCGATTTGGCGGCGCTCCGCCCTCTCCGGCGAGCAATTAAGGGGCGCTCGGTCGATGATTCCTCCCGCAAACGCCACGGACGGCCTCGCACTAGCTCGGTGTAGACCCCCGACCCCTCCAACAGCTTCACGCGGCGGTGAATGGACGGGAGGGCACGGCGGCGCCGCACGTCCCTTCTCTCGGTGATATGGTGGCACTGGAAATCAAGGCGGTTGCGAACCTAGGGAAGCTATGGAACGGGGGAAGGCAAGGGCGGCTGGTGCTTTATCTCCTGGCACAGTCAATCGGTTCGTGCGCGCTAAACTAGCGCCAGCATCGCGTCTGCCGTTCACGCGCTCCGCCATGCTCGGAGATCAAGTTGTTGACGGAGCTGACTTGTGGGGGCCATCGGCCAGTGTTAGCCGTGTCTAGGGAGACCGACACCAAGACCCCACATGTCGGCGCACAGGTTTGGTCATTGGGCCGCACGGTGAGGAAATGAATGGGCCAGTTTGGGCCCAGCGCGACAGTGAACGGGAGAAGCGTCCCGCGCGCAGAAGCCGGCTGCCAGGCGGGCCCCACGGGTCAGCGACAAGATGACGGGGGCGCGCGCGGGAGTGGAAACCTGGGCCGCGCTACGTGGTATGCAGGTGGGCCGAATTCTTAGCTGACGGCCCAATTAGGGTTTTAGTCTTTTTTCCATTTTATTTTCTATTTTCTTTTCTCCATTTCCAAGTTAAATTTGAATTCAAACTTAAATTCAAATTTCTATGGCTCATCACTTCAACTTATATTTGTGAGATTAGGGATATCAATCCTGAATATATTTATTCATATATATTTTATTTATATATATATTTTTTTTATAACCCTTCTCTTTTTCTTATTTCCAAACTCTAATTTCCATTTAGGGTTTGATCCAACCTTTAGAATTATTATCTCTTTGTTGTTATCCTTATTATTTTATTTAATGTGCAAACATATAAAACTCCAACATGATGCATATTCTTTTTATCATTTGTTTTAATTCATCTCCAACTTTCATGTATGCTCTTTTTATGATGCAAATATGGCACATAAGATAAGGAATTCACTATATAATCCTCTTATACAATTTTGAGTATTACAAATCCTACCCCCCTTAAAAATAATCTCGTCCTCGAGATTTAAGAAGTTCTAGGGAAAAGATGGGGAAAATCTATGCGAAGCTCTTCTTCTCTTTCCCAAGTGGCTTCATCTTCACCATGGTGACTCCATTGTACTTTGCACATCTTTATCACCTTGTTTCTTGTAACTCGAGTCAAAGTGTCCAAAATCTTAATTGGGTACTCAGCATAGGTCAGGTCATCTTGCACACTGAGGTCTTCCATTGGTAGTTGCTCCTCAGGTACCCTGAGGCACTTCTTTAGCTGAGACACATGAAACACATCATGTACATCTGACAGATGATCGGGTAACTCCAGTTGATATGCAACTTCACCCACTCGCTTTAAGATCAAGAAAGGTCCAATGAAGCGAGGGGACAACTTTCCTTTAACTTTAAATCTCCTCATACCCCGGAGTGGTGACACCTTCAAGTAGACATGATCACCCTCCTTAAACTCCAGTAGTCTTCTCCTATTATCAGCATAGCTCTTTTGCCTGGATTGTGCAATTCTCAAATTTTCCCTTATCATTTGAACTTGTTCTTCTGCCTCTTGTATAAGTTCAGGCCCAAAGAACTGTCTTTCTCCAGTTTGATCCCAATACAGTGGAGTCCTGCATTTTCTACCATATAAAGCCTCAAACGGTGACATCTTCAAACTGGCCTGGTAGCTATTATTATAAGAAAACTCAGCATAGGGTAAGCTCTTCTCCCAACTTCCACCATGCTTGAGAGCACAAGCTCTTAACATATCTTCCAGCACTTGATTAGTCCTCTCTGTCTGTCCATCAGTCTGAGGATGGTAGGCTGAACTAAAATTCAACTTTGTATCCCAGCTCTCATGCAATTTCTTCCAAAACCGAGAAGTAAACTGTGATCCTCGATCAGACACGATCTTCTTAGGCACTCCATGTAGACAAACTATCCGAGTCATATACAATTCTGCTAGCTTGGCTCCCGTATAATTAGTCCTCACAGGTATAAAATGAGCCACCTTTGTCAGTCTGTCTACAATTACCCAAATAGAGTCATATCCTGCTGGAGTGCGGGGTAGTCCAACAATAAAATCCATACCAATTTCTTCCCATTTCCACTCAGGTATCTTCAATGGGTGCAATAATCCAGCGGGTCTTTGATGTTCAGCCTTAACTCTTTGACATACATCACACTTAGCCACATGAGCAGCCACATCTCTTTTCAGTCCATACCACCAATACTTTCGCTTCAAATCTTGATACATCTTAGTGCTTCCAGGGTGGATGGAGTAATCAGAATCATGAGCTTCTTTCAATATAGCCTCACGGAGGCTATCGATCTCTGGAACACATATCCGATCTTTGAACCATATAGTACCTTGCTCATCCTCCGTGAACTCCGGAACTCGACCTTCCGTAATCAGATCCTTAATCTCATGGATTTTAGCGTCACCAACCTGACCTTTACGAATCTCTTGTTCCAAGGTAGGTTCCAACTCAATGGTAACTCCTTCAGTATGAGTAACAATTCCCAAATTGAGTCTCTCAAAGTCTTTTGCTAATTCATCAGGTAGCTGGACAACGAAAGCGGAGTGAACATGCTCCTTCCGGCTCAAGGCATCTGCAACCAAATTCGCCTTGCCCGGGTGATAGTGAATCTCCAAATCATAATCCTTGATGAGCTCCAACCAACGACGTTGCCTAAGATTGAGATCCTTCTGAGTGAATATATACTTCAAACTCTTATGATCCGTGTATACTTGGCACTTAGTTCCCATAATGTAGTGTCTCCAAATCTTAAGTGCATGCACAACGGCAGCTAGTTCCAAGTCATGAGTGGGGTAGTTCAATTCATGCTTCCGCAACTGACGAGATGCATAGGCAATCACATGTCCTTCTTGCATAAGCACACATCCAAGTCCTTGGCCACATGCATCACAGTAAATGTCAAATCCCTTCTGCAGATCTGGCATAATCAATACTGGAGGTGACATCAATCTTTCCTTCAATTGATCAAAGCTCTCTTGACATTTCTCATCCCACTTAAATTCTTTTCCTTTCTCCAAAAGCGATGTCATAGGCTTGGCAATCTTAGAGAATCCCTCAATAAATCTCCGATAATATCCTGCGAGACCCAAGAAACTCCGGATCTCAGTAACTGTAGTGGGCACTCTCCATTCCATAATCTCCTTCACCTTAGCAGGATCCACTGCTATTCCTCCATTAGAAATAATATGACCAAGGAATGGCACCTTGTCAATCCAAAACTCGCACTTGCTGAACTTAGCGTAGAGTTGATTATCTCGTAACTTCTGTAGCACCAACCTTAGATGTAGTTCATGATCACTTTCATTCTTAGAATAGATAAGAATATCGTCGATAAACACCACGACGAATCTGTCCAAATAATCCATAAACACTTTGTTCATCAAATTCATGAAATAAGCCGGTGCATTGGTTAATCCAAATGACATAACAGTAAACTCATATAATCCATATCGAGTCGAGAATGCTGTCTTGGGAATATCCGATGGTCTAATCTTCATCTGATGGTACCCCGATCGGAGATCAATCTTCGAGAACACCCTAGCACCTCTCATCTGATCAAATAAATCCTCAATACGGGGCAACGGATACTTGTTCTTCACCGTAACATCATTAAGAGATCTATAATCCACACACATCCGTTGCGATCCATCCTTCTTCTGCACAAATAACACCGGTGCTCCCCAAGGTGAGGAACTCGGACGAATATAGCCAGCCTCTTGTAACTCCGTCAACTGCTTCTTCAGTTCCTTCAACTCTTCTACGGACATTCTATAGGGCCGTTTAGAAATAGGGGCGGTTCCAGGTAAGAGATCAATCACAAACTCAACTTCTCTATCAGGTGGCATCCCTGGTAACTCCTCTGGAAAGACATCCGAAAAATCTCTAACCACCCGGATGTTGTCACCAACAAACTCCTCCGGCATAAAGAACATTGCACGCATGGATGAGGAGGTTACTGCAATATTAACTTGAAACCTTTCTCCTTTAGTGGTAGTGAGCTCTACGGTACCTCTACCACATGCTATAACAGCCTTTGCCTTCCTTAGCCATGACATACCAAGGATCAGATCTATACTGCTTGACTCTAATGTTATAGCAGTAGCTCCAAAATCTCTACCCATAATGGTTACGCCTCAACAGGCCCTTTAGGTGTAATTACTATCAGGGGTTTTCTCATATTTAGCAGTGGTATTTCATTTGTGTTGGCATATCTAGCAGACATGAATGAATGTGTAGCACCAGAATCAAATAACATTGTTGCAGGAATTGCATTAACATAAAACATACCAATTACGAGGTCCCCACCATCAGGAGTATCATCAACGCTGACTTGATTCACCCTGGCTATAGAATATCCCTTGCCAGGGGTCTGTTGCTTGTTCTGAGCTAGAGTAGTAGCAATCCTCTGTGGGCAGACATTTGCATAATGACCAGTCTTCCCACACTTGAAACACGTAGTGCCTGGGCTCTGTCCTGCAAACTTCGTCGGAGTGCCAGTAGGAGTGGCCTGACGAGTAGGTGTCCTCAGTGGTGATTGCTGAACTGGGCGTGGTCCTCCTGGTCGAGTCGGTGTACCCTGTGGTGAACTGTAGCGAGGACGAACACTGCTGCTACCCTGTCCTTGTGAGATAGCCTTCCTCTTCAAATCACCCAGTTGAACACGCTTGTGTTCAATAGCAAGAGCCTTATCCAGTAGCCTCTGAAATGATGGAAAGGTGTGTGCAACCAGTGCATACTGCAAGGGTCCATTAAGTCCTTCAATAAAGTGCTCCTGCTTCCTTTCATCCTCAGCAACTTCCTCCGGAGCATACCTCGACAGCTGAATAAATTTGTCTCTGTATTCGCTGACTGACATGTTGCCTTGCTTCAATGACAGAAACTCCTTCTTCTTGATCTTGATCATACCAGCTGGAATATGGTAGTTCCTGAATTGTGTACTGAACTCTGCCCAAGTAATAGTATCAGCAGCATCATGGGCAGCAGTATAAGAATCCCACCAGTCAGCAGCAGGACCCGTCAGACATCCAGAAGCATATAAAACCTTCTCCCGGTCAGTGCATTGTGCAATGTTGAGCATCTTCTCAATTGCTTTCAGCCAATCATCTGCATCAAGTGGATCTGGCGAACTGGCGAAGGTCGGTGGCTTATGACTAATAAACTCCCGGTGCTTATCACGAGGTGGAACTGGTGGTGGTGGTGGAGGCAATGGCACTTGTTGCTGTTGTTGCTGCTGTTGAAGTTGTTGTTGCAGCTGCTGTTGTTGCGCCCTCCTTTCTTGGCGTATCTCATCTCTCTCCTGGCGCAGCTCCTGGCGTATATCTTCTCTTTCCTGGCGCATCTCTTGGCGTTCTTGCTGCATCTGGGCACGCATATCAGCCATAGTGTCCGCCATTTGCTGCATCACCGCCATCTGAGCAGCAACCAGTGGGTCAACTCCGCCTGGTGGAGGATTAGGAGGATTCATCTCTGCTGGTTGTGGCTGAGGTTGTCTATATATCCTTCGAGTGTGTCGGTTAGGAGGCAAATCAATTCCACCACCCCTCCTGGTATTGACCATCTGAGTTAGATACATATGGTAAGAAAGAGCAGTAGACAAGGCAGTAATTACAATCATGTTACTTTGGGGGATTTATTAGCTAAGCGGTTTAATGTTTTACCTACCATAGCTAATTTATTACCTTATGCTGGCACATACTGAGATGTCCATGTAATATTTCAATCAATCAAAGAAGCAAATCAGGCATTGATCATCAGAACAATCAACCAATATTTTTAATAGAGAAAATAGTTTTAAATTTTGTCTTAGGCTTCCTATCTCTTAAAAATGTCATAGGGGTAGGGATTCCAAGGTGTGAAATCCATCTTGTCTAAGAGTAGAAAAGATAAGAATGATCAGAGTAGAACGGTAGAAGGTGAGACAGAATCAAGATAAGTATAGGAAGAATCAGAGTAAGATGAGTAGGTAAGGGTTTTGTCCATTTCTATCTAGGTTTCGTCCTACAGTCAACATTTGCTCTGATACCACTTCTGTAGCACCCGGCTTTAAGGAACAAAGCCAGGTGCATCTCATACATGCGCCAAGGAGACAACATATATAATAACAGAGTGTATAGAAATAAATGTCATAAAACATCAGAGTACTTATTACATAGCGGAAGTCTTATTACAAAATAAAATAATAAAGATAAAACGAACTAAGGATCGTCGGCGCCAATGTCGACTGAGAAACGCCACCTAGATCAGATCGAACTCCTCAGTGTTAGGCGGCTCCACTTCGACCACCTGCTCTTCTCCTGTGGGGGGTGTGAGACAGCAAGAGTGAGCTCACATACGTTCATAGCTCAACAAGTCGTGGGGAATAATGTGGCATGAACTCACCAAAGGTGGGAGTTCATGTAGTGTAAGGCTGATCAATGAAATAAAGGCTGAAGCTGAGCATTGCTTTTATAAGTTGGTCAAAATTTTATTAGCAGTTACTAAGTGTAAGTAAATACCAAACCATAGTAATAATAAATAAAAGTAATAATAAAATAATCCCAAATGCAATGAAATGACAGATTAAGTTTAAGTTCCATAAATTAATCATGTGAGTGTCCGAGCCGCTCATGACCGTGAGCACGGCTAGTATACCAGTTTTACACTCTGCAGAGGTTGCGCATCTTTACCCACAAGTCGTGTTACCCATTTGCCACAGAGTTGATCAGACTCCATACACCTCTACCTAGGAAGCGAGGCAGGGTACCACTACGAGGCCTTTACAAAGTTCCACTAGCTTCAGACTACCCGCTACAGTTTATAGGAAGTTCCAATGCAGGGTTCCTGGCTGACCGCCATCGCAGCAAAATCAACCAGGGACCTCCCTACACTGACCACTCCCCTACTGCCCTTGCCCCTTTCGGGTAAGGTAGCCCTCCCCTAGCTTTCCTAGTTAATCAGCCAAGGGCGTCCCATTAAACCCTTGTGGTAGCACTGTTTTCCCGGTTGGTTCTCCATGTTCTCATTAACATAATGATCTTAACATGAACAAGGAAGAATAAACAGATAACAATAAATAGTATAACAATGAGTGATGAATATCTCTATACCCAAATCCACATAAAGCAATAGCATGTACTACCCAAAACTTTAGTAGTAAAACCAGTGGTGAAGCAAGGTATAAAGATAGTCAAATCTAGGGTATCCTATTGGGTCCCAGCAAAATTATCCTATGCAGATCATTATGAATAATAAGAACATGAATGGGTAAAAGAAGTGATCAAGGGCACAACTTGCCTTCCACGAGCTCCTGCTCAGCTATCTCTACTTGTTGAACCTCAGTTTCCACAGTGGCTTGCTCGTCTACTCGCATCAACACAATACATACATAGCATAGCATAAATTAACATCACATCAAACATGCAAAGAGGATATACAGTAATAAACTAGACATTAAAATAAGATCACAGGAACTGGAATCATCAAATTTGGAGGTTTAGATTTTAAGTTATGGATTTTCTAATGTTTTATGTGCTTAATACAAGATTAAGTACTAAAATAATTCCAATGTGCTTTTCATGCCAAAACAGTGGCACAAATAGACAGACAATAATTTTATGAAAATTTAGGAACTGGAATGGTCTGATTTGGAGTTCATATGCATTTACTATGAATTAACTAAATTCTGGCATTTATTTATGCATTAAAAATCAATTTCTATTTACTTTTAATGGATTTTCTAACCTTCTGGACTAGGCGTCAATTACAGGAAAGCGCAGGAGCTCTGGCGCAAGAAACCAGAGACTCAGTGAATAGCGCCCCCAGGACGGCGGGTTGATTCCTAGATTTTCTAGGGTCTCTTCTGCAAACTGGTAAAGTGAAGGGGTACGGGCGAAACTGAGCCGCCCGATCAGAAACGGAGGGCTCAGATTAGATCTGCGCGGATGAAAATCAGAGCGCCGCAGATAACCATCCAATTGGGAACCAACGACAAGGATTTAATGAAGCGTGGCCTTCACGTAAAACCTACGATCCGCGGTCGACGGTCCGGATCCTACGGACGAAGGGGTAAGTAACGTCTAATCTACGCCGTCCGTTAACATCCTACGGCTGCAAACGCCTGGCGTCCTCATCTAATCGTGATCACGGATCTAGAAATCCACGGTCCAGATTTTGTCTTCTCCCGCGGTCTCAGACGGTGGCACCGCGCGACCTACGCGGCGGCGCATCACCGGAGTAGCACCCGATGGCCATCCTGGTGCTCCCGCCCCAATCCAAGGCGTGCTAAACGTAGTTCTTGATTATACGAACAACAAGGGAGAGTTGATCCTCACCATTTCAGGAGCCATCTGCCGAAATCAGATGCTGCCCCCCCTTCTATGGCGGCGCCATTACTGGCGACCACCAAATCTACGCGACAACGGCCCAAACTCCGAATCGAGAGGTGCAACGCGTAGCTAGGGACCTAGTGAGCTTGGCAAGATCTTCTTACCGAGGGATCGCGCGCGCAGTTGAGCTAGCCACGAGTCCAGGCGATTTGGCGGCGCTCCGCCCTCTCCGGCGAGCAATTAAGGGGCGCTCGGTCGATGATTCCTCCCGCAAACGCCACGGACGGCCTCGCACTAGCTCGGTGTAGACCCCGACCCCTCCAACAGCTTCACGCGGCGGTGAATGGACGGGAGGGCACGGCGGCCCCGCACGTCCCTTCTCTCGGTGATATGGTGGCACTGGAAATCAAGGCGGTTGCGAACCTAGGGAAGCTATGGAACGGGGGAAGGCAAGGGCGGCTGGTGCTTTATCTCCTGGCACGGTCAATCGGTTCGTGCGCGCTAAACTAGCGCCAGCATCGCGTCTGCCGTTCACGCGCTCCGCCATGCTCGGAGATCAAGTTGTTGACGGAGCTGACTTGTGGGGGCCATCGGCCAGTGTTAGCGTGTCTAGGGAGACCGACACCAAGACCCCACATGTCGGCGCACAGGTTTGGTCATTGGGCCGCACGGTGAGGAAATGAATGGGCCAGTTTGGGCCCAGCGCGACAGTGAACGGGAGAAGCGTCCTGCGCGCAGAAGCCGGCTGCCAGGCGGGCCCCACGGGTCAGCGACAAGATGACGGGGGCGCGCGCGGGAGTGGAAACCTGGGCCGCGCGGCGTGGTGTGCAGGTGGGCCGAATTCTTAGCTGACGGCCCAATTACGGTTTTAGTCTTTTTTCCATTTTATTTTCTATTTTCTTTTCTCCATTTCCAAGTTAAATTTGAATTCAAACTTAAATTCGAATTTCTATGGCTCATCACTTCAACTTATATTTGTGAGATTAGGGATATCAATCCTGAATATATTTATTCATATATATTTTATTTATATATATATATTTTTTTATAACCCTTCTCTTTTTCTTATTTCCAAACTCTAATTTCCATTTAGGGTTTGATCCAACCTTTAGAATTATTATCTCTTTGTTGTTATCCTTATTATTTTATTTAATGTGCAAACATATAAAACTCCAACATGATGCATATTCTTTTTATCATTTGTTTTAATTCATCTCCAACTTTCATGTATGCTCTTTTTATGATGCAAATATGGCACATAAGATAAGGAATTCACTATATAATCCTCTTATACAATTTTGAGTATTACAGAAACCTCTGGTCTTTTTGATAGCTTTTTCTTTTTATCCTTCTAGATGAATCTTATTGCTTGTCTTTTTAGGATACTTACAACTCTCTTCTTTACTCCCCGGCTTCTTCGTCAAGTCTATCATAATCAGGATATTCAAAGCCGAGGGCATCCATCACTCGATTTAATCTTTGTTTCTCCCGAGTGCCAAAGGCAGCAGTCATCAATTGGTCTTCTTTCTTAGTATAGTTCCCAAGAATTTCATTACACATTGTTTCGATCACTTCCAGCCATTTGGCACAAGGACCGCTGAAGGTTTTTTGGAATTCAAAGCGGTATGGTAGCCTTACAAGCTCAAGTTTATTTCCTTCATCTTTCCTCTTTGGCATTCCCCATCCACCTGATGTCGAGAAAGTTTTATTTGCTAGGTATTCTTGCACTAAATTTCGAGTGCTAATGTGCTTGGCTACGACTCCGAATTGAACTTCAGCTAACTGACATGGGGATCCGAGTTGCATATTGCACAATGGTGTTGTCATGCCGAAGCTCAGCTTTAACGGACTCATCACCATACTCATGAGTTTTTCCCTCTTCTTCTCATCAGCCTTCACATAGAACAATTCGTTGGTCCAGCCAATAGGCCACTTAGTGCAATATCCAATCGCTGGAGCCTTCATGTCCTTTCGATAAGCAAAGTTATAGCATCCGAAGTTCCTGTGGAGGCCATCTGCTCTAGCCTTGGTTTGATAGTGAAGCTTGTGCACTCTGCAGAACCCTTCGGCATTAGCACTCATTCCCTGACTCTGCAAAGCCAAATATATACACTGAGTCTAACTATGGCATTTGGAGTGAGTTGATGAAAGTAAATTTCAAATCTTTTCAAAACTTCATCAATCATCTCGTACAGAGGGAACCAAAGTCCTGCTCGGAAGAAGCTTTTAAAAACTATAACTTCATCATCCTTTGGTTCTGGAATTACTTTGTCCCCAGCAAATCTTATCAGCCTATCACCATTCTTCCCAAAATACTCAAGCTTCTTCATTAGAACTAGGTATTATGCTTTTACAGTAGATTTTCCAAATTCAACATGACCGGGCTTTCTTGGACTCAAGATACCTTCGTCTTCCTCATCATCACTACTAGCTTCGGCAACAACATTATCAGCTTCGGCATTAACATTGTCCTTCTCTGGAAAAGATCCTTCTCCCTCTTGGACAACCAATCCAGAACGCTTCATAACCTCTGAAATTGGAGCTGTCTCAGTGGTCTCGATCTCTCCACCCTCATTTGTCAATCTACTAGTAGACCTAATCCTAGCCATTTGACTTCTTGAGACGAAGCTAACATTCAATTGTTTTGATGCCTGTTCGAAGACCAGTTAACAAACGCACAGAACATAGACATCTTTGGCTTCAGTAAAAATTTTCAGCAGCACAACGGTGGAATAGCAAGGAATGTTGTAATAAATTCTTACCAACCAATCTATTTATATAGTCCTGCAGGTGAAGAAGGCGTACCACCGCGTCGCTCATACTGACTGATCGGTGGACCAACGTAGGTCGTAACTTCTTTATTCGTTTTTTAATACCAATCTCAGAAGGTGTTTTTTGGACCTTCGGCATTCAGAAGCCTTCGTGTGTTTCGTGGATCGAGCTCGTTATGAAAAAACGACCTAGCACGGCAAAGGGGCTACTGTTGGGGGTCTCCTTATCTACCGAAGGTCCTCAGGATGAAGAAATCATTTGTAATTCATTTTGACAAGGATACGTCAATAGGAACTGAGTGCCAAAGCTGTAACAGACACGCAGGAAATGCAGCGAAGCTTCAACAAGGATTAAAGCTTCGACTTAAGATGATCATGAAGGTCATACATGTGGTCAAGCCAGCAATGAGAAGACCTTTTTATCCTTGAGTTTTGTATTAGAGCAATGTCGGGGACCATAATTAGGGGTACCCTCAAGACGCCTAATTCTCAGCTGGTAACCCCCATCAGCATAAAGCTGCAAAGGCCTGATGGGTTTGATTAAGTCAGGGATCAGTCCATACGAGTGACTCGATCACGCCACGCCCGAGCCTAGCCTCGGGCGAGGGCAGCCGACCCTAAGATGACTCCGTCTCGCCTGAGGTCTCCTCTTTCACGGCAGACGCATCACCGGCTCGCCCGAGGCCCCGCCTTCGATAAGAAGTAACCCTGACTAAATCACCGCGCCCAACCGACCAAGTCACCGGGGCGTTTAACGCAAAAGGTAAGACCGACGGGCGACCAAACTCCGCTCCGCCCGACCCAGGGCTCGGACTCGGGCTAAGGCCCCGGAAGACGGCGAACTCCGCTCCGCCCGACCCAGGGCTCGGACTCGGGCTAAGGCCCCGGAAGACGGCGAACTCCGCTCCGCCCGACCCAGGGCTCGGACTCGGGCTAAGGCCCCGGAAGACGGCGAACTCCGCTCCGCCCGACCCAGGGCTCGGACTCGGGCTAAGGCCCCGGAAGACGGCGAACTCCGCTCCGCCCGACCCAGGGCTCGGACTCGGGCTAAGGCCCCGGAAGACGACGAACTCCGCCTCGCCCGACCCAGGGCTCGGACTCCGCCTCGGCCTCTGCCGAACGACCTCCGCCTCGCCCAACCCAGGAGTTCGGGCTCGGCCTCTGTCTTGCAGGACGGACTCGACCTCGACTTCGGAGGAGCCTCCACGACGCCCGACCTAGGACACAAGACCGCCATGTCAACAGGAAGCGTCATCATCACCCTGCCCTGAGCCGACTTGGGTCACAGAGAACAAGACCGGCGTCCCATCTGGCCAGCTCCGCCAGATAGGCAATGATGGCGCCTCACTAGACCATGACGACGGCGGCTCCCAGCTCCCTTACGAAAGCAGGAGGACGTCAGCAAGGGCCCAGCCACTCCGACAGCTGTCCCTCCGTCCGGCTCCGTTACTCCTCCAACAGCCACGACGCCACATCAACAGGGTGCCAAGATCTCTCCGGCTGCCACCTTGGCATGTACTTAGGGCGCTAGCTCTCCCTCGCTAGACACGTAGCACCTTGCTACACCCCCATTTTGTACACCTGGATCCTCTCCTTACGACTATAAAAGGAAGGACCAGGGCCTTCTTAGAGAAGGTTGGCCTCGCGGGGACGAAGGGCAGGGGCAGGCGCTCTCTCGGGGCCGCTCGCTCCCCTCACCTCGCGCGGACGCTTGTAACCCCCTACTGCAAGCGCACCCGACCTGGGCGCGGGACGAACACGAAGGCCGCGGGAATTCTCCGACTCCCTCGTCGCGACCCGGCTCCGGCCACCGACCTCTCGCTCTACTCCCCCCTTCGCGCTCGCCCACGCGCTCGACCCATCTGGGCTGGGGCACGCGGCACTCTCACTCGTCGGCTCGGGGACCCCCCGGTCTCGGAACGCCGACAGTTGGCGCGCCAGGTAGGGGCCTGCTGCGTGTTGACGAGTAGATTCCCGTCAAGCTCCAGATGGGCAGTCTCCAACGACCTCTTCAACCCGGATCGGTGCTCCGTTTCGGGAGTCTCGAGTTCATGTCTCTCGACAGCGGCTACGACATGATACTCCTTCCACCGCCGCGCGACAGCGACAATGGTGGCAGACAGCCCGCTCGCCGGCGGCGGAATCGACGACGTCTTTCCCGCGTGGGGGAAGGACAACTTTCGAGCTCGCCCCATCCTCTCCCTCGCCATCGGAGGAGGAGGAGGCGGGGCAATCAGGGCCGAGCGGGAGGCCGCGCTCCGACGGTTGTCGAGCAAATCGACATCCCCGGCGCCCCGACGGAGGACACGCCAAGCGTCGCCCTCGCGTTCAAGGCAAAGGCGAGCGCCATCCCCCCGCAGCACGTCGACCCCGAGCAGGCGGACGACGCCAGTACGCTCGCAAAGGGCCTGCAGGACGTCGCCCTCGCACCCAAGACGACGGCGCGATCAGCCCCCGACGTGACTTCATCGCTCCTCGTCGACAAAAAGGTACCGACTGCTACCCATCTTTCGTCATTTCGACTCGGCCTCAACCCGCCTGGCGACCTTGCTTTGGCGGGCGCTCACGTTGAGGCGAGTGCAACCTCTCTGGGGTTTCGTGTGCGGTCGCCTTGGGACCGATTGACGGGTGTCTCGACCTACGGACCCTCTGGGTCCGAGGAAGATGACGACCCCAGCATCTGCTGGGATTTCTCCGGATCTGGCAACCCTAGTGCCATGCGGGACTTCATGACCGCATGTGACTACTGCCTCTCCGACTGTTCCGATGGCAGCCGCAGCCTTGACGACAAGGACTGCGGCCCGAGCCGCGAATGTTTCCACATCGAGCTAGGGGATCCCTCCGGAGGCGGCTGTCTCGGCATGCCGGAGGATGGTGATCCCCCTAGGCCAGCGCCTCGCGCCGACATCCCGCGGGAGCTAGCTGTGGTCCCCGTTCCGGCGGGGGGTTACGACCCACAGCTCGAGCAAGTCCGCGGGGCGCAGGCCAGGCTCGATGAGGGAGCAGGAGCGCTCGAGGCGATCCGCCAGAACATCGGGCAGGTATGGGCGAGCCAGCCCCCGGCTGGAGGAATACGTCACCTACCCCAAGGTCTCCAGCACCGCATCGCCAACGATGCCAGGGACAGACCGCCACCCGCATCCGGCGGAACCGGTCAGGACCTGGCCGCTGCAGCGATGCTCCTCCGCGCGATGCCGGAGTCATCAACCACCGAGGGTCGGCGAATCCAGGGAGAACTCAAGCATCTCCTGGAAGGCGCTGCGGCCCGGCGGGCCGAGAGCTCTGCCTCCCGAAGGCAGGGATACCCTTCGGAACCTCGTGCCGCGACTTCCTGACTCACGCGGGAAGCCTCGGTCTACACCGGGCGCACGCGCAACACCGCGCCTGCGGCCCCGGGCCACCTCGGCGACAAGCACCCTCATCGCGACCGTCGGGCACGCCTCGACGAAAGGGTGCGCCGAGGCTATCACCCCAGGCGTGGGGGACGCTACGACAGCGGGGAGGATCGGAGTCCCTCGCCCGAACCACCCGGTCCGCAGGTCTTCAGCCGAGCCATTCGGCGGGCGCCGTTTCCGCCCCGATTCCGACCCCCGACTACTATCACGAAGTACTCGGGGGAGACAAGACCGGAATTGTGGCTCGCGGACTACCGCCTGGCCTGTCAACTGGGTGGGACGGACGATGACAACCTCATCATCCGAAACCTCCCCCTGTTCCTCTCCGACACTGCTCGTGCCTGGTTGGAGCATCTGCCTCCGGGGCAGATTTCCAACTGGGAGGATCTGGTCCAGGCTTTCGCCGGCAACTTCCAGGGCACATACGTGCGCCCCGGGAATTCCTGGGATCTCCGAAGCTGTCGGCAACTGCCGGGAGAGTCTCTCCGGGACTACATCCGGCGGTTCTCGAAGCAGCGCACCGAGCTGCCCAACATCACCGACTCCGATGTCATCGGCGCGTTCCTCGCCGGCACCACCTGCCGTGACCTGGTGAGCAAGTTGGGTCGCAAGACCCCCACCAGGGCGAGCGAGCTGATGGACATCGCCACCAAGTTCGCCTCCGGCCAGGAGGCGGTAGAGGCCATCTTCCGAAAGGACAAGCAGCCCCAGGGCCGCCCGTCGGAAGATGCTCCCGAGGCGTCTGCTCCGCGCGGCGCCAAGAAGAAAGGCAGGAGGAAGTCGCAAGCGAAACGCGACGTTCCCGATGCAGACCTTGTCGCCGCCGCCGAGCACAAGAACCCTCGGAAGCCCCCCGGAGGTGCTAACCTCTTCGACAAGGCACTCAAGGAGACGTGCCCCTACCATCAGGGGCCTGTCAAGCACACCCTCGAGGAATGCGTCATGCTTCGACGCCACTTCCACAGGGCCGGGCCACCCGCAGAGGGTGGCAGGGCTCACGACGACGGCAAGAAGGAAGATCGCCAAGCAGGAGAGTTCCCAGAGGTCCGCGACTGCTTCATGATCTACGGAGGGCATGCGGCGAATGCCTCGGCTCGGCATCGTAAGCAAGAGCGTCGGGAGGTCTGCTCGGTGAAGGTGGCGGCGCCAGTCTATCTAGACTGGTCCGACAAGCCCATCACCTTCGACCGGGACGACCACCCCGACCACGTGCCGAGCCCGGGGAAGTACCCGCTCGTCGTCGACCCCGTCATCGGCGACGTCAGGCTCACCAAGGTCTTGATGGATGGGGGCAGCTGCCTCAACATCATCTACGCCGAGACCCTCAGGCTCCTGCGCGTCGGTCTGTCATCCGTCCGAGCAGGCGCTGCGCCCTTCCATGGGATCATCCCCTAGAAGCGCGTCCAGCCCCTCGGGCAGATCGACCTTCCTGTCTGCTTCGGAACACCCTCCAACTTCCGAAGGGAGACTTTGACGTTCGAGGTGGTCGGGTTCCGAGGAACCTACCACGCAGTGTTGGGAAGGCCATGCTACGCGAAGTTCATGGCCATCCCCAACTACACCTACCTGAAGCTCAAGATGCCGGGCCCCAACGGGGTCATCACCGTCGGCCCCACGTACAAACACGCATTCGAATGCGATGTGGAGTGCGTGGAGTACACCGAGGCCCTCGCCGAGTCCGAGGCCCTCATTGCCGACCTGGAAAGCCTCTCCCGAGAGGTACCGGACGTGAAGCGACATGCCGGCAACTTCGAGCCAGCGGAGACGGTTAAGGCCGTCCCTCTCGACCCCAGTGGCGACACCTCCAAGCATGTCCGGATCAGTTCTGGGCTCGGCCCCAAATAAGAAGCAGTACTCATCGACTTTCCTCGCGCAAACGTCGACATTTTTTGCGTGGGGTCCCTCGGGCATGCCCGGCATGCCGAGGGATGTCACCGAGCACTCGCCGGATATCTGGGCAAGAGCCCGACCCGCCAAACGGCCTCTGCGCGAACGGCGCCCGGGGGCTGCGCCCTTTCCCCACTCACACATAAGAATCAGTCATCAAGGAAGGGTCGGCCTCGCCCCGGCAGAGCCCGACCCTCCCTCAGGGGCTAAAAAGGGGGAACCCCTCTCGTCGAGTTTGGACGTACCGTTCCGCGTCAAAGAAACTCTTTTTTCGGTCAAGAAGGGTTTTTCGCGTTCTCCCGGATGCGTCAGAAGCAGGGTCCCGAGGAGCGAACTTGGGTACGAGTAAATGGCGAGACCGACTGAGCTGGGGAACACCTATGCCTCCAGGCTAGGGACACCTCACTCGTCGCCTGCCACGAAAAAGGACCCAGCTCGGGAAATCACCCTGTTGTCGACACTACGGGCCAGGCGCGAAAATCGAAACGAAAAGGAGCATGACTTCACGGAAGAGAAGTAAAATGTCCAGGCCTCGGTGGCCGCGGCAAATCACACATCCAACAGAAATTGTCCCAACAAAAATCAGGCGTCGCCTCGGGCAGGAGCCGCGCTCTCAACTCCACCCCCGCCGTCGGTAAGGTCCGCCTCCGCTTCCGGCGGTGGCGCAGGAGGAAGAATCTCCGCTTCGAAGACGGTCGCCAGCGCCGCGCTCGGACCCGCAGCGACCGCGTCGAGCCGCTGAACCTCCGCCAGGGCCGCCTCGTCTTCGTCAGGCAGGCAGTACCCCTCGCTGACCCGCTCCAAGTCCACGACGTAGTGGGAAGCGAGCACGGCGAAGGCCCGCCTGACGCCGTGGTGCAGCGCCCCGCGGACTTTACCGCGCGCGTAATCACCTAGGGCTTGAAGACGGCTTTGGGGAGAGCTTCCTGAAGGGACGTCGCCGGGACCGAGTTTCCGATAGACCTCCGAGACGGCCTCGGACATGGCCGCGAGATCGGCCTCCCTCTGCTCAGCAGCCCCGTCGAGCGCCTCGGCAAGTGCCTTGGCAGACTCGTCGAGGGCAGACTCGAGCTCTGCGAACAACCAGAAGAAAGACCTCAAACACAAGTGGAAGAAACGGACAAGATCGAGAACCGAGGACGGTCGAGCCATACCTCTGGCTCGGACGCGCTGCTCCGAGGCTGCGACTTGGGCTGCGGCCAGATCGGCCGCAAGGATCTTGGCCCGGCTCTCGGCCTCAGCAGCCTGGCCCCGAGTTTGGTCCCGCTCCTCGGCAACCTGGGCGAGCTCCGACCGCCGTTGTAGCACCTCCGTGCGCGCTGCCGCCGCCTCGGCCTTCAGGTCAGCGCAGAGCAACTGGAGGTCCGCTATCTTAGCGTCCTGCTGAGAAAGGCGCGCGGTAGCCCCGGCGAGCGAAGTCCTCAGGTACCGCAGCGAGCCCCAGACGACGGCCTCGCGGCGAATGAACGACGACTTGGCAGCGCTCCGGTCCGTCAGATCCTGGAAAGGAAAACAAGATATCACGACGAACGCCTCGCTCGCAGAAGCGAGAAGGTATGCCTGAAACCATTACCTGAAGGATTTTGGGGACGTCCCCGCAGAGAACCTCCAGCGACGATCGGAGCAACCCCACTGTCGCCTCCGCACGCTTGCGGAGCTCGTCCTAGGACTGGTCCTCCTCTTCGTCGTCAAGAACGAAGATAGGGCCCGAAGCCTCGCGGGTCCGGAATCGGAGCAACTGGCCCCGGGCCTCAGGGCTCCGCCGCACAGCGACAAGGCTGCCGCCCGCCCGGGAGCACTGCGCGTCCGCGCCCACCTCTTCCGAGGCTCCGGGCGCCGACGCCGCGGCCGTCTCGACGCCGGCGACAACCATATGCTCTCCGGCGGGGACGGTGCCAACTGCGGTAGCGGCAGACGCCGGCATGGCCGACATGGCAGGCGAGCTCGGGACCGCATCGGCGCCGGCCGCCTCCCCGATCACGATGGCCACCTCGGCAGAGGAGCCCGCCTCGGGGACCTGCTCCCCCGGAACATGCGACGCCCGAGCCCCGTGCGGCGGAGCACCCTGCGAAAGGGTCGGCTGGGCGGCGGGGCCCGAGGTGGCGCCAGCTGCCTGGACCAACGCCGTCTTGAGGGCCTTCTGAGGCGCCAGGTCGGTAGGCCCATGGCTCCGTTTGCTGGAAAAAACAAGAAAGGGAAAATCACGGCCAGACGTATGAATGAAGCGCCGGGACGGAGACATTCCAAGGTACCTACTCGCTCCGGACCATGATCCACGGTGCCTGGGGGGAGGTCTCTTGGCTCCCGCTTCCTGGAACCACCGCCGAGGTCCGCCTCGCCAACAGCCCCGGCGCCGCCCTCGCCTCGGACGCCCCTGAGGCCCGGGAGGCGGACTGCCCAGGCGCCGCCATGGCAACCTGAGGACCGCTCCCCCATGCTGCCGGCGCGGGCGACAGTTCCTGAGGAACGGACCCCTCGGCCCGGCTCCCTGGAGTCGCGTCAGCTCCTCCAGCCGAGGGGTCAAGAACCCTCTCGGGTTGCCCCCGCCCCTCAGGTCGGGGATCCGACGCCTCGGCTCCAGGGACCGACGACGTAGGCCCACTCGGGGGCTGACTCGACGGCTCCCGGCCACGCCCCAAGCCGGGGCTGAGGCCGAGACGAGCGGCCATGTCGTCCTCCTCCTCTTCGTCGTCGTCGTCGTCGTCGTCATCATCGGACGTCTCCGGCGACAGCTCCCTGGGAAGTCCTTCCCTCTCCTGCTGACGACGGCGTTTCTCCAGGGCGTCCCGAGCCCGCCTCCGCCTGCGGGCCCGGGCCTTCTCCGCATCCTTTTTCTTCTTCTCCTCCTCCGCGGCGACCCGCCGCGCCGCCCGACCCACCGCGTCCTCCGGGACCGGCGGCAGGGAGGGTTTGTGCCGCCCCACCTCCTAAAAGGGGGGAGAAAGAAGCCCGATAGTGAGAATCAGAAGCAACCCGGTATGTGAAGAAGGAAGGGACGAACACTCACCAGAGCGACGCACCCCTGGTCGGGGCGCATTCGAGGCTGGGAGAAGGCGTGGGGGTCCGGCTTCCCCATCGCGGCCGACACCCGCCGGTGGAGGGCATCATGGGGAAGAGGATCAGGGGACATCCGTGACCCCTCCCAGTCGGCCTCCTGGGTCATCTCCCAAAGCGACAACCGCCGCTCCGCCAGGGGGAGCACCCTCCGGCGGTGGATGGCGGCAACCACTCCCGCGGCGGTGAGCCCTTCCTCCCGCAACGCCTTCAGGGCCTGGAGGAGAGGTTCGAGTTTCTTCTGCCTCTCGTGTGGAGTCCCGTGGCGCCAGGCGTCGGGGGCGGCGGTGACAACCCGCTGAGAGAACGGCGGGAGCGACCCTCCGTCATTCCGGAGGTAGAACCACCGGCGCTGCCAACCCTTGTTTGAGGATGAGAGGATGGCAGGGATATACTGCAACGACCGCGACTGCCTCAGCAAGAGGGTGCAGCCGCCGGCCCGCACCGCCGCACGGACCTTCCTCTCCCCCGTCGACGAAGCAAAAAGCTCGGCAAAGAAGAGGTGAGTCCACAAATCCCAATGGGGGGCGATCCCCAGGTACCCCTCGCACACCGCTACAAAGATAGCGGCTTGCGCGATGGAATTGGGAGTGAGGTTGTGCAGTTCCACCCCGTAGTGGAACAGGATGGCCCGCATGAAGCGGCTCGACGGCACACCAAATCCCCGCTCATGGAAGGAGATGAAGCTCACGACATACCCCGGCGGAGGGGATGGAGCGACTCCGCCCGCGGGAGGAATCCATTCCGGCCGCTCCTTATCGGTGAGGGGGCGGAGCAAGCCCTCGCCGACGAGGTCCTCCAGATCACTCGCCGTCACCGTGGAAAAGGGCCACGGGTCGCGCGGCGAGATGATGGTCACCCGGTCAGCCATCGCCAAGGCAGAAGGGGTGGCGGCGTGAAGGACAGGGGAGGGCGGTTTCCTTTTCCTGGCTAGATCTCTCAGGCTGCAAAAAACCTGAGAAGGAGGCGAGAAGTGGAGTCGAGAACCGTCACTGGACCCTCTCCGGGGCACATAAAGGCCAAGGTCAAGACGGTTCCAACGTACCGCCCGAACCGGACGCGGGGTTCAAAAAACGCGAAGCGAAACAGCCGTTCCTCGAACGGCTCGCGCACGCAACGGCAGCCTCGCCGACCGCTTACCCCGGCGCATTAACTCCGCGGCGGAACAGGTGACGTTTCTGGCAGGGGCAGCTGGCGACGCTTCGCCTCCGCCAAAACGACCACGCCGAAAAAGGTACGCCACGACGTTCAATTTCGAATCCTTTTTCCCTTTTCCTTCTTTCTCTATCTCTTGCAACAGGGACCGAGAAGGGGGATAACCCCAAAGGGATCCTTCCCCGTGAAGGAACTAGGCTCCGAGCCTCCCTACTGATCAGGGGTTCGAAGGCTGGCCCCCCGAAGGGTTCAACAGCCGCCTCAGATCGCGTGGGCCCGACACCCACTACTGGTCAGGGGTTCGAAGGTCGGCCTCCCGAAAGGTTCCACGACCGCCTCAGGCTACTCGGGCTCCGTGCCCCCTACTGATCAGGGGTTCGAAGGCTGGCCTGTCGAAGGGTTCACAGTCGCCTCAGACGCCGAGCGAGGGATGACCAGGGGTACGTTCGATACATAACCAAGGCTCGGGCTGCGCTCCCGAGGTACCCTAGGACATTTCCGAGACCAGCGGGAACGACTCTGTAACGGAATCCCATCGGAGGGAGGCAACGAGCCCTCGGACCCCGTCGCTAGGGGACCGGGTCCGGCAGATCACCCGCAGGTACTTTTGGGCGTGCCTCCGGGCCCCTAGCCGACCCCCAACGAACGGGGCACGGACGTCCACTCGGATTACCCGATTGCAGCTCACCGGAGACACCATGTTCGGTGCCCATCGAGGGTAACATGGCGCACTCCCCCCCTCCTCCTTGCGGAAAGGCGACGTAGGGGCGTATATAAAAAAGCCGAGTCTGTCCCTGATCGTCCTCTCGCTCCGTGCGGAGGCTCGGGGGCTGCTCTCGCAAACCCGGCTCCGGCCAAACCGTTGACAGCGTCAACATACTAGCCCGAGAACTTGGGCCCCGACAGTGCACCTGGGCTATGCCCTGCTCGCATGAGGGAACCGCCAGACCAGCCGAGGCATTACGCAAGGCATTAAGACCTCGAAGGAGTGAAACCACTCCTCCGAGGCCTCGGGGGCTACACCCGGCGGGTGCGCTCGCGCGCACCCACCGGAACAAAGTACCTCCGAGAAAGGCTGGTCCCCATGCAAAAAAGTGCGACGCAAGCCTCCAAGCGAGTGTTAACACTCTCTTCGAGGCTCGGGGGCTACTATCGGGGACCATAATTAGGGGTACCCTCAAGACGCCTAATTCTCAGCTGGTAACCCCCATCAGCATAAAGCTGCAAAGGCCTGATGGGTTTGATTAAGTCAGGGATCAGTCCATACGAGTGACTCGATCACGCCACGCCCGAGCCTAGCCTCAGGCGAGGGCAGCCGACCCTAAGATGACTCCGTCTCGCCTGAGGTCTCCTCTTTCACGGCAGACGCATCACCGGCTCGCCCGAGGCCCCGCCTTCGATAAGAAGTAACCCTGACTAAATCACCGCGCCCAACCGACCAAGTCACCGGGGCGTTTAACGCAAAAGGTAAGACCGACAGGCGACCAAACTCCGCTCCGCCCGACCCAGGGCTCGGACTCGGGCTAAGGCCCCGGAAGACGGCGAACTCCGCTCCGCCCGACCCAGGGCTCGGACTCGGGCTAAGGCCCCGGAAGACGGCGAACTCCGCTCCGCCCGACCCAGGGCTCGGACTCGGGCTAAGGCCCCGGAAGACGGCGAACTCCGCTCCGCCCGACCCAGGGCTCGGACTCGGGCTAAGGCCCCGGAAGACGACGAACTCCGCCTCGCCCGACCCAGGGCTCGGACTCCGCCTCGGCCTCTGCCGAACGACCTCCGCCTCGCCCGACCCAGGAGTTCGGGCTCGGCCTCTGTCTTGCAGGACGGACTCGACCTCGACTTCGGAGGAGCCTCCACGACGCCCGACCTAGGACACAAGACCGCCACGTCAACAGGAAGCGTCATCATCACCCTGCCCTGAGCCGACTTGGGTCACAGAGAACAAGACCGGCGTCCCATCTGGCCAGCTCCGCCAGATAGGCAATGATGGCGCCTCACTAGACCATGACGACGGCGGCTCCCAGCTCCCTTACGAAAGCAGGAGGACGTCAGCAAGGGCCCAGCCACTCCGACAGCTGTCCCTCCGTCCGGCTCCGTTACTCCTCCAACAGCCACGACGCCACATCAACAGGGTGCCAAGATCTCTCCGGCTGCCACCTTGGCATGTACTTAGGGCGCTAGCTCTCCCTCGCTAGACACGTAGCACCTTGCTACACCCCCATTTTGTACACCTGGATCCTCTCCTTACGACTATAAAAGGAAGGACCAGGGCCTTCTTAGAGAAGGTTGGCCTCGCGGGGACGAAGGGCAGGGGCAGGCGCTCTCTCGGGGCCGCTCGCTCCCCTCACCTCGCGCGAACGCTTGTAACCCCCTACTGCAAGCGCACCCGACCTGGGCGCGGGACGAACACGAAGGCCGCGGGAATTCTCCGACTCCCTCGTCGCGACCCGGCTCCGGCCACCGACCTCTCGCTCTACTCCCCCCTTCGCGCTCGCCCACGCGCTCGACCCATCTGGGCTGGGGCACGCGGCACTCTCACTCGTCGGCTCGGGGACCCCCCGGTCTCGGAACGCCGACAAGCAATGTATAGATATCAAGGTCATAATTGTACTTTTACTTGCACTACGTCCCATGCCTATAAATAGATGAACAGTAGCCCCGTATTGTTCACGCTTGATTGGAAGACGGTATTCGCATTCTCTCTTTCGAGCAAGCCGAAGGTACAAATGTAATATATAGTTTGTACCACTTTATTAATACCTAAACATGTCTTAATATCATTCTGACATGCAACATGAAATGAGTAATTGTTACAATGTTGTATTGTAATATTATTTCTGTGAAAAATGAAGACTCGTTCTTCCTGAACTTCGTCTGAGATTCATTATCTCTGAAAGGGGATAATGCTTAGAAGGACGAAGATCCTTAATATTTAACATATGTGTTGAGGACGAAGTTCCTTAACATTTAACATATGTGTTGTCTTATTTTTCATTCACAACAACTAAAAACAAGTGACCAACAATGGTGATTGGAGTAAACGATGCTATTTAGTCCATTTTAGCATCATGTGAGGGACTAGAGACTAAAACTAATTAGTTCCTACTTTAGTTCTTCCATTTAGTAAAAAAGGACTAAACGAGATTAAAAACCAGGGACTAAAGATTAGTCCATGTGACCAAATGGGGCCTTAACTAGACCATGTGCTTATCCATCGCTCAGCAGCATAGCTGTGGAGAGAATCTGGCTATGGAAAGAAACTGAGTATCATGGGGATTACGTGTGGAGGAAGATGAAGTGGTCCAAAAGGTCGGGATCTAGAAAGCGACGGATTCCTACTAACATGGCAATTCGACCGATTCTATGTTCATGTTGATTTTAAACGATTTTTATCAAAGCAATTCTTAAACAAGCAGGTTGAAAAGTTGAAGCATTTAGCAGTTCGCATTAACTTTTGGTGGCCAGAAGCTGAGAAAAGGCCAAACAAGCAGGGCGAATATCTGGACGATTTAATGCAGTCATTGACCTAACCAACACTAGATATGCATGCGTGGAATGTGTAACATGCACAACGCAGCTTGCAATGCATAAATGGGGGAGTACAATGCAAGAAACCTCTCTATGTGTATATACCTATCATATATCACTACAAGTCCCCAGCGCTGTAGCTGATACTGAATATCACCGTTCGATAGAAGATAATTAAGATAAATAGGGTGATTGCTCGTTGGCCAGGCGGCCGTGATGCCGCCTTAGAAGCAGGAGAGCAGCAGCCACCAAGAGCCAACAAGGGAAGGAGGACTGGAGGAGGTGGCAAAGCGCGACGTCACGCAATCACGCTAGAAGTCGTCGCCTCTTTAACACAACTAGATCAGGCCCTATCCAATACCTTTGGACAACACAAGGCAAAAAATAATAGTGCAAAAGATTTGAAAAATTATAGTTTATATTAGTCCTAAAATTGCCTCAATGGTTCTACATGGGCCAGTCAAAACACAAGTAATCTTATAGCATGCATAATCTACAACAAAATAATCAATTCAACAGTTATCACTCATCAATCATTCAGTCCTATTTGTATGTCTTAGTATTGTTAGTTCCACACCTGCAGGTGTAGATCCTACGCCAGTGGTTTCAGCGACCACACCTAACAACTAACTAAATTGCTCACAAAATACATGTCACTTCTTTCACACCTATAGAGTCACAAATGTAGTTAGCATGTCCTTGTTCTTTGTTCATAATAAAGCCTTTCCAAATTTCCAATTATATTTTTAAGACATCTTGTTATGAACTTGTGAATGCAAACTGTAATCACTCGATATGCAATTGCATCTAATTTAACTTGGTTGCAATTGGCAAGTCATTGTTTTCTATTAGTTTGTCTATGCTTATTCAGCTAATAATTAGTACCTCTTTTGATCGAAGTATTTCTAGAATCTAGCTATAGTCAGTAACTCCATTTTCACCTGCTATGATGGTTTAAATGTATCTTTGTTTCAAGGACATAGTACTTGCCTCAATAAGATCATCTACAACAACATATCCATTTGCCTCTTCCAAACTCATCTGCATGGTTCAACTATTTTTTTAAGATAAGTGACCTGTATCTTTTAGAATATCAGTGATGCACGTATAGGTTATTTTACATGATATTCGACTCTATTTTCCAACCTAATAATGTTGGAGTAAAATTTTTGGACGTGCTAGAAAAACAAGTAGTAGTAGTTGCAATATAAAATAATAAACATATTCTCATTCTAACCATACATAAAAGATTAATCGTGCAGTCCCCATTTAGAACAAACTGTTAATTTATCTGATTGAAATAAGCAACCTTAACTTACTCGTATTGTAGTGTAACATTCATGGCTCACCAATTAGAAATTCTAAGGTCTGTCGCATAGCCAGCTATCTTGCTCCTGTTGTCCATGTTGAGATAATTATTCATGTTTTAGGTAGAGAAAGCACAAAGAAGATTACACAAATGGGAGGATCAGAAGACTACAGAGCCCCTTCTTGCCGGGGTGGGCAATGGCGATTAATTTACAGGATGAATGGACGGATCAGAGTTTTTTAGGGATAACAGATTTTCATCCTCCCTTAAGAATTTGTTCGATATAAACATAACAAGATCTACAAACAATCTCATTATGATAAACTTAGAAGGTAAACATACACTCCAACATAATAGCAGCAGCAAAAGCTTCCACTTTAACAAATAAGTCAGTTATCTTGATTTACTTACTTGAAACCATGGGACCTGTCAAATGCAGACTAAGAGAGCTGAACTATTGTACATCAACAACCTTCTTCATCCCAACATCGTAGATCCTGATCTTGGGGTCACGAACACCACGACAGTACCGGGGCCAATGCTAGCGCTTTGTCAGGAGTTGTCTCACTCTTGGCGCTAGAGGGACCATCCATGCTGGTATCATGCTGAAAACGAAAGGGGAGAAGATAGACAACTTTGATTAGTTATGACTTTTGACCAATAATTGACAAAAAAAACTTGTATACTCACATTCATAGGATTCTAATTCTTGTATATCAAGGAACTGAACATGGCTCCACGCTCTTGCAACATCCCGTTCTGCCTTTGCCCTGCCCCCATATAAGCATGTCATTATATTGCCACCCCCAAATGCAACAACAAAGAAGAGACGAAGTTGATTGCTCATAGCAGCTCAGCTAGTAGCTAGTAAGACCCCCACAGACACACAACAAGTAGCTCACCGAGGCACTTGGTGAGTCAAGGTTGCAAGGAGCACGACCATCCTATATCTAGAGAAGAGGAACAGTAGCACATCGAGCGATGCCGACAGCGATGGGGAAGCGGAGCCCGAGCTCACGTCGACGGCTGCTGCAAGAGGCGCTAGCGTGTCGACGGCTGCTGCGCCCCACACGCATCCTCCTCCTTGATCGCCACCGCCGCGCTGTCGCAGTCGCATCCCACGACGAGCAGGCAAACAACAAACGGCGGATGGTCGGAGTACAGAGCGAGTAGAAGACGGCGCAGGACCGGAGGTGGAGGCGGTCGTTGAGTGCTCGCGAGGAGAAGAGAGAGAAGGGGTCTGGGCTGCTTTCCGTGAGAGGCGAGACTTCATGAGATCGGGAACACGGACGCAAGTAGCTCGTTCCATTGAATCCAATAAAAATTTTGGGTCCGTGAACTACTTTCCACGCGTCGACGAGCCACAGACTGAGTTTGCGTGAAGTGCGGAGAGGAGCTCAAATCTGAGCGTCTTTTAAGACTTTAGATTAGATTCTGCCTCCCAAGCAGTAGCAGTTGCTTTAAGAGTTCGCTTCTAGGTAGCTTCTAACCGTGAAAAGCAAAAGCTGAAGTAAATAGCTAGCGTTTTGATTTAGCTTCCAGAAAAAACAGAAGCCCAGAAAGGGAGTTTATATGGAAAGCTAGAAAACTTAGTTTTATGGGTTTTCTATAGCTTCCTAACTTTATAAAGCTAATAAAATAATTGAAAAGTTATCATTGGTTTCTCAAGATCAAAAGCCGTGCAACGACTTTTCAGTAAAGCTCTAAAAGTGCAACTCAAACAAACAAACCGGGTCATAAAGGTTTTAGTTCTATAAACAGTTTCCTTGTCAAACTAAAATTGACTTGATAAAATATTTGACAAAATAGCCTACATAGCCTTTTCTTAAAACATGGTCGCATCGAATCCTGCAAAGAATCCACAAGTGTGAAGTAAAGCTATAAAAGCTACTATTTTTAGTTCTAAGGTGTGTTTGGTTTGGCTTTTTAGCTTTGGCTTTTGCCCCCTAAAAGACAAAAACCAAACCAAAGGGTAAGATCTATAAAGAATTTTTTTCTGAAAGCTGACTTTCTCGCAGTGCAAAACTGAAAGCACCCCTATACCTGCTTTTAGTGGCTTTCGGATGGAACTGTTAAAACATATATCGAAGAACTTTTAATAGCTTTTAGTGGTTTCCACCAAACGGTTTTTAGCTTTTTAATAGCTCACAGCCCATAGCAGTTTTTTTCACAGCCACAAACCAACAACTTTATTCATTTTTTGTGAGTCTGTTTTAGGACCATGAAATTGTTTACCAAAAGAATATTTAGCAAAAAAATAAATCACAACTTATAAAGTTGTTCGTTTGTGTATTATTAAGTGTCATGTACCAGTTTAGGTTTTAGCATATACATAGAGTCACACCCGGATTTAAGGGTAGATCCTGGCATGTCTAAAATGTGTCTTAGGTCAAGTTGCACACATATGATGAATCATGGTATAGAAATCAATGTAAAATCTTTATTTCATGATAAGAGTTTTGTACAAAATAGCTAAATAATTATATCATACGACGACAACGATCATTCACAGCCATAGATGACTGTGAGACGACGGTCTAGACCTCTCCAAACTCTTCGTAGCATTCTTCATGCTCCTCATCTAGGTGGTACCTATTCTTGGCCTGGTGTGAGTTTAGTAAGAGTGAGCTCACATACGTTCATCGCTCAACGAATTGTGGGGAATAATGTGCATAAGCTCACTTACAATGAGAGCTCATATAAAGTGTAAGGCTTACCAATTATAATGGTTAAGGTTGAGAGTTGCTTTTAAAGTTGGTCAAAATTTTATTAGAAGTTACTAAGTATAAGTAGATACCAACCCAATTAAGTAATTGATCACAATTAATAATGATATCCCACAATGCAATGCAAATGGAAAATTAAGTTTAATTCCATAAATTACTCATGTGAGTGTCCGAGCAGCTCTTGTCCATGAGCACGACTGATATACTAGTTTTACACTATGCAGAGGATGCACATCTTTACCTATAAGTCATGATACCCATCTGCCACGGGTTGTATGGACCCCATACACCTCTATCGAGGATGCGAGACAGGGTAGCACTACGAGGCCTTTACAAAGTTCCACTAGCTTTAGAATACCCGCTATGATTTCTTGAGAAGGGGGCGATATAGGAATCCCTTGTCTCAAAAGCCATTGCAACATAATCAATCTTAGAACCTCCTTATACCAACGGATCCTCATACCGCCCTTACCCCTTTTGGGTAAGGTAGTCCTCCATTAGCTTTCCTAATTAGTCAGCCAAGGACGTCACATACCACCCTTGTGGTAGCACTATTTTCCTGGCTGGTTCTCCATGTTTCAATTATCAAAATGATCTTATCATGAACAATAAATAATCCAACAATAATGATAAAGCATGATTATAATTGAGATATAACATTAATCCTAAATCTAGGTAGAGCAATAGCAAGACTATCCAATAGTTCATTTGTTTGCAAGGTGTAGGTTGAACAAAACTAGGATAACCTATTAGGCCCCATCAACTTAACCTAAACAGTGTCACCGTGATTATCAAGATCATTATTAAGTAAAGAAAGAGATCAAGGACACAACTTGTCTTTTTGGTGCAACTCCAAGTACTTCTCCAATGTAGGATCCAGGTGCCTCCTAACTTCGCTTCTATTCGTAGTGAAACATACAGATAGGCAAACAATACTTAAAAATAACATTACACCAATCATATAAACAAAGATTCGTATGAATATTCTACGCGCCGCTACGAGACCGTAGGTTCGAGAACCACTAAAATCGGAGTTACGGTTGAAAAGATATGGTTTTATGAAGTTTTAGGTGGTTAATCAATAAAACTATATTTTAAGTTGATTAATATAAATCGCGTGAGAAAAGATATCACTAACTCAACTTTTAGATCTAAGTTACAACATAATCATATTCCAGTCAAATTATAGATGATCCAAATTAAAATACTATATCAACTCGGATTAAACAAGTTAATCCAATAAACATAGGTTAAACATATTAGTTATTTATTTTTTAGAACATGTTACATGATAAAATAAGGTTACTAAGGTGTAAATAATATTAATACGAGTCTAAGCAACTTCAACGGTCTAAATCGGAGTTAAAATAGATGAGATATGGATTAAACAAGTTTCTAGGTATTTCATTATTAAATTTATACTTAAAAATAGCTTCGAGGGGCTAAACTGCAAATACCAGAATTATTTATATTAATCTTAACACACAGAAAATGAACGACAGGCATGATTTTCTAAAGAGCCAGGGCCTCTTTTGCAATTTTGCTCGGTGAAGGGGTATCTTTCCATGTAAATCGTTCGATCAAACCCCTGCGGTCTAGATTAGATCTCATCTATTACTGACTCAGTACGTGACAGCGACCATAGGATTCGAGATCTGCGCTCAAGAATTTATGTTGGCTCAATCTACTCTACACCGCCGGTTAATGGATCTATGGCTCTGTTTTAATGCGGCGAAGGGATAAGTTAGCTTCTAACTTGGCCATCGGCTAAGGATCCAGCAGCCACACTCCCATCTGATCCCTCCCGACGGTGGAGACGGTAGCACAGGCGATCCGCGGCGGCGCGGCGCAGCGAAGAGACTGGCCCGACGATCGTGCTATACGACACGAGAACAAAAGCAATTCGATAGAGGGCATGCTCACCCAAGACGATGGTGCAGATACGCCTATCCACGACTAGAAAACTGCTCCACGGTGGTGCGTCCTCCCGCCGAGGAATCCTGGTCACCACGGATGTCCACCCTGCTCAGGAATGGCGCCTACATGGCCTACAAGATCTGGGGGGTCCTCTTCTCTGCTAGTCTGCTCTTGTCGGCTCTGCTCGATGTCTCTGGCTAATGCCTTGATTCGATGGACGAGAGGAGGTGCGTTGGCGCACTTATAAGGGCATGTACAATGGTTGTCTTGAGCTGTATTTTCGAGTGTGTCTAAGAGAGTAAAGGTAAAAAAACTCAAGGCATGTATCTTAGCGAAGACACTATGTCTTGGCTCTATGCTTGAGATAGGGGACTAGCTGATTGGTCAATTTAATTTATTGAATGCTCTGATTGGTACGATGAATATATCAAAACACATGTTTTTAGACACGTCCACTATATTATATTATGTTTTAGTTGTATCTTATATTTGAAGTAACGTATAGTAGTGTGAGGGTTGTACGTGCCCTAAGTACCCATGGATGGCACCCAAATCCCACAATGCTCGCCCGGGTCCTAATGACTTGCTTTGGTTGTAACTAACTCCAGCAGGCATTCGATCTTTGCCAGCCAATCTGTTCTGTTCACTGGTTACAACAAATGGTAGTGTCCTCTATATATAGTACAAAGTTAGGGTTTCGGCTAATGGGCCACATGGGGCTTTGGGGCCCAAACTGGTTTCTTAACACTCCCCCTTGACCCTCACTACAGGAATCCCGTCATTCCTATCGGCCAGATTAATTCCCGTCAGCCAGTGAAAAAGCCGACGGGAATTAAGTAATTCCTGTCGGCCAAGTCACAGGCCGACGGGGGTTAAGTTATACCCGTCGGCCACATCACAAAGGCGACGGGGGTTAAGTTATTCCCGTCGGCCACATCACAAGCTGACGGGGATTAAGTGTTTTAGAGCTAGGCCGCGGACGCGCGCGGGCTCATTTCTTCTTCTCCACTCGAACCGCCGTCGTCTGCTCCCCGACCGCCCACCGCGCGCAGCCCCCGCCTGAGCGCCGCCGAGCCCAGCCCCGACCGAGCGCCGCCCCCCGAGGCCGCAGCCGCCCGTGCGCCGCCACCCCCCGGCCGGCTCGAGCGTCGCCGCGCCCAGCCCCACCGCGTTGCGCCCAGCCCCGCCGAGCGCCGCCCTGCGTGGCCGCACCCGCCCGTGCGCCGTCGCCCCCTGGCCCGACTCGAGCGCCGCCCACTAGCCTGGCTCGAGCACTGCCCCCCCCCCCCCCCCCGCTCGCCCCGGAGCGCCACCGCCCCCGCCCGAACGCCGCCTCTAGCCCCCGAGCGTCGCCATCTCTAGCCCGCCGTCGTCCACCGTACGCCCGTGTACCGACGCGCCGTTCAGCAACCACAGGCTCGTCGAGGTATAATCCTACCTTTATATAAATACATGTGATTATTTTCATCGGTTTTTATGGCTGACGGGAGTTAGCTTTCATGTGATTAGAGTTAGTTTAATATAACATGTGATTAGAGTGTGATTAGAGTTAGTTTAATATCACATGTATGGCTTGATGTTAGGTAAGTATTAATTCTGTTATTATAGTAGATTAACTTATGCTATTGAATTGTTGAATTTAATGTTATTTATTGATGTAATAATAAATTTGATGTTCTGAATATATTATTTAATTTAATGGATTTAATGTTGTAAATATTGTTTATTTTCGTCGGTTTTTATGGCCGACGGGAGTTAACTGTAATGTGATTACAATTTATTTAATATTGTTATTTGTTAGTACGATTTGACCTAAATTTGGATGTTGCAATATTATTAATTAATGATTATCATGTTAATCTGATGAAGGTGATGTTCTGTATATATATAGTTTTACTACTTACCTATAGATGTATGTGTGACGTGTAGAAACATGAATGTCTCACACGCACTCCTTACTCGTACACACAGCCGCAATAATGGGTGATAAACATGATTGGATGTATGAAGGTTTCAAGAAGGGTAGGTGTCACACAAGTGAATGGTTTGCCAAGACGTAGATGTTTCTGGACCACGCAGCTGCTTTATCACAAATAGATAATATTAGGTGTCCATGCAATAAATGTAGAAATATGACGAGCCACACCAAGAGGCAGGTCACACTACACCTGTGCTCGCATGGTTTTGTGCTAGGCTATAAGGTCTGGTATCTCCACGGGGAGTCACGTCTTGAATGAGCAGCAGAAGTAGAAGTTGATGACGGTGAAGATGTGGATAGGATGGACCAGATGCTTGAGGATCTACAGCCTGAACTGACCCCTAATCATCATGATTCACCTACACCGGAGGTTCAGAAGTTCTTCGACCTCCTCAAAGCGTCAGAAGAGCCTCTTCACGGGCACACTGACGTGACCGTCCTCGAATTCATGACCCGGCTGATGTCAATTAAGTCCAAGTTTGCATTCTCAATCATGTTACAAGGAGCTTGTGGATTTGATTAGCGAGGTTCTTCCTACGGGTCACAAGATGCCCAAAGACATGTACCAGTCCAAGAAATTGCTTGAAGGTCTTGGTATGGAGTATGAGAAGATTGATGTTTGCTAGGACAACTGTATGCTTTTTTGGAAGGAACATGACAGAGAGCAGAAATGCTTAAAATGTGGGAAGTTGAGGTACGTGGAGCTTATAAATGAAGAAGGGGAGAAGGTGGTGACAAAGGTTGCACATAAACAACTTCGGTACATGCCTCTCACTCCTAGAGTGGAACGTTTGTTTCTCTCGAGGAAGACCGCTATGCACATGAGGTGGCATAAAGATTGTATGGACAGACAAGATGGGTTAATGGTGCACCCGTCAGATGGTGATGCATGGAAGGCTCTTGATAACTTTGATCTAGATTTTGCCAGCGATGCAAGAAACGTTCGTATCGGCTTGGCAATTGATGGTTTCACACCTTTCAATATGACCACTGCATTGTATTCATGTTGGCCTGTCATTGCCATACCGTACAACCTTCCACCTGCTCTTTGCATGAAATATGAGTTTATGTTCCTATGTCTTGTTATACCTGGGCCTGAGCATCCTGGCGTACGCCTTAATGTGATGCTTCAACCACAGATTGAAGAGTTAAAGAAGCTATGGCAAGGAGTGGAAGCCTATGACTGCTTCAAGAAGCAGAAATTCAATCTTCGTGTTGCGTATCTGTTCTCGGTTCATGATTTTATGGCATATGGTATTTTCTCTGGATGGAGCGTGCTTGGTAGATTGACGTGTCCTTATTGTGCTAAAGATACAAATTGTTTTCATCTTAGTGCTGGTGGCAAGATATGTTACTTTGATTGCAATAGATGTTTCCTACCCTTCAATCACCCCTTCAGAAGGCAGAGAAAGGAGTTTAGGAAGGGCACCATCGTCATGAAGGGACCACCCAAGCGACATAGTGGGATAGAAATTCTAGAAGAGCATAGGAAACTTGTCCTAGATGAGAGTGGGAAAAGGTATCAAGGTTTTGGTGAGGACCATAACTGGACTCACATATGTGGTTTGTGGGAGCTTCCTTATGCTAAGTCATTGATTTTGATGCACAACGTCGACATCATGCATCAAGAGAGTAACTTTTGCCAAGCCCTCATAAATACATGCATGGATTTCCCTGATAAAATGAAAGACAATGACAAGACACGCATGGACTTAGCCGTGATTTGTGATCGTCCAACCCAAGTGCTTAGAAAAAACGGAGGCAAACCAAAAGCTGACTATTGTTTGAAACCTAAGCAACGGAAAGAAGTGATGAAGTGGATGAAGGATATTAAATTCCCCGATGGTTATGTTGTTGGTTTTAGAAGATCTGTGAACTTGAAGACAATGAAGATGAATGGACTCAAGAGCCATGACTTCCACATAATTATGGAAAGGCTCATGCCTGTAATGTTTCGTGGGTACATTTCCGATGCTGTGTGGAAAACGTTAGCTGAAGTTAGCTATTTCTACAGATAGTTGTGTGCTAAAGAAATCAGAAGAGATGTGATAGAACAGCTGGAGAAAGAGGCACCGGTGCTTTTGTGCAAATTGGAAAAAATATTTCCATCAGGTTTCTTCAATCCTATGCAGCATCTCTTTATACATCTTCCATATGAGGCTAAGGTCGGTGGTCCTGTTCAGTACAGGTGGATGTTTCATATAGAAAGAGCATTAAAGAAGCTTAGAGCAATGGTGGGCAATAAGGCAAGAGTTGAAGGATGTATTGTGGAACAATTTAAACTGAAGGAGGTAGCACACTTCACAAGTTGTTACTTTGCAGAAGAACATAATGTATTTGCTCGAAAGAAGAGGTACCGTGATGATGAACGAGAGATTCCTCCGTGCAGTGATCTTTCGATTTTTTAGACAAATGGTAAAGCCGTTGGTCCACCTAAGGCATATCACCTAACTATGGAAGAACGAAAGTCTGCTTTACTATACATGTTCACGAATATGCCTGAGGTGGAGAAATACTTTGTGTAAGACTTATTTCCTTAAATTGTTCATATGTGAATTAGTTTATGTTATCAAATATCTCATGTCATACAATAATATTTGACAGCGAGTTTGATGAAAAAAACATGAGGTGTCTCGGTAGGCCAACAGCGAGAGACATAGATAAATTGCGACGCGATGGTATGCATGGCTGACCTAATTTCATTATGTGGCTTCGGGACCGTGTGAGTCTCAATTATGTGGCTCCGAGACCTAATTTTAGTTAACTAATATTACAGAATTTGCTAATGCTTTGTGGCATAATAAACAGTTTGGGGAGAAAATGAATTTGAATGATGACTTACGTTAGTTATCTATTGGAAGCGTAATTGCCAAAAGCTATGGACGTTACGACGTCAATGGATATCGCTTTCGATCAAGCATTTTCGAATCAAGTCATCCTATGGCTGCCACTCAAAGCCTGCTATTACGGGAACCGACATGGAAGGACACGAAGCCTGCTATTACGGGAAAATGAAAGGGAAATGTGCCCTTGGGCCATTTCTAAGTATTTTGGTGATTGAGTGCCAACACAAGTGCTTTTGTGTTAATCTATGTAAAGTGGTGGACAAAGTACAAATCATGTCAAAAGGTATGTTTCTAGACTTAGTACATTGTTTTATGGACTAATGTATTGTGTCTAAGTGCTGGAAACAGGAAAAATTGAATTGGAAATGAGATGGCTTTGTTCAGCCAAAGTCTGCTCAGTCTGGGTGCACCGCACAGTGTCCAGTGGGGCACCGGACAGTGTCCGGTGCGCCAGGCTGGCTCTGGCGAACAGGCTGCTCTCGGGACTTCGACGGCGGTGTATGACTATAATTCACCGGACTGTCCGGTGAGCCGTTCACAGGCGAACTCGTCGCTCTCGGGAGATGATTAACGGCGTACGGCTAAAATTCACCGATCTGTCCGGTGGTGCACCGGACTGTCCGGTGAGTCAACGGTCAGCCAGGGCAACGGTCGGCCGAGGATTCCGCGCGTGACGCGTGGCCGAGCCAACGGTCACATTGGTGCACCGGACTGTCCGGTGCGCCAGTCGACAGAAGGCAAGATCTGCCTTCCAGGAATGTTCTCGACGGCTCCTAGCTGCCTTGGGGCTATAAAAGGGACCCCTAGGCGCATGGAGGAGCACATCAAGCATACTCAAAGCATTCCTAAGCACCAAGACTTCGATTCCACGCATTTGTTTCTTCGTGATAGCATCTAGAGCTCTTGTTGAGTTGTGAACTCGTCGGGTTGTGTTGCGAGCTCTTGTTGCGACTTGTGTGCGTGTTGACATTCTGATTCTTGTGTCTTGTGTGCGTTGCTCATCCCTCCCTTACTCCGTGCTTCTTTGTGAACTTCAAGTGTAAGGGCGAGAGGCTCCAAGTTGTGGAGATTCCTCGCGAACGGGATTAAGGAAAGCAAAACACCGTGGTATTCAAGTGGGTCTTTGGACCGCTTGAGAGGGGTTGATTGCAACCCTCGTCCGTTGGGACGCCACAACGTGGAGTAGGCAAGCGTTGGTCTTGGCCGAACCACGGGATAACCACCGTGCCATCTCTGTGATTGATCTCTTGTGGTTATTGTGTTTTGTTGAGACTCCTCTCTAGCCACTTGGCGATTATTGTGCTAACGCTTAACCAAGTTTTTGTGGCTTAAGTTTCAAGTTTTACAGGATCACCTATTCACCCCCCCCCTCTAGGTGCTCTCAATTGGTATCAGAGTCGTTCTCTTCACAAAGGGACTAATCGCCGAAGAGATGGATCCTAAGGGGAAGGGAATCGTGATCAATGATAAGGAGAAGGAGTCCTTTGTCAATGAGCCGAAGGATGACAAGCCTACCGACTCGGGCTCGGGCCATAAACGGAAAGATGGGAAAAGAAGAAGACAAGGCGCATCAAGGATATCGTCTACTACGATGACAGCGACGAATCTACTTCTTCCCAAAAGGACGACTACGACTACGAGAAACGAAAGACGGTTAACTCAAACTTTTCTTTCGATTATTCGCGTATTCCGCTTAGCTCAAATTCAGATTTACTTTCCATTCCTCTCGGCAAGCCTCCACACTTTGATGGGGAGGACTACGGATTTTGGAGCCACAAAATGCGTAGTCACTTGTTTTCTCTCCATCCAAGCAAATGGGAGATTGTCGAGAATGGAATGAAGTTCGATAGCTCGGATAGTCCTATATTTATTAATGAACAGATTCATAAAAATGCACAAGCTACTACTGTGTTGTTAGCCTCCTTGTGCAGGGACGAGTACCATAAAGTGAGCGGCTTGGACAATGCCAAGCAGATCTGGGACACCCTCAAGATCTCTCATGAGGGAAACGACGTCACCTTGCTCACCAAGATGGAGTTGGTGGAGGGCGAGCTTGGACGATTCGCGATGATAAGGGGCGAGGAGCCAACCCAAACATACAACCGGCTCAAGACCCTTATCAACAAAATAAGGAGCTACGGAAGCACGCGATGGACGGACCACGACGTCGTCCGCCTAATGCTAAGGTCCTTCACTGTACTTGATCCACATTTGGTGAACAATATTCGTAAAATCCCTGGTACACCAAGATGTCGCCCGAAGAAGTCCTCGGAAAGTTCGTAAGCGGGCGAATGATGATCAAGGAGGCGAGGTCCGTGGACGACGCGTTGAACGGTCCAATCCATGAGCCTCAACCCATTGCTCTCAAGGCAACGAGGAGCAAGGAGGCGCTACCTAGCAAGGTGGCGCAAGTTGAGGCGGCCGGGCTCAATGATGAAGAGATGGCCCTCATCATCAAGCGCTTCAAGACGGCGCTGAAGGGTCGCAAGGGACAGCCAAGCAAGACCAAGACAAAGGGGAAGCGCTCATGCTTCAAATGTGGTAAGATTGGTCATTTTATTGCTAACTGTCCTGATAATGAAAGTGACCAGGAAAAAGGGAACAAACGGGAAAAGAAGAAGAACTACAAGAAGGCCAAGGGCGAGGCACATATCGGAAAGGAGTGGGATTCGGATTGCTCCTCTTCCGACTCCGACAATGAAGGACTAGCCGCCACCGCCTTCAACAGGTCATCTCTCTTCCCCAACGAGCATCACACATGCCTCATGGCAAAGGAGAAGAAGGTATGTACTCGGGATACCACCTATGCTTCTTCAAGTGATGATTCTAGTGATGACGAAGAGATAGATTACTCTAGTTTGTTCAAGGGATTGGATAGAACTAAAATTGGCAAAATTAATGAGTTAATTGATGCCTTGAATGACAAGAATAGGTTACTAGAAAAGCAAGAGGATTTGTTGTATGAAGAACATGATAAATTTGTAGAGGCACAAAAATCTCATGCCTTAGAAGTTAAAAGAAATGAAATGCTTTCTTATGAACTATCTACTTGTCATGAAACCATTTCTACCTTAAAAGGTGTAAATGATGATTTAAATGCTAAACTGGAAGTAGCAAGTAAATCTAACTCTTGTGTAGAACATGTTAGGATTTGCAATAGGTGTAAAGATTTTGACATTGATGCTTGTAATGAACACCTAGTTTCAATTTCCAAATTGAATGATGAATTGGCTAGTCTTAATGCCCAACTTAAGACTAGCAAAAGTGAATTTGACAAACTAAAATTTGCAAGGGATGTCTACACGATTGGTAGACACCCCTCAATTAAGGATGGACTTGGCTTCAAGAGGGAAGCCAAGAACTAGACAAGCCATAAAGCTCCCATCTCCGCCAAGGAGAAAGGGAAGGTCCCTATGGCTAGTAGTGCTAAAAAGAACCATGTGTTTATATACCATGATAGGAGACAATCTAGAAATGCTTATAGGAGTTGTAATGCTTATGATGCTTTTGATTCTCATGCCATGTTTGCTTCTAGTTCTTCCTATGTGCATGGTAGAAATATGTCTAGGAGAAATGTTATTCATCATGTGCCTAGAAAGAATATTGTTCATGCTCCTAGGAAAGTAATGAATGAACCTTCTACAATTTATTATGCTTGCAATGCTTCCTTTGCTATTTGTAGAAAGAATAAGAAGGTGATTGCTAGGAAGTTAGAGGCAAGATGCAAGGGAGATAAAACTTGCATTTGGGTCCCTAAGACAATTGTGACTAACCTTGTAGGACCCAACAAGAGTTGGGTACCTAAGACCCAAGCCTAAATTTGCCTTGCAGGTTTATGCATCCGGGGGTACAAGCTGGATTATCGACAGCGGATGCACAAACCACATGACGGGGGAAAAGAGGATGTTCTCTTCCTACGTCAAGAACAAGGATCCCTAAGATTCAATAATATTCGGTGATGGGAACCAAGGCAAGGTAAAAGGGTTAGGTAAAATTGCTATTTCATCCGAGCACTCTATATCTAATGTGTTTTTAGTTGAGTCTCTTGGATATAACTTGTTATCTGTTAGTCAATTATGCAATATGGGATATAATTGTCTATTCACAAATGTAGATGTGTCTGTCTTTAGAAGGTGTGATGGTTCACTAGCTTTTAAAGGTGTACTAGACGGCAAACTTTATTTGGTTGATTTTGCAAAAGAAGAGGCCGGTCTAGATGCATGCTTAATTGCTAAGACTTGCATGGGCTGGCTGTGGCATCGCCGCTTAGCACATGTGGGGATGAAGAACCTTCACAAACTTCTAAAGGGAGAACACGTGATAGGTCTAACTAACGTACATTTCAAAAAAGATAGACCTTGTGCAGCTTGTCAAGCAGGGAAACAGGTGGGAGGCTCTCATCACACCAAAAATGTGATGACCACATCAAGACCCTTGGAGATGCTTCATATGGACCTCTTCGGACCCGTCGCCTATCTAAGTATAGGAGGAAGTAAGTATGGTCTTGTTATAGTTGATGATTTTTCCCGCTTCACTTGGGTATTCTTTTTGCAGGATAAATCTGAAACCCAAGGGACCCTCAAGCGCTTCCTCAGGAGAGCTCAAAATGAGTTTGAGCTCAAGGTGAAGAAGATAAGGAGCGACAACGGGTCCGAGTTCAAGAACCTTCAAGTGGAGGAGTTCCTTGAGGAGGAAGGGATCAAGCACGAGTTCTCCGCTCCCTACACACCACAACAAAATGGTGTGGTAGAGAGGAAGAACAGGACGCTCATCGATATGGCGAGGACGATGCTTGGGGAATTCAAGACCCCCGAGCGCTTTTGGTCAGAAGTCGTGAACACGGCTTGCCACGCAATCAACCGGGTCTACCTTCACCGCCTCCTCAAGAAGACTTCGTATGAGCTTCTAACCGGTAACAAACCCAATGTGTCTTACTTTCGTGTATTTGGGAGCAAGTGTTATATTCTTGTGAAGAAAGGTAGAACTTCTAAATTTGCTCCCAAAGCTGTAGAAGGGTTTTTATTAGGTTATGATTCAAATACAAAGGCATATAGGGTCTTCAACAAATCATCGGGTTTGGTTGAAGTCTCTAGCGACGTTGTATTTGATGAGACTAATGGCTCTCCAAGAGAGCAAGTTGTTGATCTTGATGATGTAGATGAAGAAGACGTTCCAACGGCCGCAATGCGCACCATGGCGATTGGAGATGTGAGGCCACTGGAACAAAAGGAGCAAGATCAACCTTCTTCCTCAACTATGGTGCATCCCCCAACCCAAGATGACGAACAGGTGCCTCAAGTGGAGGCGCATGATCAAGGGGGAGCACAGGATGTTCAAGTTGAAGAGGAAGAAGCACCTCAGGCACCTCCAACCCAAGTTCGAGCGACGATTCAAAGGAATCATCCCGTCGACCAAATTTTGGGTGATATTAGCAAGGGAGTAACTACTCGCTCTAGATTAGTGAATTTTTGTGAGCATTACTCTTTTGTCTCTTCTATTGAGCCTTTCAGGGTAGAAGAGGCCTTGCTAGATCCGGACTGGGTGTTGGCCATGCAGGAAGAGATCAACAAATTCAAGCGTAATGAAGTTTGGACACTGGTGCCTCGTCCCAAGCAAAATGTTGTGGGAACCAAGTGGGTGTTCCGCAACAAACAGGACGAGCACAGGGTGGTGACAAGGAACAAGGCTCGACTTGTGGCAAAAGGTTATGCCCAAGTCGCAGGTTTGGACTTTGAGGAGACTTTCGCTCCTGTGGCTAGGCTAGAATCAATTCGTATTTTGCTAGCATATGCCGCTCACCATTCTTTCAGGTTGTACCAAATGGATGTGAAGAGCGCTTTCCTCAACAGGCCGATCAAAGAGGAGGTGTACGTGGAGCAACCCCCTGGCTTCGAGGATGAACGGTACCCCGACCACGTGTGTAAGCTCTCTAAGGCGCTCTATGGACTTAAGCAAGCCCCAAGAGCATGGTATGAATGCCTTAGAGACTTTCTAATTGCTAATGCTTTCAAGGTTGGGAAAGCCGATCCAACTCTTTTTACTAAGACTTGCGATGGTGATCTTTTTATGTGCCAAATTTATGTCGATGACATAATATTTGGTTCTACTAACCAAAAGTCTTGTGAAGAGTTTAGCAGGGTGATGACGCAGAAATTCGAGATGTCGATGATGGGCGAGTTGAACTACTTCCTTGGGTTCCAAGTGAAGCATTTCAAGGATGGTACCTTCATCTCCCAAACGAAGTACACGCAAGACTTGCTAAAGCGGTTTGGGATGAAGGACGCCAAGCCCGCAAAGACACCGATGGGAACCGACGGACACACCGACCTCAACAAAGGAGGTAAGTCCGTTGATCAAAAGGCATACAAGTCTATGATAGGGTCTTTACTTTATTTGTATGCTAGTAGACTGGATATTATGCTTAGCGTATGCATGTGTGCTAGATTTCAATCCGATTCAAGGGAGTGTCACTTAGTGGCCGTGAAGCGAATTCTTAGATATTTAGTCGCTACGCCTTGCTTCGGGATCTGGTATCCAAAGGGGTCTAACTTTGACTTGATTGGATATTCAGATTCCGACTATGCTGGATGTAAGGTCGATAGGAAGAGTACATCGGGGACGTGCCAATTCTTAGGAAGGTCCCTGGTATCGTGGAATTCTAAGAAACAAACTTCCGTTGCCCTATCCACCGCTGAGGCCGAGTACGTTGCCGCAGGACAGTGTTGCGCGCAACTACTTTGGATGAGGCAAACCCTCCGGGACTTTGGCTACAATCTGAGCAAAGTCCCACTCCTATGTGACAATGAGAGTGCTATCCAAATAGCGGAAAATCCTGTTGAGCACAGCCGCACAAAGCACATTGACATCCTGCATCACTTTTTGAGAGACCACCAGCAAAAGGGAGATATCGAAGTGTTTCATGTTAGCACCGAGAACCAGCTAGCCGATATCTTCACTAAGCCTTTAGATGAAAAGACCTTTTGCAGGCTGCATAGTGAGCTAAATGTCCTAGATTCGCGGAACTTGGATTGATTTATAGCATACATGTGTTTATACCTTTGATCATGTTCCTTCTGCATTTTGTTGCTTACTTGTGGTGCTCAAGTTGTACAAACACTCCCTGGACCTCACAAGTCCTTTTTGCAAGTGATGCACATATTTAGGGGGAGCTGTGCTACAACTTGACCCTTTGAGACTAACCGTGTGCTTGAGTTTGCTTGTTTTAGTCTCAAAGGAGGTTTGAAAGGGAAAAGGTGGACTTGGACCATGAAAGACTTCCACTGCACTCCGATGAGAGGGTAACTTATTCCAAGTTCATCTCATGTACTCTTATTGCCTTTGTATTCTTATTTGAAGATTTTGGTGAGGCAATGGGGTTCTAGGGCCAAGATTGATCCTGTTTTGGTGCTTGATGCCAAAGGGGGAGAAAATAAAAGGCCAAAGCAATAGATGGATCAGCTACCACTTGAGAAATTTTGAAAATAGTAGATTAGAGCTTTTGGTTTGGCAAAACTCTTTTATTGTCTCTTTTGTCAAAAGTTGGCCTCTTGTGGGGAGAAGTGTTGATTATGGGAAAAAGGGGGAGTTTTTGAAATCCTTGATCAATTTCCTTTGGAATACCTCTCTTTATGTCTCTACAAGTGAATTTGACTTAGAGATAGGAATTTGAGTTTGATTTGCAAAAACAAACCAAGTGGTGGCAAAGAGTGATCCATATATGCCAAATTTGATTCAAAACAACTTTTGGTTTTCATTTGCATTGATATTGCACTTGTTCTAGTCACCTTATGTTGTGTTGGCATAAATTACCAAAAAGGGGGAGATTGAAAGGGAAATGTGCCCTTGGGCCATTTCTAAGTATTTTGGTGATTGAGTGCCAACACAAGTGCTTTTGTGTTAATCTATGTAAAGTGGTGGACAAAGTACAAATCATGTCAAAAGGTATGTTTCTAGACTTAGTACATTGTTTTATGGACTAATGTATTGTGTCTAAGTGCTGGAAACAGGAAAAATTGAATTGGAAATGAGATGGCTTTGTTCAGCCAAAGTCTGCTCAGTCTGGGTGCACCGGACTGTCTGGTGGTGCACCGGACAGTGTCCGGTGCGCCAGGCTGGCTCTGGCGAACAGGCTGCTCTCGGGACTTCGACGGTGGTGCACCGGACTGTCCGGTGAGCCGTTCACAGGTGAACTCGTCGCTCTTGGGAGATGATTAACGACGTACGGCTAAAATTCACCGGTCTGTCCGGTGGTGCACCGGACTGTCCGGTGAGTCAACGGTCAGCTGGGGCAACGGTCGGCCGAGGATTCCGCGCGTGACGCGTGGCCGAGCCAACGGTCACATTGGTGCACCGGACTGTCCGGTGTGCACCGGACAGTGTCCGGTGCGCCAACGGCTCTCAGACTCCAACGGTCAGCTTCGCCGAATAAGGAAGGATATCTGCACTGGACAGTGTCCGGTGGTGCACCGGACTGTCTGGTGCGCCAGTCGACAGAAGGCAAGATCTGCCTTCCAGGAATGTTCTCAACGGCTCCTAGCTGCCTTGGGGCTATAAAAGGGACCCCTAGGCGCATGGAGGAGCACATCAAGCATACTCAAAGCATTCCTAAGCACCAAGACTTCGATTCCACGCATTTGTTTCTTCGTGATAGCATCTAGAGCTCTTGTTGAGTTGTGAACTCGTCGGGTTGTGTTGCGAGCTCTTGTTGCGACTTGTGTGCGTGTTGACATTCTGATTCTTGTGTCTTGTGTGCGTTGCTCATCCCTCCCTTACTCCGTGCTTCTTTGTGAACTTCAAGTGTAAGGGCGAGAGGCTCCAAGTTGTGGAGATTCCTCGTGAACGGGATTAAGAAAAGCAAAGCAAAACATCGTGGTATTCAAGTGGGTCTTTGGACCGCTTGAGAGGGGTTGATTGCAACCCTCGTCTGTTGGTACGCCACAACATGGAGTAGGCAAGCGTTGGTCTTAGCCGAACCACGAGATAACCACCGTGCCATCTCTGTGATTGATCTCTTGTGGTTATTGTGTTTTGTTGAGACTCCTCTCTAGCCACTTGGCGATTATTGTGCTAACGCTTAACCAAGTTTTTGTGGCTTAAGTTTCAAGTTTTACAGGATCACCTATTCACCCCCCCTCTAGGTGCTCTCAGAAAATCAAAAATATAATCGAGATTACATTTGCTGGAAATAAGCCTTTAGCGCTAGTTTTCTTTGAGTGTAAATGGTATGACCCGAAGTATTATAGGACCGAATTTGGGATGACACAGATCCAACCTGAAAAATTGCTTCAAAGACACGACACGTATATCCTTGCCCATCAAGCAGACCAAGTTTATTTCTCGACATATCTATGTAAAAAGTTGTCTACATGGAGGGTTTTGTATAATGTAAATCCACGCGAATGCCTATACACTCCTGGTGAGGACGAATATCAATTTGGTCACCTTGAGCAGGTTGATGAGGTGTTTCAAGAAGAAGAGTTGCCAACTAGTTTTCATATTGATCCTGCACCGGCATTAGATTCACTAGTTGCAGACGTTACACTGAGGAGCAGCACAATGAGGAGGAGCAGCACAATGAGGCTAAGCAGCACAATGAGGAGGTGGAGCATAATGAGGAGGTGGAGCACGCGACATGGGACTAGGCCACGCAACATCACCAGCCATGGGACCAGTGGGACCACCAGAGAGAGCAGCAACAGGCGTGGGACCAGTGGGGCCAACAGGCCGAATCGGCTAACAACTTGATGGATGATGGCTCAGAAGGCTCTTCAGCGACACGCACACGTCGCTCAAGAAAAAGCCACTCATTAAAGCCTTGTCACATGATAGAGCGAGAGGTTGATAGGATCTTAATCATGCCTCATAGAGATCGGTGAGTGTAATATATTAACTTATCTCATATAACTATTATGTGTATTGTTAATGTTTTTGTGTAATGCAGGAATTGGGAGGACCTGTCCTTTGACGGCAAGGGACACCACACTCAGGTTAACCTTACGTTGGGTTCTCTTTGCCGCCTTCACTAGCCTAGTATAGTGAAGGTGTCAAACGGTGATACCGACGATGAGGTGCTCGTTAGTACCTGGGACGAGTACAAGTTTAAAAAGGAACGAAACCACACCGACAGACAGGGACTTGTGCGTAATGACTTTTGGGTATGAATTCTTTATTGTTTTTGTTATGTTTCTTAATATTGTAATTCTATGACTTATAACATAGTATTTGTATTCTTTATGTTGTAGCTTCGATATCGGTTGCCTGACGGAGAGGATTACATGGGGCACGCTGAACGTGTGTTCCAAAACAATGCAAAGAAGCTGGTGAAGGATGCCATATACTATGCGAGAATTCAGGCTACAAACCTGTATTTTCAAAATCATCCAGAAGAAGCAGGCCCCTTGAATAAAAAGGAAGGGTCCTCAAAGATATATTTGACTGAGGATCAATATCGTGAGGTTAGTATTCAATTTGTTTTACCCTTTTTATTGATTGTTGTGATTGATATAATATGTACCATTGTGTGTGCAGGTGATGGTTCCATGGATGGCGCCCGTGCCTGATGCGTACTATGCTTGGTGTCGATATTGGGCTTCCGAAGGCTTCCAGAAAGCGTCAGCGCATCACAGACAATGTCAAGGAACGAATCCTAACCACAAGTTTGGCGGTGACGACATGCTCCGAAAAGCTAAAAGAATGGTAAGTTTGATCTAGCTATGTTGATCACCAAATAGTACAAGTGCTTATGAATGTTTTTTGTTTATACAGGAAGCTACGAGTGGCCAAAAGCCTAGTGACATTGAGGTCTACCAGGAGGGCCACAAAGGACCAGACCCTAACAACCCTGACTAGCTCTGCAGCCAGACAGCCACGGATCGGCTGGTGAGTTTTGGCTCAAAAGTACAAACGTTCAAAGTATAGAAATTCCTATATTTGTAAGGTTGTGAATGATGTATAGGCGGCATATGGGGAGGAGATGGTTCATCGCCATGGCCCTGACTTCGACTAGCGACATGAAACGGTGGATCCCTCGGTGGTGTACGCAAGTGGTGGTGGAAAAGCGCATGGACGGTAAGCTGTAACTTATGAAATTATATGGTTGACACTAAATTGATTATGCAGTAATCACAATTTTTGAATCACTTATAGATACGCACTCTTCGACGGATTCATTGACTCGTCGTCGGTGAGATCTCAGAGGACAGGTTCGTCTTCCTGTAGCTCATGCTCTCATCGACCAAACGAGCAGGAGTTGGAGATTATGAGGATGCGTGAAGAGATGAGACAACAACGCGAATTTATGGAGGCTTGCAATGCACATAACCAAGCGATGTATCAAGTGAGTATACATAATCCGAACTATATATTATTATATTTCAATACAACATCTTCAATAGTAACACATATGTTTAACAGTTAATGCAGCAATAGGGCATGACAACAAATATTTCACCGCCACCACAATGGAGCCAGTTTGCATCCACACCAGCTCCGCCACCACAGTTCAACACCCCTCCGACACATATACCTGCACCTGGAGATAGGGTACATTTGATAACTCTCGATGAATTTATACACTTGTATACTTTATGATATTTGTATTAAAAATGTTGATATTTGCTAACTTGCATAGGTTACGCCCGACGTGGGTGGTAGTGGGTATGATCCCGCAGCAGGGACTAGATTTGTTGACTCCCTCTTCGCGTTCCCTTCTCCTGGTGGCGGCAGCGGTCAAAGCTCTAACCACCCAACTGGTGGTTATCCCTAAACACTTGAACTCGTGCATGCTATGTTTCTTAACTCGTGGACGTTATGTTTCTTAACTCGTGGATGCTATGTTTTTCGTGAACTTAAACACTTGAACTTATCTCGTTGTTCCTATTTGAAATGTTTGTGTAAACTATGTTGGTGATCTTAAGTGTGTGATGTGTCAATTGATTATCAATGCATGTGTTTGTAATGTGTATGTTCTGTGTGATGATATATATGTATTGTGTGCAATTGTGGAGAAATAGTGACCTAATTTGGTGCTGGTTTTGCAGCATTATAGGTTAATTCCCGTCGGCCCAGTTAATTCCCGTCGGCTATGGTCAAACCGACGAGGATTAACAATTAATCCACATCGGCCTAGTTAATCCCCGTCGGTTCACCTGGCTGATGGGAGTTAACAGTTAATCCTCGTCGGTTCCCTTGGCCGACGGGAGTTAATAGTTAATCCCCGTCGGCTTGTACTTGGCCGACGGGGATTACTTATTCTCGTCAGCCAATGACGGGAATAAGGTTATCCCCGACACTTGATGGCCATCGGCTTAGGGCCGGCGGGAGTTAGCCGTTTGTCGACGGGAATTAGTTATTCCTGTCGGTTTATAGGTTATTCCCATCGGCTTTTAGTCGACGGGAATTAACTGGATTCCTGTAGTGCCTCTTTCCGCGAGATGCACATGTCCCAAAACTCCACAAAAACCCATTGGGAAAAAATTGGAGAAAGAGTACATGGCTCACGCTTGCTATGTTGCATAATTTGCCTCATTAAAAACCTTATGTGAGAAACTTCTATTGAAAACTCACTTAAGGAGAAAACAGTGCAAATCACCCTTTTCTTCATTTAATCTTAAGGTTATAATTAGATACTTGAACTTCATGCTCAAGATTCAATTTAGGAGTATGCAAATTTCTCCCCCTGAGAACCACACTTTAAGTTTTATATAATTACTTCAAGTCCATCCTTTCAATGATGGATGCAATGCTTAAATAGAGATCTACAATATCCTCTTGTGACTTATTATGGAAGATTCTAACATGGTTCATCATATGCCTTCTTGATCATATATTAATGAGATTATCATACATAGCACATATCCCAGCATTACTTATGCAACACAAGCTTCTTTATTTCAAAAGTTGGTAGTGGGGTTTCCTTAATCCACATTGCTTACAACGCCATGATCTATGCAAAACAACAACAATGGTTCCCATATAAGTTTGTCATTGTTGACACAAAGGTCTACTTTCTAACTTTAATTCAATTCTGATCTGCCACAAAGGGAATTCATATTCACATCTAGATTCATGTCTTGATCTTCAATTCAAAATTTCTTTGCCCTTTGGATGTATTGGAGAACATTCATGATCCATACACAAGGTATTTGCTTATACTTAGTGCCATTATCAATCCAACACAATGACACATATAGTGTCTACCTTTCGTGTTATCTTCATGGTGTATCGGCATGATATTTCCTCCCCCTCATCCTTAGGTTCTTATAGGTCTAGGTTCTTCACAAATGACCGGCCAATTAATAGCATTTTCATAATACACATTTTTATATTGAAACCCTTTTAGCATGAGAAGATATATGTATCAAGTATTCACTTAAGCATGCCTCAAGCTATATGCCTAAGTTGTGGTTTGCTCATACTTCAAGTATGGTTGCTTCTTTTCATCATTCTTTCAATACTTGTGGTAACTTTTTCGAAGTTACACTATGCTTTAATTCTATTTTCCTTTCCTAGGTTATGAGCAATGACACTTCTATGTGCTTATAAATATATATAAAGCCCATATCTAGATATTTTCTTTATTTAACCATCCCTTTATTGAACTTCAAGTTGATTTCTGCCACTGAGACAAACATACTTATAAAGGAGATAATGCCCATGATTAGGAAAAACAGATCTTCAAGACCTTGAGCTGCTAGTGGTCATTGTATCCTCGCTACAGTGATTGCCATCTTATTAAGATAGTATGCATTATATGATAGATACATAATGACTATTGTTCTTGTTCAAGTGTAACCATTCCTATTCAGAATTCACCGTTGTTTGTCACGAGGGTGCTTTATGCACTTTATCATGCTTTACTCTAATATTTCTCAATACGGTAGCAAGCTCCTTTATTAATAGCTGATGAGCTCATATTTGTTTTGGCTTTGTCTTATTTTTCATTTACCGGCATATTCATATCCTGAAGGCACCTCGCTAGCAGGCTGCTCTCTAGTTACTAGCTCTCAACTAGTTCCCCATTATTTTGTTGGGGTGTTCTGTGAATGGACTATGATAAGCTCTCTTATCCATTTTTCTCCAAGCGTCCCTGGGTACTTGGGATTAGAGTAACTAGATTTCCTATCCTTTTCTTTGAGGCCTCAGAATAGGATGAGGAATACCATTCATGGTACTTAAGTCCTCTCTAGTGCACTAAACAATAGTGTGACTTGATCACGCTCTACAAATCACAAAACAAAATGGCAGCTTAATACTTTATTTCAATGTCTTCTTGACATTCCAATTTACTTATTGGTATTGCATGAGAACATTCTATGTGAATTCTCGGCTTCTTGATTTTCTAGTTTTCTTATTAGTGTGGGTCTTGCACGGGACCTTGTTGTCTTTTCGAGCGATTTCCCGGCATTCTTATTTCAAGTATTCCTTTTCCTCCCCCTCATGTCGTGGAATAGACCATTAGACATTATTGTGGCAAGTACATATACCATAAATTTGAAGTTGGGGAGTTATTCTTATGACCATTTGCATTAGTCATATGCAATAGGACTATATGCCCCTTTTCTTTTCTTTTTGAAATTATGGACTTCTTCACCTTTTCTTGAAAAAGGGGTAATTCTTCTAGTACGACCATATTTTCCATGTGTATCCTTATTTCATTTGGCATCTTCCTTCACATTGCTAGACTTCATAGTGATGATTACCCAATATATCCATAATTCTTATGAGCAATGCTATCAACTTCATTGGTATGTGGTTTTCTAATGAGCGCACTCACTTTTGACCACTTCGATGAAGCATGTTTTGGCCCATATAATCTCTTAAAATCCCTAATAAGGGTTTTATATGGCTATGAATATCTCCTAGATGCATTCTAGGTAAGGAGTATTCTTACTTTTCATAAGAGAGTATTGAATTATTAGTTTCACCAATGGCTCAAAGAGTGCTCAGATGAATCTTCTTGATTCGAGAGATACTAATGCGATCATGCAAGTTCATTTCTTCTCACTATCTGTGAACATAATTGAGATTTCTATGATGCAAAGGAAGATGATATCTGAGTTTCTAAACTCTTTATCCACATAAAAAAGTGACAATTCAAGTATGCATATTCTAATAGACTAGAATCGAGGTTCAAAAAGAGGAAAATTCATAAATAAATTCCACATCCAACATTTCTTAATAATTCATATGGAAAATCATCAATATTCCCTGACAATTCATAGGGAAGATATTATGTTCATTGTTTCTTCGTGAAGTAGAATCTTATAGATCTCCCTTACACTTGAGAGAGTACTGCATGTACAATGCTTCGTGTGATCATGCTTCTTGAAGTGCTGATATAATATCACATTTTTCATTCTATGAATATAATATAAAATAAATACTTTGAAGAATGACATTGTACTGGGCAACCTTCGTGGTCCACTTCGATGTACTCTTCTTAAAAATTGTGTCGATATCTCTTTTGACATTTTATATCAATCGAATACTTCCATAGTATTCAAGAGATGATCCATATGCTTCTTTGTTACTTTATTGCTTCATAATAATCGAGTAAATGCAAGATTCCTTACAAAGTGGAAACAAATATTGATTGTATTTCAAATATATACTAAGTAAAGATTCATATATACTGATGAGAAAAATGTGACATTCTCTTCAAGAGTTAGAAATTATTTGCCAAAAGGGTCTACTCTTCGTGGGTTTCTAATTCATGCAATATTTAGAACCACAATTCTAAAAGGATGCAAGAGATGTTGATCATTTATAAAAGATCATTCAAAGCTAATATTGACTTTAATTTCTATACTATTGTTTTTAGTATTTTCTTCTCCAATCCACTTCTTGTGGTTTTATACGGCTAGGGGCAAGGGGTATTTCTTTGTGAGGGACCATTCATAGTGTCATTGACTTACTACTTGCATGTTCGATAATAAACTTACATTGGTATAAACCAAGCTAGTGTGCCTTCATTTGTCAACTCATACTACTGAATTTGGATATGCACGAGGTAAGAGGTTATGCATATTAGAAACAACGAGATGATCTTCTATGGTTCATATTAATGGTTATTGTTGTTAATATGCTAGTATTAGACTTCTTATTAAATATTTTCAACTAGGTCAAGAGATTTATCAACCATATGTCCACGCATGTGACTTGTGCATATTAATTGATCAACATAGAAGTTGGCGATTTCAAATCAGCAACAATTATATGCCACATCTCAATCGACTTCTTGTCGGCGACTGCAGTCAGCAACGATGGTGTATTGCTCGTGTGAATACAATACTTAAAATTGCCCATATTGTCGTATTTGAAATATATACAAAACACATGCAATCCTATAAGTGGTATATGCTACTCATGAAATTCAATATCCATGAAATATAATTGCACTAGTAATTTCATAAATGTATTGCATAAAGGTAATAAACAATATTGTACAATTACCTTCAATCTCATGATCCTTTTATACCATCATCAATGCTTCTTCTAATTGTAGTTTAGCCACATGTGCTCCTTTGCAGTTTTCATATTTTCTAAAAACACTTCTTGTAAATTTGGATTTCTCGAATGTTAATGTAATTATTTATACAATCGAGGAGTGCAGTGTTCTTCCGATAATATGAACAACTTGTAATGTACTTCATGTCATATGTACAATGCACAATATTTAATGTGCTTCTTATGATATCCTTGTAGGCCTTTCCGTAATGTGCTTTTTAGAATTTACTTCTTGTAAATTTTAAAGTATTATGGCTTTCTCTAAAAATTACTTATTTTCAAATACATATACATATATAGTATAAGGAAATTACTTCTTGTAATTTTCATTTGCCCTATAGGGAAAAACATAGCAAGTGTGCAAAGGTAATATAAATTCATAATTCAAATGCTTAAAGTGAAGAATTATAATAACATGCTAAATAATATATAAATACATAAAAAGGGAATAATTTTGATCTCCATTATTGCATGAAAATATTTCTCAATGTTTTCAGCATTTTCATGGTTATGCTTAAACCTTTTTCTATAATTCAAAGAGGTAAAAAAACAGATAGTTTAAGGAGAAGCCTGCAAATTTTGGCCCAAAAGGCCCATTTTGGAGTGTTATTAGGGTTGAAAGGATCACGATGCTCAAGAGGGGGATGAATTAGACTTTTCTAAAAATTCAACTAATATTAAACCCTAAGCAAGATCCCAACTTCACCCAACTACTAGCAATAAGTAAATACTACTAGAAAATAACAACCCTAAGTCATTACTTCAAATACTTGCTAAGCAATTGAACAAATTGAAATGCTTAAATTAAATGCGGAATGTAAAGCAAGGTTAAGAAGACTCCAATTTTTTGCCGAGGTATCGAAGAGTCGGCACTCTTTCCTAGTCCTCGTTGGAGCACTCGCGCAAGGGTATCGTCCCCCTTGGTCCTCGCAAGAACCAAGTGCTCACTATGAGGTGATCCTTTGCCACTCCAATGTGGTGGATCCCTCACAACCGCATACAAACTTGAGCCGGGTGTCGGTGTTTGGAGCCCGACCGCACACCCGGGGTTGCCCCTCACGGTGCTTTTGGGTAGGTCGATGTTGTTGACTGTAACTCAATGGTTCGTGTGAGATGCACGAGAGACGATAGGCGATTTTTTGTAGGTTCGGGCCGCTTTGAGATGTGTAACACCCTACTTCCTGGTGTGGATCTTTATGTGGTGGGTTACAAGAAAAGTCTCATGTATGGAGAAAAGCTAGTGGGCTGAGTAGATGGTCGATGGAAATGATGGGGTGCCCCCTAGGCCTTATATACTTGACCATGGGGCATTACATGCGTATATGATGACGATGTGTACCTAAGTAATAGTGAACCGACTGAACTTATCTTCCTATAATCTTGTCGACCTATCCCTAGTTTGCTCCGATATTCAAGGCCGCCCTACACGGGAAAGTCGGATCGGCGCTGCAGATAGCGCTTAAATCCACCGAGCTGCTTGGTGTTGAGTTTGCTTCTTTCCCATGTTGACCCATTCCACCAGCGGTTCTCCCTTGGCCCATGAAGGGATGGCCCTATGAGTTAGTAGGCCCAAAGCCCCTCGCGAGGCCTTCTTGCCTCCTAGTGGACCTAGAGGATATCTGTCCCCCACATGCCCCCAATCTTTGAGTTGATTTTGAAAGAATTAGCCCAAAGATTCTAGGTCCAGCTCGTGAATCTGTGGCTTGACTTCCATTCTAGTGATGGGCACCCCGAAGAAGCACCTACTAAGCATTACTCCTGAACTTTAAGTGACTTCAGTAAAATACAGTCTTCTCAAAGGCCCTCGTTCAGTATTGTGGAGATCAGTGTCTTGTCTTTGTGCCATGCTTTGGAAGTCGTCATTTGGAACTTTGAGTAGGTTTTTTTGAAAACCAACCACTCAGGTTTTCACTTCGTGCCTTAGAAATCAGTATTATGTCATCAGCTGGTGCTTTAGAAATCAGCATCTAGAACTTTGAGTAGGTTTTTGAAAGCAAACCACTCGAAGGTTTTCACTTCGTGCTTTAGAAATCAACATTCTTTCTTCTGGGATTAAAAATCTATTGGGCGCACCAGAGGTGCACCCAATGGGTGTAGCCCCTGAGCTTTGAGTGGATTTTTGAAAACAATCCACTCAAAGATCTTCATCTTATGCTTTAAAAGTCAGCATTTTGTCTTCATCTCATGTTCTTGCGAATTCAAACAATATCATCTACCCACTCCTTGTTAGGTCTGCAATTTATTTGATCGGTGACTGATTGGGCGTTTGGTAGATGGCTCTTGGCTGGTCTTCACTCCGCTTTGTGCTTCAATGCCTCTGCTGACTAGACTTGCAGTTTAGTAGCTATATTTGGATTTCCTTTGATCTCTACCAATCTCTCCCTTCTATCTCAGTACATTCATTGCGTATACTGTATGGATATGACTTCTTCAGAAAATCCAATGAAAATTCCTGGCCATCCCCCCAATGGGTGTGACCAAGGGGCGTCTTGGTACACAAAGCGTTTAGCACACTGTCCTGGAGTAGTAACTTGATGTGACCGTGGGGTGTAATCATGACATCCGAGCAGTTGACCTTGGTCCAAACGGTGTCGTGTTATACGAAGCGGCGCTTGTTGCCTGACTCATTTTCAGGCGGCTTGAATTGCTTATTGAATACTTGTGACTGTTCGGCGAGCGTGGTAGGAAGTGGACGGTCGCTCCTGGCCTCTATAAATAGCCTACTTGCACCGTTGTTCTGTTCACTTATCCTTCGATCATCTATTGCTTTTTTTCTAACTCCCTCTTCTCTCCCTCTGACCATGGGCAAGGACAAAAAGGGCCGAGGTTCGCCACGTCGCTCAGGCGACAAGCGGAAGCGCGAACCAAGTCCTCCCTCGAAGGACTTCGGCGACTCTGAGTACTCGGAGGAGGAGGTTTCCTCCGAGTTCGAGGGGTCGCCAGTCTACGCTCCCCCCCAGCGTCGTCCAATGACTCGGACGACTCCCAGGCGATATGTGATACCCAATTTTCAAAAAAAGAAGAGAAATTGAAGTTTACTTTTTTTCTTTGTTTTCTCTTGTGGGTTCTGTGCTATGGGAGGTTTGGAATTTTAGGAGGTAAACATCCGTAAAACAGTAAAATTTATGTTTGATGTGTGCGCGGGGGTCGGGAGCTCTAGCGTCGGATTGGTTTTGGGCTGTTGATCGCGATCCGGCGGTGGCAAGCCCATTCCCCCCCCAAAACCCTAGCCGCCACCCCCTTTTCTCCTTTGGCCGCCACCCCCCCGTCTTCCCTCTTCTCTCTTCCCAAGTGCTGCAGCCGCCCCCCCCCCCATTCTCAAGTTTTTTGCAGCAGCCATCCCCTCAACCCTAGCCGCTACCCCCCATCTCCTCTTCTCCAAGTGTCGTCCTTCCTTGCTTGGATCTTCTTCGTGTGGGTGCAAGTTTCAAGTGGAGAATTGGTGGGAAGAAGGAAGGAGGAAAAAGGTGGAACTCAAGGTGATCTTGAGGTTATCGATGTTTTTGCGCTGAAATTCAATTGATTATATGTTTACCTATGCGAATCGGTAGAGGTGCTGTCTAGAATTTTTGTGGGTGGGCGAACAGCAGTAGTTCTAGTAGTTTCTGGGGATTTTTTGTGGGTAATTAGTGGTAATCAGTGGGAGAATCATGTAGAGCTTTGTCATATCTTTCCAACGGGTACTTATGCGCTTGATTCGGAGTTATATTTTAGGAGATATCGTTGTTTGAACCCGGCTAGGTTGCTGTCCAAAAACAGATTGTAGGGTTTATCTTGTGAACTTTTTTGGGCTAATTAGAAGTTGGAATTTAATTATCATTTGAATACAAAACTTGTGGGGAATTTGATGTAGATGCTTCTGTAGTTTTTGTTTGTTACCACTGCTGTCATAATTTTAAAGATATAAAATTGTCAAGCAGCGCCGCTGCAGTTGGTGGGTGATGGGGGTGATAAGTCGCTCGCGACGGGTTTGGAATTGTGCATAGGTGCGGCGTCGTTTTTGAGTGTTTGTTATGTGGATTTGTGCACTAAATTGGGTGTCAAAAACAGGTGGTGGACTTCCGGATCGCACTTAGGGATTTGTCCAAATTCCCTGGTGAAGGCAAGTAAAATAGTGATGGTTTATCCCGTCGGTTGATTAATGTGTCCTATACTTGATTATATTTATGTCAGTTTTGTTTTTCCTCATATTCCTTGTTGGGTACCATTGTTTGAAGATAACCATGTTCTATTAATTACATATGTTGAGGGTGTGGTTTGGTCAAGTTACGCATGTTGATTATTATTTGGAAGGGGTGGAAGTATATGTTTAACACATGTTATTTGGGGTGGACTCATGTTGTTGACATGCATAGTGCATTCATCATCCTTTGCATGGAAGTTTCGTCGCGATCTTATGGTCCGACCGTACTGGTACAATACACATCATACGTTGCCCGAGAAGGGGTATGATGCAGCTTCTTATCCTTAGAGGTATGAAGACAGAAGTCATTACTGCATCTGTAGCCATGTGCATTCATGGGTGAAGTGTGGAACCTGTTATGGTGGTGTGGATAGCGTGGATCTTTACTTTGTGATTCATTTTGGAACTGAGTAATTGATTACTTGCTGCAATTTAATATTCAAAAAGGAAATTGTGAACTACGTGGTCGTTTAAACACGGTTTGTTTACATTGTCCAATTGTTGTTTGATCTTTTTACTTGCTGAGATGTGTCACCTCACTCTTGCATTGTTTGATGCAGGCACTTGATCTTTGCTTTTAGGAAAGAAGGGAAGTAGCAGCACGGCCACTACACCCTAAAATAATTGTACCACTACTTAGTAATGATGTTAAACAGGGGTTCAAGTCTAGGGGATTAATATGTTCTGGCCTTCATGGTAGTCGAGTTTGATTTTGGGTTGGCTGGATTTTCTTTCTTTTTATTGTGGTCATGAATATTCATTACTACCTATGCATTCTGATTATACTATGTGGATTATCTCTCTTTTACATTATGTATAAACTTTATGTTCCTCTCGTTATGCTACTTTCAAGGGAGGTGCTGCCGGATTTTGCTTTATTTTCTATCTCTATTTCTTTTTCTTAAGTTGTTTAAGTTTTTGTGGGAAGGGTATTTGGTAACATTCATTGTGTGGGAGCAATGAGGTGTTACACGATAGCCGTCGAGGTGTGGACGTACATCCGGTCCATTGAGCGTGTCGGGCTCGAGGGCTCAGATGAGTCGGAGGTTTCCTCGGATGGGGAGAACTCTTCCGACTCGTCCAAGGAAGGGAGCGGCGGCGACGGTGACAACGAAGGTGACGGCAATGGCGACGACAGTGGCGGAGGTGGCGGCGACGACGGCGGCAAAGGTGGCGATGGAGGCAACGGCGACAGTAGGAGCGACGACGGCGGCAAGGGCGACGGCAGCGACAGCGACGGTGGCGGCAAGGGCGGCGGCAGCGACGGCGACGGTGGCGGCAAGGGCGGCAGCAGCAGCAGCAAAGCCAATGGCAAAGCGTCACTGGCTTAAATATTAGTATAGATAATTAGTAGTAGTAGAATAATATAGTAGTAGTTAGTAGTATAGTGTAGTGTAAGTAGTGTAGTAATGTAATGTAGGGTAATGTAATGTAGTAAAAAGGGGAAGAAAGGCTGACTCATAATGAGTCGGTTTTTGAGTTTGTGAAAACCCCCTCCACTATTTAATGAAGAACTTTGGTTACTCCGAGTGGTTGCTTTTGCTGCTTTTTTTGTGTACACACTTGGTAGTTTGTCTATATGCTTGCTGCTACTGGCATTTTGGAGGCAACCGCCGAGTGATAGCTGACCCTATCGGCATTTTAGAGGTAACTACCAAGCGATGGCTGAAACTACAGGCGTTTTAGAGATAACTGCCGAGTAATGCCTAACACTGCCAGCGTTTTAGAGGTAACCGCCGAGTGATGCTTGACACTGCTGCCATTTTAGAGGTAACCGTCGAGTGATGCTTGACACTGCTGGTGTTTTAGAGGTAACCGCCGAGTGATGCTTGACACTGCTAACGTTTTAGAGGTAACTACCGAGTAATGCTTGATACTTTGCTTTCCTGAGTAGCGACTTGGCGCTTTTCAGAAATAGTGCCTGACCCGGGAAACCCCATTTATACTCGCGCTGACATGCGCTTTTGATTTCTGAGCCCTTACTCCACTTTTCTACCTCGAATCACTCCTCTGCTTCCCTGAGATCTCCATCCTGCCCGTTTCGCCGACAAGACTGTGATGGCGCCAAAGTGGAAGAGGCAGAGCTCCATTGCGGCAATCATCCCACATATCGACCCTAACAGCTAGCTACCCTTCGTGGGGAACCATATGTCCATCATTTCAGAATCCAACCTTCTTCACCTCGTTGATGTTGGGGTTTTGCTTCCGAAAGAGCTCTGCTCTTGGTGGATTTACCGTGGCATCACCGTTCCGACAGAGGATACCCATGAATCTGTCGTGTACATCTCTTTCCTCATTCACGGACTTGCTCTTCCCATTTCTCCCTTTTTCCGCGGTCTCCTTGACTTTTATGCACTGAATTTAACGCATCTGAACCCCAATTCCATTCTTCAAATTTCCATTTTCATTCATCTGTGTGAGGCCTTTCTCGGGATTCTTCCCCATTTTAGTCTATGGAAATACCTTTATCACTGTCGGCCTAGGATGGCCGGGGGACAGCACCAGCTTGTTGGCGGCGCGAGTCTGGAGCTTCGTCGGGGGAGGAAAACATAGTACCTCGACATTCCTCTCAAGGACAGCATCAAAGGGTGGCACCTTGAGTGGTTCATGTGGCGGAACCGCCCGAATTATTCTAACTTAAGTGTCTAAGTCCCACCTTAGAGGGTAAACCACACTTAAATAGGCATAACACGTCAGTCCCTCGGATCTAGTCCGACGAGGCCACTAACAGGATCAAGTACCACGTACTCACTCGATGGTGAGGCATAGAGCAAATACAATAAAACATAAAACCATACATTAAGGAGTAGAAAATTTATTACATCATCATCGGAGTTTTAGCAAAAGTAGTGACCATTGTTCAGAATGCAGCGGAATAAACTAATGATAAATAAATGGAGGGATGGGGAAGCCTGTCCCATCACTCCTCATGCTCCTGCTCAGCCGAGGTAGGGTCCCACTCGATGATCCAACCCGGTGGCAAGGTGGATGCCCAAGTCACTCCAGCAACCATGTCTCCAGAGAACCTGTAAAAATTATGCCACAAGCAAGGCTGAGTATACTAATACTCAGCTAGACTTACCCGGTGTGAGGAGTCTACTCCTCTACCTCTAGACATGCAGCTGTTTGGCTGAGGGGTTTGGTTGCCAAAAGCACTAGCTGAGTCTAAAAATCAAGTTTTTAGCCTTTTCAAGTTTTAGTGTGACTATCTTAAGACTAGATGTATCCCTATCTAATCATACATGGTAGCAATCATTTTTAGCAATCAACATCTTTTGCCAAATCAACACATTTCCACTTATTACTCAATGTAGCAGCATGGATCAAGCAGTCTCATTAGCTGCGAGAAGCAGACGATTCGAATCGAGTTTTTAAACCTTGCAAGGTACACCTAAACACACGACATGGTGAGGCACTCCGTCCCCACACACATCAACCGTCCCCATCGATTCCCCGTCAGCAGAGAGGGGCTCACCGCCTTGGCGTACAATGCCTCACTGACCCCGACTGCCATCGTGCAGTGACCGCACTTGTACCCACCATAACCGGAATGGGAGACCACGTCTCAGGTCGTGTGAGGAGGGCAATCTGCTGCCAGGTTCAATCAGGTACTAGGCTTACCGATTTACCATATTTCTCGGCATGTGCTCAGTATGTTCAAATGCTTGACACACGGTACCACACCTTAATCCTTATTCCAATTTTTCGTCTCGTGGACAACCAATCCCCATGGATCGTTGTCCATAGACCAACATCATTACGATATGAAAATGGATACAACCAATTCCTGACCTCGCGCGAGCGCTAGAAAAATCACTCGACTTCTACCGAGATCCCTAATTAGTAAAGCAGCTACTCGATCTAGCATACTAGTATCCATCTCAAAGGGAATCCTGAGTTCATGCAACTAGGGTTTCAGTCAACTCCTACACTTAAGTGCACAGTACAAGCCTACAAACATTAAGTATAGTAAAATAGCATATAAAAACGGTTATGCATAAAACCGGGGCTTGCCTTTCAAAGCTGGGGCAGGCAGATCCTCGATGGCAGGCTCTGGTGCTGGATCCTGGGCTACCTCCTCAGCAAGTCCTTGCTCCGGCACGAGGATGTACTCTCCGTCAGCGAGGTTGCAATCTATCAAATGCAATGGATAAGATATATGTATGCTATGATATACAGAATTTAGTAACCATTATGCTAGGGAAGGAAAAACTAAGTTAATTGAGAACTTAGGGTTTCCTTGTTATCAGAAGTTCTTAGTGGGTTATGCTTAGCAATTTAGTGTTTAAGGTTTTGCTTAGAGGCAAGCATAGTGGATTAAGGCTTGGATTGTCTCTTGAAGGTTTTAGTAGGTACTCAAGGGTTTTGTTGTTTTGGTTAGGGCAACATTAATTTCCAGTACTAATTTCTCTTTTTATTGTCTTTTTATGCTCTTAAGGTGGGTTTAAACTACAACAGTGATTTCAAATTTTATAAAAATTCTGTAAAAATTACAGTGGGTTAATATTGGTCACTGTAGTCTGTCCTATAAAATTTAGGTCAAAAATAAATAGAACCTTCTCTGGACAAAAATAACGAAAGTTGGGGCAGAGGGGTTACTTTGCACTACAACCCTCATCTAGGTGTGGGCTCTGTACTAAGGCTTATTTTTGCTGGTATCTATGGGTAATAATATGCTTCTGTGCCAAAAATCATAAAGAGTTAATTAGTGATTATTTAGTTATGATTTTCTAAAGTTTAATGCCAAAAAGACACTTATAACTAACTTGCTATTTAAAAAATATCAAAAAACAGAACTTGTATTTTTCCTAGGTTCTTCTTAGCACAAGAATAGTCATTCCTAAGGTAGGGGTGTTTTCTCCTTTGGATTATTTTCTTATGACTTTTCAAAAGTTTCTCTATTTTTTATGAATAATTGTAAGTGCAATTTCCTTTCACTGGACTATGGTTCAATAGATTTTTCTTGTGAACTACATAACTTAGGCATGCTAGGAAAAATATGGTTGCCCCTTGGTTTCCATTTTTAATCCCTTTTCTAAATTTTCCTAAGTTTGAGCATAAATAAGCTTTAGTGAACAAACCCTCCTTAACCTTGTATACTAGGGTGTTTATTAATTTTAAACAGTGTAACTACTAGGTTAGTGTCTCCACTATTTTTCTTAACCCTGGTCTAACAATATTTCTATTTTTCCTTCTAATATTAAGTTTTGGGCAGTTTTCTTATTTAATTCAAAACTGTAGAAAATAATACAGGAACTATGGGGTTTATTATTTTTGTCTGATAGTTTATATTTCACAAAGTCTATCAAACTTGGTTTGACAAATTTTGGATGATTATTCTTCAAGTTATGCATTTATTTAGTTCTCTGTAATATTTAAAAGAAGAATAAATTCGAAATGAAAAAGAAATACAGGTTTGCGCTGAACCCCCTGGATTTTCTCTCCCTTTTCTCTCACAAAACAGTCCTCGGTCTACTATTTGCATGAGTCACTGACATTGCAAAAAAACCCCTGGACTTAGCCGAAATATAACCCGTGCTCCCTGGCTAGCTTAAACAGTATCTGCGGCAAAGATTACGGTGGCGAGGCTTACCGGCGGCAGTAGAGCTCCGGCGGGGTGGTCAGTGACGTCAGGGAGGTCACGACGGTCACGTCGGTGTGCGGGTCGGTGTCTGGGGTGGTCGGAGCTGCACTGGCCACGAGCGCAGGCGGCAGAGGCCATCGGCGACTCCTGCTCTAGCCAAACCACGGCGGTAGGGTTCAATTAAAGTGCACGAGGAGCTCCACGGGGTGATGTAGAGGCCATGCGTGCAACGAATTGAGAAATGGTGCAGCGGTTTACCCGGTCCACGTGTTCCGGCGGGGTTCCGAACTCCGGCGAGCACGATTGAGCTATTCCAGTGGCGTGGGTCCTCGGTTCAAGCTTGGGCAAGCTTCACGACCTCCAAGGGGAGCTATCTGAGGGCTTGGATCGAGCGGAGGAGGGCGGGAAAGGGGTTGGCCACGGTGGTTGCCCTTGGGCGGCTCTAGCGGGTCACGGGGAGGTCGCCGGAGCTATGGCGGGCTCGGGGGAGTTAGGCGCGGTACAGAGGAGGCAACGGGGATGATGGCTGGGCACCGGGTGGGCTTTATAGCCGCGGCGCGGGCATGGTCACGGGGCAGCCGCGGGCGCGTGCGGTTCGCGTGCGGGCGTGCTCTGAGCGCGCCCCCGAGTGTCAGCCCACGTCGAACACGTGGGGGTTTACTTCTGCCTGGGTTCAATGGCTGATTTGATCGCCTTAGCGTGCAAATCTTTGCAAAACTCCCATGTACGGTCTCTTCCCTGCACCAAATCCTACCTTTTTTATGTGAGTTCCAAGCAAGGATACGGTCGGAGTAGAGAGATATGGGGGTGAGAAGTCGGCTCTGTCAGAGCTGTCCATACCAAGACAAAAGCCATGCCAAGTCGTGTCAAATGGCTTAGGGTCGGGTTCAAACTTTTCCAGGGTGTCCTAGGGGTCTTTGGGCGCCATTTTGTCAATTGGGCCATAAGGTTTTGAGGTTGGGATTAAAGTGAACATGTTTGATCTTTGAAAGATGGTCGTTTTTGAATTTGAGCAAATCCTGATTTTTCTTTTATGCTCTTCTCTTTGGTGGCCTTTTTGGGTTTTTTCTGAAATCTTTTTAGGGTCACTCTCTTTCTATGTTTTGTAGGGTATTAAGTGTACTACAACTTTCATAATTAGTCCAAGTCATGACAATGTGATTTACATAGACTTGTTGCCATAATCCCCTCTAGGGCTCCATTTGCCTATAAGGGATTTGAATTAGGGTTTGGGTTATTCCCCTCTCTTTAGTGCATGATAAGGCGAAGGCATGACTTCTAAGATGGGTTACATCTACTTAAGATCATGACCCCCAAGTTTGGTGTCTTCTGCTCAAACTTAAACCACATGTGATGATGGGTTCATTAGTGTAGGCTTAAGTGAAAACCCTGAGTAACACCTGGGGTGTTATAGCTCATTGTGGAGAACCACTGCAGGTCCCTCCCCCCTCGGTCAGGGAGGCAGCCGGATGTTCGCACATTGAGCTAGAATGAATCTCTGACCCTTTCGGAGATAATAGAGGCTAAAGCGCTGCTGGCTAAGATCTGCTTGCTAAAGGATAGAGGTCTGACTACTGAAGCTGTAGTTGCTGACTTCGTGTTCAAGAATATTTAGCCCTTAAAGGACAGGGTTTACCCCGCTTATTTGTATAGCGGCACAAACGACTCTACCCGGGTCACGAACAGAAGAATCCCCACTGGAGATCTGCTGAGTCGAGTGGACATGATCCTGAGAGGCAGAGTCTTGAATGCTAGTGCTCCTATGTCCTATTATGCATGGAACCTGCCGCCACTTAGGCCATTTTCTGAGTTTGTATCCAACCCTCCTGCTCGTGATGGTTGCCCGGGTGATAGAGTGCGACTCTCTCCAGCAGACATCAAGGCCTTGGTCACTTCAATTCAAAACCTTCCCAAATATGAGAGGCAGACTCACTTCAAGATGCTAGCAAGCACTAATGACGCTGAGATAGATGTTGTGCTTAGCCTGCTGGCAGGGGAATCATTCGTCTCTACCTGCACCGGACCAATGACTATCACAACTGGGCAGGAATTTGGTGAAGAAGTGGAAATTCGGAAACCCGAAGGTGCCCGCCCAAAGCGTTCATGCTGAGCGAAACGCTCAACTACACCTATCGAGGAGAAGAAAAAGAAGCGGCTTCGGCGACTGTCGTGCTTGGGTCAGGATGCCGGCCCTTCCGCGCCAGTTCCTGATGATGTCCCGACAGAGGCCACTCCTAAGGTTGATGCCAAGGGTTGTGATCGTGCACAGGCTGTTAGATGCATGCTTTACGATGATGAATAGGAAGAAGAAGAAGAAATCCCGCTGATCCGCAAGAACAGCCGGCACTACAGAGGAAGTGAGGGGAGTAGCGACATCCCTACTCCAGCTCTGTCGGCCCTTGTCAGTCTTCAGGGACTTTCAATATCAGACTTTGATCAAGTATTGGAGGAAGTTGTACTCGAAGACATGCTATCAGAGCCACCTGCAGATGATATCCTGGTCGTCTATTTAGAGGTCCCAGATGGTGGGCTTTCCTTGCTTGATTTCGCTGGGCAAGTGGTAACCCGAGCGGTGTCTCGTGCGTCGTCGACTTTGGAGGGTAGACTTTCATGCCAAGACACTGGTCTGAGTCACCCAACTCCCATGGAGGTGGTTGAGGAGCCCTCAGCCTTAGAGGTGGCCACTGTAGAAGACCCAGCCCCCGAGGATGGTGCCTGTGACACCCCAAGTGTCAGTTTCGTGTTACGTCGGGAGATTTATCCTAATCTCGGATGCTCAGTGGAAATTTCAAATTCTCGCTAGCGTATGTCTCTGATTATCCAGATTATTCATCCATATTTCACCGAATTCGGAGTTATTCCAGTCTCACAGAAGGCCAAATTTGGAGCCGGTTAAAACTTTATCTCTCGGATCGAATGCAAACTCGAAAATCATTCTCGAATTATAAATCTCATCTGAAGCTCTTTTAATCAAACTCTCAATGGCTGTTATTTGATCTGAGCCCGAGACCAAATTCCTCGAACTTCGATCGATGTCCGACTATTTTAATCCGAGTCCGTACTCTCAAACGGAATACTCAATATGTCGTCCTCTAATTAATTCTTACTCGACTCAGCCTATTATCTTGTGTCTGAACTGAATTCAAAACCTGCATCGGCAGTGCTTTCTAAAATGCCACGATTCACCTTCTCTGACTAAAAATCCGAAAGTCGGTCGTATCCTGAGGCAACTTATTTTCGAATCATGCGTAGGAAATTATTGTCGAGCGAAGTCAAATCAAACTCTCGGCCGAGTTAATCGTCCGATCTTCCAAAAGCTATTTCGCTCTGTTCTGTGTAGAGACGAATTCCGCAGGAGCGTTTGTATTCCGGGAAATAATTAGCGATCTGATAATCCTTGTTTAATCAAAACACCATAAAATAAAATGGAAATAAAATAGCGTGGCTCGATTTAGCGGTTTGGGCCAGCCCAACCCAGCCCATTTGGCCCACTAAGAAACCCTAACTCTAGCCCATGTCTATAAATAGAAGTGCCCTTCACTTACAATTGCCTTTAATTCACTCCCACCCCTAGCCGCCACCAGCCATTTTCCAGCAGCCACTCTTCTCCCACATGGCGGCAGCTTCTCCCTCACGCCAGCAGCAGGGAGCTCGGCACCCATCCCGCAGGACGCCCTTCTTCCCCAGCGCACCGAAGCACCTCCCATGGTGCCCTCCTCCCTAGCCTCCCTAGCTCGTGGGGTAGAAGCTTCCATGGCAGTCGGCCCCTGCAAGCTCTGCTCCATCCCTTCTCCCAGTCGGCACCCCTCCACTCGGCTCCCTGGAAGGTAGCAGCACACCAACGCAGGGTCTTCCCCATGGCGCCACCCCCTGCAGCTTCACCTCCCTACGCCCCCAGCTCTCCCCTTGGTCGCTGCCTTCTCTGCGTGTGCGGGGTTGCCGGCAGGAGCTCCTCCCATGGCCGGACCTCTACTCCCTGTGCTTGGCACCCCTCCCCATAGCAGTTCCCATGGATGGCGCCCTGATTTCTAGCTCCCTCTGTCTGGCGCCCTTGCTGCAGGACGCGCAGAGCACCCATGGCGCCTTTCCTCCTCGGCTCCAATGGTGTGGCCGAGCAGCAGCCCTGGACTCTTCTCCTTGGGATGTAGCAGCCCATCCTCCTCTCTTCCCCCACAAAACAGCGAGCCCCCTCCTCGCTGTTCTCCATGGTGCCCGCCGGCTGTTCGACAGAATGCGTAGCAAGCTGCGCGCAGCAGCAGCACCGTTCTTCGCCTTGCGTCGTCGTCGAGCTTCGCCCACTCTACCCTCCCCCAAAACAGCAAGCCCCCAGCAGCCCCGGATTCCCTCAGTGTCGCTTGCATCGACTCGATCTGCGCAGTCCCCACGCATGTTGTCAAACTCCGCCACCGTCAATGCTTCGCCTCACGCTTGCGTGCTCGACGGATCGCAGCAGCGAGCCATGTCCTTCACTTCGTTTCGGTCTCCCGTGTGCGACGACGTGTTCGTCTTCACGCCACGTGTGCAGCAACCACGACTGAGGTTTGATGTGGTGAGCCGATGTGTTATTTTATTGTTAGATCGGGTATATATATGTGGCTGCGATAGTCCTTTTGTACGTCATAGGGATTGGTCCTGGATGTATTAATTGTTTGCTAAAGCACTTCACCGTAAAGTAGTGTGTTAGTTGTGGTAAATTAAATAAAGCGTAAAACATGCTTAGTAATTTCTATAGTCGGCTAATGAGTTAGTCTATGTTAAATATATTTTATGTATTCATCGTGGTGTAGGATAGAGTGGGTCGAAGATATAAATTATGAGACATGTGATTTGTGTTTAAGGACGAGATGTGCGAATAATCGGTTAGTGTTTCACTTGTCTAGTCGATAAATGTGGTCATAAATAATTGTGCTCGACATGAATGTTTGGTCGTTGTATCACTTCCTCTATGTTTTTAAGTCGAGTCAAAATACGGGGTACTAGTGGTACGCCAGGTAGGCGGTGTCCAAATAAATTAACCGGTCGATGTGGTAGTTGTCGTGCGTGAATTATTGTTAGTGAGTAGTTTGAATTACGAGTTATATGAGGGTTATGTTAGAAACTAGTATGCGGCGTGTAACTGTGCTCGTGATGTGAATAATATATCAGTAGGTATTGTTGGTGTCATTAGCAAGTGGAATGAATTCGGTTGTGCAATAAATTTTGAAGGGCGAGGAACATGTGTAGTGTGTCGATCAAGTTAACCGATAGGTTGCGTAAATATGCTTGTGATGCTTTTATGTGCATGATAAGATCGATGCTTTGCTTGGTCAATTATTGCATTCCATTCCCATGGATAAATAAATATCTTGTTGATTGATTAGAGGTCTTATATGAGCATGATCGCAGTCCAATAATTATTGTAGGCGAGTAGCGTTCATAAGTCGGTCCTTGTTAAAATTGAAGAACAATCCGAAAGCATATGCACATAAGTGCTTTAGGTCCTTCAGTAGCAAATGTAAGTCTTATGGAGTTTTATGCCATGTGTTAATGCCTCCATGTTAGACCCCTAAGAATGTGCCATTTTAAGTGACCTGTGTATTAACAACTTTAAGTTGAGCAATAATTAGGAAAAGCTGATTATTCTGCTCCAACCTATGTTCGAGTTACAATGTCTAAAATACTTTGCTAAGTCTTATACTTTGTTGGCCAACTCTTATTAAGTAGGAGTCGATTGCGTTAAGTGATTGTTATATACATGTTGTGTCTCGAATTTTGAAAATAATAGGCAAGCCAACGCGTATGCTGTATAGCGAACTGTGTAGTTACTCTAGCTAGCCGACTTGTTAGATGATTTGGTTAAGCTCACAGTCACGATGATTTGCTTGTTGTAGTCTAAATGCGTATGGTTATGGTCACGGATGAAAAGTATTAATGCTCATGTGATGTCTAAGTGATATGCAAATTATTGGGTGAAAAGCGTTTCGATATTTATTATCGTAGAGACTGCGTTGCTAATTAAGTATGATACTTCTAGTGCTCGAAATGACACGGATAGAAATTTAGTAAGTCTACTTGTTAGTCCTCATTTTATTAATTTAACTCTAACAAATGGTAAAGTGTTAGAATAATTCAAGTATCTAGAACGCGGCAATTCTTGAATTGTATAGGAGCTGAAATTTATTAATTGCTGTTTTGGACTACACGTAGTGATTTCCCCGTGCTGCATGTTTGATGAACTAAATTTTGTTTTCTGTAGATATGTGCTATAGAAAAGTGACAGATAACTTTATTATCTTGATGGTGTTAAAATTTGACAGGCATAAGTCTGATCGTTTAGGAGTTATGCTTTTTACAAATTCAGTAACTGAATCTGTCCAATTTCTGTACAGATTTTAGAGATTGAATTGTTTTCTTAAGATAATGTTACAATATGTTCATGGTCGTTATAAGAAAGTTGTAGATACGTTTTTGATCTTGCTTTTGTTAAAATTTCATAACCATAGGTCTGACGGTTTAAGAGTTATGAATTTTGCAAACTGGTTGTTGTGTTCTGTCCACTGACAGAACAGATTTTGAACACTGAATTGTTTGACTTAGTTAAACATGAAATCACTTCTTGGTGATTATAAAAGTTGTGTAGTACTTTTGCTAAGCTTTCCAGAAAGTCTAGGATCACTTTATTTGGATACATAAATCTCTAGTTGTCAATTTTTGAAGTTGCAAGTCTGAATCTGTCCAAATCTGGATAGAGCTGCTGTGATTGCATGTTTTGACCTTGCTAAGTAATGAATCATGTTGTGATGACAATACCAAAGTTGTAGAGCATTTTTTATGCTTTCTATAAAGTCCTAGTTTGCTATTTTTGTATTAATATTTGAAAAGTTATGATTAAAACAAGTAACTTCTGTATTGTTGTCCAAAAATCGGCAAGTGCGCATTTGATTGTTTAGTTCACCTGTTGGCTAAAAATGCTTAGTCAGCACTTAGCGGACATAGACTTGTAATGTCTAAACTTAGAATAACATTGCGTTCCATGATTAATGTGCTTGCTTGAGTAGTTGGTTGTGAATATGAATTCCTCCTCCGTTGAACTTGTGCTTGGGATGCTTTTGTTTGATAAATAGAAGAACTAATGAAAAGCCGTAGCAAGTTAAATAAATGCTCGTACTTATGCGGTCATACTTGTGTTGCGTAAATATACAAAATGTTTGTCGTCTTTTAGTGGTGTTAATGTTGTGCGCTCAATAATAGGTAGTAGCTAACGCTAGTGTGTGTGGTCGCTTATGATGTCTCGCTACTTAGTATTTAATTCGCTAACATATACTTAAAGTATCTTGTGCTATTTGATTATATTCATACATATGCATATTGCATCTCATTTAGGACCGAAAGAGGATGATCGTGCATGTGATGTGGTGCCACCCACATGATGCAGTCGGTGGACGACCCAAGGAAGGATGGACATAACTAGTGGATGCTCGCCAAGCAAGTACCTCCCCCAGCAAACACTATCTAAGTGTCAAATTAAAGGCAGCCCCAGTTTTATGCATAACCATTAATATATGCTATTTTATTACACTTAATGTTTGTAGGCTTGTACTGTGCACTTAAGTGTAGGAGTTGACTGAAACCCTAGTTGCATGAACTCAGGATTCCTTTTGAGATGGATACTAGAATGCTAGGTCGAGTAGCTGCTTTACTAATTAGGGATCTCGGTAGAAGTCGAGTGATTTTTCTAGCACTCGCGCGAGGTCAGGAATTGGTTGTATACATTTTTATATCGGAATGAGGATGGTCTGTGGACACGGGTCCATGGGCACGCGTGGTCGACGAGACGGAAATTAGAATAAGGATTAACGTGCGGATACCTATGTCAAGCATTTGAACGTACTAAACACATGCCGAGAAATATGGTAAATCGGTAAGCCTAGTACCTAAGTGAACCTGGCAGCAGACTTTACCCCTCACGCGACCTGAGACGTGGTCTCCCATTCCGGTTATGGTGGTACAAGTGCGGTCACTGCACGACAGCAGTCGGGGTTAGTGAGGCATTGTACGCCAAGGCGGTGAGCCCTGATCTGTTGACGGGGAATCGATGGGAACGGTTGATATGCGTGGGGACGGAGTGCCTCGCCATGTCGTGTGTTTAGGTTTACCCTGTAAGGATAAAAACTCGATTCGAATCGTCTGCTTCTCGCAGCTAATGAGACTGCTTGATCCATTGTACTACATTGAGTAATAAGTGGAAATGAGGTGACTGGCAAAAGATGTTGATTGATAAAAATGTTTGATACCATGTATGAATAGCTAGGTACTCATCTAGTTTAAAAAGGACCATACTAAAACTTGAAAAGCTTAAACTTGATTTTAGACTCAGCTAGTGCTTTTAGCAAACCAAACCCCTCAGCCAAACAGCTGCATGGCTAGAGGTAGAGGAGTAGACTCCTCACACCGGGTAAGTCTAGCTGAGTATTGGTATACTCGGCCTTGCTTGTCGCATAATTTTTTGCAGGTACCTCCTTAGGATGACTGGTTGATGGTGTGACTTGGCCTTTATCCCTGCCACTGGAATAGATGGTCGAGAGGGTTACTGCTTCCGCAGGAGAGGACCAGGAGGAGTAGTGTGGCCAGGCTTCGCCATGTTACTCGGTTCTTCTCCATTAGTTATTTCCGCTGCATTAAAATTTATGGTTATTATTTTCTGAAACTCCGATAATGTAATCACTAATGATACTTATTAAATTGTGGTATTATGTTTTATTGTATTTCTCTGTGCCTCACCTTCGTGTGAGCTAGTGGTATTCGATCTTGGTAAGTGACTTTATCGGACTAGATCCGAGGGACTGACGAGTTATTCCTATTTAAGTGTGTTGCTGCCCTTAAGGGTGCGACTTGGGCAATTAAGCTGGAATAATTCGGGCAGTTCCGCCACAGGTGGTATCAGAGCGAATACCATTACAGAGAAGTCAATAAGTCATGATTACCAACCTTTTCTAAAAGTAAAACTTGCTAGAAAAACCAATGTTGGATAGATCGTCAGGACGATTAGGATAGACCTAGGATGTGAAGCCTTAAGAAAATAGATGAGTAGCTAGGTGGCTATATTTATATAGGCCATAAAGGCTACTACTACTATTAGGATGCTATAGCAAGCACCCGAAAATTTAGTTAGGTCTGAGAAGACGACTAGAATGAGCATACATCATGATTGTCGCATAATTGTCTCTTGTGCATTAACATGCTTCTCTCACCTTTATTCCAATGATAAGAACTTGTGAATAATGTGATGTACTGCTATGTTATGAAATATAAGAAATACCTTATCTCTTGCCTAATTACTAAGTGTTGCTAGGTTGTGTTATGTGTTTCTCTTGTCTTGCTATCTAGGTGGTATTGTAATTGTTCAACCCCTTTTGCAAAAAAAATGTTGTCTGTTTTCCTCATGAAAAGACCCCATCCAAACAACCTTGAGTTTAGCGACTGAAACCTCAAAAAAAATTTATGCTTGTGTTAGTGTTTTCTAACCCTTAAGTGTTTTACCCTTGAAGTTGCACCTGCACAACTTATAGAACCCCATAGCTTGACCGCTAGATCAACTCAAGTCTACTTGTGCCCTTGTTGTGTCAAAAAAAATTGTTTGGTGTCTAGTCGCACAGACCATATGCCAGGCATGTTTCTTTCCATAAATCCTTAATTCAAAACTTCATAGCATTTCTGTTGATCATCCTACCTGTTCTTGTTTGCCTACCTCTCCTTTCGCATGGATCTGGTAATCTTTTTCCTTGTGAATCATGTTGTGGCTTTATCATCCGAATCTCTGGATCCTTCATCGATTCTGCCCCGTTATCTGGTTATCTGCTATAACCCGTTCTCAAGTATCGGATGTTGATCTGCCTAAATCTCTCATTTCTGGTCAGTCTCATACCCTGAAAGGGAAATAGGCTTACACCTTTTCCTAAATAGATTTTGGTGGTTGAATTGCCCAACACAAATAATTGGACTAACTAGTTTGCTCTAGTCTATAAGTTTTACAGGTGCCAAAGGTTCACAATAGACCAATAAAAAGACCAAGAAAGGGTTCAAATAAAGAGAGCTTATGAAATCCCAAAGGCACCCTGGTCTGGCGCACCGGACTGTCTGGTGTACCACCGGACAGTGTCCGGTGCACCTGGGAAATCAGCTCCAAACTCGCTACCTTCGGGAAAATCAGAGGGCGCTCCGCTATAATTCACCGGACCGTCCGGTGATGCACCGGACAGTGTCCGGTGGCACACCGGACTGTCCGATGTGCCAGCGGAGCAATGGCTACTTCAAGCGCAACGGTCGACTGCAACGCATTTAATGCGCGCCTGCGCGCGCAGAGGTCAGAACACGCGTAGTTGGCGCACCGGACAGTCTACAGGAGATGTCCGGTGCACCACCGAACAGCCCAGAGGCCCCACAAGTCAGAGCTCCAACGGTCGAACCCCAATGACTGGTTGACGTGGCTGGCGCACCGGACAGTGTCCGGTGGCGCACCGGACTGTCCGGTGCGCCATGCGACAGCAGACTTCCAACAGTCACATTTTGGTGGTTGGGGCTATAAATACCCCAACCACCCCACATTCAATGGCATCGAAGTTTCCAACATTCTACACATTACAAGAGCTATAGCATTCAATACAAGACACACCAAAGAGATCAAATCCTCTCCCAAGTCTCTAGTTCAATTCCAATCAATAGTGACTAGTGAGAGAGTGACTTGTGTTCATTTGAGCTCTTGCGCTTGGATTGCTTCTTTTCTTTCTCATTCTTTCTTGTGACAAACTCAATTGTAACCGAGGCAAGAGACACCAATTGTGTGGTGGTCCTTGCGGGGACTTAGTGTCCCGTGTGATTGAGAAGAGAAGCTCACTCGGTCTAAGTGACCGTTTGAGAGAGGGAAAGGGATGAAAGAGACCCGGTCTTTGTGACCTCCTCAACGGGGAGTAGGTTTGAAAGAACTGAACCTCGGTAAAACAAATCCTTGTGTCTCACTCTTCATTTGCTTGCGATTTGTTTTCCACCCTCTCTCTCGAACTCTTTTATATTTCTAACGCTAACCCGACTTGTAGTTGTGATTAACTTTGTAAATTTCAGTTTCGCCCTATTCACCCCCCCTCTAGGCGACTTTCAATTGGTATCGGAGCCCGGTGCTTCATTAGAGCCTAACCGCTCGAAGTGATGTCGGGAGATCACGCCAAGAAGGAGATGATGACCGGCGACAAGTCCGCTACAAGCCACGGGAAGGCTCCATCGGGAGAGTCCCGCAACAAAGGGAAGGAGAAGGAATCCTCTTCCCACAAGTCGCATCGGAGTGGCGACAAGAAAAAGAAAATGAGGAAAGTGGTCTACTACGAGACTGATTCTTCATCGCCATCCACCTCCGGCTCCGACGCACCGTCCATTACTTCTAAGCGCCATGAGCGCAAGAAGTATAGTAAGATTCCCCTACGCTACCCTCGTATTTCAAAGCGTACTCCTTTACTCTCCGTTCCATTAGGCAAACCACCGGTTTTTGACGGTGAAGATTATAATATGTGGAGTGACAAAATGAGGCATCATCTAACCTCACTCCACACAAGCATTTGGAATGTTGTTGAGTTTGGTGTACAGGTACCATCTGTAGGGGATGAGGACTATGATTCGGACGAGGTGGCCCAAATCCACCACTTCAACTCCCAAGCCACCACTATACTCCTCGCCTCTCTAAGTCGAGAGGAGTATAATAAGGTGCAAGGGTTAAAGAGTGCGAAGGAAATTTGGGACGTACTCAAGACCGCGCACGAAGGAGACGAGGTGACAAAGATCACCAAGCGGGAGACGATCGAGGGGGAGCTCTGTCGCTTCATGCTTCACCAAGGGAAGGATCCGCAAGCTATGTACAACCGCTTGAAGACCTTGGTGAACCAAGTGTGCAACTTCGGGAGCACAAAATGGGATGACCATGAGATGGTCAATGTTATTCTTAGATCCCTCGTTTTTCTTAACCCTATGCAAGTTCAATTAATTCGAGGTGATCCTAGATACAAGCTAATGTCTCCCGAGGAGGTTATAGGAAAATTTGTGAGCTTTGAGCTAATGATTAAAGGCTCAAAGAAGATCATCGAGCAAGGCACCTCCTCCACGCCCGAGGCACAACCCGTTGCATTCAAGGCAACAGAGGAGAAGAAGGAAGAGTCTACACCAAGTAGGCTCCCCATCGATGCCTCAAAGCTCGACAATGAGGAGATGGCTTTAATCATCAAAAGCTTTCGACAAATCCTCAAGCAAAGGAGGGGGAAGGACTACAAACCCCGCTCCAAGAAGGTTTGCTACAAGTGTGGTAAGCCTGGTCACTTTATCGCAAAATGTCCTATTTCTAGTGACAGTGACAGGGGCGACGACAAGAAGGGGAGAAGAAAGGAAAAGAAGAGGTACCACAAGAAGAAGGGCGGCGATGCCCATGTGTGCCGTGAGTGGGACTCCGACGAGAGCTCCACCGACTCCTCCTCCGACGAGGATGCCGCCAACATTGCCGTCAACAAGGGACTTCTCTTCCCCAACGTCGGCTACAAGTGCCTCATGGCAAAGGACGGCAAAAGGAAGAAGGTTAAACCTAAATCGTCCACTAAATATGCATCCTCTAGTGATGAAGACATTTCTAGTAATGAGGAGGATAATTTGTTTCCTCTTTTTGCCAACCTTAACATGGAACAAAAAGAAAAGTTAAATGAATTGATTAGCGCCATTCATGATAAGGATGAACTCTTGGATAGCCAAGAGGACTTCCTAATTAAGGAAAATAAGAAACATGTTAAGGTTAAGAATGCTCATGCTCTAGAAAGGGAAAAATGTGAAAAATTATCTAGTGAGCTAAGCACTTGCCATGATGTTGTTGCCAACCTTAGAAATAAAAATGCTAAATTAGTTGCTAAGGTTGATTCAAATGTTTGTGATGATTCATATGCCAATCTTAGAAATGATCATGCTATTTCCATTGCTAAGATTGAGAAATTGAATGCCTCTCTTGCTAGCCTTAGATTTGATAATGAAAAATTGATTGCTAAGGCTAAAGAATTAGATGTTTGCAATGCTTCCATTTCTGATCTTAGAAGTGAAAATGATATTTTACATGATAAGATTGTTGAACTAAAAACTTGCAAACCCTCTACACCTACCATTGAGCATGTTTCTATTTGCACTAGATGTAGAAATGTTGACATTGATGCTATTCATGATCATATGGCTTTAATTAAACAACAAAATGATCATATAGCAAAATTAGATGCTAAAATTGCCGAGCATGAACTTGAAAATGAAAAATTTAAATTTGCTCATAGTATGCTTTATAGTGGGAGACGCCCTGGCATCAAGGATGACATTGGCTTCCAAAAGGGAGACAATGTCAAACTTAATGCCCCTCCTAAAAAATTATCTAACTTTGTTAAGGGCAAGGCTCCCATGCCTCAGGATAATGAGGGTTACATTTTGTACCCTGCCGGTTATCCCGAGCATAAAATTAGGAGAATTCACTCTAGGAAGTCTCACTCTGGCCCTAATCATGCTTTTATGTATAAGGGTGAGACATCTAGCTCTAGGCAATCAACCTGTGCTAAATTGCCTAAGAGGAAAGCTCCTATTGCATCAAATGATCACAATGTTTCATTTAAAACTTTTGATGCATCTTATGTTTTGACTAACAAATCTGGCAAAGTAGTTGCCAAGTATGTTGGGGGCAAACACAAAGGATCAAAGACTTGTGTTTGGGTACCCAAAGTTCTTGTATCTAATGTTAAAGGACCCAAAACTGTTTGGGTACCTAAAATCAAGAACTAAACTTGTTTTGTAGGTTTATGCATCTGGGGGCACAAGTTGGATCATCGATAGCGGGTGCACAACCACATGATAGGGGAGAAGAAGATGTTCTCCTCCTATGAAAAAAACCGAGATCCCCAACGAGCTATCACATTCGGGGATGGGAACCAAGGTTTGGTCAAAGGTTTGGGTAAAATTGCTATATCACCTGACCATTCCATCTCAAGTGTTTTTCTTGTAGATTCTTTAGATTACAATTTGCTTTCCGTTTCTCAACTATGCAAAATGGGCTACAACTGTCTATTTACTGATGTAGGTGTCACTGTCTTTAGAAGAAGTGATGATTCAGTAGCATTTAAGGGAGTGTTGGAGGGTCAGCTATACTTAGTTGATTTCAATAGAGCTGAACTCGACACTTGCTTAATTGCTAAGACTAACATGGGCTGGCTCTGGCATCGCTGACTAGCACATGTTGGGATGAAGAATCTTCACAAGCTTCTAAAGGGAGAACACATTTTAGGACTAACAAATGTTCATTTTGAGAAAGACAGGATTTGTAGCGCATGCCAAGCCGGGAAGCAAGTTGGCATTCATCATCCACATAAGAACATCTTGACGACTGACAGGCCACTTGAGCTCCTCCAAATGGACCTATTCAGCCCGATCGCTTACATAAGCATCGGCGGGAGTAAGTACTGTCTAGTTATTGTGGATGACTATTGTCGCTTCACTTGTGTGTTCTTTTTGCAGGAAAAATCACAAGCCCAAGAGACTTTAAAGGGATTCTTGAGACGGGCTCAAAATGAGTTTGCCTTGAGGATCAAGAAAATTAGAAGCGATAATGGGACGGAGTTCAAGAATTCACAAATTGAAGGCTTCCTTGAGGAGGAGGGCATCAAGCATGAGTTTTCTTCTCCCTACACACCACAACAAAATGGTGTAGTGGAGAGGAAGAATAGAACTCTATTGGACATGGCAAGAACCATGCTTGATGAGTACAAGACTTCGGATCGGTTTTGGGCCGAGGTGGTCAACACCGCCTGCTACGCCATCAATAGGTTGTATCTACACCGAATCCTCAAGAAGACATCATATGAACTCCTAACTGGTAAAAAGCCCAATGTTTCATATTTTAGAGTCTTTGGTAGCAAATGTTTTATTCTTGTCAAAAGAGGTAGAAAATCAAAATTTGCTCCTAAGGCTGTAGAAGGCTTTTTACTAGGATATGATTCAAACACAAGGGCATATAGAGTCTTTAACAAGTCCACTGGACTAGTTGAAGTTTCTTGTGACATTGTGTTTGATGAGACTAACGGCTCTCAAGTAGAGCAAGTTGGTCTTGATGAATTAGATGATGAAGAGGCTCCGTGTGTCGCACTTAGGAACATGTCCATTGGGGATGTGTGTCCTAAGGAAATCGAAGAGCCCATTCAAGCACAAGATCAACCATCCTCCTCCATGCAAGCATCTCCACCAACTCAAGATGAGGATGAGGCTCAAGATGATGAAGAAGAAGACCAAAAAGATGAGCCACCTCAAGACGATGGCAATGATCAAGGGGGAGATGCAAATGATCAAGACATGGAGGATGAGCAAGTTCGAAGACCGCCACACCCAAGAGTCCACCAAGCAATCCAACGAGATCACCCCGTCAACACCATCCTCGGCGACATTCATAAGGGGGTAACCACTATATCTCGTGTTGCACATTTTTGTGAGCATTACTCTTTTGTTTCCTCTATTGAGCCACACAGGGTAGAGGAAGCACTCCAAGATTCGGATTGGGTGATGGCAATGCAAGAGGAGCTCAACAACTTCACGAGGAATGAGGTATGGCATTTGGTTCCACGTCCTAACCAAAATGTTGTAGGAACCAAGTGGGTCTTCTGTAACAAACAAGATGAGCATGGTGTGGTGACAAGGAACAAAGCCCGACTTGTGGCCAAGGGATATTCACAAGTCGAAGGTTTAGATTTTGGTGAAACCTATGCACCCGTAGCCAGGCTTGAGTCCATTCGTATATTATTAGCCTATGCTACTTATCATGGCTTCAAGCTCTACCAAATGGACGTGAAGAGTGCCTTCCTCAATGGACCAATCAAGGAAGAGGTCTATGTTGAGCAACCTCCCGGCTTTGAAGACAGTGAGTATCCTAATCATGTTTATAGACTCTCTAAGGCCCTTTATGGGCTCAAGCAAGCCCCAAGAGCATGGTATGAATGCCTAAGAGATTTTCTTATTGCTAATGGCTTCAAAGTCGGAAAGGCCGATCCTACTTTATTTACTAAAACTCTTGCAAATGATTTGTTTGTATGCCAAATTTATGTTGACGATATTATATTTGGGTCTACTAACAAATCTACATGTGAGGAATTTAGTAGGATCATGACACAAAAATTCGAGATGTCAATGATGGGGGAGTTGAAGTACTTCTTAGGATTTCAAGTGAAGCAACTCCAAGGGGGCACCTTCATTAGCCAAACGAAGTACATTCAAGACATTCTAAACAAGTTTGGGATGAAGGACGCCAAGCCCATCAAGACACCCATGGGAACTAATGGGCATCTCGACCTCGACACGGGAGGTAAATCCATAGATCAAAAGGTATACCGGTCGATGATAGGTTCTTTACTCTATTTGTGTGCTTCACGACCGGATATTATGCTTTCCGTATGCATGTGTGCAAGATTCCAAGCCGATCCTAAGGAAGCTCACCTTAGGGCCGTAAAACGAATCTTGAGATATTTAGTTTATACTCCTAAGTTTGGCCTTTGGTACCCCTGGGGATCCACATTTGATTTAATTGGTTATTCCGATGCCGATTGGGCAGGGTGCAAAATCAATAGAAAGAGCACATCATGGACTTGCTAGTTCTTGGGAAGATCTCTGGTGTCTTGGGCTTCAAAGAAGCAAAATTCTGTAGCTCTTTCAACCACCGAAGCCGAGTATATTGTCGCAGGCCATTGTTGCGCGCAATTGCTTTGGATGAGGCAAACCCTTAGGGACTATGGTTACAAATTAACCAAAGTTCCTCTTCTATGTGATAATGAGAGTGCAATCCGCATGGCGGATAATCCCGTTGAGCATAGCCGCACTAAACACATAGCCATTCGGTATCATTTTCTAAGGGATCACCAACAAAAGGGGGATATCGAGATTGCATATGTTAGCACCAAAGAACAATTAGCCGATATCTTTACCAAGCCATTGGATGAACAAACTTTTACCAAACTTAGGCATGAGCTAAATATTCTTGATTCTAGAAACTTTTATTGATATTTTGCACACATAGCTCATATGTATACCTTTGATCATCTCTTTCATGTGCTATGACTAATGTGTTCTTTCAAGTCTATTTCATGCTAAGTCATAGATTGAAAGGGAAAGGAGTCTTCGGCGAAGACAAGGCTTCCACTCCGCTCCATCAAATCATTCATCCTTCGCCGTCGCTCCGCACAACTCTCCATCTTTGGTATAATCTTCACTTCTATACTTCTATCCAAAGGGGGAGAAAGTAGTTTAGCAAGGGCTTATATTTCACTCAAGCATCCGTTTTTGGCGATTCATGCCAAAGGGGGAGAGAGTATTAGCCCAAAGCAAAAGGGCCGCACCACCACCAATTTCAAAAATATAGCCTTTTATTTGGTATGGAGTCTATTAATTGGTGAAGTTTTTTCAATTGGTATCTTATTTTGATATAATTTCAAATTCGACTACCCTCTTCAAAATTAATATCTAAAACCCTCTTGAACACTAAGGAACACTAAGAGGAGGTTTTCATTAAGGGGGAGTTTTGTCTAGTCAAAGGAAAAGCATTTGAAACAGGGGGAGAAAATTTCAAAACTTGAAAATGCTTCTCAAAATCTTATTCATTTACCTTTGACTATTTGCAAAAGAACTTTGAAAAGAATTTCCAAAACATTTTGCAAAAACAAAACATGTGGTGCAAGCGTGGTCCAAAATGTTAATAAGAAGAAAAGACATCCATGCGCATCTAGTAAGTAATATTTATTGGTTTCATTCCAAGCAACCTTTGCACTTACATTATGCAAACTAGTTCAATTCTGAACTTCTATATTTGCTTCGGTTTGTGTTGGCATCAATCACCAAAAAGGGGGAGATTGAAAGGGAAATAGGCTTACACCTTTTCCTAAATAGATTTTGGTGGTTGAATTGCCCAACACAAATAATTGGACTAACTAGTTTGCTCTAGTCTATAAGTTTTACAGGTGCCAAAGGTTCACAATAGACCAATAAAAAGACCAAGAAAGGGTTCAAACAAAGAGAGCTTAAGAAATCCCAAAGGCACCCTGGTCTGGCGCACCGGACTGTCCGGTGTACCACCGGACAGTGTCCGGTGCACCAGGGAAATCAGCTCCGAACTCGCTACCTTCGGGAAAATCAGAGGGCGCTCCGCTATAATTCACCGGACCGTCCGGTGATGCACCGGACAGTGTCCGGTGGCACACCGGACTGTCCGGTGTGCCAGCGGAGCAACGGCTACTTCAAGCGCAACGGTCGACTACAACGCATTTAATGCGCGCCTGCGCGCGCAGAGGTCAGAACACGCGCAGTTGGCGCACCGGACAGTCTACAGGAGATGTCCGGTGCACCACCGGACAGCCTAGAGGCCCCACAAGTCAGAGCTCCAACGGTCGAATCCCAACGGCTGGCTGATGTGGCTGGCGCACCGGACTGTCCAGTGCGCCATGCGACAGCATACTTCCAACGGCCACATTTTGGTGGTTGGGGCTATAAATACCCCAACCACCCCACATTCAATGGCATCCAAGTTTCCAACATTCTACACATTACAAGAGCTATAGCATTCAATACAAGACACACCAAAGAGATCAAATCCTCTCCCAAGTCTCTAGTTCAATTCCAATCAATAGTGACTAGTGAGAGAGTGACTTGTGTTCATTTGAGCTCTTGCGCTTGGATTGCTTCTTTTCTTTCTCATTCTTTCTTGTGACAAACTCAATTGTAACCGAGGCAAGAGACACCAATTGTGTGGTGGTCCTTGCGGGGACTTAGTGTCCCGTGTGATTGAGAAGAGAAGCTCACTCGGTCTAAGTGACTGTTTGAGAGAGGGAAAGGGTTGAAAGAGACCCGGTCTTTGTGACCACCTCAACGGGGAGTAGGTTTGAAAGAACCGAACCTCGGTAAAACAAATCCTTGTGTCTCACTCTTCATTTGCTTGCGATTTGTTTTCCACCCTCTCTCTCGGACTCTTTTATATTTCTAACGCTAACCCGGCTTGTAGTTATGATTAACTTTGTAAATTTCAGTTTCGCCCTATTCACCCCCCTAGGCGACTTTCATACCCGTCCTCCGAGGATCATGATGTTGTGATCAATTTTATCTCTAAACAGTGTATCCATTTGGTTCAATGAATGTTGATGTTGTCTTTGGTTCTCTCATGTCTCTAAAAGCTCATCAATCTTGATCTCATGGTTGCCTCCTTCTCATATCAAATCTCATGTAAATCTCTGACTTAATAATATTCATGGTGATCATTACAAGTTCGCGGAGTTGAAGAGTTCTCATGTGATGCCCTTTTATTAACAGCCTCTGCTTCCACTCCGGTCACATTCTTATTTTCTGAGCCATACTCTCATGGGCTCCATCTATCTGTGCTATGTGGAATTTCTTATTGGTTACGTTTGGTAATGGTGTCATGACTAACAACTGATGGTGCCACGACAAAACCAAGAGCCTACTATGGTGCACACATGGTTGAGCTGCTTGGCACGCGCTGGTATCATGGTTAATAGTTGTGATCCATTATAAGACTATACTGATGTGCTATCTTTTGTGGACACTCTGAGAATGATCGCTGCATTTTGTCTCGATATGTCGCGATATTCTATCCAAATCTATCTTCATTATCTTGTCAGACCCCATCTCATAAATTTGCATCTACCTCTATCGTGGGAGTTACATGCTTCTCCACCCTTAAAGGTCCTCATCCGAATCTCGGGACGAGATTCTTTTAAAGGGGGAAGGCTGTGACACCCCAGGTGTCAGTTTCGTGTTACGTCGAGAGATTTATCCTAATCTCGGATGCTCAGTAGAAATTTCAAATTCTCGCTCGCGTATGCCTCTGATTATCCAGATTATTCATCCATATTTCACCGAATTCGGAGTTATTCCAGTCTCACAGAAGGCCAAATTTGGAGCCGATTAAAACTTTATCTCTCGGATCGAATGCAAACTCGAAAATCATTCTCGAATTATAAATCTCATCTAAAGCTATTTTAATCAAACTCTCGACGGCTGTTATTTGATCTGAGCCCGAGACCAAATTCCTCGAACTTCGATCGATGTCTGACTATTTTAATCAAAGTCCATACTCTCAAACGGAATACTCAATATGTCGTCCTCTAATTAATTCTTACTCGACTCAGCCTATTATCTTGTGTCTGAACTGAATTCAAAACCCGCATCGGTAGTGCTTTTTAAAATGCCACGATTCACCTTCTCCGACTAAAAATCCGAAAACCGGTCGTATCCCGAGGCAATTTATTTTCGAATCATACGTAGGAAATTATTGTCGAGCGAAGTCAAATCAAACTCTCGGCTGAGTTAATCGCCCGATCTTCCGAAAGCTATTTCATTCTGTTCTCCGTAGAGACGAATTCCGCAGGAGCGTTTGTATTTCGAGAAATAATTAGCGATCCAATAATCCATGTTTAATCAGAACACCATAAAATAAAATGGAAATAAATTAGAGCGGCCCGATTTAGCGGTTTGGGCTAGCCCAGCCCAGCCCATTTGGCCCACTAAGAAACCCTAACCCTAGCCCATGTCTATAAATAGAAGTGCCCTTCACTTGCAATTGGCTTTTATTCACTCCCACCCCTAGCCGCCACCAGCCATTTTCCAATAGCCACTCTTCTCCCACACGGCGACAGCTTCTCCCTCACGCCAGCAGTAGGGAGCTCGGCTCCTTCTCGCCATGGCGCTCGGCACCCATCCCGCAGGGCGCCCTTCTTCCCCAGCGCACCGAAGCACCTCCCATGGTGCCCTCCTCCCTGGCCTCCCTAGCTCGTGGGGTAGAAGCTTCCATGGCCGTCGGCCCCTGCGAGCTTTGCTCCATCCCTTCTCCCAGTCGGCACCCCTCCACTTGGCTCCCTGGAAGGTAGCAGCACGCCAACGCAGGGTCTTCCCCATGGCGCCACCCCCTGCAGCTTCACCTCCCTATGCCCCCTGCTCTCCCCTTGGTCGTTGCCTTCTCTGCGTGTGCGGGGTTGCCGGTAGGAGCTCCTCCCATGGCCGAACCTCTACTCCCTATGCACAGCACCCCTCCCCATAGCAGCTCCCATGGATGGCGCCCTGATTTCCAGCTCCCTCTATTCGGCGCCCTTGCTGCAGGACGCGCAGAGCACCCATGGCGCCTTTCCTCCTCGGCTCCAATGGTGTGGCCGAGCAGCAGCCCATCCTCCTCTCTTCCCCCACAAAACAACGAGCCCCCTCCTCGCTGTTCTCTGTGGTGCCTGCCGACTGTTCGACAGAATGCACAGCAAGCTGCGCGCAGCAGCAGCACCGTTCTTCGCCTTGCGTCGTCGTCAAGCTTCACCCACTCTACCCTCCCCCAAAACTGCAAGCCCCCAGCAGCCCCGGATACCCTTCGTGTCGCTTGCATCGACTCGATCTTTGCAGTCCCGACGCATGTTGTCAAACTCCGCCACCGTCAATGCTTCGCCTCGCGCTTGCGTGCTCGATGGATCGCAGCAGCGAGCCACGTCCTTCACTTTGTTTCGGTCTCCCGTGCGCGACGACGCGTTCGTCTTCATGCCACGTGTGCAGCAACCACGACTGAGGTTTGATGTGGTGAGCCGATGTGTTATTTTATATATATATATATATATATATATATATATATATATATATATATATATATATATATATATATATATATATATATATATATATATATATGTGGCTACGATAGTCCTTTTGTACGTCGTAGGGATTGGTCCTAGATGTATTAATTGTTTGCTAAAGCACTTCGTCGTAAAGTAGTGTGTTAGTTGTGGTATATTAAATAAAGCGTAAAACATGCTTAGTAATTTCCATAGTCGGCTAATGAGTTAGTCTATGTTAAATATATTTTATGTATTCATCATGGTGTAGGATAGAGTGGGTCGAAGATATAAATTATGAGACATGTGATTTGTGTTTAAGGACGAGATGTGCGAATAATCGGTTAGTGTTTCACTTGTCTAGTCGATAAATGTGGTTATAAATAATAGTGCTCGACATGAATGTTTGGTCGTTGTATCACTTCCTCTATGTTTTTAAGTCGAGTCAAAATGCGGGGTACTAGTGGTATGCCAGGCAGGCGGTGTCCAAATAAATTAACCGGTCGATGTGGTAGTTGTCGTGCGTGATTTATTGTTAGTGAGTAGTTTGAATTACGAGTTATATGAGGGTTATGTTAGAAACTAGTATGCGGCGTGTAACTGTGCTCATGATGTGAATAATATATCAGTAGGTACTGTTGGTGTCATTAGCAAGTGGAATGAATTCGGTTGTGCGATAAATTTTGAAGGGCGAAGAACATGTGTAGTGTGTCGATCAAGTTAACCGATAGGTTGCGTAAATATGCTTGTGATGCTTTTATGTGCATAATAAGATCGATGCTTTGCTTGGTCAATTATTGCATTCCATTCCCATAGATAAATAAATATCTTGTTGATTGATTAGAGGTCTTATATGAGCATGATCGCAGCCCAATAATTATTGGAGGTGACTAGCGTTCATAAGTCGGTCCTTGTTAAAATTGAAGAACAATCCGAAAGCATATGCACATAAGTGCTTTAGGTCCTTCAGTAGCAAATGTAAGTCTTATGGAGTTTTATGCCATGTGTTAATGCCTCCATGTTAGACCCCCAAGAATGTGCCATTTTAAGTGACCTGTGTATTAACAACTTTAAGTTGAGCAATGATTAGGAAAAGCTGATTATTCTGCTCCAACCCATGTTCGAGTTACAATGTCTAAAATGGTTTGCTAAGTCTTATACTGTGTTAGCCAACTCTTGTTAAGTAGGAGTCGATTGTGTTAAGTGATTGTTGTATACATGTTGTGTCTCGAATTTTGAAAATAATAGGCAAGCCGACGTGTATGCTGTATAGCGAACTGTGTCGTTACTCTAGCTAGCCGACTTGTTAGATGATTTGGTTAAGCTCGCAGTCACGATGATTTGCTTGTTGTAGTCTAAATGCGTATGGTTATGGTCGCGGATGAAAAGTATTAATGCTCATGTGATGTCTAAGTGAAATACAAATTATTGAGTGAAAAGCGTTTCAATATTTATTATCATAAAGAATGCGTTGCTAATTAAGTATGGTACTTCTAGTGCTCGAAATGACATGGATAAAAATTTAGTAAGTCTAGTTGTTAGTCCTCATTTGATTAATTTAACTCTAACAAATGGTAAAGTGTTAATTCAAGTATCTAGAACGCGGCAATTCTTGAATTGTATAGGAGCTGAAATTTATTAATTGCTGTTTTGGACTACACGCAGTGATTTCCCCGTGTTGTATGTTTGATGAACTAAATTGTATTTTCTGTAGATATGTGCTATAGAAAAGTGATAGATAACTTTATTATCTTGATGGTGTTAAAATTTGACAGGCATAAGTCTGATCGTTTAGGAGTTATGCTTTTTATAAATTCAGTAACTGAATCTGTCCAATTTCTGTACAGATTTCAGTGATTGAATTGTTTGCTTAAGATAATATTACAATCTGTCCATGGTCGTTATAAGACAGTTGTAGATGCTTTTCTGATCTTGCTTGTGTTAAAATTTCATAACCATAGGTCTGACGGTTTAAGAGTTATGAATTTTGCAAACTGGTTGTTGTGTTCTGTCCACTGACAGAACAGATTTTCAACACTGAATTGTTTGACTTAGTTAAACATGAAATCACTTCTTGGTGATTATAAAAGTTGTGTAGTACTTTTGCTAATCTTTCCAGAAAGTCTAGGATCACTTTGTTTGGATACATAAATCTCTAGTTGTCAATTTTTAAAGTTGCAAGTCTGAATCTGTCCAAATCTGGACAGAGCTGCTGTGATTACACGTTTTGACCTTGCTAAGTATTGAATCATGTTGTGATGACAATACCAAAGTTGTAGAGCACTTTGTAAGCTTTCGATAAAGTCCTAGTTTGCTATTTTTGGATTAATATTCGAAAAGTTATGATTAAAACAAGTAACTGCTGTATTGCTGTCCAAAAATCGGCAGGTGCGCATTTGATTGTTTAGTTCACCTGTTGGCTAAAAATGCTTAGTCAGCACTTAGCGGACATTGACTTGTAATGTCTAAACTTATAATAACATTGCGTTCCATGATTAATGTGCTTTCTTGAGTAGTTGGTTGTGAATATGAATTCCTCCTTTGTTGAACTTGTGCTTGGGATGCTTTTGTGTGATAAATAGAAGAACTAATGAAAAGCCGTAGCAAGTTAAATAAATGCTCGTACTTATGGGGTCGTACTTGTGTTGCGTAAATATACAAAATGTTTGTCGTCTTTTAGTGGCGTTAATGTTGTGTGCTCAATGATAGGTAGTAGCTAACGCTAGTGTGTCTGGTCGCTTATGATGTCTCACTACTTAGTGTTTAATTCGCTAACATTTACTTAAAGTATCTTGTGCTATTTCATTATATTCATACATATGCATCTTGCATCTCATTTAGGACCGAGAGAGGATGATCGTGCAAGTGATGTGGTGCCACCCACAAGATGCAGTCGGTGGACGACCCAAGGAAGGATGGACATAACCAGTGGATGCTCGCCAAGCGAGTACCTCCCCCAGCAAACACTATCTAAGTGTAAAATTAATGGCAAGCCCCGGTTTTATGCATAACTGTTTATATATGCTATTTTATTACACTTAATGTTTGTAGGCTTGTACTGTGCACTTAAGTGTAGGAGTTGACTGAAATCCTAGTTGCATGAACTCAGGATTCCTTTTGAGATGGATACTAGTATGCTAGGTCGAGTAGCTGCTTTACTAATTAGGGATCTCGGTAGAAGTCGAGTGATTTTTCTAGCACTCGCGCGAGGTCAGGAATTGGTTGTATCCATTTTTATATCGGAATGAGGATGGTCTGTGGACACGAGTCCATGGGGACGCGTGGTCGATGAGACGGAAATTGGAATAAGGATTAACGTGCGGATACCTGTGTCAAGCGTTTGAACGTACTAAACACATGCCGAGAAATATGGTAAATCGGTAAGCTTAGTTCCTGAGTGAACCTGGCAGCAGACTTTACCCCTCACGCGACCTTAGACGGGTCTCCCATTCCGGTTATGGTGGGTACAAGTGCGGTCACTGCACGACGGCAGTCGGGGTCAGTGAGGCATTGTACGCCAAGGCGGTGAGCCCTGATCTGTTGACGGGGAATCGATGGGGACAGTTGATATGCGTGGGGACGGAGTGCCTCGCTATGTCGTGTGTTTAGGTTTACCTTGCAAGGATAAAAAATCGATTCGAATCGTCTGCTTCTCGCAGCTAATGAGACTGCTTGATCCATTATACTGCATTGAGTAATAAGTGGAAATGAGGTGACTGGCAAAAGATGTTGATTTATAAAAATGTTTGATACCATGTATGAATAGCTAGGTACTCATCTAGTTTAAAAAGGACCATACTAAAACTTGAAAAGCTAAAACTTGATTTTAGACTCAGCTAGTGCTTTTGGCAAACCAAACCCCTCAGCCAAACAGCTGCATGTGTAGAGGTAGAGGAATAGACTCCTCACACCGGGTAAGTCTAGCTGAGTATTAGTATACTCAGCCTTGCTTGTGGCATAATTTTTTGCAGGTACCTCCTTAGGATGACTGGTTGATGGTGTGACTTGGCCTTTATCCCTGCCACCGGGATAGATGGTCAAGAGGGTTACTACTTCCGCAGGAGAGGACTAGGAGGAGTAGTGTGGCCAGGCTTCGCCATATTACTCGGTCTTCTCCGTTAGTTATTTCCGCTGCATTAAAATTTATGGTTATTATTTTTTGAAACTCCGATAATGTAATCACTAATGATACTTATTAAATTGTGGAATTATGTTTTATTGTATTTCTCTGTGCCTCACCTTCGTGTGAGCTAGTGGTATTCGATCCTGGTAAGTGGCTTTATCGGACTAGATCCGAGGGACTGACGGGTTATTCCTGTTTAAGTGTGTTGCTGCCCTTAAGGGTGCGACTTAGGCAATTAAGCTGGAATAATTCGGATGGTTCCACCACAATGTAGGCAGTTACCCAGCCCTGAGGGTGTTGCTGGTAGTGATCCAGCTCTTGTGGGCAGCGCAAGCTATAACCCAGCCCTCGAGGGTGTTCAGGTGGGCTCCCTTTCCAATGCCTCCATGGATGTCCATGTTGGGTCGTCCCCACCTCGGTCCGATGGGGTGACGGTGGTATGTGCTTCCATAGTTTTAACCAAACCAATCGCCTTAGAGGTCGGTGATCTAGATGCAAGGAGCCTGCTGTCTGCTGGTGGGGCTGAGGTCACCCCTGATGATGCTCTTCAAATTGTTCCTGCTGATCTTCCTCAAGCCATGCCACAGTTCCTCCTACCCTTGGTCTACCGTTGTTCCTCTCCAACCTTCAGGTGAGTCAGTTTTTTGCCCTACAGTGTATATACTATTGAATTATCCTTCTTCTGCCCATCTGTCTAGGATCACATGCTTTTGTTGATGGAATATATGCCTAGCTAAAATCCTATGGTGCCACTGTTCCCGAACAAGCCCTGTCCCTAATGCAGTGGAACCCATTGATGCTCCAGAAACAGATCGATGACTCGAAGGCGTCGAACGCTGGTTAGTGCTCTTACAGCTTCCCTAGTTGTTTTTATTGATCAACTTGTTCTTAGTCATGCTTTCCCTTTCAGCTGCGTTGTCGGATATGGCCCAACGGTGCTCTGACCTTGAGGAGAAGTATTCTCAAAGTCAAGCTGACTCGGCTCAGACCTCTGCTCTTTTGGATAGTGCAAGCTCTTTGAATTCCTCCCTCAATGCCTAGCTTGACTCTGAAAGGATGGCGCATGAGGTAAACTCCCTTGGTTGATTTCGCCTTGCTATCATTGATTGGGTACAGAATGTTGCTTCTTGTTCATAGGAGGAGAAGCGAGCACTTGCAGCCTCTCGTGACAATCTAGATAGGCTATACCGTGACGCTAGTAACTCCTTGACCATATTGGAGAGGAGCCACCGCTTCACCATGTCAGACCTGGATCATCATCGTCATGAGTTGCAAGCATCCCAAGATGAGGTTTTGCGACTTGGACAACTATTATCGACCAAGGATTCCACTATCAGGGATCTACGCGCTTCTAAGAAGCTTGTTGCGCAGGAGCTAGAGGCCGCTCGACTGGCTGCCAAAGCTTCAGAAGACAACTGCGCCATCTTGAAAGCTCAACGCGACAAGGCTATGGACAAAGCCGTTCGCGCTGGGCGGATCTTGATGCGGAGGCCCGGCGTCGTGGTGCCTGACAATATTGTCGCCGATGTCAAGGCTGCGCCCGATGCTTCGAGTCGTCCTTCCTCTTCCGTCGCTCCTGCGAAAGATATTGCTGACAAGGACATTTCGATGCAGTGATGTCCTGCAAAACACTCGTTGTAACATGAATTCTATGTGCATGTCATGGTTGTGTTAGAACTCGGATATTCTGTGGACAGGGCGTTAGAATATGCTCCTGGTGCCAACAAGTAAAACGTTCTTTTTCCCTGAAGGGTTAATTGTTTTGCTGTTAGGGTATAGCAATCACCCTAAACAGTCATGAAAGCAAGTGTGCCATGCTGGTTTTGAGGCTTTTTCTGACTTAGGGCGATCGCCTGGTTAGTAGGGCATAGTGGTCGCCCTAAGATGAGTAGACATGAGCATGTTGCACCGTCTTAAGTCGTTGCCGACTTAAGCCGATTGCTCCATTAGTAGGGTATAGTGGTCACCCTAGGTCAAGTAGGCATGAGCATGTCGCACCGACTTAAGTCATCGCCGACTTAAGCCGATTGCTCCGTTAGTAGGGCGTTAGTAGGGTATAGTGGTCCCCTGAGTCAAGTAAGCGTGAGCATGTCGCACCGACTTAAGTCGTTGCCGACTTAGGCCGATTGCTCTGTTAGTAGGGTATAGTGGTCACCCTGAGTCAAGTAAGCGTGAGCATGTCGCACTGACTTAAGTCATCGCCGACTTAAGCCGATTGCTCCGTTAGTAGGGTATAGTGGTCACCCTGAGTCAAGTAAGCGTGAGCATGTCGCACCGACTTAAGTCGTCACTGACTTAGGCCGATTGCTCCGTTAGTAGGCTATAGTGGTCACCCTGAGTCAAGTAAGTGTGCTGATTTCAAGTCCAATTAGGTTGAGGTCAGCTGAAAGTCAAGAGTTTGAATGCCTTCGAAAACGAAAACTTTATTGATGATGAAGTCTCCTGATTATAGAGTACAATGTTTCTTCGAGAATTTTTGAGGCCTTGCTAAGGATAGAACTTTCTGAGATGTTCTATGTTCCATGAGTTCCCCACTTCCGTGTCATCCATTTGAGTAAGCCGGTATGATCCTGGCCGAGTGACCTCTGATACAATGAATGGCCCTTCCCATAGTGGTGACATCTTGTGCCGTCATTCTCCCGTTAGAATTCGGCGAAGGACCAAGTCTCCCACTGCAAAGGACAGGTGCCGCATAGCTTTATCATGATAGCACCTCAAGGTTTGCTGGTATCTAGCCGACTGAATTACTATGTTCAATCATTCTTCCTCTAGCACATCAATGTCTTCTAGTCTAGTAGCCTCCGCCTCGCCTATGCTTTCGAAAGTCAGCTTTGGTGCCCCAAATATTAAGTCGGCGAGCAACACTGCCTCTGACCCATAAACCATGGAGAACGGAGTATTTCCATGCAGAGCTCGACTGGGTTGAGTTCTCAGGCACCAAACCACATATGGCAGCTCTCTGATCCATTTTCCTGCAAGCTTTTCATTCTTGTCAAATATTTTATTCCTGAGTGCCTCCAGTATCATTCCATTGGCCCTTTCTACTTGGCCATTGGCTCTTGGATGTGCTGCTGATGCATATTTGATCTAGATGCTTTGTTGCTCGCAGAAATCAAAGAATTCAGAACTAGTGAAATTGGATCCCAGGTCAGTGATGATGCTATTTGGTATCCCAGATCTGAATATTATGTCTTGTATAAACTCCACCGCTTTGGCTGAGGTCAGAGAAGCGATTGGCTTGTACTCTATCCACTTTGTGAATTTGTCAATGGCAATCAGTATGTGAGTATAGCCTCCTTGAGCTTTCTTGAAAGGTCCAACCATGTACAGCCCCTAGCATGCAAAAGGCCATGTTACAGGAATGGTTTGCAGCTGTTGTGCGGGAAATGTTGTTGCTTTGATAGGAATTGGCAAGCTTCACATCTCTGGACTAACTCGGCAGCATCACTCTTCGCTGTTGGCCAATAGAAACCAGATCTGAAAACCTTCCCAACTAGAGTTCTGGATGCTGCATGTACTCCGCACTGCCCAGCATGGATTTCTTCTAACAGTTGCTTCCCAATAGCCGAGTAAATGCACTTCATGAGGACTCCCGTCGCACCTCTTCTGTACAGTGTGCCCCCTATGAGGGTGCAGTGGGACGACTGTCTTGCGATGTGTTCCACTGCCGCCTTATCATCCGGCTCTTCTTCATTTTTTATGTATCTGATGATAGGCTCTCTCCAGTCATTGGGGTCCGATCCTATCTAGCTCAAGGTGTTGCATTCTTCCATCTGATCTGAGAGAATACTCGGGCGTGATACTTCTTGGACGAAGATCCTGGGTGGGACCTGGGCCCAACTGGATCCTAGCTTCGACAACGCGTCTGCTACCGTGTTGCAGTCTCTTTCCACGTGATGGAACTCCAACCCTTCGAATTTTGTCTTCTAATTTTCGGACGGCTGCATAGTACTTGCCCATAGAGTCAGTCGAGCAATCCCAGTCTTTATTTATCTGGCTTATGATCACTAGAGAATATCCATATACCAACAATTTCTTGATGCCGAGTGACACAGCGATGCTCAACCTATGGATCAGTGCTTAATACTCTGCTGCATTATTTGATGCTGGAAACAGCAATTTGAGTGCATACTTGAGTTGTTCACCTCCAGGAGCGATGAAGAGGATCCCTGCACCTGCTCCCCGCAGCTTCAGTGAGCCGTCAAAGTACATTCTCCATACTTCGGTAGCCTCCGGTTTGTCTGGTGTAACACCCTGAATTTGGGGGTATAAAATTTCTTTCTAATGATCACCCAACTTCATGTGTTACTCTTCTCTCTCTCACCCTAGGTTTTATCTCTCTCTAGATTCTCTCTCCCTTTTCCCTTTTAAGTAGAATTAGCTTAAAGTTAGGGCGATTTAATTATTTATTTTTGCCAAAACATTATGAGCCATGACATGTTGCATCATGTTGAATTTATTTATTCTTTGAAGTGTTGCACATGTTTGAATTTATTTGAATTTGAAACCCAATTTGAATTTGGATTTGAAAACCCTATAGAAAATTAATAGAAAAGGAATTAGAAAATCCAGAGAAAAGAAAAAGACAAAGCAGCCCAAACCAGCCCAGCTCGGCCCAGCTAGGCCACGCGCCCACGCCGTTTGACAAGCGGACCCCGCCTGTCAGCGGCAGCTCTCTCTCCCGCGCACCCACCCTCTCTCGCTCACTGCCTAGTGGGGCCGACCTGTCGGTGCCGGTTTCTTCACCCGCGCTCCCCTTCTCTCTCTCTCTCTCTCTCTCTCTCTCTCTCTCTGTCTCGCGGGCTCGGTTCGCCAGTCGCTGAGCCGTTGCCCCGCGCGTCCCTCTTTTCTCTCTCTATGTCGTGGACCCTTCCTGTCAGTTCCGCCCTCTCCGCGCCCGCCATGGACTGGCGAGTGCGCACTCGCGCACGTCGCCGGATTTCTCGGCCACGACGCCCCCACGCGCCCAAACTCCCTTCTTAGAGCCCCATTAGTGCCCGCACTCGCTCCCCCGCCTCATTTCGCGCAGCTCTGCCCTCGCCGCCAGACACCGCCAGAGACCCACGCCCGCGTTCCTGCCATCCAACTCACCGGAGACCGCGCTAAGCCTCTCCGAGCTCCGCCCCAAGGTGAGACACCTTTGCCCATGCCCAATTTTCCCTATTGCGCTCTATGCTCGGCCAATTTCAGCTTCGCCGGTGCTCGACCGCGGCGGACCGCCGTGCTCGCACGGTGGCTGGCCGATTTAGCATGGTTTAGTTCCCCGGTGTTAGTCCCTAGAGTGCCTCTGCCTCTGCCTCTGCTGAAGCTAGCCTAGGCCTCAGTGCGCCTTAAGCCCCCTCCACATGACCAGAATGCCTTGCTGGAGCTCCTCCGGTCCGCCCGAGACCTTCTCCCCGCTGTTCTCTTCTTTCTGCCCACAGATTCATGGCCTCTTCCCCGCCATTGAGTTTGTCGTGGCGTTCTCTCCCTCTCTGCCCAACTCCGGCGACCCCGGAGCCACCCTAGCTCACGCCTGCCTCAGCTCTGGCGACCTCACCACCGCGAAGATGAAAAGTGCCGCCCGTAGCCGCTCATCCTCCCTGGTCTGATCCCCTCCGTTTGATCTTCATCGCATGACCTAGATCACGAATAACGCTTCGCGCACGCGCGCCTGACACCCTGGCCCGCCTATCAGCGCCCAAGTCCACTAGCACTGGGTCCGCTCGGTCAGTGCGCCCTCCCCCTCTATCGCTGATGCCCCTGGCCCACCTGTCAGTGCTCGCCCGCCCACGCGCACGCCCTCGGCCGTAGATCTAATCTCTGCCGTCAGTTTCTGATCTAACGGTTAGATTCACCCGATACCCCTTCGCGCGATAGTTTTATTAAAGAGGCCCTCGGCTTATTGGAAATCAACCCGCTGTCCCTATTTTTCACGCATAGGCCCCTGTATTCTTGCAGATTGAACCTTGGACTTTTAAATATTCACAGAATTAGACCTAATTTCATATTTTGAATCCCCAAACTTGTTTATTTCATAACTTTTGCATATGAACTCCAAATTTAGTTATTCAAATTGTAAAATGTTCATAGAATTATTCTCTGTCTAAATAAAATAGTTTCATTTACTGTCTACACATTCTAATTTTTATGATTAAGTATGAACTAATGTAGATGTAGAATTATTTATTTAATAAAATAAATAAAAGGAGAACCTTAGAGATTTAAACATGTTTAAGCTTGTGAGATTAATAAGGTGTGTTACATGAAATCATCTCTGGTCTAATTTTTAGGTCACAATAAAATAATTTGAACTAGGCTATGTATTCGTGGGCAATGCTTAAAGAAATAATAATCTAATTCTAAAGGTAGTTAGTTTATGTTATAGTTCATGTTATACTTTGAACTCATTATTCCTTATGTAGTATTGTATCTTTTTAAGATGTATTCCTATGTTTGTACATGTTTGGTGTGCTGTTCATTTGTACTTTCCCAAATGTATTGAGTGCATGTTCGCTTTATTTAGACAACGAACAGTCCGAGGTTCCTGAGTGTGTTGTTGGAGACCTCCCTGAGCAACAACCTGGTGAAGGCAAGTGTCCTCTGACCTAATATGTCCTACATACTTTATGATTCACTATCCTGCATTACTTTATGAAACCTAAGGATTGACTAGTCTGTATTTATCTTATCCTTGTTTACCTTTTTGGGTCATCATGGTTAGCATTTTGCTATTGCCTTAACTTTAATCAATGAACATGATGTGAACATTTATGATACGATACTGTTATCCTGATTATGTTGATGATCTTGTGATACTCTAGGGGGCTCATGCCTTTTTCCTGAGTACCTCTCCGTAAGGACCTGTTCGTGGAGTGACCACCCGGGATAACAGTGCAACCATGAGGGTGGAATGGGACGCCCTTAGCTGATTAATTAGATGAACCTGGCGTGTAGTTGGCTTTGCCGAAGGGCCGTCAATGGGGCCAGGGCGTAGTAATCGCTCTGCCAAGGTTGGGGTGCAGAGGTTCATTCGATTTGGTTTTTGTTAGTCACCCACCTTGGGGAGGTGTACTGCGTTTGTACGACTGGCGAAACCTAACAAGCAGCTATGCACCAGGGGAGTCTTTGTAAAGGCTACATAGTGTATCCTTGGCCATTCACCTTGGTAGTGAAGATCGGGTCTATACAACCTAGGCTGGAAAGGGATCACGACTTGTGGGTAAAGTGTACAACCTCTGCAGAGTGTTAGAAACTGGTATATCAGTCGAGCTCACGGTTAAGAGCAGTCTTGGGATCCTCTTTGATTAGAAGAACTATGGATACTTTTATGATGATGATTAACAATGATGCTATAAAATCTGATCTTCGGTATGTCCTCGTTTGGGGAAGTACTTTTGGGTAATAACTGGGTTTATTACTAAAAGTTGGCTCTACTAATGATAATAAATACTTGACTAACCTAAAAGCAACTGCTTGACCTCAACCCCACATGCAGCTAGTCCACTTTAGCCAAACGGGACATTTGTTGAGTACGTTGATGTGTACTCACCCTTGCTTTACACACCACCCCACCCCCGGTTGTCCCCACTGTACTCAGTGCTCAGGAGGTGATGCTGGCAACATGGAGGACTTCGAGGAGTTCCAGGAATATGACGAGTTTTAGTTTACTTTAGTGGCAACCCCCAGTCAGCTGTCTGTGTAGGCTTTTTATCTATGTTTCATATCTCCGCACTTTGATAGTTATGTTAAAGACAATGGTTATGTATTGGACTCTGTGGATGTCTCAAACATCTTGATGTAATAAAGTACCTTTCCGCTATTTATTTCGAGCATTGTGTGATGATGTCCAATTATGTAATCGTTGTGTACGTGAGTTTCTGATCCTGGCACGTACATGGTTCGCATTCGGTTTGCCTTCCAAAACCGGGTATGACATCTGGGACCTGATGTTCAGTCCACTCGGATATGAAGTTGACCAGTGCCTGAGTCTTGATTGTTGTGCGAGGTCGGAACTCTATGTCATAAGCTCCCAACTCACACGCCCACTTGGCTATCCTTTCTATGGCTTCTTTGTTGTGGAGAATGTCACCTATTAGAAATCCTGTGACTACTATGACTTTGTGGTCGTCAAAGAAGTGTCGGAGTTTGCGTGCGGTTAGAAGTACTGCATACAACAACTTCTGGATTTGAGGATACCTTATTTTTCAGGGCCCAAGGACTTCACTGATGAAGTAGACTGGATGTTGTATCGGGTGTGCATGTCCTTCTTCCACCCGCTCAACTACTAACGTGGTGCTTACCACGTGAGTCGTGCAGGAAATGTATAATAACAGATCTTCTGCTGGCTGATTCAGTGTGGCTCGGCGTGGTGGCTTGAGTACTAGTGGTGTGGTCAGGAACTTTTTTAGCGCCTCTAGAGCTTCTTGTGCCTCTGTGGTCCACTAAAACTTGTCCACCTTTTTGAGCAACTTGTAGAATGGCATGCCTTTCTCGCCTATCATTGATATGAATCTACTCAGGGCTGCCATGCTTCAAGTAAGCCTCTGTACCTTTTTCTGTGATCGCGGCGCTTCCATTCTCATGATGGCCTCGATTTTTTCTAGGTTGGCTTCGATTCCCCGGTGGCTGACAATGAATCCGAGTAACTTTCCTACTGGTACTCCGAAGACACACTTTTCTGGATTGAGCTTCCACCGGTATCGCCTCAAACTGTTGAAGGCAAGTTGCAAATCTTCGATGAAGTTTTCTGAGTTTTCTGTTTTGATCACCACATCATCGACATAAGCTTCCACCCGCTTGACCTAGTGATCGGCTAAGCATGTTTGAATAGCTCTCTGGTAGGTTGCTCCCGCATTCTTAATGCCTAACGACATGGAGGTATAGCAGAAGGCTCCAAACAGGGTGATGAATACTGTTTTCTCCTCATCTTCTTTTACCAAGCTGATCTAATGGTATCTAGAATAGCAGTCTAGGAAGGACAACATAGAGCACCCGACAATCGAATCAACCACCTGATCTATTATGGGGAGCCCGAAGGGATCCTTCGGACAGTGTTTGTTGAGATCGGTATAGTCGACGCACATGCGCCAATCCACTTTATTCTTTTTGAGTACAAGAACAGGATTTGCCAGCCACTCATGATGCAGCACTTCTCTAATGAACCCTACCGCCACTAAGTGAGCTAGCTCGGCGTGAATAGCTTCTCTCTTATGAGGCGTGAAACGACACAGCTTCTATCAAATCGGCGTCGCTTGAGGATAGACCTTTAATTTGTGCTCGGCCAGTTCTCTCAGGACTCCCGGCATATCCGCAGGTTGCCATGTGAATACGTCTCGGTTATCTTTCAAGAACCGGACGAGCGTGCTTTCCTATTTGTCATCGAGGCTGGAACTAACAATGGCGGTTTTGCGTTCATCAGCGAACCCTAGGTTGATCCTCTTTGTCTCTTCAGTCGGCCGCATAGAGGTCATGGCTTGAGCTTCATTCGTGGGTATCGCGAGGTCTCCCTCAGGCTTTGTGTTCGCCTGCGCGGAGGAAGTCGTTGGTGGTCTAGTAGTGAGGGCCACCTGGATGGCTCCCCGAAAGCATTCCGCGGCGCCTTGAAAGTCAGCGCACACGGTAATGATTCCTTGTGGTCCTGGCATCTTCAATATCATGTAAGAGTAGTGCGGAATAGCCATGAATTTTGCCAATCCCGGGCTGCCGATGATGACGTTGTATCTGTAGTCGAAACTCGCCACCTCGAACCTTAGAAACTCAGTTCTGTAGTTTTTCGAAGTTCCAAAGATGATGGGCATGTAGATGTGCCCGAGCGAGTACTCTCCTTCGATCAGCACAATGCGGAAGAAAGGGGTGTCTGACTCAGTGAGGTCTTTGAGTGCGACCCCCAAGCCCAGGAGCGTCTGGGGGGAGGTAACATTGATGCTGCTTCCCCCGTCCACCAGTACTTTCTTTACCCTGCTCTCTCGGATCACCGGATCGACGAGGAGCGGATACTTTCCAGGATGGTCGAAGTTAAGCCATTGATCTGCTCGACTGAAGGTGAGTGTATGCTCCGACCACCGATATGGAGTTGGAGCACTGGTGGTTGCCACCAGGACCCATCGATCATTGAGCTTTTGCTGCCTTCTATTCTCCTATGACCCGTGTCCTCCGAAGATGACGTTGACATCCCCATCAATGCGTGGGAATGCCCCACCCTCCCCCTTCCTGTTGCTAAGGTTGCCTAGGCTCTCTAGGCCCTCCTCGTGGTGGGGGAGGTGGTAGACACTGGCATGGTCGGCCATTCCTGATGGAATGCTTGAAGTCTCGGTAGTTCCGCAAGGTGTGGCGCATGTCCTTGTGGTACGGGCACTAGGCATCGAGGATGTCGTCCAGTTTTTGCTCGCCTCCATGGGGTGCCCCTCGGGCACGAGCGACGGGTGGTCAGGCGGCATAGACCTCCTCACGAGGCCTCTGCTCCCAATGCCTATCGGGTTGCTGGTTCACGTCGCACCGTGGTGCTGGTGGTGCAGGTTTCGCTCCCTCGATGAGGTCTTGGGCCCGCTCGTCAGCGGTGATGTAGAGGTCTGCTTCTCGAAACAGTTGTTCGAAGGTGGTCAGCGCTTTCTGTAGTAGGCTCGAACGAAGGCCGAGTCATTGGATCCCCGGTAGAAGACCTCAATCACCACCACCTCAGTGACCTCGAGGATATGATTTCTCATGGTTTGAAACCTCTGGAGGTATGATCGAAGTGTTTCATTCCCCCGATGCCTGATGGATTTGAGGTCCCATAGCTACGCCGGCTTGTCGGAGAGGGACTGAAAGTTGGCGATGAAACACCGACTGAAGTCACTCCAGTTGTCGATGCAATGTTGCGGCAGGTGTCGTAGCCACTATAATGCGTCCTGCCCAAGAATGATGGGCAAATATGCAGTCATTACATATTCAGTCGCCCCAGTGGCGTGGGCAGCTATCATATAGACAGCTAACCAGCCTCTCGGGTCCTGCTTAGGCTCGTACTTGTCGACAATGAAGAACTTAAAGTTTGGGGGCCACTGGATGGCTCTGAGACGCGGAGTAAGCGTGGATACTCCACACGTATCTTCTTGACGACGTTCATGGTACCGGTCCTGGGGAGGGGAGTCGGTGATGGGTCATCTCGACCGTCCTCGGGTCGGGCCACTGGTTGAGGCTGTGACCGACTCAACTCAGGTGGCGCAACTTCGAGCCGGGACGCCATGGTCCCGATCGTACTCCTCCCGACACCTTATCTTGTTTTGGTGTCGTCGGTTGCGAGAAGCATTGATAGAGCTCCACACGTCTCGGCGACTATTGATGGCGTGTCGTAAGTCAACCGGGGGATGACCGAGGGGTAGAAGGTGGTTGGCTGCCCGAGTGAGCAGTCGCCGATAGCCTTCAGCATCTAGAGTCCGTGGGAGGCCGTCAGCTATCTGAGCTAACACTCCTCCGACTTCACTCGGGGTGTTCATTGCACGAGCAAAGTCAGGGTTCTGGTTTCGAGCGAAGAGAGGGTTCTCTCGGCGTAACCTCGCTCCCTGCTCAGCTTGCTCACGATCTCGGTCTTGAGCTTGCCAGCGATCTCGTCAACGAGAATTCCTCCTTTCTATGAAGACCCGTTCGTCGGGAGTTTCTCCCACTTCCAAGACTTCATCCCGGGATATGGGTTGAGCCGGGTCCCGCTCCCCAGCCTTATGATGTCGTCGAATATTCCGGCGTCTGTTCCTCCATCGTCGAGCTTCTCGCTAGGGAGGTTCTTCCCCTAGCATGGTTGGCTCATCGTCGGAGATGGGGAGATGATTCCAATCTTCCCCTGATGAAGAGGATGTTGAGGTAGAAAGGAGTGGTCGTCACGAGTTTCTTTCCGTCCTCCTTTGAGGGCGAAGGTGTCGAAGAGATAACTCGACAGACTTCTACCCTTTTTCTAGGAGTGCTTGCTTCTTTCCTTCTCGTGATCCGTTCCACTCCTTTGTGGGCGAAGTGGGCAGTGGAGTCCTCCGGGCAGGCGAATTCTCGAACCTCGTCTTGCGAGAGGTAGTCGTCGCCCGAGGTTCAGGAGGTTGTGCTATCTGTTGTCTTGTTCCAGCTTCCTTGAGAATTCTCGAGGAAGACTTCTTCCCCGGTGGATCTGCTATGCGGCATAGAATTCCATTTTTGTCTGCTACGGACAAGATGGTCCCGAAGCAGAACATGGATCCAAGGCGAAGAGTGATCTTGCACTGGGAGGTGACAGCCATTGAGATAAGTTGGATCAACGACACACTCCCTACCTGGCGCGCCAGCTTTCGATGTTTGGAGCCCGACCGCACACCGGGGTTGCCCCTCGCGATGCTTTTGGGTAGGACAGTGCTGTTGACTGTAACTCAATGGTTCGTGCGAGATGCACAAGAGATGACAGGCGACTTTCTGTAGGTTCGGGCCGCTTTAAGATACGTAACACCCTACTTCCTGGTGTGGATCTTTATGTGGTGGGTTACAAGAGAAGTCTCCAATATGGAGAAAAGCTAGTGGGCTAAGTAGATGGTCGATGGAAATGATGGGGTACCCTCTAGGCCTTATATACTTGACCGTGGGGCATTACATGTGTGTATGATGATGATGTGTACCTATGTAATAGTGAACCGACTGAACTTATCTTCCTATAATCTTGCCGACCTATCCCTAGTTTGCTCCGATATTCAAGGCCGCCCTACGCGGGAAAGTCGGATCGGTGCTGCTGATAGCGCTTAAATCCACCGAGCCACTTGGGGCTGAGTTTGCTTCTTTCCCACGTCGGCCCATTCCACCAGCGGTTCTCCCCTGGCCCACGAAGGGATGGCCCTATGAGTTAGTAGGCCCAAAGCCCCTCACGAGGCCTTCTTGCCTCCTAGTGGACCCGGGGGATATCTGTCCCCCACACTGGGTCACCAACAAATCCTCTAGTGATAGGAACGGGGTGCCCGATCTTCTGTCAGGTGTAGGTAACTATCGATTTGGTGGAGATGTCACATAGACGATCTGGCTTCCAATCAACATGACTAGAACCCCACAATCGCAGCACCACTTATCCTCTGGTTATCAACCGTGCACTGCGCAATTGACCTCACCACGAGGGCTAATTCCTGCCTGAGAATCAAAGACACAAGCAAGAACAAGAAAGAACACAATCTAGAATATTGCGGATGAATGATTAAGCTCACAAGTTGGGGTCTCATAAACCGATCTACGGTGACTGTTCTCGATAGATCTAACTTAAGCAAAACCCTTGCCCTAATGTGGTGGCGGCTACTGATTATATAAGGGTTAGGAGCATGACTCCTTCCCTGGACGCGCCCTAATGGGCCCAACAAAGATACATGGCCCAAAGGCCAATTACAGTGTCGCAGCACCAAGACAGATTACGGACGTCGGTTTGGTCCTCCACCTTGATCCGAACGTCCTTGCTGGCCTTCCACCCCTCCAAGTCCTTCACCATGTCCTTGCTGGTCCTTTCCTTCATTCCTAAGTACAATTAATTCATTAGGTAGCACACTATTCTCAAATGCATAAGAATAAGTACAGAGGAACGAGCTCACCTGCAAATTCAATTGTCTTGTGCGTGCGCGAGTAATCGGACCTTGAACATCAACTAGGGGAGTGTTGTTTGTATCCATGGTAGTGATGTCCTCATCATCTAGGGTGATCACCGCGCTCCAATCGCCACCAAGCCGTCTAGGTGATGCCGATCAGCAAGAGTAACAAGCCATAGACTTTCACTTGACCAAGAGAAGCCTAATGCATGTGGTGTGTGCTCTATGTGGCTCTCACTTGCACTAATGAGGTCCTAACACGGGATTAAGATTTTCTAATCACCTCACTAGGCTTTGTGGTGCTTACAATGCTCTAGCAATGTGTGGGCTTTAATGTGGAGGGTATAAATAGCCCCACCCACCAAACTAGCCGTTACCTGACTGTTCTGCACATGGACGCACCAGACAGTCCGGTGCGCCACCGGTGCGCCAACGGTCAGCTCCAACAGCTAGTTATGACAGCTAGCCGTTGGGCTGACAGCGCACCGGACAGTGAACAGTACTTGTCCGGTGCCAACCGGACAATCCGGTGTGACCACTAAAATTCAACTTCTCAACTCATTGCTCTCGGGTTTTCTTGGGGGCAGAGGCGCTGCCCCCAGGGCTGGTTGGCCCCACTGTCAGTGGGCACATCGGACAATCCGGTGCACACCGGACAGTCCGATCCCCCTAAGACAGAAACTCTAATTCCTTTTTCTTTTGGTTTTTCTAAACCGTTTTCGTTCTAACTTGTGAGTGTGTTATAGAGTGACACCTAGCACTAGATGTGAGTGTGAATATACACCAACACTACACTAGAAATCTCTTGGTCAAACTACTCATCCAGAACCCCTCTTTATAGTATGGCTAAAATAAAAATAGAAGACCTAATTCTATACCAAGTGTCCGCAACTCCTTCGACACTCGGAATATGAAGACCTTCACCTTTTGATTCGTCTTTTCAGTCGTCGCTTCAAGTTCTCATCTCAGGGATTGTTTACACCATTGCAACACAACTTGTAATGCGACCTAACTTACCATTTACACTGCAAAACACACGTTAGTCACATATAATCTTATGTTGTCATTAATCACTAAAACCAACCAGGAGCCTAGATGCTTTCAATCTCCCCCTTTTTGGTGATTAATGACAACCCTACAAGAGTGTGAGAGTAGTTTGTTTGTTTTTCTGTCAATAGAGAAGATGGTTAGTTATACTCAATAATTTTGACAAAAGAAGCCGTGTAGTAAAATAGTAAGTATATAAGCGCATACACAACGTAAGTTTCTTGTTCATATAAGAATGAAATGAAATTCATAAACAAGAACTGAACGACTGGTGACAACATCATAGCTAAAAACATAATACACACACAATCATTAACAAACATCGAGAGCGTACCATAGAGTTTGTGAGTTAAGCGTCATACAAAAGTGGATCTAGTATAGATAGTATCAAGCATATATATTACATCAAAATATCAAAAGGCACTCCCAACTAACTCCCTAACCCCCTAGCTCTCACAACTAATATCTCTCCCCATTTGGTGTCAAACACCAAAAGGGTTACCCGAACCTACAGACCAGAAGAGGAAGGAGGAGGCAAAGGCACATTAGGTCGCGGTCGCGGTCGAGGCAGAAGTACAAACACGAGCTGAGGATCGAAGTCAGTCTCGGATCCAGGATCTATAGTAGAAGCTAGAGCTGGTACTGACTCTAATGTAGGCTGCGGTGTAGGATCCGCTGGAGCTAGAGCAGTCATGGACACTGCCACGGCAGCAGTGGTAACAGCAGACGCTGGTAGCACTGGTGGTTGAGCGTTGACAGGTCCGACAACCGGTGTCGAGAAATCCAGGGTGACTAGCCTGAGCAGAGAGATAGAAGGACCAAGAGAGTGGAGCGGGGGTCCTGACTGAAGAGCGGGAACAACAGCAGTCTGAATCGCTAGAGGAGGAGTAGACTACACTGGTGAAAGCTGAACACCGGTGTGCTAAAGAATATGCGTCATGAATGCCCGGTGCTCTGCCCTGTCTGCAAGGAGCTGCTGCTGGAGGGTGTCTTGGTGGTCCTGAATAGTCTAAAACATTGATAGCATCCATTCCGACATCTGCTACTGAATAGATGCCTGTCGGGCCTGCTCTGCTGCCAGATGAGCCTGCTGCTGAGTAAGAGACTGAAGAATAGCAGTCAGGGCAGGGTCAATAGCTAGAGGGGCAGCAGGAGCAGCACTAGAACTACCGGCCTCGTGATCATGGGAACAAGGTGGCATAGGAGGCAGTGGTGGGATCCCTAGGTCCTCATCATCATCGAAAGAAGAATCTATAATGGCACCCTGAGCCTCGAACTATCTAATAGCCTCATCCTCAGCCCTGATATCTACTACTGAAGCTGGCGTTGGAACTGGGTCCTTAGGAGTTGGGCAATAGAAGCCGAACTGGATTCGAGAAGCCTCGAGGGTGGTCTGGAACTGAGGAGGCCTGATCAGTTGCGCAACGATATGACAGAGGTAGTGGGCATACGGCAGCTGACGGTGAGCACGGAGACCATCCAACACTATATCCTCAATCTCATAGATAAGAAAATCAGCCACATCGAACTCTGAGTGAGAGATCATGGCACCAAGTAGCTAGAGCTAAATATGTGTAGTGGCCTCCCTAGATCCCATCCTAGATAGCAAAGTCCACCTCATCAGCTCATAAAGGAACTTCGCTACTAGAGTGGAGTCGGCAGGAGAACGTCGTGACCCATCTGTGAATAGAGGTCTGAACAGGGCAGCGACGTGAGCTGTAGCAGGTGCAACTCTGTCGTGAGGGCGACGGGGAGGATCTAACGTGCGTAGCACAAGCTGTGGAGCCTGGTCGTCGATCAGGAAATCCAAAGAGCTCTCTGATCTGGGTAGCATGCAGCCTCACATCCTCATGCTCAAAGCAGAACCTCAGCAACTGATGATTAGGGTCTATCCAAACTTTAGCATAGAATACTCTGACCCACTCCTCAATGTATCTGCCACCAGAGGTCAAAAGTGAAAGCAAACCTGGCAGATAAGAGAGGCGACCCTCGAACTCGGCACCGGCGGCTGACAGAAACACAGGGAGATCCAAAAGCCGGTGCTCCCTCAAAGCAATCTAACCTGACAACTGCGCCCTGAAGAAGGACTCCTCAGTCCTGGTGCTGAAGAGCGGTGCAGCTTCTAGGTCCCTCTGGGCTGGCAACCAAGACTCCATGGGTACGTGTCTGAACCGATGTATCTGGGCAATAGTGGCTTGCTGAAGATCAAGCAGACGCAGATCAGCAGCAAGCGGTCTCACCTCGATCTAGTCACGCTCCCTGAAGCAAGGTGGAGGAATAGGCGGTGCAGAAGCGGGAGCGGGAGCAGTGGAAGCGGGAGTTGGTGGACACAGCGGGCGTGGTGGATGGCTCGGGGGCAATAGGAGCTGGCGAATTAGGAGGTGGAGTGGAGACTATGGTGGAAGGAGTGGGGGAAATGTGGAGCGGGGCCAAAACATGAGGTGACGAACTCGATAGGCAATCTGATCAGAGGAAATCTAGAGCTGGCCTCCCCACTCAGCCTGGTCTACTGCTGTTGCCGCTGCAAGTGTTGAACGTGTGGCTCTGTCCATATGTCTCTTCTTCTTGCCCTCTTGCTGCTCAAGATAGACAGTCTTCCCCTTGACCTGTCTGAAGGGGTGAGGAGGGTCCTCGTCATCTCCTCCCCTTGATGGTGTGACATTCTTCATTTGCACCATCCTGACCTGATCGTTGCAAGGTAGAGTGAAAAGATAAGCGAGAGAGAGAGAAGTAGATAAGGTCTCAAATAGAGTGATAGCTACCTAGGAACTTCTCGAGAGAGAAAAGATCTTGGCAGGACAGGAAACATGCAAGCGAGCAGGCGAGCTCACTGAAATGACAGAAGAGGTGAGCATGTATTAGTCACATAGTCATAAGTATATGAAATGTGAATAAATAGATAGACAGAGAGTTACGACACAAAAATTGAGTGATTTGGAGAAACAGAGGTCAAATAGCGCGAGAACGACGTTTGAACAGTGAAATGTGCCATAGAGAGTTTGAAATTCGAAAAGAGGTATGAAATGACTTGGAATTGAGCCGATACTTCATGAATAGATATATATATGAGTGAATATGAGTGAAGTGTGTGCTTGGTTTAAAGTTTGGCAGAGAAAACTTATTTTTGGCACTCGCCTCAAAAAGGATTACTATAAATGTAGAGAGGTGGTGTAACAGGTGTCTGGGATATCAGATAGGTGTGAAATTTGGCAAGAGTGTTACTGGAAGTGGTAAGAGTGTGCTGGAAAAAGTTGGGGTCAATTTGAGCTATTTTGACTGGTTTGGACATTTCACCGAGCAACTGGCGTTCGGGGTTTTAGAGAAGCGGTGAAATGGCTATTTCAGTGGAAGAAACCCTCTCTAGGGAGCTCTAACCTGCAGGGGAACTCAATAGGGCACTAGGCACACACACATGTACTTGGATTCACATATTTGGAGTGAATTTGAGTAATTTTCAAGAGGTGGGAGTGAGAGTGTGCTTTAGTGCAGAGAACAGTCAGTTAAGAGAGATAGGAGAGGGGTTCTGCTCACCAGGGGAAGAGGGAAGACGAGCAGGGGCTGGAGGAGCTTCGCCAGAGCACAATCATCGGCGATCGCTGCCGGTGAGAAGGGGGGCATGGAGAGAAGGTGGAGATCGCCTAGACACGGTCGAGACAAAGCGCGGGGGGAAAGAAATGGATGCCTGGGCGCTGCTCGGGCAAGGAAAACCTTTTTAAAAACCGGTTATGGGCACACTAAACAGTCTACAGTGCCTGACCGGTGCGCACCAGACAGCGCACAGTAGCTGTCCGGTGAACCACCGGATAGGGCAACACAGGAACAGATCTTTGCGCGCCCAGCCGGTGCAAACCGGATTGTCCGGTGAGCCCAGACAGAGGGAATTTTGAAATTTTCTAGGAAATTTTGAACGAAACCAAATCCCAACTTATAAGCACACAAAAGAACACCTGTTGGGATAGGTATTGGTACCCTCACATATTCTCTCATATTTTTCAAAATATTTTGCCATAGGCTATATAGCTTTTAGAGAAAAATAGGCAAATGGTGAGATTTGCATTTGAGTTTTGCACTAGAGGTTTCATGAATGGATTGAGTTGTGAATACTCCCTTTAAGTGCAGTACCACATGCATATCTCAAAAACCAACAATTGCATGGTAAATGAAATTTAAGTACCAAAAAGCTTAAATGCTAGGACTTATCAAGTTTGAGCCCGAGTTAAGCTTTTTCACTCGCTTTGTTGGCGGTTATCTTAACTACGTTAGACAAGCCCTAGAGGCAATACACAAAATTTAAGTATGCAATGAAAGCTTGACATCACCATTTTATAATTAAGTAAAATTTTTGAGATCAAGAATATTTAGCTCATTCCTCAACATACAGAAGCGGGTTTTGTCTAAAGGCTTTGTGAAAATATCCACTAACTGATCTTCCGATCTCACTCGTGGCAATGTATTCCGCTTCGGTGGTTGACAATGCAACACTATTTTGCTTTTTAGAGGTCCATGAAACTAGTGATCTCCCAAGCAAGTGGTATCCTCTAGATGTACTTTTTCTGTGAATTTTGCAACCGGCATAATCCGAATTGGAATATCCAATTAAATCAAAAGTAGCTCCTTTGGGATACCAAAGGCCAACACTTGGGGTGTGCTTAAGATATGTAAGAATTCTTTTAACAGCGCGAAGATGAGCTTTCTTAGGATTTGCTTGAAATCGAGCACACATACAAACACTAAACATGATATCAGGCCTAGATGCGGTAAGATACAATAAACTACCAATCATGGAACGGTAGACAGTTTGATCAACCGGGTTACCTCACTCATCTAGGTCGAGATGTCCATTAGTAGGCATGGGTGTCTTGATTGGTTTGCACTTCTCCATATTGAATCTCTTCAACAAGTCTTTGGTGTACTTCTCTTGTGAGAGGAGTTCCCATCTTTCATTTGCTTGACTTGAAAGCCGAGGAAGAAGGTTAGCTCACCAACATTGACATCTCGAACTCCTTCGACATCAACTCACCAAATTTCTTGCAATGACAATCATTTGTCGAGCCAAAGATTATATCATCAACATAAACTTAACAAATAAAAATATCACCGTTATGTTTCTTTGTGAATAGAGTTGTGTTGACGGTCCCGATCTTGAAGCCCTTCTCAATGAGAAAATCGCGAGGACGCTCATACCAAGCCCTTGGAGCTTGCTTTAGCCCATATAGCGCCTTGGACAACCTGTAAGCATGATTAGGATATCTAGGGTCTTCAAACCCGAGTGGTTGCTCAACAAATACTAGTTCATTTATAAAGCCATTTTAAAATGCACTTTTTACATCCATTTGATAAAGTTTTATGTCATAGCATGATGCATATGCAAGAAGGATACGGATGGCTTCAAGTCGAGCAACTGGTGCAAAGGTCTCTCCAAAATATAAACCTTCAACTTGAGAGAACCCCTTTGCAACAAGTCTTGCCTTGTTCCGCATAATTACACCTTGATCATCTTATTTGTTTTGGAACACCCATTTTGTTCCAATGACCCTTGCATCTTATGGAGGCTTCTCTAGGGTCCAAACTTGATTTCGGGTGAAGTTGTTTAATTCTTCATGCATGGCATTCACCCAGTCTGGATCCTATAGTGCCTCATCTATACATGTAGGCTCAACACAAGAAACAAAAGAGTGATGTTCAATAAATGAAGCATATCTTTGAGAACGAGTAATAACCCCTTGTGAAGGACTCCAAGTGATTAGATCTTGTGGATGTGCTTGAAGTAGTGATGAGTTCCTCTTGTCAACCACTTGGGAAGAAGATCTTGGAGCATCAACATCTTCAGCTTGTACCCTTGCTTGTTCATGAGACAAATGTATCTTCATTTGCATACCTCTTATCTTTTTCATTATCATGCGGTACATTTGATGAAGAAGGCCTATCGATATTTTGCACCTCTTCTTCATCTTCTTTTGGTTTGATGGCGCCAATTGGCATGTTCTTCATAGCTTCCCTAAGTGGTTCATCACCTACATCATCAAGATTTTCAAGTGCTCCTTGGAAGCCATTAGTCTCATCAAATTCCACATCATATGTTTCTTTCACCATGTTAATGGCATGGTTGAATACTCGATATGCTTTGGATTTTGATGAATAACCAAGTAAGAAATTAATATCACAACGTCTTTGAAACTTCCCTAGGTGATGGTGTTTCTTGTAGATGTAACATTTGCATCCAAACACCCAAAAGGAGACGTATGGCTTTTTCCCATTTAGCAGTTCATAGGGAGTCTTCTCAAGTAGCCGGTGAGAAAATAGCATGTTTGATGCATAGCATGCAGTGTTGACAGCTTCAGCCCAAAACCTCTCCAGTGTGTTATACTCATCAATCATTGTTCTTGCAAGAGTGATCAAGGTCTTGTTCTTTCTTTCAACAACTCCATTTTGTTGAGGTGTGTATGTTGCAGAAACTTCATGCTTGATCCCAATTTCATCATAGTACTCTTGAATGTTGGTGTTGTCAAATTCCATTTTGTTGTCACTCCTTATTTTCTTGATTTTGTAGTCAAATTCATTTTGAGCTTTCTTGGCAAACTTCTTGAATATTGATGCAACCTCAGACTTATCATGAAGAAAGAACACCCAAGTATATCTTAAAAAGTCATCAACAATAACCAGACAATAGAGGTTGCCACCAGCACTAGCATAAGTTGTTGGTCCAAATAGATCCATATGAATTAACTCTAGTGGCCTTGACGTTGACATAAAAGCTTTTGTAGGATGAGTGTTAGCAACTTACTTTCCAGCCTGACATGCACTACAAAGTTTGTCCTTTTCAAATACAACATCCTTCAGTCCTCTAATCATGTCTTTCTTTAGAACATTCTTGAGTGTGCTCATTCCAACATGTGCAAGCCTTCTATTCCATAGCCATCCAAGAGATGATTTGGTAAAGAGGCAAGTAAGTCCTTAGGTTTGCATCTTCAGAAGAGAAATCGACTAAGTATAGGTTGTTGTATCTAAATCCTTTGAATACCATTGACTCATCATCCATCTTAGACACAACAACCTCTGTATGAGTGAATAAGCATTGAAGGCCAAGATCACAAAGTTGACCCACTAATAACAAGTTGAAGCTTAATGGTGCAACCAAGAGAACATTTGAAATTGCCACCTTGCCAAGCCCTTAAGCTTTTCCTTTTGAATTATCCCCAAAAGTGATTTTATCTTGTTCATCAACATTTTCATCAAGTGAGGTGAACATCTGTGGGTTGCCAGTCATATGTTGAGTGCATCCACTGTCAATTACCCAATGGCTCCCACCGGTCTTGTAGTTCACCTACATGAATAAATAAATCAAGCTTCAATTTTGAGGGCCCTATTTTGCATAGGACCAGTAACTTTCTCAATCAAGGACTTTGCAACCCAAATTTGTCTAGGTCTACTCTTGCTTGGTGGACCTAGGAATCTTACTTTAATTTTTCCATTTGCTACTTTCTTAGAACATAATGAGCATTGAAAGCAAATGGTCTTGAGTGCTTTAGCAAGGGAGTTGGTGGTGTGGCTTTGCAGTTGTGGGAAAAATGTCCTTTTCCACATTCAAAGCACTTGATTGGCTTAGGAGTCTGTTTTGCCTTGTATTGACTTGTTGCTTTCTTTTGCACAAAAGAATTGTATCCAATACCAGTCTTATTATTTTTCATAACAATGTTCATGAGTAACTCATTTTGAAAGTATTGGCCTTTGTTGAACTTTTCTACACTTGTGGCAAGATGTTCTTTCTCAATCTTAAGTTTCTTGACTTCATCTCTAAGCCTTTCATTGTCCACTGCCAACTCATTATTAATGTCATTGCTTTCTAAGGCAACTTTTCCTCTAGTGGTTGCATCTGTCAAATACATCTTCAATTTCTGGTTCTCTAGTGTCATGACATCAACTTTTTCAATCAATTCATTATGAAGACTAGACTGATCAACTTGGCTCAAATCATCACATGAGGTTGCTACATCAATCTTAACAACAGGGTTAATAGCCTCATATGTATTACAAGATAAAAGCTCATTTGCAATAAGAAGATTATCATAGTCAATTTTAATTTTTGTATAATCTTCATTTACTTTGACAAGTCTATCTTTCAACTCCCTATTTGCTTCACTTAATATTTCACATTTATCTTTGGCATCTTTAAGGGAGGTTTTGAGCTCATTTTTAGTTGATGACATAGTTTTATTTTCTTCTTTCATTTCTTCACTAGCTTTAACAACTATGTCATACTTTGCAGTTAAGAACTCATTTTCATCTTTTAGCCTGTCACATTTAGCTTTTGACTTTCTAATGATTTGAGTGTATTCTTTAAGTAAGTCAGCTAATTCATCATAAGAAGGAGAAGAATACTCGTCATCACTATCACTATAACTATCATCAATAATATCATTCTCAAGTTGTACCTTCTGTTCATCTTTAGCCATGAGGCATAGGTGAGAAGTGGATGAGGGTGATGGTGGTGGTGAAGAGAAATCCCCAGCGATGGCGGCAACCTTTTCATCATTCTTCTTCACTTGAAGAAGACCCACTTGAGGATTCAATGTCAGTGAGCCAGTCACCAACAATATATGTTTTTTCCATTTTTCTTCTTATGGAATCTTTTGTGCTTGCCTTCCTTCCTCTTGAAGAATTACTTTTCTTTCTTCTCATCATCATTGTTATCATCTTTCTTGCCCTTGAACTTGTTCTTCTTGGGCTTGTTGCATTGATGAGCAAGATGACTGAGTTCTCCACAATTATAGCAGTCCATCTCAGAGATGGGCTTTCTTTTGCTGGAGAAGAATTTCTTCTTTCTTGAATCAAACTTGATGCCTTCTCGATTGAGTTTCTTCAATATTTTGGTGGTCTTTCTCACCATAAAGGCAATATTTGTATTAAGATCATCATCACTTGAGGATTCTTTCTCAACTTGCATTTTGGCCTTCCTTTTCTTTTCTTGGCCAATTTTGAGGGCAAGTCTTTTCTCTTGGAAGAAGACCCATCCTTGTCATTTACGTACATATACATTTCATGAGCATTGATCTTTCCCAATATTTGAGTTGGAGTAGCAATTGAAAGATCCATTTGATTTAGTACAGTGACAATGTGTCCATATTTGTCAATTGGGAGGACACTGAGAATCTTCCTCACAACATCCGGTTGTGAAATTTGGGTGAGCCCCAAGCCATTGACTTCCTCTACAAGAATGTTAAGTCGTGAGTACATATCATTAGCATTCTCATTTGCAAGCATTTCAAAAGAATTTATTTTTTCATTGCAATGTGATATCTCTCATCACGCTCACTTTTAGTTCCTTCATGTAGAGCACAAATATCCATCCACAAATCATGAGCATTTCTCTGATTTCTTACTCTATTAAAAACATCTTTGTAAAGGCCTCTAAAGAGAGTGTTTTGGCCTTAGCATTCCTTTTTTCATAATTATACTCATCACGTACAATATTTGTGGGATCTCTTGGTTCGAGGAACCCTTGAGTGGCGGCTTTATAGACACCAATGTCTATAGCCTCTAAGTAAACTTCTATACGAATTTTCCAATAAGGAAAATCATCACCATCAAAAACAGGAGGATGTCCATACCCGCCTGACATCGCTGTTCTAGCGGTTAAGCTAATCTAGGAGCATCAAGGCTCTCATACCAATTGAAAGGATCACGATGCCCAAGAGGGGTGAATTAGGCTTTTCTAAAATTCAACTAATATTAAACCCTAAGCAATAGCCCAACTTCGCCTAACTACTAGCAATAAGTAAATACTACTAAAAAAACAACAACCCTAAGTCATTACTTCAAATACTTGCTAAGCAATTGAACAAATTGAAATGCTCAAATTAAATGCGGAATGTAAAGCAAGGTTGAGAAGTGTAACACCCTGAATTTAGGGGTATAAAATTTCTTTCTAAATATCTACCAAATTCAGGTGTTACTCTTGTATCTCTCTCTAATTTCTCTCTCTCTTTTCCTTTGAGTAGATTTAGCTTAATTAGGGAAGGATTAATTATTTATTTTTGCCAAAACATTATGAGTCATGAAATGTTGCATCATGTTGAGCTTAAATATTCTTTGAATTGTTGCACATGTTTGAATTAGTTTGAATTTGAAACTTGGTTTGAATTTGAATTGAAAACCCTAGAGAAAATATAATAGAAAAGTAATTAGAAATTCTAGGAAAAATATAAAATCCCAATTCAGCCCAAACCGGCCCAATCCAGCCCAGCGGGGCCGCGCGCGCACGCCTGCGCCGCCTGACAGGTGGGCTTCACCTGTCAGCGGCAGTTTCCCTCAGCGCGCGCCATTTCCCCCTCTCCCTCTGGCCAGTGGGGCCGCTCTGTCGGCACCAGTTGCCCTTGCCCGCGCGCCCCTTTCCCTCTCTACCTCGCCGGCCCACCTCGTCAACGCGCCGAACCGTTTCCCCGCGCGCCTGCTCCCTCTCACTGCGACGTGGGACCGTCCTGTCAACTCCGCCTTCCCCGCGACCCGCCGTGGACCAGCAGCACACACGCACGCACGCTGAGATCCCCGGCCACGTCGCCCACCTACGCACCCCAGCTCCCTTTTGAGCACCGCTCGCACCCGCACTTGCTTCCTTGTCCCATTTCGTGCAGGCTCGCTCTCTCTCGCGCTCTGCCCTCGCTGCTCGACCATGCTGGAGACCCACGCCCGCTGTGCCGGTTACCTAGCCCGCCAGAAGTCGCGCCAAGCGACCCCGAGCTTTGCCCCGAGGTGAGACACCTGTTCCCAGGCTCGGTTTCTCCAATTATGCTTTGTCGTCGGCCAATTTTGGCTTTGCCGAAGTTCGACCGCGACGGTCCGCCACGCCCGCATGGTGAACGGCTGAATTAGCCTGGTCCGGTGCCCCTGCGTCAGTCCCTGATGTTCCCCTCACCCTGCTAAAATTAGTCCAGGCCCTATCGCGCCTCAGACCGCCCTCTCCTCGGCCACGATTCCTCACCGGAGTTGCCCCGACCCACCCGAAGCCTTTCCTCCGCCGTTCTCCCCTCTCTGACCCCGGTCTTGTGGCCAAAGGCCCACCAGTGAGTTCGTCGAGTCTTCCTCTTCGTTTCTGGCCAAAGCCCCACCAGTGAGTTCGCCCGCAGCCATCAACCCTCCCGGTGTTGATCTCCACTGTCCGATTCGGATCCCACGGCCCAGATCACGAGATACCGCTTCGTGCACGCGCGCCCTGCGTCCGGACCCACCTGTCGGCCGCCTGTGCCTGTAGCACCAGGCCCAACTGGTCAGTCCGCCTCCCCGCCTCAGTCGCTGACCGCCCTAGCCTGCTGGTCAATGCGCGCCCGCGCGGTGCCTGCGCGCTCGCCCGCGGATTTGTTCTCAGCCGTTGATCTCTGATCCGATGGCCGACAAAGCCCGATACCCCTTCACACGGTAATTTTGTTAAAGAGACCCTCGGTTTGTTTAGAATCAACCCGCTATCCCTGGTTTTCGCGCGCAGGCCCCTAAGATCTTGCAGATTGAACCCTAGGCTTTTAAATAATCATAGAATTAGACCTATTTTCATATTTCAAACTTCAAAACTTGATTATTTCATATCTTTTTCATATGAACTCCAAATTTAGTGATTCAAATTGCAAAATGTTCATAGGAATATTCACTGTTTAAATAAATTATGTTCATTCATAGTCTGCACACTCTAATTTTTTGTGTCTAACTATAGATTAGTATATGTATTGATTTATTCACTTAATAAAATAAATAAAAAGGGAACCCTAGTGGTTAAACAATATTTAATCTTGTGAGATTAATGTGTATTACATGAATTTATCTCTGGTTTAACTTGTATGTCTCATTAAAATGAATAGAATCAGATTATGTAATCTTGGACAACACTTAAAGAATAATCAACTAGTAAATGAGATTAGTTCACCCTATAATTTAAACTCCCTTTTGAGTTTATATTTTTCCTTTTGAGATGTGTTCCAATGTTTGTACATGATTGATGTACTGTTCCTTTGTCATTTACCATATGTATTGAATTCATGATCGCTTTATTTATACAACGAGCAGACCATGGTTCCTGAGTTTGTTGTTGAAGATCTTCCTGAGCAACAACCTGGTGAAGGCAAGTGTCCTCTAACCTATTATGTCCTACATACTTTATAATTCACTGTCCCGCATTACATTATTGAAACCTAAGGATTGATTAGTCTCTATTTACTTATCCTTGTTTACCTTTTTGGGTTAATCATGGTTAGCTTATGCTATTGCTTCAACTTAATCAATGAACATGATGTGAACATGTAACTCCCTGAATTTGGGGGTAGAATTTTTCTTCTTTAATACTCACCAAATTCAGGCGTTACTCTCTTTTCTCATCCTGCTTCGCTCCTTCTTCCCATTTTCAAAGCAATATAACGACTGGTGTCTGTATCGCGTGTAAACAAAAACCTAAGTTGACATGGGTGTTGCATCATGCCGAAGCATATTTCTTTTGTCTGATGTTGTGTTTTATCGCGCGTCCGTCTCACCTCGTTTCGGATTTCGATTCGCTATTGGTTTCCGATCAGTGGTCGTGCGTGCAGTGGGTTTTCGGCCCGCGACGCGACCAAGCCTGACCTGACCCAACCTGACCCGGCCCGGTGCTCCCCGCGCGCCCCTGGCGCCCATTCCCCCCCCCCATGCATGCCCCCCCTCTCCCTTTCTCTCATTTAATTTTTCCTGCGCAACAACTCCCTCTCCCTCTCTTCCACTTCTCTCCCACCTCGTGTCCAAGGTGTGATCCGGTGACGGTTATCGCCGGATTTTGGATCCCAAGGTGAGTTTCCCCCTCCCACTCCCTCTCTCTCTCCCTCCCCCTCCCCTTACTTCTCCCCCGCACGGCGCCCCCAGCCCTCCCCTCGACCGCGCCCCTACACCAAGACAAGTTTCTGCAGCTGTCCCGCTATGCTCCTGAATATGTCAACACAGACGCCAAGAGGCAGCATCATTTCTTGAGAGGCTTAGTCGATCCCTTGCACTATCAACTAATGAACCATACCTTCCCCACATTTCAGCATCTAATTGACAGAGAAGAAGCGCAAGGAGATGGAGGATCGCAAGCGCAAGATTGGTGGACCTCAGCCTGGAAGTAGCAATCGCCCCTGTTTCTCAGGCATCCCACCTCAGTCGTTCAAGCAGAATCAGCGCCCGCCTCAGCAGTAGTTTCAGAGGCAGTACCCCCAGCATCAGCAGCAGAATCGCCAGAACAGTCAGACAGGAGGAAGTCAGTTCTAGAGGCAGAATCAGCAGGCACCTCGCCTCCCCGCCCCAGCAACCAACTAGAGCAGTCAAGCAGCCCTAGTGCAAGGCAGAAGCAGAGCATGTTTCCATTGTGGAGAGCAAGGCCATTGTGTGATGCATTGTCCAAAGAAGGCAGCCCAACAACAGTCAGGCCCTAGTGCCCCAACGAAGCAGAATGTGTCTGGGCCAGGAGCAGGCAACCGCGTCCAGACACGCTACAACCATGGGAGACTGAACCATTTGGAGGCTGAAGTGTTCAGGAAACATCGGGCATGATAGTAGGTATGTTTCCAGTCGATTCTCATATTACAGAAGTATTATTTGATACTAGAGCAACGCATTCATTTATTACTGCATCATGGGTAGAAGCGCATAATCTTCCAATAACTACCATGTCAACACTCATTCAAATTGATTCAGTCGGTGGTAAAGTTCGAGCCGATAGTGTTTGCTTGAATGTAAGTGTGGAAATAAGGGGGATAGAGTTTCCCGCTAACCTCATAGTAATGGGTACTCAGGGAATAGATGTCATCCTAGGGATGAATTGGCTAGATAAGTACCAAGCAATTATCAGTTGTGATAAGAGGACAATTAAGTTGGTGTCTCCACTATGAGAAGAAATGGTGGCTGAGTTAGTCTCACCTGAGCCAAGGAAAGGAGGTTGTCATCAGATGACTATTGATAGCAAGGAGACAGATTCACTCGAGACTATCAAGGTTGTGTCAGAGTTTCCGGATGTGTTCCCGAAAGACTTACCAGGTATGCCACCTAAGCGGAAAGTTGAGTTTGCCATAAAGCTTCTTCCTCGAACCGCCCCCATTTCTAAAAGAGCTTACACGGTATTTGGACCCGAGTTGGTTGAGCTCAAGAAGCAAATAGATGAGCTGTCAGAGAAAGGTTACATCAGACCAAGCACCTCACCTTGGGCCGCCCCTGTCCTGTTCGTGGAGAAAAAGGATGGCACTAGGAGGATGTGCATCGATTATCGAGCTCTGAATAAGGTCACAATCAAGAACAAGTACCCCTTGCCTAGAATAGAAGATCTGTTTGACCAGCTGAGAGGAGCCAGCGTGTTCTCAAAGATAGATCTGAGGTCAGGTTATCACCAGCTTAGGGTTCGACCTTCAGACATTCTGAAGACAGCATTTATTATCAAGTATGGACTATATGAGTTCACCGTTATGTCTTTTGGCCTGAAGAATGCACCAGCCTTCTTCATGAATCTGATGAACAGTGTATTCATGGATTATCTCGACAAGTTCATGGTGGTATTTATTGATAACATTCTTATATATTCTCAAAGTGAGGAGGAGCATGTGAATCATTTGAAGATGGTATTGCAGAGATTGCGAGAGCGCCAGCTGTATGCCAAGTTGAGCAAGTGCGAGTTCTGGATTGATGAAGTCCTATTCTTGGGTCACATAATAAACAAAGATGGATTGGTTGTGGATCCAAAGAAAGTGGTAGACATTCTGAACTGGAAAGCGCCAACAGATGCTCGAGTAATCAAGAGCTTCATTGGAATAGCCGGGTATTATCGGCGATTTATTGAAGGATTTTCGAAGATTGAGAAACCGATGATAGCTTTGCTAGCCAACAAAGTGGAGTTCAAGTGGACCCATAAGTGCTAAGAAGCCTTTGAAGCGCTGAAGGAGAAGTTGACTACAGTGCCTGTCTTAGTCTTGCTTGATGTGCACAAGCCATTCTTGGTGTATTGCGATGCTTGTTACACTGGCTTGGGATGTGTATTGATGCAAGAGGGAAGAGTTGTGGCTTACTCGTCCCGGCAACTGAAAGTTCATGAGAAGAATTATCCAATCCATGATCTAGAGTTAGCAGTAGTGGTTCATGCACTGAAGACATGGAGGCACGATCTGTACGGGCAGAAATGTGATGTTTACACAGACCACAAGAGTCTGAAGTACATATTCACTCAGTCGGAGCTAAATATGAGGCAACGAAGATGGTTAGAATTGATCAAAGACTATGAATTGGGGATTCACTACCATCCAGGCAAAGCGAACGTATTGGCGGATGCTTTAAGCAGAAAAAGTAAAGTCAATATGATGGTCGCTCATCCGATGCCCTATGAATTGGCCAAAGAGTTTGATAGGTTGAGCCTTGGATTTCTGAACAGCATGCGAGGAGTAACAGTTGAGTTAGAACCCACCTTAGAGCGAGAAATCAAGGAAGCATAGAAGAATGACGAGAAGATCAGTGAAATCCGGCAACTGATTCTAGAAGGAAGAGGCAAAGACTTTCAAGAAGATGCAGAAGGTGTGGTATGGTTCAAGGACAGCTTTTGTGTTCCCAATGTTCAGTCCATTCAGGAGTTGATCCTCAAGGAAGCTCATGAGATAGCTTATTCCATACACCTTGAAAGTGAGAAGATGTATCAGGATCTGAAGAAGAAATTTTGGTGGTACGGAATGAAAAGGGAGATCGCAGAGCATGTGACCATATGTGATAGTTGTCAGAGGATCAAGGCAGAGCATCAGAAGCTAGCTGGGTTGTTGCAGCCGTTGCGAATTCCTCAGTAGAAATGGGATGAAATCGGGATGGATTTCATAGTCGGATTGTCTCACACTCGAGCTAGCTACGATTCTATCTGGGTAGTGGTGGACCGCTTAACCAAGTCAGCCCACTTCATACCTATCAAGACTAGCTACAGCAGTGCAGTACTGGTGGAGCTATACATGTCTCGGATCGTTTGTCTCCATGGTGTACCAAAGAAGATAGTGTCAGACAGAGGAACGTAGTTCAACTCTCATTTCTGGCAGCAATTACATGAAGCCTTGAATACACATCTGAATTTTAGTTCAGCATATCATCCATAGACAGATGGTCAGACTGAAAGAACTAATCAAATACTCGAAGAGCTTGTGTGTTGCAAGATCAGTCTGGATGGGACAAGAGGTTACCTTATGCAGAATTCTCCTATAACAACAGTTACTAGGCTAGCTTGAAGATGTCACCATTTTAGGCGCTTATGGAAGGAGTTGTAGAACTCCGTTGCAATGGGATCAGCCTGGAGGAAAACAAGTGTTTGGGCCAGACATTTTGCTTGAAGCTAAAGAGAACATCAAGATGGTTCGGGAGAATCTAAAGATAGCGCAATCAAGGCAGCAAAGTTATGCAGACACAAGGAGGGAGCTGAGTTTTGAAGTCGAAGATTTTGTCTACCTGGAGGTATCGCCTATCAGAGGAGTCAGAAGATTCATAGTCAAAGGCAAGCTAGCACCCCGGTATGTTGGTCCGTATCAGATTCTCGCAAAGCGTGGAGAAGTGGCCTATCAGCTCAATTTACTAGAAGAATTGTCAACGGTGCATGATGTCTTTCATGTGTCTCAGTTGAAGAAGTGTCTGCGTGTGCCAGAAGAGCAGTTGCCAGTGGAAGGTCTGGAAGTCCAAGAAGACTTGACCTACATAGAGAAGCCAACGCGGGTTCTTGAGACTGCAGACAGGGTCACCCGGAGGAAAACTATCAGAATGTGCAAAGTCAGATGGGGTCACCACTCTGAGGAAGAAGCAACATGGAGCGTGAAGATGATCTGATGGCCAAGTATCCCAAACTCTTTGCTGGCCTACCTTGAATCTCGAGGGCGAGATTCTTTTAAGGGGGATAGGTTTGTAACGCCCTGAATTTGGGGGTAGAATTTTTTTCTTCTTTAATACTCACCAAATTCTGGTGTTACTCTCTTTTATTTTCCCGCTTCGCTCCTTCTTCCCATTTTCAAAGCAATATAACAACTGGTGTTCGTATCGTGTGTAAACAAAAACCTAAGTTGACATGGGTGTTGCATCATGCCGAAGCATATTTCTTTTGTCTGATGTTGTGTTTTATCGCGCGTCCGTCTCGCCACGTTTCAGATTTTGATTTGCTATTGGTTTCCGATCGGTAGTCGTGCGTGCTGCGTGTTTTCGGCCCGCGACGTGACCAAGCCCGACCTGACCCAACCCGGCCCGGCCCGGCGTGCCCCGTGCGCCCCTGGTGCCCATTCCCCCCATGCACGCCCCCCTCTCCCATTCTCTCATTTGATTTTTCCCGCGCAACAACTCCCTCTCCCTCTCTTCCACCTTTCTCCCACCTCGTGCCCTAGGTGTGATCCGATGACGGTTATCGTCGGATTTTGGATCCCAAGGTGAGCTTCCCCCTCCCCCTCCCTCTCTCTCTCTCTCCCTCCCCTCCCCTTTCTTCTCCCTCGAACGGTGCCCCCTGCCCTCCCCTCGGCGTGCCCCTGCGCGGCGCCCCCTGCCCTCCCCTCGCCCGCGCGGCTGCGTGGCGCCCGTACCTTGCCCCGACGTGGCCTCGCCTGGCCCCCTGCGCGGTGCCCATGCCCCGCCCCGGCGCGGCCCCGTCCGGCCCTCGTGCGGTGCCCTCGCCCCTCCCCGGCGCGGCCCCTGTCCTGCCCCGGCGGCGCCCCTTCCTGCCCCGGCGCGGCCCTTGCCCGCCCCGACGCGGCCCCATCCCGCCCCTGTGCGGGCGCCCCTGCCCGCCCCGGCGCGGCCCCGTCCCACCCCTGCGCGGCGCCCCTGACCTGCCCCGGTGTGGCCTCGCGTGCCCCGGCGTGGCCTCGCGCGCCCAGGCATGGCTCACGCATCCCTGCCGTGCGCAACGCGTTCCCGCACGCGTAACCCCAACGCGCGCGGTGATTAAATTTTGGTTTTAATTTATTTTAAGTTTAGTTTAATTAACGTGCTGCGTCGCGCGCTTCGTCGCGTGACGATTTAGTTAAAATCCGGATTTATTAATGTGCTGTCGCATGCTTCGTCACGCGGCGATTCAATTTAAGTTTAGGTTATTTAATGTGTGACGTCACATGTTTAGTCGCGCGACGTTTTGTTTCAAATTCAGTTTAAGTGACGTACGATGTCGTGTGCTTCGTTGCGCGATGCTTGACGTTATTTTCTATAATTAATTCAAGTGTCTCGTCGCGCGATTCGTCACGCGATGATTTGTTTTATTTCAGTTCAGTCCAAGTGTTGTGTCGTGCGCTTCGTCGCGCGACGACTCATTTTATTCTCAGTTTAGTTTGTATTGTGTGTTTCGCCGCGCGACAATCCTTTTAATATTTACCTTAAAATCTATTTCTACTCCATAAGGACACAACGTGGGCGTCCACACCTTACCATGCCCCCGCTCCCGGAAATCTCGCCACCCCACCAGTCGACCCCGCGCCCCCGTCCCCGGAAATCTCGCTGTCCCGCGGTCGCGGCCCCAAAACCTCGCCTCCCTCCCCCACATCCTCTTGGAGACAGACGCTAGCGAGCATCGCGGGGATTTCTCCCTAGAGGCGGTTGCCTGAGAGATCGACCACGTGGAGGTGGCGCAACACCCAGGTCGTGGGCCGGAGAGCGCGTGGGATAGGAGGGCGAGCACACGAAACGCCCTACCCGCGCCACGGAGGAAAGGGCGGGGTGCTGACTCCAGTGGTTGGAAGGAGGCGGCGCGACCTCGACCTCACCAGCTTCGTCGGGTCCTCCTCTTCTCTGCCGCCGCGTGTGCCTCCGTGCCCTCTCCGTCGGCCGTCGCGCGTGCCTCCTCAGCGTCCCTGCATCACTTCCACCAGCCCTCCCCACACGCGACGATAGGGTCGTCGTCGTCCCGGCTCCGCGTCGGCCACGCCCGAACGACCGTCTCCATGTCGTGTCGTCTCCAGTTATGCGGGTGAGGCTGGATAAGGTCATGGGGTTCCAATAAGGTGCAGCTCCATTTGTCCCTCCACCCCACCCGCCAGTCAACTCTCGAGCGTGAGATCCGCTCGCTCGCCTACCCCATGGCGCCTCATGGCCGCTCAAGCGGGGATCCACCCGCTGGGCATCTCCTCGACCTGCGACAGCAGTGAGCCAGCGAGGCGCCGTGATGGAGGAGCTCAGATCTAGGTCGTACAAGGCGCACAAGAACAACATCAAGAAACCCACGTGCGGCTGCCAGACCTCCACCAAGAGGGTACGTACTTCCTTTTCCTTGCTTCTCAAATCTCAACTATGCTAGATCTGAATGTGCTTCCTTTTCCTTGCTTGTCAACTATGCCACTCCTCGTCTTCCTCTTGAGGCCTTCTCTAGATTCGATTCTTCATCTCTTGATTTCTTGGCGGAACCGCAGGTGACTAGGAGCAGGAGCAAGAGGGATTCAGGGCTAAGTTGAAGAATTACTTGGCGCATAACCAGTCGTACAAGGCGCAAAAGAACGGCATCAAGAAGCCAAGCGCCACCGCCAGACCTCCACCAAGGGGTGTACGTGCTTCATTTTTCTTGCTTCTCAAATATGCTAGATCTAAATTTGAAAACTAGCATTCCGCTAAAACGTGTTGTTTTTTTGCTTCTATTATTATGTATGTATAGCTTTTTTATGTCAATCAGGGGAGTATTCAGTTTTTGGTTGAGTTGTTTTAACCTCAATACAATCCTTTTCTGTTTAGGTTCTTAACAAAGCTCATGATGATGCTCAGAGCCGTGCTCAGAATAACGGAATCTGAAAGCAACAATTTGAAGGCTATGGTCACTTTAGACTCAAAAGGCAGTTTCATTAGCATTTAATTAATATACGTGTAAATGAAATGTTAATGGAATGGTCACTACAGGCTCACTGCATTCCCAATCCACATTGGGTCTTACTGGATTGGGAATGCACATGCACAGTATACCACTCGACACATCAGGTCATGTTATTTTTGAACAAATTATTTATTTTTCAATTCAAGTTTGTCCCATTGAGTCTAACTAGATTCTGAGTGTGATCTTAGCTATCACCAGGGGACAAAGCATAAACACTGATAAATCTTTTATCGTATATGTGTCTCCCCAGTCAAGAGCATCACTAGCTACATTCTCTGGTCTTTCCCAGTCACAGGTAATTACATGACCTTGCCATATCCATTCCCTTGTCATAATCATTACCCTGGCATATATGCTCATACAAATGTTTCCCACGATTTATTTATTTTCAAAACACAATTGAAAGGTTGCACTTCAATTATGAGAACTAAATCTAACTCTTTTAAATTCAGGTCCTCAGAAAACTGAATGCTTAACATCTATATGGTTTTATACGAATTTATATATAATCTATCGGTAGTATGTAATAAAAGCTACGCATCTATAGCCCCACATAAGCTCTCACCGCACTCATCTTTGTGCATTTTTCTTGGCTTTAGCTCTGATTAGGCCTCCAAATTAATTGGATTTGGGTGTCTGATATTTTCCAGTCTGTGCTATGTTTTGGGTTATATTGGATCTTGAGTGATAATTTCTATACCAGAGTATTTAGATTTATAACATAAGGACAATATCAATATCTCAGATTTATCATAAAATAATTCAATATTATAGATACCTAGCTATTGTTGGCAACCTTCATATACGCCCTTTTGACGCTCAAATAGCCCCCAACTAAAAATAAATTGTTGGATGTACCAATAAAAATAATTCTAGCTAACCACTTATTCTTGTGCTGACTGTTGCATGGCCTCACACCCTCTTACAATGAGCACAGGGACATTCAGGTTCTCTACCATGATGATGGAGTGAAAGATAGCCCCTCTACAAATGGCAGCAAAGAGCAACAGGGAAGAAGGCCAGCGCTAGACTGCAAACGGGCTCGGTTCGCTATGAAGGATACTAGAAGGCAAACTGTTTGCTAGGCAAAAACCTTCCTATGGATCTCCATGAGTAGTGTGAGCTTGAATGTCGTTAAACTAACTTTTCTTGATATCGTTTTCTTTGCAACAAACTAGTGCCTATTGTCGATCAATCTAAGTTATAGAATATTTTAGATCCAACCACATTCTTCATGACCTTGGATCAGCTTGAAGGCCACTCTTAGCATTTCCATTGATCCATTGATCAGCATTAAGCATGCACTAATAATGGTTCATCGTTGCAGAAGTCGAGGAGTAGATCAAATGGCTAAATGGAGAGGCAGAAAAAGACATATTGAATTTTGATCCTGTAGATGAACCCATTAGACAGCCTGGTTTTGCGCGGGTATGCTGCTTATGTCTCTTTCTATAATATGTGAATGTGATAAGGCATTTAACACAATCAGTAAACATTGTGGTTTCAGTTTCATTGAATTTTAGAAGGCTAGAGAGTGAATTTTATTTGTGGCACCGGCGACTACGAAGCGCTGGAGCTGGAGGATCTCCCGCTGCGCACACCGGCCCAGCAGACGCCCACGCCCACGAGGATCGGGAAGCTCATGAGCCGCACCGCGCAGAACATGTCGCTCTCACCGGTGGTCCTCAGGGCCACGACGGCCAACGACGGCAACTGCGCTCCTCCTCCACCTCCGGTGGCTGTACAGCCAGCACCACACATGGTGAGGTGCGCGGTAGCGGCAGCACACGAGCAGCTTCCTCCGGCGCGCAAGGACGGCAGTGGTGACCATGAAGCCGGGGTCGAGCTCGTGCTCAACTTCAGTAGCACACACGCCGTGCCTTCCGCGCGTCACCTGGCCACGGTCTTCAGCCGATTCGGGCCTGTCAAGGAGGTCCGGGCAGACAACTCTACCGCTCTGGTGGTCTTCGACAGTGGTGCGCATGCTATTGTAATCTTTTGTCTAAGCACAAACATTCTTGTTGCTTATGAGCTTTTTGTTTCTACAGCAATGTGCTACTAATTGTTGGAAAGCGGAACGAAACAATCAAACATCAGGGCAGAGCTCTAAATTTGTATTGTCTTTTATGGTGAGCACACAAGCTGAAGCCTCACTTCATTGCACCTGCAACTATTTTGTGCCTTTGTAAGATATATATTGTTTTTATATAAATTTGCTTGTCATCTTTATTGTCTCAACTATAGCTGGTTGTCTGTTGTACAAAGTTCAATATATTGGGAAGTCCAAGGCTGAAGTAGCAGCGAAGAGGGTTATGGAGTGGGTTAATGGGGTGAACATTGTTCCTCATTTTTGCAGGATTGGAGATAAAGAGATAGAGTTTTACAGTCAGTTCCACATAATTGTCCTTGGTCTGGATTCAATTGGTATGGGAATATAAATTATGCGGCTTGTGATTTCTTAGGTATGCTTTTTCCATACCATTTTTTGTTAGGTATTCTATCTCTAAATAATTGAGTTCCCCTTATGTACTCTCACTAAGACACCAAGAACTGCAGCTCACTGCATTGAGTATGCTCACTTGATCAAATGGGACGAGGTACTATCTTTTCTGCACATTATTTCTCTCTAGACATTGACCCAACACTACTAACTGTTATATTCACTTTTTTAGGTTCATCCTGGAAAACCTTTTGATGGTGATGATGCAGAGCATATGCAATGGATTTATTCAGAGGTATCTATATCGCAATGTCATGTAACTTAATTTATTAGTACCCTGCTTGTTGTAAATCATTTGGCAGACATGCTTTAAAGAGAGCAGAGCTTTTTGGCATTTCTGGTGTTACATATACTTTGGCACATGTTTGTTTTTGTTTATTGACAACATTTTGCCCATGATTTAAGGCATTAAATATTTTTTGCATGTAAATATGTTAAAAAATACAACACTGTTCTATTTATTTTTATGTTATAAGAGGCTAGCAATTTGGGCTTGGGTATTAAAAAATGGATTGCTGAGATAGCTCATCATCTTCTTGTATGACTGCTCGAGTTATATAAAATGCTAATGTCTGAGTATAAGAATGGTTCTAAATTAGGGGTATATCTTCTTTAGGTACCATTAAGTAGTGGAGTTGCTTATGTTTTTAATAGTTGTCTTGTAATATGGTAACTGGTTAACTGGATAAGCTCTACCTCGGTTCAAATAAAATCTCACTCGTTTATTAGTTTATCTTTGGTTTTAGTGCTACTGCATATATGCTTATTTGTTGCTTTGTGCACAAAAAAGATGTCCATCATCAATTTTTTTTCTTGTCTTCTTTATTATTCAAATTCACCTCAATTGTATGTATATGTCTGTCTGCCAAAACCGGTTTTTTGTTTCTTTACGCACACCTTACCCTGTAGCAAGCAATTCATGGATGAGCGAAAGAAAGGTCCATGATTTGTACTGATGCACATCTCCTATATATACTACCTACTCGAGGTGCTAGAAGAAGTATGGAACATTCTATTTAGATGATGTGCCTTTTAATTACAGTTTTAATATTTTCCCCATTATAAACACTTTGTGATATTCTCAGTAGCTCACCATCTTTCTCTCTCTCTCAACATTGTAGATTGGCAATGATGCTTCTCAATTTGTTGGTCCACTTGTATTGAACCTATTGATAAAGGTATGTTTCTCATTCCATGACTTCCCCCATCGTTAACATGACTATTGAAGTGCATTGATGCGTTAACATGACTATTGAAGTGCATTGATCCTAGAACATACTGTGCGATTATGTGTATCTTAGCGCACCTTTATTATGTTCTTTGCACCAATATACTTTGTTTTTTTCCTTTTCCGATCTTTGAAAAAAGGTGATCCATCTTGGAGCATTACATCTATGCTTTCTTGATCTTTGCAGAAGTTGGTTGTTTATCATATCACCTTTGTTACATAGGCTATGTACCCGAACTTAAAGTTAGTACAGCTAAGTAGCTAACTACGGCCATAGAAGGAACTATTATCATGCATGGTAATTGTGAGAATTCCATCACCGGGTGTTTTATTATTTTCATGTGATTTCAGGTTATGGACAACTATGGTAAGGGTAGACCTTCAGTCATGAAAACTACCGGGCTGTTGCTTGATAAAGATGGCTGGAGGGGCTTTTATAGAGGTTTTGGACCAAGTTTTCTTAACATGTCTGTTTCTCGTCTAACAAAATAATAATAAGATGGGAGTCTGATATAAAACTAGGATGTGAAAAAAATATATCTATAATAATGTATGCTATTCGTTTTTTGTGCAGTTATTGTACATTACCATTTTATCAAATTTGTGTCATTGCAACGGACAGCCATTGTACTATATTTTTTTAGGTATGTAACTAACAAAAGTATAGAATAACAATAATTGTTTTGCATATCAATGTATTTTATCATAGTGCTTCTACGTCTCATTGCATCTTACCAGTACATGTTGACTCCGTAGCAACGCACGGGCATACACCTAGTGTTTATAATAATTAAACATGTAGCATAACTTTGTTCTATGTATAGCGTGATTGTCAAATTAATATGATTATGTTTAGACAAGTACTTTAATCTATAATCGCTTAACGTGATCGCTCTTCGACCATAGCCTCCACCATTGCTTTCTCTTTCTCGCTTAGTCGTAGGTGCAAGCCCTGTGTTGAGCGTCTACTTATTTACTGTATTTTACTGTTTGGTGTATTGTTCCTTTTATATTGAATTTGTGGAATGTATGTTTGAACTCGTATAGATAACGGTCAGTTGGCGGAGTCCAAAGGAGTTGCAGGTGCAGACCCTGAGCAGCAGCTGGTTGGTGAAGGCAAGTGTCCCTTGACCCATCTATGTCCTACTCATTTTATAATTCACTACCCGCATTTACACATTTTATACCTAAGGATTGACTAGATTTTGTTTATCGTGTCCTTGTTTACCTATTTGGGTTGGGTTATTTTGGTTTAGCTTTATGCTAGTGCTTCACATTAATCAATGAACATGATGAGATTATCTATGATACGTTGTTTTCCCTTTTGATTATGATGATGATACTGTGACACTTAAGGGGACTCGAGCAGTTTCTCAAGTGCCTCTCTGTAAGGACTGGTTCGTTGGATGACCGCCCAAGAAAACTGCGCAGCCATGAGAGTGGTATGGGACGCCCTTAGTGAATAATTAGAGGAACTCAGGTGTAGTTCGCTTCACTGTCATGCCGTTAGGATACTTACTATCTTCAAAGCCTGGAGGTTGCTCAACATAGACCTCTTTCTTGATTGGTCCATTGAGGAAGGCACTCTTCATGTCCATTTGACAAAGCTTGAAGCCATGGTAAGTAGCATAGGCAAGTAATATGCGAATTGACTCAAGCCTAGCTATGGGTGCATAAGTTTCACCAAAGTCCAAACCTTCGACTTGTGAATAACCTTTGGTGACAAGTCGGGCTTTGTTCCTTATCACCACACCATGTTCACCTTGCTTGTTGCGAAATACCCACTTGGTACCTAAAACATTTTGATTAGGACGTGGAACTAAATGCCATACCTCATTCCTTGTGAAGTTGTTGAGGTCCTCTTGCATAGCCAGCACCCAATCCGAATCTCTTAATGCATCATCTACCCTATAAGGCTCAATAGAGGAAACAAAAGAGTAATGTTCACAATAATGAGCGACTCGAGATCGAGTGGTTACCGCCTTATGAATATCACCGAGGATGGAGTTCATGGGGTGATCTCTTTGAATCGCTTGGTGGAGTCTTGGGTGTGGCGGTCTTTGACCCTGTACTTCTTGTTCATCTTCCTTGTCTTCATTTTCCTCATCTCCCCCTTGATCATTGTCCTCCTCTTGAGGTGGCTCATCTTCTTGATCTTCAACTTCATTATCTTGAGCCTGATTCTCATCTTGAGTGGGTGGAGATGCTTGATTGGAAGATAATGGTTGATCCTGTGCTTGTGGAGGCTATTCAGATTCCTTAGGACACACATCCCTAATGGATATGTTCCTTAGCGCAACGCACAGAGCCTCTTCATCATCTAGTTCATCAAGATCAACTTGCTCTACTTGAGAGCCATTAGTTTCATCAAACACAATGTCACAAGAAACCTCAACTAATCCAGTGGATTTGTTGAAGACGCTATATGCCCTTGTGTTTGAATCATATCCTAGTAAAAAGCCTTCTACAGCCTTAGGAGCAAATTTAGATTTTCTACCTCTTTTAATGAGAATAAAACATTTGCTACCAAAGACTCTAAAATATTAAACATTGGGCTTCTTACTAGTGAGGAGTTCATAAGATGTCTTCTTGAGGATTCGGTGAAGGTAGAGCTGGTTGATGGAGTAGCAGGTGGTGTTAATCGCCTCGGCCCAAAACCGGTCCGGAGTCTTGTACTCATCAAGCATGGTCCTCGCCATGTCAAGTAGAGTTCTATTCTTCCTCTCCACTACACCATTTTGTTGTGGTGTGTAGGGAGATGAGAACTCATGCTTGATGCCCTCCTCCTCAAGGAAGCATTCAATTTGAGAGTTCTTGAACTCCGTCCTATTGCCGCTTCTTATTTTCTTGATTCTCAATCCGAACTCATTTTGAGCTCGTCTCAAGAATCCCTTTAAAGTCTCTTGGGTTTGAGATTTTTCCTGTAAAAAGAATACCCAAGTGAAGCGAGAATAATTATCCACAATGACTAGACAGTACTTACTCCCGTCGATGCTTATGTAAGCTATCGGGCCGAATAAATCCATGTGGAGTAACTCCAGTGGCCTGTCCGTTGTCATTATATTCTTGTGTGGATGATGGGTGCCAACTTGCTTTCCTGCTTGACATGCACTACAAATCATGTCTTTCTCAAAATGAACATTGGTTAGTCCTAAAATGTGCTCTCCCTTTAGAAGCTTGTGAAGATTCTTCATTCCAACATGGGCTAGTCGGTGATGCCAGAGCCAACCCATATTAGTCTTAGCAATTAAGCAAGTGTCGAGTTCAGCTCTATTGAAATCAACTAAGTATAGCTGACCCTCTAACACTCCCTTAAATGCTATTGAATCATCACTTCTTCTAAAGACAGTAACATCGGTATCACTAAAAAGACAGTAACACCGGTATCACTAAAAAGACAGTTGTAGCCCATTCTACATAATTGAGATACGGAAAGCAAATTGTAATATAAAGAATCTACAAGAAAAACATTGGAAATAGAATGGTTAGGTGATATAACAATTTTACCAAGTCCTTTGACCAAACCTTGATTTCCATCCCCGAATGTGATAGCTCGTTGGGGATCTTCGTTTTTCTCGTAGGAGGAGAACATTCTTTTCTCCCCTGTCATGTGGTTTGTGCATCCGCTATCAATTATCCAACTTGAGCCCCCGGATGCATAAACCTACAAAACAATTTAGGCCTTGTTCTTAGGTACCTAAACAGTCTTGGGTCCTTTCACGTTAGAAACAAGCACCTTGGGTACCCAAACACAAGTCTTGGAGCCCTTGTGTTTGCCCCCAACATATTGAGCTATTTTTCCTTATTTGTTAGTTAAAACATAAGAAGTATCAAAAGTTTTAAATGAAATGTTATGATCATTTGATGCAGTGGGAGATTTCTTTTTAGGCAATTTAACATGGGTTGATTGCCTAGAGCTAGAAGCTTCATTCTTATACATAAAAGCATGATGAGAAACAGAATGAGATTTCTTAGCATGAATTCTCCTAATTTTATGCTTAGGATAACCAGCAGGATATAAAATGTAACCCTCGTTATTGTTGGGGCGAAGGCGAACACGCTACCCTTCGCTCGATGATTTCGTCGCCTCGCTACATTGACGAAGACCACTTCCACAGCACGCCCGAGCAAGCCGAAGTCGTCGGTTGGATGAAGACCGGCGCGGTCTCCCTTTGTCCTCTCCGTTGCAAGACGAAGGCTCTGTCGAAGTCTGCCAGTCCCGCGTCGTCACCGCGTCAGGAGGCCCAAGTAGGATCCGACCCACTGTAACGGGCCCCACGCGGATAAGTGTGTTACGAGCCGCGTCTGTAATAGCCTTTTCTGTAATGACAGTCTATAACCTCCTTTCGTGAGAATATTTTGGGGATGGACCAAGTACTCGAGGGCATAAACGTCTTTGACAAGGGACGGGTAGTCACTCGAGTGCCTATAAATACCCTCGTACAGTGCCCTTAAGAGGGCAGGTTAACAGAGCTATTGCCGTCCCACGTTAAACTTTGCAAACACTCTTTCCACTTTCCCGTTGGATCAACTTGCCCAGGAGAGCAAGTTCTAATATTTGGTGCCCACCGTTCGTGCTATGAACACCAACCCGTGATGGCCCCCAAGCGAGCTAGTTCGAGGGCAGCCCCATCCATTGACCACACAGCGAAGGTAGCGCTGCTGGCTGAGAAGAAAGGCAAGGCCCTCGCAGACAACACCCCCAAGAGGCCTTCAAAGATGAAGTTGTTAGCAAAAGACAGCACCAAGAACACCCCACCCCCGAGGGCACCCTCCGCACCTGCAGCTTCGAAGGCGTACCGCAAGCACCACCTCTAGGCTTTGCTCCACCTGAGGGCGACGACGCATTCGATAATGGTGAGGTTGTTGGCATCTCAGCCGAAGACCAGTTACAGCTACGGGCCCTCCGCATGAAGAACCTAAAAGTCGACTAGAGGGGGGGGGTGGATAGGTGAAACCTGAAAATTAAAACTTTATCCTCCAACTAGAACCCTTGATTAGTGGTTAGAACAAGATATACAATTATCGGAGTATAAAAACTAAGTCCTTGCTTGAAAAGAGTATTGCTTTCAAATAATGAGGAATTGATAAAACAATACAACTAATAGGTATAAAGTTAGCAATGAATAGTGCAAGAAAAACATTTCTTGCAATGTGTTGCTTTACTAAATGAGAATTTAACTTAAAGCAACACTAAATAATGTTAGCAATGAATAGTGCAAGAAAAACTTGGAAAGGGAGAGAACAAACAAATCACAAGCAATAAGCACACGAGACACGGGTGATTTGTTTTACCGAGGTTCGGCCCTCGAAGGCCTAGTCCCCGTTGAGGAGTCCACTAAGGACGGGTCTCTTTCAACCCTTTCCCTCTCTCCACCGATCACGCAAGACCGGCGAGCTCTTCTTCTTCTCAAGGATCACTTAAGACCCCGCAAGGACCACCACACAATTTGGTGTCTCTTGCTAGCTTTACAAGCCTCCAAAACTTTGGAGGAAGTTCAATGGGAGTCAAAACTCCACGCGCAAATGAACACAAAGAAGTAGCACACACTATCTCTCAATGAATCTCACAAGGCACTAGTGCTAAACTCAAATGAGTAGCTCTCTCTTGCTTGCTTTCTCTTTTGTGGCACTTGTGCTGGTTGTAGTGGTCTAAATCTTGTGTATAGGATGGATCAATGAATAGAAGTGGTTGGGAGGGCTTGAGTATGTCAACTAGATGACTTGGAATGTTGCTTGGGCACCCCCACCTTAAAGTGGCCGGTTGAGGTGGTATTTATAGCCACCAACCAAGTTGTAGCCTTTGGAGAAGGCTGCTGGCGATGGGCGCACCAGACTGTCCGGTGCGCCACCGGACAGTGTCCGGTGCGCCGCCACGTCATCCAGAGGTTAGGGCTTGGAGCTGGTCGACCGTTGGAGGCTTTGTCCTCATGTGGCACCGGACAGTCCGGTGCGACACCGGACAGTCCGGTGCCCCGCTGACCAACTGCTCTGACTTCTGCCACGTTCACTGTGCTGCACTGTTCACTGTCAGAGTCGACCGTTGCGCGCAGATGACCGTTGCTCCGCTGGCTCACCGGACAGTCCGGTGGCACACCGGACAGTCCGGTGAATTATAGCGGAGGTGCGCTAGGGAAACCCGAAGGTGAGGAGTTTGAAGTCGATCCTCCTTGGTGCACCGGACACTGTCCGGTGGTGCACCGGACAGTCCGGTGCGCCAGACCAGGGAGCACTTCGGTTTCCATTGCTCCTTTCTTTTTGAACCCTTTTTAATCTTTGTATTGGTTTTGAGTTGAACCTTTGGCACCTGTAGAACATATACTCTAGAGCAAACTAGTTAGTCCAATAATTTGTGTTGGGCAATTCTACCACCAAAATTCATATTGGAAAAGGTTTGACCCTATTTCCCTTTCAATCTCCCCCTTTTTGGTGATTGATGCCAACACAAACCAAAGCAAATGTAAATGTGCAGAATTGAACTAGTTTGCATAATGTAAGTGCAAAGGTTACTTGGAATTAAACCAATATATTATTTTTACTAGATATGCATGAATGTTTTTTTTGTTATTTAAAACTTTGGACCACGCTTGCACCACTAGTTTTTGTTTTTGCAAATTCTTTGTAAAATTCTTTTCAAAAGCTTTTTGCAAATGGTCAAAGGTACATGAATAAGATTAAAAGAAGCATTTTCAAGATTTGAAATTTTCTCCCCTGTTTCAAATGCTTTTCCTTTGACTTAAACAAAACTCCCCCTAAATAAAATTCTCCTCTTAGTGTTCAAGAGGGTTTTGCAATTTTTGAAGATACTACTTTCTCCCCCTTTCTGAACACAATAAGATATCAAAAAACTTCATTTTTTGAATAGGTGGTGGTGCGGTCCTTTTGCTTTGGGCTCATACTTTCTCCCCCTTTGGCATGAATCGCCAAAAACGGATACTTGTGAGTGAGATATAAGCCCTTTTTCTTTTCTCCCCAATGGTAAACAAATAAATATGAGTGAAGATTATACCAATGTGGAGAACGATGTGGAATATCGACAAAGAGTGGATAATACCGAAGGAGTTGAGTGGAAGCGTCGTCTTTGCCGAATACTCCATTTCCCTTTCAATCTTATGACTAAGCATGAGAACACACTTGAAAACACATTAGTCATAGACATAAAAGAGATATGATCAAAGGATAAATCAAATTAAGCATGATCATAGTTCTATATAACATAGATTGCTCCCCCTAAATATGTGCATGGAGATGAACACATATTTTGGCCTTAAATGTCAATTGCACATAATTAGGTTAATGAGAACATATCTATATCATACAGAATGTGTAGTGCATTGTGTCATAGTATAAGTGTGATGCTCATGAAAGTTTATGCACTTATGAAAACATGTTATGAACAATTTAAGCATTTCCCCTTGAGGATTTCAAAGAGGCTTAAGGACCATCCACCTTTGGAACAAAGGTAGCTTATCCTCGTTACAAGGTTAAGCTTTAAGCTCTTCAACAATAAAACCACTTCATCTAGTTTTAACAAAGATACAATAATGCATGAGTGAGATTATGAGAAGTTAAACTAGGTATGAAGCAGGGTTAATGCATGAACATGCTTTCTCTTCCTTTTATATGAGATATGCAAAGAATGTATAGAAAAGGAAGATTTAGGTACATGTGTAAATGAATGGAAGTAGTTTTACCGTTTTGTACCTTCACATAGAGACGCTCTCTTCATTGTGCTTTGTCCTTTGTCTTAGTTGCTTAAGACCTATACTTAAGACAATATATGGAAATATTTTGCACAAGAGAGAGTTCTACAACTAGTGATCCTTTTCCAAGTTATTGTTAGCATATATCAAATGGATCACAAATTGCATAAATGTATCATGAATTCTCCTTTTTAACTTAGTGCATATCAAGAGAGATGTCAATTGGTAGTATATACGGCACTAAGAAACATGAGTATTAATTGAGGTTATTCAATGATCAAACAAATAACAGATGTGATCAAAAGAACAACATACACATTAGATTATCAATTAAGCTTAGAGAGGAAAATCCAACAAATATGCTACTTTAGAGTGAAAAATAAGAATTGAAAAATAGTAGCATACTTCATGAGAAACTCATTCTCATGCAAGAGACTATATGAAATTACTAAGATAAAGCGATAGTCTCAACATAATCAAGATATAGAAAGATGTTCCCCCTAAAGATATTGTAGCATCCCAAAAATTCAAATCCTGAAATTTTCTCAAACTCCCTCTAAATTCAAAATGAATTTCAAATTTCATTTCAAAATGTTTGTTTGCGAGTTGATATCAGCAAATAAAATATAGTGGTCTATATTCTCTCCAAAATCCTCCTCAAATATCCTACAAATATTTCCCAGTGATCACCCTCAATTTGTTTCCAGAAATACCGCCTAGATATTTCCCGAGTAATCCCCTTCAAGTTCTTTCCAGAAATACTGCCCAAATATTCCACCGATATATCTCCAGGTATTTTCCTCTTGAGAAATACCTTCAGAATCATTTTTGAAGTCCCTACAAATATTTTCTTCATAACTTTTCTCATGCTCATACGTATACGTATGCCTCCAGTGTCATACGGTGAGCTCTGCAAGCAAATCTCACTTATACAAGACAAATACATGCTAACCTCCCACTAATCATCTCATCCTCCCACTAATCCTCTCATCCCTCCCACTAATCCTCTCATCCCTCCCCCTAATCCCCCCACCATGGCTATAAATAGAGGGGCAAGGGCCTCCTCCCATCCCACCCCAAGCCATTTCATGGCAACTCTCTCCCCCCCCCACACACACCCACTCCATGTTCCACACAAGCACACACTAGCACAAGGATCGTTCGATCGTTCTTCGATCGTTCGTCCCCTGTTCTTAGTTTGTTCGTTCGTTCGTCCGATCGTTCGATCGTTCGTCTGATCGTTCATGGTTCGTTCGTCCGTTCGTCCGATCGTTCGATCGTTCATCCGTTCGTTCGTCCAAATAATCTTTTTCCTACCGTTATGCTGCCGAAATTCCGATCGTTCGTTCGTTCGATCATTCGATCGTTCATCGTTCGTTCATAGTTCCTATTCATCGTTCATCGTTCGTTCATAGTCCCTATTCATCGTTCGTTCATAGTCCCTATTCATCATTCTTCCAGATAATCTTTGTCCTGCCGTTATGCTGCCGAGATTTCGATCGTTCGTTCTTTCGATCATTCGATCGTTCATCGTTCGTTCATAGTTCCTATTCATCGTTCATCGTTCGTTCATAGTCCCTATTCATCGTTCGTTCATAGTCCCTATTCATCGTTCTTCCAGATAATCTTTGTCCTGCCGTTATGCTGCCGAGATTCCGATCGTTCGTTCTTTCGATCATTCGATCGTTCATCGTTCGTTCATAGTTCCCTATTCATCGTTCATCGTTCGTTCATAGTCCCTATTCATCGTTCTTCCAGATAATCTTTATCCTGCCGTTATGCTGCCGAAATTCCGATCGTTCGTTCGTCCGATCATTCGATCGTTTGTCCGTTCGTTCGTCCAAATAATCTTTTTCTGTCGTTATGCTGCCGAAATTCCAATCGTTCGTTCGTCCGATCATTCGATCGTTCGTCCGTTCGTTCATAGTTCCTATTCATCGTTCATCGTTCGTTCATACGACTATTCACTGTCACTATTCACCATTACTATCCACCGTTACTATTCATCGTTACTATTCACCATTACTATTCACCGTTACTATTCATCGTTACTATTCACATACACTATTCATTATCGTTACTATTTATCATTACTATTCATCATCGTTACTATTCATAGATGATATCTATAATTACTTTTCCATCGCCACTATTCATCGTTACTATTCATCGATTAGCCGATCACCCCAAATTTCAACTACTCATACATCATGCTGTCCAGTCCACCTAAAACCAGCCAGACCCATATTCCAGTCATACGAACTCCGGTGACTGTGATTTTCCTTCCAGTAGGGAACTTCCCATCTGGCCACCCATCCCAGGTTTCTCCAAGTTGAGCATGCTTAACTTTGAGATTCCTTCGAACCAGGCTTCCAAACTCCAATTCCAATAATTCTTGTTTCTGAATTCTTATCAAATTATTCCCTATCCAACCATGTCATCCCTTAAGTATGGTTCATGTTCCAGAAAAACTCCCAAAATACTCTTGTCCCATATTCTGCCTATAACTCTCATGTTCATACCAAGTCAGACGATTCATTCGTCACTATTCTCACCAACAGTGAACTTCACTGTGCTACACCACCTACACTCAGCTATAAATACACCCAGCTACCCTCTCCCTCTCCACACACACTCAACACCCTCAGCCAAGGCAAACACCCCACCCACTCAGTTACTCCGCTCTACCGGCTACACGCATAGTGTCGCTTTGCCTCCAGTCCACCCTCCTGGTAAGCACCTCCGCTCTACCACCAGTAATAACACAACACCACATGACATAGATTCTACTCAAGACTCTACCCATCCATATATCGCTTTTCTGACCACTATACTAAATATTTGTTGGTATACTTGCTGGTTTGTATGTTTGCTTGTTCATGTTGCATAGTTATCGGAGCGTTCGTGCCATCTCGTGGAGGCCAGATCTGCAAGTCTACGCCAGGCGGTGGAGCCAGAAGCCAGTTCCGCGAGCTCTCCTTCCCCCTTCGCCGAATAAGCATGGCAAGCTCACTGGATCCCTTTGATGCATAAATTACCTATGCTTTTTCAACCATAACCCTCAGCCTGTTATTTTATGCATGATATGATTTTGAGACAAGTTATTATGGCCACCCAGCCGCTTGCCGCAATCAATCCCTGATATATTTGTTACAAATGATTTGAGGAAAGGTGTGAGTTTTCAAAGGAAAATGCTTTTCAAAATGTGTATGATGAAGGGTTTTCACCCTTATCACCTTGTGAGTGGGATAATCAGGGACTCCCTGGTTTAGGGGAGGGCCTAAGGTGATGGCTCAGCTGGTTTAGGCGTGAGCAGAAGGATTGTCCCCTCGTATAAGGACCGGTTTGTCATCTTTCACTACCTGTACTCATGACAAGTACAACCACTCGAGACTGTGTGGGCAGTCACTCAATCTGAACTCGTACGGTCCAACCCCAGGGTTATGAAGGCTGGGGAGCACCGGGAGGATAAGGAGGGGGAAAGTTTTGTCCAGTTTGGACATGGTGGTGGCCTGACTCCTTCCGGATAACCGTTAAGGTTAGGACGTGCGGGGAAAGAAAGAGATTCGGATTCGGATCTCACTGATCATGAGATCGCAGAGCCGGACTAGTGGGTAAAGTGTACACCTCTGCGCAGAGTTTGAAAACCTATTCGAATAGTCTGTGTCCACAGGAATGGACGAGTCTGGTATGGTATGGCAATTAATGTTTTGTTTTCCAAAAAAAAGAGATGGTTTTGAGAAAAGTGGTTTATAAAAAAGTTCGGCGGTTGAGCCGTGAGCTATGGTGGACGGGAAGTCCAGTAGCGGTTTTTGAAAAGGAAAACCAGTGGGAAACTGCTGAGATGCCTGGATGGTTTAGTCCAGGGGATTTTGTTATAATACTGAAAAACTTCCTGCTCCTTTTGGAGAGGATGCGCTTTGCAAAAATACAAAATGTTTTTCAAAACAACTCTGCATTAAATATTGCTGTTTCTGCAAAATATCCCGAGCTCCACATATTCCATGCATTATATCTGATTTCCCCATTCCGCGGGTGAAGGTGGGCTGCTGAGTACGTTTGTACTCACCCTTGCTTATTTGTTGTTTTTCAGAAAAAGGAGATCGGGTAAGAGTTACGACTGTTCCCAACCTTGCCTGTGGCTGTTGGACCACTGACTTGCTTCGCTGCGTATATCGGGCTGCTTCAGCCCCACTCTGATGATATGTCCCGAGTTGTGGACCAACTCTTAAAGTTGTTCGCCACCTTTGTAGGTTTGTCTCGTTTAAGCAGATTTGGTATCATCTGATGTATAAATGTGTTTGCTAGCCTCCTGGGACTAGTAATTGTATCACATTTGAGTCCCAGAGGATTGGGGACGCTTCAGATATGCATCAAGAATGTGAATGAATTGAATGGATGTATTTACTTTAAAGACAAATAGGGAGAAGCATTATACATCTTGATCAAGGCTCATAAGATTTGCAATAAACAACTTAAGCCTGGTATTCTTCACTATGAAAGGATTTAGAATACTCACAACCACACCATTGATTGTTTTGAGGATCTTATTATCCAAGTGAGTATTGTTGTTCTTGACGTCCTTCTCTTTCATGTGAGTGTCCTCCCTTTGTAGTTGTTTCTTTTTTTTTCTTTCAAACTTATTGAAAATACTCAAGAAAGATGTTAATAGCACAAGGGAGCATATGATGAAGGATGACTTCTTTAGATAAGAAATATAAACAATTCATCATCCATAAGTCACATGAAGTAAAATCCTTATCCTTAGTGCACATCATTTGAAAGAGGAATATACACCTTTTAAGCATTTTGATTAATCATAGGAATTTTACTTTTTCATATTGAATTTTATTGTCATAATTTAAAAGCATATCAATATGAACATAGTTATAGCAAAGGCAAGAATTAGACTTTAATGGACAAGTACATTTATGAGAATGAGATTGAATGCACATCTAGCTGACTTAAGTCCAATAAAGAATCTATTCCTCACATGGGTAGAATATGATAATTTAGATTAAATAGCCATTGCGATGGGAACTTAAATTTGATTAAGAAGATGAGTTCCCATACCTTTGCTTTTACCTTTCTTCCTTTGGGTGAAGAGCAACCCTTGAGGCTTGTGGCTTTAAACATGCACTTACTCTCTTGTAGATTTCCATAAGTAAGCTCAAGAGATATGTCATTAGTAGCACAAGCACTAGTTTCCCTTTTCATAATCAATTTAATAATGAATGAAAACATAGACTACTAAAACATGGAAACTTCATAGCATGAACTAGATTATCCATAGATAATGTTATGCTTAATTTTAACTCATAAAAACAAGCATAAATAATCCTTTAAGATTATGGGAATAAATCTAATTCATGATATGGAAAGCGATAAATGTGAAAGAATCATATACAATTTAAGCAAGTAGAAATACATCATGAATCATTGGATTGATTTTTCTTTTCATGTTAGATTACGCATTTCCAAAGAGAAACTTATTCTCTACAAGTGAGACTATTTGGGTTACTTAGATCAAATCATTGGTCTCACTATTCTAGTTGTAGAGAGAGTTTTCCTTTTATAAGTGTCCTAAGGATTTGAATTCCTTACATGACACCTTATTCTTTTAAGAACTTGGAATATCTCTTTACATCTAGAATCATGGCAATAATAGAATGACTTAGCGAAAAACATGCCATGAGATACTTGCAACAATTTAAAGCATGTAGATTGCCATAGGATGGAAATGATGAGTATGCAATCTACCATATGAGAGGAAATTCTTCAAAGAATGGTAATATAAATTTAGAGACATTTGAAGTGCTTCTTTTTCTATGCGACTACTCAAGACACATGAGAAATCATAATTTAAGATACTTGCACTCAAAAACACAAGTGTTACCATCCTTCGGCTTTCCTCCATGTTGTAGGCCTTGATTTTTCCGCACAAGATAATTCTCTATTTCCTACAACATCAATATCTTCCTCGAGATGATATGAGTTTTAGACATAACAATTTGAAATAACTTTGGGTCAATCTTGGATATATAGATAATTGAAGATTGATAGCTTGAGTTAAATTGAATTAACATTCTCAAGCACCCCAAAGCTTCATATCATCTCCTTCTCCTACAAAGCTTGTCAAGCATATTTTGGTACCCATCGCTTGATGGGTCTATCATGGTTAGTCAACAAAGATCTAGGAACCCAAAAGTCCTTTGTGTTAGCACTAGGTAAACTCATTACCTTTCTAGCACAAGTTGCAATTTTGGGTTGCCTAGTTACAAGAGAATTAATTGACAAGATAGGAGTGGAAGTGTTACCAATGGGACAATCTTTGCATTGACAAGATTTCTTCCTTCCTTGTTTCTTGCTTGCTACATGGTTAGTGAATATTTTCTTTTCTAACATTATGCCTTTTTGTTTTAAATGGAGACAAGATCTAAATAAGTGTCCCTTCTTGGAGCATTTAAAACAAATTTTATCATCCTTATCAATAATCAAGTCATTTTTAATATAGGGACATGACCTAATCGAGTGCCCCTTTTCAAAGCATTCACTACACTTCTTATTTTTCTTAGTGTGAAGTGAGACTTGATTATTACCTTGGATGTTACCTTTTATGGAGGCGTGGTTGAGGCTTTTGGAAGAGATATTGATTTTCTTCTTTTGTTCCTTCCTCTTGGCAATCCTCAAGTCCTTGACATTTTCTTCAAGGGATTTAGTGCATGCTATGGTTGTTCCCGTCTCAAGCTTCTTCACCATGTGATCACAGTTATCTTGAGAAAGTTGAGCAATGCACTTCCCTTTTAGTTGTGCCAAGCTCATTTTTAGCCTCTCATTTTCTTCTTTGAGCTTTTGATATGTATCATCATTTGTTCCTGCAAATTCAAGCTCAAAGGAAGATTTGCTTGTCGACGGACAACAAGCGTTAGCACATGGTAATGTAGTTTCAATTTGAATACATGTGCATGAGTGAGGTTGTTGTGATTTTAAGTTTTCTATCACAACCTCATGAGCAATATTTAATATGATATGATCTTCCATAAGGTTTTCATGAGAACATAGGAGCATATCATATTTTTCTTGAAAAGCTAGATTTTCATCTTTTAGCTTTTCTACTTGGTCCTTAAGCAAGGCATTCCTATTTACTAATTGAGCGATACAATGTAAAGCGTTATCTTGCTCAATTGAAATAGTTTCATACCTTTGGACCAAATCAACATGAGAGCACTTTAGCTCCTCATGTTCTTTAGTCAACTCGTCAAAGTGTAGCATTTTCATGGAGAGAACATTTTCTAGCCTTTGACGAGCTTCGCTTTGCTCTCTCGCTCTTTCTAGAAGTTTGAGCATGACCGCCTTATCTTCTTGGCTTTGGCGAGCGTAGAGTTGCATGAAGCTTCTTTCTTCCTCCTCATCCTCGTTTGTGCTTCCGCTATCATTTTCATTAGCCACACAACATATGTGGGAATCGAAATGGGAAGACAAACCTCTTGGAGAGGAGGATTCATCGTTTGGTCTCCATCGGTCATTTTCTTCTTCTTCCTTGCAAGGGTTAGTATCACAAAGACCAAAGGAAGTAGAAGCACAAAATGAACTATCATGTTTGGACTCATCAAATTTGCTTTTAATTCTAGTCTAAATATCATACACATCACAAATAGGTTTATCATATTTTATTATGAAGGCATGATAATCTTCTTTGCTAAGGGATTTACTTAAGATGTCATAAGCTAGATAGTTTAAGCGAATACATCTTAAATTTTCTTCGGAGGCATTTTCCCTAGCATAGTTAGGAGGAATAATACTCTTGTCTAAAATTTGTTCTAATTGTGGATCTACCATTCTAAAAGCATTTATCACCCTAGTAGACCATGAATCATAATTAGAACAATCGGGAAGTAATATTTCAAGAGTTACCTCCTTGTTCTCCTTGGTCTTCTTGTTCTTTTGGGATCTTCTTCGAGCCTTCACTTTGAGTTGTTAGACTCAATATGAAGTGCCTAGCTCCGTTACCAATTGAAAGTCGCCTAGAGGGGGGGGGGTGGATAGGCGAAACCTAAAAATTAAAACTTTATCCCCCAACTAGAACCCTTGATTAGTGGTTAGAACAAGATATACAATTATCGGAGTATAAAAACTAAGTCCTTGCTTGAAAAGAGTATTGCTTTCAAATAATGCGGAATCGATAAAACAATACAACTAATAGGTATATGAGAATAAAGCAAAGGGGTTTAGATAAGAAGAGCAATGATATAAGTTCTTTCTTGCAATGTGTTGCTTTACTAAATGAGAATTTAACTTAAAGCAACACTAAATAATGTTAGCAATGAATAGTGCAAGAAAAACTTGGAAAGGGAGAGAACAAACAAATCACAAGCAATAAGCACACGAGACACGGGTGATTTGTTTTACCGAGGTTCGGCCCTCGAAGGCCTAGTCCCTGTTGAGGAGTCCACTAAGGACGGGTCTCTTTCAACCCTTTCCCTCTCTCCACCGATCACACAAGACCAGCGAGCTCTTCTTCTTCTCAAGGATCACTTAAGACCCTGCAAGGACCACCACACAATTTGGTGTCTCTTGCTAGCTTTACAAGCCTCCAAAACTTTGGAGGAAGTTCAATGGGAGTCAAAACTCCACGCGCAAATGAACACAAAGAAGTAGCACACACTATCTCTCAATGAATCTCACAAGGCACTAGTGCTAAACTCAAATGAGTAGCTCTCTCTTGCTTGCTTTCTCTTTTGTGGCACTTGTGTTGGTTGTAGTGGTCTAAATCTTGTGTATAGGATGGATCAATGAATAGAAGTGGTTGGGAGGGCTTGAGTATGTCAACTAGATGACTTGGAATGTTGCTTGGGCTCCCCCACCTTGAAGTGGTCGGTTGGGGTGGTATTTATAGCCACCAACCAAGTTGTAGCCATTGGAGAAGGCTGCTGGCGATGGGCGCACCGGACAGTCCGGTGCGCCACCGGACAGTGTCCGGTGCGCCGCCACTTCCTCTAGACGTTAGGGCTTGGAGCTGGTCGACCGTTGGAGGCTTTGTCCTCATGTGGCACCGGACAGTCCAGTGCGACAACGGACAGTCCGGTGCCCCTCTGACCAACTGCTCTGACTTCTGCCGCGTTCACTGTGCTGCACTGTTCACTGTCAGAGTCGACCGTTGCGCGCAGATGACCGTTGCTCTGCTGGCTCATCGGACAGTCTGGTGGCACACTGGACAGTCCGGTAAATTATAGCGGAGGTGCGCCAGGGAAACCCGAAGGTGAGGAGTTTGAAGTCGATCCTCCTTGGTGCACCGGACATTGTCCGGTGGCACACCGGACACTCCGGTGCGCCAGACCAGGGAGCACTTCGGTTTCCATTGCTCCTTTCTTTTTGCACCCTTTTTAATCTTTGTATTGGTTTTGAGTTGAACCTTTGGCACCTGTAGAACATATACTCTAGAGCAAACTAGTTAGTCCAATAATTTGTGTTAGGCAATTCAACCACCAAAATTCATATTGGAAAAGGTTTGACCCTATTTCCCTTTCAGAACCGCAACCTCCAGAAGCAGAAAGACATCCTCGAGGCCAAGCGCCAACGTGTCACCGCCTAGGCCAAGGTGCACCAGATGATATGAGATGAGGAGCAGAGAGCTCAGGAACTCAAGCAAGAAATCGCGCTCATGCAGAGCAAAGGCTAGCACACGGTGCAGCATGGACCGCTCCCCCAGCAACGCGTCCCAGGCGATCTCTTCATACCACAGCGCGGGCCCTTCATCCCACACTTCACAGCCTTCCAAGGGATCAACTACCTCGATGAGCGAAGCCCCCTGGCTCCGCAACTCCAAGCATCACCTTGGCCCGCTAACTTCAGGGCAGGCACCTACCCCAAGTACAACGGCAACACCGACCCAGCACAAATACATCATGAGCTACCAAGTTGCCATCGCATAGTCCGGAGGGGACGATGCCACTATAGCCAAATCGTTCATCATCGCGCTCGAAGGCCCAGCCCTGACCTGGTACACCAGGTTATCGCCACTGTCCATCGATTCCTGGAAAGGACTCCGGGACAAGTTCCTGCTCAACTTTCAAGGATACAGACCCGATACCGACGCCCTGGCTAAGCTATCACTATGCAAGCAGTAAGAGAAAGAAACCCTTCAAGAGTACTACAGGAAGTTTCTGACCCTCAAATCACAGCCGCCATCGGTCGACGACCACATCGTGATCCATTACGCCATCAGCGGCCTTCGGGCTGGCGTCCTGTACAGTCACTGCATCAGGGATCCACCCAAAAATCTTCAAGAGCTGTACCAGCTATTCGAGAAGTACGCCAGGTCCGAAGAGCTGCATAAATGAAAGGTCAAATCTCAAAGGAAGCCTAAGGACCCTCCGCAGTCCAGCAAAACATGGACCAGGCCTTCGCAGCCAAACTCCGGGTGGGACCACCGAAGTCAACAATAGGTGCACAACATAGCCAATAACCACACAGCCGGAGAAACCACACACTATTAGGAATATCCCCCCAAGGTCGTGGTAATGGCACAAGAGGGAGAGGCCGGGGATGGACGCAACAACCGTGCAGATTCTACTGCCTGTTTCATGGCGAGGACTGCGCACACCCAACAAGAGACTGTCCAGAAACAAAGGCCACTAGGGACAGGATGTCCAGAGCACAGCCAGCCGACAACCAGAGAGTCATCGCGCACACATACCACCACCAACAACCACCTTACCACAACGAACACGCCCTCCACCCACCCAACCACGCATACCAGCACCGTTAGGAAGTGCAAGTTCTTCCACCCCTGCCTCCGCCACCGCATCACCCAAACCCACACCACCATAATCACCCCAAGCACCAAAGCAGGAAGACTTCGCTGAACAACCATATCGTGGAGTCATCCACATGATCACCGGCGGTTCCAGCGTAGACTTCGAATCGAAGCAACAGAAGAGGGACCACTACCGAAGTGTTAACCACGTCGCCCTCACCGGCCCAGTGGTACAAACAAGGTGGTCCCGTGTGCCACTCACCTTCGACACCAGGGACGTTGATCTGCGCAGCGCCCCTCACGTCGATGCCATGGTGATCAACTGCAGCGTAGCAGGTTGGAACCTACACAAAGTACTAGTTGACAACGACAACCAAGCTGACATCATCTTCTTACACGCCTTCGACCGCATGGGCATTAGCCACAGTCTACTCAAGCCTTCAGACAACCCCTTATATGGCTTCGGCGGCAAAGGCACCTTTCCAGTCGGCAAGATAGAGCTACCTCTATCATTCGGTGCAGCACCCAACGCACGAAGTGAGCAGGTCACCTTCGACATCGTCGACATGGTATACCAGTACAATGCCATAATGGGTCGGGGTTCCATCAACAAGTTTGAAGTAGCCATTCACGGACTTTACCTTTACATGAAAATCCCAGGTCCACAAGGTGTGATCACAATTTATGGCAACCAGCAGACTGTGTGCAATATTGAGAGAGACTTCGTTCCAGGGCAACGGAACATACACTGCCTCACAACACCACGCGAAGGTTTGAAGGGACACACCCAGTCGCCGACGAAAAAGTAAAAGCACAGCTACAAAGAAACGATGGAACAAAGACGGTCCCCCTCGACCTAGCCACGCCTAAGCAAACGGTCGTAATAAGCGAAGACCTACCTTCACGAGACGAGGAAAAACTCATCTCTTGCCTCTCCCGAAACAAGGACATCTTCGCTTGGTCCGCCCTCGACCTGGTCAGGGTCAGTCGCACCATAATAGAGCACGACTTGGGCATCGACCCTTCAGTGTGCCCAAAAAAACAACGACTGCGCAAAATGTCCAACGAAAAGACCGAAGCCACCAAAGCCGAGGTCCACCGCTTGCTGGAAGCCAACTTCATCGAGCCAATTGCTTATCCTACATGGCTCGCCAATGTGGTCATGGTACAAAAGAAAAGCGGCAAGTGGCGCATGTGTATCGACTTCACCAGCCTCAATAAGGCATGTCCCAAGGACAATTTCCCGCTGCCACGGATCGACAAAATAGTCGATAGCGCAGCAGGATGCGAAGTCATGTCCCTCCTTGATTGCTTCTCCGATTACCATCAGATATACATGAAAGAGGAAGCCAAGGCCAGCACCAGCTTTATCACACCCTTCGGCACTTACTGTTTTATCAGGATGCTAGAGGGACAAAAATGCCGGGTCAACCTTTTCTCGCCTCACCAAGATGGTGCTGGAAAACCAAGTAGGATGCAACTTTTTCACATACGTGGACGACATCGTCGTCGTGAGCAAAAGCAGGAAGGATCATCTGGCCAACCTCGCAGAGACATTCGCTAATATGCGAGACGCACGACTTCGGCTCAACCCCGAGAAGTGTGTCTTCGGAGTTCGCCAGGGGAAGATACTCGGCTACCTGGTGTCGCACCGAGGGATTGAGGCCAACCCAACAAAGATCCAAGTGATCATCAACATGACACCCTCGCAGTCAGCCAGGGATGTCCAGCGGCTAACAGGCAGACTAGCCGCCTTGAACAGATTCATTTCCAAATCCGCAGAGCGCAGTCTACCCTTCCTCAAGACTTTGTGTGGTGCAAAGGACTTCTCCTGGGGACCAGAACAGGCGGCAGGCTTCGAGTCGCTCAAGTAGTACCTGTCTGACTTAGCAATTATTGCTAGCCCCGACCCTTCGCTGCCTCTTCTTCTCTACATTGCAGCCTCGCCCTGTGCAGTCAGCGCAGTGTTAATCCAAGAGCAGGACAAAGAGGGCATGACCTGGCAGTGCCCAGTGTATTATGTCTCTGAAGTCCTCACGGCTTCTAAGTGCAACATGACCGAGTTAGAAAAAAACTCATACGCAGTTGTCATGGCATCACGGAAGCTGCGCCACTACTTCGAAGCATTCAAGGTACGGGTCACTTTGGACAGAGGTCTAGGGGACCTGTTCAGGAACCCGGAGGCATCCGTCAGAATCGCCAAATGGGCAGCCGAACTCTCCGGGTACCGCATCACCTTCGAACCTAAGACAACAATCAAATCACAAGTCCTGGCAGACTTCGTCGTTGACTAAACAGGACCAACAGGGCAGCAAGCAGATTCTCCAGAGAACGTATGGGTCATCCACTACGATGGTGCATGGTGCCATGCGGGGGCAGGCACCGCAGCAATTATCACATCACCTAAAGGCGTCACGTACAGATACACGACACGTCTCAGCTTTGCCTTAGAGTCCGACAGATGCACCAACAATATAGCAGAGTATGAAGCCGTCATCCTAGGACTCCGCAAGCTACGAGCACTCGGAGTTACCACATGCATAGTTAGAACAGATTCTAAAGTTGTCACCGGCCAGGTCGAAAAAGATTACTCAGCAAAAGACCCCGCACTCATCCAATATCTCGCAGCCGTCCGCACTCTCGAGAAACAATTCAAGGGGTTTACCCTACAGCATGTCGACCACGCCAAAAACGAAGAGGCCGACACGCTGGCTAAGGCAGCGGCCAAGGGCGAGGCCCTACCCTCTGACATGTTCTACCATGTCATCGGCACGCTAGCTGTCTGCAACCCGGAAGGTTTAAACATAACTTAGGACGCCGAAGGCCACCACATCGTCAATCTCATCATGGCCGAAGATTGGTGGGCCCCAATAACCCTGTATCTGCAAGGTCACTACCATCCAAGCGATAGCAATGAGGCCAAACGACTAAAGCACAGAAGCCGGGACTTCGCATTAGTAGAGGGTCAGCTGTACGAGAAGGGGATCAGTCAGCCCATGCTCAAGTGCATAACTAAAATCGAAGGCATCCAAATCCTTCGTGAAGTCCACAGTGGAACTTGCGGCTCCCACTCAGGACCCAGGGCCCTCGCTGCTAAGGTGATTCGCCAAGGATTCTACTGGCCCGCCATTATTTGCACCGCCAATCGCGTCACGTGGTCATGCGAAGCATGCCAAAAATTCTCCCCTCACTCGGGCAGCCCTTCGCAATTCACCAAGCTCATCGCCCATACGTGGCCGCTTCAACGCTGGGGGCTGGACATTGTTGGACCACTGCCTACGGCTCAAGGGAACCTCAAATTCACCTTCATCGCCGTCGAATATTTCACAAAATGGATCGAGGCCTGAGCAGTATCCACAATAACATCAAAGACCGCTCAAAAATTCTTCTAGCAAAACATTGTCTGCCGCTTCAGAGTCCCGTCTGAACTCACCGTCGACAACGACAAACAATTCGACAGCCAAGACTTCAGGGATTTCTGCTTTTCCATCGGCACCAAGCCTGTCTTTACCTCGGTGTACCACCCGCAATCCAACGGCGTTGTTGAGCGTGCCAATGACAAGATTTTTACCGCCATCAAGAAAAGACTTCTCGACGATAAAAAGGGCAAATGGGTCGACCAACTGCCTGAAGTGGTATGGGCCCTAAACATGACAGAATGTCGGGACATCGGGTTCACACCTTTCCGCCTACTGTATGGGTCCGAGGCCATGACGCCGCAAGAAATAAAGTATTGGTCGCCCAGAACAAACACATCAGCAATCCCTGACATCGACGAGTCAACTTCCAAAGATCTCATCAATGGAGACGGTGTCCTCGCTCTGCAGGCCCTCGACAGATACCAGGCTCAAACCAAGGCCTGACGCGACAACGTAGTGGTCCCAAGAGAGTTCAACAAAGGAGACCTCGTACTCATCTGCACCACCTGGACAGAATCACGGGGCAAGCTGGAGCCAAAATGGGAAGGTCCATTCATCGTCAAGTCGAAGGCATCCCCAAGCGCGTACAGGCTGACAACATCATCCGACGAAGACTTAGAGCATTCCTGGAACATCGATAATCTCCGGAAATTTTTTGTTTAAGCCTTAGGGTCTACATGCCCCATGTAATTCCCATGTAATTCTGCAAACACTTGCTTAGGCCCGCACTCTTTTCCTCCCGGGGATGAGGTTTTTAACGAGGTGGAGCCACATAATATATCAGTGAAAAACCCCCGCAAAAATATTGCATTACCATGTCAAAAAAGACCGCTTCGACGGTCTTCCGCATTTGATCGATCCGAAGTCACCGCGATAAACTCCGTGCAAAAGTCGCCTAAGGGTGCAGCCGGACTAGCACAACAAGTGCACGATACGAAGTCTTTTACAAAAAGACACTCCGTGCAAAAGTCGCCTAAGGGTGCAGTCGGACAAGCACAACAAATGCGCGATACGAAGTCTTTTACAAAAAGACACTCCGTGCAGAAGTCGCCTAAGGGTGCAACCGGACAAGCACAACAAGTGCGCGATACGAAGTCTTTTACAAAAAGACACCGTGCAAAAGTCGCCTAAGGGTGCAGTCGGACAAGCACAACAAGTGCGCGATACGAAGTCTTTTACTACAAGAAACCGTGCAAAAATAGCCCAAGGGCGCCGCCGTCAAGCGAGGTACAACAGGCCATATTACAATACAAGCCGCTTACATACACACAGCGAAGGCACATCAAACCCACCGCACAAATACAATTACGCCCTCTAATACCGCACGACAAGCGAGGGCATCACACATTCTACATCGGCTCAACCTTTGGGATGATGCCTGCCTCCCTATAGTTGAACAACATTATTTTCAATTCCTTGCCCTAAAAAAGATTCCGCAGATCCCCCTCACCGATACTCATCCCAATTGGCGAAGCCAGTATATCTCGTTTACCAAATCGATCTACTGGAAGGCGGGTCCGCTCCACCCCCATACGACGGCGCCTACCACTTCGTGCCATCTCACCAACACTATGCTTCGCCATCACTTTTCATCGCTGGCGCTCGGTCCTCGCACCAGGGAGGTCAGACACCTCACCAACCTCCAGACGCGGCGATGACTCCGCCGTAGCCACATCTAACGCAGCAAAATAGTCCAGATCTTCACCCGAAGACTCTTCGGTCCAGGCAAACGGACTCCCAAACTCACCATCAGATGAAAAAGACCCGGACTCAGAACCAGATAAACTAACATTAGCAGGCACTACAGTTGCTGCTGCCACAAAATTAGTATCGTCTGTTGGGGTTGCTTGTGCAGGCCCACACGTCGAAACCTACGCAGCAACCGAGTTTCAGTATCATAGAAACAAAATCCCACATTCACCACCCCTAGCTCCTATCTCGCCACCTACGAAGGGCCGGCCGACGCTGTAGGATCCTCAGTGGCCGATGCAACCGCCTCCGAAGTGTCTTCACCAGTCGCTACGGAGGCCACCTCGGGGCCTTCACCAGCATTGGCCGGTGGTGCCCGCTGATCCTCAATCCACGCCTTCGCACCCGATGCCAAGGACACCGTTGTGACGGAACCTCCCAAGTCATTAGGCCCACCTATAGTTGTCCTTGTCCATTGGACCTCAGACAACCCTGTAGGTGCACCTGATCACTTGACAAGTTCGGTATCTGAATTCTTTACCTTGCCCAAGAGCATTTCACCCGTCACGCAGATATTACAACACATCGGAGGAACGAGTATGCGAAAGCAGTTACAATAACTTTATTTTATTTTAAAGTAGAGAAAGAGTAGTATTATTACAGGCCAGAGCAAATATAAGAGTGCTGGAGTAATATTATTACACACATGGGAGGCAAAAACCCCTCCCGAGTAACATTAAACAAAAGTTTTTAACGGAGGACACCTCCTCCCGCGGCTTCAGTCTTGATTTTCTTCTTTCGGCACCACCTTGGAACAAAAGCAACAAAAATTTGCTGCTTTCTCACCTAAAACAACATGGGACAAAGCCCTGAGTATGAAGTGTACTTTCGCAAGTCTTACCCATCAAATTAAAAGACTCTCAAGGATATGCTGGCCTTTGGGGATCAAGGTATGGCTTATCAATAATCAAGACTCTATTTGCAGAAATGCTTACTAATAGTGGATCCTTAAAAGTCCAGTTTTATTAGCAAGTTAAGTCATTACCTGAGTTCTAGAGTTCTTTCTACCCTAGTTCAAGCACTTGACCTATACTAGCCAATTTCTTATCAACCCTTCTTGTTCACTGGATTGCTACGTGTAGGGCAGTGACCAAGTCTTCATGTCCGAGAAGTAACGGCGATCCGAATCGATTAATACTCAGCTGAGGATCTCCAATCACATGACATATGTAGCACATAACCCTTGCATATGTCAACTCGCTACCGGGGTTCTTAAGACCAGATTAGGTTCACGCCAACCGAGAGCACAGATACACCACCGTCTAGCCTCTTGCCACGGAGGGTACATGCTACTCTCGCCATCTCTCCACTCCCATTTTTTGTTATCTTATTCTAGTATTAGTCTGCCCGAGGCAAAGCTTTCCCATGATGAGGCATGTGACCAGTTAAAAGGTCCTCGATCATCAAGCCTACATCGACAAGGTCCTTAATCGACTCAGACGGAGACACTACACCGAGACTCTCTTCTCGTGCAAGTCACCCGCCCGGTCTCAGCTTTATCATTTCAGACCCAAAGTTTTGGTACCTAGCAGAGGTACATCTTTTCCGATGTTGAACCCATCATGGACATGATGGATCCATCATCAAGTTTTATTTTTGAAAACACCCACCCACTTGAAGCATCATCTTTTGTCAAAACAAAACATTTTGTTTTTTTCTAGAGCAAAGCTAAGCATAAGAAAACCTTTTTGTAAAATAGGGAATTAAGGAAAAGTAATCAAATCCTCAAGGAAGGAAATGCAGCAACTGGTTCAGCACACAACTCCTGTCACCTAATGCATCAAGCAAGTGAGAAAGATTTTAAAATAGCAAGAAGGTGGCAAATGCACCGGGGTTCGCCTTGTGTGATAGGTGAGTCAGGCTCTGCTCCACAAATGTCAAAATAAAAGCAGTTCCCTGCCTGAGGTTCTTCAGGTGGTGTTGGTGTAGTCCTGGCTTCTTCAACTTCTATCCCTTCTTTGTTTTCTATATACAGCCATATATAATTATGAATGTTCATGTAATGCTCATGAAAATGCAAAGATAATACAAGTATATTTTCCTTCACGGATCTCCAGAAAACTAGGGATTTTGGAGTCTATAGTGAAGCTCATAGGGCGGGTCTAGGGTTTTGGGCTCTAGGTACCATACATGGTTCAAATCTTGCCAAACTTTACCCAAGGCTTCTAAATATCATTTAAATCTTATCTAAAAAGTTTGGTGATTTTTGGGATTATTAATTAATTTCTAAAATTCTAGAAGTACAAGCTTTGGCTATTTTAAATACTCTATAATTTCCTATTTGGACTAAAAATCATGAAACTATTTTTATTAAATATTATGGAAAATTAGGAACCTAGCAAAATTGGTCTTGTATTTTTAGCATTTTTCTACAATTTTCTAGAAATTCTCTAAGCTTAGTAGAAAAAGAAAAAGGAAAAACGTGAACAGTAATGGGCTGAATTCAGCCCATCCGGTCCACAGAAGGGGAAAACCTGCGTGCGCCCGCGCTCGCGCGTCAGTTTTGCACCGGAACCCTTAGGGGTTTGAATAACTAAGGAAGAGTTATGCGCATATTTACTTCAGTCGCTGACATTTACATCGAAGCCCTCCAAGTTCTAATTCTTCACGACCCGAGGTTCACGACGTCGCACGGCGGAGAACCGAGCTCCGGCGAACCTATACCGGCCGGATAACTCAACTACCAGTGTTCCAGTGCGGTTGACACCGAATTCGACTCCTACTAACCATTTCCCCTCCATCAATTGCAGAGTTCTAACCCTAAATTGCTCTGTCCACGGTGACCGTGCGATCAACGGACAATTCAATGCGTTCCCGGTGATTCTATGGGTCCTAGCTTAATTGGCCTGGTCAGAGAGTACCAGGAGCACATCAGAGCACTAAAACGAGTGAATAGAGGGCATGAACGGACCTGGGACGAGCTAGCCATGGCGAGGTGTTCACGCGGCGGTGTTTAGACCGATTTGGGGAAAACTCCAAATTGGCGAGCTCTGGTGAGTAATTGGAGACACAGCTTGGTGGATTGGGTGCTTGACTACTTTACGGACCCAACGGCACACTCAATTTATAGGCTCCATGGGCGGTGGCGCGTGAATTTGGGTTGGCGCGGTGGCGGTCGGAGAAGAAAGAGGTCACTGGCGCAAACGATTCATGGAGGACACCGTGGCGGGCTCACCGGCGATGGACGGGCTTGTAATACCGATTCACAGCGACGCGTTAACCCACCAAGATGCATGTTCTGGCCGGATAATGGTGAACTCCGGTGATGCCAGCACGATCGACCGTGGCAGGACACGATGGCCGAAGGGAACAAGAGCTCAAGTTCATCCATACGATGATATTTACCACCCTGAGCCACATTCGGTACATTGTTGAGCCTGAATCGCAACGGCGACGAGGATCCTGGTGTGAGATCACTGGCGGTGGGATGAACTGAATTGATCTGATCCGAATACTGTACCATTGAATACCTAGTTCAGAGCGCCTGACAGACAGATTTGTGGTGCCTAGATCTTGAATTTTCGCGTAAGAACTTGCTAATCCGTCTGTAGCAAACCTGTAGCCCCATGATCTAGCTACAAATCGACTGTGGCAACTGCCCTCAATCGAGCAATAGATCTTATTCTAATTTGGCCCCAAAGTTCGGCCAGTGGCACTAGTGGCCATGTTTCAGTTTTAAAATTGACTGACAGCCCAACTTTGTACAGATTTTTCTCCATTTTTTGTATAACACAATGCTTAATCTCTTAAGCAAAGTTGTACTCCTATAGTAGCTCTAGATTTTTGATATGTTGACCCTACGCAAAATCTTTGTATTTTTGAATCTACAGGGCTCCAAAGTCAGCCTTCTTTAATGATTTTCAGACTTAGCCATACATGAGCACTAGAGTGGCCTTTTTGCAATTAGGCCCAAATCTCATGGTTTCATTTGCAAAACTTCAAATATGTGAACCATATGACTTAAGGTACCCTAATTTCATGGTTTTTGCACTTAAGTCCAAAAGTGGTCAAAATTTACACCTAACCCCCTAGGGGTTTTGTCCAGGGTTTTCTAGGGGTCTATTTTGGGATTTTGATACTTCTAGGGTTTGAGTGCCTCTCAAGTCCATTAATGGGAATATCTTAAGATTATTTGTCATGAGTTTTGAAGTTTTCTCTCATTTAGGCTTTGTTTACACTTCGAAGCCCAGTTTAGGGTTAAGTACCCTACTCTAGGGTTTCACCCATGACTAGTCACATCAGTATAACTTGTTTGAAATTTTTGCCTAGTGAATGCATTCTAAGTGTAACAAGCACATGACATGCTAATGCTCATGATGTTATCCTCATGTTTTAGTGACAGTAATACCAGGGGTGTTACATCCTTCCCCCCATAAAAGAATCTTGTCCCAAGATTAAAAGTCCTAGGGTAAGTAATGGAAAAGGAAATGCCTCACATTTTTATTTCCTTATTTCTTGTACAAGTCAGGGGTGGTATGGGGTTTGTTCCTTTATTACAACAAGTGTACATATCTCACAATTTACATGAAGCTAAAAATCCTGGGAATTTCCTTTCTAAGAAGTCTTGAGTTTCCCAAGTAGCTTCGTCTTCTATATGTTGGTTCCATTGTATCTTATAAAACTTGAGAGTTCTCCTTCGGGTAGTCCTGTCCTTTTGATCCAAGACTCGAATAGGATGTTCTGAATATGTCAAGTCTGGTTCTAAGGCAACATCCGTCACTTCAACGGTTCGATCTGGAACCCGAAGACACTTCTTCAATTGAGACACATGGAACACATTGTGTACTGCCGACAATGTTTCGGGTAGTTGGAGTCGATAGGCCACTGGTCCACTATTGGGGACTTGTTCTCAAGTGCTATAAATTAAGAACAAGGCAACACAAAGAATGTTAAACGTTAAGGTCCTTCGTCCTTCGAAACATTATTTCTCTTGGGATATAATGATTTTCGGACAAAGGTTATGAAGGACATACCTTCGGCAACATAACATATAATGATGAAGAGGAAATCATATGAAATGTAAAAGATAGGATAAACAATTGTATATCAACTCATTTCTATTTCATCATTATGGAAAAATAGAAATGATATCAAATTTCAAATGTACCTTCGGCTTGAAAGGAGGTAAAAGTACAAATGAGACGCAAAAGCAAAATACCAAGTCCGCGTGAACAGTACTGAGGTACTATTCATCTATTTATAGGCATAGGACGCAGCCTATGCAAAATTACATTTATGCCCTTTAAAATCGACTACAATACTGGCACAGAACATCATGAGTCCTTAGGTCATTTCATCTTTAAGTCGGTTTAGCCCTTCGTGTTGAGATCCGTCACTGTGCCGAAGCTTTATAAGTGATGGCTTCAGTGCTTCTCCCTTTAGGATCATCGGCTACGAAGCATACCCCCAACAGTAGCCCCTTCGCGGTGCTAGATCGTTTTTCGTAACGAGCTTGATCCTTGAAAAAATCTTCTAGGCTTCGGGATGCCGAAGATCCGAAAAACACCTTCCCTGAGATTGTTGGCGAGAAACGATTAAAATAATCCATGCGCGAGGTGGCTCCATCTTGCAGCGGTTACGCACGCCCTGGAGATTCACCTTCTTGGACCGTGTGGCCCACCATTCAGTGAGTGCGGGTGGCTGTTTGTCCGGTGCGAAAGACTTTGACGATTTACCTTCCCACCTGCGGCACTATATAAACAGACGGGTAGGTGTGAAGTTACCACAGCATTCATTGCTATTGCACTGTTTGGCTGCCAAAATATTGACCAAAACTGAAGCTTGTTTGCTGCATCCTCAACCGAAGCTATTTACCTTGCTGAAGCTTCGTAGCAAGAAAAAGCTTCGGCAAGATAAAGAAAAATTTTCAACTTCAAAAAACAAGAAATTCAATCATCAGATGGCCAGAGTACGTTCCACAGCTAGGGTTACGCACAACGGAGAGGAAGCCGAAGGTGCTGAGACTGCTCCAATCTCCAAAGTAACGAAGCGCTCGGGGCAAGTAGCATTGGAGGATACACCTGCCGCTGAAACAGAACAGGCTGATGTTGAGGAGACTGAGTCTGAAGATGATTACAGCGTGGTGCCAAGTAAACCCAGCCACCTGGATTTCGGGAAATCCACCATCTCCAAAGATGACTTGCCTAAGCTGTTGAAATTGGGTTATTTCAGTGAAGCGAAGAAAGAGCTGGTTCGTTTTGGTGGGGAAGAGACCACTCCGAAGCCAGGGAAGGATGAAGTGGTAGTCTTCAAGAGTTTTTTAAGGCTGGCTTAAGATTTCCTTTGAACAAGATGATCGCTTTTGTATTGAAGAAGTTTGGGATCTACCTTCATCAGCTAACTCCCAACGCTATTGTCCGGCTTAGCGTTTATATCTGGGCTCTCCGAAGCCAAGGGGTGGAACCATTTGGCGAAGGCTTCTGCCGAGTGCACGAGCTCCATTATCAGACGAAAGCTAGAGGAGATGGGCTACATGAAAATTTTGGCTGCTACAATTTTGCCTATCGCAAGACCACAAAATTTCCAGTGATTACCTACCGAAGCAAGTGGCCGGCTGGCTGGAAGTCTGAGTGGTTCTATGTCAAAGTTGACGAAGATAAGGAGGACCTGGTCCAGAGTCCGCTAGAATTGATCTTCGGAGAGACCAGACCGTAGTGCAACATGACACCAGGGAGTCCAAGCCAAATTGCCCTGGCTGAATTTCGAGTTATTGCAGATCATATCGGCACTAGGGACTTAGTTCCAGAATTTTTGGCTTTCAGAGTGTTCCCAACTTTGAAGGAGTGGGACATGCCAAAGCTGAAGGGGAAAAGAAGAAGGGGGAATTTGTTCGATTGCCTTACCATTATAAATTCAAGAAACATTTTAAAGTGCCCTGCCAAGAGTGGTTGGACACGATCGAAGCAATGTGCAATGATATTCTCGGCAACTACTCCAAAAAAGAAGATCAACTAATGACTGCGGCCTTCGGCACCCGCCCGAAGCGAAGGTTGAACCGGGTAATGGATGCTCTAAACTTTTAGTATCCCGACTACGAGCGGCTAGACAAGGATGTCGAAGGGCAAAAAAGAAAGAGAGTGGCTAGCGTTCTAAATAAAGACGATGAGAAACAATTGAAAGAGAAAAAGCTGAAGCATGAGCCAAAAACAGATGCTTCGAAGAAGAGAAAAGTTACAGCTCCGAAGCAGAAGGCAATTGACGAAGAAGAAGAAACTGCTGCAACACCCTCTACCACCGACGTGGAAGAAATTTTAAAGGTAATGACTGAATCTTTGCCTGTCAAGCTAAGTCCACTGGGGCCACATCTGATGAAGCTTTTTCAGAAGGAAAAGGAGCCCGCGAAAACAAAGAAGGCAGCTAAGCCAAAGAAGCAAAGAATCATTACAGTGACAGAAGTCATCGAAGGGACACCGCCAGGAGCTTTAGCTCTGAAGGCGCCAGCTGTTGAGAGCACGACAGCCACCGAAGCTGCACCTGCAGAAGCCACAGCTACCGAAGTTGCCGCTGCCGAAGATACTCATTTAGAGTGCACGATCGCCGATATTGATAAGATACTGCAAAACATGGCTGCAGAAGAGGCTGCTGCAGCCACCGAAGAAACTATGACCCTAGAACCCGGGAAGGAGAAAGAAATAGCCGAAGACACTTCGGAAGACGAAATTTTTAACTTTCGAAACTTAGTTGGTCAAGAGCTAACAAAGGCTGAAAAAGAGGAGTTAAAAGAATATGCTATGTCTTGCGGATATCAGTCGGGAGCACTTCTCTTCGGTGGCATCGATGAAGAAAAATTGGGCTGCATCTGGGATCAAACCGGAGCGAAGGTTATCGGTACTCTATCAAAGAGTATTGGTTTCCCGAAGCTCGAAACAGATATTAGCCGCTACCGACGACACATCGTCGGTAGTTTATTCTATTCCAATTTCAAGGTAAATTTTTCTTTAACTTTTATTATTTCAATAATGAAGATGTTTTCTAACGAAGGTTGTTCATATGCAGAGTATGCTACTGAGTAAAGCTTTGAAAATGCAACAAGATTTGGAAAGAACAATGTAATTAATCTTTACTTTGTAAACTTTGTTCATGCCTTGTAATATATTCTTACCTTTCCATCAATGTATAAAGTGCTTTGGTGTGAACGAAATTAGCATTTTTGAGCCGAAGGCAAAAAAACACCTTCCCTTCTTTTCGTACACAGCGAAGCATAAAGACTTCTTCTTTTTCTTTTTGCCGAAGCCTTATTTTTAGAGCCGAAGCAACTGCCTGTGTTATGATGATGATGATCCTATGTATGTCTAAATGAATGTTTATGAATGCAAATGTATGATGTAATGTATGGTGCAAATGAATGTCTAGACACACATATACGAAGCCACAACCATATCCTTCATTCCCTTAGGAATAACCAAAGTCTCTTTGCCGTTTATTTTTCGGCTTCACCGCTTATTTTTCGGTGTATCAGCGCTGACTTTTCGCTGTAAGTTCTGCATTCCCTTAGGAACGTCTTTTGAACTTCTTCACCTTCTACTTTGGTGGAATCGCGTTGACTTTTCACGCTTCGCCTTATATTTCGACGGAATCAGCGTTGACTTTTCGCTGTAAGCTCTGCATTCCCTTAGGAACGACTTTTGAGTAGAAAACTTACACTGCGCTCCCTTAGGAATGGCTTTTTGTAGCTTCATCGTGCTCTGCATCCCCTTAGGGACGTTTTTCGAGCTTCTCCTTGTTTTCCTTTTCTCTTTGCACTCGATGGTGCATGCTTAGCTTTTACATTTACATCTTTGGGGGATATTGCTCTTGTAGAGCTGAATTAAGAAAAAGAGAAATTACATGCTATGGCCCCATTAAAAACCTTTCTCCCCCTTTGGAAAGGAAAAGGGTGCCATAGGAAAAAATAAAAAACAAAAAGATTACATTAAGCTACACATAATATCGCCGAAGCTCATCCGCATTCTAGGATCTAGGAATGTCGTTGCCGTCCATATCCTTCAATCTGTAGGAACCGGGTCTTGACGAAGATACTACCAGAAAAGGTCCTTCCCACTTCAACTATAATTTGCCTACTGTGTCTGGGTTGGCAACTCTCTGAAGTACCAAGTGCCCTGGCCTGATGTTTTTTAACTGAACCTTTCTATCACGCCATTTTATTGTTTCGGCTTGGTATTTATTGATATTCTCCACAGCCTGAAGCATGATCCCTTCTATAGCATCTTTTGCCATAGAATAATCAGCTTCATTCTCTGCCGAAGCCACTGTTCTTATTGATCCTGTCTTAGCTTCTTCCAGGGTTATTGCTTCGTCACCAAACAATAATTTGAATGGTGTAAAGCCTGTTGACCTCGACACCGTTGTGTTGTGGCTCCACACCACTTTGATTAATTCATCTGGCCACTTTCCTCTAGGCTGATTGAAGATTAACTTCATTATTCCTGTCATTATAATACCATTAGCTCTTTCGACAAGTCTATTTGACTCCGGATGTCTAACCAATGCAAAATGGATCTTCGTGCCAATTTGTTCACAGAACTCTTTGAAAACTTCGGCATCAAACTGTGTTCCGTTGTCCACAGTAATAGCCTTCGGCACTCCGAAGTGACAAACAATATTTTGCCAGAAAAACTTCTGAATGGTGACCGAAGTTATTGTGGCTAAAGGCTTCGCCTCAATCCACTTGTAGAAATACTCTACCGCCACCACAACATATTTTAGATTTCCTTGTGCTGGTGGAAGTGGGCCTAACAAATCAAGGCCCCACCTTTGCAACGGCCAAGTGTGCTGTATTAACTGAGTCAGAGATGAAGGTTGTTTTTGATCTCTTGCACATTTTTGACAACCTTCACACTTTTGGACTAATTCTGCTGCATCCGAAGCTGCCTTCGACCAATAAAATCCTTGACGAAAGACTTTTCCCAGCAAAGGCCAAGACCCAATGTGAGATCCACACAGACCTGCGTATATTTCCTTCATCAATTCTATACCTTCAGCTCTGGATAAACATTTGAGCAATGGAGTGCAGACTCCATGTTTGTATAACTCCCCTTCTATTATTACATATGGTCGGGCTCTTGCCTCTATTCTCTTATTATAAGCTTCGTCATCTGAAAGACAATTGCCCTGGAGAAAGGATATAATCTCAGTTCTCCAATCTTCATTATGAACAGGGGATATATTGAGCACTGCTCTTTCAAGAAGTTCCACCAAAGATGCCCTTATTGTCTCAAAGAATACTTCCGAAGGTAAAGGCAGCCCCTGTGCCGCTGATTTGGCTAATAGATCGGCGTGCTCATTTTCTCCTCGTGGAATGTTCTTGACAGAAAACCCTTCGAAAGAAGCTTCGAGCCTTTGAACTGTATCCAAGTATTTCTCAAGCTTCGGATCTCTTGCTCTACAACTCTTGTCAATATGCCCAGAAATAACTTGGGAATCGATTTTGAGAACCGCCCTTCTTATCCCCATTGCCTTTAACTTCCGAAGCCCCAAAAGTAAAGCTTCGTATTCAACAATATTATTTGTGTAGCTGAAATCAAGTTTCGCTACATAACATGTTTTGACTTTGGAAGGTGCAACTAAGACAGTAGTTGCACCTGCCCCGAAGGTTCCCCAGGAACCATCGTAGAACACTGTCCAAGCTTCGGCATCTTTACTTGCTTCTTCTTCCTGAGCCCCTGGCGTCCAATCAGCGATGAAGTCTGCTAACGCCTGGGACTGGATCGAGGATCTATGCACATAATCAATGGTGAATTCGTTGAGCTCCGCAGCCCACTTTCCAATTCTTCTAGTAGCTTCTCTGTTCCTCATAATATCCTTCAAAGGCTGTGAAGAAGGAACAATTATATGGAATGCTTGAAAGTAATGCCGAAGCTTCCTGGAGGCCATTAAGACAGCATACAACACTTTCTCCAATTCTGTATAGTTTTTCTTTGATAAGCTGAGGACCTTAGAGACGAAGTATACTGGGGCTTGCTTTTTGATTTGTCCTTCAAGCTTTTCCTGCACAAGCGCTACGCTTACTACAGAATGCGAAGCTGCCACATATAATAACAGAGGAGCCCCTGGCATGGGTGGAGTTAACGTTGTTAGGTCTATCAGATACTGCTTTAGCTCTTCAAAGGCTTTTTGCTGAGCTAATCACCATTGAAAGACTTCGGCCGACTTCAGCACTTCAAAGAATGGTAAATTTCTCTCTGTTGATCTAGATATAAATCGATTCAGAGATGCCAGTCTTCCTGTTAGCCATTGGGCTCCCTTCTTTGTGCTTGGCGGCTCCATCCGAAGAATAGCTTCGATTTTATTTGGATTAGCTTCGATCCCTTTTGTTGAAACTAGACAACCAAGGAATTTTCCCTTCTTTACTCCAAAGACACATTTTTCTGGATTCAACTTCAGACCAGCTTGCCTAAAGTTGGCAAATGTTTCCTGCAAATCAGCAATGTGATTTTCTTGCTTCGTGCTTTTTACTATGATATCATCAACATATGTTAGCACATTTCTGCCGATCTGAGAGTGAAGGACTTTCGCTGTCATTCTGCTGAAGCTTCCTCCAGCATTCTTGAGCCCCTCAGGCATCCGAAGATAACAATATGTACCACTGGGGGTTATGAAGCTAGTTTTCGGCTCATCTTCCTTCTTCATCCAGATTTGATGGTAGCCTGAATAACAATCTAGTAGACTCATGAGCTCCGACGAAGCTGCTGCATCTACTAGAGAATCTATCCTCGGTAATGGAAACTCATCCTTCGGACATGCCTTATTAAGATCAGTAAAATCGATGCACATTCTCCATTTACCATTGGCCTTCTTCACCATAACAGTGTTAGCTAGCCATTCTGGGTATTTTACTTCTCTGATGACTCCAGCACTAAGAAGTCTTTTCACTTCATTCTGAGCACCTTCGGCTTTGTCGTCAGACATTTTCCGAAGCCTCTGCTTTCTGGGTCTGAAGGATGGATCAACATTGAGCGAGTGTTCAATGACATCCCTGTTGACAGCATAGAGATCGTTGGCGGACCATGCGAAGACATCTTTGTTGTTGAACAGAAACCTTATTAAATTTTTCTCCTGTTCCTCAGACAATTGAGATCCCAGCAACACCTTCTGCTCTGCTATATCTTCGCATAAGAGCATGGGCTTCGGCTGATCGGCCGAAGCAGCCTTCTCCCTTCTGTACTTATATTGCTCACAAGCTTCGGCTTCATCTATATTATGGATTGCTTTTGAATCTATCCAATTTCCTTCAGCCTTTCTGGCAGCTTCTTGGCTTCCATGAATAGCAATAGGCCCTTGATCCGAAGGTATCTTCATGCAAAGATATGCCGGATGAAGAATTGCTTCAAAAGCATTGAGTGTCCCACGACCAATGATTGCATTGTAGGGGTACTCCATGTCGACAATATCAAACACAATTTGCTCAGTTCTTGTATTGTTGACAAATCCGAAGGTCACTGGCATCGTGATCTTGCCGAGCGCTACAATCTGTCTTCCTCCGAAGCCGCAAAGAGGGTGTGTAGCATCATGAATCTTATCCTCTGGCTCTTGCATCTGTCTGAAGGCCTTAGCAAATATAATATCCGCTGCACTGCCTGTGTCAATCAGAACATTGTGAACCAGAAATACTTTGATGACACAAGAAATAACCATAGCATCATTGTGAGGGTAATCCTTGAGCTGAAGGTCCTCTTGGGAGAAGGTAATTGGGATGTGGGACCATCTTGACTTGATGAAGGGTCCCTGTACCCCGACATGATGTACCCTTCTCTGTGCCTCCTTCTTCTGCCTCTTGTTGGCCGGCTCTGAGGATGAACCCCCTGTTATCGGGAGTACCAGCTTCAAAGCCGAAGCAGCTCCAGCTTGGTTGTTGAACAAAGTCATCAGCTCAAAAAGTGGAAGTGAGTTCACCGGAGGTGGGCGCCAATGTTGGGGACTTGTTCTCAAGTGCTATAAATTAAGAACAAGGCAACACAAAGAATGTTAAACGTTAAGGTCCTTCATCCTTCGAAACATTATTTCCCTTGGGATATAATGATTTTCAGACGAAGGTTATGAAGGACATACCTTCGGCAACATAACATATAATGATGAAGAGGAAATCATATGAAATGTAAAAGATAGGATAAACAATTGTATATCAACTCATTTCTATTTCATCATTATGGAAAAATAGAAATGATATCAAATTTCAAATGTACCTTCGGCTTGAAAGGAGGTAAAAGTACAAATGCGACGCAAAAGCAAAATACCAAGTCCGCATGAACAGTACTGAGGTACTGTTCATCTATTTATAGGCACAGGACACAGCCTGTGCAAAATTACATTTATGCCCTTTACAATCGACTACAATACTGGCACAAAACATCATGAGTCCTTAGGTCATTTCATATTTAAGTCGGTTTAGCCCTTCGTCTTGAGATCCATCATTGTGCCGAAGCTTTATAAGTGATGGCTTCAGTGCTTCTCCCTTTAGGATCTTTGGCTACGAAGCATACCCCCAACATCCACATTGTTCAAGAATAGGAAAAGGACCAATGTACCGGGGTGCAAGCATCCCTTTTACCCCAAAATGTGATACACCCTTCATTAGTGAGACCTTTAGGTAGACATAATCTTCAACTTGAAAGTACAAGAGTTTGCGTCGTTTGTCTGCATAACTCTTTTGGCGAGCTTGGGCTTCTTTCAAATTATGTATTATTTGTTGAACCTTCTCTTCCGTTTCTTTTACCATATCAGGCCTAAAAAACCATCTTTCTCCAGGTTCAGACCAGTTTAACGGAGTACGACACTGTCATCCATACAAGGCTTCAAAGGGTGCCATTTTGATGCTCTCTTGATAGCTGTTATTGTACGAGAACTCTGCTAAGGGTAAATAGTCTTCCCATTTCTGTGGGAATTCCAGAATACACGCTCGCAACATATCTTCAAGTATCTGATTTACTCTCTCAGTTTGCCCACTAGTTTGAGGATGATAGGCCGAACTGTGGAGCAATTTGGTACCCAAGGATTTGTGAAGTTCTTCCTAGAATTTGGATACGAATTGAGATCCACGATCTGACACTATTGTCTTCGGAACACCGTGCAAACTGAGAATGCGAGCGATATACAGTTCCGCATATGCGATTACTGGATACTTTACTTTGACTCGGAGGAAGTGGGCAATTTTTGCAAGTCGATCAATGATAACCCAAATAGAATCATAGCCTTTTGCTGTTCTAGGCAGTCCCACAATAAAGTCCATACTTATATCCTCCCATTTCCAAGTTGGGATAGGTAACGATTGCAATGGACCAGCAATTTTCATATGTATGGCCTTGACACGTCTGCAAGTGTCGCATCTTGCCACATAGCGTGCAATTTCAATCTTCATTTTCGTCCACCAATAATGCTGCTTTAGATCATGATACATCTTAGTGCTTCCGGGATGAATAGAATAGCGACTAAGATGTGCTTCATCTAAAATTTGCTAGTGGACCTCATCATTCTTGGGCATAACTATGAGGTTGTTAAACCATACAACGCCTTGATCATCTTTTCTGAAGCAGTTGGCTTTACCGGCCTCCATTTTCTCATGAATGTGTTTCATACCCTCATCATTTCTTTGTGCATCAATTATTCTTTGCAGAAGAATCGACTCAAGCTTCAAGTGTTTTGAAGTTCCATGTTGAATCATTCCCAGGTTTAACTTCTCCATTTCTTGGCATAATGTAATGTCAGAAGTCTTCATTGTAAGACGATGGCAGGAAGCCTTGCGACTTAGTGCATCTGCCACTACATTGGCCTTGGCCTAGGTGATAGTGAATTTCCAATTCATAATCCTTAATCAGCTCAAGCCATCTCCTCTGCCTCATATTCAGCTCTGACTAGGTAAAGATGTACTTCAAGCTTTTATGATCTGTATAAATATGACAGATATTCCCTAGCAGATAATGACGCCATATTTTCAGGGCATGAACCACAACAGCTAATTCTAGGTCATGAGTTGGATAATGTTCCTCATGCCGACGTAACTGTCTTGAGGCGTATGCCACCACTCATCCTTCTTGCATCAAGACACAACCTAAACCACTGCCTGACGCGTCACAATACACATCAAATGGCTTTTCAATGTCCGATTGAGCTAACACCGGAGCAGTGGTTAATAACACCTTCAGCTGCTCGAAGGCTTCATTGCATCTTGAAGACCAATTAAATTTGGTATCGTTCTTCAATAAACTTGTGATTGGCTTTCTAGAAAAATCTGGAATAAATCGGCGGTAATAACCAGCCAGTCCAAGGAAACTTCGGACTTGATGTACCATGGTTGGTGGTTTCCATTCCAAAATATCCTCGACTTTGCTGGGATCAACCGCAATCCCCTTGGCAGACAATACGTGTCCCAAAAATTGGATATCCTCCAGCCAGAACACGCATTTACTAAATTTAGCATATAGTTGATGCTCCCTTAAGCGTGTTAATACAATCTGCAAATGTAGAGCATGCTCCTCTTCATTCTTGGAATATATCAAAATATCATCAATGAATACCACCACGAATTTATCCAACTCGGGCATGAATGCCGAGTTCACAAGATATGTGAAGTGGGCAGGAGCCTTTGTTAATCCGAACGACATAACCAGATATTCAAATAATCCATACCGCATAGTGAATGCAGTCTTAGGTATATCTTTGGGTCGGATACGGATCTGATGATAACCCGACCTGAGGTCAATCTTGGAAAATACCCGAGCTCCGGTAAGCTGATCAAATAAGATATCAATCCGGGGAAGAGGGTATTTATTCTTGATTGTGACCTCATTAAGGGGTCTGTAATCCACGCACATCTGAAGCGTTTGGTCCTTCTTCTTGACAAAGATGGCTGGACAACCCCAAGGTGACGAGCTTGGTCGGATGAATCCCTTTTCTAGCAGATCTTGTAATTGTGTTTTGAGCTCTGCCAACTCATTCAGAGGCATTCGGTACAACCTTCTAGAAATAAGAGTCGTACCGGGCTTCAATTCAATCACAAACTCTACATCTCTCTCTGGAGGCAATCCAGGCAGATCTTCCGGAAAGACGTCTGGGAATTTACATACTACCAGAATATCTTGGATCTCCGGTATGATGGCTTCATATACTCTACCAAATGGTTTAGCTGTAGTAGCTATGGGAATGGACAAGAGAACTTCTTCTTGGTCATAGCTCAACCTGATGGTTCTCAGATCAGTGTTGAGGATAGCTTTGTGCTAGGCTAACCAATTCATGCCCAAAATTACATCTATATCTTGGCCTTTCAGAACAATCATGTTTGTGGGAAAGTCCCATTCAGCTAATGTTACTGGCACATGGAAAGCCACTTCTTTAGTGAATATTTGTCCCCCAGGCGAATGAATTATAAACCCTTCCCTTGATTCAATGGATGGAATGCAATATTTCTCAACAAATTTCTTGCTTATGAAAGTATGTGAAGCCCCAGAATCAAAGAGAATAACTGTAGGGTGACTGGCCACGAGAAACGTACCCATCATGACTGGCTCCCCCTCCGGTGTGGTGGCCACTTGTGTATAATAGATTTGCCCAATTTTCTTCATATTCTTGCCCGATGTATTACTTGTCGTGTTTCCCTTGCCTTGGCTTGAGCTCCCAGAGCTCTCCTGATTATTGAATCTGTTCTGCTTTGGATATGGGCAGTCCTTGATAATATGTCTAGACTTCCCACAATTAAGGCAGCCTATTGAAGAGCTTGGGAGTGTGGGGAAATGAGTACCAGGGGCACTTGGCTGCGTGGTTGAAATGGGGGCAGTGGTGGGGCGAATGAAAATAGGTTGTTTAAAGGGGTAGGAGGGTGGACGTGGTGAAGAACGGTTCTGATTAAAAGGTCGGATCACCAACCCTTGTCGTTTTTCAGGCCCCTGGTTGGACCTGTCACCTCCATAGCCGTTTGTCTTGCCTAGGCCTGCATACTTGGCTTCAACTGCCAGCGCCGTGCTGACAGCCCTGCTGTAGGAGAGGTTGAGGCAGGTGGTCATCTTCCGTTGTAGCCGGTCATTAAGGCCCCTCATAAAATAATTTCTCTTCTTCATGTCAGTGTTGACCTGGTCAATGGCGTACTGGGACAAATGATTGTACTTGTTGAGATACTGTGTCACAGTATCTCTGCCTTGTTTAAGCTTCATGAATTCTTCTTGCTTCATATGGAGCACCCCTTCTGGAATGTAGTGCTCTAGAAATGCCAATTTAAATTCGTCCCAGGTAACTTGATGGCCGGTAGGCTGAACGGCCACATAATTTCCCCACCAGGTGCTGACAGGGCCTCTTAACTGCTGCACAGCAAACAAGGGCTTCTGAGTCTCCGTGCATCGGAGGAGCCCAAACTTCTGCTCAATAACCCGAATCCACTTGTCAGCTTCGAGGGGATCTTCGGCCTTGACGAATAGTGGGGGACGTGTTTCCGAGAAATAATATGGTGTTTCATGGGGTCCTTGCGGATAAGCTCGCCCACCTTGCTGCTGATATTGTTGTCCCACCATTTCGCGAAGGAAGCGGGTGTTGTCGGCTGTTGCATTGACTAAGGCAGCGATAGCCTCAGCCAAGGTTGGGGATACTGGTGGCAGGTTGGGAGTAGTCTCCCTTCCACGGGAGGTTCCCGCACCATCCTGTCCACGAGTCTTGGACGGCATCTGAGGCAAAGAACATTTGGAAAATATAATATGCCAAAGCACACCATCATTTTACATTACTTAAAAGGTAATGTTACAGACTCGAATTTACAACAAGACCACATTACCTATTTTACATTAACACTATACCTAAACTATACTATTCTAGTTTCTTGTCACTTTTGGTGGCTTCACTGTCGGGTGTAGGGGACCATTCATCAACCAGATTCATTGAAGGAGGGGGCCTAAAAGGGTCCAGTTCCCCACCAAGGGCTTCACCCGCTGTTCCAGAAGGTTCGTCTCCCATTCCGACAGGGTCAGTAGGTACGTCAGGGTGCAGTCGTGAATACAAATAATGAACTTCCTCATGTAGTGTATTACAGTACACCTGCAAGTTGTCCACGGCTGTGCTAAGCTCCTTCACACGGGCTCAAGCTTTGGCCTCCTTAGCCCAAGCAAGTGAACGTGAGTTAACAGCCCAATCGAGTGCTAAATTTCGTTTAGCAAGTTGGTCTTGCAGATGTCGGATGTCAGTTCTTAACTCATTTATGTGCTGACCATCCTCGACCCACACACTGTTTCTATGACGTAACTTCGCATGAAGCTGCTCCACCTAGGCTTCTAGATCACCAATGGGATCATTGCTGCCGCTACTGCTATCTTCATGTCTCGGAGCCAGTTGGTGCCGAGGCACACCAATCGGTCCAGTGGACTTGTGCGCAGTTTTCCTTGTGCGCGGTGGCATGTCTCCATAAGGGGGAAAATCATATTAGTATAGTTTTTATCATGATGCATGCATAATTACAGAATCAACCATAGTTGATTCACAACCTTCTATACATTGCACTCTACTATCTGGTCTTTAAAATAAGTACTTTAGAAGGTAGTTAGATAAGAAGGAAAGAAATTTTCTTAGATAAGTCTTCGAAAATTCTTATTAAAAATGCCTCATAACATCTACAGAGATGGGCTTCGCTCCGATACCAGCTGTGACGGAACCTCCCAAGTCATTAGGCCCACCTACAGTTGTCCTTGTCCATCGGACCTCGGACAACCCTGCAGGTGCACCTGATCACTTGACAAGTTCGGTATCTAAATTCTTTACCTTGCCCGAGAGTGTTTCACCTATCACGCAGATATTACAACACATCGGAGGAACGAGTATGCGGAAGCAGTTACAATAACTTTATTTTATTTTAAAGTAGAGAAAGAGTAGTATTATTACAGGCCAAAGAAAATGTAAGAGTGCTGGAGTAATATTATTACACACATGGGAGGCAAAAACCCCTCCTGAGTAACATTAAACAAAAGTTTTTAACGGAGGACACCTCCTCCCGCGGCTTCAGTCTTGATTTTCTTCTTTCGGCACCACCTTGGAACAAAAGCAACAAAAATTTGCTGCTTCCTCACCTAAAACAACATGGGACAAAGCCCTGAGTACGAAGTGTACTTTCGCAAGTATTACCCATCAAATAAAAGACTCTCAAGGATATGCTAGCCTTTGGGGATCAAGGTATGGCTTATCAATAATCAAGACTCTGTTTGCAGAAATGCTTACTAATAGTGGATCCTTAAAAGTCTAGTTTTATTAGCAAGTTAAGTCATTACATGAGTTCTAGAGTTCTTTCTACCCTAGTTCAAGCACTTGACCTATACTAGCCAATTTCTTATCAACCCTTCTTGTTCACTGGATTGCTACGTGTAGGGCTGTGACCAAGTCTTCATGTCCGAGAAGTAACGGCGATCCGAATCGATTAATACTCAGCTGAGGATCTCCAATCACACGACATATGTAGCACTTAACCCTTGCATATGTCAACTCGCCACTGGGGTTCTTAAGACCAGATCAGGTTCACGCCAACCCAGAGCACAGATACACCACCATCCAGCCTCTTGCCACGGAGGGTACACGCTACTCTCGCCATCTCTCCACTCCCATTACGTGTTATCTTATTCTGGTATTAGTCTGCCCGAGGCAAAGCTTACTCGTGATGAGGCATGTGACCAGTTAAAAGGTCCTCGATCATCAAGCCTACATCGACAAGGTCCTTAATCGACTCAGACAGAGACACTACATCGGGACTCTCTTCTCGTGCAAGTCACCCACCCGGTCTGAGCTTTATCATTTCAGACCCAAAGTTTTGGTACCTGGCAGAGGTACATCTTTTTCGATGTTGAACCCATCATGGCCATGATGGATCCATCATCAAGTTTTATTTTTGAAAACACCCACCCACTTGAAGCATCATCTTTTGTCAAAACAAAACATTTTGTTTTTTTCTAGAGCAAAGCTAAGCATAAGAAAACCTTTTTGTAAAACAGGGAATTAAGGAAAAGTAATCAAATCCTCAAGGAAGGGAATGCAGCAACTGGTTCAGCACACAACTCCTATCACCTAATGCATCAAGCAAGTGAGAAAGATTTTAAAATAGCAAGGAGGTGGCAAATGCACCGGGGCTTGCCTTGTGTGATAGGTGAGTCAGGATCTGCTCCACAAATGTCAAAATAAAAGCAGTTCCCTGCCTGAGGTTCTTCAGGTGGTGGTGGTGTAGTCCTGGCTTCTTCAACTTCTATCTCTTCTTCGTTTTCTATATACAACCATATATAATTATGAATGTTCATGTAATGCTCATGAAAATGCAAAGATAATACAAGTATATTATCTTAGGTCTTGAATATAATTTTCCTTCATGGATCTCCGGGAAAGTAGGGTTTTTGGAGTCTATAGTGAAGCTCATAGGGCAAGGGTCTAGGGTTTTGGGCTCTAGGTACCAAACATGGTTCAAATCTTGCCAAACTTTACCCAAGGCTTCTAAATATCATTTAAATCTTATCTAAAAAGTTTGGTGATTTTTGGGATTATTAATTAATTTCTAAAATTCCAGAAGTACAAGCTTTGGCTATTTTAAATACTCTATAATTTCCTATTTGGACTAAAAATCATGAAACTATTTTTATTAAATATTATGGAAAATTAGAAACCTAGCAAAATTGGTCTTGTATTTTTAGAATTTTTCTATAATTTTCTAGAAATTCTCTAAGCTTAGCAGAAAAATAAAAAGGAAAAACGTGAACAAAAAACGTGAACAGTATTGGGCTTAGCAGAAAAAGAAAAAGGAAAAACGTGAACAGAAGGGGAAAAACCTGCGCGCACCCACACCTGCGCGTCGGTTTTGCACCGGAACCCTTAGGGGTTTGAATAACTAAGGAAGAGTCTTGCGCACTATTTACTTCAGTTGCTGACATTTACACTGAAGCCCTCCAAATTCTAATTCTTCATGACCCGAGGTCCACGACGTCGCACAGCGGAGAACCGAGCTCTAGCGAACCTATACCGGCCGGATAACTCAACTACCAGTGTTCCCGTGCGGTTGACACCAAATTTGACTCCTACTAACCATTTCCCCTCCATCAATTGCAGGGTTCTAACCCTAAATCGCTCTGTCCACGGTGACCGTGCGATCAACGGACAATTCAATGCATTCTCGATGATTCTATGGGTCCTAGCTTAATTGGCCGGGTCAGAGAGTACCAGGAGCACATCAGAGCACAGGAACGAGTGAATAGAGGGCATGAACGGACCTAGGACGAGCTAGCCACGGCAAGGTGTTCACGCGGCGGTGTTTAGACCGATTTGGGGAAAACTCCAAATTGGCGAGCTCTGGTGAGTAATTGGAGGCACAGCTTGGTGGATTGGGTGCTTGACTACCTTACGGACCCGACGGCACACTCAATTTATAAGCTCCGGGGGTAATGGCGCGTGAATTTGGGTTGGCGCGGTGGCGGTCGGAGAAGAAAGAGGTCACTCGTGCAAACGATTCGTGGAGGATACTGTGGCAGGCTCACCGGCGATGGACGGGCTTGTAATACCGATTCACAGTGACGTGTTAACCCTCCAAGATGCATGTTCTGGCTAGATAATGGTGAACTTCAGTGATGCCAGCACGATCGACCGTGGCGGGACACGATGGCCGGAGGGAACAGGAACTCAAGTTCATCCATACGATGATATTTACCACCATGAGCCACATTCGGTACATTGTTGAGCCCGAATCGCAACGGCGACGAGGATCCCGGCGCGAGATCACTGGCGGTGGGATGAACTAAATCGATCTGATCCGAATACTGTACCATTGAATACCTGGTTCAGAGCGCCTGACAGACAGATTTGTGGTGCCTAGATCTTGAATTTTCGCGTGAGAACTTGCTAATCCGTTTGTAGCAAACCTATAGCCCTATGATCCAGCTACAAATCGACTGTGGCAACTACCCTCAATCGAGCAATAGATCTTATTCTAATTTGGCCCCAAAGTTCGGCCAGTGGCACTGGTGGCCATGTTTCAGTTTTAAAATTGACTGACAACCCAAGTTTGTACAGATTTTTCTCCATTTTTTTGTATAACACAATGCTTAATCTCTTAAGTAAAGTTATACTCCTATAGTAGCTCTAGATTTTTGATGTGTTGACCCTAGGCAAAATCTTTGTATTTTTGAATCTACAGGGCTCCAAAGTCAGCCTTCTTTAATGGTTTTTAGACTTAGCCATACATGAGCACTAGAGTGGCCTTTTTGCAATTAGGCCCAAATCTCATGGTTTCATTTGCAAAACTTCAAATATGTGAATCATATGACTTAAGGTACCCTAATTTCATGGTTTTTGCACTTAAGTCCAAAAGTGGTCAAAATTTACACGTAACCCCATAGGGTTTTTGTCCAGGGTTTTCCAGGGGTCTATTTAGGGCTTTTGATACTTCTAGGGTTTGAGTGCCTCTCAAGTCCATTAATGGGAATATCTTAAGATTATTTCTCATGAGTTTTGAAGTTTTCTCTCATTTAGGCTTTGTTTACATTTCTAAGCCCAGTTTAGGGTTAAGTACCCTACTCTAGTGTTTCACCCATGACTAGTCACATCAGTACAACTTGTTTGAAATTTTTGCCCAGTGAATGCATTCTAAGTGTAACAAGCACATGACATGCTAGTGCTCATGATGTTATGCTCAAGTTTTAGTGACAGTAACACCAAGGGTGTTACAACCATGCCCTCCAGGTCTCCGAGGTCTTCGACCTCCTCATCATGCGCCATCTACAGGAACAATAAATAAATAATAATATTTATATATATAATATATATAATAATACTCAGTACCTGCTCCATCGCCTGGTCGGACCTTTCCTGGACAGTTTCACGACCGTGAGGGCCCCACATCCTATCATACAGCGCCCCAGCCGATCGCTTCAGCACTGGCTCCTCAACCTGGAAGATTCCACGTTCGAAGTCTTCGTCCGATCGATCAAAGACTTCGAAGTGCCTACATCCCTCATGGGACAAGGTGTTCACGGCTCCTTCGCAGGTGATAGAAGAGGCGAAGGACGTGAGGCCCGTCACAATCGTCGGAAGCAGCTCCAGCTCCTCCTGCAACCATCCGAGAAAGCAAAGGCCCACCTCTTTATCGGATGCATCGAAGGGAGCGGCGCGCGCACCATGTTCTCGGTACGCGTCCACAAGCAACGCATGCGTCCAGTCGATCTCTGTGCGCGTGGAGGCCTCCGCCTTGTCTAGGCAGCCGCGCAGGCTATTGAGGCTTGCCTCCGCCTCCTCCACGTGTTGGAGAGAAAAACTGGCCTCAGCACGCGCAAGTTTGGCCTCGGCACGCGCGGCCTAGGCCTCCGCACAGGCCTTGTCCGCATCCTTCTTTTCCGTCGCCAGCCGGCGGCTGAGGTCCTCTTTTTCGGCCTCCGTAGCCGACAGCTTCTCCATCAGCTTGCGACTCTTGTTCTCCGCGGCTGACTTGTCATGCATAGCTTCAGTGTGCTACGTCCGGAGGCGTTCAATCCTCCCCTCGAGTCATCGCCTTTCGGCAGCAAACTCCAAAGTCAGGACGCCCAATGCAACATGCACCGCGAAGGCCGCCGCCTGGCATAAAAGATCAATTTGCAACCATGTAAGCACAACATAATGACGAAGTCCACGATGACTCACAATAAAATGACGAAGTCCAAGACGACTTACATGATTCAGCTACTGCGTCGCATGCCTCAGCTGCTGCGCAACCACGCCCGCCACATCTTTAGCGGCAGCGGCCGATGTAATCTCACCGCTGTCGCAAAACATGGACCATGGGTCCTGCGCAGACCCCTTCGCCTCAGTCGCCGCCATGACCGACGCAGCCCCCACTGGCACCGGGACAACAGCCAGTTGCCCAGCATCCGACCCTATATCACGATCTCATCAACGACCCAGAGCCAAAAAAACTCACCGACAAGTCCCCGCCCTGTACGGGCATCGAACATAGCAACTCCGCCCACAAGGTAGTCATCCACGCAAACATCCATGGAGACTTCAGCCCCACTCACCTTATCCACGGCAGTACGCACCTGTAACACCCCAGGTGTTTACCGACTGCTCGACAACGAGTATGGATTTAAGCACGTAATATCAGTGGATAAAACGGATGCTAAATTTTAAACATCTTCGCCTATCGCGATTTTAATATCTCATCTGTTTCGTTGATTGCGAGTTCGACATTGTTTTTATCTATCCGGGCTCTTCCTAAATTTTCATGTTCGGAACATCGTTGTTCCAAAAATTAGTGTGTCCGATGATTATTTAAAATTCATCGCTCGCGCGAATACGAATTCAGAAGCCCGACCCATTCGGATGATTTTATCCCAAACAAATATATTTAGAACTCGACGACTAAGCTTTCAGTGTAAAATAATTTACTCCTCTTTTGTCATCCGTGACATCGCGTCTACGGATTTTAATTGAATTGTTCTCTAGTCGAGTGTTCAGCGAACGGAATTCGTCTAAATTCAACTAAATCGAACGTCGACTAAAATATCGAATCTGATCTCGTCTGGTTTAATCCGTCCATACCTCGCTCCCGTGACGATGCTGACATCGTCTCCAGGGGGGATTCCGATTGCGATGCCGTATCCGGCTAGCACAGTTTAAAATTTATTTATTTCTAAAAGTGTTGGACCTAATGCCAATTTAAAATTAATCGATCAAGACAGACTGAAATTATCACCTAAGTATTTTGCTCGGTTCGAGCAATCTCTATAAATTCGGTAAATGCACTACTTGGGGTAGGCTGTTAGATAAACTGAAACCAGAACAATTGTTAATCAATTCAATTTCCTATTTCAGAATTCGAGAAAAATAATATCGTATCTTAACAGCAGAGCCAATCTGTTTACATCTTGCCCAGATTCGAATCTCTAAACACGGATATGTATGTATTCTTTTGTAGAAGAAAAAGAAGAAAAAAATAAAAAGAAAAAGAAAATATCCTAGGGATCTCATCTTATCACCGCTTAAGTAACAGATTTTTTCTTCCAACTATGGTGCTTATCTCCTTTACGTGTGTTTCTCTTCCCTAGATAAAAATCACGCCGCTGATGCCTTGTCTCCTCCCCAACGCCCGACCGAGCTTGCCCCGGTCTCTGCTCCTCCATCCTTAGCACCAGCCCCAGCTTGGGCCCTCCCATGGCGTTCGCTCGGCACTGCCTTTTCCCCAACCGCGCCGGTCACTGCTTTCCCCTGCCGGCGCTCCTCCCTGAAGCTTTTCCCCATGGCGCCTGGCCAGATTTTTCTGCAGCTCGTCTGCTCCAGCTCCCTGGTGCCGCGCCGTGGAGCTCCTAGCTCGGACCGCGCCTAGCTCCTTGCGCGCCATGGTGGCCGCCGTCGAGTCTTCCCTCGGCTCGCTCCTCCATAGCTCGACCAAGCGCCCAGCTGCCCCTCTTTTCTCCCTCTCTGCTCGCTGTGCGCTGCTCCTTGGAGTTCGCCGGCGTTCAGACCATGTTCCTTCCCCTGTTCGTCATGTTCCGCGCCCTGTCATACGGCGTCGAGCCGGCGCTCGCCGCGCACTTGCTGGGGTGTGAGCGCAGGTCCTTGGTGTCACGCGCAGAGTCTCAACCTGCTCGCCGCGGTGCCTATCTCCCTGCTCGCGCGTCCAGGTTCTTGCTCCTTGTTTTCCTCACGTTCCCTGGATCCTTCTCTGTGCACGCGCCGCCGTCAAGTTCTCTGGTGTCTGCGTGCCGTGAAGTTCCTCCGGCGCTGTGGCTTCCCAGTTCCTTCCAGCCGCGCGCGCGAATTTTCTCTGCTCGGTCTTAATCCCCATCGTGTCGTCAACCTCGTCGGTTGTCGTCGTTTGTTGTCGCGTCGTGTGTGCAGCAGCCCCGGATCTGTGTAGCTCTATATACGTCACCCTTCCGTATTGTCGTCGAGCCTGTCGAACCTCATTCTTCCCTGCTCAACCTCGTCGAACCCCGAATCCCAGGCGTTAGGCAAAAATAAGCGAGGTTCGTGTGCATCGCTTATCAAGTGCTCGGTCGAAGACTTCAATCGAAGGTCATCGTCGTACCGTGCGTCATCAAGAAAACCCAAGAGTCGGGTGAAGACGAAGCTAGCAGCATGGTGTTCACCTAGTGCGCGACAAAAAGCTCGAACATCCTGCGCGACTCAAGATCGATTTGTCAAAATTATTCAGTCGAGGAGAAGATCTTCAACAATTAATCACCGAAGAAAAGAAGGCCCCTGGATGACGTCTACCGGAAACCGTCATCGTGCTTCCGACTATCTTGTCGAAGTAGTCAGGGTAAGCAAATTTGTTATTCGGGTTAGTGGATGGATGGATGGTTTGACTAGGTATAATATTTATTAGATTGCCTGAGTCGCTTTGGTAATTTGGTCGATGTCGTAGGTTAAAAGAGGTCTCAATAGGTCTCAGTGTTTGCGGGACTGTAGGTGTTAAAATTGTGATGTTTTATTAATATATGTGACACACGGGTTAATCGGGAAATTAGTTTAGAAAGTTAATGAAAGTTCTTCTATCAAATTTTATAAGTGTTAGGTGTCCAAGAATTGTGAAGTTAAAGTATAAGTCATTTAGTGTGCTCTCTAAATTAGGTACGATATTCTATGTGTGCTAGTCGATTTCATGATTTGAATGGATGTTGATTGCTACTTCGAATATTTAGGATCAAGTAACATCGATATATCTGTTTCAACCAAAATCTAGAGTCTGTCTGATAACTAATGCGTATAAACACTTTAGGTCTTTTAGTTCTAAACTTGTAATTGGTATATTGTATAAAATATGCTTGGTTATAGGTTATAAGTGTTTCATCCTTTTTAGCGTAGATTATTTATCTTGTACTATTTATACTCGTGCTCATACATGTGCATCGTGCATCCCATGAGGTACGTTAATTGATCGCGTGATACGGAAGACGAGCCAAGTCGACCCCAAGTGCGGGCTCCTCCGCATGATGATGCTGATGGACGAACCTGCCTGATCAAGTGCTAGGACAAGGATGATCGCCAAGTGGATGTCACCTAACAACACTAACCTAGTGTTATTCAGGCAAGCCTCGGTGCATTCGCCACCTCCTTGTTGTTTTAAAATATTTATCACCTTGTTTGATGCATTAGGTGATAGGAGTTGTGTGCTAAACCGTTGATGCATTTCCTTCCTTGAAAAATTGATTACCCTTCCTTGATACCCGTTTGGAAAGAATTTTATGATGCTTAGCCTTGCTTTAGCAAACAAAAATGTTTTGTTTTAAAACAAAAGTGATGCTTCAGTGGGTGGGAATGTTTTCAAAAATAAAACTTGATGGTGGATCCGTCAAAGGCCTTGATGGGTTCAACATCGGAAAAGATGTACCTCTGCCAGGTACCAGACTTTGGGTTTTAAATAATAAAGCTAAGACCGGGCGGTTGACTTGCACGAGAAGGGAGTCTCGGTGTAGTGTCTCCGTCTGAGTCGATTAAGGACCTTGTCAATGTAGGCTTGATGATTGAGGACCTTTTAACTGGTCACATGCCTCATCATGGGTAAGCTTTGCCTCGGGCAGACTAATACCAGAATAAGATAACATGCAATGGGAGTGGAGAGATGGCGAGAGTAGCGTGTACCCTCTGTGGCAAGAGGCTGGACGGTGGTGTATCTGTGCTCTCGGTTGGCGTGAACCTGATCTGGTCTTAAGAACCCTGGTGGCAAGTTGACATATGCAAGGGTTAAGTGCTACATATGTCATGTGATTGGAGATCCCCAGCTGGGTATTTATCGATTCGGATCGTCGTTACTTCTCGGACATGAAGACTTGGTCACTAACCTACACGTAGCAATCCAGTGAACTGATGGGATAATAAAAGACGACTAGTATAGGCCAAGTGCTTGAACTAGGAAAGAACTCTAGATGCATGTAACTTTACTTAACCTGACAAGTAAAAATGGATTTTAAGGATCCACTCATAGTAAGCTTTGCTGCAAAACAGAGTCCTTGATTCTTGATAAGCCTTTCCTTGAATCCCTTTAAAACCCGCATACCCTTGAGAGTCTTTTCTTTAGTCGGGTAAGTCTTGCTGAGTAATTCCATACTCAGGGTTTTATTCCCTGTTGTTTTTCAGGTTTTAGCTTTGTGCTGCTGTTGATGGTGTTAAGTGCTGGTGGGCTCGGCCTTCTTATAAGTCTAAGTAACCCTTCTATACTTCTTACTAAGGATGGTCACTTGAGCTAGCATATATTTCAAACTTATACTTTTGTAATCACTCCGATAAAATAATGTAAAATTTTTGTAACTTGTAAAATTTGGTAATAAGATTTCCGCTGCAAAAATATTGGTCTGTGTGATTTGTGTTACTTAATCTCGCGATCTCGGTTATAAGTGGTTTATCCGATGTCCTTGGGGCAATCGGACGGATCCTGTTAAGTTATCTGATGCACATACATAGCCATCTGAGGTCTTTGAGACAAGGACAGGTGCATGTGGGCCCAATAACTTAGGAGGTTCTACCACAGCCTGGTATCGGAGCAAGATTAAGTATATACGGTCACATACGTATTTTCAGAACAAAAGTTTTGGTTTTAAAAAACCTATTTTCAACTAAACACATTGTTTGGCTTTGAAAAATAGCTTTGAAAAACTATAATGCTAGCGACATCCTCTGTTAAGCCCTAAACTAAGGACTATTAGGTGGCTTAGTTCAAAACCACTAACCCACAACCGGGGGTATTGCATACATGTGTGTTGTTATTTTTGAGGCCATTCGGTTTTGAATGGATCGACGCTCAGGTAAGGTGAGATGTGAGAGCATGACCGAACAAACGTCGGTGTAGGGAAGAGTGTAAAAAGCGCTTGATTATATACATGTTCCACATATGTATATATGAAGGCTGCAATGTGGAGTATTTACTTTTCTAGGAATTCAGTACCCCATGGATGTGTACAGGTATACAGACATGGGAATACTGAGAAGTGTAATGTACTTGTAACGATGCACCTACGCTCAGGTAAGAAGGTAAGTTACCATAATGAGTTGCCCTATGGTTAAGGTGTGGCAACGGCGCCTTGTAACACCCTAAATCTAGCAACTGCAAACAACCTTATTGGAATTATTAAATTTCAGTAGAAAGAAAAGTTATTTATGTTTTCAAATAAGGAAAACCTTGATATATATATATATATATATAATTGGAACAATTTCTTGAATAGATAAAATTTTGTCAAGTGTTTGATGCATTCATGCCGAAGCATAAACTTTGTTTGATATATCTAATTTTTGGATTTAAGTTAGTATGAAAAATCTCATTTTACAAGAATGAGTTGTTAAAATATTGTTTTTGGAATATGCATAGGTTTAGTTTGTAGGTATTTGTGAAAACTTCATTTTGATCTATTCCTTTGTGTGGAGCCCAATCTACTTAAATAGTAGATTTTTTTGGCTAAAATTATCCATTCTTTAAACCTGTATATTTTATTTATAAAAATATTATTATAATTTTTTGAGATATTTAAAAACATATTTATAATTTTTATTGAATTACCTACTTAAAAAATCAAAAATAAAAAAATAAAAACAAAAGAGAATTTTGAAATAAATAAATAAAGAAAAAAAGAGAATGAACGCACGAGCCCATTGCCCATCCATGTTCTTAACGCTCCCTCTCTTCTCTCTCTTACAAGTAGGGTCCACATCTAAGTGTCATTTCTTTCTTCTTTCTCACGTGATGCTTCTCGAGCTCGTGTTCATCCGTGTGTCTGCTCGCCAGTAACGTTGCATCATCGTCGCTCGTGCACCACTCGGCCTCCTCGCCTCCCCTGTCCGCGCCTGCCCAGCTCCTGCAGTAGAGAACTACAGCTGCGCCCCCACGACCATTTGCCTCTCCATCACGCCACGCCATTACTCGTGACCGTTTCTTCTCCCACACAGTTAGACCACCATTAATGGTCTTCATGCTCTTCAATCCGACGCCCCTTCGCTCCCTCCTCCTCGGCTATAAAAGCCATGGCCGGGCTCACCTCTTTCCCCACCCCGGTTGCTCGTTCTCTCGCACTCACCTGTATCATGCCGCTCCTATGTAGTCTGTACGCACGCTACCGTCGTTCACCTTCCTCCATCCGTCCAGCGAGCTCGCGCCTCATTCGACCCGGCTTCCGCACCCCCTCGCCGCCGGAGAAGACCACCACTAGATTCCCCACGCCGCGTGCTCCCTTGCTCGTTGCTTGCTGCTCAGTTCGCCAGCGCTGTGCCCACCCGCCGCAAACTCTCAACCGCTCGTAGATCCGGCTCCCAGAGTTCGCAGCACCACACGCCGTCGACAAGGCCTCGCCGTCCCTGCTGTTGTTGGAGAACCGCCCCTCAACACTAGCAGTGGTGTTCGATTCCTTGCCGAATGTCGAGTCCCTGCTGCGTCCACATCGTGACGCTGCTCGTGTTCGTTCAGCTCGCCGGAGCTATCGCCCTCATCGTCAAACCAAGGTTGAAGACAACCCCAACCCATTAATGTATTTTCTAAATCATGTTTTGAATTACTTTATGGATCTTGTGATTTATCGTTGTAATATTGATGCGATTTGGCGATTCACGTGTATGATTTTAGAGATTCGATGTATACGTGTAGCCAAAATTGAACCCCGCGATAATATTTTAAATATGTGTATGATTGTATAATTCTAAAAATGAACACGATCACTAGTCGTACCGCAATGTCCAGCCTTGCTGTTTCTCGACGTGAGGTAGAAGAAATGTCCAATTTTTTTACACGCTACTTCCTATCATCTACGTTTAATTTTGAACTAACCACTGCGATAATTTTCTGTATTTTAAAATGCGCACGTGAGACTCAAATAAATTAAATATTAATTTGTTAACTTCATAAATTTATGTTAAACATTTGAAAACAGTGTTTCCAATAATTTACATATTTTTGCAAATAAATTTGAATTATGTTTGTGTAATACCCAAATTTGTAAAAGCATAGGGAATGAGATTAATTTTCTCTATAGGTGTTGCCTTTATTCATTAGTAAATGTGAACACCCATTTGGAAGTGAATTATTAAATAAATGACACATAAATAACCTAATGCATCATGTTGGAGTTTATTGATTGTGTATTTATAAATAATGATGATGATAATACCAATAAAAATATATTCAATACCTAAGTTTGGAAATTAAGACCTAATTTGGAATTTAAAGTTTGGAGAAAAGAAAGAAAAATATTATACCAAATAAAGAAAAAAAATAAATGTATAAATAAATAAAATCCTTCCATAACTAGTATGTTTATTTTGTACATTTAATTTGAGTACAAGTTCGGAACACTATTTGAATTCAAATTTGGGATTTAAAAATAGAGAGACAAATGAAATCAGGAAAAAGAAAAAAAAAAGAAGAAAGAGCGCTGGGCCAAAACCTTCCGTTCCCGGCCCAAATTCCCTCAGCCCACGCGCCGCTCCCAGGCACCGACCGGTGGGGCCACTGGACCAGTGGCCGGCCTCCCCACGCGGGCCCGTTCATCAGCGCTTCGATGAAGACGCTTCGCGACTTATCAACCACCGACTTGCGGGACCCACTCATCAGCTGGTGGGACTATAGCTCGTCTCTCGCAACCACCTGCGCGGATGCGCTCGCCGTGGCGAAATCCTCGGCGGCCGTTGCGCGCACTTCGGACGGACCTCCCGAAGACCATAAAGCGGACCTTCGGTTCTTCGCCTTCCTTTTTTTTTACCCCTCCACACGTCAGTGCCGGCCGAGAGAGAGTCGAGGGGAGGAGCTCATGGTTTCTGTAGATCGCCGCCGCCGTGGGACATCGTCCCTGACTACGCCCCGGTCGTGATGATTGTCCAAGGAGCTCTACCGTGACCCAACAATGGCGCAGGCGTGTGTGCGCATGGGTGAAGTCCTCGGTGCTCGTTGAATCGCGCGTCGGTGTTACTACGCCATCGCATGCTGTGGGGAGCTTCACTACCGCCACCATATCTGGTATGGACTGCGCTCCCAAGTTCACAAATCCATCTGCCTCGAGTAGGATTTATCAATGTCAAGAATCGTGTAGTCAATCACCGGTTTGTGCAACGCCGGCGAACTTCGCGGTCGCGTTGGTGGGCGCCGCCGCGCGTCTGATGGAGGGAGGTTGAAGACGGCCTTCCGTTCGTCGATCGGTGAACCGACGGCTAGGATCGTGGCGCGCAGACCGTTTGGGCGAGGTTATATCCGAGCCGTTGGATCCGATCGGGTGATTCTGGGAGACTCTGGGATAATTAAATCAGAACCGTGAATCCCGGATCCGATGGCCTGGGTTACTCGCGGGGTTGATGGATGTCGAATCTAATCGTGGTCGTCGGGCTTGGATCCGACGGCTGAGACGAAAGCATACCCCTTCGGCCCTGTACAATTGCGTAAGAGACCCTAGGTCATTACAAAATAGAACCCGCCGTCCCGTGCACTGTTGGCTGTGTCTCGGGAATCTTGCAAGGTCGCCCCTGTACTTTCTGGATTTTATGTGCGCAGTCCAAACACCGAGAAAATCAGAGAAATTGAGATAGAAAATGATTTTTAATATAAAATTAATTCCAGAATCTTGTTTAAATCATAGAAAACTCATTTTAATTTATTTTTAACCCATTCCAGTTTCTATAATTTTATAATAATATTGTTTATCAATTAGTGCCACTGTTTTGACATGAATGTCACATTAAAATCTATATCCTATTTAATCTTGTACAAAACACATATAATCTTCAGAAAATCATAACTCCTCCATTTTAACTCCGATTTGATCCGTTCAAGTTGCGTTAGTCTCGTAGAAATGCGTAGATCATTATTACTCAGTTTGTACTTATGTTTGGTGTGATGTTAATTTTATCTATACCATGTTTGTTTGTATTGCTACGACTAGCGCGTGGACACGTGTCATCTGAAAAGCAAGTTGGTACCTGGATTCTCAAGTGCCAGGCAAGTTGTGCCCTTGATTCACTTTTGTTACCCAATAATGTTCTTTATAATCATTTACCATGCATAGGTTTAATTTTGATGGGACCCAATAGGTTTCCCTAGACTGTTTATCCATTTTACCTTGTTTACCCCTGAATCACTTGGGTAGTTTATGCTATTGCTTTACGTGGTTTTTGGGTTAATATTTCATTATATCCATGTTCCAGTTATTTTGTTATTCTATTTATGTTCATGTCAAGATCATTATGTTATTGTTAATTGGAACATGGAGCTTAACTTGAGAACCACGTGCCACCACAAGGGAGGAATGGGACCCCTTGGCTGACTAATTAGGAAAGCTAGTGGAAGACTACCTTACCCGAAAGGGGCGAGGGCAGTAGGGGAGTGGTCAGTGTAGGGAGGTCTCTGGTTGATTTTGCTGCGATGGCGGTCAGCCAGGAACCCTGCATTGGAACTTCCTATAAACTGTAGCGGGTTTTCGGAAGCTAGTGGAACTTTGTAAAGGCCTCGTAGTGGATCCCTAGCCATTCACCTTGGTAGTGTCTAAGGGCCTAGCTAACCCTGGCGACATGGGAAACACGACTTGTGGGTAAAGGGTACAACCTCTGCAGAGTGTAAAACTGGTATACTAGCCGAGCTCACGGTCATGAGCGGCTCAGGACTCTCCGATGATTAAATTATGGAACCTAAACTCAATTTGTCATTTGCATTTGCATGGGATCTGTTATTAATTTTGTTCTATTATTTTATTATGGTTTGGTATTCACTTACACTTAGTAACTGCTAATAAAAGTTTGACCAACTACTTAAAAGCAATGCTCAGCTTTAACCCCTATTGTTGATAAGCCTTACACTTCATGAACTCCCACCTTTGGTGAGTTCATGTCACATTATTCCCCACAACTTGTTGAGCGATGAACATGTGTGAGCTCACCCTTGCTGTCTCACACCCCCCCCCCCACCGGAGAAGAACAGGTGGTTTCAAGTGGAGTCAAGTATCGAGGAGTTTGATCTGATCTAGGTGGCGTTTCTCAGTTGACTTTGGCGCCGACGATCCTTAGTTTGTGTTATATTTATCTTTTATTTTTTTTGTAAGTCTTCCGCTATGTAATAAATACTCTGATTATTGTGACATTTATCTCTATGCACTCTGTTATTATATATGTTGTCTTCTTTGGCGCATGTATGAGATGCACCTGGCTTTGTCCCTTAAAGCCGGGTGTGACAGAAGTGGTATCAGAGGAAATGTTGACTGTAGGACGAAACCTAGATAGAAACGGACAAACCCTTATCTACTTACCTTACTTTGATTCATTCTATACTTATCTTATCTTGATCCTGTCTCACCTTTTTGCTGTCATACTCTGATTACTCTTATCTTTTTCAACTCTAAGACAAGATGGATTTCACACCTTGGAATCCTACATTTATGACCTTCTTAAGAGATAGGAAGCCTAAGACAAAAAAATTAAAACTATTTTTTTTAATTAAAAATGTTGGTTGATTGTTCTGATGATCAATGCCTGATTTGCTTCTTTGATTGATTGAAACATTATAGTTGGGCATCTTAGCATGTACCACCATAAGGTAATGTATCAGCTTTAGTGGATAACACACTAATCTACTTAGCTAATAAATCCTTCGTTGTAACATTCCTCGTAATTACTCGCCTTGTCTACCATCCTTTCTTTCTTACCCTGTATTTCTAACCCAGATGGGCTATCCCTATAGTGTTAGAAGAGAGCACTATAGACGTAACTCTTGGTATGTCATGGTTAAGAAAGGCAAAGACAGTATATACATTGTGCTAAAGGAACCGTAGAACTCACCAGTTCTAAAAGACAAAGTTGTGAAGTTGAAGTTGCAGTAACTATCACCATCAGACTAGCGGCATTCTTAGTAGATGAGAAGTTTTTGGGTGGCAACATCCGTGCAGTTAGAAATTTTCCGGATGTCTTTCCAGAGAAGTTACCAGGGATGCCACTAGATAGGGAAGTTGAGTTTGTAATTGATCTCTTACCTAGGACTACTCCTACTCTCAAACGGTCATACACGATGTCCGTAGTGGAACAAAAGGAACTTAAGAAGCAATTAATGGAGTTACAAGAGGCTGGTTACATTCGTCCGAATTCTTCACCTTGTGGAGCGCCGGTTCTATTTTACAGAAGAAAGAAGGATCGCAAGGGATGTGCGTGGATTATAGGTCCCTTAACAATGTCACTATGAAGAACAAGTGTCCATTACCCCGTATTGAGGATTTAATCAGATGAGAGGTGTCGAAGATTGATCTCCGACCGAGTTATCACCAAATGAAGATTAGGCCATCGGATATTCCCAAGACGAAATTCTCGACCCGATATGGTTTATATGAGTTTACCGTTATGTCATTTGGACCAACTAATGCACCAACCTATTTTATGGATCTGAAGAATAAGGTGCATGATCTGGACAGATTCGTCGTGGTTTTCATGGACGATATTTTTATTTATTCCAAGAGTGATAGTGATCATGAGGAACATATGTGATTGGTACTACAGAAGCTTTAAGATAATCAACTCTACGCCAAGTACGGTAAATGCGAGTTTTGGATTGGCGAGGTGCCATTTCTTGGACATGTCATTTCTAATAGAGGGATATCAGTGGATCCTGCTAAAGTCAAGGAGATAGTGGCGTGGAGCATACCCACTACCGTTACGGAGATTCGGAGTTTCTTGGGATTGCAGGATATTATCGGAGATTTATTGAAGGATTTTCTAAGATTGCTAAGTCTATCACCTCGCTTCTGGAGAAGGGAAGAGAGTTCAAGTGGGACAAGAACTACCAAGATAGCTTTGATCAATTAAAGAAGAGATTGATGTCACCACCAGTATTGGTTATGCCAGACCTTAGGCAACGCCGTTGGTTGGAGCTTATTAAGGATTATGATTTGGAGATTCACTATCACCCGGGCAAGGCAAATTTGGTTGTAGATGCCTTGAATTGCAAGGAGCATGTTCATTCAGCTGTTGTTGCCCAGCTACCCGATGAGATTGTTGAGGATTTCAGGAGACTTAACCTGGGGATAGTCGCTCACACTAAAGGAGTTATTATTGATATGGAACCTACCTTGGAGCGAGAATTCCACAAAGGACAAATTGATGATGCTAAGATACAAGAGATTAAGGATCTGATTACTGAAGGTAGAGGCCCAGAGTCCACGGAAGATGAGCAAGGCACCGTATGGTTCAAGGATAGGATATGTGTTCCTGAGATTGAAAGCCTTCGTGAGACTATTCTAAAGGAAGCCCATGACTTGGATTATTCTGTTCATCCTGGTAGCACTAAGATGTATCAGGATTTGAAGTAGAAAGTTCTGGTAGTATGGATTGAAGAGAGATGTGGTGCACATGTGGTTATGTGCGATGTGTGTCAAAGAGTTAAGGCAGAACACCAAAGACCAACTGGACTATTATACCCATTAAAGATACCCGAGTGGAAGTGGGAAGAGATTGGTATGGATTTCATTACTGGATTGCCTCGCACCCAGAAAGGATATGATGCTATATGGGTGATTGTGGATAGATTGACTAAAGTGGCTCACTTTATTCCTGTGAAGACTACTTATAAAGGTTCTCAGCTAGCAGAATTATATATGGCTCGGATTGTGTGTTTACATGGAGTACCAAAGAAGATCGTGTCTGATCGAGGTTCACAGTTTACCTCAAGATTTTGGAGAAGCTTTCATGAGAACATGAGTACAAAGTTGAATTTTAGTACGGCTTATCACCCTCAGACTGATGGACAGACTGAAAGGACTAATCAAGTATTGGAGGATATGTTGAGAGCATGTGCCCTTCAGCATGGAGGAAGTTGGGATAAAAGTCTACCTTATGCTGAGTTCTCATATAATAATAGTTATCAGGCCAGTCTGAAGATGTCACCTTTTGAAGCTTTATATGGGAGGAAGTGCAGGACTCCTTTGTATTGGGATCAGACTGGAGGAAGACAGTTCTTTGGGCCTGAACTGATTCAAGAAGCAGAAGAACAAGTTAGTATAATTCGAGAGAATTTGAGAGTGGCTCAAACCAGGCAAAAGAGCTATGCTGATAATAGAAGGAGGCCACTGGGATTCGAAGAAGGAGATTATGTGTATCTCAAGGTGTCACCACTTCGTGGAATGAGGAGATTCAAAGTTAAGGGCAAATTGTCCCCTCGCTATATTGGACCATTCTTGATCTTTAGAAGAGTTGGGGAGATGGCATACCAACTCGAGTTACCTGCTAGTCTATCGGATGTGCATAACATGTTCCACGTATCTCAACTAAAGAAGTGTCTCCGTGTTCCCGAGGAATAGTTACCAATGGAAGAGCTCAGTGTTCAAGGTGATTTGACTTACACGGAGTACCCGATCAAGATTCTTGACACATTGACTCGAGTTACGAGAAATAAGGTGATAAAGATGTGCAAAGTCCAATGGAGTCACCACGGTGAAGATGAAGCAACTTGGGAAAGAGAAGAAGAGCTTCGCATAGATTTTTCCCACCTTTTCTCTAGTTCTTCTTAAATCTCGAGGACGAGATTATTTTTAAGGGGGGTAGGATTTGTAATACCCAAATTTGTAAAAGCATAGGGAATGAGATTAATTTTCTCTATAGGTGTTGCCTTTATTCATTAGTAAATGTGAACACCCATTTGGAAGTGAATTATTAAATAAATGACACATAAATAACCTAATGCATCATGTTGGAGTTTATTGATTGTGTATTTATAAATAATGATGATGATAATACCAATAAAAATATATTCAATACCTAAGTTTGGAAATTAAGACCTAATTTGGAATTTAAAGTTTGGAGAAAAGAAAGAAAAATATTATACCAAATAAAGAAAAAAAAATAAATGTATAAATAAATAAAATCCTTCCATAACTAGTATGTTTATTTTGTACATTTAATTTGAGTACAAGTTCGGAACACTATTTGAATTCAAATTTGGGATTTAAAAATAGAGAGACAAATGAAATCAGGAAAAAGAAAAAAAAGAAGAAAGAGCGCTGGGCCAAAACCTTCCGTTCCCGGCCCAAATTCCCTCAGCCCACGCGCCGCTCCCAGGCACCGACCGGTGGGGCCACTGGACCAGTGGCCGGCCTCCCCACGCGGGCCCGTTCATCAGCGCTTCGATGAAGACGCTTCGCGGCTTATCAACCACCGACTTGCGGGACCCACTCATCAGCTGGTGGGACTATAGCTCGTCTCTCGCAACCACCTGCGCGGATGCGCTCGCCGTGGCGAAATCCTCGGCGGCCGTTGCGCGCACTTCGGACGGACCTCCCGAAGACCATAAAGCGGACCTTCGGTTCTTCGCCTTCCTTTTTTTTTACCCCTCCACACGTCAGTGCCGGCCGAGAGAGAGTCGAGGGGAGGAGCTCATGGTTTCTGTAGATCGCCGCCGCCGTGGGACATCGTCCCTGCCTACGCCCCGGTCGTGATGATTGTCCAAGGAGCTCTACCGTGACCCAACAATGGCGCAGGCGTGTGTGCGCATGGGTGAAGTCCTCGGTGCTCGTTGAATCGCGCGTCGGTGTTACTACGCCATCGCATGCTGTGGGGAGCTTCACTACCGCCACCATATCTGGTATGGACTGCGCTCCCAAGTTCACAAATCCATCTGCCTCGAGTAGGATTTATCAATGTCAAGAATCGTGTAGTCAATCACCGGTTTGCGCAACGCCGGCGAACTTCGCGGTCGCGTTGGTGGGCGCCGCCGCGCGTCTGATGGAGGGAGGTTGAAGACGGCCTTCCGTTCGTCGATCGGTGAATCGACGGCTAGGATCGTGGCGCGCAGACCGTTTGGGCGAGGTTATATCCGAGCCGTTGGATCCGATCGGGTGATTCTGGGAGACTCTGGGATAATTAAATCAGAACCGTGAATCCCGGATCCGATGGCCTGGGTTACTCGCGGGGTTGATGGATGTCGAATCTAATCGTGGTCGTCGGGCTTGGATCCGACGGCTGAGACGAAAGCATACCCCTTCGGCCCTGTACAATTGCGTAAGAGACCCTAGGTCATTACAAAATAGAACCCGCCGTCCCGTGCACTGTTGGCTGTGTCTCGGGAATCTTGCAAGGTCGCCCCTGTACTTTCTGGATTTTATGTGCGCAGTCCAAACACCGAGAAAATCAGAGAAATTGAGATAGAAAATGATTTTTAATATAAAATTAATTCCAGAATCTTGTTTAAATCATAGAAAACTCATTTTAATTTATTTTTAACCCATTCCAGTTTCTATAATTTTATAATAATATTGTTTATCAATTAGTGCCACTGTTTTGACATGAATGTCACATTAAAATCTATATCCTATTTAATCTTGTACAAAACACATATAATCTTCAGAAAATCATAACTCCTCCGTTTTAACTCCGATTTGATCCTTTCAAGTTGCGTTAGTCTCGTAGAAATGCGTAGATCATTATTACTCAGTTTGTACTTATGTTTGGTGTGATGTTAATTTTATCTATACCATGTTTGTTTGTATTGCTACGACTAGCGCGTGGACACGTGTCATCTGAAAAGCAAGTTGGTACCTGGATTCTCAAGTGCCAGGCAAGTTGTGCCCTTGATTCACTTTTGTTACCCAATAATGTTCTTTATAATCATTTACCATGCATAGGTTTAATTTTGATGGGACCCAATAGGTTTCCCTAGACTGTTTATCCATTTTACCTTGTTTACCCCTGAATCACTTGGGTAGTTTATGCTATTGCTTTACGTGGTTTTTGGGTTAATATTTCATTATATCCATGTTCCAGTTATTTTGTTATTCTATTTATGTTCATGTCAAGATCATTATGTTATTGTTAATTGGAACATGGAGCTTAACTTGAGAACCACGTGCCACCACAAGGGAGGAATGGGACCCCTTGGCTGACTAATTAGGAAAGCTAGTGGAAGACTACCTTACCCGAAAGGGGCGAGGGCAGTAGGGGAGTGGTCAGTGTAGGGAGGTCCCTGGTTGATTTTGCTGCGATGGCGGTCAGCCAGGAACCCTGCATTGGAACTTCCTATAAACTGTAGCGGGTTTTCGGAAGCTAGTGGAACTTTGTAAAGGCCTCATAGTGGATCCCTAGCCATTCACCTTGGTAGTGTCTAAGGGCCTAGCTAACCCTGGTGACATGGGAAACACGACTTGTGGGTAAAGGGTACAACCTCTGCAGAGTGTAAAACTGGTATACTAGCCGAGCTCACGGTCATGAGCGGCTCAGGACTCTCCGATGATTAAATTATGGAACCTAAACTCAATTTGTCATTTGCATTTGCATGGGATCTGTTATTAATTTTGTTCTATTATTTTATTATGGTTTGGTATTCACTTACACTTAGTAACTGCTAATAAAAGTTTGACCAACTACTTAAAAGCAATGCTCAGCTTTAACCCCTATTGTTGATAAGCCTTACACTTCATGAACTCCCACCTTTGGTGAGTTCATGTCACATTATTCCCCACAACTTGTTGAGCGATGAACATGTGTGAGCTCACCCTTGCTGTCTCACACCCCCCCCCCCACCGGAGAAGAACAGGTGGTTTCAAGTGGAGTCAAGTATCGAGGAGTTTGATCTGATCTAGGTGGCGTTTCTCAGTTGACTTTGGCGCCGACGATCCTTAGTTTGTGTTATATTTATCTTTTATTTTTTTTGTAAGTCTTCCGCTATGTAATAAATACTCTGATTATTGTGACATTTATCTCTATGCACTCTGTTATTATATATGTTGTCTTCTTTGGCGCATGTATGAGATGCACCTGGCTTTGTCCCTTAAAGCCGGGTGTGACAGTTTGCTATAACAATTTATATGTATTCAATATCGAAATAAATTAAATAGTATTGAGATAGCTATGTGTTAGTGTGCTAGTTAGTTTGAATTGATGGTTGCAGCGATTTACTTGTTTTTGTAAATTAATCTCTACTACTAATTATATACTTAGGGGGTGTTTGGTTTGCGCGTGCTAAAATTTAGCCCCTATCACATCGAATGTTTGAACCTCCGTTCGGGGTATTAAATGTAGTCGGATTATAAAACTAATTTCTCAGCCGAAGATTAAAAAGTGAGACGAATCTAGTACAGTTGGTTGGGTCTATATTTCATACTCCTATTTGAAAGTCAAACGCTTGATGTGACCCGGGCTAAACTTTAGTCCACAGAACCAAACACCCCCTTAGTGTAGGCGTCCAACTTCCAGTGGCGCGCGGTTCTGCCATCTCCCTCCGCCACCCTCCGTGCTCCCTCCGCCTCCGCGCTCCCTGCCCCTAATCCCGCGCCTCCGCCTGCTCGCTGTGCTCCCTTGCTTCGGCTGCCCTATTCACGCACTGCCCTAATCGCTCTCAATCCCGTGGCAGACGCGGCCCTACTCCGCCATGCCCTAATCGCTCCCAGAAGATCCACCGAAACTTCCGCCTCGCAGCGTGCCCGCGCGTCGCCGTTGCTTCTACTACCCACCCGATCTCCCGCGCGACGCCGAACCTGCGAGCCATAACGCCACCCACCGCCTCGCCGCGCAGATCTCTGGGGCTTATCCCTACCCCCGGGCTGTGATTCTCCCGCCTCCTCACCGATGCGGACGCCGGCTATGCTCCGGTGGGCCACGACGCTCGCGGTCCTGCTCGCCGTCGTCGCGCCGGCCGCCGGGTTCTACCTCCCGGGCGTCGCCCCGACCGACTTCGCCAAGGTTTGTTGGGTACCTGAGGTTTTCCCTCCCATTTCGGTGCACCTTGGAGTGGTTGTGTAATTGTCTTCGTGTCCGGAGCTAGATCTACTGAACGGGGTGTCGGTCGGTACAGGGACTGGTATCCACAGATCCAGCCCAGCGCGTGAACCGCGCGTGACCCCGCCCAGCGCGGACGCGCCGGCCACGGCGCGACCGGCGGCCGTGGACGCCGTGTGGGTGCCGTGCCCGTCGTGGTCCCGCGGCGAGCGGAAGGCGTACGTCGCGTTGAGGCCGCCGTTGTAGTGCGCCTCGTAGGCCTTGAGGTAGTATCGCGCGCCTATGATCTTCCTGCACCTTGCTCCGAATTGACTCCGGTCAAAGTTTGCCAGATGGATGTGGAGGAGCGGAGATCGAGAGTAAAAATATAGAGTAACAACAACGCGGATAGCCTTACGGAGGTGCTTGAGCTGTGCCAGATGGACTGTACAAAATAGTTTAATTTGCTATCAACTCTCCTAAGTGAGGTGCTAAATCATGTAATAAGGTATTTTGTAGGGGACCACTCATGGCAAAGGAATGACATTCGCTGTATTAATCTCCTATAAGAAAGCAGTGTCATTTTGTGAGTACTGATATGGCTGCATTTTTTCGCACTTCTAATTAGCCCACAGGGTGGTCCGCTTCCAGTGAAGGTGAATAAGTTGACATCTATCAAGACTCAACTCTCGTATACATATTACTCCCTTCCATTCTGCAAGCCAGATGCCATAGTTGACAGTGCCGAAAATCTCGGGGAGGTTCTTCGTGGTGATCGCATTGAGAAATGAGAACTCTATCAATAGGAACCTTGGTGAGTTAAGACTGATACTGGTATTTACATTACATTGTACAGGATGGTTTGCTAGAGATTTATCTGCGTTATCTTGTGTAAGCAACGTGTTGTTGCCACTAGCTGCTGACAACACTATCAGGCAACCAACTCATGTTACAATTCCTAAAGACTGTTTTGAAATCTTAGGCTCTTTGAGTGACCAAACATACAGATTCTCAATGCTTCGGTAGCTAAGAGATTTGGTAGTAAGTAATACTATTAACTCATATAGCTTAACCTTTATATTATGCTGCTTTCCCTAAAATATAAACCTTATCTGCTTTGGATGGCTTTGTTGTCACAGACGATGCAGTAGACAATAGGAACCTTGGTGAGTTCGTCTCCGCCAATGTTCCCACTGTTGGGAAATTCATTAGCGACTTCTCCAGAAGCGAAGCACCATCTGTACCTGCTCTATCTGTTATTTCATATGTCATGCGATGCCTCCAAAGGTTTCACTTACAACTTCTGTACCTGCTCTATCTGTTGGTGCCTATGCTGTCGCATGCAAGCTCCGATTCGTTGATCCTGATGGTCGTGCTATCGCTTTTGTTTGTCTCCATGCATTTCAATTAATGGGGAACTCCTTGAAGAATTTCGTTCTTTATTTGTTTTCATTATGCGCTGCTGATATATGGATTATTGGATTTATGTACAATTTTAGGTTGGGAGTTTCGGGATGGAGATCTCTCAAGTGCTTGGTGGCGGCATTCATACACTGGTTGAACACAATCTTTACCTTTCAGCCACTAAGGAGGCAGGATCAGGGATCATACTTGCAATAAACTTTTGGTTGCACTAAAGATTTTATACTATTGAGATAAATAATGTTCCATTAAATATGCATGCAAAATCTGAATATCTGATTGTTTTGATGTGATAAAATTCTGTTGCAGTTCTTCCTTGTTTTACATATATTATGATAATTGATAACGAACTATATGGGGGCAAAGGTACTGTGGGTTCAAATACCAGTGAGTTGGTTTTGGACAAAGAAGCCATGGATGTTGCAAATGACGAAGAAGAAAGATGGGAAGGAGAAAAGTATGAGTACCATAAAGCTATTGGTGCTGACAGAACTTTTTCGAAATTCAAGAAACGATTGGATGCCTATCCCCAGCAATGCTTTAGATAGTTAAACATTTAATTTGGATAGTATCATGGCAACCTGACTTGGTGTTTGCAAAACCATTTGTTTCTTGTCCTTTTTGGTTTGCACAACCTGAATTAAATTTTGGCATGCAATATTTCTTTAGGTATTCTTATGGTGGCAAGCTACTGTTGGCTACGACAAAATTACAAGATCCTGGCACCTGCAGGCTTTGTGGTTCACCACGCCAATATGAGCTGCAATTGATGTCTTCTTTATCTACTTTCTCCATGAAGCTGGAGATGACTCCTCAAATTATGTACCCAGCAGCTGGACTTGGCTGACTGTCATCATGACACTTGCTCCCAGGTATGGCTTATCCTTCAAATTCCTGATACCGAAGTCTAAGGTATTCTGTGTGCCCGTAACTTGATCCCCAAATAGTAGTTCAATTTTCAAAAAATATTTGATTTACGAAGCACACCATGAAGGACATTATATCATCAAAGCATTACTTCAGCTTTGTGTGCTGAAGAGATTTCTATGTCCTTGATGTTCTTAATGTGCTTTCAGGATTCCTAGCAGATATGTTCGCTGAAACATCTACTAGGATTTAATCCAGTTCAAAAGTAGGCTTTCAATGGTACCATCTTTCTCAGACAAGCAAATTTCGGGTTTGTGAGTTTCGCCAGATTCCGTATTGGCTCGTGGGAACAGTTTTAGTTAAGCACGCTATAGCAACCTTGAATGTTCAGTGAGCAGCTACATGTACATAGCTGTCATTGTTTAGTATTTCTTCTTGGTACTGGGGTGAAACCAAACATTGTTCATTGTATTCTTTTGTTTACAGTTCCCCACAGCAATGGTACCAGAATAGCGAGATGTTTGTCAGTGTGGCTATTCTTCTGGCTACAAAATCATTTTTGTACCCTGTTATTTTTTAGGTGCATGAATTGTGAGCTCTAATCAAGGGTGGACTTATTTCGTTGGAGGGAATGGGACATCTCGAGATTTAAATGTGTATAGAACATATATTTTTATGGGTATCAAATATGATTATGTGCAAAGCACGGACATAGTACTATAACAATGAAACACACATTTGTACATAATTCATTACGATATTATATGTTGCCGTCGTTGCAACGCACGGGCACTCACCTAGTTTGTATTATGTTTGTTGTAACGTGTAGTTTTCAAATTAAGAAATTAAAAAGAACTATAGCCCTATGTTTTATAACAAAGAAAACAAAAGATAATTATTTATAATGACATATGTATAAAAAATATAAATGTATCGCTACCTCTAGCTGGTTATAGATAAATAGAAGCTAGCCCTATGCCAGATTTAAATACGTAATTTTGATTATTTAGAATCTAAACAATTTAGAAATAGTTCGATTAATTTTATAATTATGTGATTAATAGTTTCAATTGATATTTACACTGGTTTTCGTAATTTAAATTGGAGTTTTGTTAACAAGAAATTTAAAAGGTAGCACGGATGTTTTTATCAGCAAAAATATAATATAGTCATTTATTTAGTTAGATATCTTTGTTTATAAAATATAATTTAGTTTCATGTTCAAGTTTGATATATATATAAGTATATTGCCTAGAGTTTTATAAAAATGATAGTTTATACCGTTTCCTTTCAAATGATCTAGGTCATATGTTCCTAAACTGAAACTAAATATAATCGATAGATTATATATATTTTCTCACAATTTAATAACTAGACTTATATTTCAATTTGTCCATAACTAGTAATGTAAGCGTGATTAATCCGTTCATCACATTGAATCCATATTATTTATATATATCATTTAGTGGTCCCTAAAAGATAAAATAAAGAAAATTAGTGTTCATGTTTTTTATAATTAAATGTTAGTTTACATATTTGTTTTCTATATAGCTTTCTTAACAAAGAATATAGGACATGTACTTTCTAATAAAAATAAAATATAGTTGTTTGTTCATTTTCTCCTACATAAAAGTTCATTTAAGGCATATATCATAACTTTTCATAAATAGGGTTTAATAATAATGATCTTTTCACATAAAACCTATTTAGACTTATATCTTAACATAAGTGATTGGTTAACAATATTTATAATATGCTCCATAATGCTTTTAAAATTAATAACGTGATAAGTAGCCCATTAACCTTAGATATATAACATATATCTTTTCTAAAAAGTTAAAAAAGGTTTAATATTGTTATAACGTGTTGTATCATCTTATAAACCCTTAATATTAGACATATCACGTATGACGTTTTATAAAAGATTAAAATTGATGAACCCAATATTTGTATATTTTAATTAAGATATTTTAAGTTCATGTCTTGTTTTATAAAGTATAGATCACACATTTTTGAAAAGAATACCCTCTTATTATAACCATGACTTGCGACGTATTTGAAAAGCGAACGCTCTTTTCGTTAGGTTTTCTTTTAGCTTTGCGTATGGTGAATGTTGTATGTTATTGAGTAGTGTTTGTTTCTTCTTGTTTGTTTGTGTGATATTCAGTGATTGATCTAATAGTTGAGAATCAAGTGCTATTCCGTGGAAGAACCTCAAGTTTTCAATAAGCAAGGCAAGTGGATTTCTCCCTCTGCATACTCTGTTTGATCCCAAACAATACATTTAATAAAGTTTATTCTTTTGGATATATATGCATAATTTGATGGGCTACCTATTTAGATAACCTTTCATCAAACCTAGGAATTATACTTTACCTTCGTAGCTATGCTATCGCTACAACTTAACTTTATGCAGTCACTCCTACTTATGATATTTACATTATTATTGTTAACCCGATGGTTAAACAAGATTATTGCATATTAATTGGAACATGGAGTGACCACCCAGGAAAACAGTGCAACCACGAGTGCTATCATGGCTCTGGCTTTGGTAATTATCTTTATATGCTTAGTGCCTGGCAACCTTACCTGAAATATGGGCAAGAGGGGGAGCGGTAGGTGGTGGCAGCCCACGTTAACATGGGGACGTATTCTTGGCTAAGGTACCTCACCCAGGGGGCCTCCACCATCGTCTTTAGAAACCTTAGCGGGTTGCTTCGTATTAAGTGTATTTTGTGAAAGCCTCATAGTGGATCCCTAGCCACTCACCTCGAAAGTGTTTATGGGTTTTGGCCGACCCAGGCTAGAGGGGATACACGGCTTGTGGGTAAAGTTGTACCACCTCTGCAGAGTGTAAAACTGATATATCAGCCGTGCTCACGGTTATGAGCAGCCTGGACTCCTCACATGATAATTGAACATGAAGATGGAAATAAATCAAGATCCGATGATCTACCAATGGTTTGCTTAAGTGGTTTCACTTAAGTGTTGTTGAAATATTCTTATACCTTTATTTAATGGGAATACTTGGGATTCACACTTATTAGTAAGACAGGTGTTGTTAATAAAATGTTGACCAACTAAAATGCTTACTGCTCAACCTCAGCCTCACCTTGTTAGACTTGCATTAGTTTTTCCCCCACTTGCTGAGCCTCGACCATAAGTGAGCTCACCCTTGCTTAATTTTGATCAGAAGTTGCAGATGAAGATATGATGCTGAACTCCATGGATGCTAGTCTAGTGATACCCTCGGTCATCTTCCTGTGGATGGATGTCCATGTCTCGTTGTACTTTGATGAATAAAGGTTAAGACATTATGTCTATTCGAAGTGTAATATGTTAATATAATCATTATTTACGCTTGTATGCATTGTTCTTTTGATATATTACACTTGTGACGTCAACATATGTGTGGAAATAGATCCTGGCACACATATGCTATGCACCCGGCTCTGCCTTTAGAAACGGGTGTGACAGAAGTGGTATCAAAGCAATGTGACCGTAGGTCGCTAGATTAGTTAGAAATGGAAAGCCCAATCAGTATTTCAAAACATGGTCTAATTTCTTCCATTAAAACTTACTTTATATCAAAACTCGTCTCTTTTATTTTCAACTCTTGTCTGATTCTTCGTCTATCAGAAGGTTCTAATGAGAAGCATTGCAATTCAAGCTAGAATTGTGTAACTTGAAGCGAAGTTTGCTAGAAGAAACCTTTTCGAAGCTATCGACGATGCCCTATTCTCTGTCTTATCCCCACTCCGCAAGAAGTTTTGTTATGGATTCTTTGGATCTATTACCATTCTTCTTGGTTAGGTTGATAGGATTGTTCTTTAGTATTAAGATTTTCGACTAGATCAGTAATGGCGACATTATATTATAAGTGGTTTTCTAATCCCTAATATTGCTATATAACCCTTGACTTCTTATACTTTTGTTTTCTTGCCATTGTATTGCCACCCTTGCGCAATATATATCTTGATATATTAAACTTTTGCCTCTCTACTTTTCTCCTTGATAATGCTTTCTCCCTATTGAATTCTTATACTTTTGTTTTCTTGCCATTGTATTGCCATCCTTGCGCAATATCTACCTTGATATATTAAACCTTTGCCTCTCTACTTTTCTCCTTGATAATACTTTTTCCCTAACTCACTTCATATCCTTGGTTGTATCATTTATCCTTACTTTAATAGTTCATGGTTATCTTATTTCACTCTTGGTCACCGACAAATATGTCTTGTCTAACTCCTTGATAATTCTTACCCAACTCCTTGATGCTATAATATCTTTCTTATTCCAAACCATGTCTCACCTTTGTTTTGGTTGAATAAGTAGAATTGGATAGTGTTGTGCTGGTATGCTTGAGTTCATTGTCCTTTGTGTTCATGATTGATTTGCTTCTTTGAAATGATTGTTGGTGTGTTGTGTGACTTTTGTCCACAAAGACATCAGTTAGCTAGGTAAAACCTTAGATAGATGGTTTTTCTCTGCTCTCTATAATCTGCCTTTGCTCAACCCTTTCGTCCCATCCATTCCTCTATACCCATACAGATGTCAGACCTAGGAATGTCACCTACAAGTGATGTCACTAATTGAAAAGAATGTGGTGTGTTGACAAGTCAAAACAACACTATGAATAAAACAGCTGATGAACAGACATTCAAGACCCAAAAGGATGAACAACCAAACCAATAGACAAGTGACCTTGGAAAATGTTGTTGTTGTGCGTACTATGGAATTCCTTGTCGCCAGATCAGTACAAACGAAAGTGAAACTACAAAACAGAAGAACCGGATTTTGTTTTTGGGCATAAAAAGTCAATGGTCTCCCCAAGAACAACTAATAGCAGATGCACTATCAGACGATGAATTGCCAGGTTTTCCAAAAAGGAAACATCACAAGGATGCCCAGCTTCAAAAAGAAGCACATGAGTGTTACATTGATGGATGGACTATCACCTGCACACAGTTTCAGCCCCGTCGCCGCATCAGGTTCAAGAAACAAAAATGGTAACATGGAAAAAGTCAAGAAATAACTTCAAGAAAAGCTTGCTATCTATGTGGACGTGAAGATCATTGCCTTCGTAACTGTCCTAAGAAGAGCTCACTACCGAACACCTCCGAGATAAAGATATCTCAGTCTCCAAACACGGAATATGAACAAAAATGCATAGAAACTTCTATCAACATAGTGAAGAACAACAAAAGGTATAGAAAAACATTTGGATATATGAGTAGTCCACCTCAACCACAAGAAAAAGCCCCGAAACACATGGATGCCCAAACAGAAGAATCAAGCCAGACTCAACTATATGGGATACAGACACCCAATCATCCCTCATCACCTGTTGGTCAAGCAAAGTTGACTCGCAAAGAACTCAACGCAAGAGGTGCTTGCTTCTACTGCAAGAATGAAGAACATATTATTCGCGAATGCCCCAAGAAGCGTCTAGACCAACTAGAGAAGAAAGCTGCCAAGCAAGACCCAAACAATAATCCAGAAGACCAATCAGTTATAAGTACGATGCTGAAGATCGCTTGATTAGTAGTCATTGCGGAGCGAAGAAATGAAGAAGTTCCTTAAGTTTAGAAGAGTTCAATGTGAACCAAGAATCTATGAGTAACCATATATCACCATTGTTTTCTTGCTAGCCTTCCCTAATCTCGAGGACGAGATTCTTTTTAAGGGGGTAGATATTGTAACACCCTAAATATAGCAACTGCAAACAACCTTATTGGAATTATTAAATTTCAGTAGAAAGAAAAGTTATTTATGTTTTCAAATAAGGAAAACCTTGATAAATATATATATATATATAATTGGAACAATTTCTTGAATAGATAAAATTTTGTCAAGTGTTTGATGCATTCATGCCGAAGCATAAACTTTGTTTGATATATCTAATTTTTAGATTTAAATTAGTATGAAAAATCTCATTTTATAAGAATGAGTTGTTAAAATATTGTTTTTGGAATATGCATAGGTTTAGTTTGTAGGTATTTGTGAAAACTTCATTTTGATCTATTCCTTTGTGTGGAGCCCAATCTATTTGAATAGTAGATTTTTTTGCATAAAATTATCCATTCTTTAAACTTGTATATTTTATTTATGAAAATATTATTATAATTTTTTGAGATATTTAAAAACATATTTATAATTTTTATTGAATTACCTACTTAAAAAAATCGAAAATAAAAAAAATAAAAACAAAAGAGAATTTTGAAATAAATAAAGAAAGAAAAAAAAGAGAATGAACGCACGAGCCCATTGCCCATCCGTGTTCTTAACGCTCCCTCTCTTCTCTCTCTTACAAGTAGGGTCCACATCTAAGCGTTATTTCTTTCTTCTTCCTCACGTGATGCTTCTCCAGCTCTTGTTCATCCGTGTGTCTGCTCGCCAGTAACGTTGCGTCGTCGTCGCTCGTGCACCACTCGGCCTCCTCGCCTCCCATGTCCACGCCTGCCCAGCTGCTGCACTAGAGAACTACAGCTGCGCCCCCACGACCATTTGCCTCTCCATCACGCCACGCCGTTACTCGTGACCGTTTCTTCCCCCACACAGTTAGACCACCATTAATAGTCTTCATGCTCTTCAATCCGACGCCCCTTCGCTCCCTCCTCCTCGGCTATAAAAGCCATGGTCGGGCTCACCTCTTTCCCCACCCCGATTGCTCGTTCTCTCGCACTTACCTGTATCATGCCGCTCTTATGTAGTCTGTACGCACGCTGCCGTCGTTCACCTTCCTCCGTCCGTCCAGCGAGCTCGCGCCTCAGCCGACCCGGCTTCCGCACCCCCTCGCCGCCGGAGAAGACCACCACTAGATTCCCCACGCCGCGTGCTCCCTTGCTCGTTGCTTGCTGCTCAGTTCGCCAGCGCCGTGCCCACCCGCCGCAAACTCTCAACCGCTCGCAGATCCGGCTCCCAGAGTTCGCAGCACCACACGCCGTCGGCAAGGCATCGCTGTCCCTGCTGTTGTTGGAGAACCGCCCCTCGACACTAGCAGTTGTGTTCGATTCCTCGCCGAACGTCGAGTCCCTGCTGCGTCCACATCGTGACGCTGCTCGTGTTTGTTCAGCTCGCCGGAGCTATCGCCCTCGTCGTCAAACCAAGGTTGAAGACAACCCCAACCCGTTAATGTATTTTCTAAATCATGTTTTGAATTACTTTATGGATCTTGTGATTTATCGTTGTAATATTGATGCGATTTGGCGATTCACGTATATGATTTTAGAGATTCGATGTATACGTGTAGCCAAAATTGAACCACGCGATAATATTTTAAATATGTGTATGATTGTATAATTCTAAAAATGAACATGGTCACTAGTCATACCGCAATGTCCAGCCCTGCTGTTTCTCGACGTGAGGTAGACGAAATGTCCAATTTTTTTTACACGCTACTTCCTATCATCTACGTTTAATTTTGAACTAACCACTGCGATAATGTTCTGTATTTTAAAATACGCACGTGAGACTCAAATAAATTAAATATTAATTTGTTAACTTCATAAATTTATGTTAAACATTTGAAAACAGTGTTTTCAATAATTTACATATTTTTGCAAATAAATTTGAATTATGTTTGCTATAACGATATAATTTATATGTATTCAATATCAAAATAAATTAAATAGTATTGAGATAGCTATGTGTTAGTGTGCTAGTTAGTTTGAATTGATGGTTGCAGCGATTTACTTGTTTTTGTAAATTAATTTGTATTATGTTTGTTGTAACGTGTAGTTTTCAAATTAAGAAATTAAAAAGAATTATAGCCCTGTGTTTTATAACAAAGAAAACAAAAGATAATTATTTATAATGACATATGTATAAAAAAATATAAATGTATCGCTACCTTTAGCTGGTTATAGATAAATAGAAGCTAGCACTACGCCGAATTTAAATACGTAATTTTGATTATTTTAGAATCTAAAAAATTTAGAAATAGTTTGTGTTGGGGGCTTGTTCTCAAATGCTAAGAATTAAGAACAAGGCAACACAGAAAATGTTAAATATTAAAGTCCTTCGTCCTCCACTTCGTTATATCCCTTCAGGATATAAAGAATCTTCGGACGAAGGTTACGAAGGACATACCTTCGTAAACATAAGAACGAGAGATGAATTATTTATATAAATCATGAGGTATAAAATGAACATTCAAATGTTAGCATAGAGTCATTTTCATTTTTATTAACATGAATGAATATAAATGACTTCAGATTACAAATGTACCTTCGGTCTTGAGGAAATCAAGGGTACAAGCGCGATGCGAAGACAAGATGACAGGTTCGCGTGAACAGTACAGAGGTACTGTTCATCTATTTATAGGCACAGGTCGCAGCCTGTGACAAATTACAATTATGCCCCTCACAAATGTTTACAACATTGACTCAGACTTTTATGAATAAAAAGGTCATTCTATCTCTATGTCGGTTTAAAACGCCGAAGCTCCATGAAAAGGAACCTTCGGCCATCTCTTGAAGACGACTTCAGCCGAAGCTGCTTCTTCGTGTGAGACCTTCGGCGCACCGAAACACGACCCCAACAGTAGCCCCTTTCGCGGTGCTAGATCGTTCTTCGTAACGAGCTTGACCCGTGAAAAAAGAACCTCTTCAGCTTCGGGAAGCCGAAGGTCCAAAAAACACCTTCCCTGAGCTCGTTGCGGAGAAACGATCCGGATTCCGGGCACGTGCCAGGCCCACCTTGCAGAGTTACTGTTTGATCTTTGCGGTCCACTGCTCAGCGAGTACAAGTGACCGCCCGTCTGGTGTAAAAATCTTGCCGCTTCGCCTTCTTACCTGCAGCACTATATAAACAAGCGGGTAGGTGTGAAGTTACCACAGCATTCATTGCTATTTGCACTGTTTTTCTGCCAAAATTTTCCACCATAGCCGAAGCTTGACACTCATAATCGAACGAAGGTCCGTCTCGACGCTTGCTTCGTCAGAAAGGAGAGCTTCGGAGAAAAGAAAAAAGAAAAAAGTTTCTAACTTCCCCAAACTAAGAATTACATGGCACGAGTGCGATCTACTGCCAAAGTTGTGCGCGAGGGAGACGAAGCCGAAGGTTCAGACACTGTGCCCATCTCCGAAGCGATGCAGCGCTCCGGTCTAGTTACTGCGGAAGAGAGGCCTGCTGCCGAAGCAAACCCGACAACAGCCGAAGAAGAAGAAGAAAACATTGATGGGACTGACTCCGAAGATGACTACCACATTGCTACGCCCAGCAAGCCCAGTCACCTGGATTTTGGGAAATCGACTGTTTCAAAAGCTGATCTTTCGAAGATGGTGAAAGCAGGTTATTTCAATGAAGATCAGAAGAAGCTACTCCGCTTCGGGGGAGAAGAATCCACCCCGAAGCCAGGGAAGGATGAGATTGTTATCTTTAAAAGCTTTTTAAAGGCTGGGCTGAGATTTCCTCTGCACAATATTATTGCAGAGATATTGAGGAGGTTTGGTATCTATTTTCATCAACTAACTCCTAACGCCATCGTTAGGCTCAATGTTTACATCTGGGCCCTCCGAAGCCAAGCTATGGAACCTTTTGCCGACAGCTTCTGCCGAGTTCACGAATTACACTACCAGACAAAGGCCAGAAAAGATGGGCTACATGATAATTTCGGTTGCTATAATTTTGCCTACCGGAAGACAACAAAATGCCCCGTCATTAGCTACCGAAGCAAATGGCCAGCAGGCTGGAAATCTGAATGGTTTTATGTGAAAGTTGACGAAGACAGGGAAAAATTGGTACAAAGCCCTCTGGAGTTAATCTTCGGAGAGACGAGGCCACGCTGCCGCATCGGCGACTTAAAGGGTCCTACCTGGGCTGCTCTGGGTGAGTTTGAAATCATTTCAAAACATATTGGCACCAGGGATCTAGTTCAGGAATTTTTGGCATTCAGAGTCTTCCCTACTCTAAAAGAGTGGGAAATGCCGAAGCTGAAGGGAGAAAAGAAGAAGGGGGAGCTGGTCCGTCTACCCTATCACTTTAAATTCAAGAAATACTTTAAGAAGCCCTGCAAAGAGTGGTTAGAAACAGTTGAGACAATGTGCAATGAAATCTTGGGGAATTATTCCAAAAAGGAGGATCAATTAATGACAGCGGCCTTCGGCACCCGACCGAAGCGAAGGCTGAACCGAGTATTTGATGCCCTGGGCTTCGAGTACCCAGACTATGAGCAGTTGAACAAGGGTGCCGAGGGCCTCAAAAGAAAAAGAGTAACTGAAATTCTGACAAAGGATGAAGAGCAACCAGCAGCAGAGAAGAAAATCCCGAAGAAAAGGAAAATATCGAGTCCGAAACGGAAAATATCCGAAGAAGAGAGGACCCCCACACCGCCTTCTACCAGCGACGTGGAAGAAATTTTAAAGGTAATGACTGAACCTATGCCCACGAAGCTAAGTCCATTAGGGCTCCGACTGACGAAGCTTTTTCAAAAGGTGGACGAGCCGGATCAGGCGAAGATGAGCAAACACAAACGGCAAAGAATCATTGCGGTAACTGAAGTTATCGATAAGACACCTCCAAGAGCTTCAGTTCAGAAAACAGCAGCTGTCGAAGGCACCAAGAACATTGAAGTCGCCCCTTCGGAGGTCGCGGCTGGCGAAGCCGCTACAGCCGAAGAGGTTAATTTAGAAACAACCATTGAGAATATTAACAAAATTTTGGAAGACATAGATGCAGAAGAAGCCGGTGCTGCTACTGAAAAATCCATGGCCACAGCGCCTGAAAAAGGAAAAGAAATAGCCGAAGATACTTCGGATGACGAAGCTTACTCCTTTCAGAATTTAATTGGGCAGAAACTGACAAAGGACGAAATAGAAGAACTTAAAGAATATGCCAAATCCTGCGGCTACAAGTCAGGTGCCCTCCTATTTGGAGGTGTAGATGATGAAAAACTAGGCTGCATTCGAGACCAGACTGGTGCTAAGGTAATCGGTACTCTATCAAAGAGTATCGGTTTTCCGAAGCTAGAGTCAGACATCAGCCGCTACCGACGACAACATGTCGTTGGTAGTTTATTTTACTCCAACTTCAAGGTGAACAACTTGCCACCTAACTTTTGTCGCTTCTAATAAAAACATGTCTGACGAAGGTTGTGTTCGTGCAGAGTATGCTGCTGAGCAAAGCCTTGCAAATGCAACAAGATCTTGAAGATAAAAAGCATGAAGTTATAATTGGAAATTTGGAAAACAAAATAAAGGAGCAATCAGATGCTTTCGAGAAGAAGAACTTTGAGCTCCAGGCGACCGAAGGTTTATTAGCGGAAGCTGAAGCAAAGATATCAGAACTGAATACGAAGCTTCTCCGCCAGTCTGAGCAGTTCGAACGAGAAAAACAAGATCTTAGTGCAAAACTTGAAGCCGAAGCTCAGCAAAATTCAGATTTGAGAAAACTACTGACAAATCTTCAAGAAAACTGCTTGAATTTTAGCAACAAGTGCATTCAACGACTAAGAAAGATTTTTTACTCAGTTGGAGCCAGCAGTGAAAAATTCACCCCCTCAGCTGAAGATCTGCCGAAGACCTTCGAACATATTGAGGGGGAGATTGACGAGCTCGACGAAGTCATAGCTGGGCATGGTGACTTCTGTGCCTGGGTGGCTTCTCGGGGCACTGCTGCTGCATTTCTGAAGGCCGGCTGCGACCACGGAAAAATTGTCAACAGGCCCAACTTCAGCTTATCTCCATCAATCCTGGATGATATGCCTGACCTCGCCCGAAGTATCTCCAATAGATTTATAAAAATGATATGGACAAAGGGCGGGCGGGAGAAAGCTGGAGACGAAGCACGCAGTCATCTTGAACCAGTAAGAAATGATACTTCGGAGTTACCTTTTCCTTTGCTCTTGATTTTTACTTATAATCTCTTAATTCATGTAGGATGTCGAAGGTGAAGATGATGCCTAAGTTATGTCGCCGAAGCTGCTGCCGTAGCTGAAACTTGATGAAGATCAGTAGAAATGTACTGTAGAAAAACTCAGGATGTTTTTGTAACAATTCTTGTAAATACAATTAAACTGTCTTCAAGGAACTTTGTACATACCTTGTAATATTCTTACCCTTTGCTTGAGGCGCTTTGATGTGGACGAAATCGGTATTTTGAGCCGAAGGCGAAAAAACACCTTCCCTTCTTTTCGTACACAACGAAGCCTAAAAGACCACTTCTTCTTTCTGCCGAAGCTTTTCTTTACAAAAGAAAACATAAAAGACTACTACTCTTTTCTGCCGAAGGTCTTCTTTACATAAGAAAACATAAAAGACTACTACTCTTTTCTGCCGAAGCTCTTCTTTACATAAGAAAACATAAAGACTACAACTCTTTTACACAACGATTCATAAAAAACCACTTCGAAACTTTTCTTTTACATAATGAATCATAACAAACCATTTCTCCGAAACTTTTCTTTGTGCCGAAGCAACCACTTAGGAACACAAATGCTATGAATGAATGCTTATGCATGCACATGCCATGATGTAATGTAATGTGCAAATGAATGTCCGAAGCGTATGTCCGAAGCCACATTCTCAACGATTACTCCTTTAGAATCGACCACACATCAGCTCTGCATTCCCTTGGGAACGACTTTGGAGCATTTTTGCCTTTTACTTAGGCAGTACCAGCGTTGACTTTTCGCTGTAAGCTCTGCATCCCCTTAGGGACGTCTTTGGAGCTTCTTCGTCTTTTACTTAGACGGTATAAGCTCTGCATTCCCTTGGGAACGTCTTTGGAGCTTCTTCGCCTTTTACTTTCGGCGGAATCAGCGTTGACTTTTCGCTGTAAGCTCTGCATCCCCTTAGGGACGTCTTCGGAGCTTTTTTCTCTTTTTCAGTTTCGGCACTCGATGGTGCGCTCTCAGCTTTTACATTTACATCTTTTGGGGGATTTTGCTCTTATAAAACTAAAAAGGAAAATTACATATGATGGCCCCATTAAAAACCTTTCTCCCCCTTTAGAAAGGAAAAGGGTGCCATAAAAAAGAAAAGATAAAATTACATCAAGTTACACATAGAACCGCCGAAGCTCATCCGCATTCCAAGATCTTGGAATTTCATTGCCGTCCATGTCCTTCAGTCTGTACGAACCAGGCCTTGACGAAGATGCTACTAAGAAAGGCCCTTCCCACTTCAGTTGCAACTTGCCCACTGTATCCGGGTTGGCCACTCTTCGAAGCACGAAATGTCCTGGCTCAATATTTTTTAGCCGGACTTTTCTATCTCGCCATTTGATTGTTTCAGCCTGGTATTTGTTGATATTTTCCACGGCCTGAAGCCTGATCCCTTCTAAGGCATCTTTTTCCACAAGGCAAGTATCTTCGGCACCTGATTCTGCCGAAGCTACCACTCTTATTGATCCAGCTTTAGCTTCTTCTGGAGTTATTGCTTCGTCACCAAATAATAACTTGAATGGGGTAAAACCTGTAGACCTTGATGTTGTTGTATTGTGGCTCCACACCACTTTGGTCAACTGATCTGGCCATTTTCCCCTTGGTTGATTGAAAATTAACTTCATTATTCCTGTCATTATGATGCCGTTGGCCCTTTCAACAAGCCCATTCGACTCCGGATGCCTGACTGATGCAAAATGGATCTTCGTGCCAATTTGGTCACAGAAATTTCTGAAATCTTCGGAGTCAAACTGTGTTCCATTATCTACAGTGATAGCCTTCGGCACTCCGAAGCGACAGACAATATTCTGCCAGAAAAATTTTTGGACAGTGGCCGAAGTTATTGTGGCTAATGGCTTCGCCTCAATCCATTTGGAAAAATACTCCACAGCTACTATAACATATTTTAGGTTGCCTTGGGCCGGTGGCAATGGACCCAACAAGTCAAGGCCCCACCTTTGCAATGGCCAGATGGGTTGTATCAGCTGTGTTAATGACGAAGGTTGTTTTTGATCTCTTGCACATTTTTGACAACCTTCGCACTTTTGGACTAACTCCGCTGCATCCGAAGCTGCCTTCGGCCAATAAAATCCTTGGCGGAACACTTTTCCAAGTAACGGCCTGGATCCGATGTGGGATCCGCACAGGCCTGCATGTATCTCCTTCATCAACTCTATACCTTCGGCTCTAGACAGGCACTTGAGCAACGGGGCACAAACTCCATGCTTGTATAACTCCCCTTCTATCATGACATAGGGACGAGCTCTTGCCTCTATCCTCTTATTATAAGCTTCGTCATCTGATAGAAAGTTTCCCTGAAGGTAAGAGATTATTTCTGTTCTCCAATCTTCACTGTAGACAGGAGAAATGTTAAGGACTGCTCTTTCAAGTAGCTCCACTGAAGGTGCCTTTATTGTTTCAAAGAACACGTCCGAAGGTAGCGGCAGCCTCTGTGCTGCAGACTTGGCCAACAAATCAGCATGCTCATTCTGCCCTCGAGGGATATTCTTAACAGAAAATCCTTCGAAGGAAGCTTCGATCCTTCGGACCATGTCTAGGTACTTTTCAAGCTTCGGGTCTTTAGCCTTGCAACTTTTGTCAATGTGACCCGAAACAACCTGAGAATCAGTTTTAAGGATCGCCCTTCTGACCCCCATTGCCTTTAGTTTCCGAAGACCCAGGAGCAAAGCTTCGTACTCAGCAATATTATTTGTGCAGCTGAAGTCAAGTCTTGCTGCATAGCAAGTTTTGACCTTGGACGGAGAGACCAACACAGCAGCTGCACCTGCTCCGAAGGTTCCCCAGGAGCCATCACAAAATACTGTCCATGCTTCGGCATCTTTATTTGCTTCTTCGTCCTGAGCCCCTGGCGTCCAGTCGGCAATGAAATCTGCCAATGCTTGAGACTGAATTGAGGATCTATGCACATAATCAATGTAAAATTCATTGAGTTCCGCAACCCATTTTCCAATACGCCCAGTAGCTTCTCTGTTCCTCATGATGTCCTTCAACGGCTGCGAAGAGGGAACAATAATGTTGAATGCCTGAAAGTAATGCCGAAGCTTCCTGGATGCCATTAAAACGGCATACAATATCTTCTCCAGCTCTGTATAATTTTTCTTTGAGACACTGAGGACCTCAGATACAAAATATACTGGGACCTGCTTCTTAGCTTGTCCATCAAACTTCTCCTGGACAAGCGCCGCACTTACTGCTGAGTGCGAAGCTGCCACATACAACAACAGAGAAGCCCCTGGCGTTGGTGGAGTTAATGTTGTGAGATCTATTAAATATTGCTTCAGCTCTTCGAAGGCTTTTTGTTGACTTGGGCCCCATTGAAAGACTTCAGCTGACTTCAGCACCTCGGAGAATGGTAAGTTTCTTTCTGCTGATCTGGATATAAATCTGTTGAGAGATGCCAGCCTTCCTGTCAATCTTTGGGCCCCCTTTCTTGTGGTTGGTGGCTCCATTCGAAGTATAGCTTCGATTTTATTTGGGTTAGCTTCGATTCCCTTCGTTGAAACCAAACACCCAAGAAATTTGCCCTTCTTCACTCCGAAGACGCATTTTTCTGGATTCAGCTTCAGACCAGCCTGTCTGAAGCTGGCGAAGGTCTCCTGCAAATCAGCAATATGATTTTCTTGCTTCGTGCTCTTTACGATAATGTCATCAACATAGGTCAACACATTTCTGCCTATCTGAGATTGGAGGACCTTCGCAGTCATTCTGCTGAAGCTCCCTCCAGCATTCTTGAGCCCCTCAGGCATCCGAAGATAGCAATATGTACCACTTGGGGTTATGAAGCTAGTCTTCGGCTCATCTTCCTTCTTCATCCAGATTTGATGATAGCCTGAGTAGCAGTCTAGGAGACTCATGAGCTCCGAAGAAGCTGCTGCATCAACTAAAGAATCTATCCTTGGCAGCGGAAATTCATCCTTCGGACAAGCCTTGTTGAGATCTGTGAAATCAATACACATTCTCCACTTGCCATTGGCCTTCTTCACCATAACAGTGTTAGCTAGCCACTCTGGGTACTTCACTTCTCTGATAACTCCTGCACTGAGGAGTCTTTTTACTTCATTACGAGCCCCTTCGGCCTTATCATCAGACATTTTCCGAAGCCTCTGCTTTCGGGGTCTGAAGGATGGATCAACATTAAGCGAATGTTCAATAACATCCCGATTTACTCCACAGAGATCATTAGCTGACCATGCAAAGACATCTTTGTTGTTGAATAAAAACCTTATCAAGGTTTTCTCCTGATCTTCAGATAATTGGGAGCCCAACAACACCTTCTGCTCTGCTACATCCTCACACAATAACATGGGCTTCGGCTGATCTGCTGAAGCTGCCTTCTCCCTCCTGAATTTATACTGTTCACAAGCTCATGTCCACTAGTGAAACAACATCTTGAGACGCTCATCTTTGCTTGGAGTTGTCTTATGATTATCGCTGATATGGACATGGGATACATGCTTCTCTACTCTTAGAAGTCTTTCGTTCCGAATCTCGGGACGAGATTCTTTAAAGGGGGGAGGGTTGTAACACCCCAGATGTTTACCGACTGCTCGACAACGAGTATGGATTTAAGCACATAATATCAGTGGATAAAACGGATGCTAAATTTTAAACATCTTCGCCTATCGCGATTTTAATATCGCATCTGTTTCGTTGATTGCGAGTTCGACATCATTTTTATCTATCCAGGCTCTTCCTAAATTTTCGTGATGTTCGGAACATCATTGTTTTGAAAATCGGTGTGTCCGATGATTATTTAAAATTCATCGCTCGCGCGAATACGAATTCGGAAGCCTGACCCATTCGGATGATTTTATTCCAAACAAATTTATTTAGAACTCGACGACTAAGCTTTCAGTGTAAAATAATCTAGTCCTCTTTTGTCATCCGTGACATCGCGTCTACGGATTTTAATTGAATTGTTCTCTAGTCGAGTGTTCGAGTAGCGAACGGAATTCGTCTAAATTCAACTAAATCGAACGTCGACTAAAATATCGAATCTGATCTCGTCTGGTTTAATCCGTCCATATCTCGCTCCCGTGACGATGCTGACATCGTCTCCGGGGGGATTCCGATTGCGATGCCGCATCTGGCTAACATAGTTTAAAATTTATTTATTTCTAAAAGTGTCGGGCCTAGTGCCAATTTAAAATTAATCGATCAAGACAGACTAAAATTGTCACCTAAGTATTTTGCTCTGTTCAAGCAATCTCTATAAATTCGGTAAATGCACTACTTGGGGTAGGCTGTTAGATAAACTGAAACCAGAACAATTGTTAGTCAATTTAATTTCCTATTTCAGAATTCGAGAAAAATAATATCGTATCTTAACAGCATTTTGAGCCAATCTGTTTGCATCTTGCCCAGATTCGAATCTCTAAACACGGATATGTATGTATTCTTTTGTAGAAGAAAAAGAAGAAAAAAATAAAAAGAAAAAGAAAATATCCCAGGGATCTCATCCTATCACCGCTTAAGTAACATATTTTTTCTTCCAGCCGTGGTGCTTATCTCCTTTACGTGTGTTTCTCTTCCCTGGATAAAAATCGCGCAGCTGGTGCTTCGTCTCCTCCCCAGCGCCCGGTCGAGCTCGCCCCGGTCTCTGCTCCTCCATCCTTAGCGCCGGCCCCAGCTTGGGCCCTCCCATGGCGTCCGCTCGGCACTGCCTTTTCCCCAACCATGCCGGTCACTGCTTTCCCCTGCCGGCGCTCCTCCCTGAAGCTTTTACCCATGGCGCCTGGCCGGATTTTTCTGCAGCTCGTCTGCTCCAGCTCTCTGGTGCCGCGCCGCAGAGCTCCCTGCTCGGACTGCGCCTAGCTCCTTGCGTGCCATGGTGGCCGCCGTCGAGTCTTCCCTCGTCTCGCTCCTCCATAGCTCGCCCCAGCGCCCAGCTGCCCCTCTTTTCTCCCTCTCTGCTCGCTGCGCGCTGCTCCTTGGAGTTGCCGGCGTTTAGACCACGTTCCTTCCCTTGTTCGCCGCGTTCCGCGCCCTAGCATACGGCGTCGAGTCGGCGCTCGCCGCGCACCAGCTGGGGTGTGAGCGCGGGTCCTTAGCGTCGCACGCGCAGAGTCTCAACCTGCTCGACACGGTGCCTGTCTCCCTGCTCGCGCGCCCGGGTTCCTGCTCCTTATTTTCCTCACGTTCCCTGGATCCTTCTCTGCGCACGCGCCGCCGTCGAGTTCTCTGGTGTCTGCGCACCGTGAAGTTCCTCCAACGCTGTGGCTTCCTAGTTCCTTCTAGCCGCGCGCACGAATTTTCTCTGCTCGGTCTTAATCCCCATCGCGTCATCAACCTCGCCGGTTGTCGTCGTTAGTCGTCGCGTCGTGTGTGCAGCAGCCCCGAATCTATGCAGCTCTATATACGTCACCCTTCCGTATTGTCGTCGAGCCTGTCGAACCTCATTCTTCCCTGCTCAACCTCATCGAACCCCGAATCCCAGGCGTTAGGCAAAAATGAGCGAGGTTCGTGTGCATCGCTTATCAAGTGCTCAGTCGAAGACTTCAATCGAAGGTCATCGTCGTTCCGTGCGTCATCAAGAAAACCCAAGAGTCAGGTGAAGACGAAGCTAGCAGCGTGGTGTTCACCTAGCGCGCGACAAAAAGCTCAAACATCCTGCGCGACTCAAGTTCGATTCGTCAAAATTATTCAGTCGAGGAGAAGATCTTCAGCAATTAATCACCGAAGAAAAGAAGGCCCCTGGATGACGTCAACCGGAAACCATCATCGTGCTTCCGACTAACGCGTCGAAGTAGTCAGGGTAAGCAAATTTGTTATTCATGTTAGTATATGGATGGTTTAACTAGGTATAATATTTATTAGATTGCCTGAGTCGCTTTGTTAATTTGGTCGATGTCGTAGGTTAAAAGAGGTCTCAATAGGTCCCAGTGTTTGCGGGACTATAGCTGTTAAAAATGTGATGTTTTATTAATATATGTGATACAAAGGTTAATCGAGAAATTAGTTTAGAAAGTTAATGGAAGTTCTATCAAATTTTATAAGTATTAGGTGTCCAAGAATTGTGAAGTTAAAGTATAAGTCATTTAGTGTGCTCTCTAAACTAGATACAATATTCTATGTGTGCTAGTCGATTTCTAGAATTGTGAAGTTAAAGTATAAGTCATTTAGTGTGCTCTCTAAACTAGATACGATATTCTATGTGTGCTAGTCGATTTCATGATTTGAATGGATGTTGATTGCTACTTCGAATATTTAGGATCAAGTAACATCGATATATCTGTTTCAACCAAAATCTAGAGTCTGTCTGATAAGTAATGTGTATAAACACTTTAGGTCTTTTAGTTCTAAAGTTCTAATTGGTATATTGTATAAAATATGCTTGGTTATATGTTATAAGTGTTTCATCCTTTTTAGCGTAGATTATTTATCTTGTACTATTTATACTCGTGCTCATACATGTGCATCGTGCATCCCATGAGGTATGTTAATTGATCGCGTGATACGGAAGACGAGCCAAGTCGACCCCAAGCGCGGGCTCCTCCGCATGATGATGCTGATGGATGAACCTACCTAATCAAGTGCTAGGACAAGGATGATCGCCAAGTGGACGTCACCTAACAACACTAACCTAGTGTTATTCATGCAAGCCCCGGTGCATTCGCCACCTCCTTGTTGTTTAAAAATCTTTATCACCTTGTTTGATGCATTAGGTGATAGGAGTTGTGTGCTAAACCGTTGATGCATTTCCTTCCTTGAAAAATTGATTACCCTTCCTTGATACCCGTTTGAAAAGAATTTTATGATGCTTAGCCTTGCTTGAGCAAACAAAAATGTTTTGTTTTAAAACAAAAGTGATGCTTGAGTGGGTGGGAATGTTTTCAAAAATAAAACTTAATGGTGGATCCATCAAAGGCCTTGATGGGTTCAACATCGGAAAAGATGTACCTCTGCCAGGTACCAGACTTTGGGTTTTAAATAATAAAGCTGAGACCGGGCGGTTGACTTGCACGAGAAGGGAGTCTCGGTGTAGTGTCTCCGTCTGAGTCGATTAAGGACCTTGTCGATGTAGGCTTGATGATTGAGGACCTTTTAACTGGTCACATGCCTCATCATGGGTAAGCTTTATCTCGAGCAGACTAATACCAGAATAAGATAACGCGCAATGGGAGTGGAGAGATGGCGAGAGTAGCGTGTACCCTCCGTGGCAAGAGGCAGGACGGTGGTGTATCTATGCTCTTGGTTGGCGTGAACCTGATCTGGTCTTAAGAACCCCGGTGGCGAGTTGACATATGCAAGGGTTAAGTGCTACATATGTCGTGTGATCGGAGATCCCCAGCTGGGTATTAATCGATTCGGATCGCCGTTACTTCTCGGACATGAATACTTGGTCACTGACCTACACGTAGCAATCCAGTGAACTGATGGGATAATAAAAGACGGCTAGTATAGGCCAAGTGCTTGAACTAGGGTAGAAAGAACTCTAGATGCAGGTAACTTTACTTAACCTAACAAGTAAAAATGGATTTTAAGGATCCACTCATAGTAAGCTTTGCTGCAAAACAGAGTCCTTGATTCTTGATAAGCCTTTCCTTGAATCCCTTTAAAACCCGCATACCCTTGAGAGTCTTTTCTTTAGTCGGGTAAGTCTTGCTGAGTAATTCCGTACTCAGGGTTTTATTCCCTGTTGTTTTTCAGGTTTTAACTTTGTGCTGCTGTTGATGGTGTTAAGTGCTGGTGGGCTCGGCCTTCTTATAAGTCTAAGTAACCCTTCTATACTTCTTACTGAGGATGGTCACTTGAGCTAGCATATATTTCAAACTTATACTTTGTAATCACTCCGATAAAATAATGTAAAATTTTTGTAACTTGTAAAATTTGGTAATAAGATTTCCGCTGCAAAAATATTGGTGTGTGTGATTTGTGTTAGTTAATCTCGCGATCTTGGTTGTAAGTGGTTTATCCGATGTCCTTGGGGCAATCGGACGGATCCTGTTAAGTTATCTGGTGCACATGCATAGCCATCTGAGGTCTTTGGGACAAGGATAGGTGCATGTGTGCCCAATAACTTGGGAGGTTCTGCCACAGCACCGGGGATGGTGGCCCTCGCTTCTGCGTGGGCTCGGCAGAGAGTGGGTTGCTAGAGCCGGGAGCCACGGACTACGCGCTCGGTGAAGGCTTTCTCAGGCTGGGGACGGCGGATTTCGTCGCTGGCGGTGGCTTGCCACTACCGGGCGCAGTAGACTTCACGACTCCCCGCGCCTTCTTAACCTCGCGGCTAGGGTCCTCCACCCACGCGAACACCCGCCGCTTCCGTGCCGCATCTTGGCGATCCTTGTCCATCACTACCGATACAACAGCAGCAATATTCCGCCCATAAGCAAAGATCCTCAACTCACGAGCTAATCAGGACGTTAGCATGTCCTCACCAGCCGCCCGGAGGAGTGAAACATTCCTATGCCAACGACCCCCAGTAATCTCTAGCATTCGTGCGAAAGATTCTTGGAGCTCGAGCGAAGACATCCTCTCCCCGGAGGCCGCACACGTTTCCAATAAATCCATAGCAAAACGATCGGAGACCCCCAACCCCTCAGCTGCAGTACCTGATTTTCTTTTTTTGGTGGGCGTAGCCGGCGCAGCTACCCGTGAAGGGCCTTCATCGACCGCCGCTGTCGCCCTCTTTCCTCGGCGGTCGACAGTAGCAGCATCATCGTCTCCCGGGTAACCGCCATATGGCAGACGGTTCAACTCAAAGACGCGGTTCAAATGAACATTAGAACTGTGAATGTCCCAACTCTGCAAGGCCTTAGTCCTCGGCACATACCGCCCCACAATCCTTGCAGCCTCGGCCTCCACCTCACGCACAAATGCAGTCGGGTTCCGGCCCCACAAATCCAATGCAAAGGCAGGACTTCGCACCAACTGGTCACCCAATGATGGAATCCGGCGGGGGCACACTTCGCCAAGTACCCAGCCGTGCGCCAAGGGCCATACCCTATATCCGATGAATTCCTCAACCAGATCATGCTCGCTGCTCATTCGGGCAGCGTACCGAAGGGCCCCTTCGTCCTCATCGTCCTCCGCCACCTCGAACGGTGGGAACGCCACATAGCAGTGTGAGCACATAATGGCTGCGGGGAGCCTAGGAAGATTTTCGACTTCCCCACCAGAGACATAAAACCAAAAATCCCACCAGTTGCCCCACTTGTTCCGAGCACAAGGGACTATTTCCACGACCTCCGCCGAAGTCTTTCTAGTCCTTGGCGTGAAGGTGCACGATCCAAATTGTGCGATCTTACTTCCAATTCTCCTCTTTTTCCAGTGCAAACAATAGTTCTTGGCGAAGACCTCCACCGATGGCTGACCGCCGTACGAAGCAACCGCCCAGACATACTTCGCCAGGGCAACCACGGCGTTAGGTGTCAACTGGTGGATCTGCACCTCGAACCTCCACAAAACCTCCACCACAAAACGATGCGCCGGAAGACAAAGGCCAGCGACGAAAAATGCCTCGAATACAACCAATTCGCCCTCAGGCTCAGGGATCTCCTTGGCGCCCGAAACCCGCCCGACACCATCACCAAAGTATCCAAGCTGTTGCATCTCTTGCACACGAACCGAGGAAATCCTCGACGTGCCAAACTCCACGGTGTGGCCCGGCTGCAACTCCGTCGCCACCAAATCGCTCAAGGTATCCTCAAACGACGGATCGGCCGACGACGCACTCGCAGCAGAAGAGGAAGAAGACATTGCTACGTACCATCTACGGCGGCATGCGGTCTGCTTGACGCAAGCCAGATTTTCGGAGCAGAAGAGCAAGGAGGGTAGGCGAGCGGTTTGAAAAAGTTAGGGTTTTTTCTGGTGCACGCAAGGGTAAGAAACAGTCCCGGTCACGCCCGCCCTTTTATAGACAGGACGTGGCGCTTCGGGAAACACGCAGTCCAACAGTAACATGTCCATCAACGGTCATTTCAAAAACCCCCACGAGACCACTTCTAGCGAGGGCAGCGTCTCCACCATCTAGCGACGTCTTTGGCACCAGATGACTTAGTCGAACTGGTCCCTCGGAGGGCAAATTTTCGGGCGAAGGCGAACACGCTACCCTTCGCTCGATGATTTCATCGCCTCGCTACATCGACGAAGACCACTTCCATAGCACGCTCGAGCAAGCCGAAGTCGTCGGTTGGATGAAGACCGGCGCGGTCTCCCTTCATCCTCTCCACTGCAAGATGAAGGCTCTGTCGAAGTCTGCCAGTCCTACATCCTCACCGCGTCAGGAGGCCTAAGTAGGATCCGGCCCACTGTAATGGGCCCCATGCGGATAAGTGTGTTACGGGCCACGTCTGTAATAGCCTTTTCTGTAATGACAGTCTGTAACTTCCTTTCGTGAGAATATTCTGGGGATGGACCGGGTACTCGAGGGAATAAATGTCTTTGACAAGGGACGGGTAGTCACTCGAGTGCCTATAAATACCCCCGTACAGTGTCCTTAAGAGGGCAGGTTAACAGAGCTATTGCTGTCCCACGTTAAACTTTGCAAACACTCTTTCCACTTTCCCGTTGGATCAACTTGCCTAGGAGAGCAAGTTCCAACAGTTATCCTGAGCCATGGGAGCCTTGCCCTTAACAAAATTAGACAGTCTTTTGGGGGCATTAAGCTTGACATTGCTTTCCTCTTGGAAACCAATCCCATCCTTAATGCTAGGGCGTCTCCCACTATAGAGCATGCTTCTAGCAAATTTAAATTTTTCATTTTTTATCTCATGCTCATTAATTTTAGCAGTAAGTTGAGCTATGTGATCATTTTGTTGTTTAATTAAAGCAAGGTGATCATGAATAGCATCAACATTAACATCTCTACATCTAGTGCAAATAGAAACATGTTCAATGGTAAATGTAGAGGGTTTGCAAGATTTTAATTCTTCTATCTTAGCATGTAATGAGGCATTCTCATCCCTAAGACAGGAAATAGAAGCATTGCAAGCATTCAAATCTTTAACCTTAGAAATTAATTTATCATTCTCAATCTTAAGGCTAGAAATAGATTCATTCAATCTATCAATCTTAGCAATTAAACTAGCATTATCATTTTTAAGATTGGTAATTGAATCATCACAAATATTTAACTTCTCAACTTTAGCAAATAAATTAGCGTTCTCAGTTCTAAGGTTGGAAATGGTGTCATGGCAAATGCTAAGCTCCTTAGAGAAATTATCACATGTCTCTACCTCCTGAGCATAAGAATTTTTTATTTTAACATGCTTTTTGTTTTCTTTAATAAGAAATTCCTCTTGGCTATCCAAGAGTTCATCCTTCTCATGAATAGCACCTATCAACTCATTCAATTTTTCTTTTTGTTGCATGTTAAGATTGGCAAAAAGTGTAAGCAAATCATCTTCATCATCACTAGAGCTAGCCTCATCACTAGATGTTGTATATTTAGTGGAAGCTCTAGATTTTACCTTCTTCTTTTTTTGTCCTTTGCCATGAAGCATTTGTGGCCGACGTTGGGGAAGAGGAGGCCTTTGTTGACAGCGATGTTGGTGGCGTCCTCGTCGAAGGAGGAGTCGGTGGAGCTCTTCTTCTTGTGGTACCTCTTCTTCTCCTTCTTTTTCCCCCTTCTTCTTGTGGTACCTCTTCTTCTCCTTCTTTTTCCCCCTCTTGTCATCGCCCCTGTCACTGTCACTAGACATAGGACATTTTGCTATAAAATGACCGGGCTTACCACACTTGTAGCACACCCTCTTGGAACGCGGCTTGTAGTCCTTCCCCTTCCTTTGTTTGAGGATTTGATGGAAGCTCTTGATGATGAGCGCCATCTCCTCATTGTCAAGCTTGGAGGCGTTCGATGGGGAGCCTACTTGATGTAGACTCTTCTTTCTTCTCCTCCGTCGCCTTGAACGCGACAGGTTGCACCTCAGGTGTGGAGGTGCCGCCATGCTCCAATTTGATGATTTGTTTGGAGCCCTTGATCATCAATTCAAAGCTCACAAACTTTCCTATAACCTCCTCGGGAGACATTAGCTTGTATCTAGGATCACCATGAATTAATTGAAGTTGCGTAGGATTACGAAAAACGAGTGATCTTAGAATAACCTCGACCATTTCATGGTCATCCTATTTTGTGCTCCCGAGGTTGCGCACTTGATTCACCAAGGTCTTGAGCCGGTTGTACATGGCTTGTGGCTCTTCTCCTTGGTTGAGGACGAACCGACCGAGCTCCCCCTTGATCGTCTCCCTTTTGGTGATCTTGGTCACCTCGTCTCCCCCGTGCGCGGTCTTGAGCACGTCCCAAATCTCCTTGGCACTTTTCAACCCATGCACTTTATTATACTCCTCTCGACATACTTGGGAGTTGAAGTGCCGGATTTGGTCAACCTCATCCGAATCATAGCCTTCGTCTCCCACGGATGGTACCTGTGCTCCAAACTCAACAATGTCCCAAATACTTGCGTGGAGTGACGTTAGATGATGTCTCATTTTGTCACTCCACATACAATAATCTTCACCATCAGAAACTGGTGGTTTGCCTAATGGGACGAAAAGTAAAGGAGTGCGTTTGGAAATGCAGGGATAACAAAGTGGCGTCTTACTATACTTCTTGCGCTCATGGCGCTTAGAAGTGACGGACGGCGCGTCGGAGCCGGATGTAGAAGGTGATGACGAATCGGTCTCGTAGTAGACCACCTTCTTCATCTTCTTTTTCTTGTCGCCATTCTGATGCGACTTGTGGGGAGGGGATCCCTCCTTGAGCTTGTTGCCGGACTCCATTGATGGAGCCTTTCTGTGGCTTGTAGGCTTGTCACCGCCGGTCACGATCTCCTTCTTGGCGTGATCTCCTGACATCACTTTGAGTAGTTAAACTCTAATGAAGTACCGGGCTTTGATACCAATTGAAAGTCGCCTAGAGGGGGTGATTAGGTGGAATCTGAAATTTACAAACTTAAGCACACACTACAAGCCGGGGTTAGCGTTAGAATTAAATTCGAGTCTGAAAGAGAGGGCGAAAACAAATCAACCAAGAAATAAAGCGGATGACACGATGATTTATTTTACCGAGGTTCGGTTCTTGAAAACCTACTCCCTGTTGAGGTGGTCACAAAGACCAGGTCTCTTTCAACCCTTTCCCTCTCTCAAACGGTCACCTAGACTGAGTGAGCTTTCTCCTTAATCAAACGGGTCACTTAGACCCCGCAAGGACCACCACACAATTGGTGTCTCTTGCTTTGATTACAAGTTGCTTGAGAACAAGAATGAGAAAGAAGAAAGCCAACCAAGCAACAAAAGCAACAAAGAAACACAAGCAATCCTCTCTCAAGTCCTAGGGCACTAGAATTGAATTTGGGGACTTTGATGGGATCAGAGGCTTTGATTTGTGTCTTAGAGTGTTGCACTTTGCTCTTGTATTGAATGCACTGTTGTGAATGCTTGGATGGTTGGAGTGGAGGTGGTTGTGGGGTATTTATAGCCCCCAACCATCAATTCAACCGTTGGGGAAGGCTGCTGTCGATGGGCGCACCGGACAGTCCGGTGCGCCACCGGACACTGTCCAGTGCGCTAGCCATGTCACCCAACCGTTAGGGTTCTGGCGGTTTCGACCGTTGCAGCTTTGTCTTCATGTGGCACCGAACAGTCTGGTGCCGCACCGGACAGGTACTGTGCACTGTCCAGTGTGCCTCTGATGGATGCGCTGATCTGCCGCACATTGTTTGCGCACTGTTCATCTAGAATTCAGCTTTTACAGGCGACCGTTGCACGAAGTAGTCATTGTTCCCCTGGTGCACCGGACAGTCTGGTGGCACACCGGACAGTCCGGTGAATTATAGCGGAGCGCGACCTCAGAAACCCGAAGGTGAAGAGTTTGGTGTCGATCGACCCTGGTGCACCGAACACTGTCCGGTGGCACACCGGACAGTCCGGTGCGCCAGACCAGGGTGCTCTTCGGTTTGTTTTGCTCCTTTCTTTTGAATCCTAACTTTGATCTTTTATTGGTTTGTGTTAAACCTTTATGCACCTGTAGAATACATAATCTAGAGCAAACTAGTTAGTCCAATTATTTATGTTGGGTATTCAACCACCAAAATCATTTATAGGAAAAGGCTTGACTCTATTTCCCTTTAAGTTCCCAAACTAGATCGATGTGATCTGACACCCCTGAAAATAGCAATAATTTAAATTATTATTACAATTATTATTAGCCTATATTGCATGTAGAAGTGGAAATTTAAAAGGATTTGAAGCGAAAAAGGGGAAAACTACATAACCTAGCTCCTAGTCGGCGACTGATTTACCAGCATCTCAAATGAGGACGCAAATGTTTTTCAGGGATAGATCCGAGCGCGTCTGAAAACTAAAAGCACAAATGAGCAGAATGGCAAAACTAAGGTCACCAATGTAAAATTCCATAATTTTTTTGGTGAGGGGGTGTGTGTGTTAGATTCGGCACTGACGGCAGGCAGGTCCGCTGGGCTGACTTAATTTTGGATGCCAGATGGTAATAAAGCAAAGAGACTAGTAGTTCGTTGTGTTCTTTATCCGAATATATACGCCATTCAAAGAGAAGGAGAGGGACGAGCATGCAAATGCAAATAAGCTATCTAGCAGCTGTAAAGTAAATAAAGTAGCCGAAACGACAAGTATCTAATAAGATAGTTGCTGCATGCATGCATCTAATACGACGACGATAACGACAACGACGGCAGCTAGCTGGTGGGGTTGGGTTTCCCAGGATGCATATGTACGTAGAGACCGATATATAGTTGGTTTTTAAAGGATGATGGAGAAGGTTAAAACATCAGCTAATTGTACGTAAGTAAATCTGATAGCTTGGTCTAGCTAACTAGGTAAAAGTCTGAAACAAAACTCAACTCAAAGCCATCGACCGGGAAGGTAGCGCGACGCCGACGCAGTAGTGCTCTCTGCATTAATTGCTTCCGCTTTGCTTGCTGATGCGTCACATCAGTCTCGGATGACAGGGACCCCAGCTTCCCCTCCCCTCGTGTGGCAATGCATCCCAACGCGCAAACGCAAATGCAGTGCACTCCTCTGTCCCATCCCATCTATATATCCCTCCATCCGTCGGTCCACCGCTTGCAATTGCATGCCCAATGCGTACTACTACTACACTGTAGATGCATCATGCATGCATATACAGCGGTCCGTCCACTTGTTATTTATATTGCCTGTACACACGTATAAACAACCATTTGTCTGTGGGATATACATGCCCTCATGGATGCATATTCTACATCCCGCAACAGCCGAGTCAAACCTGGGAGATAGATACCTATAGGTCATCGCAACAAGTATATGTTCCATGGGTCGCATGACAGACCTGATAAGCCGCCCAACAGTGCGTACAATCGGGGCCACATACAGGTAAAACAAGATCAGGCCAAACAAGATGACGTGGCGAACGGGCAACAAACTCGAAGAATACGGCACGAGAACGTTATCCCACAACAGCACTGCACATAACTTTCGACAGCCACTTTTATTTTCTCCAACCACTGTCACAGCCGCCGAGCTCTACTCCTATCACCACTCCACCGCCGAGCCCTTCTCAATCAAAAGATTATTTTTTGTGTATTTTATTTCATATTTTCGGCGACCGTTATTTAATTGCCGCCGAAATTAGTATATATTTGCAATTGTGTTTGTTTGATTAGTGTATGATTAGCATTATTGTTTAGTTCGATTTTATTAATGTATCAGTGGTATACGTGGTTAAGTAATTAGGGGTATATTGTATTTGTGGCATTACTTTTCGTATTAATATGTGGTACTATTATATTATTAATTTTATAAGTATATTATATTGGAATGTAAAAGGAAAATGGTCTCAACATTTCCTATAATCGATTTTGGTGTTTGACGACTATCACAAACCTTATGGACTAACTAGTTTGCCTAGTTGGTCATTTGTCAGGTACATAAGTTCATCGATAACTATTCTAAGTCGACTGTCCGGAATACCGTAGATTATTCCGGACAGAAGAAGCTTTTTGGAAAAAAACACCTATGCGCGGATCGTCAGAGCCCTTGCGGTGGACTGTCCGCGACACCAGGGTGAGCCTCGGACAGGAACTTTGCAAAAACATATGTTAACACTACGGACCGTCTGAAGGAGAAGAGAGCACCGTCCGAAACCAAGCGCGGACCGTTCGGCCTTAGGCGCGGACCGTCCGGTCGTTGTAAAACCAGAAAAACCCAAAGGTGACGGGTTCGGTAAAATTCATTTTTAGCGTCCTCGCGGACCGTCCGGAGTGCACGACCGAACCGTCCGCGACTGCTTTATCTGACATCTGACGACGCATTAAATGCACTATAGCCGTTACTGCTGACCGTTGCGATTTCAGCCGTTGATGTGCAGGGGCGGACCGTCTGGACCAGGGGCGCGGACCGTCCGCAGTCGGCAGAAAAGGAGCAATGGCTAGGAAGTGGTTGGAGGCTATAAATACAATCCAACCACCTCCATTCAATCCATCCAAGCACTCCACTCATACACATTCAATACAAGAGCTAGCAATCCATTCCAAGACACATTCAAAGCTTCAAATCTCTCCAAGTTTCTCAATTAAGACAAGTGATCATTAGTGATTAGTGACTTGAGAGAGTGTGATCCGTGTTTCATTTGTTGCTCTTGTTGCTTGGTTTTCATAATCGTGCTTCCTTCTTCACCTTCTGAACCTTCCAAGTGTTTTGTAAAGCAAGATACACCTAATCGTGTGGTGATCCTTGCGGGGTCTTAGCGACCTGTGAGATTAAGAAGAAACACTCGACCGGTCTAAGTGACCGATTAAGAGAGGGAAAGGGTTGAAATAGACCCGGCCTTTGTGGCCTCCTCAACGGGGACTAGGTTCTTTAGAACCGAACCTCGGTAAACAAATCGCCATGTTCATTTGTGTTGATCTTCACTTGATTTGTTTATCCCCTCTCCTCTCTCTCTCTCAAGTTCCCTTGTTAATATTGTTTTGAGTTTGCTCCTAAAGTTATCCGCATTGATTGAGCAACTTATAGCAAGAAGAACAATCTTCCGCACTCCGAATTCACGCTTATTTATTTCTAACCCTAACCCCGAGTAAAGTGTGTGTTCAAAGTTTATAATTTTTAGGTTTCGCCTATTCACCCCCCTCTAGGCGACTTTTAGTATGCCGTACAATTGCATTATTAGTGGTATGTGGTACTTAGTCTAATTGATTAATAGCAAACCATTTTTGTTTTATATATAAGTAATATATTGTTTAGTGGCAACGAGATTATGCTGCCGAAATTTTCTTTAGGTCCTGCTAGCTTATGGGTTTAGAACATATCCTTGCCTATAGATGTAGGACCGATACTCTTGACTAAGTTGAATAATGTTTTTAAGATATGGTCTAGTTTAATAGTCTCAGGCATGGCTGAAGATCGTGCATGGATGTACAATGACTGGAGTAGGAATGGACGTCATTCTGATGATTGGGTAGCCAAGACCAAAGATTTTATGGACCATGTATTCTCCTTGTCATTAACTCGAACTGTTAGATGCCCTTGTAGGTGGCATGAAAACAATATTGTCGGGGACCGTAATTAGGGGTACCCCCAATGCTCCTTAATCCGGCTGGAAAACATCTTCAGAACAAACCATAAACGACTGATAAAGCGTAGGCCTCGTCTACCAAGGGACGCGACCTCATTTGAGCCCAGCCTCGGGCAAGGACGGTAGTCCTGGATGGATTCATGCCTCGACCGAGGGTCTCCTCAGTCAGCAAACGCACCCTCGGCTCGCCCGAAGCCCAGCTCAGGCAGACTTTGTCGTGCAGCGACCTCGCCCAAATCGCCTTACCAACCGACCGTATCCCATGTGCATTTAATGCGGGGATCACCTGACACCTTATCCTGACACGCACGCCTCAGTCGGCAAGGTCGAAGTGACCGCAGTCACTTCGCCCCTTTACTGACCGATTCTAACAGGAAAACAACACTATTCATCCTGTTTCGGCTACTGTGCCAACCACTAGGGCAAGACTAGCAACAGTAAGTCGTGGCCTCCCCTGAGTTTGGCCTCGAGCGCAATAAGGAGATCTGCCTCGCCCGACCTCAGGCCTCAGCCTCAGCCTCGGGAGAAGGTCTCCGCCTCGCCCGACCCTGGCCTTGGCCCCAGCCTCGGCCTCGGGAGGAGTCACATCCTCGCCCGGCCTCGGCCTCGGGAGAAGTCTCCGCCTCGCCCGACCTCAGGCCTCGGAATCAACTATGCTACAGGGGATACATCATGACCCTATCCCTAGCTAGCCGCCTCAGGCTACGAGGGAACAAGACCGGTGTCCCATCTAAGTTACTCCGGTAACAGGTAATGATGGTTCCCCGCGTGCGCCCATGACGTCGTTTGCTCTCAACCCCCTACGGAAGCAAGGAAACATCAACAGGATCCATGCCGCACCGCCAGCTATGCTTCTATAGGGCTTGAGGCACTTCTCCGACGGCCACGTTGGTACATGTACAGGGCTCAAGGAAATTCTCCGCCAGCCACGTTAGCACATAGCTACACCCCATTGTACAGCTGGGCCATCTCCTTGTAACTATAAAAGGAGACGTCCATGGCCTTCCTAAGGCACGGGGACAACACGCACGCAACAGCGGAGACATAACACGGAGAAAGAAAAGGGGGGACGAAAAACGTGCGATGTACGAACAGGCGAAGACAGGCGAGTAGAGGCAGGCAGATTAGGAGAGATGCGGTAGAGGCAGACTCATACAGCTCACCTCAAGGCCGAATCCTCTCCTTGTCTCTCTCTCTTGCTCTCGCTCTCTCGCAACGCTTGTAACCCCTACTACGAGCACCCCGGTGCAAGATAACATAAGCCTCATTCCCCTCTTGTGTTCCATCTTGCATCAACCCATCTGGGCAGGGACACGCAGCACTAAAATTCACTAGTCAGTCCGGTTGAGGGCCCCCCGGGTTTGAAACACCGACAGTTGGCGCGCTAGGTAGGGGCCCGCTGCGTGTTAACGAATACTTTCCTGTTGAGTTCCAGATGGGTAGCTTTCAGCAGCCTCTTCAGCCCAGGACGGTGCTCCGCTTTGGAAGTCTCGAGTTCATGTCCCTCGATGGCGGCTACGACATGGTACTGCTCCCCTCGCAGCACGACAACGACGACGGTCGTTGGCCCGTCCGGCGGAGACGAACTCGACGGCGACGACGACATCTCCATGTGGTGGAAGAGGAACACCCGGGTTTGCCCCGCCACCCTCCTCGTCGGAGGAGACGGAGACAGGGCAACCATGGCCAGGCAGGAGGCGACACCTCATCGGCTGTCGAACCAGAGCGAGTCGACGACATCGGCACCCCTACGGGGGACATGTCGGGTGTTGTCCTTGCACCTGAGACAACGACGGATGTCGCTTCCCCGCAACGTGCCAACCGCAAGCGGACTGATGACGCCAGCACCCTCGCGAAGGACTTGCTGGGCGTTAGCCTCGTACCTGAGATAACGGTGCAGTCCGTCCCTGACGCGACTTCACCACCGTCCATCGACCAAAAGGTACCGTCCGTTTTCCACCCTGTCCCTTTTAGATTCAGCTTTGACTCACCAAGCAACCCCGCTTCGGTGAGCGCTTTCGCAAAGGCATATCCTGACCTTCCGGGGTACCATATGTGGTCAACTTGGGACCGACTGACGGTCGTCTCAACCTCCGGACCCATGGGTTCCGAGGAAGAGGACGACCCCGACGTCAGTTGGGATTTCTCCGGACTCTGTGATCCCAGTGCCATGCGCGACTTCATGTCCGCATGTGACCACTGCCTCTCCGGCTGCTCTAATCATGGTCACGGCCTTGACGACGAGGGTTGCGACCCAACTTGCGAGTGCTACCACATCGATCAGGAAGATCACGACGGAGAAAACCACCTTGGTATGCCAGGAAGTGACGGCGCCCTTGCACCTGCACCTCACGTTGAGATCCCGCGGGAGCTAGCTGTGGTCCAAGTCCCTGCGGGGGTCAGGACACATAGCTTGAGCAACTCCGCGAGATGCAGGCCAAGCTCGACGAAGAAGCGGGGTGACTTGTGCAGCTCCGACAAAACATCGAGTAGGAGTGGGCAGGCTGGGCACTCGCCGGAGGAGCACGTCATCGGGCCCGGGACGTCCAGCGCCGTATCATTGATGATGCTAGGGCAGGGCCACCCCTGGCCTTCAGCGGGGCCGGCCAGAACCTAGTTGCAGTAGCAATGCTACTTCGAATGATGCCAGAGCCATCCTACCACCGAAGGGCGACGTATCCAGGGCGAGCTCAAGGGCCTCCTGGAAGACGCCGCTGTCCGACAAGCCGAGAGCTCTGCCTCCCGGAGGCGTGGAGACCCCTCGGAGCATCGCACAACGCCCTCCCGACGCATGCGGGAGGCCTCGGTCCACACTGAGTGCACACGGGATGGGACGCCTGCAGCCCTGGATCGCCTTGGCGCCGAGCAACACCGCCGTGACCGTCGGGCCCGACTCAAGGAGAAGGTGTGCCGGGGCTACCTTCCCAGGCATGGGGGACGCTATGACAGTGAGGAGGATTAGAGTCCCTCGCCCGAGCCACCAGGTCCACGAGTCTTCAGCCGGGCCATACGACGAGTGCCGTTCTCGGCCCGTTTCCGAGCCCCGACTACCATCACCAAGTACTCAGGAGAGACAAGGCCGGAGTTGTGGCTTGCGGACTACCGGCTGGCATGCTAGTTGGGAGGGGCGGACGACGACAACCTCATCATCCGCAACCTCCCCCTTTTCCTCTCCGACGCTGCCTGGGCCTGGCTGGAGCATCTGCCTCCTGCGCAGATCTCCGACTGGGATGACCTGGTCAAGGCTTTCGCTGGAAATTTCCAGGGTACGTACGTGCGCCCTGGGAACTCATGGGATCTCCGAAGCTGCCGCCAGCAGCCAGGGGAATCCCTGCGAGAGTACATCCGGTGGTTTTCAAAGCAGCGCACCGAGTTGCCCAACATCACCGACTCAGACGTTATCGGGGCATTCCTCGCTGGCACCACTTGCCGAGACTTGGTGAGCAAACTGGGACGCAAGACTCCCACCAAGGCGAGCGAGCTGATGGACATCGCCACCAAGTTCGCCTCTGGTCAGGAGGCGGTTGAAGCCATCTTCCGGAAGGACAAGCAGCCTCAGGGAAGACAAAAGGAAGACGCCCCCGAGGCGACCGTCCAGCGTGGCATGAAGAAGAAGGCCAAGAAGAAGGCGCAAGCAAAGCGCGACGCCGTCGACGCGGATCTCGTTGCTGCTGCCGAGCACAGGAACCCTCGGAAGCCTCCCAGAGGGGCCAACGCATTCGACAAGATGCTCAAGGAGTCGTGCCCCTATCATAGGGGTCCCGTCAAGCACACCCTTGAGGAGTGCGACATGCTCCGGCGCTACTTCAACAAGGCTAGACCCTCGGCAGAAGGTGACAAAGACCAAGGCAACAAGAAGAAGGGGGGCGACAAGGAAGAGGAGTTCCTGGAGGTCCACAACTGCTTCATGATCTATGGCGGACAGGTGGCGAACGCCTCGGCTCGGCACCGCAAGCAGGAGCGCCGGGAGGTCTGCTCGGTGAAGGTAGCAGCGCCGGTCTACCTAGACTGGTCCGACAAGCCCATTACCTTCGACCAAGACGACCACCCCGACTACGTGCCGAGCCCAGGGAGATACCCGCTCGTCGTCGACCCAACCATCGGCAACGTTAGGCTCTCTAAGGTCCTCATGGATGGAGGCAGCAGCCTCAACATCATCTACGTCGAGACCCTAGAGCTCTTGGGGGTTGATCGGACCGAGATCCGGCCTGGTGCAGCACCCTTCCACGGGATTGCACCCGGAAAGCGTATCCTGCCCCTCGGACAGATTGACTTACCCGTCTGCTTCGGAACTCCCTCCAACTTCCGAAAGGAAACCCTCACCTTCGAGGTAGTTGGGTTCCGAGGGACCTATCACGCGGTGCTGGGAAGACCGTGCTACGCCAAGTTCATGGCCATCCCCAACAACACTTACCTCAAGCTCAAGATGCCTGGCCCCAAGGGAGTCATCATCGTCGGACCCACGTACCGCCACACTTACGAGTGCGACGTGGAATGTGTGGAGTACGCCGAAGCCCTCGCCGAGTTCGAAGCCCTCATCGCCGACCTGGATTGCCTCTCCAAAGAGGCGCCCGACGCGAAGCGGCACGCCGGCAACTTTGAGCCAGCTGAGGCAGTCAAGTCTGTCCCTCTCGACCCCAGCAACGACACCAGCAAGAAAGTCAGGATCGGCTCCGAGCTCGACCCCAAATAGGAAGCAGTGCTCGTTGACTTTCTCCGAGCAAACGCCGAAGTTTTTGAGTGGAGTCCCTCGGACATGCCGGGCATACCGAGGAATGTCGCCGAGCACTCACTGGACATCCGAGCTAGAGCCCGACCCATGAATCAGCCCTTACGCCATTTTGATGAAGAAAAGCGCAGGGCCATAGGCGAGGAGGTCCACAAGCTGATGGCTGCAGGGTTCATTAAAGAGGTATTCCATCCTGAATGGTTAGCTAACCCTGTGCTTGTAAAGAAAAAAGGTGGGAAATGGAGGATGTGCGTAGTCTACACTGGTCTAAACAAAGCATGTCCAAAGGTTCCCTGCCCTCTGCCTCGCATCGATCAAATTGTGGACTCCACTGCTGGGTGCGAAACCCTATCTTTCCTCAACGCCTATTCAGGTTATCACCAAATCAAGATGAAAGAGTCCGACCAGCTCACGACTTCTTTTATCACACCTTTTGGCATGTATTGTTATACTACTATGCCATTTGGCTTGAGGAATGCAGGTGCAACCTACCAAAGGTACATGAACCATGTGTTCGGGGAGCACATCGACAGAACGGTCGAGGCTTACGTCGATGACATCGTTGTCAAGACAAGGAAAGCCTTCGACCTCCTCTCCGACCTCGAAGTAACCTTCGGGTGCCTACGTGCAAAGGGCGTAAAACTCAACCCCGAGAAGTGTGTCTTTGGAGTCCCCCAAGGCATGCTCCTAGGGTTCATCGTCTCTGAACGAGGCATCAAGGCCAACCCGGAGAAAATCGCAGCCATCACCAACATGGGACCCATCAAAGATTTAAAAGGAGTACAAAGGGTCATGGGATGCCTTGTGGCTCTAAGCCGCTTCATCTCGCGCCTCGGCGAGAAAGGATTGCCCTTGTACCGCCTCTTAAGGAAGGCCGAGCGCTTCACTTGGACCCCCGAGGCCGAGGAAGCCCTCGAAAACTTAAAGGCGCTCCTTACTAATGCGCCCATCTTGGTGCCCCTCGCTGCGGGAGAAGCCCTCTTGATCTACGTAGCCGCAACCACTCAGGTGGTCAGCGTTGCGGTTGTAGTCGAGAGACGAGAAGAAGGGCACGCACTGCTCGTCCAGAGGCCAGTCTACTTCATCAGCGAAGTGCTATCCGAGACCAAAGTCCGCTACCCGCAAATCCAGAAGCTGTTGTACGCAGTGATTCTGACATGGCGGAAGCTGCGACACTACTTCGAGTCTCATCCGGTTACTATGGTGTCATCTTTCCCCCTGGGAGAGATCATCCAGAGCCGAGAGGCCTCGGGTAGGATAGCAAAATGGGCAGTGGAACTCATGGGCGAAACACTTTCATTTGCCCCCTCGGAAGGCCATAAAATCCCAAATCTTGGCCGACTTCCTGGCTGAATGGACTGACATCCAGTTGCCAATGGCCTCAATCCAGCCCAAACTTTGGACCATGTACTTCGATGGGTCGCTTATGAAAACAGGAGCAGGTGTTGGCTTGCTCTTCATCTCGCCCCTCAGGAAACATGTGCGCTACGTACTACGCCTCCATTTTCCGGCATCAAACAACGTAGCCGAGTACGAGGCCTTGGTTAATGGACTGCGCATCGCCGTCGAGCTAGGGGTTCGGTGCCTCGACGCTCATGGTGACTCGCAGCTAGTTATTGACCAGGTCATGAAGAACTCCCACTGCCGCGATCAAAAAATAGAGGCCTACTGCGATGAAGTTCGGCGCTTGGAAGACAAGTTCTATGGGCTAGAGCTCAACCATGTTGCTCGATAGTACAATGAGACTGCGGATGAGCTGGCGAAAATAGCCTCAGGGCGAACGACAGTTCCCCCGGACGTCTTCTCCAGGGACATATATCAACCGTCCGTCAAACTCGACGACGCGCCCGAACCTAAGGAGACCTCGGCCCAGCCCGAGGTACCCTCGGCCGCCGAGGGTGAGGCCCTGCGCGTTGAGGGAGAACATAACGGGGTTGCGCCAAACCAAAACTGGCAGACCCCGTACCTGGGATATCTCCTCCAAGGAGAACTACCCTCGACATGGCCGAAGCTCGGCGACTGGCTCGGCATGCCAAGTCGTTCGTTTTGCTGGGTGATGAAAAAGAGTTATACCACCGCAACCCCTCGGGCATCCTCCAACGATGCATATCCATCGCCCAAGGACAAGAGCTGTTGCAAGAAATACACTCGGGTGCTTGCGGTCACCATGCGGTGCCTCGGACCCTCGTAGGAAACGCCTTCCGATAAGGGTTCTACTGGCCAACCGCGGTGGCCGACGCCACTAGGATTGTACGCTCCTGCTGAGGGTGTCAATTCTACGCGAGACAGACATACTTGCCCGCTCAAGCCCTGCAGACAATACCCATCACTTGGTCGTTTGCCGTCTAGGGTCTGGACCTCGTCGGTCCCTTGCAGAAGGCACCCGGGGGCTTCAAGCACCTGCTGGTCGCCATCGACAAATTCTCCAAGTGGATCGAGGTCCGACCCTTAACTAGCATCGGGTCCGAGCAGGCAGTGGCGTTCCTCACAAATATCATCCATCGCTTTGGGGTCCCAAACTCAATCATCACCGACAATGGCACGCAGTTCACTAGGAAAAAGTTCCTGGACTTCTGCGAGGACCATCACATCCGTGTGGACTAGGCCGTCATAGCTCACCCAATGACAAATGGGTAGGTGGAACACGCCAACGGTATGATTTTGTAGGGACTAAAACTGAGGATCTACAACGACCTCAACAAGTTTGGCAAGCAGTGGATAAAAGAACTACCCTCGGTGGTTTGGAGTCTAAGGACGACGTCGAGCCAGGCCACGGGCTTCTCGCCGTTTTTCCTAGTCTATGGGGCCGATGTCATCTTACCCACGGACTTGGAATACGGTTCCCCGAGGACCAAGGATTACGACGACCAAAGCAACCAGACCAGCGAGAGGATTCATTGGACCAGCTGGAAGAGGCTCGGGACGCGGCCTCACTACACTCGGCGCGGTATCAGCAGTCTCTGCGACACTACCACGCCTGAAGGGTTCGGCCCCGAGACTTCCAAGTGGGAGACTTGGTACTTCGGCTGCGACAAGACGCCCGAGGGCGCCACAAGCTTACTCCTCCCTGGGAAGGGCCATTCATCATCGCCGAGATTTTGAAGCCCGAGACATACAAGCTGGCCAACGATCAAGGCGAGGTCTACAGCAACGCTTGGAACATCGAACAGCTACGTCGCTTTTATCCTTAAAATGTTTCAAGTCGTTCATGTATCTCGCTTTTCTTTACATGCATAAATAAAGTTTAACCATCAAGGAAGGATCGGCCTTGCCTCGGTAAAGCCCGACCCTCCCTCGGGGGGCTAGAAGGGGGTGGAACCCCCTCTGCGTCAAAATTTTCCTCGGAAAAGTCTTTTACCAGAACGATTTTCGTGCTTTTTGACTGCGTCGATAACAGAATCCTAAAGACGAGCGAGAGAGACCTTGAACGGCAAGGCCGACCAAGCCGAGGGACTCCTACGCCTCCGAGATACAGATACCTCACTCATCACCTTCCGTGAAAAGTAACTCACGCTCGGATAAGCGATTCTGCTACCGAACAAGTCCTAACGCTCGAAAACATTTCTACCGAAACGAATTTTCGTGCTTGTAGACTATATCGATAATGGAATCCTAAAAACGACAAGAGAACACGTAAGCGGCAAGGCCGACCGAGCCGAGGGACTCCTATGCCTCCAGGATACAAATACCTCTCTCGTCACCTTCCGCGAAAAGTAACTCACGCTCGGATAAGCAATTCTGCTACCGAACAAGTCCAAACGCACGAAACAAGAGGAAAGAAAACACAGCTTTATAATCCGACAATTAAAATGTTTAGGCCTCAGCGGCCGCCAAAAACATACACATACTTAAAACAAACTGTTCCTGCAGGATCAGACATCGGCAGGGGGAGGAACAGCACCCTCGGCATCGTTTCCACCCTCGGCAGAATCTGGCCCGGCCCCAGACGGCGACACGGGCGGAAGGATCTCCACCTCAAAGGAGGAAGCCAGCGCCGCGCTTGGGCCCTCGACAGCCGCGTCAAGCCTTTGGACCTCGGCTAAGGTAGCCTCCTCATCGTTGGGTAAGCAGTACCCCTCGCTGACCCGCTCCAGATCCACGTCGTAGTGGGAAGTGAGCACGGCGAAGGCCCGCCTAACGCCGTGGTGCAGCGCCCCATGGAGTCTGCTAAGCACATGGTCGCCCAAGGCCTGTAGATGACTCTGGGGGGAGCTACCCGAGGGTACGTCGTCGAGGCCGAAGGCCTGGCAGAAAGCCGAGATGGCCTCAGACATGGCCACTCAATCGGCCTCCTTCTGCTCAGCCGCCTGGGCAAGCACCTTGTAGTTCTTGACGGACTCGTTAAGAGCCATCTCGAACCCTGCAGACAGCAGGACAACATTCTTCAGACGCAAGGAGAAGAATGGAGACATAAACAAAGTCACAAAGTGGGCAAAACATACCTTCGGCCCAGGCACGCTGCTGCGAGGCCACGGCTTGGGCGGACTGGGTAGACCCAACGGCCACGGCCAGGCCCCCCACAAGGGCCCCGACCCGAGCAGACGCCTCGGCTAGCCGCTCCGTAGCCTCAGCCAGCTGACCCCTAAGGGCCTCAGCCCGGCTCACGGCCTCGGCAACTTGGCTCCGAGACTGGTCCTGCTCGCCGATGGCCTGGCCAAGCTCTAGCTGCCGCTGCTGCATCTCCTCGGCCTGGGAAGCCACCCGCTCCCGGGCCGCCGCCGCCTCCGACTTTAGCTCATCATAGAGCAACCGAAGGTTCGCCACCTCGGCGCTCCGTTGGGCGAGGCGCTCATTGGCCTCGATAAACGCGGCCCTCTGGGACCGCAGCGAACCCCAGACGTCGCTCTCACGTCGGATGAACACTACACCAAAGTCTAACACATCGTCTTGTTCATGCGTTGGCAAGGTAGCTGGAGGGGTCTAATATACATGTACAAATGACATTTGCTAAGTTACATCATAATATAACTAACAACAAGTAAATGATGATAAATATGCATACCTGATGTTCGGTAGATGGAGATGTAGGTATAGGTGGAGGTGAAGACCAAGGATAATGAACGGGAGGTGGGGGGGAGGGGGGCACCGGGACGTGTATCCCTTGGGCCTGCGCTAGTTGCTACAAATTTGTCGAACTCATTCACATCAGCATTTTAAATCAATACATATCCACGTTGAACCCTCACCTGGCTCGTGTTGATGACGTTAGCAAACATTGTGTACCTATAAAACAAGTAACATCATGACAGATTAAGAATACATGTATTGCACTCAACAAATAAAACAATATAAGATATGTAGAGTCCTCACCTTCCATGAGCTTTTCCACCACTTGCATACACAGCCTGAGGATCAATAGGTGAGGTCTTCCAGTCATAGTCTGGTCTGTGCTGACTAGACATCGCCTCGCCATATGCTATTTTTTACTGATAGTAATAGCCATTGGTCTATCATATTTTTCTAAAATATTACCCACCTAAATATGCAGCCAAAATTACCCAGATATGCCATTACGAGTGAAGAAAATGGTGGCTCAAATAGACTGGATGATTTTGGAAAACCTTTGGAGGCATGCCTAAAAGGAACAAACATCAAAATATAAAACGAGTGCTTCTATGAGAAAAGATGTAATAATCTCCCAATGTCTGAAGAAAAGAGCCATCACAAGCAATTATTTGCAAGCCATTTCATGGACCAACACAAGTATTAGACATATGCCTATGATCATGTCAAGTCAGCATATGTATGTCACTTTGGTTATGCTATATTTCATTAAAAAAGAACACCCTATGCTATGCTTATGATGATGATGCGCTCCCTCATTTGTGTGGGCGACTTGGGTTTAACAAAGTTTTACATATATGGTTAATGATACTATTGTTATTATATCTGTATGATTCATTGCATGAATATTACCATTTACTCTCAAGAACATAAACATGTTTTTTATTTAATACCTAGTTCCTGTTCCATAGTGTGGTGGTTACTTTGACTTTTTTATATGACCCAAAAAGTTATGCTAATATTTTTTAGTAGCTCTACTCTTGATAATATAAACTCCATAAGGCCTGATAACTTAGAATTTTTTTGAAAACTTTTATGCTATGAATCTCTGAAATACTTATGCATCCTCTTGCTATGATCACACCTAATAGAGTCATATACTTGCTACACAACTATATCTCAACCTGTAGACTCAGACTAATGTTGAGGTGAGCGAGGTTAATATTTTTTCGTGTTTGGTATAAAACTTACAAGCTGGTCATTCCTTTGCATATCTCTTAATTGCTAGACTTTTTATCCTATATTTCTATAATGTGATCTCTAATATTCTATTGGATTTTCTTCCATTAGCTTGCCAAAAACATCGGGTCTGACAGAAACGTCGGTTTAGTTTTCACTTAGACTAGTTAAACAACTCAAATAAGTCCTTTGCTTCCACTAGTTTAGTATCTCAATTTACAAATGCAGCCACAACTAATTTAATAATGCTTGTGCATAAGAAAAATATGCCTTTCGCAAACAGCTTTAAACTTTTTATTGGCCGAAGCATCACATGAATTCAGCCTAAAAAATAGAAATCAAAATAATAATGGCAAATAAAATCGACAAATTGGGTGATAAAGAACTAACCATGTATCCATGTAATAAGGCTTCAACTGGTAGAAATTGCGTTCAAACGCATCTTGGTCCTCAAGTTTCACACTCAAAACAACATCATGCTCATAAATGTCCCCTGAAATGTTTTTGGGCTGTGTTCAAAACTTGCTCTGTTGAAGGAAGGGTAACTAAAAGAACAGCATAATAGTTCAAGGACCTCTTGATCTTTTCAGCTACTAAATCACTAGATAGCTTAGTCATAAGGATGAAAACATAAGTTAAGAACAGTTTACTGCATATCTGTGACTCTGCGTGCAAGAATAGAAATGAAACAAAGCATCAAAAAATAGCATAAAATGCGACATCCATTATCGTGCTCATCGTTATCCATGTTAGCAAATGTCACTAAAAAGATGACCTGCATCTTCTCTAAAAACAAGTTGTGGTGGCATTGTAATTTATTTATGTGAACATCCACTCACGGTACCCTTTAAAATGGCGCCTGACATCATGAATGTACAGGCCAAATAAGATAGCACGAATATCATGCCCAGGGTGGTTGCTTGCTAAAATTAGTAAAATCAAGTGCTTCACTGCTCAGCAATTAGGAATGCAAGAACAGTAAAGATAATAATAAATAGGTTATCGCACTTCAACAACTAGCCAAGTGGGGCTCCGTTGGACCAAGACGATAGCAGGCAGCATCTATCTAATCTATCTATTCTCGATGCAAAACAAGCAATCTACTAGTAAAAAAGAACAGAGAGTTGGAATTGATAAAAACAAGGAGTGGTAAGGTCACCCTTTGAGGACTCCTGGACGAGCATAATATGCATCGCTGCATTGTTTGGTGGCAGTTGCAGACGGAGAGGAGTGAGCTTCCCGTTGATAGGGCTGTGCATATGATGATATTATCCACGGCGGGGTCGGTAGTTGCGTAGCGGGCGCCGACGGGCGGGGCCGGGGTTGGGCCGGGGGTGGCGGACGGGGCCGGAGGCGAGCCGAGGAGGGGGTGGCAGCGGACGGGGTCGGGGCCGTCCGCGGCGGGGGCGTCCGGGCGTGGCAGCGGCGTCCGCGGCGGGGGCGGCCGGGGGTGGGGGCGACCGAGCGTGGCGGGGGCAGCCAGGCGCGGCAGGGGTGGCCGCGGCGTGGAGTGAGCGACGGGGGCGGCTGGCGGCTACAAGAGACAGAGAGACGGGTTGAGAAAGGTGAGAGAAGAGATAAGGTTGAGGAGAGATTTAAAATAAAAAACAAAACTTCCTACAGTAAAGACGTAGGAAGTTACGTAACTTCCTAGAGTTTGTATATTTACTCTAGGAAGTTAAGTAACTTCCTAGAGCCGGCCGTAGGAAGTTAGATTTTTGTTTGACTGGTCAACAGCTGAAACCTAACTTCCTAGAGGAGGCCGTAGGAAGTTAGATGGGTAGCTAACTTCCTAGAGCCAGCCGTAGAAAGTTACCTTTTCGTTTGACTAGTCAACAGCTGAAACCTAACTTCCTAGAGAAGGCCATAGGAAGTTATCTAACTTCCTACAGTTTTGTAACTTCCGACAGCTTTTATAAAATACCATAGGAAGTTATGTTTATTTCCTAGAGCTAGCAGTTGCCTCTCGGAAGTTATTTATTTTCTACGGTTTGTTATAAAAGCTGTAGGAAGTTAAAAACCGTAGGAAGTGTATGATTTTGGTGTAGTGGAACAGCGACTTGGCGGTGCTCACGTCCGCAAGTTCCTGAGGAAGGAAAGCAGGATATTACAAAAAGTGCCCTGGTCACCAAGGTGTACGTCTAAATCCTTACCTGGAAGACCCTGGGAACATCCCTAGAAAAGATCTCCATGATCGACCGAAGTGACCTCATAGCCGCCTCGGTATACTCATGGAAACTATCCCGAGACTTCTCCTCCAACTCATCGTTGAGGGAGAGGAGGGGCTCCGAGGTGCCGTGGCTCCAAAACCGGAGCGGCTGCCCACCCCACTCATTGGGATTGAGCTGCGCAGGGGTAAGGCCACCGCCCCAAGACGGGCCACGGTTCTACATGCCCCTCGACCAAGGCGTTGGGTCCCCCTGCAGCCGATGCATCGGGCACCACCGCAGTCGACGTACTAGGCCTCCCCTTGGCTAAGGTGGCAGGCCTCCGATCATCGACCTCGGCAACGACGACCGCCCTCTCCTCATGGCCGAGAATGGGGAGGTCGGGGATGACCACGGGTGGCGGCGCCTCAACTGTCCCGATGTCGGCGACGACAGGCGGCTCCGCGGGAGAATCAGCCACGGCCCCGGCAGGAATCGATGCCAGCGCCAGCAACAAGTCCGGCCGGGCCCTGCCTCCGTTTGCTGAAAAGGAGAGAGGGCAAGTTCAAGACACACCGTGAAAAAATCAAGACAGAAGGATCCTCAGACACTTACCCGCTCCGGGGCAAGGCCAATCGTGCCTACGGAGAGGCCCCCCGGGCCCTGGTCTCCGCAGGCGCTGCCGAGGGTTGCCCCGCTGCCGGCCTCAGCGCCGCTTCCACCTCGGGTGCCCGAGGCACCGAGGGGGCGGCCTGCCCAGGCGTCGTCACGACGGATGAGGGACCGGCCTCCTGTACGGCCGGCACGGGTGCTTGCCCTTGGGGGACAGGCGGATCGGCCTGACTCCCCGGAGTCACCCCAATTACCTCGGCCAAGGGGTCAAGTACCCCCTCGGCCTGCCCCCGCTCCTCGGAGCGGGACCTTGGTGTCCCGGCCCCAGGCACTGATGGTGCCAGCCCACTTGGAGACCCCTGGCCCAGCCTCAGGTCCGGGCTGAGGCCAAGTCGGGCCGCCATATCATCGTCTTCGTCATCATCATCATCATCGTCGTCGTCAGGCGTCTCCGGCGACGGCTCCCTTAGGAGCCCATCCCTCGCCTGTCTTCGACGACGCTTCTCCAAGGCTTCCCAAGCTCGCATCCTCTCGTGAGCTCGGGCCTTTTCCGCATCCTTCTTCTCCTTTGCCTTCTCCACGGTGGAACGACGGTCGCCTTGTCAGCCATCACCGAACGGAAGCGGTGGAGGCGGAGGGGATGAGGTGCGTGGTTTTCTCTTCTCTGGCCTTTCTCTTAGGTTGAGGAAACCAAAGCAGAAGGCAAGCGCAAACGGCAGGGTAAAGAACCGCCGCCGGCCCCTCTTCCGGGCATATAAAGGCCTAGGCGAAATCCACCCAAAACTTCGTCCGAACCCGTCGCGAAATTCAAACTCGAAGGTGAAACGATTTTTTCTGTTCCTCGAACGACTCGCGCACGAGCAACAGACGCCCTGCGAATCGCCCGTCCCGTTGCATTGACTCCTTGGCAGGGCAAGCGGCACCTCCGGTAGGCGAAGCGGGCGCCGTTTCACCTCCGTCATGATGACCGCGTCAAAAAAGGTGCGCCACATTATTTAAATTCATATCCCTTTTCTTTTCCTCTCTCTCTCTTGCCACAGGGATCGGGAAAGGGGATATTTCAAAAAGGGATCCTTCTCGGTGAAGGAAACGGGCCCCGAGCCCTCCTACTGATCAGGGGTTCGAAGGTTGCGCCCTCCAGGGTTCGGCAACCGCCCCAGAGCACTCGGGCTCCGAGCCCTTTACTGATCAGGGGTTCGAAGGCTGGCCCCTCGGAAGGGTTTGATAGCCGCCCCAGAGCACGCAGAGTCAGGGATGACCCTGGGTACGTCCGTTACATGGCCGAGGCTCGGGCTACGCTCCCGAGGTACCCTAGGACATTTCCCAGACCAGCGGGAACGATTTTAATGGAATCCCACCGGAGGGAGGCACCGAGCCCTCGGACCCTATCGAATGGGTCCGGGTCCAGCAAATCACCTAGAGGTACTTTTGGAGCGCGCCTCTGGGCCACTAGCCGACCCTTATCGAACGGGGCTCGGGCGTCCACTCGGATCACCCGCTAGCAACTCACTGGAAACATCATGTTTGGTGCCCTCCGAGGGTAACATGGCGCTTTCCCCCCCTTCCTCCTCGCAGAGAGGCGACGAAGGGGCATATGATAAAAGTCGAGACGGTCCTTGATCGTCCTCTCGCTCCGTGCAGAGGCTCGGGAGTTGCTCTCGCGCCAGGCTACGGCCAAACTGTTGACCACGTCAACAAACCAGCTTAAAAACTCGGAGCCTGACCATGCACCCGGGCTGCGGCCAGGCCACATGAGGGAACAACAAGGCTGACCGAGGCATCACAAAAAGGATTAAGACCTCAGAGGAGTCCAACCACTCCTCCGAGGCCTCGGGGGCTACACCTGGCGGGTGCGCTCGCGCGCACCCACCGGAACAAAACACAACCGAGAAGGGTCGGTCCCCTTGCAAAAAATCCGGCAGAACCTCCAAGCGAGTACCCACACTCCCTTCGAGGCTCGGGGGCTACTGTTGGGGACCGTAATTAAGGGTACCCCCAATGCTCCTTAATCCGGCTGGAAAGCATCTTCAGAACAAACCATAAACGACTGATAAAGCGCAGGCCTCGTCTACCTCTACCAAGGGACGTGACCTCATCCGAGCCCACCTCGGGCAAGGATGGTAGTCCCGGACAGATTCATGCCTCGACCGAGGGTCCCCTCCGTCAGCAGACGCACCCTCAGCTCGCCCGAAGCCCAGCTTAGGCAGACTTTGTCGTGCAGCGACCTCGCCCAAATCGCCTTACCAACCGACCGTATCGCATGCACATTTAATGCGGGGATCGCCTGACACCTTATCCTGACACGCGCGCCTCAGTCGGCAAGGTCGAAGTGACCGCAGTCACTTCGCCCCTTTACTGACCGATTCTGACAGGAAAACAGCACTATTCATCTCGTTTCGGCTACTGTGCCAACCACTAGGGCAAGACTAGCAACAGTAAGTCGTGGCCTCCCCCGAGTTCGGCCTCGAGCGCAACAAGGAGCTCCGCCTCGCCCAACCTCAGGCCTCAGCCTCGGCCTCGGCCTCGGGTGAAGGTCTCCGCCTTGCCCGACCCTGGGCCTTGGCCCCAGCCTCGGCCTCGGAAGGAGTCACATCCTCGCCCGACCTCGGCCTCAACCTCAGGAGAAGTCTCCGCCTCGCCCGACCTCAGGCCTCGGAATCAACTACGCTACAGGGGATACATCATGACCCTATCCCTAGCTAGCCGCCTCAAGCTACGAGGGAACAAGACCGGTGTCCCATCTAAGTTACTCCGGTAACAGGTAATGATGGTTCCCCGCGTGCGCCCATGACGTCGTTTGCTCTCAACCCCCTACAGAAGCAAGGAAACGTCAGCAGGATCCATGCCGCACCGCCAGCTGTGCTTCTACAGGGCTCAAGGCACTTCTCCGACGGCCACGTTGGTACATGTACATGGCTCAAGGCAATTCTCCGCCAGCCACGTTAGCACATAGCTACACCCCATTGTACAGCTGGGCCATCTCCTTGTAACTATAAAAGGGGACGTCCAGGGCCTTCCTAAGGCACGGGGACAACACGCACGCAACAGCAGAGACATAACACGGAGAAAGAAAAGGGGGGAACGAAAACGTGCAACGTACGAACAGGCGAAGGCAGGCGAGCAGAGGCAGGCAGAGTAGGAGAGACGCGGTAGAGGCAGACTCATACAGCTCACCTTAAGGCCGAATCCTCTCCTCTCTCTCTCTTGCTCTCGCTCTCTCGCAACGCTTGTAACCCCTACTACGAGCACCTTAGTGCAAGATAACATAAGCCTCATTCCCCTCTTGTGTTCCATCTTGCATCAACCCATCTGGACAGGGACACGCAGCACTAAAATTCACTAGTCGGTCTGGTTGAGGGCCCCCTGGGTCTGAAACACCGACAAGTATATTCATTAATAAGGAAAGAGTTAGCCTAGATCTTTGTTAGTTTGGATTTCTTCCCAGATATGAGGTGTGGGAACATCATGATGAGGTAGTACCCAACCCGAATGTAGAAGAGAACAATGATTGGGCTAGCGATGATGCGATGCATGAGATGCTAGATTCGCTAAGTCTAGAGTTAAACCTAAGCTTCGAGGATCCTGCCACATTAGAGGTTTTCAGATTGTTTAAACTACTAAAAGACTCTGAAGAGCTATTGCATGAACACACAGATGTGAGTATACTCGCTTTTGTGACCCGACTCATGGCCATTAAGTCCAAGTATTTTTTTCTCAAGAAATTGTTACAATAAGATTTGAAGTTATTAGGAGAAGTGCTTCCAAAGCCTAATAAGTTGCCTAAAGACATGTACCATTCAAAGACAATTATCAAAGGTCACGATATGGATTATGAAAAGATTGATGTGTGCAAAAATAATTGTATGCTTTTCATAAAGGAGTATGCGAGAGAGAAAAATGTCTGAAATGTGGACAATCTAGGTTTGTGGAAGTTGTTAATGATGAGGGTGACAAGGTGATGACCGATGTTGCACATAAGCAGCTTCGCTACTTGCCACTAACTCCTCGACTGAAACGGTTGTTTCTATCTAAAAAACTGTCATGCACATGCGATGGCACAAAGAAGGTGTCCATGAGAACGATGAGCTAATGGTGCACCCTTCAGATGGGGATGCTTGGAAGGCTCTCGACACGTTTGATCCAGACTTTGCAGCTGAACTGAGGAATGTTCGAATCGGCCTCACGACCGATGGCTTCACACCTTTTGGTAAAATGGCATCATCATACTCATGTTGGTCCATCTTTGTTATTCCATACAACCTTCCACCTTCTCTTTGTATGAAGTATGAATTTATATTTCTTTGCTTAATCATACATGGCTCGGACCATTCTGGAAAGAAACTCAATGTCATGTTAAAACCCTTGATTGAAGAGTTGAAGGAGCTTTGGAAAGGAGTCAAAGCATACAATGTTTTTAAAAAACAGATATTCAAATTTCGAGTTGTGTATTTGTGGCCAATGCATGACTTCATGGTGTATACTATTTTTGTCGATTGGAGTACACATGGTAGATTGACATGTCCATATTGTGGTTCAGATACAGATTGCTTCCATCTTGCTCATGGTGGAAAGATCACTTACTTTGATTGCCATCGACGCTGGTTGCGCAGGAAACACCCCTTTAGGAGCGATAAGGAAAACTTTATAAAGAACACCATGGTCACCAAAGGACCACCTAAATGTCTGAACGCAACAGAAATATATGCTCAGCTGAACAACCTTGTCCTAAATGAAAAGGGGGACAAGTACCAAGGATTCGGAGTGGACCACAACTGGACACATATATATGGTCTGCGGGAGCTCCCTTATATGCCATCATTGATTCTTGTACACAACATTGATGTCATGCACCAAGAAAGTAATGTTGCTGAAGCCCTCATACACACCTACGTGCATTTTGAAAAAACAAAGGACAATCTGAAAACTTGAAGAGATCTAGCAATGCTTTACGACTATGGCAAGCCGCCACGTACCTTGTTTTGTCTTACCTTTAAGGATAAGATCGAGGTAATGAGATGGATGAAAAAAATTAAATTTCCCGATGGTTATGTTGTGGGCTTGAAAAGAGTTGTGAATTTGAAAACGAGAAAACTAACTGGGTTAAAGAGCCATGACTTCCATATATTAATGGAGAGGATTATCTCTGTCATGTTTTGTGGTTACATGCCCGACGCCATATGGCAAGCAATAGCTGAGCTAAGCTAAGCTATTTCTATAGGCAGATCTATGCTAAAGAAATAAGTAAAAATATGATGGAGATGTTGGAGAAAGAAATACCAGTGCTGCTATGCAAGTTAGAAAAATATTCCCACCTAGATTCTTCAATCCGATGGAGCATCTACTTATTCACATTCCATATGAGGGAAAGGTTGGTGGACCTATATGATATAGATGGATGTATCACATTGAATGTGCACTCAAAAACCTACGAGCCATGGTTCGAAATAAGGCTAGAGTAGAAGGATGCAGCGCTGAAGCTTTTTTTGCTAAATGATGTTTTATACTTCACGAGTGTGTATTTCGCAAAGGAACAAAATGTCTATGCTCCTATGATGCGATACAATGTCGATGAGGAACCTCCTATTAGTGATCTCAAAGTTTTCCAATGGAGAGGCACAAGACTAGTAAGGGCACATTCTACCACCTTAGCATGGATGAAAGAATGTCCGCATTGCTATACGTGTACTCGAATATGGAAGAGATGAAGCCATATTTCATGTAAGTATTTATTTTGCACCATAATTTCTTTGCCATGGAAACATATTTAATTACTTATTTGTCATACAGTAAGTTTGACGAGGAAAATTGGAGTTATTCCCATCAACCTATAAGCAAACAACTAGATACGATGCGATGACATGATAGGCAAGGAAGACCTAATTTTGTTGACTGGTTTCATGATCATGTAAACTCTTTATATTTCTTACTTTGATGTTATTTAGACTTTTACGCGAGGTAGTCATTTTAACTCTATATTATTTGCAGGGCACAAAGACTCCTAACATACACGGGGACTTGAGACAACTATCTTATGGGACGGTGACTTGCAGAACCTTTGGTCGATATGATGTGAATGGCTTTTGTTTCGTTTAGACCAATTTGAAAAGTCTCATCCTCGTGTAGCCACATGTAATACTGGAGTTGTGACTAGGGCACTCGATGCACTCGGAAGAGAAACTAATTATTATGGCATCATTCAAAATATCCTAGAGTTTAATTTTGCAGGGAACAAAACTTTGAAAGTAGTATTCTTTCTATGTGATTGGTTTGACAACAATAATGGGATTAGACAAAGTCAATATGGCATAACTGAAGTAAAGCACAAGGAACGACTTCGAGGCCATGATAATTTTATCCTTGCAAACCAGTGCGAGCAGGTCTACTATATGTCATACACAAACCCAAAGTTTAAAGCATGGTGGGTAGTTCACAAGTTGAACCCTAGGGAACGTTTACATACTCTTTGCACTGCTGGTTTTATAAATTCGAAGATGACTAGGCCGATGAGGTTTATCAAGAAGAAGAATTGCCAACCACTTTTACTGTCGATGAGGGTGTTGCACTCAACTCACTAATCGGAGACCGTGACGATATCACTGCTGATGAGGGTGTTGCATCGAAACAAAAACGAAATCCAAGGAACAAAAAAACCACATATCAAGCTTTGGATCGAAGAAGACTCCTTGATCGTGATTCCGATGAATTTTGAAGTGTAATGCATAATTTAATTTTAGTTGCTTTAAATTATGTGATGTATTATTTGTTTTTTATTAACTATATTTAATTTCATTTAGTTGCTAATACCTTTAATGTTTTTCTATTGAACAGGATGAGTGGTAGGAAAACAAAGCACACTGCGAGGGGGTTTCTTAACGCGTCTAGTAGGATAGCCCCTGGTGCACGTTCCCTTTTCCAAGGGAGTTCTTCTAGCTAGAGCAGACAGGAGGCGTTGCTGAGACACGCCCGGCCAGAACTGCATGATAGACCTATCGCTCTACAAAGGAGTACCGATGTAAATGCTTATGTAATTGATCTTATTTGTCATTCACATATATATAAATGTGTGTTACATGTCTCTATTTCATGTCCATAGGAAGAGGAGGACGAGGAGGAGGAGGTGCAGCACCATGAGGAAGAGGTTGCAGCCACAGATGTTGGGGTGTAGGGCCATGAGGAGGAGGAGGTTGCGGGCATAAATGCTGAGGCAGATGACGATCCATCGAGGCTGCTGCCTTTCAATGGAGGGGCACTCGAAAGGGCCACTTTGTCCTACCTTCGTCGGCACCTGCCCAATCAGAAGCTCGGGTACTGATCATCCCGGTTGGTGATAGGTACTCATGTTTGGGCATTTTTGTTCTTACTTATTTGCTTATTTTACTATACATTATTTATATGACATGATTTTTGTCATGCAGCCAATGGGATGACACGTCTTTCGACGGTCGAGGTTACCATAGACAGGTTAATCAAGTCTTAGGTAACCTATGTCATCTACATAATCCTAGAATTGTGACCACTCGAAAGGTGTGGTGGTTCCTTGCACTAGCTGGTTGCACTTCGCACTAGCTCCACATGCTACATATGGAACAGCTCAGGGCACCATCAAGCACGACTTTTGGGTAAGAGTATTGTTTGAAACTAACATTTTATGATTTGTTTCATGCTAACTTCATTATCGATGTTGGACAGAGACGCTATCGTGTGGAACCTAAGGCTCAGGAGCATGCAGACCTAGTATTAGAGAAAAATGCGAAGAAGGTGTGCAAGGATATATTTTCTAATGCTCGTCTACAAGTTGTGAACACGTACATGAAGCGCCGAGGGCATTCTATCAACAACTTTCGACAATATTCGGATGTCTACTTGACTGTGGACCAGTACATGGAGGTAAAAATCTAATTTAGCAGATCATTCAGATGTGAATGTAATTTTGTGCTAACGCTTAGATGCAGGTAACTCTTCCATAGATGGAACATCGGCCGCAGGCTTATAAGGCTTTGTGTGAGATATGGGCTTTGCCAGAGTGGATTAAGAAGTCAAATAGGAATCGACATAGGCAGCGCCATCAGTAGGACGGGGACGATGATGAGGTCGTAGTTAACCATACCTATGGGGCTGATGGACACATTCAGTTGCGAAGCGAATAGTGAATATGTAATATTCTATTTTACTCAGAAATGGAATCAGTTTAAACTCATATTTGCAGGAGGCTCAAACTGGAGTTGTCCCGAGCCCAATCGATTTTTATAGGCGAGGACATAGAGTTAAAAACAGTGAAATCTCCGATGAGCTATGTAGTCAAGCGACAGTTGAATGTATGGTTAGTAGTTGTTAGTAATAATATTTTCTTGCCATATAGCTATACATTACATGCATGCTGAACCTTCATATTGTATTGTAGGAGACTTACGGGCAGGAGATGGTTAGGAAGTATGGAGAAGACTATGATTGGTGAGGAGCGCCTACCATTGACGCTGAAGTTGTGCATTCTATTGGAGGAAAGGCCCATGGACAGTATGAACTTGTGAATTTTTTCAATAATATTGAAATTATGACCGAATAGCTAATTTTCTTGTTTTTCAAGATATTCTATGTTCACCAGTGTGATCGATTCAACGGAGTTGTGGTCTCATGGTGGCTCTTCATCGCAGTCGGGTTGTGGTAGTAGCCGTAGTCGGCGCTCGAGCATGCAGGATGCTATGAGGGAGCAGCAAAAAAGGTTTCGTGAAGAGCTGCAGGAACAACACATGACATTCCTCCAACAACAATCAGAGTACATGGCTGCTTACAACGCACAGGCGCAACAAGCAATGAACGTGAGTGTCTTATTTATTCTCAACATGGTCGTATATTTGTCCTATATATAACTAATATATTGTATTTGTAATAGTCTTGGTTTCTAGAGCAGGCACAGCAGCAACCATTCGTTTTCCCTCAATTTCAATCGTCGATGCCTCAGTGGGGATTACATGCTTCGCCACCTCCACCTCAGGTGCTTCAATTTAATTTAGACTTGTTGTTTGTATTAACTTTTCAAATCTTAACTAAACTTGATTTTATAGGGATCCGGGGTTATGGGCCACAACACGCCACCACTGGTGATACCAGCACCAGGAGAAGCTTATGGAGGGGAGGGAGCTACAACATGAGAGGTTAGTTTGACAAAAAATTCGTTTGAATAGTGGTCATGTAAACACTGTAGTTATTAATGTGTTCTTCTTTCTTTAAACTCCAAACCAGATAAACGACTTCGTTAATGACTTGTTCGCTTCTGAAGGTAGTGGTCACAACTCAAACGATCCCTATATGTGATGATTTGACTCTTGTGGTGAATTGTGAGTTTGTGTTATATGGTAATGGACTATGTGTGGTCACAACTCAAATGACCCCTATTTATGATGGAATTGTGAGTTTCTTTTAGATTGTAATCGACTTGTAATGTATTTTGGTGAATTGTGAAGAATTGTGATATTTTGTGTTAAATGTGTGTAATTCTGGAATTATTGTTTCTGTCATACTATTGTGATTATATTGTTGTTGAAATTGTTGTTTTTTACATTTCTTTCATATTTTTTCTCTAAAATTGAGCCACCGAAAATAAGCCTCGTAAACTTTCGACGGCCTCTATTTTCGGCGGCTTGTTCGTCAACCGCCAAAAATAGCTTATTTTTTACGGCTGAGCTCTGGCTGCCGAAAATTATTAGCTATTTTCAGCTAAATTTTTTAGGCGGCCAAGAGCCGCCGAAAATGAATTTTGTTCCTGTAGTGTCCATGCGTGATTGTCGCAGAGGAATGGCGCGGATTCTGAGACGCGTTCTAGACGCGACTAGATAGCGACCTACTCGAAGGATAACTTGGAGGAAAAGCAACCAATCACCGGAAGAATAGGCACGCTCGCAGTAGAAGATGATAGACTCAAATGATATGTAAGATAGGATAACTCTCCAGTCGGCTATATAAGGCTACAGAGGTACCCCTACAGAAAAGAACTCTCTCGCTCACCATTAGATCGATAGGAAATCTTTCATTCACCTCGACAGCTACCTGTAATTGGCTAACTTAGAGCAATCCAACACTCAACATTGCACAGGACATAGGGTGTTACACATTCACGCGGCCCGAACCTATATAAACCATGTGTTCCGACGTGCATCCACACGTACCATCGAGCAGCGATCGACGCCGTCATCCTCCCAAAAGCACTACATGGACTACCAAGTAGTGCACATTTGGGACTAAACATCGAAAGTTGGCATGCTAGGTAGGGGGTGCGACATCGATTCACGACAGCTCCATGGCCATCACCTTCAGCGCTCGATCATCTTCAACATCGGGGAGGTTTTCCACTTTCGAACCTTCTCCTTCATCGCCGATCTGAAGAGAATCCTACACCGTGTCGTGCACATGGGAAGGGAAGCCCCAGGAGCTCGCATAATGCCGATCAGCCCTCGCACCACCCAGGGTCAGAGCCACGCTTGTACCTACACTCCGGCCGACTGATACAACCACCCGAATCACTCAGAGGAAGAGGACAGATGCCCCCGATGCTCCCATGATCATCAGGGGACATCCGATGACTGCCCTGACTGCTCTACCTACGAGGGCAGCATGCAGGCCCTAGGGGATAGCACCATGACCCTACTTCCCCATTGTCCTCTTCATCCACAAGAGGATAGAAGACGCCCCCATCTCTGATGACGAACCAACCATGCAGGGGGAGGAAACCCCACAGCGCGAGGCATGCCTCCACCGGAATCAGCGTCGTAATGCCCGACATCATCACGTAGTCAGAGACTATGGGGGACAGATATCCCCCGGGTCCACTAGAAGGCTAGAAGGCCTCACGAAAGGCTTTGGGCCCATTATGTCGCAAGGTCGTCCCTTCGTGGGCCAGGGGAGGAGTCGCGGATGGTATGAATCGATGCAAGATTGGATATACTCAAGCCCAGATGGCTCATTTGATTTAAGCATTATCCATAGCATTGATCCGATTCTCCCGCGCAGCGTCCTCAGACGTTGGAACTAAATGAGGATAAGTCAGCAGGATAATAGGAAGATAAGTTCAGTCGGTTCACTATTACTTAGGTGCACGATATTATCATACTCGCATGTAACACCCCATGGTCGAGTATATAAGGCCTAGGGGGCACCCCATCAAAAGAGGGGTCACTCATTAGCCATCTACTCCATTCTCTAGCATCCTTCATACTAGAGAATCCCCCTATAACCTACCACATAAAGATCCACACCAGGAAGTAGGGTGTTATGCCTCTTTAAGCGGCCGAACCTGTATAAAACTGTCTATCGTCTCTCGTGCGCCTAGCACGAACCATCGAGCTACAGTCGGTAACACCGTCCTACCCAAAAGCACCTCGAGGGGTAACCCCCGGTGCGCGGTCGGGTCCCAAACACCGACAGCTAGCACGCCAGGTAGGGGGTGTGTCGCTGATCTAAGCTAGCTCAATGGCCATCATTTTCCAACACAAGATTGCCCTCCGACCTGGATCCGTGTTCTGCTTCGGAACCATCTCATTCGTGGTAGACGAAGAAGGAATTCTGCATCGTATAGTAGATCCACCGGAGAAGAAGCCTTCCTCAAAAATCTCCAAAAAAGCCGGAACGGAGCAGGAAAAAGCGCAACCTCCAGCGCTCCGGGCAAAGAGTACCTCCTGCAAGCCAAGAGTAGAGAATTCATTTACCCGGAGAACCCCGTCGTCCACCTCATCCACGAAAAAATGGACACGGATTACGAGGAAAAAAGAAGCAAACGAGACAAAGGCCCGTCAAGATGCTCTTCTGGCACCTTCACCCTCAAAGGAGAACAGAAAGAAGCTTGCCATCATGACAGCTCCATTCTACCCCGACGTCCTCTTCATCGGGAGAAGAGTGGAATCCTCCCCCATCTCTGACGACGAGCCAACCGTGCCTGGGGAAGAACCCCCTCAGCGAGAAGCTCGCCGATGAAGGAATCGGCACCGGAATGTTCGACGAAACCATGAAGCTGGAGAATAAGATCCGGCGCAACCTGTGTCTCGAGACGAGATCTCAAAAGTGGGAGAAACTCCTGACGAATGAGTCTTCAGGGAAAGAAGGAATTCCCTTCTACGTGATCGTCGGTAGGCTCAAGAGCAAGCTGAACAGGATGTGAGGCTACGCCGAGAGAACCCTCTCTTCACGCGAAACCTGAACCCTGAATTCGCCCACACCATGAACACACCAAGTGAGGTCGGGGTAGTATTGGCTCAGATAGCCAAAGGTCTCCCCCGGACTCCAGGCGCTGAAGGGTATCGGCGGCTGCTCACTCGAGCGGCTAATCATCTTCTGCCTCTCGCTCATCCTCCGAGCGATCTACGGCACACCATCAATAGTCGGCGGGATGCACGAAGCTCCATCAACGCTTCACGCGAACGGCGACATGAGAACAAAATACGGCGTCGAGAGGAGTACGATCGAGATCATGGCGTCCCTGCACGAAGTTAGGCCACTAGAGCTGAGTCGGCAACGACTTCAACTGGTGGCACAACCCCGGGGCGGTTGAGACAACACATCGGCAACTCCCCTCCTCGGGACCGGCACCACGGTCGTCAACAGGAGGACACGTGTGGAGTATCGGCACTCACTCCACGTCTCAGAGCCATTCAATGGCCCCCAAATTTTAAAGTCTCCAACGTCGACAAATACGAGCCCAAGCAGGACCTGGGAGGCTGGTTGGCCGTCTACACCACTGCCGCCCGGGCCGCTAGGGCAACTGAAGATGTGATGACTGCATACTTACCCATCGTCCTCGGGCAAGATGCACTACAATGGCTACGACACCTACCCCGGCACTACATCAATAATTGCAGCGACTTCAGTCGACATTTTATCACCAATTTCCAATCCCTCTCCGACAAACAGGCGCAGCCATGGGACCTCAAATCCATCAGGCGCCGAGGGGATGAGACGCTTTGATCATACCTCAAGTGGTTTCAGACCATGAGAAATTGAATTCCCGAGGTCGCGGAAGCAGTAGTGATCGAAGACTTCAACCGGGGATCTAATGACTCGGCCTTCGTCCGAGCCATACTACAAAAGGCACCGACCACTTCCGAGCAGTTGTTCAGGGAGGCAGACCTTTACATCACCGCCGATGAACGGGCTCAGGACCTCATCGGAGGAACGAAGCCTGCTCCATCTGCACCACGGCGCGACGCAAACCAGCAGACCGACAAGCGCTGGGAGAAGAGGCCTCATGAAGAAGTCCATGCCGCTGGACCACCCATCTCTCATGCCCGAGGGGCACCCAACGGAGGCAAATGAACATTGGACGACATCCTCGACACCCAGTGCCCATACCACAAAGATATGCGTCACACCCTCTGGAACTACAGAGACTTCAAGCACTCCGTCGGGAATGGCCGACCCTTCCAACCTCTACCACCTCCTCCACCACGAGGAGGAACCGGAGAACCTCGACAACCTCAGCAGCAGGAAGGGGGAGGAGGCAGAGCGTTCCCGCGCGTTGATGGAGAAGTCAACGTCATTTTCGGTGGACACAGGTCACAAGAGAACAAAAGGCAACAGAAGCTCAACGATCGACAGATACTGATGGTGACCACCAGTGCTCCCGCCCCCTATCGGTGGTCGGAACACCCGATCACCTTTACTCGGGCGAACCAATGGCTCAACTTCGATCATCCGGGCAAAAACCTGCTCCTCGTCGATCCGGTGATCCGAGAGAGCAGGGTAAAGAAGGTATTGGTGGACAGAGGAAGCAGCATCAACGTCACATTCCCCCGGACACTCTTAGGCTTGGGAGTTGCACTCAAAGAGCTCCACGAGTCAGACACTCCTTCGGCATTGTGTCGACCGAAGGAGAATACCCGCTTGGACACATCTACATGCCTGTCACCTTTGGAACTCCAGAAAACTACAGAACCAAGTTCCTAAGGTTCGAAGTAGCGAGCTTCGACTACGGATACAACTCCATCATCGACAGGCCAGGGTTGGCAAAATTCATGGCCATTCCGCACTATTCGTACATGATATTGAAGATGTCAGGACCACAAGGAATCATCACCGTGCGTGCTGACTTCCAAGGCGCCATGGAATGTTTCCGAGTGGCCATTCAGGCGGCCCTCACCACCAAACCACCGACGACTTCCTCCATGTAGGCGAACTCAAAGCCTGAGGAAGACCTCGTGATACCTACGAATGAAGCTCAAACTGTAACCTCTATGCGGCCGACTGAAGAAACAAAGAGAATCAACCTTGGGTTTGCCGATGAGCGCAAAACTACCATCATCAGCTCTAGCTTGGACGATAAATAGGAAGGCACGCTCGTCCAGTTTCTGCAAGATAACCGAGACATATTCGCATGGCAGTCTGTAGATATGCTGGGAGTCCTAAGAGAGCTGGCCGAGCACAAACTGAAGGTCTATCCCCAGGCAAGGCCGATCCGACAAAAACTGCATCGTTTCACGCCTAACAAGAGAGAGGCTATTCGTGCCGAGCTAGCTCGCTTAGTCGCAGCAGGGTTCATTAGAGAAGTACTGCATCCTGAGTGGCTAGCAAATCCTGTTCTTGTACTCAAAAAGAATAAAGCGGATTGGTGCATGTGCGTCGACTATACAGATCTCAACAAACATTGTCCGAAGGATCCCTTCGAACTTCCCAGAATAGATTAGGTGGTAGACTCGACTGCCAAATGTTCTATGTTGTCCTTCCTGGACTGCTACTCTAGATACCATCAGATCAGCCTGCCAAAAGAAGATGAAGAAAAAACTGCATTCATTACCCTGTTTGGAGCTTTCTGCTACACCTCCATGCCGTTTGGCCTCAAGAACGTTGGAGCGACTTACCAGAGAGCTATTCAAACATGCTTAGCCGATCACTGGGGCAAGTGGGTAGAAGCTTATGTTGATGATGTGGTGATTAAAATAGAAAGCTCAGAAAACTTCATCGAATATTTGCAGCTGGTCTTCAATAGCCTAAGACGATACTGGTGGAAGCTCAATCCAGAAAATGTGTCTTTGGAGTACTAGTAGGGAAGTTGCTCGAATTCATTATCAGCCACCAAGGAATTGAAGCTAACCCGGAAAAAATCGAGGCTATCATGAGAATGGAAGCGCCATGATCACAAAAGAAAGTGCAAAGGCTTACTGGATGCATGGCAGCCTTGAGCAGGTTCATATCAAGGCTAGGAGAAAAAGGCTTACCATTCTACAAATTGCTCAAGAAGGTAGACAAGTTTTAATGGACCACAGAAGCACAGGAAGCTCTCGATGCATTGAAGAAGTTCTTGACCACGCCACCAGTGCTAAAGCCGCCACACCGAGCCACGCCAGATAAGCCGGCAGAAGATTTGTTGTTATACATCTCCTACACGACTCACGTGGTAAGCACCGCGTTAGTAGTCGAGCGGGCAGAAGAAGGTCACACATATCCAGTACAGCATCCGGTCTACTTCATTAGTGAAGTTCTGGGACCCTCTAAAAAAAGGTATCCTCAAGTTCAAAAACTATTGTACTCAATACTTCTAACTGCTTGCAAGCTCCGTCACTACTTTGATGACCACAAAGTCATAGTAGTCACCGAGTTTGCAATAGGGGATATTCTTTACAACAAAGAAGCCATTGGAAGAATAGCCAAGTGGGTCTGCGAGCTGGGAGCTCATGACATCGAGTTTCGACCTCGCACGACAATAAAGACTCAAGCACTGGTTGACTTTGTATCGGAATGGACCGAGCAACAAGTACCTGACAACCCGGAGGTTACAGAAGTATGGCGAATGCATTTCGATGGCTCGCTGAAACTACAGGGAGCAGGCGCAGGAATCCTCTTCATTGCCCCTGGAGGTGAACAACTCAAGTATGCTCTTCAGTTATCATTCCTAGCATCAAATAATGCAGCGGAATATGAGGCTCTGATCCATGGGTTGAACATTGCCATATCACTGGGCATTAAGAGGTTGATGGTATATGGAGATTCACTGCTAGTCATAAGTCAGATAAATAAAGACTGGGATTGCTTGACTGATTCTATGGGCAAGTACTGTACAACCGTCTATAAATTAGAAGACAAATTTGAAGGGCTGGAATTCCATCACGTGGAAAGAGATCGCAACGCAGCAGCGGACGCATTGTCAAAGCTAGGATCCGGTCGAGCCCAGGCCCCACTCGGAGTTTTCATCCAAGAAGTGTCACACCCAAGTATTCCCTCAGATCAGGCGGAAGAATGCAACACTTTGAGCCAGCCAGAGTCAGACTCTAATGACTAGAGAGAGCCTATCATCAGGTATATAAAGAATGAAGAAGAACCGAATGATAAGGCTACAGCAGAACGCATCACAAGATAGTCGGCCCACTACACCCTCATAGGGGGCGCACTATACAAAAGGGGTGCAACAGGAGTCCTCATGAAGTGCATTTCCTCGATTACTGGGAAACAGCTATTAGATGAGATTCACGCCGGACAGTGTGGAATACATGCAGCATCCAGAACTCTGGTTGGGAAAGTCTTCAGGTCTGGTTTCTATTGGCCAACAGTAAAGAGTGATGCAGCCAAGTTAGTCCAGAGATGTGAAGCTTGCCAATTCTTGTCAAAGCAACAGCATTTACCGGCACAGCAGCTGCAGACCATACCTATAACATGGCCATTCGCGTGCTGGGGATTAGACATGATTGGACCCTTCAAGAATGCTCAGGGAGGTTATACTCACGTGCTGGTCACCATCGATAAATTCACTAAATGGATAGAGTACAAACCCATTGCTTCTCTAACTTCAGCAAAGACAGTGGAATTCATACAAGATATAATATTCAGGTTTGTGATACCGAATAGCATCATAACCAACCTAGGATCCAACTTCACTAGCTCTGAATTCTTTGATTTCTGTGAGCAATGGAGCATCCAGATCAAATATGCATCAGTAGCACACCCAAGAGCTAATGGTCAAGTGGAAAGGGCTAATGGAATGATACTAGAAGCACTTAGGAAGAAAGTCTTCAACAAGAATGAAAAGTTCACAGGAAAGTGGATCAGAGAGTTGCCTTATGTGGTTTGGAGCCTAAGAACTCAACCCAGTCGAGCTCTGCATGGAAACACCCCCTTCTTCATGGTCTATGGTTTGGAGGCAGTGCTACCTGCCGACCTCAGGTTTGGAGCACCAAGGTTGGTCTTCAAAAGCATAGCTGAAGCAGAAGCCACTAGGCTAGAAGATATTGATGTGCTGGAGGAAGAGCGATTGAACATAGTAATTTAGTCAGCTAGATACCAGCAGACCTTGAGGTGCTATCATGATAAGACTATATGACATTGATCCTTTGTAGTGGGAGACTTGGTCCTTCGCTGAATTCTAACGGGGGAGGGACGACACAAGTTGTCACCACTATGGGAAGGACCAATCATTGTGTTAGAGGTCACTCAGCCAGGATCATATCGACTTACTCAAATGGATGGTACGGAAGTGGGGAACTCATGGAACATAGAGCATCTTAGAAAGTTTTACCCTTAGCAAGACCTCAAAAGCTATCGGATCAACGTTTTACTCTGTAATTGGAGAATACATCATCAATAAAAGATTTCATTCTCAAAGGCATTCAAACTGTCGGTTATGAATTGACTTCAATTCAATTAGACTAGAAATCAACGCGCTCACTTGACTAGGGGTGACCACTATGCCCTACTAACGGAGCAATCGGCTTAAGTCGACAATGACTTAAGACGGTGCAACATGCTCGCGCTTACTCGACTTAGGGTGACCACTATACCCTACTAACGGAGCAATCGGCTTAAGTCAGCAATGACTTGAGACGGTGCAACATGCTCACGCTTACTCGACTTAGGGTGACCACTATACCCTACTAACGGAGCAATCGACTTAAGTCGGCAGTGACTTAAGATGGTGCAACATGCTCGCGCTTACTCAACTTAGGGTGACCACTATACCCTACTAACAGAGCAATCGGCTTAAGTCAGTAGTGACTTGAGACGGTGCAACATGCTCGCGCTTACTCGACTTAGGGTGACCACTATACCCTACTAACGGAGCAATCGGCTTAAGTCGGCAGTGACTTAAGACGGTGCAACATGCTCGCGCTTACTCGACTTAGGGTGACCACTATACCCTACTAGCAGAGCAATCGGCTTAAGTCGGTAGTGACTTAAGACAGTGCAACATGCTCGCGTTTACTCGACTTAGGGTGACCACTATACCCTACTAACGGAGCGAATCGGCTTAAGTCAGCAACGACCTAAGACGATGCGACATGCTCACATCTACTCATCCTAGGGTGACCACTATGCCTTACCAGCCAAGCGATTAGCATAAATCAGGAAAAAACTTCAAAACCAGCACGCCACATTTACTTCAGCAATCGTTCAGGACGACTGTTACGTCCTGACAACAAAAACAAAATGTTGTAATTGGCAGCACTAAGGACACATTCTAGTGCCCTATCCACCAAATATCCGAACATAATGATTGCACACACATAGAATTCACAAATACGTTCAGTATTCTCTAAAAAACATCACTGTGGCGAAACGTCTCTATTTGGTAATGTCTTTCGCAAGGGAAATTGAAGAAGAAGGGCGACTCAAGGCATCAGGCGCAACCTTGATGTCGGCAACAATGTCATCAGGAACAACTACACCATGCCTTCTCATCAAGATCTGCCCCGCGCGAATGGCTTTTTCCATAGCCTTGTCGCACTGAGCCTTTAGAATGGCGCAATTGTCCTCTGAAACTTCGGTAGCCAGTCGAGCAACCTCTAGCTCCTGGGCGACTGACTTCTTGGAGGCACGTAGATCCTTGATGATGGAATCCTTGCTTGACACCAATTGTCTAAGCCGCAGAACCTCATCCTGGGATACTTGCAGTTCGCGACGATGATGATCCAAATCTGACATAGTAAAGTGATGGCTCCTTTCCAAGATGATTAAGGAGTTGCTAGCATCATGATACAACCTATCCAGACTATCACGAGAAGCTGCAAGTGCTCGTTTCTCCTCCTACAAACAAGAATCAACTTTCAGCATCCAGTAAACAGTAAGCACGGCAGAGCCAATTAAGGAAGCTTACCTCGTGTGCTGCCCTCTTGGAGTTAAGCTGAGCATTGAGCGAAAAATTCAAAGAATGTGCATCGTCCAGAGAAGCAGAAACCCGAGCCAAGTCGGTCTGACCCTGAGAATACTTCTCTTCAAGATCAGAGTACCGTCGAATTGAGTCGGCTTGATACTGAAGATGTTTTTCCTCAAGCTCAGAGCACCGCCGAGCCATATCTGACAAGGCAATTGAAGAAGGATACACGGTTAATACCAAGTTGATCAATCAGCCAAGGAAGAAACAAAGTTACTAACCAACGTTTGATGCCTTCAAGTCAGCTATCTGTTTCTGAAGCAGCAATGGGTTCCACTGTGTCAGAGACAGAGCCCCTTCTAGGATAGTGGCACCATGTAATTTCAACTGAGCATACATTCCGTCAACCAAAGCCTATGATCAAAGACACATGAGTATAGGGAAGACAATTTACAAGGAGGAACGATAAAACGCAAAAGAGCTGAGTTACCTAAAGATTGGAGAAGAATGAGGGTAATCCCAAGTTAGGAGAAGCTGCGTCGTAGATCAACGAAGGAAGATCCACCAGAACAATTTGAAGAACATCGTCAGGGGTTGACTCAGCCCCGCCAGCGGATATTAGAATTCTTGCATCTGGTTCGCTGACCTCCAAGGCGACTTGTTTGCTCGAAGTCAAAGAAGCATGCATCGCCACCACCCCATCAGATCATGGTGGAGATGACCCGACATGGACATCCATGGAGGTGTGGGAAGGAGAGCTCACTCGGACACCCTCGGGGGCTGGGTTGCAGCTCGCGCCACCCACTAGAGCCGGATCACTACCGGCAACACCCTCGGGGGCTGGGTCGCAGCTTGCGCTACCCACCAGAGCTGGATCACTACCGGCGATACCCTTGGGCCTGGGTAACTGCCAGCACCACCCTCGGAGGCTGGGTTTTCTGCAACAGCCACCTCTAAGGCTGAAGTATCCTCAGTCACCTCCATGGGAGTCGGGCAATCCTGACCAACTTCTTGACATCGGAGACTGCCTTCCAAAGTAGACGATGCACGAGACATTGCTCGGGATACCTCTAATCCCACGTCTAGAATTTCAGAGCAAACATCCATCATGCCGTCAGCAACCAGCTCCAACAGCATATCCTTAGGAACGACATCCTCAAGGGCCTGATCAAAATCCGTTATGGACAATTCTTGAAGACTAACAAGGGCATACAGAGCTGGAGAAGGAATATCACTATCCCCCCTACTACCTCTGTAGTGCCGGCTATTCTTACGAATCAGTGGAACTTCTTCATCCTCATCAAAAATACGGACAACAGCCGATGCACGGTCACACCCATTGGGATCAGCTTCTGCACGGTCACACCCATTGGGGTCAGCTTTTGCACGGTTACACCCATTAGGATCAGCTTCAACAAGGTCACACCCATTGGGATTAGCTGGTTCACAGTCACACCCATCGGGGTCAGCTTCAACATGTACACCACCATTGGGATCAACCTTAGGAAGGACCTCTGCTGGTACTTCTTCACAAACAGGAGCAGAAGGGCCAGCATCCTGGTCCAAGCATGACAGTCGCCGAAGCCGCCTCTTCTTCTTCTTCTCTTCAACAGGCGTAGTTGGACGACTAACTTGGCGAGGACGCTTTGGGCGAGTACCCTCAGGCTTTCGGGTGTCCACTGTTTTATTAAGCTCTTGTCAAACCGTAACAGCCATCGGTTCAGCATGGGCCGAGTCAGAAGATTCTCCAGCCAACATATTGAGTATAACATCTATTTCTGCATCATCCAGACTTGCCGGCATCTCAAAGTGAACTTGCCTCTCATTATTGGGAAGATCACGAAGGGGAGCAACCAGAGCCTCAATGTCTTCAAGAGAGGGTCGCACTCTAAGACCCAGACCATGTAAACCCTATAAATTAATAAGATTCTTTTATGGGAATTAATATTGGAGTTTGAATAAACGTAAGATAAAAGAGAGAAAAAGAACCAAATGTTTAAATGGTGAACTATTATTAAATAAATTTTGTGTTTATGAACATTTTTTATAAAGACCGAATAAAAGATCCTTACGCAAATTAATTTATTTAAGATGATTTAGTATTTATAAATATTCATTAAAATATTAATATGATATGCTGATTTTTTTTCTAGAATAGTATTGTGTTTATATGAGTTTCATATTCAAAGGCATGTGATTAATGCATAAAATAAGATAATAAATAAATAAAGTGGATTATGCATATCATGCTAAGTTTTTGTTTGTGCATTTGGATTGAAGTTAAAACTCCAACTTAGATTAAAAGGGATTTAAAATGGGAATTTAAATCTAAAAATAGAATTAGCAAATAGAATAGAAATGAGGAAAAAAACCTCCATCCGTTGAGCCATTTTCTTGGCTCAAGTAGGCCCACACGTTCATGCATGATTTTCCCTCTTTGTTTATTTCCTTGCCGAAAATGAAATCACCATATGGTCACCTATGACGTCAACAAGCCAGCTCACATCCGCATGTCTATTTTCAATCGATGCTGGCTCTCGGGGCGTTGTTCAGTGGGGCCTCGGTGCCGGTCTCCGATGTCTGTACGCGCGCAGACTCGTTCCCAGGTCTATCTTCCTCGTCGCGTTAGTCGCCAACTGCTCCGCGAACTCCCCGCATGGCCGCATGCAGCAACAAAATAGCTCGCATAAAAAAAATCATCCTCGTGCCGGCTGGCCGCTCGGAGTCAAGGTCTGGGCGGTATAAATCCATCTCCTGGCCATGGAGCCGTGCCTCTGCATCTCCATGGGCAGATCCTGCCTCCATCTTCCATCTAGCCACCTGCCGCTCGCCATGGCTACCGCGAGCTCCAGCTCTTCCCCTCCCTTAGCCCAGTCCGATGCCCTCTCAGACTACCACGCGCTTGCTGGCGAGTCTCTGACATCGTGGGCCAACCCGTCAGCGTTGTCTTCCCCGAGTAGGACTCCAACAGACCGCGTGATTCCGGGCAACAAAAACATACCCGACGCCGCTGCTATCCCATAATATTCTGGGGGTGCACCGGCCAAACCCACGACGGAATCCTAGGAGTCTGCCGCTCCCATGGCCCTGCCCAGGTACATATAAGATGGCCCCTGCGCCCTCCCATAAGCCATCGGTGAGTAGGAGCACCAGTGAGCACCGATTGCTCGGATTCAGGTGGGGGAGCATCAGGGGAGCCTGATATGGTTCGTCGGAGACTTGCGGTCGGGTTTGGGAGCTCCGTCTGGTTCCCGTGAAGAAGTTTGTGGCTAGCCGAGGGTGATGGGTTGAATCCGCAATGGAGTCGACATCGCGTGTATCCGCTCCTTGTCATGGCCGGATCACGCCAGGTCCCCAAACGTCTCAGGTGAGTCCGTAAAATATTAATATGATATGCTGATTTTTTTTCTAGAATAGTATTGTGTTTATATGAGTTTCATATTCAAAGGCATGTGATTAATGCATAAAATAAGATAATAAATAAATAAAGTGGATTATGCATATCATGCTAAGTTTTTGTTTGTGCATTTGGATTGAAGTTAAAACTCCAACTTAGATTAAAAGGGATTTAAAATGGGAATTTAAATCTAAAAATAGAATTAGCAAATAGAATAGAAATGAGGAAAAAAACCTCCATCCGTTGAGCCATTTTCTTGGCTCAAGTAGGCCCACACGTTCATGCATGATTTTCCCTCTTTGTTTATTTCCTTGCCGAAAATGAAATCACCATATGGTCACCTATGACGTCAACAAGCTAGCTCACATCCGCATGTCTATTTTCAATCGATGCTGGCTCTCGGGGCATTGTTCAGTGGGGCCTCGGTGCCGGTCTCCGATGCCTGTACGCGCGCAGACTCGTTCCTAGGTCTATCTTCCTCGCCGCGTTAGTCGCCAACTGCTCCGCGAACTCCCCGCATGGCCGCATGCAGCAACAAAATAGCTCGCATAAAAAAATCATCCTCGTGCCGGCTGGCCGCTCGGAGTCAAGGTCTGGGCGGTATAAATCCATCTCTTGGCCATGGAGTCGTGCCTCTGCATCTCCATGGGCAGATCCTGCCTCCATCTTCCATCTAGCCACCTGTCGCTCGCCATGGCTACCGCGAGCTCCAGCTCTTCCCCTCCCTTAGCCCAGTCCGGTGCCCTCTCAGACTACCACGCGCTTGCTGGCGAGTCTCTGACATCGTGGGCCAACCCGTCAGCGTTGTCTTCCCCGAGTAGGACTCCAACAGACCGCGTGATTCCGGGCAACAAAAACATACCCGACGCCGCTGCTATCCCATAATATTCGGGGGGTGCACCGGCCAAACCCACGACGGAATCCTAGGAGTCTGCCGCTCCCATGGCCCTGCCCAGGTACATATAAGATGGCCCCTGCGCCCTCCCATAAGCCATCAGTGAGTAGGAGCACCAGTGAGCACCGATTGCTCGGATTCAGGTGGGGGAGCATCAGGGGAGCCTGATATGGTTCGTCGGAGACTTGCGGTCGGGTTTGGGAGCTCCGTCTGGTTCCCGTGAAGAAGTTTGTGGCTAGCCGGGGGTGATGGGTTGAATCCGCAATGGAGTCGACATCGCGTGTATCCGCTCCGTGTCATGGCCGGATCACGCCAGGTCCCCAAACGTCTCAGGTGAGTCCGTAATGGGTTCGCTTTCCTCTTCGCTGCTCGTAGCTTCATCCGATTCGAAGGTGTATGTCCAGCGTGGTGGGTCGGTGGTTGTCGCAATGGCGCCACCGCGTCCTGCTTGCTTGCGCCGCCGCTCTGGTGGTCGAAAGGAAGAAGAACGCTGTGGTCCGTTGGATTGGGATGGACGGCTAAGATTAGAAGATGCGGATACCCCTTCTCGTTTTGAGTCCTAGCCGTTGATGCGAGATCGGACGGGTCCGTGTTGATGTCGGTCAAATAAAATCTAGACCGTTTATGTTGATCAGAGGGGCACGGTTGAGATCCGGTTCAGGGTCTGATCTCAACCGCGGGTGTGTGATCGGACGGCTGATCCTCGCTGATACCCCTTCGGTCATGCTAAATTTCTAAAGAGACCCTGCCTTATTTCGAAATCAACCCGCAATCCTTTCTTAGGTGTAGCTGAGTCTTGAGGCTTTTTACAAATCAAACCCCGATCTTCTCTGTATTAGTGTGCCCAGTCCAGAGAATTAGAAAATTCAGTAAAAGTAATTAGAAAATGATTTTTAATACAAAAACAATACTAGAAACTTGTATAATTCATATATAATTCATTTTAGCTCCAAATTGAGTCATTCTAGTTGCAATAATTTTGTATTAACATTTTCTAACAACTATTAACACTGTTTAGTCATGAAACTTGAATTAAAATTGTTCATTTGAATTAATCTATTCTAGGTGGTTAATAACTTCAGAAATTCATAAATCCTTAACCGTAACTCCGAATTTAGTGATTCTCGTTCCCACGATCTTGTAGCGATGCGTAGGATATTCTTATATAGTTTGTTCTTATGTTTGGTGTGATGTTAATTTTGCCTATACCATGCTTGTTTGTATTGCTACGACTAGCGCGAGGTTACGAGCTACCTGAAGATCATCCTAGTACCTGGAATCTCAAGTCCCAGGCAAGTTGTGCCCTTGATCACTTCTTTTTACCCAGCCATGTTCTAATTAATCATAATGATCTGCATAGGTTAATTTTGATGGGACCCAATAGGTTACCCTAGTTTGTCTATCTTTATACCTTGTTTACCACTAAACTTTTTGGGTAGTACTTGCTAGTGCTTTATGTGGTTTTGGGTATGAAGATACATTATTCATGATCACACTTTTATTATCTGTGTTATTATTACTGTTCATGATAAGATCATTATGTTAATTGGAACATGGAGAACCACCCGAGAAAACAGTGCTACCACAAGGGTTTAATGGGACGCCCTTGGCCGATTAATTAGGAAAGCTAGTGGAAGACTACCTTACCCGAAAGGGGCAAGGGCAGTAGGGGAGTGGTCAGTGTAGGGAGGCCCTCGGGAGGATTTTGCTGCGATGGCGGTCCTGCAAGGGATTCCTGCATTGGAGCTTCCTATAAACTGTAGCGGGTTTTCTGAAGCTAGTGGAACTTTGTAAAGGCCTCGTAGTGTTACCCTGCCTCGCCTCCTCGGTAGAGGTGTATGGGAAGTCGCGATCCCTTGGCAGATGGGTAACATGACTTGTGGGTAAAGATGCGCAACCTCTGCAGAGTGTAAAACTGGTATACTAGCCGTGCTCACGGTCATGAGCAGCTCGGACACTCACATGATTAATCTATGGAACTTAAATTCAATTTGTCATATGCATTGCATCGCAGGTGATGTTGTTACTTCTGTTCTACTATTTAATTGGGTTGGTATTTACTTATACTTAGTAATGGCTAATAAAATTTTGACCAACTTTAAAAGCAATGCTCAGCTTCAGCCATCCTCTTTGGTAAGCCTTACACTTCACATGAGCTCCCACCTTTGGCGAGTTCATACACATTATTCCCCACAACTTGTTGAGCGATGAACGTATGTGAGCTCACTCTTGCTGTCTCACACCCCCACAGGTCAAGAACAGGTACCGCAGGATGAGGCGCTTGGAGGATGTTGCGATGTGTTCGTGAGAGGTCTAGGCCGTCGTCTCCCAGTCAACTTTGGGTTGCTGGACCGTTGTCTCCTTATAATGTAATTATTTATTTTGTATAGAACTCCTGTTATATATAAAGATGTGACATTCGATCCTGTGCCACTATACATCATATGTGTGAGACTTGGTCCCAGCATATCTGGTGTTTATGTTCGTGCCCGGGTCTTGGTGCACCTAAAACCCGGGTGTGACAGACCACTATCACTAGCAGGAGGGTTGGACACGAAATTGAAAAATGACCTATGAGGTGGCAGATTCCAAGTAGAATATGCAACAGGAGCACCAACATTTGATATCTTGCCCCTCAGGATCATGTCTAGTCGACTAACCAAAACATCAGTAAGAATTTTCTTGTTGGTGACCCGGGTAGAGTCAGTAATGCCACTATACAAGTAAGCTGGATACGCCCTGTCTTTCAAAGGCTAAATATTCTTGAAAACAAAGTCAGCAACCACAACTTCGGCAGTCAAACCTCTCTCCTTGAGCAGACATATTTCAACAAGCAGAACCCTAGCTTCCGTCACCTCCAAGGCAGTGGGAGACTCAACCCAACTCGGAGTACATACATCCGGCTGTCTCCCCGACCGAGGGGGGAGGGCCTTGCAGTGGTTTTCCACAATAAACCACTCAAGGCGCCACCCTTTAATGTTGTCCTTGAGAGGAATGTCGAGGTATTATGTCTTCCTCCCACGACACATCTCTAAACTTGCACCACCAACGAGCTGGTGCTGCCCCCAGCCATCCTAGGCCGACAGTAATACAAATACTTCCATAATCCGAAATGAGGAAGAATTCCGAGGTAGGCCTCACACAGATGCACGAAGATAAAAATTTGCAAGATGGAATTGGGATTCAGATGGGTCAGGATTAGATTGTAAAAATCAAGGAGACCGCGGAAGAAGGGAGAAATGGGAAGAGCAAGACCACAGATGAGAAAAGGAACGTAGATGACGGACTCGTGGGTATCTTCTGTCGGAACAGTGACCCCACGGCAAATCCGCCAAGAGCAGAGCTCTTTTAGAGGAAGAACTCCAACATCAACAAGGTGGAGGAGATCTGATTCCGAGACAACAAACATGTGGTTACCTGCGAACGACAACTAGTTGTTGGGGTCGAGGGGAGGAATGACTACCATAGCAGAACTCTGGTTCTTCCGCTTGGGCACCATCGCAATCTCGCTGGTGGGTCGAACAAGGGTGAAATCAGAGGGAAATAGAGGAGTGGTTTGAGGCAGAAATGTGAAGTTAGGGCTCAGAACTCAAAAGCGCACGACGACGTGATATAAATGGGGTTTTCCTGGGTTGGGCACCGTTTCTAAAAAGTGCCAAGTCATCACTCGAGAAAACAAGATTTCCGACATAGCTCGGTTGTTACCTCTAAAACACCGACAACATCAAGCGCCACTCGGCCATTACCTCTAAAACACTGACAGTGTCTGCCATAACTCGGTTGTTATCTCTAAAACACATATGGGGTCAAGCATAACTCAGTTGTTACCTCTAAAACGCCGACATCATCAAGCACCAGTCGGCTGTTACCTCTAAAACACCGACATCATCAAGCACCACTCGACTGTTACCTCTAAAACACCGACAGTGTCTGTCATAACTCGGTCGTTTTCTCTGAATAGTGCCGGCAGAACCAAACACGATTCAGCAGTTACCAGTTATCACTTGGTAATTATTTCTAAAAACGCCAGCAGCGCTAAGCGCGAAGACAAACTATCAATTGACTATAAAGGAAGAACGACGGAAAAGCGAAAGGCTGCTCGGAACAAGCTGAAATTTTCTTCAATATATGGAGGAGGGAAGTTTTTCCACAAACTTAAAGACCAACTCATTATGAGTTAGCCTTTTTCCCTTTTTTCACTACATTACTTACACTACACTATACTACTAACTACTACTACATTATTCTGCTACTACTAATAATAATAATAATAATAATAATACTCCTACTACTAATTATCTATACTAATATTTAAACCAGTGGCGCTTTGCCACTGGCCTTGCTGCTGCCGCCGCCACCCCTGTCGTCGCCGTCGCCCTTGCCGCCGTTGTCGTCGCCCTTGCCGCTTTTGCCTCCGTCGCCCTCATCGTCGTCGTCGACGCCATCACCACCATCGCCGCCATCGCCCTCGTCGTCGCCGTCATTGCCGCTCTCCTCCTCGGACGAGTTAGAGGAGTTCTCCTCGTCCGAGGAGACCTCCGACTCATCTGAGCACTCGATGGCCCGGATGTACGTCCACACCTCGGCAGCGATCCCCTGGGAATTGTCCGAGTCATCAGATGACACCGGGGGAGAGGCGTAGACCGGCGCCCCTCGGACTCGAAGGAAAACTCCTCCTCCGAGTACTCGGAGTCACCAAAGTCCTCTAAGGGGGGACTTGGCTCACGCTTCTGCTTATCGCCGGAGTGGTGTGACGAACTTCCACCCTTCTTGTTCTTGCCCATGGTTGATTGGAAGAGAAGAGAAAAGTGGGAAAATAAGCAACAGACGATCAGAAGATGTGTGAAGACACCAGCGGGGCAGGCAGTCTATTTATAGAGACCGGAAGCAACCGCTCATCTCCTACCATGGTCACCGAACAGTCACAAGTATTCAATAAGAAATTCAAATCGTCTAGAGGCAAGTCAGGCAGCAGATGTTGTTCCATGTAACACGGCACCATTTGGACTAAGGTCAACTGCTTGGATGATATGATTACACCCCGCGGTCACATCAAGTTACTACTCAAGGACAGTTTGCTAAACGCTCGGTGTACCAAGCCGTCCCTCGGTTACACCCATTGGGGAGGGGACGTCCAAGAATTTTCAATAGATTTTCCCAAACAGTCACATCCATACAGTATACGCAATGAATGTATCAAGACAAAAGAAAAATATCAATGGAGATCAGAGGAAAGCCAAATATAGCCACTGAAGTACAAGTCTAATCAACAGAAGCATTGAAGCACGAAGCGAAATGAAGACCAGCCAAGAGCCATCTACCAGACGTCCAATCTGATGCCGATCAAATAAATTTCAAACCTAACAGGACATGGGTAGATCACGGTGCTGGTTTCTAAAGTAGGAAATGAAGACAACATGCTGATCCCTAAAGCATAAGCTGATGATATAATGCTGAGTTCTAAGGCATGAGACGAAGATAAGATAATGACTTCTAAAAGCATGAGATGAAGACCTTTGAGTGGATTATTTTTAGTAATCCACTCAAAGCTCAAGGGCTACACCCATTGGGTGCACCTCTGGTGCACCCAATGAATCCTCGACCCCTAAGGGCAGAATGCTGATCTCTAAGGCATGGACCAATGATAAAATGCTAATTTCTAAAGCTTGAGATGAAGATAAACCAATGATTTCTAAAAAGCGTGAGATGAAGACCTTTAAGTGGATTATTTTCAGTAATCCACTCAAAGTTCGGGGGCTACACCCATTGGGTGCACCTTCGGTGCACCCGATGGATCCTCAACCCCTAAGGACATAATGCTGATCTCTAAAGCATAAGCGAGTAACAGAGCACTGATTCCTGAAGTATAGGGTGAAGACCATCGAATGTGCCAAAGAAGGATAACAGAAGATTGTTTTTACTGAATTGCTTAGAGTTCAGAAGCAACGACTCGACAGGTGTATTTTCAAAGCATCCACTACCTAAAATCAAAACCGCAAGTTGGACCTAGAATCTTTGGGCCGATTATTTCAAAATCAACTCAAAGATTGGGGGCTTGTGGGGGACAGATATCCCCCGGGTCCACTAGAAGGCTAGAAGGCCTCGTGAAAGGCTTTGGGCCCATTTTGTCGCAAGGCCGTCCCTTCATGGGCTAGGGGAGGAGCCACGGACGGTATGAATCGACGCAAGATTGGATATACTCGAGCCCAGATGACTCATTTGATTTAAGCATTATCTATAGCATTGATCCGATTCTCCCGCGCAGCACCCTCAGACGTCGGAACTAAACGAGGATAAGTCAGCAGGATAATAGGAAGATAAGTTCAGTCGGTTCACTATTACTTAGGTGCACGATGTTATCATACCCGCATGTAACACCCCACAGTCGAGTATATAAGGCCTAGGGGCACCCCATCAAAAGAGGGTCACTCATTAGCCATCTACTCCATTCTCTAGCATCCTTCATACTAGAGAATCCCCCTGTAACCTACCACATAAAGATCTACACCAGAAAGTAGGGTGTTACGCCTCTCTAAGCGGCCTGAACCTGTATAAAACTGTCTATCATCTCTCGTGCGCCTAGCACGAACCATTGAGCTACAGTCGGTAACACCGTCCTACCCAAAAGCACCTCGAGGGGTAACCCCAGGTGCGTGGTCGGGTCCCAAACACCGACAGAGACCCCACACATCCTGTGTCCCAGGACAAGGCATCTGAAGCAGAGGAAACCCCGGACGAGCGGATGTCCCTCGAGCAACGAAACTCACAACAACGAGATCGTTGTCTCACCCAAGATCACGAGCTGGAACTAGCAGAATGCAATGCCAGGAACCGGTGCGACCACCTACCTCTTTCACAAAACCTACTACCCGACTTTGCTCGAGCCATGCAAACCTATTGGGTTTTTGGCCTAGATCGCCAATGGCCTAACTCGCACACCCGGCAAAGAAGGTTATTAGCAGATCCTCACACAAGCAGCCAATCACCTACTCCCGCCTGCTCACCCAGGAGACGACATGCGCTACATCATCAACAGTCGATAGGACACGTGGAGCAACATCAATGCTTCACGTGATCGTCATCAAGAGAGCAAGCTAAGGCGACAGGAGTATGATCAGAACCATAGCGCACTATCACGAGAGCAGACTCAGTAGCGACCTCGACGAACATCCCAGCGCTAGAACGGTCGTCCTGGGAAAGGCTATAGGACCCACGACCACCATCACCATGACGAGACCCTGATCACAATGACGCCTGGGAAGGCCACTAGGGAGCGGGGGATTTGTGAAGTATCGACCTTCTCCCCCCAGCTCCGGGCAACACAGTGGTCGCCTAACTTCAAAGTTTCGAACATCGACAAATACAAGCCCAAGCAAAACCTTGACAGATGGTTGGCTGTCTACACCACGGCTGCCCAAGCAGCGGGGGCAATGGAGGATGTCATGACAGTGTACCTGTCGATCGTACTTGGACAAGACTCACTCCAGTTGCTTTGACATCTTCCCCGCCATTACATCAACGATTGGACCGACTTCTACCATCGGTTTGTCACGAATTTCTAGTCCCTTTACGAAAACAGGCGTAGCCCCGGGACGTTAAATCCATCAAGCGTTAGAATGATGAAACCCTCCAATCATTTCTAAAGAGTTCGCAAACCATGAGGAACCACATCCCCAACATGGTCGCGATGGCCATGATCGAGGACTTCTACCGTGGGTCTAATGAGTCGGCCTTTGTCCGAGCTATCATCTAGAAAGCTCCAGCTACCTTGGAGCATCTCTATCGGGAAGCAGACATCTATATCACTGCCGACAAGTGGGCTCGGGACCTCAACGGTCAGTCGAAGCATGCACCCTAGGCCCCAAAGAAGGAAGCAAGCTAGCAACAAGACAAGCGCTGGGAGAAGAGGTCGAGAGAAGAAGTACATGTCATGCGACCGCCAAGGGCTCGAGCTCGCGTCGTGCCTCGTGGTGACAACGTATAGACACTAGACGAAATCCTCAACAGCCAGTGCTTGTACCACAAGGAGATGTGCCACTCCCTGCGTAACTATAGGGACTTCAAGAACTCAATCGGCCACGACCGACCGTTCCAACCATTACTGTCGCCTCCACCGCGAGGGGACCAAGCCCCTCCTGAGCGCAACCTCAGCAGTAGGGAGGCGGAGGCAAAGCCTTTCCTCGCATCGATAGGGAGGTCAATGTCATCTTTGGGGGCCACGGCTCTCAAGAAAACAAGAGGCAACAAAAGCTAACTAACCACTAAGTCCTGGTGGCCACGCACAGCGCCCCGACATCGTACCTGTGGTTGGAGCACATGATCACTTTCAGTCGAGCTGATCAGTGGCTCAACTTCGACCACACGGGCAAATATCCTCTACTTGTCGATCCCATAATCCAAGAAAGCTGAGTTAAGAAAGTACTAGTGGACGGTGGTAGCAGCATCAACGTCAGCTTCCCCAGGACACTTCGGGTCCTCAGGATTCCGACTAACGAACTCACTGAGTCAGATACCCTCTTCTTTGGTATCGTCCTGACTGAAGGAGATTACCCGCTAGGCCACCTATACATGCTGGTGTCCTTTGCCCCCTAACAATTACTGAACTGAGTTCCTATGCTTCGAGGTGGCTCAGTTCGACTGTGGCTACAACACCATCATAGGAAGGTCTGGGCTAACCAAATTCATGGCCATCACCTACTACACGTACATGGTGCTCAAGATGCCTGGACCCTAGGACATCATCACTGTCCGAGCCGACTTCCAAGGAGCAACATAGTGCTACCGAGGACCCATCTAGACGGCCCAAACAGCTGGCCCATTGGTAGCACCACAGCAACCGGCGGCGAACACCGATGCATTGATGGGGGATGACCTCATGATCTCGACGACAGAAGCAACCCCGACCACTACCATACGACGGGTCGAAGAAACCAAGAAAGCCAACCTTGGCTTCGCTAACGAACGCAAGATGGTGGTCATCAACTCCAGCCTTACTGCCAAATAAGAAGACGCGCTCGTCCGCTTCCTGTAGGACAACCGATACGTGTTTTCTATAGCTTTAAAAATACCTTGGACCCTATTTTGGCTTTCTTATTCTCAAAATAGACCGACTAAAAAACTCTTTCATAGTTGTCCCAAGATATAACTATAGGATTTATAATTTATACTTGTTTTAACCAAATAGCTTTTTTTTTTGTAACTCACAACCCATAGTTGTTTTCTATAGCTTAGCCCACAACCTACAACAACATTTTCTATCAAACACAACTCAACAAAACATACCCTAAAGCTACAACTATAACTCGGAGCTATACTAACAAATAACAGCTACAGGAGCAAAGTATAAGTCTTGGAGATTTGATTGCCTGTCGACTACATATGTTCTTGCTAGGTTCCTCTCATGGTGATTGATTCACACACTAACAAACTACTCAAGTTTGACCCACAACTTAGGTGTCGCAAGAGTCCAATCAACCAAGAACTCTGCAACTTGGATGTCAATTTGTTTAGCCTTCTGTGTCATCCACCACCGTTAGTCTTCTGACTTTTCTCTAGTCCCTCAGTTCAAGCCTTGACGTTCGTGCTTTACCGTTTCTAGTTCAGTAGTTCATCACCATGAATCTGCTTGACATTTATCTTCCCCATCGGTTATCTATGAGCTCCACATTGTAAGTCAAAAGATATGTTACACGACACCATACTCATGCTAAAGCTGTCCCATAAACTTAACCACCTGTAAGAATGTCTCAACTATGTACTCGCAGATATATAAACAATTCCATCAATGCATAACTCAAGGAATGAAATGCAATGATGTTGTAGTAGACTTTGTAAGCAGACAAATGTATCATCATTGGTAGAACCAGAAATGCCATTGAAACGACTTGCTAATTCTTCCCCACCAGATGATAGGGACTGCAGCTAGGATTGAGCCGTCATGGCCCGTCCCTATCATCCACGTACATCCAATATAATCGTTGCCGTGTACAGTTAATTTGTTTAGTTTTTTACTAGTACTACTTATTAGTGCTGCTGCATGCTATAGTGTAATCGACGACATCGCTCTCCATTCGATGGGGCAACCGATCGAAGCGTCATTACCAGCAGCAGCACCACACACTGGGCTGGATACATGCATGCATCCAATTCACGTCATCAAGCAAGTGGTGGTCAGGTCAGGTGAAGTGTATTTATATTTGCGGCGGGCAGTGATTTCATTTTACCGCACAAACAAACTATATCTCCCTCCGGTCGTAGTAGATATATTAGGCAGTTGACCGTGCTACAGTTTTCATATATCATAGAAATAGATATTAAAATATTTATTCAAATATAATTATTTTTTATTTCTAAATACTAAAGTACGTGCTGATGGTTAGCCCAAATTTCTAGAGCTAGGAGTATGGGTTCGAGTACTTGCAGTTGCTCTGCATTTTTTTACACAGTGTGGTAGCTGCGTGAGTGGTTGGGTGCTGAGTTGGGTGTGGGCAGTAGCTAAGAGAGGGGAAGGAGAACCAGTCAGAGAGCGTGGGGTGGGCCTAGAGTGTCAGCGTGTTCACAGGACAGTAACTAAGAGAGAGACGATAGAACCAGTCGGGTCATGTGGGACGAGCCCAGAGTGTCAGCGTGGAGTGTGAAGTTATGTTAGCACCAAGTGCCCACTTTAGGTTCTTAATAGAGTAGTATAGATAAATAAATATTGAGATATTTATTAAATATAATTATTGTTTATTTATAAACACTAAGGTATATGTGGTCTAACCCAAATGTTTGGAGCAAAGAGGTGTGGGTCCAAGCGCTCGCTTTGCACTATTTTTTTGCATGATATGGTAACGCGGAGGATGAAGTCGTGGTATATCACACTAGGTCCCACATTAGCTTTTATATATATATATATATATATATATATATATATATATATATATATATATATATATATATATATATAAGCACTGTCCCTAATTAACAAAGATAGAAAGATATGTGTTATTCTAGTTAAGGTAACAATTAAATGCATGATAATATACCTTTGGCCGGAGATAACAAACTGCATGCAGGCCGGCCGGCCGGTGTAGTATCAGCACAAGATCAAATAGCTAGGCCTCTAGCTCGTTGACACACCCAGTAAGCAAGCCGCCGTCCAAGTCCAATGCAAGAAGAACTCAGAACAATTGTGAACCCCTGCGTCTGCTTCTCACGAGAGGGAAGAACCGAATATTTAGTTATTTACTTAATTATTTAAAGGAGAATAATGTAACTTATTAGGTGAAGAAAGAAAGCAATAATGGTCAATGAAAACTGCATGAATGGCTGGCTGGTTTTGCATCAATGAATGAATGAATGAAAACTAGCTAGGTAGCCTGAACCCTGAAATGCACAGCATGCATCCATCCTTTCCTGCACCGCTTGGATCATCGTTTTATGCATGCATGCATGCATGGGTATATATACTATAATATAATAGGGGATTAATTATTGAGTGCAGCTAGGGGAGTTACTGTAGGCTGCTGGGTCACTTAATTGCTCATGATTGTGTTGTGCAGCTCGCGACGCATGCAACTCATCAATTGGATTCTCTCATCTCGTTGCAAGCGGAATGCAATGCAGTCCAGTGAATGGTCCCAGCTGAAGCTATAGCTGCTGCTGGGGAGTGGGGAGTGAGTGAGTGGGAATCTTCTGCTTCTGCTTCTTCTGCTTGCTTGTGTACAAATAAAAATCCCAACTTCAACTTGTCATGGCCTCCTTTTCAGACTTGTTATTATACCTGACGTCCTCGTTGGTGCCTGGGTCACATCACACCACCAACGGGGTGCCATTTTGTGTAAAAGAAATTTACAGTCACTTATTAGCTTGCTAGGATTGTTGACAAAATATATAGTATTTCTTTGGGGAAAAAAAACAGCAGCAAAAGTAACTGACAGAAACAGGTTGGCAATTAGCTAGCTAGCTAGCTGCTGCTGCTGATCATCTGGGAGTTCTTTTACGGCCTCGTCGACATGCAACCGCGATCGACGAGAGGTGCAGCTGCGTGCGGGCGGCCGTCCACCACCAATTCCATTCTTCTTCTCTTCTCATCTCTAGCACAGAGATTGCACTGCATTGCATTGCAGCTGTACTAGAGTTACTGTTGGTGGTGGGGTCCACGACGGCGACGTCCCAGGCCCACCACGCTTTTGTCCCATTCTCCCTTTTTATTTTCTTTTTATTTTCTTTTCTTTTCTTTTCTTGTTGGTTTCGTCTTCCTCCTGCGGCCGTCCTGCTCCTGCAAGTGCTGCCTATAAACCCCCCACGGCCCACTCGGGCTCTTCACTCTTCCGATCCCGAGGAGGTAAAAACACCGTCGCTCACCACCAACACAACGCCAACCAACCTGCCCCCTCCCGCTGGCCGCTGCTTAACAAACCGCCGCCACAGGACAGGACAAACTTATTACAGCTCCACCTCACTGCTGCAGAGACTGAGGGCCAGCCAAACCGCTCACCGCACACGCGGAATTCAAGCAGCATGTACGCCGACGCCGGGTTCTCCTTCGCCTTCGCCGCCGCCTACTCCCCCACCCTCACTTCCTCGCAGCCCCAGCCGCCGCCGCCGCCGTTCGACTACGCCTTCTCCTCCGAGCCACCCCTCCTCTCCATGCCCGCCATGGACCACGACGCCTACCTGGTGAGCATAGCAACACATCTGCTCTGCTCTGCTCTGCTTGCTGCCTCTTGCTTGATTGCGGTTCCATCCATTTCCATCCGAATACACTCTTCAAAGTTGCTGCTGTTTCTTCGCTGCTCCCCCCACCCACAGATGAACTCGCTCGCTAGCTAGGGTTTTCTATCTGTTTCGTGCAATTAGTAGGGATCTCTGTTTCCACGAATTCCCAAATCAGAGCACTCTTCTGTGGATGGACAAATTTCTGATGACTAGAGTTGCTAGCTAGCTAGCTGGCTGTTTATGCGCCGTCGCAGTCGCCGCCGCCGTCTCCCCACAATCGAAAAGAGAAGAAGAAGAAGAAAATGTCGCTATCCTTCCTTTTTCGCCCCCACTCCCCGCTTCATATTCATCATATACTATATTTAATTATATATGTGCGTTTACTTAGTAATAAGAGTAATAGTAATACTATATGTGTGCCCATGTCATCTACAAGTAGAAAAGACAACCCTTTGTTATCCCTGCAATCCATACCTGTATTTGCAATAACAGGTTCACACATCTTTTCTTTTTCTTTTCTTTTTGCACAAATTAAGCATGACTTATCTTTCTGTATAATCCATTTGCCTCTTCAATCCTACTAGTACTAAATAAAATAATAGAGTCCTCCACTTGATCACCTGATGAAAAATCCTTGTGCCCAAATAAACAATCATCCATTTCTTCTAAACAAAAAACATAAGTGAATCACAACACTAGTAGTTCTTGCATGGCATTTCTGATTCTGCATCTTCGTATATCTATATCTATTTATTTATTTCTTCCGTCTACCATGAAATAGATTATTTCTGAATAAGAATCGCTCGTGTTGGCTGCAACTTTTTCGGGGTGCTTTTCTGTTTTGAATCTTCACACTGTTCAAGAGGGGAGGGGCCAAATTTGGTTCAGCCATCCAGTTCAGTTTTTGGCCTGGATTTCAATTGCTTTTTTCTTTACTGCTAATATGCCCGACCATGTCCACTAGTATATATGCTCGCAGAGCACGATGGGGACTTGATTGGCATGTGCGTCAGCCCATACTTGTTAATTACTATATCTGTTGAAAGGAGTTGTCTATTATCTGCAACTTCACACAGCAGGTCAATACAGACAAGACAAAAAAAAAACTAAACAAAGCATTGGCAATGGTGACCTACCACAAAAATATATTCTTAACAGACAATAAGATTATTTCAGTCTCTGTTCATCCTACTAACATTTTATTTGGACATATACCGCTACGCTTGTAATTACTATGGTGCTTATCATCTTCTAGCCCATTGGAAGTTTTCTTCTCATCTCTGTTTCGTTACTGCACAGGGGAACTTGGTACAGCCATCCATGGTATCAGAATATGACCTGGGGGGAGAAGGGGACCTGTTCAAAGCTCCAGAAGCCATCATCGAGGAACCGCTGCTCAGCCTCGATCCTGTCGCAGCTGCCTTTTCAATGATGGCTGGCAATGGAAGTGCTGTCATGGATCAAACTATTAAGGACGCAGGCATCGGCACCATCCAAAATGACCCCCTCCTAAGTGAGGTGCTGTACGAGTGCGAGAAGGAACTCATGGAGAAGTCCGCAATCGAAGAGACAATTTCTGAACTTATGGATGTTAAGATTCCTATGCTGCAAGTTGAAGAAATCCCAAGCCAAGCTGAACAGGTTCTTATACAGAACCAGCAGCTCCCGGCCATGGAGAAAGAGAAGCAATCCGTTCCTGAATGCTCGCTCCAAAAAAGTGTTAGTTCTGGATGCCTCAACTCAGCAGATTGGATGAATGGACCTGCCAGGCCAAACTTTCTAGACTTCCAGGGGCTGGACTTTGAGGCAGCATTTGGGCTGAGGAGAGCTTACAGTGAAGGAGACATTCAGGTTTGAATGATAAGCATCTCCTTTTCTTCTGTACTGTTCTATTGTAACAAGGAAGTTGCTATCCTACTCGTCATGGGGAAAAGAACGCACTTACAGCGTAAAAGTCTTTTCTTTAACAAGGAAGTTGCGTTACCCTTTTTTTTTAGGTCATTACTTTAGCTGATCCATGCCTTCCTATTCTGCACAGTATTCTGTTTTCTTTCAAGTTGGCTGCTTTTGTATGCAAGACAAGATAGTGGTACATGTGTTGTCGCGATTCTGTGTTGAAGGCATGAATGTGAAAATCTGGTAGATGCTTATTAATTTGCTAGGCACTTAGCGTTTCCAATTTTGACAGAACCTTGGAGCCAACACGCCTCGACCAGCAGCAAATGTTTGTGTGACCATCAGTGACCTCAAGACCGAAGAAAGGAAGCAAAAGCTTTCCAGGTATAGGAAGAAGAAGATCAAGCGGAACTTTGGCAGGAAGATCAAGGTACTAGTTCTCGGCCACTGTAAACAAACAAAAAAAACTCCACAGCTTGTATGCTTATTAGCCTGATGCCGGGGGTTGTTGATTGCAGTACGCGTGCAGGAAGGCTCTGGCAGACAGCCAGCCAAGAGTGCGAGGGAGATTTGCCAAGATCGAAGAATGCGACCTGCTGAAGCCAAACAAGTAGATCCAAGTATGCTTGGCTTTGGCTTCTATCTAGGCGCCGCTCCACCGTCCTTACCTTGTGCGCTGGAGAGGCGCCGCGATGCCCGTCGGAATTCATTCAATTGACCTCTCCTGTTTCTCTCGGGCAGCATGCTGTGTAATAATAATCTCCTCCGGGCCCTTGGGTGCAAGGGAGTGAAGAGCTGAAAATTTGGTATGGTAGTCTAGCCCCCCTGTACTGTACAAAAGGCTTGAAGATGGCAATAAAACTCAGCTCCCAGCCTCCCCTCTTGCTTGCTTGGCATTTTTTTAATGTTATCTGAATCTGACTGTTAGCATAGTGCTCCTGAACATGGATCATTGGGCAACAGGAGGAACCAACCAGTGCCCATGCTATATCCCATCATCAAGGAAAGGTAACAGAATATGATCATGGTTTCATATTGTCCTATCATGATGGCATTCTGTCCATCAAATAATAATAATGTCTAATCCCACAGCTCCGGAATAATATGTACCCCCAAAAACAAGACCAAGCTATCATGATGGTATGGATATGGTGTAATATAGATCCAAAATCTCATCGCAAGTAATGTCTAATCACACAGCTCCAGAATAGCATCTACCCTCACGCAAAAACAAGATCCAAAATCAAGACCAAAAACAGACGGTGGGCCATCATGATGGTAGGGATATGTAGACAAATACATCCAAAAACAAGAATAAAAACAGACGGCGGGCCATCATCATGGTAGGGATATCTAGAGAAATAGATCCAAAGAAACATCTGCATCGCCATCTTGGATTACATGACTCCAGTGACGGTGATATATAGTTTGATTTGAACATCGCGACTACTCAGTGCACGCTCTATATTTCACGGTATATTCCTTTCCTTTCCATCCTTCCTTGTGCCTTACTACACCTGAAGGTCACAATCCAACTCAGAAGTGACGGAAGCGACTTTATTACATCCTTGTGCCTTGGTCTGTCGGCAATTATGTGAAAACCGAGATCAAAAAAGGAAAAAAAACAGATTGACTCTCTCGTTAATTCACCCCATAGATCCACTTCTCCGCATTGCTGGTGTAAGAGACCAGCTCCTTGGGTTCAAACCATAAAGCGATCTCATCCTTCGCTGTCTCTGGGCCATCACTTCCATGAATGATGTTTCTGGTGTTCAAGCGGTGGCATGTGAGTACAAGGGAATTCTAACTTGCAATAAGCTTGCATGATGCTATCGAAGAAACGCAAAACTAAAGTGTAGGATGAAAAGAAATTGAAAGCATACCTTCCAACAACAATGGCAAGATCACCCCTGATGGTTCCTGGTTCAGATTTCTGTGGGTCTGTGGCACCAATTAGTTTTCTCGCATACTTGATGACACCCTCTCCTTCCCAAACCTACAGAAATTGTAACGCCAACTTATGCACAATTCTCCGTTTGTTGATGTAAGAACACTTTTTGTGGGGACATGACAGATGTTCTTACCATTGCAAGCACAGGGCCAGAGCTGAGAAAATCACACAACCCATTGAAGAAAGGCCTTTCCTTGAGATCATGGTAGTGCTTCTCAGCAAATTCTTTAGATGGAACAATCAGCTTGATGGCAACAAGCTTATAGCCTTTTCTCTCAAATCGACTCATAATCTCAGAAATCTGAAGCGAAATGGTTCACATGTCAGACTGCATATGACTAGAGGTGTACCATACAGCGATGAACAAGATTTCGTTTGGTGTCTTAAACCAGGCAATGTATTGGGCTAAAGAACCCAACTTTTGATACCAGTGAAATCAAAATTTGGGAACACGAAGACCTAAATAGATAGCACAGATTTCTCTTTTTATAATATGTATGCAGGCTTCTGTCCTATGTATCCACATGGTTTGCAGCATAAAATAGTTGCTAATGAGGATCTCAAGGTATATCATGTGGCAAGATCAGACACACACAAAAAAAGAATGTCAACATGCAGAGTGTACTGTAGGTGAAGCGTTTTGAAAGCAGCAGTGGGTTGGTTGGGCACGCATATATATATATATATATATATATATATATATATATATATATATATATATATATATATATATATATATATATATATATATATATATATAGCCAAAAAAAGAACAGGAAAGAGCACAAGGTCTCAAAATTGTAAAGGAAAAAGTTTGTAGCCTATTGCAGCAGCATACATGCTAACTGAGTATATGAAAAGCAGTATGAAGCTAGTACTCCTTCCATTCCAAATTATCAGACATTTTGGCTTTTGTAGATGGTAGATTTTTGCTATGCACTTAGATGTACAATATGCCTTATAATTTGGAACATATGGAGTAGGTTACTAGGATCCAGAGTCGCATCTCAAGAAATTACAAATGATCACTATTATATGGCCAAGAACAGGACAGAACAGAGCACGAGGCCTCAAAAGCTGTAAAGAAAGAAAGTCTTAGCTACCAATTGTGGCAACACACATGCATACTGGTTATTAGGATCCAGAATTGCATCTGAAGAAACTATGGTGTTGTGACAGATGCTAGTACTGACCAGGCCTCTTTGGACGCCATCAGGCTTGATGGCAATGAAGGTGCGCTCCATCTGGAATTACGGCAGAGGAGTGTTAGACTATTAGTAAGCTTGACAAAAGGGGAAAAAATCACCTGACATTAGCTCTACACAGGCATGCTAACTGGAGATGGAAAAGGTGGGGCATTCTGTAATTAGGATGCCAAAATTACATGGGAGGAGCCCAGAGCCCACTCAATCAGTTTGAGTTGGCCTACCCTGCCTAACATATAGGCAGCATGGTGATTGGTGAAGCAGTGATTTTAGAGAGAGAAGGGGTGGCCATTGCTCCGGTATTATTGGACCACACGGATCCAACAGAATGCAAGGGAAAAAAACAGAAGAGACAATAGAATTAGGGTAGGGTACCTCTGCAGCATGAGCCTCCTGGTCCTGGAGCATGTAAACTACACGCGGAGAGGACAGACAGGGAATTATTTGTCAGAGGGAGAATCGTAACATTCAAATGAACATAAGCATATCGGATCTGAGTGACTGCGGTAAGATCAGAATCGGAGCGATTACTGTTAGATCAGAGTGGTGGGGGTTGGGTCAAATCGGATCGACGACGAGTGCGTACGGACCTGCAGCTGGGACTGCGGCGGCGATGGCTCCCCACCCCGACGCGGCATGGTGGGATCCCTGCTTGTGGTAGGATAAGTAGGCGGTGGGGAGGGTCTTCCTGCCAAAGTTGGTGAGCGTGGCGAGCGCGGCGGTGCGGCCCTCTGCACATCACACATCACATCAAAAACGGATTTTTTTATAACTAATAACCATATCTCCCGCTCCTAGTTAGGAAAAAAACTGAAACCTTTGAACAATCAATCAATCAGCAACTCCCCCCTCCCGGCGTGATTCGGATTGGAAATTGTGGGAATACTAGCGTAGGAATGAATTAGATTGCATGGCATTGCACAGGAATCCAAGGGTTGGCCCAAGGAACACCCAAGGAATAGTCAGTGAATATACATACCGGCGGCGAGGGCGGAGCGGTGAGAAGCGGAGAGGACGAGGGACCTGGCGGCCTGGAAGAGCTTCTTGAAGGCGGCGCTCATGGCTAGGGTTCCTTTGGACTGGGCTAGAGGTTGGCGATGGATGGATGGGCGCCGTGCCGGTGCGGACGCTCGCTGACGCTCACTTCGAATAATGGGCGCTGGGTGCTTCCAATTAATTAGGCACGCGGAGGGATGGCGTGGCCACGCGTTAGCCGCTGCGGCCGGAAAAGCACACGATGCGATACCTTGGATGGGTGGACGAAATCTCGCTAAATCGGTTGATTTGGCTTAGTAGTAACTTGACTCGACTCGTCTTGTTTTAATTTTATAGCAAGCCAAATTAATATTTTAATTTGATTTTCTAATGAGTCAAAACACAAGTTAATTCGTGGGCTAGCTCGCAAGCTAAATGAGTCAAAACACAAGTTTGTCTAGTCGTTGGTGTCATTTTATCTCTTGTAGTCTTGTGTTTTCGTAGTTATGATCTATGGTATGGACATATGTGGATGTGCGATGTGCTTAAATATTTGCATTATTGCATGGTGTTTGAAGCCAAAAAAGGCCTCGCAGACGGTCCGACCCTGAGGGCGGACGGTCCGCAGTTCGGACTGTCCACGGTGGTGGCGCGGACGGTCCGCATGTGCGCAGAGACAGTTAGGGTTCTTAGTTTCTCGCGGGATTTGTTACCTAAAACCAAGGGATTGAATCGGAAATCAGTTCGAAGCGAATCCAGACCTCCCCTTTATATAGATGAAGGGCTACGGCCGATTGAACCCCCAACACGATCAAATCAAGTTTATTTCTCGTTTTTACCTTATACATTAAGAGTAGTTCTAGTCTAGTTCTAGGTTAGCTTCTCAATCCCCAAATTCTCCGCTTCTCTTCGACTCTACATCGATTAGAGGAGTCTAGGTCGGCCTGCCGAGGCTAGACAACTCCTAGGATCTCTCCTCCCCGACGGGGTCCCTCCCGGGAGCGAGATCCAGGCGCCGCCAGCGACCTTTCGCCGCCCCTGCGCACGCACGGACCGTCCGGCCGTCAGGCAGGGAACCCTAGCCCTGCGCCAGGTCGCGGACCGTTCGGCCCCTAGCCGCGGACCGTCCGCGCCTGTGCAGAGAGCACCGCCGCCGGTTCTTGTTGAGTGTTTGACGCCCAAAAAAGGTGTCAACATACTTTTTGGCGACTCCGCTGGGGAACTAGGTGTCTAGATCTGCTAAAAATCAGCCCATAGATGGCCGGTTCTAAGGATCATACCAAGATCTCTACTACCAACATCATCAAGCCGGCCATGGAGGCGCTCCCGGCTGATGACCAAAGGCCCTTTGAAGACCTCGTAATGCGCGATGAGAAGGAGGTGATGCTGCAATGGAACGAACAACGCGACAAGAAAGAGGCGAAACTGCTGCATAAACTCTCCGAACGGCGCAAGGAGGCGGCGGAAAAGTACTTGTCACACTTCACGGTGGATCGCCACCAGAAGATCATCCGTCAAAGGGAGATCGATATGGAAGCTCTCCTGCATCCACTTCAGGGTCCCGCTGTAAGTACTCCAGATCTATCTCTTACGACTTTTATGGATCAACGAGGAGATCAGTTAAAGCAATATGTAGATGAATCTATTAAAATGCATCTACGTGCATACGGGAAATCAGCTGCTCCTAGCTTTCCATCGCGAGAGTCTAATACGGAGCCACCCGCGTCAAACACATCGGCTATAAACGGGTCACCCTTGACCCAGCCATCATATGGTATGTCGATGCACGCTTTCGTGTCACCATCACAGCCGCAACCACTAGGCACGCGGCAGGTAATAGACGCGGCCGGACCGTCCGAGCATCATCTCAGACAGTCCGGTTATATCACGGACCGTCCGGCGTATTTCGCCAGACCGTCCGACCCGATGCAGGCCCGCACACAAAACGCTCAGGTCGCATCGTACATGGTCGGACCATCAAGGTACAACCCCCAACGATTCAGCCCCATCACGGACCATCCGGTGCATCACGCCAGACCGTCCGGATATGTTGCGGACCGTCCACCATCTTACGTCAGACCGTCCGGATATGGCATGAATCGGCCGACGTATTACGCCGGACCATCCGACTCTACATGAGTCCACGCGCAGACTGCCCAAGTCGCGCCATATATGACCGATCCGTCCGGGTACAGCCCTAGACCATTCGGCCCGATCGCGAACCGTCCAGTTCTTTATGACAGACGGTCTAGGTACGAGACTACCCACGTAGCACCATATACGGCTGGACATTCCGGATATACCTTCGGACCGTTTGGCCAGGTCGCGGACCATCCGGCCTCTTACGTCGGACCGTTCGAATATGCGTACGCAGAGCCGAGAGCTGCGCATTACGCACAGTTTCCACATTCATCGCAACAACATTATGGTGCCCGACCAGCAACACATTATAATCATACCATACCACCTCATGGACATAGGGCTGAATACTGTTCGGCCACAAGAGAGCCTAAGAGGTATAGGGCAGGAACTGGTGACATTAATAGGACACCTAACACACACCTCAAACATCCCTAGGAGGAAAGCCGACAGAGTGATGTTAGGCAACCTGAGATTTCCACCCACAAACTCAATGGATGGTCGCCAGACATGGCGGAGAGGATCAGAGACGAAGTAGCTGGGGTGTTCAGGGACAAACTCGGTGTTAGAGTGTTAGGTACAGGGCAATCGTATCGGAAGCCTTATAGCCACCGATTCGACACTGTGTCGTATCCACAGGGAACTAGAATACCAGACTTCTCGAAAATTTCTGGTGAAGGTGGGAAAAGCACACATGAACATATAAGCCAATTCATAGCACACTTGGGAGAATTGGCTGATGGGGAAGCCTACCGCGTTCGTTTATTCTCGTTGTCCCTTATTGATACTACATTCGCATGGTACGCAGCCTTGCCACCAAACTCTATTAACTCTTGGGAAGAATTAGAGCGAAAATTTCATGAACACTTCTTCTTAGGAGAACATGAATTAGAATTGACTGACTTAGCCTCAGTCCGACAGGGGCCTAAAGAATCGGTTAATGACTATATTCGGAGGTTCCGGGACACTAGAAACCGATGCTTTCAGATCCATGTCGCAGAAAAACAACTAACAGGGCTGGCTTTCAATGGGTTGCGACCCTACTTAAAAGAAAAATTAGATGGCACCCAATTCTTTTCGCTAGCGCACTTGCACCAGCGGGCTATGACCTGTGAAAGCCAAAGTAAGGAAACATCAAAATTCGCTAACCATAAGATGCATCTAGTGGCATACAATAATTCGGACGATGAATCCACGGATGTATACACCGCCGAACTAGTTTGGCCAGGACAAGCTAAACCTTCCGCATGTTCTGCTTTACAGTCGATTCGAAAGAATCGACAAGAAGAAGTTAAGTTTACTTTTAATGCTGCCAAATGCGATATAATATTTGACGAGTTACTAAAAAACGGCAACATTAAATTAACTCATACTATTCCTCCTCCTGATGAACTAAAGAGGTGTGCTTATTGTAAGTGGCATAATTCCTTTTTCTCATGCCACCAATGATTGTAATGTTTTTCGTTGACAGATACAATCGGCCATAAATGATGTCCGATTAGCTTTTCAGGAGATGCAAGTAGACACACAACATTTTCCTGTTAATACAATAGAACTCACATGCGAAAAGGTCTTGGCTCGGCCCGAAATGGCCGATAAAGGCAAAGGCAAGGGCATCGTCATTGGCGATCCTAGTATGGCAATTATATCACAAAAGGAGGTTGCTCAAAAGGCTTCGGACGAGAAGGCTAAAAGGTCCGAAGACGCCGGGGAGCAGGCACAATTAATGAACCAAACACATCAGCCTAGCCCAAGCATCGCAGATGGTCCGTCACCTACGTGCGGACGGTCCGGTGCTCAGACAAACGGTCCGGCTAACTCAGCCGGACAGTCCACCTATGACCAAAGGCGTCAGCCTCTACACGAAGCAAGGAAAAAGACGCAAGGTCAAAGCACATATAGTCGGCTAATCAAAGCCGACCCTACTTTTGATCAGTTTCTCTCCAAAAATGCTAGCAAAAAGACTGTTCCACGTGATCGGTCAACAAAGAAACCTCGGTCACCTGCTAAAACGAAACGGCCGAACAAAACGGTCCAAAAGGCGACGCGACAAGCATCGCCTGTTCATCCTATGAGACTAGGGTACTTTCCACCCGTTTATTCACCGTTGGTATATTGTCCTACTCAAATGTGGAATGGCACGACGATGAATCCATGGTACATGTATAGTCCCTTTGTCTATCCAGGCTGGGGGGCACCTCCATTCTATTCATTTTGATGCATTGATCAAATGGTCGTGGCCGAGAAAGATACAATCCAAAACGACCTTTATACATTGGTGCTTTATTGAATGATCTCTATTTTGAAAAGCCGGTGACTTACATCAGGTTTAGTTCATATGCTTTTGGTTCGTCAACCTTCACCAAAAGGCAGGAGGGCCATATGTTGGAAGCCAAAAAAGGCCTCGCGGACGGTCCGGCCCTAAGGCCGGACGGTCCGCGGTCCTAACGGTCCGCGGTGGTGGCGCGGACGGTCCGCGCGTGCGCAGAGACAGATAGGGTTCCTAGTTTCTCGCAGGATTTGTTACCTAAAATCGTGGGATTGACTCGGAAATGAGTTCGAAGCGGATCCAGATAGAGATGGCAATGGGGACCCAATCCCTGATTCCCCACGGGGAATTCCCCTATTAGGGTACGGGTATGGGACTAATTTAGTCCCCGCGGGGATCTAAATGGGGGAAATTTAATCCGCGTCGGGTTCGCGGGGACGGGGAACCATCCCCTATCCCCGTTCCCCGTGTACCCGCCCCACGAAACTATTTTATCCAAGTTAGTTAATTTACTAGTTAAAATTATAGTAAGAACTCAGTGCATGGCATGTTATAAAATAGAAAACTAAACTCTAAAGTAGATGTCTCTTGTAATTTTTAATCTTGTTTGTTAAATTTGTATTAATTTGATACAATCAATTTAAATTTATCTTTAAATATTGTACTTCTAGTGGGACATATTCCCCATGGGGTTCCCCATGGGGATAAATTCCCTGATGGGGACGGGGACGGGAGAAAAAGCTCCCCCGTGAGCATTCGTGGAGACAGGGACGGGGAATTTTTGTCCCCGTGGGGACGAGGATGGGAAGCCATTCCCCGACGGGGAAATCCCCATTGCCATCCCTAGATCCAGACCTCCCCCTTTATATAGATGAAGGGCTACGGCCGATTGAACCCCCAACAATCGATCAAATCAAGTCTATTTCTCGTTTTTACCTTATGCATTAGGAGTAGTTCTAGTCTAGTTCTAGGTTAGCCTCTCAATCCCCAAATTCTCCGCTTCTCTTCGACTCTACGTCGATTAGAGGAGTCTAGGTAGGCCTGCCGAGCCTAGACAACTCCTAGGATCTCTCCTCCCCGACGGGGTCCCTCCCGGGAGCGAGATCCAGGCGCCGCCAGCGACCTTTCGCCGCCCCTGCACACGCGCGGACCGTCCGGCCCCAGTGCGTGGACCGTCCGGCCATCAGGCAGGGAACCCTAGCCCTGCGCCAGGTCGCGGACCGTCCGGCCCCTGGCCGTGGACCGTCCGCGCCTTTTCAGAGAGCACCGCCGCCGGTTCTTGTTGAGTGTTTGGCGCCCGAAAAAGTGTCAACACATGGCTACATACCTACATTGCATATTTAATATTTGATTATTTGTAACACCACTGGTGTTACTGGCACTAAAACTTGAGTATAACATCATGTGCATTGACATTTCATGTGTTTGTTACACCTAGAATGCATTCACTAGGTAAAAATTTCAAACAAGTTGTGATGAGGTGACTTGATGTGTGATTAACCCTAGGGTAGGGCACTTGACCCTGGAATTAGAGCCCATGGATGAAAGTGAAGCCCAAATAAGTAAAAATCTCAAGAGCCATTAGGAATGTTCACAAGATATCAAAGTTGATGAACATTAGTGGCACAAAAACCTTAATGTGCCCAAACCCTAAAAACAAACCCTAGAAAACCCTAATTGGAAACCCTAGGGGGTTAAATGCAAATTTTAGACACTTTTGGACCAAAGTGAAAATATCAAAGTGATAGAACACCACAAACTAAGTAACTTTCATATTGAAAGATTTCCAAGTGGTATGATGTAGTTTGGACTTATTTGCAAAAGGGTCACATGATTACTATGTGACTAAGTCTGAAATTCAGTGTGTTGAAGTCATCTTTGGAGCTCTATATCTCTAAATTTACAAGGATTTTGCCCTAGGTTAATGCATCAAATTTATAGAGCTATGATAGGAGTATAACTTTGCTTAAGTGATTAAGCATTGGTGACATGCAAAATTTGGAGATAAATGGACCTGAATTCTGGCTGTCCGACACCCCTGAAGCTGGACTTTGACTGACAGTAAACTGGGACAGACTTTGAGGGCGATTTTGAGTAAGATCCAATGGATGTTTGATTATGGTTGCTATAACAAAATCAAAGCTGGTTTGTAGGAGATTAACTTTGCTACAGACCAATTAGAGGGTTGCCAACTAAAAATTTGTGAAAATCACGCCTGAAAATGCTCTATCAGTCGCTCTGAATGGAGTTCTGATGGTACAGTACTGAAAAAGATCAGCAGATGCAGTGTACCTCGCCGCCGGTGACCCCGCACCTGGATTCACACCGGCCGCCACAATTTGTGCCTCGAATAAATGGATTACGCTCGGCAGTGAAAAGATCTTCACCGTGGAAGAGTTTGGGGCACTGTGGCCGCCCTGTCGCCGTACCCACTTGCCGACGACGTGGCTGCGCGATCGTCGTCGTGGCTGCCGCCGTTCATTCGGTCGCGCCACGCTTTAGGCTATTTTACCACGTCGCTTTGAGCCATGAAGGCTAACCAGCGATAACCGTACGCCTTTGTCCAGTGAACACCACGGTAGATTGCCGCGGTGACTCATCCCCTCTCTCCAGCCGCCATCACCCTTTCTTCAAATTGGACGCCACCACCGATGGAGTCTATAAATTGCTGCCCCAGTGAGCTCCGCTAGGTTATTACGCATCCAAAGCACTAGCTCTTGCCTCCGATTGTCCACCAGAGCCTCCCAATTTCCCATTTCCCCCAAATCGGTCAAAACGCCACCGTGAAACACCTCGCTGTGGCCAGACGTCTACGGGTTAGTTCATGTCCTTTTGTGTGATGTTCTAGCCTCCCTCATGTCTCCTATTGCTCACAAACCCGTTCGATTGAACTAGACAACCTTGAATCGCCTAGAACACGTTGTTCTTCTCCGGTTTTTGCCGTCGTCGTGGGCAGAGAGATTTCGGCCTGGATTAGTGCAATTAGTTGAGGTATTAGTGTCGCCAAGGGTGGAATTAGGCGTCAGCCAAGCTAGGGCGCTGGTCATTGAGTGTCTTGGCTAGTACAGGTTCGCCGGAAGGCGTGCTCACCGGCGATCACCATTGGGGACTGGAGTTTGCGAAGATAAGAAAGAGGAAGGGTCTAAGTGCAAACGTCAGTGAGATGAGGAAATAGTGCCCAGGGTTCTTTACTGTTTATTCAAAACGCCAAGGTCCTCTGTGTAAAGCCGCCAACGCGGGCGCGTTTCGCCTGGGCATGGGCCGACTTGGGCTAGTTTCGGCCCACCACTGTTCATCATTTTTCCTTTTTTTGCCAGGCTTAGGGAAGAAACTGCACCACCAACTGAGACTCCACCTGCCGGAAATTGTTTTTATTTTGACATCTGTGGAACAGATCCCAAATCCCCTACAACACAATGCAAGCCTCGGTGCATTTACCTTTCCTTGTGATTTTAAACTCTTTATCACTTGAATGATGCATTAGGTGATAAGAGTTGAGTGCTACACAATTGCTGCATTTCCTTCCTTGAAGTTGACTACCATTCCTTGATTACCTATTTTATTAAAAGGTTTTCTAGTGCTTAGTCTTGCTTTAGAAAACAGAAATGTTTTGGTTTTAACAAAAGATGATGCTTCAAATGGAATGGGATGTTTCCAAAAATAAAACTTGATGGTGGATCCATCATGGTCGTGATGGGTTCAACATCAGACAAGATGTACCTCTGTCAGGTACCAAATTTTGGGATTGAAAATGATAAAGACGAGACCGGGCGGGTGACTTGCACGAGAAAGAGGTCTCGGTGTAGTGTCTCCATCTGGGTCGATTATGGACCGTGTTGATGTAGGTTTGCTGATTGAGGACCTTTTAACTAGCCACATGCCTCGTCATGGGTAAGCTTTGCCTCGGACAGACTAATACCAGAAAGGCCAACACGCAATGGGAGTGGAGAGATGGTGAGAGTAGCGTGTACCCTCCGTGGCAAGAGGCTAGACGGTGGTGTATCTGTGCTCTCGGTTGGCGTGAACCCAGTCTGGTCTTAAGAAAACCGGGTGGCAAGTTGACATATGCAAGGGTTAAGTGCTACATATGTCGTGTGGTTGGAGATCCCCAACTGGGTATTAATCGATTCGGATTGCCGTTACTTCTTGGACATGAAGACTTGGTCACTGCCCTACACGTAGCAATCCAGTAAAGTAAAAGGGTGATAAAAGTCAGCTAGTATAGGTCAAGTGCTTGAACTAGGGTAGAAAGAACTCTAGATTCAGGTAATGACTTAACTTGCTAATAAAGCTGGATTTTTAAGGATCCACTGTTAGTAAGCCTTTCTGCAAATAGAGTCTTTGATTCTTGAATAGCCTTACCTTGACTCCCTCAAGCCAGCATATCCTTAAGAGTCTTTTTCTTTTGTCGGGTAAGACTTGCGAAAGTACACTCCGTACTCAGGGTTTTCAAACCCATGTTGTTGTAGGTGAGGAAACAACAGAGTTTTGCTATTTTTGTTGAAAGGTGGTTCCCAAGGAAGAGCCCTAGCAGTGAAGTGGTCGCGGGAGGATGTTGGCCTCCCACTTTGAAAACAATAAACTTGTATGCGAGAGGGTGTTTTGCCTCCCTGGTCTGTAATAATATTTTATGCACTCATGACCCTGGTACTGTTATAAGTACACTCTCTCTATATATTTTGTTAATGTAAATTAAGTTATTATAGTTTGCTTTCGCTTATTCTTTCCTCCGATGTGATTTAATATCTGCGTGACGGGTGAAGCGCTCTTGGGCGAAATGATGGACATATAGTTACCGAACTTGTCAAGTGATTATGTGCATCTACAGGGTTATGCAAGGTCCTTAGGACAAGGACAACTGTAGGTGGGCCTAATACCTTGGGAGGTTCCGTCACAGCTGGTATCGGAGCGAAACCCATCTCTTCAGATATTACGTAGTATTTTAAAAGAATTTTCAAATACTTACCTAGAAATATTCTTTCATTCTTACCTTACCACTTTCTGGTAATCCCTTGTCTTGTACAGTTGGATAACAGAGTGCAATATATAGGGAGTTGGAGATCAATGAAGATTGACTCTATAATTATTAGGGTATGCATGCATCATGTTTAAGAATATACTAATAAATCTTCCCCTCTTATGGAGACATGGTGCATACAAGGAAAACAACACGCAAATCTACTGGACTTTTTGGCGTGCCTCGTCATTAGCTAGCCCCCAGACATGAAGGGAGTAGTAGTGGCAGTAATGACCCAATTGGAGACTTGGAAGCCAAGGTGGAACAACTCTGGTCAGAGTTACGCCACAGAAACAGGGCATGGGAGCAGGATAGCTAGCGTATAGCTGAATTGTCAGCTGACGTTCGTCGCTTGCAATATGAGATTTTTGAGCGAGATTCGGTCATTGATTGGGTCGTCAACTCGCGTTCGATCGCTTAGGACCGCGAAGCAAAAGCTCGTGCTCGTGTGGCAGAGCTTAGTGCGGCCCTCGATAGCTTGCAAGTGTACTGTAATATTTTACATGAAGAAGTACATGTATTGTATGCTCGACTGCACCCGGATGTGCCTTCCGACGCTGCTGCAATGGGAGCCGGACCCTCGGGAACAGCAAATGAAGGACCTGATGGGGAGCTAGACCTTTTTAGGCCCCCTCCTTCCATGAACCTTGCTGACGAACGGTCTCCTGCAGTAGGAAATGATGCAACAAAGGATGACAAAGACTAGAATAGTATAGTTTAGATGTTATACTTATGTAAAATAAGTACTGAAGTCAAGTTGTACGCTGGAGTCTGTATAATTATTACATTTTGGTAATGTAATATGATGGTGTATGCCGGCATGTTATATTTTTTCCAAATGTTTCTTTGCCTCAGATGCCATCACGGACTCGCGCACATGATGGTGCGGGGACTTCCCGCGGTCGGGAAGATACTCCTAACCCGCCACCAGTACCACCAACTTTGGCTGAGGCTATCGCTGCCCTGGTCAATGCCACTGCGGATAATACGCGCTTCTTGCGTGAAATGGCGGGTAATCAGTTCCAACAGCACGGAGGCAGGGCTCCCCTTCAAGGACCGCGAGAAACTACTTACTTGGAATTCTCGGAGACTCAACCCTCGTCTTTAGTAAAGCAGAAGAACCTTTAGAAGCCGATGAATGGGTAAGAGTGATGGAACAGAAGTTTGGGTTGATTCGTTGCATGAAGACGCAGAAGCCGTTGTTTGCTGCACAACAGCTGAGAGGGCCTGCCAGTACTTGGTGGGCAAATTTTATAGCAATTCAACCAGCTGGGCATCAGATTACCTAGATGGAATTCAAGCTAGCATTCCGAGAGCATTATGTTCCAGAAGGACTGCTCCATATGAAACAAGAAGAGTTTATTCGGTTAAAGCAAGGGGAGATACTGTAATGTAGTATCTCAACAAATTCAACCATCTATCTCAGTATGCCATTGACCAAGTAAATACAGATCTGAAGAAAAAGAATTGTTTCATGAGGGGACTCAATGACAGGCTTCAGAGGAAAATGGCGACGTGCTTGGACCTTACCTACACCAGGGCTGTCAGTACTGCACTGGCAGTCGAAGCCAAAAATACAAGACATGGGAAATCAAAGGGATTTGGAGGTGAAAGGTCGAATGAAGGACCGAAAAAGAGAACAAGGTTGGTCACCCGACCTTTTATTCAAACCCGTTCTTCGTCTTGCCCACCTTCATATCTGTTCAAGCAGCCTGTCTTTATTCGTCCCACTACTGCCCTCGCTCCTACCAATCACCCGAGTGCCCTTGGTACTCGTTTCCCTGCTCTCCCTAGTTCTTCCACTGGTTGCTTCAACTGTGGAAAGTCCGAACACTTCATCAAGGACTGCCCATACCCGAAGCAAAATAAAACCAATTTCCAGCAGAACTCTGGGAACTCCAACCAAGGAAAGGGGAACACAGCTAATACTTCAACAGGCAAAAATTTCAAGAAAACTGGATGGATTTATTATACCCAAGTGGCTACAACACTGGAGGGCGAGCCGATAATGATGGGTACGTACCTTGTTGCCAATCACCCAGTAGTTATTCTCTTCGATTCTGGTGCATCACATACCTTCATAAGGAAGAATTTTGTGGAAAAGCATTACATTCTTTGCACTGAATCAAGGGAAGGATTTATTATCCACTCACCTGGGGGACAGATATTTACTAAGGAAGTAGCCTTCCACATACCAGTAATGTTGGCCGGACAGGAATTTCCTACCAACATGATTGTTTTAAAAGGCCAAGACATAGATGTAATTCTGGGCATGAACTGGTTAGCCCAGCATAAAGCCATCATCAATACAGACTTAAGGACCATCAAATTGAGCCATGGCCATGAAGAGATTCAATTGTCCATCCCTGTAACTGTTCCAGCCAAAACATCTGAACGAGTTTGTGAAGCGATCGTGCAAGAAATTTAGGATATTCTGGTGGTATGTGAATTCCCGGATGTCTTTCCTGAAGATTTGCCTGGGTTGCCTCCAGAAAGGGATGTAGAGTTTGTGATTGAACTAAAGCCCGGTACGACTCCTCTATTTCTAGAAGATCGTACCGAATGCCACATAATGAATTGGCAGAACTCAAGATTCAATTACAACACTTTCTTGAGAAGGGGTTCATTAGGCCTAGTTCATCACCATGGGGATGTCCTAAAAATTTCGTCAAGAAGAAGGATCAAATGCTTCGAATGTGCGTGGACTACCGACCCCTTAATGAGGTTACCATCAAGAATAAGTACCCTCTTCCTCGGATCGATATCTTGTTCGATCAACTTACTGGAGCTTGGATATTCTCCAAGATTGACCTCAGGTCAGGTTATCATCAGATCCGTATTTGATCCGAAGATATACCCAAGACTGCATTCACTACGCGGTATGGATTATTTGAATATTTGGTCATGTCTTTTGGATTGACAAATGCTCCAGCCCACTTCACATACTTAATGAACTCGGTATTCATGCCTGAGTTGGATAAATTTGTGGTGGTCTTCATTGATGACATTCTTATCTATTCCAAAAATGAAGAGGAGCATGCTAAGCACTTACGGATCGTGCTAACACGCTTAAGGGAGCACTAGTTATATGCTAAGTTCAGCAAATGCACGTTTTGGTTGGTGGAAATCCAATTTCTGGGACATGTATTATCTGCAAAAGGAATTGCGGTTAATCCTAGCAAAGTCAAGGATATTCTAGAATGGAAACCACCTACTGTAGTACATCAAGTTCGAAGTTTCCTTGGACTAGCTGAATATTACTGCAGGTTTATTCCAGATTTCTCCAAGATTGTTAAACCTATTATAGGTTTATTGAAAAATGATACCAAGTTTGACTGGTCCTCAAAATGCAATGAAGCCTTCGAGCAGCTGAAGGTGTTGTTGACCACTGCTACGGTATTGGCTCAACTGGATATAGAGAAGCCTTTTGATGTGTATTGTGACGCATCAGGCAGTGGACTCGGATGTGTCCTAATGCAGGAGGGCCGAGTCATAACTTCTGCTTCAAGACAACTACGCCGGAATGAGGAGCACTATCCAACTCATGACTTGGAACTAGCTGTAGTTGTTGATGCCCTTAATATATGGCGTCATTATCTACTGGGAAAGACTTGCCATTTGTATACAGATCATAAAAGTCTGAAATATATCTTTACCCAGTCAGAATTAAACATGAGGTAGAGAAGATGGCTTAAGCTAATTAAAGATTATGACTTAGAAATCCACTATCTCCCAGGAAAAGCCAATGTGGTGGCAGATGCACTGAGTCGTAAAGCTTTCTGTCATTGCCCTACAGTAAGTACACCTTACACCACATTATGTCAATAAATGGAAAAGTTGAACCTAGGAATGATACAACACAGAACTTTGACACAATTAAAGCTTGAGTCAGTTCTTCTACAGAAAATTATTGATGCCCAAAGAACCGACAAGGGTATGAAACACATTCATGAGAAAATAGAAGCCGGTAAAGCTAATTGCTTCAGAAAAGATGACCAAGGAATAATATGGTTTAATGACCGCATAGTGGTGCCTAAAGATGCTGAGGTCCGCCAACAAATTTTGGATGAAGCTCATCTTAGTCGATATTCCATTCATCCTGGGAGTACTAAGATGTATCAAGACTTAAAGCAACACTATTGGTGGAAGAAAATGAAGATTGAGGTTGCACGCTATGTGGCAAGATGTGACACCTGTAGATGTGTCAAGGCAGTGCATATGAAGACCGATGGACCATTATAAACCTTGCCCATCCCCGCGTGGAAATGGGAAGATATTAGTATGGACTTCATTGTAGGATTGCCCAAAACAGCCAAAGGCTTTGACTCTATTTGGGTTATCATTGATCGGCTTACAAAGATTGCTCACTTCCTTCCCGTCAAAGTAAAGTATACAGTGGCCACCTATGCGGAACTTTATATTGCCCACATTCTCAGTCTGCATGGAGTTCAAAAAACGATAGTGTCGGACCACGGACTGTAGTTTATATCCAAGTTTTGGGAAGGGCTCCACAAGTCTCTGGATACTAAGTTGCTCCACAGTTCGGCATATCATCCTCAAACAAGTGGACAAACTGAAAGAGTAAATCAAATACTTGAAGACATGTTACGGGCATGTGTCCTGGAGTTTCCACAAAAATGGGATGACTGTCTGCCCTTGGCAGAATTTTCCTATAATAATAGCTACCAAGAAAGTATTAAGAGGGCACCGTTCGAAGCATTGTACGGGCGATGGTGCCGGACACCCTTAAATTGGTCAGAACCTGGTGAAAGGTGGTTCTTCAGGCCCGACATGGTTAAAGAGATGGAAGAAAAAGTCCAATGGATCATATGCAACTTGAAAGAGGCACAAGCTCGGCAAAAGAATTATGTGAATAAGCGATGTCAACCTTTAGTCTTTCAAGTTAATGATCATGTATACTTGAAGGTATCACCAATGAAGGGTGTAAACCATTTCGGGGTAAAAGGAAAACTGGCACCCCGGTATATTGGACCGTTTCTTATTCTTGAACGATGTGGACCAGTGACATACCGACTTCAATTGCCAGAAGCATTGTCTGCAGTGCATAATGTGTTCCATGTATCTCAATTAAAAAAGTGCCTTCGGGCTCTTGATCGAACCATTGATGTGGTGGATGTTGCCTTGGAACCAGACTTAACTTATTCAGAACATCCCATTCGAGTTTTGGATCAGAAGGACACGGTCACCCGAAAAAAGACTCTTAAATTCTATAAGGTACAATGGAACCAGCATACTGGAGATGAAGCTACATGGGAGACTTGAGATTACTTAGAAAAGAATTTTCCTAGGTTTTTAGCTTCATGTAATCTGTAAGATATGTACATTTGTTTGTAAAGTTGGAATAAACCCCATACCACCCCCTGCTCTATAAGACAAAGAAGGAAATAAAGATGTGACACGTTTCCTTTTCCATTACTTACCCTAGGACCTTAAATCTCGGGACGAGATTCTTTTATGGAGGGAAGGATGTAACACCCTGGTGTTACTAGCACTAAAACTTGAGCATAACATCATGTGCATTGACATTTCATGTGTTTGTTACACCTAGAATGCATTCACTAGGTAAAAATTTCAAACAAGTTGTGATGAGGTGACTTAATGTGTGATTAACCCTAGGGTAGGGCACTTGACCCTGGAATTAGGGCCCATGGATGAAAGTGAAGCCCAAATAAGTAAAAATCTCAAGAGTCATTAGGAATGTTCACAAGATATCAAAGTTGATGAACATTAGTGGCACAAAAACCTTAATGTGCCCAAACCCTAGAAAACCCTAATTGGAAACCCTAGGGGGTTAAATGCAAATTTTAGGCACTTTTGGACCAAAGTGCAAATATCAAAGTGATAGAACACCACAAACTAAGTAACTTTCATATTAAAAGATTTCCAAGTGGTATGATGAAGTTTGGACTTATTTGCAAAAGGGTCACATGAGTACTATGTGACTAAGTCTGAAATTCAGTGTGTTGAAGTCATCTTTGGAGCTCTATATCTCTAAATTTACAAGGATTTTGCCCTAGGCTAATACATCAAATTTAATACATCAAATTTATAAAGCTATGATAGGACTATTACTTTGCTTAAGTGATTAAGCATTAGTGACATGCAAAATTTGGAGATAAATGGACCTGAAGTCTGGCTATCACACACCCCTGAAGCTGGACTTTGACTGACAGTAAACTGGGATAGATTTTGAGGGCGATTTTGAGTAAGATCCAATGGAAGTTTGATTATGGCTGCTATAACAAAATCAAAGCTGGTTTGTAGGAGATTAACTTTGCTACAGACCAATTAGAGGGTTGCCACATAAAAATTTGTGAAAATCACGCCTGAAAATGCTCTGTCAGTCGCTCTGAATGGAGTTCTGATGGTACAGTACTGAAAAAGATTAGCAGATGCAGTGTACCTCGCCGCTGGTGACCCCACGCTTGGATTCACGCTGGCTGCCACGATTCGTGCCTCGGATAAGTGGACTACGCTCGGCAGTGAAAAGATCTTCACCGTGGATGAGTTTGGGGCAATGTGGCCGCCTTGTCGCTGTACCCACTTGTCGGTGACGTGGCTGCGCGGTCGTCGCCGTGGCTGCCACAGTTCATTCGGTCGCGCCACGCTTTAGGCTGTTTTACCATGTCGCTTTGAGCCATGGAGGCTAACTAGCGATAACCGTATGCCTTTGTCCAGTGAACGCCGCGGTAGATCGCCGCGGTGACTCATCCCCTCTCTCCAGTCGCTAGCACCCTTTCTTCAAATTGGACACCACCGCAGATGGAGTCTATAAATTGCTGCCCCAGTGAGCTCCGCTAGGTTATTGCGCATCCAAAGCACTAGCTCTTGCCTCCGATTGTCCACCAGAGCCTCCCAATTTCCCATTTCCCCCAAATCGGCCAGAACGCCGCCGTGAAACACCTCACCATGGCCAGACGTCTATGGGTTAGTTCATGTCCTTCTGTGTGATGTTCTAGCCTCCCTCATGTCTCCTGCTGCTCACAAACCTGTTCGATTGAACTAGATAGCCTTGAATCGCCTAGAACACATTGGTTCGTCTCCGCTTTCGCTGTCGTCGTGGACAGTGAGATTTCGGCCCAGATTAATGCAATTAGTTGAGGGATTAGTGTCGCCAAGGGTGGAATTAGGCGTCAGTCAAGCTAGGGCGCTGGTCATTGAGTGTCTTGGCCGATACAGGTTCGCCGAAAGGCGTGCTCACCGGCGATCACCATCGGGGACTGGAGTTTGCGAAGATAAGAAAGAGGAAGGGTCTAAGTGCAAACGTCAGTAAGACGAGGAAATAGTGCCCAGGGTTCTTTACTGTTTATTCAAAACACCTAGGTCCTTTGTGTAAAGCCACCAACACGGGCGCGCGCGCGAGCGCGTTTCGCCTGGGCATGGGCCGACTTGGGCTAGTTTCGGCCCACCACTGTTCATCATTTTTCCTTTTTTTGCCAGGCTTAGGGAAGAAGCTGCACCACCAACTGAGACTCCACCTGTCGGGAATTGTTTTTATTTTGACATCTGTGGAACAGATCCCGAATCCCCTACAACACAATGCAAGCCTCGGTGCATTTACCTTTCCTTGTGATTTAAAACTCTTTATCACTTGAACGATGCATTAGGTGATAGGAGTTGAGTGCTACACAATTGCTGCATTTCCTTCCTTGAAGTTGACTACCATTCCTTGATTACCAGTTTTATTAAAAGGTTTTCTGGTGCTTAGTCTTGAGAGCACCTAGAGGGGGGGGGGGGGTGAATAGGTGATCCTGTAACACTTCAAAACTTAAGCCACAAAACTTGGTTAATCGTTAGCATAATAATTGCCAAGTGGCTATAGAGGAATCCTCAACAAAACACAATAACCAACAAGGATCAATCACAGAGATGGCACGGTGGTTATCCCGTGGTTCGGCCAAGACCAACGTTTGCCTACTCCACGTTGTGGCGTCCCAACGGACGAGGGTTGCAATCAACCCCTATCAAGCGGTCCAAAGACCTACTTGAATACCACAGTGTTTTGTTTGCTTTTTCTCAATCCCGTTTGCGAGGAATCTCCACAACTTGGAGCCTCTCGCCCTTACACTTGAAATTCACAAAGAACACGGAGCAAGGGAGGGATTAGCAACGCACACAAGACACAAGAATCAGAGTGTCAACACGCACACAAATCGCAACAAGAGCTCGCAACACGACTCAATGAGTTCACAACTCCACAAGAGCTCTATATGCTATCACAATGAAACAAATGCGCGAAATCTATGTCTTGGTGCTTAGAAATGTTGTAGGAATGCTTGATGTACTCCTCCATGCGCCAAGGGGTCCCTTTTATAGCCCCAAGGCAGCTAGGAGCCGTTGGGAGCAATCTTGGAAGGCTGATCTTGCCTTCTGTCGACTGGCGCACTGGACAGTCCGGTGCACACCGGACACTGTCCAGTGCCCGATTTCCTTCCTTAAATAGCGAAGCCGACCATTGGCAGCCTGAGAGCCGTTGGCGCACCAGACATGTCCGGTGCACACCGGACAGTCCGGTGCCCCCTTCTAGCCGTTGGCTCGGCCACGTGTCCCGCGCAGATCGCGCGGCCGACCGTTGGCCCGGCCGACCGTTGGCTCACCGGACAGTCCGGTGCACACCGGACAGTCCGGTGAATTATAGCCGTACGTCGCCGGTGAATTCCCGAGAGCGGCCAGTTCGCTCAAACCAGCCTGGCGCACCGGACACTGTCCGGTGCTCCCAGACTCAGCAGATTCTTGGCTGCTCGAGCCAAGACATTTCCAATTGGATTTTTTCCTGTTTCCAGCACTTAGACACAATACATTAGTCCATAAAACAATGTACTAAGTCTGAGAAACATACCTTTATCCTTGATTTGTACTTTGTCCACCTCTTTACACTTAGGCACTTGTGTTGGACACTAAATCACCAAAACACTTAGAAATGGCCCAAGGGCACATTTCCCTTTCAATCTCCCCCTTTTTGGTGATTTATGCCAACACAACATAAAGCATGTAGAACAAGTACAAAAACAATTCAAATTAGAACTCAAAATTGTTTTGATTCAATTTGACATATATGGATCACTCTATGCCACCACTTGGTTTGTTTTTGCAAATCAAAACTCAAATTCCTATCTCTAAGTCAAAACCACTTGTAGAGACATAAAGAGAGGTTTTCCAAAGAAATTTGATCAAGGATTTCAAAAACTCCCCCTTTTTCCCATAATCAACACTTCTCCCCACAAGAGGCCAACTTTTGACATAAAAGACAATAAAAGAGTTTTGACAAACCAAAAGCTCTAATCTATTATTTTTAAAATTTCTCAAGTGGTAGCTGATCCATTTATTGCTTTGGCCTTTATTTTCTCCCCCTTTGGCATCAAGCACCAAAACGGGATCAATCTTGGCCCTTTAACCCCATTGCCTCACCAAAATTTTCAAATAAGAACACAAAGGCAATAGGAGTATAAAGATGAACTTGGAAAAGTTACTCTTTCTCATCGGAGTGCAGTGGAAGTCTTGCAAGGTCCAAGTCCACCTTTTCCCTTTCAATTCTCCTTGGAGACTAAAACAACCAAACTCAAGTACATGGTTAGTCTCAAAGGGTCAAGTTGTAGCACAGCTCCCCCTAAATATGTGCATCACTTGCAAAAAGGACTTGTGAGGTCCAGGGAGTGTTTGTACAACTTGAGCACCACAATAAGCAACAGAATGCAGAATGAACATGATCAAAGGCATAAACACATGTATGCTATAATTCAATCCAAGTTCCGCGAATCTAAGATATTGAGCTCACTACGCAGCCTGCAAAAGGTCTTCTCATCTAGAGGCTTGGTAAAGATATCGGCTAGCTGGTTCTCGGTGCTAACATGAAACACTTCGATATCTCCCTTTTGCTGGTGGTCTCTCAAAAAGTGATGCCGGATGTCAATGTGCTTTGTGCGGCTGTGCTCAACAGGATTTTCCGCTATTCGGATAGCACTCTCATTATCACATAGGAGTGAGACTTTGCTCAGATTGTAGCCAAAGTCCCTGAGGGTTTGCCTCATCCAAAGTAGTTGCGCACAACACTGTCCTGCGGCAACGTACTCGGCCTCAGCGGTGGATAGGGCAACGGAGGTTTGTTTCTTAGAGTTCCATGACACCAGGGACCTTCCTAAGAATTGGCACGTCCCCGATGTACTCTTCCTATCGACCTTACATCCAGCATAGTCGGAATCTGAGTACACAATCAAGTCAAAGTTAGACCCCTTTGGATACCAGATCCCGAAGCAAGGCGTAGCGACTAAATATCGAAGAATTCGCTTCACAGCCACTAAGTGACACTCCTTAGGATCGGATTGAAATCTAGCACACATGCATACGCTAAGCATAATATCCGGTCTATTAGCACATAAATAAAGCAAAGAACCTATCATGGACCGGTATGCTTTTTGATCAACGGACTTACCTCCTTTGTTGAGGTCGGTGTGTCCGTCGATTCCCATCGGCGTCTTTGCGGGCTTGGCGTCCTTCATCCCAAACCTCTTTAGCAAATCTTGTGTGTACTTCGTTTGGGAGATGAAAGTGTCGTCCTTGAGTTGCTTCACTTGGAACCCAAGGAAGTAGTTCAACTCGCCCATCATCGACATCTCGAATTTCTGCGTCATCACCCTGCTAAACTCTTCACAAGACTTTTGATTAGTAGAACCAAATATTATGTCATCGACATAAATTTGGCACACAAAAAGATCACCATCGCAAGTCTTAGTAAAAAGAGTTGGATCGGCTTTCCCGACCTTGAAAGCATTAGCAATTAAAAAGTCTCTAAGGCATTCATACCATGCTCTTGGGGCTTGCTTAAGTCCATAGAGCGCCTTAGAGAGCTTACACACGTGGTCGGGGTACCGTTCATCCTCAAAGCCAGGGGGTTGCTCCACGTACACCTCCTCCTTGATCGGCCTGTTGAGGAAAGCGCTCTTCACATCCATTTGGTACAACCTGAAGGAATGGTGAGCGGCATATGCTAGCAAGATACGAATTGATTCTAGCCTAGCCACGGGAGCAAAAGTCTCCTCAAAGTCCAAACTTGCGACTTGGGCATAACCTTTTGCCACAAGCCGAGCCTTGTTCCTTGTCACCACCCCGTGCTCGTCCTGTTTGTTGCGGAACACCCACTTGGTTCCCACAACATTTTGCTTGGGGCGAGGCACCAGTGTCCAAACTTCATTGCGCTTGAAATTGTTGAGTTCCTCCTGCATGGCCAACACCCAGTCCGGATCTAGCAAGGCCTCTTCTACCCTGAAAGGCTCAATAGAAGAGACAAAAGAGTAATGCTCACAAAAATTAACTACTCTTGAACGAGTAGTTACTCCCTTGCTAATATCACCCAAAATTTGGTCGACGGGATGATCCCTTTGGATCGTCGCTCGAACTTGGGTTGGAGGTGCCTGAGGTGCTTCTTCCTCTTCAATTTGAACATCCTATGCTCCCTCTTGATCATGCGCCTCCACTTGAGGTACCTGTTCGTCATCCTAGGTTGGGGGATGCACCATAGTTGAGGAAGACAGTTGATCTTGCTCCAACTGTTCCTGAGGCCGTACATCTCCAATTGCCATGGTGCGTATCGCGGCCGTTGGAACGTCTTCTTCATCTACATCATCAAGATCAACAACTTGCTCTCTTGGAGAGCCATTAGTCTCATCAAATACAACGTCGCTAGAGACTTCAACCAAACCCAATGATTTGTTGAAGACCCTATACGCCTTTGTATTTGAATCATAACCTAATAAAAACCCTTCTACGACTTTGGGAGCAAATTTGGAATTCCTACCCTTCTTCACTAGAATGTAGCATTTACTCCCAAATACACGAAAGTACGATACATTGGGTTTGTTACCAGTTAGCAGCTCGTATGAGGTCTTCTTGAGGAGGCGGTGAAGGTAGACCCTGTTGATGGCGTGGCAAGCCGTGTTCACGGCTTCCGACCAAAAGCACTCGGGGGTCTTGAACTCTCCAAGCATAGTCCTCGCCATATCTATGAGCGTCCTGTTCTTCCTCTCTACCACACCATTTTGCTGAGGTGTGTAGGGAGCGGAGAACTCGTGCTTGATCCCCTCCTCCTCAAGGAACTCCTCCACTTGAAGATTCTTGAATTCGGACCCGTTGTCGCTCCTCATCTTCTTCACCTTGAGCTCAAACTCATTTTGAGCTCTCCTTAGGAAGCGCTTGAGGGTCCCTTGTGTTTCAGACTTATCCTACAAAAAGAACACCCAAGTGAAGCGGGAAAAGTCATCAACAATAACTAGACCATACTTACTTCCTCCTATGCTCAGATAGGCGACGGGTCCGAAGAGGTCCATATGCAGTAGCTCCAGAGGTCTTGACGTGGTCATCACATTCTTGCTGTGATGTGCTCCTCCCACTTGTTTACCTGCTTGACAAGCTGCACAAGGTCTATCTTTTTCGAAATGAACATTGGTTAGACCTATCACGTGTTCTCCCTTTAGAAGCTTGTGGAGGTTCTTCATCCCCACATGTGCTAAGCGGCGATGCCACAACCAGCCCATGCAAGTCTTAGCCATTAAGCATGCATCTAGACCGGCCTCTTCTTTTGCAAAATCAACTAAGTAAAGTTTGCCGTCTAGTACACCCTTAAAAGCTAGTGAACCATCACATCTTCTAAAGACAGACACATCTACATTTGTAAATAGACAGTTATATCCCATATTGCATAGTTGACTAACAGATAGCAAATTGTATCCTAGAGACTCTACTAAAAACACATTAGAGATAGAGTGCTCATTTGAGATTGCAATTTTACCTAACCCTTTTACCTTGCCTTGATTCCCATCACCGAATATTATTGAATCTTGGGAATCCTTATTCTTGACGTAGGAGGTGAACATCTTCTTCTTCCCCGTCATATGGTTTGTGCATCCGCTGTCGATAATCCAGCTTGAACCCCCGGATGCATAAACCTGCAAGGCAAATTTAGGCTTGGGTGTTAGGTACCCAACTCATGTTGGGTCCTACAAGGTTAGCACAAATATCCTTAGGGACCCAAATGCAAGTTTTGTCTCCCTTGCATCTTGCCCCTAATTTTCTAGCAACTATCTTCCTATCCTTTCTACAAATAGCAAAAGAAGCATTTAAAGCATGATATATTGTAGAAGGTTCATTTACTTTCCTAGGAACATTAACAACATTTCTCCTAGGCATATTATGAACAACATTTCTCCTACCAACATTTCTATCATGCACATAAGAAGAACTAGAAGCAAACATGGCATGAGAATCAAAGGCATTATATGCATTACAACTCCTATAAGCATTTCTAGATTGTCTCCTATCATGGTACATAAAGGCATGGTTCTTTTGCACACTACTAGCCATAGGGGCCTTCCCTTTCTCCTTGGCGGAGATGGGAGCCTTATGGCTTGTCAAGTTCTTGGCTTCCCTCTTGTAACCAAGTCCATCCTTAATTGAGGGGTGTCTACCAATCGTGTAGGCATCCCTTGCAAATTTTAGCTTGTCAAATTCATTCTTGCTAGTCTTAAGTTGGGCATTAAGACTAGCTAATTCCTCATTTAATTTGGAAATTGAAACTAAATGATCACTACAAGCATCAATGTCAAAATCTTTACACCTATTACAAGTTTCAACAATTTCTACACAAGAATTAGATTTACTAGCTACTTCTAGTTTAGCATTTAAATCATCATTAAAACTTTTTAACGTAGCAATAGTTTCATGACAAGAAGATAATTCACTAGAGAGCATTTTATTTCTTTTAATTTCTAGAGCAAGAGACTTTTGTGCTTCTACAAATTTATCATGTTCTTCATACAACAAATCCTCTTGTTTTTCTAAAAGCATATTCTTATCATTCAAGGCATCAATTAATTCATTAATTTTGTCTACCTTGGTTCTATCTAGGCCCTTAAACAAACATGAATAATCTATTTCATCCTCATCACTAGATTCGTCCTCACTTGAAGAAGCATAAGTAGAGTTTTGAGTACATACCTTCTTCTCTCTTGCCATAAGGCATGTGTGACGCTCGCTTGGAAAGAGGGCCGATTTGTTGAAGGCGGTGGCGGCGAGTCCCTCATTGTCAGAGTCGGAAGAGGAGCAATCCGAATCCCACTCCTTGCCTAGATGCGCCTCGCCTTTTGCCTTCTTATACTTCTTCTTCTTCTCCCTCTTGTTCCCTTGTTCCTGATCACTATCATTGTCAGGACAGTTAGCAATAAAATGACCAAGCTTACCGCATTTGAAGCATGAGCGCTTCCCCTTGGCTTTGGTCTTGCTTGGCTGTCCCTTGCGACCCTTAAGCACCGTCTTGAATCTTTTGATGATGAGGGCCATCTCTTCATCATTAAGTCCGGCCGCCTCGATCTGTGCCACCTTGCTAGGTAGCGCCTCCTTGCTTCTTGTTGCCTTGAGAGCAAGGGGTTGCGGCTCGTTGATCGGACCATTCAAGGCGTCGTCCACGTACCTCGCCTCCTTGATCATCATTCGCCCGCTAACGAATTTTCCGAGGACTTCTTCGGGCGACATTTTGGTGTACCTAGGATTCTCACGAATATTATTCACCAAATGAGGATCAAGAACGGTAAAGGACCTTAGCATCAGTCGGACGACATCGTGGTCCGTCCATCGCGTGCTTCCGTAGCTCCTTATTTTGTTGATAAGGGTCTTGAGCCGGTTGTATGTTTGAGTTGGCTCCTCGCCCCTTATCATCGCAAACCTTCCAAGCTCGCCCTCTACCAACTCCATTTTGGTGAGCAAGGTGACGTCGTTCCCCTCATGAGAGATCTTGAGGGTGTCCCAGATCTGCTTGGCATTGTCCAAGCCGCTCACCTTGTGATACTCGTCCCTGCACAAAGAGGCTAGCAACACAGTAGTAGCTTGTGCATTTTTATGAATCTGTTCATTAATAAACACAGGGCTATCTGAGCTATCAAATTTCATTCCACTTTCCACAATCTCCCAAATGCTTGGATGGAGAGAAAACAAGTGAGTACGCATTTTGTGGCTCCAAAATCCGTAGTCCTCTCCATCAAAGTGAGGGGGCTTGCCAAGTGGAATGGGGAGCAATTGAGCATTTGAGCTATGCGGAATGCGCGAATAATCGAAAGAAAAGTTTGAGTTAACCGTCTTTCGTCTGTCGTAGTCGTCGTTGTCCTTTTGGGAGGAGGAAGATTCGTCGCTGTCGTAGTAGACAATTTCCTTGATGCGCCTTGTCTTCTTCTTCCTCCCGTCTTTTCTTTTGTGGCCCGAGCCTGAGTCGGTGGGCCTGTCATCATTTGGCTCGTTGATGAAGGACTCCTTCTCCTTGTCGTTGATCACCATCCCCATGCCCTTAGGATCCATCTCTTCGGGCGGTTAGTCCATTTCTTGAAGAGAACGGCTCCGATACCAATTGAGAGCACCTAGAGGGGGGGGGTGAATAGGTGATCCTGTAACACTTCAAAACTTAAGCCACAAAACTTGGTTAATCGTTAGCACAATAATTGCCAAGTGGCTATAGAGGAATCCTCAACAAAACACAATAACCAACAAGGATCAATCACAGAGATGGCATGGTGGTTATCCCGTGGTTCGGCCAAGACCAACGCTTGCCTACTCCACGTTGTGGCGTCCCAACGGACGAGGGTTGCAATCAACCCCTCTCAAGCGGTCCAAAGACCTACTTGAATACCACAGTGTTTTGTTTGCTTTTTCTCAATCCCGTTTGCGAGGAATCTCCACAACTTGGAGCCTCTTGCCCTTACACTTGAAATTCACAAAGAACACGGAGCAAGGGAGGGATTAGCAACGCACACAAGACACAAGAATCAGAGTGTCAACACGCACACAAATCGCAACAAGAGCTCGCAACACGACTCAATGAGTTCACAACTCCACAAGAGCTCTATATGCTATCACAATGAAACGAATGCGCGAAATCTATGTCTTGGTGCTTAGAAATGTTGTAGGAATGCTTGATGTACTCCTCCATGCGCCAAGGGGTCCCTTTTATAGCCCCAAGGCAGCTAGGAGCCGTTGGGAGCAATCTTGGAAGGCTGATCTTGCCTTCTGTCGACTGGCGCACCGGACAGTCCGGTGCACACCGGACACTGTCCGGTGCCCGATTTCCTTCCTTAAATAGCGAAGCCGACCATTGGCAGCCTGAGAGCCGTTGGCGCACCGGACATGTCCGGTGCACACCGGACAGTCCGGTGCCCCCTTCTAGCCGTTGGCTCGGCCACGTGTCCCGCGCAGATCGCGCGGCCGACCGTTGGCCCGGCCGACCGTTGGCTCACCGGACAGTCCGGTGCACACCGGACAGTCCGGTGAATTATAGCCGTACGTCGCCGGTGAATTCCCGAGAGCGGCCAGTTCGCTCAAACCAGCCTGGCGCACCGGACACTGTCCGGTGCACCACCAGACACTGTCCGGTGCACCACCGGACAGTCCGGTGCTCCCAGACTCAGCAGATTCTTGGCTGCTCGAGCCAAGACATTTCCAATTGGATTTTTCCTGTTTCCAGCACTTAGACACAATACATTAGTCCATAAAACAATGTACTAAGTCTGAGAAACATACCTTTATCCTTGATTTGTACTTTGTCCACCTCTTTACACTTAGGCACTTGTGTTGGACACTAAATCACCAAAACACTTAGAAATGGCCCAAGGGCACATTTCCCTTTCAAGTCTTGCTTTAGAAAACAGAAATGTTTTGGTTTTAATAAAAGATGATGCTTCAAATGGAATGGGATGTTTTCAAAAATAAAACTTGATGGTGGATCCATCATGGCCATGATGGGTTCAACATCGGACAAGATGTACCTCTGTCAGGTACCAATTTTTGGGATTGAAAATGATAAAGATGAGACCGGGCGGGTGACTTGCACGAGAAAGAGGTCTCAATGTAGTGCCTCCATCTGGGTCGATTAAGGACCGTGTCGATGTAGGCTTACTGATTAAGGACCTTTTAACTGGCCACATGCCTCGTCATGGGTAAGCTTTGACTCGGGCAGACTAATACTAGAAAGGCCAACACGCAATGGGAGTGGAGAGATGGCGAGAGTAGCGTGTACCCTCCGTGGCAAGAGGCTGGACGGTGATGTATCTGTGCTCTCGGTTGGCATGAACCCGGTCTGGTCTTAAGAAACCGGGTGGAGAGTTGACATATGCAAGGGTTAAGTGCTACATATGTTGTGTGGTTGGAGATCCCCAACTGAGTATTAATCGATTCGGATCGCCATTACTTCTCGGACATGAAGACTTGGTCACTGCCCTACACGTAGCAATCCAGTAAAGTAAAAGGGTGATAAAAGACGGCTAGTATAGGCCATGTGTTTGAACTAGGGTAGAAAGAACTCTAGATTCAGGTAATGACTTAACTTGCTAATAAAACTGAATTTTAAGGATCCACTGTTAGTAAGCCTTTCTGCAAACAGAGTCTTTGATTCTTGAATAGCCTTACCTTGATTCCCTCAAGCCAGCTGTCGGGGACCATAATTAGGGGTACCCTCAAGGCTCCTAATTCTCAGCTGGTAACCCCCATCAGCATAAAGCTGCAAAGGCCTGATGGGTGCGATTAAGTCAGGGATCAGTCCATTCAAGGGACTCGATCACGCCTCGCCTGAGCCTAGCCTCGGACAAGGGCAGCCGACCCCGGAGGATTTCCGTCTCGCCCGAGGCCTCCCTCCAGCGGCGAACATATTTCCGGCTTGCCCGAGGCCTTGTCTTCGCCAAGAAGCAACCCTGACCAAATCGCCGCACCGACCGACCAAACCGCGGGAGCATTTAATGCAAAGGTGGCCTGACACCTTTATCCTGACGCGCGCCCCCCAGCCGGCAGAGCCGAAGTGACCGCCGTCACTTCGTCGCTCCACTGACCGGCCTGACAGAAGGACAGCGCCGCCTGTGCCACTCCGGCTGCGGTGGCACTTGACAGAGTGGGACTGACAGGCAGACAGGCCCGGCCGAAGGCTCCATAGGAAGCTCCGCTTCGCCCGACCCCAGGGCTCGGACTCGGGCTAAGTCCCGGAAGACGACGAACTCCGCCAGACCCCAGGGCTCGGACTCGGGCTAAGTCCCGGAAGACGACGAACTCCGCCCGACCCAGGGCTCGGACTCGGGCTAAGTCCCGGAAGACGGCGAACTCCGCTCCGCCCGACCCAGGGCTCGGACTCGGGCTAAGTCTCGGAAGACGGCGAACTCCGCCCGACCCAGGGCTCGGACTCGGGCTAAGTCCTAGAAGATGACGATCTCCGCCTCGCCCGACCCAGGGCTCGGACTTGGGCTCGGCCCCAGAAGACGACGAACTCCGCTTTGCCCGACCCTAGGGCTCGGACTTCGCCCCGGCACCAGCCGGCAATCTCCGCCTCGCCCGAACCTGGGGCTCGGACCCGACCTCGGCCACGGAAGACAGACTCGACCTCGGCTTCGGAGGAGCTTCCACATCGCCCAACCTAGGGCGCAGACCATCCACGTCAACAGGAGGCGCCATCATCACCCTACCCCGAGCTGACTCGGGCCGCAGGGAACAAGACCGGCGTCCCATCTGGCTCGCTCCGCCAGATAGGCAATGATGGCGCCCCACATGCTCTGTGACGACGGCGGCTCTCAGCCCCCTTACGGAAGCAAGAGGACGTCAGCAAGGACTCAACCGCTCCGACAGCTATCCCTCCGCCAGGCTCCATCGCTCCTCCGACGACCACGACATCACACCAGCTGGGTGCCAAGATCTCTCCGGCTGCCACGACGGCATGTACTTAGGGCGCTAGCTCTCCTCCGCTAGACACATAGCACTCTGCTATACCCCCCATTGTACACCTGGATCCTCTCCTTACGCCTATAAAAGGAAGGACCAGGGCCCTCTTAGAGAAGGTTGGCCGCGCGGGGACGAGGACGAGACACGCGCTCGCTCGAAGCCGCTCGCTCCCTCTCCCGCGTGGACGCTTGTAACCCCCTACTGCAAGCGCACCCGACTTGGGCGCGGGACGAACACGAAGGCCGCGAGACTCCCACGTCTCTCACGCCGGTCTCCGGCCGCCTCGCTCTCCCCCCTTCGCGCTCGCCCTCACGCTCGACCCATCTGGGCTGGGGCATGCAGCGACATTCACTCGTCGGCTTAGGGACCCCCCGGTCTCAGAACGCCAACAGTTGGCGCGCCAGGTAGGGGCCTGCTGCGTGTTGACGAACAGCTTCCCGTCAAGCTCCAGATGGGCAGTCTCCAGCAACCTCTCCAACCCGGGACGATGCTCCGTTTCGGGAGTCTTGAGTTCATGTCCCTCGACGGCAGCTACGACATGATACTCCTTCCACCGCCGCGCGACAACGACAGTGGCGGCCGACAGCCCGCCCGCCGGCGGCGGAATCGACGACGTCTTCCCCGCATGGTGGAAGAACGACCTTCGAGCTCACCCCGTCCTCTCCCCTGCCGACGGAGGAGGAGGCGGGGCAACCAAGGCCAAGCAGGAGATAGCGCCTCGTCGGCTGTCGAGTGAGTCGACGGCCCCAGCACCCCAACGGGGGGCGCACCGGGCGTCGACCTCGCGTTTGAGACGAAGGCGAGCGCCATCTCCCCACGACATGCCAACCCCGAGCAAGCGGACGACGCCAGCACGCTCGCGAAAAGCTTGCTGGACGTCACCCTCGTACCTGAGACGACGGCGCAGTTAGTCCCCGACGTGACCTCATCGCCGCCCGTCGACCAAAAGGTACCGACCGATTCCCATCCCACGTCTTTCGGATTCAGCCTCGACCCGCCTAGCGGCCCCGCTTTGGCGGGCGCTCTTGTAGAGGCGAGTCCAAGCCCTCTGGGGTTTCGTATGCGGTCACCTTGGGACCGGCTGACGGACGTCTCGACCTACGGGCCCTCTGGGTCCGAGGAAGACGGCGAACCCAGCGTCTGTTGGGATTTTTCTGGACTTGGCAACCCCAGCGCCATGCGGGACTTCATGACCGCATGCGACTACTGCCTTTCCGACTGTTCCGACGGTAGCCGTAGCCTCGGCGACGAGGACTGCGGCCCAAGTCGCGAATGCTTCCACGTCGATCTAGGGGGTCCCTTCGAAGGCAACCATCTCGGCATGCCGGAGGAAGGTGACCTCCCTAGGCCGGTGCCTCGCGTTGACATCCCACGGGAGCTAGCTGTGGTCCCCGTTCAGGCGGGGGGACATGACCCACAGCTCAAGCAAATCCGCGGGGTGCAGGCCAGGCTCGACGAGGGAGCAGGAGCGCTTGAGCCGATCCGTCGGGGCGTCGGGCAGGCATGGGCGGGCCAACCTCCGGCCGAGGAAATACGTCATCTACCCCAGGGCTTCCAGCACTGCATCACCGATGACATCAGGGTCAGGCCACCACCCGCATCCAGTGGGGTCGGCCAGAACCTGGCGGCAGCAGCAATGCTTCTTCGCGCGATGCCGAAACCATCAACCACCGAGGGGCGGCGAATCCAGGGGGAGCTCAAGAATCTCCTGGAAGGCGCCGCGGTCCGACGGGCCGAGAGCTCTGCCTCCCGAAGGCAGGGGTACCCCTCGGAACCTCATGCCGCGACTTCCCGATTCATGCGGGAAGCCTCGGTCTACACCGGGCGCACGCGCAACACCGCGCCTGCGGCCCCGGGTCGCCTCGGCAACGAGCACCATCACCGCGACCGCCGGGCCCACCTCGACGAGAGGGTGCGCCGAGGCTACCACCCTAGGTGTGGGGGACGCTACGACAGCGGGGAGGATCGGAGTCCCTCGCCCGAACCACCCGGTCCGCAAGCCTTCAGCTGAGCCATCCGACGGGCGCCGTTCCCGACCCGGTTCCGACCCCCGACTACTATCGCAAAGTACTCGGGGGAGACGAGACCGGAACTGTGGCTCGCGGACTACCGTCTGGCCTGCCAACTGGGTGGAACGGACAATGACAACCTCATCATCCGCAACCTCCCGCTGTTCCTCTCCGACACCGCTCGTGCCTGGTTGGAGCACCTGCCTCCGGGTCAGATCTCCAACTGGGACGACCTAGTCCAAGCTTTCGCCGGCAATTTCCAGGGCACGTACATGCGCCCCGGGAATTCCTGGGACCTCCGAAGCTGCCGACAGCAGCCGGGAGAGTCTCTCCGAGACTACATCCGGCGATTCTCGAAGCAGCGCACCGAGCTGCCCAACATCACCGACTCGGATGTCATCGGCGCGTTCCTCGCTGGCACCACCTGCCGCGACCTGGTGAGCAAGCTGGGTCGCAAGACCCCCACCAGGGCGAGCGAGATGATGGACATCGCCACCAAGTTCGCCTCCGGCCAGGAGGCGGTCGAGGCTATCTTCCGAAAGGACAAGCAACCCCAGGGCCGCTCATCGAAAGATACTCCCGAGGCGTCAACTCAGCGTGGCGCCAAGAAGAAGGGCAAGAAGAAGTCGCAAGCGAAATGCAACGCCGTCGACGCGGACCTTGTCGCTGCCGCCGAGTACAAGAACCCTCGAAAGCCCCCCGGAGGTGCCAACCTCTTCGACAAGATGCTCAAGGAGCCGTGCCCCTATCACCAGGGGCCCGTCAAGCACACCCTTGAGGAGTGTGTCCTGCTTTGGCGCCACTTCCACAGGGCCGGGCCACCCGCGGAGGTTGGCAAGGCCCGCGACGACGACAAGAAGGAAGATCACCAGGCAGGAGAGTTCCCCGAGGTCCACGACTGCTTCATGATCTATGGTGGGCAAGCGGCGAACGCCTCGGCTCGGCACCGCAAGCAAGAGCGCCAGGAGGTCTGCTCGGTGAAGGTGGCGGCGCCAGTCTATCTAGACTGGTCCGACAAGCCCATCACCTTCGACCGAGACGATCACCCCGACCATGTGCCGAGCCCGGGGAAATACCCGCTCGTTGTCGACCCCGTCATCGGCGACGTCAGGCTCACCAAGGTCCTCATGGACGGAGGTAGTAGCCTCAACATCATCTACGCCGAGACCCTCGGACTCCTGCGTGTCGATCTGTCCTCCATCCGGGCAGGCACTGCGCCCTTCCATGGGATCATTCCCGGGAAGCGCGTCCAGCCCCTCGGACAACTCGACCTTCCCGTCTGCTTCGGAATGCCCTCCAACTTCCGAAGGGAGACCCTGACGTTCGAGGTGGTTGGGTTCCGAGGAACCTACCACGCGGTACTGGGGAGGCCATGCTACGCGAAGTTCATGGCCGTCCCTAACTACACCTACCTGAAGCTCAAGATGCTGGGCCCCAACGGGGTCATCACCGTCGGCCCCACGTACAAACACGCGTTCGAATGCGACGTGGAGTGCGTGGAGTACGCTGAGGCCCTCGCCGAGTCCGAGGCCCTCATCGCCGACCTAGAGAGCCTCTCTAAGGAGGTGCCAGACGTGAAGCGTCATGCCGGCAACTTCGAGCCAGCGGAGACGGTTAAGTCCGTCCCCCTCGACTCCAGCGGCGACGCCTCCAAGCAGACCCGGATCGGCTCCGGGCTCAATCCCAAATAGGAAGCAGTGCTCGTCGACTTTCTCCGTGCGAACGCCGACGTGTTCGTGTGGAGTCCCTCGGACATGCCCGGCATACCGAGGGATGTCGCCGAGCACTCGTTGGACATCCGAGCCGGAGACCGACCCGTCAAGCAGCCTCTGCGCTGATTCGACGAGGAGAAGCGCAGAGCCATAGGCGAGGAGATCCACAAGCTAATGGCGGCAGGGTTCATCAAAGAGGTATTCCATCCCGAATGGCTTGCCAACCCTGTGCTTGTGAGAAAGAAAGGGGGGAAATGGCGGATGTGTGTAGACTACACTGGTCTCAACAAAGCATGTCCGAAGGTTCCCTACCCTCTGCCTCGCATCGACCAAATCGTGGATTCCACTGCTGGGTGCGAAACCCTGTCTTTCCTCGATGCCTACTCAGGGTATCATCAAATCAGGATGAAAGAGTCCGACCAGCTCGTGACTTCTTTCATCACCCCCTTCGGCATGTACTGCTATGTCACCATGCCGTTCGGCTTGAGGAAGGCGGGCACGACGTACCAGCGGTGCATGAACCATGTGTTCGGCGAACACATTGGCCGCACGGTCGAGGCCTACATCGATGACATCGTAGTCAAGACGAGGAAAGCCTCCGACCTCCTTTCCGACCTTGAAGCGACATTGCGTCAAGCTCAATCCCGAAAAGTGTGTTTTTGGGGTACCCCGAGGCATGCTCTTGGGATTCATCGTCTCCGAGCGGGGCATCGAAGCCAACCCGGAGAAGATCGCAGCCATCACCAGCATGGGGCCCATCAAGGACTTGAAAGGCGTATAGAGAGTCGTGGGATGTCTCGCGGCTCTGAGCCGCTTCATCTCGCGCCTCGGCGAAAGAGGTCTACCTCTATACCGCCTCTTGAGGAAGGCCGAGTGCTTCACTTGGACCCCTGAGGCCGAGGAAGCCCTCGGGAACCTGAAGGCGCTCCTCACAAAGGCGCCTATCTTGGTGCCCCCAGCTGCCGGAGAAGCCCTCCTGGTCTACGTCGCCGCGACCACTCAGGTGGTTAGCGCCGCGATTGTGGTCGAGAGGCAAGAAGAGGGGCATGCATTGCCCGTTCAGAGGCCAGTCTACTTCGTCAGCGAGGTACTGTCCGAGACCAAGATCCGCTACCCACAAGTGCAGAAACTGCTGTATGCGGTGATCCTGACACGGCGAAAGTTGTGACATTACTTCGAGTCTCATCCGGTAACTGTGGTGTCATCCTTCCCCCTGGGGGAGATCATCCAGTGCTGTGAGGCCTCGGGTAGGATTGCAAAGTGGGCGGTGGAAATCATGGGCGAAACAATCTCGTTCGCTCCTCGGAAAGCCATCAAGTCCCAGGTCTTGGCGGACTTCATGGCTGAATGGGTCGACACCTAGCTCCCAACAGTTCCGATCCAGCCGGAACTCTGGACTATGTTTTTCGACGGGTCGCTGATGAAGACAGGAGCCGGCGCAGGCCTACTCTTCATCTCGCCCCTCGGGAAGCACCTACGCTACGTGCTACGCCTCCATTTCCCGGCGTCCAACAATGTGGCCGAGTATGAGGCTCTGGTCAACGGGTTGCGGATCGCCATCGAGCTAGGGGTCCGACGCCTCGACGCTCGCGGTGACTCACAGCTCGTCATCGACCAAGTCATGAAGAACTCCCATTGCCGCGACCCGAAGATGGAGGCCTACTGCGATGAGGTTCGGCGCCTGGAAGACAAGTTCTACGGGCTCGAGCTCAACCACATCGCCCGGCGCTACAACGAGACTGCGGACGAGCTGGCTAAAATAGCCTCGGGGCGAACAACGGTTCCTCCGGACGTCTTCTCCCGGGATCTGCATCAACCCTCCGTCAAGATCGACGACACGTCCGAGCCCAAGGTACCCTCAGCTCAGTCCGAGGTACCCTCGGCTCAGTCCGAGGCACCCTCGGCTCAACCCGAGGCGCCCTCGGCTCAGTCCGAGGCACCCTCGGCTCAGTCCGAGGCACCCTCGGCTCATCTCGAGGCACCCTCAGCTCGGCCCGAGGCGCCCTCGGTTTGGCCCGAGGTACCCTCGGCCCCCGAGGGTGAGGCACTGCGCGTCGAGGAGGAGCGAAGCGGGGTCACACCTAATCGAAACTGGCAGACCCTGTACCTGCAATATCTCCACCGAGGAGAGCTACCCCTCGACCGAGCCGAGGCTTGGCGGTTGGCGCGGCGCGCCAAGTCGTTTGTCTTGCTGGGAGATGGAAAGGAGCTCTACCACCGCAGCCCCTCCGGCATCCTCCAGCGATGCATCTCCATCGCCGAAGGTCAGGAACTCCTGCGAGAGATACACTCGGGGGCTTGCGGCCATCACGCAGCGCCTCGAGCCCTTGTCGAGAATGCTTTCCGGCAAGGCTTCTACTGGCCGACGGCGGTGGCCGACGCCACTAGAATTGTCCGCACCTGCGAAGGGTGTCAGTTCTACGCAAGGCAGACCCACCTGCCCGCTCAGGCTCTGCAGACGATACCCATCACCTGGCCTTTTGCTGTGTGGGGTCTGGATCTCGTCGGCCCCTTGCAGAAGGTGCCCAGGGGCTACACGCACCTGCTGGTCGCCATCGACAAATTCTCCAAGTGGATCGAGGTCCGACCCCTGAACAGCATCAGGTCCGAGCAGGCGGTGGCGTTCTTCACCAACATCATCCATCGCTTTGGGGTCCCGAACTCCATCATCACCGACAACGGCACCCAGTTCACCGGCAGAAAGTTCCTGGACTTCTGCGAGGATCACCACATCCGGGTGGACTGGGCCGCCGTGGCTCATCCCATGACGAATGGGCAGGTGGAGCGTGCCAACGGCATGATTCTACAAGGGCTCAAGCCTCGGATCTACAACGACCTCAACAAGTTCGGCAAACGGTGGATGAAGGAACTCCCCTTGGTGGTCTGGAGTCTGAGGACAACGCCGAGCCGAGCCACGGGCTTCACGCCGTTCTTTCTAGTCTATGGGGCCGAAGCCATCTTGCCCACAGACTTAGAATACGGTTCCCCGAGGACGAGGGCCTACACCGACCAAAGCAACCAAGTTAGCCGAGAAGACTCGCTGGACCAGCTGGAGGAGGCTCGGGACAAGGCCTTGCTACACTCGGTGCAGTACCAGCAGTCCCTGCGACGCTACCACGCCCGAGGGGTCCGGTCCTGAGACCTCCAGGTGGGCGACCTGGTGCTTCGGCTGCGACAAGACACCCGTGGGCGGCACAAGCTCACGCCCCCCTGGGAGGGGCCATTCGTCATTGCCAAGGTTCTGAAGCCCGGAACGTACAAGCTGGCCAACAGTCAAGGCGAGGTCTATGGCAACGCCTGGAACATCCAACAGCTACGTCGCTTCTACCCTTAAGATGTTTTCAAGTTGATCATATACCTCGCACCCACGCAAAGTTTAGTCATCAAGGAAGGGTCGGCCTCGCCTCGGCAAAGCCCGACCCTCCCTCGGGGGCTAAAAGGGGGGGAACCCCCTCTGCGTCGAAATTTTCCTCGAAAAAAGATCTTTTTTGCCAGAATGTCTTTCGCGCTTTTTGGCTACTTCGAAAGTGGATCCTGAAAACGACGGAGTACACGTAAGCAGCCAAGGCTGACCGAGCCGAGGGACTCCTACGCCTCCGGGATACGGATACCTCACTCATCACCTTCTGCGATAAGTAACTCACGTTCGGATAAGTGATTCTGCGGACTGAACAAGTCTTCATGTTCGAAAGCTCTTCTACCGAAGTGATCCTTCGAGCCTTCTCGACTACGTCGGTGACAGAGCCCCATGGACGGGTAAGAGTGCGCGTAAGCGGCAAGGCTGACCGAGTCGAGGGACTCCTACGCCTCCGGGATACAGATACCTCACTCATCACCTTCCGCGAGAAGCAACTCTCGCTCGCACGAACATTTCTGTTACCGACAAAAGAGTCCAGATACTCGAAACAAGAGGAAAAGAGACGCAGCTTTACAACACGGCGAGGGTGTGTTTTGGCCTCGGCGGCCGCAGGAAACACACGCTACAAGACAATCCGATCCTGCAGGCTCGGGTCTTGACGCTGGAAGGGAGCAGCAGCACCCTCGGCATCGACAACACCTTCGGCGAGGTCTGACCTAGCCTCGGACGGCGACACGGTCCGAAGATCTCCACTCCGAAGGACGACGTCATCGCCACGCCCGGGCCATCGCTGCCAGGGTCTTCTCGAGAATCCGGCCCGAGCAGGCGGCTCGGCCGGTCACCCCGGGGCCTCGGCCAGCTGTCCTCTAAGGACGTCAGCCCGACCCGAGGCCTCGGCTGGTCAGTTCCGGCGTTGGTCCCGCTAACGGACGACCCGGCCAGGCTCCGGCCGACCTGGTCTTCTTTTCGAGCCAACTCTGCCTTTGTTCGTGTTGACACCGCTACCCCGGGCCTCGGCTCATCGAAGAGCGGCCGAGGGGTTCCTCTGACTAAGCAAGGGAAGCCTCGGACAACAGGGCTGACCGAGCCGAGGGACTCCTATGCCTCCGGGATACGGATACCTCACTCGTCACCTTTACACGGGGCGACTCACGCTTGGTGAAGCGGTTCAGACAACCAACAGGCAAGTCTTAGTGCTCGAAAATGAGGAAAAAACACGGCTCCGTGCCGAAAATACATACATGTTCAGGCCTCGACAGCCACAATGAACACTGGCATTCGAAATGCCATTATAAACGGAACTCCGGTTCCACCTCCGCAGGTACGAACAACCCCACTCAATGGGGGGGGGGGGGGGGTTCTGTGGAGCAACAGAAGACCGACGGACGGCTCGCCGTCGCCCGCTCCAGCAGCAGCGACGACGACCCCCTCTACGGGTGGCCAAACTGCAGCGGCGATGGCCTCAGGGCGAACGCTGCTGCAACCTTGCCCTCGCCCACGCCGACGCTCGAGGGGCGAGGACAAGTACAAAGAGTCGGAGGCCCGAAGCGCGGATGGTGGCGGTGATCCCGTCGACGACGGGGACTTCTCGAGCCGCCTCCGCCTCGGCACCGACGACAGGGGCCGTCAGCCCGCCGGCAGATCCCCACTCGGATCCTCCCGGACGAGCAGGGCACCGACCTCCCCGCGGAGGCACCGTACCGGTGCAAAGGCAGGACCGCCCCAGAACACGAACGCCGCCCTAGCAGCGCGCGACATCTTGGGCGGTCCTCCCGTGCACACGGCGCGGCAGCCGCCTTCCGGCAGGAGGGGGCACTAGGGGCCAAGCCGACGAGCCCGACGCGCTAGGGCAGATGACGCCTGCCGTCGACCGGCCCTGCGTTGTCGAAGTCCGACCCGCCCGCAGGGCCGGCGAGCGCCCTCTCCCTCGAACGCCGCAGGAGAGGGTGACCCACGAGCCCGCGCGGGAGGTAGAGCTCCGGCTCAGCCCGGCTTCCACCCCAGCGAGGGTGATGAACATCCTTGAAGCTGAGGGTGGGACCAAGATCGCAGCCCGGATTGCTTCCCCCCACCCAGGGGCTGGTGGTCACCATCTTGGGTGACCCCCGGCGAGGGGGAGCAGCCGGGCTGGCTGATGAAAATCCTTGAAGCCGAACGATGGCTGAAAGGTACCAACTCCCGCAGAGTTGTGTTCCTCCAACGACGAGGCGGAAAGATGGCGGATATCCCCCATCCGGGGGCTTGGAAGGTGGAAAGACACGATGCATAAGGGAGCGCGAAGACATGGTCGCCTTCCAAGGGGGTTACCCTCCTTTTAAAGGCGGCTCTCCCTACTTGCGTCCCCAGCCGTCATGGGCTGAGTCTTCTCCAACACACTCCAAGGTCCTCCCCTACGGCGCGGGGGCTGGGTCCCACACGTCATGCAAGCCGACTCAGAGCAGAAGAAGCCAAACCGCCGCGCGCGGTGCGTTCAACCGCCCAGCGGTTACAAGCGACCCTCCACTTTTGCCCAGACCAGCGGGCGAAAGGGTGGGCGGCCATGCAGGCGGCATGCAACCGTGCCAAGTGGGCGCGCTTCTCCGACTCCCAACACGCCCGGCATGGAGGCCCAGGCCCACGCGTCATGCAACCGGCGCGCCGAATGCTTCGTGCATGCAACTGCACCGCCACATGCGCCACCACCGCGCCTCCTCGACTGCGGAACCAATGCCGTGACTCGAGGCGGCCTAGTGCACGGCCCAGCGGCGCCAGCCTGGCGCGACGGTCAATGCGGCCAAGAATGGGCCGGCAGTAATGGCGGTGGCAGGCAGGCAGGAGCAGCGGTCGCGTCATCAACCAAGCTCACGTCCCGTCCGGGGGCACCGAGAGAACCCTCTCTCACGGCGTGAAGACAACGCGCCCGTGCTCCGTCCCTCGAACGGCTCGCACACGCGCAACGGTCGCTCCTCCAACCACTCGCCCCGTCGCATTAACTCCGCGGCGGGACAGGCGGCGTCTTTGGCAGGAGAAGCGAGCGACGCTTCGCCTTCGCCATAATGACCGCGTCAAAAGAGGTACGCCGCGTCGTTCGATTTCGTATCCTTTTCCTTTTTTCCTCTTTCTCTCTCTCGCAACAGGGACCGGGAAAGGGGGATACCCCGAAAAGGATCCTTCCCCGAGAAGGAACCGGGCTCCGAGCCCCCCTACTGATCAGAGGTTCGAAGGCTGGCCCCCCGGAAGGGTTCGACAGCCGCCTCAGATCGCGTGGGCCCTACACCCACTACTGGTCAGAGGTTTGAAGGCCGGCCTCTCGAAAGGGTTCCACGGCCGCCTCAGGCTACTCGGGCTCCGCGCCCACTACTGATCAGGGGTTCGAAGGCTGGCCCCCAAAGGGTTCACAGCCGCCTCAGACATCGAGCGAGGGATGACCATGGGTACGTTCGAACATAACCAAGGCTCGGGCTGCGCTCCCGATGTACCCTAGGACATTTCCGAGACCGGCGGGAACGATCTTGTAACGGAATCCCATCAGAGGGAGGCATCGAGCCCTCGGACCCCGTCGCCAGGGGACCGGGTCCGGCAGATCACCCGCAGGTACTTTTGGGCGTGCCTCTGGGCCCCTAGCCGATTCCTAACGAACGGGGCATGGACGTCCACTCGGATCACCCGCTTGCAGCTCACCGGAGACACCATGTTCGGCGCCCATCGAGGGCAACATGGCGCTTTCCCCCCTCCTCCTTGCGGAAAGGCGACGCAGGGGCGTATGTAAAAAAGTCGAGTCTATCCCTGATCGCCCTCTCGCCCTGTGCAGAGGCTCGGGGGTTGCTCTCGCAAACCCGGCTCCGGCCGAACCGTTGACAGCGTCAACATACCAGCCCGAGAACTTGGGACCCGACCGTACACCCGGGCTATGACCAGCTCGCATGAGGGAACGACCAGACCAGCCGAAGCGTTACGCGAGGCATTAAGACCTCGAAGGAGTGAAACCACTCCTCCGAGGCCTCGGGGGCTACACCCGGCGGGTGCGCTCAAGCGCACCCACCGGAACAAAACGCAACCGAGAAAGGCTGGTCCCCTTGCAAAAAAGTGTGACGAAAGCCTCCAAGCGAGTGCTAACACTCCCTTCAAGGCTCGGGGGCTACTGTCGGGGACCATAATTAGGGGTACCCTCAAGGCTCCTAATTCTCAGCTGGTAACCCCCATCAGCATAAAGCTGCAAAGGCCTGATGGGTGCGATTAAGTCAGGGATCAGTCCATTCAAGGGACTCAATCACGCCTCGCTCGAGCCTAGCCTCGGACAAGGGCAGCCGACCCCGGAGGATTTCCGTCTCGCCCGAGGCCCCCCTCCAGCGGCGAACATATTTCCGGCTTGCCCGAGGCCCTGTCTTCGCCAAGAAGCAACCCTGACCAAATCGCCGCACCGACCGACCAAACCGCAGGAGCATTTAATGCAAAGGTGGCCTGACACCTTTATCCTGACGCGCGCCCCCTAGCCGGCAGAGCCGAAGTGACCGCCGTCACTTCGCCGCTCCACTGACCGGCCTGACAGAAGGACAGCGCCTCCTGCGCCACTCCGGCTGCGGTGCCACTTGATAGAGTGGGACTGACAGGCAGACGGGCCCGGCCGAAGGCTCCATAGGAAGCTCCGCTTCGCCCGACCCTAGGGCTCGGACTCGGGCTAAGTCCCGGAAGACGACGAACTCTGCCCGACCCCAGGGCTCGGACTCGGGCTAAGTCCCGGAAGACGACGAACTCCGCCCGACCCAGGGCTCGGACTCGGGCTAAGTCCCGGAAGACGGCGAACTCCGCTCCGCTCGACCCAGGGCTCGGACTCGGGCTAAGTCCCGGAAGACGGCGAACTCCGCCCGACCCAGGGCTCGGACTTGGGCTAAGTCCCAGAAGACGACGATCTCCGCCTCGCCCGACCTAGGGCTCAGACTTGGGCTCAGCCCCAGAAGGCGACGAACTCCGCTTCGCCCGACCCCAGGGCTCGGACTTCGCCCCAGCACCAGCCGACAATCTCCGCCTCGCCCGAACCTGGGGCTCGGACCCGACCTCGGCCACGGAAGACAGACTCGACCTCGGCTTCGGAGGAGCTTCCACATCGCCCAACCTAGGGCGCAGACCAGCCACGTCAACAGGAGGCGCCATCATCACCCTACCCCGAGCTGACTCGGGCCGCAGGGAACAAGACCGGCGTCCCATCTGGCTCGCTCCGTCAGATAGGCAATGATGGCACCCCGCATGCTCTGTGACGACGGCGACTCTCAGCCCCCTTACGGAAGCAAGAGGACGTCAGCAAGGACTCAACCGCTCCGATAGCTGTCCCTCCGCCAGGCTCCATCGCTCCTCCGACGGCCACGACATCACACCAGCTGGGTGCCAAGATCTCTCCGGCTGCCACGACGACATGTACTTAGGGTGCTAGCTCTCCTCCGCTAGACACGTAGCACTCTGCTATACCCCCCATTGTACACCTGAATCCTCTCCTTACGCCTATAAAAGGAAGGACCAGGGCCCTCTTAGAGAAGGTTGGCCGCGCGGGGACGAGGACGAGACACGCGCTCGCTCGAAGCCGCTCGCTCCCTCTCCCGCGTGGACGCTTGTAACCCCCTACTGCAAGTGCACCCAACCTGGGCGCGGGACGAACACGAAGGCCGCGGGACTCCCACCTCTCTCACGCCGGTCTCCGGCCGCCTCGCTCTCCCCCCTTCGCGCTCGCCCTCGCGCTCGACCCATTTGGGCTGGGGCACGCAGCGACATTCACTAGTCGGCTCAGGGACCCCCCGGTCTCGGAACGCCGACACCAGCATATCCTTGAGAGTCTTTTTCTTTTGTCAGGTAAGACTTGCGAAAGTACACTCCGTACTCAGGGTTTTCAAACCCATGTTGTTGTAGGTGAGGAAACAACAGAGTTTTGTTGTTTTTGTTCAAAGGTGGTTCCCAAGGAAGAGCCCCAACAGTGAAGTGGTCGCGGGAGGATGTTGGCCTCCCACTTTGAAAACAATAAACTTGTATGCGGGAGGGTGTTTTGCCTCCCTAGTCTGTAATAATATTTTATGCACTCATGACCCTAGTACTGTAATAAGTACACTCTCTCTATATATTTTGTTAATGTAAATTAAGTTATTGTAGTTTGCTTCCGCTTATTCTTTCCTCCGATGTGATGTAATATCTACGTGACGGGTGAAGTGCTCTTGGGCAAAAGGATGGAGATACAGTTACCGAACTTGTAGTGTGATTATGTGCATCTACAGGGTTGTCTAAGGTCCTTAGGACAATGACAACTGTAGGTGGGCCTAATACCTTGGGAGGTTCCGTCACATTATTGGATATGGTTTTGTGAACTTTATTTTACAGCAGCATATGATGTTAATGTTGTACAATGAAATGTTACATATTTGTGTAATGGATGATGAATTGCTTTATAATGATGCTTGTTGCTATCATATTATAATAAGGGTTTGTAAATCTGTAAGTTAGTACATATTTGGTTATTGAAAGTCGCCTAGAGGGGGTGAATAGGCAAAACTTGAAAATTATAAACTTTGAACACGCACTATGTCTGGGGTCAGTATTAGAAATAATTCGGAGTGCGAAAGATAGTTCTCCTTGCTATGAGTTGTTCAATCAATACGGATAACCTTGGGAGCAAACTCAAATCAATATGAGCAAGGAAACTTCAGAGAGAGAAAGGGGGAAACAAATTGAGTGGAGATCAACACAAATGGACACGACGATTTGTTTACCGAGGTTCGGTTCCAAAGAACCTAGTCCCCGTTGAGGAGGCCACAAAGGCCGGGTCTATTCCAACCCGTTCCCTCTCTCAGTCGGTCACACAGGCCTGTCGAGTGCTTCTCCTTAATCACTTGGGTCACTAAGACCCCACAAGGATCACCACACACTTAGGTGTCTCTTGTTAGCTTTACAAAGCACTTTAAGAATTAGAGTGAGAAGGAAAAAGCAATCCAAGCAACAAGTGCAACAAAAGAAACACTAAATACCCTCTCTTAAGTCACTAAGCAATTGAGTTGATTTTAAGGCTAGGAGAGGATTTGATCTTTTGATTATGTCTTGGAGTGTAGGCTATTGCTCTTGTATTGAATTTGAAGTTCAGAAAACTTGGATGGCTTGAATGGTGGTGGTTGGGGGGTTTTATAGCCCCAACCATTATTCTAGCCATTGTTATCGATGGCACATCAGACAGTCCAGTGGTGCACCGGACATGGCAATGTTCATTGTCTGGTGCGTGCCACGTCAGCTAACCATTGGGGTTTATAGCGGTTGATCGTTGAAGTCCTTTGTCCTCTTGCGGCACCGGACAGTTCGGTGGTGCCACCGGACAGTCCGGTGCGTTTTGACTTTGCAGTTCTAACTTCTACACTGTGCACTGTTTACCGCAGTCGACCGTTGGGCATAGTTGATTGTTGCTCCGTTGGCTCACCAGACTGTCCGATGCACACTAGACAGTCTGGTGAATTATAGTGGAGTAACTCTAGGAAAAACCCGGGAGCGGCCAGTTCGTGCGGGTGCTCGGCCTGGGCACCGGACAGTGTCCGATGCGCCACTGGCAGCACCAATGCTTGTCTTTGCTCTAAACTTTGTAGAGTTCCCAAACTTATTTTCTTTGTTGGTTTATGTTGAACTTTATGCACCTGAGATAAATGATAAATAGGCAAACTAGTTAGTCTACATGGTTTGTGATGGACGTCAACCACCAAAATCGATTATAGGAAATGTTTTAGGTCCATTTCCCTTTCAATCCCCCCTTTTTGGTGATTGATGCCAACACAAACCAAAGCAAATATAAAGTGTAGAAATGTAACTAGTTTGCAATTTGACAGTTGTGCATAAGTTACTTTGAATTTAAACCAACTGAAAGTATTTCTAAGTATATATGATTGCTTTCTTTTAGTTTAACATTTTGGACCACACTTGCACCACTTGGGTTGTTTTGCAAATCTTTTGTAAGAGTCTTTTCAAATTCTTTTGCAAATAGCCAAAGGTATAAGAATATGATTTCAGAACACATTTTCAAGATTTTGGAAATTCTCCCCCTGTTTCAAATGCTTTTCCTTTGCCTAAATAAAGTTCCCCTGAAGAAGTTCTCCCCTTAGCTATCAAGAGGGTTTTTGTAATTGAAATAATTTCTTCCCTTCTGTGAAATAATTTTTGAAAATGGGTGGTGATGCATTTTTTTGCTTTGGGCCTATTAATTTCTCCCCTTTTGGCATTAATCGCCAAAAAACGAAGAAACCTGAGAGGCCTAATATTTCTCCCCCATTGAATATGAATGAAAGTTTATGAGGAGGGCAAAGGAGAAATGATACCGACAGAGTAGTAGTGGAAGCCTTGTCTTTGCCGAAAACTCCATTTCCCTTTCAATCTAAGACTAATCATAGAGATACTCGTGGAAGCATGTTAGTCTTAGCTTTGGTACAAGAAGAATAAGAAATGTGCAATTGTACCAAATGAAAGAGATATGATCAAAGATATATAAATGGGCTATGTGTGCAATATTTTAATCAAAGTTCCGAGAATCTAAGATGTTTAGCTCATTCCTTAGCTTGCTAAAAGTCTTTTCATATAGGGGCTTGGTAAAGATATCGGCTAATTGGTTGTGGGTGTTGACATAAGCAATTTCGATATTCCCTTTTGTTGGTGATCTCTGAAGAAGTGATACTGGATGTCTATGTGCTTAGTGCGGGGCTGTGTTCAACGGGATTATCCGCCATGCGGATTGCACTCTCATTATCACATAGGAGAGGGACTTTGCTCAACTTGTAGCCATAGTCCCTAAGGATTTGCCTCATCTAGAGTAATTGAGCACAACAATGTCCTGCAGCAATATACTCGGCTTCGGCGGTGGATAGAGCTACTGAGTTTTGTTTCTTTGAAGCCCAAGACACCAGGGATCTTCCCAGAAACTAACAAGTCCCTGATGTGCTCTTCCTATCAATTTTACATCTGGCATAATCGGCATCCGAATACCCAATTAGATCAAAGGTCGATCCCTTGGGGTACCATGGCCCAAACTTAGGAGTGTAAACTAAATATCTCATGATTCTTTTCATGGCTCTAAGGTAAACTTCCTTAGGATTTGCTTGAAACCTTGCACACATGCATACTGAAAGCATAATATCCGATCGAGAAACACATAAATAGTGTAAAGAGCCTATCATCGATCGGTATACCTTTTGATCTACGGATTTACCTCTTGATGGGTTTGTTCCCATGGGTGTCTTGAAGGGTGTAATACCCAAAAATTTAAATTATAAGAAGAGATAATGTCCTTATGTGTATTGATTGTACCTACTATCACATGTGAATAAACACCATCGAAAAGGGGTTAAATAACCAATGACACCTAAATAAATCATGCATCATGCTGAGTTTTTACTTGATTGTGCATTTGTGGATAATAAAATAAATGTGTCGTTAACAATATATTAATATATTAATGGACACATGGAATCTAACCTCTAATTTGAAAACAAAATCCATAAACATAGAGGAGATAAAGAAATATTATTCCATACAAAATAATATTATAATTAAATAACTTCACCACATGATGGTGTGACCAAATTGCATAGTTAATATGAACTTGAATTTGCACTTAAGTTGAATTCAAAATTTAAATTCAAACGAATTAGGAATAAAATAAAACAGAGAATAAAAACAAAAGAAAAAGGAAAACTGCAACTAGGCCCAAACCTTTGCCTCCGGCCCATCTAGTTCCTTCGCACGACCTAGAGCAGATGATGGCGCCGACAAGCGGACCCGCTTCGTCAGCCGCGTGCGCTTGCCTGCTCCCTCTCTGCTAGTGGGCCCTCCCTCGCTCGGTCTTCGTCCTTGTGCAGATCTCGCACCGTGGACGTCTCAGCGCGCCTAACCAATCGACCGAATCTTCCGCTGCCGCGCGTGCGCAGCTGACCAGCTCCGCGTGCATAAAAGGGCCACGCGCCCTACACCCCTTCCCCTTTTCTCTCAAGCCAATCCCCACCGCCGCCATCGAGGAGGGTTAGAAGTTGGCAAGAAGAGAGAATCGACCGCTGCGTGCCTTCTTCGCAATTGCCGCTGATTCAACCTTGGAGAAAGGTGCTCGGGCATCGACAATAGACCGTGGAGCACGTCCGTGACTCACCCACGCTCGGGGCAGTCATGTGGTGCCGAAATTTCTCACCGGAAGTTGAACTCCGCCGTGGACTCGTGCCATGTCGTGAGCAGGTGTCCTTGCGCCCTAAATCACGGTGAGAACCCATCTACGATACTCGCACTCGTCCCCGCTTCAATAATTAGCTGTCAACGTTGCGATTCATTCACCTGGCGGGTGCTGCGTCGTTTGTCGGCAACGTTGCGCGGCCGGGTGTGGGTGGCGCCGTCGTAGTTCCCGTCGGGTTGAGGGGGGACGACTCCTGGTCGTCCGATCTAGATGTGCGGGTAGGATTAGATCCTGGTACCGGTTCGACCACGTTCACCCATGACCGTTGATTGGAGATCCAAGGATTTTGGATGGGGCTCGTGGTCAGATGGCTGATCGCCGTTGATCCTGCCATGGGTGGCTAGGATGGCGTGGAATACTTCAGTTTAGCTGATCTAATCTAGTGCGTCCAAATCTAATTGAACGGCTAGGATTGATGTATTCCCCTTTGCGGGTGCGAATTGCTAAAGAGGCCCTAGTTAAAGTGGAAATCAACCCGCCATCCCAGAGAGAGTGTAGACTGTGTCTTAGGAATTGTTACGCCGAGGCCCCCGCACTCTCTGGTTTTCATGCGCCCGGTCCAGAGAGTTGGTAAATCAGGAAAATTGAATTGGAGATCTATTTTTAATATAAAAATAATGGCAAGAATTTGTTTAATCCATAGAAAATCCATACTAATTCCAAATTGAGCCATTCCAGTTTCTATAATTTTGTAATATTATTGTTTATTAAATAGTGCCACTGTTTTTTCATTAAAGCCACATGAAAATTTTATATCCTAATTAATCTTGTACCAAGCACATAAAACCTTTGGAAATTCATAACTTAAAATCTATAACTCCAAAATTAATGATTCCTATTCCTGTGATCTTATTTTATTGTGTAGAATATTATTATGTATTTTGTTTACATGTTTGGTGTGATGTTAATTTTCTCTTTATACTATGCTTGTTTGTATTGTGGCGAGTAGAAGAGCCAGTGGCTGAGGATCCCGATGTTCAGCAGATAGAAGTTGTTGAGCAGGAGCTCATTGAAGGCAAGTTGTGCCCTTGACCACTTTTTACCCAATAATGTTCTTTAATATTACTTATTCATGCATAGGTTTAATTTTGATGGGACCCAATAGGTCACCCTAGTCTGATTATCTTTTACCTTTTTACCCCTAAAACATTTGGGTAGTTTTGCTATTGCTTAATATGGTTTTGGGATAGTATTTCATTATATCCATGTTTCAATTATTCTGTTATGTTATATTTAGTTCATGTCAAGATCTTTAATATTAATTGGAACATGGAGCTTAACTTGAGAAACACGTGCCACCACAAGGGTGGAATGGGACCCCTTGGCTAACTAATTAGTTAAGATACTGGAAAACTACCTTACCCGAAAGGGGCAAGGGCAGTAGGGGAGTAGGCATGTAGGGAGGTTCTCGGGTTGATTTTGCTGCGATGGCGGTCAGACGAGGGATTCCTACAATTGCTTTTCCCATAAACTGTAGTGGGTTTTCGAAAGCTAGTGGAACTTTGTAAAGGCCTCGTAGTGTTGCCCTGTCTCGCTTCCTTGGTAGAGGTGTATGGGAGTCACGATCCCTTGGCAGATGGGTAACATGACTTGTGGGTACAGGGTGCAACCTCTACAGAGTGTAAAACTGGTATACTAGCCGAGCTCACGGTCATGAGCAGCTCAGGACTTTCGCATGATTAAATTATGGAACTAAATTCAATTTGTCATTTGCATTGCATGGGATTTATTATTAATTTTGTTCTATTATTTCTATTATGGTTTGGTATTTACTTATATTTCGTAATTGCTAATAAAATTTGACCAACTTATTAAAAGCAATGCTCAGCTTTAACCCCTATTGTTGATCAGCCTTACACATCACATGAATTCCCACCTTTGGTGAGTTCATGCACATTATTCCCGATAACTTGTTGAGCGATGAACACGTGTGAGCTCACCCTTGCTGTCTCACACCCCCTCACATGAGAAGAACAGGTGGTTCAAGAGGAGCCTCACAACGAGGAGTTCGAATTGATCTAGGTGGCGTCTCCCAGTTGTCTTATTGGCGCCAAGGATGAATTTTAGTTCGTTTTATAGTTATCTTATATTTTGTGAGACTTCCGCGATGTAATAAGTACTCTGATGTTATTGTGACATTTATCTCTATACATTCTATTATTATATGTGTTTTATTCTTTGGCGCATATATGAGATGCACCCGACTTTGTCCCTTAAATCCAGATGTGATAGAAGTGGTATCAGAGGAAATGTTGACTGTAGGACGAAACCAAGATAGAAATGGATAAAACCCTTACCTACTTACCTTACTTTGATTCTTTCTATACTTTTCTTGATCCTGTCTCACCTTCTACTTTCTACTCTAATCTTTCTTACCTTTTCTATTCTAAGACAAGATGGATTTCACACCTTGGAATCCTACATTTATGACCTTTTTAAGAGATAGGAAACCTAAGACAAAATTAATACTATTTTCTCTATTTAAAAATGTTGGTTGATTGTTCTGATGATAAATGTCTGATTTGCTTCTTTGATTGATTGAAACATTATAAATGGGAATCTTAGCATGTCCCACCATAAGGTAATGTATTAGCTTTAGTAGGTAACACACTAATCTACTTAGCTAGTAAAATCCCCAAAGTAACATGATTCGTAATTACTTGCCTTGTCTATAATTCTTTCTTACCATTTGTTTCTAACTCAGATGGTCAATACCAGGAAGGGTGGTGGAATTGATCTACCCCCCCAATCAACACAGTCGGAGGATATTTGGACAACCACAACAACAAGCAAAGATGGACCCTTCGAATCCTCCACCAGCGGGACTGATCCAATAGTTGCAGCCCAGATGCGGATAATGCAACAGATGGCTGATATTATGGCGGATATGCACGCGCAGATGCGACAGGAGCGTCAGGAGATGCACCAAGAGAGGGAGGAGATGCGCTAGGAGCGAAGGGCGCAACAGCAGCAAGCACCACTGCCACCACCACCACCACCAGTTCCACCTCAGGACAAGCACCGGGAGTTCATGAGCCACAAGCTACCGATGTTTGCCAATTCTCTAGATCCTCTGCACGAAGATGATTGGCTAAAGTCTGTGGAGAAGATGTTGAAAAATATTGCACAATGCTCTGACCTGGAGAAGGTTCTTTATGCTTCTAGTCGTCTGACTGGTCCTGCTGCTGGTTGGTGGGATTCCTATACTACTGCCCACGATGCTGCTGATACTAACACATGGGCGGAGTTTGCTACTCAGTTTAGGAACTACCACATACCTGCTGGACTGATGAAGATAAAGAAGAAAGAGTTTCTATCGCTGAAGCAGGGAAGCATGTCAGTCAGCGAGTACCACGACAGATTCATCCAGCTATCCAGATATGCACCTAATGAAGTGACAGAAGATCAGAGAAAGCAGGAGCATTTAATTGAAGGACTCAATGGACCTCTGCATTATGCTCTGGTGGCTCATACATTTCCATCATTCTAGAGGCTGCTTGACAAGGCCCTAGCTATTGAACACAAGCGTGTTCAGCTAGGAGATTTGAAGAGGAAGGCGATATCCCAGGGTCAGGGAAGCAGCAGCGTTCGTCCTCGCTACGTTCCACCCTAGGTTACACCAGTTCGCACTAGAGGAGGCCAGCGTCTAGCTCAGCACACACCACAAGGGACTCCACCGACTCGTCAGGCTGCCCCCACTAGCACCCCGACAAAATTCTTAGGCCATAGTGCTGGTACCACATGCTACAAGTGTAGTAAGACTGGTCATTATGCTAATGTTTGTCCACAGAGGAGTGCTACTACACCCATGCAGAACAAGCAGTAGATTCTGGGATCTGTCAAGGGATTCTCTATTGTCAGGGTTAATTAAGTCAACACTGATGCTACTGCTGAAGGAGCTGACATCGCAGTTGGTATGTTTTATATTAATGCAATTCCTGCAACAATATTATTTGATTCCAGTGTTACACATTCATTTTTGTCTGCTCGATATGCTAACACAAATGAGTTACCACTAAAAAAATATGAAAACACCACTGATAGTAATTACACCTAAAGGCTTGTTGAGGCAAATTATATGACACATAGATTGACATTGACAATTATGGGAAGAGAATTCTGGGCTACCACTATAATGTTAGAGGAAAGCAGTATAGACCCGATCCTTGGTATGTCATGGTTAAGAAAGGCAAAGGCTATTATACAATGTGGTAGGGGTACTGTAGAACTCACCAGCCCTAAAGGAGAAAGATTTCAAGTTGAAATTGCAGTAACTACCTCTATCAGACGTGCGACATTTTTAATAGATGAGAAGTTTGTTGGTGAGAACATCCGTGTGGTTAGGGATTTTCCAGATGTATTTCTAGAGGAGTTACCAGGGATGCCACCAGATAGGGAAGTTGAGTTTGTCATTGATCTCTTACCTGGGACCACTCCTATTTCTAAACGGCCATACAAGATGTCCGTAGAAGAGTTAAAAGAACTTAAGAAGCAGTTAACAGAATTACAGGAGGCTGGGTACATTCATCCGAGTTCCTCGCCTTGGGGAGCATCAGTTCTGTTTGTATAGAAGAAGGATGGATCACAAAGGATGTGTGTGGATTATAGATCCCTTAGGGCTTGTTCGGTTATTTTCAATCCATATGGATTGGAGGGGATTGATACAGATTAGAGGGGATTTTGACTTACCAGGGATTGAAACCCCCTCAATCCCCCTCAATCCATATGGATTGGGGTAGAACCGAACAAGCCCTTAATGATGTTACTGTGAAGAACAAGTATTTGTTACCCCGCATTGAGGATTTATTTGACCAAATGAGAGGTGCTAGGGTGTTCTCGAAGATTGATCTCCGATCGGATTATCACCAAATGAAGATTAGGCCATCTGATATTCCCAAGACCATTGATTGGAGATCCAAGGATTCCGGATGGAGCGCGTGGTCAGATGGCCGATCACCGTTGATCCTGCCACGGGTGGCTAGGATGGCATGGAATACTTCAGTTTAGCTAATCTAATCTAGTGTGTCCAAATCTAATTCAACGGACAGGATTGATGTATACCCCTTCGTGGGTGCGAATTGCTAAAGAGAACCTAGTTAAAGTGAAAATCAACCTACCGTCCCAGAGGGAGTGTAGACTGTGTCTTAGGAATTGTTACACCGAGGCCCCCACACTCTCTGGTTTTCATGCGCCCGGTCCAGAGAGTTGGTAAATCAGGAAAATTGAATTGGAAATCTATTTTAAATATAAAAATAATGGCTAGAATTTGTTTAATCCATAGAAAATCCATACTAATTCCAAATTGAGCCATTCTAGTTTCTATAATTTTGTACTATTATTGTTTATCAAATAGTGCCACTATTTTGACATGAAAGCTACATTAAAAATTTATACCTAATTAATCTTGTACCAAGCACATAAAATCTTTGGAAATTCATAACTTAAAATCTATAACTCCAAAATTAATGATTCCTGTTCCTGTGATCTTATTTTATTACGTAGAATATTATTATGTTTTTTTGTTTACATGTTTGGTGTGATGTTAATTTTCTCTTTATAGTATGCTTGTTTGTATTGTGGCGAGTAGAAGAGCCAGTGGCTGAGGATCCCGGTGTTTAGCAGATAGAAGTTGCTGAGCAGGAGCTCATTGAAGGCAAGTTGTGCCCTTGACCACTTTTTACCCAATAATGTTTTTTAACATTACTTATTCATGCATAGGTTTAATTTTGATGGGACCCAATAGGTCACCCTAGTCTGATTATCTTTTACCTTTTTTCCCCCTGAATCATTTGGGTAGTTTTGCTATTGCTTAATATCGTTTTGGGATAATATTTCATTATATCCATGTTCCAATTATTCTGTTATGTTATTTATGTTCATGTCAAGATCATTAATGTTAATTGGAACATGGAGCTTAACTTGAGGAACACGTGCCACCACAAGGGTGGAATGGGACCCCTTGGCTAACTAATTAGGAAAGCTAGTGGAAGACTATCTTACCTGAAAGGGGCAAGGGCAGTAGGGGAGTAGGCATGTAGGGAGGTTCTCGGGTTGATTTTGCTGCGATGGCGGTCAGACGAGGGATTCCTACAATTGCTCTTCCCATAAACTGTAGCAGGTTTTCGGAAGCTAGTGGAACTTTGTAAAGGCCTCTTAGTGTTGCCCTGCCTCGCTTCCTTGGTAGAGGTGTATGGGAGTTGCGATCACTTGGCAGATGGGTAATATGACTTGTGGGTACAAGGTACAACCTCTGCAGAGTGTAAAACTGGTATACTGGCCGAGCTCACGGTCATGAGCAGCTCAGGACTCTCGTATGATTAAAATATGGAACTAAATTTAATTTATCATTTGCATTACATGGGATTTATTATTAATTTTGTTCTATTATTTCTATTATGGTTTGGTATTTACTTACATTTAGTAATTGCTAATAAAATTTAGCCAACTTATTAAAAGCAATGCTCAGCTTTAACCCCTATTGTTGATCAGCCTTACACATCACATGAATTCCCACCTTTGGTGAGTTCATGCACATTATTCCCCACAACTTGTTGAACGATGAACACGTGTGAGCTCATCCTTGCTGTCTCACACCCCCACAAGAGAAGAACAGGTGGTTCAAGTGATGCCTCACAGCGAGGAGTTCGACTTGATCTAGGTGGCGTCTCCAGTTGACTTATTGGCGCCAAGGATGGATTTTAGTTAGTTTTATATTTATCTTTTATTTTGTAAGACTTCCGCTATGTAATAAGTACACTGATGTTATTTTGACATTTATCTCTATACATTCTGTTATTATATGTGTTGTCGTCTTTGGCGCATATATGAGATGCACCCGGCTTTGTCCCTTAAACCCAGGTGTGACAATGGGTTTGGCATTCTTCATTCCAAACTCTGGAGTATGTCTTAAATGTACTTAGTTTGGCAGATGAAGGTGCCTTCTTGAAGTTGCTTGATTTGAAATCCAAGGAAATACTTCAACTCCCCCATCATAGATATCTCGAATTTCTGTATCATGATTGTTGGGGCGAAGGCAAAGACGCTACCCTTCGCTCTAGGCCTTCGTCAACTCGCTGCACCAACGGAGGCAAGATGACCGGCGCGGCCCACCCTTCGCCCTCTTCACTGTAAGACGAAGGCCTACGACGAAGTCTCTCCATCCCGCGTCCTCGGTCCTACCCAGAGGCCCACATGGGATTCGGCCCATTGTAACAGGCCCCGAACGGACAGGCGTGTTACGGGCCTGATTTGTAATAGCTTTTCTGTAATGACAGTTTGTAACCCTCCCTTAAGGGAATATTCTGGGGATAATCCAGGTGTCTGAGGGCATAAGCGTCCTTACATTGGGACGTTGGGCGCTCGGGCACCTATAAATACCCCCGTACAGTGCCCTTGAGAGGCTGGATTAACAGAGCAATTGCCATCTCGAGTTAAACCGTACTTGCGTATTTTTCACTCCCCCGTTGGATCAACTTGCTCAAGAGCACTAGTTCCAACATTGGCGCCCACCGTTCGTGCTACGAGCAAACCACCCGCGATGGCACCCAAAAGAGCTAGTTCGAAGGCAGCCCCATCCATCGACGAAGCGGCGAAGGCAGCACTGCTAGCTAAGAGAAAGGGCAAGGCCCTCGCAGACAACACCCACCAAGAAGCTGGCGAAGATGAAGCACACAGTAAGAGACAACGCAACGATCAACACACTCCCGAAGGCACCCTCCGCACCTGCAGCTCCGGAGGGCAGCCACAAGTACCACCCCTAGGCTTCGCTCCACTAGAGGGCGAGGACGCAACAGAGGACGACGAGGTCCTCGGCGTCTCCGTAGAAGAATAGCTATAGCTACGGGCCTTGCGCCTCAAGAACCGCAACCTCCAAAAGAAGAAAGAGATCCTCGAGGCCAAGCACCAACGTGTCTCCACGCAAGCCAAGGTGCACTAGATGATACGAGACAAGGAGCAGAGGGCTCGGGAACTCGAACAAGAGATTGCGCTCATGCAGCGCGAGGGCCAACACGACCTGCAGCTCGACCCGCCCCTCCAATAGCGTGCGCTAGTCGGAGACTTATTATTCCCCAGCGCGGACCCTTCGTCCCGCACGCCGCAGCTTTTCAGGGCATCAACTACCTCGATGAGCGAAGCCCCCTGGCGCCGCAACTGCAAGTGTCACCATGGCCCGCCAACTTCAGGGCAGGGACCTACCCCAAGTACAACGGCAGCATTGACCTAGCACAATACATCATGAGCTATCAAGTCGCCGTCTCATCATTCGGAGGGGACGACGCCATGATGGCCAAGTCTTTCATCATCACCCTCGAGGGTCCGGCCTTGACCTGGTACACCAGGTTGCCCCCATTGTCCATCGACTCCTGGCGAAGTCTCCGGGACAAGTTTCTGCTTAACTTTCAGGGGTACCGCCCAGACACCGACGCCTTGGCTGAGCTGTCACTCTGCAAACAGCAAGAGAAAGAAACCCCGCAAGAGTACTACCGCAAGTTCCTGACTCTCAAGTCACAACTGCCCTCGGTCGATGACCAAATTGCCATACACTACGCCATCAGTGGCCTTCGGGCTGGCATCCTGTACAGTCACTGCATCAAGGACCCACCCAAAAACCTCTAGGAGCTCTATCAGTTGTTTGAAAAGTACGCCAGATCCGAAGAGCTCCATCAGCGCAAGGTCGAGTCTCAAAGAAAGCCCAAGGACCCTCCGCAGACCAGCCGAACATGGACAAGACCCTCACAGTCAGACTCCGGTCGGGACAGCCACAGTCAGCAGCAGGTGCATAACATTGCCAACCAGCACCCCACCGGCGAAGCCCCTCGCCACCAAGATTATCCCCCCAGGGCCGAGGCAATGGCACACGAGGCCGGGGACGGGCACAGCCGCCGCGCAGATTTTACTGCTAGTTCCACGGCGAAGACTGCGCGCACCCAACAAGGGATTGCCCAGAAACCAAGGCCACCAAAGACAAAATGTCTTGGGCACAACCAGTCGACAATCAAAGAGTTGTCGCGCACACATATCACCACCACCAACCATATGACAACGCCCATATCCAGCACCCACCCAACCAACATTATCAACATCATTAGGAATTCCAAGTCCTTCCACCCCCACCTCCGCCTCCACATCACCCAAACCCACACCACCAAAATCACCCCCAAGCACCAAAACAGGAAGACTTCGCTGATCAGCCGTATCGTGGAGTCATTCACATGATCACCGGAGGGTCCAGCGTCGACTTCGACACGAAGCAACAAAAGAGGAATCACTACCGAAGCATCAACCACGTCGCCATCACCGGCCCGGTCGTGCAAACGAAGTGGTCACATGTGCCGCTAACCTTCGACACCAGAGATGTTGATCTGCGTAGCACACCCCACATTGACGCCATGGTAATCAACTGCAGTGTGGCAGGCTGGGACCTGCACAAAGTCCTAGTTGACAATGGCAGTCAGGCGGACATCATCTTCCTCCACGTCTTCGACCGCATGGGCATCAGCCACAGCTTGCTCAAGCCTTCGGACAATCCCCTATATGGCTTCGGCGGCAGGCACCTTCCCTGTGGGCAAGATAGAGCTACCCCTATCCTTCAGCGTAGCACCCAATGCGCGAAGCGAACAAGTCACCTTCGACATCGTTGACATGGTCTATCCCTACAACTCCATAATGGGTCGGGGCTCTATCAACAAATTTGAAGCAGCCATCCACGGATTATACCTCTGCATGAAAATTCCGGGTCCATAGGGCATAATAACGGTGTACGGGAACCAGCAGACTGCGTGTAACATTGAGAGAGATTTCGTTCCCGGCCAACGGAACATACACTGCCTTACAACGCAGCGCGAAGTCCCCGAGGCTACCCGCCCAGCCGCTAACGAAAATGAAAAGGCACAACTACAAAGCAACGACGAAACGAAGACAGTTCCCCTTGACCCGGCAACGCCCAAGCAGACAGTCATCATAAGCGAAGACCTGACTTTGCAAGAGGAGGAGAAACTCATCTCCTGTCTCTCCAGAAATAAGAACGTCTTCGCCTGGTCTGCCCTTGACCTGGTCGGAGTCAGTCGCGCCATCATCGAGCACAGTCTGGGCATCAACCCTTCGGTGCGCCCAAAGAAGTAGCGGCTGCGCAAAATGTCCGATGAAAAAATAGAAGCCGCCAAAGCCGAAGTACATGAAAGGGAAATGTGCCCTTGGGCCATTTCTAAGTATTTTGGTGATTTAGTGTTCAACACAAGTGCCTAATTGTAAAAAGGTGGACAAAGTACAAATCAAGGATAAAGGTATGTTTCTCAGACTTAGTACATTGTTTTATGGACTAATGTATTGTGTCTAAGTGCTGGAAACAGAAAAAAATCGAGTTAGAGAAGAGATGGCTCGAGCAGCCAAAGTCTGCCCAGCCTGGGTGCACCGGACTGTCCGGTGGTGCACCGGACAGTGTCCAGTGCGCCAGGCTGGCTCGAGGGAAAAGGCTGCTCTCGGGACTTCGACGGCGGTGTACGACTATAATTCACCGGACTGTCTGGTGGTTCACCGGACTGTCCGGTGAGCCGTTCACAGGCGAACTCGTCGCTCTCGGGAATTCATCGTCGACGTACGGCTATAATTCACCGGACTGTCCGGTGTGCACCGGACTGTCCGGTGAGCCAACGGTCGGCAGGGCCAACGGTCGGCCGCGCGATCTGCGCGGGACATGTGGCTGAGCCAACGGCTAGAAGGGGGCACCGGTCTGTCCGGTGTGCACCGGACATGTCCGGTGCACCAACGGCTCTCAGGCTGCCAACGGTCGACTGTGCCATTTATGGAAGGAAATCGGGCACCGGACAGTGTCCGGTGTGCACCGGACTGTCCGGTGCGCCAGTCGACAGAAGGCAAGATCAGCCTTCCTAGATTGCTCTCAACGGCTCCTAGCTGCCTTGGGGCTATAAAAGGGACCCCTAGGCGCATGGAGGAGTACACCAAGCATCTCCTAAGCATTCCTAAGCACCAAGACATCGATTCCGCGCCTTTGATTCTTTGCAATAGCGATTAGAGCTCTAGTTGAGTGGTGAACTCATTGAGTTGTGTTGTGAGCTCTCGTTGCGACTTGTGTGCGTGGTGTTGCTGTGATTTCTTGTCTTGAGTGCGTTGCTAATCCCTCCCTTGCTCCGTGCTTCTTTGTGAACTTCAAGTGTAAGGGCGAGAGGCTCCAATTTGTGGAGATTCCTCGCAAACGGGATTGAGTAATGTAAACAAAACACCGTGGTATTCAAGTGGGTCTTTGGACCGCTTGAGAGGGGTTGATTGCAACCCTCGTCCATTGGGACGCCACAACGTGGAGTTGGCAAGCGTTGGTCTTGGCCGAACCACGGGATAATCACCGTGCCATCTCTGTGATTGATTTCTTGTGGTTATTGTGTTTTGTTGAGATTCCTCTCTAGCCACTTGGCAATTATTGTGCTAACGATTAACCAAGTTTTGTGGCTTAAGTTTTAAGTTTCACAGGATCACCTATTCACCCCCCCTCTAGGTGCTCTCAGTACACCGCCTGCTGGAGGCCAATTTCATCGAGCCAGTCGCCTACCCTACGTGGCTATCCAACGTAGTCATGGTGCAAAAGAAGAGCGGCAAGTGGCGGATGTGCATCGACTTCACCAGCCTCAACAAGGCCTGCCCCAAGGATAATTTCCCGCTGCCACGGATCAACAAGATAGTCGATAGTGCGGCCGGATGCGAAGTAATGTCACTCCTCGATTGCTTCTCTGGCTACCACCAAATATATATGAAGGAGGAAGACAAGGCCAGTACCAGTTTCATCACACCCTTCGGCACGTACTGCTTCATCAGGATGCCGGAGGGACTCAAGAATGCTAGATCAACCTTCTCTCGCCTCACCAAGACGGTGCTCGAGAGCCAAGTAGGCCGGAACATTTTCACGTATGTGGACGACATTGTCGTCGCCAGCAAAAATAAGGAGGATCACCTGGCCGACCTCGTAGAAACATTCGCAAACATGAGGGACGCACGACTTCGCCTCAACCCCAAGAAGTGTGTCTCCGGGGTTCGCCAGGGGAAGATACTGGGCTACCTGGTGTCACACCACGGGATCAAGGCCAACCCGACCAAGATTCAGGCAATAATCAACATGACACCCCCGCAGTCAACTAGGGACGTCCAGCGTCTAACAGGCAGATTGGCCGCTCTGAATAGGTTCATCTCCAAGTCCGCCGAGCGGAGTCTACCTTTCCTTAAGACACTGAATGGTGCAAAAGACTTCACGTGGGGACCAGAACAGGCAGCAGCCTTCGCATCGCTCAAGCAGCACCTGTCTGACTTGGCCATTCTCACCAGTCCAGACCCTTCGCTGCCGCTTCTACTCTACATCGCTGCCTCTCCATATGCAGTCAGCGCAGCCCTAGTCCAAGAGCAAACCAGGGAGGGCACGACCCGGCAGTGTCCAGTCTACTATGTCTCCGAGGTCCTCATGGCCTCCAAGTGTAACATGACCGAGTTGGAAAAAATCTCCTACGCAGTCGTCATGGCATCACGCAAGCTACGCCATTACTTTGAGGCATTCAAGGTGCGGGTCACCTCGGACAGGGGACTGGGACTGGGAGAGCTATTCCGCAACCCGGAGGCGTCTGTCCGGATTGCCAAATGGGCAGCCGAACTCTTCGGCTACCATATCATCTTCAAACCCAGGATAGCAATCAAGTCGCAGGTCCTGACAGACTTCATCGTTGACTGGACAGGGCCAGTAGCGCAACAGGACGAGCCTGCGGATAAAGTGTGGACCATCCACTGTGACAGCGCATGGTGCCATGCGGGGGCAGGCACAGCTGCAGTCATCACATCACCCACAGGGGTCAAACACAGATATGCAGCACGCCTCAGCTTTGCTTTGGAGTCCGACAGATGCACCAACAACGTAGCAGAGTACGAAGCTGTCATCCTGGGTCTTCGCAAGCTAAGAGCACTTGGGGTCACCACCTGCATAATCAAGACAGATTCTAAAGTGGTTGTCGGTCAGGTCGAAAAAGAATATTCAGCAAAAGACCCCATACTCATGCAGTATCTCACGGCTGTTCGCAGTCTTGAGAGACAATTTAAGGGCTTTACCTTGCAGCATGTGGACCGAGCCAGGAACGAGGAGGCCGACGCATTGGCCAAAGCAGCTGCCAGAGGCAAAGCCTTGCCCTCCGACGTGTTCTACCACGTCATCGGCACGCCAGCCGTCCGTAGTCCAGAGGGTCTACAAATAACCAACGACACCGAGGGCCATCACATAGTCAACCTCATCATGACCGAAGATTGGCGAGCCCCAATAACCCTGTTCCTGCAAGGATATTGTCATCCAAGCGACGTCAACGAGGCCAAGCGCCTCAAGCACCAAAGCCGGGACTTCGCAATCATTGAGGGCCAGTTATACAAGAAGGGGGTCACTCAACCCATGCTTAAATGCATCACCGAAACCGAAGGCATCCAGATCCTGCGTGAAGTCCACAGCGGAACTTGTGGCTCTCACTCAGGGCCTAGGGCCCTCGCTGCCAAGGTGATCCGTCAAGGGTTCTACTGGCCCGCTATAATCTGCGCCGCGAATCGAGTCACGAGGTCGTGCGAAGCCTGCCAGAAGTTTTCTCCCCGCTCGGGCAACCCTTTGCAATTCACAAAGCTGATTGCCCACACATGGCCACTTCAACGCTGGGGGCTGGATATTGTCGGCCCACTACCCATGGCTCAAGGGAACCTCAAGTTCACCTTGGTCACCGTCGAGTACTTTACCAAGTGGATCGAGGCAAGGGCAGTATCTACAATAACGTCATAGACTGCCCAGAAATTATTCTAGCAAAACATTGTTTGCCGATTCGGAGTCCCGTCTGAGCTCACAGTCGACAATGGCAAACAGTTTGACAGCCAGGACTTCAGGGATTTCTGCTTCTCCGTCGGCACCAAGCTCGCCTTCGCCTCAGTATATCACCCGCAATCTAACGGCATTGTCGAGCACGCCAACGGTAAGATTTTCACTGCTATCAAGAAAAGGATACTCGATGACAGCAAGGGTAAATGGGCCGACCAACTACCTGAAGTAGTCTGGGCGCTAAACACGACCGTGTGCCGGGCGACTGGATTCACTCCTTTTCGTCTACTATATGGTTCGGAGGCCATGACCCCGCAGGAAATAAAGCACGAGTCACCTCGAACAAGTGCATCAGCCGTCCCCGACGTAGATGAACCAACATCCAAAGACCTCATCGACGGAGACCGCGTCTTCGCCCTGCAGGCCCTCAACAAATACCAAGCTCAAACGAAGGCCTGGCGCGACCATGCAGTCGTCCCAAGAGAGTTCAACGAAGGAGACCTCGTACTCATTCGAACCACCTAGACAGAGTCACGGGGCAAGCTGGAGCCAAAGTGGGAGGGTCCGTTCATCGTCAAGTCGAAGGCGTCCCCCAGCGCATACAGGCTAACAACGCCATCCGGTGAGGACCTAGACCATTCTTGGAATATTGACAATCTCCGCAAATTTTTTGTTTAAATCCTCAGGGCCTACGCGCCCTTGTAATTCACCAAACAGTATTATTCCGGCCCGCACTGTTTTCCTCCCGGGGGGTGAGGTTTTTAACGAGGCGGAGCCATGTAATACACCCGCAAAAATCCCACGCAAAAATTCAGATACAGCATGTCGAAAAAGGCCGCATCGACGGTCTTCGGCATTCGACCACTCTGAAGTCACCACGAGAGGCAGCGCCTACTACCCTTGCGTGCAACACTCCGCGCAAAAGTTGCCTACAGGTGCAGCCGAAATAACACAATAAGTGCGCAACATCGAAGTCTTTTCCTAAAAGACTCTTCCATGCAAAAGTCGCCTACGGGTGCAGCCGAAATAGCACAATAAGTGCGCAACATCGAAGTCTTTTCCTAAAAGACTCTTCCATGCAAAAGTCGCCTAAGGGTGCAGCCGGAATAGCACAATAAGTGCGCAAAATCGATGTCTTTTCCTAAAAGACTCTCCGTGCAAAAGTCGCCTAAGGGTGCAGCCGGAATAACACAATAAGTGTGCAAAATCGAAGTCTTTTGCTAAAAGACTCTCCGTGCAAAAGCCGCCTAAGGGTGCAGCCGGAACAACACAATAAGTGCGCAAAAATCAAAGTCTTCTCCAAAAGACTCTCCGTGCAGAAGTCGCCTACGGGCGCAGCCGGATCAACGAAGGCGCGTAGCCTCATAATACAAATTACTGTTACATACACACAGCGAGGGCATCATATATTACATTGGCTCAACCTTCGGAATGATACCCATCTCCCTGTAATTGAATAGCATTATCCTCAATTCCTCACCCTCAAAAAGATTTCACAGCTCCCCTTCACCTATGCTCGCCCTAATCGGCGAGGACAACAGTTCTCGCTTACTAGTCTGGTCCACGCAAAGACGGCCACGCTCCATCCCAATACGATGACGTCTACCACTTCGCGACAATTCACTCACTCTCTATTTTGCCACCGCCCTTCACCGCCTATACCCAGTACTCGCACCCGGGAGAACACCGGAACCTTCCACGCGCGGCGAAGGCTCCGCTGCAGCCACATCTAACGCTGCAAAATAATCTAAGCCTTCATCCGAAGACTCCTCCGTCCACGAAATTGAAATCCCAGAATCATCAGACTCAAAACACGTAGACACAGAGCCACACGAATCATCACCGGCAGGCACCATGGTTGGGGCCGCCACAAAAATAGTATTGTAAGTAGCGGTTGCGTGCGCAGGCCCCAACGTCGGAACCTGTGCAGCAACCGAGGTTTAGCATCACACAGACAAAATTTACACTTAAACTCCCCAACATATATTCAGCCACCTGCGAAGGCCCAGCCACGACCGTGGGGTCCTCCGCAGCCGGTTCGACCACCACCTCCAAGGCATCCTCGCCCGTCGGTGCGGGGGCTTGCGTGGGGTCTTCGCCATCTCCAGTCGGTGCGGGGGTCGACGAGGGGCCCTTGCCCGCATCAGACAACGATGCCAGATCCACCCCCAAGGCCTCGGGCAGCGAGGCCTCGGGCAGCGTGCTGTCTAGGTCACCAAGGTCTTCAACCTCCTCGTCACGCGCCATCTGCAGCAATAGCACACTCATTCAGCAAAACCACACATACCCACACATATAACCACACAAAATGAACCCTTACCTGATCCATTGCCCGGTCGGACCTCTCCCGGATCGTCTCTCGGCCGTGAGGACCCCACATCCTGTCGAAGAGCGCCCTCGCCGACAGATTAAGCACTAGGTCCTCGACCTGGAAGATTTCGCGTTCGAAGCCTTCGTCCGACTGGTCGAAGACCTCGAAATGCCCGCACCCCTCGCGGGACAAAGCATTCACGGCCCCCTCGCAGGTGACGACGGAGGCAAAGGACATCAGGCCCATCACGATTGTTTGTAGGACCCCAGCTCCTCCTGCAGCCACTCAAGGAAGCGGAGGCCCACCTCTTGGCTAGGCGCTTCGAAGGGGGCGGTCCGCGCACCAGCTCCTGGTACGCATCCACGAGCTACGCGTGCGTCCGCTCAACCTCCACACGCGTCGAGGTCTCGACTTTGTCCACGCAACCGCGAAGGTCGTCGAGTCGCGCTTCCAGCTCCTCGGCGCGTTGGCAGGCAAGTCTGGCCTCCGCCCACACAAGTTTAGCGTTGGCTTGAGCAGCCTGCGCGTCGGCGATGGCCTTATTCGCGTCCCTCCTCTCCTCTACCAACTGGCGTCGAAGATCCCCCATCTCGGCCTCCATAGCGGCCAACCTCCGTTAGCCTGCGGTTTTTACTTTCCGCTGCCGACTTCTCCCGAACAGTATCCGCATGCTGCGCACGGAGACGCTCGACTTCGGCAGCAAACTCCGCAGTCAGGGCACTCGACACGACATGGTCGGCAAAGTCAGCCGCCTGCCACCAAAAACTATGAGACTCGCCACCTCACAAAAACAACGAACTATCGAAGTCCAACACGACTTACATGCTTCAGCTGCTGCAACAACTGTTGCGAAGCTTGCCTCAGTTGCTGGGACACGGAACCCGCCACGTCCTTAGCGCCAGCGGCCGACGGAATCCCGCCGCTCGCGCAGAAGGTGGACCACGGGTCCTGCGAAGCACCCTTCGCACCAACCGCCGCCGTCGGCGAAGTAGCCACCACCGGAGTCAGGACAACAGCCAGTTGCCCCACATCCGACCCTGCACCATGGTCTCGGTTATGACCCAGTCTAAAAAAACTTACCAACAAGATAATCCCCCACGCAGATATCTGTGTCGAAGTCGACAACACGCACCGCCGCCTCGTTAGTACGCGGCAGCGAGGGCAACTTTCGCCCCTTCACTGGCTCGCCCAAGGGTGGCTTGCCCGCGCCAGAAGCAGCAGCCTTCGCACCTGTCGAAGACTTCCTAGGCCTAGGGGCGGCCGGCTTCACAGTCGGCGCCGGCAGACTTCGCGGCCCCCCGCGCCTTCTTCGCCTCGCAGAAAGGATCCCCGATCCTAACGACCGCCCGGCGCTTCTGCGCAGCGTCTTGACAATCCTTCTCCATCACTGCCGATACAACAACAGCAATATTCCGTCCGTAAGGAAAAATCTTCAAGTCACGAGCCATATGAGACGTAAACATGTCTTCGCCAGCCGCGCGGGGGATTGGAACATTCTTTGGCCATCGACCCCCGGTAACCCTCAGCATTCGCGCCAAAGACTCCCGGAGCTCGGGCGAAGACATCTTTCCCCCGAGGGCTACGCACGTCCCCATCAACTCCACAACAAAACTATCAGAGACCCCAAGTCCCCCCACTGCAGTACCTATTTTCCTCTTCTTAGTTCCTGGGGCAGCCTCCTGCGAAGGGCCTTCCTCAGTCACAGCCATTGGTTTCTTCCCGTGGCGGTCGACGGCCACGACAGCGTCGTCCCCGAGATAACCACCGTACGACAAATGATTCAACTCGAAGACCCTATTCAGGCAGACATTGGATCCACGGATATCCCAACTCTGCAGAGCCTCAGTCCTCGGCACATAACGCCCCACAATCCGCACTGCCCTGTCTTCCACTTCACGCACAAATGCGGCTGGATCCCGGCAACGCAGATCCAACACAAAGGCCAGACTTCGCACTAGCTGCTCGCCTAGGGAGGGCATCTGGCGAGGGCATACTTCGCCCAATGCCCAGCCATGCGCCAAGGGCCACACTCCATAACCGATGAATTCCTCAACTAAATCGTGCCCGCTACTCATGCGAGCAGCACAACGAAGGGCCTCTTCGTCACTATCATCCTCCACCACCTCAAACAGCGGGAACGCCACATAGCAGTGCGAGCACAACACGGCCGCCGGGAGTCCTGGGAGGTCTTCGACCTCGCCTACCGCCACATAAAACCAATAATCATACCAGTTGCCCCACTTATTGCGGGCGCAAGGAACTAGCTCAACAACTTCTGCCAAAGTCTTCCCAGTCCTCGGCGTAAAGGTGCATGACCCAAACTGTGCAATCTTGCTTCCAATTTTTCTCTTCTCCCAGTGCAAACAATAATTCTTGGTGAAGACCTCCATGGAGGGCTGACCACCATACGAAGTCACAGCCCAGACATACTTCGCCAGGACCACCACGACATTAGGTGTCAATTGATGAATCTGCACGTCATACCTCCGCAACACTTCCACCACAAAACGATGCGTAGGCAACCGAAGGCCGGCAGTGAAAAATGCCTCGAACACAACCATCTCACCCTCCGGCTCAAGAATCTCTTTCGCCCCCAGAACTCGGCCAACTCCGTTCCCAAAATACCCCAACTGCTGCATGTCTTGCACGCGAACCGAGGAGATCCTCGAAACGCCGAATTCCACCGTGTGGCCTGGGTGTAGCTCCACTGCCGCCAAATCATTGAAGGTACCCTCGGACGACGATTCGCCCAACGGTGTATTCGCAGCGGATGAAGAAGAAGACGGCATGGCTACGTACCGCCGGCGGTGGCGCACGGTCTGCTTGACGCGGGCCAGTTCTCCGATGAACAGGAGCAAGGAGGGTAGGCGAGCGGGCGACTGGTTTCAAAATGCTAGGGTTTCGCGGCGTACAGAAAGGTAACAGAGCCCGAGCCGCGCCCCCCTTTTATACACAGGGCGCGACGCTTCGGAAAGCCCGCAGTCCAACAGTACCGCGTCCATCAACGGTCACATCAAAAACCCCCGCGGAACCACTTCGAGCGAGGACATCGTCTCCACCATCTAGCGACGTCTTCGGCACCAGATGACTCAGTAGAACTGGTCCCTTGGAGGGCAAATGTTGGGGCGAAGGCGAAGACGCTACCCTTCGCTCCAGGCCTTCGTCAACTCGCTGCACCAACGGAGGCAAGATGACCGACGCGGCCCACCCTTCGCTCTCTTCACTGTAAGATGAAGGCCTACGACGAAATCTCTCCATCCCGTGTCCGCGGTCCTACCCGGAGGCCCACGTGGGATTCGGCCCAATATAACAGGCCCCGAACGGACAGGCATGTTACGGGCCTAATTTGTAATAGCTTTTCTGTAATGACAGTTTGTAACCCTCCCTTAAGGGAATATTTTGGGGATAATCCAGGTGTCTGAGGGCATAAGCGTCCTTACATCGGGACATTAGGCGCTCGGGCACCTATAAATACCCCCGTACAGTGCCCTTGAGAGGCTGGATTAACAGAGCAATTGCCATCTCGAGTTAAACCGTACTTGTATCTTTTTCACTCCCCCGTTGGATCAACTTGCTCAGGAGCGCTAGTTCCAACAATGATCCTGCTAAACTCGTCACAAGAGGACTTGTTAGTAGACCCAAAAATAATATCATCAACATAAATTTGACTTATAAACAAGTCTTTAGCAATCGTTTTTGTGAAGAGAGTAGGGTCAACTTTACCAACTTTGAAGCCATTAGTGATAAGAAAGTCTCTCATGCATTCATACCATGCTCTTGGGGCTTGCTTGAGCCCATAAAGTGCCTTTGAGAGCTTATAAACATGTGTAGGATACTCACTATCTTCAAAGCCGGGAGGTTGCTCAACATATACCTCTTCCTTGATGGGCCATTGAGGAAGGCACTCTTCACGTCCATTAGATATAACTTAAAGCCATGGTAAGTAGCATAGGCAAGTAATATACGAATTGACTCAAGCCTAGCTACGGGTGCATAGGTTTCATCAAAGTCCAAACCTTCGACTTGTGAATAACCTTTAGCAACAAGTCGGGCTTTGTTCCTAGTCACCACACCATGCTCATCTTGCTTGTTGCGTAATACCCACTTGGTACCTACAACATTTTGGTTAGGACGTGGAACTAAATGTCATACCTCATTCCTCGTGAAGTTGTTGAGTTCCTCTTGCATTGCCACCACCCAGTCCGGATCTCTTAGTGCATCCTCTATCCTGTATGGTTCAATAGAAGACACAAAAGAATAATGTTCACAAAAACGAGCAACTCGAGATCTAATGGTTACCCCCTTGTGGATGTCACTAAGAATGGAGTTGGCGGGGTGATCTCTTTGAATTGCTTGGTGGACTGTTGGGTGCGGTGGTCTTTGGTCCTGAATTTCTTGATCATCTTCCTTGTCTTGATCATCTTCATCTCCCCCTTGATTAATATTCTCCTCTTGAGGTGGCTCATCGTCTTGTTCTTCATCCTCTTCTTCTTGAGCCATTTCCTCCTCTTGAGTTGGTGGAGATGCTTGTATGGAAGATGATGGTTGATCTTGTGCTTGTGAAGGCTTTTCGGATTCTTTTGGACACACATCCCCAATTGACATATTCTTTAGCATGACGCATGGAGCCTCTTCATCATCTAGTTCATCAAGATCAACTTTCTCCACTTGGGAGCCATTAGTCTCATCAAACACAATGTCACAAGAGACTTCAACTAATCCAGTGGACTTGTTCAAGACTCTATATGCCCTTGTGTTTGAGTCATAACCAAGTAAAAAGTCTTCTACTGCTTTAGGAGCAAATTTAGAATTTCTACCTCTCTTAATAAGAATAAAGCATTTGCTCCCAAAAACTCTAAAATAAGAAACATTGGGCTTTTTACCAGTGAGGAGTTCATATGATGTTTTCTTAAGGATTCGGTGAAGGTAGAGTCGGTTGATGGAGTAGCAAGCGGTGTTAATCGCTTCCGCCCAAAACCGATCCGGTGTCTTGTACTCATCAAGCATTGTCCTTGCCATATCCAAAAGAGTTCTATTCTTCCTCTCCACTACACCATTTTGTTGAGGTGTGTAGGGAGAAGAGAATTCATGCTTGATGCCCTCCTCCTCAAGAAATCCTTCAATTTGAGAATTCTTGAACTCCGTTCCATTATCGCTTCTAATCTTTTTTATTCTCAATCTGAACTCATTTTGAGCTTGTCTCAAGAATCGCTTCAAGGTCTCTTGGGTTTTAGATTTTTCCTGCAAAAAGAATACCCAAGTGAAGCAAGAATAATCATCCATAATAACAAGACAATACTTACTCCTGCCGATGCTTATGTAAGCTATCGGGACGAATAGATCCATGTGGAGTAGCTCAAGCGGCCTGTCGGTCGTCATGATGTTCTTGTGTGGATGATGAGCCCCAACTTGCTTTCCTGCTTGACAAATGCTACAGATCCTGTCTTTCTCAAAACGAACATTTGTTAGTCCTAAAATGTGCTGTCCCTTTAGAAGCTTGTGAAGATTCTTCATCCCAACATGAGCAAGTTGGCGATGCCAGAGCCAGCCCATGTTAGTCTTAGCAATTAAGCAAGTGTTTAGTTCAGCATTGTTATCATTAAAATCAACTAAATATAGCTAACCATCTAACACTCCCTTAAAGGCTATTGAATCATCACTTCTTCTAAAGACAGTAACACCAACATCAGTGAATAAATAGTTGTAGCCCATTTTACATAATGGAGAAACTGAAAGCAAGTTGTAATGTAAAAGAATCTACAAGAAAAACATTTGAAATGGAATCGTCAGGAGATATAGTAATTTTACACAAACCTTTGACCAAACCTTGATTTCCATCCCCGAATGTAATCGCCCTTTGGGGATCATCATTTTTCTCGTATGAGAACATCGTTTTCTCCCCTATTATGTGGTCTGTGCACCCGCTATCGATTATCCAACTTGACCTACCGAATGCATAAACCTACAAAACAAATTTAGGCCTTGTTCTTAGGTACCCAAACGGTCTTGGGTCCTTTCACATTAGAAACAAGCACCTTGGATACCCAAACACAAGTCGTGGGACTCTTGTGTTTGCCCCCAACATATTTGGCAACTACTTTGCCTGATTTGTTAATAAGCACAAAAGATGCACCAAAAGTCTTAAATGGGATGCTATGTTCATTTGATGCATTAGCAATTTTCTTCTTAGGCATTTTGATATGAGTGGAATGCCTAGAGCTAGAGGCCTCATTACTATACATATAAGCATGATGAGAAATAGTATGAGTTTTTCTAGCATGAATTTTCCTAATTTTGTTCTCAGGATATAAAATGTAACCCTCTTTATCCTGAACCATGGGAGCCTTACCCTTCACAAAATTAGAGAGTCTGTTCTTGGGGGCATTAAGCTTGATGTTACTTTGGCTCCCTTGTTGGAAGGCAACACCACCTTAATGCCAGGGCATCTCCCATTATAAAGCATGCTTCGAGCAAATTTAAAATTTTCATTTTCTAACTCATGCTTGGCAATATTAGTAGTTAATTTAGCTATGTGATCATTTTGTTCTTTAATCATGGCAAGGTGATCATTCATAGCATCAATGTTAGCATCTCTACATCTAATACAAATAGTGGCATGGTCAATAGTAGATGTAGATGGTTTGTAAACATTCAATTCGTCAATATTAGCAATCAAATTATCATTCTCAATTCTAAGACAAGAAATTGAATCATTGCAAATACTAAGCTCTTTAGATAAATTTTCACATTTTTCTACTTCAAGAGCATAAGCAATTTTCAACTTAACAAATTTTTTATTTTCCTTAACGAGCAAGTCCTCTTGGCTTTCCAAGATATCATCCTTCTCGTTAATGGTTTCTATCAATTCATTTATCTTTTTCTTTTGATCCTTGGTAAGGTTAGCAAAAAGAGAAGTTAAATCATCATTATCATCACTAGAGCTACCCTCATCATCGGAAGTAGTGTATTTTGGGGTATCTCTAGAATGTACCTTCTTCTTCTTGCCGTCCTTAGCCATGAGGCATTTGTGGCTGACGTTGGGGAAGAGAAGCCCTTTGTTGACAGCAATGTTGGCGGCGTACTCATCGGAGGAGTCGGTGGAGCTCTCGTTGGAGTCCCATTCTCGCCCCATGTGCGCCTCGCCATCCTTCTTGTAGTATCTTTTCCTGTCCACCTTCTTCTTCCCTTTCTTGTCATCGTCCTTGTCACTGTCACTTGTATATGGACATTTAGCAATAAAGTGACCGAACTTACCACATCTGTAGCAAACCCTCTTGGAGTGGGGTTTATAGTCCTTCCCCTTCCTTTGCTTGATGATTTGTCGGAAACTCTTAATGATAAGAGCCATCTCCTCGTTGTCGAGCTTGGAGGCATCGATTGGGAGTCTACTTGGTGTAGACTCTTCATTCTTCTCTTTCATTGCTTTGAATGCAACGGGGTTGCACCTCGGGTGTAGCACCCCGAAAATTCAAATCTTGAAATTTTCTCAAACTCACTCTAAATTCAAAATGGATTTTAAATTTCATTTCAAAATGTTTGTTTGCGAGTTGATCTCAACGAATAAAATATAGTGGTCTATGTTCTCTCCAAAATCCTCCTCAAAACATCCTACAAATATTTCCCAGTGATCCGTCTCAAATTCTTTCCAGAAATACTGCCAAATATTCCACTGATAATTCTCCAAATATTTTCCTCCTGAGAAATGCCTTCAGAGTCATTTTTAAAGTCCCTACAAATATTTTTTCATAATTTTCCTCATGCTCATACGTATACGTACGCCTCCAGTGTTATACAGTGAGCTCTACAAGCTAATTTCACTTATACAAGACTAATACATGCTTATCTCCCACTAATCCTCGCATCCTCCCACTAACCCTCGCCTCCTCCCCCTAATCCTCCACCTAGCCTATAAATAGAGTGGCAAGGGCCTCCCCTCAAGCCACACCAAGCCATTTCATGGCAACTCTCTCCCCCACTCCCACTCCCACACAAGCACAACACAAGCACAAGGATCGTTCGGTCATTCATTCGATCATTCGTCCACTTGTTCTTAGTTTGTTCGTTCGTTTGTCCGATCGTTCATGGTTCGTTCGTCGGATCGTTCGATCATTCGTCCGTTTATTCATCCAAATAATCTTTGTTCAGCCGTTATGCTACCGAAATTCTGATTGTTCGTTCGTTCGTCCGATCATTCGATCGTTCGTTCGTTCATAGTCCCTATTCATCGTTCATAGTTCGTTCATAGTCCCTATTCATCGTTCATCGTCTGTTCATAGTCCCTATTCATTGTTCATAGTCCCTATTCATCGTTCATCGTTCGTTCATAGTCCCTATTCATCGTTCATCATCCATTCATAGTAATGGTTACTATGAACGGACGATGAACAATGAATAGGGACGATGAACGATAAATAGGGACTATGAACGATGAATAGGGACTATGAACAGACGATGAACGATGAATAGGGACTATGAATGAATGATGAACGATGAATAGGGACTATCTATGAACGAATGATCGAATGATCGAACGAACGAACGATCGGAATTTCAGCAGCATTGTAACACCCCAGTGTTACCTAGGGTTTTTCTCAGTGCTAACTCAAGATCATTATCACATGTGAATCCAACTGAGCAAAAGACACCAAAAATTTAGGACAAAAAAAACTCAACTAAGTCTTTTTTAAGGATCATGCCTTAATCATATCATGCACCTCAAAGTGAGAAAAATGCCCAAACCCTAGAATAACCCTAATTAAGCCATTTAAGTGAAAAATGGGAAATTTGGTAAAAAGACCATGAAAAACATGGAATCATGGCTTGGGCCAATTATAAAAGTTGAAAAAAACTAATTAAGCTACAAAAGTTAGTAAGGGAGTTTGGCCAAAAGAATTTTTCAAAAACCCCAAGCAGGCCATTCAATGGGAGGCTTTCTAGAGAAATCTGAAATTCAGATTTCTGAATTTCAGCATATAACCCAAAACCAAGCGCGTTCACCTTAATCCCTAACTCAAAACCCTAAGCTCCCATTAACAAATATGTGCTAAACTAACCTCTCTACCACATATCTGAAGATGGCATTGGGATTCGGACCCTAGACACGACAAAACCAAAGATTTGCCTTAGGCTTGGGTAGAGAGACAAACCCAATTTGAGAGCTCCATATCTTTGGAACTAGTAGGCCAAATCCTTTGACCCCCACACATAATCGGTAGCTTATAGGGAGGAGAAGAGGTTTTGTGCACTGACCAAGGCAAGGGCAGGCTTGGATGAGTGACTACACGCGCCAGAACCCGGGTAGAAGAAACGCACACACGTGTTTGACCCTGGTCTGCACGCCGGCGTTCGCCCAACCCCCACGCGCGCTCACCCTAGTGCACGGTCAAGTCCAACGCGCGCCCTCGCCCACGTCACACCTATAAAGCAGCCCCGAGGCCTTGGCCATACTCCCCCGAACGCTCACAGTCCCGCCCAAGCTCGACTTCGCCGGACTTTTCCCTGAGCACGACGCGCCACCACCCGCTAAGCCACCCGAGCTTCGGCCACCGTGGCTAGCTCGCCCCAGCCATCCCCAGTCCACGATATCAGCTCAGCTAGCTTCGCCAGAGACCCGTGAAGCTCCCCAAGCCCTTAGACCCGGTAGAGCCTCACCGGAGACCCCGAATCACCCTCGACGGACTTCTTCCGCTCACCGGCGAATGTGAACCGGGTAAGTCTTTGCGCCATTTTCCAATTCCTTCCATGTACCGCCTCTATGTCACCTGGTCGAGCCTCCCGAGCCAACCATTTGGACTATCTCGCCGTGAGCAGGCCAGATTTCTCGCCACCGACGAACTCCCCCGCCTGTGCACGTGGACCCGCCAACTCCAGTCACCTCCGACGACGATCCGCACATCGACGTGACCGCTGCGACCTCCCCTATGTCCTCGACCGCCTTGCCGGAGCTATCCCGCTGCCGGTAAGCCCCTCCACCGTTTCCTCCGCCACGGGTACTGTTTAAATAGGGGAAGGATCGCGAGTTAGATTAGGGTAAACCTAGGGGTTTTCTGCGCTGGCAGAGACTCAGATGAATAGTGCTTCAGGGACATGGTTTAAGTGACTCAGATAGAAGTAAACTCAGGGACCCCGATACAAAAACTATTTTCCTTTAACCATTTCTGTTTATTCTCTTTAATGAGCAGAGAACTTAGGAAATTCATAACTTGAGATTATTCAACCAAATTTGGTCAAACCAATTTTGCTAGGACCTACATATTATAGACTATCAGACAAAAATAGTAAACTCCATGGTTTCTACAATACATTTTAGAGTTTTTATTTAAATTAGGAAAATACCCAAAACCTATTAATCCAGAGAAAAATAGAAATACTTCTATACTAGGCTTAAGAAAATTTGTGGTGACACATACCCAACATACATACTATTTAAAAATGCTAAGCACCCCAGTATACAAGAATAACTCAAGATTGTCTATTAAAAACTATATCTGTCCAAAACTTAGAAAATTTAAAAAGGCAGTGCAAAATAATAAACAGAGGATGAACATATTTTTTCTAGTATACTTAAGTAATAAAGAACATAGGAAAAATACAGAGAACCCTAGTCGAGAGCTAATCCAAGGTTAATTATTTTATTAGGCACTAGGAAATCAAGGAAAACCATGATTAGAAATATAAGGACCACTGTAAAAAAGGGTAAGAAAAATTCAGTAGACTCCTAACTGCTTGAACACCACTACAAAAATAGTATACACCCCAACCCATCATAATAAGTGAGTTGAACAATTAAAACTTGAATTTGACCCATGTTTTAATTAAATCATGAGAAAGCCAAAAATTGTGCAACAGTGGGCAAACAAATTTTTACCCAATTACTTATGAGGTAAACCACCAGAGAAAAATATAAAACTCAATTAAAAATGTAAGATAACACCCATTACCCTCTACCCCATGAAAAAGACCATATATTCCAAGGATTTCTACCACCCTGTCCCTTAAGCAAAAAGTTGCCAAATTCTAGAATGTTTGCTCTTGCGCAAAGAAGAAGATAGGAAAAATTAGAAATCTGTTGTTTGACATTTTTCATGTATAGTGGTAGTAGAAAGCACCCCTATGGCCAAGGACTTTAGAAAATCATAGTAAAATGACCAATAGGTATTAGTGGCTGAAACTTGGTACAAAGTCATATTATTACACCTAAATGCCAGAAAAAAGCTTTAGGGATTAATCCACTGTTAGAAGAGAGTTGTAGTTCAAAGCACCCCCTCTGCCCTACAACTTGATAATTTTGTGCAGAGTAAACCCTTAACTTTTTAAGCCCCAATTCTTGAGACAGAGAGTTATACACCAGTGAGAAGCTACTGTAATTTTACAGAATTTTTGGAAATTTATAAAGCTATGTTGTAGTTCAAGCCCACCTTAAAAGCATAAGAGAAAAGGAGAAGAGAGAATTAGTGAGGATAATAAATCTCACCCCAATAAATTCAACAAGAATCATAATAAACATTCACTAAGACACTAAAAGGAAATCAGTGCGGCACTAAAATATTCTGACCATTTAACTTAACCAAACTTGACCCTAATTTGGCTAAGTATACCCCTAGACTATCCGTAGTAAGATTTAGCTTTACCTTATCAATTTAATCATTTCTATTACTACCACATGGCATGTCATGGCATACATATATCTCACTCATTGCATTCATTAGACTGCAACCTAGCTGACGGAGAGTACGTGCTCATTCCCGAGCAAGGAGCTGTCCACGAGGAAAACCAGGAGCCAGCTCCCGAGCGTGCCATAGAGGGTCTCTTCACAGCTCCAGCATTTGAAGGCAAGCCCCGGTTTTATGCATAACCAATTTATATATGCTACTTTACTGCACTTAATGTTTGTAGGCTTGTAATGTGCACTTAAGTGTAGGAGTTGCTTGAAACCTTTAGTTGCATGAACTCAGGATTCCTTTTTGAGATGGATACTAGTATGCTAGGTCGAGTAGTTGTTTTGCTAATTAGGATCTCAGAAGAAGTCGAGTGATTTTTCTAGCACTCGCGCGAGGCTAGGAATTGATTGTATTCATCTTGATAACGGGATCAATGATGGTCTATGGCCTTGGATCCAGGGTGGATGCCATGACCATGAGAAGGAAATGGAATTAAGGATTAATATGTGGATACCTGAGTCAAGCGTTTGAACGTACTAAATACATGTCGAGAAATATGATAACAGGTAAACTTAGTACCTGAGTGAAGCCGGGCGCGGACTTTCCTCCTCACTTGTCTTGAGACTAGGTCTACCATGCTAGCTATGGTAGGTACAAGTGCGGTCACTGGACGGCGGTAGCCGGGGTTAGTGGAGCATTGTATGCCAAGGCGATGAGCCCTGGCCACGAACGGGGAATCGATGGGGATGGTTGACATGTGTGGGGACGGAGTGCCCCTACATGTCGTTTGTTTAGGTTTACCTTGCAAGGTTTAAAAACTCGATTCGAATCGTCTACTTCTCGCAGCTAATGAGACTGCTTGACCCCTTGTAACACCCTTGATGTTACTATCACTAAAACTTGAGCATAACATCATAAGCATGGGCATATCATGTGTTTGTTACACCTAGAATGCATTCACTAGGCAAAAATTTCAAACAAGTTGTGTGGATATGACTGGTTGTGGGTAAAACCCTAGAATAGGGTACCTAACCCTAAACTGGTCTTAGAAGAGTAAACAAAGCCTAATAAGAGAAAACTTCAAAACTCAGTAGAAATAGTCATAAAATGTCACCATGAATAGACTTAAGTGGCATCCAAACCCTAGAAGTAACAAAAACCCTAAATAGACCCCTGAAAAACCCTGGGATGAAACCCTAGGGGGTTATATGCAAAATGTGCACATTTTTGGACCTAAGTGCAAAAACCATGAAATTAGGATTCCTTAACTCATATGATTCACATGTATGTGGATTTGCAAAGTAAACCTTGAGATTTGGACTTATTTGCAAAAAGCCCCACTTAAACTCTATTGAGTTAAGTCTGAATTTCAGTGGCATAGGGTCAACTTTGAAGCCCTATATCTTCTAAATTATGAAGGTTTTGCCCTAGGTCAACACATCAAGTTTGTAGAGCTATAAAAGGAGGACAACTTTGCTATAGGGATTATGCCTTGGTGCCATGAAATATTTTGAGATAATTGGGCCCAAAGATGGCTGTCAGACTGTCTTAAGCCTGAATTCAGACTGACAATGTGCTTGAGCAATCTTTGAGCTGGGATTCAAGCATGATCTAGTAAGAATTTGGGAGTGATGGCTATAGCAAGATTGAAGCTGGATAGTAGAACAACAACTTTCTTAAAGATAGATTAGCAAGTCATCACATGAAAGTTTGAGATCCGAGCCCTACAAAATGCTCTGTCAGACTGACTGAAGAAGTGTCTAATGGTACAGTGATCTGAATCTGATCTCTGATTCAGCCCCCTCGCCACCGGCAACCTTTGCGCCCGGATTCGCGCCGACCGTCGCGATTTGTGCCTCGGGCGATTGCATTTCGCTCACCCGTGAAAAGATCTCGTCGCGGATGGGTTCGAGTTACTGTGACCTCACTATTCCTCAACCACTGGCACCGGCGATGTGGCTCTACGGCCGTCACCGGAGTTGGCGTCCTTCGCCGCGATTGTGCCACGCCTCAGGCCTTTAACCACGTCACTACTAGCCGCACCAGCTCGCCAATAACCGCCGTAGCCCCTCCACCGGTGAGTGCCATGGTAAAACGCGCCGGTGACTCATCCTTTCTTTCCGGCCGACGCGTGTCTCCACCGAATTCACTGGCCACCGCTTAGCGCCACTATAAATTGACAGCACGATCTGCTGCGTTGGGTCATCACAAAGCCCGAGCACGCACTCCTGCCGCCGATTAGCCACCACAACTCTCCAATTTCCTGTTTCTCCTAATTCTGTTTCCGCCGCCGTGGTAGAGCCCTCACCGTGGTCAGCGTACTCTAGGTCTGTTCATGCTCCCTGCCCTCTTGTTTCAGCATCCTTAGGTTCCCCTGATGCTCATCGACCAACCTGATTGAGTTAAGCTGCCTTAGATCACCGAGAACACACTTGGTTGTCTGTTGTGCCCGCTGTCATCGTGGACCGAGAGAGTTAGAACCTCATTAGTGAAATTAAGTGAGGGGAAATGATTAGGAGGGGTCCGATTTGGTGTCTGCCGCACAAGAGCACCGGTCGTTGCGGGATTCGGCCGGTGTTGGCTCGCCAGAGCTCGGCTCTCTGCCGGACCGCGTCGTGGACCTCAGGGTGTAAAGGAATAGAAACGCAGGGGAGTTTTCATAAAGGTCAGTGAGACAAAGGAATAGTGCGCGGGTTCCTTGTTAGAATTTCAAAACAGCGAGGACTTTGGTGCAAAACCACCCTGCGGGCGCGAGCGCACGGGCACTTTTTGCTTAGGCTGGGCCGACTTGGGCCAGTTTTGGCCCAGTTCTGTTGATTCTTTTCCTTTTTCTTTTTCTATCAGTACTAAAGAAATTCTAGAAAATTGCAAAAAAAATGCTAAAAATACCAAACCAATTTTGCTAGACTCCTAATTTTCCATAGTATTTAATAAAAATAGTTTCATGATTTTTGGTCCAAATAGGAAATTATAGAGTATTTAAAATAGCCAAAACCCATGCTTCTAGAATTTTAGAGAGTAATTAATAATCCCAAAATTCACCAAACTTTTTAGATAAACTTTAAATATTATTTAGAAGCCTTGGGTAAAATTTGGTATGATTTGAACCATGTTTGATACTTAGAACCCAAAACCCTAATCCCCTGCCTTATGAACTTCACTATGGATTCTAAAAACCCTAGTTTCTCGGATATCCGTGAAGGAAAGTTATATTCAAAACCTTAGATAATAAACTTTTATTATCTTTGCATTTTCATGAGCATTACATGAGCATTCATGATTATATATGGCTATGTATAGAAAACAAAGAAGAGATAGAGGTTGAAGAAGCCAGGACTACACCACCACCACCTAAAGAACCTTAGGCAGGAAACTGCTTTTACTTTGATATCTATGGAGTAGAGCCTGATTCATCTATTACACAAGGAAAGCCCCGGTGCATTTGCCACCTCCTTGTTATTTTGAAATCTTTCTCACTTGCTTGATGCATTAGGTGATAGGAATTGTGTGCTAAACCCATTGCTGCATGTCCTTCCTTGGATCTAACTACTTCTCAATCCCCTATTTTACAAAAAGGTTTTTCTTATGCTTAGCCTTGCTCTAGAAAAACAAAATGTTTTGTTTTAACAAAAGATGATGCTACAAAGTGGGTGGGATGTTTTCAAAAATAAAACTTGATGGTGGATCCATCATGGCCATGATGGGTTCAACATCGGAAAAGATGTACCGCTACCAGGTACCAAACTTTGGGTTTGAAATGATAAAGCTGAGACCGGGCGTGTGAATTGCAAGAGAAGAGAGTCTCGGTGTAGTGTCTCCGTCTGAGTCGATTAAGGACCTTCTCGATGTAGGCTTGATGATCGAGGACCCTTTAACTGGTCACATACCTCGTCATGGGTAAGCTTTGCCTTGGGTAGACTAATACCAGAATAAGATAACACGCAATGGGTGGAGAGATGGCCAGAGTAGCATGTACCCTCCGTGGCAAGAGGCTGGATGGTGGTGTATCTGTGCTCTCGGTTGGCGTGAACCTGATCTGGTCTTAAGAATCCCGGTGGCGAGTTGACATATGCAAGGGTTAAGTGCTACATATGTCGTGTGATTGGAGATCCTCAGCTGAGTAGAATCGATTCGGATCGCCGTAACTTCGTGGACATGAAGACTTGGTCACTGACCTACACGTAGCATTCTAGTGAATATGAAGGGTTGATAAGAAATTGGCTAGTATAAGTGATTGAACTAGGATAGAAAGAACTCTAGATACAGGTAACTTTACTTAACCTGACAAATAAAACTGGATTTTTAAGGATCCACTATTAGTAAGCATTTCTGCAAACAGAATCTTTGATTATTGATAAACCATACCTTGATTCCCAAAGGCCAGCATATCCTTGAGAGTCTTTTACTTTGACGGGTAAGACTTGCGAAAGTACACTTCGTACTCAGGGCTTTGTCCTATGTTGTTTTAGGTGAGGAAGTGGCAAACTTTTGATACTTTTGTTTAAAGGTGGTGCCCAAAGAAGAAAACCAGGAGTAAAGCTTTGGAAGGAAAGGATCCTCTGTTAAAAACTTTTGTTTGATGTTTATCGGTAGGGGTTTTTGCCTCCCTGTGATGTAATAATAATACTTCAGCACTCCTATATTTTAACTATGGTCTGTAATAATACTCTTTCCTGTTTTAAATAAAGTAAGTTAGTGTAACTGTGTAACTGCTTCCGCATTCTCATACCTCCGATGTGTTGTAATGTCTGCGTGACGGGTAAAACACTCTTGGGTAAGGGAAGGAATTCAGATACCGAACTTGTCAAGTGATCCGGAGCACCTGCAGGGTTGTGTGAGGTTCGTTGGACAAGGACAACTGTAGGTGGGCCTAATGACTTGGGAGGTTCTGTCACAGCTGGTATCGGAGCGAAGCCCATCTCTGCAGATGTTATGAGGCATTTTCAAAAAGAATTTTCAAAGACTTATCTAAGAAAATTTCTTTCCTCCTTATCTAACTACCTTCTGAAGTACTTATTCAAAGACCAGATAGTAGAGTGCAATGTATAGAAGGTTGTGAATCAACTAAGGGTTGATTCTATAATTATGCATGCATCATACTACAAACTATGTTAATAAGATTTCCCCCTTAAAGAAATGCTGCCGCGCACAAGGAAAACTGCGCGCAAGTCTACCGGGCCAATTGGCGTACCTCGCCATCAACTAGCTCCAAGGCATGAGGACAGTAGTAGTGGTAGCAATGATCCTATCAGAGATCTGGAAGCTGAAAGGGAAATGTGCCCTTGGGCCATTTCTAAGTATTTTGGTGATTGAGTGCCAACGCAAGTGCTTTTGTGTTGATCTATGCAATATGGTGGACAAAGTGAAAATCAAGACAAAAGGTATGTTTCTAGACTTAGTACATTGTTTTATGGACTAATGTATTGTGTCTAAGTGCTGGAAACAGGAAAAATCAAGTTAGAGAAGAGATGGCTTTGTTCAGCCAAAGTCTGCTTGGTCTGGGTGCACCGGACTGTCCGGTGGTGCACCGGACAGTGTCCGGTGGTGCAGGCTGGCTCTGGCGAACATGCTGCTCTCGGGACTTCGACAGCGGTGTACGGCTATAATTCAACGGACTGTCCGGTGGTGCACCGGACTGTCCGGTGAGCCGTTCACAGGCGAACTCGTCGCTCTCGGGAGATGATTAACGGCGTACGGCTAAAATTCACCGGACTGTCCGGTGGTGCACCGGACTGTCCGCTGAGCCAACGGTCAGCCGGGGCAACGGTCGGCCGAGGATTCCGCGCGTGACGCGTGGCCGAGCCAACGGTCACATTGGAGCACCGGACTATCCGGTGTGCACTGGACAGTGTCCGGTGCGCCAACGGCTCTTAATCTGCAACGGTTGGCTTCGCCAAATAAGGAAGGAGATCTGCACCGGACTGTCCGGTGCGCCAGTCGACAGAAGGCAAGATCTGCCTTCCAGGAATGTTCTCAACGGCTCCTAGCTGCCTTGGGGCTATAAAAGGGACCCCTAGGCGCATGGAGGAGAACATCAAGCATACTCAAAGCATTCCTAAGCACCAAGACTTCGATTCCACGCATTTGTTTCTTCGTGATAGCATCTAGAGCTCTTGTTGAGTTGTGAACTCGTCGGGTTGTGTTGCGAGCTCTTGTTGCGACTTGTGTGCGTGTTGACATTCTGATTTTGTGTCTTGTGTGCGTTGCTCATCCCTCCCTTACTCCGTGCTTCTTTGTAAACTTCAAGTGTAAGGGCGAGAGACTCCAAGTTGTAGAGATTCCTCGTGAACGGGATAAAGAAAAGCAAGCAAAATACCATGGTATTCAAGTGGGTCTTTGGACCGCTTGAGAGGCGTTGATTGCAACCCTTGTCCGTTGGGACGCCACAACGTGGAGTAGGCAAGCATTGGTCTTGGCCGAACCACGGGATAACCACCGTGGCATCTCTGTGATTGATATCCTTGTGGTTATTGTGTTTTGTTGAGTCTCCTCTCAAGCCACTTGGCAATTATTGTGCTAACACTTAACCAAGTTTTTGTGGCTTAAGTTTTCAAGTTTTACAGGATCACCTATTCACCCCCCCTCTAGGTGCTCTCAATTGGTATCGGAGCCGTTCTCTTCACACAGGGACTAATCGCCCGAAGAGATGGATCCTAAGGGGAAGGGAATCGTGATCAATGATAAGGAGAAGGAGTCCTTCGTCAACGAGCCGAAGGATGACAAGCCTACTGACTCGGGCTCCGGCCACAGACGCAAAGATGAGAAGAAGAAGAAGACGAGACGCATCAAGGAGATCGTCTACTACGACGACAGCGATGAGTCCACTTCTTCCCAAAAGGACGACTACGACTACGAGAAACGAAAGACGGTTATTTCGAACTTTTCTTTCGATTACTCTCGTATTCCGTAGAATTCAAATGCACATTTGCTTTCAATGCCTCTTGGCAAACCTCCACACTTTGATGGGGAGGACTACGGATTTTGGAGTCACAAAATGCGTAGTCACTTGTTCTCTCTCCATCCAAGCATATGGGAGATTGTTGAGAATGGAATGAAATTTGATAGCTCGGATAGTCCTATATTTATTAATGAACAGATTCATAAAAATGCACAAGCTACTACTGTGTTGTTAGCCTCTTTGTGCAGGGACGAGTACCATAAGGTGAGCGGCTTGGACAATGCCAAGCAGATCTAGGACACCCTCAAGATCTCTCATGAGGGGAACGACGTCACCTTACTCACCAAGATGGAGTTGGTGGAGGGCGAGCTTGGAAGATTCGCGATGATAAGGGGCGAGGAGCCAACCCAAACATACAACCGGCTCAAGACCCTTATCAACAAAATAAGGAGCTACGAAAGCACGCGATGGACGGACCACGACATCGTCCGCCTAATGTTAAGGTCCTTCACTGTACTTGATCCACATTTGGTGAACAATATTCGTGAAAATCCTAGGTATACCAAGATGTCGCCCGAAGAAGTCCTTGGAAAGTTCGTAAGCGGGCGAATGATGATCAAGGAGGCGAGGTACGTGGACGACGCGTTGAACGGTCCAATCCATGAGCCTCAACCCATTGCTCTCAAGGCAACAAGGAGCAAGGAGGCGCTACCTAGCAAGGTGGCGCAAGTTGAGGCGGCCGGGCTCAATGATGAAAAGATGGCCCTCATCATCAAGCGCTTCAAGACGGCGCTAAAGGGTCGCAAGGGACAGCCTAGCAAGACCAAGACAAAGGGGAAGCGCTCATGCTTCAAATGTGGTAAGATTGGTCATTTTATTGCTAACTGTCCCAATAATGAAAGTGATCAGGAACAAGGGAGCAAGAGGGAGAAGAAGAAGGCATACAAGAAGGCTAAGGGCGAGGCACACCTTGGCAAGGAGTGTGACTCAGATTGTTCGTCATCCGACTCCGAAAATGAAGGACTCGCCGCCACCGCCTTCAACAAGTCATCCCTCTTCCCCAACGAGCGTCACACATGCCTCATGGCGAAGGAGAAGAAGGTATGTACTCGAGACAGTACTACTTATGATTCTTCTAGTGATGATGAGTCTAGTGATGAAGAGATAGATTACTCTAGTTTGTTCAAGGGATTGGATAGAACTAAAATAGATAAGACAAATGAATTGATTGATGCCTTGAATGAAAAGGAGACTTTTAGAAAAACAAGAAGACCTTTTATATGAAGAGCATGATAAATTTGTTAGTGCACAAAATTCACTTGCTCCAGAAGTTAAAAGGAATGAAATGCTTTCTAGTGAAGTGTCTACATGTCATGACTCTATCTCTAGCTTAAAGAGAATTAACAATGATTTAAATGCTAACTAGAAGTAGCAAATAAATCTAACTCTTGTGTAGAACATGTTATGATTTGCACTAGGTGTAAAGATTTTGACATTGATGCTTGTAGTGAACATCTAGTTTGCATTTCACTACAAAATGGCCCCCCTTTAGCAATGCATATATGTGTTGGTACAAGCCTATATAAGCGTTGCTAGGGTCTATACCAACGCATAATTATGTGTTGCCTATACTGCCGTTGCTAGGGGCTACTGCAACGCTTGTACATACGTTGGTAATTCATATAAATAAGCGTTGGTAAACTGCAACAGATTTTTATAAGATACAACAACACTTACATGTGTTGGTGCCGCCCAAGACCAGCTCGTTATCATAGGATGCTACAACGTTTAGTTTCGAGTTGTGGCAACATTTTTATCCGTTGCAAGCAATAAACCAATAAAAATATTTGAATATTTTATTTTGAGGTTAAGATTACAACAAGCTGAACAATGCACATTTGATATTTCAGGAATCATCCACACACACATGGCAAATAAGCAAAATATATATATTTAAAATCAATAGTTGCATTACAAAAAGTGCCGCAACATGGGAGCGCCAGGTTTATTACAAAGAAAGTTCGAAGTATATATTCATGCATCCTTAAATCTTTCGCTGCCACTGTGTTTTGCGCTGATGAAAATTCAGAAACTACAGTCTTTCAGTTTCAGTTTAATGCTCCTGATGAAGCAATCCAAGACCCAACTACATCTGATCAAGTTGGTGAGAATTCAGGGGGGGAATCATCTGCCACCTCCCTCACCACTGACTCCACAGGTGCAGCCTTCAACATCAGCTTCAGGTTCAGATGCAAACAACCTTCAAATCATCACTATATATATATCAGTAAACAACAAAATTATTGCAGCAGAATAAATTCAAAAAAGAGGAAAAATTATTCACCAATCTCCAGTCATCCAAATGTGTTGGACAGCAGAGGCTTCTACTGTGTACCTCGAGGCAATGTCATCCACACTCATCAGACCATGGTGGTCAGTCGACATCCCTTGGTACAGTTGGATTATCTAGCTTTTGAATGTGCTGGACGTTCAGAACCTGATAGTAGCAAAAACAAGAATAGTCGGAAAAAATCCCCATAGTAGGGCACGTGACTGTAATCAAGTAAGTTATAGGGAGAAACAAACAAGGATGGGACATGAGTGGGTTTCTATTCTAGGTATCACATAGCTAACAGAACCATGAACATCGAAATTATGAAATCATACTAAACCATACTAAACGATAAGCAAGGTAAACTGAACCATGAAAACATTAGTTTTAATTTCCATTAATCTATTACCACAGTCTAGCCTCACAGACGGACATTAACTTTGTCATTGTATTGTAATATGTAAATCATAAAAAGAAGCAGAAAACAAATAAATTACCTTTATCAAACTTTTTGCTATCAAGGTGTAGCCTGGTAACGATGGAGGCTTCCTCGAAGAGATGCTCAGACATATTTCATGTAAAAAAGATGAGCGCATTGCATACATGAACCAAAATCATGCAAGTAAATAAGTAATAAGGCGGAAAAGCAAACCCTGAGCTAATAATGATGGCACCATGGTAAGTTGAATCGAAACCAACAGAAGCAAACAGGTAAAAGAAGAAACGAAAAGAAAACCATGTGTGGCTTCTTCAGAAGGAACCCAGTAAAAACAGTGTGCTTGAAGCAATAGCACGCAGACACACCTCAACATTATATTTGAGCATCAGACCAAAATCACTACAGCAGAAAATGCAGCTTCATGGTTGCAATCAAGGGCACGGCACAAACTTTTAATCTAAATGAAAAAGATATGAAGAATCTTATAACCAAAAAAAACTACCAGTTAGCAACCCAATGAGCCTATGCACAAAACCGAAGGCGCCCTTCAGAAGCCGGATAAACAGTAGTGCACCTCAAGCTCATCCCATGGAGACTTTAGCACCACCACTCAAGCCCAAATCGTTGTGCATGCACAGCTCAGACAAACAAGCGAGCAGGATGGACGATTCTACTGTAGCATGATTAAAAACAGCATCAGCACTTCAGCTTCAGCAGCATTCGTCAATATTGCATATGCATGGTGGCTAGCGCACTGGCTGGCTGCGCAGTGCACCGTGTTTTGGATACGAACACATGAAAAATTGGGTAATTGTGTCCTTTGTAACAGACAACACATGAAAAATTGGGAGAACAAATTACCATAGATAACCAGAAACAAATTTCAAACATACGTTGCTGGAAGAGTTAGCTCTGGTTTCACTCGAAGTGTCACAGAAACCATGCTTGTTTCAGTTCTGACGTTTTTTCCAGTTGCACCTACAAGCTTGTCCTTTTTGGCCTTCTTAAGAGAAGCATTTTGCTTTCCACCTTCTGTGTTTCTTTTCTGTAGAAAAATATAATGAGAAAACTTATGACAAGGGATAATAAATCAAATATGGATTGCAAAGACACCAAAATTCCTATGACCAGGAACACAGGCTGAAAAGTAAGTTTTTACCTTCTATGCACCAGCAAGTACCATGACTGATTATAGAACAATAATGGACAAATAATTTTGCATTTAAATAAAATAATAGTCACGATTCAGCGTAGCAGAACTTAAAATAATCACCGCTTGATGTGTGTTCAAGTATTTTTGGGACAAAGATATAAACAGCATATGACTCATATCCTAAACAAATCTAAAATTCATCGTAGTGAAATAAGCAAAACTATTTAAATGGAGGTAGTGATCCACGCCATCCGGTTTGAAATAAGTAGTCTTCGGATTCTGTAGAAATCTTGCAGCTTCGAAACTGAAAAGAAAATAATAGAAGTTAGTGATCAACAACATTAAATAATTTCCATGTTGTCGTATGGTCGAATCTGAAAAGAAAACAATTGTGGTGGACTCATGTTGATGATGCAAAAATAATTGAGCACCATGTGTTATACTATCATATATAGGAACATCGTAAACTTCTTAGGGGTCCAAGAGTCTAAAACAATAAACCACAATGAGGGGATTACAGTGAACTTACATCATGATATCATCCTGAACTGAGTTGAAGCGTCGTGAAGTTGAAATGAGCATATATCAGTTTTTGTCGTCTTCAATCTGCACGAATAATCATAATACTGAAATTGATAGTAGTAGTTCGGAGTAGTAATGACTAGTTAAGTAAGAGGGTAGTTCATACACAACACGAAGGCCATGCTATAAGATTGTTGCCGACATCACCAATAACCTCCATGTTGTCGTATGGTCGAATCAAAGGCTCAATAGGCAGTATTACAAGTCTAACACGCACCATCCAAAATTCTCTGCCTAACTTAACACCTCCAACTTTATGATTTGGGTCTCGACCAAGTATTGTGCCTAAGGCAACAGTCTTGGTTGGACATCTCCAGCTTTTTAAGAACACTTGTGCTCCAGTCTAGTAAACATGCTCAAGTGTATCAGTAAATACTTATGTAATGTGGGCACAATAATGGTAAGAAAAATTTGATTTTACCAATATTGACTCATCTGTTGGTCGGTCACCTAGAGTACCCTGATTTATGGACAAAAATATCGAATTAGTAAAGTGGATTTAAGAATATGAATGTACAAAAATTTTTGAGTCACCTTTTGTTTCATGCACCATAACCTATAACTAATGCATATTAGTAATGAAAACAATTCGATATACTTAACAAGAAAGTTGATTTTCACTGTCACCTTTGATGTGGTAGCACACTTGGTTTTATCAAAGGTAGTTGCAGATTGCATATCTTTCCTTTTTACCTGTCATTACATCACAATGAGTATTCAATATTATTAACTTCAATTTAGTTATGCAACACCCTAGTGTACTGCCAATTAAAATGCATCTCCATTCAAGAATGAGTAGTATGTGAGATACCACTATTTACTAATGAACAATGAATACAATACATGGGTCGTGTGTTAGAAGTACCTGGTTCTTAGATGCTTCTTCATTTAAGGAATTAGAAGTTGCTTCCTTGGTCATACTCTGTATGTGCGAGACATCAATGTAAAGATAAGCAATCATGATTATGTATGTTGAATAAATTTATTGCATTCCCACCTTCGATGAATTAGCGAGCTTAGTATTATCGAAGGTAATGTCTCTTTCCATCTCAAATTGCCTTGTCTGCCAATATATTAACTTGAAAAATGAATATAATAAAACATCACTTTGTAGGGCGTATATATTCCATGTATTGAAATTTTGATGTAGCTGACCTTATGGGTAGTGGCTAGTCTATCAGTTCGTTGTAATTTACCTTGCCTAGTATCAGCCACCTTAATCTTCTTTAATTCAATACATATTATTAATGTTTGCATTATACCATGAAATCTAGAAAGATGAGTTATGAGGTAGCAGAGGACCTTATGGATAGTAGAAGTATTTCTGAATGTTGGTTGCAAATCCTCGTACTCCTTTGCCTCTTGCTCTCTCTTTATGAAATACAGATTAGTAGTTTAGCAAAAAAAAATATAGGGGGTATTGAGTAGCGCTACTGTTTGCTGGGGCTATAGCTGTGGCTGCTGCTGTACATTGTAAAATAACTATGTTGTGTTGTAGAAACAGCCATAGCGTAGCCACAACAATCTGAAGCGAACAAGGCAATGTAATGCAATCATACCTGATAGTAAGTTTTTTCATTGTCCATCCTGAATTCTTGATTTTGTGGCTCAACATATACACGCTGATGAAAAATAACTACAAGATGAAGTAGTAGGTACTAAAATGTAAGAAAGTGCGGATGTGTAAATTCCATACAGATGCCTACTTTACGTTTTGAAGACGTTTGAAATTGATTCGCTGGAAGATCGTCCAAACATCCCTGTCATAGCAAACAAATAACCAAATGGATTAGATGTTACACATAGACCTACTGTATGAACTGATTGTGAAATGGAGTTCAAGAATTTTACATGTACACTTTGATGCTGTTCGAAGAGTACACTCTTTTGTTGCAACTCTTGTATAGTAGCATCTTGCTTCTGTACATGGTTTACGAGTTTTTCCATCTGAAGTTTCAAAGAGATGACATCTTCACTTGCTGTTGGGTCCAAAGATGTTACATGTAGCTGATTAAGACGTCTTGATGTTGTCCCATCTAACACTTTGTTCGGGTTTGGAACAAGACCAAGGCCATGCACATGACCAGGCTTCTCTTCTCCTAATATCTTGTTTAGTGCATCTCCATTCCATGCAATCTTTCCTTGGCTAGTGTCTGCAAATTCTGGATGTTCTGCTAACAGTTCCTTCAAATCAATCTTTTAAAAGGATTAAATTATTCAACATGTCACAAGTACATACAAATTTTGAACCAGTAAATATTTGTAGAAAATTGTACCACATGTGGATTTGTGTTCTTGGTAGGGTTTGCTTTGTGTGTGTGGATATATAAAATAGCCCTGTGAGGGTATTTCTTCTCAGGATCTTTTTCCCTCTGTTGGACATGTAAGGTAATAAAGATTAGTGACAGAAATATGGTTGTAAAAAGCATGTTCTTCACAAGTGTAGTTGGAACATAAGTACCAAATCCTCTCTAGTCCGAGCGAAACTCTTTGTGCCGGCTGTATGGGTAGTCTTTTTTTTCCACAGTTATTCGTATTCGCCATGCTTATATCCTACCATAAAATGATTACATAGATAATGTAATCGCAACTGAAAAGATGAACAAGATAATTGATTAATGTAAAGGTAGCCATGAACCTTTGCTTTTGTGGTCACCCAATAATGTAAAGGTATCCATGATTTTTTGTTATATGCATTATTAAATAGTTCTGCCACAGTACTGACATGATAGTGGTCACATTCTACATCATTCCATTCATCTCCCATGTCAAATACATCTCTAGGCTTCATCTTCATAACAACTGACCATCCTTTATTAATATGGTCATTTATGTAGAAAACTTGATCAACTTGATTGGCAAATACAAATGGGTCATCCTCAACCTTGTCACCTTTATGAATTTGATGAGAAAAATTAACTAGGTTTAACCCATATTTATCTGTTTGCACTCCTTTACCTCTAGTCACATCGACCCATTCACATTTGAACAAAACCACTGAAAATCTACTGTAATAATCGACCTCAATTATATCAATTATCCTTCCATAGTACATAATATCTCCAAGAATAGGGTTACTATCAGCCGCAGAAGAATAACTTGATGTCTTTGCATTAACAACAACACCGCTATTCTAAGTTGCCTTGTCATACCTTTTGGATCTAAATCTGAAACCACGAATGTTATATGATCTATGACGTTTTGCTGAATCTAGGGGCCCTCGAGCTAACCATCTAATGTCTTCATTGATGGTATCACTTCCATTTGTTTCCTCCAGGTGCAGGATCTGTGTATCGTAAGAAAAACATAGTTTAAATACTTATAATTATAACCATTGCGATACTAAAATCCTATCCACATACTTACATGTTCTGTAAACCAATGAGGGAATTCTTTATTCTGTAGTTGTTCAATTGCTTTTGGAGTTAGGCGACGTTGGCGTCTTTTCCTTTTCAGATGACTTGCATGCTCCCTACTTAGTATTTAACACAAAATTACAATAAAAAATATGGAATAAATCAAACAGTAAGTATAGTATCTTACTTGAGGTAAGGAATCGTAGCTTCACAATTAAAAAGTACATATCTATGCACTTGCAATTTCTCAACCTCAGATAAAATGAAATTTGATGATTTTCCTAAAGCTTTCCCAGTAGGAGGAAACAAAGAAGAAGCATGTCCAAACAAGTTGGAAGCAAACTCATCTATTGTATCATCATTCCTTGATGGTTTGTTATGTTTAGTCGAGAAACCATCAATGTACCTAGAACAAAACACCATGCATTCATCTGCCAAAAATGAATTTGCAATACAAGCTTCTGGATAAGTTTTATTACGAACATATGACTTTAGCTTTCCTAAGTACCTACAACACAAACAAAATAACTAAATTATTAGATTGAACAACCAAAATATTTGTATAACGAATATTGTTACCATAGCTCATTAGTACCTCTCAATATAATACATCCATCGATAATTGACTGGTCCAGCAATCTTACATTCAGCCACAAGATGAACTATTAAATGAACCATCACCGTGAAAAAACCAGGAGGAAAAACCATCTCCATTTTGCATAGAGTAATAATAATAGATTTTTCCAAATGGTCCAACTCATCGACACGGAGAACTTTTGAACATATCCCTCGAAAGAATGCAGACAACTCAAACAGTAGTGCTGTAATATCATCTGGAAGAATCCCCCTGGAAGCAATAGGCATAAGTTGTTGCATCATGACATGACAATCATGAGTTTTTAGACCAACAATTTTCCCTTCTGCAACATTAACACATGTCGCTATATTCCTACAATACCCATCAGGAACTGTTATTCCTCGAAGTACTTTACAGAATGCTTGCCTCTCACTTTTATTCATAGCATATCTTGCTGGTGGCAAATACCATTTGCCGGAAGGTTTCTCTTGGGGGTGCAGGTCTTGTCTAATGTTCATGTCTTGTAAATCTAGACGAGATTTGAGATTATCTTTTGTCTTTCCATCTAAATTGAACAGTGTACCATGTAGATTATCAAAAACATTCTTCTCAATATGCATCACATCAAGATTGTATCTCAGAATATTATGATCCCAATATGGCAATGTGAACAGGCTACTTACAGACTTGTAAGTTTTAGAATTCTTAAAATCCCCTAGTGAAATTATGTTAGGCAAAATCGAACGATCATAATAGGTCATAGGAGCTGATCTTAGCTCTGTTGTTCCATCAAATGAATCTGCATCAAAACGATAAGGATGGTCTTCATCAAGCCATTGACGGTGTCCCATAAAAGATGACTTACGACCGTGCTTTAGACGTTTGGTCCATGCATTGTCACCACATGGCGGGCAAGCAAATTCGCCATGAACCATATGTGATGAGAGCATTCCTAAACCTGGCAAGTCACTTGTCGTCATTAAAACAGCCCCTCGCAAATTAAATAGTTCATCTCTCGATGCGTCATATGTGGACATGCCATTCTGAAATATATCTTTCAGGTCCTCCAATAGTGGTTCCAAGAACACATGAATTTTGTCTCCAGGACTTTTAGGACCAGGAATCAATAAGGACAACATAAGATTATGATCTTTCATGCATAACCACGGAGGTAGGTTATATACTGTTAAAACTACTGGCCAACAACTATGAGTACTGCTCAACATCCCAAATGGATTAAACCCATCTGTAGCCAACCCAAAACGAATATTGCGAGAGTCTGATGCAAAAAATGGGAACTTTTCATCGAACCTGGTCCATATGGGTGCATCTGCTGGATGACGTAATGCACCATCCTTTATGCGCTCTTCATCATGCCACCTTATGAGAGGTGCTATATCCTTGCACATAAACAATCTTTTTAGCCTATCTTTAATAGGAAAGTATCGCAACACTTTGCAAGGACTAGCTTTCCTTCTTTGTTTCTTTATTAAAACCGACTCAGGTTGCATACCCTTCCACCGTGAGGCCTTACAGGTAGAGCAGAAATCATCATCTTTTTTCCCTTCCAAAATAGTTGGCAATTATTTGGACAAGCATGAATGTCCTCATACCCTAATCCAAATTTTGAAATAATTTTTTTGGCTTCATAAAAATTCTTGGGGAGTTGTTGTCCATTTGGAATAGCCATACGAAGAATGTCAAGAAGATCACCAAAAGATTTATCCGTCCATTTGTTCATTGATTTTATATTAAATAGAAGCACCAATAAAGTCAGAATTGTCAACTCACATCCTGTCCATAGCAGCTTATTGGATTCCTCAATCATCTTATAAAACTTTGCTGCATCCAAACAGGACCCTTTCGTAGGAGCATTGCCATCAATCATAAGTGTGTCATCATACATGTGTTGTATTGTATCATGAATCATTTGCGTCATATTAACTTGTCTTTCGTTACTACAACTATTTTGACCCATATTATTATTTCCATGCCCAGAAGTATCTCCATGAAAATCCCATTGGTCATAATTCTCAAGTATCCCATTGCACACCAAATGCTCAAACATAACATCACTTGGCTGCACAGTAGTGTGCACGCATGACTTACAAGGGCAATAATTCTTGCTTCCTTCAGGTTTATCTTTGAATGCAAATTCTAAGAAGCCTTTTACACCGGCTACATATTGAGCCGAGCCTTTAGAACATTGCAAAAGAAGCTTCACCACCTCTAAATCCATTATGAAACTATAAAAAATATTGATGTTAATTCTACTATAAAAAATCTAAAACTTATTTCTCAATTGTATTAGTATATTGATTTCTAGATGTCTACAAGTAACACAATAATAGCTCAAAATTATATTTACCCAGCTAGTCTATACATAAACAAATATCATGTTTTAGATATGTTCAGAAAATTTTCCATACCTTACTCTTCTGATTGTTAGAAAGTCGATAAATAATGGTACTAGTTCAACCTTTCATGCACTCCCTAAGAAACTGAGACCCGGCTACTGGTTCCAAGCGCATCCCTAGTGTTCGTCGATCGGAGGCAACAAGAAGAGGAAATCAAGAAACGTACCGGATGATGATTGGCTTCTCCCCCCTCTGACTTATGCCGTTGTGCTGCTAGGAACTATGCAGGGAACTATCCAGAATATCCACGCCACCAGGGAATTCGATGAAGGGAAGAGGAGCTATGGCACACAGAGACAAAGAGAAGATGAGCGAGGGCGCACAGAGACAAAAGGAATAGCGACGGCGCACTGACCTCCCTAAGATCTGCGACGGTGCACAGGACTTTTGCCTGACTCTATGGCAACGGGGAAGAAACCACAAGCGGCGAGGAATCCAATGGGGAGACGAGCAGAGCGGAAAGAAGGAAGATCTCAGGTGGAACCCTAGCGTACCTCCGGTGTGGGACCTGGATCCACCGCGTTCAGAAGATAGAATAAGTAAATTATAAACACTTTCCTATCACAACTCGTCAATAGCTCATTTGGTTACTAAAGCACAGATTATGGTATGCCCATAGGTTAGGTTGCAAGATCAAATACCAGGGTATACTATTTTGTTTTTTGCAATATCAGTTTTCTATAAATTTTTATGGTGTACATAAAACAATTGCGTAAATTTGTACAGTATGTACAATTACAATAGTAATTTTCTACAGTAGTTATACTTAAAATACTTTATGGATTACCTTGCAACATATATAAATCATGCCTATGGTGGCTACAAATCTAATCACTTAATGGTTTAATTGCAACATACAATAACTACACCGATGATATTTGCAACACATAATAAGTGTTGCTCTATGCTCGTTAGCAACACATAACACTTGCAACACATAATATGTGTTGCTTTGTGCTCCTAAGCAACACATAACACTTGCAACACATAATAAGTGTTGTTATATGCTTCCTTGCAACATATAAAACCATGCGTTGCTAGACATGCGTAGCTACAGGGTTGTTCTGTTGTAGTGTTTCTAAATTAAATGATGAAGTGGCTAGTCTTAATGCCCAACTTAAGACTAGCAAAAGTGAATTTGACAAACTAAAATTTGCTAGGGATGCCTACACGATTGGTAGACACCCCTCAATTAAGGATGGTCTTGGCTTCAAGAGAGAAGCCAAGAACTTAACAAGCCATAAGGCTCCCATCTCCGCCAAGGAGAAAGGGAAGGCCCCTATGGCTAGTAGTGTGCAAAAGAACCATGCTTTCATGTATCATGGTAGGAGACATTCTAAGAATGCCTCTAGAAGTTATGATGCTTTTGATTTTCATGCTATGACTGCTTCTAGTTCCCATGTTATGCATGATAGAAATGTTGCTAGGAGAAATGTTGTTCATAATATGCCTAGGAGAAATGTTGTTAATGTTCCTAGGAAAGTTAATGAATCTTCTACAATATATCATGCTTGCAATGCTTCATTTGCCATTTGTAGAAAGAATAAAAAGGTGATTGCTAGGAAGTTAGGGGCAAGATGCAAGGGAGATAAAACTTGCATTTGGGTCCCTAAGACCATTGTGACTAACCTTGTAGGACCCAACAAGAGTTGGGTACCTAAGACCCAAGCCTAAATTTGCCTTGCAGGTTTATGCATCCGGGGGTACAAGCTGGATTATCGACAGCGGATGCACAAACCACATGACGGGGGAAAAGAGGATGTTCTCTTCCTACGTCAAGAACAAGGATCCCCAAGATTCAATAATATTCGGTGATGGGAACCAAGGCAAGGTAAAAGGGTTAGGTAAAATTGCTATTTCATCCGAGCACTCTATTTCTAATGTGTTTTTAGTTGAGTCACTTGGATATAATTTGTTATCTGTTAGTCAATTATGCAATATGGGATATAATTGTCTATTCACAAATGTAGATGTGTCTATCTTTAGAAGGTGTGATGGTTCACTAGCTTTTAAGGGTGTACTAGACGACAAACTTTATTTGATTGATTTTGCAAAAGAAGAGGCCGGTCTAGATGCATGCTTAATTGCTAAGACTTGCATGGGCTGGCTGTGGCATCGCCGCTTAGCACATGTGGGGATGAAGAACCTTCACAAACTTCTAAAGGGAGAACACGTGATAGGTCTAACTAACGTACATTTCGAAAAAGATAGACCTTGTGCAGCTTGTCAAGCAGGGAAACAGGTGGGAGGCTCTCATCACACCAAAAATGTGATGACCACATCAAGACCCTTGGAGATGCTTCATATGGACCTCTTCGGACCCGTCGTCTATCTAAGTATAGGAGGAAGTAAGTATGGTCTTGTTATAGTTGATGATTTTTCCCGCTTCACTTGGGTATTCTTTTTGCAGGATAAATCTGAAACCCAAGGGACCCTCAAGCGCTTCCTCAGGAGAGCTCAAAATGAGTTTGAGCTCAAGGTGAAGAAGATAAGGAGCGACAACGGGTCCGAGTTCAAGAACCTTCAAGTGGAGGAGTTCCTTGAGGAGGAAGGGATCAAGCACAAGTTCTCCGCTCCCTACACACCACAACAAAATGGTGTGGTAGAGAGGAAGAACAGGACGCTCATCGATATGGCGAGGACAATGCTTGGAGAGTTCAAGACCCCCGAGTGCTTTTGGTCGGAAGCCGTGAACACGGCTTGCCACGCCATCAACCGGGTCTACCTTCACCGCCTCCTCAAAAAGACTTCGTATGAGCTGCTAACTGGTAACAAACCCAATGTGTCTTATTTTCGTGTATTTGGGAGCAAGTGTTATATTCTTGTGAAGAAAGGTAGAACTTCTAAATTTGCTCCCAAAGCTGTAGAAGGGTTTTTATTAGGTTATGACTCAAATACAAAGGCGTATAGGGTCTTCAACAAATCATCGGGTTTGGTTGAAGTCTCTAGCGACGTTGTATTTGATGAGACTAATGGCTCTCCAAGAGAGCAAGTTGTTGATCTTGATGATGTAGATGAAGAAGACGTTCCAACGGCCGCTATGCGCACCATGGCGATTGGCGATGTGCGACCACATGAACATTTGGAGCAAGATCAACCTTCTTCCTCAACAATGGTGCATCTCCCATCCCAAGATGACGAACAGGTACCTCAAGTGGAGGCGCATGATCAAGGGGGAGCATAGGATGTTCAAGTTGAAGAGGAAGAAGCACCTCAGGCACCTCCAACCCAAGTTCGAGCGACGATTCAAAGGAATCATCCCGTCGACCAAATTTTGGGTGATATTAGCAAGGGAGTAACTACTCGTTCAAGATTAGTTAATTTTTGTGAGCATTACTCCTTTGTCTCTTCTATTGAGCCTTTCAGGGTAGAAGAGGCCTTGCTAGATCTGGACTGGGTGTTGGCCATGCAGGAGTAACTCAACAACTTCAAGCGTAATGAAGTTTGGACACTGGTGCCTCGTCCCAAGCAAAATGTTGTGGGAACCAAGTGGGTGTTCCGCAACAAACAGGACGAGCACGGGGTGGTGACAAGGAATAAGGCTCGACTTGTGGCAAAAGGTTATGCCCAAGTCGTAGGTTTGGACTTTGAGGAGACTTTTGCTCCTGTGGCTAGGCTAGAATCTATTCGTGTATTGCTAGCATATGCCGCTCACCATTCTTTCAGGTTGTTCCAAATGGATGTGAAGAGCACTTTCCTCAACGGGCCGATCAAGGAGGAGGTGTACGTGGAGCAACCCCCTGGCTTCGAGGATGAACGGTACCCCGACCACGTGTGTAAGCTCTCTAAGGCGCTCTATGGACTTAAGCAAGCCCCAAGAGCATGGTATGAATGCCTTAGAGACTTTTTAATTGCTAATGCTTTCAAGGTTGGGAAAGCTGATCCAACTCTTTTCACTAAGACTTGCGATGGTGATCTCTTTGTGTGCCAAATTTATGTCGATGACATAATATTTGGTTCTACTAACCAAAAGTCTTGTGAAGAGTTTAGCAGGGTGATGACGCAGAAATTCGAGATGTCGATGATGGGCGAGTTGAACTACTTCCTTGGGTTCCAAGTGAAGCAACTCAAGGATGGCACTTTCATCTCCCAAACGAAGTACACACAAGACTTGCTAAAGCGGTTTAGGATGAAGGACGCCAAGCCCGCAAAGACTCCGATGGGAACCGACGGACACACCGACCTCAACAAAGGAGGTAAGTCCGTTGATCAAAAGGCATACCGGTCAATGATAGGGTCTTTACTTTATTTATGTGCTAGTAGACCGGATATTATGCTTAGCGTATGCATGTGTGCTAGATTTCAATCCGATCCAAGGGAGTGTCACTTGGTGGCCGTGAAGCGAATTCTTAGATATTTAGTCGCTACGCCTTGCTTCGGGATCTGGTATCCAAAGGGGTCTAACTTTGACTTGATTGGATACTCAGATTCCGACTATGCTGGATGTAAGGTCGATAGGAAGAGTACATCGGGGACGTGCCAATTCTTAGGAAGGTCCCTGGTGTCATGGAATTCTAAGAAACAAACTTCCGTTGCCTTATCCACCGCTGAGGCCGAGTATGTTGCCGCAGGACAGTGTTGCGCGCAACTACATTGGATGAGGCAAACCCTCCAGGACTTTGGCTACAATCTGAGCAAAGTCACACTCCTATGTGATAATGAGAGTGCTATCCGAACAGCGGAAAATCCTGTTGAGCACAGTCGCACAAAGCACATTGACATCCGGCATCACTTTTTGAGAGACCACCAGCAAAAGGGAGATATCGAAGTGTTTCATGTTAGCACCGAGAACCAGCTAGCCGATATCTTTACCAAGCCTTTAGATGAGAAGACCTTTTGCAGGCTGCGTAGTGAGCTAAATGTCCTAGATTCGTGGAACTTGGATTGATTTATAGCATACATGTGTTTATGCCTTTGATCATGTTCCTTATGCATTTTGTTGCTTACTTGTGGTGCTCAAGTTGTACAAACACTCCCTGGACCTCACAAGTCCTTTTTGCAAGTGATGCACATATTTAGGGGGAGCTGTGCTACAACTTGACCCTTTGAGACTAACCGTGTGCTTGAGTTTGCTTATTTTAGTCTCAAAGGAGGTTTGAAAGGGAAAAGGTGGACTTGGACCATGAAAGACTTCCACTGCACTCTGATGAGAGGGTAACTTATTCCAAGTTCATCTCATGTACTCTTATTGCCTTTGTATTCTTATTGAAGATTTTGGTGAGGCAATGGGGTTCTAGGGCCAAGATTGATCCCGTTTTGGTGCTTGATGCCAAAGGGGGAGAAAATAAAGGACAAAGCAATAAATGAATCAGCTACCACTTGAGAGATTTTGAAAATAGAAGAATAGAGCTTTTGGTTTGTCAAAACTCTTTTATTGTCTCTCTTGTCAAAAGTTGGCTTCTTGTGGGGAGAAGTGTTGATTATGGGAAAAGGGGGAGTTTTTGAATCTTGAATCAATTTCTCTTGGAATGACTCTCTTTATGTTTTAACAAGTGTGTTTGACTTAGAGATAGAAATTTGAGTTTGATTTGCAAAAACAAACCAAGTGGTGGCAAAGAGTGATCCATATATGCCAAATTTGATTCAAAACAACTTTTGGTTTTCATTTGCATTGATATTGCACTTGTTCTAGTTGCTTTATGTTGTGTTGGCATAAATCACCAAAAAGGGGGAGATTGAAAGGGAAATGTGCCCTTGGGCCATTTCTAAGTATTTTGGTGATTGAGTGCCAACGCAAGTGCTTTTGTGTTGATCTATGCAATATGGTGGACAAAGTGCAAATCAAGTCAAAAGGTATGTTTCTAGACTTAGTACATTGTTTTATGGACTAATGTATTGTGTCTAAGTGCTGGAAAGAGGAAAAATCAAGTTAGAGAAGAGATGGCTTTGTTTAGCCAAAGTCTGCTTGGTCTGGGTGCACCGGATAGTGTCCAGTGGTGCACCGGACAGTGTCCGGTGCGCCAGGCTGGCTCTGGCGAACATGCTGCTCTCGGGACTTCGACGGCGGTGTACGGATATAATTCATCGGACTGTCCGGTGGTGCACCGGACTGTCCGGTGAGCCGTTCACAGGCGAACTCGTCGCTCTCGGGAGATGATTAACGGCGTACGGCTAAAATTCACCGGACTGTCCGGTGGTGCACCGGACTGTCCGGTGAGCCAACGGTCAGCCGGGGCAACGGTCGGCCGAGGATTCCGCGCGTGACGCGTGGCCGAGCCAACGGTCACATTGGAGCACCGGACTGTCCGGTGTGCACCGGATAGTGTCCGGTGCGCCAACGGCTCTTAATCTGCAACGGTCGGCTTCGCCAAATAAGGAAGGAGATCCGCACCGGACAGTGTCCGGTGGTGCACCGGACTGTCCGGTGCGCCAGTCGACAGAAGGCAAGATCTGCCTTCCAGGAATGTTCTCAACGGCTCCTAGCTGCCTTAGAGCTATAAAAGGGACCCCTAGGCGCATGGAGGAGAACATCAAGCATACTTAAAGCATTCCTAAGCACCAAGACTTCGATTCCACGCATTTGTTTCTTCGTGATAGCATCTAGAGCTCTTGTTGAGTTATGAACTCGTCGGGTTGTGTTGCGAGCTCTTGTTGCGACTTGTGTGCGTGTTGACATTCTGATTTTGTGTCTTGTGTGCGTTGCTCATCCCTCCCTTACTCCGTGCTTCTTTGTAAACTTCAAGTGTAAGGGCGAGAGACTCCAAGTTGTGGAGATCCCTCGTGAACGGGATAAAGAAAAGCAAGCAAAACACCGTGGTATTCAAGTGGGTCTTTGGACCGCTTGAGAGGGGTTGATTGCAACCCTCGTCCGTTGGGACACCACAACGTGGAGTAGGCAAGCGTTGGTCTTGGCCGAACTACGGGATAACCACCGTGCCATCTCTGTAATTGATATCCTTGTGGTTATTGTGTTTTGTTGAGTCTCCTCTCAAGCCACTTGGCAATTATTGTGCTAACACTTAACCATGTTTTTGTGGCTTAAGTTTTCAAGTTTTACAGGATCTCCTATTCACCCCCCTCTAGGTGCTCTCAGAAGCTCAGGTCGAGCATCTTCTTACGGAGCTCCGTCACAGGACGATGTATGGGTCAAGGATGGACAGCGAATAAATGAGTTAAGAACTGACATCCGACACCTGCAAGACCAACTTGCTGAACAAGATTTAGCGCTTGATTAGGCTGTTAATTCACGTTGACTTGCTTGGGCCAAGGAAGCCAAAAGCTCGAGCCCGCGTGGAGGAGCTTAGCACAGCCGTGGACAACTTAGAGGTTTACTGTAATACACTACATGAGGAGGTTCATGTATTGTATTCCCAACTGCACCCTAATGTACCTGCGGATCCTATCGGGATGGAAGCTAGACCTTCTGGAGCAGTGGGTGAAGCCCTTGGTGGGGAACAGGACCTTTTCAGGCCCCCTCCTTCAATGAATCTGGTTGACAAATGGTCTCTTACACCCGACAGCGAAGCTACCAAAAGTGATAAGAAACTAGAATAATATAGTTTAGATATGATGTAAAATAGGTAATGTAATCCTGTTGTAAATTCGAGTCTGTATCATTACCTTTTAAAGTAATGTAAAATGGATGGTTTGCTTTGGCATATTATATTTTCCAAATGTTCTTTGCCTCAGATGCCGTCCAAGACTCGTGCACAGGATGGTGTGGGAACCTCCCGCGGGAGGGAATCAACTCCTAACCCACCCCTAGTACCTCCAACATTAGCTGAGGCCATCGCTGCCTTAGTTAATGCCACAGCCGACAATACCCGTTTTCTTCGGGAAATGGCGGGACAACAAATGCAACAGCAAGGCGGGCGAGCATATCCGCAAGGACCCCGCAAAACTTCATATTTGGACTTCTCGGAGACACGTCCCCCATTATTTGTCAAGGCTAAAGATCCTCTTGAAGCGGATGAATGGATCCGGGTTATCGAACAAAAGTTTGGGCTTCTCCAATGTACAGAGACTCAAAAGCCCTTATTTGCGGCGCAGCAGTTGCGAGGCCCTGCCAGTACTTGGTGGGAAAATTATGTGGCTATTCAGCCGGCTGGCCATCAAGTTACTTGGGACGAATTCAAACTGGCTTTCCGGGAGCACTATATTCCTGAAGGGGTGCTCCATATGAAACAGGAAGAATTTATGAAGCTCAAACAAGGTGGAGATACTGTCACCCAGTATCTCAACAAGTTCAACCATTTGTCCCAATATGCTATCGATCAGGTCAACACTGACCTGAAGAAGAAAAATTGTTTTATGAGAGGCCTTAATGACCGGCTGCAGCAGAAAATGGCCACCTATCTCGACCTTTCTTATAGCAGGGCTGTTAGTATGGCACTGGCAGTCGAAGCCAAATATGGTGGCCCAGGAAAATCAAAGGGCTATGGAGGTGACAGGCCCAACCAGGGGCCTAAGAAGAGACAAAGGTTAGTGATCCCACCTTTTAATCCAAACCGTTCATCACTACGTCCACCCTCCTACCCCTTTAAACGACCTGTCTTTATCCGCCCCATCGCTGCCCCCACCTCAACCACTTAGTCGGGTGCCACTGGTGCTCGTTTCCCTGCACTCCCAAGTTCATCAATGGGCTGCTTTAATTGTGGAAAGTCCGGACATTTTATCAAGGATTGCCCATACCTGAAGCAGAATAGATCAAATAATCAGCAGAGTTCAGGGAGTTCCGCTCAAGGCTGGAAAAATGCAGCGAACAATACCGCGGGCAAAAATATGAAGAAAACTGGGTGGATTTATTATATGCAAGTGGCCACGACACCAGAAGGAGAACCGGTCATGATGGGTACGTTTCTCGTGGCCAATCACCCTGCAGTTATTCTTTTTGATTCTGGTGCTTCACATACATTCGTAAGCAAGAAGTTTGTGGAGAAACATTGCATTCCATATACTGAATCAAGGGAAGGATTTACTATTCATTCGCCTGGGGGGCAAATATTCACTAAAGAAGTGACTTTCCAAGTGCCCGTAACATTGGCTGAACGGGACTTTCCTACAAATATGATTGTTCTGAAAGGCCAAGATATAGATGTAATTTTGGGAATGAATTGGTTAACCCAACACAAAGCTATCCTTAACACTAATCTGAGAACCATCAGGTTGAGCTATGGTCAAGAAGAGGTTCTCTTGTCCATTCCCGTAGCCACTGTAGCTAAACCATTTGGCAAAGTTTATGAAGCCATCATACCGGAGATCCAAGATATTCTGGTAGTATGTGAATTTCCGAACGTCTTTCCGAAAGATCTGCCTAGATTGCCTCCAGAAAGAGATGTAGAATTTGTGATTGAGTTGAAGCCTGGTACGACTCCTATTTCTAGAAGGTCGTACCGAATGCCTCCGAATGAGTTGGCAGAACTCAAGACCTAATTACAAGATCTATTAGAAAAGGGATTCATCCGACCAAGCTCGTCACCATGGGGTTATCCAGCCATCTTTGTCAAAAAGAAGGATCAAACACTTCGGATGTGCGTGGATTATAGACCCCTTAATGAGGTTACCATCAAGAATAAGTACCCTCTTCCTCGGATCGATATTTTATTTGATCAACTAACTGGAGCAAGGGTATTCTCTAAGATTGACCTCAGGTCGGGCTATCATCAGATCCGTATCCGACCCGAAGATATACCAAAGACCGCATTTACTATGCGGTATGGATTATTTGAATATCTAGTTATGTCTTTCAGACTAACAAATGCTCCTGCCCACTTCACATATCTTATGAACTCGGTATTCATGCTCGAGCTTGATAAATTCGTGGTGGTATTCATTGATGATATCTTGATATATTCTAAGAATGAAGAGGAGCATGCTCGGCATTTGCGGATCGTATTAACGCGCTTAAGGGAGCACCAATTATATGCTAAGTTTAGTAAGTGCGCGTTCTGGCTGGAGGAGATCCAATTTCTGGGACATGTATTATCTGCCAACGGGATTGCGGTGGATCCCAGCAAAGTCAATTATATTTTGGAGTGGAAACCACCAACAATGGTACATCAAGTCTGAAGTTTCCTTGGACTGGTTGGTTATTACCGCCGACTCATTCTAGATTTCTCCAAGCTTATGAAACCAATCACAAGTTTATTGAAGAATGATACTAAATTTAATTGGTCTTCAAAATGTAATGAAGCCTTTGAGCAGCTCAAAGTATTATTGACCACTGCTCCGGTATTAGCTCAACCGGACATTGAAAAGCCCTTTGATGTGTATTGTGATGCATCAAACAGTGGTTTAGGCTGTGTTCTAATGCAAGGGGGCCGAGTGATAGCCTACACTTCAAGACAGTTGCGCCGGCATGAAGAGCATTATCCAACTCATGACCTGGAATTAGCTGCTGTGGTTCATGCCCTAAAAATATGGCGTCATTATCTACTGGGAAATATCCGTCATATTTATACAGATCATAAAAGTCTGAAATACATCTTTACCCAGTCAGAGCTAAATATGAGACAGAGGAGATGGCTTGAGCTTATTAAGGATTATAAACTAGAGATTCACTATCACCTAGGCAAGGCTAATGTAGTGGCAGATGCGTTAAGTCACAAGGCTTCCTGCCATTGTCTGACAATGAAGACCTCTGACATTATGTTATGCCAAGAAATGGAAAATTTGAACCTAGGAATGATTCAACATGGAACTTCAAATCACTTGAAGCTTGAGTCAGTCCTCTTGCAACGAATAATCGACGCGCAAAGAAATGATGAGAATGAAACACATTCATGAGAAAATGGAAGCTGGAAAAGCCAACTGCTTCAGAAAAGATGATCAAGGTGTTGTATGGTTTAACAACGGCATAGTTGTGCCTAAAAATGATGAGATCCGCCGCAAATTCTATATGAAACACATCTTAGTCGCTATTCTATTCATCCCGAAAGCACTAAGATGTATCATGATCTAAAACAGCATTATTGGTGGACAAAGATGAAAATTGAAATCGCACGCTATGTGGCAAGATGTGACACTTGTAGACGTGTCAAAGCCATACATATGAAAACTGCTGGTCCATTGCAATCGTTACCTATCCCAACTTGGAAATGGGAAGATATAAGCATGGACTTTATTGTGGGATTGCCCAGGACTGCAAAAGGGTATGATTCTATTTGGGTTATAATTGATCGGCTTACGAAGATTGCTCATTTTCTGCCAGTCAAGACATATTACCGGTCCTCACTTATGCCCAGATGTATATTGCTTGCATCCTCAATTTGCACGGTGTTCCAAAGACAATAGTGTCGGATCGTGGACCTCAATTTGTATCCAAGTTCTGGGAAGAACTTCACAAATCCTTGGGTACTAAATTACTCCACAGTTCAGCCTATCATCCCCAAACGAGTGGATAGACTGAGAGAGTAAATCAGATACTTGAAGATATGTTGTGAGCATGTGTTCTGGAATTCCCACAGAAATGGAATGACTGTTTACCATTAGCTAAGTTCTCGTACAATAATAGCTATCAAGAGAGCATTAAAATGGCACCTTTTGAAGCTTTGTACGGGCGATGGTGTCGTACTCCGTTAAACTGGTCTGAACCAGGTGAAAGATGTTTCTTCAAGCCTGATATGGTAAAGGAAACAGAAGAACAAGTTCAAAGAATAATTCATAATTTGAAAGAAGCCCAATCTCACCAAAAGAGTTATGCAGACAAGCGACGACAACCCTTGCACTTTCAAGTTGAAGATTATGTCTACCTGAAAGTTTCACCAATAAAGGGTGTATCATGTTTCGGGATAAAGGGGAAGCTTGCACCTTGATACATTGGTCCTTTTCCTATCCTTGAAAGATATGGACCAGTGGCATACCGACTCCAGTTACCCGAAACCTTATCTGCAGTACATAATGTGTTCCACGTGTCTCAATTAAAGAAGTGTCTTCGGGTTCCTGATCGAACGATTGAAGTAACGGATGTTGCCTTAGAACCAGACTTGACATATTCTGAGCATCCTATTCGAGTCTTGGATCAGAAGGACAGAATTACCTGAAGGAAGACTCTCAAATTTTACAAGATACAGTGGAACCAACACACGAAAGATGAAGCTACTTGGGAAACTCAAGACTTTTTAGATAAGAATTTCCCAGGCTTCTTGGCCTCGTGTACATCGTAAGATGTGTACATTTGTTGTAATAGAGGAATGAACCCCATACCACCCCTGCCTTGTACCAAAAATAAGGAAATAAAAGTATGATACGTTTCCTTTTCCATTACTTGCCCTAGGACTTTTAATCTCGGGACGAGATTCTTTTATGGGGGGAAGGATGTAACACCCCTAGTGTTACTATCACTAAAACTTGAGCATAACATCATAAGCATGGGCATATCATGTGTTTGTTACACCTAGAATGCATTCACTAGGCACAAATTTCAAACAAGTGGTGTGGATATGACTCGTTGTGGGTAAAACCCTAGAATAGGGTACCTAACCCTAAACTGGACTCAAAAGAGTAAACAAAGCCTAATAAGAGAAAACTTCAAAACTCATTAGAAATAGTCATAAAATGTCACCATGAATAGACTTAAGTGGCATCCAAACCCTAGAAGTACCAAAACCCTAAATAGACCCCTGGAAAACCCTCGGATGAAACCCTAGGGGGTTATATGCAAAATGTGCACATTTTGGACCTAAGTGCAAAAACCATGATATTAGGATTCCTTAACTCATATGATTCACATGTATGTGGATTTGCAAAGTAAACCTTGAGATTTGGACTTATTTGCAAAAAACCCCACTTAAACTCTATTAAGTCTGAATTTCAGTGGCATAGGGTTAACTTTGAAGCCCTGTATCTTCCAAATTATGAAGGTTTTGCCCTGGGTCAACACATCAAGTTTGTAGAGCTATAAAAGGAGGACAACTTTGCTATAGGGATTATGCCTTGGTGCCATGAAATATTTTGAGATAATTAGGCCCAAAGATGGGCTGTCAGACTGTCTTAAGCCTGAATTCAGACTGACAATGTGCTTGAGCAATCTTTAAGCTGGGATTCAAGCATGATCTAATAAGAATTTGGGAGTGATGGCTATAGCAAGATTGAAGCTGGTTAGTAGAACAACAACTTTCTTAAAGATAGTTAGCAAGTCATCACATGAAAGTTTGAGATCTGAGCCCTACAAAATGCTCTGTCAGACTGATTGAAGAAGCGTCTGATGGTACAGTGATCTGAACCTGATCTCTGATTCAGCCCCCCTCGCCGCCGGCGACCTTTGCACCCGAATTCGCGTCGGCCGTCGCGATTCGTGCCTCGGGCGAGTGGATTTCGCTCACCCGTTAATAGATCTCGTCGCGGATGGGTTCGAGTTATTGTGACCTCACTATTCCTCGACCACTGGCACTGGCGACGTGGCTCTACGGCCGTCACTGGAGTTGGCGTCCTTCACCGTGATTGTGCCACGCCCTAGACCTTTAACCACGTCACTACTAGCCGCACCAGCTTGCCAATAACCGCTGTAGCCCCTCCGCCGGTGAGTGCCACAGTAAAACGTGCCGGTAACTCATCCTTTCTTTCCGGCCGCCGCACGTCTCCACCGAATTCACTGGCCACCGCTTAGCGCCACTATAAATTGATGGCACGATCTGCTGCGTTGGGTCATCACCAAGCCCGAGCACCCACTCCTGCCGTCGATTAGCCACCACAACTCTCCAATTTCCTGTTTCCATCAATTATGTTTCTGCCGCCGTGGTAGAGCCCTCACCGTGGTCAGCGTACTCCAGGTCTATTCATGCTCCCTGCCCTCTTGTTTCATCATCCTTAGGTTCCCCTGATGCTCATCGACCAACCCGATTAAGTTAAGCTGCCTTAGATCACCGGGAACACACTTGGTTGTCCGTGTGCCCGCTGTCATCGTGGACCAAGAGAGTTAGAACCTCATTAGTTAAATTGAGGGGAAATGATTAGGAGGGGTCCGATTTGGTGTCTGTCGCACGAGAGCACCGATCGTTGCGGGATTCGGCCGGTGTAGGCTCGCCGGAGCTCGGCTCTCCATCGGACCGCGTCGTGGACCTCAGGGTGTAAAGGAATAGAAACGTAGGTGGGTTTTCGTAAAGGTCAATGAGACAAAGGAATAGTGCATAGGTTCCTTGTCAGAATTTCAAACCAGTGAGGACTTCGGTGCAAAACCACCCTGAGGGCGTGAGGGCACAGGCGCGTTTTGCTTAGGCTGGGCCGACTTGGGCCAGTTTCAGCCCAGTTCTGTTGATTCTTTTCCTTTTTCTTTTTTTGCCAGTACTAAAGAAATTCTAGAAAATTGCAGAAAAATTCTAAAAATACCAAACCAATTTTGCTAGACTCCTAATTTTCCATATTATTTAATAAAAATAGTTTCATGATTTTTGGTCCAAATAGGAAATTATAGAGTATTTAAAATAGCCAAAACCCATGCTTCTGGAATTTTAGAGAGTAATTAATAATCCCAAAATTCACCAAACTTTTTAGATAAACTTTAAATATTATTTAGAAGCCTTGGGTAAAATTTGGTATGATTTGAACCATGTTTGATACTTAGAACCCAAAACCCTAATCCCCTGCCTTATGAACTTCACTATAGATTCTAAAAACCCTAGTTTCTCGGAGATCCGTGAAGGAAAGTTATATTCAAAACCTTAGATAATAAACTTTTATTATCTTTGCATTTTCATGAGCATTAATGATTATATATGGCTATGTATAGAAAATGAAGAAGAGATAGAGGTTGTAGAAGCCAGGACTACACCACCACCACCACCTGAAGAACCTCAGGCAGGAAACTGCTTTTACTTTGAAATATGTGGAGCAGAGCCTGATTCACCTATCACACAAGGCAAGCCCCAGTGCATTTGCCACCTCCTTGTTATTTTGAAATCTTTCTCACTTGCTTGATGCATTAGGTGATATGAATTGTGTGCTAAACCCATTGCTGCATGTCCTTCCTTGGATCTAACTACTTCTCAATCCCCTGTTTTACAAAAAGGTTTTTCTTATGCTTAGCCTTTCTCTAGAAAAACAAAATGTTTTGTTTTAACAAAAGATGATGCTGCAAAGTGGGTGGGATGTTTTCAAAAATAAAACTTGATGGTGGATCCATCATGGCTATGATGGGTTCAACATCGGAAAAGATGTACCTCTGCCAGGTACCAAACTTTGGGTTTGAAATGATAAAGCTGAGACCGGGCGGGTGATTTGCACGAGAAGAGAGTCTCGGTGTAGTGTCTCCGTCTGAGTCGATTAAGGACCTTCTCGATGTAGGCTTGATGATCGAGGACCCTTTAACTGGTCACATGCCTCGTCATGGGTAAGCTTTGCCTCGGGCAGACTAATACCAGAATAAGATAACACGCAATGGGAGTAGAGAGATGACAAGAGTAGCGTGTACCCTCCGTGGCAAGAGGCTGGACGATGGTGTATCTGTGCTCTCGGTTGGCGTGAACCTGATCTGGTCTTAAGAATCCCGGCGGCGAGTTGACATATGCAAGGGTTAAGTGCTACATATGTCGTGTGATTGGGGATCCTCAGCTGAGTATAATCGATTCGGATCGCCGTAACTTCACGGACATGAAGACTTGGTCACTGACCTACACGTAGCATTCCAGTGAATATGAAGGGTTGATAAGAAATTGGCTAGTATAAGTGATTGAACTAGGATAGAAAGAACTCTAGATACAGGTAACTTTACTTAACCTGACAAATAAAACTGGATTTTTAAGGATCCACTGTTAGTAAGCATTTCTGCAAACAAAGTCTTTGATTATTGATAAACCATACCTTGATTCCCAAAGGCCAGCATATCCTTGAGAGTCTTTTACTTTGACGGGTAAGACTTGTGAAAGTACACTTCGTACTTAGGGCTTTGTCCCATGTTGTTTTAGGTGAGGAAGCGGCAAACTTTTGCTGCTTTTGTTCAAAGGTGGTGCCCAAAGAAGAAAACCAGGAGTAAAGCTTCGGGAGGAAAGGATTCTCCGTTAAAAACTTTTGTTTGATGTTTATCGGGAGGGGTTTTTGCCTCCCAGTGATGTAATAATAATACTTCAGCACTTCTATATTTCAACTCTGGTCTGTAATAATACTCTTTCTTGTTTTAAATAAAGTAAGTTAGTGTAACTGTGTAACTGCTTCCGCACTCTCGTACCTCTGATGTGTTGTAATGTCTGCGTGACGGGTAAAACGCTCTTAGGTAAGGTAAGGAATTCAGATACCGAACTTGTCAAGTGATCCGGTGCACCTACAGGGTTGTCTGAGGTCCGTTGGACAAGGACAACTGTAGGTGGGCCTAATGTCTTGGGAGGTTCTGTCACACCCCTTGTACTGCATTGAGTAAAAAGTGAAACGAAGTTTACTTGAGATAACATGTTGAATGTACTAAATGATTGCTACCATGTATGCTTTAGAAGAAGCCAACTTAGCTAAATTAATGATACTAGTATTAGAAAAGCTAAAATTGATTTTAGACTCAGCTAGTGCTTTTGGCAAACCAAACCCCTCAGCCAAACAGCTGCATGGTCTAGAGGTAGAGGAGTAAACTCCTCATACCGGGTAAGTCTAGCTAAGTATTAGTATACTCAGCCTTTCTTGTGGCACAATTTTTGCAGGTACGCTACAGGACATGGTTGATGGTGTGACTTGGCCTTCCACCCTACCATCGAGTTGGATAGTCGAGTGGGATGCTGCTCCAGCAGGAGAGGAGCAGGAGGAGTAGTGGGCTAGGCCTTGCCCTATTCCTCAGCCTTCGACATTTTCGACGATCCGCTGCATTTTAATTTATGAACTTGTTTTAGTTCACTTAAAAATTTCGATTAATGTAATAACTCTAGTACTTTAATTTGTTTTTTCCTGCTTTATTGTACTCTCTCTGTGACTAACCTTCGAGTGAGCTAGTGGTATTTGATCCCGGGGAAGTGGCTTTATCAGACTAGATCTAAGGGATTGACGGGTTATTCCAATTTAAGTGTGTTGCTGCCTCTAAGGCATGACTTGGGCACTTAAGCTGGAATAATTTGGGCGGTTCCGTTATAGCTGGTATCAGAGCAAATACCACCACAGAGAAAGCAATAAATCGTGAATACCAACTTTTCAAAAATAAAACTTGCTTAGAAACCAGTATTGGAACCGTCAGGACTAGAACACTAGACTTAGGACGAAAGGCCTTAGGAATAGTGGAGAAAACAGGTGGCTAATTAATTAGGCCATATGGGCCAGTTTTACAATTACAAGGAAGCCCTAAAAGCACCCTTTTGATCGGTGAGGAGACGTTCTTTTCAGCATGCATGCATTATAAAACATGAAAGGATCCGAAAATTTAAGGAAAGATGCATCTAAGTATGAATGTAGCAAGTAGGGATAATAATAAGTAACATAAGGAGTAGAATCAAATCTAACCCACCTCCTTTTAACAACCTAGGCACATTTTTCCCCTTTCTGCTACCATAACATTTACGTCTGATCCTCTTCCACAGATGACTTCACCCACCCCCGCCAATGGAGGAGACACTCATTTAAGTTCTGATTTCCTTTCTCACGAGGGTTTCCCTTCCATCTTGTGGGAGGTGCTCAACTCTGCTGGTTACCCTACGCCCCCTTTGTACATGGTGCAGCTTTACGAGGAGCATCGGGTGCCACGTTGCCGAGTCTGGCTGACTCTGGAAGCTCACCCCCTACAGCCGGGTTGGCGTTCCCTTGACTCCGAGACTATTGGATTCAGGTCGGACGACACCACCGAGGCGGCAGCTATGAAGACTTTGACGACTTTCTACGGCTACCATCCCTTGGAGATGGTAATGCACCCACTGGGACTCTTCCCCGTGAGAAGAGGGATGACCCCAAGTGGTGCAACCGTGTGAGCCATGTGAAGGACGTGTGGGCTGTGTATCCCGACCAAGTTGGGAGGATCACTGTTCAGTGCATTAGCACACAATATCGCCTTCAGGCCCTACAAAGCGATGCCATGGCACACCTTGCTAACCTCGCTCAGACCAGTAAGCTCACCCTCGACAATCGAGAGGACTTCGTGGTCGACTTGTCTTCAGAGTTGGTGGAGAAGGACCTACAGGTGGAACAGTTGAGCTAGCGCATTGCCACCCTAGAGCAGCAGGTGGAGATCCGGGACAACACCATTGATGTCCTGGAGAACCAGCTTCGCAATGTACAGGAGGAGATTGAGGAAGCTAACGACCACCTGGACATGCACCACCTAGAGATGGAGGCAAACGAGGCTGGAAGCGAGGGAGAGGAGGCTCCCAAGGAGTTAGGACCAGCCCCTGGTACCAATGCAACTCCCTCCGAGATTCCCCCTTCACCCGCATCCAGTGTCGCTTCTACCACTCAGGGTTGATGGGTTAGCTTGATGCATTAGGAGGATAGAAACCCGCGCGAGCTTAGTTGGCATCAGATTTTGGACTAGGCTTATGGGTACTTTCCCCTAAATTGATGTAACCCAGGTGAACTTTTGCGAGTAATGAAGTGAATGTAGTCATGTTATCCTCGTTTGAGTTGATGTTATGTTATGACATTTTCTTTCCATATGATATAAAGCATATTGTTCGGAATTGTGAATTGGGATAACAATGACGATAATCTCTGTTTTTAGATGGCAGCTAGGCAGCGTCGCGGGCAGAACGAGCAAGTTTCCCCGCCACCTCCTCCAGCTCCCACGGTGCAAGAGCTGATGGCTCAGCAGAATGAAATTCTGCGACAGCTTTTGCAGCGTAAGCCCCACCCTCAGCAGTATGGTGGAGGCCAACCGCAGCGACCTCCGATCGCGACAACCTATCAGGAGTTCCTGAGCATGCAGCCACCCCTGTTCACCAAGGAAGAGGATCCGCTTGACGCTGATGTGTGGCTACGAGTCGTGGAGTCTCAGTTTCCCCTCCTCACAGGAGCTTGCCCTGATGACACCAAAGCTCGTTTCGCCGCACAACAGCTTCATGGACCTGCTCGGACATGGTGGGATAATTTCTGCGCCATGCTACCTGCTGATCATGAAGTGACATGGGAGGAGTTCAAGACTGCTTTCAAGGGACACCACATTCCAGCAGGGATTCTGGATCACAAGCTGAATGAGTTTCTGACATTGACTCAGGGAATCCGCACTGTGTTACAGTATGCCTAGGCCTTCAATGACCTGTGCCAGTATGCGGGCTATCACGCAGATTTTGATGAGAAGAAGAGAGACCGCTTCTGCAGGGGTCTCAACACCAAGTTGCGTGAGCGTCTCAACACTGTTCGGGCTGACAGTTTCAATTAGTTGGTCAACCTGGCCATATCACAGGAAGACTGTATTATAGCTCACCGGGCAGAGAAGAAAAGGAAAGCACCAATGTTAGGACCCTCCGCTCCACCCAGAGGTTCTGGATTGTCTCCAACAATTAGAGCCAAGGATTTCAGCAGCACGCAGGAAGATGGGTGATCAGGCCACCTCAGCAGCAGCAAGCACCCAACCGCTTTCCAGCTCCCACCACAAGGAACAATCAACCCCAGCAGCAGCAACAACAGTTCTGCTAGGGAAATGGAAACAAGTGCTTCGCTTGTGGCAATGTGGGTCATTATGCCAAGAATTGCCTAAGGAATCAGCAGAGGTAGATGCTAACACCAAATCAAGACAAAGGGAGGAAGCAGAAGGTGCAAGTCCGACAAGGGAAGCTCAATTTTACTACTCTAGAGGAGCTACCTTAAGGAGCCCCCATCATGACTGGTATCTTTTCAGTTTTTAATCAACCTACATTAATTCTGTTTGATTTTGGTGCATCACATAACTTCATTAGCCAGAAGTTCAGCGTTAAATGCCAACTGCGTTTCTATGATACAAAAGGGTCTTTCATGATAACAACACCTGGGGGCAAAATTGAAACAAACCAATTAAATCGAAATGTGCCTATCTCACTCGGAAGTAAAATCTTCAAAACCAGACTCCTGATTTTGGGATTAGAGGGTATGGACATCATTCTCGGAGCTGACTGGATGACTCAACACTAGGTGGTGTTGGATGTAGCTGCCAGAGCTCTGGAAATTCGTTCTCCTACCTTCAGAGACCTTACATTGTATCTACCCAGCCAAGAATCTACTCGATCATGTGCTTTTGCTATGATAGAGTTACCCTTGAAGAAAATTCCAGTGGTCTGTGAGTATGCAGATGTTTTTCCTGATGAGTTGCTAGGAATGGCACCAGACCGGGATATTGAATTCGCTATCAAGTTGCAACCGGGAACGACGCCTATTTCCAAGAGGCCTTACCGGATGCCACCCGCTGAATTGGCAGAATTGAAGAAACAACTGCAAGAATTGTTGGACAAGGGTTTCATTCGCCCAAGTACTTCACCTTGGGGATGTCCAGCCTTGTTTGTGAAGAAGGATGAAAGCTTAAGGCTATGTATAGATTACTGCCCACTCAATGCGGTGACTATCAAAAATAAGTATCCTTTGCCTCGTATTGATGTTCTTTTCGATCAATTGGTCGGAGTCAAAGTGTTTTCCAAAATAGACCTTCGCTCCGGCTACCATCAGATCAGGATACCAGCAAGTGATATTCCGAAGACTGCCTTCTCAACCAGATATGGGCTGTATGAGTATTTGGTGATGTCGTTTGGGCTAACTAATGCACCAGCATACTTCATGTATTTGATAAATTCTGTCTTCATGTCTGAACTGGACAAGTTCGTGGTGGTTTTCATCGATGATATATTGGTGTACTCAAAGAATGAAAAAGAACATGCCGGTCATTTGCATGTAGTGCTCCAACGTCTGCGAGAGCACCGTCTTTATGCCAAACTGTCTAAATGTGATTTTTGGCTGAAGGAAATCAAATTCTTGGGTCACACTATCTCTCAAGCTGGCATAGCTATTGATCCAGATAAAGTGCAAGAAGTGATAAACTGGAAGCCGCCAACAACTGTCCGTCAGATTCGAAGTTTTTTGGGATTGGCCGGTTATTATCGAAGATTCATTCCAGACTTCTCTCGAATTGCGAAGCCCATGACTAAATTGTTGAAGAAGGGAGCCAAGTTTGATTGGGGTTAGAAGTGCGAAGATGCTTTCCACACCTTGAGGCAGCATCTGACCACAACACCCGTGTTATCGCAACCCAACAACAGCAAGCCATTTGATGTGTACTGTGATGCCTCTGGCACTGGACTAGGTTGTGTTTTGATGCAAGACAACTGGGTCATTGCCTACGCATCAAGGGCACTCAGGCCTCATGAGCAAAATTATCCCACTCATGACTTGGAGTTAGCAGCCGTGGTTCATGCATTAAAGATGTGGAGGCACTATTTGATGGGAACTCATTGCAACATCTACATCGATCATAAGCCTCAAGTACATCTTTACTCAGGCTGATCTCAACATGAGGCAGAGAAGATGGCTAGAGCTGATCAAGGACTATGAATTGGAGGTACACTACCACCTGGGGAAACCCAATGTGGTGGCTGATGCCTTGAGTCAGAAGTCACATTGCAGCTTTGTTATGATGGATTCTCGCATCAACACCCTGTGTGATGAGTTGAGCAAGATGAAGATCGAAGTGATTCCTTCTGGTGCTTTGTCTCACATTTCCATTGAGCCAACTTTGCAAGACCAGATAATCATGGCCCAACTTAGTGACAAGGGAGTGCAAATTATTAAGGAGAACCTCCATCAGAAGACAGAGAAGTATAAGTGTTTTCGCCAAAATAGGAAGGGGATATTGTGGTTTGAGGATAGATTGGTGGTTCCTAAAAATAAGGATCTCAAGAAGAAAATCTTGGATGAAGCTCATCTCTCCAAATTCTCCATGCATCCAGGAAGCACTAAGATGTACCATGATCTGAAGCCCCTATATTGGTGGACCAGAATGAAGAGGGAAATAGCTCAGTACGTATCGGAATGTGACACATGTCAGAGGATAAAGGCAAGGCACTTAAAATCAGCTGGTGCCTTGCAGCCCCTATCAATACCATCATGGAAATGGGATGACATCAGCATGGATTTCATTGTGGGTCTGCCCAACACCTCCCAACATCATGATTCGATTTGGGTCATAGTGGACCGATTGACAAAAGTGGCACATTTTCTTCCAGTGCACACCATCGATAAGGCTCAGAAGTATGCAGAATTATATATTGACCGAATTGTGTAATTGCACGGGTTACCCCGTCAATTGTCTCTGACCGAAGAGTCCAATTCATTGCTAGATTTTGGGAGCAATTGCAAGAGTCTTTGGGAACCAAGCTAATAAGGAGTTCAGCTTACCACCCCCAGACTGATGGTCAGACCGAAAGAGTAAATCAAATTCTCGAAGATATGCTAATGGCTTGTGCGATCGATTGTGGCAAAAACTAGGATAAGTACATCTCTTTGGCAGAATTTGCTTATAACAACAGTTATCAATCCAGCCTGAAGATGGCACCTTTCGAAGCCCTATATGGAAGAAGGTGTCGAACACCCCTCAACTGGTCTCAGCTTGGAGAAAGAGAAAATTTTGGACCTGACTTAGTGACTGAAGCCGAAAGGAAAGTCAAACTAATCAGGAAGAATCTAGAAGCTGCTCAAGCCAGGCAGAAGAGCTACCATGATAAGAGAAGAAAACCCCTCCAGTTTGAAGTGGGAGATTTCGTATATCTGAAAGTGTCGTCCACAAAAGGAGTGCAAAGGTTTGGGATCAAAGGCAAGTTAGCCCCTCGCTACATTGGACCTTATGAGATCGTGGAAGCATGTGGACCCGTGGCATACAAATTGAAGCTACCTCTGAAAATGTCTGCCATCCATAATGTGTTCCATGTATCCCAATTGAAGAAATGTGTTTGATTGCCAACCGAGGTCATAGCAGAACTAGAAGTGGAGATAGAGCTAGATCTATCATATCAAGAGTACCCTTCCAAGGTTCTGGATTGCAAAGAAAGATCAACTCGGGCTAAATCAATCAAAATGTATAAGATCCAATGGAGCAATCACTCAGAGGAAGAGGCTACTTGGGAGACTGAGGAATTTCTACATTCGAACTTCCCCGATCGTCTACCTAAGGGAGTCGGTACGTAACCATGCCCAACCCATCCCCCTGCCCTTTGAATCTAAATGTAAGAAGAATGATCTTAACATAAAATGAGTTAGTTATAAAATTAAATCTAAAAGGACTTCCTTCTGAAGTTGCAAAGAGGATGACATTCGACGAGTAGTTTACTAGAGAACCTTAATAAACAAACCCGCAAAGTTCAAGCAAGCCATAACCTTCTCTTCGCCCAGGAGGACTCCGACCCGAATCTCGGGACGAGATTCCTTTAAGGGGGAAGGCTGTAACACCCCAGTGTTACCTAGGGTTTTTCTTAGTGCTAACTCAAGATCATTATCACATGTGAATCCAACTGAGCAAAAGACACCAAAAACTTAGGAGTAAAATGCCTTAATCATATCATGCACCGCAAAGTGAGAAAAATGCCCAAACCCTAGAATAACCCTAATTAAGCCATTTAAGTGAAAAATGGGAAATTTGGTAAAAAGGCCATGAAAAACATGGAATCATGGCTTGGGCCAATTATAAAAGTTGAAATACACTAATTAAGCTACAAAAGATAGTAAGGGAGTTTGGCCAAAAGAATTTTTCAAAAACCCCAAACAGGCCATTCAATTGGAGGCTTTCTAGAGAAATCTGAAATTCACATTTCTGAATTTTAGCCTCTAACCCAAAACCGAGCACGTTCACCTTAATCCCTAACTCAAAACCCTAAGCTCCCATTAACAAATATGTGCTAAACTAACCTCTCTACCACATATCTGAAGATGGCATTGGGATTCAAACCCTAGACACGACAAAACCAAAGATTTGCCTCGGGCTCGGGCAGAGAGACAAACCTGATTTGAGAGCTCCATATCTTTGGAACCAGTAGGCCAAATCCTTTGACCCCCACACATAATCAGTAGCTTATAGGGAGGAGAAGAGGTTTTATGCACTGACCAAGGCAAGAGCAGGCTTGGATGAGTGACTACACGCGCCAGAACTCGGGCAGAAGAAACTCACACACGTGTTTGACCCTGGTCGGCACGCCGGTGTTCGCCCAACCTGCACGCGCGCTCGCCCCAGTGCACGGTCAAGTCCGCCGCACGCTCTTGCCCGTGCTGTGCCTATAAAGCACCCCCGAGGCCTTGGCCGTACTCCCCCGAACGCTCACAGTCCCGCCCAAGCCCGACTTCGTCGGACTTTTCCCTGAGCACGACGCGCCACCGCCCGCCAAGCCACCTGAGCTTCGACCGCCGTGGCCAGCTTGCCCCAGCCATCCCCAGTCCAGGATATTAGCTCAGCTAGCTTCACTAGAGACCTGTGAAGCTCCCCAAGCCCTCAGACCCGGTAGAGCCTCACCGAAGACCCCGAATCACCCTCATCGGACTTCTTCCGCTCACCGGCGAACGTGAACCGGGTAAGTCTCTGCGCCATTTTCCAATTCCTTCTGTGTACCGCGTGTATGTCACCTGGTCGAGCCTCCCGAGGCAACCATTTGGACTATCTCGCCGTGAGCAGGCCGGATTTCTCGCCGCCGACGAACTCCCCCGCCTGCGCACGTGGACCCGCCAACTCCGGTCACCTCTGTAAGGCCCAAAATTCGTATAAGAAAAAAATAATAAAATAAACATATGAGGAAATAAAATAGTATTTCAGATATCTCAAACTATGCTTGAGAATTGAAAATTGAGAACTGAATTTTGGAACCAAGAACTATTTTAAAATAAGTAATAGAAAAGTTTTCTATTTAACTAAATAATTATGAATATTATTAAATGATGCACCATAAGCTGTTATTTACATGAATGTTAAATTTGGAAGTAACTTTTACTTCCTATTTCACATTCAAAATACTATTTTTCTACAAAGAGAGAAAACAATATGAGTGTGTATCATATTTCAAACATTTATCAACAATAAATTAACTAGAATAAATACATATATATTGCTTCATAATTGATTATGAGTGTGTATTAAATTTACATTCTCAAACTTTATCTTGGATTGGAAGTTGAATTTTCGCTACTGCTGCTGCATGTGGGCCCCTCTAGCCGTCCGGTCACCTTCTTCCCCGTGAAGATAGCGCGACACGAACAAACCTCATCGGTTCTCTCGCATGGGAGCTCGCCAAGGTTGTTACCGTGCTCCCTGGAGGCCATAAATGTAGACCCGGTCCACCACTTCGCCACACTTCGATTACCTCCCCTTATCCGCATCATCGGAGCCTCGTTTATGACCTCCCCGGCACCATAGCTGAAGCGAAGAGAGAGAGAGATCTTAGAGAAGCGGCCGCTATGGTATAATTGCGGCTAGCGGCGTCGGGCCCTCGGTGTGCGCGTAGAATTGTTCCCCGGAGGGCACCAAAGTGGGGAGCAGTGGGCGTCGTGGTGGATGGTGGTCGGGCATAGAGGAATTCGTCACTGGAGCTCTGAGTGAGGTGCGGTGGGAGCCATCACGTGGACATCACACCACGCCACCACTCAGAGCTTCATCAAGTAGTCGGGGCGAGTCACCAAATCGCCTAGAACTGGTCCGTGGCTCTCACGAACGAGTTTAGCATCCGTGGCGAAAGAAATTGCTCAACGGAGCAACGACAACACCACGGGCCGCACATCTTCGTGGACGGAGCGCGTCACGACACCATTGTAGGTAAGAAGCTGTGTGGTCAATTTGTTCTATTCATCGTATTGCGTAGCGCATAATAGTGAGGGTTTGGGTGCTCTGGGTGCCGCACGGGGCTTCTCTGGTTGGTAGCCGCCGCGTGGCTGGATGCGGCGCCGCCGCCCAGGATGCCGCGGGAGACCGGAAGGAAGAAGATGAATGCGTGGTCGTGGATCTCGCGATGGATGGTGTGGATTATAGGAAAGGGTAGAGGAAGCCGGGACCGTAGGTTGGTAAACGAATGGATTAGATCCGATTCCGCGTACCCCTTCGCGTTGCGGGATCCAGACGGTTGGATCGTAAACGTGTGGCCCGAATCTGGGGCGCGATTTCATAAAGTGCGGACCTAATCCGGGCCATCCAGAATTGATCTAGCGGCCCTAGTACAGCGATACCCCTTCGCAAGCAAATTATTCATAAGAGCCCCCCCCCCCGAGTTTGACTAGATTCAACCCGCAGTCTAGGCAGTGGGATTCTATGTCTTAGAACTTTTTGCGCAGTGGACCCTGAACTTCCTAATTATAGCAGCGCAGTCCGGTCAAACAATAAACTATGGAAATTCAATTAGAAAATGATTTTTAGTGTTAAAATAATTCTAGAAACTTATATAATTCATAGAAAATTCATATGAACTCTAAATTGATCTATTCTAGTTCCTATAATTTTGTAATATTATTGTTCATCATATAGTGCCACTGTTTTGACATGAAAATTGTATTAAAATTAATCTCTTGGTTAATCTTGTGTTGAATACATAAAACCTTAGGAAATTCATAACTACTCCGTTTTAACTCCGGTTTGATCCGTTCAAGTTGCGTTAGTCTCGTATGAATATTTACTATGCAGTAGCAACATTTGTTATATGATATCCTATACTTTTATAATTAGGTAACTAATAGGATTAACTGCCTTAATATTAATTATCATCTTATGGATATGGTTTGACCAGATGATCTTTAATCAAATAATGATTTAGATTAAAGTGGAGATAGTTATTAAGAGAATAACCTCTCAAATGATTTATATTAACCAATTTATAATATAGTTTAGTATTTAATCACACAGGTCTTCTATAAAATTATAACTCCTTAATCGTAACCTCGATTTTAGTGGTTCTCGTTCCCATGATCTCGTAGCAACGCGTATATCATTATTAATCATTATGTTCTTATGTTTGGTGTGATGTTAATTTTGTCTATACCATGTCTGTTTGTATTGCTACGACTATTAGCGAGGTTACGAGGATCTGAAGAATCATTTTGGTACCTGGATTCTCAAGTGCCAGGCAAGTTGTGCCCTTGATCCACTTTTGTTACCCAATAATATTCTTTATTATCACTATTCAATGCATAGGTTTAATTTGATGGGACCTAATAGGTCACCCTAGTCTGTTTATCCTATTTACCTTGTTTACCCCTGAATCATTTGGTTAGTTATGCTATTGCTTTATATGGTTTTGGGATTAATATTTCATTATATCCATGTTCCAATTATTCTGTTATTTTATTTATGTTCATGTCAAGATCATTATATTATGTTAATTGGAACATGGAGCTTAACTTGAGAAACATGTGCCACCACAAGGGAGGAATGGGACCCCTTGGCTAACTAATTAGGAAAGCTAGTGGAAGACTACCTTACCCGAAAGGGGCAAGGGCAGTAGGGGAGTTGCATGCAAGGAGGTTCTCGGGTTGATTTTGCTGCGAGGGCGGTCAAACGAGGGATTCTTGCAAGTGCTCTTCCCATAAACTGTAGCGGGTTTTCGGAAGCTAGTGGAACTTTGTAAAGGCTTCGTAGTGGATCCCTAGCCATTCACCTCGGTAGTGTCTAAGGGCCTTGCAAACCCTGGCGACATGGGAAACACGACTTGTCGGTAAACGGTACAACCTCTGCAGAGTGTAAAACTAGTATACTAGCCAAGCTCACGGTCAAGAGCAGCTCAGGACTCTCACATGATTAATCTATGGAACTTAAATTTAATTTGTCATATGCATTGCATTGGATTTATTATTAATTTTGTTCTATTATTGTTATTATGGTTTGGTATTTACTTACATTTACTAACTGCTAATAAAATTTGACCAACTTATTAAAAGCAATGCTCAACTTTAGCCTCTATTGTTGATCAGCCTTACACATCATATGAACTCCCACCTTTGAAAAGTTCATGCACATTATTCCCCACAACTTGTTGAGCGATGAACATGTGTGAGCTCACCCTTGCTGTCTCTCACCCCCCACAGGAGAAGAACAAGTGGTTCAAGAGGAGCCGCATATCGAGGAGTTTGATTCGATCTAGGTGGCGTCTCCTAGTCGACTTTCTGGCGCAAGGATAGATTTTAGATCCTGTTATATTTATCTTTTATTTTGTAAGACTTCCGCTATGTAATAAGTACTCTAATGTTATTATGACATTTATCTCTATACACTCTGTTATTATATATGTTGTCTTCTTTGGCGCATGTATGAGATGCACCCGACTTTGTCCATTAAATCCGGGTGTGACAGAAGTGGTATCAGAGGAATGTTGACTATAGGACGAAACCTAGATAGAAATGGACAAAACCCTTATCTACTTACCTTACTCTGATTCTTTCCATACTTATCTTGATCTTGTTTCACCTCCTATTGTTCTACTCTGATTAACCTTACCTTTGCTACTCTGATTCTTTTCTAAACTTGTCTTAATCTTTTCTCATCTATTTCCGCTTTACTCTGAATATTCTTACCTCTTCTTTCTAAAGACAAATGTGGATTTCACACTTTGAAATCCTGTGCCTAAAGTGACTTTAGGAATAGAAGACCTACTCTTAGGAACAAAAAAAACTATTTTATAGGTATCTATACGCTTGAGTGTTTGTTCTTATGATACTTGTTTGATTTGGATCTTTGATTGGGTGTGATGAGTCGTGGAGTAATGTCCACAGTTACATCTACATATACGCATAGATATAAATAAATAAACTTCATGAGATAACTAAACAACTGAGATTATCCTCCATTAAAGTATCTATTTTAAATGGATCCTTCTTACCTTAAAAGATTCTCTCTTATCTTAATAGATCTATCTTATCTTAAAAGATTTCCTCTTACCTTAATAAATTCATCTTACCTTGAAGAGATTTTATCTTATCCTAATAGATCTAACTAATCTCAAAAGATTCTATCTCATTCTTAGAAACTCATCTTGTCCAAATAAGCATACTTATCCCCAACCACTTTGCTTATCTCATAACCGTGTAACAAACATGATCTATTCCAAAATAAAATAAGTAGACCTTATCTAGTCTAATCTGATTACACCAATCTAATTCTGATCCCATCTAATCTGATCAAATCTAATCTAATGGACAAACATGTTAGATAATACTGGTAGAATAAGATAGGATCCCACTCTTATAAATATGTTTTAACCTAAATTGGAGTCTTAGTACAACCTGGCCATATGCAACTACCTCAACCATTCGATAGTTGCATAACTACTCTGTTTTAACCTAAACGAGCACCTAGAGGGGGGAGGTGAATAGGTGATCCTATAAAATCAAACACTAAATAGCCACAAACTTGATTGTTAAGGTGTTAGTGAAATCAAGTGGCTTATGGAACACGTTCATGCGAACAAAACAATCACAATAAGCAACACACGAGACACGTGATTTTTATCCCGTGGTTCGGCCAAGTAACACTTGCCTATTTCTACGTTGTGGTGTCCCAATGGACTAGGGTTGCACTCAACCCCTTTGAAGTGATCCGATGATCAACTTGAATACCATGGTCTTTTCCTTTAGAGTATTTTTCCCATTTGCGAGGAATCTCCACAATTTGGAGTCTCTCGCCCTTACAATAGAGATCACAAAGAAGCACAAGAGTAAGGGAGGGAAAGCAACGCACACAAGACTCAAATCCGCAGCACAACCACGCACACAAGAGAAGAAGTGAGCACACAAACACAGCGCGAGGAGTTTACAACTCGAAAGTGCTGAAATCTCAAGAACTATGATCCGATTGCGTAAATGTAGAGTCTAGGGGCCTTAGGATGTTTCTTGTAAGCTTGGTGTACTTCTCCATGCGCCTAGGGGTCCCTTTTATAGCCCCAAGGCAGCTAGGAGCCGTTGGGGATCAACAAGGAAGGCTACTGTTGCCTTCTGCCGAGTGGTGCACCGGACAGTCCGGTGCACCACTGGACAGCCACTGTAGCAGTCCGGTGCGCAATCCCTTTCCATATCGAGTGCAGCCGACCGTTGCTCCCCGGGACCGGTTGGCGCACCGGACAGTCCGGTGCACCCAGCCGACTGTTGGAGTGGGCCACGTGTCACGCGTTGATCGCGCAGACGACCGTTGGCCATAGGCGCCGTTGTCTCACCGGACAGTCCAGTGCCCCACCGGACAGTCCGGTGCCCCACCGGACAGTCCGATGAATTATAGCGACGTCGCCTTTTTTCTTTTCCCGAGAGCGACGAGTTCATCGCTGATGACTCACTGGATAGTCCGATGCACCACCGGACGGTCCAATGATTTATAGCTGCGTCACTCCCGAGAGCAGCTGGTTCACCGTCGGCTCGCCTAGGGCACCGGACACTGTCTGCTGCACCACCGGACAGTCCGATGTGACAGGCTTGAGCTGGTATTTGGCTGTACACAGCCAAGGCTTTTCCAATGCTTTTCTTCTTTTCTTGGCACTTTTTCTAGCACTTAGACAAACACATTAGTATTCAAAAATAATATACTAAGTCTAGAAACATACCTTGTACTTTGATTTGCGCTTCTTGCTCATTTAGCACATAAGGACTCAATTAATATGTGTTGGGCATCTAATCACCAAAATACTTATAGAAATGACCCAAGGGCACATTTCCCTTTCACTAACAGATATTCTGACTTACCTACATCATATAATCCATATTATCTCGAAAGATTCTAACATATCCTAGTAATATGTATCCTACCCTGGTAGATCTATCTAACTCAACTAGTCTAATCTAGTTATATCCAATCTAATCTAGACCCTACCTAATCTAATATGGTCTAATCTATGTTACAAGTATTAACTAAACCATATTCTCATAAATGGATTCTAAACCTAAACTGGTGTCCTGGACCAACTTGTTCATGAAACCACGACCTAGTCTATGTCATAGGTTGCCCAACCCATTTATCCCAAAAGCATAGTGAAACTCAGTTAATCTACCTACCCCATGTACCCGTATTGTTATCTCCACTCAGATAATGGCATCTAACACCACGACCGATGGTCCCTAATTCAAATCCTCAAAGGAAGCTCGATTATGCCATAGTACACTCGTTCTATGACAACACTTACCAAATAGCCAAAAAATGATGTATCCTTGTTTCTATGCCACACCTGTTAATGGCATAAAAATTTTAGGTGTATAAAAATATATACTAATTGGAAGTTCCACTGAGATAAAAAAATATATACTAGAATTTCATAAAGATAAAGTCAGCTATAAATGATATTCTTAAATAGAATCATAGAATCTAACGAGAGTCACTTAACAAGTGAGCATTAGTGAAATAAACTGGATCCTACTCCTATAAACTTTGTTCTCCCCTCATGCACTTAAACCTAAATTAGCATATTAGACCGACTCAACCATGAGCATAAGAGCTAACCCAAACCAGTAGTGTCATGATAAATTGCACAATCTATCTGTCCCCACCAAATGTCAAACAAGTTTTTAACCTACATCATGTAGACTATTTTATCTTGACAAACTCTATCTTACCTTTGGAAATTCACCTTATACAACTAGTTACCCCAAGCTTGATATGAAACAACAGATTAAGCCATGTCAAAAAAAATCTTCAATCCATAACTAGCTACTAGCCTATTCGTTCTGCCTCGCAAAACTATTTTCGCATATGCTTCTAACTTTCATGGTCAATACCAGGAAGTGAAGATTATCAAGCGATAATAAACAGAAATGAATCCTCCGAATCCTCCACCGGTTGGAATCGTTCAAGTGGTTGCTACCCAAATGATGGTAATACAAAAAATGGCAAACATGATTACCGAACTACAAAATCAGATAAGACAAGAACGCGAGGAAATACATCAGGACCGGCTGAAGATACTTGGAGAAATAAGACAAGCATAGTTGGAAAGACAGCGACAACAACAACCTCCACCACCACCACCAGCTCCACCAAGCTACATAAACATATATATAAATTACTACTATTTGTAAGATCTAAATGTTACTTTTGTTAGTAAATAGTATGATACTATTTCACGAGGAATAATAAGGTCTAATTGACCCCATGTGCTGCTAATAAATTATGCATCATGCTGAGATTTTTGTTTGTGCATATGTGTTGAGACAATATGAGTATACACCCTTTCCTTACAAATCTCGAGGATGAGAATTCTGTTAAGGGGGGTAGGATTTGTAAGGCCCAAAATTCGTATAAGAAAAAATAATAATAAAATAAACATATGTGGAAATAAAATAGTAAATTCAGATATCTCAAATCATGCTTGAGAATTGAAAATTGAGAACTGAATTTTAAAACCAAGAACTATTTTAAAAGAAGTAATAGAAAAGTTTTCTATTTAACTAAATAATTATGAATATTAATAAATGACGCACCATAAGCCTTTATTTACATGAATGTTAAATTTGAAAGTAACTTTTACTTCCTATTTCACATTCAAAATACTATTTTTCTACAAAGAGAGAAAACAATATGAGTGTGTATCATATTTCAAACATTTATCAAACAAATAAATTAACTAGAATAAATACATATATATTGCTTCATAATTGATTATGAGTGTGTATTAAATTTACATTCTCAAACTTTATCTTGGATTGGAAGTTGAATTTTGTAAATCAAAAGGGAATAATATAGGAATATCTCATTTGGCTAAGTAAATAATGGATATATAAAATAAAATAGACCATGTATAACAAGTTGGAGCTTCTGTTTGAGCACTTAAATATAATTTAAATTTGAACTCTATTCGCATTTAATTCAAGATTTGAATTTGAATTCAAAATGGAAATACAAAATAGAAAAGAAAAGGAAATGAGAAGAAAAAAAGGAAGGAAAGCTACCTGGGCCTCAGACCCCATTTCGGCCCAAAATCCCCTCCTAACCCGCCAGCTGTGTGGGCAACTTGTGCCACTCACACTTGGGGGCCCGCTCGTCAGCTTCGCTACTGCCGCTACATGTGGGCCCCTCTAGCCATCTGGTCTCCTTCTTCCCCGCGACGATAGCGTGGCACGAACAAACCTCATCGGTTCTCTCGCTTGGGAGCTCGCAAAGGTTGTTTCCGTGCTCCCTGGAGGCCATAAATGCAGACCCGGTCCACCACTTCGCCGCACTTCGGTTACCTCCCCTGATCCACATCATCGGAGCCTCATTTGTGACCTCCCCGGCACCATAGCTGAAGCGGAGAGAGAGAGCTTAGAGAAGTGGCCGCTATGGTATAATTGCGACTAGCGGCGTCGGGCCCTCGGTGTGCGTGCAGAATTGTTCCCCCGAAGGGCACCAAAGTGGGGAGCAGTGGGCGTCGTGGTGGATGGTGGTCGGGCATAGAGGAATTCGTTGCTGGAGCTCTAAGGGAGGTGCTGTGGGAGCCATCACGTGGACATCACACCACGCCACCACTCAGAGCTTCATCAAGTAGTCGGGGCGAGTCACCAAATCGCCTAGAACTGGTCCGTGGCTCTCACGAACGAGTTTAGCATCTGTGGCGGAAGAAATTGCTCAACGGAGCAACGACAACACCGCGGGCCGCACATCTTCGTGGACGAAGCGCGTCACGACACCATTGTAGGTAAGAAGCTGTGTGGTCAATTTGTTCTATTCATCGTATTGCGTAGCGCGTAATAGTGAGGGTTTGGGTGCTCTAGGTGCCACACGGGGCTTCTCTGGTTGGTAGCCGCCGTCGTGGCGGGATGCGGCGCCCTGGCTGCTGCGGGAGACCGGGGGGAAGAAGATGAATGCGTGGTCTTGGATCTCGCGATGGATGGTGTGGACTAGAGGAAAGGGTAGAGGAAGCCTGGACCGTAGGATGGTAAACGAATGGATTAGATCTGATTCCGTGTACCCCTTTGTGCTCCGGGAACCAGACAGTTGGATCATAAACGTGTGGTCCGGATCTGGGGCGAGATTTCAAAAAGTTCAGACCTAATCCAGGCCGTCCAGAATTGATCTAGCGGCCCCAGTACAGCGATACCCCTTCGCAAGCAAATTATTCACAAGAGCCCCCGAGTTTGACTGGATTCAACCCGCAGTCCGGGCAGTGGGATTCCGAGTCTTAGAACTTTTTGTGCAGTGAACTCTGAACTTCCTAATTATAGCAGCGCAGTCCGGTCAGAGAATAAACTATGCAAATTCAATTAGAAAATGATTTTTAGTGTTAAAATAATTCCAGAAACTTATATAATTCATAGAAAATTCATATGAACTCCAAATTGATCCATTCCAGTTCCTATAGTTTTGTAATATTATTGTTCATCATATAGTGCCATTGTTTTGACATGAAAATTGTATTAAAATTAATCTCTTGGTTAATCTTGTGTTGAATACATAAAACCTTAGGAAATTCATAACTCCTCCGTTTTAACTTCGATTTGATCCGTTCAAGTTGCGTTAGTCTCGTATGAATATTTACTACGAAGTAGCAACATTTGTTATATGATATCCTCTACTTTTATAATTAGGTAACTAATAGGATTAACTGCCTTAATATTAATTTTCATCTTATGGATATGGTTTGACCAGATGATCTTTAATCAAATAATGATTTAGATTAAAGTGGAGATAGTTATTAAGAGAATAACCTCTCAAATGATTTATATTAACCAATTTATAATATATTTTAGTATTTTAATCACACAGATCTTCTATAAAATCATAACTCCTTAATAGTAACCCCGATTTTAGTGGTTCTTGTTCCTGCGATCTCGTAGCAACGCGTATACCATTATTATATAGTATGTTCTTATGTTTTGTGTGATGTTAATTTTGTTTATACTTTGTCTTTTTGTATTACTACGACTAGTAGCGAGGTTACGAGGGTCTAAAGAATCATTCTGGTCCCTAGATTCTCAAGTGCCAGGCAAGTTGTGCCCTTGATCCACTTTTGTTACTCAATAATATTCTTTATTATCACTATTCAATGCATAGGTTTAATTTGATGGGACCCAATAGGTCACCCTAATCTGTTTATCCTGTTTACCTTGTTTACCCCTGAATCATTTGGGTAGTTATGCTATTGCTTTATATGGTTTTGGGATTAATATTTTGTTATATCCATGTTCCAATTATTCTGTTATTTTATTTATGTTCATGTCAAGATCATTATATTATGTTAATTAGAACATGGAGCTTAACTTGAGAAACACGTGCCACCACAAGGGAGGAATGGGACCCCTTGGCTAACTAATTAGGAAAGCTAGTGGAAGACTACCTTACCCGAAAGGGGCAAGGGCAGTAGGGGAGTTGCATGCTAGGAGGTTCTCGGGTTGATTTTGCTGCGATGGCGGTCAGACGAGGGATTCTTGCAAGTGCTCTTCCCATAAACTGTAGCGGGTTTTCGGAAGCTAGTGGAACTTTGTAAAGGCCTCGTAGTGGATCCCTAGCCATTCACCTCGGTAGTGTCTAAGGGCCTTGCAAACCCTGGTGACATGGGAAACACGACTTATGGGTAAAGGGTATAACCTCTGCAGAGTGTAAAACTGGTATACTAGCTGAGCTCACGGTCAAGAGCAGCTCAGGACTCTCGCATGATTAATCTATGGAACTTAAATTCAATTTGTCATATGCATTGCATGGGATTTATTATTAATTTTGTTCTATTATTGTTATTATGGTTTGGTATTTACTTACATTTAGTAACTGCTAATAAAATTTGACCAACTTATTAAAAGCAATGCTCAGCTTTAGCCTCTATTGTTGATCAGCCTTACACATCATATGAACTCCCACCTTTGGAGAGTTCATGCACATTATTCCCCATAACTTGTTGAGCGATGAACATGTGTGAGCTCACCCTTGCTGTCTCACACCCCCCATAGGAGAAGAACATGTGTGAGCCGCATATCGAGGAGTTCGATTCGATCTAGGTGGTGTCTCCCTATCGACTTTCTGGCGCCAAGGATGTATTTTAGTTCCTGTTATATTTATCTTTTATTTTGTAAGACTTCCGCTATGTAATAAGTACTCTGATGTTATTATGACATTTATCTCTATACACTCTGTTATTATATATGCTGTCTTCTTTGGCGCATATATGAGATGCACCCGGCTTTGTCCATTAAATCTTGGTGTAACAACCTCCGACGACGATCCGCACATCGACGTGACCGCCACGACCTCCCCTACGCCCTTGACCACCTTACCGGAGCTATCTCGCCACCGATAAGCCCCTCCGCCCATTCCTCTACCGCGGATACTGTTTAAATTGGGGAAGGACCGCGGGTTAGATTAGGATAAACCTAGGGTGTTTTCTGCGCTGGCAGAGACTCAGATGAATAGTGCTTTAGGGGCACGGTTTAAACGACTCAGATAGAGGTAAACCTAGGGACCCCGATGCAAAACCTATTTTCCTTTAACCATTTCTGTTTATTCTCTTTAATGAGTAGAGAACTTAAAAAATTCATAACTTGAGTATTATTCAACCAAATTTGGTCAAACCAATTTTGCTAGGACCTACATATTATAGACTATCAGACAAAAATAGTAAACCCCATGGTTTCTGCAATACTTTTTAGAGTTTTGATTTAAATTAGGAAAATACCCAAAACCTGTTAATCCAGAGAAAAATAGAAATACTTCTATACTAGGCTTAAGAAAATTTGTGGAGACACATACCCAACGTACACACTGTTTAAAAATGCTAAGCACCCCAGTATACAAGAATAACTCAATATTGTCTATTAAAAACTATATCTATCCAAAACTTAGAAAATTTAGAAAGGCAGTGGAAAATAATAAACAGAGGATGAACATATTTTTCCTAGTATACTTAAGTGATAAAGAACATAGGAAAAATACAGAGAACCCTAGTCTAGAGCTAATCCAAGGTTAATTATTTTATTAGGCACTAGGAAATCAAGGAAAACCATGATTAGAAATATAAGGACCACTATAAAAAAGGTAAGGAAAACTCAGTAGACTCCTAGCTGCTAGAACACCACTACAAAAATAGTAGACACCCAACCCATCACAATAATTGAGTTGAACAATTAAAACGTGAACTTGGCCCATGTTTTAATTAAATCATGAGAAAGCCAAAAAAATGTGCAATAGTGGGCAAACAAATTTTTACCCAATTACTTATGAGATAAACCACCAGAGAAAAATATAAAACTTAACTAAAAATGTAAGATAACACCCATTACCCCCTACCCCGTGAAAAAGACCATATATTCGAAGGATTTCTACCACTCTTTCCCTTAAGCAAAAAGTTGCCAAATTCTAGAATGATTGCTCTTGTGCAAAGAAGAAGATAGGAAAAATTAGGAATCTGTTGTTTGACATTTTTCAAGTATAGTGGTAGTAGAAAGCACCCCTATGGCCAAGGACTTTAGAAAATCACAGTAAAATGACCAATAGGTATTAGTGGCTGAAACTTGGTACAAAGTCATATTACTACACATAAATGCCAGCAAAAATAAGCTTTAGAATTAATCCACTGTTAGAAGAGAGTTGTAGTTCAAAGCACCCCCTCTACCCTACAACTTGATAATTTTGTGCAGAGTAAACCCTTAACTTTTTAAGCCCCAATTCTTGAGACAGAGAGTTATACACCAGTGAGAAGCTACTATAATTTTTACAGAATTTTTGGGAATTTATAAATCTATGTCATTGTTCAAGCCCACCTTAAAAGCATAAGAGAAAAGGAGAAGAGAGAATTAGCGAGGATAATAAATCTCACCACAATAAATTTAACAAGGATCATAATAAACATTCACTAAGACACTAAAAGGAAATCAGTGGGGCACTAAAATATTCTGACCATTTAACTTAACCAAACTTGACCCTAATTTGGCTAAGTATACCCCTAGACTATCCGTAGTAAGATTTAGCTTTACCTTATCAATTTAATCATTTCTATTACTACCATATGGCATGTCATGGCATACATATATCTAACTCATTGCATTCATTAGACTGCAACCTTGCTGATGGTTCGTGCTCATTCCCGAGCAAGGAGCTGTCCACGAGGAAAACCAGGAGCCAGCCCCCGAGCGTGCCACAGAGGATCTCCCCGCAGCCCCAACATTTGAAGGCAAGCCCCGGTTTTATGCATAACCAATTTATATATGCTACTTTACTGCACTTAATGTTTGTAGGCTTGTAATGTGCACTTAAGTGTAGGAGTTGCTTGAAACCCTTAGTTGCATGAACTCAAAATTCTTTTTAAAATGGATACTAGTATACTAGGTCAAGTAGCTGCTTTGCTAATTAGGATCTCGGTAGAGGTCGAGTGATTTTTCTAGCACTCGCGCGAGGCCAGGAATTGATTGTATTCATCTTGATAATGGGATCTATGATGGTCTATGGACTTGGATCTAGGGTGGATGCCATGACCATGAGACGGAAATGGAATTAAAGATTAATGTGTGGATACCTGAGTCAAGCATTTGAACGTACTAAACACATGTCGGGAAATATGGTAACCGGTAAACCTAGTACCTGAGTGAAGCCAGGCGCGGACTTTCCTCCTCACTTGTCCTGAGACTGGGTCTCCCATGCTAGCTATGGTGGGTACAAGTGCGGTCACTGCACGGCGGCAGCCGGGGTCAGTGGAGCATTGTATGCCAAGGTGGTGAGCCCTGGCCACGAACGGGGAATCGATGGGGACGGTTGACGTGTGTGGGGACGGAGTGCCCCTACATGTCGTGTGTTTAGGTTTACCTTGCAAGGTTTAAAAACTCGATTCGAATCGTCTGCTTCTCGCAGCTAATGAGACTGCTTGACCCCTTGTACTGCATTGAGTAAAAAGTGAAACGAGGTTTACTTGAGATAACATGTTGAATGTACTAAATGATTGCTACCATGTATGTTTTAGAAGAAGCCAACTAAGCTAAATTAATGATACTAGAATTGGAAAAGCTAAAATTGATTTTAGACTCAGCTAGTGCTTTTGGCAAACCAAACCCCTCAGCCAAACAGCTGCATGGTCTAGAGGTAGAGGAGTAGACTCCTCACACCGGGTAAGTCTAGCTGAGTATTAGTATACTCAGCCTTGCTTGTGGCATAATTTTTGCAGGTACACTACAGGACATGGTTGATGGTGTGACTTGGCCTTCCACCCTGCCACCAGGTTGGACAGTCGAGTGGGATGCTGCTCCAACTGGATAGGAGCAGGAGGAGTGGTGGGCCAGGCTTTGCCCTATTCCTCAGCCTTTGACGTTATCGACGATCCGCTGCATTTTAATTTATGAACTTGTTTTAGTTTACTTAAAAACTCTGATTTATGTATTAACTCCAGTACTTTAATTTGTGGTTTCCTGCTTTATTGTACTCTCTCTGTGACTCACCTTTGAGTGAGATTGTGGTATTTGATCCCGGGGAAGTGGCTTTATCAGACTAGATCTGAGGGATTGACGGGTTATTCCAATTTAAGTGTGTTGCTGCCTCTAAGGTGTGACTTGGGCACTTAAGCTGGAATAATTCGGGCGGTTCTGCCACAAGCATAACGGCTGAACAAAGATTAATTGGATGAACGAATGGACGAACGATCGATCGATCGAACGAACGAACCATGAATGATCAGACAAATGATCGGACGAACGAACGAACAAACTAAGAACATGTGGATGAATGATCCAATGAACGACCGAACGATCCTTGTGCTTGTGTTGTGCTTGTGTGGGAGTGGGAGTGGGGGGGGGGGAGAGTTGCCATGAAATGGCTTGGTGTGGCTTGAGGGGAGGCCCTTGCCACTCTATTTATAGGCTAGATGGGGGGATTAGAGGAGGACAATGAACGATGAATAGGGACGATGAATGATGAACAAACGATGAACGATGAATATGAACTATACACCATTACTATTCATCGATCATCCGATCACCCCAAATTTCAACTGCTCATCCATCATACTGTCCAGCTCACCTAAGACCTGCCAGACCAATATTCTAGTCATACGAACTCTAGTGACTGTGATTTTTCTTCTAGTAAGAACTTTCCATCTGGTCACCCATCCCAGATTTCTCCAAGTTGAGCACACTTAACTTTGAGATTCTTTCGAACCAGGCTTCCAAACTCAGATTCAAATAATTCTTGTTCCTAAATTCTTATCAAATTATTCCCTATCCAACAATGTCATCCCTTAAGCATGGTTCATATTCCAGAAAACTCCCAAAATACTCTTGTCCTATTTTCTGCCTATCACTTCCCTGTTCAGACTAAGTCAGATGATTCATTCGTCACTATTCTCACCAATAGTGAACTCTACTGTACTAAACCATAGGTACCCAGCTATAAATACACCCTGCCACCCTCTCCCTCTCCACACATTCAACACCCTCAGCCAAGGCAAACACCCCACCCACTCATTTACCCCGCCCTGCCGGCTATGCGCATAGTGTCTCTTCACCTCCAATCCACACTCCTGGTAAGCACCTCCACTCCACCACTAGTAAGATCACCACACCACATGACACAGATTCTGCTCAAGACTCTACCCATCCATATATCGCCTTTCTGACCACTATACTAAATATTTGTTGATATACTTGCTGGTATGTATGTTTGCTTGTTCATGTTGCATAGTTATCGAAGCATTTGTGCCGTCTCGTGAAGGTCAGATCTGCAAGTCTATGCCAGAGGGTTGAGCCAGAAGCCAGTTCCACGAGCTCTCACCCTTTCGCCGACTAAAGCAATGGCAAGCTCACTGGATCCCTTTGATGCATAAATTACCTATGCTTTTTCAACCACAACCCTTAGCCTGTTATTTTATGCATGATATGATTTTGCTGCTAAGAGACAAGTTATTATGGCCACCCAGCCTTAGAACTTTGCTGCAATTAATCTATACTCCTTGACATCTTTGTTACAAATGATTTGAGAAAAGGTGTGAGTTTTCAAAAGAAAATGTTTTTCAAAATGGGTATGATGAAGGGTTGTCACCCTTATCACCCTTGAGTGGGATGATCAGGGACTCCCTGCTTTAGGGGAGGGCCTAAGGTGATGGCTCAACGGGGTTAGGTGTGAGCATGAAGGATTGTCCCTCTCGCCTAAGGACTGGTTTGTCATCACTCCTTACCTATACTTTTATCAAGTACAACTACTCGAGACTGTATGGGCAGTCGCTTGATCTAAACTTGCATAGTCCGAACCCCAGGATTATGATGGCTGGTGAGCACCGAGAGGATAAGGAAGGGGAATGTTTTGTCCGGTTTGGGCATGGTGGTGGCCTTGTTCCTTCCGGTATAACTGCTAAGGTAAGCACGTGCAAGGAAGGAGATAGTTTCGACATTTGGATCTCATGACGGTGACATTGTAGAAACCGAACTAGTGGATAAAGTGTACATCTCTGCGCAGAGTTTAAAAACCTATTTGAATAGTCCGCATCCATGGATATGGATGAGTCATTGAAAGTCGCCTAGAGGGGGGGTGAATAGGCGGAATCTAAAATTTACAAACTTAAAGCACAACTACAAGCCAGGGTTTGCGTTAGAATTAAACTTGAGTCCGAAAGAGATGGCGAAAACAAATCAAGGTCAAATAAGTCGGATGACACGGTGATTTGTTTTATCGAGGTTTGGTTCTTGCAAACCTACTCCCCATTGAGGTGGTCACAAAGACTGGGTCTCTTTCAACCATTTCCCTCTCTCAAACGGTCACCTAGACCGAGTGAGCTTTCTCCTTAATCAAACCGGGTCACTTAGACCCCTACAAGGACCACCACAACTTGGTGTCTCTTGCTTTGATTACAAGTGTCTTGAGAACAAGAAAGAGGAAGAAGAAAGCGATCCAAGAACAAGAGCTCAAATAACACGGGCAAAACTGTAATACCCGGTTTGCAAAGAAGAGAAGTTGGGGGTTGTTCCTTTTGTTTTTTTTCTTCATCCGGTTGTTGTTTTGGGGAATTGGGTTTTTGTGGGAAACATTCACAACTAGGGCAGTAGAATTTATTTGGTTTGGCGCTTGCGTTGCGGTCGGGAGCTGTCGCGTGTGTTAGTTGGGCCGCAATTGGGGTTTCGGCCCATTAACCCTCCCAAACCCTAGCCGCCTCCCTCTTAACCCCTCCCCCCCATGTGCAGCCCCCCCCCACTTCTCTCCCTCCCTTGGCCACCACCCCCCCTGCCCATCTCATTCTCTCTCAAATTTTTGCAGCCATCTAAACCCTAGCCGCCCCCCCCCCAATCCCCTCCTCCCAAGGTGCCAATCCTCGCCGCTCGGATCTTTGTCGTCGTGGTGCGAGTCTTCAATCGTTTCGGTGGAGGGAAGAAAGGGGGAGAATCCAAGGTGATTTTTGGTGTTCATCTCTTGTTCATTTGCGCTGCAATTTAATTGATTAGAAGTTGCGTTTGCAATTGGGTAGAGGGGGCTGTCCAGAATTTTAGGTGGTGGAATGAACAGCAGTAGTTCTAGCAGTTTTTGTGTTTTTTTCGTGAGGAATTAGGGGGGAATCAGTTTGGGGATCATGTAGAACTTTACCTAACCTTTCCAACGTGTATTTATGCGCTCAATTTGGAGTTATAAATTGAAAGTTATCACCGTTTGAATCCGGGTATGTGGCTGTCCAGAATTTTAGGTGGTGGAATGAACAGCAGTAGTTCTAGCAGTTTTGTGTTTTTTTCGTGAGGAATTAGGGGGAATCAGTTTGGGGATCATTTAGAACTTTACCTAACCTTTCCAACGTGTATTTATGCGCTCAATTTGGAGTTATAAATTGAAAGTTATCACCGTTTGAATCCGGGTATGTAGCTGTCCAAAAAAAACAGATTTTTAGGTGGGATGAACAGCAGCAGTATTAGCAGTTTCTGGGGATTTTTCGGGAGTAATTAGGGTTAATCAGTATAAGAATCATGAAGGGCCCTTTCTTATCTTTCCAACAAGTACTTATGCGCTTGATTCGGAATTATATTTTAAAAGTTATCGCTGTTTGAATCCGAGTGTGTCGCTGCCCAAAACAGAAAAAAACAGATTGCAGGGGTTATGTTGTGGACTGTTTTAGGGGTAATTAGATGTTAGAATTTAACCATAAATTGTATACAAAACTTGTGGGAGATTTTATGTAGTTGCCTCTGGAGTTTTGTTTGACACCATGGCTGTCTTAATTTTAAAAGTTATGGAATTGCTAAGCAGCGCCGCTGCAGTTTGGTTGGTGTGGAGAAAATTGTTATCCACGGCTGGGGGGTTGAGATTGCGCGTAGGTGCGGTGTTGTCTTTGAGTCTTTTTTTATGTGAATTTGGTGCACTAAGTTGGGTGTCAAAAACAGGTGGTGGACTTCCGGATCGTTCTTAGAGATTTTTGCCCAAACTTCGGTGAAGGCAAGTAAACTTGTGATAGTTATTCCGTCTGGCTAATGAGGAGTCTTGTTCTTGAATATGTTGTGCTATTATGTTCATATTCATATTTTGTTTGTTATTTGAGTACTATCATTTGAGAATGTTCATTGTTCATGGATTTCATATGTTAAGTTTGAGGGTTTGATCATGTTACTCAAGTGGTTATTTTGTGGAATGAGTGGAAGTATATGACTAGCACATTTTCTTACTTGGGAAGAACTTATGATGTTGTCATGCATATTGCACTCATCATCCATTGCATTGAAGTTTCGTCGTGATCTTATGGTCCGACCGTACCGGTACATTGAGCACCATATGTCGCCCGAGAAGGGGTATGGTGCAGCTTCATATCCTTAGAGATATGGAGGCAGAAGTCATAATTGCATTTGTAGCCATGTGCATTCATGGAAGAGGTGTTGAATCTATTATGTGGATGTGGATACTTTGGACTTGTGCATGGTGATCCTACTTGGCGATGAGTTTGTAGCTACTTATTTACTTGCTGCAATTTATTGTTCAAAAGAAGAGAAAGAAGTCCGGAATACGTGGTTGTGTAAGCAGTTGATTTACAATACCCTATTTGTTGTGGTTATGTTTACTTGCTGAGATGTGTTATCTCACATCTTGCATTGTTTGATGCAGGCACCTAATTTCTGCTTGGGGAAATAGAGGGATGTAGCAGCACGGCCACTTCACCTTTAATTAAAGGAATTCCCACTTAATAATGTTGTTATTCTGAGTTGGTCAAGACTAGTGAATTACCTTGTTCTTGGTTGAGTGTTTGATTTGGGTGGGCTGAGTACCTTATCTCATCTATTTTACTTCAGTTGGGTCATAATTAAGTTTTACCACTTATGCATTTTAGTTTCTACTACATGGTTTATATGTCTTTATATCTTGTATAAACTTCATGTTTTCCCCTCCTCGTTATGCCAGTTTTCAAATGAGGTGCTGCCGGATTTTCTTGCTTCATATCTTTTCTTTATTTCATCTCTTGTGTTGAGTAAGTCTGGAGGGTGGGGTTTGTGGTATTATTCATTCTGTGTGACCAGTGGGGTGTTACAGTTGGTATCAAAGCATAGGCGGTAGGTCCTAGCAAGTGGAGTAGTAATAAATTGACACACTGCACATGTAGGAAGGGTTTTCTGTCTTGCTATTGATATGATTATGTTATTGTCTGTGCTAGTTTTGACATTATCTAGAGAGATGCTATGCTTATCTCATTACTTATTATTCTCATCTCTGTGGCTGCAGCTATGCCGCCTCGTAGAGCTCGGGGTAGTCCGCAAGCTCCTAGTGGGGACTCGATGAGTCCAGCGGCAATGTTAGCCGCAATGCAGGCCATGCAGCAGGAGTTGGCCCTTCTGAGGCAAGCCATTCCTGTCGCCCCTGCGGGTGGTGCTCAGGGTGTTGGAGGTGGAGAAGTGCCCGGGGGCGCTGTCCCTGCGGGTGCTGTTCCAGGTGGCGGGGCCGAGGTGCCCCTTCCAGTCAGTGGTCTTACTCTGATGCAGTGGATGGGCATGAAGTTGGATTCTTTTGATGGCAGTGGTACTCCGGTCGAGGCGGCAGATTGGTTGACTTATGTGGAGGATAAGATGAATGTCTTCGAGATTGCATATGGAGATCGGGTTCGCTTTGGCACTCAGTTGCTGAAGGGAGAGGCACAAATTTGGTGGAGGGGCGTGCAGGCAGCGCACTCCTCCTCACCAGGAGTCCTATCATGGGATGTTTTTATCAGGCAGTTCGAAAGGAGATTCTACCCGGTCACCTTTCTGGAGAAGATGAAGATTGACTTGCAGTCCTACAAGCAGGAGAAGAAGTCTGTCACGGAGTATGAGGTGGGCTTCAACAAGATGGTCCGCTTTGTCCCTCATGTGGCTTATAATGAGATGGAGAAGGCGAGCCAGTTCCGTCAGGGTCTGAAGCCTTCTATCAGGCATGCACTAGGGGCCTTTCCGTTGGTGGACTTCCGTACCACGGTGGAGCAGGCGCTGGGTGTGGAAATGCAACACCAGTACACCATGGAGTCGTAGAAGTCTGCGGGTGTTGATCAGCCTCGTAGCCAGGACACGAGGAGGGGCAGCACTGGAGGTCCAGCTCACAAGAGGGGCAAGTCTCAGCATCAGCGCCACCATCCTTACCGTGGCAAATCTTCTGACTCGGGTACTTCGGGAGGAAGTACTCAGAGGTTTCGGGCCGTTCCTAAGCCCGGGTTGGGGCTGGTGTGCTTCCGCTGTGGAGATGCGCATCGCCGTGCAGAGTGCCAGTGGAGTGGCAGGTGTTCGATCTGCAGTCAGGACCACAAGGATGTGGTGTGTAGGAGGAATCCCAATGGGAAGCTCAGATGGGAGCCGGTGACTTCCTCCTCTTCTCAGGGCACTATCAACATGATGTCAAGTGCTGAGCAGCAGTTTTCAGTTCCTCTTCCTCCACAGCAGCTTTATGTGCCTGGGACTTCTCAGTTCGTGCCGATGCAGGGTTTTCCCCAGTATCAGGTCGCGCCTACTCCTGCACCGTCTGCCCCTATGCTGACTCAGTTTGGAGCTCCGCGCCAGCCGCCTCCGGTGGCTCAGTGGGGTTCTTCTGTTAATTTTACTCCGGGAGCTTCCTCTTCTAAGGGTATTTCTGGAGCTTATGTGCTACCCGCTGCGGATGGCAGGGAGCAAGGAGACGTGGTGACAGGTACGATTTCAGTTGATTCATTTGCAGCCCATGCTCTTTTTGACTCTGGCGCTAGCTATTCGTTTGTTTCGGAGGATTTTGTGTCGCGGGCTGGTCTTTCGGTGCAGAGGTTGGGTCACCCAATTTTGGTTAGTTCTGCTAATGGCTCCATTAGTAGCTGTTCAGTTTGTCAGGGGTGTTCCGTCATTCTTGCTGATGAGGTTTTTTTGGCCAATTTGGTGGTGATTTCCTTGGGGGCATTTGATGTTATCTTGGGTATGGATTGGTTATCCCAGTATCGCGCGGTTATATCCTGCTTCTGGAAGACAGTGTTATTGCAGGCGCCGTCGGGTAAGGAGGTGGTATTCTTGGGAAGTTCCCCGAAGTTCACATTATCCTTGTTGGCGCAATTGATTCCTGATTGCCGGTCAAGGAAGTCGGGGATCTTTTTCTCTATGGTGGTGGAGGGTGAGGCTGCCTTGCGGGTGCAGGACATCCGGGTGGTGTGTGACTTTGCTGACGTGTTTCCGGCTGAGCTTCCAGGCATTCCTCCGGAGCGCGATGCAGCTTTTGAGATTAAGCTGATCCCGGGTACGCAGCCTATTCATAAGGCCCCGTATCGAATGGCTCCAAAGGAGCAGATTGAATTAAAGCGGCAATTAGATGATCTGCTGGCTAAAGGCTTCATTAGGCCTAGCAGGTCTCCATGGGCTTCCCCAGTATTGTTTGTTGAGAAGAAAGATAAAAGCAAGCGGCTGTGTGTGGATTATCGCGCTTTGAATCAAGTGACAATCAAGAATAAATATCCGCTTCCCCGAATTGAGGTCCTCTTTGAGCAGTTGAGGGGTGCCCAGGTGTTCTCCAAAATTGATTTGAACTCTGGTTATCATCAATTGAGGATTCGTGAGGAGGATATTGAGAAGACTGCCTTCTGTACCAGGTATGGGCATTATGAGTTCATAGTCATGTCTTTTGGCTTAACTAATGCCCCTGCTGCCTTTATGGAAGCAATGAATAGGATGCTGCATGAATTCCTGGACGACTTTGTGGTCGTGTTCCTAGATGATATTCTGATTTATTCAAAGACCGAGGCCGAGCATGAGCAGCATCTCCGTCTCGTTCTGGGTGCCCTAAGGAAGAATCAATTCTATGGCAAGCTGAAGAAGTGCGCCTTTTGGCTATCCGAAGTGGCTTTCCTGGGGCACGTGATTAATCAGCAGGGTATTGCGGTTGATCCCAAAAATGTTGCGGCTGTGGTGGAGTGGAAGAGACCCTCTAGTGTCTCTGAAATTCGAAGTTTTTTGGGGCTTGCTGGGTATTATCGGCGCTTCGTACCAAATTTCTCCAGCATTGCTAAGCCTTTGACTAGGCTCTTGGAGAAGGGTGTTCCCTTCGTCTGGTCCAGCGATTGTGAGGTCAGTTATCAGTCATTGAAGAGCAAGTTGGTGGACGCCCCTATCCTAGCTTTGCCTGAGAGTGGTAAGCGTTTCACAGTTTATACGGATGCTTCGTGTATTGGTCTTGGCTGTGTGCTGATGCAGGAAGGCAAAGTGATTGCTTACGGCTCAAGGCAGTTGAGGAAGCATGAGGGGAATTATCCGACTCATGATCTAGAATTGGCCGCCGTGGTTTTTGCTCTAAAGTCGTGGAGGCATTACCTTTATGGCGAGGCTTGTGACATTTTCACCGATCACAAAAGTCTCAAATATATTTTCACTCAGAAGGAGCTGAATTTGAGGCAGCGGCGGTGGCTGGAATTGATTAAAGATTATGATTTGTCCATTCATTATCACCCGGGGAAGGCTAATGTAGTGGCGGATGCCCTTAGCAGGTCCGGGTTTCCAAAGGTGGCCTTGCCATTGATCGCTGATCTGGACCATTTGGGGATCGCTTTGTGTTATGTTGGCACCGCTAGCGAGGAGACTCAGATGCTTATTCAATCCTCTCTTATGGAGAGAGTGCGTGTGGCTCAGCAGCAGGATCGTCTTTTGCAGGAAGCTCGAAAGAGGGTTGGTGATGTTAAACCGCGGGAGTTTACCATTGATGAGAATGATTTGGTTCGTTTCAGGGGCCGTCTTTGTGTGCCTCAGAAATCAGAGGTGAAGCTGGATATCCTGTGAGAAGCTCATAAAACGCCGTACACCGTCCATCCTGGCGAAACCAAAATGTACCGGGATTTGAAACAAAATTTCTGGTGGAAGCGGATGAAGGTTGACATTTCTAAGTATGTGGCCGCCTGTGAAGTATGTCAGCGCGTGAAGGCCGAACATAAGCGGCCTGCAGGTTTGCTGAAGCCATTAGAAATTCCAGAGTGGAAATGGGAGCATATCACCATGGATTTTGTGGTGGGTCTACCTCGTTCCCCTCGTGGCAGGGATGCTATTTGGGTGGTAGTGGATCGCTTGACTAAATCTGCGCATTTTATTCCCATGAAGACCACAAATTCAGCTTCAGATTTGGTTCCCTTGTATATGAAGGAGGTAGTCAGGCTTCATGGGGTACCTAAGTCTATTGTTTCTGATCGAGACTCCAAATTTGTATCCAAATTCTGGGAGAGTCTCCATAGTGCTTTGGGCACCAAGCTTTCGCTTAGTGTCGCTTTTCACCCTCAGACAGATGGTCAGTCAGAGCGAACAATCCAAATCTTGGAAGACATGTTGCGTGCTTGTGTTCTGTCATGGAAGGGTAGCTAGGAAGATCATCTTGCTCTGGCAGAGTTTGCTTATAACAACAGCTACCAGGCTAGCATCAAGATGGCACCATTTGAGGCTTTGTATGGCAGGCGGTGTATCTCTCCTCTGTGCTGGGAGACTTTGGGAGAGAGATCCCTGGTTGGTCCTGATTGGGTTCAGCAAACTTCTGAAAAGGTTCGGGAAATTCGTCAGAATATTTTGGCAGCTCAGAGTCGTCAGAAGAGTTATGCTGATGTGAGGAGGCGGGATCTGGAATTTGCTGTGGGTGACCAAGTCCTTCTCAGGGTATCACCCACTAAGGGAGTTGTTCGATTCGGTGTCTCTGGGAAGCTCAGCCCGAGATACATTGGACCGTTCACTATCTTGGCTCGAGTGGGCAGCCTGGCTTATCGCTTGCTGCTGCCGGATTCCATGGCAGGGGTACACCCGGTTTTTCATGTCTCTATGTTGAGGAAGTTCTTGCGGGATCCGGACCATCAGATTGAGATGGAACCAATTGCGGTGCAGCAGGATCTGACACTGGAGTGTCGTCCGGTGCGTATATTGGAATTCTCGGAGCGTGTGTTGAGGAAGAGATCAATTAAGTATGTCAAGGTCTTATGGTTTAATCAGTCTGAGCGCGAGGCTACGTGGGAACTAGAGGAGCTGATGCGGCAGAAGTACCCGGAACTTTTCGTTGTGGGTAAGTGTGGTTGATTCATTAATCTTTTCTTTTGTCATTCCGATAGAAACGTCAGAATTCGAGGTCGAATTCTTTTTAAGAGGGGTAGAGTGTAATACCCGGTTTGCAAAGAAGAGAAGTTGGGGGTTGTTCCTTTTGTTTTTTTTCTTCATCCGGTTGTTGTTTTGGGGAATTGGGTTTTTGTGGGAAACATTCACAACTAGGGCAGTAGAATTTATTTGGTTTGGCGCTTGCGTTGCGGTCGGGAGCTGTCGCGTGTGTTAGTTGGGCCGCAATTGGGGTTTCGGCCCATTAACCCTCCCAAACCCTAGCCGCCTCCCTCTTAACCCCTCCCCCCCATGTGCAGCCCCCCCCACTTCTCTCCCTCCCTTGGCCGCCACCCCCCCTGCCCATCTCATTCTCTCTCAAATTTTTGCAGCCATCTAAACCCTAGCCGCCCCCCCCCCCCCCAATCCCCTCCTCCCAAGGTGCCAATCCTCGCCGCTCGGATCTTTGTCGTCGTGGTGCGAGTCTTCAATCGTTTCGGTGGAGGGAAGAAAGGGGGAGAATCCAAGGTGATTTTTGGTGTTCATCTCTTGTTCATTTGCGCTGCAATTTAATTGATTAGAAGTTGCGTTTGCAATTGGGTAGAGGGGGCTGTCCAGAATTTTAGGTGGTGGAATGAACAGCAGTAGTTCTAGCAGTTTTTGTGTTTTTTTTCGTGAGTAATTAGGGGGGAATCAGTTTGGGGATCATGTAGAACTTTACCTAACCTTTCCAACGTGTATTTATGCGCTCAATTTGGAGTTATAAATTGAAAGTTATCACCGTTTGAATCCGGGTATGTGGCTGTCCAGAATTTTAGGTGGTGGAATGAACAGCAGTAGTTCTAGCAGTTTTTGTGTTTTTTTCGTGAGAAATTAGGGGGAATCAGTTTGGGGATCATGTAGAACTTTACCTAACCTTTCCAACGTGTATTTATGCGCTCAATTTGGAGTTATAAATTGAAAGTTATCACCGTTTGAATCCGGGTATGTAGCTGTCCAAAAAAAACAGATTTTTAGGTGGGATGAACAGCAGCAGTATTAGCAGTTTCTGGGGATTTTTCGGGAGTAATTAGGGTTAATCAGTATAAGAATCATGAAGGGCCCTTTCTTATCTTTCCAACAAGTACTTATGCGCTTGATTCGGAATTATATTTTAAAAGTTATCGCTGTTTGAATCCGAGTGTGTCGCTGCCCAAAACAGAAAAAAAACAGATTGCAGGGGTTATGTTGTGGACTGTTTTAGGGGTAATTAGATGTTAGAATTTAACCATAAATTGTATACAAAACTTGTGGGAGATTTTATGTAGTTGCCTCTGGAGTTTTGTTTGACACCATGGCTGTCTTAATTTTAAAAGTTATGGAATTGCTAAGCAGCGCCGCTGCAGTTTGGTTGGTGTGGAGAAAATTGTTATCCACGGCTGGGGGGTTGAGATTGCGCGTAGGTGCGGTGTTGTCTTTGAGTCTTTTTTTATGTGAATTTGGTGCACTAAGTTGGGTGTCAAAAACAGGTGGTGGACTTCCGGATCGTTCTTAGAGATTTTTGCCCAAACTTCGGTGAAGGCAAGTAAACTTGTGATAGTTATTCCGTCTGGCTAATGAGGAGTCTTGTTCTTGAATATGTTGTGCTATTATGTTCATATTCATATTTTGTTTGTTATTTGAGTACTATCATTTGAGAATGTTCATTGTTCATGGATTTCATATGTTAAGTTTGAGGGTTTGATCATGTTACTCAAGTGGTTATTTTGTGGAATGAGTGGAAGTATATGACTAGCACATTTTCTTACTTGGGAAGAACTTATGATGTTGTCATGCATATTGCACTCATCATCCATTGCATTGAAGTTTCGTCGTGATCTTATGGTCCGACCGTACCGGTACATTGAGCACCATATGTCGCCCGAGAAGGGGTATGGTGCAGCTTCATATCCTTAGAGATATGGAGGCAGAAGTCATAATTGCATTTGTAGCCATGTGCATTCATGGAAGAGGTGTTGAATCTATTATGTGGATGTGGATACTTTGGACTTGTGCATGGTGATCCTACTTGGCGATGAGTTTGTAGCTACTTATTTACTTGCTGCAATTTATTGTTCAAAAGAAGAGAAAGAAGTCCGGAATACGTGGTTGTGTAAGCAGTTGATTTACAATACCCTATTTGTTGTGGTTATGTTTACTTGCTGAGATGTGTTATCTCACATCTTGCATTGTTTGATGCAGGCACCTAATTTCTGCTTGGGGAAATAGAGGGATGTAGCAGCACGGCCACTTCACCTTTAATTAAAGGAATTCCCACTTAATAATGTTGTTATTCTGAGTTGGTCAAGACTAGTGAATTACCTTGTTCTTGGTTGAGTGTTTGATTTGGGTGGGCTGAGTACCTTATCTCATCTATTTTACTTCAGTTGGGTCATAATTAAGTTTTACCACTTATGCATTTTAGTTTCTACTACATGGTTTATATGTCTTTATATCTTGTATAAACTTCATGTTTTCCCCTCCTCGTTATGCCAGTTTTCAAATGAGGTGCTGCCGGATTTTCTTGCTTCATATCTTTTCTTTATTTCATCTCTTGTGTTGAGTAAGTCTGGAGGGTGGGGTTTGTGGTATTATTCATTCTGTGTGACCAGTGGGGTGTTACAAAAACTCTCTCTCTAGTCACTATTTGTTTGGAGTGGAAATGGGACTTGGAGAGGCTTTGATTCTCTTGAATTGTGTCTTGTATTGATTGCACTAGCTCTTGTATTGAATGAGATGTTTGAAAAACTTGGATGCTTGGAGTGGTGGTGGTTGGGGGTATTTATAGCCCCAACCACCAATTCAACCGTTGGGGAGGCTGTCTATCGATGGGTGCACCAGACAGTTCGGTGCACCACCGGACATTGTCCGGTGCGCCAGCCACGTCACCCAACCGTTAGGGTTCTGGAGGTTTGGACCGTTGGAGCTCTGACATCTTGGGGCACCGGACAGTCCGGTGCGTCTTCTGACGCTGCTCTGACTCTGCACGAACTGTCCGTGCACTATTTACTGGTATTGTTCACTTTTGCAGACGACCATTGGTGCAGTAGCCGTTGCTCCGCTTGGTGCATCGGACAGTCCGTTGAATTATAGCGTAGTGGCTCTCCAGATACCCGAAGCTGAGGTGTTCAGACTGTTCAGTCCCTGGTGCACCGGACACAGTCCAGTGGCACACCGGACAGTCCGGTGCGCCAGACCAGGGCAACCTTCGGTTTCTTTTGCTCCTTTCTTTTTGAACCCTAACTTGATCTTTTTATTGGTTTGTGTTGAACCTTTAGCACCTGTAGAACTTATATTCTAGAGAAAACTAGTTAGTCCAATTATTTGTGTTGGGCAATTCAACCACCAAAATCATTTAGGAAAAGGTTTGACCCTATTTCCCTTTCAATCTCCCCCTTTTTGGTGATTGATTCCAACACAAACCAAAGCAAATATATAAGTGCAGAATTGAACTAGTTTGCATAATTGTAAGTGCATAGGTTCTAAGAATTAAACCAATTTATAATTTCAATGAATATGCATGGATTGCTTTCTTTCTTTTAATATTTTGGACCACATTTGCACCACTTGTTTTGTTTTTGCAAATTCTTTTGGAAAATCGTTTCAAAGTCTTTTTGCAAATAGTCAAAGGTATATGAATAAGATTTCGAGAAGCATTTTCAAGATTTGAAATTTTCTCCCCCTGTTTCAAATGCTTTTCCTTTGACTAAAACAAAAACTCCCCCTGGATGAAATTCTCCTCTTAGTGTTCAAGAGGGTTTTACAAATTGAAAGAAGATCAAATATTTTTAGACATCAATTTGAAAAATCCTAACCAATTGAAAATCATTAAAATTTTGAAATACCAATTGAAGGACAAACTTTTTGAAAATTTGGTTTTGGTGGTGTTGTCCTTTTGCTTTGGGCTAATTATCTCTCCCCCTTTGGCATTAATCGCCAAAAACGGAGATTTTGGGAGCCCTTTTACTTTCTCCCCAATGGTACAAGTAAATATGAGTGAAGAATGGTGCGGAGTGACGGCGAAGGGTAAATAATACCGATAGAGTGAAGTGGAAGCCTTGTCTTCGCCGAAGACTCCATTTCCCTTTCAATCTACGACTTAGCATAGAAATACACTTGAAAACACATTAGTCGTAGACATAAAAGATATATGATCAAAGGTATGTATATGAGCTATATGTGCAAGGTTTTTAATCAAAGTTCCGAGAATCAAGTATATTTAGCTCATTCCTAAGTTTGGTAAAAGTTTTCTCATCTAATGGCTTGGTAAAGATATCGGCTAATTGTTCTTTGGTGCTAACATAAGCTATCTCGATATCCCCCCTTTATTGGTGATCCCGCAAAAAGTGATACCGAATGGCTATGTGCTTAGTGCGGCTGTGTTCAACGGGATTATCCGCCATGCGGATTGCACTCTCATTATCACATAGGAGAGGGACTTTTCTCAATTTGTAGCCATAGTCCCTGAGGGTTTGCCTCATCCAAAGCAATTGCGCGCAACAATGGCCTGCGGCAATATACTTGGCTTCGGCGGTAGAAAGAGCTACGGAGTTTTGTTTCTTTGAAGCCCAATACACCAGGGATCTTCCCTAGAACTGACAAGTCCCTGATGTGCCCTTCCTATCAATTTTACACCCTGCCCAATCAGCATCGGAATATCCTATTAAATCAAAGGTGGATCCCTTGGGGTACCAAAGACCAAACTTAAGTGTATAAACTAAATATCTCATGATTCTTTTCACGGCCCTAAGGTGAACTTCCTTAGGATCGGCTTGGAACCTTGCACACATGCATACAAAAAGCATAATATCCGGTCTAGATGCACATAAATAGAGTAAAGATCCTATCATCGACCGGTATACCTTTTGATCTACGGATTTACCTCCCGTGTCGAGATCGAGATGCCCATTTGTTCCCATGGGTGTCTTGATGGGCTTGGCATCCTTCATTCCAAACTTGGTGAGTATATCTTGAATGTACTTGGTTTGGCTGATGAAGGTGCCCTCTTGGAGTTGCTTGACTTGAAATCCTAAGAAATACTTAAACTCCCCCATCATAGACATCTCGAATTTTTGAATCATGATCCTACTAAACTCTTCACATGTAGATTTGTTAGTAGACCCAAATATGATATCGTCAACATAAATTTGGCATACAAACAAATTATTTGCAATAGTTTTAGTAAAGAGAGTAGGATCGGCTTTGCCGACTTTGAAGCCATTAGTGATTAGAAAGTCTCTTAGGCAATCATACCATGCTCTTGGTGCTTGCTTAAGCCCATAGAGCACCTTTGAGAGCTTATAGACATGGTTAGGGTACTCACTATCTTCAAAGCCTGGAGGTTGCTCAACATAGACCTCTTCCTTGATTGGTCCATTGAGGAAGGCACTTTTCACGTCCATTTGATAAAGCTTAAAGCCATGGTAAGTAGCATAGGCAAGTAATATACGAATTGATTCAAGCCTAGCTACGGGTGCATAGGTTTCACCAAAATCCAAACCTTCGACTAGTGAATATCCCTTGGCCACAAGTCGGGCTTTGTTCCTTGTCACCACACCATGTTCATCTTGTTTGTTGCGGAATACCCACTTGGTACCGACAACATTTTGATTAGGACGTGGAACTATGCCATACCTCATTCCTCGTGAAATTGTTGAGCTCCTCTTGCATTGCCAACACCTAATCCAAATCTCTTAGTGCATCCTCTACCCTGTATGGCTCAATAGAGGAGACAAAAGAGTAATGTTCACAAAAATGAGCAACTCGAGATTGAGTGGTTACCCCTTATGAATATCGCTGAGGATGGTGTTCACGGGGTGATCTCTTTGAATCGCTTGGTGGCCTCTTGGGTGTGGCGGTCTTTGACCCTGTTCATCTTCCTTGTCTTGCTCATCGTCATCTCCCCCTTGATCAATGTCCTCCTCTTGAGGTGACTCATCTTCTTGATCTTCAACCTCATTGCCTTGAGCCTAATCCTCATCTGGGGTTGGTGGAGATGCTTGTATGGAAGATGATGGTTGATTTTGTGCTTGTGTGGGCTCCTCGGATTCCTTAGGACACACATCCCAAATGGACATGTTCCTTAGTGCTACACACGGAGCCTCTTCATCATCTAGCTCATCAAGATCAACTTGCTCGACTTGGGAGCCATTAGTCTCATCAAACACAATGTAACAAGAAACTTTAACTAATCCAGTGGATTTGTTGAAGACTCTATATGCCCTTGTGTTTGAGTCATAACCTAGTAAAAAGCCTTCTACAGCCTTAGGAGAAAATTTAGATTTTCTACCTCTTTTGATAAGAATAAAACATTTGCTACCAAAGACTCTAAAATATGAAACATTGGGCTTTTTACCGGTGAGGAGTTGATAAGATGTCTTCTTGAGGATTCGGTGAAGGTATAGCCAGTTGATGGAGTAGCAGGCGATGTTAATCGCCTCAGCCCAAAACCGGCCCGATGTCTTGTATTCATCAAGCATGGTCCTCATCATGTCAAGTAGAGTTCTATTCTTCCTCTCCACTACTCGATTTTGTTGTGGTGTGTAGGGAGAAGAGAACTCATGCTTGATGCCCTCCTCCTCAAGGAAGCCTTCAATTTGAGAGTTCTTGAACTCCATCCCATTGTCGCTTCTAATCTTTTTTATCCTTAAGCCGAACTCATTTTGAGCTCGTCTCAAGAATCCCTTTAAGGTCTCTTGGGTTTGAGATTTATCCTGCAAAAAGAACACCCAAGTGAAGCGAGAATAATCATCCACAATTACAAGACAATACTTACTCCCGCCGATGCTTATGTAAGCTATCGGGCCGAATAGGTCCATGTGGAGTAGCTTAAGGGGCCTGTCGGTTGTCATGATGTTCTTGTGTGGATGATGGGTACCAACTTGCTTTCCTGCTTGACATGCGCTACAAATCCTGTCTTTCTCAAAATGAACACTGGTTAGTCCCAAAATGTGCTCTCCCTTTAGAAGCTTGTGAAGATTCTTCATCCCAACATGGCCTAGTCGGCGATGCCATAGGCAACCCATATTAGTCTTAGCAATTAAGCAAGTGTCAAGTTCAGCTCTATTAAAATCAACTAAGTATAGCTGACCCTCTAACACTCCCTTAAATGCTACTGAATCATCACTTCTTCTAAAGACAGTAACACCTATATCCGTAAAAAGATAGTTGTAACCCATTTTGCATAATTGAGAAACTGAAAGCAAGTTATAATCTAAAGAATCTACAAGAAAAACATTGGAAATGGAATGGTCAGGTGATATAGCAATTTTACCAAGTCCTTTGACCAAACCTTGATTTCCATCCCCGAATGTGATAGCTCTTTGGGGATCTTGGTTTTTCTCATAGGAGGAGAACATCCTTTTCTCCCCAGTCATATGGTTTGTGCACCCGCTATCAATGATCCAACTTGAGCCCCTGGATGCATAAACCTACAAAACAAGTTTAGGCCTTGTTCTTAGGTACCCAAATGGTCTTGGGTCCTTTCACATTAGAAACAAGCACCTTGGGTACCCAAACGCAAGTCTTGGAGCCCTTGTGTTTGGCCCCAACAAATTGGGCAACTACTTTGCCTGATTTGTTAGTTAAAACATATGAAGCATCAAAAGTTTTAAATGAAACAATATGTTCATTTGATGTAGCAGGAGTTTTCCTTTTAGGCATTTTAACATGGGTAGAATGCCTAGAACTAGATGTCTCATTCTTATACATATAAGCATGGTGAGAAACAGAATGAGACTTCCTAGCATGAATTCTCCTAATCTTGTGCTCATGATAACCAGCAGGATATAAAATGTAACCCTCGTTATCCTGAGCCATGGGAGCCTTGCCCTTAACAAAATTAGACAATTTCTTGGGAGCATTAAGCTTGACATTGTCTCCCTATTGGAATCCAATGCCATCCTTAATGCCAGGGCGTCTCCCATTATAAAGCATGCTACGAGCAAATTTAAATTTTTCATTTTCTAGTTCATGCTCGGCAATTTTAGCATCTAGTTTAGCTATATGATCATTTTGTTGTTTAATCATAGCAATGTGATCATGAATAGCATCAACATTAATGTCTCTACATCTATCACAAATAGTAACATGATCAACAGTAGATGTAGAGGGTTTGCAAGCATTTAATTCATCAATCTTAGCATGTAATATGGCATTCTCATTTCTAAGATTGGAAATAGAAACATTGCAAACATTCAAATCTTTAGCCTTAGAAATTAATTTATCATTCTCAATTTTAAGGCTAGAAAGTGATGCATTCAATTTATCAATCTTAGCAGTTAAACTATCATTTTCATTTCTAAGACTGACAATTGAATCATCGCAAGCATTTAATTTTTCAACCTTAGCAATAAAACTAGCATTTTCAGTTCTAAGGTTGGAAATGGTGTCATGGCATATGATAAGCTCATTAGTCAATTTTTCACATTTTTCTATCTCCTGAGCATAAGCATTCTTCACCTTAACATGCTTTTTATTTTCCTTAATAAGGAATTCCACTTGGCTATCCAAGAGTTCATCCTTCTCATGAATGGCTCCTATCAATTCATTCAATTTTTCTTTTTGTTGCATGTTAAGGTTGGAAAAAAGAGTAAGCAAATCATCTTCATCATCACTAGAGCTACCCTCATCACTAGATGTTATATATTTAGTGGAGGCTCTAGATTTTACCTTCCTCTTCTTGCCGTATTTTGCCATGAGGCACTTGTGGCCGACGTTGGGGAAGAGGAGGCCCTTGTTGATGGCGATGTTGGCGGCGTCCTCGTTAGAGGAGTCGGTGGAGCTCTCATCAGAGTCCCATTCACGACACACATGGGCATCGCCGCCCTTCTTCTTGTAGTACTTCTTCTTTTCCTTCTTCCTCCCCTTCTTGTCGTTATCCCTGTCACTATCACTAGACAAAGGGCATTTAGCGATAAAATGACCAGGCTTACCACACTTGTAGCACACTTTCTTGGAGTAGGGTTTGTAATCATTCCCCCTCCTTTGCTTGAGGATTTGGCGAAAGCTATTGATGATGAGCACCATTTCCTCATTGTCGAGCTTGGAGGCGTCGATGGGGAGCCTACTTGGTAGACTCTTCTTTCTTCTCCTCCATCACTTTGAATGCGACAGTTTGCACCTCGGGTGTGGAGGTGCCGCCTTGCTCGACGATTTGTTTGGAGCCTTTGATCATCAATTCAAAGCTCACAAACTTTCCTATCACTTCCTCGGGAGACATTAGTTTATATCGAGGATCACCACGAATTAATTGAACTTGAGTGGGATTACGAAAAACAAGTGATCTAAGAATAACCTTGACCATTTCATGGTCATCCCACTTATTGCTCCCAAGGTTGCGCACTTGGTTGACCAAGGTCTTGAGCCGGTTGTACATCGCTTGTGGCTCCTCTCCTTGGTTGAGGATGAATCGACCGAGCTCCCCCTCGATCGTCTCCCGCTTGGTGATCTTGGTCACGTCGTCTCCTTCGTGCGCGGTCTTGAGTACGTCCCAAATCTCTTTGGCACTCTTCAACCCTTGCACCTTATTATACTCCTCTCGACATAGAGAGGTGAGGAGTATAGTAGTGGCTTGGGAGTGGAAGTGCCGGATTTGGGCGACTTCGTCCGAATCGTAGCCTTCATCCCCCCACGGATGGTACCTGCGCTCCAACTCAATAATGTCCCATATGCTAGCGTGGAGTGAGGTTAGATGGTGCCTCATTTTATCACTCCACATACAATAATCTTCACGGTCAAAAACCGGTGGTTTGCCTAATGGGACGGAAAGTGAAGGAGTGCGTTTGGAAATGCGAGGGTAGTGTAAGGGGATCTTACTAAACTTCTTGCGCTCATGGCGCTTAGAAGTGACGGACGGCGCGTCGGAGCCGGATGTAGAAGGCGATGAAGAATCGGTCTCGTAGTAGACCACTTTCTTCATTTTCTTTTTCTTTTCGCCGCTCCGATGTGACTTGGCATGTGAAGGGGATCCCTTCATCTTGTTGTCGGACTCTCCCGATGGAGCCTTCCTGTGGCTTATAGGCTTGTCACCGCCGGTCACGATCTCCTTCTTGGCGTGATCTCCCGACATCACTTCAAGCGGTTAGGCTCTAATGAAGTACCGGGCTCTGATACCAATTGAAAGTCACCTAGAGGGGGTGAATAGGCGGAATCTGAAATTTACAAACTTAAAGCACAACTACAAGCTGGGGTTAGCGTTAGAATTAAACTTGAGTCCGAAAGAGAGGGCGAAAACAAATCAAAGTCAAATAAGGCGGATGACACGGTGATTTGTTTTACTGAGGTTCGGTTCTTGCAAACCTACTCCCCGTTGAGGTGGTCATAAAGACCGGGTCTCTTTCAACCCTTTCCCTCTCTCAAACGGTCACCTAGACCGAGTGAGCTTTCTCCTTAATCAAACTGGGTCACTTAGACCCCTACAAGGACCACCCCAACTTGGTGTCTCTTTCTTTGATTACAAGTGTCTTGAGAACAAGAAAGAGGAAGAAGAAAGCGATCCAAGAACAAGAGCTCAAATAACACGGGCAAAACTCTCTCTCTAGTCACTATTTGTTTGGAGTGGAAATGGGACTTGGAGAGGCTTTGATTCTCTTGAATTATGTCTTGTATTGATTGCACTAGCTCTTGTATTGAATGAGATGTCTGAAAAACTTGGATGCTTGGAGTGGTGGTGGTTGGGGGTATTTATAGCCCCAACCACCAATTCAACCGTTGGGGAGGCTGTCTGTCGATGGGCGCACCGGACAGTCCGGTGCACCACCGGACACTGTTCGGTGCGCCAGCCATGTCACCCAACCGTTAGGGTCCTGGCGGTTTCGATCGTTGGAGCTCTAACATCTTGGGGCACCGGACAGTCCGGTTCTGCACCGGATAGGAACTGTTCACTGTCCGGTGCGCCTTCTGACGCTGCTCTGACTCTGTGCGAACTGTCCGTGCACTGTTACTGGTACTATTCACTTTTGTAGGCGACCGTTGGCATAGTAGCCATTGCTCCACTTGGTGCATCGGACAGTCTGGTGCTACACCGGACAATCCGGTGAATTATAGCGGAGTGGCTCTCCAGAAACCTGTAGCTGAGGAGTTCAGACTATACGGTCCTTGGTGCACCGGACACTGTCCGGTGCGCCAGACCAGGGCAGCCTTTGGTTTCTTTTGCTCCTTTCTTTTTGAACCCTAACTTGATCTTTTTATTGGTTTGTGTTGAACCTTTAGCACCTGTAGAATGTATATTCTAGAGCAAACTAGTTAGTCCAATTATTTGTGTTAGGCAATTCAACCACTAAAATCATTTAGGAAAAGGTTTGACCTTATTTCCCTTTCAGTCATGGCATGGATTTGATAATTAGTGTTTTGTTTTCCAAAAATGCTTTTGAAAAGTGGTTTTAAAAGGTCCGGCGGTTGAGCCATGAGCTATGGTGGACGGGAAGTCCAGTAGCTGTTTTTTAAAATGAAAACCAATGGGAAACTGCTGAGATACCTGGATGGTTTAGTCCAGGGGATTTTGTTCTATATTGAAAACACTTCCTGCTCCTTTGGGAGAGGATGTTCTTTGAAAAATATAAAATGTTTTACAAAATAACCCTGCATCAAATATTGCTCTTTCTGCAAAATATCCTGAGCTCCACATATTCCATGCATTATATCTGATTTCCCCATTCTGTGGGTGAAGGTGGGCTGCTGAGTACGTTAGTACTCACCCTTGCTTATTTGTTGTTTTTCAGGGAAGGAGATCGTTGATCGGGTAAGAGTTACGCCTGTTCCCAACCTTACCTGTGGCTGTTGCACCGCTGATTTGCTTCGCTGCGTATATCGGGCTGCTTGAGCCCCACTCTGATGATATGTCCCGAGTTGTGGACCAACTCTTAAAGTTGATCACCACCTTTATAGGTTTTCTCATTTATGCAGATCTGGAATCATATGATGTATAAATGTGTTTACTAGCCTCCTGGGACTAGTAATTGTATCACATTTGAGTCCCGGAGGATTGGGGCGCTTCATCGAGTGTGGAGGTGGTGCCTTGCTCCAAGTTGACAATGTGTTTAGAGTCTTTGATCATTAGCTCAAAGCTCACAAACTTGCCAATTACTTCCTTGGGGGACATCTGTTTGTATCTAGGATCTCCATGAATCCATTAAACTTGAGTAGGATTACGAAAAACAAGAGATCTTAGAATAACCTTGACCATTTCATGGTCATCTCATTTGGTGCTCTCGAGGTTGCGCACTTGGTTGACCATTGTTTTGAGCCAGTTATACATTGCTTGTGGCTCCTCTCCTTTGTTGAGGACGAATCGACCGAGCTCTCCCTCGATCGTCTCGCGCTTAGTGGTTTTGGTCACCTCGTCCCCTTCATGCGCCGTCTTGAGGACATCCCAAATTTCTTTGGCATTTTTCAATCCTTGCACCTTGTTATACTCCTCTCGACACAAGGAGGCAAGGAGTATAGAAGTTGCTTGGGAATTAAATTGCCTTATTTGGGTGGCCTCATCGGGGTTGTAATCCTCTTCGCCCACTTGTGGTGCCTGCGCTCCAAACTCAACAATATCCCATATGCTTTCGTGGAGTGAGGTTAGATGGTGCCTCATTTTATCACTCCACATACAATAATTTTCACCATCAAAATATGGTGGTTTTCCTAGGGAACAGAAAGTAAAGGAGCGCATTTAGGAATGCGAGGATAGCGAAGAGGCATCTTACTATGCTTCTTGCGCTCTTGGCGTTTAGAATAGTAGACTCCGCACCTGTAACACCCAAAGCCTGGATTGGGAATTAGTAGAAGAAATTTGAACAAAATATCATAATGTTTTGGAAATTGAGAAATAAGAAAATGATGGGAAAAGAATTTTTCTTTTTCTTTTAAGAGAAACCATTTATACATCTCATAAAATAAATAAAAAGGAGAATAAAAACTTAAGTTAGTAATATTAAAATAAGTATGGTTTATATTCACCTTTGGGTTTCAATTGATACATTGGAAAAATTTGAAAACTAAAATAAAAATATAAATTTGGATTTGAACTAGAAAAGAAAAGGAAAGGCTATATACTTATTAAAAATAAGTAAGTGACCCAAACAGTAAAGTCAAAAATTTCCTTCAGGATTATATTTGATTTTAGGAACCTGAAATTCAAAGTAAAATGTGAATTGGATTTTGAATAGTTAAAATTGAATTTGAATTTGAAAACAAAAATAGAAAACATATAAAAGAAAAAGAAAGTAAATAGGAAAAACGTACCTGGGCCGAATTCTCCGCGGCCGGCCCACTAACTCGCGCACGCCAGCCCATCCTCAACCCGGCGCCGACATGTGGGTCCCACGTGCAGCCTCTCACGCGCGCGCCCGGTGACTGCCAGGTGGGGCCCGCTCGTCTGTGACTCACTCATCGCGCGCTCGCGATTCATCCGGCGCCGACAACCCGGGCCCGCTGCTCAGCCTCCCTCTCACCGCGCGGAGTCCTTCGCTCAGCTCGCGCGCGCCTCGCTGACTTGTGGGTCCCCCCTGTCAGCTGTTCCTTTCTCCCTCCCGACAACAGAAACGCGATTCCGCCGGCCGCTGACTACCTACCTCGCCGCGGAATCCGCGCGGTGGTCGAATCCCCGCCTCGGTCGCGCTCTCCTCTGGCTATAAAACCAGCCGGGCACCTGGGACCCCTCCTCCATCGCCGACCGCTCCACCGCAACCTCCCTCAACCGAAGCGAAGTCCGCCGTGGGCATTGGTGGCCAAATCGGCGACTCACCGGCGATAACACCTCGGTATCGAGTTTGGGGACCGCACCAAGTCGCGTGGGATCGGATTGTGACTTCGCCTGGGCGGATTGAGCCCTGCTCAAACCGGAATTTCTCACCGTCGACGGGACTTCCGCCGTGCGCCGTGGGCAGGCCTCCCGGTGACCTAATCCTCGGTAAGAATCCCATCTCTGTATTAGTCATCTCCCCAATTCCATTTTGCACCGACTAATTTGGCGAATCAGCTCTCGGGTGGGCGGATTCGGGGCCGCTCCGGTGATGGCTCGCCGCGGCAAGGCACGGTGTGCCGTCGGGGGGATCAATGGGTAGACGATCACTTGTGACCGTTGGATCTTATTCAACGGCCACGATTAGATCGGGGCATACCCCTTCGTCATTTTAAATCCGAGCCGTCGAACTTCAATCGTGTGGATTCGGGGTAGTTTGGATCGTGGGCATTTGTGGGCCGTTGATCTCTAATCGTGCGACTCACGGCGCGTACCGGTTCGGTCGGGGGGAAGATCTAATCTGGGCCCTCGGTGTTTAATCCAACGGCTGAGATCGGCCCGTACCCCCTTCGGTGGGTAATCTTCATAAAGAGCCCCTGGGTTTAATGAAAATCAACCCGCCGTCCATATGTCCCTGTTGACTGAGTCTGGGACGACTTACACCGAGCCCCCTGCGTTTTCCATTAAATGAGGCCCAGTCCAGTGAATAGGAAAATCATAGAAAATGATTTAGAAAATGATTTTTAGTGTTAAAATAAATCCAGAAACTTAATTAATTCATAACTAATTCATTTTAGCTCCTTTTTGACCCATTCCAGTTGCAATAATTTTGTTTTAATATTATTTATCACCTAGTACCTTTGTTTAGCCATGAAACTTGAAGCGAAAATTGTTCATTTCAATTACTCTGTTCTAGGTGCTTAATAACTTCAGAAATTCATAACTAAATAACTATAACTCCAAACTTAGTGATTCCTGTTCCTATGATCTTATTTTAATATGTATATTATTAAGGTGTAATTTGTTCTTATGTTTGGTGTAATGTTAATCTTGCCTATACCATGTATGTTTGTATTGCTACGACTAGCAGTGAGGATACGTATCACCTGAAGATCATCCTGCTACCTGGATTCTCAAGGCCCAGGCAAGTTGTGCCCTTGATCACTTCTTTTACCCACTCATGTTCTGATTAATCATAATGATCTGCATAGGTTAATTTTGATGGGACCCAATAGGTTACCCTAGTTTGACTATCTTTATACCTTGTTCACCACTGAATCTTTGGGTAGTACTTGCTAGTGCTATATGTGGCTTTGGGTATAGAGATACACCTTACTATTCATGATTATATTTTTGTTATCAGTTGTTATTTATGGTTCATGTTAAGATCATTATGTTAATTGGAACATGGAGAACCACCCGGGAAAACAGTGCTACCACAAGGGTAGTATGGGATGCCCTTGGCTGATTAATTAGGAAAGCTAGTGGAAGACTACCTTACCCGAAAGGGGCAAGGGCAGTAGGGGAGAGGTCAGTGTAGGGAGGCCCTCGGGAGGATTTTGCTGCGATGGCGGTCCTGCAAGGGATTCCTGCACTGGATCTTCCTATAAACTGTAGCGGGTTTTCGGAAGCTAGTGGAACTTTGTAAAGGCCTCGTAGTGCTACCCTGCCTCACTTCCTTGGTAGAGGTGTATGGGATTCATGACCCCTTGGCAGATGGGTAACACGACTTGTGGGTAAAGATGCGCAACCTCTGCAGAGTGTAAAACTGGTATACTAGCCGTGCTCACGGTCATGAGCAGCTCGGACCCTCACATGATTAATTTATGGAACTAAATTCAATTTGTCATATGCATTGCATTGCAGGTGATGTTGTTACTTTTGTTCTACTATTTAATTGGGCTGGTATTTACTTATACTTAGTAATTGCTAATAAAATTTTGACCAACTTTAAAAGCAATGCTCAGCTCTAACCATCTTCTTTGGTAAGCCTTACACTTCACGTGAGCTCCCACCTTTGGCGAGTTCATGCACATTATTCCCCACAACTTGTTGAGCGATGAACGTATGTGAGCTCACTCTTGCTGTCTCACACACACCACAGGTCAAGACCAGGTACTGCAGGATGATGCTCAAGGAGGATGATGTGATGAGTTCGTGAGAGGTCTAGGTCGTCGTCTCCCAGTCAACTTTGGGTTGCTGGACCGTTGTCTCCTTATAATGTAATTATTTATTTTGTATAGAACTCCTGTTATATATAAAGTTGTGACATTCGATCCTGTGCCACTATACATCATATGTTTGAGACTTGGTCCCAGCATACCTGGTGTTTATGTTAACCCCGGGTTTTGGACCCCTAAAATCCGGGTGTTACAGAAGTGGTATCAGAGGAATGTTGACTGTAGGACGAAACCTAGATAGAACTGGACAACCATTCTTTACTTACCTTGCTACTCTGATTCTTTTCTAAACTTATCTTAATCTTTTCACTTCTATTTCCGCTTTACTCTGATTATTCTTACCTTTTCCTTCTAAAGACAAATGTGGATTTCACACTTTGAAATCCTGTGCCTAAAGTGACTTTAGGAATAGGAGACCTAAACCTAGGAACAAAAACAAAACTATTTTTATAAGTGTTTATATATTTGAATGTTTGTTCTTATGACATCTGTCTGATTTGGATCTTTGATTGAGTGTGATGGGTTGTGGAGTAATGTCCACAATTACATCTGCATATATATCTAGGTATAAAGGATAGCATTTGTAAGATAACTAGACAAACTAGATTATCCCCTCAGAAAATATATGTAGTATTCCGTATCTATCTCATCTTGACACATTCTATCTTACCTTTGGACATTCACCTCGTACAACTAATTACCCTAGTCTTAACATAAAATATTTGGTCCAGCCCTGCCAAAGAAATTCCAGTACATAACCAACTATTAGTTTATTCATTCTATCTATTAAATGATTCCCTTGTAAAGCTATCTTACCATATGCTTCTAACTTAGATGGTCAATACCAGGCGGGGTGGTGGAATTGATTTACCTGCTAATCAACAACCCCAACCACAGTCAGCAGCAATGAATCCTCCTAATCCTCCACCAGGCGGAGTTGATCCACTCGTCGCAGCTCAAATGAGAATGATGCAGCAAATGGCGGACACCATGGCAGATATGCGCACCCAAATGCAGCAAGAACGCCAAGAAATGCACCGGGAAAGGGAGGATGCACGTCGGGAAATGCGCCAAGAGCGGGAAGAGATACGACAAGAGAGAAGGGTACAACAGCAGCAGCTGCAACAACAACTTCAACAACAGCAGCAACAACAACAAGTGCCATTGCCTCCACCTCCACCACCAGTTCCACCCCGGGACAAGCACCGGGAATTCATGAGCCACAAACCACCAACCTTCTCCAACTCCGCAGATCCACTGCAAGCAGATGACTGGTTAAAGTCCATAGAGAAGATGCTCAACATAGCCCAGTGCTCGGACCGGGAGAAAGTACTCTATGCTTCGGGTCGTCTTGTTGGTCCCGCTGCAGATTGGTGGGATGCGTACTGTGCAGCTCATGCTGCTGCCGATACAATTACCTGGGAAGAATTCTCCGCACAATTCAGGAATTACCATATTCCTGCTGGACTCATGAAGATTAAGAGGAAGGAGTTTCTATCCCTCAAGCAAGGAAGTATGTCCGTGAGTGAATATAGGGACAAATTCATTCAGTTATCTCGTTATGCTCCCAGAGATGTTGAAGATGATGAGCAAAAGCAGGAGCTCTTTCTGGATGGTTTGATTGGACCCTTGCAATATCAGCTGGTATCGCACACCTTCCCATCCTTCCAAAGGCTATTGGATAAAGCTATTGCTGTAGAAAACAAGAGGAGTATATTTGGAGAGAAAAGAAAGGCTGTCAACCAAGGGCAGGCTGGAAGTAGTTCCCGTCCTCGCTATACTACCACTCCCAATACACCAGCTAGTGGCAGTTCTGGACAACAAACCCAACAGACACCAACTGCTCCTCCAAAGGCAAGCACTCCAGTAGGAACCGTTGCTCCCAACACAACCACCATCAGGACATGCTTCAAGTGTGGACAACCGGGACACTACGCCAACTACTGCCCCAACAGAGCTGCCTACACTACACCGGCACCGATGAAGCAAGGACAAGCCTCGGCAGGGAAGAGTCAGCCCCTATCCATCAACCGAGGATATGCCCATCATGCAGAAGTAGAAACTGAACCAGGTGAACTTGAAATTCAAGAAGAAGAGCCAGTTGGAGATGAAGTAGTCGGTGAAGAAGTCAACGAGCAACAAGAATAAAGAGATAAACATAGATATAGATACATATATATATATATATTTTACTATTTGTAAGACATAAATATTAGTTTAGCCAGTAGTAGTATTTTACTATTTTAGTAATAATAATAAGGTCCATTTGACCCTGTGTTTTGCTAATAAGATATGCATCATGCCGAGATTTTGTTTATGCATATGTGTTGAATTAATATGAGCATGCACCCTTTTTCCTTACAAATCTCGAGGACGAGATTATTTTTAAGGGGGGTAGGATTTGTAACACCCAAAGCCTGGATTGGGAATTAGTAGAAGAAATTTGAACAAAATATCATAATGTTTTGGAAATTGAGAAATAAGAAAATGATGGGAAAAGAATTTTTCTTTTTCTTTTAAGAGAAACCATTTATACATCTCATAAAATAAATAAAAAGGAGAATAAAAACTTAAGTTAGTAATATTAAAATAAGTATGGTTTATATTCACCTTTGGGTTTCAATTGATACATTGGAAAAATTTGAAAACTAAAATAAAAATATAAATTTGGATTTGAACTAGAAAAGAAAAGGAAAGGCTATATACTTATTAAAAATAAGTAAGTGACCCAAACAGTAAAGTCAAAAATTTCCTTCAGGATTATATTTGATTTTAGGAACCTGAAATTCAAAGTAAAATGTGAATTGGATTTTGAATAGTTAAAATTGAATTTGAATTTGAAAACAAAAATAGAAAACATATAAAAGAAAAAGAAAGTAAATAGGAAAAACGTACCTGGGCCGTATTCTCCGCGGCCGGCCCACTAACTCGCGCACGCCAGCCCATCCTCAACCCGGCGCCGACATGTGGGTCCCACGTGCAGCCTCTCACGCGCGCGCCCGGTGACTGCCAGGTGGGGCCCGCTCGTCTGTGACTCACTCATCGCGCGCTCGCGATTCATCCGGCGCCGACAACCCGGGCCCGCTGCTCAGCCTCCCTCTCACCGCGCGGAGTCCTTCGCTCAGCTCGCGCGCGCCTCGCTGACTTGTGGGTCCCCCCTGTCAGCTGTTCCTTTCTCCCTCCCGACAACAGAAACGCGATTCCGCCGGCCGCTGACTACCTACCTCGCCGCGGAATCCGCGCGGTGGTCGAATCCCCGCCTCGGTCGCGCTCTCCTCTGGCTATAAAACCAGCCGGGCACCTGGGACCCCTCCTCCATCGCCGACCGCTCCACCGCAACCTCCCTCAACCGAAGCGAAGTCCGCCGTGGGCATTGGTGGCCAAATCGGCGACTCACCGGCGATAACACCTCGGTATCGAGTTTGGGGACCGCACCAAGTCGCGTGGGATCGGATTGTGACTTCGCCTGGGCGGATTGAGCCCTGCTCAAACCGGAATTTCTCACCGTCGACGGGACTTCCGCCGTGCGCCGTGGGCAGGCCTCCCGGTGACCTAATCCTCGGTAAGAATCCCATCTCTGTATTAGTCATCTCCCCAATTCCATTTTGCACCGACTAATTTGGCGAATCAGCTCTCGGGTGGGCGGATTCGGGGCCGCTCCGGTGATGGCTCGCCGCGGCAAGGCACGGTGTGCCGTCGGGGGGATCAATGGGTAGACGATCACTTGTGACCGTTGGATCTTATTCAACGGCCACGATTAGATCGGGGCATACCCCTTCGTCATTTTAAATCCGAGCCGTCGAACTTCAATCGTGTGGATTCGGGGTAGTTTGGATCGTGGGCATTTGTGGGCCGTTGATCTCTAATCGTGCGACTCACGGCGCGTACCGGTTCGGTCGGGGGGAAGATCTAATCTGGGCCCTCGGTGTTTAATCCAACGGCTGAGATCGGCCCGTACCCCCTTCGGTGGGTAATCTTCATAAAGAGCCCCTGGGTTTAATGAAAATCAACCCGCCGTCCATATGTCCCTGTTGACTGAGTCTGGGACGACTTACACCGAGCCCCCTGCGTTTTCCATTAAATGAGGCCCAGTCCAGTGAATAGGAAAATCATAGAAAATGATTTAGAAAATGATTTTTAGTGTTAAAATAAATCCAGAAACTTAATTAATTCATAACTAATTCATTTTAGCTCCTTTTTGACCCATTCCAGTTGCAATAATTTTGTTTTAATATTATTTATCACCTAGTACCTTTGTTTAGCCATGAAACTTGAAGCGAAAATTGTTCATTTCAATTACTCTGTTCTAGGTGCTTAATAACTTCAGAAATTCATAACTAAATAACTATAACTCCAAACTTAGTGATTCCTGTTCCTATGATCTTATTTTAATATGTATATTATTAAGGTGTAATTTGTTCTTATGTTTGGTGTAATGTTAATCTTGCCTATACCATGTATGTTTGTATTGCTACGACTAGCAGTGAGGATACGTATCACCTGAAGATCATCCTGCTACCTGGATTCTCAAGGCCCAGGCAAGTTGTGCCCTTGATCACTTCTTTTACCCACTCATGTTCTGATTAATCATAATGATCTGCATAGGTTAATTTTGATGGGACCCAATAGGTTACCCTAGTTTGACTATCTTTATACCTTGTTCACCACTGAATCTTTGGGTAGTACTTGCTAGTGCTATATGTGGCTTTGGGTATAGAGATACACCTTACTATTCATGATTATATTTTTGTTATCAGTTGTTATTTATGGTTCATGTTAAGATCATTATGTTAATTGGAACATGGAGAACCACCCGGGAAAACAGTGCTACCACAAGGGTAGTATGGGATGCCCTTGGCTGATTAATTAGGAAAGCTAGTGGAAGACTACCATACCCGAAAGGGGCAAGGGCAGTAGGGGAGAGGTCAGTGTAGGGAGGCCCTCGGGAGGATTTTGCTGCGATGGCGGTCCTGCAAGGGATTCCTGCACTGGATCTTCCTATAAACTGTAGCGGGTTTTCGGAAGCTAGTGGAACTTTGTAAAGGCCTCGTAGTGCTACCCTGCCTCACTTCCTTGGTAGAGGTGTATGGGATTCATGACCCCTTGGCAGATGGGTAACACGACTTGTGGGTAAAGATGCGCAACCTCTGCAGAGTGTAAAACTGGTATACTAGCCGTGCTCACGGTCATGAGCAGCTCGGACCCTCACATGATTAATTTATGGAACTAAATTCAATTTGTCATATGCATTGCATTGCAGGTGATGTTGTTACTTTTGTTCTACTATTTAATTGGGCTGGTATTTACTTATACTTAGTAATTGCTAATAAAATTTTGACCAACTTTAAAAGCAATGCTCAGCTCTAACCATCTTCTTTGGTAAGCCTTACACTTCACGTGAGCTCCCACCTTTGGCGAGTTCATGCACATTATTCCCCACAACTTGTTGAGCGATGAACGTATGTGAGCTCACTCTTGCTGTCTCACACACACCACAGGTCAAGACCAGGTACTGCAGGATGATGCTCAAGGAGGATGATGTGATGAGTTCGTGAGAGGTCTAGGTCGTCGTCTCCCAGTCAACTTTGGGTTGCTGGACCGTTGTCTCCTTATAATGTAATTATTTATTTTGTATAGAACTCCTGTTATATATAAAGTTGTGACATTCGATCCTGTGCCACTATACATCATATGTTTGAGACTTGGTCCCAGCATACCTGGTGTTTATGTTAACCCCGGGTTTTGGACCCCTAAAATCCGGGTGTTACAGCACCGGATATGGAAGGTGTTGAAGAGTCGATCTCGTAGTAGACCACCTTCTTCATTTTCTTTTTCTTCTTGTCACCCTTCCTATGTGACTTGATGGAGGAAGCAAATTCTTCCTTGTGCTTGTTGTCGGCCTCCTTTAACGGAGTCCATTCATTGTTCTTTCTTTCCTGAGGCTTCGGGCTTATCGCCGATGTGGGGGATAGATATCCCCCAGGTCCACTAGATGGCGGAAGACCCTTGCATGGGGCCACAGACCAGTTGCCCCACAAGGTCGTCTCGTCGTGGGCCAGACAAAGACTGCAAGTGAAATGGGCCGACCCAAGAAGGCAAAGGGCTCATGACCGGATCGTCCGTTGGATTACGCACAATCTCAAGGAACCGTTCGTTTTTCCCGCGCCCGGTGTCCTCGAACGTCAGGGATAGAGGGATGGAGTCGGCAGGTTTTCCTTAAAATAAGCTAAGTTAGTTTGCTATTAGCTAGGAGATATGCTAGAAGAATGTGATCACCATGTACATAGGGAGTGTCCCACGGTCGTGTATATAAGGCCCAGGGGGAACCCTATCATTTTCGTCTCATTAGCACTTCACCATTCAGGAGACATCACTTGTAACACACCAAGCATACAGAGCCACCCTAGGAAGTAGGATATTACGCTTCTCAAAGCGGCCCGAACCTGTAGAAAATTGCCTGTCCCTCTCTCTTACTCTCTCGTGATCCTGGCACGAACCATCGAGCTACGATCAGCAACACCGTCCTAGCCAAAAGCACCGCGAGGGTATCCCCGGGTGTGCAGTTGGACACTAAACACCGACAGCTAGCGAGTCAGGTAGGGGGGGTTCGTTGATCAAAGCTAGCTCAATAGCCATCACCTTCAAGAACAAGATCACTCTCCGCCTAGGAGCTATGTTCTGTTTTGGAACCATCTAATGCATAGCGGACGAAGAAGGGACTCTACACCACGTAGCGGATCCACCCGAGAAGAAGCCTTCCTCGGGAATCCCGAGGGAAGCCAGAGCAAGACTGCAGATAGCGCCCCCGCTCGTAGCTCAGGGGAAGATGATCCCTTGCGGACCGAGGTTCGGGAGCCCTCGGGAAAAGAAAGACCAGTCGGTTGGGGTTTCGCTTACCCAAAAAACTCCGTTGTCCACCTCGCCCACTAAGGAGTGGACATGAATCACTCGGAAGAAGGAAACAAACATCTCGAGTCAGGGAAGGAGAACACGTCAAGCCACCTTTCCGGTACCTCCACCAGAAAAAGGAGGACGGGAAGAAGAACACCGTCGCGCCAGCTCCTTTCACCCTGACATCCTCTTCATCCAGGGGAGATTGGAGTTAGCGCCCATTTCCTATGATGAGCCTACCATGCAAGGGGAGGAACCTCCCCAGCATGGTGCCCGGTGACGGAGAAACAGACGCTGGAACATGCGGCAACTTCATGAAGCCAGGGAATGGGATCCGGTGCAGTCCATGTCCCAAGACAAAGCCTCGGAAGTAGGAGAAACTCCCGACGAATGAGTCCACTGAGAAAGGCGTAACTCCCGCCGCCGCGATCACCGACAGGCCCAAGATCGGGAGCAAGAGCTAGTCGAGCAAGACGCTAGGCTTCGGCGAGAGATCCATCTCCTCGCTCGAAACCTGTACCCCGATTTTGCTCGAGCACTAAACACGCCGAGTGAAGTTGGAGGAGTACTGGTGCAGATAGCCGACGGCCTCCTGCAAACCCTAGACGTGGAAGGTTACCGGAGGCTACTTACTCAGGCAGCTAATCATCTTCTACCCATCGCTCATCCCGTGAACGACCTGTGTCACGCTGTCAACAGCTGACGAGACGCGTGGAGCACCATCAGTGCTTCGCACGACCGACGGCATGAAAATGAGATAAGGCGTTGGGAGGAGTACGATCGGGATCACGGCGTACCAGCACGAAGTCGCACCACCCGAGTTGAGTCGACGACAGCCTCAACCAGTGGCCCATTCTGGGGACAGTCGAGACGACCTACTACCGACTCCCCTCCCTAGGACCGATGACACAAACATCCGCAGGAGGACACATGTGGAGTTTCCGCACTCACTCCGCGTCTCCAGGCCATCCAATGCCTCCCAACTTCAAGGTCTCCAACGTCGACAAGTACGAGCCTAAGCAGGACCCAGGCAACTGGTTGGCTATCTACACGACTGCCGCCCGGGCTGCTGGGGCAATGGAGGACATCATGATGGCATACTTGCCCATTGTCCTAGGGCAAGACACGCTGTAGTGGCTCCGACATCTACCTTGGCACTGCATCGACGATTCGAGTGACTTCAGTCGCCGGTTTATCTTGAACTTCCAGTCCCTCTCTGATAAGCCGGCGTAGCCATGGAACCTCAAATCCATCAGACGCCAAAATAATGAGACCCTCTGATCGTTCCTCAAAAGATTTCAAACAATGAAGAACCGCATCCCTGAAGTCGCTGAGACGACCGTAATTGAAGACTTCTATCGGGGATCCAATGACTCGGCCTTCGTCTGAGCCATACTCCAAAAGGTGCCAGCCACCTCTGAGCAATTATTCTAGGAGGTGGACACCTACATCACCGCGGATGAGCGGGCCCAGGACCTTATCGGAGACACAAAATCCGCGCCACCCGCGCCACGGCGGGACATGCACCAGCAGATGGACAAGCGCTAGGAGAAAAGGCCTCGCGAGGAGGTGCTCACCGTCGGTTCGCCAGTCGCTCGGGCCCGCGGCGCACCCCGCGGAGGAGTGCGAACACTAGATGAAATCCTCGACTCCAAGTGTCCATACCACAAGGACATGCGCCACACCCTACGAAACCATAGAGACTTCAAACATTCCGTCGGTCATGGCCGACCGTTCGTGCCACTACCACCTCCCCGCCACGAGGAGAGCCTGGCGAGCCTAGGCAGCCTCAGCAGCAGGAAGAGGGGAGAGTAGGAGCTTTCCCGTGGGTTGATAGGGAGGTCAATGTTATATTTTGAGGTCATGGGGCACAAGAAAACAGGAGGAAACAAAAGCTCAACGACCGATAGGTCCTGGTACCACAACCAGTGCCCCGACCCCTTACCGATGGTCAAAACACGCTATAACCTTCAGCCGAGCTGATCAATGGCTTAATTTTGATCAACCCAGCAAGTATCCACTACTCGTTGATCTAGTGATCTGAGAAAGCAGGGTAAGGAAAGTTTTGGTGGACGGGGGAAGCAACATCAATGTCACCTTCCCCCGGACGCTCTAGGCCCTGGGGGTCGCTGTCGAAGACCTCACTGAGTCGGATACTCCTTTCTTTGGCATCGTGTCGACCGAAGGGGAGTACCCACTCGGACACATCTACATGTCCATCACCTTTGGAATCCCAGAGAACAACAGAACTGAGTTCTTGAGGTTCGAGGTGGCACATTTAGACTGCGGGTACAACGCCATCATTGGAATACCCGGACTGGCGAAATTCATGGCTATTCCACACTACTTGTACATGATACTCAAGATGCAGGACCTTAGGGGATTATCACTATGCGTGCTGACTTCCAAGGCGTCACGAATGCTTTCGGGGCGCCATCCAAACAGCTCTCACTGTCAGGCCCCTGGTAGCCCTTCTCACACAGACGAACGACAGACTGGAAGATGAAAATCTCACGATCCCCTCTAACGAAGCTTAGGCTGCGACCTCTATGCGGCCGATTGAAGAAACTAAAAGGATTAACCTGGGATTCTCTGATGAAGGCAAGACTGCCATCATCAGCTCCAGCCTCAATGGTAAATAGGAAAGTGCGCTCGTCTGGTTCCTGCAAGACAATCAGGATGTATTCGCATGGCAACTTGCGTACATGCCGGGAGTCCTGAGAGAACTTGCTGAGCACAAACTTAAAGTATATCCTTGGCGAGACCAATCCGATAGAAGCTACGTCGTTTCACGCTCGATAAGAGGGAAGCTATTCATGCAGAGTTAGCTCGCCTAGTGTCGACAGGATTCATTAGAGAAGTACTGCACCCAGAGTGGCTAGAAAACCCCGTTCTTGTACTCAAAAAGAATAAAGTTGATTGGTGCATGTGCGTCGACTATACCGATCTCAATAAGCACTGCCTGAAGGATCCCTTCGGACTCCCTAGGATAGATCAGGTAGTCGATTCAACCGCTGGCTGCTCTATGCTCTCCTTCCTGGACTGCTACTCCGGGTATCATCAGATCAGGCTGGCAAAGGAGGATGAGGAGAAGACTGCATTCATCACACCTTTTGGAGCCTTCTGCTATACCTCAATATCGTTCGGCCTCAACAACGCTGGAGCGACTTACTAGAGGGCCATCCAAACATGCTTACCCGATCACTAGGGCAAGCGAGTGGAGGCTTATGTTGACGATGTGGTTATCAAAACAAAAAACTCAGAAAACTTCATCGAGGATCTGCAACAAGTCTTCAACAGCTTGAGACGCTACCGATGGAAGCTAAACTCAGAAAAATGCATATTCAGAGTGCCAGCTAGGAAGCTACTTGGGTTTATTGTCAGTCATTAGGGAATAGAAGCAAATCCAGACAAGATTGAAGTCATTATGAGGATGGAACCGCCGCGGTCACAGAAAAAGGTACAAAGGCTCACTGGATGCATGGTAGCGCTAAGCATTTTCATATCAAGGCTAGGCGAGAAAGGAATGCCATTTTATAAACTGCTCAAGAAGGTGGACAAATTTCAGTGGACCACAGAAGCATATGAGGCTTTGGATGCACTGAAGGAGTTCTTGACCACGTCGCCAGTACTCAAGCTGTGGCAGAACCGCCTGAATTATTCCAGCTTCAGTGCCCAAGTCACGCCTGAGAGGCAGCAACACACTTAAATCAGAATAACCCGTCAGTCCCTCAGATCTAGTCTGATAAAGCCACTTACCAAGGATCGAATACCACTAGCTCACGCGAAGGTGAGGCACAGAGAGAATACAATAAACATGAAACCACAAATTAAGGTACTAGAGTTATTACATAAATTGGAGTTTTGACAAAAGATAATAAGTTCATAATTAAAATGCAGCGGATAATCGATGACGCCAAATACTGAGGAAATAGGGCAAGGCCTAGCCCCTACTCCTCCTGATCCTCTCCTGTCGAGGCAGCATCCCACTCAACCATCCAACCCGGTGGCAGGGTGGAAGGCCAAGTCACACCATCAACCATATCCTGTAGCGTACTTGAAAAAAATATGCCACAAGCAAGGCTGAGTATACTAATACTCAGCTAGACTTACCTGGTGTGAGGATTCTACTCCTCTACCTCTAGACCATGCAGCTGTTTGGTTGAGGGGTTTGGTTTGCCAAAAGCACTAGCTGTCTAAAATCAATTTTAGCTTTTCCAGTTCTAGCATAATTAATTTAGCTAGGTTTGTTCCTTTCAAGCATACATGGTAACAATCATTTAGTACAATCAACATGTTATCTCAGTAAAACTTCATTTCACTTTTTTACTCAATGCAGTACAAGGGGTCAAGCAGTCTCATTAGCTACGAGAAGCAGACGATTCGAATCGAGTTTTTAACCTTGCAAGGTAAACCTAAACACACGACATGTAGGGGCACTCTGTCTCCACACACGTCAACCGTCCCCATCGATCCCCCGTTCGCGGTTAGGGCTCACCGCCTTGGCATACAATGCTCCACTGACCCCGGCTGCCGCCGTGCAGTGACCGCACTTGTACCCACCATAGCTAGCATGGGAGACCTAGTCTCAGGACAAGTGAGGGATAAAGTCTGTGCCCGGCTTCACTCAGGTACTAGGCTTACCGGTTACCATATTTCTCGACATGTGTTTAGTACTTTCAAACGCTTGACTCAGGTATCCACATATTAATCCTTAATTCCATTTATGTCTCATAGACAAGGCATCCACCCTAGATCCAAGTCCATAGACTATCATAGATCCCATTATCAAGAAGTATACAATCAATGCCTGACCTCACGCGAGTGCTAGAAAAATCACTCGACTTCTACCGAGATCCTGATTAGCAAGGCAACTACTCGACCTAGCATACTAGTATCCATCTCAAAAGGAATCATGAGATCATGCAACTAAGGGTTTCAAGCTACTCCTACATTACAAACCTACAAACATTAAGTGTAGTAAAGTAGCATATATAATGGTTATGCATAAAATTGGGGCTTGCCTTCAAAAGCTGAGGCTGCGGGGAGATCCTCGGTGGCAGGCTCGAGAGCTAGCTCTTGGGCTTCTTCTTGGATAGCTCCTTGCTCGGGGATGAGCACGTACTCTCCGTCAGCGAGGTTGCAATCTAATGAATGTAATGAGTAAGATACATGTCTGCCATGATATGCAATTTAGTAATGATAATGTATGGTGAAATGATTGAGTTAATAAGGTAAAGCTTAATTTAGTAATGATAATGTATGATAATTTAGTAAAGATGCGCAACCTCTGCAGAGTGTAAAACGGTCATGAGCGGATTGAACCCTCACAAGATTAACTTATGAAACTAAATTCAATTTGTCATATGCATTGCATCACAGGTGTTGTTATCAAATTTTGATATATTACTTATTTGGGTTAGTATATACTTACACTTAGCAACTGCTAATAAAATTTTGACCAACTTTAAAAGCAATGCTCAACTTTAACCATACTCTTTGGTAAGCCTTACACTTCACATGAGCTCCCACCTTTGGCGACTTCATGCACATTATTCCCCACAACTTGTTGAGTGATGAACATATGTGAGCTCACTCTTGTTGTCTCACACCCCCATAGGTCAAGAACAGGTAACGTAGGATGAGGTGCATGAAGGATGCTGTGATGAGTTCGCGAGAGGTCTAGGCCGCCGTCTCCTAGTCAACTTTGGGTTGTTGGATTGTAGTCTCCTTATGACGTAATTAATTATTTATTTTGTACAGAGCTCCTATTATATGGTAAAGATGTGACATTCGTTATTGTACCATGATTCATCATATGTGCGAGACTTGGTCCCACCACACTTGGTGATTATTTCGTGCCTGGATTTTGAATCCCTAAAACCCGGGTGTGACAGAAGTGGTATCAGAGTGATGTTGATGGTAGGATGAAACCTAGATAGAACTGGATAACCATTACCTCCTTACCTTTGCTACTCTGATTCTTTCTAAACTTACCCTTATCTTTTCTCATCCACTGCTGCTTTACTCTGATTACTCTTATCTTTTCTCTTCTAAAGACAAAGATGGATTTCACACATTGAAATCATGTGCCTAAAGTGACCTTTAGGGATAGGAGACCTACTCTTAGGAACAAAAACAAAACTATTTTTTGGGTATCTATATACTTGAATGTTTGTTCTTATGATACTTGTCTAGTTTGGATCTTTGATTGAGTGTGATGAGTTGTGGAGGAATATCCACAATTGCATATGCATATACGCATTGGAAAAAAGTTTATAAAATAGTTAGACAACCTATATTATCTCTCCATTAGAATACAGCTAGTATCATCTCATCTTGACAAATTCTATCTTACCTTTGGACATTCACCTTATACGACTAGTTACCCTAATCATGACATAAAACAACAGATCAAGCCCTGCCAAAAGAATCTTTAGTTCATAACCAGCTACTAGCCTATCTGTTCTGCCTACCAAATAATTTCCCTTGCAAAACTATCTTACCATATGCTTCTAACTCAGATGGTCAATACCAGGAAGGGAGGAGGAATCGATCTACCTACCAACCCCCACAATAGGGGGATTATCAGACAACAGTAAACAGAAATGAATCCTCCACCGACTGGGACCGATCCAATGGTTGCCACCTAAATGCAGGTACTACAACAAATGGCAAACACGATGAACGAAATGCAAAATCAGATGACGCAAGAACGCCAGGAAATGCGTCAGGAACGACTAGAGATGCGTCAAGAAATGAGACAAGAACGGTTGGAAAGGCAACAACAACCACCACTACCTCCACCACCACCACCAGCTCCACCCAGGGATAAGCACCGGAAGTGATGAGTCACAAACCACAACCTTCTCCAACTCCACGGACCCACTACAAGCAGATGACTGGCTAAAGTCTGTAGATAAGATGCTCAACATAGCGCAGTTCTCGGACAGAGAGAAAGTGCTCTATGCATCGGAACGTCTTACTGGCCCTGCTACGGATTGGTGGGATGCGTATTGCGCTGCTCATGATGCCGTCAACACAATCACTTGAGCAGAATTCTCCACTCAATTCAGGAATTACCATATTCCTGTTGGACTTATGAAGATTAAAAGGAAGGAGTTCCTATCCCTCAAGCAAGGAGGTATGTCCGTGAGTGAATATAGGGACAAATTTATTCAGCTATCCTGATATGCTCCTAGGGATGTTGAGGATGATGAGAAGAAATAGGAGCTCTTCCTAGAAGGTTTGATTGGACCGCTACAATACCAACTGGTATCGCACACATTTTGGTCCTTCCAACGACTACTTGATAAGGCAATTGCTGTGGAAAACAAGAGGTTTGAGTTTGGAGAAAAGATGTAACACCTACTTTGTAAGTGCTAGGAATAAAATCAATAGAGAAACATTTTCTCTTTATGTGAGTTTGATCTTTAAGCATCATCCTATGTGAACATCATACCCAAAAGAACAATTAATAAAAAGATATGCTACTAAATTGTTGCATCATGCTGGATATTTTTATTTTTGTGTGCATTTTGTGACAAGAAAAATATTAAATATCCAAATGAGAAATTAAATCCTAAAAGAAATGCTAAAATTTGGAAAGAAAGAAAGAAAAATGCTATGTAATACAAAGAAATAAAACTTATAAATGGATAGATTTGTTCCACAATGCTTTATCCAAATCATATACTTAGAAAAATTTGAGTACAAGTTCATCACAAATTTGAAATTCAAAACTTAGATTCAAAAATAAAAGAAAGAAGAAATAAAAGAAAATGAAAAAGGAAAAACCCTACCTGGGCCGGCGGCCACCTATTCGGCCCACTTGGCCAAACCACCCGCGCGGCCCAGGACACCTTACCGCGCTCGCTCCTCCCCTCGCTGACGGGCGGGGCCCACTTGTCAGCCTCCACGCCGCTCCTCGCGCGCGCGTCCGCAACCGTGTCGCTGTGAAGTCGGGCCCACATGCCAGCACCCTCTCTCCTGCGCGCAAGACTCTCACTTCCACGTGGGCCCGGTCGGTCGGAGCCCTCTTCTCCACCGAACTCGCGCGACGAACGCCGCGCTTCACGGCATGTTTGACCGCCCGCGCGACATTCCTGGGCACCACGCACTCCCATACCGAACTCGGCGGCCTATATGACCGCGGGGATGAGCTGAGTCCCCTCCTATCCTCTCATCTCCACCATTTAGCCTTAGCCGCCCACACACCGAGCTCGCCCTTTAGTTTTGGAAGCCGCTGAGTGCCGCCGCCGTGGACCGGCGTGAAGACGTCAAATCGGGCACCGTGAGGCATCCAGCCGCTGCGCCGCGCACTCTGGGAGCTTCGACGGCCACCAATTTTGCCATCGACGTCGCCGTGACCGCGCAATCGCTCATCGGTGTGGCAAGCTTCGCCTGGATCCACGCTTCACCGTGGAGGGTCGTCTCTGCGCCATTATCGACGGTGAGTTTTCCTCCATGCGGTTCGCCTTGCCCTCTAGATCGTGCAGCACCTTTTAATTTGGGTTTGGCGCTCGAAGTGACCGGATTTCGCCTCACCGGAGTTGGATTTCCGCCGTGCGCCGTGGGCCGAGCCCTGTGCTCGATGATGGTACAAATTGATGGGGGAAACGGGTTTATAGCGTCGTCAATCTCGTAGTGGCCGAACGAATTTGGGTCCGGCGCTCGGGTTGGCCGGATTCGTGGGCTCCGGTGACCCCGCCGCCGCGCGCTATGGCTGTTTGCACGGCTCGGGCTGGGTTGAAGACGAAGCCCCGCGGCCGTCGGATCAAGATCTGGCGGTCACGAGCTTATACCGGTTCAACGCGTAGATCTAACCGTCCATCTAGATCGGGCGAACCTGAGTGATCCCCTGCGTTTTAAAATCTGAGCCGTTGATCGCCGATCGAACGGCTTCAGTTGCGTACCAGTTCGGTATATATTAGATCTAATCCGAGCCATCCGTGTGTGATCCAACGGCCAGAATACCTCCATACCCCTTCGCGGGTTATTTTTGTTAAAGAGCCCCTGAACTTCATAGGAATCAACCCGCCGTCCGTTTTGGACTGTAGTATGAGTCTGTGGCATCTTACCCCGAGCCCCCTGGGTTTTCCAGGAATTGACGCCCAGTCCAGAACCTAATTAAATCGAATAAAGGATTTGGAAAATGGATTTTTAATAGAAAAATAATTACTAGAACTTTATAAATTCATAGAAAATTCATACTAACTCCAAATTAATCCATTCCAGTTCCTAAAATTTTGTAATTTTATTCTCTAGCACTTAGTGTCTCTGTTTTATCATGACAACAGTAAGAAATTTAATTCCACACTCAATCCTATTCAAAGCACATAAAACCTTTGAAAATGCATAACTTAAAATCTATAATTCAGAAAATTATGATTTCTGTTCCTAGGATTTTATTTTAATATGTAGATTATTACTGTGTATTTTGTTTATATGCTTGGTGTAATGTTAATTTCTCTATATGCACTGTGCTTGTTTGTATTGTGGCGAGTAGAAGAGCCCGTTGCTGAGGATCCTGGTGAGCAGCAGGTTGAGGTAGCTGAGCAGGAGCTCATTGAAGGCAAGTTGTGCCCTTGACCACTTTTTACCCAATAATGTTCTTTAATATCACTTATCCATGCATAGGTTAATTTTGATGGGACCCAATAGGTCACCCTAGATTTGTTTATCTCATTACCTTGTTTACCCCTGAATCACTTGGGTAGTTTGCTATTGCTTTATATGGTTTTGGGATAATCATTTATTACCTCTATGTTCCAATTCTTGTTGTTATTCTGTTTATGTTCATGTTGATATCATTAATGTTAATTGGAACATAGAGCTTAACTTGAGTAACACGTGCCACCACAAGGGAGGAATGGGACCCCTTGGCTGACTAATTAGGAAAGCTAGTGGAAGACTACCTTACCCGAAAGGGGCAAGGGCAGTAGGGGAGAGGTCAGTGCGGGGAGGTCCCTGGTTGATTTTGCTGCGATGGCGGTCAGCCAGGAACCCTGTACTGGATCTTCCTATAAACTGTAGCGGGTTTTCGGAAGCTAGTGGAACTTTGTAAAGGCCTCGTAGTGTTGCCCTGCCGCGCTTCCTAGGTAGAGGTGTATGGGATTCATGACCCCTTGGCAGATGGGTAACATGACTTGTGGGTAAAGGGTACAACCTCTGCAGAGTGTAAAACTGGTATACTAGCCGAGCTCACGGTCACGAGCAGCTCAGGACTCTCTGATGTTTAAATTATGGAACTTAAAGTCAATTTTGTCATTTGCATTGCATGGGTTTATTATTAATCTTGTTCTATTACTTTACTTATGGTTTGGTATTTACTTACACTTAGTAATTGCTAATAAAATTTTGACCAACTACTTAAAAGCAATGCTCAGCTTTAACCCCTATCATTGATTAGCCTTACACATCACATGAACTCACACCTTTGTGAGTTTATGTCCACTGGTTCCCCACAACTTGTTGAGCTATGATCATGTGTGAGCTCACCCTTGCTGTCTCACACCCCCCCACAGGAGAAGATCAGGTGGTTCAGGAGGAGCTGCCTAACACTGAGGAGTTCGATCTGATCTAGGTGGCGTTTCCCAGTCGACATTGGCGCCGACGATCCTTAGTTTGTTTTATCTTTATTATTTCATTTTGTAATAAGTCTTCCGCTATGTAATAAATACTCTGATGTTAATGACATTTATCTCTATACACTCTGTTATTATATATGTTGTCTTCTTGGCGCATGTATGAGATGCACCCGACTTTGTTCTTTAAAACCGGGTGTTACAAAAGTGGTATCAGAGGCAAATGTTGACTGTAGGACGAAACCTAGATAGACTGGACAAACCCTTACCTACTTATCTCATTCTGATTCATTCTACACTCACCTTACTCTGATTCTTTCTACACTTATCTTGATCCTGTCTCACCTTCTACTGTTCTACTCTGATCCTTCTTACCTTTGCTACTCTGAGACAAGATGGATTTCAAACCTTGGAATCCCTACCCCTATGACATTCTTAAGAGTTAGGGAACCCAAAACAAAAGTTAAAACTATTTTCTCTATTAAAAATATTGGCTGATTGTGCTGATGCTAAATGCCTGATTTGCTTCTTTGATTGATTGAATTATAGATGGACATCTTAGTATGTACCACCATAAGGTATTGAATTAGCTAGGATAGGTGAAATATTAATCTGCTTAGCTAATAAATCCCCCAAAGTAACCTGAGTTGTAAATACCTGCCTTGTCTACTATTTTCTTACCATATGTATCTAACTCAGATGGTCAATACCAGGCGGGGTGGTGGAATTGATTTGCCTCCCAATCGACACACTCGGAGAATATACAGACAACCTCAGCCACAACCTGCTGGGATGAATCCTCCCAATCCCCCACCAGGCGGAGTTGACCCACTGGTTGCTGCTCAGATGGCGGTGATGCAGCAGATGGCAGACACTATGGCTGATATGCGTGCTCAGATGCAGCAAGAACGCCAGGAGATGCGTCAGGAAAGAGAAGATATACGACAGGAGTTGCGCCAGGAGCGAGATGAGATGCGCCAGGAAAGGAGGGCGCAACAACAGCAGCTGCAACAGCAAATGCAACAACAGCAACAGCAGCAACAAGTGCCACTGCCTCCACCACCACCACCAGTTCCACCCCGAGATAAGCATAGGGAGTTCATGAGCCATAAGCCACCCACATTTGCAAGCTCACCTGATCCACTGGACGCGGATGATTGGCTGAAAGCAATTGAGAAGATGCTCAACATTGCACAATGCACTGACCGGGAGAAGGTTTTATATGCTTCTGGGCGTCTGATTGGTCCTGCTGCTGACTGGTGGGATTCTTATACTGCTGCCCATGATGCTGCGGATACTATTACTTGGGCAGAGTTCAGTACACAGTTCAGGAACTACCATATTCCAGCTGGTATGATAAAGATCAAGAAGAAGGAATTTCTGTCGCTGAAGCAAGGAAGTATGTCAGTCAGCGAGTACCGTGACAAGTTTATTCAGTTATCCAGATATGCCCCTGAAGAAGTTGCTGAAGACGAGAGGAAGCAAGAGCATTTCATTGAAGGACTTAATGGACCACTGCAGTATGCTCTTGTGGCACACACATTTCCATCATTTCAGAGGCTGCTTGATAAGGCTCTTGCTATTGAACACAAGCGTGTTCAGCTGGGTGATTTGAAGAGAAAGGCAATATCTCAAGGACAAGGAAGCAGCAGTGTTCGTCCTCGCTACAGTTCACCACAGGGTACACCGACTCGACCAGGAGGACCACGCCCAGTTCAGCAGTCACCACTGAGGACTCCACCTCCTCGACAGGCTACCCCTACTGGCACCCCGACGAAGTTTTCAGGACAGAGTCCGGGCACTCAATGCTTCAAGTGTGGGAAGATTGGTCATTATGCAAATGTCTGCCCACAGAGGATTGCGACTACTCCAGTTCAGAACAGGCAGCAAACTCCAGGAACTGGCAAGGGATATTCTATTGCCAAGGTTAATCAAGTCAGCGTTGATGCTACTCCGGATGGAGGGGACCTCGTAATTGGTATGTTTTATGTTAATGCAATTCCTGCAACCATATTATTTGATTCTGGAGCTACACATTCATTCATGTCTGCTAGATATGCCAACACAAATGAAATACCACTGCTAAATATGAGAAAACCCCTGATAGTAATTACACCTAAAGGGCCTGTTGAGGCGAATCAAATGACACGTAGATTGACAATAACCATTATGGGTAGAGAATTTGGAGCTACTGCTATAATATTGGAGTCAAGCAGTATAGATTTGATCCTTGGTATGTCATGGCTAAGAAAGGCAAAGGCCGTTATAGCATGTGGTAGAGGTACCGTAGAACTCACTACTACTAAAGGAGAAAGGTTTCAAGTTAATATTGCAGTAACCTCCTCATCTATGCGTGCAATGTTCTTTATGCCTGAGGAGTTTGTTGGTAACAATATCCGGGTGGTTAGAGATTTTCCGGATGTCTTTCCAGAGGAGTTACCAGGGATGCCACCTGATAGAGAAGTTGAGTTTGTTATTGATCTCTTACCTGGAACCGCCCCTATTTCTAAACGGCCATATAGAATGTCCGTAGAGGAGTTGAAGGAACTTAAGAAGCAGTTAACTGAGTTACAAGAGGCTGGGTACATTCGTCCGAGTTCCTCACCTTGGGGAGCACCGGTCTTGTTTGTACAGAAGAAGGATGGATCGCAACGGATGTGTGTGGATTATAGATCTCTTAATGATGTTACGGTGAAGAACAAGTATCCGTTGCCCCGTATTGAGGATTTATTCGATCAGATGCGAGGTGCAAGAGTATTTTCGAAGATTGATCTCCGATCAGGATACCATCAGATGAGGATTAGACCATCGGATATTCCCAAGACGGCTTTCTCGACTAGATATGGATTATATGAGTTTACTGTTATGTCGTTTGGATTAACCAACGCACCAGCTTATTTTATGAACTTGATGAACAAGGTGTTTATGGAGTATTTGGACAGATTCGTCGTGGTATTCATCGACGATATTCTTATTTATTCTCAGAGTGAAAGTGACCACGAGGAACATCTGAGGATGGTGCTACAGAAGCTACGAGATAATCAACTCTATGCTAAGTTCAGCAAGTGCGAGTTTTGGATTGGCGAAGTGCCATTTCTTGGTCATATTATTTCTAATGGAGGAATAGCAGTGGATCCTGCTAAGGTTAAGGAGATAATGGAGTGGAGAGTACCCACTACAGTTACTGAGATTCGAAGTTTCTTAGGACTTGCTGGATATTATCGGAGGTTTATCGAAGGGTTTTCTAAGATTGCTAAGCCGATGACTTCGCTTTTGGAGAAAGGAAAAGAATTTAAGTGGGACGAGAAGTGTCAAGACAGCTTTGACCTATTGAAGAAGAGGTTGATGTCGCCACCAGTATTGGTTATGCCGGACCTACAGAAAGGATTTGACATCTATTGCGATGCACGTGGCCAAGGCTTAGGATGTGTGCTCATGCAAGAAGGACATGTGATTGCTTATGCTTCTCGTCAGTTGCGGAGACATGAATTGAACTACCCCACTCATGACTTGGAATTGGCAGCCGTTGTGCATGCACTTAAGATTTGGAGACATTATATCATGGGGACCAAGTGCCAAGTATATACGGATCATAAGAGTTTGAAATATATATTCACTCAGAAGGATCTCAACCTTAGGCAACGCCGTTGGTTGGAGCTTATTAAGGATTATGATTTGGAGATTCACTATCACCCGGGCAAGGCAAACTTGGTTGCAGATGCCTTGAGTCGCAAGGAGCATGTTCATTCAGCTATTGTTGCCCAGCTGCCCGATGAGATTATTAGGGACTTCAGGAGACTTAACCTGGGGATAGTTGCTCATACTGAAGGAGTTACTATTGATGTGGAACCTACTTTGGAGCAAGAGATCCGCAAAGGACAAATTGGTGATGCTAAGATAAAAGAGATTAAGGATCTGATTACTGAAGGTCGAGTTCCGGAGTTCACGGAAGATGAGCAGGGCACTGTATGGTTCAAGGACAGGATGTGTGTTCCTGATGTTAAAAGCCTGCGAGAGACTATTTTAAAGGAGGCCCACGACTCGGATTATTCTATTCATCCTGGCAGTACCAAGATGTATCAGGATTTGAAACGGAAGTATTGGTGGTATGGATTGAAAAGAGATGTAGCTGCACATGTGGCTATGTGCGATGTATGTCAAAGAGTTAAGGCTGAACACCAGAGGCCAGCTGGACTACTGCATCCACTGAAGATACCCGAGTGGAAATGGGAAGAGATTGGTATGGATTTCATTACCGGATTGCCTCGCACCCAGAAAGGATATGATGCTATATGGGTGATTGTGGATAGATTGACTAAAGTGGCTCACTTTATTCCTGTCAAGACTACTTATAAAGGTTCTCAGCTAGCAGAGTTATATATGGCTCGGATTGTGTGTTTGCATGGAGTACCAAAGAAGATCGTGTCTGATCGAGGTTCGCAGTTTACCTCAAGATTTTGGAGAAGCTTTCATGAGAGTATGAGTACAAATTTGAATTTTAGTACAGCTTATCACCCTCAGACTGATGGACAGACTGAAAGGACAAATCAAGTTTTGGAGGATATGTTGAGAGCATGTGCCCTTCAGCATGGAGGAAGTTGGGATAAGAGTCTACCTTATGCTGAATTCTCGTACAATAATAGCTATCAAGCCAGTCTGAAGATGTCACCTTTTGAAGCTTTATATGGGAGAAAGTGCAGGACTCCTTTGTATTGGGATCAGACTGGAGAGAGACAGTTCTTTGGACCTGAGCTGATTCAAGAAGCAGAAGAACAAGTTCGTATAATTCGAGAGAATTTGAGAGTGGCTCAAACCAGGCAAAAGAGCTATGCGGATAATAGAAGGAGGCCACTGGAATTTGAAGAAGGAGATTATGTGTACCTCAAAGTGTCACCACTTCGTGGAATGAGGAGATTCAAAGTCAAGGGCAAATTATCCCCTCGCTATATTGGACCATTCTTGATCTTTAGAAGAGTTGGGGAGATGGCATACCAACTCGAGATACCTGCTACTCTATCGGATGTGCATAATGTGTTCCACGTGTCTCAACTGAAGAAGTGTCTCCGTGTTCCTGAGGAACAGTTACCAATGGAAGAGCTCAGTGTTCAGGGTGATTTGACTTACACGGAGTACCCGATCAAGATTTTGGATACATTGACTCGAGTTACAAGAAATAAGGTGATAAAGATGTGCAAAGTCCAATGGAGTCACCACGGTGAAGATGAAGCAACTTGGGAAAGAGAAGAAGAGCTTCGTATAGATTTTCCCCACCTTTTCTCTAGTTCTTCTTAAATCTCGAGGACGAGATTATTTTTAAGGGGGGTAGGATTTGTAACACCTACTTTGTAAGTGCTAGGAATAAAATCAATAGAGAAACATTTTCTCTTTATGTGAGTTTGATCTTTAAGCATCATCCTATGTGAACATCATACCCAAAAGAACAATTAATAAAAAGATATGCTACTAAATTGTTGCATCATGCTGGATATTTTTATTTTTGTGTGCATTTTGTGACAAGAAAAATATTAAATATCCAAATGAGAAATTAAATCCTAAAAGAAATGCTAAAATTTGGAAAGAAAGAAAGAAAAATGCTATGTAATACAAAGAAATAAAACTTATAAATGGATAGATTTGTTCCACAATGCTTTATCCAAATCATATACTTAGAAAAATTTGAGTACAAGTCCATCACAAATTTGAAATTCAAAACTTAGATTCAAAAATAAAAGAAAGAAGAAATAAAAGAAAATGAAAAAGGAAAAACCCTACCTGGGCCGGCGGCCACCTATTCGGCCCACTTGGCCAAACCACCCGCGCGGCCCAGGACACCTTACCGCGCTCGCTCCTCCCCTCGCTGACGGGCGGGGCCCACTTGTCAGCCTCCACGCCGCTCCTCGCGCGCGCGTCCGCAACCGTGTCGCTGTGAAGTCGGGCCCACATGCCAGCACCCTCTCTCCTGCGCGCAAGACTCTCACTTCCGCGTGGGCCCGGTCGGTCGGAGCCCTCTTCTCCACCGAACTCGCGCGACGAACGCCGCGCTTCACGGCATGTTTGACCGCCCGCGCGACATTCCCGGGCACCACGCACTCCCATACCGAACTCGGCGGCCTATATGACCGCGGGGATGAGCTGAGTCCCCTCCTATCCTCTCATCTCCACCATTTAGCCTTAGCCGCCCACACACCGAGCTCGCCCTTTAGTTTTGGAAGCCGCTGAGTGCCGCCGCCGTGGACCGGCGTGAAGACGTCAAATCGGGCACCGTGAGGCATCCAGCCACTGCGCCGCGCACTCTGGGAGCTTCGACGGCCACCAATTTTGCCATCGACGTCGCCGTGACCGCGCAATCGCTCATCGGTGTGGCAAGCTTCGCCTGGATCCGCGCTTCACCGTGGAGGGTCGTCTCTGCGCCATTATCGACGGTGAGTTTTCCTCCATGCGGTTCGCCTTGCCCTCTAGATCGTGCAGCGCCTTTTAATTTGGGTTTGGCGCTCGGAGTGACCGGATTTCGCCTCACCGGAGTTGGATTTCCGCCGTGCGCCGTGGGCCGAGCCCTGTGCTCGATGATGGTACAAATTGATGGGGGAAACGGGTTTATAGCGTCGTCAATCTCGTAGTGGCCGAACGAATTTGGGTCCGGCGCTCGGGTTGGCCGGATTCGTGGGCTCCGGTGACCCCGCCGCCGCGCGCTGTGGCTGTTTGCACGGCTCGGGCTGGGTTGAAGACGAAGCCCCGCGGCCGTCGGATCAAGATCTGGCGGTCACGAGCTTATACCGGTTCAACGCGTAGATCTAACCGTCCATCTAGATCGGGCGAACCTGAGTGATCCCCTGCGTTTTAAAATCTGAGCCGTTGATCGCCGATCGAACGGCTTCAGTTGCGTACCGGTTCGGTATATATTAGATCTAATCCGAGCCATCCGTGTGTGATCCAACGGCCAGAATACCTCCATACCCCTTCGCGGGTTATTTTTGTTAAAGAGCCCCTGAACTTCATAGGAATCAACCCGCCGTCCGTTTTGGACTGTAGTATGAGTCTGTGGCATCTTACCCCGAGCCCCCTGGGTTTTCCAGGAATTGACGCCCAGTCCAGAACCTAATTAAATCGAATAAAGGATTTGGAAAATGGATTTTTAATAGAAAAATAATTACTAGAACTTTATAAATTCATAGAAAATTCATACTAACTCTAAATTAATCCATTCCAGTTCCTAAAATTTTGTAATTTTATTCTCTAGCACTTAGTGTCTCTGTTTTATCATGACAACAGTAAGAAATTTAATTCCACACTCAATCCTATTCAAAGCACATAAAACCTTTGAAAATGCATAACTTAAAATCTATAATTCAGAAAATTATGATTTCTGTTCCTAGGATTTTATTTTAATATGTAGATTATTACTGTGTATTTTGTTTATATGCTTGGTGTAATGTTAATTTCTCTATATGCACTGTGCTTGTTTGTATTGTGGCGAGTAGAAGAGCCCGTTGCTGAGGATCCTGGTGAGCAGCAGGTTGAGGTAGCTGAGCAGGAGCTCATTGAAGGCAAGTTGTGCCCTTGACCACTTTTTACCCAATAATGTTCTTTAATATCACTTATCCATGCATAGGTTAATTTTGTTGGGACCCAATAGGTCACCCTAGATTTGTTTATCTCATTACCTTGTTTACCCCTGAATCACTTGGGTAGTTTGCTATTGCTTTATATGGTTTTGGGATAATCATTTATTACCTCTATGTTCCAATTCTTGTTGTTATTCTGTTTATGTTCATGTTGATATCATTAATGTTAATTGGAACATAGAGCTTAACTTGAGTAACACGTGCCACCACAAGGGAGGAATGGGACCCCTTGGCTGACTAATTAGGAAAGCTAGTGGAAGACTACCTTACCCGAAAGGGGCAAGGGCAGTAGGGGAGAGGTCAGTGCGGGGAGGTCCCTGGTTGATTTTGCTGCGATGGCGGTCAGCCAGGAACCCTGTACTGGATCTTCCTATAAACTGTAGCGGGTTTTCGGAAGCTAGTGGAACTTTGTAAAGGCCTCGTAGTGTTGCCCTGCCGCGCTTCCTAGGTAGAGGTGTATGGGATTCATGACCCCTTGGCAGATGGGTAACATGACTTGTGGGTAAAGGGTACAACCTCTGCAGAGTGTAAAACTGGTATACTAGCCGAGCTCACGGTCACGAGCAGCTCAGGACTCTCTGATGTTTAAATTATGGAACTTAAAGTCAATTTTGTCATTTGCATTGCATGGGTTTATTATTAATCTTGTTCTATTACTTTACTTATGGTTTGGTATTTACTTACACTTAGTAATTGCTAATAAAATTTTGACCAACTACTTAAAAGCAATGCTCAGCTTTAACCCCTATCATTGATTAGCCTTACACATCACATGAACTCACACCTTTGTGAGTTTATGTCCACTGGTTCCCCACAACTTGTTGAGCTATGATCATGTGTGAGCTCACCCTTGCTGTCTCACACCCCCCCACAGGAGAAGATCAGGTGGTTCAGGAGGAGCTGCCTAACACTGAGGAGTTCGATCTGATCTAGGTGGCGTTTCCCAGTCGACATTGGCGCCGACGATCCTTAGTTTGTTTTATCTTTATTATTTCATTTTGTAATAAGTCTTCCGCTATGTAATAAATACTCTGATGTTAATGACATTTATCTCTATACACTCTGTTATTATATATGTTGTCTTCTTGGCGCATGTATGAGATGCACCCGGCTTTGTTCTTTAAAACCGGGTGTTACAAAAGAGAAGGGCTGCCAACCAGGGACAGGCTAGAAGTAGTTCCCATCCTCGATATAATCCTACTCCAAGTACACCTGCTCGTGGCAGTTTCGGGCAAATAACTCAATAGACACAAACTGCTCCTTCGCAAGCAAGCACCCCAGCGGGACCTGTTGCTCCTAATACATCTACAAACAGGTCATGCTTCAAGTGTGGTCAGTCGGGACACTATGCCAACTACTGTCCCAACAGGGCTGCCTATACTACTCCGGCTCCGATGAAGCAGGGTCAGGCTTTGGCTGGAAAGAGTCAGCCCTTATCCGTCAATCGGGGACAAGTCAATCACATAGAAGTAGAAGCGGAACCTGGTGAACCAGAAATCCAAGAAGAAGTGCTAGTTGAAGATGAAGTAGTCGGAGAAAAAGTAAATGAGCAGCAAGATTAGAGCATATATATACATAAATATATATATATATATAAGTACTATTTGTAAGACCTAAATATTACTTTAGTAGTAGCTAGTATTTTACTATTTTAGGAATAATAATAAGGTCTATTTGACCATATGTTTTGCTAATAAGTTATGCATCATGCTGAGATTCTTGTTTGTGCATATATTTTGAGACAATATGGGTATACATCCTTTTTCTTATAAATCTCGAGGACGAGATTTCTGTTAAGGGGGGTAGGATTTGTAAAGCCCAAAATTAGTAGAAAAAGAAAGGAATAATAAAGTAAAGAAATAGATATATTTATGATAGTATTTCTGGAATTTTTGAAAGCCTTTGGAGAATTTACTAGGACCTTTCCTATTCATAATCAATTGATAATGTTAATAGCCACTAAATAAATAATGGGGTGATGTATCTCTTACTTATAATTTATGGTAATACATCCTGTTAAAATGAGGTATCATAATTGGACCTCAAAATTTTAAATGAAAACATAAAAGAGAAAATGTGGAAAGAAATTGTAATAGTAATTTGTTACTTCTAAAATGAGAAAATGGGGAAAGTAAATAATAATATTAAAAAACAGAAGACTCTATATTCACATTAAGATTTTTAATTGAGAGTGGAATCTGAGATTTAAAACAAGAAGTGGAAACATGATTAGGTTTGAAATTTGATGTTTAACATAAGTTGGAAATGGGAAATAAAAATAGAAAAGAAAAACAAAGCCAAATGGGCCAGAATCCACAATTTCGACCCATTTGATCTTCCTGGTCGCGTGGCCCAGCTCACAATCACCGCACCATGCACTGTCTCTCTGCCTGAGGGGCCCACGTCGTCATTCTTTGATCTACTGCTAGACTTTGTGGATACAAGACGCTAGCGCATGGGCCCCAATCGTAGCCTCCTCCAATCCACGCGAGGACTCAAACCTTTTGGCCACTGTCGGGTGGGCCCTCGTCATTAGGATCATCCCCTTACCGAGACTTCCACTCGGCGCATAAACAGACCTAGCGAATTCCGGGGCAGGTGGGCAAGCTCAATCTCAACAACCCGATTATTCTGAATCCCTCCATGGTTGCCCCTATAAATAGCGGGTCTTGGTACCCTTATGGCCCTCACACCCAGCATTTGAACGACTGAGCGCCATCACCGTCCGTGCGTGTGTGAGGGTGCCGCCGCCTAGGTGCTCACCATCACCGTTCTTCTGCTGTGGTGGGTATCAGGGTGGTCGCCGATGTTCCGGGCTGCCGTCGGTCGTGTTGTCATGGGGAAATCCCTACCTCAACGCCACCAATTTCTCATCGGAGTTCAACCCAGCCGCGGGGGGGACATGTCGCTCGTGCGCACCGCTGCTGAAGTCATATTCGCCTCCGGTATGACCTTAACCATGTCCACTGAGCTCCTAGGATCGTGTAGCTCCGTTCGGTTAGAGAACTAGGGTCATGTGTTGCAAGTTCCAATGTCTCCGTCGGGTTTCGCCGCCGCGGCACAGGGTGGCATCGCCGTCTGCTACATCGGCGGAGGGACTAAGAAGATGAAGACGCGAGTGGTCGTCGATCGTGGAACGAACGGTTAGGAGTGGATCGGAGACAACCTCTTCGAGGTTAAGATCAGGGTTGTCCGTTTTGGGTCATGTGGTGGAGATTAGATACACTTTAATAAAATTCTGACCATAGGATCTAGATCGGGGGGGCGGGATCGCATACCGGTTCAGTGTGGCACCTAATATAATCTGGGTCGGGAACTTTGGATCCAACAACCAAAATCTATTGTTACCCCTTCGGCCGACCACTTTTGCTAAAGAGCCCCTAACTATTCTTGATATAAACCCGTTGTCCACGCCAGTGCAAAATTAATTTCATTTAGGTCCTAAAACTTGCAGATTCGACCCTGGACTTCTGGAAAATAGTGGCCGCGGCTAGAGGTTAATAAAATGGGTAAATTTGGTAAATAAAATGATTTCCAATAGAGAAATAATTATAGAATCTTGTTTAAGTCATAATTAAATCATTCTAGCTCCAAATTGATCCATTCTAATTGCAATAAATTCATATTGATATTGTTTATTATCTGGTAACCCTATTTTGTTATGAAACATAGGTAAAAAATTATGCACATAATTTCTTTTGTGTACAACACTTAAATCTTTAGAAATTCATAACTTTACAACCGTAGCTCCGAATTTAGTGATTCTCGTTCCCACGATCTCGTAGCATCGCATAGATTATTATTACACAGTTTGTTCTTATGTTTAGTGTGATGTTAATTCTGCCTATACCATGTTTGTTTGTATTGCTACGTTTAGCAGTGAGGTCACGAGTCACCTGAAGAGCAAGTTGGTACTTGGAATCTTGAGTCCCAGGCAAGTTGTGCCCTTGATCACTTATTTTTACCCAATCATGCTCTTATTAATCATAATGATCTGCATAGGTTAATTTTGATGGGACCCAATAGGTTATCCTAGTTTGGCTATCCTTATACCTTGTTTACCACTGAATTTTGGGTAGTACCTGCTATTGCTTTATGTGGTTTTTTGGTATGGAGACACACATTATTCATGATCATACTTTTATTATCAGTTTGTTATTTACTATTCATGATAAGTTCATTAAGTTAATTGGAAATGGAGCGACAACCCGAGAAAACAGTGCTACCACAAGGGTGGTATGGGACGCCCTTAGCTGACTAACTAGGAAAGCTAGTGGAGGACTACCTTACCCAATAGGGACAAGGGCAGTAGGGGAGTGGTCAGTGTAGGAAGGCCCTTGGGTTGATTTTGCTACGATGGCGGTCAGGTGAGGGGTCCCTGCATTGGAGCTTCCTAGAAACTGTAGCGGGTTTTCTGAAGCTAGTGGAACTTTGTAAAGGCCTCGTAGTGTTACCCTGCCTCGCATCCTTGGTAGAGGTGTCTGGGAAGTCGTGATCCCTTGGCAGATGGGTAACATGACTTATGGGTAAAGATGCGCAACCTCTGCAGAGTGTAAAACTGGTATACTAGCCATGCTCACGGTCATGAGCAGCTTGGACCCTCACATGATTAACTTATGAAACTAAATTCAATTTGTCATATGCATTGCATCGCAGGTGTTGTTATCAAATTTTGATCTATTACTTATTTGGGTTGGTATATACTTACACTTAGCAACTGCTAATAACATTTTGACCAACTTTAAAAGCAATGCTCAGCTTTAACCATACTCTTTGGTAAGCCTTACACTTCACATGAGCTCCCACCTTTGGTGAGTTCATGAACATTATTCCGCACAACTTGTTAAGCGATGAACGTATGTGAGCTCACTCTTGCTGTCTCACACCCCCCATAGGTTAAGAACTGGTACCACAGGATGAGGCGCATGAAGGATGTTGTGATGTGTTCGCGAGTGGTCTAGGCCGTCGTCTCCCAGTCAACTTGGGTTGCTGGATCATAGTCTCCTTATGATGTAATTATTTATTTATTTTGTACATAACTCCTATTATATAGTAAAGATGTGACATTCGTTATTGTACCATGATTCATCATATGTGTGAGACTTGGTCCCAGCACACTTGGTGATTATTTCGCGCCCGCGTTTTGGATCCCTAAAACCTAGGTGTGACAGGCACACTTGATGGAGCGCTAGTATGCTCGGGCTGCAATGGAGATCCCCATGGAGTCATCCGAGTCCTTGGACGACGCCATGGGGGATGCGAGAGCGGGCGATCGATCAAACTCCGAGGAAGCTTCCTCTGAGTACTCCGAGTCACCAAAATCCTCCAAGGGCGGACTCGGGGGACACTTGTGCTTGCCGTCGGCATGGCGAGGCTAGCCCTTGCCCCTACCCATGGTCGTATGGAAAGTGGAGAAGTGAAGAAGAAGAAGAAGAGAGCAACTGATCAAAGACAAGGGAAGAAAACTGCCAGGGCAAGTGGGCTATTTAAAGGGGTCGAGGGGTGACCGTTCACTTCCTACCCCGCTCGCTGAACAGTCGCAAGAATTCAATAAGCAATTCAAGCCGCCTAAAAATGAGTCAGGCAACTGGCGCTGTTCCACGTAACACGGCACCGGTTGGACCCAAGTCAACTACTCAGGCAAATGATTACACCTCTCCGTAACATCAAGTTACTACTTTAGGACAACACGATAAACACTCTACGTAGGGCAGACACCCCTTGGGCACACCCATTGGGTGTATCGCCTAGAATTTTCAAGATTTTCTAAAGAAACGATATCCACAAAATATACGCAATGAATGTATCGCAACAAAAGAAGGAGATCACCTATTCACCCCCCTCTATACTCCTCGCTTCCTTGTGTCGAGAGGAGTATAATAAGGTGCAAGGGTTGAAAAATGCCAAAGAAATTTGGATGTCCTAAAGACAGCGCATGAAGGGGACGAGGTGACCAAGATCACCAAGCGCGAAATGATCGAGGGAGAGCTTGGTCGTCGTCCTCAAACAAAGGAGAGGAGCCACAAGCAATGTACAACCGGATCAAAACAATGGTCAACCAAGTGCGCAACCTCAGAAGCACCAAATGGGATGACCATGAAATGGTCAAGGTTATTCTTAGATTTCTTGTTTTTCGTAATCCCACTCAAGTGCAACTAATCCGTGGAGATCCTAGATATAAACAAATGTCTCTCGAGGAAGTAATTGGCAAGTTTGTGAGCTTTGAACTAATGATCAAAGACTCCAAACACATTGTCAACTTGGAGCAAGGCGCCACCTCCACACCCGAGGTGCAACCCATTGCATTCAAAGCAACGAAAGAGAAGAAGGAAGAGTCTACACTAAGTAGACTCCCAATCAACGCTTCCAAGCTCGACAATGAGGAGATGGCTCTTATCATCAAGAGCTTCCGGCAAATTGAGAGCACCTAGAGGGGGTGAATAGGTGATCCTGTAAAAATCAACACTAAATAGCCACAAACTTGATTATAGAAATGTTAGTGTGAGTTAATCAAGTTGATATGAAGCGATCTCTTGCGAACAAAACAATCACAGAAGAGCAACACAAGAGACACGTGATTTTTATCCTGTGGTTTGGCCAAGTAACACTTGCCTACTTCCACGTTGTGGTGTCCCAATGGACAAGGGTTGCACTCAACCCCTTTCAAGTGATCCAATGATCAACTTGAATACCATGGTCTTTTCTCTTTTGAGTAATCTTCCCGTTTGCGAGGAATCCCCACAAGTTGGAGCCTCTCGCCCTTACAATATAGATCACAAATAAAGCACAAGAGTAAGGATGGGAGAGTAACACACGCAAGACCCAAATCTGCAGCACACACACACAAGCCAAGACTTGAGCTCGGAACACAGCACAGAGAGTTCGCAACTCAAACGGAGCTCAAATCACTAACACAATCGATCAAATGCGTGGAGGTGAAGTCTGGGAGTCTTAGAATGCTTAGAGAATGCTTGGTATAGTGCTCCATGCGCCTAGGGGTCCCTTTTATGGCCCTAAGGCAGCTAGGAGCCGTTGGAGATCAACTTGGAAGGCAATTCCTACCTTCTGTCGAGTGGTGCACCGGACAGTCCGGTGTGCCACCGGACAGGTCCTGTAGACTTGGGCACGAGCGCTGATGACACACCGGACAGTCCGGTGATTTTTAGCTAAGTCGCCCGCTGATTCCCGAGAGCAGCCAGTTCACCTTGAGCCAGCCTGGGGCACCGGACATTGTCTGGTGCACCACCGGACAGTCCGGTGTGCCATGCTCGAGCTGGTTTTGGCTGTACAGAGCCAACTCTTTTCCAACTCCTTTCTTCTTTACTTGACACTGTTTCTAGCACTTAGATAAACATGTTAGCATTCAAAACAATTCACTAAGTCTAGAAACATACCTTGTTCTTTGATTTATGCTACTCACTCATTTAGCACATAAGAACTCAATCAATATGTGTTGGACATCTAATCACCAAAACACTTATAGAAATGGCCCAAGGGCACATTTCCCTTTCAATCTACCCCTTTTTGGTGATTTATGCCAACACATCAAAAAGCAACATAAGAAGTGCAACATCAATGCAAATGAAGACCAAATTCTTTTTACTTAGGATTTTGGCATATTTGGATCGCTCTTTGCCACCACTTGGTTTGTTTTTGCAAATCAAATTCTTTTCCCTATCTCTAAGTCAAACACGCTTGCTTGTGCAAATATAGAGATATTCCAAGAGTGAAATTGATCAAGTGCCAAAAACTCCACCTTTTTCCCATAATCAATATTTTCCCCATAAGAGACCAAATTTTGCAATAAGAGTGTTTTGGACAAATCACAAATTTTAACTCTACTATTTTTCAAAAATTCTCAAGTGGTTGGCTGATCCATTTGCTTTGGCCTTAATTTCTCCCCCTTTGGCATTAAGCACCAAAACGGGATCATTGTTGGCCCTCTAACCCCATTGGCTCACCAAAATGTCAAATACGAGCAAAAAGACAATGAGAACATTAGTATGAACTTGGAATTAAATACACTAATACTGGAGTGCAGCGGAAGTCTTTTCGTCGTCCAAGTCCATTTTCCCTTTCAATGTTTCTTCGAGACTACTTTAGTGAACTCAAACAAACAAGTTAGTCTCAAAGGGATTAAGTTGTAGCACATCTCCCCCTAAACATGTGCACATTTGCATACGGACTTGTGAGGTCCGGAGATGACTTGTACAACTTTAGCACCACAAATAAACAATAACTGATTTAAATGCACAGAGTAACATGATCAACGTCATAAACACATGTATGCTCTAGATCAATCCAAGTTACGCGAATCTAAGACATTTAGCTCACTAAGCAACCTGCAAAACCTTTTCTCATCTAAAGGCTTGGTGAAGATATCGGCTAGTTGGTTCTCGGTGCTAATGTGATACACATCGATATCTCCCTTTTGCTGGTGGTCTCTCAGGAAGTGATGCCGGATGTCTATGTGCTTAGTGCGGCTGTGTTCAACAGGATTATCCGCCAAGCGGATTGCACTCTCATTGTCACATAGGAGTGGGACTTTGCTCAGATTGTAGCCAAAGTCCCGGAGGGTTTGCCTCATCCAAAGTAGTTGCGCGCAACATTGTCCTACGGCAACGTACTCGGCCTCAGTGGTGGATAGGGCAACAGATGTTTGTTTCTTGGAACTCCAGGACACCAGGGACCTTCCTAGAAATTGGCACGTCCCCGATGTGCTCTTCCTATCAACCTTGCACCCGGCATAGTCGGAGTCTGAGTATCCAATCAAGTCAAAGGTAGACCCCTTTGGATACCAGATCCCGAAGCAAGGCATAGAAACTAAATACCTAAGAATTTGCTTAACGGCCACAAGGTGACATTCCTTGGGGTTGGATTGAAATCGAGCACACATGCATACACTAAGCATAATGTCCAGTCTACTAGCACAAAGATAAAGTAATGAACCTATCATTGACCGGTATGCATTTTGATCAACGGACTTACCTCCTTTGTTGAGGTCAATATGTCCGTCGGTCTCCATCAGTGTCTTCGCGGGCTTAGCATCCTTCATTCCAAACCTCTTGAGAAGATCTTGAGTGTACTTCATTTGGGAGATGAAGGTGTCGTCCTTGAGTTGCTTCACTTGGAATCCAAGGAAGTAGGTCAACTTGCCCATTATAGACATCTCGAACTTTTGCATCATCACCCTGCTAAACTCCTCATAAGACTTTTGGTTAGTAGAACCAAATATTATGTCATCGACATAAATTTGGCACACAAAAAGATCACCATCACAAGTCTTTATAAAAAGAGTGGGATCAGTTTTCCCAACCTTGAAAGCATTTGCAATTAAGAAATCTCTAAGGCATTCATACCATGCTCTTGGGGCTTGCTTAAGTCCATAGAGCGCCTTAGAGAGCTTATACATGTGGTCAGGATACCTGTCATTCTCAAAGCCAGGGGGTTGTTCTACGTATACCTCCTCCTTAATTGGCCCATTGAGGAAAGCGCTCTTCACGTCCATTTGGAATAGCCTAAAAGAATGGTGAGCGACATAGGCTAATAATATACAAATTGACTCTAGTCTAGCAACAGGAGCAAAAGTCTCCTCAAAATCCAAACCTGCGACTTGGGCATAACCTTTTGCCACAAGTCGAGCCTTGTTTCTTGTCACCACTCCATGCTCATCTTGTTTGTTGCGGAACACCTACTTGGTTCCCACAACATTTTGCTTTGGACGTGGCACCAGGCTCCAGACTTCATTCCTTTTGAAGTTGTTGAGCTCTTCCTACATGGCCAACACCCAGTCCGGATCCTGCAAGGCCTCTTCTACCCTGAAAGGCTCAATAGAAGAGACAAACGAGTAATGCTCACAAAAATTAGCTAATCGTGAGCGAGTAGTTACTCCCTTGCTGATGTCACCCAGAATCTGATCGACGGGGTGATGTCTTTGGATCGTTGCTCATACTTGAGTTGGAGGGGCCCGTGGTGCTTCTTCCTCCATAACGTGTTCCTCCTGTGCTCCCCCTTGATCATGTTCCTCTTCTTGAGGTACCTGTACATTGTCTTGAGTTGGGGGATCCACCAATGTCGAGGAGGATGGTTGATCTTGTTCTTGTAGTTCCTGTGGTCGCACATCACCTATCGCCATCATGCGCATTGTGGCCGTCGAAACTTCTTCATCTACATCATCAAGATCAACTTGCTCTCTTGGAGAGCCATTAGTCTCATCAAATACAACGTTGCTAGAGACTTCAACTAATCCTGATGATTTGTTGAAGACCCTATATGCCTTTATATTTGAGTCATATCCTAGTAAAAACCATTCTACTGCCTTGGGAGCAAATTTAGAATGTCTACCTTTCTTCACCAGAATGTAGCATTTGCTTCCAAATACACGAAAATAAGAGACATTGGGTTTGTTACCAGTAAGGAGTTCGTAGGAGGTCTTCTTGAGGAGACGGTGCAGGTAGAGCCGATTTATGGCATGGCAAGCTGTGTTCACAGCTTCTGACCAAAACCCCTCAGGCGTCTTGTACTCTCCAAGCATCGTTCTCGCCATGTCGATTAGCGTCCTGTTCTTCCTCTCTACTACACCATTTTGCTGTGGTGTGTAGGGAGCGGAGAACTCATGCTTGATGCCTTCCTCCTCAAGATACTCCTCAACTTGCAGATTCTTCAACTCGGACCCATTGTCGCTTCTTATCTTCTTCACCTTTAGCTCAAATTCATTTTGAGCTCTCCTTAAGAAGCACTCTAGGGTCCCCTGGGTTGTCGACTTATCCTGCAAAAAGAATACCCAAGTGAAGCGGGAAAAATCATCAACAATTACAAGACCATACTTACTTCCCCCGATGCTGAGGTAGGCAACGGGTCCGAAGAGATCCATATGAAGAATCTCCAGTGGTCTTTATGTATTCCCACCTATTTCCCTGCCTGACATGCTGCACAAGGTCTGTCTTTCTCAAAACAGACATCGGTTAGTCCTAACACATGATCTCCCTTTATAAATTTATGAAGGTTCTTCATCCCAACAAGTGCTAGACGGCGATGCCACAACCATCCCTTATTAGTCTTAGCTATTAAGCATGCATCTAGATCGGCATTCTCCTTTGAAAAATCAACTAAGTAGAGCTTGCCGTCTAATACACCCTTAAAAGCTAATGAACCATCACTCCTTCTAAAGACAGATACATCAACATTTGTAAATAAGCAATTGTAACCCATGTGACATAATTGACTTACAGACAGAAGGTTGTATCAGAGCGACTCTATTAAAAAACATTTGATATTGAGTGCTCGTTAGTGATGGCTATCTTGCCCAAGCCTTTGACTTTGCCTTGATTCCCATCTCCAAAGATGATCGTATCCTGGGAATCCTTGTTCTTGATGTAGAAGGTGAACATCTTCTCCCCCATCATGTGGTTTGTGCATCCACTGTCGATAATCCAGCTTGAGCCCCTGGATGCATAAACCTGCAAGGCAATTTATGCTTGGGTTTTAGGTACCCAACTCTTGTTGGGTTCTACAAGGTTAGTCACAATAGTTTTTGGAACCCATATGCAAGTTTTGTCTCCCTTGAATTTGGATCCCAACTTCCTAGCAACTACTTTTGCATTCTTACATGAAAGTACAAAATAAGTGTTGCAAGCATGAAAAACAGTAGTAGGTTCATTGCACCTTTTCCTAGAAACATGAGTAGCATAATTTCTCCTAGGCCTACTTCTACCATAAACAAAAGCAGAACTGGATGCAAACATAGCATGTGGATCATTATAAGCAGCACGATCATAACTTTGATTATAATGAGAAACTTTCTTAACATGAGTATAAAGATAGGCATGTTTCTTTTGATCATGTGAGCTACTCGCCATAGGAGCCTTCCCTTTCCCTTTGAAATCGGAGGTCCTTTGGCTTGTTAAGTTCTTGGTTTCCTTTTGAAAACCAAGTCCATCCTTAATTAAGGGGTGTCTACCAATAGTGTAGGCATCCCTAGCAAATTTTAATTTATCAAAATCATCTTTGCAAGTCTTAAGTTGAGCATTAAGACTTGCAACCTCATCATTTAATTTAGCAATGGTGACAGCATGTTCATCAAAATTAACATCTTTACACCTATTGCAAATAACTACATGTTCTACACATGAACTAGTTGCATTTGTTTCTCTAGTTTAGCATTTAATTCATTATTTAACTCTTTTAGACTAGAGTAAGATTCATGACAAGCAGACAACTCAGAGGATAGCAGTTCATTCTTCTTAATTTCTAAAGCAAGGGATTTTTGAACACTAACAAATTTATCATGTTCCTCATACAAAATGTCCTCTTGCTTTTCTAGAAGTCTATCCTTTTCATTCAGAGCATCGATTAATTCATTAATTTTCTCTACTTTGGCTCTATCTAAACCCTTAAACAAATCAGAGTAATCTACTTCATCATCGGAAGATTCCTCATCGCTAGAAGAAGAGTACTTGGGGGTATCTCGAATATGTACCTTCTTCTCTTTAGCCATAAGGCATGTATGGCGTTCGTTGGGGAAGAGCGAAGATTTGTTGAAGGCCGGGGCAGCCAGTCCTTCATCCTCAGAGTCGGATGAAGAGCAGTCAGAATCCCATTCCTTTCCAAGGTGCGCCTCGCCCTTCGCCTTCCTGTAATTCTTCTTCTTCTCCCTCTTCCCATGCTTTTCTTGTCCCTGGTCATTATCATTATCGGGGCATTGAGCTATGAAATGACCAGTCTTACCGCATTTGAAGCAGGAGCGCTTTCCCTTGGTTTTATTCTTGTTGGAGTACTCCTTGCGTCCTTTTAGCGCGGTCTTGAAGTGCTTGATAATAAGCGCCATCTCATCCTCATTGAGCCCGGCAGCCTCTACTTGTGCTACCTTGCTTGGTAGCGTCTTCTTGCTGCTGGTTGCTTTGAGAGCAACAGGCTGCGGCTCCTAGGTGGGTAGTGGACCATTTAGCGCATCGTCCATGTATCGCGCCTCCTTCACCATCATGTGCCCGCTCACGAATTTTCTGAGGATCTCCTCGGGCGTCATTTTGGTGTACCTGGGATTTTCACAAATAAGGTTGACAAGATGGGGGTCAATAACAGTAAATGACCTGAGCATGAGTCGGACGACATCATGATCCGTCCATCTTATGCTTCCATAGCTTCGGATTTTGTTGAAGAGGGTTTTGAGCCTGTTGTACGTCTGTGTTGGCTCCTCTCCCCTAATCATCACGAACCTCCCTAGCTCGCCCTCCACCAGTTCCATCTTGGTGATCATGGTGGTGTCGTTACCCTCATGTGATATCTTGAGTCTCCCAGATTTGCTTAGTGTTGTCCAAGCCACTCACTTTATTATACTCATCCCTGCAAAGAGATGCTAGCAAAACAGTAGTAGCTTGGGCATTTTTATGAATTTGTTCATTTATAAAAACAAGATTGTCAGTGCTATCAAAATGCATCCCATTTTCTACAATTTCCCATATGCTAGGATGGAGAGAGAATAAATGACTACGCATTTTATGACTCCAAAACAAATAGTCCTCTCCATCAAAGTGTGGAGGTTTTCCAAGGGGAATTGATAGTAAATGCGCATTTGAATTATAGAGAATGCGAGAATAATCAAAAGAATAATTTTGATTAACCATCTTTTTCTTGGACAAGGAGTCATCGTCGTCCCTTGGTGAAGAAGAGGAGGTGTCGCTGTCGTAGTAGATGATCTTCTTGATGCGCCTCTTCTTCTTCTTCCCATCCCTCCTTTTGTGACTCGAGCCTAAGTCAGTGGGCTTGTCGTCTCTTGGCTCGTTGAAGAGGGACTCCTTCTCCTTGTCGTTGACCACCATCCCCTTACCCTTAGGATCCATCTCCTCGGGCGGTTAGACCTTTAAATGAAGAGTACGGCTCCGATACCAATTGAGAGCACCTAGAGGGGGGTGAATAGGTGATCCTGTAAAGATCAACACTAAATAGCCACAAACTTGATTATAGAAATGTTAGTGCGAGTTAATCAAGTTGTTATGAAGCGATCTCTTGCGAACAAAACAATCACAGAAGAGCAACACAAGAGACACACGATTTTTATCCCGTGGTTCGGCCAAGTAACACTTGCCTACTTCCACGTTGTGGTGTCCCAATGGACGAGGGTTGCACTCAACCCTTTTCAAGTGATCCAATGATCAACTTGAATACCACGGTCTTTTCTCTTTTAAGTATTCTTCCCGTTTGTGAGGAATCTCCACAAGTTGGAGCCTCTCGCCCTTACAATATAGATCACAAAGAAAGCACAAGAGTAAGGATGGGAGAGCAACACATGTGTTGGGGGCCTTCGGCTTCCGAAGGTCCTCAAAAACATGATTTAACGATGTTTCTGGAAGTATAATGCATGAACAGGTACCTTCGGACTTGAGTTGAAACCATAGCGTGAAGAAGCACAAGAAGGAGTACGAAGGATAGCGAGAAGCCGAAGCTGTGCGCAGGAGAGCTTCGTGTGATAGCAGAAAAGGAAAACCGACTTAAAGATGAAAAGGCTATTTAGACCCCGATGGATTACTATAGAGTTACTAGCAAATGTAAAGGGCATGAGTGTAATTTTACATGGACTGCGTCTCGTGCCTATAAATAGATGAATAGTAACCCCGTACTGTTCACGCTAACTAGGCATTGATCCTTGCGTCACGCTGGTATTTTTACCTTTTGTCAAGTCGAAGGTACACTTGTAATTTGATATCATTTCTATTTTTCCATAGTAATAAAATAAGAATGAGATAATAATAATATATATAACTATTTATATTATCTTTTATGTTTTATGTGATTCTTTCTTCATCTCTATATATTATGTTGATGAAGGTATGTCCTTCATTACCTTCGTCCGAAAGTCATTATATCCTAAGGGAAATAATGCTTCGAAGGACGAAGGGCTTTAACGTTTAATGTTTTCTGTGTTGCCTTGTTCTTAATTCATAACACTTGAGAACAAGTCCCCAACATTGGCGCCCACCTCCGGTGACCCTTTTTCGACCACCTTCAGCAAGCATCGACCTTTGTCATGCCACCAAAGAAAGCTTCAGCAATAGGGGATGTCGTTCTGCAGCCGCTGGACCCGAACCAGGAGACCCTTTCTCTTCGGGAGGCCCAAAGCCAGAAGAGGAAGGCCACTAGTCCAACACCACATGAGGATGAGTTGGACCAAGAAATTAGGAATATGGAGATGCTTCATCAGCAGGTACAGAAGAAGAAGGAGAAGATGGCTCGGTTAGCTGACCTACAAAGGCAGATTGACGAAGCTACCGAAGAAGTGTGTCATCTTGCTCAAGAAGAGAAAAACCGAAGGCCCCACCATAGAGAGCTGCACCAAGAGGGCTTCTTCAACGAGGATGACTGGTATGAGGATTTCCATCATGGAAATTTTTCTTTTGATGATGCTTCTCCTCTGTCAGCAGAACTACAGGCTACGCCCTGGCCCCTGTCTTACAAGCCACCCCAGCTCCCCATGTATGACGGACACTCAAATCCGAAGCAGTTTCTAATGAGCTACGAAGCAACTATATCTTCGTATGGTGGCAACACTGCAGTCATGGCGAAATCCTTCGTCATGGCAGTCAAAAATGTTGCACAAACTTTGTACTCCTCTCTTCGGCTAGGAACAATCACATCATGGCAGAAGCTGAAGGACATGCTAGTCACCAGTTTTCAAGGGTTTCAGACGAAGCCAGTTATCGCTCAAGCCTTGTTCCAGTACACGCAAGATCAAGAGGAATATCTCCAGGCGTATGTCCGAAGGTTCTTGCGTCTGAGGGCACAAGCGCCAACAGTGCCCAATGAAATTGTCATTGAGGCCATGATTAAGGGGCTTCGGCCAGGACCTTCAGCCCAATACTTCGCCAGGAAACCCCCTCAAACCCTGGAGAAACTGCTTCACGAGATGGATGAATACATCCGCGCTGACAATGATTTTCGACAGAGAAGGGAGGAAGCTTACAGGTTCTCCGAAATGGCCAGGGGCTTCGGAGGGAGAATCCACCCTAGGCACGTCAGATCAATTCATTCCACTCAGAATGACGACTGGGGAAGTCAACAATAGAGGCCGCAATATTCTTCCCAAGCTTCGGGCCAGCAACAGAGCTATCCTCGGCCCCCAGCTCCAAGGGGCAGAGGCGCCAGGGGCTTCGGAGGAAGATTTGGGGATCAGTCCAGGAAAATTTATTGTCTATTCTACGGTGAGGACAAGGGCCACACTACCAGGATGTGCCACATCACCATCCAGAAACAGAAAGAGATAGCAGAAGCTGCAGTCCAATAGAGCCAGCCGAAGCAAGTCATGCATACTGCTTCGTACCACTCACCATACATTCCGGAGTTTGTGGGTAACCATCCTGCAGCCTCTGTTGCTTCGGCAAGCCAACCTCAGGCATCCTGGCAACAGCCTCCACCTCCACCACCATTGCAACGAGGCTAGCAGCCAGAAGGGAGCCAACACACTCATCAGCAACGAGACTTCAGAGAGGAGTCCGAAGCTCGCACAGTCAACAGTACTGTGCCAGAATCGAAGCACATCTACTAGAAGATATCCTACTTCTGAAATAGTTTTAGCATTTGTTATCATTTTTCTTTTTTAATAGAGAACAATCGTTAAAAGCCTAAGTTTTTCCTATTGTTTTCAATTCCTTGTAATAGCTTCGTTTTGGCCATAGTGGAAATGTATCTCTTTTACAGACTCACGAAGTCCAAAAAGTTGGTGAAGCACGAAAGTTGCTCTCAAGAGAGCGCGGGGTTCACAATCACATTACAACTTTTGCCGAAGCAATAGAAAGTCGTTCTAAGGAACGCAATGTAAGTTTCCCGAAGCAACAAAAAGTCGTTCCTAAGGAAGCGCAGAGTAAGTTTTCTGCTCAAAAGTCGGTTCCAAAGGGAATGCAGAGCTTACAGCGAAAAATAAATGCTGATTCCCCCAAAGTAAAAGGCGAAGCGTGAAAAGTCAACGCGAATACCGCTGAAGTAAAAGGCGAAGAAGCTCCTAAGGGAGGCTTACAGCGAAAAGTCAGCGCTGATACACCGAAAAATAAGCGGTGAAGCCGAAAAATAAATGGCAGAAAGATTGTGTGCTTTACTGAGGGAATGTGTGTGTATCTTCGGCACAAATACTATTTTGCATAACATAGCACCATTACATCATTTTGCATAGCATAACATCATGCATCATATTGCATCAATGACGCAAGAAGGGGATTCAATGTTGATCTTCGGAGATTGTTTCGAAGAAGCAGTGCCAAGGCACAAAATAAGTATTGAAGAAGTATAGCTCTGTCAAACTCTAAAATGAAAAGGAGATCTATTGCTTCTAAAGCATAATGATTTTACGAAGATTGGATGTTTTTACGAAATATGGATATTCTTCACAACGCATGAAAAGAAGGGAAGGTGTTTTTTCGCCGAAGGCTCAAAAACGGTATGTACGTAAAGTTTCATGCATCGTAAAGAATTCAGTTACAAGCAGCTCAAATATTACATTTAAAATTATAAAAGTATTATACACTTGGTTCAGCAAATATTACATTCAAAATGTTTTTACAATAAAAGCTATTCTTCTTTTAGCACTGCTTCCGCAGCTTCGTTCAGCAATCGATTAACAGCTTCGTCCAAGATAACTTCGGCCACTTTAGTAACTTCATCTTCTTTCTCTACTTCTAGGTTGGCCATCGACTCAAAGGGCTCTGGAGGAGGAGATAGTTTGTGATGGAACCTCCCAAGTTATTAGGCCCACCTACAGTTGTCCTTGTCCAACGGACCTCAGACAACCCTATAGATGCCCTTGAATTACTTGAAAAGTTCGGCATCTACTTTTCTTACTTTTCCCAAGAGCGTTTCACCCGTCACGCAGACATTATAGACCATCGGAGATACAGAAATGCGGAAGCGATTACATAACTTACATTTATTCGAAAGTAAGATAAAGTTAGTTATTACAGACCAGCATATAAACACGAATGCAGAATACTTATTATTACAATACCAAGGGAGGTAAAAACTCCTCCCGATAAGTTCTTACATAAAAGTTTTTATGGAGGACTAGGTCCTCCCGCAGCCTCATTCTTGCTTCTCTTCATTTGTCACCAACTTGGTACAAAAGCAACAAAAATTTGCTGCTTCCTCACCTAAAAACGATAGGGATAAACCCTGAGTATGGGATTACTCAGCAAGCCTTACCCGACTAAAGAAAAGACTCTTAAGGGTATGCTGGTTATAAGGGAGTCAAGGTAAGGTATCTCAAAGATCAAAGACTCTGTTTTGCATAAATGCTTACTAAAGTGGATCCTTAAAAATCCAGTTTTATTTTCAGGTTAGGTAAAATTACCTGCATCTAGAGTTCTTTCTAACCTAGTTCAATCACTTCACCTGTACTAGCGAATTTTCTTAACAAGTCCTTCATCTTTACTGGAATTCTACGTATAGGGCAGTGACCAAGTCTTCATGACCGCGAAGGTACGGCGATCTGAATCGATTATACTCAGCTGAGGATCTCCAATCACACGACATATGTAGCACTTAACCCTTGCATATGTCAACCCGCCACCGGGGTTCTTAAGACCAGATCAGGTTCACGCGAACCGAGAGCATATATACACCACCGTCTAGCCTCTTGCCACGGAGGGTACACGCTACTCCCGCCACCGCTCCACGCCCATTCCGTGTTATCTTATTCTGGCCTTAGTCTGCCCGAGGCAAGGCTTACCCATGATGAGGTATGTGACCAGTTAAAGGGTCCTCGGTCATCAAGCCTACATCGACACGGTCCTTAATCGACTCAGACGGAGACACTACACCGAGACTCTCTTCTCGTGCAAGTCACCCGCCCGGTCTCAGCTTAATCATTTAAAACCCAAAGCTTGGTACCTAGCAGAGGTACATCTTTTCGGATGTTGAACCCATCACAGTCGTGATGGATCCACCATCAAGTTTTATTTTCAAAAACATCCTTCCCACTTTGCCAATCATCTTTTGTAAAACAAAACCTTTTGTTTTGCTAGAGCATCACTAAGCATAATAAAAACCTTTTGTAAAAGCAGGGTTTCAAGGAAGGTAATCAAGTTCAAGGAAATCAATGCAGGAATTGTTTAAGCATTCAACTCCTATCACCTAATGCATTAATCAAGTGAGAAAGATTTAAAAACATCAAGGAAGGTGGCAAATGCACTGGGGCTTGCCTTCGTTGATAGGTGAGTCAGGCTCGGACCCGCAGATATCAAGGTAGTAACATTTTCCGGCCTGAGATTCCGAGGGTGGTGGTGGTGTCTTCTCTTCGATTACCTCGACTTCTTCTTCGTTTTCTAAAGATAACCATATAGATATATATAAGAATGTATGCCATGAGATGCTCATGAGAGTGCAAAGATAATAAGAATTTATTATCTAAGGTTCTTGAATACAACTTTCCTTCACGGTTTTTCCGGGAAACTAGGGTTTCTGGAGTCAGTAAAGGAATTCAAAGGGCAGGGGTAGGGTTTTGGGTTCTAGTTGGCAAACAAGGTCCAAATCAAACCAAACTCTACCCAAAGCTTCTAAATAATGTGTAGAGCTCATATAAAAAGTTTGGGCATTTTTGGGATGATTATCTATTTTCTAAAAATCCAGAACTAATGTTTTAAGCTACTTTAAATACTCCAAAATTCCCTATTTAATTTAAAATTCATGAAACTATTTTTATTAAATTCTACGAAAAATAAGAAGTCTAGGAAAATTTCACGATTGGTAAGCTATCAACCTCTGACCACGTGAACCGCGGACGATGAGGACAATGGCACGCGTTCCCGGTGATGGGTGGTGGTCCAGTTCAATTGAGCGCGTTGGTGAGCATCACCAGTATACAAGGATGCTAAAACAAGAACAGAGAGGGCATGATCAGACCTGTGGAGGGCTGGCCACGGCGAGGGTGCTTTCACGGTGGCGGAGAACTGTTTTGGGGAAAACAAGAGATTCTCGAGCTCTAGGGAACGATTCAAGGCACGAATGGCTCCACTGGTTGCGCAATTACCTAACAGAGCGAGTGGTGGCGGCAATTTATAGGAGGCTTAGGCGGTGGCGCTCAATTTAGCCGAGCAAAGCTGGCGACCGGAGGGGAAAAGGGCTCTAGCGCATGACACAGGTGGCCTTTCACCGTGGCAGGTGCTCCGATGATCACCGGACATGCACCGCATGATTCACCGTGACGAGAGCTAGCGCATAAGCACGTGGCGCGCAACGGTGACAGCTCGACGGCGGTGAGAGTTATCCGAGCGACCGGTGAGCTGGGGAGGAAGTACGGCGGGCTTAGCCGCCACGAGGCTCAACCCAATCCGGGCGCCAGATATTTACCTGCCCGAGCTTATCTATTTACCATGGTGCACGAATCGTGGCGAGCAATCAACCACCGGCGACAGATCACCGGCGAGGGGGGAATCGTGATCTTCTTCAGTTTGGGACTTACTGTACCATGGCGAGTGCTCCTTCAGTAAGCCTGACAGCCATAGTTTAGAGCCAGATTTCTTCCAAATTTCTGTGGCAACACATCCAAATCTCTGCAGCAATATTATAGTGCTATAAACCAGCTACAACTCGACTATAGGGATTAAACTTAGTTGAGCACTGGATCAAGGTTGAATCCAAGTCCAAAGTTAGCTCTGTTACACTGCAATTCTGAATTTCAGAGTTCCATCAGCCTGACAGTCCAACTTTGGGCTTAATTATCTCTAATATCTTCTTAACAACTATGCTTACACTCTGAAGTAAAGTTATTCTCCTATGATAGAGCTACAAATTTGATGTGGTGACATAGAGCAAATTCTCACAAATTTGAAAGTTATAAAGCTCCAAAGTTGAGCTTATAACACTGAAATTCAGACTTAGTATAGAACTCAATTGAGGTCTATTTTGCAAATTAGTCCAAAACTTAGGGTTTAGCTTGTAAATATTCATAATTGTGAACCATGTGACTTTATATGCTTTAATATTGTAGTTTTTACACTTTAGTCCAAATGTGCACTGTTTTTGCACATAGGCCCCTAGGGTTTCAATTAGGGTTTTCCAGGGTTTCAATTAGGGTTTCTGGTTTCTCAGGGGTATGAGTGTAATGTAGATCCATCTTTAGTAGCATTTTATGATTGTTTTACTTAAACCTTAGGGTTTTCTCAATTTGGGTCATGTTTTACCCCTTTAAACCCCATTTAGGTTTAAGCCCCCTATTCCAGGGTTCTATTTGCAAAACACTTAGAACAATACAACTTGTTTGAAATTTTTACCTAGTGAATGCACTCTAGGTGTGTCAAACATATGAATTGCTAATGTTTATGATGTCATGCTCAAGTTTTAGTAATAGTAACACCAGGGGTGTTACATAGTTCAGCTGCGATATAAAACGTAAATAAGTCCGAAGTCGCAAAATTAGTAAATAAAGTTAAAAAGTTATTAAGCAATACCTATTCGCCTCTCAAGTTCTGCCGCTTTCTCAGCTGCCTTCGTCGGTTCTTTTGAATCATGGGAATCTTTTTCGCTCTTTTTTATCATCTCGTGCGCCATCACTCGACCGCCATTCTCCCAGATGTCAGTAAAGAATTTTCCGCCAGTTAAGCTTGCTTCGGCCGAGGGATCTTTTGTATCTTCAATAGATAAAGTAGCTTCGGCTTGAGCCAAAGCTTTCACATGGTCGCAGCCTGACTTCTCTAAAATAGCTACGATTCCCCTAGCACCCAAGAAAGCGCAGATATCCCCGCGACCACTCAAAACTTCCTCAAAAGCTTCAGCTTCGTTGCTGATCCAATCAATTGGGCCTTCAGGATCACCCCTCACGAAGTTGTCTTTGTTGGAGAATGCGCCAACGTTGGCGAAGCTAGTTTTTATTTTCTTAACACATTCTATATACTTTTCATAGCACCTCTTCTTGGATGCACGAAGTTCATCAACTATTTTTTGTAAGTGGTTCCTCCAATATACACTAATATCTCGTTCAGCCTCTGCAAGACCACATTTTTCTTTAGCTTCGAATAGCTATTTCCGAAGATCTTCGATTTCGTATTTCTGAGCTTCAGCTTGGGCTTTGGAAGCAACTTCGTCTTCTTTTATTTTGTTCAACAATGAGTTTAATATTTTATCTTTTTCAAGACCTTCATTCCTTAGTTCAATTACTTCGGAACGAAGGTTGTTTAGGGCTATGGTATACCCTTCATCTTCAGCACTTTTTTGCGCCATGAGGGCGTTGCTAAGGATAAGGCCCTGCAAAAAATGCGGTATTGAGTGTAAGCAAGTGGAAAATTTTGTTTTTGAATACAAAAATCTCATGTGCTCACCTTTAAACTATTGTATGCCAAGCTATCGGCCAACTCATCTTTTGATAACACTGAGAGCCCATCTTCTAGTGTCGGGAACCCGAAGCTCTTGCCCATCTCTTGGTAGACAGAAATCTCTTTGCTGTCTGGGAGACAATACAAGAAGTCTTCTTCCCCACTGCCGTTGAACACTAGTGCCCCCTTTGGATATTTCAATCTTTGAGCATAGAATTGAGCCTCTCGCTTTTCTTTCTCAGATAATCTTTTTCCTGAAGCATGTCGAATAATATAATCAGGAGCTTCAGATGATGCTTCAGGAATAGGAGTGGCGGTTTTTTCAGTTAAAATTACTTCTGCAGCTTCTTTCTCCATCTTTTCTCCGATTTTCAAGGATTTCTCCTTGGCGGGCTCTGAAGGCCCAGCTTCGGTCTCGACTTGGATCTTGGCAGCTTCGGCCTCAATTTGTGTTTCCGAAGCTTCGGCAGTTTTCTTCGGAGTAGAGCTTGAAGTTTTTATTGTTTCTAGCACATCTAATATGTTGACCATTCTCTTCCTCTTGGGAGTCGTTGAAAGATCCTTTTGTGCCTTCGGCATTGTCACCTCTGCCGAAGGACTTGTTGCTTCCAATATCCTCGTTTTCTCAACCCTCATCTCTTCAATGTTAATGGCCTTCGGCTCATCTGATTTGGCTGATGATGCCTTCGGCAATACAGACGGTTCTTCAATTTTCTGCGTAATCGCAGGTTTCTTGCCTGCGGTCACCGAAGAGGTCTCACCGCCAAATTCGGGCACTATGGCCGGTTCAATATAGCGTGGTCGATGAGTAAGGACCTTCACCCTTTTCCTCTTTGGCGCGGGCTCGCTCGGAGCGGCTGAAGCATCATCTTTCCCGGAACCTCCAGTTTTTCTTTTTTGCCCCCAGGGCGGGTAACGGTAGTCAGGGTACATGAACCCAAGAGCATCAAAAACTCTATTTAGTCTCTTCTTTGTCTGGTTCCTGAAGGTCGCAGATAATGCGTTATCTTCTGCTCTGGAGTACAGCCCAAGCAGATCATCGCTTGTAGCTTCGACGCTTTTCAGCCAGTCGTCGTCTGGCTCGATAAACTGGTCTCTAAACCTGAAGGTATATTTTAGTCGAACCAAACCACCTTCGTGGGGATTGTTGATGGATTCTTTTGGCATCTCCCAGTTGGCTAACAATGGCCATATCCTGTAGGCCACATGCTCTTGAACTAAGTCCCTTGTCCCGATGAAAGAGCAGACTAAGCCGAAGGCCTTGCGACATTCTTCGGCCGCTTCGTCAATTTCTACCTTCGGTTTCCGAAGCCCGAAGCGTTGCCAGATATGGCGCATGATTATCTCTTTAATGTCTTCTCGTGCCTTTAAATCATTTTTTACATAGAACCATTTTTTCGTCCAGTCTCCGGGCCATCTCTTCCGAAAAGTCGGTACTGGAGAGCTTGAACCATAACGGGCAACAAAGTTATAGCAGCCGAAATTGTTATGATAGTGTTCTTTACCCCAGGGCTTCGTCTCATATAGCAGTTCATGCATACTACAGAAACTTTTTGCATTTGGCTACAAGCCCTGACTCCTTACAGCCCATACAAAGATTCCCATTCTTATAATGGCTTCGAGGGTAATTTGGTGAAGGTAAATCTGGAATATCTTCAAAACCTCGACTACGAAGCTGCTCAGAGGGAGCCGAAGCCCAGCCTTGAAAAAGCTTCGGAAGATCATGACTTCATTTTCCTCAAGAGTAGGACAAGTCTTCTCTCCGTCGTCAGCCCTCACAATAGACATATCCCGAAAGTATCTCCCCCTCATGTTGTCAAGATGGCTTTGTTTAATAGTTGGTTTTCCAAAAACTGCATGGCTCGGTCGCCAGGGTCGATCTTCGGAGTCTTCCCCGCCGCTTTCCACATCATAGCTGTCACTATCATCAGTGTCTTCAGATAAACCCTCCAAGGTCTCCCTAGCAATCTTCTCTGCATTTGTCTTTGCTATTGATTCAATAAAGCCAAGATTCATCTCCTCAGAAAGGCTCAACTTCGATTCAGCGACAGCTTTCTTATCTTCAGACATCTTCGAAAATGCTGAGAAAATGCTCTCAAAGCCGAAGCTTAAAAATTTTAAAAAAGTGGAGCAAGTGTTGGTGCATAAGAGCTAAAAATTGAGTAAGCAAGAGCAAATGGCAAGAAAGCGTGCCAAATGAGCTCGTGGTATGTTCTTATTTATACGCCTGGTGCGTTGCGTGCTGGAGGGCCCGCTTGTCAGTGGCTGTTGCTATTCTAGCAAAGGGAAGGTGTTTTTTCGGACCTTCGGCTCAGAGCCTTCGTCCTTGTCGCAATCTGAATTTATCATTCTAACAAATTAATATTGCGAGGGGCTACTGTTGGGGGCCTTCGGCTTCCGAAGGTCCTCAAAAACGTGATTTAACGATGTTTCTGGAAGTATAATGCATGAACAGGTACCTTCGGACTTGAGTTGAAACCATAGCGTGAAGAAGCACAAGGAGTACGAAGGATAGCGAGAAGCCGAAGCTGTGCGCAGGAGAGCTTCGGCGTGATAGCAGAAAAGGAAAACCGACTTAATGATGAAAAGGCTATTTAGACCCCGATGGATTACTATAGAGTTACTAGCAAATGTAAAGGGCATGAGTGTAATTTTACATGAGCTACGTCCTGTGCCTATAAATAGATGAACAGTAACCCCGTACTGTTCACGCTGACTAGGCATTGATCCTTGTGTCACGCTGGTATTTTTACCTTCGGTCAAGTCGAAGGTACACTTGTAATTTGATATCATTTCTATTTTTCCATAGTAATAAAATAAGAATGAGATAATAATATATATATAACTGTTTATATTATCTTTATGTTTTATGTGATTCTTTCTTCATCTCTATATATTATGTTGATGAAGGTATGTCCTTCATTACCTTCGTCCGAAAGTCATTATATCCTAAGGGAAATAATGCTTCGAAGGGCGAAGGGCTTTAATGTTTAAAGTTTTCTGTGTTGCCTTGTTCTTAATTCATAGCACTTGAGAACAAGTCCCCAACAACATGCAAGACCCAAATCCGCAGCACACACACACACACGCACACAAGCCAAGACTTGAGCTCGAAACACAACACAAAGAGTTCGCAACTCAAACGGAGCTCAAATCACTAACACAATCGATCAAATGTGTGGAGGTGAAGTCCGGGAGTCTTAGAATGCTTACAGAATGCTTGGTATAGTGCTCCATGCGCCTAGGGGTCCCTTTTATAGCCCCAAGGCAGCTAGGAGCCGTTGGAGATCAACTTGGAAGGCAATTCCTGCCTTCTGTCGAGTGGCGCACCGGACAGTCCGGTGTGCCACCGGACAGGTCCTGTAGTTGTCCGGTGCGCAATCTCTTTCCTTTTCTGGCGAAGCCGACCATTGGATCTTCAGATCTGTTGGCGCACCGGACATTGTTCGGTGCACACCGGACAGTCCGGTGCAACCTTTTGGCTGTTGGCTTCGCCACATGTCGCCCGTTGATCGTGCAAGCGACCGTTGGCCGCGAGCGCCGTTGGCTCACCGGACAGTCTGATGAATTTTAGCCGCGGTGCTTTATTCGTTTCCCGAGAGCGACGAGTTCGTCGTCGAAGACTTGGGCGCGGGCGCTGATAACGCACCGGACAATCCGGTGCACCACCGTACAGTCCGGTGATTTTTAGCAAAGTCGCTCGGTCGATTCCCGAGAGGAGCCAGTTCACCTTGAGCCAGCCTACACCACCAGACAGTCCAGTGTGCCATGCTCGAGCTAGTTTTGGCTGTACAGAACCATCTTTTCCAACTCCTTTCTTCTTTTCATGACACTGTTTCTAGCACTTAGATAAACGTGTTAGCATTCAAAACAATTCACTAAGTCTAGAAACATGCCTTGTTCTTTGATTTATGCTACTCACTCATTTAGCACATAAGAACTCAATCAATATGTGTTGGACATCTAATCACCAAAACACTTATAGAAATGGCCCAAGGGCACATTTCCCTTTCACAAATTCTCAAGCAAAGGAAAGGGAAGGACTATAAACCCTGCTCCAAGAGGGTTTGCTACAGGTGTGGTAAGTCCGGTCACTTTATTGCTAAATGTCCATATACAAGTGACAATGATAGCGACGACGACAAGAAAGGGAAGAAGAAGATGGAGAAGAAAAGATATTACAACAAGAAGGGTGGCTGGCACACATGGGGCGGGAATGGGACTCTGACGGGAGCTCCACCGACTCCTCCTCCAACGAGGACGCCGCAAACATCGCCATCAATAAGGGCCTTCTCTTCCCCAACGTCGTCCACAAATGCCTAATTGCTAAGGACGGCAAAAAGAAGAAGGTACATTCTAGAGATACCCCCAAATATACTACATCCGATGATGAGGGTAGCTCTAGTGATAATGAAGATGATTTAACTTCTCTTTTTGCTAACCTTACCAAGGACCAAAAGAAAAAGATAAATGAATTAATAGAAACCATTAACAAGAAGGATGATCTCTTGGAATGCCAAGAGGACTTGCTCGTTAAGGAAAATAAAAAAATTGTTAAGTTGAAAAATTCTTATGCTCTAGAGGTAGAAAATTGTGAAAATTTATCTAAAGAGCTTGATATTTGCAATGATTCAATTTCCTGTCTTAGAAGTGAAAATGTTAGTTTAAATGCTAAGATAGAAGAACTGAATACTTGCAATGTTTCTACATCTACTATTGAGCATGTCACCATTTGCGCTAGATGTAGAGATGTTAATGCTGATGCTATGGATGATCACCTTGCTATAATTAAAGAACAAAATGATCACATAGCTAAGTTAAATGCTAAAATTGCCGACATGAATTAGAAAATGAAAAATTTAAATTTACTCGAAGCATGCTTTATAATGGGAGACACCCTGGCAACATTGGCTTCCAACAAGGGAGCCAAAGCAACATCAAGCTTAATACCCCCAAGAACAGACTCTCTAATTTTGTTAAGGGTAAGGCTCCCATTGTTCAGGATAGAGAGGGTTACATTTTATATCCTAAGAACTATCCTGAGCACAAAATTAGGAAAATTCATGCTAGAAAACCTCATATTGTTTCTCATTATGCTTATAAGTATAGTAATGAGGCATCTAGTTATATGCATTCAACTCATATCAAAATGCCTAAAAAGAAAATTGCTACTTCATCAAATGAACATTGCATTTCATTTAAGACTTTTGATGCATCTTTTGTGCTAACTAACAAATCAGGCAAAGTAGTGCCCAATATGTTAGGGGCAAACACAAGAGTCCCAAGACTTGTGTTTAGGTACGCAAGGTGCTTGTTTCTAATGTTAAAGGACCTAAGACCGTTTATGTAACACCCTGATTTTGGGGGTATAAAATTTCTTTCTAATGATCACCCAAAATCATGTGTTACTCTTCCTTTTCTCACTCTAGGTTCTCTCTCTCTAGATTCTTTCACCCTTTTTCCTTTTGATTAGAAATAGCTTAAACTAGTGGAGGTTAATTATTTATTTTTGCCAAAATATTGCGGGTCATGACATGTTGCATCATGTCGAGCTTAAAATATTCTTTGAAGTGTTGCATATGTTTGAATTTATTTGAATTTGAAACCTAGTTTGAATTTGGAATTTAAAACCCTAGAGAAGAGAAATAGAAAAAAAATTAGAAAATCCAGGGAAAAAGAAAAGGCCATTTCGGCCCGAACCAGCCCACCAGGCCCAGTCCCGCGCGCGCGCCTGCCGCCCCTGATAGGCAGACCCTGCCTGTCGGCGCCAGTCTTCCACGCGCGCTCACTCTCTCGCTCCCTGCCCGTTGGGGCCGATCTGTTGGCGCCAGTTTCCTTCGTCTGCGCGCTCCATTTCTCTCTCTGTCTCGCGGGCCTAGATTGCCAGCCGTCAAGCCGTAGCCCCACGTGCCCCTTTCCTCTCTCTCTGCACCATGGGCCAGCCCTGTCAGCACCGCCCCCCTCCGCGCTCACCATGGACCGGCGCGTGCGCACTCGCGCACGTGGCCGAATTTCTCGGCCACGACGCCTACCCACGTGCCCAGCTCCCTTCTTAGAGCCCTGCCAGTGCCCCGCGCACACCCCTCACCTCAGTTCGCACACCCTCGCCCTCTCTCGCGCTCTATCCTCGCCGCCGGACGTCGTCAGAGACCCACACCCGCGTTCCCGGCCATCCAGCTCGCTGGAGACTTCCCTAAGCCTCCCGAGCTCTGCCCCGAGGTGAGACACACGTCCATGTGCACAATTTCCCCTATTGCGCCCTGTGTTCAGTCAATTTCACCTTCGCCGGTGCTCGGCCGCGGTGGTCCGCCGTGCTCGCGCGGTGGCCGGCCGATTCAGCCTAGTCTAGTTCACCGTAGTAGGTCCCTGTGTCACCCCTGCCTCTACTGAAGCTAGCCAAGGCCTTAGTGAGAGCACCTAGAGGAGGGGGTGAATAGGTGATCCTATAAAAAACAAACACTAATAGCCACAAAACTTAGTTATAAGTGTTAGTACGGCTAAGTAGCTTGAAGCGAGCTCTTGCGAACACAAATAATCATAGAGAGAAGCAACAAAAGAGACACGCGATTTTATCCCGTGGGTCGGCCAAGTAACACTTGCCTACTTCCACGTTGTGGCGTCCCAATAGATGAGGGTTGCACTCAACCCCTTTCAAGTGATCCAATGATCAACTTGAATACCACGGCTTTCTTGCTTATAGTCTTCTTCCCGTTTGCGAGGAATCTCCACAAGTTGGAGCCTCTCGCCCTTACAAGATTGATCACAAAGAACACACAAGAGTAAGGTTGGGAAGAGCAACACACACAAGACTCAAATACGCAGCACAACCATGCACACAAGTCACGACTTGAGCTCGAAATGCAACACACGGAGTTCACAACTCAAATGGAGCTCAAAACGCTAACACAAAGAATCAAATGCATGAAGTTGGAGTCCTGGAGTCTTAGGATGCTTAGTGAATGCTTGGGTGACTCCTCCATGCACCTAGGGGCCCCTTTTATAGTCCCAAGGCAGCTAGGAGCCGTTGGAGGCACACTTGGAAGGCCATCCTTGCCTTCTGTCGTGTGGCGCACCGGACAGCTACTGTAGCCTGTCTGGTGCGCGATCTCCTTCCTTTTCTGGCGCATCCGACCGTTGTAACTCCTGGTCCATTGGCGCACCGGACACTGTTCGGTGCACACGCGTCGCGCGAAGATTGCGTGGCCAGCCGTTGGCGCTGGCGACCGTTGGCTCACCGGACTGTTCGGTGCACCACCAGACAGTCCGGTGAATTATAACCATACGTCGCTGATCCTTTCCCGAGAGCGATGAGTTCACCGCGGACGACTCACCGGACAGTCCAGTGCACCACCGGACAGTCCGGTGAATTATAGCCGTACGCCGTCGTTGTCGGTGTTTTGGGTCCGACCGCACACCCGGGGTTGCCCCTCAAGGTGTTTTAGGAGTAGGACGGTGTCGTCGACTGTAGCTAAATGGTTCGTGCCAGATGCACGAGGAACGATGGACAGTGTTTACAGGTTCGGGCCGCTTTGAGATGCGTAACACCCTACGTCCTGGCGAGTATGCGTTATGTAATGGGTTACAAAGGAGTTCCCTAAAGCTAGAACATAGAGAGCTAGGGTGGATGGCTGAGTAGTGGGATCGATCGTCTCGAAGGGGTGCCCCCTAGGCCTTATATATTCGACCGTGAGGCAATACAAGCGGATATGATAACAATGTGCACCTAAAAGATAGTGAAATGTTTGAGCCTATCTTCCTATGATTTTGCCGACTTATCCTCGCCTGGTTCTGTTGTACGGGGCTCCAGCGTAGGAAAGTCAGATCTTCTGTTGTGGTCACTTGCTCGACGTGGTGGAGCCATCCGGGCTTGCACCGACCTGGCCTTACGTCGATCTTCTTTACTGATTGTTCCTCCCCAGGCCCATGAAGGAGTGACCTTACGATCTATCGGGCCCTTGGGCTTTTCGTGAGGTCTTTTATCCTTCTAGTTGACCCGGGGGATATCCGTCCCCCACAAGCCCCCTATCTTTGGGTTGATTTTGAGATAATCGGCCCAAAGATCTTAGGTCCAGTGTGCGGGCTTCATTTACGATAAGAAATGCTTCTCAGGCAGTTCGGTAAAAACGATTTCTTACTGTCTCCTTCTCCTTTGATCACTTGAAAACTAAAGCTTTGTCTCACACTTATGCCTTGGAGGTCGGCATTTCGTATTGTAGGATCCTGAACTTCATTGGGTACACCGAAGGTGCACCCAATGGGTGTAGCCCCCGAGCTTCGAGTGGATTTTGAAAAATAATCTACTCGAAGGTCTTCATCAGAAATCATTTTTACTTTCCTCTTGCACTTTGGTTGGAGGTTAGCCTTGTCTTTAATCTTGCCTTATGCCTTAGAAGTTGGCATTGTCTTGACTTGAAGTAGTGATTCATTGGGTGCACCGAAGGTGCACCCAATGGGTGTAGCCCCCGAGCTTTGAGTGGATTTTTGAAAACAATCCTCTCGAAGGTCTTTATTTCGTGTCCTTTTGCCGAGAGTCATATTTTATTTTTTCGAATGCTTTAGAAGTCAGCATTATGTCATCGATATTATGCTTTAGAGGTCAGCATGTGTTTTGTCTTCTGCAGCCAAGCTCGTGATCCGCCCATATCTTGCTAGGTGGTGCAATTTATTTGCTCTACAACTGATTGGACATTTGATGGATGTTCCCTGGCTAGTCTTCACGTCGCTTCTGTTGGTCAGATTTTGTACTTCACCAGCTATATTTGGCTTTCCTTTGATCCTTACTGATATCTCATTTTTGTCTTGAGGTATTCATTGCATGCCCTGCACAGATGTGACAGTTTTGAAAAATATGCTGATAATTCCTGGGTGTCCCCCCCAATGGGTGTGGGCAAGGGACGGCTTGGTACGCTGAATGTTTTAGCCGGCTGCTTCTGAGTAGTAATGTGATGTGACGACGGGTGTAATCATATCGCCCACGCGGTTGACTGGAGTCCCAATGGGTGTTGCGTTGCGTGAAACGGCATTAGCTGTCTGATGTATCTTCAGACGGGTTGAAGTGTATATTGAATATTTTGTGACTGTTCAGTGACCGTGGTAGGAGGTGAGCGGTTGCCTTCTTCTTCTATAAATAGTGCCTCTGCCTCTTTGGTTTTTTCACATCTCTTGTTGTTCTCCGTTGCTTGCTTTCTTCCTCTCCTTCCATTTCCACCATGGGCAAGAGCAATAAGCGCAAGCGTGAGCCGACTCCTCCCTCGGAGGATTTCGGCGACTCGGAATACTCGGAGGAGGAGTTCTCCTCCGAGTCCGAGGGGACTCCGGCTCCCGTCTCTCCCCCAGCGTCGTCTGACGACTCAGACGACTCACAGGGGCTGGCCACGAAGGTCTGGACTTATATCCGGGCCGTCAAGCGCTCCGGGCTCGCGGGCTCGGATGAGTCGGAGTACTCCTCGGACGAGGAGGACTCGTCCGAGGAGGATGGTGGCGGCGAAGACGACGATGACGACGACGACGACAGAGGCGATGGCGGCGATGATGGTGACGGCGGCGGCAAGGGCGGCAACGGCGGCAGCAAGGGCGGTGACGGCAGCAGCAGCAGGGGCGGCAACGACGGCGGCAGCAGGGGCGGCAACTGCGGCAGCAGCAGCAAGGGCAGCAACAGGGCCAGTGGCTAGATGCCACTGGTTCTTTGATATTAGTATAGATTAGAAGTAGTATAGTGAAATAATGTAGTAGTAGTTAGTAGTAGAATGTAGTATAGTAGTGGTATAAATGTAGTGTAGTAGTAGAATGTAGTATAGTAGTGGTAGAAATGTAGTGTAGTAGTAGAATGTAGTATAGTAGTAGCAATAGGGAAATATCAACTCATAATGAGTTGATTTGTAATATCTGAAACTTCCCTTAATGAAGGATGCTGTTCTTCTGTCTATTGTGTTTGTGGCATAACTTAGAGTTCTTGAATCATTCCTCCGCCCGCCTTGTTTGCGAAGTTGATTCCTTTGGAATAGTAATTAAATAACTCAGGCATCGTATCGACACTTTTAGGGGTGATGGCCGAGCTATTATTGTCAACATTTACGCATTTGAAATGGCGTCCAAGTGATAACGAAGCCATGTCAGCGTCGGAATGACTGATGATCGAGTCGACGCTTTTAGAGGTAACGGCCGAGTGACTTATGACGACGTCAGCGTTTTAGAGATAACCGCCGAGCGACTGAAGACAACGTCGGCGTTTTAGAGGTAACTTCCGAGTGACCTGAAGACGACGTCGGAGTTTTGGAGATAACTGCCGAACGACTGGTGGTAACATCGGTGTTTTAGAAATAACAGCCGACTTAGAATGGGCTGCGTCGGCCACTTTGAGGACAATAGCCGAGTGATGATGTGGCATACTGGTGTTTTAGAAGTAACCGCCGAGTGATGACATGGCACGCCGGCGTTTTTAGAAGTAACTGTCGGGTGACTGGGCGCTTTTTGGAAATGGTATCTGACTCAGGAATATCCCATAAGTGCTGCGCTTTCTGCCGCCTCTGCTTTCCGCGCCCTAGTTCTTGCTTTCCTGCCTTCAGATCCTTTCTGTCCTTTTGAAATTCGGCTCCCGTTCGGTTTGCTGGTGGAATTGATATGGCGCCTAAGCAAAAAGCCTCGAGTTCATCTGCTGCGGTGATTCCCCCTATCGACCCCAACAGCCAGTTGCCCTTCGCAGGTAACCACATGTCTGTTGTTTCTGCACCCGACCTACTCCACCTCGTGTCCATCGGGGTTCTTCCTCCAAAGGAGCTCTGTTCTTGGCGGATTTGCCACGGGGTCATTGTCCCAACAGAGGATACCCACGAATCTGTGATTTATGTTCCTTTTCTTCTCCGCGGTCTCGCTCTTCCTATTTCTCCCTTTTTCCGCGGCCTCCTTGATTTCTATCGTCTTAACTTGACCCATCTGAATCCCAATTCCATTCTGCAAATTTCCATTTTCGTTCATTTATGTGAAGCTTTTCTTGGCATGCTGCCACATTTTGGATTGTGGAAGTACTTGTATCACTGTCGCCCTGGGATGGCCGGGGGGCAGCATCAGCTGGTTGGGGGTGCTAGTTTGAAGATGCGCCATGGGAGGAAGACTGAATATCTTGAAATCCCTCTCAAGGATAGTATCAAGGGATGGCGCTTGGAATGGTTTATTGTTGAGAACCACGGAAAATCTCTCCCCCCATGGTCAGGGAGACAGCCGGATGTTCGCACTCCGAGTTGGACCGAGTCTCCTACAGACCAGGAGGTGGCTGAGGCAGGGGCTTTGCTGGCTGAAGTTGGACTGCTAAAGGAGAGGGGTTTGACTGCAGAGGCTGTGGTTGCTGATTTTGTTTTCAAAAACATCCAACCGTTGAAGGATAGGGCATACCCAGCCTACTTGTACCGAGGTTTAGCTGACTCGACCCGGGTCACCAATAGAAGAATTCCCGCTGTAGACTTGGTGAGCCAGCTTGAAATGATACTTAGAGGTAAGGTGTCCAATGTTGGTACCCCTATCGCATACTTGGCCTAGAGCCTGCCTCCTTCCAAGGCTTTTACCCATTTTGTGTCGAATCCTCCAGTTACTGACAGCAGTTTGGACCTTAGAGTACGACCCTCTGCCGAAGAAGTTAGTGCTTTGGTTGCTTCGATTGGAGAAATTCCCGATGATGAACGACAAGTCCACTTTGAGGTGCCTTTGGATCCTAGTGATGCAGAAATAAATGCTATGCTTGATATGCTGGCTGAAGACTCTTCTGATGCTGCTCTTGCTGGGACATTGGCAGTGGTGCCTCTCCCGGAAGCTGGTACAACCTTGGATGTTCAGAGGCCTGTCAGTGTTCGCCCGAGACGTCCTTGCCGAGCCAATCAACTTGATCCTTCTGCTGATGAGCAGAAAAAGAAAAAGAGACGTCTTCGGCGAGTATCTAGTTTGGATCGGGATGCTGGTCCTTCGGTTCCTGCTGCTGAGGAAGTTCCCGTTCCTGAGTTTACTGACGCTGACCCCAATGGGTGTGCTCCATCTGTTGCTGACCCCAATGGGTGTGCTTCATCTGTCGCTAATCCCAATGGGGGTGTTACCTGTGTTGCTGATGAAAACAACATGGAGGAAGAGAATGAGGTCCCTCTGATTCGGAAGAACAGTTGGCAGTATGTCGCCAGTGGGGAAAGTAGTGGAGTTCCTTCTCCTGCTTTGTCTGCCCTCATTGGTCTACAAGAATTGTCCCTGGCGAACTTTGATCAGACTCTTGAAGATATGGTTCCAGAGGATCTGTTATCAGAGCCAGCGGATGATGGTGTGACGGAGGTTTGTGCTGATGTGCCCGACGCTGGGTTGGGGTCATCCCGCGCAGCGTCCCGCACCTCATCGACTTTAGAGCGCGGTCTTGAGGGTCAGGAGACTGACTTGGATCGTCTTGGTCTTATGGAAGTAACTGAGGGGCCTTCAGCCTTAGAGGTGGCTGCCGCAGAGAACTTGACCCTCAGGGATGGTGTTAACGCTTACCCAGCCCCCGAGGGTGTTGCCGGGGATAAATTGGCTCAGGTGGGCAGCGCGAGTCACGACCCAGCCCCCGAGGGTGTTGCCGGGGATAATCCGGCTCAAGTGGGTAGCGCAAGCCATAACCCAGCCCCCGAGGGTGTCCGAGCGGGATCTCCCTCTTGTACTTCCATGGATGTTCACGTCGGATCTCCTTCACGTTCTGGTTGCATGGTGGTGGCCCAAGTTTCTAGTCAGGGAGTCGCTTTAGAGGCTAGCGTTCCCACTGACCATGTTTTGAGCTCTGTTGACGGTACGGAGTTGATCCCTGCTGGTTCATTGCAAGCTGCTTTGGGTGGCGACCTTGTGCCAGCCATCAATTGATTTCTCACGATCTGGGAGTCTCCTCGTTCTTCTCCAACCTCCAGGTACTGTGCCATATTCGAGTTTGACCTTTACACCTGACGAATCACTGTCTTTGCACTCGTTTGCTATCGTTATCAGGCACTAGTGGATGAGATGGCTAGTCAGCTGAAATCTCAGGGTGCTTCTGTTCCGGAAAGAGCTTCGTCGCTGGCCCACTGGAATCCGGTGCTGCTTCAACAGTGTGTCTCTGACTTAGAGGCGGCGAATGCTGGTTGGTGCCTTTCTGCTTCCCCTCGTCTACCTTGTTAAACTGCTTCTCAATTTGACTCTTTCGTTTGATTGTTTCTTCACTAGATATGACTCGGCGGTTTTCTGTTCTTGGAGAGAAACATTCTCAAAGTCAAGCTGAGTTGGTCCGGCGATGCTCCGATTTTGAGGAAAGGTACTCCCAGGGCCAGACTGAGCTGGCCCAGGTCTCTGATGCCCTGAATGATGCTAATATGCTGAATTCTACTCTTCGCGCTCAGCTTGATTCTGAAAAGGTGATTTATGAATCTGCGTCTTGTGTTGCTGTGCTCTTATTGCCTGCTTGATGTTTAAAAAGGCTGATTCTTGTTTGCAGGAAGAAAAGCGCGCCCTTGTTGCCTCCCGTGACAATCTTGACAGGCTATATCGTGACTCTAGCAACTCGTTGACCATCTTGGAAAGGAGTCATCGCTTCACCATGGAGGAGTTAGACAATCTTCGCTGTAGGCTGCAGGAATCCACGGATGACGTGATCCGTCTCAGGCAGTTGATATCGGCTAAGGATGCTGCTATCAAGGAACTGCGCGCTTCTAAGAAGTCCATCGCCCAGGAGCTGGAGGCCGCTCAGTTGGCTGCCAAAGTTGCTGAAGAAACTTCCATTACTCTGAGGGCCCAGCGCGACAGAGCCATGGATAAAGCCATCCGCGCGGGGCGAATCTTGATGAGGAGACCCGGCGTGGTTGTCCCTGATGATATAAGGGCTGACGTGAACGCTGCTCCTGATTCCTCAAGTCGCCCTTGTTCGTCGGTTGCTCCTGAGAAAGACATTGCAAAATAGAGAAATATTTGCGTGCTTTGAGCGCGCGGTTATCACGATCGGATATTTTGTTAGAAGACTTCAGTTCGGTATTTGAATGATATTGTTGCTCTCCTGTTGTTTTAGAATTCGGCAGTACGTAAATTCGCTAGAGTAAAATGTTGTGTGATGATTTTGAAACTTGTCTACGGGATATAGAGGTCACCCCTATTTATGAGTAATCGTAAGCATGTGAGATCGCCTTAAGTCGCTGCTGACTTAAATCGATTGCTTCTGTCAATAGGGCATAGTGGTCATCCCGAGGTAAGTAGGCGTGAGCATGTTGCACCGTTTTAAGCCGTTGCCGACTTAAGCCGATTGCTCCGTTAGCAGGGCATAGTGGTCACCCCGAGTTAAGTAAGCGTGAGCATGTTGCACCGTTTTAAGCCGTTGCCAACTTAAGCCGATTGCTCCATTAGCAGGGCATAGTGGTCACCCTGAGTTAAGTAAGCGTGAGCATGTTGCACCGTTTTGAGTCGTTGCCGACTTAAGTCGATTGCTCCGTTAGCAGGGCATAGTGGTCACCCCGAGTTAAGTAAGCGCGAGCATGTTGCACCATTTTAAGTCGTTGCCGACTTAAGCCGATTGCTCTGTTAGCAGGGCATAGTGGTCACCCCGAGTTAAGTAAGCGTGAGCATGTTGCACCGTTTTAAGCCGTTGCCGACTTAAGCCGATTGCTCCGTTAGCAGGGCATAGTGGTCACCCCGCGCTAAATAAGAATGCTAGTCAATCATGAACAAACTGAGTATTCTTGAAGCCTTTCTTTATTGATGACATATTTCCCGCTTTACAGAGTACATTATCGTCCTGATAGCTTTTGAAATACGACTAGGGGTAAAACTTCCTGAGGTGCTCGATATTCCAGGAGTTCCCAATTTCTGTGCCGTCCATTTGAGTTAGGCGATATGATCCCGGTCGAGTGACTTCTGCTACTATGAATGGTCCTTCCCATGAGGGCGACAATTTGTGTCGTCCCTCCCCCGTTAGAATTCGGCAGAGGATGAGATCTCCCACTGAAAAGGCTCGTTGTCGCACGGCTTTGTCGTGATAGCGTCTTAGAGTTTGCTGGTATCGTGCTGATTGAATTACTATGTTCAGCCGTTCTTCTTCGAGTACATCAATGTCCTCCAGCCTAGTAGCTTCGGCTTCCGCTATGCTTCCGAAGATCAACCTCGGTGCCCCAAACTTGAGATCAGCGGGTAGCACTGCCTCTGACCCATAGACCATGAAGAAAGGGGTGTTTCCATGTAGAGCTCGGCTAGGTTGGGTTCTCAGGCTCCAAACGACGTAGGGCAATTCCCTTATCCATTTTCCTGCGAACTTTTCATTTTTATCGAAGACCTTTTTTCTGAGTGCCTCCAATATCATCCCATTATCTCGTCCAACCTGCCCGTTGGCTCTTGGGTGCGCTACTGAAGCATACTTGATCTGAATGCCTTTTTGCTCACAGAAATCGAAGAACTCTGAACTTGTGAAGTTGGATCCTAGGTCAGTTATGATGTTGTTCGGTATCCCGAACCTGAATATTATGTCTTGTATGAATTCCACGGCCTTGGCTGAGGTTAAAGAAGCAATGGGTTTGAACTCTATCCATTAAGTGAATTTGTCGATTGCTACCAGTACATGAGTGTATCCTCCTTGAGCTTTCTTGAAGGGTCCAATCATATCCAGTCCCCAGCATGCGAAGGGCCAAGTTACTGGTATGGTCTGCAGTTGCTGTGCTGGTAGATGTTGTTGCTTTGACAAGTACTGGCAAGCTTCGCACCTCTGAACTAACTCAGCTGCGTCACTTTTCGCTGTTGGCCAATAGAATCCTGACCTGAAGACCTTCCCGACTAGCGTTTTGGATGCTGCGTGTATTCCACATTGCCCGGCGTGAACCTCCTCTAGAAGTCGCTTCCCAGTGGATGGGAGAATGCACTTCATGAGGACGCCTGATGCACCCCTTCTGTATAATGTTTCCCCAATGAGTGTGTAGTGAGCTGACTGTCTAGCGATGTGCTCGGCTGCATTTTTGTCATCTGGTTCCTCTTCATTCTTTATATACCTGGTGATCGGCTTTCTCCAGTCATCAGAGTCTGATTCTGGTTGATTTACAATATTACACTCTTCTGCCTGGTCCATTGAGATGCTCGGTTGTGGTATTTCTTGCACAAAGACTCCAGGTGGGACCTGAGTTCGACTGGACCCTAGCTTGGACAGTACATCGGTCGCCGTGTTCCGATCTCCTTCTACGTGATGAAATTCCAGACCTTCAAATTTATCTTCTAGTTTTCGGATGGCAACGCAGTACTTTCCCATTGAATCACTTGAACAATCCCATTCTTTGTTTATCTGGCTTATGACCACCAACGAATCTCCGTACACCATTAGTCTCTTGATGCCTAATGATATAGCGATGTTCAGTCCATGGATTAGAGCTTCGTACTCGGCTGCATTGTTAGAAGCTGGAAATAGCAGCTGGAGGGCATATTTGAGGTGCTCGCCTCCAGGTGCGGTGAAGAGAATTCCCGCGCCTGCTCCCTGCAGCCTCAGCGAGCCATCAAAATACATCCGCCATACTTCTGCAGTTTCAGGGTTGTCTGGTACTTGTTGTTCAGTCCATTCTGATACGAAGTCAACCAGCGCTTGAGTTTTGATGGCGGTGCGAGGTCGAAATTCGATGTCATGAGATCCCAGTTCACAGGCCCACTTGGCTATTCGGCCAATGGCTTCCTTGTTGTGAAGGATATCCCCTATCGGAAAACCAGTGACTACTATGACTTTGTGGTCGTCAAAGTAGTGACGTAGCTTGCGGGCAGTTAGAAGTACTGCATACAATAGTTTCTGAACTTGAGGATACTTTTTCTTTGAGGGGCCCAGAACTTCACTGATGAAATAAACAGGATGTTGCACTGGGTAGGCATGTCCTTCTTCAGCTCGCTCGACTACCAATGTGGTGCTTACCACGTGAGTCGTGCAAGAGATATACAGCAACAGATCTTCAGCGGGTTGAGTCGGCGTGGCTCGCCGTGGCGGCTTCAATACTGGCGGCGTTGTCAAGAATTTTTTCAGTGCATCTAGGGCTTCCTGTGCTTCTGAAGTCCACTGAAACTTGTCCACTTTCTTGAGTAGCTTGTAAAATGGTAAACCTTTTTCTCCCAGCCTGGATATAAATCTGCTCAAAGCTGCCATGCATCCGGTAAGTCGCTGAACCTTCTTTTGTGATCGCGGTGCCTCCATTTTCATGATAGCTTCAATCTTATCCGGATTAGCTTCAATTCCCCGGTGGCTGACAATAAATCTGAGTAGCTTTCTTGCTGGTACCCCAAAGACACATTTTTCGGGATTAAGTTTCCATTGATATCGCCGCAGACTGTTGAAAACCAATTGTAAGTCTTCGATGAAGTTTTCCGAGTTCTTCGTTTTGATTACCACATCATCTACGTAGGCTTCCACACGCTTGCCCCAGTGATCGGCTAAGCATGTTTGAATGGCTCTCTGATAAGTCGCTCCAGCGTTTTTGAGGCCAAACGCCATGGAGGTATAGCAGAAAGCACCGAATGGAGTGATGAACGCTGTTTTTTCCTCGTCTTCCTTTGCCAAACTAATCTGATGGTATCCGGAATAGCAGTCCAAGAAAGACAGCACAGAACATCCAGCGGTGGAGTCTACCACCTGATCTATCCTAGGGAGCCCGAAGGGATCCTTTGGACAATGTTTGTTGAGATCCGTATAGTCGACGCACATGCGCCAATCCACTCTATTCTTTTTTAGTACAAGAATAGGGTTGGCTAACCACTCAGGATGTAACACTTCTCTAATGAACCCAGCCACGACCAAGCGGGCTAGCTCAGCGCGAATGGCCTCTCTCTTGTCGGGCGTGAAACGACGTAGTTTTTGCCGGATCGGCCTTGCCTGGGGATAGACCTTCAGTTTGTGCTCGGCCAGTTCTCTCGGGACTCCCGGCATATCCGCAGGTTGCCACGCGAATATGTCTCGGTTATCTTGCAGAAACTGGACGAGCGCGCCTTCCTATTTATCGTCCAGGCTAGAGCTGATGATGGCAGTCTTGCACTCATCAGCGAACCCAAGGTTGATCCTTTTAGTTTCTTCAATCGGCCGCATAGAGGCCGCAGCTTGAGCTTCATTCGTCGGTGCGGCAAGGTCTTCCTCAGGCTTAGAGTTCGCCTGCGTTGAAGAAGTTGCCGACGGTTTGGTGGTGAGGGCCGCCTGGATGGCTACTCGGAAACACTCTGCTGCGCCTTGGAAGTCAGCGCGCACAGTTATGATTCCTTGCGGTCCCGGTATCTTCAATATCATGTACGTGTAATGCGGAATGGCCATGAATTTTGCTAATCCCGGCCTCCCGATGATGGCGTTGTACCCGCAGTCGAAGTTCGCCACTTCGAACCTCAGGAACTCTGTTTTGTAGTTCTCCGGAGTTCCGAAGGTGACGGGCATGTAGATGTGGCCCAGCGGGTATTCCCCTTCAGTCGGCACGGTGCCGAAGAAAGGAGTGTCTGACTCGTGGAGCTCTTTGAGGCGAACTCCCAAGCCTTGGATTGTCCGAGGGAAGGTGACGTTGATGCTGCTCCCCCCGTCCACTAACACCTTCTTCACCCTGCTCTCTCAGATCACCGGATCGACGAGGAGCGGCTATTTGCCTGGGTGGTCGAAGTTGAACCATTGATCTGCCCGAGTGAAGGTGATCGGGTGCTCAACCCATCAGTACGGAGCGGGAGGACCGGTGGTCGCCATCAATATCTGGCGATCGTTGAGATTTTGTTGTCTTCTGTTCTCCTGTGATCCGTGCCCGCCAAAGATAACGTTGACCTCCCTGTCAACGCGCGGGAAGGCTCCTCCTCCTCCCTCCTCCTGCCGTTGGGGTTGTCGTGGTTCTTCTGGTCCTCCCCGCGGCGGAGGAGGAGGTAGAGGTTGGAAGGGTCGGCCGTGTCCGATGGAGTGCTTGAAGTCCCTGCAATTCCGAAGAGTGTGGCGCATGTCCTTGTGGTACGGGCACTGGGCGTCGAGGATGTCGTCCAGCGTGCGCTCGCCTCCACGGGGTCCTCCCCGGGCACGAGAGGCAGGTGGTCCGGCGGCGTGCACTTCTTCGCGCGGTCTCTTCTCCCAGCGTTTGTCAGGTTGCTGGTTCATGTCGCGTCGTGGTGCTGCCGGTGTGGGCTTTGCTCCCCCGATGAGGTCTTGAGCTCGCTCGTTGGCAGTGATGTAGAGGTCGGCTTCCCAGAACAGCTGTTCGGAGGTAGTTGGCGCCTTCTGCAATATGGCTCGGACGAAGGCCGAGTCATTGGATCCTCTGTAGAAGTCCTCGATCACGGCCGCCTCCGTGACCTCGGGGATACGATTTCTCATGGTCTGGAACCTTTTGAGGTACGAACGGAGAGTTTCGTCCCCCAGGCACTTGATGGATTTGAGGTCCCATGGTTGCGCTGGTTTGTCGGAGAGGGACTGAAAGTTGGCGGTGAAGCGTCGACTGAAGTCGCTCCAGTCGTCGATGCAGTGTCGGGGTAGATGTCACAGCCATTGTAGTGTGTCTTGCCCGAGGACAATGGGTAAGTACGCAGTCATCACGTCCTCGGACGCTCCGGCGGCTCGAGCGGCGGTGGTGTAGACGGCCAGCCAACCTCCTGGATCCTGCTTAGGTTCATATTTGTCGACATTGGATACCTTGAAGTTAGGGGGCCACTGAATGGCCTTAAGGCGTGGAGTGAGGGCAGACACTCCACACGTGTCCTCCTGTCGTCGGGGATGATGTCTATCCCGGGGAGGGGAGTAGTTGTTGTGGTTCCTCGGCCATCCCTGAGTAGTACCGCCAGTCAAGGCCGTCGTTGACTTGGTTCTAGTGGCCTGACTCCGAGCTGGGATGCCATGATCCCTGTCGTACTCCTCCCGGCGACGGATCTCGTTCTCATGTCGTCGTTCACGTGAAGCATTGATGGAGCTTCGCGCGTCTCGGCGACTGTTGATGGTGTGTCGTAGATCGTTCGGCGGATGAGCGAGAGGTAGAAGATGGTTGGCTGCTTGGGTGAACAATCGTCAATAGCCCTCGGCGTCGGGAGTCCTAGGGAGTCCATCAGCTATCCGAGCTAGTACTCCTCCAACTTCACTCGGCGTGTTCATGGCTCGGGCGAAGTCGGGATTCAGGTTACGCTCGAAAAGTGGATTTTCCCGGCGTTGTCTCGCATCCTGCTCGGCTTGTTCCTGAACTCGTCGGCGATCGCGTCGTCTAGAGTTCCTTCGTTCTCTGAAGACGCGTTCCTCCGGAGTTTCTCCTATCTCTGAGACCTCGTCCCACGAGACAGGCTGCTCTGGGTCCCGCTCTCCGGCTTGGTGATGTCGCCAGATGTTTTGGCGCCGATTTCTTCGTCGGCGAGACTCCCGCTGAGGTGGTTCCTCTCCGGGCGTGGTCGGCTCGTCGTCGGAGACGGGGGGCGACTCCACTCTCCCGATGAAAAGAACGTCGGGGTAGAATGGCACGGCTGTCGTGGCGATCTTCTTTCTGTTCTCCTTTGAGGGCGGAGGCACGGAAGGAACGACTTGCTTCCTCTCGGTCTCTTTCTTCCTTGCGATTCTTGTCCATTCTTTCGTCGGGGAAGTAGACAGTGGAGTTCTCCGGGTCAGCGGGCCCTCGGCCCCTGGCTTGCTGAAGGCGATCTTTTTTAGGAGCGCTGGAGGTTGCATTTTTTCTTTCCCTACTCCGATATTCTCGGAGTTCGTTGGAGGAAACTTCTTTTTTGGCGGATCCGCAATGCGATGTAGAGTTCCTTCTTCGTCTGCCACGGATGAGATTGTTCCAAAGCAGAACACAGACCCAAGGCGGAGGGTGATCTTCCTGTGGAAGGTGACGGCCATTGAGCTAGCTTAGATCGTCGACACACCCCCTACCTGGCGCGCCAGCTGTCGGTGTTTTGGGTCCGACCGCACACCCGGGGTTGCCCCTCAACGTGTTTTAGGAGTAGGACGGTGTCGCCGACTGTAGCTAAATGGTTCATGCCAGATGCACGAGGAACGATGGACCGTGTTTACAGGTTCGGGCCGCTTTGAGATGCGTAACACCCTACGTCCTGGCGAGTATGCGTTATGTAATGGGTTACAAAGGAGTTCCCTAAAGCTAGAACGTAGAGAGCTGGGGTGGATGGCTGAGTAGTGGGATCGATCGTCTCGAAGGGGTGCCCCCTAGGCCTTATATATTCGACCGTGAGGCAATACAAGCGGATATGATAACAATGTGCACCTAAAAGATAGTGAACTGTTTGAGCCTATCTTCCTATGATTTTGCCGACTTATCCTCGCCTGGTTCTGTTGTACGGGGCTCCAGCGCGGGAAAGTCGGATCTTCTGTTGTGGTCACTTGCTCGACGTGGTGGAGCCATCCGGGCTTGCACCGACCCGGCCTTACGTTGATCTTCTTTACTGATTGTTCCTCCCCAGGCCCATGAAGGAGTGACCTTACGATCTATCGGGCCCTTGGGCTTTTCGTGAGGTCTTTTATCCTTCTAGTGGACCCGGTGGATATCCGCCCCCCACAGTCGTCGAGTCCCGAGAGCAGCCTTTTCACGCGGACCAGCCTAGCGCACCGGACACTGTCCGGTGCACGACTGGACAGTCCGGTGTGCCAAGTCGAGCTAAAGTTATCTGCACAGAGCCAAGTCTTTTTCCAATACTTTTCTCCCTGTTTCTAGCACTTAGACAAAATATGTTAGTAATCAAAACAATGTACTAAGTCTAGAAACGTACCTTTATCTTTGATTTGCACTTCTCACTTTACTTGGCACATATGAACCAAAACATTATAGAAATTGCCCAAGGGCATATTTCCCTTTCAATCTCCCCCTTTTTGGTGATTTATGCCAACACATCAAAAAGCAACCAAAATAAGTGCAACATCAATGCAAATGAGGACCAAATTGTTTTTGGCTATAATTTGGCATATTTGGATCGTTCTTTGCCACCACTTGGTTTGTTTTTGCAAATCAAATTCATTTTCCTATCTCTAAGTCAAACTCACTTGTTTGGGTACAAAGAGAGATAATCCAAGAGTGAAATTGATCAAGTGCCAAAAACTCCCCCTTTTCCCAAGATCAAAAATTCTCCCCCACAAGAGACTAAATTTTGCAATAAGAGTATTTTGGTCAAATCAAAAGAAGTATTTTGGTCAAATCAAAAGTTCTAACTCTATTGTTTTCAAAATTCACAAGTGGTAGCTGATCCATTTGCTTTTGGCCTTAATTTTTTCCCCTTTGGCATTAACCACCAAAACGGGATCATTCTTGGCCCTTTAACCCCATTGCCTCACCAAAATGTCAATTAAGAACAAAAAGGCAAATAAAGCATAAGTATGAACTTGGAAGTAAATACACCAATACTGGAGTGCAGTGGAAGTCTTTGCAATGTCGAAGTCCACATTTCCCTTTCATTGCACCTTTGAGACTGCATCAAGTATACTCAAGCAAATAGATCAGTCTCAAAGGGTCAAGTTGTAGCACATCTCCCCCTAAATATGTGCATCATTCACACATGGACTTGTGAGGTTCGGGGATCCCTTGCACAACTTGAGCACCATAAATAAGCAACAAAACATGTAAATGCTCAAAGTAACATGATCAAAGGCATAGAACACATGTATGTTATAGATCAATCCAAGTTACGCGAATCTAAGACATTTAGCTCACTACGCAACCTGCAAAACCTTTTCTCATCTAAAGGCTTGGTGAAGATATCGACTAGCTGGTTCTCGGTGTTAATATGGTACACCTCGATGTCTCCCTTTTGCTGGTGGTCTCTCAGGAAGTGATGCCGGATGTCTATGTGCTTAGTGCGGCTGTGTTCAACAGGATTATCCACCATGCAGATTGCACTCTCATTGTCACATAGGAGTGAAACTTTGCTCAGATTGTAGCCAAAGTCCTGGAGGGTTTGCCTCATCCAAAGTAGTTGCGTGCAACACTATCCTGCGGCAACATACTCGGCCTCAGCGGTGGATAGGGCAACAGATGTTTGTTTCTTAGAACTCCAGGACACCAGGGACCTTCCTAGGAATTGGCACGTCCCCGATGTGCTCTTCCTATCAACCTTGCACCCAGCATAATCGGAGTCTGAGTATCCAATTAAGTCAAAGGTAGACCCCTTTGGATACCAGATCCCGAAGCAAGGCGTAGCAACTAAATATCTAAGAATTCACTTAACGGCCACAAGGTGGCATTCCCTGGGGTCGGATTGATATCTAGCACACATGCATACACTTAGCATAATGTCCGGTCTACTAGCACATAAATAAAGTAATGACCCTATCATAGACCGGTATGCCTTTTGATCAACGGACTTACCTCCTTTGTTGAGGTCAACATGCCCGTCGGTTCCCATCGGTGTCTTTGCGGGCTTGGCATCCTTCATCCCAAACCGCTTGAGAAGATCTTGTGTGTACTTCATTTGGGAGAGGAAAGTGTCGTCCTTGAGTTGCTTCACTTGGAACCCAAGGAAGTAGGTCAACTCGCCCATCATCGACATCTCAAACTTTTGTGTCATCACCCTGCTAAACACCTCACAAGACTTTTGATTAGTAGAACCAAATATTATGTCATCGACATAAATTTGGCACACAAAAAGATCACCATCACAAGTCTTAGTGAAAAGAGTGGGATCGGCTTTCCCAACCTTGAAAGCATTAGCAATTAAGAAATCTCTAAGGCATTCATACCATGCTCTTGGGGCTTGCTTAAGTCCATAGAGCGCCTTAGAGAGTTTGAACACATGGTTGGGGTACCTGTCATCCTCAAAGCCAGGGGGTTGTTCTACGTATACTTCCTCCTTGATTGGCCCGTTGAGGAAAGTGTTAGAAATATGCCCTAGAGATAATCATAGAGATGAGCATATTTCTTTGTATCCATGATATATATATTTTTTAATTGAATATCCATGGAAGGCACCTTGTATTGATTAGCAATTATGTGAATTGTTTGTGAGATTCTTTACTTATATGGTTATTCTAAATGATGTCCCTAGTCAGAGTCGATGACTAGCACATGTATTAGTTGATGACTACATTTCACAAGTCATGAACATGGAGATGTTAAATTAATAATGTGGGCGCATGTATGACATGAGGCTGGACCGACCCAACGTGAGATATTGTAATATAGTTCTCTTCTTGCAACATGAATACTGTATCCTTAGACCTGAGATTGTCGCATGTTCTCAAGATGTGAATTGACTTACTTAGGGACTATCAAACGCTATCCCGTAACTGGGTAGTTATAAAGGTAGTTTTGGGTTTGTCAGGAAGCATGCTATGAGGCATGGTCAGTCAAGATGGAATTTGTCCCTCTCTTTGTGAGAGAGATATCTCTGGGCCCCTCGAGTGATTGGATCAAGAAATGCATGGCCGTGCTAGGGTTAAGAGTTAACCATTGAAAGGATTCCAATTCACAGTATCGAGAAAGAGAGGTCAACTTAGAGCCAGACCAAATATCGTGAGACAAAGGGAACAACATGTACTTAATGTCGCAATGGTTCGTCTGATATGATCTTTACGTACACATAGGAGTTGACATGTCTTGCTAGAGGCCGCTGTCAATTATTGGGCCAAGTAAGAGTACTCGGGCTATGTCTATTTGTACGTGAACCTATAGGGTCACACACTTAAGGGGAAGGAAGCCTAATTCGGATTAGATCCGAAATTAGACTGGGCTTTAGGGTTAATGATGGGCCTCGGCGTCAGAAGCCCACCATAACGCCTATATAATGAGGGGCGGGGGCGCGGTTAAGAGATAACCTAATTCGCCACCTGCAAACCAGCAGCCGCCGCTCGCCTCTCGCCCTCGCCAAGCCGCCGTCACGAACCTAGCAGTTCGGTACGCGGCGCTTCCTCCCTGTACGTGTGGATACCTCGGAGGTGCTGCATTTGGAGCACTTGGACGAACCGTGCGAGGACGTGAAGAACGCCGGCGACTACACGGCACTGCTCGACGTGTTCGTCTACATCGAGACGTCTTCCGCTGCTTTGCGCGTCTAGTGGTAATTCCATGACCTATAACCGCAGTAGTTCTTGGTATTATGGGGATGAAAATTTTGTTTTGCGCTAGCGTAGCCTCCCCGTAATCCTACAGTGGTATCAGAGCCAGGTTCTGCGTAGTTTTAGGTCTGGATCTAGGTTCATGAGATGGATCTACTTGATGCACGGTTTGATTAGATCAATTGGTAATAAAGGGTTGAAGTAGATTACATCGGATATGACTGGAGAGATCAGTTCGTCCTTCTCTGTTGTATGCGCGACTTGCCCCTACCGGCTGGAATCACCATCGGGGCTAACTGCGTACACAACCAGCAGATTGACGTTACAGATCAACGTCATGAGTGTAATCTTCTTCGGGTCGAAAGTCCCGGATTTGGGTTGATTTGATCAACCGCATGAGATTTCCAGCGGGACCGCCGTGGCTATCTGCTGAAGTGGCGAACGTATAGAAACGTGTTTGTCTAACCTGTTTTTGCAGGACATCTTGTGATCGGTATGGCTATTGTGTATATGATGCATGTTAATAAATTATTCATGACCTGCGTGTCGTGACCAGGGCAATACGGCTGGAGCCACATGTATTGTCCAAATTTAATGTAATGACCTGCGTGTCAACATGTGATGATCCAAAGCGTATATGTAATTTGTTTACCAGCATACGTTAGATAGGTCTTGAAGGACTCATCACCCGGAGGATGGCATACCTATATCATGGAGATGGAGATCATCGTGATGGACAGAATATTGGAGATGGGAATCACCATGTGACAGCAAGCCATACCGAATCACAACTGTTGTGTGAATGCCATTCTTATTGTTCTACTTGTTTATATTGCATATATGTCCTTGCGTGCGATGTTATAAGTAGGACGATCCCTCATAAATGTTTAAGCTTTAATGCCTCTCCAAACCTTGCACTATCATAAGTCTTGTACAATTGGTGGTGGGTCTATGAAATTAGGGTGCCACCAGTTTTCCTTGACTAGATAGGTTTGTATCGGATACGAACTGCAGAAAGGGTTGGTTAACTTAAACAAAGTCAGCTTAATGGTTAAGGACTTTGAGGCATAAGGTTGGGAGCCGAGACATAGAGATGTCACCCAACAATAGGAGTCATATATATGATATGATTAGCAAGGAGTTGCTTACCGATCTACCTTGTCTTCTAGCGGTGATGCTAAAGCTCACTAGTAGACTTGTTAGTTGTGGGTTCTGAATCACTAAGTATCAATTGAGGGATATTGATTTTAGTGGGAGTAGACTATTAAATGTTTAATATGATTTACTCTGTCATGGATATTTTTGTCTTAGTATTTTGCATTATTTTGTTGTAGATAAATGGCACCTAGCACACCAACATTTACTTTGCGATCAATTCTTGAAAAGGATAAGTTAAATGGAACAAACTATACGGATTGGATCCGTAACCTGAGAATTGTTCTCAGGGCTGAAAAAAAGGAAGACGTTCTAGACACCCCACTACCAGAGGATCCTGGTGAAAATGCAACTGCTGCAGCTAAAACCGCTTACAAGAAAGCAATGGATACTAATCTTGAAGTGAGTTGCCTAATGCTTGCTTGCATGGAGCCTGAGCTGCAGATGCAGTTTGAGACAAACCATGAGGTACACGATATGATCGTGGCGCTCAAGGATATGTTCCAGACTCAGGCTAGGACTGAAAGGTTCAATGTGTCCAAAGCCTTTCTGGAATGCAAGCTAGCAGAAGGCGCAGCAGTTGGGCCACACGTAATCAAAATGGTTGGTTACAGTCAGAGGTTGGAGAAGCTAGGCTTCCCAATAAGCCAAGAGTTGGCCACTGACTTCATTTTGGCATCTCTTCCGCCCAGCTATGGAAACTTCATCACGAACTACCATATGCATGGGGCGGAGAGGGGCCTCAATGAACTATGTGGCATGCTGAAAACTGCAGAAGGGGACATAAAGAAAAGCGCTGGCAGCAGCGGCCATGTGATGGCGGTCCAAAACAAACCCAACTTTAAGAAGAAGGGTAAAACTCAAAAGAAGAAGGGCAAGGCAAAGGATACAGTATCCAAGCCAAATCAAAAGCCCAAGGCTGGACCAGCTGCAGATGCAGAGTGCTTTTATTGCAAAGAACTTGGTCACTGGAAAAGGAATTGCAAGCAGTACTTGGCCTCTATTAAGGATCGCGGCGGTAAGGGTACAGCCGCAGCAGGTACACTTGCTATTCACATTACAGAAATTTTTCTTGCTGATTCTTATATTAATTCTTGGGTATTTGATACCGGATCGGTTGCCCATATTTGCAATTCGATGCAGGGAATGATAAGAAGTAGAAGCGTGAAAAGAGGAGAAGTTGATTTCCGGGTAGGCAATAATGCAAGAGTTGCTGCGTTGACCGTCAGGACGATGCAACTCCACCTCCCATCAGGATTTATTTTGGAGTTAAATAATTGTTATCTAGTTCCTAGTATGAGTCGAAACATTATGTCTCCTTCATGTTTGATGAAGGATGGTTATTCATTTGCGAGTGAAAACAATGGTTGTGTGATCTCTAAGAATGGCATGTTTGTGGCTTTTGCATCCATTATGAATGGGTTATTCATTTTAAATCTTGATGATGCACCTATCTGTAATATTAGTGCTAAAAGGCCTCGGCCTAATGATTTAAGTCCTACCTACATGTGGCACTGTCGTTTGGGTCATATAAGTGAGAATCGCATGAAGAAGCTTCATTCTGATGGGCTTTTAACTTCGTTTGATTTTGAATCATACGAGACATGTGAAGCTTGCTTACTTGGTAAGATGACCAAGGCGCCCTTCACGGGTTTACCGGAGAGGACGTTAGATTTATTGGAACTCATACATACTGATGTGTGCGGACCAATGAGTACGACAGCTAGGGGAGGATTCCAATACTTCATAACCTTCACTGATGATTTTAGTAGATATGGGTATGTCTACTTAATGAAACACAAGTCTGAATCCTTAGAAAAGTTCAAAGAGTTTCAGAATGAAGTAGAAAATCAGCTTGGCAAGAAAATTAAAGCACTGCGATCAGATCGTGGTGGTGAATATTTGAGTCATGAGTTTAGCAATCATCTAAAGAGTTGTGGAATTGTTCCACAGCTTACGCCGCCTGGAACGCCTCAGAGGAATGGCGTGTCTGAGCGACGTAATCGGACTTTATTGGATATGGTTCGATCAATGATGAGCCAGTCGGACCTACCTTTGTCGTTTTGGGGATACGCTCTAGAAACAGCAGCTTTCACACTAAATAGGGTACCGTCTAAGTCCGTAGTTAAGACACCATATGAGATGTGGACTAGGAAGACTCCCAGCTTGTCTTTTCTGAAGATTTGGGGTTGTGAGGTTTACGTCAAGCGACTACAGTCGGATAAACTCACTCCAAAATCGGACAAGTGCATGTTCGTGGGATATCCAAAGGAAACTTTAGGATATTACTTTTACCACCGGTCAGAGGGCAAAGTGTTTGTCGCCCGGAACGGTGTGTTCTTAGAGAAAGAGTTTCTCAAAAGAGAGAAAAGTAAACAAAAGGTGTATCTTGAAGAAGTTCAGGATGAGCCAGTGGGACAAGATTCAACAAGTGATGCTAATGTAGCAGAACAAGTTGAGACGTCTATGGCAAGAGAATCACCACCACAACCACGAAGGTCAGCAAGGCTTCGCGAGGCACGAGGAGAAGTGCTATTGTTGGGCAATGGGGAAGTGTTGTTGTTAGACAACGACGAACCTGCAACATATTCAGAAGCGATGATGGACCCAGATTCCGAGAAATGGCATGTCGCCATGAGATCCGAGATAGATTCCATGGGAGAAAATCAAGTTTGGAACTTGGTTGACCCGCCTGATGGTGTTAGACCTATAGAATGCAAATGGATCTATAAGAAGAAGAAAGACATGGATGGAAATGTTCACATCTATAAGGCTCGACTTGTTGCAAAGGGTTTTCGACAAGTTCAAGGAGTTGACTATGACGAGACATTCTCGCCAGTAGCGATGCTTAAATCTATTCAGATCATTCTAGCTATTGCCGCATATTTCGATTATGAGATTTGGCAGATGGATGTCAAAACAGCTTTCCTTAATGGAAACCTAGATGAGGACATGTATATGATACAGCCCGAGGGTTTTATCGATCCGATCAATGCTGGAAAGATATGCAAACTTCAGAAATCCATTTATGGGTTGAAGCAAGCATCTCGGAGTTGGAACATTCGTTTTGATGAAGTGATCAAAGGGCTTGGTTTTCATCAGAATGAAGAAGAAGCTTGTGTTTACAAGAAGGAAAGTGGGAGCGCTGTTGTATTTCTAATCTTGTATGTGGATGACATATTATTGATTGGGAATGACATTCCTATGCTGGAGTCCGTCAAGGCTTCACTGAAAAAGAGTTTTTCTATGAAGGACTTAGGGGAAGCAGCATATATTTTGGGCATAAGGATCTATAGAGATAGGTCGAAGAGGCTTATAGGATTAAGTCAAGATACGTACATTGACAAGGTTTTGAAACGGTTCAACATGGAACAGTCCAAGAAAGGGTTCATACCTATGTCAAATGGTAAACACCTTAGCCAGATGCAATGTCCTGCAACGGCTAATGAGCGGGAGCGCATGAGTAAGGTACCATACGCCTCAGCAATTGGTTCAATCATGTATGCCATGATAAGTACACGCCCAGATGTTTCATACGCTATAAGTGCTACGAGTAGATACCAGGCTGATCCAGGTGAGGATCACTGGACAGCGGTAAAAGGCATTCTTAAGTACTTAAGAAGGACTAAAGATATGTTCCTGGTATATGGGGGTAAGGAGGAGCTCGTTGTAACTGGTTACACCGATGCTAGCTTCCAAACTGACCCAGACGAGTTAAAATCGCAATCAGGTTTTGTGTTCACAATAAATGGTGGTGCTGTTAGTTGGAAGAGTTCCAAACAGGAGACTGTGACTGATTCTACAGCAGAAGCCGAGTACATTGCAGCTTCTGAATCTGCGAAGGAAGGTGTTTGGATAAGAAAGTTCCTCATCGAGCTTGGTGTGTTTCCTAATGCATCTAGCCCATTGAACCTCTACTGTGACAACAATGGGGCTATTGCGCAAGCTAAGGAGCCAAGGAACCACCAGAAAAACAAACACGTACTGCGGAAGTTTCACCTCATACGGGAATTCATTAGGCGGGGTGAGATAAAGATATGCAAAATACATACGGATTTGAATGTTGCTGATCCTTTGACAAAACCTCTTCCACAACCTAAGCATGAGGCACACGTGAGATCTATGGGTATTAGATATCTTCTAGATTAACTCTAGTGCAAGTGGGAGACTGTTAGAAATATGCCCTAGAGATAATCATAGAGATGAGCATATTTCTTTGTATCCATGATATATATATTGCTTAATTGAATATCCATGGAAGGCACCTTGTATTGATTAGCAATTATGTGAATTGTTTGTGAGATTCTTTACTTATATGGTTATTCTAAATGATGTCCCTAGTCAGAGTCGATGACTAGCACATGTATTAGTTGATGACTACATTTCACAAGTCATGAACATGGAGATGTTAAATTAATAATGTGGGCGCATGTATGACATGAGGCTGGACCGACCCAACGTGAGATATTGTAATATAGTTCTCTTCTTGCAACATGAATACTGTATCCTTAGACCTGAGATTGTCGCATGTTCTCAAGATGTGAATTGACTTACTTAGGGACTATCAAACGCTATCCCGTAACTGGGTAGTTATAAAGGTAGTTTTGGGTTTGTTAGGAAGCATGCTATGAGGCATGGTCAGTCAAGATGGAATTTGTCCCTCTCTTTGTGAGAGAGATATCTCTGGGCCCCTCGAGTGATTGGATCAAGAAATGCATGGCCGTGCTAGGGTTAAGAGTTAACCATTGAAAGGATTCCAATTCACAGTATCGAGAAAGAGAGGTCAACTTAGAGCTAGACCAAATATCGTGAGACAAAGGGAACAACATGTACTTAATGTCGCAATGGTTCGTCTGATATGATCTTTACGTACACATAGGAGTTGACATGTCTTGCTAGAGGCCGCTGTCAATTATTGGGCCAAGTAAGAGTACTCGGGCTATGTCTATTTGTACGTGAACCTATAGGGTCACACACTTAAGGGGAAGGAAGCCTAATTCGGATTAGATCCGAAATTAGATTGGGCTTTAGGGTTAATGATGGGCCTCGGCATCAGAAGCCCACCATAACGCCTATATAATGAGGGGCGGGGGCGCGGTTAAGAGATAACCTAATTCGCCACCTGCAAACCAGCAGCCGCCGCTCGCCTCTCGCCCTCGCCAAGCCGCCGTCGCGAACCTAGCAGTTCGGTACGCGGCGCTTCCTCCCTGTACGTGTGGATACCTCGGAGGTGCTGCATCTGGAGCACTTGGACGAACCGTGCGAGGACGTGAAGAACGCCGGCGACTACACGGCACTGCTCGACGCGTTCGTCTACATCGAGACGTCTTCCGCTGCTTTGCGCGTCTAGTGGTAATTCCATGACCTATAACCGCAGTAGTTCTTGGTATTATGGGGATGAAAATTTTGTTTTGCGCTAGCGTAGCCTCCCCGTAATCCTACAGAAAGCGCTCTTTACGTCCATTTGAAACAACCTGAAAGAGTGGTGAGCGGCATAGGCTAACAAAATTCGAATAGATTCTAGCCTAGCCACGGAGCAAAAGTCTTCTCGAAATCCAAACCTGCGACTTGGGCATAACCTTTTGCCACAAGTCGACCTTTGTTTCTTGTCACCACCCCGTGCTCGTCTTGCTTGTTGCGGAACACCCACTTGGTTCCCACAACATTTTGCTTTGGACGTGGCACCAGGCTCCAAACTTCATTCCTCTTGAAGTTGTTGAGCTCTTCCTACATGGCCAACACCCAGTCCGGATCCTGCAATGCCTCTTATACCCTGAAAGGCTCAATAGAAGAGACAAACGAGTAATGCTCACAACAATTAGCTAAACGTGAGCGAGTTGTTACTCCCTTGCTTATGTCACCCAGAATCTGATCGACGGGGTGATTTCTTTGGATCGTCGCTCGAACTTGAGTTGGAGGGGCTAGTGGTGCTTCTTCCTCCATAACTTGTTCTTCTTGTGCTCCCCCTTGATCACACGCCTCTTCTTGAGGAACCTGTCCATCATCTTGAGTTGGGGGATGCACCATTGTTGAGGAAGATGGCTGATCTTGCTCTTGTTGTTCCTGTGGTCGCACATCACCTATCGTCATAGTGCGCATTGCAGCCGTCGAAACATCATCTTCATCTATGTCATCAAGATCAACTTGCTCTCTTGGAGAGCCATTAGTCTCATCAAATACAATGTTGCTAGAGACTTCAACCAAACCCAATGATTTGTTGAAGACTCTATACGCCTTTGTATTTGAGTCATACCCTAGTAAAGACCCTTCTACTGCCTTGGGAGCAAACTTAGAATGTCTACCTTTCTTCACCAGAATGTTGCATTTCCTCCCAAAAACTCGAAAGTAAGAAACGTTGGGTTTGTTACCAGTGAGGAGTTCATATGAGGTCTTCTTGAGAAGGTGATGTAGGTAGAGCCGATTTATGGCGTGGCAAGTTGTGTTCACAGCTTCCAACCAAAACAGCTCGGGCGTCTTGAATTCTCCAAGCATCGTTCTCGCCATGTTGATAAGCGTCCTATTCTTCCTCTCTACCACACTGTTTTGCTGTAGTGTGTAGGGAGCGGAGAACTCGTGCTTGACGCCTTCTTCCTTAAGATACTCCTCCACTTGTAGATTCTTGAACTCGGACCCGTTGTTGCTTCTTATCTTTTTCACCTTGAGCTCAAATTCGTTTTGAGCCCTCCTTAGAAAGCGCTTTAGGGTCCCTTGGGTTTCTGACTTATCCTGCAAAAAGAACACCCAAGTGAAGCGGGAAAAATCATCAACAATTACGAGACCATACTTACTTCCCCCGATGCTAACGGGTCCAAAGAGGTCCATGTGAAGAAGCTCCAGTGGTCTTAATGTTGTCATCACATTCTTGTTGTGATGAGTGCTTCCCACCTGTTTCCCTGCCTGACAAGCTGCACAAGGTCTATCTTTCTCGAAACAAACATTAGTTAGTCCTAACACATGTTCTCCCTTTAGAAGTTTATGAAGGTTCTTCATCCCAACATGTGCTAGACGGCGATGCCATAGCCAGCCCATACTAGTCTTAGCTATTAAGCATGAATCTAGATCGGCCTCCTCTTTCGAAAAATCAACTAAGTAGAGTTTGTCGTCTAATACACCCTTAAAAGCTAATGAACCATCACTCCTTCTAAAGACCGATACATCAACATTTGTAAAAAAGACAATTGTAACCCATGTGACACAATTGACTTACAGACAGGAGGTTGTAACCAAGCGAGTCTACTAGAAATACATTCGATATGGAGTGCTCGTTGGTGATGGCTATCTTGCCCAAACCTTTAACCTTGCCTTGGTTCCCATCTCCAAAAATAATCGTATCCTAGGAATCCTTGTTCTTAACGTAGGAGGTGAACATCTTCTTCTCCCCCGTCATGTGGTTTGTGCATCCATTGTCGATAATTTAGCTTGAGCCCCCGGATGCATAAACCTGCAAGGAATTTAAGCTTGGGTTTTAGGTACCCAACTCTTGTTGGGTCCTACAAGGTTAGTCACAATAACTTTTGGAACCCAAATGCAAGTTTTGTCTCCCTTGCATTTGGATCCCAACTTCCAAGCAGCTACCTTTGCATTCTTACATGAAAGAACAAAAGCAGTGTTGCAAGCATGAAAATGGTAGTAGGTTTATGTCGGTGTTTCAAAACCCGAGGGGTCCCTGGACCGACGAGTGAATTGTCGCCGCGTGCCCCAGCCTAGATGGGTCGACGCGAGACGGAACGCGAAGGGGGGAAAGGAAGCAGCCGGAGGGAGGCAGGCGTGAGAGAGCGGATCCCGCGGCCTTCGTGTTAGCCCCACGCCTGAGTCGGGTGCGCTTGCAGTAGGGGGATACAAGCGTCCACGCGGGAGTGGGAGCGAGCGGCCTTGCGCGAGCGCCATCCCGTCCTTCTCCGCGTGGGCCCATCCTCTATAAGAGGGCCCTGGTCCTCCCTTTTATAGGCGTAAGGAGAGGATCTAGGTGTACAATGGAGAGTGTAGCAATGTGCTAACGTGTCTAGCGGTGGTGAGCTAGCGCCCTAAGTACATGCCATCGTGGCAGTCGGAGAGGTCTTGGCACCCGGTTCGTGTGGTGTCGTGGCCGTCGGAGGAGCGCTGGAGCCTGGCGGAAGGACAGCTATCGGGGCTGTCGAGTCCTTGCTGACGTCCTCTTGCTTCCGTAAGAGGGTCGAGAGCCGCCGTCGTCACAGAGCGTGCAGGGCGCCATCATTGCCTATCTGGCAGAGCGAGCCAGATGGGACGCCGGTCTTGTTCCCCGTAGCCTGAGTCAGCTCGGGGTAGGGTAATGACGGCGCCTCCTGTCGACGTGGTCGGTCCGCGCCCTAGGTTGGGCGATGTGGAGGCTCCTCCGAGGTCGAGGTCGAGTCTGTCTTCCGTGGCCGTGGTCGAGTCCGAGCCCCTGGGTCGGGCAAGGCGGAGACCGTTGGCTGAGGCCAGGGCTGAGTCCGAGCCTCGGGGTCGGGCGAAGCGGAGTCCGTCGTCTCCTGGGGCTGAGCCCAAGTCCGAGCCCTGGGTCGGGCGGAGCGGAGTTCGCCGTCTTCCAGGGCTGAGCCCGAGTCTGAGCCCTGGGTCGGGCGGAGCGGAGTTCGCCGTCTTCTGGGGCCGAGCCCGAGTTCGAGCCCTGGGTCGGGCGGAGCGGAGTTCGCCGTCTTCCGGGGCTGAGCCCGAGTCCAAGTCCGGGGTCGGGCGGAGCGGAGTTCGCCGTCTTCTGGGGCTGAGCCCGAGTCCGAGCCCTGGGTCGGGCGGAGCGGAGTTCGCCGTCTTCCGGGGCTGAGCCCAAGTCCGAGCCCTGGGTCGGGCGGAGCGGAGTTCGCCGTCTTCTGGGGCTGAGCCCGAGTCCGAGCCCTGGGTCGGGCGGAGCGGAGTTCGCCGTCTTTCGGGGCCGAGCCCGAGTTCGAGCCCTAGGGTCAGGCGAGGTGGAGTTTCCTATGACGCCCGAGGCCGGCCCTGGCTGCTGTCAGCCTCACTCTGTTGGGTGGCTCAGCAGTCGGAGCGGCGCAGGCGGCGCTGTCCTCTTGTCAGACCGGTCAGTAGAGCGGCGAAGTGACTGTGGTCACTTCGGCTCTGTCGACTGGAGGGCGTGCGTCAGGATAAAGGTGTCAGGCCACCTTTGCATTAAATGCCCCTGCGATTTGGTCGGTCGGCGTGGTGATGTGGCCAAGGTTGCTTCTCGGTGAAGACTGGGCCTCGGGCGAGCCGATAGTGTGCCCGTTGCTGGAGGGGGGTCCTCGGGCGAGACGTAGGTTCTCCGGGGTCGGCTTCCCTTGCCCGAGGCTAGGCTCGGGCGAGGCACGATCATGTCCCTTGAATGGACTGATCCTTGACTTAATCGCACCCATCAGGCCTTTGCAGCTTTGTGCTGATGGGGGTTACCAGCTGAGATTTAGGGGTCTTGAGGGTACCCCTAATTATGGTCCCCGACAGTAGCCCCCGAGCCTCCAAGGGAGTACTAATACTCGCTTGGAGGCTTTTGCCGCACTTTTTTGCAAGGGGACCAGCCTTTTCGGTTGCATTCTATTCCGGTGGGTGCGCGCGAGCGCACCCGCCGGGTGTAGCCCCCGAGGCCTCAGAGGAGTAGTTTTACTCCTTCGAGGTCTTAGTGCGTTTCGCAACACTTCGGCTGGTCTAGTTGTTCCCTCATGCGAGCTGGCCGTAGCCCGAGTGCACGGTCGGGTTCCAAGTTCTCGGGCTGGTATGTTGATGCTGTCAACGGTTTTGGCCGGAGCCGGGTTTGCGAGAGTAGCCCCCGAGCCTCTGCACAGGGCGAGAGGACGATCAGGGACAGACTCGACTTTTTTACATACGCCCCTGCGTCGCCATTCCGCAAGGAGGAGGGGGGAAAGCGCCATGTTGCCCTCGGTGGGCGCCGAACATGGTGTCTCCGGTGAGCTATTGGCGGGTAATCCGAGCGGACGTCCGTGCCCCATTTGTTAGGGGTCGGCTAGAGGCCCAGAGGCGCGCCCAAAACTACCTGCAGGTGATCTGTCGGACCCGGTCCCCTGTCGACGGGGTCCGAGGGCTCGATGCCTCCCTCTGATGGGATTCCGTTACAAGATCGTTCCCGCTGGTCTCGGAAATGTCCTAGGGTACCTCGGGAGCGTAGCCCGAGCCTTGGTTATGTATCGAACGTACCCAGGGTCATCCCTCGCTCTGTGTCTGAGGCGACTGTGAACCCTTCGAGGGCCAGGCCTACGAACCCCTGATCAGTAGTGGACGTGGAGCCCGAGTGGCCTGAGGCGGCCGTTGAACCCTTCGAGGGGCCGGCCATCGAACCTCTGACCAGTAGTGGGCGCAGAACCCAATCGATCTGAGGCGGCCGTTGGACCCCTCCGAGGGGCCGACCTTCGAACCTCTGATCAGTAGGGAGGCTCGGAGCCTGTTTCCTTCACGGAGAAGGGTCCTTTTCGGGGTATCCCCCTTTCCCGGTCCCTGTTGTAAGAGAGAGAAAGAGGAAAAAGGAAAAGGATACGAAGTTGAATGACGTGGCGTACCTTTTTCGACGCGGTCATTATGGCGAAGGCGAAGCGTTGCTTGCTTCTCCCGCCTGAGGCGCCGCCTATCCCTCTGCGGAGTTAATGCGACGGGGCGAGTGGTTTGCGAGGCGGTCGTTGCGCGTGTGCGCGCCGTTCGAGGAACGGATCACGGGCGCGCCGTCTTCACGCCGCGAGAGAGGGCTCCCTTACTGCCCCTGGATGGGATGTGAGCTTGGCTGACGACGTGACCACTGCTTCTGCTCGCCTGTCACCGCCATTACTGCCAGCCCAATTTTGACCGCATTTGACCGTCGCGCTTGGCTGGCACTGCAGGGTTGCCTCGAGTCGCGGTATTTACTCCGCAATCGAGGAGGCGCGGTAGCGGTGTGAGTGGCGATGCAGTTGCTCACACGTAGCAACCGGCGTGCCGGTTGCATGACGCATGGGCCTGGACCTCCATGCTGGGCTCGTTGGAGTCGAAGGGGCGCGCCCACTTGGCATGGTTGCATGCCGCCTGCATGGCTGTCCGCCCTTTCACCCGCTGGTCTGGGCGAAAGTGGAGGAGCGCTTGTAACCGCCGGGCGGTTGCATGCACCGTGCGCGCATGGCGGTTTGGCTTCTTCTCCCCTAGACCGGCTTGCATGACGTGTGGGACCCAGCCCCCGCGCCGTGGGGGGAGAATCTTGGAGCGTGTTGGAGAAGACTCAGCCCGCAACGGTTGAGGGTGCAAGTGGGGAGAGTCTCCTTTAAAAGAGGGGCGACCCCCTTGGAGGGCAACCATGTCTTCGCGCTCCCCTCATGCATCGTGCCTTTCCACCTTCCGAGCCCCCGGATGGGGGACGCCCGCAATCCTTCCGCCTTGTCGGAGGAGGAACGCAACTTCGTGGAAGTTGGTACCTTTCGGCCATCGTTCGGCTTCAAGGATTTTCATCATGCAGCCCAGCTGCATCCCTCCGCCGGCGGTCACCCAAGACGGTGACCTCCAGTTCGAAGGCGGGGGAAAGCAAGCCGGGCTGCGGCCTCTACCCCTCCCTCATCCTCAAGGATTTTCATCACCAGTGCTGGGGAGGGGAGTGTGCCGAGTTGGGGTCGGCCCCTGCGTGGGCGGTGGCCCAGGCGTGGTGCTGATGCCGTCCTTCAGAGTGGGGGCCCTCCGACCGCGTCGCCGTCCGAGGCTAGGTTAGACCCCACCGAAGGTGTAGTTGATGCCAAGGGTGCTGCTGCCCCCTTCGGCTGTCGACGTCCGAGCCTGCAGGATCAGGTTGTCTTGTAGTGTGTGTATGTTTTCTGCGGCCGCTGAGGCCTAAACACACCGTCGTCGTGTTGTAAAGCTGCGTTTCTTTTCCTCTTGTTTCGAGTATCCGGACTCATTTGTCGGTAACAGAATTGTTTATGCGGGCGAGAGTTGCTTTTCACGGAAGGCGATGAGTGAGGTATCCGTATCCCGGAGGCATAGGAATCCCTCGGCTCGGTCGGCCTTGCCGCTTACGCGCGCTCTTACTCGTCCATAGGGTTCTGTTACCGACGCAGTCGAGAAGGCCCGAAAAAATCATTTCGGCAGAGGAGCTCTCGAGCATGAAGACTTATTCGGTCTGCGGAGTCACTTATCCGAACGCGAGTTACTTATCGCAGAAGGTGATGAGTGAGGTATCCGTATCCCGGAGGCGTAGGAGTCCCTCGGCTCGGTCAGCCTTGGCTGCTTACGTGTACTCCGTCGTTTTCAGGATCCACTTTTGAAGTAGTCGAAGAGCACGAAAGGCATTCTGGTAGAAAAGATTTTTTTTCTTTTTTCGAGGAAAATTTTGACGCAGAGGGGGTTGCCCCCTTCTAGCCCCCGAGGGAGGGTCGGGCTTTGTCGAGGCAAGGCTGACCCTTCCTTGACGACCAGACTTGGTGTGTGAACGAGGTATACGAGCAACTTGAAAGCATCTTAAGGGTAGAAGCGACGTAGCTGTTGGATGTTCCAAGCGTTGCTGTAGACCTCGCCTTGGCTGTTGGCCAGCTTGTACGTTCCGGGCTTGAGGACCTTGGCGATGACGAACGGCCCTTCCTAGGGAGGCGTGAGTTTGTGCCGCCCTCGGGCGTCTTGTCGTAGCCGAAGCACCAGGTCGCCCACCTGGAGGTCTCGGGACCTAACCCCTCGGGCGTGGTAGCGTCGCAGGGACTGCTGGTACCGCGCCGAGTGTAGTAAGGCCACGTCCCGAGCCTCCTCTAGCTGGTCCAGTGAGTCTTCTCGGTGGGCTCGGTTGCTTTGGTCGGTGTAGGCCCTCGCCCTCGGGGAACTGTATTCCAAGTCTGTGGGCAAGATGGCCTCGGCCCCATAGACTAGAAAGAACGGTGTGAAGCCCGTGGCTCGGCTCGGCGTTGTCCTCAGACTCCAGACCACCGATGGGAGTTCCTTCATCCACCGCTTGTCGAACTTGTTGAGGTCGTTGTAGATCCGAGGCTTGAGTCCTTGCAGGATCATACCGTTAGCTTGCTCCACTTGCCCATTCGTCATGGGGTGAGCCACGGCAGCCCAGTCCACCCGGATGTGGTGATCCTCGCAGAAGTCCAGGAATTTTCTGCCGGTGAACTGGGTGTCGTTGTCGGTGATGATGGAGTTCGGGACCCCAAAGCGATGGATGATGTTGGTGAAGAACGCCACCGCCTATTCGGACCTGATGCTATTTAGGGGTCGGACCTCGATCCACTTGGAGAATTTGTCGATGGCGACCAACAGGTGCGTGTAGCCCCCGGGTGCCTTCTGCAAGGGGCCAACGAGGTCCAGACCCCACACAGCAAACGACCAGGTGATGGGTATGGTTTGTAGAGCCTGAGCGGGCAGGTGGGTCTGCCTCGCGTAGAACTGACACCCTTCGCAGGTGCGGACAATTCTAGTAGCGTCGGCCACCGCCGTCGGCCAGTAGAATCCTTGTCGGAAGGCGTTTCCAACAAGGGTTCGAGGTGCTGCGTGATGGCCGCAAGCCCCCGAGTGTATCTCTTGCAAGAGCTGCTGGCCTTCGGCGATGGAAATGCATCGCTGGAGGATGCCTGAGGGGCTGTGGTGATAGAGCTCCTTCCCATCTCCCAGCAAAACGAAAGACTTGGCGCGCCGCGCCAACCGCCGAGCTTCGGCTTGGTCAAGGGGCAGCTCTCCTTGGTGGAGATATTGAAGGTACGGGGTCTGCCAGCTTTGATTAGGCGTGATCTCGCTCTGTTCCCCCTCGACGCGCAGTGCCTCACCCTCGGGGGCTGAGGGTACCTCGGGCTAAGCCGAGGGTACCTCGGACCGTGCCGAGGGTACCTCGGACTGGGCTGAGGGTATCTTGGACTCAGCCGAAGGTGCCTCGGGCGGAGCCGAAGGTGCCTCGGGCTCGGGCGTGTCCTCGGTCTTGACGGAGGGTTGATGCAGGTCTCGGGAGAATACATCCGGGGGAACTGTTGTTCGTCCCGAGGCTATTTTAGCCAGCTTGTCCGCAGTCTCGTTGTAGCGTCGGGCGATGTGGTTGAGCTCGAGCCCATAGAACTTGTCTTCCAGACGCCGAACCTCATCGCAGTAGGCTTCCATCTTCGGGTCGTGGCAGTTGGAGTTCTTCATGACTTGGTCAATGACGAGCTGCGAGTCACCGCGAGCGTCGAGGCGTCGGACCCCTAGCTCGATGGCGATTCGCAACCCGTTTACCAGAGCCTCGTACTCAGCCACGTTGTTGGACGCCGAGAAGTGGAGGCGTAGCACGTAGCGTAGGTGCTTCCCGAGGGGCGAGACGAAGAGGAGGCCTATGCCGGCCCCCATCTTCATCAGCGACCCGTCAAAAAACATGGTCCAGAGCTCCGGTTGGATCGAAGCCGTCGGGAGCTGGGTGTCGGCCCATTCAGCCACGAAGTCCGCCAAGACCTGGGACTTGATGGCCTTCCGAGGGGCGAACGAGATCGTCTTGCCCATGATCTCCACCGCCCACTTCGCAATTCTACCCGAGGCCTCTCGGGACTGGATGATCTCTCCCAGGGGGAAGGATGACACCACAGTCACCGGATGAGACTCGAAGTAGTGTCGCAACTTCCGCCGTGTCAGGATCACCGCGTACAGTAGCTTCTGGATTTGCGGGTAGTGGATCTTTGTCTCGGACAGTACCTCACTGATGAAGTAGACTGGCCTCTGGACGGGCAATGCATGCCCTTCTTCTCGTCTCTCAACCACGATCGCGGCGCTAACCACCTGGGTGGTTGTGGCGACGTAGATCAAGAGGGCTTCTCCGGTAGCGGGGGGCACCAAGATGGGCGCGTTCGTGAGGAGCGCCTTCAGGTTCCCGAGGGCCTCCTCTGCCTCGGGAGTCCAAGCGAAGCACTCGGCCTTCCTTAAGAGGCGGTACAGAGGCAGACCTCTTTCGCCAAGGCGGGAGATGAAGCGGCTCAGAGCCGCGAGACATCCCATGACCCTCTGTACGCCTTTCAAGTCCTTGATTGGCCCCATGCTGGTGATGGCTGCAATCTTCTCCGGGTTGGCTTCGATGCCCCGCTCGGAGACGATGAACCCCAAGAGCATGCCTCGGGGGACCCCGAAGACACACTTTTCTGGATTAAGCTTCACGCCTTTCGCCTTGAGACATCGGAATGTCGCTTCAAGGTCGGAAAGGAGGTCGGAGGCCTTCCTCGTCTTGACTACGATTTCATCGACGTAGGCCTCGACCGTTCGGCCGATGTGTTCGCCAAACACATGGTTCATGCATCGCTGGTACGTTGCCCCCGCATTCCTCAAACCAAACGGCATTGTAACATAGCTGTACATGCCGAAGGGTGTGATGATTGAAGTCGCGAGATGGTCAGACTCTTTCATCCTGATCTGATCATACCCTGAGTAGGCATCGAGGAAAGACAGGGTTTCGCACCCAGCAGTGGAATCCACGATCTGATCGATGCGAGGCAGAGGGTAGGGAACCTTCGGACATGCTTTGTTTAGACCAGTGTAGTCTACACACATCCGCCATTTCCCCCCTTTCTTTCTCACAAGCACAGGGTTGGCAAGCCATTCGAGATGGAATACCTCTTTGATGAACCCTACCGCCAGTAGCTTGTGGATCTCCTCGCCTATGGCTCTGCGCATTTCTTCATCGAATCGGCGTAGAGGTTGCTTCACGGGTCGGGCCCCAGCTCGAATATCCAGAGAGTGCTCGGCGACTTCCCTCGGTATGCCGGGCATGTCCGAGGGGCTCCACGCGAAAACGTCGGCGTTTGCGCGGAGAAAGTCGATGAGCACTGCTTCCTATTTGGGGTCGAGCTCGGAACCGATCTGAATCTGCTTGGAGGCGTCGTTGCAGGGGTCGAGAGGGACGGACTTGACCGTCTCCGCTGGTTCGAAGTTGCCGGCGTGGCACTTCACGTCGGGCGCCTCCCTAGAGAGGCTCTCCAGGTCAGCGATGAGGGCCTCGGATTCGGCGAGGGCCTCGGCGTACTCCACGCACTCCACATCACATTCGTACGCGTGTCGGTACGTGGGCCCGACGGTGATGACCCCGTTGGGGCCCGGCATCTTGAGCTTGAGGTAGGTGTAGTTGGGGACGGCCATGAACTTGGCGTAGCATGGCCTCCCCAGCACTGCGTGGTAGGTTCCTCGAAACTCGACCACTTCGAACGTGAGGGTCTCCTTTCGAAAGTTGGAGGGCGTCCCGAAGCAGATGGGTAGGTCGAGTTGTTCGAGGGGTTGAACGCGCTTCCCGGGGACGATCCTGTGGAAAGGCGCAGCGCCCGTCCGGACCGAGGACAGATCGATCCGCAGGAGCCCGAGGATCTCGGCGTAGATGATGTTGAGGCCGCTGCCTCCGTCCATGAGGACCTTGGTGAGCCTGACGTTGCCGACGATGGGGTCGACAACGAGTGGGTATCTCCCCGGGCTCGGCACGTAGTCTGGATGGTCGGCCCGGTCGAAGGTGATGGGCTTGTCAGACCAGTCTAGGTAGACTGGCGTCGCCACCTTTACCGAGCAGACCTCCCGACGCTCTTGCTTGCGGTGCCGAGCCGAGGCGTTCACCACTTGCCCGTCGTAGATCATGAAGCAGTCGCGGACCTCGGGGAACCCTCCTGCCTTGCGATCTTCCTCCTTTGCATCGTTGAGGGCCTTGCCACCCTCCGCGGGTGGCCCGACCTTGTGGAAGTGTCGTCGAAGCATGGCACACTCCTCAAGGGTGTGCTTGACGGGCCCCTGATGATAGGGGCACGGCTCCTTGAGCATCTTGTCGAAGAGGTTGGCGCCTCCAGGAGGCTTCCGAGGGTTCTTGTACTCGGCGGCGGCGACAAGGTCCGCGTCGGCGGCGTCGCGTTTCGCTTGCGACTTCTTCTTGCCCTTCTTCTTGGCGCCGTGCTGAGTTGATGCCTCGGGAGCGTAATCCGGTGGGCGGCCCTAGGGCTGCTTGTCCTTTCGGAAAATGGCCTCAACTGCCTCCTGGCCAGAGGCGAACTTGGTGGCGATGTCCATCAGCTCACTCGCCCTGGTGGGGGTCTTGCGACCCAGCTTGCTCACCAGGTCGCGGCAGGTGGTGCCGGCGAAGAACGCGCCGATGACATCTGAATCGGTGACGTTGGGCAGCTCTGTGCGCTGCTTCGAGAATCGCCGGATGTAGTCCCGGAGAGACTCTCCTGGCTGCTGGCGGCAGCTTCGGAGATCCCAGGAGTTTCCAGGGCGCATGTATGTGCCCTGGAAATTGTCGGCGAAGGCTTGGACCAGGTCGTCCCAGTTGGAGATCTGCCCCGGGGGCAGGTGTCCAGCCAGGCTCGAGCGGTGTCGGAGAGGAACAGGGGGACGTTGCGGATGATGAGGTTGTCATCGTCCGTTCCACCCAGTTGGCAGGCCAGCCGATAGTCCGCGAGCCACAGTTCTGATCTCGTCTCCCCCGAGTACTTTGTGATGGTAGTCGGGGTTCGGAACCGGGTCAGGAACGGTGCCCGTCGTATGGCGCGGCTGAAAGCCTGCGGACCGGGTGGTTCGGGCGAAGGACTCCGATCCTCCCCGCTGTCGTAGCGTCCCCCACGCCTGGGGTGGTAGCCTCGGTGCGCCCTATCGTCGAGGTGGGCCCGACGGCTGTGATGATGACGCTCGTTGCCGAGGCGACCCGGGACTGCAGGCGCTGTGTTGCGCGTGCGCCCGGAGTGGACCGAGGCTTCCCGCATGAATCGGGAAGTCGCGGCGCGATGTTCCGAGGGGAACCCCTGCCTTCGGGAGGCAGAGCTTTCGGCCCGTCAGACCGCGACGTCCTCCAGGAGATTCCTGAGCTCTCCCTGGATACGCCGCCCCTCGGTGGTTGATGGCTCCGGCATCGCGCGGAGGAGTATTGCCGCTGCAGCCAGGTTCTGGCCGACTCCGCTGGAACCCGGCGGCGGCCTCACCCTGACGTTGTCGACGATGCGGTGCTGGATGTCCTGGGGGAGATGACGCGCTTCTCCGGTCGGGGGTTGGACAGCCCATTCCTGCCCGATGTCCCGGCGGATCGGCACAAGCATTCCTGCTCCCTCGTCGAGCCTGGCCTACCTCTCGCGGATTTGCTCGAGCTGTGGGTCAGGACCCCTCACTGGGACGGGGACCACAGCTAGCTCCCGAAGGATGTCAACGCGAGGCACGGGCCTAGGGGGATCACCGTTTTCCGGCATACCAAGATGGTTGCCTTCGCCGGGACCCCCTAGATCGTCGTGGAAACATTCACGACTTGGGCCGCGGTCCTCGTTGTCGAGGCCGCGGCTGCCGTCGGAATAGTCGGAAAGGCAGTAGTCACATGCGGTCATGAAGTCCCGCACGGCACTGGGGTTACCAAGTCCGGAGAAATCCCAACAGAGGTCGGGCTCGCCATCTTCCTCGGACCCCGAGGGCTCGTAGGCCGAGTCGGCCATCAGTCGGTCCCAGGGTGACCGCACACGATACCCCAGAGGGTTTGGACTCGCCTCTAAGAGAGTGCTCACTGAAGTAGAGTCGCTTGGTGGGTCGAGGCCGAATCCAAAAGACACGAGATGGGAATCGGTCGGTACCTTTCGGTCGACGGTCGGTGACGAGGTCGCGTCTGGGACTGACTGCACCGTTGTCTCAAGTACGAGGGTGACGCCCAGCAAGTCCTTCGCGAGCGTGCTGGCGCCGTGCGTTTGCTTGAGATTGGCGTGTTGCGGGGAGGCGGTGCTCGTCTTCGTCTCAGACGCGAGATCGATGCCCGACGCGCCCTCCATTGGGGCGCCGGCGCCGTCGACTCACTCGACACCCAACGAGGTGCCGCTTCCCGCTTGGCCTTGGTTGCCTCGCCTCCTCCTCCGTCGACGGGGGAGGGGACGGGACAAGCCCGAATGTCGTCCTTCCACCACGTGGGGAAGGCGTCGTCGATTTCCCCGCCGGCGAGCGGGTTGTCGACTGCCATTGTCGCTGTCGCACAGCGGGGGAAGGAGTACCATGTCGTAGCTGCCGTCGAGGGACATGAACTCAAGATTCCCGAAACGGAGCACCGTCCCGGGCTGGAAAGGTTGCTGGAGACTGCCCATCTGGAGCTTGACGGGAAGCTGTTCGTCAACACGCAGCAGGCCCCTACCTGGCGCGCCAACTGTCGGTGTTTCGAAACCCGGGGGGTCCCTGGACCGACGAGTGAATTGTCACCGCGTGCCCCAGCCCAGATGGGTCGACACGAGGCGGAACACGAAGGGGGGAAAGGAAGCAGCCGGAGGGAGGCTGGCGTGAGAGAGCGGATCCCGCGGCCTTCGTGTTAGCCCCGCGCCTGAGTCGGGTGCGCTTGCAGTAGGGGGATACAAGCGTCCACGCGGGAGTGGGGGCGAGCGGCCTTGCGCGAGCGCCGTCCCGTCCTTCTCCGCGCGGGCCCACACTCTATAAGAGGGCTCTGGTCCTCCCTTTTATAGGCGTAAGGAGAGGATCCAGGTGTACAATGGAGAGTGTAGCAATGTGCTAACGTGTCTAGCGGTGGTGAGCTAGCGCCCTAAGTACATGCCATCGTGGCAGCCGGAGATGTCTTGGCACCCGGTTCGTGTGGTGTTGTGGCCGTCGGAGGAGCGCTGGAGCCTGGCGGAAGGACAGCTGTCGGGGCTGTCGAGTCCTTGCTGACGTCCTCTTGTTTCCGTAAGGGGGCCTAGAGCCTCCGTCGTCACAGAGCGTGCGGGGCGCCATCATTGCCTATCTGGCAGAGCGAGCCAGATGGGACGCCGGTCTTGTTCCCCGTAGCCTGAGTCAGCTCGGGGTAGGGTAATGATGGCGCCTCCTGTCGACGTGGTCGGTCCGTGCCCTAGGTTGGGCGATGTGGAGGCTCCTCCAAGGTCGAGGTCGAGTCTGTCTTCCGTGGCCGTGGTCGAGTCCGAGCCCCTGGGTCAGGCGAGGCGGAGACCGTCGGCTGAGGCCAGGGCTGAGTCCGAGCCCCGGGGTCGGGCGAAGCGGAGTCCGTCGTCTCCTGGGGCTGAGCCCAAGTCCGAGCCCTGGGTCGGGCGGAGCGGAGTTCGCCGTCTTCTGGGGCTGAGCCCGAGTCCGAGACCTGGGTCGGGCGGAGCGGAGTTCGCCGTCTTCCGGGGCCGAGCCCGAGTCCGAGCCCTGGGTCGGGCGGAGCGGAGTTCGCCGTCTTCCGGGGCTGAGCCCGAGTCCAAGCCCGGGGTCGGGCGGAGCGGAGTTCGCCGTCTTCTGGGGCTGAGCCCGAGTCCGAGCCCTGGGTCGGGCGGAGCGGAGTTCGCCGTCTTCTGGGGCTGAGCCCGAGTCCGAGCCCTGGGTCGGGCGGAGCGAAGTTCGCCGTCTTCTGGGGCCGAGCCTGAGTCCGAGCCCTAGGGTCGGGCGAGGCGGAGTTCCCTATGACGCCTGAGGCCGGCCCTGGCTGCTGTCAGCCTCACTCTATCGGGTGGCTCAGCAGTCAGCGGCGCAGGCGGCGCTGTCCTCTTGTCAGACCAGTCAGTAGAGCGGCGAAGTGACTGCGGTAACTTCGGCTCTGTCGACTGGAGGGCGTGCGTCAGGATAAAGGTGTCAGGCCACCTTTGCATTAAATGCCCCTGTGATTTGGTCGGTCGGCGTGGCGATGTGGCCAAGGTTGCTTCTCGGTGAAGACTGGGCCTCGGGCGAGCCGATAGTGTGCCCGTTGCTGGAGGGGGGTCCTCGGGCGAGACGTAGGTTCTCCGGGGTCGGCTTCCCTTGCCTGAGGCTAGGCTCGGGCGAGGCACAATCATGTCCCTTGAATGGACCGATCCTTGACTTAATCGCACCCATCAGGCCTTTGCAGCTTTATGCTGATGGGGGTTACCAGCTGAGATTTAGGGGTCTTGAGGGTACCCCTAATTATGGTCCCCGACAGTTTATTACACATTTTCTTAGGTACATGATGCACAATGCAATTTCTCCTAGGCCTACTTCTACCAGGAACAAAAGTAGAACTAGAGGCAAACATAGCATGTGAATCAAAAGCATCATGATCATAACTCATATTATAATTGGAATGACTAGCAATTTTCCTATTATAAATGAAAGCATGATTCCTTTGAGTACTACTAGCCATAGGGGCCTTCCCTTTCTCCTTGTTGAGAATGGGAGCCCTTTGGCTTGTTAAGCTCTTGGCTTCCTTACGAAAACCAAGCCCATCCTTAATTGAGGGGTGTCTACCAATGGTGTAGGCATCCCTAGCAAATTTTAACTTATTAAAATCACTTTTGCAGGTCTTAAGTTGAGCATTAAGACTTGCCACCTCATCATTTAGTTTAGTAATAGAAATAAGGTGTTCATCACAAGAATTAACATCAAAGTCCTTGCATCTATTGCAAATGACAACATGCTCTACACATGAACTAGATTTATTAACTTCCTCTAGCTTAGCATTTAATTCCTCATTTAAACTTCTTAAGCTAGAAACAGATTCATGGCAAGCAGACACCTCAGAAGACAGCATTTCATTTCTTTTAAGTTCTAAGGCAAGAGACTTTTGAACACTAACAAATTTGTCATGTTCCTCATACAAAATGTCCTCTTGCCTTTCTAGCAATCTATCTTTTTCATTTAGAGCATCAATTAACTCATTGATTTTATCTACTTTAGCTCTATCTAAACCCTTAAATAAATCAGCATAATCTACTTCATCATCAGATGACTCTTCATCACTAGAAGACGTATACTTAGGGGTATCTCGAATACTTACTTTCTTCTCCTTGGCCATGAGACACGTATGGCATTCGTTGGGGAAGAGCGAAGACTTGTCGAAGGCTGAGGCGGCCAATCCCTCATCGTCGGAGTCGGATGAGGAGCAGCCAGAGTCCCATTCTTTTCCAAGATGAGCCTCGCCTTTCGCCTTACTGTAGCTTTTCTTCTTCTCCTTCTTCCCATGTCTTTCTTGTGCCTGGTCATTCTCATTATCGGGACATTGAGCTATAAAGTGACCAGTCTTACCACATTTAAAGCAGGAGCGCTTTCCCTTTGTTTTGTTCTTGGAGGGGTATTCTTTGCGTCCTTTGAGCGCGGTCTTGAAGCGCTTGATGATAAGCGCCATCTCATCTTCGTTGAGGCTGGCAGCCTCCACTTGAGCTACCTTGCTTGGTAGTCCCTCCTTGCTGCTAGTTGCCTTGAGCGCAACGGCTACGGCTCGTAGATGGGTAGTGGACCATTCAAGGCGTCATCCACATATCGTGCCTCCTTTACCATCATGCGCCCGCTCACAAATTTTCCGAGTATCTCCTCGGGCGTCATCTTTGTGTATCTGGGATTTTCACGGATGAGGTTCACAAGATGAGGGTCAATAACTGTAAAGGACCTGAGCATAGTCGGACGACGTCGTGGTCCGTCCATCTTGTGCTTCCATAGCTTCTAATCTTGTTGACTAGGGTCTTAAGCTTGTTATATGTTTGTGTTGGCTCTTCTCCCCTGATCATGACAAATCTCCCTAGCTCGCCTTCCACCAACTCCATTTTGGTGATCATGGTGGCGTCGTTTCCCTCATGAGATATCTTGAGGGTGTCCCAGATCTGCTTTGCATTGTCCGAGCCACTAACCTTGTTGTATTCATCCCTGCATAGAGATGCTAGCAAAACAGTAGTGGCTTGGGCATTTTTATGAATTTGCTCATTAATAAACACAGGGTTATCCGTACTATCGAAATGCATTCCATTTTCAACTATTTCCCAAATGCTAGGATGGAGAGAAAATAGGTGACTACGCATTTTATGACTCCAAAATGAGTAGTCCTCTCCATCAAAGTGTGGAGGTTTTCCTAGAGGAATAGAAAGTAAATGTGCATTCGAATTGTACGGCATGCGGGAATAATCAAAGGAATAGTTTTGATTAACCATCTTTTTCTTTGACGAAGAATCGTCATCGTCGTCGTCTCTTGGTGAAGAAGAAGATGCATCGCTGTCGTAGGAGATGATCTTCTTGATGCGCCTCTTCTTCTTCCCGTCCTTCTTCTTGTGACTCGAGCTAGAGTCGGTTGGCTTGTCGTCTCTAGGCTTGTTGAGGAAGGACTCCTTCTCCTTGTTGTTGACCACCATCCCCTTTATCTTAGGATCCATCTCTTCAGGCGATTAGTCTCTTATGTGAAGAGAACGGCTCTTGTAACACCCCTGGTGTTACTATAACTAAAACTTGAGCATGACACCATAAGCATTGGCATTGCATATGTTTGACACACCTAGAGTGCATTCACTAGGCAAAAATTTCAAACAAGTTGTATTGTTTTAATGTTTTACAAATAGGACCCTGGTTAAAGGACTTAACCCTAAATAGTGATTAAAGGGGTAAAACTTAACCTAAGTTAAGAAAACCTAAAAGCTTTAGGGTAAAAGCCATAAAATGACTCCAAGAATAAAGTTGAATCCCACTTATACCCCTGGAATACCAGAAACCCTAATTGGAACCCTGGGAAACCCTAAAACTAAACCCTAGGGGCTTATGTGCAAAATTAGTCCACTTTTGGACTAAAGTGCAAAAACCAAGCCAAATAAGTATTTTAAGTCAATTGGTTCACAAATATGTGGATTGAAAGCCAAACCCTAAGTTTTGGACTTAAATGCAAAATGGACCTCATTTGAGTTTTATTCTAAGTCTGAAAATCAGAGAATGGGCTCAACTTTGGGGCTTTGAAACTTACAAAGTATAGGGTTTTTGCCCTAGGTCACCACATCAAAGTTGAAGACCAATTATAGGAGAACAACTTTGCTAAAGAGTGTGAGCTTAGTTGTTATGAGAAATTTGGAGAAAAACCCAATCAAAGTTTGACTGTCAGGCTGGTTCAGTCTGAAGTTCAGAGTTTCAGTGTAATGGAGCTAACTTTGAGCACGAATTCAACCTTGATTTAGTGCTCAAATGTGTTCAAGTCCTATAGTCGAATTGTAGATGGTATATTGCTCTACAACTTTGTTTGAGAAAGGCAATCGAGTTGCTGCACAAAATTGGAAGTTGTGGGCTCTGGAAACTGGGCTGTCAGGTGCTCTGATGAGGGGGGGTTCTGATGGTACAGTAACCCGAGCAGATAAGATCGCCAGCGGGACTATCCTCGCCGCCGATGACTCCCTCCGCCGCGATTCGTGCTGTGGTCACCGTGATTTGTGCCCAAGCTGATCTGGTAGCGTTCAAGCCACGTCGCCGTGGATAAGTCCGGCCGGTAAAGTAATTCCGACCACCGTACTAGCTCGTCGCGGTGGAAACCGATAGGCACGCCGGTGAACGCTGCTTTCCGGTCGTGTGCCACGTGCCTGAGTACCTCCACCACATCGCCGTGATTCGTTTTAGCTTCCCATCGATCACCGGAATGATCGCCACGACGGGTGACACGAATTCACTTGCACCAGTAACCTTTGCCCTCTCCGGCCGCCACCGCGCCATCAAAATTCACAGGCCACCGCCCCCGGCGCCTATAAATTGAGTGTGCCATAGGGTCCGTAAGGTAGTCAAGCACTCAATCCACCAAGCCGTGCTCCCAATTACTTACTGGAATCCCCGAATTGCTTACTTCCCCTAAATTGGTTTTCCGCGGTCATAAGAAGGGCATCACTGCGGCCAGTACACTTCAGGTCCGTTCATGCCCTCTGTTCATTTGTTTCGGTGCTCTGGTATGCTCTTGATACTCACTGACCTGGCCAATTAGTCTAGAACCCATTAAATCACTGGGAACACTTCGTGATGTCCCCAGATTGCACGGTCATCGTGAGCAGAAAGGTTGAGAGCCCGAACTTTGCAATTGATCGGGGGGAAATACTCCTTAGGGGTAGAATCAGGTATGAACCAAAGATTAGCGTCGGTCTTTGTCCTCTCCGGCCGGTATTGCTCACCGGATTTCGGCTTCCCGTGGGGAGCTTCGTCGAGGACCGGACGCGGTGAAGAAATAGAAGATGGAGGACCTTTCTGTGATTTGTCAGCGACACATCAAATAGTAGAAAAACCTGTTCACAGATAATGAAAACCCCGAGGTCTTTCCTGTAAAGTGGCCAGCGCGGGCGCGCGCGCAGGCGCTCCTCCCCTCTGGACTGGGCCGGTGGGCTGAAATCAGCCCACTACTGTTGTGCCTTTCTTCTTTTCTTTTTACTCCAGAGCCAAAACAATTTTAGAAAATTATAGAAAAATGATAAAATTGTAAAACTAATTTTCCTAGGCTTGTTAATTTCCCTAGAATTTAATAAAAATAGTTTTGTGATTTTTAGTGGAAATAAGAAATTTTAGGGTATTTAAAGTAGTTAAAAGTATTAGTTATGGATTTTTAGAAAATAAATGGTAAGTCCAAAAATGTCCAAACTTTTTAGGGGCACTTAAACCAATATTTAGAAGCCTTGGGTAGAATTTGGGTTGATTTGGACCTTGTTTGATCACTAAACCCAAAACACCCCCCCCCTGCCTTATGAACTCCTTTACTGACTCCGGAAACCCTAGGTTCTCGGAGTACCGTGAAGGAAAGTTGTACTCAAGACTTAGATAATAAGTTTACATTATCTTTGCATCCTCATAAGCACCCCATGGCATCCATTCTTATGCATATATATGGTTATGTTAGAACACGAAGAAGAAGAAGAAGTCACTGAAGAGGGAACTCCACCAACCTCAGATCCCCAAGCAGGCAACTGCTTTTATTTCGATATTTGTGGATCCGAGCAGGACTCACCTGATAACAAAGGCAAGCCCCGGTGCATGCAACCATTTTCCTTGTGTTTTCAAATACTTTTCGCACCTTTAAGTCTAGTGAAATGTGCATTAGGTTCATAGGAATTACTTGAAACCCTTTGACGCATTGCTTTCCTTGATATCCATACCTTTATAGATACTTCTGTGAAGTATCAAAATTATGATTTACAAAAATGCTTAGCCTTGCTTAGATCTTGTGGATAGAGGTTGTCCTTAATTTAACTCGAGAAGGGACGGCTTCTACCTGCAAGGATATTTTCATTTGGAGCAATGGTGGGACCTTACTGCAAAGTTCCCTGTGATGCTCTTTCATCCTAAGGAACAGACACAATCCTAAGGATGGAAATACGTAAATTGAGACTTGGGGTAGGAACAGGTGATGTTCTACCCAGGTTGGTTAAGGATTAACGCGTATGTAGGCGTGCTGGCCGAGGACCCTTTAACTGGTCACATGCCTCGTCATGGGTAAGCCTTGCCTCGGGCAGACTAAGGCCGGAATAAGATAACACGAAATGGGAGTGGAGCGGTGGCGAGAGTAGCGTGTACCCTCCGTGGCAAGAGGCTGGACGGTGGTGTATCTGTGCTCTCGGTTTGCGTGAACCTGATCCGGTCTTAAGAACCCCGGTGGCGGGTTGACATATGCAAGGGTTAAGTGCTACATATGTCGTGTGATTGGAGATCCTCAGCTGAGTATAATCGATTCGGATCGCCGTACCTTCGCGGTTATGAAGACTTGGTCACTTTTCTACAACCTAAAGTCAGGACGTGAACACTATGGATAAAAATGATGTTGTCTTGATGTGATGTGAAATTAGACTAGATGCAAATAGAGTCTATTAATACTTAATATGGCGTTAAAAGATTGAAAGTAAGGACTCACTTTAGTAAGCTACTTCTGCAAAAGTATAAGTTGATTTTTGCTAAAGCCTCTCCTTGACTCCTATTTATCCAGCATACCCTTGAGAGTCTTTTCCTTAGTCGGGTAAGACTTGCTGAGTAATTCCATACTCAGGGTTTATCCCTTTGTTGTTTTTAGGTGAGGAAGTAGCAGACTTTTGTTGCTTCTGTGCCAGGGTGGTTCCCAAAGAAGAAAAACAAGACTGAAGTGCGGGAGGACTCGGTCCTCCACCTAGGATCTTTTGTTTTTAGCTTCTCGGGAGAAGTTTGTGTCTCCCTTGGTTTGTATAATATTACTTCTATGCACTCACTTTTAGACTGGTCTGTAAATAAATAACTCGAGCTTGCTTTTGGAATAAATGTAAGTTTATGTAATTCGCTTCCGCATTTCTTTATCTCCGATGATCTGTAATGTCTGCAAGACGGGTGAAACGTTCCTGGTGAGGTCGGGAAAGATACCGAGCTTGTCAAGTGACTTAGGAACATCTACAGGGTGTCTGATGTCTGTTAGACAAGGACAACTGTAGGTGGGCCTAATTACTTGGGAGGTTCCGTCACAGCTGGTATCGGAGCGTAGCCCTTCTTTGCAGATATTATGAGGCATCTTCAAAAGGATTTTTGAAAATCTTACCTAAAAATTCTTTTCTCTTCTTACCTAAGTACTCTGAAGAGTTTATCTTAAAGACCAGATAGGAAGAGTGCAATGTATAGAAGGTTGAATCGACTAAGGTTGATTCTGTACTTATTCATGCATCATGCTAAGAATTATGCTAATAAATTTTCCCCCTTAGAAAGATGCCGCCACGCACAAGGCTAACAGCACGTAAGTCAACGGGACCAATTGGAGTGCCCCGGCATCAACTAGCCCCTCGGCACGAAAGCAGTAGCAGCGGAAGTAATGATCCTATAGGAGACTTGGAAGCCGAAGTGAGTCGACTTCAAGCAACGCTGCAACACAGGACCAATGCTTGGATTGCAGACGGAGATAGAATCAATGAACTAAGAAGGGATATCCGTCACCTGCAGGATCAGCTGGCTGATCGGGACTTAGCACTTGACTGGGCAGTACAGTCTCGTATGTTGGCATGTGCTAAGGAAGCGAGGGCTCAGGCCCGAATTAAAGAACTTAGCTCAGCTGTCGACAACCTGCAGGTGTACTGCAATACTTTGCATGAGGAAGTCCATGTGTTATACTCACAATTACACCCTAGTGAGCCTGTACACTCTGCTGAGTCAGAAGCCGGACCCTCTCACGTTGCGGGACGCGCACTGGGTGGGGAGTTAGACCTTTTTGAACCCCCTCCTTCTTTGAGGTTGGTTGACGTCTGGACTCCCACACCTGACGATGAGGCCGCCAAGAGTAACAGAAAGCAGGACTAATGGTGTAATAAAAGTAGAGTAGTGTATTGTAGAATGTACTGTTGTATAATAGGTTGAACTTTTATAAAATGGGTAATGTATCCTGTTATGTAGTGTCGAGTCTGTATCATTACTCTTTATAGTAATGTAAAATGGAAGGTTTTCTTTGGCACATTATGTTTATTCAAATGTTTTTGCCTCAGATGCCGACCAGGACTCGCGGACAGGACGCAGCCGAAACTTCTGGGGGTCGGGATGTCACCCCAAATCCACCTCCGGTTCCACCCACGCTTGCCGAGGCGATTGCCGCCTTGGTGAATGCCACCGCCGACAATACCCGCTTCCTTAGGGAAATGGCGGGTCAGAAGCAGTTCCAGCAGCAGGCAGGAAGAGGTTTTCAGCAAGGTCCCCGTGAAACTACTTATCTGGACTTCTCCGAAACTCGTCCACCTCTATTCACCAAAGCAGAAGACCCGTTAGAAGCCGACGAATGGATACGGGTCATTGAACAGAAGTTTGGCCTTCTTCGTTGTTCGGAAACACAGAAGCCATTATTCGCGGCACAGCAACTCCGAGGCCCTGCCAGTACTTGGTGGGGAAATTTTGTGGCTATTCAACCTGACAACCATCAAATCACTTGGGACGAATTTAAAGCAGCCTTCCGCGAGCACTACATACCTGAGGGAGTGCTGCATATGAAACAAGAGGAATTTATGAAGCTGAAACAAGGAGGAGACACCATCAATCAGTATCTTAACAAGTTTAATCACCTGTCACAGTATGCCATTGATCAGGTGAATACTGATTTGAAGAAAAAGAACTGTTTTATGAGAGGTCTAAATGACCGGTTGCAGCGAAAAATGGCCACATGTATTGATCTCACATATGGAAAGGCTGTCAGTACAGCCTTATCTGTGGAAGCAAAATACGCAAGTTCTGGGAAGAATAAGGGATTCAGTGGTGAGAGGCCTAATCAGGGCCAGGCGAAGAGGCAACGGTTCGTCATCCGGCCTTCTAGCCAAAACCAAACTTTTTCTCGTCCACCAGCATTCCCTTTTAAACAACCCATTATTATCCGCCCCAACAATACCTCCACTTCCCCAAATCAGCCGGGTGCCCCAGGCACTCGATTCCCTGCCATGCCCAGCTCTTCAACTGTGTGTTTCAACTGTGGCAAGTCGGGACATTTTATCAAAGACTGCCCGTACCCCAAGCAAAATCAATCCAATGCTCAGCAAGGAACTGGGAAGTCCACTCAGCCCAAGGGAAATGCTGCGGGGAGAAATACTAAGAAGACAGGGCGTGTATATTACACCCAAGTGGCCACTACACCGGAGGGAGAGCCGGTGATGATGGGTACGTTTCCTGTGGCCAGTCACCCTGCAATAATTCTTTTTGATTCTGGTGCTTCGCATACCTTCATTAGCAAGAAATTTGTGGAGCAACATCACATTGCATGTCATGAATCAAAAGAGGGATTTAAAATTCATTCACCTGGGGGACACATTTTTACTAGAGAAGTGGCCTATGAAGTGCCAGTAACAATGGCCGGACGGAACTTTCTTGCTAACATGATTGTTCTAAGAGGCCAGGATATAGATGTAATTTTGGGTATGAATTGGTTAACTCAACACAAGGCAATTCTCAACACTGAACTCAGAACCGTCAGGTTGAGTTATAATCAAGAAGAAATTCTCTTGTCTCTCCCCAAAACCAATCCAGCCAAAGCTTCTGGTAGAATATTTGAAGCCATTGTACCGGAGATCAAGAACATTCCGGTAGTATGTGAGTTTCCAGATGTATTTCCGGAAGATTTGCCTGGACTACCCCCTGAAAGAGATGTAGAATTCGTAATTGAGCTAAAGCCCGGTACGGCTCCCATCTCCCGAAGATCGTACCGTATGCCCCCTAATGAGTTGGCAGAATTGAAGATTCAATTACAAGATCTGCTGAATAAGGGATTTATCCGGCCAAGCTCGTCCCCATGGGGTTGTCCCGCCATTTTTGTTAAAAAGAAGGATCAAACCTTACGCATGTGCGTGGATTATCGGCCCCTGAATGAGGTCACCATCAAGAATAAGTACCCCCTTCCAAGGATCGATATCTTATTTGATCAACTGACTGGGGCGAGGGTATTTTCCAAAATTGATCTCAAGTCGGGCTATCATCAAATCCGTATTCGGCCCGAGGATATACCGAAGACCGCGTTTACTACGCGGTATGGATTGTTTGAATACCTGGTAATGTCTTTCGGGCTCACAAATGCTCCTGCCCACTTCACCTATTTGATGAACTCGGTGTTCATGCCCGAGTTAGACAAGTTCGTGGTGGTCTTCATCGATGATATTTTGATATACTCTAAAAATGAAGAGGAGCATGCTCAGCATCTACGGATTGTATTGACGCGCCTGAGGGAACATCAGCTGTATGCCAAGTTCAGCAAGTGCGCGTTCTGGCTGGAGGAAATTCAATTTCTGGGGCACGTGTTATCAGCTAAAGGAATTGCGGTAGATCCTAGCAAGGTCAAGGATATTCTGGAATGGAAACCCCCAACTACTGTTCACCAAGTCCGGAGTTTTCTTGGACTGGCTGGGTATTATCGCAGATTCATACCCGATTTTTCTAAGCTTGTGAAGCCAATCACAAGTTTGTTGAAGAATGACATTAAGTTCAATTGGTCTTCTAAGTGTAATGAAGCCTTTGAACAATTGAAGACATTATTAACCACTGCTCCGGTATTGGCTCAACCGGACATCACTAAGCCTTTTGATGTATATTGTGATGCATGTGGCAGTGGGCTCGGCTGTGTACTGATGCAAGAGGGCCAAGTAATTGCGTATGCTTCAAGGCAGCTGCACCGACATGAGGAGCATTATCCCACTCATGATCTGGAGTTAGCTGCTGTGGTTCATGCCCTGAAAATATGGCGTCACTATCTGCTGGGAAATATCTGTCACATATATACAGATCATAAAGGTTTGAAGTACATCTTCACCCAGTCAGAGTTAAATATGAGGCAAAGACGATGGCTTGAGCTCATTAAAGACTATGATCTGGAGATCCATTATCACCCAGGCAAAGCCAATGTGGTGGCAGATGCATTAAGTCGTAAGACTTCCTGTCACTGTCTTATGGCAAAGACCTCCGAGAACACTTTATGTCAAGAAATGGAGAAGCTAAACCTGGGGATAATCCAACAAGGGACTCTGAATCAGCTAAGGCTTGAGTCAACCATTCTGCAGAAAGTAATTGATGCTCAAAGGGATAATCTGGGTATGAAGCACATACGAGAGAAGATAAGGGCTGGAACAGCCAAATGTTTCAAGGAAGATGATCAAGGTGTATTATGGTTTAACAACCGCATAGTCGTGCCAAAGAACGAAGAACTCCGCCAGCAAATTCTTGATGAAGCACATCTTAGTCGTTATTCTATTCATCCCGGAAGCACTAAGATGTATCAAGACTTAAAGCAACATTATTGGTGGACGAAGATGAAAATTGAAATTGCACGCTATGTGGCTAAGTGTGACACTTGCAGACGTGTCAAGGCCATACACATGAAAGCTGCTGGTCCATTGCAGTCATTACCAATACCAACATGGAAATGGGAAGACATAAGCATGGACTTCATTGTGGGATTGCCCAGGACCGCAAAAGGATATGACTCTATTTGGGTTATCGTTGATCAACTCACAAAGATTGCCCACTTCTTACCTGTCAAGGTCACATATACAGTAGCCACTTATGTAGCATTATACATTGCCCGTATTCTCAGTCTACATGGTATTCCGAAGACTATAGTGTCGGATCGTGGACCTCCGTTCGTATCCAAATTCTGGGAAGAACTTCATAAATCCCTGGGTACTAAGTTACTCCACAGTTCGGCCTATCATCCTCAAACCAGTGGACAGACTGAGAGAGTGAATCAAATCCTCGAGGATATGCTGCGGGCATGTGTTCTGGACTTCTCGCAAAATGGGATGAATGTTTGCCCCTAGCGGAGTTTTCATACAATAACAGTTATCAGGAAAGTATCAAGATGGCACCTTTTGAAGCTTTATATGGGCGACGGTGTCGAACTCCGCTAAATTGGTCTGAACCTGGAGAAAGATACTTCTTTAGGCCTGATATGGTGAAAGAGGTCGAAGAAAAGGTTCAGAAAATTATTCATAATATGAAGAAAGCTCAGACTCGACAAAAGAGTTATGCAGACCGACGACGACAACCCTTATGTTTTCTGGTAGACGACTATGTCTACTTGAAAGTTTCACCAATGAAGGGTGTATCGCGTTTCGGGGTTAAAGGGAAGCTTGCACCCAGATACATTGGTCCATTCCTGGTGCTTGAACAATGTGGACCAGTGGCGTACCGACTCCAACTACCCGAAACATTGTCTGCTGTGCATAATGTGTTCCACGTGTCACAATTGAAGAAGTGTCTTCGGGTTCCCGATCGAACCATTGAAGTGACTGATGTTGTCCTGGAACCAGATTTAACATACTCAGAACATCCCATTCGAGTTCTGGATCAAAAGGACAGGGTTACTCGGAGAAAGACTCTCAAGTTTTATAAGATACAGTGGAACCAGCATTCTGAAGATGAGGCTACATGGGAAACCCAAGACTTCTTAGATAAGAATTTCCCAGGCTTTCTAGCCTCTTGTAAGTTGTAAAGTTTGTATAGCTGTATAATAAAGGAATGAACCCCCACACAACCCCTGCCTTGTACCAGAAATAAGGAAATAAAAATGTGACACATTTCCTTTTCCATTACTCACCCTAGGACTTTCAATCTCGGGACGAGATTCTTTTATGGGGGGAAGGATGTAACACCCCTGGTGTTACTATAACTAAAACTTGAGCATGACACCATAAGCATTGGCATTGCATATGTTTGACACACCTAGAGTGCATTCACTAGGCAAAAATTTCAAACAAGTTGTATTGTTTTAATGTTTTACAAATAGGACACTGGTTAAAGGACTTAACCCTAAATAGTGATTAAAGGGGTAAAACTTAACCTAAGTTAAGAAAACCTAAAAGCTTTAGGGTAAAAGCCATAAAATGACTCCAAGAATAAAGTTGAATCCCACTTATACCCCTGGAATACCAGAAACCCTAATTGGAACCCTGGGAAACCCTAAAACTAAACCCTAGGGGCTTATGTGCAAAATTAGTCCACTTTTGGACTAAAGTGCAAAAACCAAGCCAAATAAGTATTTTAAGTCAATTGGTTCACAAATATGTGGATTGAAAGCCAAACCCTAAGTTTTGGACTTAAATGCAAAATGGACCTCATTTGAGTTTTATTCTAAGTCTGAAAATCAGAGAATGGGCTCAACTTTGGGGCTTTGAAACTTACAAAGTATAGGGTTTTTGCCCTAGGTCACCACATCAAAGTTGAAGACCAATTATAGGAGAACAACTTTGCTAAAGAGTGTGAGCTTAGTTGTTATGAGAAATTTGGAGAAAAACCCAATCAAAGTTTGACTGTCAGGCTGGTTCAGTCTGAAGTTCAGAGTTTCAGTGTAATGGAGCTAACTTTGAGCACGAATTCAACCTTGATTTAGTGCTCAAATGTGTTCAAGTCCTATAGTCGAATTGTAGATGGTATATTGCTCTACAACTTTGTTTGAGAAAGGCAATCGAGTTGCTGCACAAAATTGGAAGTTGTGGGCTCTAGAAACTGGGCTGTCAAGTGCTCTGATGAGGGGGGTTCTGATGGTACAGTAACCCGAGCAGATAAGATCGCCAGCGGGACTATCCTCGCCGCCGACGACTCCCTCCGCCGCGATTCGTGCTGTGGTCACCGTGATTTGTGCCCAAGCTGATCTGGTAGCGTTCAAGCCACGTCGCCGTGGATAAGTCCGGCCGGTAAAGTAATTCCGACCACCGTACTAGCTCGTCGCGGTGGAAACCGATAGGCACGCCGGTGAACGCCGCTTTCCGGTCGTGTGCCATGTGCCTGAGTACCTCCACCACATCGCCGTGATTCGTTTTAGCTTCCCGTCGATCACCGGAATGATCGCCACGATGGGTGACACGAATTCACTTGCACCAGTAACCTTTGCCCTCTCCGGCCGCCACCGCGCCATCAAAATTCACAGGCCACCGCCCCCGGCGCCTATAAATTGAGTGTGCCATAGGGTCCGTAAGGTAGTCAAGCACTCAATCCACCAAGCCGTGCTCCCAATTACTTACTGGAATCCCCGAATTGCTTACTTCCCCTAAATTGGTTTTCCGCGGTCATAAGAAGGGCATCACTGCGGCCAGTACACTTCAGGTCCGTTCATGCCCTCTGTTCATTTGTTTCGGTGCTCTGGTATGCTCTTGATACTCACTGACCTGGCCAATTAGTCTAGAACCCATTAAATCACTGGGAACACTTCGTGATGTCCCCAGATTGCACGGTCATCGTGAGCAGAAAGGTTGAGAGCCCGAACTTTGCAATTGATCGGGGGGAAATACTCCTTAGGGGTAGAATCAGGTATGAACCAAAGATTAGCGTCGGTCTTTGTCCTCTCCGGCCGGTATTGCTCACCGGATTTCGGCTTCCCGTGGGGAGCTTCGTCGAGGACCGGATGCGGTGAAGAAATAGAAGATGGAGGACCTTTCTGTGATTTGTCAGCGACACATCAAATAGTAGAAAAACCTGTTCACAGATAATGAAAACCCCGAGGTCTTTCCTGTAAAGTGGCCAGCGCGGGCGCGCGCGCAGGCGCTCCTCCCCTCTGGACTGGGCCGGTGGGCTGAAATCAGCCCACTACTGTTGTGCCTTTCTTCTTTTCTTTTTACTCCAGAGCCAAAACAATTTTAGAAAATTATAGAAAAATGATAAAATTGTAAAACTAATTTTCCTAGGCTTGTTAATTTCCCTAGAATTTAATAAAAATAGTTTTGTGATTTTTAGTGGAAATAAGAAATTTTAGGGTATTTAAAGTAGTTAAAAGTATTAGTTATGGATTTTTAGAAAATAAATGGTAAGTCCAAAAATGTCCAAACTTTTTAGGGGCACTTAAACCAATATTTAGAAGCCTTGGGTAGAATTTGGGTTGATTTGGACCTTGTTTGATCACTAAACCCAAAACACCCCCCCCTGCCTTATGAACTCCTTTACTGACTCCGGAAACCCTAGGTTCTCGGAGTACCGTGAAGGAAAGTTGTACTCAAGACTTAGATAATAAGTTTACATTATCTTTGCATCCTCATAAGCACCCCATGGCATCCATTCTTATGCATATATATGGTTATGTTAGAACACGAAGAAGAAGAAGAAGTCACTGAAGAGGGAACTCCACCAACCTCAGATCCCCAAGCAGGCAACTGCTTTTATTTCGATATTTGTGGATCCGAGCAGGACTCACCTGATAACAAAGGCAAGCCCCGGTGCATGCAACCATTTTCCTTGTGTTTTCAAATACTTTTCGCACCTTTAAGTCTAGTGAAATGTGCATTAGGTTCATAGGAATTACTTGAAACCCTTTGACGCATTGCTTTCCTTGATATCCATACCTTTATAGATACTTCTGTGAAGTATCAAAATTATGATTTACAAAAATGCTTAGCCTTGCTTAGATCTTGTGGATAGAGGTTGTCCTTAATTTAACTCGAGAAGGGACGGCTTCTACCTGCAAGGATATTTTCATTTGGAGCAATGGTGGGACCTTACTGCAAAGTTCCCTGTGATGCTCTTTCATCCTAAGGAACAGACACAATCCTAAGGATGGAAATACGTAAATTGAGACTTGGGGTAGGAACAGGTGATGTTCTACCCAGGTTGGTTAAGGATTAACGCGTATGTAGGCGTGCTGGCCGAGGACCCTTTAACTGGTCACATGCCTCGTCATGGGTAAGCCTTGCCTCGGGCAGACTAAGGCCGGAATAAGATAACACGAAATGGGAGTGGAGCGGTGGCGAGAGTAGCGTGTACCCTCCGTGGCAAGAGGCTGGACGGTGGTGTATCTGTGCTCTCGGTTTGCGTGAACCTGATCCGGTCTTAAGAACCCCGGTGGCGGGTTGACATATGCAAGGGTTAAGTGCTACATATGTCGTGTGATTGGAGATCCTCAGCTGAGTATAATCGATTCGGATCGCCGTACCTTCGCGGTTATGAAGACTTGGTCACTTTTCTACAACCTAAAGTCAGGACGTGAACACTATGGATAAAAATGATGTTGTCTTGATGTGATGTGAAATTAGACTAGATGCAAATAGAGTCTATTAATACTTAATATGGCGTTAAAAGATTGAAAGTAAGGACTCACTTTAGTAAGCTACTTCTGCAAAAGTATAAGTTGATTTTTGCTAAAGCCTCTCCTTGACTCCTATTTATCCAGCATACCCTTGAGAGTCTTTTCCTTAGTCGGGTAAGACTTGCTGAGTAATTCCATACTCAGGGTTTATCCCTTTGTTGTTTTTAGGTGAGGAAGTAGCAGACTTTTGTTGCTTCTGTGCCAGGGTGGTTCCCAAAGAAGAAAAACAAGACTGAAGTGCGGGAGGACTCGGTCCTCCACCTAGGATCTTTTGTTTTTAGCTTCTCGGGAGAAGTTTGTGTCTCCCTTGGTTTGTATAATATTACTTCTATGCACTCACTTTTAGACTGGTCTGTAAATAAATAACTCGAGCTTGCTTTTGGAATAAATGTAAGTTTATGTAATTCGCTTCCGCATTTCTTTATCTCCGATGATCTGTAATGTCTGCAAGACGGGTGAAACGTTCCTGGTGAGGTCGGGAAAGATACCGAGCTTGTCAAGTGACTTAGGAACATCTACAGGGTGTCTGATGTCTGTTAGACAAGGACAACTGTAGGTGGGCCTAATTACTTGGGAGGTTCCGTCACAGCTCTGATACCAATTGAGAGCACCTAGAGGGGGCTGAATAGGTGATCCTATAAAAAACAAACACTAATAGCCACAAAACTTAGTTATAAGTGTTAGTACGGCTAAGTAGCTTGAAGCGAGCTCTTGCGAACACAAATAATCACAGAGAGAAGCAACACAAGAGACACACGATTTTATCCCGTGGTTCGGCCAAGTAACACTTGCCTACTTCCACGTTGTACCATCCCAATGGATGAGGGTTGCACTCAACCCCTTTCAAGTGATCCAATGATCAACTTGAATACCACGACTTTCTTGCTTATAGTCTTCTTCCCGTTTGCGAGGAATCTCCACAAGTTGGAGCCTCTCGCCCTTACAAGATTGATCACAAAGAACGCACAAGGGTAAGGTTGGGAAGAGCAACACACACAAGACTCAAATACGCAGCACAACCACGCACACAAGTCACAACTTGAGCTCGAAATGCAACACACGGAGTTCACAACTCAAATGGAGCTCAAAACGCTAACACAAAGAATCAAATGCGTGAAGTTGGAGTCATAGAGTCTTAGGATGCTTAGTGAATGCTTGGGTGACTCCTCCATGCGCCTAGGGGCCCCTTTTATAGCCCCAAGGCAGCTAGGAGCCGTTGGAGGCACACTTGGAAGGCCCTCCTTGCCTTCTATCGTGTGGCGCACCGGACAGTCTGGTGTGCCACCGGACAGCTACTGTAGCCTGTCCGGTGCGCGATCTCCTTCCTTTTCTAGCGCATCCGACTGTTGCAACTCCTGGTCCGTTGGTGCACCGGACACTGTCCGGTGCACACCGAACAGTCCGGTGCCCTCCGCCGACCATTGGAGCTGCCACACGTCGCGCGAAGATTGCGCGGTCGACCGTTGGCGCTGGCGACCGTTGGCTCACCGGATAGTCCGGTGCACCACCGGACAGTCCGATGAATTATAACCGTACGCCGCTGATCCTTTCCCGAGAGCGATGAGTTTGCCGTGGACGACTCACTAGACAGTCCGGTGCACCACCGGACAGTCCGGTGAATTATAGCCGTACGCCGCCGTCGAGTCCCGAGAGCAGCCTTCTCACGCGGACCAGCCTGGCGCACCAGACATTGTCCGGTGCACCACCGGACAGTCTGGTGTGCCAAGACGAGCTGGAGGAGACCCCGACGGAGACGGAGACGACGACGACGTCGGTGGCAGTTTGAGCCACGGCATGGAGCTTTCGGAGGAGCCGGAGCCGGAGGGATGGATCGCTAGACCCATCACTCGTGACGCTGCTCGCGGGTGTCACTTTCACGACGCTCTCGATACCCTGTTGCGTCGCCCCTTCAACCGACACACCCGGTCTATCGAGTACAGTTGTGTAGTCTACCAGCATCGTCGCGGGTTATACCTGGACCAGTGGGAGGCTACTTGTTTGGTGCACCGTTTGGACGATGATCTCTGGGGTGCAGAGGCCTTCTCAGAGCACTATTCTATTACTGAGAGGGATACTGCCGAGGCAGCCATGCAAGACGCAGCATGACAGGCACTTTCTCAGTATTGCTCGTTGTTCAGCGGGGTAGCTGATGGCCTTGACCTGAAGTACTACCCTCGTCGTTCGACTGACAGTGCTGGAGGTGTAATTGTCTCGCCAGTGGGTGAGGGCAATCCTAGACTGAACAGCATGGTCAATCTGGTCGCTGTGCTCAACACAGAGTTGGACCACGCCCTTGATGAGCTGGGCAAGGTTCGTGCGGAGGTTGCGAAATTACGTGCTGAGTGCGCGGCACGCCACTATCTGGATGGTGGTTCTCCCACCCCTATCGGGATTCAGCACCCTTACCGTTCACCACCCCATGGTCGCTTCGACTATGGTACCCCAGACTGCAGGACCCGGATAGATTTGGATCCCTAGATCGATAGAGTCGGAGTCTGTAATAATGATTCGTTCAGTGTCTTAGTCTAGCCAGTCTTAGTCAGAGTTAGTTTGGTTATCTTTTGTTGTTTGCTTGTTATGATGAACATGTACTAAAGTTGGATCTTTGTAATGATTGTCACCAAGGTGTGGGTGTCCCCTACAACTTGGTGTAGTTATTAATAAAGTCAGTTATTTAGTTGGGTAATCCATTTATATCCACTTTCCTCTTTATCTGAGAAGCTGTCAATGAAGATGGTCAATTGTTCAGCTCTATGAGGTTTTTCGTATATCTTTTCTTATGCTGAAAGACTACAGAGCCAGATCTGATATGTGTGTGTTTTCCACAGATGTCTGAGAACAGGCACAGAGGTGCGAGGCATGCTCAACCAGAGCAGTAGGCACCCCAGGAGGAGGCAGCTCTGCAACAGCATTTGCCACCGCCACCACCAATGACCATTGAGCAGATGTTCTTGATGCAGACTCAAGCAGTTCAGGCAATCAGACAAACCTTAGCAGCTATGCAGTAGGTGCAACAGCAGCCACCACCACCTCAGCCTCCAGTGCATGTCCAGATGCCTCAAGTGCCTAGAGACAAGCGGGTAGAGTTCATGAGGGGCCATCCCCCTGTCTTTGCCCACTCTGCTGATCCCATGGACGCGGAAGATTGGCTGTGTACCGTGGAGCGTGAGTTGCACACTACCCAGTGCAACGACCGTGAGAAGGTGTTGTATGGTCCTCGACAGCTGAGGGGAGCAGCGCAGTCTTGGTGGGAGTCCTACCTCGCCACCCATGCCAACCCTGAAGCTATCACTTGGGAGGAGTTCAGGGATAACTTTTGTCGCTACCATGTACCCGAGGGACTGATGATAGTGAGGAAGGAGGAGTTTCTCGCCCTGAAGCAAGGTCCCTGTCCGTCAGCGAGTACAGGGATAAGTTTCTGCAGCTGTCGCGTTATGCCCCAGAGGATGTCAACACGGATGCCAAGAGGCAGTACCGCTTCTTGAGAGGATTGGTTGACCCTCTCCACTATCAGCTAATGAACCACACCTTTCCTACCTTCCAGCATCTGATCGACAGAGCAATCATGATAGAAAGGAAGCGTCGGGAGATGGAGGACAGGAAACGCAAGATTGGTGGATCTCAGGTTGGGAGTAGTAGCCATCCTCGCTACTCAGACAACCCACCTCAACTATTCAAGCAAGGTCACTAGCACCAGCATCAGCGTCAGAACTAGCAGCAGCAGTACCAGAGGCAGTTTCCTCAGCAGCAGCAGCAGTACCGTCAGAACACTCAGCCAGGAGGAAATCAATACCAGCGTCAGAACAACCAGGCAGCTCATCTTCCTGCCTCAGCAACCAACCAGAATGGCCAAGCAGCCCCAGCTCAAGTAGAAGGTCATGCATGCTTCTACTATGGAGAACAGAATCACTGGGCGAAGAATTGTCCCAAGAAAGCAGTTCAGCAGCCGCCAGCAGTCAATGCCCCAGCAAGACAAGGAGCACCACAGCAAGCACCAGGAGTCCGTGGTCAGGCTTACAACCGTGGAAAGGTCAACCACCTGGAGGCCGAAGCAATCCAGGATGCTCAGGACGTGGCAGTAGGTATGTTTCCAGTCGAATCCTACCCAGCAAAAGTACTATTTGACACTGGTGCCACGCATTCTTTTGTTTCTACATCTTAGGTAGAATCACATAACATCCCCATCGAACCAATGATCCCACCTTTGGGAGTTAATTCAGTTGGGGGAAAAGTTCAGTCCGATAGGATTTGTCCGAATCTAAGGATAGAAATAAGGGGGATAGCCTTCCCCGCTAGCCTAGTAGCAATAGGAACCCAAGGGTTAGATGTCATCCTAGGGATGAATTGGCTACACAGAAATCAAGCCACTATCAGTTGTGACAAGAGAACAGTCAAGTTGGTGTCCCCATCAGGAAAGGAAGTAGTAACCAAGCTGTACTTACCTGAACTAGAGGAAGGAGCATGTCACCATTTATCAATAGATGTTAAGGAGTCCAATCTGATTGAGGCAATTAGGATTGTGTCAGATTTCCTAGATGTGTTTTCTGAGGAGTTACCAGGTATGCCACCTGAAAGAAAAGTTGAATTTGCCATAGAGCTTATCCCAGGCACCGCCCCTATTTCCAATAGAGCTTATCGAGTGTCCGAACCAGAGTTGGTGGAACTCAAGAAGCAAATTGATGAGTTGTTAGAGAAAGGTTACATCAGACCAAGTACCTCGCCTTGGACAACCCCAGTGCTATTTGTGGAGAAGAAGGATGGCACGAAGAGGATGTGCATTGACTACAGATCCTTGAATGAAGTTACTATCAAGAACAAGTACCCCCTGCCCAGAATTGAAGACTTATTCGATCAGTTGAGAGGAGCCAGTGTGTTCTCGAAGATAGATCTGAGGTCAGGCTATCATCAGCTCAGAATCCGACCCTCGGTTATACCGAAGATAGCATTCATCACCAAGTATGGATTGTATGAGTTCACGGTCATGTCATTCGGTTTGACGAATGCGCCAGCTTACTTCATGTACTTGATGAACAATGTGTTCATGGACTACCTCGACAAGTTTGTAGTGGTATTCATTGATGATATCCTTATATATTCCTAGAATGAGCAAGAGCATGAGGAGCATTTGAGGAAGGTACTTCAGAGGCTACGAGATTGTCAGCTGTATGCCAAGCTTAGCAAGTGTGAGTTCTGGATCAGTGAAGTCATGTCCTTGGGTCACATTATAAACCAAGAGGCCAAAGAAGGTAACAGCTATCTTGGACTGGAAAGCACCAAAAGATGTCCAAGGAATCAATAGTTTCATCGGAATGGTCGGTTATTATCGACGTTTCATTGAAGGTTTCTCTAAGATCGCCAGGCCAATGACAGCCTTGCTAGCAAAGAAGGTTGAGTTCAAGTGGACCCCAGCATGCCAGAAGTCCTTTGAGACATTGAAGGAGAAGCTGACAACGGCACCAGTACTGATTCTGCCAGATGTTCACAAGCCATTCTCAGTATATTGTGATGCTTCATACATCAGACTGGGATGTGTGTTAATGCAGGAAGGGAGAGTAGTAGCATACTCATCCCGCCAGTTGAAGATTCATGAGAAGAATTATCCTACTCATGATCTGGAATTAGCAGCCGTGGTTCATGCATTGAAGACCTGGAGGCATTATCTCTATGGGCATAAGTGTGATATCTACACGGACCACAAGAGCCTCAAGTACATATTCACTCAGTTAGAGTTAAACATGAGGCAGCGAAGATGGCTAGAATTGATCAAAGACTATGAGCTAGAGATTCATTATCACCCAGGCAAAGCAAATGTGGTTGCAGATGCTCTGAGTAGAAAAAGTCAAGTCAATATGTTGGCCGCTCACCCGATGCCGTATGAGCTAGCGAAGGAATTCGACAGATTGAGTCTCGGATTTCTAAACAACACCAAAGGGGTGACAATTGAGTTGGAACCCACTCTAGAGCAAGACATCAGGAAAGGTCAGAAGGATGACAAGAAGATCAATGAGATCCGGTAGCTGATCATAGATGGAAAAGGCAAGGATTTCCGTGAAGATGCAGAAGGAGCGGTATGGTTCAAGGATAGACTGTGTGTTCCCGACATCAAATCGATCTGGGAACTGATTCTCAAGGAAGCCCATGAGACAGCATACTCTATAGACCCTGGCAGTGAGAAAATGTACCAAGACCTAAAGAAAAGATTCTGGTGGTACAGTATGAAAAGAAAGATAGTAGAGTATGTGGCAGTATGTGACAGTTGTCAGAGGATTAAAACAGAACATCAGAGACATGCAGGTTTGTTGCAACTGTTGCAGATTCCTCAGTGGAAATGGGATAAGATCGGAATGGACTTTATAGTCGGTTTGCCTCGCACTCGTACTGGTTATGACTCCATCTGGTAGTAGTGGACCGTTTGACAAAGGCGGCCCATTTCATGCCAGTCAAGACCACCTACAATAGTGTGGTGTTGGCCGAATTATACATATCTCGGATTGTGTGCTAGCATGGCGTTCCAAAGAAGATAGTATCAGATAGAGGCACCCAGTTCACCTCTCATTTTTAGCAGCAGTTACATGAAGCTTTGGGCACACATTTGAAGTTTAGCTTAGCTTATCACCCGCAGATAGATGGTCAGATAGAGAGGACCAATCAGATTCTTGAGGATATGTTGAGGGCTGGTGCTTTGCAAGACAAGATAGGTTGGGACAAGAGATTACCATATGCAGAATTCTCTTACAACAATAGCTACCAAGCCAGTCTGAAGATGTCACCATTTGAAGCGCTGTATGGGAGGAATTGCAGAACTCCATTGCACTGGGAGCAACCTAGGGAAAGATAGGTGTTCGGTCCAGATATTCTACTTGAAGTCGAAGAGAACATCAGAATGGTCCAAGAGAATTTAAAGGCAGCGCAGTCCAGATAGCGAAGCTATGCTGACACCAGAAGAAGGGAACTCAGTTTTGAAGTGCGAGACTACGTCTATTTGAAGGTGTCACCTATCAGAGGAACCAAAAGGTTTGGAGTCAAAGGCAAGCTAGCACCTCGATATATCGATCCGTATCAGATTCAAGCAAGACGTGGAGAAGTGGCTTATCAACTCAGCTTACCAAAGAATCTGTCAGCTGTGCACGATGTGTTCCATGTGTCTCAGTTGAAGAAATGCTTGAGAGTGCCAGAAGAGCAGTTGCCAGCAGAAGATCTTGAAGTTCAAGAGGATCTGACCTATATTGAAAAGCCAACTCAAATTCTGGAGACAGCAGATCGGGTCACTCGGAGAAGTACCATCAGGATGTGCAAAGTCAAATGGGGTCACCACTCAGAAGAAGAAGCCACCTAGGAACGAGAAGATGAATTGAAAGCCAAGTACCCTGAGCTCTTTGCTAACCAGCCCTGAATCTCGAGGGCGAGATTCTTTTAAGGGGGATAGGTCTGTAACACCTTGATTTTGGGGGTATAAAATTTCTTTCTAATGATCACCCAAAATCATGTGTTACTCTTCCTTTTCTCACTCTAGGTTCTCTCTCTCTAGATTCTTTCACCCTTTTTCGTTTTGATTAGAAATAGCTTAAAATAGTGGAGGTTAATTATTTATTTTTGCCAAAATATTGTGGGTCATGACATGTTGCATCATGCTGAGCTTAAAATATTCTTTGAAGTGTTGCACATGTTTGAACTTATTTGAATTTGAAACCTAGTTTCAATTTGGAATTTAAAACCCTAGAGAAGAGAAATAGAAAAGGAATTAGAAAATCTAGGAAAAAAGAAAAAGCCATTTTGGCCCAAACCAGCCCACCAGGCCTAGTCCCCCGCGCGCGCCTGCTGCCCCTGACAGGCGGACCCCGCCTGTCGGCGCCAGTCTTTCGCGCGCGCTCACTCTCTCGCTCTCTGCCCGCTGGGGCCGGTCTGTCGGCGCCAGTTTACTTTGCCTGCGTGCTCCCTTTCTCTCTCTGTCTCGCGGGCCCAGATTGCCAGTCGTCAAGCCGTTGCCCCGCGCCCCCCTTTCCTCTCTCTGCACCATGGGCCAGCCCTGTCAGCTCCGCCCACTCCGCGCTCGCCGTGGACCGGCACGTGCGCACTCACGCATGTCGCCGGATTTCTCGGCAACGATGCCTGCCCACGCGCCTAGCTCCCTTCTTAGAGCCCCACTAGTGCCCCACGCACACCCCTCGCCTCAGTTCACACACCCTCGCCCTGTCTCGCGCTCTGTCCTCACCGTCGGAGACCCTCGCCCGCGTTCCCGGCCATCCAGCTCGCCGGAGACTGCCCCAAGCCTCCCCGAGCTCCGCCCTGAGGTGAGACACCAGTTCCCATGCACAATTTCCCCTATTGCGCCCTGTGTTAGGCCAATTTCACCTTCGCCGGTGCTCGGCCGCGACGGTCCGCCATGCTCGCGTGGTGGTCGGCCGATTCAGCCCAGTCTAGTTCACCGGAGTAGGTCCTTGTGTCACCTCTGCCTCTGCTGAAGCTAGCCAAGGCCTTAGCGCGCCTTAAGTCCCCTCCCCGTGGCTGGAATGGTTCACCAGAGTTACTCCGGCCCACCCGAGACCTTCTCACCGCCGTTCTCCCCTCTTTGCCCGTGGATTCATGGCCTCTTCCCCGCCATTGAGTTCGTCGTGGCGCTCTCTCTCTCTCTCTCTCTGCCCAACTCCGGCGACCTCACCGCCGCGGAGAGGAGCGGCACCGCCCGTAGCCATCTGTTTCCCCTGGTCTGATCCCCTCCGTCCAATTCAGATCGAACGGCTCGGACCACGGATAAAGCTTCGCGCACGCCCGTAGCCGTCTGTTTCCCCTGTTCTGATCCCCTCCGTCTGATTCAGATCGAACGGCTCAGACCACGAATAAGTCTATTTTCCCCTAGTCTGATCCCCTCCATCCGATTCAGATCGAACGGCTCGGAACGTGGATAACGCTTCACGCACGCGCGCCCAGACTCCCTGGCCCGCCTGTCAGCGCTTAAGCCCCCTGGCGCTGGGCCCGCTCGGTCAGTGCACTTCTCCCCCCTCTGTCGCTGACGTCCCTGGCCTGCTTGTCAGCGCTCGCCCGCCCCCGCGCGCGCCCTCGGTCGCAGATCTAATCTCAGCTGTTGGTTTTAGATCTGACGGTTAGATTCACCTGATACCCCTTCGCGCGGTAGTTTTCTTAAAGAGACCCTCGGTGTATTGAAAATCAACCCGTCGTCCCTGGTTTTTGCACATAGGCCCCTGTAATCTTGCAGATTTAGCCCTGGACTTTTAAATATTCACAGATTTAGCCCTAATTTCATATTTTGAATTCCCAAACTTGTTTATTTCATAACTTTTGCATATGAACTCCAAATTTAGTGATTCAAATTGCAAAATGTTCATAGAATTATTCTCTGTCTAAATAAAATGGTTTCATTTACTGTTTGCACATTCTAATTTTTATGATCAAGTATGAACTAATGTATATGTAGTTTCATTTACTTAATAGAATAAATAAAAGGGGAAATTTAGAGATTTAAACATGTTTAATCTTGTAAGATTTATGATGTGCATTACATGAATTCATCTCTGTTCTAAATTTTAGGTCACAATAAAACAATTTGAACCATGCTTATGCACTTGTAAGTAACACTTAGAGAAATAATAATTTATTTCCAAATGAAGTTAATTTATGTTATAGTTCATGTTATACTTTGAATTCATTATCCCTTATGTAGTAATGTGTCTTTTTAAGATGTGTTCCAATGTTTGTATATGTTTGGTGTGATGTTCATTTGTACTTTCTAAATGTATTGAATGCATGCTCGCTTTATTTAGACAACGAGCAGTCCGAGGTTCCCGAGTGTGTTGTTGGAGACCTCCCTGAGCAACAACCTGGTGAAGGCAAGTGTCCTCAAACCTACTATGTCCTACTATACTTTATAATTCACTGTCCCTCATTACATTACTAAAACTTAAGGATTGACTAGCCTGTATTTACCTTACCCTTGTTTACCTTTTTGGGTTAATCATGGTTAGCTTATGCTATTGCTTTAACTTAATCAATGAACATGATGTGAACTTTTATGATACAATGATGTTATCCCGATGGGGTCCTGGTGATTACTTTAGGGGGCTCAGGCTGTTTCCTGAGTACCTCTCCGCAAGGACCTGTTTGGGGAGTGACAACCCGGGATAACAGTGCAACCATGAGGGTGGAATGGGACGCCCTTAGCTGATTAATTAGAGGAACCAGAGGAGTAGTTGGCTTCGCCGTAGGGCCGTCAATGGGGTCCGGGCACAGTACTTGCTCTGCCGAGGCTGGTTGCAGAGGTTCTTTGATTTGGTTTTGTTAGTCACCCTTCCTTTGGGGAGATGTACTGTGTTTATCGAACTGGAGAAACCCAACGAGTGACTATGACCTCTGGAAAATCTTTGTAAAGGCTACGTAGTGAGACCCTACTAGGTCACCTTGGTAGTGTGAGAGCACCTAGAGGGGGGGTGAATAGGTGATCCTGTGAAACTTGAAAACTTGATGCCACAAAAACTTGGTTAAGTGTTAGCACAATGATGCCAAGTGGCTAGAGAGGAGTCTTAACAAAACACAATAACCACAAGAGATCAACACAAAGATGGCACAGTGGTTTATCCCGTGGTTCGGCCAAGACCAACGCTTGCCTACTCCACGTTGTGGCGTCCCAACGGACGAGGGTTGCAATCAACCCCTCTCAAGCGGTCCAAAGACCCACTTGAATACCACGGTGTTTTGTTTTGTTCACTATATCCCGATCGCGAGGAATCTCCACAACTTGGAGTCTCTCGCCCTTACACTTTGATGTTCACAAAGAAGCACAGAGTAAGGGAGGGATGAGCAACTCACACAAGACACAAAGATCACAGCAAATACGCACACACAAGACCCAGACTTGAGCTCAAAAGAGTATCACGAGTTTCTCACTAGAACGGAGCTCAAATCACTAAGAATGTCGAACAAGTGCACAAGAATGAAGTATCAGTGATCAACAATGCTCAAGGATGCTTGGTGTGCTCCTCCATGCGCCTAGGGGTCCTTTTTATAGCCCCAAGGCAGCTAGGAGCCGTTGAGAGCATTCCAGGAAGGCAATTCTTGCCTTCAGTCGCCTGGCGCACCGGACAGTCCGGTGCACCACCGGACACTGTTCGGTGCGAATCTCTTTCCTTATTTGGCGAAGCCGACCGTTGCAGATTCAGAGCCGTTGGCGCACCGGACAGTCCGGTGCTCCAATGTGACCGTTGGCTCGGCCACGCGTCACGCGCGGAATCCTCGGCCGACCGTTGGACCGGCTGACCGTTGGCTCACCGGACAGTCCGGTGCACCACCGGACAGTCCGGTGAATTATAGTCGTACGCCGTTAATCATCTCCCGAGAGCGACGAGTTCGCCTGTGAATGACTCACCGGACAGTCCGGTGCACCACCGGACAGTCTGGTGATTTATAGCCGTACACCGCCGTCGAAGTCCCGAGAGCAGCAAGTTGCCAGAGCCAGCCTGGCGCACCGGACAGTCCGGTGCACCCAGACTGAGCAGACTTTGGCTGAACAAAGTCATCTCTTTTCCAATTTGGTTTCTCCTGTTTCCAGCACTTAGACACAATACATTAGTCCATAAAACAATGTACTAAGTATAGAAACATACCTTTACTTGTGATTTGCACTTTGTCCATCACTTGGGATACTTTAACACTTAAGCACTTGTGTTGGCACTCAATCACCAAAATACTTAGAAATGGCCCAAGGGCACATTTCCCTTTCAATCTCCCCCTTTTTGGTGATTTATGCCAACGCAACAAAAAGCAACTAATAGAAGTGCAACATCAATACAAATGAGAACTCAAAATTGTTTTGATTCAAATTTGGCATATTTGGATCACTCTTTGCCACCACTTGGTTTGTTTTTGCAAATCAAACTCAATTTCCTATCTCTAAGTCAAAGTCACTTGTAGAGACATCAAGAGAGGTATTCCAAGAGAAATTGATCAAAGATTTCAAAAACTCCCCTTTTTCCCATAATCAACATTTCTCCCCACAAGAGGCCAACTTTTGACAAGAGAGACAATAAGAGAGTTTTGACAAACCAAAAGCTCTATTCTACTATTTTCAAAATTTCGCAAGTGGTAGCTGATCCATTTATTGCTTTGGCCTTATTTTCTCCCCCTTTGGCATCAAGCACCAAAACGGGATCAATTTTGGCCCTTTAACCCCATTGCCTCACCAAAATCTTCAAATAAGAATACAAAGGCAATAGGAGTACATGAGATGAACTTGGAATAAGTTACCCTCTCATCGGAGTGCAGTGGAAGTCTTTCATGGTCCAAGTCCACCTTTTCCCTTTCAAACCTCCTTTGAGACTAAATCAAGCAAACTCAAGCACACGGTTAGTCTCAAAGGGTCAAGTTGTAGCACAACTCCCCCTAAATATGTGCATCACTTGCAAAAAGGACTTGTGAGGCCCGGGGAGTGTTTGTACAACTTGAGCACCACAAGTAAACAACAAAATGCATAAGGAACATGATCAAAGGCATAAACACATGTATGCTATAAATCAATCCAAGTTCCGCGAATATAAGACATTTAGCTCACTACGCAGCCTGCAAAAGGTCTTCTCATCTAAAGGCTTGGTAAAGATATCGGCTAGCTGGTTTTTGGTGCTAACATGAAACACTTCGATATCTCCCTTTTGCTAGTGGTCTCTCAAAAAGTGATGCCGGATGTCAATGTGCTTTGTGCGGCTGTGCTCAACAGGATTTTCCGCTATGCGGATAGCACTCTCATTGTCACATAGGAGTGGGACTTTGCTCAGATTGTAGCCAAAGTCCCGGAGGGTTTGCCTCATCCAAAGTAGTTGTGCGCAACACTGTCCTGCGGCAACATACTCGGCCTCAGCGGTGGATAGGGCAACGGAAGTTTGTTTCTTAGAGTTCCATGACACCAGGGACCTTCCTAAGAATTGGCACGTCCCCGATGTACTCTTCCTATCGACCTTACATCCAGCATAGTCAGAGTCTGAATATCCAATCAAGTCAAAGTTAGACCCCTTTGGATACCAGATCCCAAAGCAAGGCGTAGCGACTAAATATCTAAGAATTCGCTTCATGGCCACTAAGTACACTCCCTTGGATCGGATTGAAATCTAGCACACATGCATACGCTAAGCATAATATCCGGTCTACTAGCACATAAATAAAGTAAAGACCCTATCATAGACCGGTATGCCTTTTGATCAACGGACCTACCTCCTTTGTTGAGGTCGGTGTGTCCGTCGGTTCCCATCGGAGTCTTTGCGGGCTTGGCGTCATTCATCCCAAACCGCTTTAGCAAGTCTTGCGTGTACTTCGTTTGGGAGATGAAGGTGCCGTCCTTGAGTTGCTTCACTTGGAACCCAAGGAAGTAGTTCAACTCGCCCATCATCGACATCTCGAATTTTTGAGTCATCACCCTGCTAAACTCTTCACAAGACTTTTGGTTAGTAGAACCAAATATTATGTCATCGACATAAATTTGGCACACGAATAAATCTCCATCACAAGTCTTAGTGAATAAAGTTGGATCGGCTTTCCCAACCTTGAAAGCATTAGCAATTAAAAAGTCTCTAAGGCATTCATACCATGCTCTTGGGGCTTGCTTAAGTCCATAGAGCGCCTTAGAGAGCTTACACACGTGGTCGGGGTACTGTTCATCCTCGAAGCCAGGGGGTTGCTCCACGTACACCTCCTCCTTGATCGGCCCGTTGAGGAAAGCGCTCTTCACATCCATTTGGAACAACCTGAAAGAATGGTGAGCGGCATATGCTAGCAATATACGAATTGATTCTGGCCTAGCTACAGGAGCAAAAGTCTCCTCAAAGTCCAAACCTACGACTTGGGTATAACCTTTTGCCACAAGTCGAGCCTTGTTCCTCGTCACCACCCCGTGCTCGTCCTGTTTGTTGTGGAACACCCACTTGGTTCCCACAATGTTTTGCTTGGGACGAGGCACCAGTGTCCAAACTTCATTACGCTTGAAGTTGTTGAGCTCTTCCTGCATGGCCAACACCCAGTCCGGATCTAGCAAGGCCTCTTCTACCCTGAAAGGCTCAATAGAAGAGACAAAGGAGTAATGCTCACAAAAATTAACTAATCTAGAACGAGTAGTTACTCCCTTGCTAATGTCACCCAAAATTTGGTCGATGGGATGATTCCTTTGAATCGTCGCTCGAACTTGGGTTGGAGGTGTCGGTTGTGCTTCTTCCTCCCTCACATGATCATCTTGTGCTCCCCCTTGATCACACGCCTCCTCCTGATGAACCTGTTCATCGTCTTGAGTTGGGGGATGCACCATTGTTGAGGAAGAAGGTTGATCTTGCTCCAATTGTTCCTGTGGTCGCACATCGCCAATCGCCATGGTGCGCATTGCGGCCGTTGGAACGTATTCTTCATCTACATCATCAAGATCAATAGCTTGCTCTCTTGGAGAGCCATTAGTCTCATCAAATACAACGTCGCTAGAGACTTCAACCAAACCCGATGATTTGTTGAAGACCCTATATGCCTTTGTATTTGAGTCATATCCTAACAAAAACCCTTCTACAGCTTTGGGAGCAAACTTAGAATTTCTACCTTTCTTCACTAGAATGTAACATTTGCTCCCAAATACACGAAAATAAGATACATTGGGTTTGTTATCGGTTAGAAGCTCATACAAAGTCTTCTTGAGGAGGCGGCGAAGGTAGACCCGGTTGATGGCGTGGCAAGCCGTGTTCACAGCTTCCGACCAAAACCGCTCGGGGGTCTTGAACTCTCCAAGCATCGTCCTCGCCATATCGATGAGTGTCCTGTTCTTCCTCTCTACCACACCATTTTGCTATGGTGTGTAGGGAGCGGAGAACTCGTGCTTGATCCCCTCCTCCTCAAGGAACTCCTCCACTTGAAGGTTCTTGAACTCGGACCCGTTGTCGCTCCTTATCTTCTTCACCTTGAGCTCAAACTCATTTTGAGCTCTCCTGAGGAAGCGCTTGAGGGTCCCTTGGGTTTCAGTTTTATCCTGCAAAAAGAATACCCAAGTGAAGCGAGAGAAATCATCAACTATAACAAGACCATACTTACTTCCTCCTATACTTAGATAGGCGACGGGTCCGAAGAGGTCCATATGAAGCAGCTCCAGGGGTCTCGACGTAGTCATCACGTTCTTGATGTGATGAGCACTTCCCACTTGTTTACCTGCTTGACAAGCTGCACAAGGTCTATCTTTTTCGAAATGCACGTTAGTTAGACCTATCACGTGTTTTCCCTTTAGAAGCTTGTGAAGGTTCTTCATCCCCACATGTGCTAAACGGCGATGCCACAGCCAGCCCATGCAAGTCTTAGCAATTAAGCATGCATCTAGACCGGCCTCCTCTTTTGCAAAATCAACTAACCCTTTAGAAGCTTGTGAAGGTTCTTCATCCCCACATGTGCTAAACGGCGATGCCATAGCCAGCCCATGCAAGTCTTAGCAATTAAGCATGCATCTAGACCGGCCTCCTCTTTTGCAAAATCAACTAAATAAAGTTTGCCGTCTAGTACACCCTTAAAAGCTAGTGAACCATCACACCTTCTAAAGACAGACACATCTACATTTGTGAATAAACAATTATATCCCCTATTGCATAATTGACTAACGAATAACAAATTATATCCAAGTGACTCAACTAAAAACACATTAGAAATAGAGTGCTCGGATGAAATAGCAATCTTTCCTAACCCTTTTACCTTGCCTTGGTTCCCATCACCGAATATTATTGAATCTTGGGGATCCTTGTTCTTGACGTAGGAAGAGAACATCCTCTTTTCCCCCGTCATGTGGTTTGTGCATCCGCTGTCGATAATCCAGCTTGAGCCCCCGGATGCATAAACCTGCAAGGCAAATTTAGGCTTGGGTCTTAGGTACCCAACTCATGTTGGGTCCTACAAGGTTAGTTACAATAGTCTTAGGGACCCAAATGCAAGTTTTGTCTCCCTTACATTTGGCCCCTAACTTCTTAGCAATTACCTTCTTACCCTTTCTACAAATAGCAAAGGAAGCATTGCAAGCATAATAAATTGTAGAAGGTTCATTCATTACTTTCCTAGGAACATGAACAACATTTTTTCTAGGCATAGCATTTTTCCTAGCAACATTTCTATCATGCATAATAGAAGAACTAGAAGCAACCATGGCATGAGAATCAAAAGCATCATAACTTCTAAAAGCATTCCTAGAATGTCTCCTATCATGATACATGAAAGTATGGTTCTTATGAGCACTACTAGCCATAGGGGCCTTCCCTTTCTCCTTGGCGGAGATGGAAGCCTTATGGCTTGTTAAGTTCTTGACTTCCCTGTTGAAGCCAAGACCATCCTTAATTGAGGGGTGTCTACCAATCGTGTAGGCATCCCTTGCAAATTTTATTTTATCAAATTCACTCTTGCTAGTCTTAAGTTGGACATTAAGACTAGCCACTTCATCATTCAATTTGGAAATTGAAACTAGGTGTTCACTACAAGCATCAATATTAAAATCTTTACACCTATTACAAATTACAACATTTTCTACACAAGATGTTGATTTACTAGCTATTTCTAACTTAGCATTCAAATCATCATTTATGCTCCTTAAGCTAGAAGTTGTCTCATGGCAAGTAGATAGTTCACAAGAAAGCATTTCATTCCGTTTAACTTCTAGAGCAAGAGATTTTTGCGCCTCTACAAATTTATCATGTTCTTCATACAAAAGGTCCTCTTACTTTTCTAATAACCTATTCTTATCATTCAAGGCATCAATTAATTCATTAATTTTATCAACCTTGGTTCTATCTAGGCCCTTGAATAAACATGAATAATCTATTTCATCATCATCACTAGACTCATCCTCACTTGAAGAAGCATAAGTAGTATTCCGAGTACATACCTTCTTCTCCTTCGCCATGAGGCATGTGTGACGCTCGTTGGGGAAGAGGGCCGATTTGTTGAAGGCAGTGGCGGCGAGTCCTTCGTTGTCGGAGTCGGACGACGAACAATCCGAGTCCCACTCCTTGCCAAGGTGTGCCTCGCCCTTAGCCTTCTTGTAAGCTTTCTTTTTCTCCCTCTTGTTCCCTTGTTCCTGGTCACTACCATTATCAGGACAGTTAGCGATAAAATGACCAATCTTACCACATTTGAAGCATGAGCGCTTCCCCTTTGTCTTGGTCTTGCTTGGCTGCCCCTTCACTACACCAAAATCATACACTTCCTACGGTTTTTTAACTTCCTACAGCTTTTATATAAAACCGTAGGAAATACATAACTTCCGAGAGGCAACTGATACCTCTAGGAAATAAACATAACTTCCTACAGTTTTTATAAAAGCTGTCGGAAGTTACAAAACCGTAGGAACTTAACTAACTTCCTACGGCCTCCTCTAGGAAGTTAGGTTTCATCCGTTCACAAGCCAATAGAATAGCTAACTTCCTATGGCTGGCTCTAGGAAGTTAGCTGCCCAGTTAACTTCCTACGGCCTCCTCTAGGAAGTTAGGTTTCATCCGTTCACAAGCCAGTAGAATAGCTAACTTCCTACGGCTGGCTCTAGGAAGTTAGCTGCCCAAATAACTTCCTACGGCCTCCTCTAGGAAGTTAGCTTTGAGCTGTTGACCAGTCAACCGAAAACATAACTTCCTACGGCTGGCTCTAGGAAGTTAGCTGTCCAGCTAACTTCCTACGGCCTCCTCTAGAAAGTTAGGATTTATCTGTTGACCGGTCAAACGAAAATCTAACTTCCTACAGCCGGCTGTAGGAAGTTAATTAACTTCCTAGAGGCAAAGCATAAACTCTAGGAAGTTACCTAACTTCCTACGGCTTTACTCTAGGAAGTTATGTTTTTAGCTTTTACCTCCCTCTTCTCTCACCTTTCACAAAATATCTACCTCATTCTCATACGCCCGCACGCCATTCTTCCTTTTACCTTCGCGCCGCCCCTGCCCTGCCGCCCCCGGCCGCCGCCTGCCCCGGCCGCCCCCGGCCGCCGCCCGCCCCGGCCGCCGCCCGCCGCGCCCGCCGTCCAGGCCCCACCGGCCGCGCCCGCCGTCCTGCCCGCGAGGAGCCGCCGCCGCCACGGCTCTCCCAACCGCGACCGCCGTCCCGGCCCCGAGGACTTGCCGCCCGCCTGCGTCCGCCCCTGAGGAGCTCGCCCCGGCATCGCCCGTCCACGAGGAGCCCGCCCCCGGTAGTGCCTGGTGTTCGTGCGCACGGCCGCCCCGCCCCCCGTCGACCCCGCTCGTCGGCGCCCGCTGCGCAGCCACCGACCCTGCCGTGGACGTTCCCGACCCAAATCATCGATCCGCACCCGCTGCAACCGTCGGGTACCGTGATTATACTTTTTTATTTTTTTATTCAATGTGCTAACTTTCGAGAGTTTACTCAAATAATGTCGTAGGTAGTTAGATTAATTAACTTGATTGGCTAACCGCTGCATATAGTTTAGCTATGCTAAACTCCTATATGTTATGGCTAAAATTAAGTTTATGTTTGATTAATAATATGGTGGGTGAGGACCTTCGATGAAAATTAATCTTGTATGTTATGGCTAAAATTAATCTTGTATGTTATGGCTAAAATTAATCTTGTATGTTATGGCTAAAATTAAGTTTATGTTTGATTAATAATATGATGGGTGAGGACCTTCGATGAAAATTAATCTTGTATGTTATGGCTAAAATTAATCTTGTATGTTATGGCTAAAATTAATCTTGTATGTTATGGATAAAATTAAGTTTATGTTTGATTAATAATATGGTGGGTGAGGACCTTCGATAAAAATTAATCTTGTATGTTATGGCTAAAATTAATCTTGTATGTTATGGCTAAAATTAAGTTTATGTTTGATTAATAATATGGTGGGTGAGGACCTTTGATGAAAATTAATCTTGTATGTTATGGCTAAAATTAATCTTGTATGTTATGGCTAAAATTAAGTTTATGTTTGATTAATAATATGGTGGCTAACCGCTGCATATAGTTAGGTTAATTAAGCTTATCGTGAAAATCTATAAATCACGTATTATTTTATTTTAGCAACAAATATGGTAGGTGAGGACCGTCGATGGATGTATGAAGGTTGGCGTATGAATCATCCCTCGATGGAGTGGATAAGAAAGACAGAGAATTTTATTGATCGTGCTTTTGCTTTGTCAAGAGGCATGGATGTGCGATGTCCATGTAGTATGTGTCGGGTTTGTAGATGCCAAGACAAGAGAACTCTGTCGGGACACCTTTGCAAATATGGCTACATGCCTAACTATGAAGTCTGGGTGTATCACGGCGAGGAGTTGCCCCATGAAAATGTGTTTGAAGCCCACAACAATGATGACGTGGAATATGATAGAATGGAAGAGATGCTTCAAGATTTAAGGGAGGATCCTGATTTTGTGTTTCCACCACATAGTAAGGAGCTACCTCCAGATGTTAAAAAGTTCTTTGACCTCCTTAAGGCTGCAGAAGAACCATTGCTTGAACACACAAAAGTTTCCATCCTTGCTTTCGTGACTCGACTTATGGCTATTAAGTCTAAGTACGTGTTCTCGAACAATTGTTACAACGAGCTCTTGATCTTAATCAGCGAAGTGTTTCCACCAAATCACAAGATGCCGAAAGACGTGTATCAATGCAGGAAACTGCTCTCTGGTCTAGGTATGGACTATCAAAAAATCGATGTTTGTCCAGATAATTGTATGCTTTTCTGGAAGGTTCATCAGAATGATAAGAAGTGTCAGTGTGGCAAGTCGAGATATGTAGAGGTAAAAAACGATGATGGTGAAATGGTCACATCAACGATAGCTCAAAAGCAACTTCATTACATGCCTCTTGTGCCTCGTCTTAAGCGTTTGTTTCTTTCGAGAAACACAGCTAGGCACATGAGATGGCACAAAGAACATGAACGAGAGGACACTCATGTGATGACACACCCATCTTACAGTGATGCGTGGAAGGCTCTAGATGACTTTGATCCAGAATTTGCTAGTGAAGCGAGAAATATTCGAATTGGGTTGGCAACAGATGGGTTTACACCTTTCAATACAAATGCAGCATCATATTCTTGTTGGCCTGTATTTGTTATTCCATACAACCTTCCACCTCATCTGTGCATGAAATATGATTACATGTTTCTTTCCCTAATTATTCCTGGACTAGACCATCCTGGGAAAGGGCTGAATGTGATGATGCGACCCTTGATCGATGATCTCAAAAAGTTATGGGAAGGTGTTGAAGCATACGATTGCTACAAAAAGGAGAGATTCACACTCCGAGTTGCATATTTGTGGTCCATTCATGATTTCATGGCATACAGTTTATTTGCTGGATGGAGCTATCATGGAATTCTAACATGTCCAATATGTGGCAAGGATACAGATTGTTTCCGCCTTGAGTTTGGGGGGAAGATCTGTTACTTTGATTGCCACAGATGCTTCTTACCCCAAACTCACCCGTATAGGTTCGAGGTTAACACCATTAAGAAGGGCACTATCGTGACAAAGGGACCGCCCAGGCATCTGAGCGGACTTGAGATTGAGGCTATGCTTAATAATTTGAAAGAGAAAGAAAGTGGTGATGGATACATCGGGTTTGGAACTGAGCATAACTGGACCCATAAATGTGGTTTATGGGAACTCCCATATGTTAAGACATATGGCGAGGCGATGACTAGTCAGCACGGACCAGACTATGACTGGAGGACCTCACCTATTGATCCTCAGGCTGTGTATGCAAGTGGTGGAAAAGCTCATGGAAGGTGAGGACTCTACATATCTTATATTGTTTCATTGGTTGAGTGCAATACATGTATTCTTAATCCTGTCGTGATGTTACTTGTTTTGTAGGTACACAATGTTTGCTAACGTCATCGACTCGAGCCAGGTTAGGGTTCAGTGTGGAGGTTCATCGAGGTCTGCTGCTCGTAGCTCTCGTCGCTCCACTCAAGATCAAGCAGAAGTGGAGCAACTGCGAGAAGAACTTAGGCGACATCAGGATTACTTTAAGCAACAAGCTGCGCAACATGAATATTATGCTACACAGATTCAGCAACAACAAACACTCATACAAGTAAGTTCAAAAGATAATAGCTTTCACTTTAAGATATGTATTGATTTAAAACGCTAATGTGAATGAGTTCGACAAATTTGTAGCAACTAGCACAGGCCCAAGGGATACACGTCCCGGTGCCCCCCCCCCCCCCCCCCCACCACCACCTCCCATTCATTATCCTTGGTCTTCACCTCCACCTGTACCTACATCTCCATCTACCGAACATCAGGTATGCATATTTATCATCATTTAGTTGTTGTTAGTTATATTATGATGTAACTCAACAAATGTCATTTGTACATGTATATTAGACCCCTCCAGCTACCTTGCCGACGCATGAACAAGAGGACGGGTTAGACTTTGTCGAAACCCTCTTGAATAGTGGAGGTTTCGATGGTGATCGGCGACCGTGAGCTTCCATGTTATTGCGTTCTGATACTTGAGACTTTTATTATGACTATGTATGAGATATTGTCTCTGGATGATGATATGTGTGAGACTTTTGTGATGATGAGACTATGGATGAGACTTTTGTGATGTAATAATTGATGAGACTATGGATTTAAATATTGTTATGTGATTGTGTGTGAGATGTTTTATGCGATAATATGTTGTGCTATATAGCTGTTGATATATTTGTTATTTTCTAGAATGTGGTGTAAAATATAAACAACATTTGTAATGCTGGTCAAATTAACTTCCTAGAGGCTACAGTAAGCCGTAGGAAGTTAGCCAGCTAACTTCCTAGGGGCTACAGTAAGTCGTAGGAAGTTAGCCAGCTAACTTCCTAGGGGCTACAGTAAGCTGTAGGAAGTTAGCCAGCTAACTTCCTAGGGGCTACAGTAAGTCGTAGGAAGTTAGCCAGCTAACTTTCCTAGGGGCTACAGTAAGCCGTAGGAAGTTACTCGTAGGAAGTTAGTCAGCTGACGGCGCTGACGGCGTGAAACTACTAACTTCCGAGAATCTACTAACTTCCGAGAGGTTTATTAAGCCGTAGGAAGTTAGCTAACTTCCTAGAGCCCTCTAGGAAGTTAAGCTAACTTCCGATAAAAAATTTTCGAGAGCCAAACTTCCGACGGGATGGCTTAACTTCCGAGAGTTTCGCTAACTTCCTAGAGTTTAGGCCTAACTTCCTAGGGTTTAGGCTCTAGGAAGTTTACTATTTTGGTGTAGTGCTTGCGGCCCTTTAGCGCCGTCTTGAAGCGCTTGATGATGAGGGCCATCTCTTCATCATTGAGCCCCGCCGCCTCAACTTGCGCCACCTTGCTAGGTAGCGCCTCCTTGCTCCTCGTTGCCTTGAGAGCAATAGTTTGAGGCTCTTGGATTGGTCCATTTAGTGCATCGTCGACGTATCTTGCCTCCTTGATCATCATCCGCCCGCTTACAAATTTCCCAAGAATTTCTTCGGGCGACATCTTGGTGTACCTAGGATTCTCACGAATATTGTTCACAAGATGTGGATCAAGAACAGTAAAGGACCTTAGCATTAGGCGGACAACGTCGTGGTCCGTCCATCGCGTACTTCCGTAGCTCTTTATTTTGTTGACGAGGGTCTTGAGCCGGTTGTACGTTTGGGTTGGCTCCTTGCCCCTTATCATCGCGAATCTCCCGAGTTTGCCCTCCACCAACTCCATCTTGGTGAGCATGGTGACGTCGTTCCCCTCATGAGAGATCTTGAGGGTGTCCTAGATCTGCTTGGCATTGTCCAAGCCGCTCACCTTATGATACTCATCCCTGCACAAAGAGGCTAACAACACAGTAGTAGCTTGTGCATTTTTATGAATCTGTTCATTAATAAACATAGGACTATCTGAGCTATCAAATTTCATTCCACTCTCTACTATTTCCCATATGCTAGGATGGAGAGAGAACAAGTGACTACGCATTTTGTGGCTCCAAAATCCGTAGTCCTCTCCATCAAAGTGAGGAGGTTTACCAAGTGGAATGGAGAGCAAATGAGCATTTGTACTTTGCGGAATACGAGAGTAATCGAAAGAAAAGTTTGAATTGACCGTTTTCTTTTTCTCGTAGTCATAGTCGTCCTTTTGGGAAGAAGAGGACTTGTCGCTGTCGTCGTAGTAGACGATCTCCTTGATGCGCCTCGTCTTCTTCTTCTTCCCATCTTTTCGTTTGTGGCCCGAGCTTGAGTCGGTAGGCTTGTCGTCTTTCGGCTCGTTGACGAAGGACTCCTTCTCCTTATCATTGATCACAATTCCCTTCCCCTTAGGATCCATTTCTTCGGGCGATTAGTCCATTTCTTGAAGAGAACGGCTCCGATACCAATTGAGAGCACCTAGAGGGGGGGTGAATAGGTGATCCTGTGAAACTTGAAAACTTAATGCCACAAAAACTTGGTTAAGCGTTAGCACAATGATGCCAAGTGGCTAGAGAGGAGTCTTAACAAAACACAATAACCACAAGAGATCAACACAGAGATGGCACAGTGGTTTATCCCATGGTTTGGCCAAGACCAACGCTTGCCTACTCCACGTTGTGGTGTCCCAACGGACGAGGGTTGCAATCAACCCCTCTCAAGCGGTCCAAGGACCCACTTGAATACCATGGTGTTTTATTTTGTTCACTATATCCTGATCGCGAGGAATCTCCACAACTTGGAGTCTCTCGCCCTTACACTTTGATGTTCACAAAGAAGCACAGAGTAAGGGAGGGATGAGCAACTCACACAAGACACAAAGATCACAGCAAATACACACACACAAGACCCAGACTTGATCTCAAAAGAGTATCACGAGTTTCTCACTAGAACGGAGCTCAAATCACTAAGAATGTCGAACAAGTGCACAAGAATGAAGTATGAGTGATCAACAATGCTCAAGGATGCTTGGTGTGCTCCTCCATGCGCCTAGGGGTCCTTTTTATAGCCCCAAGGCAGCTAGGAGCCGTTGAGAGCATTCGAGGAAGGCAATTCTTGCCTTCAGTCGTCTGGCGCACCGGACAGTCCGGTGCACCACCGGACACTGTCCGGTGCGGATCTGTTTCCTTATTTGGCGAAGCCGACCATTGCAGATTCAGAGCCGTTGGCGCATCGGACACTGTCCGGTGCACACCGGACAGTCCGGTGCTCCAATGTGACCGTTGGCTCGGCCACGCGTCACGCGCGGAATCCTCGGCCGACCGTTGGCCCGGCTGACCGTTGGCTCACCGGACAGTCCGGTGCACCACCGGACAGTCTGGTGAATTATAGTCGTACGCCATTAATCATCTCCCGAGAGTGACGAGTTCGCCTGTGAATGACTCACCGGACAGTCCGGTGCACCACCGGACAGTCCGGTGATTTATAGTCGTACACCGTCGTCGAAGTCCCGAGAGCAGCAAGTTGCCAGAGCCAGCCTGGCGCACCAGACACTGTCCGGTGCACCACCGGACAGTCCGATGCACCCAGACTGAGCAGACTTTGGCTGAACAAAGTCATCTCTTTTCCAATTTGGTTTCTCCTATTTCCAGCACTTAGACATAATACATTAGTCCATAAAACAATGTACTAAGTCTAGAAACATACCTTTACTTGTGATTTTCACTTTGTCCATCACTTGGGATACTTTAACACTTAAGCACTTGTGTTGGCACTCAATCACCAAAATACTTAGAAATGGCCCAAGGGCACATTTCCCTTTCATAGTGATCAATGGGGAGGCTAGAACCCTAGGCAGAATGGGAATCACGGCTTGTGGGTAAAGTGTGCGACCTCTGCAGAGTGTTAGAAACTAGTATATCAGCCGTGCTCGTGGTTATGAGCAGCCTTGGGATCCTCTTCGATTAGAAGAACATTGGTTACTTTTATGATGATGATTAACAATGGTGATTATAATTCTAATCTCTAGTATTTCCTCTTGGAGGGAGTGCCTCTGGGTAATAACTAGGTTATTAATAAAACTTGGCTCTACTTATAGTAATAAAAGTTGACTAACAAAAGCAACTGCTTATCCTTAAACTCCACATACAGCTAGTCCACTTTAGCCAAACGGGACATTTGCTGAGTACGTTGAAGTGTACTCACCCTTGCTTTACAAACCACCCCCACCCCAGGTTGTCCCCACTGTTCTCAGTGCTCAGGAGGTGAAGCTGGCAACATGGATGACTTCGAGGAGTTCCAGGAATATGACGAGTTCTAGTTCTATCTTAGTGGCAACCCCCTAGTCAGCTGCCTGTATAGGCTTAGCATCTATGTTTCATATTTCCGCACTTTGCTAATTATGTTGAACAATGGTTATGTATCAGACTATGTGGATGTCTTGGACATCTTGATGTAATAAAGTACCTTTCCGCTATTTATTTTGAGCATTGTGTGATGATGTCCAATTATGTAATCGCTGTGTACGTGAGTTTCTGATCCTGGCACGTACATGGTTCGCATTCAGTTTGCCTTCCAAAACCGGGTGTGACAGTTTGGGTACATAAGAACAAGACCTAAATTTGTTTTGTAGGTTTATGCATCCGGCAGGTCAAGTTGGATAATCGATAGCGGGTGAACAAACCACATGACAGGGGAGAAAAGGATGTTCTCCTCATATGAGAAAAATGATGATCCCCAAAGAGCTATCACATTCGTGGATGGAAATCAAGGTTTGGTCAAAGGTTTGAGTAAAATTGCTATATCTCGTGACCATTCTATTTCCAATGTTTTTCTTGTAGATTTTTTTAGATTACAACTTTCTTTTAGTTTCTCAATTATATAAAATGGGCTACAACTGTCTCTTTACTGATGTTGGTGTTACTGTCTTTAGAAGAAGTGATGATTCAATAGCTTTTAAAGTAGTGTTAGATGGTCAGCTATACTTAGTTGATTTTAATGATAACAATGCTGAACTAGACACTTGCTTAATTGTTAAGACTAATATGGGCTGGCTCTGGCATCGTCGACTTGCCCATGTTGGGATGAAGAATCTTCACAAGCTTCTAAAGGGACACATTTTAGGACTAACAAATGTTCATTTTGAGAAAGATAGGATTTGTAGCGCATGTCAAGCAGGGAAGCAAGTTGGAGCTCATCATCCACACAAGAACATCATGACAACCGACAGGCCGCTTGAACTACTCCACACGGATCTATTCGGCCTGATCGCTTAAATAAGCATCGACGGGAGTAAGTATTGTCTTGTGATTGTGGATGATTATTCTCGCTTCACTTGGGTATTCTTTGTGCAGGAAAAATCTCAAACCCAAGAGACTCTAAAGAGATTCTTGAGACGGGCTCAAAATGAGTTTGGATTGAGAATTAAAAAGATTAGAAGCGACAATGGAACGGAGTTCAAGAATTCATAAATTGAAAGATTTCTTGAGGAAGAGGGCATCAAGCATGAGTTCTCTTCTCCCTACACACCTCAACAAAATGGTGTAGTGGAAAGGAAGAATAGAAGTCTATTAGACATGGCAAGGACCATGCTTGATGATTACAAGATACCAGATCGGTTTTGGGCGGAGGCGATTAACTCCACTTGCTACTCCATCAACCGACTCTACCTTCACTGAATCCTCAAGATAACATCTTATGAACTCCTCACTGGTAAAAAGCCCAATGTTTCTTATTTTAGAGTTTTTGGGAGCAAATGCTTTATTCTTATTAAGAGAGGTAGAAATTCTGAATTTGCTCCTAAAGCAGTCGAAGGCTTTTTTACTTGGTTATGACTCAAACACAAGGGCATATAGTCTTCAACAAGTCCACTGGATTAGTTGAAGCTTCTTGTGATATTGTGTTTGATGAGACTAATAGCTCCCAAGTGGAGCAAGTTGATCTTGATGAATTAGATGATGAAGAGGCTCTATGTGTCACGCTAAGGAACATGTCCATTAGGGATGTGTGTTCAAAAGAAACTGAATAGCCTCCACAAGCACAAGATCAACCATCATCTTCTATACAAGCATCTCCATGAACTCCAGATGAGGAAATAGCTCAAGAAGAAGAGGCTGAAGATCAAGACGATGAGCCACCTCAAGAGGAGGACATTGATCAAGGTGGATATGAAGATGATCAAGACAAGGAAGATGATCAAGAAATTCAAGACCAAAGATCGCCACACCCAAGAGTCCACCAAGCAATTCAAAGAGATCACCCTGTCAACTCCATTCTTGGTGACATCCATAAGGGAGTAACCACTAGACCTCGAGTTGCTCATTTTTGTGAACATTACTCTTTTGTGTCTTCTATTAAGCCATATAGAATAGAGGATGCACTAAGAGATCCAGAGTGGGTGGTGGCAATGCAAGACGAGCTCAACAACTTCACGAGGAATGAGGTATGGCGTTTAGTTCCATGTCCTGACCAAAATGTTGTAGGTACCAATTGGGTATTCCGCAACAAACAAGAGGAGCATGGTGTTGTGACTAGGAACAAAGCCCGACTTGTTGCCAAGGGATATTCACAAGTCAAAGATTTGGATTTTGATGAAACCTATGCACTCGTAGCTAGGCTCGAGTCAATTCGTATATTACTTGCCTATGCTACTTACCATGGCTTTAAGTTGTATCAAATGGACGTGAAGAGTGCTTTCCTCAATGGCCCTATCAAGGAAGAGGTATATGTTGAGCAACCTCCCGGCTTTGAAGATAGTGAGTATCCTTCACATGTGTATAAGCTCTCAAAGGCGCTTTACGGGCTCAAGCAAGCCCCAAGAGCATGGTATGAATGCCTGCGATACTTTCTTATCACTAATGGCTTCAAAGTTGGTAAAGCTGACCCTACTCTCTTCACTAAAACGATTGCTAAAGACTTGTTTATATGCCAAATTTATGTTGATGATATTATCTTTAGGTCTACTAACAAGTCATTTTGTGAAGAGTTTAGTAGGATTATGATACAAAAATTCGAGATGTCTATGATGGTAGAGTTGAAGTATTTCCTTGGATTTCAAATCAATCAACTCCAAGAGGGCACCTTCGTCTGCCAAACTAAGTACATTCAAGATATTCTCAAGAAGATTGGAATGAAGAATGCCAAACCCATCAAGACACCCATGAGAACAAATGGGCATATCGACCTCGACATGGGAGGTAAATCCATAGATCAAAAGGTATACCAGTCGATGATAGGTTCCTTACTCTATTTATGTGCTTCACGACTAAATATTATGCTATCTGTATGCATGTGTGCAAGGTTCCAGGCAAATCTTAAGGAAGTTCACCTTAAGGCCGTGAAAAGAATCATGAGATATTTAGTTTACATCCTAAGTTTGGGCTATGGTACCCCAAGGGATCTACCTTTGATTTAATTAGATATTCTGATGCTGATTATGCCGGATGTAAATTTGATAGGAAGAGCACATCAGGGACTTGTCAGTTTTTGGGAAGATCCTTGGTGTCTTGGGCTTCAAAGAAACAAAACTCAGTAGTTCTATCCACCCTCGAATCCGAGTATATTGATGCAGGTCATTGTTGTGCACAATTACTTTGGATGAGGCAAACCCTTAGGGACTATGGCTACAAGTTGAGCAAAGTCTCTCTCCTATGTGATAATGAGAATGCAATCCGCATAGCAGATAATCCCGTTGAACACAGCCACACCAAGCACATAGACATCTGGTATCACTTTTTGAGAGATCACCAACAAAAGGGGGATATCAAAATTGCTTATGTTAGCACCCACAACCAATTAGCCGATATCTTTACCAAGCCCCTAGATGAAAAGACTTTTAGCAAACTTAGGAATGAGCTAAACATCTTAGATTCTCGGAACTTTGATTGAAACATTGCACACATTGCTCATTTATATACCTTTGATCATGTCTCTTTCATTTGGCACAATCGCATATTTCTTACTCTTCTTGTGCTAAGGCTAAGACTAATATGCTTTCATGAGTATCTCTGTGATTAGTCTTAGATTGAAAGGGAAATGGAATATTCGGCAAAGGCAAGGCTTCCACTCAACTCTATCGGTATCATTTATCCATTGCCCTCCTCATAAACTTTCACTCATATCTTGTTTATCAAAGGGGGAGAATTCAATAGGCCTCTCAAGTTTCTTCGTTTTAGGTGATTAATGCCAAAGGGGGAGAATTAATAGGCCCAAAGCAAAAGGACCACACCACCACCTTGTTTTTCAATTTCAAAAACAATTTTACAACGGGGAAGAAATTATTTTAATTGCAAAAACCCTCTTGACAGCTAAGAGGAGAAAGCATTGGAAACAGGGGGAGAAATTTCAAAATCTTGAAGATGCTTCTTGAAATTATATTCTTAAACCATTGGCTACTTGTAAAAGACTTTGAAAAGACTTTTACAAAAGATTTGCAAAAACAACCTAAGTGGTGCAAATGTGGTCTAAAATGTTAAAATAGAAGAAAGCAATCATATACTTTTAGAGATATTTTTAGTTGGTTTAAATTCAAAGCAACTTAAGCACATCTGTCAAAATTGCAAACTAGTTACATTTCTACACTTTACATTTGCTTTGGTTTGCGTTGGCATCGATCACCAAAAAGGGAAGATTAAAAGGGAAATGGGATTAATCATTTCGTATAATCGATTTTGGTGTTTGACGTCTATCACAAACTACATGGACTAACTAGTTTACCTAGTTATCATTTATCTTAGGTGCATAAAGTTTAACATAAACTAACAAAGAAAATAAGTTGGGGGACTCTACAAAGTTTGGAGCAAAGACAAGTAGAGGTGCTGCCAGTGACGCACCGGACACTGTCCGGTGCCTAGGCCAAGGCACCCATGAACTGGCTGCTCTTGGGTTTTTCTCAGAGTCGCTTTGCTATAATTCACCAGACTGTCTGGTGTGCATCGGACATGTCCGGTGAGCAAACGGAGCCAACTGCGCCCATCGGTCGACTGCGATGTCAGATGAATAGTGAACAGTACGCAAGTCAGAAGTCAGAGCAGCGAAGTCAGAACGCATCGGACTGTCCGGTGCCGTAAGAGGACAAAGGACTTCAACTGTCAACCGCTCCAAACCCCAACAGTCTGCTGACGTGGCAGGCACTGGACAGTGAACAGTGTCATGTCCGATGCACCACCGGACTATCCGGTGTGCCCATCAACAGCAACAGCTGAAATAAATACTCCCCAACCATCTCCATTCAAGCCATCCAAGCCTTCTACACTTATCATTCAATACAAGAACAAAGGAAAACACTTTAAAGACACAATCAAACCATTCAATCCCCTCCAAGCTCCAAAATCAACTCAATTGCTTAGAGACTTGAGAGAGGATCATTTGTGTTTCTTTTGTTGCTCTTGTTACTTGGATTGCTCTCTTCTTCTCACTCTAAACGTCTAAGCGCTTTATAAAGCTAGCAAGACTTGTTCGGCAAGGAGACTTTGGTCAGTAAGAAGGTTTACATGCCTTATTTTGGGTACCCTTTTCCTAGGTACCCGACAATTATAATTCTTAAATAAACTTTTTATATATTTTTTGACACAACATATGACTTAAATCTGTATTATATTTAAGTGTTGTTCATGCGTCGGCTGAGGGCTGCGCTCTTCTGCCTGGCCAGTCGTTCGCAGAGAAAACAACAATAAGCAAAGCAGGTCTCTTGGTCCGTTAGATTCAAATCCAACCGTAAATGTAATCGTGGTTTGTTAAGGATATTTTTATAAAGCTACATAAGGTAGTGGTAGAAGAGTTTAAGTGTTAAATATGATATACGGTTGCTCATATGCATGAGTATGGATTGCATTGCACGAAGGACCCTATTTTTCTCAACAAGTAAAAAGGACAGAAATCTCGCTGTCAATAATGTGTGTGGACCACTTTGTCCTAATTACTTAGCACACCTGTGTAGTTATGAAAGTAAAAAATTGTTGGTGTCTCTTGCAATGAATTAACAAGTTGAGATTTAGATAACAAATCACCACCAGCAGCTTATGTGATAGCTTAGTAATGTTGTTTGTCCACAAAGGTGAGTTATACAAATGGCGAAACGAATTCTGTTGCTGCTAAACTCGTTCTCCGCTTGTGTAGGTAGGTAACTACAATAACACGCTGTTAAGGGAACTGCATCCATTTTGCAGGTAGGTGCACGAAATTTAATGTAAATGACAACAATAATGATTCACATACACTCGAGTACGAGCGGTGATAAATTTGAATAGGCTGATATCAATTTTTAGTGTGATATCTGATTACGATTGAACTTAAACAAACATGATTTAAGTTACCCATTATATTACAAATATAGGAACCAAACCAACACCTTACACCCGCATAAGATGGCCTACAAGCCACGATGATAGGGGATGAAAATGGGTCGGGTACCGGATACGGATAATAAAAATATCTGTTTTTTATACAGATTCAGGAATTTTTTTAGGACGGATATGGATAATACCTGGATACTACAACTTTGGATTTGGATCGGAAACGGAGCGAGGACTACCCGGTAAATACCGGGATATTCGGATACCCGTTTTTTTCTACATTATATAGTTATAAAATCATAACTTTTACATATGAAATCGAATGAAGATAAAGTTTATATGAAAATTGTAGAGCTTAAAGGGATCTACAACTTTGTAGTACATCAATTTTTTGTTTAAACACATCTTTAGGCCAAATCATTGAAAAATGTCCAAATTTATATCAAATTAATAAACTATATCATTTTTATGTGGGGGGCTTAAAGTTTCTCCATATGGAAACTTAAGGTTATATTTTTATAGACTATTTATTAGTATTGCTAACTTATTTGAAATTTCCGGTCGACCCTACAATATTTTATGAATTTACTTATATTTTGATGATTTTCTGTGACAAGAAATTAATAATACATAAATAGTCTAAAAAATCATAAAAACTTACAGAGTCATAACATATGGCCATATATAACCATAAAAATGTTTGGATCATAAGATCTATAAGATGCCCACGTTTCTTCCATTTTATTTTCACTTATTTCTATGAGTTACATGTGAAATCATTGTAAGTATTCAAGAGTTTCAACATAATCAGTACTTTACTTTATCATTTTCATACGAGGACTTGAGTTATCTTCGTAAAAAAAATTTATTAGTTTTTGTAACTTATTTACAATCTTTGAGTGAAATTAGAATATTTTATAAATTTTTAATATTGTGGTGTTGGTTCTACAATGTTCTTGTGATTAATAACTTTAAACTGCATGATGTTAATTTTATCGGTTTCCTTTACTACATTTGATCTATCATATACATGATTATGTGTTGCTTAATTTATGTATTTGTTGGATATGGTTGGACAATTAATATCATCGAGACAAACTACCCGACAACTATCTGGTACCTATCCGAGTAGTATCCGTTATCTATTTCTTACTCGCCCAGATTATTAATCGGTCCTGTCATATATCCGTCCCGAATCTTAACTATCTGTATCTGATCCTGTATCTGGTAGAAATGCATTAGGGTAGAATACGGGATGATCCTCTATCTAGCTGTATCCGTCCCGTTTTTCATCCCTGAACGAGGATGACGACAAGGTTGCTGAATAATCTATATACAAGTTTCCCTGCTTCCAAAACCGCAACATTCATGATTGCGACACCAACAATTTTCGTTGGCGGCGGATTGAATTATCCAAAGCTCAAGTACGATCCGAAATAGCGCGCGGGTGCTGAGGAAAGGGAATGCCACTTAAATATGCACACTTTTGTTGAATAGCCCATTAATTTTGAGATATGCTGATGATATTATTTGAAATTTGTTTGTGCTTTGACCTTGCGGGCTGGAAAAATGTTGATGAAGTTTTCAGATATGCATGTATGGCTTTCTGGCGATCTCTACATTACAAGTGTATGAAACCTATGTCAGTATATGTTCCTTTTGCATCACTCTTGTCACAAGTGTTGAAACCTAACAACGAGACGACTATGGGACTTTTGGTGTATATGACTGTATACACCAAACAAGTTGTGACAGCCAGAACAAACGGCCAGGTGCAAAGCAACTGCGGGACAGTGGTGCATGGCGGTAGGAACTACCTATGACAGTTTTAGGCAAACGAGTGTCACTCTTGGATGTTCTGGTTCATATCTCACCAGACAAGCCAAAAAGCCACATGCATACCCACGCAGGGGAGGGGCCAAACAGAATGAAAAAAAACGACAACTAACATAACCGAGCACGCACCCTCCTGGAGAACAAATGATATCATTAGGAGAGTTAATTAGTTTTTTTTCTTTTTCAAAACACATTATTCCTAGCCTTCCAAATAGCCCAGCACATTTGCAGCAATGACAATCATGTATATTTTATTTGAATGGGGGCAAGTTTCTTTGGAGCCATATTCTGCATTGGTACAAGTGAGCAGGGATGTGCCTAGAATTTAGGCAATTAGCAATGTGTCCCCAAACCACTTTGGCAATGGGGCAAGAGAAAAACAGGTGATTAACAGTTTCAGGGAGAGGACGGAAACAACAAGTTGGATCCCCACTCCATTTTCTTTGAAGGAGATTTTCCGTCAGCCACAAGAAGATTTTAATTTTAGGGTGGGAGTTTGGCTTTCCAAAAATGTTTCATATTTGGTCAATATATTTCCTGTTAACTAAGGAAGGAAGAGTACATGCATGCTTCGGACTGTGAAACTTTTCTTTGGTCCCAACTTCCACAGAGACAGAATGCTATCCGGTGCATGTAAACGAAGCAACATACCATTTTTTCAGGGAAAACGAGGACACAAGGCTGGTCGAGGAGCATTCAGAGCGAACAGACCGCTTATAATAGGATGATAGAGAGAGATGCAGCAGCAGCAGCCAACAGGTCGACAAGTGCTGCTGACCACAAACTAAGCAAGGAATGAGGGCCAAAACAATGGCGACCACACATAGCCCCATACGCCTGTCTCGAAGCCGGAGAATGAAGAGATAGCCTATCAACGAAGCAGCAATGGCACCTGGATCGATCATGCCGCCGGGACGCTCTGTGGCCTCCGTCGTCCTCCATGGCCTCCTCTGCCTGCAGCTGGTTGCCTTGGCCGAGATCGAGATGGAGGGCGGCAGCTGCATGCATTTCAGTGTCTCCCCGCCGGCTGCTCCGCCCGAGGACGCCGATGAGCGTCGCAACTATTTCCGCGCCATGGAGGCCAAGGACCTGTTCCGGCACGAGCAGATGATCAAGATGATGGGGAACGGCAGTGGCACTGGCGGCAGCAGCAGGAGGCGGCAGGCCAAGGAGTCGTCCAAGCTGCCGGAGGTGATGTCCGCCACGTCCATGTTCGAGCTACCCATGCGGAGCGCGCTCAACATCGCGCACGTGGGCATGTACCTGGTGTCGGTGCGCTTCGGCACGCCGGCGCTGCCGTACAACCTGGTGCTGGACACCGCCAACGACCTGACGTGGATCAACTGCCGGCTGCAGCGCCGCAAGGGCAAGCACTACGGGCGGACCATGTCGGTGGGCGCCGGGGACGATGGCGCGGCGGCCAAGGAGGCGAGGAGGAAGAACTGGTACCGGCCGGCCAAGTCGTCGTCGTGGCGCAGGATCCGGTGCTCGCAGAAGGAGTGCGCGGTGCTGCCCTACAACACGTGCCAGAGCCCTAGCAAGGCGGAGTCGTGCAGCTACTACCAGCAGATGCAGGACGGCACGTTGACGATGGGCATCTACGGCAAGGAGAAGGCGACGGTGACGGTGTCGGACGGGCGGATGGCCAAGCTCCCTGGCCTCATCCTGGGCTGCTCCGTCCTGGAGGCCGGCGGCAGCGTGGACGCCCACGACGGCGTGCTCTCGCTGGGGAACGGCGACATGTCCTTCGCCGTCCACGCCGCCAAGCGCTTCGGCCAGCGCTTCTCCTTCTGCCTCCTCAGTGCCAACAGCTCCCGCGACGCCTCGAGCTACCTCACCTTCGGTCCCAACCCGGCGGTGATGGGGCCGGGCACCATGGAGACGGACATCGTGTACAACGTGGACGTGAAGCCGGCGTACGGGCCCCTGGTGACGGGCATCTTCGTGGGCGGGGAGCGCCTGGACATCCCGCAGGAGATCTGGGACGCCGAGAAGGTGGTCGGCGGCGGCGTCATCCTGGACACGAGCACGTCGGTGACGTCGCTGGTGCCGGAGGCGTACGCGGCGGTGACGAGCGCACTGGACAGGCACATGTCCCACCTGCCGCGGGTGTACGAGCTGGACGGCTTCGAGTACTGCTACAGGTGGACCTTCGCCGGCGACGGCGTGGACCTGGCGCACAACGTGACGGTGCCCAGGTTGACGGTGGAGATGGCCGGTGGCGCGAGGCTAGAGCCGGAAGCCAAGAGCGTGGTGATGCCGGAGGTAGTGCCCGGGGTGGCGTGCCTGGCCTTGAGGAAGCTGCCGCGGGGAGGGCCTGGGATCTTGGGCAACGTGCTCATGCAGGAGTACATCTGGGAGATCGACCACGGAAAGGGGAAGATGAGGTTCAGGAAGGACAAGTGCAACACCCATCATCTCCACAACAGCAAAGGCGGAGAGGTCTATAATAATAATAATAATGGCAATTCCTCCTCTACTGTCGTGCATCGCGTCAATTAATTCGTTCTCTCTTCTCTATCTCTACAAAATTAAAGGACCAGATCATGCATGCACTTCGCTGTATGTAACAAAAGAAGCAGGTAGCTCAGCTGCCTTGCCTGTGTTATGTTTATTTCACTTCTTCATTTGCTGATTATCTTGGAGTATATACCCACTCTGTAAGAGGATTACATTCATAATGAGAGAGAAGCGGGGTTACATGTTTAAGACACTGTTTGGAAACAACCTAGTTTATCTTTTAGCTAGAAGAGACCAGTTTATTGGTTTTTTAAGAAACCGAGAATCTAATTTCTATAATAAACTGATATGTTTGGAACTACCTCAATTTCTATAAACCAGTTTCTCTAAAATTGGATGCTTCCAAACAGGTCCTAAACCGCTGGAGGTAGTTCCATACATGCTGTGGCATCACCCTTGCATTCCCCAAGCAGAATACATTTGTAGACAAAATAAATTCTGCACATACATACTATTACAATTCAATTCAACAGCATAAACTTGCAAGCCTTACAGTATATCTATTCAAGAAGCATGCGGGTACAGTTGCAGGGTTTAATTAATTAGGACCCTAGCTATTACGTATATAAAGCATGTCTTTTTGGTATCTGTACTTGATATAATTAATAAAAAAATTACAAGTAAAGTAAATGTCATCCCCTGGATCTCTTCATTTTCACAATGAAGTCGTCGTCGTCGTCGTCACTGTAATCAACTCTTCTCTTTGCCTTGGAATCCATAATGCCTGGCTTCTTGGAACTTTCAGGTTTATTATCTTTTCTCACTGCACAAGACTTGATTGGGGTACCCATCCTCACTTGCTGCTGCCGCTTTTGCTTCCTTTCATATGCCTTCCTTGCTCTCTCAGGAGACAACATACCATGCTCCATCAACCTGTTTAGACGTAAGGGGGGGTTGCATGTAGAAGAGGCCATTAACACAATGTTGTAGCCTGTAGGTGCGTGCTCATAGTCATAGCCTTAAGTCTAGATCACGGTTTACAAAACCGTTTCATATATAAAAACCGCTACCCACCGGTAACGGTTTACCAACGGTAAACCGGTAAAAACCGACCGGTTTGACCAATTCAAATTAATTTGAATTCGAACCGGTTTACCGGTGAAAAACCGCTCTAAACCGCCGGTTAACCGCGAAACGAATCGGTTTTTGCTGTTTTTTACAAAAAATGAAAAATTTTGACAAGATTTATTTGTAGTTTGCTCAATTCATATTGCAAAGTAAATATTAATTGATCCACACGACATGTGTTCACCAAAATAACATATAACATACATATGCAACTATAAACTCCAGTTCTTATGCAACAAACAACCAGCGAACTTCGCAATACTCAAATACAAGTTCTTTTACAACTCTCCAATGAGGCAACGACACATAGGTCGACTTATTTCACAATACTCACATGTTTATCTCGAGTCATAGTGATAGTACTAAGACATGTTGGAAGGGTCGTGATATTGTTCCAATCCTTTATAGTGATAGTGATAGGTCTATACAAAATATATGAGATACATTAACGAGAAAACAAGAACGACAAATAAATATTTATCCACAAATAAAAATATCAGTATGTGTGTTTGGTGTTTTTGTATTGCATGTGCACCTCAACAAGTGTTGGACTTTTCTTCCGAACAGCAAATCTTAGGAACACATTTAAAAGAACTGGAGCTAAGGGTTCTAGATTAAGTCTTGTCTAGACAGATAGTTATTAGAAGAACCGAAGATACTTGATCTACAGATTCCATCTTGGACAGGAAATGAAACCGAAATTGACCACTAAATGCCTAGACTGGACTTGAGCTACGGGTTTATCTTCACATATAACATATAACATCTTCACATATAGCATATAATAGTAAACAAGACTAATGTTGTCTAAATTAACCACTAAATACTCAACTTTAGCATTAAATTTGGTTTTCCGACAAAAATTGGCGGTTTACCGGTCTCAAATAACGGTTTACCGGTTCCAGAAAACGGTTTACCAACGGTTTTCGGTTTTTATGAATTTTTTAAAATTTTTTGAATTTCAAACGAATTTTGAAAAAAAACCAGTGGTTTACCGAAACCGCACCCCGGCGGTTTCGGTCGGTAAACCGACCGGTTTACCGCCGGTTTTTGGCGGTTTTGTAAACCATGGTCTAGATAAGGAATTTAGGATGAATGCAAAGGGAGCGAAGAGTGTGCTGTACTATACAAACACTGCCTACTTTGAACGTTAGCATGTCAGTCCAATCCAAGAAAGGTATTTCTTTGCAGCATAAGAATTACTACTAAATACTGATCGACCATCGGGTGAGGGGAGAAAGCATAATGCATACCAGAATTCAGCCATCTCACTGGAGGGGATCTGCTTGGACAGTGACTCGTAGAAAATCCTGAGAGGCTCCCTCTCCTCCGGAGGATCGAACTTCTGGCCGGGCAAGGAGTATACCTTCTTGTCGGCCTTCCCTCTACCTCTACCTCTGCTGCTGCTGCTGGTGGTTCCACGCTTGGTAGCTGCCGCAGCTGGGGAGGAGGAGGAGGAGAATTTCCCCTTGGCCTGCACCAGCACCACAGCATGAGCATGAGATGTTCCCCCCGATTTAGAGCCTGGCTTAGTTAGGATCGACCAGTCTGAAAATTGCCATACGAGGAGGAGGAGGAGGAGAAGAAGACTACGGGATCCGATCTGGATCTGGTTTGGTTTGGTTTGACTTGGACAAAGAGGGACGGCAGGCAACCAACAAGCTAAGCGAACAAGGAAGGAGGCCTACCTCGAATTTGGCAGATCCGGCTGCGGATCCGATTGCCGACTTGCCTTTGGCCAGCGCGGAAGATGAAGACGACATCGCCGGCCGGGGAGGAAGAGGGGATGTCAGGCGTGGGTTCCTGAGCTAAATCCCACGCACGGGCCACTGCAGCAGAGCAGCCGATGCCGAGCAGGAGCAGCACTCGCTCCACGTGAATTAAGAAACGCCAGCTAGGGGGTGGGTGATGGTGCCAAATCTTCGTTCCGTTCGAGTATTTTGCTATTACAGTAGTCGTTTAAGCAGCTTTTTTTATCCACAAATCTAACTTCTCTAAAGGAGTTATGTACTCTTTCTAGTTTTCACCGTGGTTACTTAAAAAAAATCCTTATACTTATTTTAAATCGTCGTATATCATGTAGGTTCGTTTCTCTCTCCTACTTCTCACCTTCTAGTGGACTGTTATTTATGGATCGTGATATAAAAGAGGACGAATGATCGAGCGAGTTATAAAAAGAGGGTCAAATTTCTTTTTAACTCATATCTTTCTTAACCTTTTGGTTAAGATAAAATGTACTATTTGTTCTTTTCAGTTTAATACATGCTATTTTTATAAGTATCTTTTGTGGAAATGGTGTGCCATACTGGTTTACTGGACCCGTCGCAACACACCAGCCTTGTACTAATACTTATAAGTTGACCTCTTCTCTAAAACAGGATTAAGAGAATTTTTACTCTCTTTTCTTTTTCTTAGGCTTCCTTTGGAACGAAGGAAAAACAAAGGAATTTTAGAGGATTCAATTCCTACACAAAGTTTTCCTACGAGAGCCTTTGAAACAAAGGATTTCTTGGGAGCCTGCCTTGCCAAAGATCCTCAAAACATCTAAACTTCGGTATAATAAATTGTGTTCCAGGTGAATAATGAAGGTGACAGCTTCAGTGTAGAGAAAAGCTTCGTCCAAAAATGTATGGAGAAAGGCTTCACGCACAAGCTGACAAAGGAAAAGAAGTCCAAGACTTGCACAACAAAAAAGAGAGGGAAAGGATAGCAATATCCCTACATCATTTGTCAACAATGAGTGTAAAACTTTAAGGGGTACGATTGTAATTTTGTACAAAGGCAGTTCATCTTTTCTATAAATAGATAAACAGTGCCCTGCATAAGGCACCTTTATGGGGAGCTCTCACTTCGTACTGCTTAGCTTATGAAGAGCCTCGTGTCATTCTATGTGCAGGAGCCGAAGGCATGCTTATATATTTATTTACGAAGAGAGATGTAATAAAATGATAACGCATATGAGAAGAGTCACATATGAAGTCCCACTTCGTCACTCTTACACTATTTTATTATGTTTCTCATCGTAGACCCGTTGGGCACCAAAAGTGACCTGCGGACGGTGTGTGCTGGTGGTGCGACGGTCCGCACACGCAGAGTCAGTTAGGGTTCCAAGTTTCTTGCAGGTTTTTGAAAGGGAAATGTGCCCTTGGGCCATTTCTATAATTGTTTTGGTGATTTGATGCCCAACACATTGTTTTAAGGTCATAAGTGCCAAGATGCAAATTAAGGAACAAGGTATGTCTCCAGACTTAGTAAATTGTTTTTGGGTACTAACATGCTTATCTAAGTGCTAGAGACATGGCCAAGAAAAGAGAAAAAAGAGTTGAAGAAGAATTGGCTGTGATTAGCCAAACCAGCACCAGCCTGTGGCGCACCGGACTGTCCGGTGGTGCACCGGACAGTGTCCGGTGCCTAGGCTGGCCCTGCGACTAAGTCGTTGCTCTCGGGAAACGGTGGGGCGACATGGCTATAAATCACCAGACTATCCGGTGGTGCACCGGACTGTCCAGTGAGCCCTCAGCGCCCGCGCTCAAGACTCCGGCGACGAACTCGTCGCTCTCGGGAAAAACAAAGGCACCGCGGCTAAAATTCACCGGACTGTCCGGTGGTGCACTGGACTGTCCGGTGAGTCAACGGTGCCTGCGGCCAACGGTCATCTGCGTGATCAACGGACGACACGTGGCCGAGCCAACGGTCGGATGGTCACACCGGACTGTCCGTTGCGCCAACGGGACCAAAGATCCAACGGTCGGCTTCGCCAGAAAAGGAAGGAGATCGAGCACCGAACAGGAATTGTTCATGTCCGGTGGTGCACCTAACTGTCCGGTGCACCACTCGACAGAAGGCAAGAATTGCCTTCCATTTTGATCTCCAATGGCTCCTAGCTGCCTTGGGGCTATAAAAGGGACCCCTAGGCACATGGAGCAGAACACCAAGCATTCACAAAACATCCTAAGATGCCTAGACTCCGCAATCACGCAATCGATTCACTGTGTTAGAGATTTGAGCACCGTTTGAGTTGTAAACTCCCTGCACCGTGTTTTGTGCTCACGTCTTGACTTGTGTATGTGGTGTTGCTGCAATTTGAGTCTTGTGTGTGTTGCTTTCCCTCTCTTACTCTTGTGCTTCTCTTGTGATCAACTTGTAAGGGCAAGAGGCTCCAATTTGTGGAGATTCCTCGCAAACAGGAAAAGACTGCAAAGGAAGGAAACCGTGGAACTCAAGTTGATCATTGGATCATTTGAGAGGGATTGAGTGCAATCCTTGACCGAAGGAGGTCACCACAACGTGGAGTAGGCATTGGCTGAACCACGAGATAAAAATCACTGTGTCTTGTGTTCATCTTCATTGTGATTGGTTTTCTTCTAAAGTTCACACGTTAGCTACTTGGTTTCAATCGCACTAACATTTCATAACCAAGTTTTGACTATTTAGTATTTGATTTTACAGGATCACCTATTCACTCCCCCCGTCTAGGTGCTCTCAATTGGTATCAGATCCATTCTCTTCATCTAAGGGACTAATTGCCCGAAGAGATGGATCATAAGGGCAAGGGGATGGTGATCAATGATAAGGAAAAGGAGTCCCTCCTCAACGAGCCTAGAGAGGACAAGCCCACTGACTCAGGCTCGAATCACAAGAAGAGGGATGGGAAGAAGAAGAGGTGCATCAAGAAGATTATCTACTACGACAGCAACGCCTCCTCTTCTTCACCAAGGGACAACACGATGAAGACTCTTCATTGAAAAAGAAAACGGTTAATCAAAATTACTCATTTGATTATTCTCGCATTCCTTACAATTTGAATGCTCATTTACTGTCAATTCCACTTGGAAAACCCCCACACTTTGATGGAGAAGATTATTATTTTTGGAGTCATAAAATGCATAGTTATTTATTCTCTCTCCATCCTAGTATCTGGGAGATTGTAGAAAATGTAATGCACTTTGACAGTACTGACAACCCCATATGCATAAATGAGCAAATTCATAAAAATGCCCAAGCCACCACTATCTTGCTAACGTCTCTATGCAGGGATGAATACAACAAAGTGAGCGGCTTGGACAAAGCTAAGCAAATCTGGGATACTCTCAAGATATCACATGAGGGTAATGACGCCACCATGATTACCAAGATGGAACTGGTGTGTAACACCCTGAATTTGGGGTATAAAATTTCTTTTCTAATATCCACCAAATTCAGGTGTTACCCTCTAAATCACTTGCTTTTCTTCTCTCTTTGTTGTTTCAAAATAATGGATATTAATTTTATTATATATATGCGTTTTTGGCGTAGTAAAATAAAATCCTAGAGAAACTTTGATTGTTGTATTCATGTCGTTGCATAGTATTTATGAGTGCAAAGGTTTTTCGAACTGTATCGAATTATCTTGAGCATGTTTCCAGAATTTTCGGGAACCTTCGAAACGTTTCTTCGAGTACTAAAATATGAGTTTTAGTGTTTCTAATATTAATTAAATACCTAAATTTTAGTATTTGCGAAAACTACAAAAAAATCTTGGAAACACGATAATATATATATTTCTTCCACTCGTCGAACCTGTTCCAAACCTCTTACTTTTTTTCGCGAGATCACCGAATCGCGTCTTCTCACGAACACCATGCTGCCCGCGTCGGCTATCCTCGTTATTACGGGTCGCAGGTCAACTCTGACCATCTTCGTCTAATTTTATCTAAACCCGCCTAAGTCAGTCTGTCTTACACTGTCTCGCGCAATTGTCCTTTTCGCTCGGTCGCGATCACCTCATTTTACCTCGCCCCGTCGCGCAACGCCCCGCGCGTCGTGCGCGCAATCGCCTTGCCGCACCACTCCTCTATATATACGCACACACCCTCCTCGCCACCCCTCCTGTCTTTCCCCAGATCCACAGGGCAGGCAGCTCGTCTCTGCGGTTACCAGCTGCAGGTGAGTCTCTCCTTCTCCCTCCCTTCAACGTTCTCTCCCCTTAGCGTGCTGCGGTGCTGCGTCGTAGGCCCCTGGCCATGGTCCCCTCGTCCCTCCTCTTCTCTATTGCGCGCAGGCGAGCCCGGCCCCTCCCGAGGCACAGCCTCCATGGCCGGCGTGCCCCTGCGCCGCTCACCCCACCCCCTGCCGACGGGAATCCCTCCCCTCTCTCCCCATACCTCTCTCTTTTCTTCAATGGCAGCCAGTCCAGTGCATGTTGAGTTCCTCTGCGGATCGATCTTTCCTCTAATGGCGTCGTTGCTCCGTCCTTGGCCTGCTCCCTGGGCGCAGCCGACTTTCTTCTCCCCTGCTAGCCGGCCCGCTCCCAGCCCCCGGCCTAGAGCACCGGCGTCGGGCTAGCCCTGGCGACGCCCTCTCTCCCTGCACGACACGCCCCCTCCCCCACTGTTCTCTCCCTCGCGCCCTGTGCTCCTGCGGATCGGCGAACGTGACGACCAGCGCCCGCGCAGGCAGGTCCGCGACCGAGCCCCTGGAGCTTGGCAGCCCCGCACCCGGGCCAGCGTGGCGCGCGCTCGCCCCTGCTGGGCGTGGCCTGGCGCAGCTCGCGGCGCGCGGCCGACCGAGCTCACCCCTGCAGCCAGCGCGGGCCATGGCCCATGGCCCCGGCGAGATCCCTGCTAGCCGGTCTCCTCTCCCTCTGTTCTCTGCTCCGTCCGTGGAAGAAGAAGCTCTGCTGTGTTTGTGCGATTGGGAAGAAGGAGATGAGAAGAAGCCAACCGTGCAGTTGGGATTTGGGGAGATGCTAGCCACATTTGATCCCACTCATTTTGACTAGTTGTGGCTGAGATCCATGTGGCCCTTCGTGTGGCTTTGCCTTGACCAATACAATCGCGCCACATAATTTAAATTCGAGAGATGATATCTATTCAAAATAAATTGCGTCGTAAACCCGTCGCGACTCGTTCCAGTCGCGTAAACTTCGTAATAACTTCAATTTCGTATTAGTAACATTATTTTGGTATGTCGCGGATCTTAAGTAATTAATAATTTGTTCATTCGATAGTGGTTAAAAATGACTTTCCAATTAAAACTAATGTATAGTTCTAACTTGTGCTTTACAAATATGTGTTAAATTGATTAATGCCAACTCAAACATTTTGAATTAATACTCGCTTAGTGTATGCGCGACATCTGTTTAAGTATTTCTCGTATGTCGTGCATGCTGTTCCGCGCGCGAGGGCGTCCTGGATCGCGCGTGCGGATCGTGCGCATCGCCGCGCGTTGTCCTCGCGCTAAGTCGCGTGTGTTCGTGCGTCGTCGCATATTATTCGCGCGCCGTTTGCGCGTCGTCGACATTCCTTCGCGCGCTCGTGTCGCGCGTCTGGTTCGCGTGTCACGCGTATCTCATGTGTCGATCACGTATGTCGCGCGGTGTCTGCGCGTGATAATAATTGTTTTCGCCTACAAATACTTATGATAATAATGATAATTTGTAGGTTCGCGTATTCTAAATAGTTAACTTAAGGTTTGCTCGACTAATAATTGTTAGATCAATATTCTGATTAGATTAAAAGTGTAGTGTTCAACTTGTGCTTTGATAATAAACATTAACATGGTTAATATTAGCTTAAATGCTTTTTATTTATTTAATACTTGTTTAGTTTAAGCACGACATCTAATTAGTTTTTCTCCGCCTGTCGCGTGGCCTGTTCCGCATGCGATGGCACGCTGTTTCGCGTGCCATTCGCTTGCTGCTTGTACTTCGTCGTCGTTCGTTCGCGCGTTTATGCCACTCGTCTGGTTCGCGTGTTGTCGCGTGCTGTTCGCGCGCGTCGTCACGCGTTAGTCGCACATGGTCACGTGTTGTCGTGCGCGTTGTCCGTGTGCCCCTTCGCGCATGCCGCAGGGTTGTTTCGCGTGTTGTCGCGCGTGCTAATTCACACTGTTCGCTCGCGTCGCCGCTCACATAAATTGCTATTCAGACGCTTTGATAAAATCGTTTTGCCGCATTGTTCATGTTAAATAATTAATTTCTTGTTTAGCGCCGGTTAGTTAAAATAATAGTTCGATCGAACCTGTTAAGCGATTATGCCGACTTAGACGTTATATTCAATATTTGATTAATATAAAACAATATAATTTAGTGGTACCCGTATGTCGTGTCGTTTATAAATTTAGTATATGTTTAAATATAGTGAGTCATATGCATCGTGTTCATAAATATAATCTGACCAGTTTAAAAATGTGGTTTCCGATCAAATTACAATCCCAATTAATGCCACATTAGATATTTCTTTAGAGTATCCTCCGTAAACGATCTATATTAATTAGAATCGGCCTAGAACATAGATTACACGTTTATTATGCAAACCTTCTGACAACCATACCGTCTCAACCATAGTTTCGATTTTAGTGTTTATTTCCTCGCGTGACTGTAGAAGCGATCTCTATTTCATAGTACACGTTTTCATAATGGTTTCCATTGTATGGTGTAATGTTCTTATGCTAGTATATGTTTGTTTGTCTATGTCTGTTCGTATTCGCTGCGCGTCGCGAATAGATTGCAATCGAGCTTCGAGGAATCGACGATCAAGATTTGGTGAACCACCGGTCCTGAGATCAAGCTCTTCGAGTCCTACGAGATCGAAGACCCTGAGCATCTGTTTGGTGAAGGCAAGTGTCCTCTGACCCATTATGTCCCATTTACTTTATAATACACTGTCCCGCATACTATGAACAACCTAAGGATTTACTAGCTTTCTATTTACCTTGTCCTTGATTTACCTTTTGGGTCACTATGGTTCGCTACATGCTAGCGCTTTACTTTAATCAATGAACATGATGAGATACAATGATGATACTATGATTTTATTCTGGATATGATGATATACTCGTGTCATTTAAGGGGACTCGGGCTGTTTTCCGAGTACCTCTCCGTAAGCACCTGTTCGTTGAGAGACCACCCGGGATAACAGTGCAACCATGAGGGTGAAATGGGAGGCCCTTAGCTAATTAATTAGATGAACTAGAGGTGTAGTTGCTTCGCCGTCGTGCCGTCAATGGGGTCCAGGCACAGTGCTTGCTCTGCCGAGGCTGGGTGCCGAGGTTCTTTCGTTTTGCTTTTGTTAGTCCCCCCTCTTTGGGGAGAGGTACTGTGTTTATCAAACTGGAGAAACCTAACGGGTGGCTATGACCTCTAGGGAATCTTTATAAAAGCTACGTAGTGATACCCTGCCGGACCACCTAGGAAGTGATCAATGGGGAGTCATGATCCCCGGGCAAAACGGGAATCACGGCTCATGGGTAAAGTGTGCGACCTCTACAGAGGGTAATGAAACTGATATATCAGCCGTGCTCACGGTTAAGAGCAGCCTTGGGATCCTCTTTGAATAGAGATACTCCGGATACACCTCAGATGATGACTTTAATGATGATGGTTAATGATGGTGACTTTAATTATGAATTCTAGTATTTCCTCTCTGAGGAGGTACTTTTTGGGATAATAACTTGGGTTTTATGATAAAATCTGGCTTCTACTAACAATAAATACCTGACCAACTAAAAGCGACTACTTGAGCCTAACCCCACATAAAAAGCTAGTCCACTTTAGCCAAACAGGACATTTGCTGAGCATGTTGATGTGTACTCACCCTTGCTTTCACAAAACACCAGGTTGCCTTTGGTGCAATCTATGCTCAGGTAAAGAAGAAGGCGTCGAGGCGGATCTCCAGGAGTTTTAGGGCTTCGACGAGTTCGAGGATTAGGCTAGCGACCTCCCCAGTCAGCTGCCTGTGGTGGGTTTATTTACGTTGGCTACGTTTCTATTCTGTGTACTTTGATTTTACTATGTAAATGACTCTAGTCTTTCATATTATTACTTACTCTTTATTGTAATTCGAAGCATTGTGCTATGATGAGTCATTTATGTAATCGCTGTGTACGTGAATTACTGATCCTGGCACGTACATGGTTCGCATTCGGTTTACCTTCTAAAACCGGGTGTGACATGGTGGAAGGCAAGTTGGGGAGGTTCGCGATGATCAGGGGAGAGGAGCCAACATTGACCTATAACAGGCTCAAAACCCTGGTCAATAAAATCCAAAGCTACGGGAGTACAAGATGGACGGATCATGACGTCGTCCGACTCATGCTCAGGTCATTTAGAGTTATTGACCCCCATCATGTAAATCTTATTTGTGAAAACCCCAGGTACACCAAGATGATGCCCGAGGAAATCCTCGGAAAATTTGTAAGCGGGCGTATGATGGTGAAAGAAGCACGATACGTGGACGATGCCCTAAACGGTCCACTACCCGTCTACATGCCACAACCCATTGCTTTCAAAGCAACCAGCAGCAGGAAGGCGCTACCTAGCAAGGTAGCACAAGTGGAGGCTATCGGGCTCAACGAGGACGAAATGGTGCTCATCATCAAGCGCTTCAAAACCGCCTTGAAAGGACGCAAGGAATACCCCAACAAAAACAAAACAAGGGGAAAATGCTCCTGCTTCAAATGCGGTAAGACTAGTCATTTTATAGCTCAATGTCCCGATAATGATAATGACCAGGCACAAGAAAAACATGAGAAGAAGGAGAAAAAGAAGAACTATAGGAAGGCGAAGGGCGAGGCGCACCTTGGAAAGGAATGGGACTCTGACTGTTCTTCATCCAACTCCGACAATGAAGGACTGGCTGCCTCGGCCTTTGACAAATCTTCGCTCTTCCCCAACGAACGCCATACGTGCCTTATGGCTAAGGAGAAGAAGGTATGTATTCAGGACACTCCCAAGTATACTTCTTCAAGTGATGAAGAGTCATCTGATGATGAAATAGACTACACTGATTTTTGTTTAAGGGATTAGATAGAACTAAAGTAGACAAAATAAATGAATTAATTGATGCTCTTAATGAAAAGGATAGATTGCTAGAAAAGCAAGAAGATATTCTGTATGAGGAGCATGATAAATTTATTAGTGTTCAAAAATCTCTTGCTCTAGAAATTAAGAGAAATGAAATGCTATCTTCTGAGTTGTCTACTTATCATGAATCTATCTCTAGCTTAAAGAATTTTAATGATGAATTAAATGCTAAGCTAGAGAAAGTAAGTGCAACTAGTTCATGTGTAGATCATGTTGTTATTTGCAATATGTGTAAAGATGTTGATTTTGATGAACATGCTACTTCTATTGCTAAATTAAACAATGAGATTGCATGTCTTAATGGTCAACTTAAGACTTGCAAAGATGATTATGAGAAACTAAATTTTGCTAGGGATGCCTACACCGTTGGTAGACACCCCTCAATTAAGGATGGACTTGGTTTTCGAAAGGAAACCAAGAACATAACAAGCCAAAGGACTTCCGGTCTCAACAAGGAGAAAGGGAAGGCTCCTATGGCTAGTAGTTCATATTCTTCACATGATCAAAAGAACCATGATAAAAGTTATAATCATGCTGCTTTACCTGTTTATCATGATTGACATGCTATGTTTGCATCGAGCTCCACCTATACTTATGGTAGAAATAGGCCTAGGCGTAATCATGTTGTGTCTCAAGCACCTAGGAAAACTTTCAATGGACCTACTACTGTTTATCATGCATGTAATGCCTCTTTTGTACTATCATGCAAAAATGCAAAAGTGGTAGCTAGAAAATTGGGATCTAAATGCAAGGGAGATAAGACTTGCATTTGGGTTCCAAAAACTGTTGTGACTAACCTTGTAGGACCCAACAAGAGTTGGGTACCTAAAACCCAAGCTTAAATTCCTTGCAGGTTCATGCATTCGGGGCTCAAGCTAGATTATCGACAGCGGATGCACAAACCACATGACGGGGGAGAAGAAAATGTTCACCTCCTACGTCAAGAACAAGGATTCCCAGGATGCTATTATCTTTGGAGATGGGAACCAAGGCAAGGTCAAAGGCTTGGGCAAGATAGCCATCACGAACGAGCACTCAATTTCAAATGTGTTTTTAGTAGAGTCGCTCGGGTATAATTTACTGTCTGTAAGTCAATTGTGTCATATGGGCTACGATTGTTTATTTACAAATATTGATGTATTTGTCTTTAGGAGTGATGGTTCATTAGCTTTTAAGGGTGTATTAGACGGCAAGCTCTATTTAGTTGATTTCTCAAAGGAGAATGCCGATCTAGATGCATGCTTAATCGTTAAGACTAGTATGGGTTGGCTTTGGCATCACTGTCTAGCACATGTTGGGATGAAGAACCTTCATAAACTTCTAAAGGGAGATCATGTGTTAGGACTAACCGATGTCTGTTTTGAGAAAGACAGACCTTGTGCAGCATGCCAAGCAGGGAAACAGGTGGGAAGCATTCATCACAGCAAGAATGTGATGACGACATCAAGACCACTGGAACTCCTTCACATGGATCTCTTCGGACCCGTTGCCTATCTCAGCATCGGGGAAAGTAAGTATGGCCTTGTTATAGTTGATGATTTTTCCCGCTTCACTTGGGTATTCTTTTTGCAGGACAAATCCGAAACCCAAGGAACCCTAAAGCGCCTCTTAAGGAGAGCTCAAAATGAGTTTGAGCTAAAGGTGAAGAAGATAAGAAGCGACAATGGGTCTGAGTTCAAGAATTTACAAGTTGAAGAGTATCTTGAGGAGGAAGGCATCAAGCATGAGTTCTCTGCTCCCTACACACCATAGCAAAATGGTGTGGTAGAGAGGAAGAACAGGACACTAATCGACATATCGAGAATGATGCTTAGAGAGTACAAGACATATGAACGGTTTTGGTCGGAAGCTGTGAACACAGCTTGCCATGCCATAAATCGGCTCTATCTGCACCGCCTCCTCAAGAAGACTTCCTACGAACTCCTTACTGGTAACAAACCCAATGTTTCTTATTTCCGTGTATTTGAGAGCAAATGCTACATTTTGGTGAAGAAAGATAGACATTCGAAATTTGCTCCCAAGGCAGTAGAAGGGTTTTTACTATGATATGACTCAAATACAAAGGCGTATAGAGTCTTCAACAAATCATCAGGATTAGTTGAAGTCTCTAGCGACGTTGTATTTGATGAGACTAATGGCTCTCCAAGAGAGCAAGTTGATCTTGATGATGTAGACGAAGATGAGGTTCCGACGGCCGCAATGTGAACTATGGCGATAGGAGATGTGCGACCACAGGAACTACTGGAACAAGATCAACCCTCCTCCTCTATGATGGTGCATCCCCCAACTCAAGACGATGGACAGGTACCTCAAGAAGAGGGACAGGATCAAGGGGGAGCAAAGGAAGAACAAGTTATGGAGGAAGAAGCATCACGGGCCCCTCCAACTCAAGTCCGAACAACAATCCAAAGAAATCACCCTGTTGATCAGATTTTGGGTGACATCAGCAAGGGAGTAACTACTCGCTCATGATTAGTTATTTTTTGTGAGCATTACTCATTTGTCTCTTCTTTTGAGCTTTTCAAGGTAGAAGAGGCCTTGCAGGATCCGGACTAGGTGTTGGCCATGCAGGAAGAGCTCAACAACTTCAAAAGAAATAAAGTCTGGCACCTGGTGCCACGTCCAAAGCAAAACATTGTGGGAACCAAGTGGGTGTTCCGCAACAAGCAAGACGAGCACGGAGTGGTGACAAGAAGCAAGGCTCGGCTTATGGCAAAAGGTTATGCCCAAGTCGCAGGTTTGGATTTTGAGGAGCTTGTGGCTAGGTTAGAGTCAATTCGGATTTTATTAGCCTATGACGCTCACCATTCCTTTAAGTTGTTCCAAATGGATGTGAAGAGCGCTTTCCTAAATGGACCAATCAAGGAGGAGGTATACGTGGAACAACCCCCTGGCTTTGAGGATGACAGCTATCCCGACCATGTATACAAACTCTCTAAGGCGCTCTATGGACTTAAGCAAGCCCCAAGAGCATGGTATGAATGCCTTAGAGATTTTCTTATTGCTAATGCTTTCAAGGTTGGGAAAGCTGATCCCACTATTTTCACAAAGACTTGTGATGGTGATCTTTTTGTTTGCCAAATATATGTCGATGACATTATATTTGGTTCTACTAACCAAAAGTCTTGTGAGGAGTTTAGCAGGGTGATGATGCAAAAGTTCGAGATGTCGATGATGGGCGAGTTGACCTACTTCCTTGGATTGCAAGTGAACCAACTCAAGGACGACACCGTCATCTCCCAAACGAAGTACACTCAAGATCTTCTCAAGAGGTTTGGAATGAAGGATGCTAAGCCCACGAAGACACCAATGGGTACTGACGGACATCTAGACCTCAACAAAGGAGGTAAGTCCGTTGATCAAAAGGCATACCAGTTAAAGATAGGTTCATTACTTTATCTTTGTGCTAGTACACCAGACATTATGCTTAGTGTATGCATGTGTGCTAGATTTCAATTCGACCCCAAGGAGTGTCACCTTGTGGCGGTTAAGTGAATTCTTAGATATTTAGTTTCTATGCCTTGCTTCGGGATCTGGTATCCAAAGGGGTCTACCTTTGACTTAATCAGATACCCAGACTCTGACTATGCCGGGTGCAATGTTGATAGGAAGAGCACATCAGGGACGTGCCAGTTTCTAGGAAGGTCCCTAGTGTCCTAGAGCTCCAAGAAACAAACATCTATTGCCCTATCCACTGCTGAGGCCGAGTATGTTGCCGCAGGACAATGTTGCGCACAACTGCTTTAGATGAGGCAAACCCTCTGGGACTTTGGCTACAATCTGAGCAAAGTCCCACTCCTATGTGACAATGAGAGTGCAATCCGCTTGGTGGATAATCCTGTTGAACATAGCCGCACTAAGCACATAGACATCTGACATCACTTCCTGAGAGACCACCAGCAAAGGGGAGATATCGACATTTACCATATTAGCACCGAGAACCAGCTAGCTGATATCTTCACCAAGCCTTTAGATGAGAAAAGGTTTTGCATGTTACGTAGTGAGCTAAATGTCTTAGATTCACGTAACTTGGATTGATCTATAACATACAAGTGTTCAAGTTGTATAAGTCATCCCCGAACCTCACAAGTCCTTATGCAAATCATGCACATGTTTAGGGGAGATGTGCTACAACTTGACTCCTTTGAGACTAACCTGTTTGTTTGAGTGCACTTGTAGTAGTCTCAAAGGAACATAGAAAGGGAAAGTGAACTTGGACAAGGAAAGAGCTTCCACTGCATTCCGGTAACAGGTATCTTGTCCTAAGTTCCATTTTGTGTTCTCATTGCCTTTTTCGCTTCTATTTGACACTTTGGTGAGGCAATGGGGCTAAAGGGCCACAAGTTGTCCCGTTTTGGTGCTTGATGCCAAAGGGGGAGAAATTAAGGCCAAAACAAATGGATCAGCCAACCACTTGTGAATTTTGAAACTAGTAGAGTTAGAATTTGTATTTTGTCCAAAATGCTCTTATAGCAAAACTTAGTCGCTTATGGGGAAGAATCTTGATTATGGGAAAAGGGGGAGTTTTCGGCACTTGATCAATTTTACTCTTGGAATATCTCTCTCTTTGCCCAAACAAGTGTGTTTGACTTAGAGGTAGGAAAAAGAATTTGATTTGCGAAAATAAACCAAGTGGTGGCAAAAGTGATCCAAATATGCCAAATCCCAAGTGAAGAAAATTTGGTCTTCAATTTGCATTCTTTTGTTGCTTTTTAATGTGTTGGCATAAATCACCAAAAGGGGGAGATTGAAAGGGAAATGTGCCCTTGGGCCATTTCTATAATTATTTTGGTGATTAGATGCCCAACACATTGTTTTAAGGTCATAAGTGCCAAGATGCAAATCAAGGAACAAGGTATATCTCCGGACTTAGTAAATTGTTTTTGGGTACTAACATGCTTATCTAAGTGCTAGAGAAATGGCTAAGAAAAGAGAAAAAGAGTTGAAGAAGAATTGGCTGTGATCAGCCAAACTGGCACCAGCCTGTGGCGCACCGGACTATCCGGTGGTGCACCGGACTGTCCGGTGAGCTATCAGTGCCCACGCTCAAGACTCCGGCGACAAACTCGTCGCTCTCGTGAAAAACGAAGGTGTCACGGCTAAAATTCACCGGACTGTTCGGTGGTGCACCGGACTGTCCGGTGAGTCAACGGTGCCCATGGGCAACGGTCATCTGCGCGATCAACGGGCGACACGTGGCGAGCCAACGGTCGGATGGTCACACCGGACCGTCCGGTGTGCACCGGACAGTGTCCGGCGCGCCAACGGGACCAAAGATCAAACAGTCGGCTTTGCCAGAAAAGAAAGGAGATCGAGCACCGGACTGTCCGGTGCACCACTCGACAGAAGGCAAGAATTGCCTTCCATTTTGATCTCCAACGGCTCCTAGCTGCCTTGGGGCTATAAAAGGGACCCCTAGGCACATGGAGCAGAACACCAAGCATTCACAAAACATCCTAAGACGCCTAGACTCCGCAATCACACAATCGATTCACTGTGTTAGAGATTTGAGCATCGTTTGAGTTGTAAACTCCCTGCGCCATGTTTTGTGCTCACGTCTTGACTTGTGTGCGTGGTGTTGCTGCGATTTGAGTCTTGTGTGTTTTGCTTTCTCTCTCTTAATCTTGTGCTTCTCTTGTGATCAACTTGTAAGGGCGAGAGGCTCGAATTTGTGGAGATTCCTCGCAAACGGGAAAAGACTGCAAAGGAAGGAAACCATGGACCTCAAGTTGATCATTGGATCACTTGAGAGGGATTGAGTGCAATCCTTGACCGAAGGAGGTCACCACAACGTGGAGTAGGCATTGGCCGAACTACGGGATAAAAATCAATGTGTCTTGTGTTCATCTTCATTGTGATTGGTTTTCTTCTAAAGTTCACACGTTAGCTACTTGGTTTCAATCGCACTAACATTTGATAACCAAGTTTCAGCTATTTAGTATTTGATTTTACAGGATCACCTATTCACCCCCCCTCTAGGTGCTCTCAGTTTTGTTGGCTAGATTCGCGGAATTAACTCGGGAGATTTGTTTGTAACGGGTCCAGCCCCCTCCTTGATAAATATAGAGGAATACGATCGATTTGTATATCAACAATCGAATCAATAATCAATTTATCTCTCATTTTTATCTTAAGCATTAGGAATAGTTCTAGTTTAGTTTTACTTTAGCCTCCCGATCCCCAAATTCCTCGCTTCTCTTCGGCTCTACGTCAATTAGAGGTGTCTAGAGTGGCCTGCCGACTCTAGACAACACCTAGGATCTCTCCTGCCCGATGGGGTCCAACTCTAGACAACACCTAGATTCAGGCGCCACCGGCGAACTCCGCCGCCCCTGCGCACGGTGGACCGTCCGGCCTATAGGGGCGGACCGTCCGGCCCGTCAGGCAGGGAACCCTAGCCTTGCTCTAGGTCGTGGACCGTCCGGCCCCTAGCCGCGGACCGTCCACGCCTGTGCAGAGAGCACCGCCGTCGGTTCTCAACGTAGTGATTAGCGTCCAGATCGGCGTCAACAAGACCTTCGTCCTTATGTTCTCACACTTCGAAGAAGTGTTGGTTCTAGAGGACGAAGGTCTTTATATCTAACTTATGTTGCCTTGATTTTCGGTACCTTAAAGGAGGATTGAAATTAAGTATCACTAGGATTGAATCCTATCAATTCCTTTAAAATTTCTATGGAATGGCATTCTCTATAGCCATTTTAGAGAAAATAAACATAAGGTCCAATGTCATGTTTTCTTGTTTTTGTGTATTGCATTCCTATATTTTCCTGCGCATGATCCAAAAACATATTTTGTGGGTTTTTATGTTATAAATTCATGTAGGATTCCAATAGCATGGACATTTTAATCCTGTGTTTTTCTTCCCGCATTTTAAGAATCATGTGTTCCAAAGGACCCTTATTTCTCCTAGCAATGAATGATCAAACTGCTCTCCTCATTTAAAGAACTGTGTTTTTGGTGGTTTGGATGACAACCCAATTAAAGAACTAACAAGTGTGCTAAGTGTTGAACAGGTGCTTAATGCAAAGCTAACAGGGTTCAACACAAGTGAACAAGTGTGATGGTCCAAAGACTGGATTATCTATAGATAATGGACATCACAAGTAAGATTGACATTGCTTAAGTGAGACTCGGTGTGTGTAACTCAGAGACAACTGATTAGGCCAAGAATGGAGGCAAGAAGAGCTTTGAGGTACCGAGTGCACGGGAGAAGGTCAAGGAGACCAGGAACCCAAAGCCAAGGGTGAAGAAGAAGACTTGCAAAGTCAAGGTTGATCGAGTTAAGAAGAGTTATGGTGCATCAAGGATCACTACATAAGGACATGACTTACAACCAATGAGGTAATATCTATAGTTATGTGGTGTAAGTCATAAGGCTCAAGATCAAGCTCAAGAAGTAAACAAGGTCACTAGAAGGAGGAGCAATGTCAAAACTAGAACTGGAAGCAGCCCAAAAGAGCTAAGTTTACCTTGATCATTAGTCTGGGTTGTTACAATGTTTAGATACATTCCATGTGACTTTTGCAGGGTTTTGGTCTTTTGGAGCTCAGGTATGTCTAGATCAAGTCAAGTTGACTTGATAGTTTAGATGTCCAACACATGTCATTGTGATATATGCTAAGTGGTTAAGAGATGAAAATCAAAGAATCAAGGTATGTCTTTGGCCTTAGTGAATTGTTTTAGAGCTAACATATGTCTCTAAGTACCAGGGACCAATTTGAGCCAAATCCAAAAGAGCAAAGGAAGTCCAGCTGAAAAGCCAGTAGAGTACTTGCTGCGGGTGCACCAGACTATCCGGTGTGCACCGGACAGTGTCCGGTGCCCTAGCTGCTCGGCTGGTGAACTTGCCGCTCTCGGGAATCGATGGGGCGTTGCGGCTAAAATTCACTGGACTATCCAATGTGCACCGGACTGTCCGGTGAGACAACAGCGCCCGCGCCAACGGTCGGCAGCGTGATCAATGGGCGACATGTGGCCGGGTCAACGGTTAGATAGTCGCACAGGACTGTCCGGTGTGTACCGGACAGTGTCCGGTGCGCCAATGGGCCCGGAGGACCAACGGTTGGCTGCGCCTGATATGGAAGGAAATCGCGCACCGGACATGAACTGTTCATGTCCATGCACCACCTGACAGAAGGCAAGGATTGCCTACCAAATGTAGTTCCAACGGCTCCTAGGCGCTTTGGGACTATAAAAGGGACCCCTAGACGCCTCCAACATGTATATAGAGCAGCCAACAAGTGCATACATCATTTGGATCAATTCTCTCTCCCCCTCTCTTGTGTATCTCTCTAGTTTATGTAGAGGCAAAGTTATAAGCCTTTAGAGAGAGGGGAAGTGCTGCTGAGAGCTAGAGCAAAATCTTGGATGCATTGTTACTCTGTCGGAGTGCTGTCGAGAAGATTGTAAGCAGCCACGACATCGTTGTAACTGATATCAACATAGTGGAAGGCTCTATCTGTCGCACTAACAGATCTGAGCAAATGGAGGAAGGAGTTGAAATATACTCCAAGCCAAGGTGTGGCTAACTCCAACGAGGACTAGGCAAGCATTTCAGGCTTGGCCGAACCTCGGGATAAATCTCTATGTCTGTGTGCTCTGCTCTGTGTTGTGTGCTGTTTCTGTCTTATTTGCTTTTTATACTTGCACTTCAATACTTATATGTGGTTCAAGCTATCTTCGAAGTGCAGGGTATTTTAAGACAGGAACTTCAATTCCGCTGCAACCTACTCGAAGGGTCTTTCATTCCACTACGATCCAGCCTTCGAGTAGAGTAAGAATTTTCAGTTTTTATAGTGATAATTATTATTCGCCTATTCACCCCCTCTAGGCGACATCCAGATCCTGTTCCTAGGCATAGGGAACTTTCAATTGGTATCAGAGCTAGGCCTCTCCAGTGTGGGCTTAGCCGTCCGGAGATGACGATATCGTCACAAGAGGTAACTCTAGAACTTCTTCTAGGCGATGGTTCTAATTATAAATCTTGATCTGTCTCTATTTATAATGCTTTCATGCATATTGATCCTGATTTGAGACGGATCTTTAGTAGAAGTATTTTTCCCTCTGATATTAGTAAAAAACCTTCTAATGCTGAACTAAGATGTCTATCTCTCAATCACCATGCTTGCAACATCTTAGTTGACTCTCTTTCTAGAGGTGCTTGTTTTGCCATCATGAGTAGTGATAGTGATTTATTTGTTGATGCTCATGATCTATGGACTAGAATTAAAATAAAATATTTTGAGTCCAAATGTACTACTTCTACTCCCTATGTTGCTTGTGGTACTAATCTTTCGAAGGGAGAAGAAAAACGATGGCAACCAAACGATGAATCCACCTCACCGATAGGTTTGTCTTCCACTAGTTATAAATGTCTTATTGCTAACAATGATAGTGGAGATGAAAGCGACGATGAGGAGGAATATGAGGATGATAGCAAGGATGAGTCTTCATCACTACAAGGTACATGTTCTTGTATTGCTTCCACTGATAATAATGATAGGAAAAATAAGACCGACGATGTGGAAGAAGAGGAGATTTGTCGATTCTACACCCATCTCAATAAAGAAGACAAAGTGCTCTTGGTTAAGCTGTTGAGAAGGAACAAGGAACAAGGCGAGACACTTCTCAAGCTAGAGGAGACTCTCATTAAAACCAACAGCAGCCTGGAGAAGATGACCAAAGAACATGAGGAGCTAAAGTGCTCTCATGATAATTTGGTCCAACGGTATGAATCTGTTTTATTTGAGCAAAGAAATAATCATGATTTATTATCTGATGTTGCTGAACTTAAAGCTGAGAATTCTATGCTTAAGGGTCAAGTAGAAATGATAAATTTAGAAAAACTTGCTCTAAGTGAAAAGTATGATATGTTGTCTTATTCTCATAATGAATTAGTTGATGACCATATCATGCTCGATATTGCTCATGAGCTAGTAATTACTAGTTTAAACTCATGTGAACTACATTCTTGCTTAAGTGATCAATTAGTTAAAATATTATCATGTGCTGACCTCTACTGCCCCAAGAAAGGCTAATCTTTGATTGAGCAACAAGTTGTAGGGTCAAAAAGAAAATTGCTTGAGAACAAGAAAGAAAGACAATTGAGGAGAAGACGCCATACTTGACTTCCTCAAGATATCTACGAACGCGTGGTGAAGAAGCTTGAAGAAGGAGAAACCGCAGCAATGGTCAAACTCCACAAGAAAGAAGTTCCTAAGGCAATAAGTGAAGCAATCAACATGAACAAAGAAAAAGGTAAAGATTTAATTAGTCATGTTGTTTGCATTGATCATCTCTCTATGTCATCCAAGAGCAAAAAGGGAAGAGGAAAAAGGAGGTGCTTCAAGTGCAAGAAATTAGGCCACTTCATTGTGTCTTGTCCGTATAAAGACAAGGATGAAGGAATGAGGAGATGTTTTGGATGCAATGATAAGGACCATATGATCACTTCATGCCCGCTCATGAAGAATCAAAGACATGCACCCTCCAAGATGACCCTCACACTTCATGCCCGCTCATGAAGAATCAAAGACATGCACCCTCCAAGATGACCCTCACTAAGAAAAAAGACAAACAACAAGTGTCATGTCAGGTTGAGCGACGCTTCTTCTACATGTGTGGTGAGCATGGTCATCTACCTAAGGTATGTAAGAAGGGTAAGGTTACTAAACAAGTAAATTTATCTCAATCTTATTCGCTTAGGAGACCCAAATCATACACTTGTGCTAGATTAGTAAAGAGATCACCAAAAACTAGCACAACTGCTATTTGGGTACCAAAGACTCTTTTAGATGAACGTTATGGACCCATCTCGAGATGGGTACCAAACTGTGCCAACTAGACCATGCAAGTGCCTCGAGATGGACTGGAGACCCTGGGAGAGCTTAAGATGGTTAATTCAAACTCTATACTTAAGCTGTCAATTTTATTGTCTATTTATTGACCCAAGGTTAAATTATTGTGCAATACTAATCCCATGTTCATCTCGAGTTAAGTAAGTTGTAGAGGTCCTTAATCATTATTGGTGAATCAAGGAAAGGACTTTGATGAGAATATGCAACTCCCTCTCCAAAGGACGGTACCCCATGTATCTTAAGTGCATTATTTCCAATCAGTATTGCTCTTAAGTTGGATTGTCGTGCTATACCTATCTTTGGAGTAGTTATGCTTTTGAGATTGCTTGTGTTGAATACCTTTCAATTAATGATTCATGATTTCCAAGATCATAATGATGCTTGCTCAATCATGACTGTGTGCTTTATAGGTTATATCTATTGAATCATTCAATGGGTAGCTTTTCCTTTGATATATCTACCATGATTAACTCTCTTGGTATATGTGGCTAAACCTATATCTTTTTGTAAATCATGTTGTGTGGTTTTTAATGATTATGTATTAACCTATGTGCAAGCATGATAGTTTTGTTTAGTCCATGTTCACATGATTACTGTCTTGGTACTCTGTGTATACCAAAACAAGAAATCCATGTTGTGTCTCTAATGCACCCTCTCGAGCTATGAGGTACATGAGCAAAAGGAGCCCTAAATTGGTGACAACAGGTGCTCTCACTCCACACTACCTAAAAAAATGAATCTCATAGCATTCAGGTAAAAGGCAAAGGTATGGAGAATGGAACTATGCAATTTCTTTGAATATCTTGAAGTTCAGTTGATTGTGATCATAGCTATGTTCTTGCCTTTCAATTGGCAGTATCTTGGCTTAGGTGCTTTATGCTTTAAAATGTTGTTTCCTTTGGTGTACCTAAGAAAATACTTCTTAATCATGGTGTGCTTAGACATTGTGCTTTATATGCATGATCTTGTCTTTTTTCAATTGGTATATGTGTTGCAATGATCATCATGTGTGAAGCATGCCTAGGTTGCTTTTAAAATGTTATATATCTTGAGGCATGCATTATTTCCACTAGTCATAAGTTGTATTATGTCATTTATCCAATTGGTATCTTTCTGTGACGCAATTGATATATTATGCCTAGACCACGGTATGCTGTGATCCCCTCTAGTTCTGAGGATGCTAGAATGTGCAAGGTGTAAGTCATTCAAATACTTGATGCACAACTTTAGGGGGAGCACACATAACTTGTGTCTTTTGAGAATAATTATTTTTTAAGTGATCTTGTATAGTCTCAAGGTGGAAAAGGGAAGATGAGCAAGAAATGGAGCAATCAGGACTTGGGTACCTCCACAAGTCGAGTAATTGGTATCTAAAGTTGTGAGTAATTGCGTATTTAAAGGTTGCTCATGCTCTATAATAGTTGGTGATCCTAGATGCTTATCTTTAAATATCATGAAGCTATGTCAGTGATGATCTTTCAACTGGTAGCCTTGGTAGTGTGCTTAAATTGGTATCTTTTGATAATCACTAGAATAGAAGCTTCATCTTGTGCCACAATACTATAACTTGTTCTAAGTTTGGTGTCTTAGCAACAAGAAAAGGTCAGGATAAAGGATCAGGCATAAGTGTAAAGGAGCTCCTTAGAGATAAAACTTTCAAGATAGAAACCTTAAATTGATGACAAAAGGAACTCCGCCTACTTAGATGGAAAGTACACCATGACATGGTAAAGGTACAAAAGGAGGTATTGACCTTTTGCGTATTTGTACCTTAATTTTCCTCCAATGCTTGTGTTGCACATGTTTAATGTGTAAGGGGGAGTAATGTTAGTGTGTTGCATTTTCCTTGCTTAATACCCTGCTGTCCCTTGACATCATCCTATGTTCTTGCTTGACTATGGTTTTGGTGTTTGATGTAAAAGGGGGAGAATTTGTGCATTAAAGCTTACCTCGACCTAAGAGGAAAGCTTATCTTAAGGGTGAAGATTAATTTTTTATGTGCTAAAGGACTCAAAGCGGTTTCCTTGAGTTCCTTTGATCTTAAAGAAAAATGTGTTAGTTTGTTGATAATACTTATCATATGCTTCTTGTTGTATTATATGGTGATAATGCAAAATTAGTGCTTCTGTTGATATGAATCAATTGGTATCTACTGTGTTTATCCTGTGATAGATATTCATGTGGTTCTGGCACTTTAAATCGATATCTTAATGGTGAATAGTGGTAGGTTGATAGTCCTGTGGTATATCCATTTAATTGGTGTTTAACTCTGATTCTGTGCATTTGTGTGTTATACGCATCACAGTTTGATTCTTGACACAATGCATCCCACAGGTGCTAAGGTGTAGCAATGCTTCGAATTAGCCTAAGTATGTGCATTTTGGCATTTAAGGCCAAAGTTAAGATTTTAATGTAAGCACATATTTAGGGGGAGCATTCTATAAACTTAGAATTCAAAATTTGTGCTTTAAATCTTATTATTGTGTAAGCTTTAATTGTGTTGTCATCAATCACCAAAAAGGGGGAGATTGAAAGCTCTCTTGTGGGTTTTGGTGGTTTGGATGACAACCCAATTAAAGGACTAACAAGTGTGCTAAGTGTTGAACAGGTGCTTAATGCAAAGCTAACAGGGTTCAACACAAGTGAACAAGTGTGATGGTCCAAAGACTGGATTATCTACAGATAATGGGCATCACAAGTAAGATGGACATTGCTTAAGTGAGACTCCGTGTGCATAACTCAGAGACAACCGATTAAGCCAAGGATGGAGGCAAGAAGAGCTTCGAGGTACCGAGTGCACGGGAGAAGGTCAAGGAGACCAGGAACCCAAAGCCAGGGGTGAAGAAGAAGACTTGCAAAGTCAAGGTTGATCGAGTTAAGAAGAGTTATGGTGCATCAAGGATCACTACATAAGGACATGACTTACAACCAATGAGGTAACATCTACAGTTATGTGGTGCAAGTCATAAGGCTGAAGATCAAGCTCAAGAGGTAAACAAGGTCACTAGAAGGAGGAGCAGTGTCAAAACCAGAACTGGAAGCAGCCCAAAAGAGCTAAGTTTACCTTGATCCTTAGTCTGGGTTGTTACTATGTTTAGATACATTCTATGTGACTTTTGCAGGGTTTTGGAGCTTAGGTATGTCTAGATCAAGTCAAGTTGACTTGATAGTTTAGATGTCCAACACATGTCATTGTGATATATGCTAAGTGGTTAAGAGATGAAAATCAAAGAATCAAGGTATGTCTCTAGCCTTAGTGAATTGTTTTAGAGCTAACATATGTCTCTAAGTACCAGGGACCAATTTGAGCCAAATCCAAAAGAGCAAAGGAAGTCCAGCTGAAAAGCCAGTAGAGTACTTGCTGCAGGTGCACCTGACAGTGTCCGGTGCCCCAGCTGCTCGGCTGGTGAACTCGCCGCTCTCGTGAATCGATGGGGCGCTTGAAAGGGAATTAGGCTTACACCTAGTCCCTAATTAATTTTGGTGGTTGAATTGCCCAACACAAATATTGGACTAGCTAGTTTGCTCTAGTGTATAAGTTATACAGGTGCCAAAGGTTCACACTTAGCCAATAAAAAGACCAAATATTGGGTTTAAACAAAGGAGCAAGGGACAACCGAAGGCACCTCTGGTCTGGCGCATCGGACTGTCCGGTGTGCCACCGGACATGTCCGGTGCACCAGAGGACTCCGACTTCAAACTCGTCACCTTCGGGAAGTTCCAGAGGCGACTCCGCTATAATTCACTGGACTGTCCGGTGTACACCGGACATGTCCGGTGCTCCAAGAAAGAGCGGCCTCAGGAACTCGCCAGCCTCGGGAATTCACTTCAGCTGCTTCGCTATAATTCACCGGACATGTCCGGTGTACACCGGACTGTCCGGTGTAACTGCGGGGCAACGGCTACTCTGGCGCCAACGGTCACCTGCAGACGCATTTAATGCACGCCAGAAGCGCACAGTCGTCAGGCACGCGGGAGCAGGCGCACCGGACACTCCACAGTTCATGTCCGGTGCGCCACCGGATATCAAGGCGGGCAAAAGAGATCTACTCATTTGAGTTTAGCACTAGTGCCTTGTGAGATTCATCGAGAGATAGTGTGTGCTTCATCTTTGTGTTCATTTGCGCGTGGAGTTTTGACTCCCATTGAACTTCCTCCAAAGTTTTGGAGGCTTGTAAAAGCTAGCAAGAGACACCAAAGATTGTGGTGGTCCTTGTGGGATCGAGAGTGATCCTTGAGAAGAAGAAGAGCTCACTGATCCTTGTGTGATCGGGGGAGAGAGGGAAAGGGTTGAAAAAGACCCGTCCTTAAGTGGACTCCTCAATGGAGACTAGGCCTTCGACGACCGAACCTCGGTAAAACAAATCACCCGTGTCCATTGTGTTTATTGCTTGTGATTTGTTTGCTTTCCCTTGCTCTAAGTTTTCTTGCACCATTATTTGCTAGTTTCATTTGGTATTGCTTCAAGTTAAAATTTCCATTTAGTGAAGCAACACGTTACAAGAAAGAACTTGTTCTAGTGCTCTTCTCATCTAAGGGTTCTTGCTTTGTTATTCTATAACTTATTAGGTGTATTGGTTTATCTCTCCCGCATTATTTAGCAATACTCCTTTCAAGCAAGAACTTAGTTTCTATTCTCCGATATTTGTATATCTTGTTCTAACCACTAATCAAGGGATCTAGTTGGGGGATAAAGTTTTAATTTTCAGGTTCCGCCTATTCACCCCCCCCTCTAGGCGACTTTCAATTGGTATCAAAGGTAGGCACTTCATCTTGAGTCTAACAACTCGAAGTGATGGCTCGTAAAATTAGGGTGGTGGTGCGGTCCTTTTGCTTTGGGCTCATACTTTCTCCCCCTTTGGCATGAATCGCCAAAAACGGATATTTTGAGTGAGATATAAGCCCTTTTCCTAACTACTTTCTCCCCTTTGGCAAAGAAAACATATGAGTGAAGATTATACCAAAGATGGAGAAGCATTGTGGAGTGATGGCGAAGGGTAGATAATATCGATAGAGTAGAGTGGAAGCTTTGTCTTCGCCGAAGACTCCAATTCCCTTTCAATGTACCTATGACTTGGTTTGAAATTCACTTGAAAACACATTAGTCATAGCATATAAAAGAGATATGATCAAGAGGATATATTAAATTAAGCATGATCATGGTTCTATATAACATAGATTGCTCCCCCTAAAAATGTGCGAGAGGGTAACATATTTTTGGCCTCAAATGCCAATTGCACATAATTAGGTAAATGAGAACATATCTATATCATACAGAATGTGAAGTGCATTGTGTCATAGTATAAGTGTGATGCTCATGACAATTTATGCACTTATGAAAGCATGTTGTAAATATTTCAAGCTTTTTCCCTTAAGGAGTTCAAAGAGGCTTAAGGACCATCCACCTTTGGAACAAAGGCAGCTTATCCTCGTTACAAGGTTAAGCTTTAATCTCTTTGACAATAAAAGTTCTTCATCTAGTTTTTCCAGAGATGCACTAAAGCAGGAATGAATTTTGGGAAATTAAACTAGGTATGAAGCAGGGATAAAATGCATGGACATGCTTTCTCTTCCTTTTATACAAGATATGCAAAGAAGTGTACACAAAAGGAAGATTTAGGTACAAGTTTAAATGAAAGGAGATAGTTTTACCTTTATGTACCTTTACATAGGGACGCTCTCTTCATTGTGCTTGTCCTTAGTCTTAGATGCTTAAGACCAATTCTTAATGACAATATATAGAAATATTTTGCACAAGAGAGAGTTCTACAACTAGTGATCTTTTCAAGTTATTGTTAGCATATATCAAATGGATCACCAGTTGCATAAATGTATCATGAATTCTCCTTTTAACTTAGTGCATATCAAGAGAGATATCGATTGATAGAATATACGACACTAAGAAATATGATTGTTGATTGAAGTTATTCAATGATCAAACAAATAACAGATGTGATCAAGAGAACAACATACACATTGGATTATCAATTAAGCTTAGAGTAGGAGAATTCAGCAAATATGCTACTTAGAGTGAAAGACAAGAACTTAAAGTAGTAGCATACTTCATGAGGAACTTATTCTCATGCAAGAGACTATATGAAATTACTGAGATAAAGCAATAGTCTCAACATAATCAAGATAAAAAGGCTCTCCCTAAAGATATGCATCAAGTATTTGAATGAATTGAGTGGATGCATTTACTTTAAAGACAAATAGAGAGAAGCATTATACATCTTGATCAAGGCTCATTAAATTTTTAATAAACAACTTGAGCCTAGTATTCTCAATATGAAAGGGTTTAGAATACTCACAACCACACCATTGATTGTTTCGTAGAAGTAGGTGGTGTTGTTCTTGATGACCTCTTTCATTTGAGAGTCCTCCCTTTGCAGTGGCTTCTTTTTCCTTTCAAACTTATTGAAAATACTCAAGAAGAATGTTAGTAATACAAGGGAGCATATGGATGATTTCTTTTAGATAGGAAATAAGCATAATTCATCATCCATGAGTCACATAGACATGAAGTAAATTCCTTAACGTTAGTGCACATTAACAGAGAAGAGGAATGAGCACCTTTTTAATCATTTTTGATCAATCAAAGGAATTTTACTTTTTCATATTGAATTTATTATCATGACTTAGAAGCGCATCAATATGAGAATGGATATAGCAAAGGCATGAATTAGATTCTAATGGACAAGCGCATTTATGAATATGATATTGAATGCATACTTAGTTAATTTTGGTCCAATAAAGAATCTATTCCTCACAAGGGTAGAATATGATAATTTAGATTAAATACCCATTGAGATGGGAACCAAACTTAAGAAGATGAGTTCCCATACCTTTGCTTTTTACCTTTCTTCCTTTGGGTGAAGATCAACCCATGAGGCTTGTGCACTTTCTTTCTTGTAGATTTTCATAATTGAACTCAAGAGAAATGTTAGTAGCAACACAAGCACTAGTTTCCATTTTTGTAATCATTTTGATAAGGAATGGGAAGCTAGATTACTAAAACATGGAAACTTCATAGCATGAACTAGATTATCCATAGATGATGTTATGCTCAATTTTAACTCATAAGACAAGCATAAATAATCCTTTAAGATTATGGGAATAAATCTAATTCATGATTTGGAAAGCGATAAATGTAAAAGAATCATATCCAATTTGAGCAAGTAAAAATACATCATAAAACATTGGATTGATTTTTCTTTATATGTTAGATTACACGCTTTCAAAGAGAAACTTATTCTCTACAAGTGAGACTACTTGGGTTACTTAGATAAAAATCATTAGTCTCACTATTCTAGTTATAGAGAGAGTTTTCCTTTTACAAGTGTCCTAAGGATTTGAATTCCTTACATGACACCTCACCCTTTTAAGAATATGAAATATCTCTCTATATCTAGAATCATGGCAATAAAACAACTTAGTGAAAAACATGCCATGAGATACTTGCAACATTTTAAAGCATGTGGATTGCCATATGATGGAAATGATGAGTATGCAATCTACCATATGAGCAGAAATTCTTCAAAGAATGGTAATATAAAATTAAAGATATTTGAAGTGCTACATATTTCTATGTGACTACACAAGACACATAAGAAATGATAGCTTGAAATACTTGCACTTAAGAGCATAGAAGTTACCATCCTTTGACTTTCCTTCATGTTGTAGGACTTGATTTTTCGCATATGATATCTCTTCACTTCCTACAACATATAATATCTTCCTCGAGATGATATGAGTTTAAGACATAGCAATTTGAAAAATAACCTTGGGTCAATCATGAATATAGATCTTTGAAGATTGATAGTTTGAGTTGATAAGAATTGAATGGACTCTCTCAAACTTCCCAAGGCTTCATATCATCTCCTTCTCCTGCAAAGCTTGTCAGGCATATTTTGGTACCCATCGCTTGATGGGTCCATCATGATTAGTCAACAAGGATCTAGGAACCCAAAAGTCCTTTGTGTTAGCACTAGGTAAACTCATTACCTTTCTAGCACAAGTTGTAATTTTGGATTGTCTAGTTACATGAGAATTAATTGACAAGCTAGGAGTGGAATTGTTACCAATGGGACAATCCCTGCATTGATGTCCCTTCTTACGGCATGTGTAGCAAAGGCGTTTTTCAAGTTTTGAAGCTTTCTTCTTTCCTTGTTTGTTGCTTGCTACATGGTTAGTAAAGACTTTCTTTTTTAACCCTATGCCTTTTTGTTTTAAATGGGGACAAGATCTAAGCAAGTGTCCCTTCTTGGAGCATTTAAAACAAAGTCTATCATCCTTGTTAATAATCAAGCCATTTTTAATGTAGGGACATGACCTAATCAAGTGCCCCTCTTCAAAGCATTCACTACACCTCTTAATGTGAAGTGTGGCTTGATCATTACCTTGGATGTTACCTTTTGTGGAGACGTGGTTGAGGCTTTTGGAGGAGGTGTTGAATTTCATCTTTTGTTTCTTCCTCTTGGCAATCCTCAAATCCTTGACATTTTCTTCAAGGGATGTAGTGCATGCCACAGTTGTTCCCGTTTCAAGCTTCTTCACCATGTGATCACGGTTATCTTGAGAAGGTAGGGCAATGCATTTCCCTTTTAGTTGTGTCAAGCTCTTCTTTAGCCTCTCAAATCTTCCTTTGAGCTAGAATTTGCAGGAACAAATGATGATTCATATCAAAAGCTCAAAGAAGAAAAAGTATGAGCCCAAAGCAAAAGGACCGCACCACCACCCTAATTTTAAAGTTAATGGTTTTCAATTGGAAAATTTCAAATTGATATCTCTCTGTGTTCTAAAGGGGGAGCAAGTATTATTTTCAAAACTTGATATCTTAAAACCCTCTTGAACACTAAGAGGAGAATTTATTTGAGGGGGAGTTTTTGTTTAGTCAAAGGAAAAGCATTTGGAACAAAGGAAGAAAATTTCAAAACTTGAAAATGCTTTGCAAAGATCTTATTCATTTACCTTTGACTATCTTGCAAAAGGACTTTGAAAAGAATTTACAAAAGAATTTGCAAAAACAAAACATGTGGTGCAAGTGTGGTCCAATATGTTAAAAACAAAGAAACAATCCATGCACATCATGTAAGTATTTATATTGGCTCAATTCCAAGCAACCTTTGCACTTACATTATGCAAACTAGTTCAATTATGCACTTTTATATTTGCTTTGGTTTGTGTTGGCATCAATCACCAAAAAGGGGGAGATTGAAAGGGAATTAGGCTTACACCTAGTCCCTAATTAATTTTGGTGGTTGAATTGCCCAACACAAATATTGGACTAACTAGTTTGCTCTAGTGTATAAGTTATACAGGTGCCAAAGGTTCACACTTAGCCAATAAAAAGACCAAATATTGGGTTTAAACAAAGGAGCAAGGGACAACCGAAGGCACCTCTGGTCTGGCGCACCGGACTGTCCGGTGTGCCACCGGACATGTCCGGTGCACCAGAGGACTCCGACTTCAAACTCGTCACCTTCGGGAAATTCCAGAGGCGACTCCGCTATAATTCACCGGACTGTCCGGTGTACACCGGACATGTCCGGTGCTCCAAGAAAGAGCGGCCTCAGGAACTCGCCAGCCTCGGGAATTCACTTCAGCTGCTTCGCTATAATTCACCGGACATGTCCGGTGTACACCGGACTGTCCGGTGTAACTGCGGGGCAACGGCTACTCTGGCGCCAACGGTCACCTGCAGACGCATTTAATGCGCGCCAGAAGCGCACAGTCGTCAGGCACGCGGGAGCAGGCGCACCGGACACTCCACAGTTCATGTCCGGTGCGCCACCGGATATCAAGGCGGGCCCAGTGTCAGAGCTCCAACGGTCGTAACCCCAACGGCCGGGTGACGTGGCTGTCACACCGGACATGTCCGGTGTGCACCGGACTGTCCGGTGCGCCATCGACAGACAGCCCTCACCAACGGCTAGATTTTGGTTGGTGGCTATAAATACCACCCCAACCGGCCACTTCAAGGTGTGAGAGCCCAAGCAACATTCCAAGTCATCTAGTTGACATACTCAAGCCCTCCCAACCACATATATTCATTGATCCATCCTATACACAAGATTTAGACCACTACAACCAACACAAGTGCCACAAAAGAGAGAGCAAGCAAAAGAGAGCTACTCATTTGAGTTTAGCACTAGTGCCTTGTGAGATTCATCGAGAGATAGTGTGTGCTTCATCTTTGTGTTCATTTGCGCGTGGAGTTTTGACTCCCATTGAACTTCCTCCAAAGTTTTGGAGGCTTGTAAAAGCTAGCAAGAGACACCAAAGATTGTGGTGGTCCTTGTGGGATCGAGAGTGATCCTTGAGAAGAAGAAGAGCTCACCGATCCTTGTGTGATCGGGGGAGAGAGGGAAAGGGTTGAAAAAGACCCGTCCTTAAGTGGACTCCTCAACGGGGACTAGGCCTTCGAGGGCCGAACCTCGGTAAAACAAATCACCCGTGTCCATTGTGTTTATTGCTTGTGATTTGTTTGCTTTCCCTTGCTCTAAGTTTTCTTGCACCATTATTTGCTAATTTCATTTGGTATTGCTTCAAGTTAAAATTTCCATTTAGTGAAGCAACACGTTACAAGAAAGAACTTGTTCTAGTGCTCTTCTCATCTAAGGGTTCTTGCTTTGTTATTCTATAACTTATTAGGTGTATTGGTTTATCTCTCCCGCATTATTTAGCAATACTCCTTTCAAGCAAGAACTTAGTTTCTATTCTCCGATATTTGTATATCTTGTTCTAACCACTAATCAAGGGATCTAGTTGGGGGATAAAGTTTTAATTTTCAGGTTCCGCCTATTCACCCCCCTCTAGGCGACTTTCAGTGCTGCGGCTAAAATTCACCGGAATGTCCGGTGTGCACCGGACTGTCCAGTGAGACAACAGCGCCCGCGCCAACGGTCGACAGCGCGATCTACGGGCGACACGTGGCCAGGCCAACGGTCAGATAGTCGCATCGGACTGTCCAGTGTGCACCGGATAGTGTCCGGTGCGCCAACAGGCCCGGAGGACCAACGGTTGGCTGTGCCCAATATGGAAGGAAATCGCGCACCAGACAGGAACTGTTCATGTCCGGTGGTGCACATACATCATTTTGATCAATTCTCTCTCTCTCTCTCCCTCTCTTGTGTATCTCTCTAGTCTGTGTAGAGGTGAAGTTATAAGCCTTTAGAGAGAGGGGAAGTGCTGCTGAGAGCTAGAGCAAAATCTTGGGCGTATTGTTACTCTGCCAGAGTGCCGTCGAGAAGATTGTAAGCAGCCACGACATCGTTGTAACTGATATCAACATAGTGGAAGGCTCTATCTGTCGCACTGACAGATCTGAGCAAACGGAGGAAGGAGTTAAAATAGACTCCAAGCCAAGTTGTGGCTAACTCCAACGAGGACTAGGCAAGCATTTCAGGCTTGGCCGAACCTTAGGATAAATCCCTGTGTCTGTGTGCTCTGCTCTATGTTGTGTGCTGTTTCTCTGTCTTATTTGCTTTTTATACTTGCACTTCAATACTTATATGTGGTACAAGCTATCTTCGAAGTACAGGGTATTTTAAGACAGGAACTTCAATTCCGCTGCAACCTACTCGAAGGGTTTTTCATTCCACTGCGATCTAGCCTTCGAGTAGAGTAAGAATTTCTAGTTTTTATAGTGATAATTATTATTCGCCTATTCACCCCCTCTAGGCGACATCTAGATCCTGTTCTTGGGCATAGGGAACTTTCAAGGTTTCCATTGTGTAAAGTGAAATTTTAATGATAAACCATGCCACAAAAAGGAAAGTTGAGAGAATTTTCTATGCAAACTACAACCAAAATTTTAAATCATTCTAGTTAAGGGATGTGTAAAACCACAAAAACTGAAACCATAAAGAGATATCTCCCTACAAAACTAATCTCTTGAATATAGAAAGCATAAATTGTGTCATGTAAAAAGATTCCATTAGTTGTATGCAGGCACAACTAATTATTTGAAGCTAACACAACCAATAGACATCTAGGGAGGAGCAAACAGTTTTGGCATTGCCAATGTCGAGTGCACAGAACATTGTAGCTATATTGAGTGCAACTGCAACTACATAGTATGTTGTATGCAAGCAAGCAACAAATTAATAGTGTCATTCATACAAATCTATTGTTATACTAACAATCTTATGAGACACTGTGTTCAGAAAAACGAACTTTTAACTGAACAGAATTAAAAGTGACTAGCTACAACTTATAATTGGTAACCTGAGCTTAAACCAAAAGACAAGGCAAGTGGGAGTCTAATGGATAACGAATGGCAAAGGCAAGTGGGAGTCTAGTGGATAATGGATGATACCTGATTCAGAAGAGAAAATGCACTCCGTACAGGATAATGATCATCCATGAATGCAACCGCACAAAGCCCATTTCTATTGTGGGAGTGGACCTTGTTGTTGGGGACTTGTTCTCAAATGCTATGAATTAAGAACAAGGCAACACAGAAAGAAGTTAATGGTAAATATCCTTCGTCCTTTGAAGCGTTATTCCCCTTAGGATATAACGATCTTCAGACGAAGGTCATGAAGGTCATACCTTCATGATTGCAGTTTTTATTGATAAAAGGAGAAGCAAATGAAAACATGAGAGAATAACATGAATAATCACATAGCATTATTATATGTTCTTATTAAATAATCATGGAAGAATAAAAACAATGTTGAATTACATTTGTACCTTCGGCTTGACAGAAGGCAAAAATGCAAGTGTGACGCGCGTGCGAGTACAAGTCAGCGTGTCCAGTACGGGGGTACTGTTCATCTATTTATAGACACAGGACACAGCCTGTGACGAATTACAATTATGCCCCTCATAAAAGTTTACAACATTGACTCAGACCTTTATGGATTAAAAGGTCATTCTATCTCTAAGTCGGTTTGTAATACCGAAGCTTCATGAAGAGGAACCTTCGGTCATCTCCTGGGGACAACTTCAGCCGAAGCTGCTTCCTCCTACAAGACCTTCGGCGCAACGAAGCATGGTCCCAACAGTAGCCCCTTTCGCGGCGCTAGATCGTTTTTCGTAACGAGCTTGATCCGTGAAAAAACCTCTTAAGCTTCGGGAAGCCGAAGGTCCAAAAAACACCTTCCCTGAGCTCGTTGTCGAGAAACGATTCAGTTTCCGAGCGCGTGTCGGGCCCACCTTGCAGAGTTACTGTTTGGTCTTTGCGGTCCACCGCGCAGCGAGTGCAAGTGACTGTCCGCCTGGTGTAAAAATCCTGGCGTTTCGCCTTCTTACCTTCGGAGATCGTGGCTACCGAAGCCGCTTCGGTCGAAGATTTGAACTTGGAAACTACAATTGAAGACATCGACAAAATACTGCTAGATATGGCCGCAGAAGAAGCCACCATCGCTGCCGAAGAAACCATGGCCACAGTGCCTGGGAAGGAAAAGGAAATAGCCGAAGATACTTCGGAGGACGAAGCCTTCATATTTCAAAATTTAGTTGGGCAAGAACTGTCGAAGGCCGAAATAGAAGAGCTTAAAGAATATGCCAAATCTTGCGGATATAAGCCAGGAGCTCTTCTTTTCGGAGGTATTGACGATGAGAAATTGGGCTGCATCCGGGATCAAACTGGGGCTAAGGTCATCGGTACTCTATCAAAGAGTATCGGTTTTCCGAAGCTGGAAACGGATATCAGCCGCTACCGACGACAACATATCGTTGGTAGTTTATTTTACTCCAATTTCAAGGTAAACAACTTTTCGCTGAGTTTTATTGTTTTTAATAATGAGAGTGCTCCTGACGAAGGTTGTTTATGTGCAGAGCATGCTACTGAGCAAAGCCTTGAAGATGCAACAAGATCTAGAGGATAAGAAACACGAAGCTATAATTGAAAATCTAGAGAGCAAGATAAAAGAGCAATCAGCTATTATTGAAAAGAAAGACTTCGAACTCCAAACAACTGAAGGCTTATTGGCAGAAACTGAAGCTAAAGTAGCAGAATTGAATTCGAAGCTTCTCTGCCAATCAAAACAATTTGAACAAGAGAAGCTAGAGCTTAATTCAAAACTTGAGGCCGAAGTCCAAACCAGCTCAGATTTGAAGAAATCATTAACAAGCCTTCAAGACAAATGTTTGAAATTTAGTAACAACTGTATTCAACAATTAAAAAAGATCTTTTATTCAGTTGGAGCCAGCAGTGGAAAGTTCACCCCTTCAGCTGAAAATTTGCCAAGAACCTTCGAACATATTGAAGCTGAAATTGATGAGCTTGACGAAGTTATAGCCGGGCACGGTGACTTCTGTGCCTGGGTAGCTTCTCGGGGCACTGCTGCAGCGTTCCTGAAGGCCGGCTGTGATCATGGAAAAATCGTCAACAGGCCCAATTTCACTCTGTCTCCATCAATTCTAGACGATATTCCTGACCTCGCCCGAAGCATTTCAAACAGATTTATAAAAATGATATGGACAAAAGGCGGGCGAGAGAAGGCTGGAGACGAAGCTCGAAGTCATCTTGAACCAGTAAGAAATCATACCTTGTGCTTACCTTCTCCTTCAGACTTGATTTTTACTTGCAATACCTTGATTCATGTAGGATGACGAAGCTGATAGCGATGCTTAGAAAATATACCGCCGAAGCTTGTAATATATTCTTACCCTTCCATTGAGGTGCTTTGATGTGGACGAAATTAGTATTTTGAGCCAGAGGCGAAAAAACACCTTCCCTTCTTTTCGTACACAACGAAGCATAAAAGACCACTTCTTCTTTTTGCCGAAACCTTTCTTTTTTGCACTCAACGAAGCACAAAAGACCGCTTCTTCTTTTATGTCGAAACAACCACTTATGTCATGATGATGATTATCCTATATATGCCTGAATGAATGTTTATGAATGCAAATGCTATGATGTAATGTGATGTGCGAATGATTGTCCGAAACACATATCCGAAGCCATACGCTTAGCCATTATTTCCTTAGAAACAATCACACATCAGCTCTGCATTCCCTTAGGAACGACTTTGGAGCTTCTTCGCCTTTTACTTTTGGCGGAATCAGCGTTGACTTTTCGCTGTAAGCTCTGCATTCCCTTAGGAACGTCTTTGGAGCTTCTTCGCCTTTTACTTTCGGCGGAATCAGCGTTGACTTTTCGCTGTAAGCTCTGCATTCCCTTAGGAACGTCTTTGGAGCTTCTTCGCCTTTTACTTTCGGCGGAATCAGCGTTGACTTTTCGCTGTAAGCTCTGCATTCCCTTAGGAACGTCTTTGGAGCTTCTTCGCTTTTTCAGTTTCGGCACTCGATGGTGCGTTCTCAGCTTTTACATTTACATTCTTTGGGGGATTTTGCTCTTATAGAACTAAAAAGGAAATTACATATGATGGCCCCATTAAAAACCTTTCTCCCCCTTTAGAAAGGAAAAGGGTGCCATGGAAAAGAAAAAACATAAAAGAGTTACATCAAGTTACACATAATATCGCCGAAGCTCATCCGCATTCCAAGATCTTGGAATGTCGTTGCCGTCCATGTCCTTCAATCTGTATGAACCAGGTCTTGACGAAGATGCTACTAAGAAAGGTCCTTCCCATTTCAACTGTAACTTGCCCACTGTGTCTGGGTTGGCCACTCTCCGAAGCACCAAGTGTCCCGGCTCAATATTTTTTAGCCGGACCTTTCTATCTCGCCATTTGACTGTTTCAGCTTGGTATTTATTGATATTCTCCACAGCTTGAAGCCTGATCCCTTCTAAAGCATCTTTTTCCATAAGACAAGCATCTTCAGGACCTGATTCTGCCGAAGCTACTACTCTTATTGATCCAGCTTTAGCTTCTTCCGGAGTTATTGCTTCGTCACCGAATAATAACTTGAATGGAGTAAAGCCTGTAGACCTTGATGTTGTTGTATTGTGGCTCCACACCACTTTGGTTAACTGATCTGGCCACTTTCCCCTGGGTTGATTGAAGATTAACTTCATTATTCCTGTCATTATAATGCCGTTGGCTCTTTCAACGAGCCCATTTGACTCCGGATGCCTGACTGATGCAAAATGGATCTTCGTACCAATTTGATCACAGAAATTTCTGAAAGCTTCGGAGTCGAACTGTGTTCCATTATCTACAGTGATGGCCTTCGGTACCCCAAAGCGACAGACAATATTCTGCCAGAAAAACTTTTGGACAGTGGCCGAAGTTATTGTGGCTAATGGCTTTGCCTCAATCCATTTAGAAAAATACTCCACAGCTACTATAACATATCTTAAATTCCCTTGAGCCGGTGGTAATGGACCTAACAAGTCAAGGCCCCACCTTTGCAATGGCCAAATGGGCTGTATGAGCTGTGTTAAAGATGAAGGCTGTTTTTGATCTCTTGCACATTTCTGACAGCCTTCGCACTTTTGAACTAACTCCGCTGCATCCGAAGCTGCCTTCGGCCAATAAAACCCTTGGCGGAAGACTTTTCCAAGTAATGGCCTAGATCCAATGTGGGATCCACACAGGCCTGCATGTATTTCTTTCATCAACTCTATACCTTCGGTTCTAGATAAACACTTGAGTAGCGGAGCACAAACTCCATGCTTGTACAACTCCCCTTCTATCATGACATATGGACGAGCTCTTGCCTCTATTCTCCTGTTATAAGCTTCGTCATCTGAAAGGAACTTACCCTGAAGGTAAGAGATGATCTCAGTTCTCCAATCTTCGCTATAAACAGGAGATATGTTGAGGACTGCTCTTTCAAGGAGCTCCACTGAAGGTGCCTTTATTGTTTCGAAGAACACATCCGAAGGTAACGGCAGCCCCTGTGCTGCTGACTTAGCTAGCAAATCAGCATGCTCATTTTGTCCTCGAGGGATATTTTTGACAGAAAATCCTTCGAAGGAAGCTTCGATTCTTCGGACCGTGTCTAGATATTTCTCAAGCTTCGGATCTTTAGCCTTGCAACTTTTGTCGATATGACCCGAAACAACCTGGGAATCAGTTTTAAGAATCGCCCTTCTGATTCCCATTGCCTTTAATTTCCGAAGGCCCAGGAGCAAGACTTCGTACTCAGTAATATTGTTTGTACAGCTGAAATCAAGTCTTGCCACATAACAAGTTTTAACCTTGGATGGTGAGACCAACACAGCGGCTGCACCTGCTCCGAAGGTTCCCCAAGAGCCATCACAAAACACTGTCCACACTTCGGCATCTTTATTTGCTTCTTCATCCTGAGCCCCTGGCGTCCAATCGGCAATGAAATCTGCCAACGCTTGAGACTGGATCGAGGATCTATGCACATAATCAATGCAAAATTCATTGAGCTCTGCAGCCCATTTTCCAATCCGTCCAGTAGCTTCTCTATTTCTCATAATATCCTTCAATGGCTGCGAAGAAGGAACAACAATATTGTATGCTTGAAAATAATGCCGAAGCTTCCTGGATGCCATCAAAACGGCATATAATACCTTCTCCAGTTCTGTATAGTTTTTCTTTGATACACTAAGGACTTCAGATACAAAATACACTGGAACCTGCTTCTTGACTTGGCCAACAAGCTTCTCCTGGACAAGTGCTGCACTTACTGCCGAGTGCGAAGCTGCCACATATAACAACAAAGAAGCCCCTGGCGTTGGTGGAGTTAATGTTGTTAGATCTATCAAATATTGCTTCAGCTCTTCGAAGGCTTTTTGTTGGCTTGGTCCCCATTGAAAGACTTCAGCTGACTTCAGCACCTCGAAGAATGGTAAATTTCTTTCTGCTGATCTGGATATGAATCTATTGAGAGATGCCAGCCTTCCTGTCAATCTTTGGGCCCCCTTTCTTGTAGTTGGTGGCTCCATTCGAAGTATAGCTTCAATTTTATTTGGATTAGCTTCAATTCCCTTTGTTGAAACCAAGCATCCAAGAAATTTCCCCTTCTTTACTCCGAAGACACATTTTTCTGGATTCAGCTTCAAACCAGCTTGTCTGAAACTGGCGAAGGTCTCCTGCAAATCAGCAATATGATTTTCCTGCTTCGTGCTTTTTACAATGATGTCATCAACATAAGTTAGCACATTTCTGCCTATCTGAGACTGGAGGACCTTCGCAGTCATTCTGCTGAAACTTCCTCCAGCGTTTTTGAGCCCCTCAGGCATCCGAAGATAGCAATATGTGCCACTTGGGGTTATGAAGCTAGTCTTCGGCTCATCTTACTTCTTCATCCAGATTTGGTGATAGCCTGAGTAACAATCTAGCAGACTCATGAGCTCTGAAGAAGCTGCTGCATCAACTAAAGAGTCTATCCTTGGCATTGGGAATTCGTCCTTCGGACAAGCCTTGTTGAGATCTGTGAAATCGATACACATTCTCCACTTGTCGTTTGCCTTCTTTACCATAACAGTGTTAGCTAGCCATTCTGGGTACTTTACTTCTCTGATAACTCCTGCACTGAGGAGTCTTTTTACTTCATTGCGAGCCCCTTCGGCCTTGTCATCAGACATTTTCCGAAGCCTCTGCTTTCGGGGTCTGAAGGATGGGTCAACATTGAGCGAGTGTTCAATAACATCCCGATTTACTCCGCAGAGGTCATTGGCTGACCATGCAAAAACATCTTTGTTGTTAAACAAAAACCTTATCAAGGTTTTCTCCTGCTCTTCGGATAATTGAGAACCCAACAACACCTTCTGCTCTGCTATGTCCTCACATAAGAGCATGGGCTTCGGCTGATCTGCTGAAGCTGCTTTCTCCCTTCTGAATTTGTATTGTTCACAAGCTTCAGCTCCATCTATGTTATGGATTGCTTTGGAGTCAGTCCAGCTTCCTTCGGCCCTTCTAGCAGCTTCCTGGCTTCCATGAATAGCAATAGGCCCTTGGTCCGAAGGTATCTTCATGCAGAGGTAAACTGGGTGAAGAATTGCTTCGAAGGCATTGAGAGTACCGCGACCAATGATAGCATTGTAAGGATACTCCATGTCAACAATATCAAACACAATTTGCTCAGTCCTTGTGTTGTTAACAAATCCGAAGGTTACTAGCATGGTAATCTTCCCAAGTGCTACAATCTGCCGCCCTCCAAAGCCACAAAGAGGGTGCGTAGCATCATGGATCTTATCTTCTGGCTCTTGCATTTGCCTGAAGGCCTTAGCAAATATGATGTCAGCTGCACTGCCTGTATCAACCAAGACATTGTGAACCAGAAATCCTTTGATAACACAAGAGATAACCATGGCATCGTTGTGTGGGTAATCTTTGAGTTGAAGGTCCTCTTGGGAGAAGGTAATAGGAATGTGAGACCATCTCGACTTGATGAAGGGTCCTTGCACCCCAACATGCTGTACCCTTCTCTGCGCTTCCTTCTTCTGCTTCTTGTTGGCTGGCTCTGAACATGAACCGCCTGTTATCGGGAACAGCAGCTTCGGAGCCGAGGCAGCTCCAGCTTGGTCGTTGAACGAAGCCATCAGCTCAAAAAAAAGTGGAAGTGAGTTCACCGGAGGTGGGCGCCAATGTTGGGGACTTGTTCTCAAATGCTATGAATTAAGAACAAGGCAACACAGAAAGAAGTTAATGGTAAATATCCTTCGTCCTTCGAAGCGTTATTCCCCTTAGGATATAACGATCTTCAGACGAAGGTCATGAAGGTCATACCTTCATGATTGCAGTTTTTATTGATAAAAGGAGAAGCAAATGAAAACATGAGAGAATAACATGAATAATCACATAGCATTATTATATGTTCTTATTAAATAATCATGGAAGAATAAAAACAATGTTGAATTACATTTGTACCTTCGGCTTGACAGAAGGCAAAAATGCAAGTGTGACGCGCGTGCGAGTACAAGTCAGCGTGTCCAGTATGGGGGTACTGTTCATCTATTTATAGACACAGGACACAGCCTGTGACGAATTACAATTATGCCCCTCATAAAAGTTTACAACATTGACTCAGACCTTTATGGATTAAAAGGTCATTCTATCTCTAAGTCGGTTTGTAATACCGAAGCTTCATGAAGAGGAACCTTCGGTCATCTCCTGGGGACAACTTCAGCCGAAGCTGCTTCCTCCTACAAGACCTTCGGCGCAACGAAGCATGGTCCCAACACTTGTATTATGAAATGGAAAGAGATTGTACGTCACAACAACGAGTGGAAATGAATAGCAAAAATGTATTACATATCTCTAAAGCAAACATGGTTAGCCATAATGTTATGGTCACCTAGCAGCTACTGCAAGTAGGGCTGGATATCGAGCCAGCTCGGCTCGGCTCGTTCGAGCTCGAGCTGGCTCGTTAAGCTAACGAGCTGACTCGGATCGGCTCATTAAGGTAGCGAGCCACATAGTCAGCTCGACTCGACTCGTTTACGAGCTCGAGCTGGCTCGTTTAGCTCGCGAGCTAGAGCAGAAAAAACAATATGTGTATAATAATCAATTTATAGTTAATTTTAAACTAATTTAACAACAGAAAATAGTAATTATACTCATAGTTTCACAGACCGCATCAATATAACACCAAATTAACACCACTCATCACTCATCAATTCACTATTCACACACATGTTCAGCAGTTTAACCCACACTTATATTCGCATAGACCAATTTCATACATAGACATAATTCATCAATCATTAGTTTAACTTATAGGTTATAGACACCACACATACATATAACATATTCATCAATTATTACGTACATGGTATGTATATAGTTTTGTTTTGCTGAAATGTGATAGCTCGTTTAGCTGGCTCGTTAACAAACCGAGCTGGCTCGTTAACGAACCGAGCTAGGATGCCAGCTAAGCTCGTGAAAAAATTTAAACGAGCTGATCCGAGTCAAGCCGAGCTGGCCACGAACTGAGCGAGCCGACGAGCCGCGAGCATTTTGTCCAGCCCTAACTGCAAGATGCAAGCGCAATTGGTTCAAGCGTTGCTCGAATTCTCTTTAGATGACCAAAAACAACTTCAGCAATAGTAAGATCAATTGCACACATTAGATGAACCAACAGACAACATTATTTTCCCCACACGCAGCACAAACAATCTCACTACTCTTTGCTGGCCATCAAAACACCTGCGGATCTATAGCCGAAGGTTGCCCGTGGACAATTTAGTACGGACCCCAGATCTTATAGAGATCCGAAAGCCGATCAGATCTGAGGTTACCTTCGTGTTGGACGGACTGTCGTTGGCCTGGCTGGGTCCGCTGAGCGATGGTGCGGGCAACGAAGACGATGAACTCGTGGGCGGCGCTGCGCTGGAAGTAGCCGAAGTGGCTGACATCCATAGTGTTCGCGAGCACCACCGCCTCTGGGCCCGACTCGCCGCCGGACGAGGAGCTCCCGGCTCCTGAGGTCGACGGCTTCAGCACCAGGAGCGATGTAATCTTCATCCCTTCCGCGCAGAGATCCATGCGCACACGACCTCTCGGCTGGATGGACGGAGATCGCAGGCTAGAAAGAATATAAAGCAAGCGTCGTGCGCTGATGGCGGTGGAGATTGGAAGCGTAGGCTGCGAGCATTGATGGCGGTCAAGATTGGAAGCGCAGTTGCGGGCGCTGATGGCGGTGGACGTTGATGGCGGCGGCAGAGTTGAGGTGTTTAGGGTTTAGGCATCCGCATGCTTGCTCTGAGTGGGAGGTGAGACCTAGTGGTGGGGCCAGCATGCCAGTGTAAGGGAGGCAGGGGCATGGACTGCAACATCTCGTCCAATCCCTGAACCGATGGTACTTATTCCTGGCAGTTCTTTAGGATCATATATCGTCCCCACAGACCAACACGAGTCTTTTGTGCGCACTTTGTCCTCACTCATGCGCACCCGAGAAAACTTCCCGGTCGGTCACCTATCCCAAATTGCTCCAAACCAAGCACGCTTAACTTGGAGGTTTTTTCGAGATAGGCTACCGAAAAAGAAGATACACCTTGTTTGTATGAGTACACTATTAATTCTATTAAGTCTTGGGCTAGGATATCCCATCCTAGGGGCCAGGATATCACATGGACGCGCTGGGCGCCCACGGTCCATGCTTAATTAATAGTACGGATTTAAATATAAATTACGAGTATTAAATATAGGTTAATAAATTCGTCTTGTCGTTTATTCTTCAGCTGTGTAATATGTGACACGAACTAAATTTTAGTTTAGTGGAACCAAACGTTCCCTTATACTGCTTGATTGATGGATATTATTTTGCATTTAGAAATATGGTCAGATTGCAGTATCCAGCATTCTCGATTTTTTTTAATGTAACTGGAACAAAACAGCGAGGTGTCAGCCTTTTTTTATCACGAACAAAACATTCAGACCTGCTGGAACAGAACTTTCATTTAGTCCGAGAAAGAGCGAGTGGACAGCACCCTGACGACTTACTAAAACTATAAAGCTCTAGAGACAGAAAAGAAATGAAAAAAAGAGAGAGAGTAAAAAGACACTCAATCCTATTTTAAAAAAAGAATAACTTATAAGTACATATTATAAGTAAATATTTTAAAGAAGTTAGATTGACCCATACTGAAAGAAAAAAGTGTGCACTATAATACTATAAGAGCTGATTTGATGACCAGTGATCACGGGGACTAAAGAGAATTAAGAAGAAAATTAGTTTATTTCCTACTCAATTTCCTACAATCTCTCGTGATCTCTTTATCACCAAACCAACTATAATAAAATCAACCCTGATAGAAAAAAACTCCCTCCGTTCAGGAGCAACCATAGCCCAACAACAGTATGGAAATGATTGCACTGAAAATCATTCGAAGGTCAACCATGGTAGTTTGAAAGTCACATAGCACCGATAGCACGTAAAGACGACTCACCATTATTATTATTATTATTATTATTATTATTATTATTATTATTATTATTATTATTATTATTATTATTATTATTATTATTATTATTATTATTATTATTATTATTATTATTATTATTATTATTATTATTATTATTATTATTATTATTATTATTATTATTATTATTATTATTATTATTATTATTATTATTATTATTATTATTATTATTATTATTATTATTATTATTATTATTATTATTATTATTATTATTATTATTATTATTATTATTATTATTATTATTATTATTATTATTATTATTATTATTATTATTATTATTATTATTATTATTATTATTATTATTATTATTATTATTATTATTATTATTATTATTATTATTATTATTATTATTATTATTATTATTATTATTATTATTATTATTATTATTATTATTATTATTATTATTATTATTATTATTATTATTATTATTATTATTATTATTATTATTATTATTATTATTATTATTATTATTATTATTATTATTATTATTATTATTATTATTATTATTATTATTATTATTATTATTATTATTATTATTATTATTATTATTATTATTATTATTATTATTATTATTATTATTATTATTATTATTATTATTATTATTATTATTATTATTATTATTATTATTATTATTATTATTATTATTATTATTATTATTATTATTATTATTATTATTATTATTATTATTATTATTATTATTATTATTATTATTATTATTATTATTATTATTATTATTATTATTATTATTATTATTATTATTATTATTATTATTATTATTATTATTATTATTATTATTATTATTATTATTATTATTATTATTATTATTATTTGTTGTTGTTGTTTGTTAGAGCATCTCCAAGAACTCCCTAAAAAATGATTCATTAAAATCAGTTTTAAAGGACATTTAAAAATCAGTGGGGAAGATTTTAATCATTTCTCTAACAAATCCCTTAAAGCGGCAGATTGTTTCTGAGAGCACAAAAAACCCCTTATTTGTAGCTATAAATGAGAGAGTTTTAAGAACTGTGAAAAAAATTAGGAGTGTTTTAGGGGAACTGTTGGAGACATGTTTTTGTATTTTTCTCCCAAAAAGTTGATTCAGGAGATATTTTGGGAAATCTCCTGGAGATGCTCTTCCAGGGAAAGGGAAAAGACAATGAGACAAAGAGGAATAATGCCGTCTGTTTGCCGTGCTCTTCGTGAACAAGATCGAAGACCTCTCCTGCTGTTTCATCCTTTGCAATGCAACGTTATACTATCTTGTGGAGCAGCCAGCACCAGCAGCCCCCCAACCCATCCATGGCAGCCTCGTCTCCTGTCTCCTCCGTGTCCCATATACTAGCTATATAGCAGCAGATAGACGGTGAGCATCCAAGACCGTCCGTCCGAGAGTGCCAGGGGGGCCATGGCACTGCCGCGCCAGCACCTCGCTCTCGTCGCAGTCCTCATCTCTGCCGCCGTGGCAGCGCAGACGACCACAGATGAGCTTTCTGCTTCTCCGGCGGATAACAACAGCACACTAGCGGCGGGCGTGGGCATCAAGGTGTCCTTCCGCCCCCGAGTGGCAATCGTGGTGGGCATCTTCACCATGATCTTCTCCCTCACCTTCCTCCTCCTCATGTACACCAAGTTCTGCCGCCCCTCCGGCTCCTCCTCCAACAACGGCGCAGCAGCGGTGTGCAGCGTCGGAGTCCCCAAGCAGGTCATCCAGTCGCTGCCCTTCTTCCGGTTCGCCACCCTCCGTGGGGCGCGCCAGGGGATGGAGTGCTCCGTCTGCCTCGCCCGCTTCGACGACGCCGACCTCCTCCGCCTCCTGCCGCGCTGCCGCCACGCCTTCCACCTCCACTGCGTCGACCGCTGGCTCCAGTCCAACGCCAGCTGCCCGCTCTGCCGGACCAGCGTCGACGCCGACCACGCCACGCTCGGCCTCAAGTACCCCTCCAGCGCGCGCATCGTCTTCGGCGGGGACGCGCTGTCTTCTGGACGCTTCGACGACGCTGCTGGTGCTGGGACGGGGAGCGGCCGCGACCTCCTCGACATCTTCGTGGAGCGCGTGCCCGGACCGTACATTAAGAAGACGATATCATCATCGCCGCCGCCGCCGGGGCTGGACAGGCACAAGCACCGCATCATCGTGTCCGACGTGTTGTTCAGGAGCCGGTGGAGCGAGCTCAACTCCGCAGACCTTATCGCGCTCGACACGGAGATGCTGCGCTCCGTGTCCAGCGGCCGCTTTGTGTTCCCGCCAGAGTACAACAACGAGATGATAGCAGCAGCAGAGGAGGAGGAGGAGGACGACGGTATCATGCCGACGGCGATGGGGAGGAAGAGGCTGCTGGAGCCTGTCGACGACGTGGTGGACGACGAGCTCCTAGGTGACGGGTGCAGCAGCGGCTTCGCCGTGTCGGCGTCCGCGGCGAGGATGATATCCTCCGGGGTGCGCTCCATGTCGGAGATCGTGAGTCTGTCGAGGGAGCGTCTGTCGGAGGAGGACAATCGGCGGTGGCTGACGATCGCACGGCGGACGGCGCGGTGGTTCGCCGCCGGGCGCGCCAGCAGGGGGAACGAGGAAGAGCACCGAGCTGTCCACGTCGTGGATGACGTGTAGACTGGAACAGAAGAGGGAATCGAACCGAATGGAATGCGTTGAATCTGTCAAGCTATGACCATCGATCCATTCAGTATTATTGAATCATGGAGGTGGTTTGCATTGGATGATAATGCTGAAGCAGAATCATCATCAACAACAAAGAAAACAAGTGCAGCAACCCTTCTCCACATGCATGTAAAGTAAATTAAGAACACCATCTACTACTAGAGTAGACTTATCCTAGTTATTATTAATTTGAGTTCATTTTTTACAATTAACACATGTGCTTGGCTGTTAGCACGCCATAAGAAAGGAATCAATAATACAGATGGTGCAGTGTGCGTTCTTTTGTTTGTAACAACATGATATGAATGGCACAACCTATTTTCCCTCGTTCCAACTCCTTAATTAGAGCATCTTCAATAGGAGTTCTAAACGGAATTTCATTTTGAAACATAGGACTATAACACCAAAAACTTACTTCAATATGGTTACTATTTCAAAAAATCCATCAAATAGTTACAGAATCCGACCTCTTAGGTCATAAATATAGAATTACATATGTTGGAGCTCTTGGCTCGTTTTGTACACTATTTCTAACCTTTTATTTTCTAAATAACATGATTTATTTTCTAATCTCTACTACTTATTAAGTTAGCAATAGTAGCCTGCCTTTTTGTGTTCTGCCATTCTGCGATCTCAGCCGTCCATTCTATCATCTCATCGTTCAGCCGTCCATTCTATCATCCCATCGTGGAGACTGATCAATCGGACACCGCAGACTCACACACTCCGGATGTTGGGCCCATGTGACAGCCACCCTCAGTTTTGCACACAGCAGACCCACGTCGGCTCGCGCAAAAAATTGCCTCAATTTGACACTGGCAAGAGCATTTGACCACGATTGCTTCCTCTGAAGGAGGAAGGCTTATAAGCCGGTAGAAATTATGTTGGCTAGCCGGTATGGTCTTAAAAATGTGCAAGCCGTGACTACAACATAGGTCGTGTGGGCTGTTTTCTTTGGTGCGGCCGAAGTAGCTGCCAGGAGGCCCAAGTATCTCCATACCCACAGGTCGCATCCCTCGCCATCGCCTCTTTGCCCAGTCTCCGCGCCGTCGCCTCCTCCTCCGCTCCCCTCCTTCTAGGGTTTCTACTCCATGCGATCTCGCGGCCTTGGTGGCGCGGGACAGTAGGGACGCCTCCTCTCCATTGAATCTAGAGAGTCAGCGACCTAATGGGTAAGGGCGGGCAGGACGAAGGCAAGCGGCGGGCCGGATCCGCCGCCTCCGATCCGGACCCCGCAGCGGCGGTCTTCCCGGCGTGGGCGCGCACCCCGAGCGAGTGCCTCGCGGAGCTGGGCGTCTCGCCGGACCGCGGGCTCAGCTCCGAGGAGGCGGCGGCGCGACTGCAGCGGTATGGGCCCAACGAACTCGAGCGGCACGCCCCGCCGTCAGTCTGGAAGCTCGTCCTCGAGCAGTTTGGTGACACGCTCGTGCGCATCCTACTCCTGGCGGCCATCGTCTCCTTCATGCTCGCGCTCTACGACGGCGCAGAAGGCGGCGAGGTGGGCGTCACCGCCTTCGTCGAGCCGCTCGTCATCTTCCTTATCCTCATCGTCAACGCCGTCGTCGGCGTCTGGCAGGAGAGCAACGCCGAGAAGGCGCTCGAGGCGCTCAAGGAGATCCAGTCGGAGCACGCAACCGTCAAGCGTCATGGGCGGTGGTCGCATGGCCTCCCCGCGCGCGACCTCGTCCCAGGGACATCATTGAGCTCTGGGTCGTGGACAAGGTTCCCGCGGACATGCGCGTGCTCCAGCTCATCAGTTCGACCCTCCGCGTCGAGCAGGGATCTCTCACCGGCGAGACTGCTTCTGTTAACAAGACCAGCCACAAGATCGAGTTGGAGGACACTGACATGCAGGGAAAGGAGTGCATGGTTTTTGCCGGCACCACTGTTGTCAATGGCAGTGTTGTCTGTGTTGTGACGGGCACTGGCATGGCGACTGAAATTGGCAAGATCCACGCCCAGATCTAGGAGGCATCTTAGGAGGAGGACGACACACCACTTAAGAAGAAGCTCAATGAGTTTGGTGAGGCGCTAACTGCCATAATTGGGGTGATCTGTGCCTTGGTCTGGCTCATCAACTTGAAGTATTTCCTTTCCTGGGAGTATGTTGACGGGTGGCCTAGGAATTTCAAATTCTCATTTGAGAAGTGCACATATTACTTTGAGATTGCAGTGGCACTGGCCGTTGCAGCAATTCCAGAGGGCTTGCCTGCTGTGATCACCACATGCTTGGCACTCGGCACAAGGAAGATGGCACAGAAGAATGCCCTTGTGAGGAAGCTGCCGAGTGTGGAAACGTTGGGTTGTACAACTGTGATTTGCTCTGATAAGACCGGAACTTTGACCACAAACCAGATGTCAGCAGTGAAGCTTGTGGCAATTGGGAGGTGGCCTGATACTCTTAGGAGTTTTAAGGTTGATGGAACCGCTTATGATCCAACTGATGGGAAGATACATGATTGGCCAAGCTTGAGCATGGATGAAAATCTCCAGATGATCGCAAAGATTGCTGCAGTTTGCAATGACGCAAGCATTGCCCACGCTGAACATCAGTATGTTGCTACTGGGATGCCCACAGAAGCTGCTCTGAAGGTACAATCTGTTCATGCGATAAGATTTCCTTTCATTTGGGGCGCTGTTATAGTTAAATTGTTTTTCTACTGCGAAATTATCTTGCATGTTGCTTTGGAGCAGGTAATGTATATCTGCAAAAGGTTAATAGCAATTTATTCAACAAAAGAAAAATATGATAAAAAGATTGAACACAACTGTTTCATCAAGGTATCTGGAATTGTTGAATTTACATTCTCGTATGTCTGTTCTACTTCTGGCAGGTTTTGGTTGAGAAAATGGGGCTTCCTGGTGGCTATACTCCATCTCTGGATTCATCTGATTTGGTAAGTATGTATTCCTTTCTCCTCGAGTTGGTTTGCTAGAAATACTCTCCTCCACTATGTAGGCCACTGAGTTGTTTTGTCAATTATCCTTTGCTTTGCCAATCAATTATGCGAAGACATATCAGATTGGCCACATGAATTTGGTTTGGTAGAATCACCATAAACTATATGGTGTTTGTCTATGCCTATTAGGCAGTAAGCATTTTATTACACTATACTCTTCTCATTCAGATCTGAACATTTTGCAGTTGCAAAGGGAATCTCAATTAAAAGGATTGATGAGCTTAAGTTTCTTTGTGAACCAGGTATTTTCTTAACAATTTCATTTGACCCATATGTCATCCCTGACTACACTCATCCTAGAGTGTTTACTGAAAGCGAGCTACTATTGAAAAGGGAGTGTCTGATGCCTCTCGGGATGTAGATTCTAAGGAAACTCATGACTGTGTGCAAGAAGGTGAAAACAAGGTTGGCATGTCATTTCTGTTTTATTTTTGTCTTCTTATTCACCTTTTCTTTTGTTGATTACTCTTACATCTAAATCCTTGAAATTTCTTTTTGTGTGAATTTTCTGTGGTTAAACACCAAGCATGCTTTATGTGTTATGCTTACTGCTATTTTTTTCATTGTGTGAGATTCCAGTAATAGTAGTGGTATGGTAGATATTCAAAAGCTCCTCATTTTTATTCTCTGTTCATGTTAATTTTAAGTGAGTATGTAACTATATTACATCATTAATGAGTCGTGAAAATTTGTGGTTGAGTTCCCCTTATCACTATTCGGTGATTGTAGTCTCTTGATATAACAACTTTCGATAGCTGTTAGAGTGCCATGGAATGAAAAAAGAGAGACCAACCTAGGAGTTAATAGTTGGCTACTTGGCTTTATATTAAGGCACCCATTTTTATGCATTTTTCTTGGCTTAATTGACATGAATGAAAACTATCGTAGTGTACTGAGTAAATACATCTAAACTTGATGGAATCTTTATCTTTACTATCTATTAAGGCTGTAAGGGTAGCCTGCCTTTTTTGGTTCTGCCTCTCCCTGGCCGTAGGATCTTCTATCTCGGTTCTGTCGCTCCGTGACCGTAGGATCATATGTCGTGAGCCCAGCGCGCCATACGTCACCCCACCCTCACCCTACCACCTTCGGCGGCGCCCGCGTGCGCAGCAACTGCCCCCTCACCCACCCCAGCGCCGCCGTCCCCCCACCTCCACGGTTCTCGCGTCCCCCACCCCCACATGGCGATCCAGGCGCAGCGGTAGGCCACCCCGTCGCCAACACGCGACAGGGCGGGCAGCGGCGAGTGTCTGGCTGACACAAAGAAGCTCCCCAGCACCGCCGCGTCCTCGGACGACGTGGACCTCGTCGTCGTCGCCTCCACGCACCACGCCGCCAGGTACGTGCCGCCGCGAGTCACGTCGCACACCACCGACCCGAATCCTGCCCGCTGCGGTGGCAATTAGACGGTAAGAAACAACAGGTATCTTTTGATTGTTTCATCATGTGCATGCTTCAGTTAACGGTACACACTACACAGAAAAAATTTCAAGTCCATACATTTGCTAACCGTAATGTCATTCTTGCTAAATAATGATGTCATATAATCATATCAAATATCTGCTAAAGTGTAGTGCTCCCTTCGTGAGTTGGTGTTTATTTTTCGATGGAATTCCATGATTTCCACTGCAACAAAGTGTAGTTGTCCACCCTTCTTTGATACATTTCTTCCACGTGGATGTTTTTTTCATGAGCACCTTTCATCCATAATGGCAAATATCCATAGTGATTCAATTCGTTTAGTGCGTAGTGGTTTTTGGACTAACACCTCTGTCAACTTTCAATGTTTGTGCAAATGGTAATGATTTTAGCTTATATTCTGAATGCCATTTTAAGGTTTTCTTCAGCATTTTAGTAGCCTTCTTTACGTCCCAGTTCCTTGCTATCGGGTACCTTGCAATTGAAGCATCTGAGCAATATAGAGCTGATTTTTCAAATAGTTGTCCTAGGTCAGTTCTAACTTTACCTTGCAATTGATGCAGGTTGAAATTTTGGTCTGCTTAAATTATTTCAGCCCAAAAAAATTTGTTTTGCTTAAATTGCATTGCGAATTCAGATGTAACATAGCGAGTTATTTTATTTGTATTCTGCATTTTGAAGCGATAGAAATGTTGTGAATTTTCGAGTGGTATATGTGGTGCTACCCTATTATGATCTTCTTTTGGATATTGTGTGTACCTCTGAATTAGTGGGGAAGGGAAAGGACATCCTATGGATTGCATTTGTTTCGATTGCTTAAAACTGTATAAATAATTAAATGGAAATTATAAATTATCATCTCTTTATATATTTGATTCAATTATCACATGTGTAGTTATGTATTGGTCCATATGTGTAGATTAGAAATAAAGATGCAGGTACTCAGTGGTATACTTCTAGACATTTAACAGTACAGGATAATCATGGTTACTGATCCATCTGTGTATCAGTTCATTTTTTTTCCTCTGTTGCTATCACAAATCACAGAGTAAAGCCTAAGAAGATCCGAATTCTAGAGATGCTTAAAAACAACTGTCAATGTACCGAATCTGTGAATTTGCCCTCCCAAAAATCTTTTTCTATTGCTTTCTTCATTTCTAGAAATTTAGGGAACATATTTTGTACAGTTGATGCAGAAGTTAGTTTGCTAGGTACATGCTTGCTATCTTTCAAACATTTTGATATTGAAAAAAAATCTATGGAGCTTGCTGTATGGCTCTTGGAGGTTTTTAGATAGAAACTTTGGAACACGGAGTTCACAACTCAACATGATATCGCCATGTTGCAATTAGATTCCATATGTAAATTTTTTGAGATTGCAAACATATGTGTATGCTAGATATTGTTCTATGCATTTTTAACTGTTTTTCTTTTCATCATGTCTAGGACATTGCTGAAGGGAAGGTGACGGTGCAAGAAGCCATCAACCCTTTTTTCTGAATGGGTTATTGGAGCAGACTAATTTAGGAGGGTTTTTATTGCCAAAAAAGTGGAGGCACCACCGCAAACGCTGACGAAGGTGGGTTCCTGAGCTGCCTTCGATTGATTTCGCCGTTGACAGTTGCCATCTCAGTCCACACCAAGCCTGGTTCTAAGGTCGCCACCATCACAGGTCGTTCTGCCCTTTTCAGATTCTCGGTTGCTGCCGCTGTCTCTCTACTCAGACGCTAACCCTGAAGCGTCCGTGTGTGAATTTTGTACAGATCAGGGACGAGGCGGTCGACGTCTAGATCAACGCGCTGGCGAGGGATGGCGAGGTCAACACCGCACTTGTCGACTTCATCAGCTCGGTGAGTAGTTCGTTGTGGTTGCAAAACACTAGATTGGCTCTAAGTTCACTAGCGATTGGTACTATTGCGTTATGGGTTGAAATTGGGCTATGGATGTTGTGATTCGTATACTATCCAGTGTCCTGGTTTGTAAATTGAGAATCCACAGATATATGATTTGTCGATACACTTTATCCTTAATTATTGATGACCTGTGATCCTCATTTTATCTTAATAGAATCTTCTGCCAAAATTTTTATAACTTTAGCTTGTATCTACAGAGGTGTGGGGTATCGATCAAACATTTAACAACCTAGCACTTATCACAGTGGCTGACTACATGAACATCTTGAACTAAATCAACTAACAGAGCATGTGCTCTGACGTGCATCTTGCTTAGCTTTGTTAGAGAGTATGTCAAATCATTTACTTTTTTCGATACCATTTCTTCTAAACTAACGATTAGTTTGATAATACTGATAAAACTACAATTCAGTTCTCTTACTAATAGAGTTGTAATTGAACAACGTGGTATTGTGGTTTTCTTAATGCTTGCATGAATTACTAATTTTTCTTAATGCCTGCATGAATTAAAATATGCAATTCGGTGCTCAAGAACCTTATCATGTTCAATAACTAAATGATCAGATAATTTTTTTAAGTGAATTACGTAATAATTAGGTTTAATAGATTTATCTTAGAGCTTGTTTGGGAACAAGAACATCAAAAGTAATTCGATATTCGATGAACTAAAATCCTTTTGCTATTTAATTTTGCATTCGGTTCTTACTATGCTTCAGGGATTAAGTGGTTGTAATGACATTGGGGTAGATCGTGCTAATTTTGATTTGATTTTTTTCTGCTTTTTCAGTACTTGATGATGAGGCCGTCATGAGGAAACAACTCCACGAGGCGAGAGAACAGCTCGTGAGACAAAGGTAAACATCTCTGACCCCACAAGGGCTGCAAGCACAAGCAGGTATTTATGTGTTTCACTTACTACTACCACCCTCTCTTCCAAATTGCAAGTTGTTAAATATATAAGATTGTACATGTGTTTCACTTACTACTACCACGTCGAGCGACCCATCAGTCAAGGTTCTCACTGTCTACAAAAGTAATGCTGATAACAAAATGTTTAGAGATTTAATAGAAGTGACAGGCAGGTAGCTGATAACAAAATGATAATACCAGAGTTCATTGTGCATAGCTTAATTGGCGAAATCATTGAGTGTTGTTCAATATCAGTGCATAAGTTATAAATACAATTTAACCTGCAGTTTGTAACATCTAAGGAACCTACAAAATTGCAAAGCGATGGTGTTTTGTGTGTACTGAGCAAATGCTTTTTTTCAAGGTAAACCTTTGAGCCTTGTATCTCTTTCGCACCTGGTTTAATAAATGGCTTGTTATATTCTTATCGTCACTGTTAGATGTCATTGTAGAAGGTAGCAGCTAAAATTATTCGCTTAGTTTCTGGTTTGATTTAAAAAGCCTTAGTGGCCCTTAATTATCAAATGGCTGCCCATATAGCTTATGACGTTCACTTCTTGACTCGATTGCCGAGTTTTGAATGTAGAATTTACTCAGTTATAAGCAGTGATTGAAGTCCAGAAAATTTACCAAACAAAATTTCCAATTCAACTATTGTGCCACTCCATGTAGCTGAAGAGTGCAAGGTGAAAATGAAAGGCTGATTGCACAGAATAGGGGGATGCAATTAGATAATTCAACTATTGTGCATAGCTTAATTGGTGAAATCATTGATTGCTGTTCAATATCAGTGCATAAGTTATAAATATGATCCAATTCAAGTTTTTGTAGTTATATTGGTTATGTTGATCGCATAGTGCTGAGGCTATTTACGATCGTTTAGTGTGTTGAAGCTCTTAAATTTACAGTTCAGTATAGAATTTCAATTAAATCGTTTTCTGTAATGTTCTGCTTGGAATATCAAAAGATCGTTTTTCTATGTTGTGAATTAGTGTTTGCTTTGAAAGGTTTGAGTGGATCTTTGTTGCTGGTGGTTGTGGTTTCTTGGTTGGATGGAATGTTACCCAGTTCAAGTGTTTTGCATCGTAATTTGGTTTTATTGCCTTAAGATTCTTCTAGCATTTCCCTGTTTGGTCAGTACACGGATGTGTTACTCATTTTTTCCTCTAAACATCAATCAACTTGTACTGTTAATAGACATTGTCCTGTAGTGGAAGCAGCCAAGTATAGCTACAAAAAATAGTTGCATCCTGATGTAAATTCCTATGTTCATATGGCATAGGGGAAAACCATTATGCACTCTCTTAATAAACCCTTAATAACCGTCAAATGAGCCCACCCCTTAATAAACCCTGGCTCGCCGCCGCCGCCGCCGTCCATGATTTCGCTCTCTTCTTCCTGTCGAGACCCAACCATACCAGCGGCACCGCAGGCTGACGAGGAGGCAGAGTAGAGTGACCGGAAAATTAGAAGGGTCACTGTGGTGAAAATTTGTATCTTTCCGTTTGAGGTTTTAATTTGGAATCTTTATTTTGTGTTACTACTAGCTATTCGTGCAGTACAGTTGTGATTTCTATGATGTTGAGGCAGAATTGTTTGCATAACATACGTCTCTTTTATATAAAAATAAAGTTTGGACACTAAGTTTTGTTAATGTGAATGTAAATAGTTCGGTCCGTTCATAGTACAATTGCAAGCTAATAACTGGTGTATATTGTGTTAACCTTGTTGTTTAATTGTTATGAGTTTCAGAAGTTAATTTAAGATTCTCATTTATCTTGAAGGTATGAGCTTGGCCGCCAGCCTGCTAACACCAAACTGTCTAGCAATAAGATAGTGAGGAGGGTCCGTGTCCGTGGAGGCAACACGAAGTGGAGGGCTCTCTGATTGGATACAGGTAACTACTCGTGGGGAAGTGAGGCTCTTACCTGCAAGACTCGCATCCTGGTTGTGGTCTATAATGCATCAAACAATGAGCTTGTGAGGACTCAAACTCTTGTGAAGAGCGCCATTGTACAAGTTGATGCTGCTCCATTCAAGCAGTGGTACCTCACTCACTATGGAGTGGACATCGGTAGGAAGAAGAAGGTGCATGTCGCTAAGAAGGATGACACTGAGGTATATTCATTGAATTTAAGGTTTAATTGTTGTTTGCCCTTAGAATAGGTTGACTTAATAGTTCATGAATTGTTGTATTTGGTGAATAGCTGATTGATAGATATCTTATTAATGCATTGTTTTTAACATGTGCAGTTCTGTGGCTTAGTTTTTCAATGAATCTCTTCCTTCTCTATGATCAGCCTGCCACACAATCCCCATCCTCCACTTCAACAACCAATTTCTAAATGGATCCATCAACCAATTTCTAAATCAATGATATTTGATTGTTTGATTTTGGTGTAGACTCTCGATTTAAACAATTTCAAGTGTCTATAGAATGTAGTTTGGATGTGAACTGAAGTAGTGATAGTTGCTACTGACCTTCATAATTTTTGCAAATGGTCTGGGATAGTTTGGTGATGCTGTTCATAATCATGTGCCTTCATATTGAGGAAGCATGCAACTCGATACGAAAGCATAGATGATGGGTAAGAGTGTTTGTGCTTATGCTCAAATGTTAGATATGCGTTTTTCAAATATCGACAGCCATATGGACACATATGTTAATGGATGCCAGAAAAAATTTAAAGTACACATGTTAACTATAATTTTAGACAGCCGTGGTAGGACATTTATCATTTTAGATAGCTGCAAACGTAATTTAATTTTCAACTACCTATGTAACAGACCCATCACATGTCTATTTTATCATTTTATTTAGATTGTTCATGATTTATAGTTAACATGTTGTCGTGGCTCAACATTCCATCTGGTCCAGTTATGGAAGGTCCATTTGATTCATGTGTGCTCCTGGATTATCATTTGCACCTGACAGTAATATGTGTCTATACTACAATGATCATCTTCTGTTGCCAGTCTAGCGCATGTTATGCTTCTTGATGTTATGACTTCACATCAATCTATCCACCCATCTACTGTTAGTCATATGCCATTTTTACCACCGTGAATTTTACCGTTGCAAGTATGCCATAGCTTGTCTTTCTTGCTTCTTAAGACATTGTTCTGCCTTTTGGCACTTATGGAAATTATTTTATCTAAATATTTGCTAGGATCATGGATAAGCATTTGAAGACCCTTGCCCCAGTCTACGTGGGAACAAAATTCGTCAAGCTTGATGCTGAAGTTTGTATACTACCACTTGGCTATAAACTACATCCTTTTAATAATCATGGAGCCTAATTCCATATGTAACTAACTGCAGAATGCTCCATTCTTTGTTGCCAAACTGGCAATCAAGATACTGCCATGTGTAATATTGTTCAAGTAAGCGCACAAGTTTTATGTCGCTCCTGCCCATTTGATAATGTTTATTGTTGTTTGGTACCCTGCAATCTTCCTGCCTCACATTACTACCTGCTTCACCATACTATGACTGTTGTCATTTTTCAGGTAGGGTATTGTTGTTGACCGATCAGTTGGGATTCAAGATCTTAGAAGTAAAGACGATTTTCTGACAAGAGCATTGGAACATATTCTTATTCTCAAGACGAAAGGTAACCATGGAAACCATACAACAACCCTTTACAATCTGGGACGACAAATGTGTTGACAGTCCAAAAAAATTATAGGGATAATCGATGAGAAGAAGAAAGACAATGACAATGCCGATGAAGAAAGCGAGGCTAAGAATAGGAGGGTTAGGTCCTCAACTGCTAAAGACTCTGACTCAGACTAAACCTGGGATGAGGATTGATGACTCACCGTTTTTGCACTTTGGATTTTGTTTGTTCTGTGTTGTGTTGTACTGTAATTGATTTGTGTAACCATGTATCGGTACCAGACACCACAACAAGAACATGTACAAGAGATTCTTTAGCATCCATTGTGTGTAAAAGCTAGGGTTTGTGGCTGCCTTTTATTTCGTTTTTCCTCAGCTGTCATAGGATGGTACACCACAATAAGAACATGTACAAGTATGCCATAGCTTGTCTTTCTTACTTCTTAAGACATTGTTCTGCCTTTTGGCACTTATGGCATATGACTTTTTCACAAATGGATTACGAAACATTTTCTCATAACAGTATAACACACATTCGCACATAAATTATCTTAGTATTATATATGTTTCCGTTGCAATGCACGGGCACTCACCTAGTAAATGTTTAGAAACCTGTTCAGCTAGTGCTTCATCTATTGGTGCCATCGGATTTGTGATGGTGTACTCGATGGTGGAGGTGTCATCGTTGCCACCACCCATCTCTCCAGTGTTACTACTGCCTGTGCCCCTGCTGTCCTAATGAGCTTGTTCGTCAAACACTACATTGCACGTCACGTGGACACACTTAGTGATGGCCCGGTATGCCTTGATTGGAACCACACTCATAGCCGATGAACACCATTTTTTGCCCGTGATCATATATCAAGCTTCTTTTGGTTCCGAACATACACAGTACACTCAAAGGTCTTAAAGTTTGAGCCTAAATAGTGTCAGATATAGCGTAAATATTGTTATAATGATTGACGTGATGTCATGTACAACCCTCGCATAATAGGCATGCACGAATCTAGATGGTTACCGTAAATATCAAGACAACGTGAGATACATGAATATCTCTGGGATGTCATATTCATGATCGTAAAATCATAAAGTTTGATCATAATGATGTCAGATATAACATAAATATTGTTACAATGGTTGTAAACTTCAGCACCAGGACACCTTCGTCTCTCTAGTCGCAGAAGGCGAGGAGCCGATTGATGTGGGGAACACATCGAGCTCCCGACAGAACACGCGACTGAGGTGTTTGCTGCTGTGTTGGACCTTCAAGGCAGCGAGATCAAACTAGGCAGGCAAGGTAAATGTTGATGGACGTATCCACTGCAGCCCCTGCATGTTGGAATTTGGCCTATTTAGCCCACTTGTGGGTGGACCAATTCAAACAAGGAAGTCAAGGTGGCGTGAGGGATGGCATGAGTGCCTTTAGATTATCCGCAACGGTTCCCTCTAAATTTCGCTCCCTATAACTTACTTTTTTGACACGTCACCCAGATTCTACCTCTGTTTTACTTCCTTCCACAACGGTTTTCTCTAAATTCTCCTCCTATATCCACTACAACCATAAAATATCATTTCCTATACCTATTTATCATCTATTATCAATTTTTTTGTAAACTAACAATTAATAGAGGACACAAAAGTCAAGAAAGCTACAACGTTTAGAGGAAAAGCCAGAAGACGCCAGAAAGAAGACGCCAGAACGGGAGGGAGAGAGAAACTTACCACCATTTAGGGGGCAAGCCAGAAGACACCAGAACGGGAGGGGGAGAGAAACTTACCACCGTTTAGGGGGCAACAGAGGGGGCACTGCTACACTTCTACGTTGCACTGCAGCCCCTACACGTAGCGAAGGGGATAACGAGCGGTTACAACGTAGCGGTGGGGGCAGCGCACGATAACCGCTGTGCATAGCCTTAGGTTGTACTTTGGTTTTTGTCTACTAAAAGCCAAAAGCTAAATCAAAAAGTCGGATCCATAAAGCAGTTTTTTAAAAAATCGACTTTCTCATAGTGCAAAACTAAAAGCACTTCTATACCTGCTTTTAGCGCTTTCGAATGGAACTGTGAAAATATATATAGACAAATTTTAGCGGCTTTTAGCGGTTTCCAACCAACAGTTTTTATCTTTTTAGCAGTTCACAGCCTACAACAGTTTTTTACAGCTCACAACAGTTTTTTACAGCCACAGCCCAACCAAACTGATCGTCCCATGTTGCTTATCCATGTAGGAGATAACCAATTTATAAGTGTGAGTGTGCACTTATCTTCACATGTAACACACAAAGGGTTATGGAGGCTGCTACGAATCGACCACACGCACACACTCGCTCGCGTTTCACGTTTTTTTCGCAAAATTAACGCGTGACTTGTGACATGCGACGATGTGTGATCGTGTCATGACGTGTTCTAAATACCAGTTTATTTTTTGCCTTTTATTTATTTAGTTATCGAGTACCACACCTAGATTGCCATGTCTACCGGGAATAATTGGACGTGCACCGTGTGAACTCCGTGCGGTTGCACGTAGAGCGATTTCAAGAGCGGTTATTGGAATTTAGCAGATTGAACCTATCAAATTGTCGCGACCCTCTATAAAAGGGGACGTCCTTCAGTCGGAGGGCGCACAGGAAAAGCAACTGACTCGCCATCTGCTTCTCAGCTCTCTATGTCAGTCGTTACTCTGTTAGCCGTGCAACAAATCAATGGAGAGTGGTGTCCTCGAATCGAAACCGTCGATTTGACAACCTGCACATGTGCCGGTGAATCTGGTTTCTTGGAAGTGCGTCTCATGTCCGCTCGTGTTCTTCAACTCAAGCCGTGTGAAACACTATAAGTAGATCTGCATAGTTCTATTCATTGCAATGCACATCTTTGGGATAGATCTGCTGTTCGTTGACCTTTTGTACGTTAATTTTTATTAGATGTTCTAGATTTGTTTTGTACTAGTGTTATTGATATTATCTGCTAGTAGATCTAGGTTTTATGTTTATGTTGCATTATCCAATTGATCTTAGGATTATTAATTTTGTAATGCCATCAATGCTAAGATAGTCTCTGACCATGTGGTCAGGCTCATCGCCCTTGTAACATGCCCCAGCGCCGCCCACAGGTCTATATCTCTGGCCGTCGCTGTCGGTGTTTAAGTCGTGACTGCACACTACGGGGTAGCCCACATAATGCTTTTGTGTCACACCCAGATTTAAGGGATAAAGCTGGGTGCGTCTCATATATGCGCCAAAGAAAAACAACACATATAATAACATAGTGTATAGAGATAAATGTCACAATATCATAACAGTAATTATTACATAGCGGAAGTCTTATGAAAATAAAAGATAAATATAAAGCGAACTAATGTCCGTCCTTGGCGCCATAAAGTCAACTAGGAGACGCCACCTAGATCAAGTCGTACTCCTCATTATGCGGCTCCTCCTAGGCCACCTGATCTTCTCCTGTGGGGGGTTTATATATCGCAAGTGTGAGCTCACAAATGATCATAGCTCAACAAGTTATGGGCAATAATGTGCATGAACTCACCGAAGGTGGGAGTTTATGTGATGTGTAAGGCTAATCAATAATAGGGGTTAAAGCTAAGCATTGCTTTTAATAAATTGGTCAAATTTTATTAGTAATTACTAAATGTAAGTAAATACCAAACCATAATAATAATAATAGAACAAAATTAATAATAAATCCCATGCAATGCAAATGACAAATTGAATTTAGTTCCATAATTTAATCATGCGAGAGTCCTGAGCTGCTCATGACCACGAGCACGGCTAGTATACCAGTTTTATTCTGTAGAGGTTGTACCCTGTACCCACAAGTCATGTTACCCATCTGCCATGAGGTTGTACGGGCCCCATACACCTCTACCAAGGAAGCGAGGCAGGGTAATACTATGAGGCCTTTACAAAGTTCCACTAGCTTTAGAAAACCCACTATGGTTTTGAAAGGGAAATGTGCCCTTGGGCCATTTCTAAGTATTTTGGTGATTGAGTGCCAACACATGTGCTTAATTGTGAATTTATGTACATGGATGAACAAGGTACAAATCATGAGATAAAGGTATGTTTCTAAGCCTTAGTACATTTGTTTTGTGGACTAACATATTTGTCTAAGTGTTAGAAACAGAAAGAAGAAAAAGAGAAAAGGGGAGAGAAAGACTTGGCTGTGTGCAGCCAAGGCTCAGCTCGGTCTGGAGCACCGGACTGTCCGGTGTGCGAACTGGCCGCTCTCGGGAATTCGCCGACGGCGTACGGCTAAAATTCACCGGACTGTCCGGTGTGCACCGGACTGTCCGGTGAGCCAACGGTCGGCCAGGGCCAACGGTCGGCCGCGCAATCGGCGCGGGACACGTGGCCGAGCCAACGGTCGGAAGACGGCACCGGACTGTCCGGTGTGCACCGGACATGTCCGGTGCGCCAACGGCTCGCAGATCTCCAACGGGCTGCAACGGTCGGCAGCGCCAGAAAAGGAAACAAATCGGGCACCGGACAGTGTCCGGTGTGCACCGGACTGTCCGGTGCCCCCGACGACAGAAGGCAAGGATGGCCTTCCGGATTTGCTCTCAACGGCTCCTAGCTGCCTTGGGGCTATAAAAGGAGCCCCTAGGCGCATAGAGGAGATATACAAGCAACTCTTGAGCATTCTTGATCATCCACACAAGTTCTTTGCGCATTCGTTTGTGATTCTAAGTGATTCGAGCTCTGTTCTAGTGTGAACTCTGAGATAGTCATTCGAGCTCGAGTCTTGGCCGTGTGTGTGCGCTTTTGTTGTGGATTTGTGTGTGTTGCTTCCCTCCCTTACTCTGTGCTTTCTTTGTGATCATATACTTGTAAGGGCAAGAGACTCCAATTTGTGGAGATTCCTTGCAAACGGGATAGTGAAAGGAACAACAAAACAACGTGGTATTCAAGTGGGTCTTTGGACCGCTTGAGAGGGGTTGATTGCAACCCTCGTCCGTTGGGACGCCACAACGTGGAAGTAGGCAAGCATTGGCTTGGCCGAACCACGGGATAAACCACCGTGTCACCTCTGTCTTGATCTCTTGTGGTATTGTGTTTTGTTGAGACTTCACCTTAGCCACTTGGCAATAATCGTGCTAACACATAACAAGTTTTTGTGGCTTAAGTTTGAAGTTTTTACAGGATCACCTATTCACCCCCCCCCTCTAGGTGCTCTCAATTGGTATCAGAGCCGTTCTATTCACAAAGGGACTAACCGCCCGAATAGATGGATCCTAAGGGGAAGGGTATAGTGATCAACGACAAAGAAAAGGAGACCTTCGTCAACGAGCCGAAGGACGACAAGCCTACCGACTCCGGCTCGGGCCATAGACGAAAGGAAGGGAAGAAGAAGAAGACGAGGCGTATCAAGGAGATCATCTACTACGACGATAGTGATGAATCCACTTCTTCCCAAAAGGACGAGGACCACAACGACTACGAGAGGAGAAAACCGGTCAATTCGAACTTCTCTTTTGATTACTCTCGTATTCCGCAAAGTTCACATTCTCAATTGCTCTCCATTCCACTCGGCAAGCCCCCACACTTTGATGGAGAGGACTACAGATTTTGGAGCCACAAAATGCGTAGTCACCTATTCTCTCTCCATCCTAGTATATGGGAGATTGTAGAGAGTGGAATGCACTTTGATAGTTCGGATAGTCCCACGTTTATTAATGAACAAATTCATAAGAATGCACAAGCTACTACTGTTCTTCTAGCTTCCTTGTGCAGGGATGAATATCATAAAGTGAGCGGCTTGGATAACGCCAAGCAAATCTGGGACACCCTCAAGATTTCTCATGAGGGAAACGACGTCACTTTACTCACCAAGATGGAGTTGGTGGAGGGAGAGCTTGGACGTTTCGCCATGATAAGGGGCGAGGAGCCGACGCAAACATACAACTGGCTCAAGACCCTCATCAACAAGATAAGGAGCTACGGGAGCACGCGATGGACGGACCACGACGTCGTCCGCCTAATGCTCAGGTCCTTTACCGTACTTGATCCTCATCTCGTGAACAATATTCGTGAGAATCCCAGGTACACGATGATGACGCCCGAGGAAGTACTTGGAAAATTCGTGAGCGGGAGGATGATGATCAAGGAGGCGAGATACGTCGACGACGCGTTGAACGGACCACTCCACGAGCCTCAACCCATTGCTCTAAAAGCAACAAGGAGCAAGGAATCGCTACCTAGCAAGGTGGCGCAAGTTGAGGCGGCCGGGCTCAATGATGAAGAGATGGCTCTCATCATCAAGAGATTCAAGACGGCGCTAAATGGTCGCAAGGGGCAGCCAAGCAAGACCAAGACCAAGGGGAAGCGCTCGTGCTTCAAATGCGGTAAGCTTGGTCATTTTATTGCTAACTGTCCCGATAATGAAAGTGACCAGGAAAAGGGGAACAAGAGGGAGAAGAAGAAGGCATACAAGAAGACAAAGGGCGAGGCGCATCTAGGAAAGGAGTGGGACTCGGATTGCTCCTCCTCCGACTCTGACAATGAAGAACTCGCCGCCACTGCCTTCAACAAATCGGCTCTCTTCCCCAATGAGCGTCTCACGTGTCTTATGGCAAGAGAGAAGAAGGTAAGTACTAAAGACTCCACTTATGCTTCTTCTAATGATAGTGAGTCTAGTGATGATGATATAGATTATTCTTGCTTGTTCAAGGGCTTAGATAGATCTAAGATAGATAAAATCAATGAATTGATTGATGCATTGAATGAAAAGGATAGGCTTTTGGAAAAGCAAGAAGATTTATTGTATGATGAACATGATAAGTTTGTAGAGGCACAAAAATCATATGCTTTAGAAGTGAAAAGAAATGAAATGCTTTCTAGTGAAATATCTTCCTGTCATGAAACCATTTCTACCTTAAGAAGTGTTAATATTGATTTAAGTGCTAAACTAGAAGTAGCTAGTAAATCAAATTCTTGTGTTGAACATGTTGAAATTTGTACTAGGTGTAAGGATTTTGATGTTAATGCTTGTAGTGAACACCTAGTTCTAATTTCCAAATTAAATGATGAAGTGGCTAGTCTTAATGCCCAACTTAAGACTAGCAAGAATGAAGTTGATAAAATAAAATTTGCAAGGGATGCCTACACGGTTGGTAGACACCCCTCAATTAAGGATGGGCTTGGCTTCAAGAGGGAAGCCAAGAACTTAACAAGCCATAAGGCTCCCGTCTTCGTCAAGGAGAAAGGGAAGGCCCCTATGGCTAATAGTGCTAAAAAGAACCATGCTTTCTTATACCATGATAGGAGACATGCTAGAAATATTTATAATGATTTTGATTCACATGTTTATGATTCTCATGCCATGTTTGCCTCTAGTTCCTCTCATAAGCATGATAGAAATATGAGTAGGAGAAATGTTGCGCATATGCCTAGGAGAAATATTGCTCATGTGCCTAGAAAGAATGTTATTCATGCTCCTAGGAAAGTAGTGAATGAACCTTCTACCATTTATTATGCTTGTAATGCTCCTTTTGCTATTTGTAGAAAGGGTAAGAAGGTTGTTGCTAGGAAATTAGGGGCTAGATGCAAGGGAGATAAATCTTGCATTTGGGTCCCTAAAGATATTTGTGCTAACCTTGCAGGACCCAACATGAGTTGGGTACCTAAGACCCAAGCCTAAATTTGCCTTGCAGGTTTATGCATCCGGGGGTTCAAGCTGGATTATCGACAGCGGATGCACAAACCATATGACGGGGGAGAAGAAGATGTTCACCTCCTACGTCAAGAATAAGGATTCCCAAGATTCAATTATATTCGGTGATGGGAATCAAGGCAAGGTAAAAGGGTTAGGTAAAATTGCAATTTCTAATGAGCATTCTATCTCAAATGTATTCTTAGTGGAGAGTCTTGGATATAATTTGCTATCTGTTAGTCAATTATGTCAAATGGGATATAATTGTTTATTTACAAATGTAGATGTGTCTGTCTTTAGAAGATGTGATGGTTCACTAGCTTTTAAGGGTGTACTAGACGGCAAGCTTTATTTAGTTGACTTTGCAAAAGAAGAGGCCGGTCTAGATGCATGCTTAATGGCTAAGACTTGCATGGGCTGGCTGTGGCATCGCCGCTTAGCACATGTGGGGATGAAGAACCTCCGCAAGCTTCTAAAGGGAGAACACGTGATAGGTCTAACAAATGTTTATTTCGAAAAAGATAGACCTTGTGCAGCTTGTCAGGCAGGTAAACAAGTAGGAGGAGCACATCACAGCAAGAATGTGATGACCACGTCAAGACCTCTGGAGCTGCTGCATATGGACCTCTTCGGACCCGTCGCCTATCTAAGCATAGGAGGAAGTAAGTATGGTTTAGTTATTGTTGATGACTTTTCCCGCTTCACTTGGGTGTTCTTTTTGCAGGATAAGTCTGAAACCCAAGGGACCATCAAGCGCTTCCTCAGGAGAGCTCAAAATGAGTTTGAGCTCAAGGTGAAGAAGATAAGGAGCGACAACGGGTCCGAGTTCAAGAACCTTCAAGTGGAGGAGTTTCTTGAGGAGGAAGGGATCAAGCACGAGTTCTCCGCTCCCTACACACCACAGCAAAATGGTGTGGTAGAGAGGAAGAACAGGACGCTAATCGATATGGCGAGGACGATGCTTGGAGAGTTCAAGACCCCCGAGTGCTTTTGGTCGGAAGCCGTGAACACGGCTTGCCACGCCATCAACAGGGTCTATCTTCACCGCCTCCTCAAGAAGACGTCATATGAGCTACTAACCGGTAACAAACCCAATGTATCCTACTTTCGTGTTTTTGTGTAACACCCACTTTGTAATTGCTAGATAAAATACCAATAGAGAAAAAAACAATTTCTCTCTTTATGTGAAGTTTGATCTTTATGCATCGTCATATGTGAACACCATATTTTAAAACAGATAATTATAAAATATATGCCACTAACTCGTTGCATCATGCTGAGATTTTTATTTTGTGTGCATTTTATGACAATATAAAAATAATGTAAAAAAAGAAAGAAATATATTAAAGTCCAAAGTGGAATTTGACATCTAAATGAAATTCTAGAAATTAGAAAAAGAGAAAGAAATATTATAAAGTACAAGATAAATTCATAAATGAATAGATCCTATATTGGTAAGTTCAAATTGAATATATAAACTGAGAATAAACTTGCCACAAAGTTTGGAAACTTAAACCTGGAATTGATTTGAAAAATTTGAATTTGAAATAGAAAAGGAAAAATGGAAAAGAAAATAGGAAATAAAAAGAAAAAGGAACACTATGCTTTCATGGGCCGGCGGCCACCATTTTGGCCCATCTACCCTAACTCTACCGCGCAGCCCACACCAGAAACCGGCGCCGACAGACCGGGCCCGCGCGTCATTCTCTCACCCGCGCCCGCGTATTCCTTCACCCACCGACCAATGGGGCCCGCTTGTCGGTCATCCACGGCGCGCGCGCTTGGATACTTTGCCTCTGACCGGTGGGCTCCGCCCGTCAGCCTCCCTCACTCGCGCCCGCGATTTTCCCTCTCGCCGACATGTGGGTCCCACGTTGTCAGCTCGTTCTTCTCCCAGGTAACAGACCACGCGAACTCGCGCGCGCGGACTCCGTCCTCCGCACCTTCCGCCGTGAACCGCGGATCTCGGCCCCGCGCACGCTCGGGCTCTCCTCGCTCCTATAAACCGGCCGCGACCCCCCCTGCATCCACTGCATACCGAACTGCGCCCGCCATTGCCGCCTCGCGGCCGCCGCCGGCAAACCTCCTCTGTGCTTGCGCCCCGCCTCCGATTTGTGGTCGAGTAGCGTCGCCGGGACCCAGGGAAGCCGTTTGTGCATCGGTCGGGCAGGACCGAACATCGGGGCAGCTTCAATTGCTCACCGGAGCAAATGGTTCGCGGCGGTGCCGCCATGCGTCGTGGCCAGGGCATACGACTGCGCGATTCGCGGTATGGTCCTCTCCACGTCTTTCGCCTTGTACTGCTCGTAGCATAGCGCCCGTTGGATTGCGGATTAAGGCACCAGGTCGCCGACCGTGGCCTCGCCGACGGGCTGCGCCGCCGGGGATTATTGGCGCCGCCGCGTTGGTCAAGGGTAGGGGAGAGATACGTGCTCGCCGTTGGATCGAGCATCTTCGGTCGCGATTGAGCCTGATGCGTACCGCTTCGACCGGGGATCGCGCGCCGTCCGATCTCGATCGACCGGTAGTAAATCCGTATAGGTTATTTAAATCTGAGTCGTTGAAGTTCCATCATGCGGCCTGTGATGCGTACCGGTTCGTTTAATTGGTGATCTAATCTGGGCGGTTGGCGTGCGATCGGACGGCCCAGATCATATCATACCCTTCGGCCGGGTCGTTTTTCATAAGAACCCCTGAACTATACAGAAAACAACCCGCCGTCCTGTGCGGGTGTAGCCTGAGTCTGGGGATTCTTTCGAGAAGGCCCCTGCACTTTTCTGTTATTGAGGCCCAGTCCAGAACATAGTAAAATCAGAGAAAATAGTTATTAAATAGATTTTTAATATGAAAATAATTGCTAAAACTTAGATAATTCATAGAAAATTCATTTTGGCTCCAAATTGGACCATTCCAGTTTCTAAAATTTTGTAAAAATATTCTTCATCATTTAGTACCTCTGTTTGGTCATGAATACAATTAGAAATTTAATCTCTCACTTAATTCATTTTAAGCACATAAAACCTTTGAAAATTCATAACTTAAAATATATAACTCCAAATTTAATGATTCTTTTTCCTGTGATCTTATTTTAATATGTAGATTATTAATATGTATTTTGCATATATGTTTGGTGTAATGTTAATTCTGCCTATACCATGTATGTTTGTATTGCTACGACTAGCAGTGAGGTCACGAGGATCTGAAGATCATCCTGGTACCTGGATCTCAAGGCCCAGGCAAGTTGTGCCCTTGATCACTTCTTTTCACCTACTCATGTTCTAATTAATCATAATGATCTGCATAGGTTAATTTTGATGGGACCCAATAGGATACCCCAGTTTGTCTATCTCTATACCTTGTTTACTACTGAACCTTCTGGGTAGTACTTGCTAGTGCTATATTTGGTTTTGGGTATAGAGACACACATTACTATTCATGATCATACTATTGTTATCAGTTGTTATTTATGGTTCATGTTAAGATCATTATGTTAATTGGAACATGGAGAACCACCCGGGAAAACAGTGCTACCATGAGGGTGGAATGGGACGCCCTTGGCTGATTAATTAGGAAAGCTAGTGGAAGACTACCTTACCCGAAAGGGGCAAGGGCAGTAGGGGAGAGGTCAGTGTAGGGAGGCCCTCGGGAGGATTTTGCTGCGATGGCGGTCCTGCAAGGGATTCCTGCACTGGATCTTCCTATAAACTGTAGCGGGTTTTCGGAAGCTAGTGGAACTTCGTAAAGGCCTCGTAGTGGATCCCTAGCCATTCACCTCGGAAGTGTCTAAGGGCCTTGCAAACCCTGGCGACATGGGATACACGACTTGTGGGTAAAGATGCGCAACCTCTGCAGAGTGTAAAACTGGTATACTAGCCGTGCTCACGGTCATGAGCAGCTCGGACCCTCACATGATTAATTTATGGAACTAAATTCAATTTGTCATATGCATTGCATTGCAGGTGGTGTTGTTACTTTTGTTCTATTACTTAATTGGGTTTGGTATTTACTTATACTTAGTAACTGCTAATAAAATTTTGACCAACTTTAAAAGCAATGCTCAGCTCTAACCATCTTCTTTGGTAAGCCTTACACTTCACGTGAGCTCCCACCTTTGGCGAGTTCATGCACATTATTCCCCACAACTTGTTGAGCGATGAACGTATGTGAGCTCACTCTTGCTGTCTCACATACACCACAGGTCAAGACCAGGTACTGCAGGATGATGCTCATGGAGGATGCTGCGATGAGTTCGTGAGAGGTCTAGGTCGTCGTCTCCCAGTCAACTTTGGGTTGCTGGACCGTTGTCTCCTTATAATGTAATTATTTATTTTGTATAGAACTCCTGTTTTATATAAAGTTGTGACATTCGATCCTGTGCCACTATACATCATATGTTTGAGACTTGGTCCCAGCATACCTGGTGTTTATGTTAACCCCGGGTTTTTGGATCCCTAAAATCCGGGTGTTACAGAAGTGGTATCAGAGGAATGTTGACTGTAGGACGAAACCTAGATAGAACTGGACAACCCTTGTCTACTTACCTCTGCTACTCTGATTCATTTCTAAACTTAATTTAATCTTTTCTCATCTATTTCCGCTTCACTCTGATTATTCTTATCTTTTCTTTCTAAAGACAAATGTGGATTTCACACTTTGAAATCCTGTGCCTAAAGTGACCTTTAGGAATAGGAGACCTAATATTAGGGACAAAAACAAAACTATTTTCTTTATATATATCTATACACTTGAATGCTTGTTCTTATGATACTTGTTTGATTTGGATCTTTGATTGAGTGTGATGAGTTGTGGAGTAATGTCCACAATTGCATCTGCATATACACATAAGTATAAAAAAATACATTTATAAAATAACTAGACAACTTAGATTATCCCCATGGGAACAGATCTGGCTTAAGAAATTTATCTTATCCTGAAAAATCTCATTCTAACCAATTCATCTTATCTTAAAAAGGATTCTCCCTTATCTTAATAGATCCATCTCATCTTAAAAGATACTCATCTTATCTTGAAAAGATTTTATCCTTATCCTAATAGATCTAACTGGCCTCAGAAGATTCTATCTTACCTTTATGGATCTGTCTTATCCTAATAAGCATACTGATCCTCCCTAGTTTAAACAAACATGATCTAATACAAATTAATTAGATCTCATCTAGTTAAACTAGTCACACCAATCTAATCTAGATCCCATCTAATCTAATATGATCCAATCTAAAGTGAGTTATTTAATAAATAAGTTAGTACTAGTGAAATGGATTAGACCTCACTCCTATAAAAATGATTTAAGCTAAATTGATGCCCTAGATTAACTTGACCATATACATATGCAACTACCTTACCCATCCGATAGTTGCATAATCCCTCTGTGTTAACACTAATAGAGCTTCTGACCTACCTACACCATATACCCCATCCTATCTCAAAAGATTCTAACATATCCTAACAAGATATATCTTACCCTGATAAATCTATCTAACTTAAACTAGTCTAATCTAGATCATATCTAATTTAATATGGTCTAATCTTGTGTGAGTTACTTAATGCTGGTGGAAAGGATAAGGCCATACTCCTAAATCACTTAAGCCTAATTTGGGGACTTATATCAACTTGGCCATACACAACAACTCGATCTATATAACAAGTTACATAACTTACCCAATCAATAAAGTCTTAATGGATTGCATAATCTATCAACCACCACTTGACATCAAACCAGATTTTGACCCATATAATAGGTTACATGACCTATCCAACCAATCTAGAGGCAAACAACCAAACCAAATTTTGACCAATCTCATTTAACTCCTAAGCCACCCACTAAACTAGCTGCTCTACCTACTTGTCATCCACAAATCTATCTTAACCATAGGTCCCTAACTCTGGTGGCAACCCCAAGAATGAAGACACCAAGAGCTGAAAAAGAACAGCTCAACCTCGACAAGGAAGAAGATGAGTCAAGATCCACAATCTTGGATGGAGTCTTTCTTTACCCCACTCTTTCTTGCCCAAACCTATTTAAGCTTTAAAAGATATCTTTTATCCTGCATAATAAAGTGTCTATAACCATATATACCTATGCTCTCCTAATAACTAACTAAAAAAAAAGAGACTCTTGATTTTGAACTAATTAGAAACTAAAAGCTAGATTTTAAATCACTCTTCCTATATCCTCTTTCTTACAAATCTCGAGGACGAGATTATTTTTAAGGGGGGTAGGATTTGTAACACCCACTTTGTAATTGCTAGATAAAATACCAATAGAGAAAAAAAACAATTTCTCTCTTTATGTGAAGTTTGATCTTTATGCATCGTCATATGTGAACACCATATTTTAAAACAGATAATTATAAAATATATGCCACTAACTCGTTGCATCATGCTGAGATTTTTATTTTGTGTGCATTTTATGACAATATAAAAATAATGTAAAAAAAGAAAGAAATATATTAAAGTCCAAAGTGGAATTTGACATCTAAATGAAATTCTAGAAATTAGAAAAAGAGAAAGAAATATTATAAAGTACAAGATAAATTCATAAATGAATAGATCCTATATTGGTAAGTTCAAATTGAATATATAAACTGAGAATAAACTTGCCACAAAGTTTGGAAACTTAAACCTGGAATTGATTTGAAAAATTTGAATTTGAAATAGAAAAGGAAAAATGGAAAAGAAAATAGGAAATAAAAAGAAAAAGGAACACTATGCTTTCATGGGCCGGCGGCCACCATTTTGGCCCATCTACCCTAACTCTACCGCGCAGCCCACACCAGAAACCGGCGCCGACAGACCGGGCCCGCGCGTCATTCTCTCACCCGCGCCCGCGTATTCCTTCACCCACCGACCAATGGGGCCCGCTTGTCGGTCATCCACGGCGCGCGCGCTTGGATACTTTGCCTCTGACCGGTGGGCTCCGCCCGTCAGCCTCCCTCACTCGCGCCCGCGATTTTCCCTCTCGCCGACATGTGGGTCCCACGTTGTCAGCTCGTTCTTCTCCCAGGTAACAGACCACGCGAACTCGCGCGCGCGGACTCCGTCCTCCGCACCTTCCGCCGTGAACCGCGGATCTCGGCCCCGCGCACGCTCGGGCTCTCCTCGCTCCTATAAACCGGCCGCGACCCCCCCCCCCCCTGCATCCACTGCATACCGAACTGCGCCCGCCATTGCCGCCTCGCGGCCGCCGCCGGCAAACCTCCTCTGTGCTTGCGCCCCGCCTCCGATTTGTGGTCGAGTAGCGTCGCCGGGACCCAGGGAAGCCGTTTGTGCATCGGTCGGGCAGGACCGAACATCGGGGCAGCTTCAATTGCTCACCGGAGCAAATGGTTCGCGGCGGTGCCGCCATGCGTCGTGGCCAGGGCATACGACTGCGCGATTCGCGGTATGGTCCTCTCCACGTCTTTCGCCTTGTACTGCTCGTAGCATAGCGCCCGTTGGATTGCGGATTAAGGCACCAGGTCGCCGACCGTGGCCTCGCCGACGGGCTGCGCCGCCGGGGATTATTGGCGCCGCCGCGTTGGTCAAGGGTAGGGGAGAGATACGTGCTCGCCGTTGGATCGAGCATCTTCGGTCGCGATTGAGCCTGATGCGTACCGCTTCGACCGGGGATCGCGCGCCGTCCGATCTCGATCGACCGGTAGTAAATCCGTATAGGTTATTTAAATCTGAGTCGTTGAAGTTCCATCGTGCGGCCTGTGATGCGTACCGGTTCGTTTAATTGGTGATCTAATCTGGGCGGTTGGCGTGCGATCGGACGGCCCAGATCATATCATACCCTTCGGCCGGGTCGTTTTTCATAAGAACCCCTGAACTATACAGAAAACAACCCGCCGTCCTGTGCGGGTGTAGCCTGAGTCTGGGGATTCTTTCGAGAAGGCCCCTGCACTTTTCTGTTATTGAGGCCCAGTCCAGAACATAGTAAAATCAGAGAAAATAGTTATTAAATAGATTTTTAATATGAAAATAATTGCTAAAACTTAGATAATTCATAGAAAATTCATTTTGGCTCCAAATTGGACCATTCCAGTTTCTAAAATTTTGTAAAAATATTCTTCATCATTTAGTACCTCTGTTTGGTCATGAATACAATTAGAAATTTAATCTCTCACTTAATTCATTTTAAGCACATAAAACCTTTGAAAATTCATAACTTAAAATATATAACTCCAAATTTAATGATTCTTTTTCCTGTGATCTTATTTTAATATGTAGATTATTAATATGTATTTTGCATATATGTTTGGTGTAATGTTAATTCTGCCTATACCATGTATGTTTGTATTGCTACGACTAGCAGTGAGGTCACGAGGATCTGAAGATCATCCTGGTACCTGGATCTCAAGGCCCAGGCAAGTTGTGCCCTTGATCACTTCTTTTCACCTACTCATGTTCTAATTAATCATAATGATCTGCATAGGTTAATTTTGATGGGACCCAATAGGATACCCCAGTTTGTCTATCTCTATACCTTGTTTACTACTGAACCTTCTGGGTAGTACTTGCTAGTGCTATATTTGGTTTTGGGTATAGAGACACACATTACTATTCATGATCATACTATTGTTATCAGTTGTTATTTATGGTTCATGTTAAGATCATTATGTTAATTGGAACATGGAGAACCACCCGGGAAAACAGTGCTACCATGAGGGTGGAATGGGACGCCCTTGGCTGATTAATTAGGAAAGCTAGTGGAAGACTACCTTACCCGAAAGGGGCAAGGGCAGTAGGGGAGAGGTCAGTGTAGGGAGGCCCTCGGGAGGATTTTGCTGCGATGGCGGTCCTGCAAGGGATTCCTGCACTGGATCTTCCTATAAACTGTAGCGGGTTTTCGGAAGCTAGTGGAACTTCGTAAAGGCCTCGTAGTGGATCCCTAGCCATTCACCTCGGAAGTGTCTAAGGGCCTTGCAAACCCTGGCGACATGGGATACACGACTTGTGGGTAAAGATGCGCAACCTCTGCAGAGTGTAAAACTGGTATACTAGCCGTGCTCACGGTCATGAGCAGCTCGGACCCTCACATGATTAATTTATGGAACTAAATTCAATTTGTCATATGCATTGCATTGCAGGTGGTGTTGTTACTTTTGTTCTATTACTTAATTGGGTTTGGTATTTACTTATACTTAGTAACTGCTAATAAAATTTTGACCAACTTTAAAAGCAATGCTCAGCTCTAACCATCTTCTTTGGTAAGCCTTACACTTCACGTGAGCTCCCACCTTTGGCGAGTTCATGCACATTATTCCCCACAACTTGTTGAGCGATGAACGTATGTGAGCTCACTCTTGCTGTCTCACATACACCACAGGTCAAGACCAGGTACTGCAGGATGATGCTCATGGAGGATGCTGCGATGAGTTCGTGAGAGGTCTAGGTCGTCGTCTCCCAGTCAACTTTGGGTTGCTGGACCGTTGTCTCCTTATAATGTAATTATTTATTTTGTATAGAACTCCTGTTTTATATAAAGTTGTGACATTCGATCCTGTGCCACTATACATCATATGTTTGAGACTTGGTCCCAGCATACCTGGTGTTTATGTTAACCCCGGGTTTTTGGATCCCTAAAATCCGGGTGTTACATTTTGGGAGCAAGTGCTACATTCTAGTAAAGAAAGGTAGAAATTCTAAGTTTGCTCCCAAAGCTGTAGAAGGGTTTTTATTAGGTTATGATTCAAATACAAAGGCGTATAGGGTCTTCAACAAATCATCGGGTTTGGTTGAAGTCTCTAGCGACGTTGTATTTGATGAGACTAATGGCTCTCCAAGAGAGCAAGTTGTTGATTGTGATGATGTAGATGAAGAAGATGTTCCGACGGCCGCTATACGAACCATGGCGATTGGAGACATTCGGCCACAGGAACAGGATGAACGAGATCAACCTTCTTCCTCAACGACGGTGCATCCCCCAACTCAAGACGATGAACAGGTTCATCAAAAGGAGGCGTGTGATCAAGGGGGAGCACAAGACGATCAAGTGATGGAGGAAGAAGCGCAACCGGCACCTCCAACCCAAGTTCGAGCGATGATTCAAAGGGATCATCCCGTCGACCAAATTTTGGGTGACATTAGCAAGGGAGTAACTACTCGATCTCGATTAGTTAATTTTTGTGAACATTACTCTTTTGTCTCCTCTATTGAGCCTTTCAGGGTAGAGGAGGCCTTGCTAGATCCGGACTGGGTGTTGGCCATGCAGGAGGAACTTAACAACTTCAAGCGCAATGAAGTTTGGACGCTGGTGCCTCGTCCCAAGCAAAATGTTGTGGGAACCAAGTGGGTGTTCCGCAACAAACAAGACGAGCACGGAGTGGTGACAAGGAACAAGGCTCGAGGCAAAAGGTTATGCCCAAGTCGCAGGTTTGGACTTTGAGGAGACTTTTGCTCCTGTGGCTAGGCTAGAGTCCATTCGTATCTTGCTAGCATATGCCGCTCACCATTCTTTCAGGTTGTACCAAATGGATGTGAAGAGCGCGTTCCTCAACGGGCCAATAAAGGAGGAGGTGTACGTGGAGCAACCCCCTGGCTTCGAGGATGAGCGGTACCCCGACCACGTGTGTAAGCTCTCTAAGGCGCTCTATGGACTTAAGCAAGCCCCAAGGGCATGGTATGAATGCCTTAGAGATTTTTTAATTGCTAATGCTTTCAAGGTTGGGAAAGCCGATCCAACTCTTTTCACTAAGACTTGTAATGGTGATTTGTTTGTATGCCAAATTTATGTCGATGACATAATATTTGGTTCTACTAATCAAAAGTCTTGTGAAGAGTTTAGCAGGGTGATGACGCAGAAATTCGAGATGTCGATGATGGGCGAGTTGAACTACTTCCTTGGGTTCCAAGTGAAGCAACTCAAGGACGGCACCTTCATCTCCCAAACGAAGTACACGCAAGATCTGCTGAAGCGGTTTGGGATGAAGGACGCCAAGCCCGCAAAGACTCCGATGGGAACCGACGGACACACCGACCTCAACAAAGGAGGTAAGTCCGTTGATCAAAAAGCATACCGGTCAATGATAGGGTCTTTACTTTATTTATGTGCTAGTAGACCGGATATTATGCTTAGCGTATGCATGTGTGCTAGATTTCAATCCGATCCTAAGGAGTGTCACTTGGTGGCGGTAAAGCGAATTCTTAGATATTTAGTCGCTACGCCTTGCTTCGGGATCTGGTATCCAAAGGGGTCTAACTTTGACTTAATTGGGTACTCAGATTCCGACTATGCTGGATGTAAGGTCGATAGGAAGAGTACATCGGGGACGTGCCAATTCTTAGGAAGGTCCCTGGTGTCATGGAACTCTAAGAAACAAACATCCGTTGCCCTATCCACCGCTGAGGCCGAGTACGTTGCCACAGGACAGTGTTGTGCGCAACTACTTTGGATGAGGCAAACCCTCCGGGACTTTGGCTACAATCTGAGCAAAGTCCCACTCCTATGTGACAATGAGAGTGCTATCCGAATAGCGGAAAATCCTGTTGAGCACAGCCGCACAAAGCACATTGACATCCGGCATCACTTTTTGAGAGACCACCAGCAAAAGGGAGATATCGAAGTGTTTTATGTTAGCACCGAGAACCAGCTAGCCGATATCTTTACCAAGCCTTTAGATGAGAAGACCTTTTGCAGGCTGCGTAGTGAGCTAAATGTCTTAGATTCGCGGAACTTGGATTGAATTGTAGCATACATGTATTTATGCCTTTGATCATGTTCATTCTGCATTTTGTTGCTTATTATGGTGCTCAAGTTGTACAAACACTCCCTGGACCTCACAAGTCCGTTGCAAAGTGATGCACATGTTTAGGGGGAGATGTGTTACAACTTGACCCTTTGAGACTAACCATATGTTGAGTTTGTCCGATTTAGTCTCAAAGGAGAATTGAAAGGGAAAAGGTGGACTTGGACCATGCAAGACTTCCACTGCACTCCTATAAGGGGTAACTTACTCCAAGTCCATCTCATTAACTCTTATTGCCATTTGCTCTTAAGTGGAGATTTTGGTGAGGCAATGGGATTAAAGGGCCAAAATTGATCCCGTTTTGGTGTTTGATGCCAAAGGGGGAGAAAATAAAGGCCAAAGCAATAAATGGATCAGCTACCACTTGAGAGATTTTGAAAATAGTAGAATAGAGTTTTTGGTTTGACAAAACTCTTAAGTTGTCTCTCTTGTCAAAAGTTGGCTTCTTGTGGGGAGAAGTATTGACTATGGGAAAAAGGGGGAGTTTTTGAAATCCTTGATCAATCTCTTTTTGAATGACTCTCTTTATGCTTAAACATGTGTGTTTAACTTAGAGATAGAGATTTGTGTTTGATTTGCAAAAACAAACCAAGTGGTGGCAAAGGATGATCCATATATGCCAAAATTGATTCAAAATAAATTTAAGTGTTATTTGAATTGAGTTTGCACTTGTTCTAGTGGCTTTATGTTGTGTTGGCATAAATCACCAAAAAGGGGGAGATTGAAAGGGAAATGTGCCCTTGGGCCATTTCTAAGTATTTTGGTGATTGAGTGCCAACACATGTGCTTAATTGTGAATTTATGTACATGGATGAACAAGGTACAAATCATGAGATAAAGGTATGTTTCTAAGCCTTAGTACATTTGTTTTGTGGACTAACATATTTGTCTAAGTGTTAGAAACAGAAAGAAGAAAAAGAGAAAAGGGGAGAGAAAGACTTGGCTGTGTGCAGCCAAGGCTCAGCTCGGTCTGGAGCACCGGACTGTCCGGTGTGCGAACTGGCCGCTCTCGGGAATTCGCCGATGGCGTACGGCTAAAATTCACCGGACTGTCCGGTGTGCACCGGACTGTCCGGTGAGCCAACGGTCGGCCAGGGCCAACGGTCGGCCGCGCAATCGGCGCGGGACACGTGGCCGAGCCAACGGTCGGAAGACGGCACCGGACTGTCCGGTGTGCACCGGACATGTCCGGTGCGCCAACGGCTCGCAGATCTCCAACGGGCTGCAACGGTCGGCAGCGCCAGAAAAGGAAACAAATCGGGCACCGGACAGTGTCCGGTGTGCACCGGACTGTCCGGTGCCCCCGACGACAGAAGGCAAGGATGGCCTTCCGGATTTGCTCTCAACGGCTCCTAGCTGCCTTGGGGCTATAAAAGGAGCCCCTAGGCGCATAGAGGAGATATACAAGCAACTCTTGAGCATTCTTGATCATCCACACAAGTTCTTTGCGCATTCGTTTGTGATTCTAAGTGATTCGAGCTCTGTTCTAGTGTGAACTCTGAGATAGTCATTCGAGCTCGAGTCTTGGCCGTGTGTGTGCGCTTTTGTTGTGGATTTGTGTGTGTTGCTTCCCTCCCTTACTCTGTGCTTTCTTTGTGATCATATACTTGTAAGGGCAAGAGACTCCAATTTGTGGAGATTCCTTGCAAACGGGATAGTGAAAGGAACAACAAAACAACGTGGTATTCAAGTGGGTCTTTGGACCGCTTGAGAGGGGTTGATTGCAACCCTCGTCCGTTGGGACGCCACAACGTGGAAGTAGGCAAGCATTGGCTTGGCCGAACCACGGGATAAACCACCGTGTCACCTCTGTCTTGATCTCTTGTGGTATTGTGTTTTGTTGAGACTTCACCTTAGCCACTTGGCAATAATCGTGCTAACACATAACAAGTTTTTGTGGCTTAAGTTTGAAGTTTTTACAGGATCACCTATTCACCCCCCCCCTCTAGGTGCTCTCAGGTTTCTAGGAAGAGCAATGCAGGAATCCCCGTCTGACCGCCATCGCAGCAAAATCAACCCGGGAACCTCCCTACATGCCTACTCCCCTAATTCCCTTGCCCCTATCGGGTAAGGTAGTCCTCCAATAGCTTTCCTAGTTAGTCAGCCAAGGGTGTCCTATTCCACCCTTGTGGTGGCACGTGTTTCTCAAGTTAAGCTCCATGTTCCAATTTAAAATAATGATCTTGACATGAACAATAAATAAAATAACAGTATAATTGGAACATGAACATAATGTAATATTAAACCCAAAACCATATAGAGCAATAACAAAACTACCCAAATGATTCAGGGGTGAACAAGGTAAAAATATAACCAGACTAGGGTGACCTATTGGGTCCCATCAAAATTAAACCTATGCATGAATATATAATTATAAAGAACATTATTGGGTAATAAAAGTAGCCAAGGGCACAACTTGCCTTCAATGAGCTCCTGCTCAGCAACTTCTACCTACTGAACACCGGAATCCTCTGCCACGGGCTCTTCTACTCGCCACAACACAAACAAGCATAGTACAAAGGAGAAATTAACATCATACCAAACATGTATACAAAATACATATTATTAATCTACACATTAAAATGAGAATATAGGAAAAAGAATCACTAAATTCAGAGTTATGGATTTGAAGTTATGAATTTCCAAAGGTTTTATGTGTTTGGTGCAAGATTAATTAAGAGATCAATTTTAATATAGTTTTCATGTTAAAACATTATTACTGAGTTATAGACTACATTAATACAAAATTATAGAAACTAGAATGGATCAATTTGGACTAAATATGAATTTTCTAGGGATTAAATAAGTTCTAACAATTATTTTTACATTAAAAATCACTTTCTATTTACTTTTCCTTGATTTTCTAACCCCCTGGACTGTGCGCATAATAACAAGAGAGCACAGGGACTAACTCGCAAGTTTCCTAAGACTCAGTGAACACCCGCACTGGACTGCGGGTCATTTTCCTTAAAACACAGGGGCTCTTAAGTGAAACGTTCGGTCGAAAGGGTATCGCCCAATTTGAGTCGTTTAGTCTGAGATGATCGGCCCGGATCAGAAACGACCGCGTCACAATCCCGCCTTTTCCCCCGATCGCCAGATCCCGTATCAACGGCTGGGAAACGGCCACGCACCAACTAAACCAGGACCGCACATCAGCAGATCGATGTCCCAGATTACATATCGGGGAGGGTATGCTATGAACTAATCTTAATCGTTGCCCCTGGATCCGACGGTCACTACGTCACGACTGCCACAGTGGCACAGATCCAATCTCAGCCTCACATCTCCAATTCAACGGTTCACACCATCTCCCCCATCTCTCCGCCGACAACAGCGGCGCAACCCAAGAACCACGACGGTCCATCGCTGGAGAAAGGTAATCCGACACCAGAACGTGTGATCCCAACCCCGGATAGGTGCTACATCGAGCTGGCAACAAATAAAAACTATTTGGAGGTCGTACCAGCGAATCGGTCGATGGTAGGAAGCTCCCCGCCATGTATGGCGGCACGGCGGTGAAGTACTTGCCGCGACGATCAATTCCCCCGCTTCTTTGTCACCCCACGTCGATCCCCTCGTTTCCTAGAGTTACCCGATGAATCCCGGAGGCAATCCACGCCAAGATGTCGCGGCACCACCCTTCTTCACCTGCTATGGTCCTGGTCGATCATGGCGGCGCTTTCCTCACACTCGGAGGTGTCACGGGGGTGGTCTGGGCGAAGGAGGGGGCAGAGGAGACGGGTTGTCACACCCGGATTTAAAGGATAAAGCTGGGTGCATCTCATATGTGCGCCAGAGAAGAACAACACATATAATAACAAAATGTATAGAGATAAATGTCATAAATGTACTTTTTACATAGCGAAAGTCTTACAAAATAAACGACAAGATAAAGCAAACTAAATATTATTTCTCTGGCGCCATAAAGCTGACTGGGAGACGCCATCTAGATCAAGTGGTAAGCTTCAGTGTTAGGCGGCTCGTCTTCGACCACCTGTTTTTCTCCTGTGGGGGGGTGTGAAACAGCAAGGTGAGCTCACATATGTTTATCGCTCAACAAGTTGTGGGGAATAATGTGCATGAACTCACCAAGGATGGGAGTTCATGTGAAGTGTAAGGCTGATCAATAAAATAAAGGTTGAAGCTGAGCATTGCTTTTATAAGTTGGTCAAAATTTTGTTAACAGTTACTAAATGTAAGTAAATACCAAACCTTAGTAATAATAAATAAAAGTAATAATAAAATATTCTCAATACAATGCAAATGACAAATTGAATTTAATTCCATAAATTAATCATGTGAGTGTCCGAGCTGCTCATGACCGTGAGCACGGCTAGTATACCAGTTTTATACTATGCAGAGGTTGCGCATCATTACCCACAAGTTGTGTTACCCATTTTCCACAGAGTTGATTAGACCCCATACACCTCTACCAAGGAAGTAAGGCAGGGTTCCACTACGAGACCTTTACAAAGTTCCACTAGCTTCAGAAAACCCGCTACAGTTTATAGGAAGCTCCAATGCACGGATCCCTCGCCTGACCGCCATCGCAGCAAAATCAACCCAAGGACCTTCCTACACTGACCACTCCCCTACTGCCCTTGCCCCTATCGGGTAAGGTAGTCCTCCACTAGCTTTCCTAGTTAGTCAGCCAAGGGGTCCCATTCCACCCTTGTGGTAGCACTGTTTTCTCGGGTGGTTCTTCATGTTCCAATTAACGTAATGATCTTATCATGAACATTAATTAATAAACTGATAATTAAAAATGTGAACATGAGTAATGTATATCTCCATACCCCAAAACCACAATAAGCAATAGCATATACTACCCAAAAATTTAGTGGTAAAATAAGGTATAAAGATAACCAAACTAGGGTAACCTATTAGGTCCCATCAAAAATAACCTATGCAGATCATTATGATTAATAAGAACATGACTGGGTAAAAAGAAGTAATCAAGGGCACAACTTGCGTTCAACGAGCCCCTGCTCAGCAGTCTCCACCTGCTGAACCCCTGGATATTACTAAGTGATAAAAAATATTAAAACAAAATTAATGCCACTAGAATAAATTAATTTGGAGTAAAAATGAATTTAATATGAATTATACAAGTTTCTGGAATTATTTTTGTATTAAAAATCAATTTCCAGAATTAATTCTCTATTTTCATTACTCTCTGGATTGGGCGCCAATTTCTGAGAAGTGCAGGGGCTAGCTGGTAAGTTATCCTAGACTCAGTGAACAACCCGAGTGGACCGCGGGTTGGTTTTCTAAAAACCGAAGGGCTCTTCTGCAAAACGTGCACGGTGAAGGGGTATCCGAAGCTGTTAGCCACCCAGATTAGATCCTACGGCTAGGATTTCATGCTGAATCGGTATGAAGCCCCATCGATCAGATCAAAGATCGACGATCAGGATTAAAATGACGAAGGGGTATCCTCCAGTCCAATCTAAGCCGTCAAAACTCAAATCTACGGCCCAGATCAAACCGCATGGTGGGGATCGCTCGGTTCAAATCCGACTGTCCAAGCAGATCCAGCGCTCGCGGTCATTCAATACCTAAGATCTAATCTCGACCACCTGTTTTAATCCAACGGATGAGCGCCCCCTCACCCAAGATCTAATCCTAGACGCTCGAAATCGATCCAACGGTTGGCTATTGTTCTCCCCACAGCCAACCGGACCCGGCGGCGCGATGGCCATCCGCGGTGGCGCCATCGCCGGTGAGCTCCGATCCTGCAACCCGCGCATCGAACATGGATTCCAACGGTGCTACGCGTAGTGAAGACTAAGGTGAGTACATGGGGCAGGTTCATACCAGAGTTGGCGATGCGTAGGAACCTGCCCACGGTGGTTCCAGCACCCGCAATGGCGGTGGAACGTCATCGAGGAATTGGTGACACTCTATTGGATTATTTTGCCAGAGAGTGCCACAATTCGCTTCGGTAGTTACCCACGATCACCTCGGGCACTTTACTAGGTCGTCCACCCCCGTGGTAGGGATATAGCCGATGACAGATTCCTATTCTCATGGTGATGGTGGAGGTCGGGCCTGGGTGTGGGTCGCTGCGTGCTGGCGAAGGAAAAGGGGAGAGAAGGCTTCGGCTCCAACCTTTTATGGCCGCTCGAGGTCGGTTCATGGGTGGCCTTAACAGATTTCTGAGAAGCGTGCCATGGTGGCGCACCCCCGATATGCGCGGTGAAGGAAGAGAAGGGATCTGACGACCCGGGCCCACCTGCAGTGGCAGGTAACGGCTTTGCCTATGGATGCCTGGACGCCGTCTGGGATGGCCCACTAGCCAGTGAAAGGAGGTCACACGCGTGCGCAGAGAGACTATCAGGCCCCCCAGGTGTCGACGCCAATCTGAAGCTGGCCGCGCGAAGGGGAAACCGGCTGGGCCGATTAGGGTGGCTACCGGCCCATTTAGCTTAGAAACCTTTTTCTTTTTCCCTATTTCATTTCCTTTTCATTTTTAAATTCCAAATTTTGAATTCAAATCTTTGTTGCAAATTTGCTCCTTGATTAAATATTCAAATTACACATACTAATATGGTGATAAATTTACTTATATGTTTATTTTATACTATGTAGTATTTTTCTCCTATAAATCAATATTAAAGTTAGGGCTAATCTCAAATTCCTAAATTGTACTTCTTGGGTTAAATCTAAATTCTCAAAACATTATCATATTTTGTTGGTGTCATTATCATTATTATTCAATGCACAAACAAAACTCCAATATGATGCATGGCTTATTTGTGTTTTACTAAAGAATTATTCAGTTTTAAAAATGATTAGTCAGATGTCTCAAAGGTAGATGGCAATCCACACAAGAAGATCAACTCTTTGATAAGTCTTATAATATGGGTATTACACGGGTTCCTAGGTCTTATGGCCGGGTCACGAACGTGGGGGAGGGAAGAGTTTGTGGCCCGCGATTTCTCCGGGGAAAAACGTCACGCAATCCATGCAATTGGTTGACGTGCGGACGGTGATGACCAGTGGGGTCGGCGTGACAGTCACCAGAGAGATGCGCACTGAGTCCTAGCGGCTGACGGGAGGGGCCCACGTAGCAGAGGGCGGTAGCGCGCGCAGTGGAAAAGATCGGGCCACGCGAGCGAGTGGGCGAAGTGGGCCAAAATGGTTTCCTCCAGCCCAAGAAGCCAATTCCTTCCTTTTTTTCTTTTAGAATTTCTGATTTCTTTTCCTTTTATTTTCTTGAGTTCAAATTTAAATTTGAATTTCGTCATGAGTCTCACATTTGAGCTAAGTATCCAAATTCAAATCCCAGTATATGGAGAATGTATATTTGTTTATTTTCACATTGTCTCTAGGGTTTTCTTTCCTTCTCACTTCCTTCTAATTCATTTTCTAAATTTGCAAATTAGATTAAAACTCATTCTCTTCATTAATGTATTTTTATTATCATTACCATTAAATGCACAAATACACAAACTCCAACATGATGCATACATTATTTAGATGTCATTTGTTTAATTATTCCTTCTTAAATACCGTTATTCTCATGTTATAATGAATAGATGATACACAAATAAGGAGATCAACAATATTTTCATTATATGCACTTTGGGTATTAGAAATCCTACCCCCCTTAGGCCTAGTTTGGGTACTCTAGTATTGAAGTGGTTTGGAGGGATTGGAGAGTGTATAAATCCCCAATAGATCAAAAACTCCCACAATACATCTCAATCCACTCTAATCCCTTTCATTACTAGAGTACCCAAACTAGCCCTTAACAAGAATCTCATCCTCGAGATTTAGGAAGGACCAGGGAAAAGATGGGGAAATTCTATCCGAAGCTCTTCTTCTCTCTCTCAAGTAGCTTCATCTTCTCAATGGTGACTCCATTGTACTTTGCACATTTTTATCACTTTATTTCTTGTAACTCGAGTCAAAGTATTAAGAATCTTGATAGGATATTCCGTATAAGTCAAATCACCCTAAACACTGAGTTCGTCTGTTGGTAGCTGTTCCTCAAGGACATGGAGACACTTCTTAAGTTGAGACACGTGGAATACATTGTGCACATCAGATAGATGATCAGGTTGTTCGAGTTGATAGGCCATCTCCCCAACTCGACTAAAGATTCTGAAGGGTCCAATAAAGCGAGGGGATAATTTGCCTTTAACTTTGAATCTCCTCATTCCACGAAGTGGTGACACCTTGAGGTACACATGATCACCTTCCTCAAACTCCAGTGGTCTTCTTCGATTGTCAGCATAGCTCTTTTGCCTGGTCTGTGCTACCCTCAAGTTCTCCCAGATTATACGAACTTGTTCTTCTGCCTCTTGAATAATTTCAGGCCCAAAAAACTGTCTTTCTCCAGTCTGATCCCAATATAGAGGAGTCATGCACTTCCTGCCATATAAAGCTTCAAATGGTGACATCTTCAGACTGGCCTGGTAACTATTATTATAAGAGAACTCAGCATATGGTAGACTCTTATCCCAACTGCCTCCATGTTGAAGGGCACAAGCTCTCAACATATCCTCAAGTACTTGATTGGTTTTTTCAGTCTGGCCTACAGTTTGAGGGTGATAGGCCGAACTAAAACTCAACTTCGTATCCATATTCTCATGAAAGCTATTCCAAAATCTTGAGATAAACTGTGAGCCTCTATCAGAAACGGTCTTCTTCGATACTCCGTGTAAACATGTAACACCTGGTTTTAAAGGGACAAAGCCAGGTGCATCTCATACATGCGCCAAAGAAGACGACATATATAATAACAGAGTGTATAGAGATAAATGTCACAATATAATCAGAGTACTTAATACATAGCGGAAGTCTTACAAAATAAAAGAAAATATAAAAGGATCTAAAATCCATCCTTGGCGCCAGAAAGTCAACTGGGAGACGCCACTTAGATCGAATCGAACTCCTCGTTGTGTGGCTCCTCCTGAACCACCTGTTCTTCTCCTATGGGGGGGTGAGACAGTAAGGGTGAGCTCACACATGTTCATCGCTCAACAAGTTGTGGGGAATAATGTGCATGAACTCAACAAAGGCGGGAGTTCATGTGATGTGTAAGGCTGAGCATTGCTTTTAATAAGTTGGTCAAATTTTATTAGCAGTTACTAAATGTAAGTAAATACCAAACCATAATAAATAATAGAACAAATTAATAACAAATCCCATGCAATGCATATGACGAATTGAATTTAAGTTCCATAGATTAATCATGCGAGAGTCCTGAACTGCTCTTGACCGTGAGCTCGGCTAGTATACCAGTTTTACACTCTGCAGAGGTTGTACCCTTTACCCACAAGTCGTGTATCCCATGTCGCCAGGGTTTGCAAGGCCCTTAGACACTACCGAGGTGAATGGCTAGGGATCCACTATGAGGCCTTTACAAAGTTTCACTAGCTTCCGAAAACCCGCTACAGTTTATGGGAAGAGCACTTGCAAGAATCCCCCGTCTGACCGCCATCGCAGCAAAATCAACCCGAGAACCTCCTTGCATGCAACTCCCCTGCTGCCCTTGCCCCTTTCGGGTAAGGTAGTCTTCCACTAGCTTTCCTAATTAGTTAGCCAAGGGGTCCCATTCCTCCCTTGTGGTGGCACGTGTTTCTCAAGTTAAGCTCCATGTTCCAATTAACAATAATATAATGATCTTGACATGAACATAAATAAAATAACATAATAATTGGAACATAGATATAATAAAATATTAATTAACCCAAAACCACGTAAAGCAATAGCATAACTACCCAAATGATTCAGGGGTAAACAAGGTAAAAAGGATAACAGACTAGGGTGACCTATTGGGTCCCATCAAAATTAAACCTATGCATTGAATACTGATAATAAAGAACATTATTGGGTAACAAAAGTGGATCAAGGGCACAACTTGCCTGGCACTTGAGATTCCAGTTACCAGGATGATTCTTCAGATCCTCGTAACCTCGCGCTAGTCGTAGCAATACAAACAGACATGGTATAGAGAAAATTAACATCACACCAAACATAAGAACATACTGCATAATAATGATCTACGCGTCGCTATGAGATCATGGGATCGAGAACTACTAAGATCGGAGTTACGGTTACTGAGTTGTGATTTATAAAAGATCTATGTGATTTAAAATATTAAACTATATTATAAATTGCTTAGTATAAATCATAGGAGAGGTTATACTATAAATAATTATCTCAAATTTGATTAAAGATCATCTAAACAAATTATAACCATAAGATCATAATACTATATTAATATTAAAATAAGCTAATCCAGAAAAACATAGATTAGTCAAATTAGTTACCTAATATAAAAGTATGGGGTATCATATAATCTATGTTTCTACTGTGTAGTAAATATTTATACAAAATTAACGCAACTTCAATGGATCAAATCAGAGTTACGGATTGTGGGGTATGAATTTCTGAAGGTTTTATGTGCCTGGCATAAGATTAATCAAGAAATAAATTTTATTACTGTTTTCATGACAAAACAAAGACACTAAGTATTAAACAATATTAATACAAAATTATAGGAGCTGGAATGGATCAATTTGGACTTCAAATGATTTTTCTAAGGATTAAATAAGTTTCTATAATTAATTTTGTATTGCAAATCATTTCTAAAATGAATTTATCTGTCTCTAGTCCGCGCACACTAATAAACGAAAATCCAGGGGCCTCAGCGCAAGTGTTCCCAAGATTCAGAGCGCCAAGCGCTTACTGGATTCTACAGGGGCTCTTTTACAAAATCAATCGACGAAGGGGTATCGGAGATCCAGGGCCGTCCGATCAAGAGCTAATGGCACGGATTAAATCCACAGTCCTGCGAACCGGTATGCTATGTTGTCTCTCAGATCTAGATCCGATGATCTAGCGCGTTATGAGCCCTAAATTCAGACGCGACCGCCCGATTGAAATCCTAGGGCGCAAATTCACCCGATCAAGGGGGTACGCACGGATCTAATCGTAGCCGTCCATCAAAGATCGAACAGCTCTAGTTCGTCCTCTACCTCCCTTCTCGCTGGACGGCGGTGCGAGCCCAATCCGCAGCGGATGCCATGGCCAGGAATCCCATATGGCCCCCACGGTGCATGACTAGCTACGTGATATGACCGGTGCTAATCAAAGCTGAGACAATGGCGGTTCCAAAGAGGGAATTCTCACCTACGACAATGACGACATGGAGCCCAGTCACGACAGGGAGCGGCTTTGCGGTGGAGATGGACACTGGTGCGCAATTAGCCGCATACGAGGCGACGACAAGATCCCGCGGTACTCAAATCGACCCCAATAACCCCCGGCGACGGCCCACAGCGCTTCAATGGAGCTGATTTACCAAAGACCCGAGGAAAGACTGGCGGCGGACTCACGCTATACTTCTCTGGTGGCGGTGATTTTTGTTCCGGGGAGAAAGAGTCTGTGCGAGAGGGTAGCGGAGGGAACGAACAGGTCACGAGAGCTCCCCCTTTATCTCCCGAGGTCCCAGTTCAGAGAGAGGCGAAAAGGTCGCCCACGACCCAGCTATGGCAGCGACCTCAGCGCACGTCGTTACGAAGGAGAAGAAAGTGCCCTAATATGCGGGGCCCGCTTTCCAGTGAACATGGCACGCGCAAGGCTCAGTCACCGACAGGTGGGTTCCACCAAGCAGTGAGCCCGTGAAAGCATAACGCGGGCGCGTGTGTGTGCCGACCTAGCGGACCCATGTGTAAGTGGCGGAGTTGATTTCGCGCGCGGGTGGCCAGCGATGGGCCAGCGGGTGAAGGGGGAAGTTGGGCCGTGCACTGGAGTGGTGATGATGGGCCTAATTTGGGGTTGGCGGCCTAATGCACCGTTTTCTCTTTTTCTTTTATATCCTCTTTTCTTTTCCTTTTAAATTTTCAAATTCATAAATTTAAATTCCATTCTAATTCAAACTTCGTGATAAACTTACCTTAACTTTAAATATCCAACTCAAACATGGCATGGGGTCATCTTATCTATTTAAATATTTATTTTGTGATTATTAGTGCCTCTCTTTTCTCCAATTTCTAGGATTCCAATTTGAGTCCTAAACTCCAATTCAAATTCAAACTTGTGGTAAACCCACACTTAGATTATATTGTGTATTTAAAGGTACCAATGTGCATTTTTCTGTATATTTTATATCTTTTCTCCCTTTTCTTGATTATTTACTTAAAACATTCGAGATGTTCTTGAATTCTCAAATGAGTTCATTTGTGTCAATATGAATATTGTTATTATCAAATGCCCATACAAGTAAATTCTAACATAATGCAATAGATATATGTTTATTTTAATTATTCTATTTATTTGGTGGATGCTTGAAATATGAACCACACTTATATTATTTTCTTTCTTTTTAGAAAGATAGTATTTTGAATGTGGGATAAGAATTAAAAGTTACTTCCAAATTACATATTCATGTAAATAAAAGCTTATGGTGCATCATTTAATGTAATGCATAATCATTTAGTTGAATTACAAACTTTTCTATTACTTCTTTTCTAATATAATTCTTGGTTTTCAAAATTCTGTCCTCAATTCTCAATACTCAATTATAATTTGAGATATCTGAATTTTATATTTTATTTCTTCACATTTTTATTTTATTACTTTTTTTCTTATACAGATTTTGGGCCTTACAAATCCTACCCCCTTAATAGAAATATCGTCCTCGAGATTTGTAAGGAAAGGGTGTATACTCATATTGTTTCAACACATATGCACAAACAAAAATCTCGGCATGATGCATAATTTATTAGAAACACATGGTGTCAATTAGACCTTATTATTCCTCCTAAAACAGTATCATATCATCTACTAACTAAAATAACATTTAGATCTTACAAATAGTAGTAATTTATATATATGTTTATGTAGCTTGGTGGAGCTGGTGGTGGTGGTGGAGGTTGTTGTTGCCGTTGTCTTTCCAACTGTGCTTGTCTTATTTATCGACGTATCTCCAGCCGGTCCTGGCGTATTTCCTTGCGTTCTTGTCTTATCTGATTTTGCAGTTCGGTAACCATGTTTGCCATTTGTTGTATTACCATCATTTGGCTGGCAACCACTTGATCGATTCCAACCGGTGGAGGATTTGGAGGATTCTTTTATGTTTGCTGTTACGTGATAATCTTCCCTTCCTGGTATTGACAATGAAAGTTAGAAGCATATGGGAATATAGGTTTGCAAGGAAAGGTATTTGGTAAGCAGAATGAATAGGCCAGTAGTTGGTCATGATCTGAAGATTCTTTAGCAGTACTTAATCTTTGTTTTATGACCAGATTGGGGTACTAGTCATATAAGGTGAATATCCAAAGGTATGATATAATCTATCATAATGAGATATAGATGGGTGAGGTAGACTACATGATGTAGGTCAAAAGTTTATTTGATGTTAGGTGGGGATGGATAGATTATACCATTCATCATGACTCTATGGGTAGGGTTAGCTCATGATTGAGTTGATCTAATGTGCTAAGTTAACACCTGGCTAGAAGGGTCCAAGTACCACTAATCTATTTAAGCAGACTACATTGGATTCGATCACACTAGATTCCATAATCCTATTTAAGAATACCATTTAGGTAAGCATAACAAGCTGACTTTATCTTTATGAAATTCTAGTATTTTTTTATACACTTGAAATTCTTTTTTTATGCCAATAGTAGGTGTGGTATAGAAACAAGAGTACATCATGTTTTAGCTATTTGGTGAGTGTAGAGAAGATTTGGGGGGAAGAAAGTTAAGTAAGGGAAACTTTTATTCCGGATGGTGGATCTTGATTCGTCTGGAGATTTGTTTCTACTCATCTCGTTCATTGTCAAACTTAACCTTCTTCTTGATTTAGAGACCATCAGTCGTAGTGTTAGATGCCATTATCTGACTTGGGATAATAGTTTTGAGTATATGGGGTAGGTGGATTGAATAGAATTTTACTTCGCTTGTAAGATAAATGGGTTGGACAACCTATAGCATAGGCTAGGTCGTGGTTTCACGGATGAGTTGGTCTAAGACACCCGTTTAGATTTAAAACCCATTAATAGGAATATGGTTTAGTTAATACTTGTAACATAGATTAGACCATATTAGATTGGGTAGGGTCTAGATTAGATTGGATATAACTGGATTAAACTTAGTTTAAGTTAGATCTACTAGGGTAGAATATGTATTATTAGTTTGTGTTAGAATCCTTTGAGATAGGATGAATTATATAGTGTAGGTTGGTCAGAATCTCTGTCAGGTTAAACAGAGGGGTTATGCAACTATCTGATGGTTAAGGTAGTTGCATATGGCCAGGTTGGACTAAGACTCTAATTTAGATTAAAACATACTTATAAGAGTAGGATCCAATCTTATTTTACCAGTATTATCTAACATGTTTGTCCATTAGGTTAGATCTGATCATATTAGATGGGGTCAGAATTAAATCGGTGTAATTAGATTAGACTAGATAGGATCTACTTAATTTATTTTGGAATAGATCATGTGTGTTACACTATTGTGAGATAAGCAAAGTGGTGGTGATAAGTATGCTTATTAGGACAAGATGAATCTCTAAGAATAAGATAGAATCTTTTGAGATTAGTTGGATTTATTAGGATAAGATAAAATCTTTTCAAGATAAGATGAATCTATTAAGGTAAGAAAGAATCTTTTAAGATAAGATGGATCTATTAAGATAAGAGAGAGTTTTTTAAGATAAGAGGGATCTATATGAAATAGATACACTTTAACAAAGGATAATCTAAGTTGTTTAGTTATCTTATGAATTCTATTTAGGCCTATATGTATAAGCAGATGTAATTGTGGATATTACTCCACAACTCATCACACCCAATCAAAGATCCAAATCAAACAAGCATCATAAGGACAAACATTCAAGCGTATAGATACCTATAAATATAGTTTTGTTTTTTTGGTCCTAAGAGTAGGTCTCCTATTCCTAAAGGTCACTTTAGGCACATGATTTCAAAGTTTTAAATCCACATTTGTCTTTAGAAAGAAAAGATAAGAATAATCAGAGTAAAGCGGAAATAGATGAGAAAAGGTTAAGAAAAGTTTAGAAAGAATCAGAGTAAGGTGAGTAGGTAAGGGTTTGTCCATTTCTATCTAGGTTTCGTCCTACAGTCAACATTCCTCTGATACCACTTCTGTAACACCTGATTTTAAAGGGACAAAGCCGGGTGCATCTCATACATGCGCCAAAGAAGACGACATATATAATAACAGAGTGTATAGAGATAAATGTCACAATATAATCAGAGTACTTAATACATAGCGAAAGTCTTACAAAATAAAAGAAAATATAAAAGGATCTAAAATCCATCCTTGGCGCCAGAAAGTCAACTGGGAGACGCCACCTAGATCGAATCGAACTCCTCGTTGTGTGGCTCCTCCTGAACCACCTGTTCTTCTCCTGTGGGGGGTGTGAGACAACAAGGGTGAGCTCACATATGTTCATCGCTCAACAAGTTGTGGGGAATAATGTGCATGAACTCACCAAAGGTAGGAGTTCATGTGATGTGTAAGGCTGATCAACAATAGGGGTTAAAGTTGAGCATTGCTTTTAATAAGTTAGTCAAATTTTATTAACAGTTACTAAATGTAAGTAAATACCAAACCATAATAAATAATAGAACAAATTAATAACAAATCCCATGCAATGCATATGACGATATGAATTTCAGTTTCATAGATTAATCATGCGAGAGTCCTGAGCTGCTCTTGACCGTGAGCTCGGCTAGTATACCAGTTTTACACTCTGCAGAGGTTGTACCCTTTACCCACAAGTCGTGTATCCCATGTCGCCAGGGTTTGCAAGGAACTTAGACACTGCCGAGGTGAATGGCTAGGGGTCCACTACGAGGCCTTTACAAAGTTCCACTAGCTTCCAAAAACCCGCTACAGTTTATGGGAAGAGCACTTCCAAGAATCCCCGTCTGACTGCCATCACAGCAAAATCAACCCGAGAACCTCCTTGCATGCAACTCCCCTACTGCCCTTGCCCCTTTCAGGTAAGGTAGTCTTCCACTAGCTTTCTTAATTAGTTAGCCAAGGGGTCCCATTCCTCCCTTGTGGTGGCACGTGTTTCTCAAGTTAAGCTCCATGTTCCAATTAACAATAATATAATGATCTTAACATGAACATAAATAAAATAACATAATAATTAGAACATGGATATAATAAAATATTAACCCAAAACCACGTAAAGCAATAGTATAACTACTCAAATGATTCAGGGGTAAACAAGGTAAAAAGGATAACAGACTAGGGTGACCTATTGGATCCCATCAAAATTAAACCTATGCATTGAATAGTGATAATAAAGAACATTATTGGGTAACAAAAGTGGATCAAGGGCACAACTTGCCTGGCACTTGAGATTCCAGTTACCAGGACGATTCTTCAGGTCCTCATAACCTCGCGCTAGTCGTAGCAATACAAACAGACATGGTATAGACAAAATTAACATCACACCAAACATAAGAACATACTGCATAATAATGATCTATGCGTCGCTACGAGATCGTGGGATCGAGAACTACTAAGATCGGAGTTACGGTTACTGAGTTGTGATTTATAAAAGATCTATGTGATTTAAAATATTAAACTATATTATAAATTGGTTAGTATAAATCATAGGAGAGGTTATACTATAAATAATTATCTCAAATTTGATTAAAGGTCATCTAACCAAATTATAACCATAAGATCATAATACTATATTAATATTAAAATAAGCTAATCTTGAAAAACATAGATTAGTCAAATTAGTTACCTAATATAAAAGTATGGTGTATCATATAATCAATGTTTCTACTGTGTAGTAAATATTTATACGAAATTAACACAACTTGAACGGATCAAATCGGAGTTACGGATTGTGGGGTATGAATTTCTGAAGGTTTTATGTGCCTGGCATAAGATTAATTAAGAAATAAATTTTATTACTGTTTTCATGACAAAACAAAGACACTAAGTATTAAACAATATTAATACAAAATTATAGGATCTGGAATGGGTCAATTTGGACTTCAAATGATTTTTCTAAGGATTAAATAAGTTTCTGTGATTAATTTTGTATTGCAAATCATTTCTGAAATAAATTTATCTGTCTCTGGTCCGCGCAGACTAATAAACGGAAATCCAGGGGCCTCAACGCAAGTGTTCCCAAGACTTAGAGCGCCAGGCGCTGTACGACGGGTTAATTACTGGATTCTACAGGGGCTCTTTTACAAAATCAATCGGCGAAGGGGTATTGGAGATCTAGGGCCATCCGATCAAGAGCTAATGGCACGGATTAAATCCGCAGTCCTGTGAACCAGTATGCTATGTCGTCTCTCAGATCCAGATCCGACGGTCTAGCGCGTTATGAGCCCTAAATTCAGACGTGACTGCCCGATTAAAATCCTAGGGCGCAAATTCACCCGATCAAGGGGGTACGCACGGATCTAATCGTAGCCGTCCATCAAAGATCGAACAGTTCTGGTTCGTCCTCTACCTCTCTCCTCGCAAGACGGCGGCGCGAGCCCAATCCACGGCGAACACCATGGCCAGGAATCCCATATGGCCCCCATGATGCATGACTACGTGATATGACCAGTGCTAATCGAAGCTGAGACAATGGCGATTCCAGAGAGGGAATTCTCAGTTGCGACGATGACGACATGGAGACCGGTCACGACAGGGAGCGGCTTTGCGGCGGATATGGACACTGGAGTGCAATTAGCCGCTTACGATACGAGGCGACGACAAGATCCCGCGGTACTCAAATCGACCCCGATAACCCCCGGCGACGGCCCACAGCGCTTCAATGGAGCTGATTCGTCGAGGACCCAAGGAGAGACTGGCGGCGGACTCACGCTATACTTCTCTGGTGGCGGCGGATTTTGTTCTGGGGAGAAAGAGTCTGCGCGAGAGGGTAGCGGAGGGAACGAACAAGTCACGGGAGCTCCCCCTTTATCTCCTGAGGTCCCGGTTCGGAGAGAGGGGAAAAGGTCGCCCATGACCCGGCTTTGGCAGCGACCTCAGCGCACGTCGTTGCGAAGGAGAAGAAAGTGCCCTGATATGCGGGGCCCGCTTTCCAGTGAACATGGCATGCGCGCAAGGCTCAGTCACCGACAGGTGGGTTCCACCAAGCAGTGAGCCCGTGAAAGCATAACACGGGCTCGTGTGTGTGCCGACCAAGCGGACCCACTTGTAAGTGGCGGAGTTGATTTCGCGTGCGGGTGGCTAGCGATGGGCCAGCGGGTGAAGGGGGAAGTTGGGCCGTGCGCTGGAGTGGTGATGATGGGCCTGATTTGGGGTTGGCGGCCCAATGCACTGTTTTCTCTTTTTCTTTTATATCCTCTTTTCCTTTTAAATTTTCAAATTCATAAATTTAAATTCTATTCTAATTCAAACTTCGTGATAAACTTACCTTAACTTTAAATATCCAACTCAAACATGGCATTTGGTCATCTTATCTATTTAAATATTTATTTTGTGATTATTAGTGCCTCTCTTTTCTCCAATTTCTAGGATTCCAATTTGAGTCCTAAACTCCAATTCAACTTCAAACTTGTGGTAAACCCACACTTAGATTATATTGTGTATTTAAAGGTACAAATGTGCATTTTTCTGTATATTTTATATCTTTTCTCCCTTTTCTTGATTATTTACTTAAAACATTCGAGATGCTCTTGAATTCTCAAATGAGTTCATTTGTATCAATATGAATATTGTTATTATCAAATGCCCATACAAGTAAATTCTAACATAATGCAATAGATATATGTTTATTTTAATTATTCTATTTATTTGGTGGATGCTTGAAATATGAACCACACTTATATTGTTTTCTTTCTTTTTAGAAAGATAGTATTTTGAATGTGGGATAAGAATTAAAAGTTACTTCCAAATTACATATTCATGTAAATAAAAGCATATGGTGTATCATTTAATGTAATACATAATCATTTAGTTGAATTGCAAACTTTTCTATTACTTCTTTTCTAATATAATTCTTGGTTTTCAAAATTCTGTCCTCAATTCTCAATACTCAATTATAATTTGAGATATCTGAATTTTATATTTTATTTCTTCACATATTTATTTTATTATTATTTTTTTTCTTATACAGATTTCGGGCCTTAGAAAACACACAATCCGAGTCATATATAATTCTGACAACTGAGATTCTTGTAAGTAGTCTTGACCAGAATGAAGTGAGTTACTTTTGTCAGTCTATCCACAATCACCCGTATGGAATCATACCCTTTCGGGGTGCGAGGCAACCCGACAATGAAGTCCATACCAATCTCCTCCCACTTCTATTCGGGTACCTTTAGTGGGTGCAGTAGTCCAGCTGGTCTTTGATGTTCAGCTTTGACTCTTTGACACACATCACACATTGCCACGTGTGCAGCAACATCTCTTTTCAGCCCATACCACCAGTACTTCTGCTTCAAATCTTGGTACATCTTAGTGCTACCAGGATGGATAGAGTAATCAGAATCATGGGCTTCCTTCAATATAGTCTCACGAAGGCTGTCAATCTCAGGGACACATATCCGGTTCTTAAACCATATTATGCCTAGCTCATCCTCCGTAAATTCTGGACCTCTACCTTCGATAATCAGATCTTTGATCTCTTGGATTTTAGCATCACCAATCTGACCCTTGCGTATTTCCTGATCTAAGGTAGGTTCCACTTGAAGAGTGACTCCATCAATATGTGCAACTATTTCCAGGTTGAGTCTTCGAAAATCTTCTACTAACTCATCGGGTAGCTGCGCGATAATCGCTGCATGGACATGCTCCTTCTGACTCAAGGCATCCGCAACCAGATTCGCCTTGCCTTGGGTGGTAGTGAATTTCCAAATCATAATCCTTAATAAGCTCCAACCAATGGCATTGCCTAAGGTTGAGATCCTTCTGAGTGAAGATATACTTTAAGCTCTTGTGATCAGTGTAGACTTGGCACTTGGTTCCCATAATATAATGTCTCCATATCTTGAGCGCATGCACAACGGCTGTCAGTTCTAAGTCATGAGTGGGATAGTTCAACTCATGTTTCCGCAACTGACAAGACACGTAGGCAATCACGTGTCCTTCTTGCATAAGCACACATCCCAAGCCTTGGCCACACACATCACAATAGATATCAAATCCCTTTTGCAGATCCGACATAATCAATACTGGGGGTGACATCAATCTCAACTTCAGTTGATTAAAACTATCTTGGCACTTCTGGTCCCAGTTAAAACTCTTTTCCCTTCTCTAGCAGTGAGGTCATAAGCTTAGCAATCTTGGAAAACCCTTCAATAAATCACTGATAATAGCCTGCAAGTCCCAAGAAACTTCGGACCTCAGTAACTGTGTTGGGTATGCTCCACGCCACTATATCCCTGACTTTAGCAAGATCCACTGATATTCCACCATTAGAGATGATGTGCCCAAGGAATGGCACTTCATCAATCCAGAACTCACACTTACTGAACTTGGCGTAGAGTCGATTATCTCGTAGCTTTTGTAGCACCAACCGTAGATGTTCCTCATGATCACTATCACTCTTGGAATAAATAAGAATATCTTCAATGAATACCACGACAAAACTGTCAAGATACTCCATGAACACCTTATTCATTAGATTCATAAAATAGGATGGTGCATTAGTTAGTCCAAATGACATAACTGTGAATTCATATAAACCATATCGGGTTGAGAAAGACGTCTTGGGAATATCAGATGGCCTAATCTTCATTTGATGATACCCCGATCTGAGATCAATCTTCGAGAATACCCTAGCACCTCTCATTTGATCAAATAAGTCCTCAATGTAGGGAAAAGGATACTTGTTCTTCACAGTAACATCATTAAGGGATCTATAATCCACACACATCCTCTGTGATCCATCCTTCTTCTGTACAAACACAACTGGTGCTCCCCAAGGTGAGGAAATTGGACGAATGTACCCAGCCTCTTGTAACTCTGTTAACTGCTTCTTAAGTTCTTTTAGTTCTTCTGCAGACATCCTGTATGGCCTTGAAATAGGAGTGGTCCTAGGTAAGAGATCAATGGCAAACTCAACTTCCCTATCTGGTGGCATCCTGGGTAACTCCTCTGGAAAGACGTCGGGGAAATCCCTAACCACATGGATGTTGTTGCATACAAACTTCCAATCCACTAGGAATACGACGGGTCTGGTAGAGGCAGTTACGGTAATTTCAACCTCAAATCTTTCTCCTTTAGAGCTGGTGAGTTCTACAGTTCCCCTAGCACAGTGCATAACTGCTATAACACCCTGATTTTGGGGGTATAAAATTTCTTTCTAATGATCACCCAAAATCATGTGTTACTCTTCTCTCTCTCACCCTAGGTTCTATCTCTCTCTAAATTTTTCCCTCCCTTTTTCCTTTTTAAGTAGACTTAGCATAAGTTAGGGAGATTTAATTATTTATTTTTGCCAAACACTATGGGTCATGACATGTTGCATCATGCTGAGCTTAAAATATTCTTTGAGGTGTTGCACATGTTTGAATTTATTTGAACTTGAAACCTAGTTTGAATTTGGATTTGAAAACCCTATAGAAAAAGAAATAGAAAAGGAATTAGAAAATCCAGAGAAAAAGAAAAAGAGAAAGCATCCCAATCGGCCCACTAAGCCCAGCCAGGTTGCGCGCCCGCGCGCCCGCGCCGCCTGACAGGCAGACCCCTTCTGTCAGCGGCAGTTCCTCTCTCCCACACGCGCTCTCTCTCTCGCTCTCTGCCCGCTGGGGCCGATCTGTCGGTGCCAGTTTTCCATCGCCCGCGCGCTCTCTTTCTCTCTGTCTCGTGGACCCGGATTGCCAGTCGTCGAGCCGTTTCCCGCTCGCCCTTGTCCTCTCTCCCTGTGCTGTGGACCCTACCTGTCAGTTTCGCCATCTCCGCGCTTGCCGTGGACTGGCGCGTGCGCACTCACGCACGTCGCCGGGTTTCTCGGCCACGACACCCGCCCACGTGCCCAGCTCCATTTATAGAGCCCTGCCAGTGCCTCGCGCACACCCCTCACCTCATTTCGCGCAGCTTCGCCCTCTCTCGTGCTCTGCTCACGCCGCCAGCCGCCGCTGGAGACCCGCACCCGCGTTCCTGGCCATCCAGCTCGCCGGAGACCGCTCCAAGCCTCCCCGAGCTCCGCCTCGAGGTGAGACACCCGTTCCCCGTGCCCAATTTCCCTTATTGTGCCCTGTGTTCGGCCAATTTTGCCTTCACCGGTGCTCGGCCGTGGCGGTCCGCCGTGCTCGCACGGTGGCCGGCCGATTTAGCCTGGTCTAGTTCACCAGAGTAGGCCCCTGTGTCACCCCTGCCTCTACTGAAGTTAGCCGAGGCCTTAGCGCGCCTTAAGTCCCCTCCCCGTGGCCGGAATGGCTCACCGGAGTTTTCTCCGGCCCGCCCAAAACCTTCTCACAGCCGTTCTACCCTCTCTGCCCGTGGATTCATGGCCTCTTCCCCACCACTGAGTTTGCCGTGGCGCCCTCTTCCCCTCTGCCCAACTCCGGCGACCTCGGAGCCACCCTAGCTCGCGCCAGGCTCAACTCCGGCGACCTCACTGCCGCGGAGAGGAACGGCGGCGCTCACTACAAAAAAATGGTTTTGTATGACAAAAGTAAAGTGTCATGTTTAGTACAAAATTGGTCATAAAAAGCATCTTATGACGAAAATGCTGCGTCATAAGGGTCGTCATATAACGACCGTCACATTATGTACCTTGTGACGACTGTTTAGAGTACCATCACATAATGTCATCACCTTTTGTGATGGCTGCGTTCGTCCGTCACATATTGTTGCTATATATGACGGTGTTATCTGTCACATTTTTTCCAGTCAACGCGTCACCTAATGTTGGGATCGTTTAATATGGCACCCACATACAGTGACCATACAGTGACGACACACTGAGCTCTCATGATAGCTCACAGAATCATAATACACAGAAAAGCCATCATACACAACATTCTCATCACAAGTCATACACAATTCCAGCACACTAGTTCTTCCACAACAGAGGTTCAAACATACAAAGGTTCCACCACAAAGGTTTGAAGCATTCAAACAGACACCAATGTTTGGAAGGAAGGTGGATGAGCAACTGATCTGGCTGAGACTATCAGCAACAATCTTGGAGGGTGACTTTTGTGCTTCTCCTTCTTCTAGCTCTCTTTCCGTCTCTGCAACCATTTGCTCCTACATAAAATGAATGTACTTAGTAACAAGTCCATACAAAAGTGTTGAACTAGGCATTTACTTGAGTGTAGTACATGTAACTTACATATATCTCATTTGCAAGCGGAGTACGACCATTTCGGGGACTATTCATACATTCCCCCAAAGAAATCAACAGCATCCGACTCCATGTTGTTGTACTTAGTCCTCTGCGGCATATAAAAAACTTGGGATATAAGATTTGCCATGAAATATTGGTACATGCCAACAGCAATACCCTAACTGAAATAGAAGATGCATAAAGAAAGCGACGTACATTTTAGAAAGAGGAGATGTGAAGTAACAGATTAGGAAGAGGGTTATTTGGTGGCAGTTTTGCAACCAGAAAGTAAATATTACAGATGATCCAAGTTCACCATTGGGTAACATCTGTTTCTTTCCATTCTGATCAGAAGACTTTGAACCCTTTGTGTCACCCTACAAGATGTTGGGAAAAAGTGCATATTTCAGTCAACCATGGTACAGAAAGACAATAGATGACCAACACACAACGATATGCAAAGATTACCTCTGTCTTCAATGCCATCAATCAAGGATAATAAACATTCAATATTCATTGTCCATTGTGAAGATAAAAAAACAACCCATCAGCATACGAGAAAAATGGTTCTGAAGGAAACAACTCAATACTATAGCAAATGATAACTCTGAAACATAAATTTTATGTTCCAGATAAGACAACGCTTTAGAATGGCATAAATCCAAATTTTTGTCTCCTAAATGCGCACATATTGTGCCTTGGTAGTTGAACACAAGATATAAATGAACGAATATATACCCAGTAAATAGGATTAGAGGAGGATAACTGGAATGATACCTCCCGGTAATTGTTGAGGTAGATCTTGAGGGGCTCAACGTATTCCTCGAAGACGAGCGTACCCAAGGACCAGATGATGTCGTCGCCGTTGATGGTCTTTCGCCTCTCCTTGACGCACTTGTCACTCGCCCTGTAGAGATGAAAAATAACGTTGGGAGGAGGAAGAAACAGAGGAGTTGATGCTCCATTAACGCGCGAGACGAACGGACGGCGAGTGCACTGTGCCACGGCGCGTTGATGTCGCGGACGTCAGGCTCGTCGGGTCGCGCAGTGCTGATGTCGATCGGGGTCTTGGGCTCGGCCGCTGGTCGCGTGGGCGTCGCGGCGGTGATGCGCAGGGAGCTCGGCGGCTCGGCCTCGGGCGCGGGCGTCGAGCGCAGCCTGGGCGGCTCGGCCGGCTTAGGGCGCGCGCTGGGCGTCGATGGCGCAGGGAGCTCGATCGGGCGGCTGTGCGTTGAAGAGAGCAGAGAGAGGAGAGAGTTAGGGGAGAGAAGAGGGAACACAGCAGGGGCGGCGGCGGCTTGGCTGGCTGGAAGCCAGCAGGCGCGCGCGCGTAGGGTTAGAAGATGGGCCCTTAGTTGGGCCCGCTAGGTTAGGAGGGTTTTTGTTTTTTTTTTCTAATTCTGAAATACATTTTTAGATAACTCAAAAATTCATAAAAATTCACCAAAATTATATATAAATACAATATTTATTTTTAGACTAATAATTATTTAATTATCATATTAATTACAAGGATTTCTTTTAAGAAGCATTGCTATAAAACATCCGATGCGCATACAAAGAAAATGATTCAAAGTGCAAATAAATTATTACCATATTTAACATAATAACCAAATTTATTATTTTTAGTTGATGGCTTTTATGGTGTTACATGAACTCGGAGACGCACTCCTGGATGGACTCCCTGGCATCCCTAGCGATCTTTCTGTTCTCCGGCACCGCGCGGCGCATGATGCGCCCGATGTTGGCGACAGGCAGGAATCGGTCCTGCTCCTTGCCCCCGCCGCCGGCGTTGGCCTCCACCTCCGACATGCCGAGACCCTGGACGCCGCCATGGTGGCACCGGGCTTTCACCAGCGGCGGTGCGGCGGCGTAGTGGGCATGAGTGGCGGCGCTAGGTTGAGGGGAGGGAGAGGACTGGACTTGTCTGGGGTGGTGAGCAGCCGAGAGGATAAGGTAGGAGGGAAATTTTGGTCATTTTGGGCGAGAGATGGGAAAGTGAATGCGGTCAACAGAAAGGGGTATGGTCCTTTTTTGGAAAAAATATAAAGTGACACCGTCAAATCATCACATAAAGGCACATCTAAGCGTCATAAAAGTAAAACCGTCTACCGGCTCCTGGCGCCTGACAATATATGACGAATCTTCGTACCCTTATGTGACAACAAAAACACTATCGTCATAAAATCTTCATGGCCTCATGAAATTATGATGATTCAAAAAATTCCATCATATTATGTGACATTATATGACGATAACTGACCTTGTCATTAGGTATTTTGTCATAAAAGGACAAATTTCTTGTAGTGGCTTCACGCATGTCTGTTCCCCGGTCTGATTTTCCCTCGTCCGATCTTGATCGCACGGCCCGAACTGCGGTACCGCTTCGCGCATGCGCGTCTGACGCCCTGGCCCACCTGTCAGCGCCACCCGCAGTCACTCATCCTTCCCGGTCTGATTTCCCCCGTCCGATCTTGATCAAACGGCTCGGACACCCTCGGACCCCTTCGGACCCCCCTCCGTCTGATTTTGATCGAACGGTTCGGACCAATTCGGACCCCCTCCGTCCGATCTTGATCGAACAGTTCGGACCCATACAGCCGTCCGTTTCCCTCTGGTGCTAGGCCCGCCCGGTCAGCGCGCACTCCCCCTCTGTCGCTGACACTCCTTGGCCCGCTTGTCAGTACTCGCCCGCCCATGCGCGCGCGCCCTCGACCGTTGATTTTAGATCCGACGGTTAGATTCACCCGATACCCCTTCGCGTGGCTGTTTTATTAAAGAGACCCTCAATTTATTGGAAATAAACCCGCCGTCCCTGGTGTTCGCGCGCAGACCCCTGTGTTCTTGCAGATTTAGCCCTGGACTCTTAAGTATTAACAGAATTAGCCCTAATTTCATATTTTGAATTCCCAAACTTGTTTATTTCATAACTTTTGCATATGAACTCCAAATTTAGTGATTCAAATTGCAAAATGTTCATAGAATTATTCTCTGTTTAAATAAAATGGTTTCACTTACTATCTGTACATTCTAATTTTTATGATGGAATATGAGCTAATATAGATGTAGTTCTATTTATTTAATAAAATAAATAAAAGGAGAACCTTAGAGATTTAAACTTGTTTAAGCTTGTGAGATTAATAATATGTATTACATAAGTTCATCTCTGTTCTAAATTTTAGGTCACCATAAAATAAATTGACCTATGATTATGCACTTGTAAATAACACTTAGGAAAATAATAATCTATTTTCAAATAAAGCTAATGTATGCCATAGTTTATGTTATACTCTGAATTCATTATCCCTTATGTAGTATTGTGTCTTTTACGATGTGTTCCAATGTTTGTACATGTTTGGTGTGATGTTCATTTGTACTTTCCAAATGTGTTGAATGCATGTTCGCTTTATTTAGACAACGAGCAGTCCAAAGTTCCTGAGTGTGTTGTTGGAGACCTCCCTGAGCAGCAACCTAGTGAAGGCAAGTGTCCTCTGACCTATTATGTCCTATATACTTTATAATTCACTGTCCCGCATTACTTTATGAAACCTAAGGATTGACTAGTCTGTATTCACTTATCCTTGTTTACCTTTTGGGTTACCATGGTTAGCATGTTGCTATTGCCTTAACCTAATCAATGAACATGATGTGAACATTTATGATGCGATACTGTTATCCTGATTATGTGGATGATCTTGTGATACCTTAGGGGACTCAGGCCTTTTTCCTGAGTACCTCTCCGTAAGGACCTGTTCGTGGAGTGATCACCCGGGATAGTAGTACAACCATGAGGGTGGAATGGGACGCCATTGGCTGATTAATTAGAGGGGGTGTAGTTGGCTTTACCGGAGGGCCGTCAATGGGGGCCGGGGCGTAGTGCTCGCTCTGCTAAGGTTGGGGTGCAGAAGTTCTTTCATTTTGGTTTTGTTAGTCACCCACCTTAGGGAGGTATACTACGTTTGTACGACTGGCGAAACCTAACGAGCAGCTATGCACCAGAGGAGTCTTTGTAAAGGCTACATAGTGAAACCTTGCTGACTCACCTTGGTAGTGTTTGAGGGTTTGATCGACCAGAGGCATAAAGGGATCATGACTTGTGGGTAAAGTGTACAACCTCTGTAGATTGTTAAAAACTGGTATATCAGCCGAGCTCACGGTTAAGAGCAGCCTTAGGATCCTCTTTGACTAGAAGAACTTTGGATATTTTTATGATGATGATTAAGAATGTTGGTTATAAAATATGATCTCTGGTATTCCCTCGTTTGAGGAAGTACCTTTGGGTAATACTGGGTTTATTACTAAAAGTTGGCTCTACTAATAATAATAAATACTTGACTAACCTAAAAGCAACTGCTTAACCTCAATTCCACATACAGCTAGTCCACTCTAGCCAAATGGAATATTTGTTGAGTACGTTGATGTGTACTCACCCTTGCTTTACAAACCACCCCACCCCAAGTTGTCCCCACTGTTCTCAGTGCTCAGGAGGTGAAACTAGCAACATGGATGACTTCGAGGAGTTCCAGGAATACGACGAGTTCTAGTTCTTTCTTAGTGGCAAACCCTCAGTCAGCTACCTGTGTAGGCTTAGCTTCTACGTTTCACATTTCCACACTTTGATAATTATGTTGAACAATGGTTATGTAATAGACTCTGTGGATGTATTGGACATCTTGATGTAATAAAGTACCTTTCCGCTATTTATTTCGAGCATTGTGTGATGATTGCCAATTATGTAATCACTGTGTACGTGAGTTTCTGATCCTGGCACATACATGGTTCGCATTCGGTTTGCCTTTCAAAACCGGGTGTGACATAAGTGGTATCAAAGCCCTTGCTGACTGTAGGACCGCTAACCTAGACTAGAATGGTCGACCTAAGGACTATAGACCCTTACTCTTACCTTGATCTCAGTGTCTTTTCAAAAGATGGTCATCTTGACCAACTCTATGTTATCTACTTATCTCAAAAGTTTTATCTCACTTTTCTATCTGTTTACTTTCTGGTCTTATAGTTCTACTCTTACTCTTGTGCTTACGATGTCTTTTGTAGATGGCTCGTCTTAGGTGCACTGCATGTAAGTCTGTGATTCTCTTTTTGCCTTCTCGCCTGGTGGAGCGTCCACTTTGTCGCACGGTGCTAGGTCAGTCCAGTCAACTAGAGAGACTGCATCGTCGCCTGCACGAGGAGCAGGAGCACCGACGCCAGGAGCAGGAGCAGGAGCAGCAAAACTCTTCCCCCTCGCCTCAACAGGAGGTGGAGTCTGAGAGGTCGCCTTCCTCTGCACCTCAGCTAGAGATGCCCCCTGCACCACCATAGGGCATCCCGGCTGCTGGAGGAGACCCTGACGGAGGCGACGACGACGCCGGTGGCAGTTCAAGCCACGACCCGGAGCTCTCGGAGGAGCCAGAGCCGGAGGGATGGAACGCTAGACCCATCACTCGTGACGCTGCTCGCGGGTGTCACATCCACGACGCTCTCAATACCCTGTTGCGTAGGGCCTTCGACCGACACACATGGTCCATCGAGTACCATTGTGTAGTCTACCAGCATCGTCGCAGGCTATACCCGGACCAGTGGGAGGCTACTTGCTTCGTGCACCGTCTGGACGATGATCTCTGGGGTGCAGAGGCCTTCTCAGAGCACTATTCTATTACTGAGAGGGATACTGCCGAGGCAGCCATGCAAGATGCAGCACGACAAGCACTTTCTCAGTATTGCTTATTGTTCAGCGGGGTAGCTGATGGCCTTGATCTAAAGTACTACCCTCGCCGTTCGACTGGCAGTGCTGGAGGTGTGATTGTCTCGCCAATGGGTGAGGGCAATCCCAAGCTAAACAGCATGGTCAATCTGGTCGTCGTGCTCAATATAGAGTTGGACCACGCCCTTGACGAGTTGGGCAAGGTTCGGGCAGAGGTTGCGGAATTGTGTGTTGAATGCACGACATGCCACTATCTGGATGGTGGTTCTCCCGCCCTTGTCAGGATTTAGCACCCTTACCGTTCACCGCCCTGTGGTCGCTTTGACTATGGTACCCTAGACTGCAGGACCCGCATAGATTTGGATCCTTAGATCAACAGAGTCGGAGTCTGTAATAATGCTTAGCTCAGTATCTTAGCCTAAGTCAGCTTTAGTTAGAGTTAGTTTGTTTATCTTATGTTGGATGCTTGTTATGATGGACATGTACTGAAGTTGGATCTTTGTAATGATTGTCACCAAGGTGTGGGTATCCCCTGCAACTTGGTGTGGTTATTAATAATGTTAGTATTTTAGTCGGGTAATCCCTTTATTTCCCCTTTCCTCTTTTTCTGAGAAGCTATCAGTGAAGATGATCAATTGTTTAGTGCTGTGAAGATTTCTGTATATCTTTTCTTATGCTAAAAGACTGCAGAGTCAGATCTGATATGGGTGTGATTTCTATAGATGTCTGAGAACAGGCGCAGAGGTGTGAGGCGTGCTCAGCCTGAATAGCAGGCACCCCAGGAGGAAGCAGCCCAGCAGCAGCAGTTGCCAACACCACCCCCGATGACCATTGAGCAGATGTTCTTGATGCAGATCCAGGCAGTTCAGGTGATTGGTCAGACATTAGCAGCGATGCAACAAGTTTAGCAGCAGCCACCACCACCTCAGCCTCCAGTGCAAGTCCAGATGCCTCAGGTGCCTAGAGACAAGCGTGCAGAATTCATGAGGGGCCATCCCCCAGTCTTTGCCCACTCTGCTGATCCGATGGACACAGAAGATTGGCTACGTACCATGGAGCGTGAGTTGCACACTGCCCAGTGCAACGATCATGAGAAGGTGTTGTATGGTCCTCGATAGCTGAGAGGAGCAGCACAGTCTTGGTGGGAGTCTTACCTCGCCACCCATGCCAACCCTAAAGCCATCACTTGGGAGGAGTTCAGGGACAACTTCTGTCGCTACCATGTGCCCGAGGGACTGATGATAGTAAGGAAGGAGGAGTTTCTCGCCCTGAAGCAAGGTCCCCTATCCGTCAGTGAGTACAGGGATAAGTTTCTGCAGCTGTCGCGTTATGACCCAGAAGATGTCAACACGGATGCTAAGAGGCAGTACCGCTTCTTGAGAGGATTGGTTGATCCCCTCCACTACCAGCTGATGAACCACACCTTCCCTACCTTCCAGCATCTGATCGACAGAACAATTATGACAGAAAGGAAGCGTCAGGAAATGGAGGACAGGAAACACAAGATTGGTGGACCTCAGGTTGGGAGTAGCAGCCGTCCTCGCTACTCAGGCAACCCACCTCAGCAATTCAAGCTAGGACACCAGCACCAGCATCATCGTCAGAACCAGCATCACAAGTACCAGAGGCAGTTTCCTCAGCAGCAGCAGTAGTACCGTCAGAACAACCAATAAGGAGAAAATCAATACCAGTGTCAGAGCAACTAGGCAGCCTGTCTTCCTGCCCCATCAACCAACCAGAACAATCAAGCAGCGCCAGCTCAAGGAGGAAGTCGTGCATGTTTCCACTGTGGTGAACAAGGCCATTGGGCGAATCATTGCCCAAAGAAAGCAGCTCAGCAATAGCCAGCTCCCAATGCCCCAGTTAGGCAGAATGCAATGCAGAAAGGAAGCAACAGCCGTGGGCAACCTCGTGCTCAGTATGGAAAGGTGAATCACTTGGAGGCCGACACAGTCCAGGAGACTCCAGGAGTGGCACTAGGTACGTTTTTAGTCGAGTACCATTCTACAAATGTGTTATTTGATACTGGAGCAACACATTCTTTTATGACTACATCATGGGTAGAATCACATAATATACCAGTAGCACCTATGTACCCACCTATGGGAGTTAGTTCAGTTGGTGGAAGGACCCAAACGGATAGATTTTGCCCTAGTGCAAAGGTTCAAATAAGGGGGATAGAGTTCTTCGCTGATTTAATAGTTATGGGTAACCGAGATACAACTATAGATGTCATCCTAGGGATGAATTGGCTAACCAAGTATCAGGCCAGCCTTAGTTGTGATAAGAGAACAGTGAAATTAGTGTCCCTATCAGGAGAAGAAGTGTTAGTGGAATTGGTCTTATTAGAACCCAGAAAAGGGAGTTGTCACCAAGTCACCGCTCACATTGAGGAGATTAAACCATCAGAGGCTATCAGTGTAGTATCGGATTTCCCAGATGTGTTTCCCGAAGAGTTACCAGGTATGCCACCTGAGAGGAAGGTTGAATTTTCCATAGAGCTTATTCTAGGCACCGCCCCTATTTCCAAGAGAGCCTATCGAGTGTCCGGACTAGAGTTGGTGGAACTCAAGAAGCAGATTGATGAGTTGTTAGAGAAAGGTTACATCAGACCAAGTGTCTCACCTTGGGCAGCCCCAGTGTTATTTGTGGAGATGAAGGATGGCACAAAGAGGATGTGCATTGATTACAGAGCTTTGAATGAAGTCACTGTCAAGAACAAGTACCCTCTGCCTCGAATTGAAGACCTATTTGATCAGTTGAGAGTAGCCGGTGTGTTCTTGAAGATAGATCTAAGGTCAAGTTACCATCAGCTCAAAATCCGACCCTCAGACATATCGAAGATAGCATTCATCACCAAGTATGGACTGTATGAGTTCACGGTCATGTCATTCGGTTTGATGAATGTGCCAGCCTACTTCATGTACTTGATGAATAGTGTGTTCATGGACTACCTCGACAGGTTCGTAGTAGTGTTCATTGATGACATTCTTATATATTCCTAGAAATAGCAAGAGCATGAGGAGCATTTGAGGAAGGTACTTCAGAGGCTACGAGATTGTCAGCTGTATGCCAAGCTTAGCAAGTGTGAGTTCTGGATCAGCAAAGTTCTATTCTTGGGTCATATTATAAACCAAGAAGGGTTGGCTGTAGATCCGAAGAAGGTAACAACTATCTTAGACTGGAAAGCACCAAAAGATGCCCGAGGAATCAAGAGCTTCATCGAAATGGCTGGTTATTATCGGCGTTTTATTGAAGGTTTCTCCAAGATTGCAAGGCCAATGACAGCCTTGTTGGCAAAGAAGGTTGAGTTCAAGTGGACCCCAGCATGCCAGAAGTCCTTTGAGACATTGAAGGAGAAGTTGACAACATCACCAGTATTGATTCTGCCAGATGTTCACAAGCCATTCTTAGTGTATTGCGATGCTTCTTACACCAGACTGGGATGTGTGTTGATGCAGGAAGGGAGAGTAGTGGCATACTCATCCCGACAATTGAAAGTTCATGAGAAGAATTATCCTATTCATGATCTGGAGTTAGCAGTCGTGGTTCATGCATTGAAGACCTGGAGGCATTATCTTTATGGGCAGAAGTGTGATATCTACACAGACCACAAGAGCCTCAAGTACATATTCACACAGTCAGAGTTAAACATGAGGCAGCGAAGATGGCTAGAGTTGATCAAGGATTATGAGCTGGAAATCCATTATCACACAGGCAAAGCAAATGTGGTTGCAGATGCTCTTAGTTGAAAAAGTGAAGTCAATATGTTGGCCGCTCACCTGATGCCATATGAGCTAGCGAAGGATTTTGACAGATTAAGTCTCGGATTTCTGAACAACACCCAAGGGGTGACAATTGAGTTGGAACCCACTCTAGAGCAAGACATCAGGAAAGGTTAGAAGGATGATGAGAAGATCAACGAGATCCGGCAGCTGATCATAGATGGAAAAGGCAAGGATTTTCGTGAAGATGTAGAAGGAGTGGTATGGCTCAAATACAAACTGTGTTCCCGAAATCAAATCAATCCAAGAACTGATTCTCAAGGAAGCTCATGAGACAGCATACTCTATACACCCTGGTAGTGAGAAGATGTACCAAGACCCGAAGAAAAGGTTTTGGTGGTACGGTATGAAAAGGGAGATAGCAGAGTATGTGGTAGTGTGTGACAGTTGTCAGAGGATTAAAGCAGAACATCAGAGACCTGCAGGTCTGTTGCAACCGTTGCAGATTCCTTAGTGGAAATGGGATGAGATCAGAATGGACTTTATAGTCGGTTTGCCCCGCACTTGTACTGGTTATGACTCTATCTAGGTAGTAGTGGACCGTTTGACAAAGGCGGCCCATTTCATACTAGTCAAGACCACTTACAACAGTGTGGTGTTGGCCGAACTATACATGGCTCGGATTGTGTGCTTGCATGGTATTCCAAAGAAGATAGTATCAGATAGAGGTACCCAGTTCACCTCTCATTTTTGGCAGCAGTTACATGAAGCCTTGGGCACACATTTAAAGTTCAGCTCAGCTTACCACCCGCAGACAGATGGCTAGACTGAGAGAACCAACCAGATTCTTGAGGATATGTTGAGAGCTTGTGCTTTGCAAGATCAGTCGGGTTGGGACAAGAGATTACCATACATAGAATTCTCTTACAACAACAGCTACCAAGCCAGCCTGAAGATGTCACCGTTTGAAGCGCTCTATGGGAGGAATTGTAGAACTCCACTGCATTGGAACCAACCTGGTGAAAGACAGGTGTTTGGTCCAGATATTTTGCTTGAAGCCGAAGCGAACATCAGAATGGTCCGAGAGAATTTAAAGGCAGCGCAGTCCAGACAGCGAAGCTATGCTGACACCAGAAGAAGAGAACTCAGTTTTGAAGTGGGAGATTATGTTTACTTGAAAGTGTCACCCATCTGAGGAACCAAAAGGTTTGGAGTTAAAGGTAAGCTAGCACCTCGTTATATTGGACCGTATCAGATTCAAGCCAGATGTGGAGAAGTGACTTATCAACTCAGCTTACCAGAGAATTTGTCCGCTATTCACGATGTGTTCCATGTGTCTCAGTTGAAGAAATGCTTGAGAGTGCCAGAAGAGCAGATGCTAGTAGAGGATCTAGAAGTTCAAGAAGATCTGACTTACATTGAGAAGCCAACACAAATTCTGGAGACAGCAGATCGGGTCACTCAGAGAAGTATCATCAGGATGTGCAAAGTCAAATGGGGCCATCACTTAGAAGAAGAAGCAACCTGGGAACGAGAAGATGATTTAAAAGCCAAGTACCCTGAGCTCTTTTCTAGCCAGCCCTGAATCTCAAGGGCGAGATTCTTTTAAGGGGGATAGGTCTGTAACACCCTGATTTTGGGGGTATAAATTTTTTTTCTAATGATCACCCAAAATCATGTGTTACTCTTCTCTCTCTCACCCTAGGTTCTATCTCTCTCTAGATTTTTTCCTCCCTTTTTTCTTTTTAAGTAGACTTAGCTTAAATTAGGGAGATTTAATTATTTATTTTTGCCAAACACTATGGGTCATGACATGTTGCATCATGCTGAGCTTAAAATATTCTTTGAGGTGTTGCACATGTTTGAATTTATTTGAACTTGAAACCTAGTTTGAATTTGGATTTGAAAACCCTATAGAAAAATAAATAGAAAAGGAATTAGAAAATCCAGAGAAAAAGAAAAAGAGAAAGCAGCCCAGTCGGGCCACTAAGCCCAGCCAGGCCGCGCGCCCGCGCCGCCTGACAGGCGGACCCCGCCTATTAGCGGTAGTTCCACTCTCCAGCGCGCGCTCTCTCTCTCCCTCTCTGCCCACTGGGGCCGATCTGTCGGCGCCAGTTTTCCTTCGCCCGCGCGCTCTCTTTCTCTCTCTGTCTCGCGGACCCGGATTGCCAGTCGTCGAGCCGTTGCCCGCTCGCCCTTGTCCTCTCTCCCTGTGTTGTGGGCCCTACCTGTCAGTTCCGCCTTCTCCGCGCTCGCTGTGGACCGGCATGTGCGCACTCACGCACGTCGCCGGGTTTCTCGGCCATGACGCTCGCCCACGCGCCTAGCTCCCTTTATAGAGCCCTGCCAGTGCCCCGCGCACACCTCTCACCTCATTTCGCGTAGCTTCGCCCTCTCTCGCTCTCTGCTCATGCCGCCAGCCGCCACCGGAGACCCGCGCCCGCGTTCCCGGCCATCTAGCTCGCCGAAGACCGCTCCAAGCCTCCCCGAGCTCCGCCCCGAGGTGAGACACCCGTTCCTCATGCCCAATTTCCCTTATTGCGCCCTGTGTTCAGCCAATTTCGCCTTCGTCAGTGCTTGGCCGTGGCGGTCCGCCATGCTCCCGCGGTGGCCGGCCGATTTAGCCTGGTCTAGTTCACCGGAGTAGGCCCCTGTGTCACCCCTGCCTCTGCTGAAGTTAGCCGAGGCCTTAGCACGCCTTAAGTCCCCTCCCCGTGGCTGGAATGGCTCACGAGAGTTTTCTCCAGCCCGCCCGAGACCTTCTCACAGCCGTTCTACCCTCTCTGCCCGTGGATTCATGGCCTCTTCCCCGCCACTGAATTCGCCGTGGTGCCCTCTTCCCCTCTGCCCAACTCCGGCGACCCCAGAGCCACCCTAGCTCGCGCCAGCCTTAACTCCGGTGACCTCACCGCCGTGGAGAGGAGCGGTGCCGCTTCGCGCATGTCTGTTCCCCGGTCTGATTTTTCCCCGTCTGATCTTGATCGCATGGCCTGGACCGCAGGATACCGCTTCGCGCACGCGCGCCTGACGCCCTGGCCCGCCTGTCAGCGACACCCACAGTCGCTCATCCTTCTCGGTCTGATTTCCCCTGTCTGATCTTGATCGAATGGCTCGGACCCCCTCGGACCCCTTCGAACCCCCTTCGTCCGATCTTGATCGAACGGTTCGGACCCCTGCAGCCGTCCGTTTCCCTCTGGCGCTAGGCCCGCTCGGTCAGCGCGCACTCCCCCTCTGTCGCTGACACTCCCTGGCCCGCTTGTCAGTACTCACTCGCCCGCGCGCGTGCCCTCGACCATAGATCTAATCTCGACCGTTGGTTTTAGATCTGACGGTTAGATTCACCTGATACCCCTTCCCGTGGCTATTTTATTAAAGAGACCCTCGGTTTATTAGAAATAAACCCGCCGTCACTGGTGTTCGCGTGCTGACCCCTGTGTTCTTGCAGATTTAGCCCTGGACTCTTAAGTATTCACCGAATTAGCCCTAATTTCATATTTTGAATTCTCAAACTTGTTTATTTCATAACTTTTGCATATGAACTCCAAATTTAGTGATTCAAATTGCAAAATGTTCATAAAATTATTCTCTGTTTAAATAAAATGGTTTCACTTACTATCTACACATTCTAATTTTAATGATGGAATATGAGCTAATAAAATAAATAAAAGGAGAACCTTGGAGATTTAAACTTGTTTAAGCTTGTGAGATTAATAATATGTATTACATAAGTTCATCTCTGTTCTAAATTTTAGGTCACCATAAATAAATTGACCTATGATTATGCACTTGTAAATAACACTTAGGAAAATAATAATCTATTTTCAAATAAAGTTAATGTATGCCATAGTTTATGTTATACTCTGAATTCATTATCCCTTATGTAGTATTGTGTCTTTTTAAGATGTGTTCCAATGTTTGTACATGTTTGGTGTGATGTTCATTTGTACTTTCCAAATGTATTGAATACATGCTCGCTTTATTTAGACAACGAGCAGTCCGAAGTTCCTGAGTGTGTTGTTGGAGACCTCCCTAAGCAGCAACCTAGTGAAGGCAAGTGTCCTTTGACCTATTATGTCCTACATACTTTATAATTCATTGTCCCACATTACTTTATGAAACCTAAGGATTGACTAGTATGTATTCACTTATCCTTGTTTACCTTTTGGGTTAACATGGTTAGCATGTTGCTATTGCCTTAACCTAATCAATGAACATGATGTGAACATTTATGATACGATACTGTTATCCTGATTATGTGGATGATCTTGTGATACCTTAGGGGACTCAGGCCTTTTTCCTGAGTACCTCTCCATAAGGACCTGTTCGTGGAGTGACCATCTAGGATAACAGTACAACCATGAGGGTGGAATGGGATGCCCTTGGCTGATTAATTAGATGAACCTGGGGGTGTAATTGGCTTTACCGGAGGGCCGTCAATGGGGGCCGGGACGTAGTACTCGCTCTGCCAAGGTTGGGGTGTAGAGGTTCTTTCGATTTGGTTTTTTATTCACCCACCTTGGGGAGGTGTACTGCGTTTGTACGACTGGCAAAATCTAACGAGCAGCTATGCACCAGGGGAGTCTTTGTAAAGGCTACGTAGTGAAACCTTGTCGACTCACCTTGGTAGTGTTTGAAGGTTTGATCGACGTGAGGCATAAAGGAATCATGACTTGTGGGTAAAGTGTACAACCTCTGCAGAGTGTTAAAAACTGGTATATCTGTCGAGCTCACGGTTAAGAGCAGCCTTGGGATCCTCTTTGATTAGAAGAACTTTGGATATTTTTATGATGATGATTAAGAATGTTGGTTATAAAATCTGATCTCTGGTATTCCCTCATTTGAGGAAGTACCTTTGGGTAATAACTGGGTTTATTACTAAAAGTTGGCTCTACTAATAATAATAAATACTTGACTAACCTAAAAGCAACCGCTTAACCTCAATTCCACATACAGCTAGTCCACTCTAGCCAAACGGGACATTTGCTGAGTACGTTGATGTGTACTCACCCTTGCTTTACAAACCACCCCACCCCAGGTTGTCCCCACTGTTCTCAGTGCTCAGGAGGTGAAGCTGGCAACATGGATGACTTCGAGGAGTTCCAGGAATATGACGAGTTCTAGTTCTTTCTTAGTGGCAAACCCCTAGTCAACTGTCTGTGTAGGCTTAGCTTCTACGTTTCGCATTTCCGCACTTTGATAATTATGTTGAACAATGGTTATGTAATAGACTCTGTGGATGTCTTGGACATCTTGATGTAATAAAGTACATTTCCGCTATTTATTTCGAGCATTGTGTGATGATGTCCAATTATGTAATCACTATGTACGTGAGTTTCTGATCCTGGCACGTACATGGTTCGCATTCAGTTTGCCTTCCAAAACTGGGTGTGACAACTGCCTTTGCTTTTCTTAGCCATGACATACCAAGAATCAGGTCTATACTGCTTTCTTCTAACACTATAGGGGTAGCCCAAAATTCTCTTCCTGTAATTGTCAAAGTTAATCTGTGTGTCATATAGTTTGCCTCAACAAGCCCTTTAGATGTAATTACTACCATTGATGTTTTCATAGCTTGAAGTGGCAATTCATTTGTATTGGCATTGAAAGGATCACGATGCCCAGGAGGGGGGTGAATTGGGCTTTTCTAAGAATCAGCACTAATTAAAACCTAAGCAAGAGCCCAACTTCACCCCAACAACTAGCACTAAGAGAATAATACTAGAAATACAACAATGCTAAGACAATACTTCAAATACTTGCTAAACAAATACATAATGTAAAATGCTTGAATTAAGTGCGGAATGTAAAGCAAGGTTTAGAAGACTCCTCCAATTTTTCCCGAGGTATCGAAGAGTCGGCACTCTCCACTAGTCCTCGTTGGAGCACCCGTGCAAGGGTATCGCTCCCCCTTGGTCCTCGCAAGAACCAAGTGCTCACTACGAGATGATCCTTTGCCACTCCAGCGCGGTGGATCCCTCATGACCGCTTACAAACTTGAGTCGGGTCACCAACAAGATCTCCACGATGATCACCGAGCTCCCATCGCCACCAAGCCGTCTAGGTGATGCCGATCACCAAGAGTAACAAGCCGTAGAATTTCACTTAACCAAGAGATGCCTAATGCAAGTGGTGTGTGCTCTAGGTGACTCTCGCTAGCGCTAATGAGGTCCAAACGTGGGATTAAGATTCTCTAATCACCTCACTAGGCTTTTGGTGCTTACAATGCTCTACCAATGTGCAGGAATAAATGTGGGTAGCAAGACATTGAATATGGTGGGTGGAGGGGGTATAAATAGCCCTCACCCACCAACTAGCCGTTACAGGCAATGTTCTGCGCATGGGCGCACCGGACAGTCCGGTGCGCCACCGGTGCGCCAACGGTCGATTCCAACGGCTAGTTCTGACAGCTAGCCGTTGGGCTGATGGCACACCGGACAGTGAACAGTCACTGTCCGGTGCGCACCGGACAGTCCGGTGCACTACCGGTGCGCTGTCCGGTGCGCCACTAAAATTCCACTCGGGAACCTTGCGCTCTCGGGTTTCTGCATGGGGAAACCCTTCCCCTGGGCCAGCCGGACAGTCTGGTGCACACTGGACAGTCCGGTGCTCCAAAGTCAGAAACCCTATTTTCTATTTTCTGGTGTTTTTCAAATCAGTTTTCGTTTTAACTTGTGAGTATGTTCTAGAGTGTCACCTAGCACTATATGTGAGTGTGAATATGCACCAACACTACACTAGAACTCTCTTGGTCAAACTACTCATCGATAACCCCTCTTTATAGTACGACTAAAACAAAATAAAAAGCCTAACTAAATCACGAGTGTCCGCAACTCCTTGACACTCGGACTACGTAGACCTTCACTTTTCGATTCGTCGATTTAGCCGTCGCTTCGAGTTCTTATCTCCGGGATTGTTTTCATCATTGTAGTACTTCTACCTTTAATGCAACCTAACTTACCATTTGTCTCTGCAAAACATACGTTAGTCACATATAACATTACGTTGTCATTAATCACTAAAACCAACCAGTGGCCTAGATGCTTTCAGGTATATCGAGCAGAAATAAAGGAATGTGTAGCACCAAAATCAAATAATATTGCTGCAGGAATTGCGTTAATATAAAACATACCAATTGTGATGTCCGCTCCATCAATGGTAGCCTCAGCACTGACTTGGTTAACCCTGGCAATGCTGAATCCCTTGCTAGATCCTAGAGTCCGTTGCTTGTTCTGAACGGGGGTACTAGCAATCCTCTACGGACAAATGTACCACACTTGTACCATGTGGTGCCTGTACTCTGTCCTGAGAATTTTGCTGGGGTGCCAGTGGGGGCAGCCTGACGAGTCGGTGGAGTCCCCTATGGTGTGTACTAAGCTGGGCGCTGGCCTCCCCAGTGCGAGCCGGTGTACCCTGGGGTGGAACATAGTGAGGACAAACGCTGCTGCTCTCCTGACCCTGGGTGTTTGCCTTCCTCTTCATGTACCCCAGCTGAACACGCTTGTGTTCAATGGCTAGGGCCTTGTCTAGCAGCCTCTGGAATGATGGACAGGAATGAGCCATTAGTGCATACTGTAGAGGTCCATTAAGTTCTTCGATGAAGTGTTCCTGCTTCCTCTCATCTTCAGCCACTTCATCTGGTGCATATCTTGAGAGTTGAATGAATCTATCGCGGTACTCGCTGACTAACATGCTCCCCTGCTTCAGCGACAGAAACTTTCTTCTTTATCTTCATCAGTCTAGCAGGTATGTGATAGTTCCTGAACTGTGTAGTGAACTCTGCCCAGGTAATAGTATCAGCAGCATCATGGGCAGCGGTGTAGGAATCCCACCAATCAACAACAGGACCAGTAAGTCGACCAGAAGCAAAGAGAACCTTCTCTTGGTCAGAGCGTTGTGCAATAATCAACATCTTCTCCAATGACTTCAGCTAATCATCAGCGTGTAGAGGATCTGGAGAGCTGGCGAACGTCGGTGGCTTATGGCTCATGAACTCCCGGTGCTTGTCCCAGGGTGGAACTGGTGGTGGTGGTAGAGGCAATGGTGCTTGCTACTGTCGCACCATTCTCTCTTGGCACATTTCCTCCCTCATCTCCTGCCTTTCTTGGTGCATCTCCTGACGCTCCTATCGCATCTGCGCATGCATATCCTGCATCGTGTTCGCCATCTGTTGCAGCATCTGCATCTGAGCTGCAACCACTGGATCAGTCCCAACCGATGGAGGATTCGGAGGATTCATCTTGGCTTGCTGTTGTCTAAGCACCCTCCGGTTGAATGGGTTGGCAGGTAGATCAATTCCGCCTCCCTTCCTGGTATTGACCATCTGAGTTAGAAATACATTGTAACACCCCTGGTGTTACTCTAACTAAAACTTGAGCATGACATCATGAGCATGGGCATTGCATATGTTTGACACACCTAGAGTGCATTCACTAGGCCAAAAATTTCAAACAAGTTGTATTGTTTTACTGTTTTACAAATAGGACCCTGGTTTAAGGACTTAACCCTAAATAGTGGTTAAAGGGACAAAACTTAATCCAAGTTGAGAAACACTTTAGGGCTTGTGATAAAAGTCATAAAATATCCCCAAACACTAAATTGAATCACATTTATACCCCTGGGATATTAAAAACCCTAATTAGAACCCTGGGAAACCCTAAAACTAAACCCTAGGGACCTAAGTGCAAAATTAGTCCACTTTTGGGCTAAAGTGCAAAAACCAAGACAAACAAGTGTTTCAAGTCAATTGGATCACAAAAATGTGGACTTGAAAGCAAAACCCTAAGTTTTGGACTAAAATGCAAAATGGACCTCATTTGAGTTTATACTAAGTCTGGATTTCAGTGATATTGGCTCAACTTTGGAGCTTTGTATCTTTCTGGATATAGAGTTTTTGCCCTAGGTCACCACATCAAAGTTGAAGACCAATAATAGGAGAACAACTTTGCTAAAGGATGCAAGCATAGTTGTTATGAGAAATTTGCAGAAAAACCCAGTCCAAAACTGGCTGTCAGGCTGTTTTGAACTAAAAATCTGCTTAGCAGTGAACTGACCCCAACTTTGAGCTCAATTTTGAGCATGATCCAGTGCTCAAATGTGTTCAAGTTCTATAGTTGGATTGTAGCTGGTTTGTAGCTCTAAAACTTTACTATAGAGAGTTAGCTTAGTTTTCACACAAAAATTTAAGAAAAACGGACTCTAAGTTGGTCTGTCAGGTGCACTGAAGGGGTGTTCTGATGGTACAGTGCCTTGGGTAGATCAGATCGCCAGCGCTACAAGCCCTCACCGCCGGCGACCTCTCTGCGTCAAAATTCGCGCTGCCGCCGCGGGATTCGTGCATGGTGAGGGAACGGATAACGTCGGAGTTGATAGGCGCATACGTGGCACCATTCCCTGAGCCCGGCCGAGGTTACTCACCGGCGGCCGCCGTGACTCAGTGAAATTCCGCCGCGGTGGCGCGCATGCCGTAGTTCTCCCTCCCTGTACCTTTTACCGACGTGGTCGACATGCCATAGTGATGCTCTTCTCGGCCGCGAGATAATCACTAGACCGCCACACCTATAAAGAGCTATTGGGTTCACGGCGAGGTGTTCTCCTCTTCACCAGCGAACCGCTCGCGACCCAAAATTCGCACTGACCTCTCTACCTTCTCTCAAATTGATTGCACACGGTAAAAGCACAACTTCTTACGGCCAAGTAGCCTCAATCTCCAACCCCAATTTCAAACAAAGCCGCCGCAGCGCCATTTTCCCCTAAATCGGTTCGCCGTCCCGTGAAGAACAGCCCGTTCGTGGCCACACCGCTCTGGTAAGGATCTGCCTAAATTGAGTGTTGTTTCTGCAACTCCATAAGCTTGTGATGCTCACCGACCCGTTAGATCGAACTAGACCACTCCCAATCCGCGGGAACGTATACTCCTGTGCTCGGTTTCCGCCGTGCACATGGACAAGCCGTTCTCAGGGTGTTCGTGCCAAATTGTTAGGTGTCCCGAGGTCCCTGGTAGTCGCTAATGCCTCCCCGGTAGTTTGCAGTAGCCGCCATCGCCGGCCATGGCCGGAACAACCCACGTCGGTGATAATCTGTGTGCGTGTCATGGCCAGGGAGCGAGTTGGGGAAGAAAAGAAAGTAGAAGGACCTGTCCGTAAGTTGTCAGTGACTTATAAGCATAGTAACCGAACCCAACTTCCAATAGCCAAAACGCCGAGGACCTCTGCGCAAAGTCGCCTCGCGGGCGCGGCGCGCGCGCGAAACCTCTTGGGCCTGGGCTTATTGGGCCAGATGCAGCCCAGTTCTGTTTAAAAGTTTTTCCTTTTCTTTTTCAGTAGAGCTTTAGAAATGTGTAGAAAAATGTAGAAAAATGCTAAAATTATGAGACCAATTTTCCTAGGTTTGTTATTTTCCATAGAATTTATTAAAAATAGTTTCATGATTTTTAGATCAAACAGGGAATTTTAGGGTATTTAAAATAGCCTAAACTATTAGTTCTGGATTTTTAGAGAATAAATAATAAGTCCAAAATTTCCCAAACTTTTTATGTGAGCTTTTCACATTATTTAGAAGCCATGGGTAGAGTTTGGTTTGATTTGGGCCTTGTTTGATCACAAAACCCAAAACCACCCCCCCTGCTCCATGAACTCCTTTACTGACTCCGGAAACCCTAAGTTCCCGGAACTCTGTGAAGGAAAGTTGTATTCAAGACATAACTAATAAGTTTATGCTATCTTTGCATCCTCATGAGCATTCCATGACATCCATCTTTATGCATGTATATGGTTATCTTAGAGCACGAGGAGGAAGAAGAAGTTTCCGAAGAAGGGATACCACCCACCTCTGATCCCCAGGCAGACAACTGCTTCTATTTTGATATCTGTGGATCCGAGCCAGACCCATCTGATAACAAAGGCAAGCCCCGGTGCATTTGCCACTTACCTTGATGTTTTTAAAATCTTTCTCACTTACTTGCTGCATTAGGTGATAGGAGTTGATTGATTAAACAATTCCTGCATTGCCTTCCTTGATTTTGATTACCCTCCTTGAAATCCTGTTTTTACAAAAAGGTTTTACTTTGCTTAGTATTGCTTTAGAAAAACAAAAGGATTTGTTTTACAAAAGATGTTTGGCTAAGTGGGAGGGATGTTTTCGAAAATAAAACTTGATGGTGGATCCATCATGGCCATGATGGGTCCAACATCGGAGAAGATGTACCTCTGTCAGGTACCAAGTTTTTGGGTTAAAAAGATTAAGCTGAGACCGGGCGGGTGACTTGCACGAGAAGAGAGTCTCGGTGTAGTGTCTCCGTCTGAGTCGATTAAGGACCGTCTCGATGTGGGCTTGATGATCGAGGACCCTTTAACTGGTCACATGCCTCGTCATGGGTAAGCCTTGCCTCGGGCAGACTAAGGCCGGAATAAGATAACACGAAATGGGAGTGGAGCGGTGGCGAGAGTAGCGTGTACCCTCCGTGGCAAGAGGCTGGACGGTGGTGTATCTGTGCTCTCGGTTTGCGTGAACCTGATCCGGTCTTAAGAACCCCGGTGGCGGGTTGACATATGCAAGGGTTAAGTGCTACATATGTCGTGTGATTGGAGATCCTCAGCTGAGTATAATCGATTCGGATCGCCGTACCTTCGCGGTTATGAAGACTTGGTCACTGACCTACACGTAGCATTCCACTAAAGATGATGGGTTTTTGGTTAAGAAAATGGCTAGTGCAGGACCAGTGATTGAACTAGGGTAGAAAGAACTCTAGTTGCAGGTAATTGAACTTAACTTGACAAATTAAATTTGATTTTTAAGGATCCACTTTAGTAAGCATTTCTGCAAAACAGAGTCTTTGACTATTGGAAAGCCTTACCTTGACTCCCATATATCCAGCATACCCTTGAGAGTCTTTTCCTTAGTCGGGTAAGACTTGCTGAGTAATTCCATACTCAGGGTTTATCCCTTTGTTGTTTTTAGGTGGGGATGTAGCAGATTTCTGCTGCTTCTGTGCTAAGGTGGTTCCCAACGAAGAGAAACAGGAATGAAGTGCGGGAGGACTCAGTCCTCCACTTTAGATCTTTTATGTTTAGTCCTTCGGGAGAGGTTTGTGTCTCCCTGGTTTGTATAATTAATACTTTTATGCACTCGTTTTTAGAACTGGTCTGTAATAACTTAACTTGATCTTACTTTGGAAATAAATGTAAGATTATGTAATTCGCTTCCGCATATCTTTGTCTCCGATGATCTGTAATGTCTGCAAGACGGGTGAAACGTTCCTGGTGAGGTAAGGAAAGATACCGAGCTTGTCAAGTAACTTAGGAACATCTACAGGGTGTCTGATGTCTGTTAGACAAGGACAACTGTAGGTGGGCCTGATTACTTGGGAGGTTCCGTCACAGCTGGTATCGGAGCGTAGCCCTTCTTTGCAGATATTCCAGGGCATCTTCAAAAGATTTTCAAAAGTCTTATCTAAAGATTCTTTTCTCTTCTTACCTAAGTAGTCTGAAGAGTTTATATTAAAGACCAGTTAGGAAGAGTGCAACGTATAGAAGGTTGAATCAACCAAGGTTGATTCTGTATTTACTCATGCATCATGCTAAGAATTTTACTAATAAATTTCCCCCTTTAGAAAATGCCGCCGCGCACAAGAAAGACCGCGCGTAAGTCGACTGGACCTCTTGGAGTGCCTCGACATCAGCTTGCTCCGCGAGATGTAGATAGTAGTAGCGGGAGCAATGATCCTATAGGGGATCTAGAAGCAGAAGTAAGCAGGCTCCAACTAGAACTCCGCCGCAGGATAGCTATATGGATTGGAGATGGTGACCGTATAAATGAGTTACGAGCAGACGTTCGCCATCTACAAGACCAGCTGGCCGATCGGGATTTGGCACTCGATTGGGCTGTTCAATCTCGTTCATCGGCATGGGCCAGGGAGGCAAGGGCTCAGGCCCGAGTTAGAGAACTCAGCTCAGCTGTGGACGACCTGCAAGTGTACTGCAATACACTCCATGAAGAAGTCCATGTACTCTACTCGCAACTACACCCTAATGAGCCTACACCCCCTTCTGAGGCGGAAGCCGGACCTTCTCACGCCGCGGGACGCTCGTTGGGTGGGGAATTAGACCTGTATGAACCCCCTCCTTCTTTAAGGTTGGTGGACGTCTGGACTCCCACTCCTGATGAGGAAGCCGCCAAAAGCGATGGGAAACAGGACTAGTGGTGTAATAAGAGTAGAGTAGTGTATTGTAGGGAGTAGTGTTATATTAGAGTAGTGTATTGTAGGGTGTACGGTTGTATAATAGGTTAGACTTTTGTAAAATGGGTAATGTATCCTGTTGTGTAATGTCGAGTCTGTACCATTACTTTTTACAGTAATGTAAAACGGAAGGTTTCTTTGGCACACTATGTTTATTCAAATGTTTTTGCCTCAGATGCCGACCCGTACTCGAGGACAGGATGCAGCTGGAACATCCGGGGGTGGGGATGCTACCCCGAATCCACCTCCCGTTCCACCCACGCTTGCCGAGGCAATCGCTGCCTTGGTAAATGCTACAGCCGACAATACCCGCTTCCTGAGGGAGATGGCGGGTCAGCAACAGCTTCAACAACAAGCAGGGAGAGGATTCCAACAGGGTCCCCGTGAGACCACTTACCTGGATTTCTCTGAGACTCGTCCGCCTCTCTTCGTCAAAGCAGAAGATCCGCTTGAAGCTGACGAATGGATAAGGGTTATTGAACAGAAATTTGGCCTTCTTCGCTGCTCAGAAACCCAGAAGCCGTTGTTTGCGGCTCAGCAACTTCGAGGCCCTGCCAGCACTTGGTGGGGGAATTTTGTGGCCATCCAACCGGATAATCATCAAATTACATGGAATGAGTTCAAAGCAGCATTCCGCGAGCATTATATTCCTGAGGGAGTGCTGCACATGAAGCAAGAAGAGTTCATGAAATTGAAACAAGGGGGAGATACTGTGAATCAGTATCTCAACAAGTTCAATCACCTGTCCCAATATGCAATTGATCAGGTGAATACAGATTTGAAAAAGAAGAATTGTTTTATGAGAGGTCTGAACGACCGGATGCAGCGGAAAATGGCTGCATGTATTGATCTTACTTATGGAAAGGCTGTCAGCACAGCCTTATCTGTGGAGGCCAAATATGCAAATACTGGAAAAAGCAAGGGATTCAGTGGTGATCGGCCTAGTCAAGGCCCGGTAAAGAGGCAACGGTTTATTCTCCGGCCCTCTAACCAGAACCGTCCAAGTGCACCATCTTTCCCTTTCAAGCAGCCCATAATTATTCGTCCCAACAAAGCTCCCACTGTCCAAAGTCAGCCGGGTGCCCCAGGCACTCGATTCCCTGCCCTGCCAAGTTCTTCAACTGGATGCTTTAACTGTGGCAAATCTGGGCACTTCATTAAAGATTGTCCCTATCCTCGGCAAAATCAAGCTAATAATCAGCAAGGATCGGGAAGTTCAGCTCCAGGCAAGGGAAGTACTTCGGGCAGGAATACCAAGAAAACGGGGCGAGTATATTATACACAAGTGGCTACCACACCGGAGGGAGAGCCGGTGATGATGGGTACGTTCCCTGTGGCCAGCCACCCTGCAATAATTCTTTTTGATTCTGGTGCTTCGCATACCTTCATTAGCAAGACATTTGTGGAGCAACATCACATTACATGTCATGAATCAAAAGAGGGTTTTAAAATTCATTCACCTGGGGGATACATTTTTACTAAAGAAGTGGCCTATGGAGTGCCAGTAACTATGGCCGAACGGAACTTTCCTGCTAACATGATTGTTCTAAGAGGCCAGGATATAGATGTAATTTTGGGGATGAATTGGTTAACCCAACACAAGGCAGTACTCAACACTGAACTCAGAACCGTCAGGTTGAGTTATAATCAAGAAGAAATTCTCTTATCTCTCCCCAAGACCAATCCAGCCAAAGCTTCTGGTAGAATCTTCGAAGCCATTGTACCGGAGATCAAGAACATTCCGGTAGTTTGTGAGTTTCCAGATGTGTTTCCGGAAGATTTGCCTGGACTGCCCTCTGAAAGAGATGTGGAATTTGTGATTGAGCTAAAGCCCGGTACGGCTCCCATTTCCCGAAGGTCGTACCGTATGCCCCCTAATGAATTGGCGGAATTGAAGATTCAACTACAAGATTTACTGAATAAGGGATTTATCCGGCCAAGCTCGTCCCCGTGGGGTTGTCCCGCCATCTTTGTGAAGAAGAAGGATCAAACCTTGCGCATGTGCGTGGACTATCGGCCCCTAAATGAGGTCACCATCAAGAATAAGTACCCTCTTCCAAGGATTGATATCTTATTTGATCAACTGACTGGGGCGAGGGTGTTTTCCAAAATTGATCTCAGGTCGGGCTATCATCAAATCCGTATTCGGCCCGAGGATATACCGAAGACCGCATTTACTACGCGGTATGGGTTATTCAAATATCTAGTAATGTCCTTCGGGCTCACCAATGCTCCTGCCCACTTCACCTATTTGATGAACTCGGTGTTCATGCCCGAGTTAGACAAGTTCGTGGTGGTCTTCATCGATGATATTTTGATATATTCTAAAAATGAAGAGGAGCATGCTCAGCACTTACGGATTGTATTGACGCGCCTGAGGGAACATCAGCTGTACGCCAAGTTCAGTAAGTGCGCGTTTTGGCTGGAAGAAATTCAATTTCTGGGGCACGTGTTATCAGCCAAAGGGATTGCGGTAGACCCTAGCAAGGTCAAGGATATTCTGGAATGGAAACCTCCAACAACTGTTCACCAAGTCCGGAGTTTTCTTGGACTGGCGGGATATTATCGCAGATTCATACCTGATTTTTCTAAGCTTGTGAAGCCAATCACAAGTTTATTGAAGAATGATACTAAGTTCAATTGGACTTCTAAATGTAATGAAGCTTTTGAGGAATTGAAGACACTATTGACCACTGCTCCGGTCTTGGCTCAACCGGACATCACTAAACCTTTTGATGTATATTGTGATGCGTCAGGCAGTGGACTCGGCTGTGTGCTAATGCAAGAAAGCCGAGTGATTGCATATGCTTCAAGGCAGTTACGCCGACATGAGGAGCACTATCCAACTCATGATCTGGAGTTAGCTGTGGTGGTTCATGCCCTGAAAATATGGCGTCACTATCTACTGGGAAATACCTGCCACATATATACAGATCATAAGAGTTTGAAGTATATATTTACCCAGTCAGAGTTAAACATGAGGCAAAGACGATGGCTTGAGCTTATTAAAGATTATGAACTGGAAATCCATTATCACCCAGGCAAGGCCAATGTGGTGGCAGATGCATTGAGTCGCAAGACTTCCTGCCACTGTCTTATGGTAAAGACCTCCGAAAACACTTTGTGTCAAGAAATGGAAAAGTTAAACCTGGGGATAATCCAACAAGGAACTCTGAATCAGCTAAGGCTTGAGTCAACCATGTTGCAAAGGATAATTGATGCTCAAAAGGATAATCAGGGTATGAAGCACATCCGAGAGAAGATCAGGGCTGGAACAGCCCAATGTTTCAAGGAAGATGATCAAGGTGTGTTATGGTTCAAAAACCGCATAGTAGTGCCGAAGAATGAAGAACTCCGCCTGCAAATTTTAGATGAAGCGCATCTTAGTCGCTATTCTATTCATCCGGGAAGCACTAAGATGTACCAAGATTTAAAGCAACATTACTGGTGGACGAAGATGAAGATTGAAATTGCACGCTATGTGGCTAAGTGCGACACTTGCAGACGTGTCAAAGCCATACACATGAAAGCTGCTGGTCCATTGCAGTCATTACCAATACCAACATGGAAATGGGAAGACATAAGCATGGACTTCATTGTGGGATTGCCCAGGACCGCAAAAGGGTACGACTCTATCTGGGTGATGGTTGATCGACTTACAAAGGTTGCTCATTTTCTGCCGGTCAAGACATATTACCCGGTACTTACCTATGCGGAGTTATACATTGCCCGTATTCTCAGTTTGCACGGTGTTCCAAAGACCATAGTGTCGGATCGTGGACCTCAGTTCGTATCCAAATTTTGGGAAGAACTTCATAAATCCCTGGGAACTAAGTTACTCCACAGTTCGGCCTATCATCCTCAAACCAGTGGACAAACTGAAAGAGTGAACCAAGTACTTGAAGATATGTTACGGGCATGTGTCCTGGATTTCTCACAGAAATGGGATGAATGTTTGCCCTTAGCGGAGTTTTCCTATAATAACAGTTACCAGGAAAGCATCAAGATGGCACCTTTTGAAGCTTTGTATGGGCGACGGTGTCGAACTCCGCTAAATTGGTCTGAACCTGGTGAAAGGTATTTCTTTAGGCCTGATATGGTAAAAGAAACCGAAGAAAAGGTTCAGAAAATAATTCGTAATATGAAGAAGGCACAGGCTCGTCAAAAGAGTTATGCAGACAAACGGCGAATGCCCTTATTCTTTTTAGAAGGAGACTATGTCTACTTAAAGGTTTCACCAATGAAGGGAGTATCGCGTTTCGGGGTAAAGGGAAAACTTGCACCCAGGTATATTGGTCCATTTCCTATTCTTCAAAGATATGGGCCAGTGGCGTATCAACTTCAACTTCCCGAAACATTGTCTGCTGTACATAACGTGTTCCACGTGTCACAATTGAAGAAGTGCCTTCGGGTTCCCGATCGAACCGTTGAAGTGACTGATGTTGTCCTGGAACCAGATTTAACGTACTCGGAACATCCTATTCGAGTTCTGGATCAAAAGGACAGGGTTACCCGGAGAAGGACTCTCAAGTTTTATAAGATACAGTGGAACCAGCATTCGGAAGATGAGGCTACGTGGGAAACCCAAGATTTCTTAGATAAGAATTTCCCAGGCTTTCTAGCCTCTTGTAAGTTGTAAAGTTTGTATAGCTGTGTAATAAAGGAATGAACCCCCACACCACCCCTGCCTTGTACCAGAAATCAGGAAATAAAAACATGACACATTTCCTTTTCCATTACTCACCCTAGGACTTTAAATCTCGGGACGAGATTCTTTTATGGGGGGAAGGATGTAACACCCCTGGTGTTACTCTAACTAAAACTTGAGCATGACATCATGAGCATGGGCATTGCATATGTTTGACACACCTAGAGTGCATTCACTAGGCCAAAAATTTCAAACAAGTTGTATTGTTTTACTGTTTTACAAATAGGACCCTGGTTTAAGGACTTAACCCTAAATAGTGGTTAAAGGGACAAAACTTAATCCAAGTTGAGAAACACTTTAGGGCTTGTGAGAAAAGTCATAAAATATCCCCAAACACTAAATTGAATCACATTTATACCCCTGGGATATTAAAAACCCTAATTAGAACCCTGGGAAACCCTAAAACTAAACCCTAGGAACCTAAGTGCAAAATTAGTCCACTTTTGGGCTAAAGTGCAAAAACCAAGACAAACAAGTGTTTCAAGTCAATTGGATCACAAAAATGTGGACTTGAAAGCAAAACCCTAAGTTTTGGACTAAAATGCAAAATGGACCTCATTTGAGTTTATACTAAGTCTGGATTTCAGTGATATTGGCTCAACTTTGGAGCTTTGTATCTTTCTGGATATAGAGTTTTTGCCCTAGGTCACCACATCAAAGTTGAAGACCAATAATAGGAGAACAACTTTGCTAAAGGATGCAAGCATAGTTGTTATGAGAAATTTGTAGAAAAACCCAGTCCAAAACTGGCTGTCAGGCTGTTTTGAACTAAAAATCTGCTTAGCAGTGAACTGACCCCAACTTTGAGCTCAATTTTGAGCATGATCCAGTGCTCAAATGTGTTCAAGTTCTATAGTTGGATTGTAGCTGGTTTGTAGCTCTAAAACTTTACTATAGAGAGTTAGCTTAGTTTTCACACAAAAATTTAAGAAAAACGGACTCTAAGTTGGTCTGTCAGGTGCACTGAAGGGGTGTTCTGATGGTACAGTGCCTTGGGTAGATCAGATCGCCAGCGCTACAAGCCCTCACCGCCGGCGACCTCTCTGCGTCAAAATTCGCGCTGCCGCCGCGGGATTCGTGCACGGTGAGGGAACGGATAACGTCGGAGTTGATAGGCGCATACGTGGCACCATTCCCTGAGCCCGGCCGAGGTTACTCACCGGCGGCCGCCGTGACTCAGTGAAATTCCGCCGCGGTGGCGCGCATGCCGTAGTTCTCCCTCCCTGTACCTTTTACCGATGTGGTCGACATGCCATAGTGATGCTCTTCTCGGCCGCGAGATAATCACTAGACCGCCACACCTATAAAGAGCTATTGGGTTCACGGCGAGGTGTTCTCCTCTTCACCAGCGAACCGCTCGCGACCCAAAATTCGCACTGACCTCTCTACCTTCTCTCAAATTGATTGCACACGGTAAAAGCACAACTTCTTACGGCCAAGTAGCCTCAATCTCCAACCCCAATTTCAAACAGAGCCGCCGCAGCGCCATTTTCCCCTAAATCGGTCCGCCGTCCCGTGAAGAACAGCCCGTTCGTGGCCACACCGCTCTGGTAAGGATCTGCCTAAATTGAGTGTTGTTTCTGCAACTCCATAAGCTTGTGATGCTCACCGACCCGTTAGATCGAACTAGACCACTCCCAATCCGCGGGAACGTATACTCCTGTGCTCGGTTTCCGCCGTGCACATGGACAAGCCATTCTCAGGGTGTTCGTGCCAAATTGTTAGGTGTCCCGAGGTCCCTGGTAGTCGCTAATGCCTCCCCGGTAGTTTGCAGTAGCCGCCATCGCCGGCCATGGCCGGAACAACCCACGTCGGTGATAATCTGTGTGCGTGTCATGGCCAGGGAGCGAGTTGGGGAAGAAAAGAAAGTAGAAGGACCTGTCCGTAAGTTGTCAGTGACTTATAAGCATAGTAACCGAACCCAACTTCCAATAGCCAAAACGCCGAGGACCTCTGCGCAAAGTCGCCTCGCGGGCGCGGCGCGCGCGCGAAACCTCTTGGGCCTGGGCTTATTGGGCCAGATGCAGCCCAGTTCTGTTTAAAAGTTTTTCCTTTTCTTTTTCAGTAGAGCTTTAGAAATGTGTAGAAAAATGTAGAAAAATGCTAAAATTATGAGACCAATTTTCCTAGGTTTGTTATTTTCCATAGAATTTATTAAAAATAGTTTCATGATTTTTAGATCAAACAGGGAATTTTAGGGTATTTAAAATAGCCTAAACTATTAGTTCTGGATTTTTAGAGAATAAATAATAAGTCCAAAATTTCCCAAACTTTTTATGTGAGCTTTTCACATTATTTAGAAGCCATGGGTAGAGTTTGGTTTGATTTGGGCCTTGTTTGATCACAAAACCCAAAACCACCCCCCCTGCTCCATGAACTCCTTTACTGACTCCGGAAACCCTAAGTTCCCGGAACTCTGTGAAGGAAAGTTGTATTCAAGACATAACTAATAAGTTTATGCTATCTTTGCATCCTCATGAGCATTCCATGACATCCATCTTTATGCATGTATATGGTTATCTTAGAGCACGAGGAGGAAGAAGAAGTTTCCGAAGAAGGGATACCACCCACCTCTGATCCCCAGGCAGACAACTGCTTCTATTTTGATATCTGTGGATCCGAGCCAGACCCATCTGATAACAAAGGCAAGCCCCGGTGCATTTGCCACTTACCTTGATGTTTTTAAAATCTTTCTCACTTACTTGCTGCATTAGGTGATAGGAGTTGATTGATTAAACAATTCCTGCATTGCCTTCCTTGATTTTGATTACCCTCCTTGAAATCCTGTTTTTACAAAAAGGTTTTACTTTGCTTAGTATTGCTTTAGAAAAACAAAAGGATTTGTTTTACAAAAGATGTTTGGCTAAGTGGGAGGGATGTTTTCGAAAATAAAACTTGATGGTGGATCCATCATGGCCATGATGGGTCCAACATCGGAGAAGATGTACCTCTGTCAGGTACCAAGTTTTTGGGTTAAAAAGATTAAGCTGAGACCGGGCGGGTGACTTGCACGAGAAGAGAGTCTCGGTGTAGTGTCTCCGTCTGAGTCGATTAAGGACCGTCTCGATGTGGGCTTGATGATCGAGGACCCTTTAACTGGTCACATGCCTCGTCATGGGTAAGCCTTGCCTCGGGCAGACTAAGGCCGGAATAAGATAACACGAAATGGGAGTGGAGCGGTGGCGAGAGTAGCGTGTACCCTCCGTGGCAAGAGGCTGGACGGTGGTGTATCTGTGCTCTCGGTTTGCGTGAACCTGATCCGGTCTTAAGAACCCCGGTGGCGGGTTGACATATGCAAGGGTTAAGTGCTACATATGTCGTGTGATTGGAGATCCTCAGCTGAGTATAATCGATTCGGATCGCCGTACCTTCGCGGTTATGAAGACTTGGTCACTGACCTACACGTAGCATTCCACTAAAGATGATGGGTTTTTGGTTAAGAAAATGGCTAGTGCAGGACCAGTGATTGAACTAGGGTAGAAAGAACTCTAGTTGCAGGTAATTGAACTTAACTTGACAAATTAAATTTGATTTTTAAGGATCCACTTTAGTAAGCATTTCTGCAAAACAGAGTCTTTGACTATTGGAAAGCCTTACCTTGACTCCCATATATCCAGCATACCCTTGAGAGTCTTTTCCTTAGTCGGGTAAGACTTGCTGAGTAATTCCATACTCAGGGTTTATCCCTTTGTTGTTTTTAGGTGGGGATGTAGCAGATTTCTGCTGCTTCTGTGCTAAGGTGGTTCCCAACGAAGAGAAACAGGAATGAAGTGCGGGAGGACTCAGTCCTCCACTTTAGATCTTTTATGTTTAGTCCTTCGGGAGAGGTTTGTGTCTCCCTGGTTTGTATAATTAATACTTTTATGCACTCGTTTTTAGAACTGGTCTGTAATAACTTAACTTGATCTTACTTTGGAAATAAATGTAAGATTATGTAATTCGCTTCCGCATATCTTTGTCTCCGATGATCTGTAATGTCTGCAAGACGGGTGAAACGTTCCTGGTGAGGTAAGGAAAGATACCGAGCTTGTCAAGTAACTTAGGAACATCTACAGGGTGTCTGATGTCTGTTAGACAAGGACAACTGTAGGTGGGCCTGATTACTTGGGAGGTTCCGTCACATACATGGTAAGAAAGAATTGTAGACAAGACGAGTAATTATGAGGCATGTTACTTTGGGAGATTTATTAGCTAAGTAGATTAGTGTGTCACCTACTAAAGCTACCTTATGATGGTACATGCTAAGATGCCCGACTATACTATTTCAATCAATCAAAGAAGCAAATCAGACATTTATCATCAGAACAATTAACCAACATTTTTAAATAGAGAAAATAATTTTAATTTTTTGTCTTAGGTCTCCTATCTCTTAAAAAAGGGTCATAAATATAGGATTTCAAGGTGTGAAATCCATCTTGTCTTAGAGTAGAAAAGATAAGAGTAATCAGAGTAGAACAACAAAAGGTGAGATAGGATAAATATAAGTATAGTAAGAATCGGAGTAAGGTAAGTAGGTAAGGGTTTTGTCTATTTCTGTCTAGGTTTCGTCCTACAGTCAATATTTCCTCTGATACCACTTCTGTCACACCCAGATTTAAGGGATAAAGCCGGGTGCGTCTCATATGTGCGCTAAAGAAGAACAACACATATAATAACATAGTGTATAGAGATAAATGTCACAATATCATAACAGTAATTATTACATACCGGAAGTCTTATAAAAATAAAAGATAAATATAAAGCGAACTAATGTCCGTCCTTGGTGCCATAAAGTTGACTAGGAGACGCCACCTAGATCAAGTCGTACTCCTCGTTGTGCGGCTCCTCCAGGGCCACCTGATCATCTCCTGTGGGGGTTTATATATCGCAAGTGTGAGCCCACAAAAGATCATAGCTCAACAAGTTGTGGGGAATAATGTGCATGAACTCACCAAAGGTGGGAGTTCATGTGATGTGTAAGGCTGATCAATAATAGGGGTTAAAGCTGAGCATTGCTTTTAATAAGTTGGTCAAATTTTATTAGCAATTACTAGATATAAGTAAATACCAAACCATAATAACAATAATAGAACAAAATTAATAATAAATCCCATGCAATGCAATGCAAATGACAAATTGAATTTAGTTCCATAATTTAATCATGCGAGAGTCCTAAGCTGCTCATGACCACGAGCACAGCTAGTATACCAGTTTTACACTCTGCAGAGGTTGTACCGCGTACCCACAAGTCATGTTACCCATCTGCCACAGGGTTTTACAGGCCCCATACACCTCTACTAAGGAAGCGAGGCAGGGTAACAGTATGGGGCCTTTACAAAGTTCCATTAGCTTCAGAAATCCCGCTACAGTTTCTAGGAAGAGCAATGCAGGAATCCCCGTCTGACCGCCATCGCAGCAAAATCAACCGGGAACCTCCCTACACGCATACTCCCCTACTACCCTTGTCCCTATCGGTAAGATAGTCCTCCACTAGCTTTCGTAGTTAGTCAGCCAAGGGCGTCCCATTCCACCCTTGTGGTGGCACGTGTTTCTCAAGTTAAGCTTCATGTTCCAATTAAAAATAATAATCTTGACATGAACAATAAATAAAATAACAGTATAATTGGAATATGAACATAATGTAATATTAAACCCAAAACCATATAGAGCAATAGCAAAACTACCCAAATGATTCAGGGGTGAACAAGGTAAAAAGATAACCAGACTAGGGTGACCTATTGGGTCCTATCAAAATTAAACCTATGCATGAATATATGATTATAAAGAATATTATTGGGTAATAAAAGTGGTCAAGGGCACAACTTGCCTTTAATGAGCTCTTGCTTAGCAACTTCTACCTGCTGAACACCGGAATCCTCTGCCACTCGCTCTTCTACTCGCCACAACACAAACAAGCATAATACAAAGGAGAAATTAACATCACACTAAACATATATACAAAATACATATTATTAATCTACACATTAAAATGAGATCATAGGAAAAAGAATCACTAAATTCAGAGTTATAGATTTTAAGTTATGAATTTCCAAAGGTGTTATGTGTTTGGTGTAAGATTAATTAAGAGATCAATTTTAATACAGTTTTCATGTTAAAATAGTATTATTGAGTTATAGACAACATTAATACAAATTTATAGGAACTGGAATGGATCAATTTGGACTAAATATGAATTTTCTAGGGATTAAATAAGTTCTAACAATTATTTTTACATTAAAAATCACTTTCTATTTACTTTTCCTTGATTTTTTAATCCCCTGGACTGCGCGCATAATAACCAGAGAGCACAGGAGCTAACTCCAGCATGATACACGAACTCCAGCATGATGCATACATTATTTAGATGTCATTTATTTAATTATTCCTTCTTAAATATCGTTATTCTCATGTTATAATGAATAGATGATACACAAATAAGGAGATCAACAATATTTTCATTATATACACTTTGGGTATTACATTTTGGGAGGATGACGATGTCGATTGCTGCTCGATGGTACGTGCAAATGCATGTCGGAACACAAGATTTATATAGGTTCAGGCCACGTAAATGCGTAAACCCTACGTCCTTTGTGATGTTGAGTATTTGATTGCTCTGAGTTTGTGGATTATTGCGGATTACAGGTAGCTATGGAGGTGAATGAAAGAGTTCATATCGATTTAATGGTGAGCCAGCCTTTTTGATAGTGGGTACCTCTGCAACCTTATATAGCCGACTGGAGAGATATCATATCTTATAGATCGTTTGAGTCTAACACTTTCTATTGTGAGCATGCCTACTCTTCAGGGGTTCGGTTCCTTTTCCTCCGAGTTATCCTCCGTGTAGGTCGCTATCTGGTCGCGTCTAAGATATGTCCCACCATTCTTCTGCGACAAACGCGTGTGGATAATGTTCTCGTGTCGTATTCTTCGAGTTTGTTTCCCTCTTGGCGCATTGTCTTGTTTCGCCTGCATGCGTCCCGATAGTACGCACTGTTGGGTGACTTACCATAGGCCTATTAGGCTGCCCATGGAACATATCGGTATTGGAATGACCCATGGTATATCTTTCTTCCACAGTCGTCCCCAGATCCGTGACGGAAGTCGAAGCCTATTTCTCACCGGCATCGGCATCCTTTGACATAGGATCTATCGAGGCCGGTCACGTCAATGGTCTTGGTGCGGCCGTCGAGACGCAGAATGGCGAGTTACTGGCGAGACAGTTAGGGTTGAGTGTAAATAGCGATATTATACGCAGTCAGATAGTTTATATGGTGGCCTGAGACATCCACCACTCCAGTTATTGAAAGTCTAGTGCTCCTAATATATAATCTCTGTGTATATAACATTTTATAGTAAGCTGCTTGCAATGGAGTAAATGACACGGCAGCAGCGTGCGTGCACACGTATTGTGTCCCGTTGCGAGTAAATGCGGCGCACGGCGAGTGGGCCATACGTGTTTAATTAATTTGATTTGGATGGATCCATGCTGTTTCATTGCGTTCATGCAGATACTCCTGCCCAGTTCCGGTTACTTTCTTTTTTTTTCTATGAAGACATATTCTTTATTTAAATTAAATCGATAAGTACGTAAGAATGCTTGAATATTTTAGTTTCTATAATAATTGTATATATCACTAGTAGTTATGTCGTTTAAACGACGTTGATGATGTTAAGCGAGCGCGATATAGCTAGACTACACTAAATTAAGTTACACAGTAATAGTGCACGCAACGCAATTTGGGTCATGCATGGCCGGTGGTACGGTGAGGAATGAAGATGCATGCATGGTACGTTGTGTTGCCATCAAGGCAGCTGCATGCAGTAGTGTGTACGCGCCTCAGCTCGCGCTGCGTTCAATTCGTGGCTCCGGGTCACGACGGGCGACAGGTAAGTCATGCAGATGCACCTTCCAGTCGATCAATGACCTGCTTGCTCTCTGCCGTCTGGTCATGCATGCATGTGTATATATATATGCATGGTGTCCGCGCCGGCTATAGCTGTGCTGGATGATACATGCATCAGGGGGCGGCCGGACAACAACCAGTAGTTGTCGATCGATCAGTATGTCCCACATCGCGGTGGAGCGCAACCGGCGGCGTCAGATGAACGAGCATCTCAAGGTGCTCCGGTCCCTGACGCCCGGTCTCTACATCAAGCGCGGCGACCAAGCATCCATCATCGGCGGCGCCATCGAGTTCATCAAGGAGCTGCAGCAGGTGCTGGAGTCGCTGGAGGCCAGGAAGAAACGGCGCAGCAGCGGCGGCGGCCACAGCTTCCTTACGGGTAGCCCCAGCCCCACGCCCAGCCCGCGCTCCCACCTCCTCTCCTCCGTTTCCACCCCGTCGCCGCCTGTCATGATCAAGGAGCTCGCCGCCTGCTGCAACTCCGCCGTGGCCGACGTCGAGGCCAAGATCTCCGGCTCCAACGTCCTGCTGCGCACGCTCTCCCGCCGCAGCAGCATCCCCGGACGACATGCCGTCAGGCTCATCGCCGTGCTGGAGGGCCTCCACCTGGAGGTGCTCCACCTCAACATCAGCACCATGGAAGACACCGTCCTCCACTCCTTGGTGCTCAAGATCGGCCTCGAGTGCCAGCTCAGTGTCGAGGATCTTGCCTACGAGGTGCAGCAGATCTTCGGTCAGGACACGGCCGACCAGAAGCCGCAGGCCGAGGAGAATCATCAGCATCTCATATACTCGTCAGCCATGGCCGCCGCCATATAATTAACATAATAACAAATGCATGGCTCCATCCATTTGCTTACTTATATGAAGTATGTAGCTAGCTAGCTCGCTGTATCTGTGTCCTTCCTTCTCTTGCTATATATCTTCAAGCGCATGCATGCATGGTATAACACATAGTGAAGTAGAGCTATCTAGCTTTACTTTTTTACGTCGTCGTCGTGATTATGCTGATACTAATCTGGGAGGTATAAACTTAAACCATACCTTCTTGTCCGACGTTGAGGGCGCAGTTGCTATATATGGCCGTGGCGTCCTGCATGGGAACACCACCCTCCTCCATATGATCCACCTCCCTGTCTTCCTCCTCCGTTGTCTCCTTGGGGCTCCACGGTCCTTGGTGGCCATGGGGATTAGGAGCGGTGGAAGCCACAGCTATGGTGATTCCAGTCATTGATAGGGGCGGTGAGGTGATCAGGACCTTAGGAAGGCTGCCTGCTTTATATACACTGCCGAAATCAGCTTCTTGTGAGTGTCTGAAACACTCGACAAAGTCTATAAAACACTCAGCGAAGGCTCGGCAAAGAAAGCTCGGCGAACTGTATATCAGCAACGGCTTCTTTGTCGAGTACTTTGCCGAGTGTCTAGCGGTACTCGGCAAATAAAAGTCGTCGTCACGGCGCTAGGTGACGGTGACACCCAGTCTTTGCTGAGTGTCCACTGTACAGACACTCAGCAAAGAAGCTCCTCGTGGGCCCCTTTACCAGGTCCTTTGCTGAGCGTATTAGGTGGCACTCGGCAAAGACTCCCTCTTTACCGAGTGCTCACCTGACTAGCACTCGACAAAGACTCCCTTTGTCAGTTCCTTTACCGAGTGTATTTGTAGGCACTTGGCAAAGCTTGCTTCTTTGCAGAGTGCCAAGGCCACAACACTCGGTGCACAGGTGTGCCTTCTTTTGCCGAGTGCTAAGACCTTTGTTGGGGACCTTCGGCTTCCGAAGATCCTCAAAAACATAATTTAACAAAGTTTCTGGAGTATAATGCATGAACAGGTATCTTCGGACTTGAGTTAAAACCACAGTGTGAAGAAGCACAAAAGGAATATGAAGGATGGCGCGGAGCCGAAGCTGTGCACAGAAGAGCTTCGGCATGATAGCAGGAGAGGAAACCGACTTAAATATGAAAAGGCTATTTAGACCTCGACGGGTTACTATAGAGTTATTAGCAAATGTAAAGGGCATGGGTGTAATTTAAAATGGGCCGCGTCCCGTGTCTATAAATAGATGAACAGTGCTCCCGTACTATTCACGCGGGCTTGGCATTTGCTTTTGTGTCACGCTTGTATCTTTACCTTCATTCAAGCCGAAGGTACACTTGTAATTTAATATCATTTCTATTTTTCCACAGTAATAAAATAAAAATGAGTTAATAAAAAGATATGGCTGTTCATATTATCTTTTGTTTTTTACGTGATTCTTTCTTCAGTATTATATATTATGACTTACGAAGGTATGTCCTTCATAACCTTCGTCCGAGAATCATTATATCCCAAGGGAAATAATATTCTGAAGGGCGAAGGACTTTAACGTTTAACGTTCTCTGTGTTGCCTTGTTCTTAATTCATAGTATTTGAGAACAAGTCCCCAACATTGGCGCCCACCTCCGATGAACCCTTTTCGACCACCTTCGGCAAGCATCAACCTTCGTCATGCCGCCAAAGAAAGCTTCAGCGACAGGGACTGCCGCTCTGCAGTCGCTGGACCCGAACCAGGACGCCCTTTCTCTTCGAGAGGCCCGAAGCCAGAAGAGGAAGGCCACCAGTCCAACGCCCCAGGAGGACAACTTGGACTAAGAGATCAGGAATATGGAGATGCTCCATCAGCAAGTGCAAAGGAAGAAGGAAAAGATGGCTCAGCTAGCTGACCTACAAAGGCAGATAGACGTAGCCACTGAAGAAGTTCGTCATCTTGCTCAAGATGAGCAAAACCGAAGGCCCCAGCACAGAGAGCTTCATCAAGAGGGCTTCTTCAACGAGGATGACTGGTATGAGGATTTCCATCATGGAAATTTTGCTTTTGATGATGCTTCTCCTCTATCAACAGAACTACAGACTACACCTTGGCCCCCGTCTTACAAGCCACCCCAGCTCCCCATGTATGACGGACACTCAGATCCGAAGCAGTTTCTGATGAGCTACGAAGCAACCATATCTTCGTATGGTGGCAATACTGCAGTCATGGCGAAGTCTTTCGTTATGACAGTCAAGAATGTTGCACAAACCTAGTACTCCTCTCTTCGGTCAGGAACAATCATATCATGGCAGAAGCTGAAGGACATGCTGATCACAAGTTTCCAAGGGTTTCAGACGAAGCCGGTCACCGCTCAAGCTTTGTTCCAGTGCACCCAAGATCACAAAGAATACCTTCAGGCGTATGTTCGAAGGTTCTTGCGTCTGAGGGCACAGGCGCCAACGGTGCCCAATGAAATTGTCATTGAGGCCATGATCAAGGGGCTTCGGCCAGGACCTACGGCCCAATACTTCGCCAGGAAACCCCCTCAGACTCTGGAGAAGCTGCTCCAAAAGATGGATTTATACATTCGCGCTGATAATGACTTTCGTCAGAGAAGGGAGAAAGCTTACAGGTTCTTAGAGATGACCAGGGGCTTCGGAGGGAGAATCCACCCAAGGCACGTCAGGTCGATCCACTCCACTCAGAATGACGATAGAGGAAGTCAGCAACAGAGGCCACAATATTCTTCCCAAGCTTCGGGACAGCAACAAAGCTATCCTTGGCCTTCAGCTCCAAGGGGCAGAGGCGCCAGGGGCTTCGATGGAAGGTTTGGGGATCAGCCCAGGAAAATTTATTGTCTATTCTACGGTGAGGACAAGGGCCATACTACAAGGATGTGCCATGTCACCATCCAGAAATAGAAGGAGATAGCAGAAGCTGTAGCCCAACAGAACCAGCCGAAGCAAGTTATGCATATTGCTTCGTATCATTCACCATACATCCCAGAGTATGTGGGTAACCATCCTGCAGCTTTTGTTGCTTCGGCAAGTCAACCTCAGGCATCTTGGCAACAGCCTCCACCTCCACCACCAATGCAACGAGGCCAGCAGCCAGAAGGGAGCCAGCACACTCACCAGCAACGAGACTTCAGGGAGGAGTCCGAAGCTCGCACAGTCAACAGCACTGTGCCAGAATCGAAGCACATCTACTAGAAGATATCCTACCTCTGCAATAGTTTTTTGCATTCGCCATCATTTTCTTTTTAATAAAGGGCAATCATTGAAAGCACAATTCCTTTTGTTGTTTTTAGATTCTTGTAATAGCTTCGTTATTGTCATGATATAATATACCTTCTTCACAGACTTACGGAGTCCGAAAGTTGCCGAAGCATGAACATTCGTTCCTAAGAGAACTTGTGGCTACAAAAAACATCTCCGAAGCTACAAAAAGTTCTACGGAACGTAGCGTAAGCTTGCCGAAGCTACAAAAAGTCGTTCCTAAGGGAGCGCAGCGTAAGTTTTCTGCTCAAAAGTCGTTCCAAAGGGAATGCAGAGCTTACAGCGAAAAATAAACGCTGATTCCGCCAAAATATAAGGCAAAGCGCGAAAAGTCAACGCGAATATCACCGAAATAGAAGACGAAGAAGTTCAAAAGACGTTCCTAAGGGGATGCAGAACTTACAGCGAAAAGTCAACGCTGATACACCGAAAATAAGCGGTGAAGCCGAAAAATAAACGGCAAAGTGATTGTGTATACCGCTGAGGGAATGTGTGTGTATCTTCGGTACGAATATCATTTTGCATAGCATAACATCATGACATCATTCGTATAGCATAACATCATACATCATATCGCATCAATGGCACAAGAAGGGGATATAATATTGATCTTCGGAAATTGCTTCGAAGAAGTTGTGCCAAGGCACAAAATGTTTTGAAGAAGTGCAGCTTCATCAACTCTAATGTGGAAAGAAATCTATTGCTCACGAAGCTTAATGTTCTTACAGAATATGCATATTCTTCACGAAGCATGAAAAGAAGGGAAGGTGTTTTTTCGCCGAAGGCTCAAAAATGGTACGTACATAAAGTTTCATGCATCGTAAAGAATTGAGTCACAAATAGCTTATATATTACATTCAAGACTACAAGATGTTCCATACTTTGTTCAGCAAATATTACATTCCAAATGTTTTTACAATAACAGCTATTCTTCTTTTAAAACTGCTTCTGCAGTTTCGTTTAACAGTTGAGCAACAGCTTCGTCCAAAATAGCTTCGGCCATTTTAATAATTTCATCTTCTTTCTTTGCTCCTGGGTCGACCGTTGGCTCGAAGAGTTCCGGGGAAGGAGATAGTTCAGCTACGGTAGAAAACGTAAATAAGTTCGAAGTCACAAAATTAGAAAATAAAGTTAAACATTATTAAGCAATACCTATCCACATCTCGAGTTCCGCAGCTTTCTCAGCTGCCTTTGTTGCTTCTTTTGCATCGTGAGAATCTTTTTCGCTCTTTTTTATTATCTCGTGGGCCATCCCTCGGTCGCCATTCTCCCAGATGTCAGTGAAAAAATTTTCGCCAATAAGCTTGCTTCGGCCGAGGGGTCTTTTGTATCTTCAATGGATAAAGTAGCTTCGACTTGGGCCAAAGCTTTCACATGTTCGCAACCAGACTTCTCCAAAATAGCCGCAATCCCTCTAGCACCTGAGAAGGCGCAGACATCCCCACAACCGTTCAAAATTTCCTCAAAAGCTTCGGCCTCGTTGCTAATCCAGTCAATTGGGCCCTCAGGATCGCCTCTTATGAAGTTATCCTCGCTAGAGTATGCGCCAACTTTGGCGAAGCTAGTTTTTATTTTATCTACGCATTCTATAGATTTTTCATAACATTTCTCTTTCGAAGAGCGAAGTTCTACAACTGTCTTCTCCCAATAATTTTTCCAATAGTTACTGGCATCTCGGTCAGCTTCGGCGATAGTGCATTTTAAATTTGCCTCAGCCAGCTGTTTCCGAAGATCTTTGAAAGTCACCTAGAGGGGGGGTGAAAAGGGCGAAACTGAAATTTACAAAGTTAATCACAACTACAAGCCGGGTTAGCGTTAGAAATATAATGCGAGTTCGAGAGAGGGCGTAAAACAAATCGCAAGCGAATAAAGAGGTGAGACACAAGGATTTGTTTTACCGAGGTTCGGTTCTCTCAAACCTACTCCCCGTTGAGGTGGTCACAAAGACCGGGTCTCTTTCAACCCTTTCCCTCTCTCAAACGGTCCCTCGGACCGAGTGAGCTTCTCTTCTCAATCAAACGGGAACCAAACTTCCCCGCAAGGACCACCACACAATTGGTGTCTCTTGCGCTGATTACAATTGAGATGATCACAAGAAGAATGAGAAAGAAGAAGCAATCCAAGCGCAAGAGCTCAAATGAACACAACAATCACTCTCTCTAATCACTAAAGCTTTGAGTGGAATTGGGAGAGGATTTGATCTCTTTGGTGTGCCTAGAATTGAATGCTAGAGCTCTTGTAAGTAGTTGGAAGGTGGAAAACTTGGATGCCTTGAATGTGGAGTGGTTGGGGTATTTATAGCCCCAACCACCAAAAAGTGGCCATTGGCAGGCTGCAGTCGTATGGCGCACTGGACAGTCCGGTGCGCCACCGGAAACTATCCGGTGCGCCAGCCACGTCAGCAGACTGTTGGGGTTCGACCGTTGGAGCTCTGTCTTGTGGGCTCGCCTGGCTGTCCGGTGGTGCATCGGACAGGCCCTGTAGGTTGTCCGGTGTGCCACTCGCGCGTGCTCTGCTCCTCTGCACGCGCAGGCGCGCATTTAATGCGTTGCAGTCGACCGTTGCGCGCGAACTAGCCGTTGCTCTGCTGTCACACCGGACAGTCCGGTGTGCACCGGACACTGTCCGGTGAATTATAGCGGAGCGGATTCCCGAAGCTGGCGAGTTCAGAGTTGCTCTCCCTTGGGGCACCGGACACTGTCCGGTGGTGCACCGGACAGTCCGGTGAATTATAGCGGAGCTCCTCTGAAAATTCCCGAAGGTGAAGAGTTGGGCGTCGAGTTCCCTGGTGCACCGGACACTGTTCGGTGGTGCACCAGACACTGTCCGGTGCGCCATACCAGGGCACACTTCGGTTGTCCCTTGCTCTCTTTGTTTGAACCCTTTTCTTGGTCTTTTTATTGGCTTATTGTGAACCTTTGGCACCTGTAGAACTTATAGATTAGAGCAAACTAGTTAGTCCAATTATTTGTGTTGGGCAATTCAACCACCAAAATCAATTTAGGAAATAGGTGTAAGCCTAATTCCCTTTCAATCTTCCCCTTTTTGGTGATTGATGCCAACACAAACCAAAGCAAGTATAGAAGTGCATAATTGAACTAGTTTGCATATTTGTAAGTGCAAAGGTTACTTAGAATTGAGCCAATAGAAATTCATAAGATATGCATGGATTGTTTCTTTATAATTTCAACATTTTGGACCACGCTTGCACCACATGTTTTGTTTTTGCAAATACTTTTGTAAATTCTTTTCAAAGTTCTTTTGCAAATAATTAAAGGTAAATGAGTAAGATTTTGAGAAGCATTTTCAAGATTTGAAATTTTCTCCCCCTGTTTCAAATGCTTTTTCCTTTGACTAAACAAAACTCCCCTTCAATAAAATTCTCCTCTTAGTGTTCAAGAGGGTTTTAAGATATCAATTTTTGAAGGTGCTACTTTCTCCCCTTTTTGAACACAATGAGATACCAATTTGAAAATCATAAATTTTAAAATTTGGTGGTGGTGCGGTCCTTTTGCTTTGGGCTTAATACTCTCCCCCTTTGGCATGAATCGCCAAAAACGGATGTTTGAGTGAAATATAAGCCCTTTCAACTACTTTCTCCCCTTTGACAAATAAAACATATGAGTGAAGATTATACCAAAGACGGAGAGATGCTCGGAGCGACGGCGAAGGATGAGTTACGAAGTGGAAGCCTTTGTCTTCGCCGAAGACTCCAATTCCCTTTCAATATACCTATGACTTGGGTTGAAATTCACTTGAAAACATATTAGTCATAGCATATGAAAGAGACATGATCAAAGGTATATTTATGAGCTATGTGTGCAAAACATCAAAAGAAATTCCTAGAATCAAGAATATTTAGCTCATGCCTAAGTCTGGTAAATGTTTGTTCATCTAATGGCTTGGTAAAGATATCGGCTAATTGATCCTTGGTATTAATGTATGCAATCTCGATATCTCCCTTTTGCTGGTGATCCCTAAGAAAATGATACCGAATGGCTATGTGTTTAGTGCGGCTATGCTCAACGGGATTATCCGCCATGCGGATTGCACTCTCATTATCACATAGAAGAGAAACTTTGGTTAATTTGTAACCATAGTCCCTAAGGGTTTGCCTCATCTAAAGCAATTGCGCGCAACAATGGCCTGCGGCAATATACTCAGCTTCGGCGGTAGAAAGAGCGACAGAATTTTGCTTCTTTGAAGCCCAAGACACCAAGGACCTTCCTAAGAACTGGCAAGTCCCCGATGTGCTCTTCCTATTAATCTTACACCCCGCCCAATCGGCATCCGAATAACCAATTAAATCAAAAGTGGATCCCTGAGGGTACCGAAGCCCAAACTTAGGAGTATAAGCCAAATATCTCAAGATTCGTTTTACGGCCGTAAGGTGAGATTCCTTAGGATCGGCTTGGAATCTTGCACACATGCATACCGAAAGCATAATGTCCGGTCGAGATGCACATAAATAGAGTAATGAACCTATCATCGACCGGTATACCTTTTGATCGACGGATTTACCTTCCGTGTCGAGGTCGAGATGCCCATTGGTTCCCATGGGAGTCTTGATGGGCTTGGCATCCTTCATTCCAAACTTGTTTAGAATGTCTTGAGTATACTTTGTTTGGCTAATGAAGGTGCCCTCTTGGAGTTGCTTTACTTGAAATCCCAAGAAATACTTCAACTCCCCCATCATTGACATCTTGAATTTCTGTGTCATGATCCTACTAAATTCCTCACATGTAGATTCGTTAGTAGACCCAAATATAATATCATCAACATAAATTTGGCATACGAACAAATCATTTGCAAGAGTCTTAGTAAATAAAGTAGGATCGGCCTTGCCGACTTTGAAGCCATTAGCAATAAGGAAATCTCTTAGGCATTCATACCATGCTCTTGGGGCTTGCTTGAGCCCATAAAGCGCCTTAGAGAGCCTATATACATGGTTAGGATACTCACTGTCTTCAAAGCCGGGAGGTTGCTCAACATAGACCTCTTCCTTGATTGGTCCATTGAGGAAGGCACTCTTCACGTCCATTTGATAAAGCTTGAAGCCATGGTAAGTAGCATAGGCCAATAATATACAAATTGACTCAAGCCTAGCTATGGGTGCATAGGTTTCACCAAAATCCAAACCTTCGACTTGGGAGTATCCCTTGGCCACAAGTCGAGCTTTGTTCCTTGTCACCACACCATGCTCATCTTGCTTGTTGCGGAAGACCCATTTGGTTCCTACAACATTTTGATTAGGACGTGGAACTAAATGTCATACCTCATTTCTCGTGAAGTTGTTGAGCTCCTCTTGCATTGCCATCACCCAATCCGAATCTTGAAGTGCATCCTCTACCTTGTGTGGCTCAATAGAGGAAACAAAAGAGTAATGCTCACAAAAATGTGCAACACGAGATCTAGTGGTTACCCCCTTATGAATGTCGCCGAGGATGGTGTCGACAGGGTGATCTCGTTGGATTGCTTGGTGGACTCTTGGGTGTGGCGGTCTTGCAACTTGCTCATCCTCCTTGTCTTGATCATTTGCATCTCCCCCTTGATTGTTGCCGTCTTCTTGAGGTGGCTCATCTTCTTGATCTTCCTCTTCATCATCTTGAGCCTCATCCTCATTTTGGGTTGGTGGAGATGCTTGCATGGAGGAGGATGGTTGATCTTGTTCATTTGGAGGCTCTTCGGATTCCTTAGGACACACATCCCCAATGGACATGTTCCTTAGCGCGATGCACGGAGCCTCTTCATCACCTATCTCATCAAGATCAACTTGCTCTACTTGAGAGCCGTTAGTCTCATCAAACACAACGTCACAAGAAACTTCAACTAGTCCTGAGGACTTGTTAAAGACTTTATATGCCCTTGTGTTTGAATCATATCCTAGTAAAAAGCCTTCTACAGTCTTAGGAGCAAATTTAGATTTTCTACCTCTTTTAACAAGAATAAAGCATTTGCTACCAAAGACTCTAAAATATGAAATATTGGGCTTTTTACCGGTTAGGAGTTCGTATGATGTCTTCTTGAGGATTTGGTGTAGATATAACCGGTTGATGGCGTAGCAGGCGGTGTTAACCGCCTCAGCCCAAAACCGATCCGAAGTCTTGTATTCATCAAGCATGGTCCATGCCATATCCAATAGAGTTCGATTCTTCCTCTCCACTACACCATTTTGTTGTGGAGTGTAGGGAGAAGAGAACTCATGCTTGATGCCCTCCTCCTCAAGGAAGCCTTCAATTTGAGAGTTCTTGAACTCCGTCCCGTTGTCGCTTCTAATTTTCTTGATCCTTAAGCCGAACTCATTTTGAGCCCGTCTCAAGAATCCCTTTAAGGTCTCTTGGGTTTGAGATTTTTCCTGCAAAAAGAATACCCAAGTGAAGCGAGAATAATCATCCATAATAACAAGACAGTACTTACTCCCGCCAATGCTTATGTAAGCAATCTGGCCGAATAGGTCCATATGGAGGAGCTCGAGTGGCCTGTCAGTCGTTAAGATGTTCTTATGTGGATGATGGGCACCAACTTGCTTCCCGGCTTGGCATGCGCTACAAATCCTGTCTTTCTCAAAATGAACATTGGTTAGTCCTAAAATGTGTTCACCCTTTAGAAGCTTGTGAAGATTCTTCATTCCAACATGGGCCAGTCGGCGGTGCCAGAGCCAACCCATGTTAGTCTTAGCAATTAAGCAAGTGTCGAGTTCAGCTCTATCAAAATCTACCAAGTATAGCTGACCCTCTAACACTCCCTTAAATGCTATTGAATCATCACTTCTTCTAAAGACAGTGACACTTGTATCAGTAAATAGACAGTTGTAGCCCATTTTGCATAATTGAGATACAGAAAGCAAATTGTAATCTAATGAATCAACAAGAAAAACATTAGAAATGGAATGGTCAGGAGATATAGCTATTTTACCCAAACCTTTGACCAAACCTTGGTTTCCATCCCCGAATGTGATAGCTCGTTGGGGATCTTGGTTTTTCTCATAAGAGGAGAACATTTTCTTCTCCCCTGTCATGTGGTTTGTGCACCCGCTATCGATGATCCAACTTGAGCCCCTGGATGCATAAACCTACAAAACAGTTTTAGTTCTTGACTTTAGGTACCCAAACGGTTTTAGGTCCTTTAGCATTAGAAACAAGAACTTTGGGTACCCAAACACAAGTCTTGGAGCCCTTGTGTTTGCCCCCAACAAACTTGGCAACTACCTTGCCGGATTTGTTAGTTAAAACATAGGATGCATCAAAAGTCTTAAATGAAATGTTAGAGTCATTTGATGCCTTAGGAGTTTTCTTCTTAGGCAACTTAGCACGGGTTGGTTGCCTAGAGCTAGATGTCTCACCCTTATATATGAAAGCATGATTAGGACCAGAGTGAGACTTCCTAGAATGAATTCTCCTAATTTTATGCTCGGGATAACCGGCAGGGTACAAAATGTAACCCTCGTTATCTCGAGGCATGGGAGCCTTGCCCTTAATAAAGTTGGATAATTTCTTAGGAGGGGCATTAAGTTTGACATTGTCCCCCTTTTGGAAGCCAATGCCATCCTTTATGCCAGAGCGTCTCCCACTATAGAGCATACTACGAGCAAATTTAAATTTTTCATTTTCAAGTTCATGCTCGGCAATTTTAGCATCTAATTTTGCTATATGATCATTTTGTTGTTTAATTAAGACCATATGATCATGAATAGCATCAATATCAACATCTCTACATCTAGTGCAAATAGAAACATGCTCAATGGTAGATGTAGAGGGTTTGCAAGAATTAAGTTCAACAATCTTAGCACGCAAAATATCATTGTTATCTCTAAGATCGGAAATTATAACATTGCAAACATCTAAATCTTTAGCCTTAGCAGTCAATTTTTCATTTTCATTTCTAAGGCTAGTAAGAGAATCATTCAATTCTTCAATCTTAGCAAGTAAATCAACATTATCATCTCTAAGATTGGGAATTGAAACATTACAAACATGAGAATCAACCTTAGCAATAAGTTTAGCATTTTCATTTCTAAGGTTGGCAATAGTATCATGGCAAGTGCTTAGCTCACTAGACAATTTTTCACATTTTTCAACTTCTAGAGCGTAAGCATTTTTAACCTTAACATGCTTCTTGTTTTCCTTAATTAGGAAGTCCTCTTGAGAGTCCAAGAGATCATCCTTCTCATGAATAGCACTAATTAATTCATTTAGTTTTTCCTTTTGTTGCATGTTGAGGTTGGCAAAAAGGGTACGCAAATTATCCTCCTCATCACTAGCATTATCATCACTAGAGGACTCATATTTAGTGGAGGATTTGGATTTAACCTTCTTCTTTTTGCCATCCTTTGCCATGAAGCACTTGTGGCCGACGTTGGGGTAGAGGAGTCCCTTGTTGACGGCGATATTGGCGGCGTCCTCGTCGGAGGAGGAGTCGGTGGAGCTCTCGTCGGAGTCCCATTCGCGGCACACATGGGCATCGCCGCCCTTCTTCTTGTAGTATCTCTTCTTCTCCTTTCTTCTCCCCTTCTTGTCATCGCCCCTGTCACTATCACTAGATAATGGACATTTAGCAATGAAATGACCGGGCTTACCACATTTGTAGCAAACTTTCTTGGAGCGGGGCTTGTAGTCTTTCCCCCTCCTTTGCTTGAGGATTTGGCGGAAGCTCTTGATGATGAGAGCCATCTCCTCATTGTCGAGCTTAGAGGCGTCGATTGGTTGTCTACTTGATGTAGACTCTTCCTTTTTCTCCTCCGTTGCCTTGAATGCGACGGGTTGTGCCTCGGGCGTGGAGGAGGTGCCTTGCTCGATGATTTTCTTTGAGCCTTTAATCATTAGCTCAAAGCTCACAAATTTTCCTATTACCTCCTCGGGAGACATTAGCTTATATCTAGGATCACCTCAAATTAATTGAACTTGCGTAGGGTTAAGAAAGACGAGGGATCTAAGAATAACCTTGACCATCTCATGGTCATCCCATTTTTCACTCCCGAGGTTGCGCACTTGATTCACCAAGGTCTTCAAGCGGTTGTACATGGCTTGCGGATCTTCCCCTTGGTGAAGCATGAAGCGACCGAGCTCCCCCTCGATCGTCTCCCGCTTGGTGATCTTTGTCACCTCGTCTCCTTCGTGCACGGTCTTGAGTACGTCCCAAATTTCCTTCGCACTTTTTAACCCTTGCACCTTATTATACTCCTCTTGACTTAGAGAGGCGAGGAGTATAGTGGTGGCTTGGGAGTTAAAGTGGTGGATTTGGGCCACTTCATCCGAGTCGTAGTCTTCATCCTCTACGGATGGTACCTGTACACCAAACTCAACAACATTCCAAATGCTTGTGTGGAGTGAGGTTAGATGATGCCTCATTTTATCACTCCACATATTATAATCTTCACCGTCAAAAACCGGTGGTTTGCCTAATGGAACGGAGAGCAAAGGAGTACGCTTTGAAATACAGGGATAGCGTAGGGGAATCTTACTATACTTCTTGCGCTCATGGCGCTTAGAAGTAACGGACGGCGCGTCGGAGCCGGAGGTCGAAGGTGATGAAGTGTCGGTCTCGTAGTAGAGCACTTTCCTCATCTTCTTGTGCTTGTCGCCTCTCCGATGCGACTTGTGGGAAGAAGTTTTCTTCTCCTTCCCCTTGCCTTTGTTGCGGGACTCTTCCGATGAAGCTTTCCCGTGGCTTGTAGCGGGCTTGTCGTCGGTCTCCATCTCCCTCTTGGCATGATCTCCCGACATCACTTCGAGCGGTTAGGCTCTAATGAAGCACCGGGCTCTGATACCAATTGAAAGTCGCCTAGAGGAGGGGTGAATAGGGCGAAACTGAAATTTACAAAGTTAATCACAACTACAAGCCGGGTTAGCGTTAGAAATATAATGCGAGTCCGAGAGAGGGCGTAAAACAAATCGCAAGCGAATAAAGAGGTGAGACACAAGGATTTGTTTTATCGAGGTTCGGTTCTCTCAAACCTACTCCCCGTTGAGGTGGTCACAAAGACCGGGTCTCTTTCAACCCTTTCCCTCTCTCAAACGGTCCCTCGGATCGAGTGAGCTTCTCTTCTCAATCAAACGGGAACCAAACTTCCCCGCAAGGACCACCACACAATTGGTGTCTCTTGCCTTGATTACAATTGAGATGATCGCAAGAAGAATGAGAAAGAAGAAGCAATCCAAGCGCAAGAGCTCAAATGAACACAACAATCACTCTCTCTAATCACTAAAGCTTTGAGTGGAATTGGGAGAGGATTTGATCTCTTTGGTGTGCCTAGAATTGAATGCTAGAGCTCTTGCAAGTAGTTGGAAGGTGGAAAACTTGGATGCCTTGAATGTGGAGTGGTTGGGGTATTTATAGCCCCAACCACCAAAAAGTGGCCGTTGGAAGGCTGCAGTCGCATGGCGCACCGGACAGTCCGGTGCGCCACCGGACACTGTCTAGTGCGCCAGCCACGTCAGCAGACCGTTGGGGTTCGACCGTTGGAGCTCTGTCTTGTGGGCCCGCCTGGCTGTCTGGTGGTGCACCGGACAAGCCCTGTAGGCTGTCCGGTGTGCCACCCGCGCGTGCTCTGCTCACTTGCGCGCGCAGGCGCACATTTAATGCGTTGCAGTCGAACGTTGCGCGCGAACTAGCCATTGCTCTGCTGTCACACCGGACAGTCCGGTGTGCACCGGACACTGTCTGGTGACTCACCGGACAGTGCGGAGAATTATAGCGGAGCGGATTCCCGAAGCTGGCGAGTTCAGAGTTGCTCTCCCTTGGGGCACCGGATACTGTCCGGTGGTGCAACGGACAGTCCGGTGAATTATAGCGGAGCTCCTCTAAAAATTCCCGAAGGTGAAGAGTTGGGCGTCGAGTTCCCTGGTGCATCGGACACTGTCCGGTGCGCCATACCAGGGCACACTTCGGTTGTCCCTTGCTCTCTTTGTTTGAACCTTCAGCCGAAGCTGCTTCTTCGTGTGAGACCTTCGGCGCACCGAAGCACGACCCCAACAGTAGCCCCTTTCGCGGTGCTAGATCGTTTTTCGTAACGAGCTTGACCCGTGAAAAAAGAGCCTCTTCAGCTTCGGGAAGCCGAAGGTCCAAAAAACACCTTCCCTGAGCTCGTTGCGGAGAAACGATCCGGCTTCCGAGCACGTGCCAGGCCCACCTTGCAGAGTTACTGTTTGATCTTTGCGGTCCACTGCTCAGCGAGTACAAGTGACCGCCCGTCTGGTGTAAAAATCTTGCCGCTTCGCCTTCTTACCTGCAGTACTATATAAACAAGCGGGTAGGTGTGAAGTTACCACAGCATTCATTGCTATTTGCACTGTTTTGCTGCCAAAATTTTTCACCATAACCGAAGCTTGACTCTCAGAATCGAACGAAGGTCAGTCTCGACGTCTGCTTCGTCAGAAAGGAGAGCTTCGGAGAAAAGGAAAAAAGAAAAAAAGTTTCTGACTTCCCCAAACTCAGAATTAAATGGCGAGAGTGCGGTCTACTGCCAAAGTTGTGCGTGAGGGAGACGAAGCCGAAGGTTCGGACACTGTGCCCATCTCCGAAGCGATGCAGCGCTCCGGTCTAGTGACTGCGGAAGAAAGGCCTGCTGCCGAAGCAAACCCAACAACAGCCGAAGAAGAAGAAAACATTGAAGGGACTGACCCCGAGGATGACTACCACATTGCCATGCCCAGCAAGCCCAGTCACCTGGATTTTGGGAAATCAACCGTCTCAAAGGCTGACCTTTCGAAGATGGTGAAAGCTGGTTATTTCAATGAAGATCAGAAGAAGCTACTTCGCTTCGGGGGAGAGGAAACCACCCCGAAGCCAGAGGAGGATGAGATTGTTATCTTCAAAAGTTTTTTAAAAGCTGGGCTAAGATTCCCTCTTCACAATATTGCTGCGGAGATACTGAGGAGGTTTGGCATCTACTTCCACCAATTGACTCCTAACGCCATCGTTAGGCTCAATGTTTATATCTGGGCCCTCCGAAGCCAAGCTGTGGAGCCGTTTGCTGATAGCTTCTGCCGAGTTCACGAATTACATTACCAAACCAAGGCCAGGAAAGATGGGCTACATGATAATTTCGGTTGCTACAATTTTGCCTACCGGAAGACAACAAAGTGTCCTGTACTCAGCTACCGAAGCAAATGGCCAGCAGGCTGGAAATCTGAATGGTTTTATGTAAAAGTTGACGAAGACAAAGAAAAATTGGTACAAAGCCCTCTGGATTTGATCTTCGGAGAGACGAGGCCACGATGCCGCATCGGCGATCTAAAAGGTCCCACCTGGGCTGCTCTGGGCGAATTTGAAATTATTTCGGAAAATATTGGCACCAGGGATCTAGTTCAGGAGTTCTTGGCATTCAGAATTTTCCCTACTCTAAAAGAGTGGGAAATGCCGAAGCTGAAGGGAGAGAAGAAGAAGGGGGAGTTGGTTCGTCTCCCCTATCACTTTAAATTCAAGAAGTACTTTAAAAAGCCCTGCAAAGAGTGGCTAGACACAGTTGAGACAATGTGTAATGAAATCTTGGGGAATTACTCCAAAAAAGAGGATCAATTAATGACAGCGGCCTTCGGCACCCGACCGAAGCGAAGACTAAACCGAGTATTCGATGCCCTGGGCTTCGAGTACCCAGACTATGAGCAGTTGAACAAGGGTGCCGAGGGCCACAAAAGAAAAAGAGTAACTGAAATTCTGACAAAGGATGAAGAGCAACCAGCAGCAGAGAAGAAAATCCCGAAGAAAAGGAAAATATCAAGTCCGAAACGGAAAATATCCGAAGAAGAGAGGACCCCCACACCGCCTTCTACCAGCGACGTGGAAGAAATTTTAAAGGTAATGACTGAACCTATGCCCACGAAGCTAAGTCCATTAGGGCTCCAACTGACGAAGCTTTTTCAAAAGGTGGACGAGCCGGATCAGACGAAGATAAGCAAACCCAAACGGCAAAGAATCATTGCGGTAACTGAAGTTATCGATAAGACACCGCCAAGAGCGTCAGTTCAAAAAACAGCAGCTGCCGAAGGCACCAAAAACGTCGAAGTCGCACCTTCGGAGGTCGCGGCTACCGAAGCCGCTACAGCCGAAGATGTTAATTTAGAATCAACCATTGAGGATATTAACAAAATTTTGGAAGACATAGATGCAGAAGAAGCTGGCGTTGCTACTGAAAAATCCATGGCCACAGTGCCTGAAAAAGGAAAAGAAATAGCCGAAGATACTTCGGATGACGAAGCCTACACCTTTCAGAATTTAATTGGGCAAAAACTGACGAAGGACGAAATAGAAGAACTTAAAGATTATGCCAAATCTTGCGGCTACAAGTCAGGTGCCCTCCTATTTGGAGGTGTAGACGATGAAAAACTAGGCTGCATTCGAGACCAGACTGGAGCTAAAGTAATCAGTGCTCTATCAAAGAGTATCGGTTTTCCGAAGCTAGAGTCAGACATCAGCCGCTACCGACGACAACATATCGTCGGCAGCTTATTTTATTCTAACTTCAGGGTAAACAACCTTTTCTCTGGTTTTTATTGCTGTTAACAATGAAAATATTACTAACATAAGTTGTTTCTGTACAGAGCATGCTACTGAGCAAAGCTCTGAAGATGCAACAAGACTTGGAGGACAAAAAGCACGAAGCTATAATTGAAAACTTAGAAAGCAAAATAAAAGAGCAATCTGCCATTATTGAAAAGAAGGACTTCGAGCTCCAATCGGCCGAAGGCTTACTGGCTGAGACTGAGGCTAAATTATTAGAGTTGAATTCGAAGCTTATCAATCAATCAAAACAATTCGATCAGGAGAAGCTAGAACTGAATTCGAAGCTTCAAGCCGAAGTCCAGACCAGCTCAGAATTAAAGAAAACATTAACAAGCCTTCAAGACAAATGCTTGAACTTTGGCAATAATTGCATTGGACGATTAAAGAAGATATTTTACTCTGTTGGAGCCAGCAGCGGGAAATTTAACCCTTCAGCAGAAAATTTACCCCAGACCTTCGATCATATTGAAGCTGAAATCGAAGAGCTTGACGAAGTTATAGCCGGGCACGGCGACTTCTGTGCCTGGGTAGCTTCTCGGGGTACCGCTGCTGCATTTTTGAAGGCCGGCTGCGAACATGGAAAAATTGTTAATAGGCCCAACTTCACCTTATCTCCATCAATCCTGGATGATATGCCTGACCTCGCCCGAAGTATCTCCAATAGATTTATAAAAATGATATGGACAAAAGGCGGGCGGGAGAAGGCTGGAGATGAAGCCCGAAGTCATCTTGAACCGGTAAGAAATGATATTTTGTACTTACCTTTTCCTTTGGACTTGATTTTTACTCACTATTCCTTGATTCATGTAGGATGAGGAAGGTGAAGATGATGCCTAAGATATGTCGCCAAAGCTGTCGCCGAAGCTGAAGCTTAATGAAGATTAGTAGAAGTGTGCTATAGAGAAACTCAGGATAATTTTGTAACAACTCTTGTAAATAGAATTAAACTGTTCGTCAAGGAACTTTGTACATACCTTGTAATATATTCTTACCCTTCGATTGAGGTGCTTAGATGTGGACGAAATCAGTATTTTGAGCCGAAGGCGAAAAAACACCTTCCCTTCTTTTCGTACACAACGAAGCATAAAAACAATTCTTCTTTTTGCCGAGCAACGAAGCTTTTCTCTTTTGTACACAACATAGCGTAACAAATAAAAAACCACTTCACCGAAGCTTTTCTTTTTGCCGAAGCAACCACTTGGGAACACAAATGCTATGAATGAATGCTTATGCATGCAAATGCTATGATGTAATGTAATGTGCGAATGAATGTCCGAAGCGTATGTCCGAAGTCACATTGTCAGCCGTTACTTCCTTAGAAACAACCACACATTAGCTCTGCATTCCCTTAGGAACGTCTTCGGAGCCTCTTCGCCTTTTACTTAGGCAATATCAGCGTTGACTTTTCGCTGTAAGCTCTGCATCCCCTTAGGGACGTCTTTGGAGCTTCTTCGCCTTTTACTTAGACGGTATAAGCTCTGCATTCCCTTGGGAACGACTTTGGAGCTTCTTCGCCTTTTACTTTCGGCGGAATCAGCGTTGACTTTTCGCTGTAAGCTCTGCATCCCCTTGGGGACGTCTTCGGAGCTTTTTTTTTTCTTTTTCAGTTTCGGCACTCGATGGTGCGCTCTCAGCTTTTACATTTACATTCTTTGGGGGATTTTGCTCTTATAAAACTAAAAAGGAAAATTACATATGATGGCCCCATTAAAAACCTTTCTCCCCCTTTAGAAAGGAAAAGGGTGCCATGAAAAAGAAAAGAAAAGAGAAAATTACATCGAGTTATACATAAAACCGCCGAAGCTCATCCGCATTCCAAGATCTTGGAATTTCATAGCCATCCATGTCTTTTAGTCTGTACGAACCAGGCCTTGACGAAGATACCACTAAGAAAGGCCCTTCCCATTTCAGTTGCAACTTGCCCACTGTATCCGGGTTGGCCACTCTCCGAAGCACCAAGTGTCCTGGCTCAATATTTTTTAGCCGGACCTTTCTATCTCGCCATTTTACTGTTTCGGCCTGGTATTTATTGATATTCTCCACGGCTTGGAGCCTGATCCCTTCTAAGGCATCTTTTTCTACGAGACAAGTATCTTCGGCACCTGGTTCTGCCGAAGCTACCACTCTTATTGATCCAGCTTTAGCTTCTTCTGGAGTTATTGCTTCGTCACCAAATAACAACTTAAATGGAGTAAAGCCTGTAGACCTTGATGTTGTTGTGTTATGGCTCCACACCACTTTGGTCAACTGATCTGGCCATTTTCCCCTTGGTTGATTAAAGATTAGCTTCATTATTCCTGTCATTATGATGCCGTTGGCCCTTTCAACAAGCCCATTCGACTCCGGATGCCTAACTGATGCAAAATGGATCTTCGTGCCAATTTGATCACAGAAATTTCTGAAATCTTCGGAGTCAAACTGTGTTCCATTATCTACAGTGATGGCCTTCGGCACTCCGAAGCGACAGACAATGTTCTGCCAGAAAAATTTTTGGACAGTGGCTGATGTTATTGTGGCTAATGGCTTCGCCTCAATCCACTTGGAAAAATACTCTACAGCCACTATAACATATTTCAGATTGCCTTGAGCCGGTGGTAATGGACCCAGCAGGTCAAGGCCCCACATTTGCAATGGCCAGATGGGTTGTATTAGCTGTGTTAAAGACGAAGGTTGCTTTTGATCTCTTGCACATTTTTGACAACCTTCGCACTTTTGAACTAACTCCGCTGCATCCGAAGCTGCCTTCGGCCAATAAAATCCTTGGCGGAATACTTTTCCAAGTAACGGCCTGGATCCGATGTGGGATCCGCACAGGCCTGCATGTATCTCCTTCATCAACTCTATACCTTCGGCTCTAGACAAGCACTTAAGCAGCGGGGCACAAACTCCACGCTTGTATAACTCCCCTTGTATCATGACATAAGGACGAGCTCTTGCTTCTATCCTTTTATTATAAGCTTCGTCATCTGATAAGAAGTTACCCTGAAGGCAAGAGATTATTTCAGTTCTCCAATCTTCACTGTACACAGGAGAAATGTTAAGGACTGCTCTTTCAAGTAGCTCCACTGAAGGTGCCTTTATTGTTTCGAAGAACACATCCGAAGGTAGCGGCAGCCTCTGTGCTGCAGACTTGGCCAACAAATCAGCATGCTCATTCTGCCCTCGAGGGATATTCTTAACAGAAAATCCTTCGAAGGAAGCTTCGATCCTTCGGACCGTGTCTAGGTATTTTTCAAGCTTCGGGTCTTTAGCCTTGCAACTTTTGTCAATATGACCCGAAACAACCTGAGAATCAGTTTTAAGGATCGCCCTTCTGACCCCCATTGCCTTTAGTTTCCGAAGACCCAGGAGCAAGGCTTCGTACTCAGCGATATTATTTGTGCAGCTGAAGTCAAGTCTTGCTGCATAGCAAGTTTTAACCTTGGACGGAGAGACCAACACAGCAGCTGCGCCTGCTCCGAAGGTTCCCCAAGAGCCATCACAAAACACTGTCCATGCTTCGGCATCTTTATTCGCTTCTTCGTCCTGAGCCCCTGGCGTCCAGTCGACAATGAAATCTGCCAATGCTTGAGACTGAATTGAGGATCTATGCACATAATCAATGTAAAATTCATTGAGTTCCGCAACCCATTTTCCAATACGCCCAGTAGCTTCTCTATTCCTCATGATGTCCTTCAACGGCTGCGAAGAGGGAACAATAATGTTGAATGCCTAAAAGTAATGCCGAAGCTTCCTGGATGCCATTAAAACGGCATACAACACCTTCTCCAGCTCTGTATAATTTTTCTTTGAGACACTAAGGACCTCAGACACAAAATATACTGGGACCTGCTTCTTGACTTGTCCATCAAACTTCTCTTGAACAAGTGCCGCACTTACCGCTGAGTGCGAAGCTGCCACATACAACAACAGAGGAGCCCCTGGTGTTGGTGGAGTTAATGTTGTGAGATCTATTAAATATTGCTTCAGCTCTTCGAAGGCTTTTTGTTGACTTGGGCCCCATTGAAAGACTTCAGCTGACTTCAGCACCTCGAAGAATGGTAAGTTTCTTTCCGCTGATCTGGATATAAATCTGTTGAGGGATGCCAGCCTTCCTGTCAATCTTTGGGCCCCCTTTCTTGTGGTTGGTGGCTCCATTCGAAGTATAGCTTCAATTTTATTTGGGTTAGCTTCGATTCCCTTCGTTGAGACCAAACATCCAAGAAATTTACCCTTCTTCACTCCGAAGACACATTTTTCTGGATTCAGCTTCAGCCCAGCTTGTCTGAAGCTGGCGAAGGTCTCCTGCAAATCAGCAATATGATTTTCTTGCTTCGTGCTCTTTACGATGATGTCATCAACATAGGTCAACACATTTCTGCCTATCTGAGATTGGAGAACCTTCGCAGTCATTCTGCTGAAACTCCCTCCAGCATTCTTGAGCCCCTCAGGCATCCGAAGATTTGGCATAATCTTTAAGTTCTTCTATTTCGTCCTTCGTCAGTTTTTGCCCAATTAAATTCTGAAAGGTGTAGGCTTCGTCATCCGAAGTATCTTCGGCTATTTCTTTTCCTTTTTCGGGCACTGTGGCCATGGATTTTTCAGTAGCAACACCAGCTTCTTCTGCATCTATCTCTTCCAAAATTTTGTTAATATCTTCAATGGTTGATTCTAAATTAACATCTTCGGCTGTAGCGGCTTCGGTAGCCGCGACCTCCGAAGGTGCGACTTCGACGTTTTTGGTGCCTTCGGCAGCTGCTGTTTTTTGAACTGACGCTCTTGGCGGTGTCTTATCGATAACTTCAGTTACCGCAATGATTCTTTGCCGTTTGGGTTTGCTTATCTTCGTCTGATCCGGCTCGTCCACCTTTTGAAAAAGCTTCGTCAGTTGGAGCCCTAATGGACTTAGCTTCGTGGGCATGGGTTCAGTCATTACCTTTAAAATTTCTTCCACGTCGCTGGTAGAAGGCGGTGTGGGGGTCATCTCTTCTTCGGATATTTTCCGTTTCGGAGTTGAAATTTTCCTTTTCTTCGGAATTTTCTTCTCTGCTGCCGGTTGCTCTTCATCCTTTGTCAGAGTTTCGACTACTCTTTTTCTTTTGTGGCCCTCGGCACCCTTGTTCAACTGCTCATAGTCTGGGTACTCGAAGCCCAGGGCATCGAATACTCGGTTTAGTCTTCGCTTCGGTCGGGTGCCGAAGGCCGCTGTCATTAATTGATCCTCTTTTTTGGAGTAATTCCCCAAGATTTCATTACACATTGTCTCAACTGTGTCTAACCACTCTTTGCAGGGCTTTTTAAAGTACTTCTTGAATTTAAAGTGATAGGGGAGACGAACCAACTCCCCCTTCTTCTTTTCTCCTTTCAGCTTCGGCATTTCCCACTCTTTTAGAGTAGGGAAAATTCTGAATGCCAAGAACTCCTGAACTAGATCCCTGGTGCCAATATTTTCCGAAATAATTTCAAATTCACCCAGAGCAGCCCAGGTGGGACCTTTTAGATCGCCGATGCGGCATCGTGGCCTCGTCTCTCCGAAGATCAAATCCAGAGGGCTTTGTACCAATTTTTCTTTGTCTTCGTCAACTTTTACATAAAACCATTCAGATTTCCAGCCTGCTGGCCATTTGCTTCGGTAGCTGATTACAGGACACTTTGTTGTCTTCCGGTAGGCAAAATTGTAGCAACCGAAATTATCATGTAGCCCATCTTTCCTGGCCTTGGTTTGGTAATGTAATTCGTGAACTCGGCAGAAGCTATCAGCAAACGGCTCCACAGCCTGGCTTCGGAGGGCCCAGATATAAACATTGAGCCTAACGATGGCGTTAGGAGTTAATTGATGGAAGTAGATGCCAAACCTCCTCAGTATCTCCGCAACAATATTGTGAAGAGGGAATCTTAGCCCAGCTTTTAAAAAACTCTTGAAGATAACAATCTCATCCTCCTCTGGCTTCGGGGTGGTTTCCTCTCCCCCGAAGCGAAGTAGCTTCTTCTGATCTTCAGTGAAATAACCTGCTTTTACCATCTTCGAAAGGTCAGCCTTTGAGACAGTTGATTTCCCAAAATCCAGGTGACTGGGCTTGCTGGGCATCGCAATGTGGTAGTCATCCTCGGGGTCAGTCCCTTCAATGTTTTCTTCTTCTCCTTCGGCTGTTGTTGGGTTTGCTTCGGCAGCAGGCCTTTCTTCCACAGTCACTAGACCGGAGCGCTGCATCGCTTCGGAGATGGGCACAGTGTCCGAACCTTCAGCTTCGTCTCCCTCACGTACAACTTTGGCAGTAGACCGCACTCTCGCCATTCAAATTCTGAGTTTGGGGAAGTCAGAAACTTTTTTCTTTTTTCCTTTTCTCCGAAGCTCTCCTTTCTGACGAAGCAGACGTCGAGACTGACCTTCGTTCGATTCTGAGAGTCAAGCTTCGGTTATGGTGAAAAATTTTGGCAGCAAAACAGTGCAAATAGCAATGAATGCTGTGGTAACTTCACAGCTACCCGCTTGTTTATATAGTACTGCAGGTAAGAAGGCGAAGCGGCAAGATTTTTACACCAGACGGGCGGTCACTTGTACTCGCTGAGCAGTGGACCGCAAAGATCAAACAGTAACTCTGCAACGTGGGCCTGGCACGTGCTCGGAAGCCGGATCGTTTCTCCGCAACGAGCTCAGGGAAGGTGTTTTTTGGACCTTCGGCTTCCCGAAGCTGAAGAGGCTCTTTTTTCACGGGTCAAGCTCGTTACGAAAAACGATCTAGCACCGCGAAAGGGGCTACTGTTGGGATCGTGCTTCGGTGCGCCGAAGGTCTCACACGAAGAAGCAGCTTCGGCTGAAGTCGTCTCCAAGAGATGGCCGAAGGTTCCTTTTCATGGAGCTTCGGCGTTTCAAACCGACATAGAAATAGAATGACCTTCTTATCCATAAGTGGTCTGAGTCAATGTTGTAAACTTTTGTAAGGGGCATAATTGTAATTTGTCACAGGCTGCGACCTGTGCCTATAAATAGATGAACAGTACCTCTGTACTGTTCACGCGAACCTGTCATTTGCCTTCACATCACACCTGTACTCTCGCCTTCCTCAAGACCGAAGGTATATCTGTCATTTATATTTATTCGTATTAATAAAAATGGAAATGATTCTATGTTAACATTTGAATGTCCATTTTATACCTCATGATTTATATAAATGTTTCATCCCTCCCTGTTATGTTTACGTAGGAATGTCCTTCGTAACCTTCGTCCGAAATTCCTTATATCCCGAAGGGATATAATGTGATGGAGGACGAAGGACCTTAATATTTAACATTTTCTGTGTTGCCTTGTTCTTAACTCTTAGCATTTGAGAACAAGCCCCCAACAGAACCCTTTTCTTGGTCTTTTTATTGGCTTATTGTGAACCTTTGGCACCTGTAGAACTTATAGATTAGAGCAAACTAGTTAGTCCAATTATTTGTGTTGGGCAATTCAACCACCAAAATCAATTTAGGAAATAGGTGTAAGCCTAATTCCCTTTCAATCTTCAATTTCACATTTCTGGGCTTCAACTTGGGCTTTGGAAGTAGCTTCGTCTTCTTTTATCTTATTCACTAATGATTTTAATATTTTATCTTTCTCAAGACCTTCGTTCCTTAGTTCAATTACTTCGGAACGAAGGTTGCTCAGAGCTATAGCACATCCTTCGTCTTTGGCACTTTTTTGCGCCCTGAAGGCGTTGCTAAGAATAAGGCCCTGCAAAAGGAGTGCAGTATTAAGTATAAGCAAATGGACAATTTTGTTTTTAAGTACAAGAATCTGATTCTCTCACCTTTAAGCTATTGTATGCTAAGCTGTCGGCCAGTTCATCTTTTGATAGCACCAAGAGCCCCTCTTCTAGTGTCGGGAATCCAAAGCTCCTACTCATCTCCCGGCAGACAGAAATCTCTTTGTTGTCCGGGAGACAATACAAGAAGTCTTCTTCTCTGCTGCCGTTGAATATCAACGCCCCTTTCGAATATTTCAGTCTCTGGGCATAACATTGGGCTTCTCGCTTCTCTTCTGCAGATAACCTCTTTCCCGAAGCATGTCGTATAATATAATCGAGAGCTTCGGAGGATGCTTCGGGAATAGGAATGGCAGTTTTTTCAGATAGAAATTCTTCTGTAGTCTCTTTTTCCGTTTCTTCTTCTATTTTCAAGGATTTCTCCTTGGCGGGCTCTGAGGGCCCAGCTTCGGTCTTGGCTTGGCTCTTGGCAGCTTCGGCTTCGGATAGTTTTGCCTCAATTTGTGGTTTCAAAGCTTCGACAGTCTTCTTCGGAGTAGAGCTTGAAGTTTTTATTGTTTCCAGCACATCTAATACGTTCACCATCCTCTTCCTCTTGGGAGTCGTTGTAAGATCCTTTTGTGCCTTCGGCATTGTCACCTCTGGCGAAGGGCTTATAACTTCTAATGTCTTTGTTTTCTCGACCGCTATCTCTTCAATATTAGTGGCCTTTGACTCATCTGATTTGGCTGATGATGCCTTCGGCATTGCTGCCGGCTCTTCAATTTTCTGTGTAATCATAGGTTCTTTGGCTTCGGTCACCGAAGATGTCTCACCGCCAAATTCGGGCACTATGGCCGGTTCGATGAAGCGCGATCGTTGAGTAAGGACTTTCACCTTTTTGCTCTTCGATGCGAGCTCGCTTGGAGCAGCTGAAGCATCGCCTTTCCCGGAAGTTGCATTCTTCCTTTTTTGCCCCCGTGACGGGTAGCGGTAGTCAGGGTACATGAACCCAATAGCATCAAAAACTCTATTTAGTCTTTTCTTTTTCCGGCCTCCGAAGGCCATAGATAGCGCATTGTCTTCCGCTTTGGAATACGGCCCAAGCAGATCATCACTTGTAGCTTCGACGCTTTTCAGCCAGTCGTCGTCTGGCTCGATAAACTGGTCTCTAAATCTGAAGGTATATTTTAGTCGAACCAAACCACCTTCGTGGGAATTGCTGATGGATACTTTTGGCATCTCCCAGTTGGCTACCAATGGCCATATCCTGTAGGCCACGTGCTCTTGAACTAAGTCTCTTGTCCCGATGAAAGAGCAGACTAAGCTGAAGGCCTTGCGACATTCTTCGGCCGCTTCGTCAATTTCGACCTTCGGTTTCTGGAGGCCGAAGCATTGCCATATAGGGCGCATGATAATCCCTTTAATATCCTCTCGTGCCTTTAAATCATTTTTCACATAGAACCATTCTTTCATCCAATCTCCAGGCCATCTTTTCCGAAAGGTTGGCATGGGGCAGCTTGACCCAGAGCGAGCAACGAAGCTATAGCAGCCAAAATTGTTATGATACTGCTCCTTACCCCAGAGTTTTGTCTCATATAACAATTCGTGCATACTGCAGAAACTTTTTACATTTGGCTCCAAGCCTTGACTCCTTGCAGCCCATACGAAGATCCCCATTATTATGATTGCTTCGAGCGTAATTTGATGAAGGTAAACCTGGTATGTCTTCAGAACTTCCACCACAAAACTGCTTAGGGGGAACCGAAGTCCAGCCTTGAAGAAGCTTCGAAAGATCACGACTTCGTTCTCTTCGAGAGTAGGAGAAGTCTTGTCTCCGTTGTCAGCCCTCACGATAGAACATCTCGAAAGTATCTTCCCCTCATATTGTCGAGATGACTCTGTTTAATAGTTGATTTTCTGAAAACTGTATGGCTTGGCCGCCAGGGTCGATCTTCGGAGTCTTCCCCGCCACTTTCCACATCATAACTGTCACTATCACCAATGTCTTCAGATAAACCTTCCAAAATCTCCCTTGTAATCTTCTCTGTATTTGTCTTTGCTATTGATTCAAGAAAGCCAAGATTCTTCTCCTCAGAAAGGCTCAGCTTCGTTTCAGCAACAGCTTTTTTATCCTGAGACATCTTCGAAAATGCTGAAAAAGTGCTCTCAAAGCTGAAGCTTAAAAAATTTTAAAAAGTCAAGCAAATGTTGGTGCGCAAGAGCTAAAAATTGAGTAAGCAAGAGCAGATGGCAAGAAAGCGTGCCAAATGAGCTCGTGGTGCGCTCTTATTTATACGCCTAGTGCATTGAAAATTGGAAGGCCCCGCTTGTCAGTGACTGTTGCTATTCTAGCAAGAGGAAGGTGTTTTTTCGGACCTTCGGCTTAGGGCCTTCGTCCATATCACAATCTGAATTTATCATTCTAACAAATAAATATTGCGAGGGGCTACTGTTGGGGGCCTTCGGCTTCCGAAGGTCCTCAAAAACATAATTTAACAAAGTTTCTGGAGTATAATGCATGAACAGGTATCTTCGGACTTGAGTTAAAACCATAGTGTGAAGAAGCACAAAAGGAATATGAAGGATGGCACGGAGCCGAAGCTGTGCGCAGAAGAGCTTCGGCATCATAGCAGGAGAGGAAACCGACTTAAAGATGAAAAGGCTATTTAGACCTCGATGGGTTACTATAGATTTATTAGCAAATGTGAAGGGCATGGGTGTAATTTTACATGGGCTGCGTCCCGTGCCTATAAATAGATGAACAGTGCTCCCGTACTGTTCACGCGGGCTTGGCATTTGCTTTTGTGTCACGCTTGTATCTTTGCCTTCATTCAAGTTGAAGGTACACTTGTAATTTAATATCATTTCTATTTTTCCACAGTAATAAAATAAAAATAAGTTAATAAAAAGATATGGTTGTTCATATTATCTTTTGCTTTTTACGTGATTCTTTCTTCAGTATTATATATTATGACTTACGAAGGTATGTCCTTCATAACCTTCGTCCAAGAATCATTATATCCTAAGGGAAATAATGTTCTGAAGGACGAAGGACTTTAACGTTTAACGTTCTCTGTGTTGCCTTGTTCTTAACTCATAGTATTTAAGAACAAGTCCCCAACAACCTTGACACTCGGCAAAGTACCTCTTTGCCGAGTGTAACACTCGGCAAGGTGATCAGGTTACCCTTTTTTGTTTTTTGTATTCCATCCAAACAAAAGATATATCATGTAATCGTCACATATACATCACAAATATCACATAATCATCACATACATAATAGAGACTACATATTTCACAAAAACACAAATCTCACAAGTTTTTCACAAACATGTCTATGTTCATACCAAGATTCACCAACATAAGTATCACACAACTCTAAAACATAAGTTTTTTACAAACATAAGTTCAGGACAAGTTTAGCATACAAGCAAGAGAAGATGATCAGAGATGTGGGCGGTTGGACTAGTGCGGCGATGGGCTAGGTGATCTATGAAGGTTGTTGGATGCTGCCCTAGATTGTCCCTGTATAGAGAAGAGATTACATGTGTTATATCAAACAAATATACATCATGCAGGACTAAATTTTGATACTCACAGGAGTATGGAACTGAGCGGGTCAACCGGAGAGAATGACGGAGGTGGTGGAGCAAAACCCTATGCGGCGCTAAGGCTCTGCATGTACTGGAACATCTCCATCATCCTCTGCTGATCTGCTAAGCGGGCCTCCCGCTCCTCCATATCCTCGCCTCCAACTCCTGTCGTTCCCTCCTCTCTTCTTCTAGATGGGCCTGTAATATTCCAAACCAATTTTATAATAACTCAAAGAGAAGATATATAACTCAAGGAATGACGAGTTATAGAAGCACTAACCTAGAGTTGTTGTATCTGATGATGTGAGTTGTCATGCCAAGGTCGTATGGCTGGGCTCGAGCTCGTGCTCCTTGAAAGGGAAATGTGCCCTTGGGCCATTTCTATATTGTTTTGGTGATTAGATGCACAACACAATATGTGAGAACTAATAAAGTGTTGAGAAAAGGTATATCTAGATGGATCAAGTATGAAGTTGAGTAAAGTCAAAGAGGAGCAAAAGGAGTTCAGCTCAACCAGCTAGACTTGCACTAGCTGCGGGTGCACTGGACACTATCCAGTGCCTAGGCTGGCACGCACGATGAACTCGCTGCTTTCAGGAATCGCCGAGGACGCTGCGGCTAAAATTCACCGGACTGTCCGGTGAGCCAACAACGTCCAAGCCAACGGTCGGCAGCGTGATTAGCGCGCAATCAACAGCGACGCGTGGCTAGAGCCAATGTTCCCCAGGCCACATCGGACTGTCCGGTGTGCACCGGATAGTGTCTAGTGTGCCAAGGGGACTGCGGGTGCAATGTCGGCTTCACCAAATAAGGAAAGAAATCACGCACTATTCATGTCCGGTGGTGCACCGGACTGTCCGATGCGCCGACGGACAGAAGGCAAGAATTGCTACCAAATGGAGCTCCAACGGCTCCTAGTTGCCTTGGGGCTATAAATGGGACCCCTAGGTGCATGGAGCAGAATACCAAACCTCCATTGAACATCTTAAGACGCCTAGACTCCGCAAGCACGCATCCGATTCATCGTGTTTGAGATTTGAGCACTTGTTGAGCTGTGAACTTGCTACGCTATGTTTGTGTGCTTGTTTCTTGACTTGTGTGCGTTGTGTTGCTGCGACTCTAGCGCTTGCGTGTGTTTCTATTCCCTCCCTTACTGTTGGGGGCCTTCGTCCTCCGAAGGTCCTCAAAAACAAGATTTGACAATGTTTTCCAAGTGAATTATATGAACAGGTATTTTCGGACTCAGATTATGAACATGGAGTACGGTCAGGACGAAGCCTAAGCCAGACGAAGGGGGATTGAGATGAAGGACGGGCTGATTACCATGCTGTACGAAGGATGGTGCACAGCCGAAGCTATGCGCAGGAAAGCTTCGTCGCGATAGCAGAAAGGGGAACCGACCTAAAGATGAAAAGACTACTTAGGCCTTGATAGACTCCCATAAGTCATTAGCAAATGTAACGGGCATGAATGTAATTTTACATGGGCTGCGTCCCACGCCTATAAATAGATCACGTACTGTTCACGCTGATTTGTACCCGCTCATGCGTCACGCTTGTATTTTTGCCTTCTATCAAGCCGAAAGGTACAAATATAATTCAATATTGCTCTTATTCTTCCATGATTATATAATAAGGACATGTAATAATGCTAGGTGATTATTCATGTTATTCTCTCATGTTTCATATGCTTCTCTTTTTATAAATATAAACTGTAATGATGAAGGTATGTCCTTCATGACCTTCGTCTGAAGACCGTTATATCCAAAGGGAAATAACGCTTCGAAGGACGAAGGATATTTACCACTAACTTCTTTCTGTGTTGCCTTGTTCTTAATTCATAGCATTTGAGAACAAGTCCCCAACATTGGCGCCCACCTCCGGTGAACTCACTTCCACTCTTTGAGTTTTTGAACACCTTCAGAAGCCATAAACCTTCGCTATGGCGCCGAAGAAAGCTTCAGCAACTGGGGCTGCAGCCCTGCAACCGCTGGACCCCAATCAGGAGACTCTCTCTCTTCGGGAGGCCCGAAGCCAGAAGAGGAAGGCTGTCAGCCCGATGCCTCAAGAGGATGAGCTAGACCAAGAGATCAGAGATATGGAGATGCTTCATCAACAGGTGCAGAGGAAGAAGGAAAAGATGGCCAGGCTAGCTGAACTGCAAAGGCAGATAGACGAAGCTTCTGAAGAGGTTCGCCATCTTACTCACGATGAGCAGAACCGAAGGCCTCAACAAAAAGACCTTCATCAGGAGGGTTTCTTCAACGAAGATGACTGGTATGACAATTTCCATCATGGAAATTTTGTTTTCGATGATGCTTCTCCTCTGTCCGCTGAGCTGCAGGCTACACCTTGGCCTCTGTCCTACAAGCCGCCACATCTTCCCATATTCGATGGCCATTCAGACCCGAAGCAATTTTTGATGAGCTACGAAGCAACAGTATCTTCGTATGGTGGCAATGCTGCAGTCATGGCAAAGTCTTTTGTTATGGCTGTCAGGAGTGTTGCTCAAACCTGGTATTCCTCCCTTCGACCAGGAACGATCACTTCATGGCAAAAACTGAAGGACATGTTGTTAACCAGCTTCCAAGGGTTTCAAACGAAGCCGGTCACTGCTCAGGCCCTGTTTCAGTGCACTCAGGATCACGAAGAATACCTTCAAGCGTATGTCAGAAGGTTCTTGCATTTGAGGGCGCAGGCACCAACGGTGCCCAACGAAATTGTCATTGAAGCCATGATCAAGGGACTTCGGCCTGGACCTTCAGCTCAGTACTTTGCTAGGAAGCCTCCTCAAACTTTGGAGAAGCTGCTCCAGAAGATGGACGAGTATATTCGTGCCGACAATGATTTTCGCCAAAGAAGGGAGGAGGCTTTCAGGTTTTCTGAAATGACCAGGGGCTTCGGAGGAAGATTCTATCCGAGGCATGTCAGGTCAATCCACAACTCTACTCAAAATGATGATAAGGGGAGTCAGCAGCACAGGCCGCAGTGCTCCTCACAGGCTTCGGGGCAACAGCAAAGCTTCTTCCGGCCACTAGCTCCAAGAGGCAGAGGCGCCAGGGGCTTCGGCGGAAGATTTGGAGATCAACCAAGGAGAATATTTTGCTTGTTCTGTGGTGAAAACAAGGGCCATACCACCAGGATGTGCCATGTTACCATCCAGAAGCAAAAGGAGATAGCCGAAGCTGCAGCACAACAAGCTCAGCCGAAGCAGGTCATGCATACTGCTTCGTATCATCCGCTTTACATCCCAGAATGCGTAGGCAACCACCCTGCAGTTTCTGTTGCTTCGGCGAGTCAACCTCAAGCTACCTGGCAACAGCCTCCGCCTCCACCACCGCTGCAACAAGGCCAACAGCCAGAAGGGAGCCAATATGCTCCACACCAAAGGGACTTCAGAGAACAATCCGAAGCTCGCACAGTCAATAGCACTGTGCCAGAGTCGAAGCACATCTACTGACAAATATCCTACCTTGATAGCAGTCTTTTCCATTCAGTTCTATTTTCTGTGTAATAAAGAACATCTTTTAGTTTTCATGTAATAGTTTCGTTGTTTGCCACAAGGAAAATATACTTTCTCCACAGGCTTAAGTTGCTGAAGCTTAAAGATTTGTGATAACAAGGAGGACCTTCGAATTATCAAAAATCCTTCGAAGTCACAAAAAGCCGTTCCAAAGGGAACGCAGTGTAAGTTTTCTGCTCCAAAGTCGTTCCAAAGGGAATGCAGAGCATACAGCGAAAAGTCAACGCTGATACCGCCTAAGTAAAAGGCGAAGAAGCTCCAAAGTCGTTCCTAAGGGAATGCAGAGCTTACAGCGAAAAGTCAACGCTGATACCGCCTAAGTAAAAGGCGAAGAAGCTCCAAAGTCGTTCCTAAGGGAATGCAGAGCTTACAGTGAAAAGTCAGCGCTGATACAAAAAGATTGTGTGTTTTACGGGGATATGTGTGTATCTTCGGAACAAATGTCATCTACATAACATAACATCATCACATCATTTTGCATAGCATAAGCATCATACATCATGTTGCATATGGCAAAAGAAGGGAACACAGTATCGACCTTCGGAAGGATGCTTTGAGAAAGTGAAAATCGTGCTAAGTCACAAGGGGATACAATAGTGATCTTCGGAATATAGCTTCGGAGAATGTTTTCACGAAGTTTGGATATTCTTCATCAGAGTGCTATGGACGTTGTGATGCATAAAAGTTTTTCTATCTTCACGAAGCATGAAAAGAAGGGAAGGTGTTTTTTCGCCGAAGGCTCAAAAACGGTACGTATGTAAAGTTTCATGCATCGTAAAGAATCGAATCATTAAAAGCAAATATATTACAGGGTTACAAAAAGTTACACATATTTCATTTCAGAAGTTTTTACAATAGTTCTTAATCTTCTCTTAAAACAACTTCTGCAGCTTCGTTCAGGAGTCGGTTAACAACTTCATCCATGATAGCTTCAGCCATCTTTTTAATTTCCTCGTCTCCTTTCGGGTGAGGGCCCGGAGACGCTTTAGTAGGATCTGAAGGAGGACAGGATACGGCCACATTGCTATTACAAATTGCGAACGAAGTTTAAAATCAAAAATTACAACACAATAAAAACCATTAGCTAATACCTATTTGCCCTTCGGGCTCTGAGCTTTTGTCAGCGGCCTTAGCTACTTCTCTAGCGTCGTGAATGCCCTTCTCACTTTTTTGAATAATTTCTCGGGCCATTTCTCGGCCACCATTGTCCCAGACGTCGGTGAAAAATTTTCCACCAGCCTGGCTAGCTTTGGCCGAGGGGTCTTTAATATCTTCAGGGGATAAGCTGGCTTCGGATTGTGCAAGAACCTTAACATGATCGCAGCCTTTTTTCTCCAGCATAGTAGCAATCCCCCTGGCACCCGAGAAGGCGCAAATGTCTCCACGACTGTTTAGAATTTCTTCGAAGGCTTCAGCTTCGTGGCTGATCCATTCGATCGGTCCTTCTGGGTTACCTCTCACGAAATCTTCTTCACTCGAAAATGCGCCAACACTGGCGAAGCTGGTTTTTATCTTCTTTACACATTCCATGGATTTTTCGTAGCATCTTTTCTTAGAAGACCGAAGCTCTCCAACGGTTCCTTCCAAATGATCGGCCCATTGGTCGCTACATTCCCGCCTCGTTTCTTCAAGTATGCGTTCTTCTTTAGCTCGGGCTAATTGCTTCCGAAGGTCGGCAATCTCGTGTTTTTGAGCTGTAGCTTGTGCTTTAGAGGCAGCTTCGTCCTCCTTTATTTTATCCACCAATGTAACTAGAATTTTGTCCTTTTCCATGGCTTCGTTCCTTAGTTTGATAACCTCTGATCGAAGGTTGTTGAAGGCAATTTCATAGCTCTCGTCTTCGGCATTCTTTTGCGCTCTCAGCGCGTTGCTTAGTATTAAACCCTATATGTAAAAAGTTAGTATAAGAATAAAACAATAGATTTCAAATCATAAAGTTTCCAAATGCGCAGATCTCGTACCTTCAGGCTATTATACGCAAGGCTGTCCGCAAGATCGTCCTTTGTCATCGCACAGAGGCCAGCCTCCAGCTTCGGAAACCCCATGCTTCGGGCCATTTCCCGGCAGACAAGTAGTTCTTTGTTATCCGGGAGGCAGTATAGGAAATCTTCTTCATTTGTACCATTGAATACTAGTGCCCCCTTCGGATATTTCAATTCTTTTGCATAATGATTAGCTTCAAAAATTTCTTCTTCTGATAACTTTTTCCCCGAAGCATGTCGAACAATATAATCAAGGACTTTGGGGGATGCTTCGGGGGCAACAGCACTGATTTCTTCAACAAGAATTGGCCCTGTCATTTTTTCTTCTTCGGTTTCCAAGGATTTTACCTTCGTGGGCTCCGAAGGCCCAGCTTCAGCTCCAGTTTCTTGCTCTGAAGCTTTAGTATCAAAAATCTCAGTTTTCGCTTCGGAGGTTTCAACAGTTTTCCTCGGAGTTGTGCTTGAGGACTTAATTGTTTCCAGAACATCTAGCACATTAGCCATTCTCTTTCTTTTCGGAGTCACTACTGACACCTTTTGATTTTTTACTGTCTCAACATTTGCTGCAGGACTCAAAACTTCTGATGTTTTTTCCTCAGTTAGTTTTTTCGCTTCTTCCATTTTTTCTGTGGATGGCGCTTCGGCCATCTCTTTGGTTTCTGATAACAAAATCTTCGGTTCTTCCAATCCCATCTTTGTTGGCGCTTCGGCAATTTCTGCCACTTCTGGCAGCAAGGTTGGTTTGGTTGGCTTTTCAGCTTCGGTGGCCGAAGAAGTTTCTCCGGTGAACTCAGGCACCGAAGCTGGTTCAATATAGCGTGGCCGATGTGTGAGGACCTTTATCCTCTTTCTTTTCGGTTCTAGTTTGCTAGGAGCAGTTGCAGCTTCTTCTTTCGCAGAGGTTGTGTTTTTTCTTTTCTGCCCTCGAATGGGATAACGATAGTCAGGGTAGACGAACCCGATTGCATCAAACACCCGGTTCAGCCTTTTCTTTTTTCGGCCTCCGAAGGCTGCTGACAGTGCAGTATCTTCGGCCTTCGAATAAGCCCCAAGCAGTTCATCACTTAAATTTTCAATACTCTTTAACCAGTCATCATCTGGCTCAACGAATTTATCTCCGAACTTGAAAGTATACTTCAGCCTGATAAGTCCACCTTCGTCGGCCTCCTTCAAGGTTTCTTGCGGCATTTCCCATTTCTCCGCGAGCGGCCATACTCTGAAGGCAATATGTTCTTGTACCAAATCTCTCGTTCCAATAAAAGAACAAATAACTCCGAAGGCTCTCTGGCATTCTTCGGCAGCTTCATTCATCTCAACCTTTGGCTTTCGCAGGCCGAAACTTTGCCAAATAGGGCGCATAATTATACCTTTAATATCTTCCCGTGCTTTCAGGTCATTTTTCACATAGAACCATTTTGTCATCCAGTCGCCGGGCCATCTCTTCCGAAATGTTGGCATGGGACAGCTTGACCCAGACCGAGAAATGAAACTGTAGCAGCCAAAATTATTGTGATACTGTTCCTTACCCCAGGGTTTTGTCTCGTATGATAACTCGTGTATGTTGCAGAAACTTTTCGCATCAGGTTCCAGACCTTGGCTTCTTACGGCCCACACGAAGATATTCAGCCTTATAATTGCTTCGGGGGTAAGTTGATGAAGATAGATTTCAAACATTTTCAGCACTTCTACGACGAAGCTGCTCAGGGGAAATCGCAGTCCAGCTTTCAAAAAGCTTCGGAACACTACAACTTCATTTTCTTCAGGGGTCAGGCAAGTTTTCTCTCCTTCGTCGACCCTCACAATGGATAAATCCCGGAAGTATCTTCCCCTCATGTTGACAAGATGATTTTCTTTGATACCTGACTTGCCAAAGACTGAATGGCTTGGTCGCCAGGGGCGATCTTCGGAGTCTTCACCACCACTGTCCACATCATAACTGTCGCTGTCACCAGTATCTTCAGACAAACCTTCTAGAATCTCCTTGGTGATTTTTTCCGTATTGGTCTTCGCCATCGCTATAAGAAACCCCAAGTTCTTCTCTTCGTTGAGACTCAGCTTCATCTCAGCAGCAGCCTTCTTATCTTCAGACATCTTCGGAAACACTAAAAAACTGTTTTCAAAGCCGAAGCTTCAAAACTAAAAGATCAGCAAATCTTAGTGCGCAAGAGCTAAAAATTCAGTGAGCGGGAGCAGATGGCAAGAGAGCGTACCAAATGAGTTTGCGGTATGATCTTATTTATACGCCCAGTGCGTTGAAAATTGAAAGACCCCGCTTGTCAGTGAATGTTGCTATTCTAGCAAAGGGAAGGTGTTTTTTCGGACCTTCGGCTTAAGGTCTTCGTCCATATCGCAATCTGAATTTATCACTAACAAATTAATATTGCGAGGGGCTACTGTTGGGGGCCTTCGTCCTCCGAAGGTCCTCAAAAACAAGATATGACAATGTTTTCCAAGTGAATTATATGAACAGGTATTTTCGGACTCAGATTATGAACATGGAGTACGGTCAGGACAAAGCCTAAGCCAGACGAAGGGGGATTGAGATGAAGGACGGGCTGATTACCATGCTGTACGAAGGATGGTGCACAGCCGAAGCTATGCGCAGGAAAGCTTCGTCGCGATAGCAGAAAGGGGAACCGACCTAAAGATGAAAAGACTACTTAGGCCTTGATAGACTCCCATAAGTCATTAGCAAATGTAACGGGCATGAATGTAATTTTACATGGGCTGCGTCCCACGCCTATAAATAGATGAACAGTACTCCCGTACTGTTCACGCTGATTTGTACCCGCTCGTGCGTCACGCTTGTATTTTTGCCTTCTATCAAGCCGAAAGGTACAAATATAATTCAATATTGCTCTTATTCTTCCATGATTATATAATAAGGACATGTAATAATGCTAGGTGATTATTCATGTTATTCTCTCATGTTTCATATGCTTCTCTTTTTATAAATATAAACTGTAATGATGAAGGTATGTCCTTCATGACCTTCGTCTGAAGACCGTTATATCCAAAGGGAAATAACACTTCGAAGGACGAAGGATATTTACCACTAACTTCTTTCTGTGTTGCCTTGTTCTTAATTCATAGCATTTGAGAACAAGTCCCCAACACTTACTCTTGTGGTTTTATTGCGATCAATATTATAAGGGTGAGAGGCTACATCTTATGGAGATTTCTCACAAAGTGAAACATCTGCTATAAGGAAGAAAACCGTGGTACTCAAGGTTGATCGTTGGATCACTTGAGAGGGATTGAGTGTAATCCTTGACCGAAGGAGGTCATCGCAACGTGGAGTAGGCATTGGCCAAACCACGGGATAAAATCACCGTGTCTCTTGTGCCTCTTTTCATTGTGAGTGATTTCTTTCTTAGAGTTCTCACTTAATCAATTGTGCTATTTTTCCTAAGTTCAATACTCATTCTAGAGGAACAATCAAGTGAAGAGTTCTCTTTATAGCACCTTGGTTTTGACCTTACTAACATCTCATAAACCAAGTTTGTGCTATTTGAAGTGTTGAATTTTATAGGATCACCTATTCACCCCCCTCTAGGTGCTCTCAATTGGTATCAGAGTCGTACTCTTCATTTAGAGACTAACTGCCCGAAGAGATGGATCCTAAAGGTAAGGGGATGGTGATCAACGACAAGGAGAAGGAGACCCTCTATGTCGATGAGCCAAAAGGTGACAAGCCCACTGACTTAGGCTTAAGTCATAAGAAGAGGGATGGGAAGAAGAGGCGCATAAAGAAGTTCATCTACTACGATAGCGACACCTCCTCCTCTTCACCAAGGGATGACGATGATGAAGACTCTTCGTCGAAAAAGAAAACGGTTAATCAAACTATTCTTTTGGTTATTCTCGCATCCCTTATAATTCGAATGCTCATTTATTATCTATTACACTTGGAAAACCCCCACACTTTGATGGAGAAGACTATTAATTTTGGAGTCATAAAATGTGTAGTCACTTATTTTCTCTTCATCCTAGTATTTAGGAAATTGTTGAAAATGGAATGTATTTCGATAGCACTGATAATCCTGTATTGATTAATGATCAAATACATAAAATGCCCAAGCTACTACTGTTTTGTTAGCATCTCTATGAAGGGATGAATACAACAAAGTTAGCAGCCTGGACAACGCTAAACAAATATGGGATACTCTCAAGATCTCTCACGAAGGTAACGACGCCACCATGATTACCAAGATGGAGCTGGTGGAAGGAGAGCTAGGGAGATTAGCCATGATAAGGGTAGAGGAGCCAACTCAAATTTACAACAGGATCAAGACCCTAGTCAACAATATTTGAAGCTATGGAAGTGCAAGATGGACGGATCATGACATCGTCCGACTCATGCTAAGGTCATTTACCGTTATTGATTCTTATCTTGTAAATCTTATTCATGAGAACCCCAGGTACACAAAGATGACGCCCGAAGAAATTATCGGAAAATTTGTGAGCGGGCGAATGATGGTAAAGGAAGCGAGGTATGTGACGATGTCGCAAACAGACCGCTTCCTCTCTACGAGCCACATCCCATTACTCTAAAAGCAACAAGTAGCAAGGAGGCTAGCTAGGTATCACAAGTGGAGGCTACCGGGCTCAACGAGGACGAAATGGCGCTTATAATCAAGCGCTTCAAGACCGCTTTGAAGGGACGCAAGGAATATCACAACAAGAGCAAGTCCAAGGGAAAGCGCTCCTTATTCAAGTGCGGTAAGTCTGGTCATTTTATAGCACAATGTCCTGATAATGACAATGACCAGGCACAAGAAAAGAAAGAGAAGAAGGAAAGGAAGAAGAACTACAGGAAGGCAAAGGGCGAGGCGCACATTGGAAAAGAATGGGACTCTGACTGTTCTTCATCCGACTCTGATGATGAAGGACTAGCTGCCTCAGCCTTCAACAAGTCTTTCCTCTTCCCCAACGAACACCACACGTGCCTCATGGCTAAGGATAAGAAGGTACATACACGAGATACACCTAAGTACACTTCTTCTAGTGATGAGGAATTTTCTGATGATGATGAAGTAGATTATAGTGATCTATTTAAAGGATTAGATAGATCTAAGGTAGACAAAATAAATGAATTGATTGATGCTCTTAATGAAAAAAGATAGGCTACTAGAAAAGAAAGAAGATATTCTTTATGAGGAACATGATAAATTCATTAATGTTCAAAAATCTCTTGCTCTAGAAATTAAGAAAAATGAACTATTGTCTTCTGAGTTGTCTATTTGCCATGATTCTATTTCTAGTCTCAAAAGTCTAAATGATGATTTAAATGTTAAGCTAGAAAAAGCTAATGTGACTAGTTCATGTGTAGAACATGTTGTTATCTGCAATAGGTGTAAAGATTTTGATGTTGATGCTTGCAATGAACACGTCTCTATCATTCTTAATTTGAATAATGATGTTGCAAGTCTTAATGCTCAACTTAAGACTTGCAAGGATAATTATGAGAAATTAAAATTTGCTAGGGATGCCTACACCATTGGTAGACACCCCTCTATTAAGGATGGACTTGGTTTCCAAAAGGAAACCATGAACTTAACAAGCCAAAGGACTTCCAATCTCAACAAGGAGAAAGGGAAGGCTCCTATGGCTAGTAGCTCTCAAAAGAACCATGCCTATCTTTATGCTAATGATAAGAAAGTTACTAGTATTGCTCATCATGATAGGTGTCATAATCATGCTGTTTCACCTGTATGTCATGTTGCTCCATTTCATTCTCATGCCATGTTTGCATCAGCTCTTTATATGCTCATGGTAGGAATAGACCTAGGCGCCATCATTTTGCTTCTCATGTGCCTAGGAAGGCATCAACTGGACCAACTACACTTTATCAAACATGTGATGCTTCATTTATACTGTTATGCAAAAATGATAAAGTAGTTTCTAGAAGTTTGATACCTAAGTGCAAGAGAGACAAAACTTGCATCTGGGTTCCAAAGTCTATTGTGACTAACCTTGTAGGACCCAACAAGAGTTGGGTACCTAAAACCCAAGCTTAATTACCTTGCAGGTTTATGCATCTAGGGGCTCAAATTGGATCATTGGTAGCGGATGCACAAACCACATGACGGGGGAGAAGAAAATGTTCACTTCCTACGTCAAGAATAGGGATTCCCAAGACACTATCATCTTTGGAGATGGGAACCAAGGCAAGGTCAAGGATTTGGGCAAAATAGCCATCACAATCGAGCATTAGATTTCAAATGTGTTTCTAGTAGAATCGCTCGGCTACAATTTGCTATCTGTAAGCCAATTATGTCATATGGGTTATAATTGCTTATTTACAAATATTGATGTACATGTCTTTAGAAGAAGTGATGGTTCATTATCATTTAAGGGTGTACTATACGGCAAGCTCTACTTAGTTGATTTCTCAAAAGAGAATGTTGATCTAGATGCATGCTTAGTCGCTAAGACTAATATGGGCTGGCTCTGGCACCACCGTCTAGCACATGTTGGGATCAAGAACCTTCATAAGCTTCTAAAGGAAGAACATGTGTTAGGACTAACAATGTCTGTTTTGAGAAAGATAGACCTTGTGTAGCGTGCTAGGTAGGGAAGCAAGTGGGAAGTACTCATCAAAGCAAGAACATGATGTCGACATCAAGACCACTGGAACTCCTACATATGGATCTCTTCGGGCCCGTTGCTTATCTTAGCATCGGGGGAAGTAAGTATGGTCTTGTTATTGTTGATGATTTTTCCTGCTTCACTTGGGTTTTCTTTTTGTAGGATAAATCTGAAACCCAAGGAACTCTAAAGCGCTTCCTAAGCAGAGATCAAAATGAATTTGAGCTAAAGGTGAAAAAGGTAAGGAGCGATAATGGATCAGAGTTCAAGAACCATCAAGTCGAAGCATATCTTGAGGAGGAAGGCATCAAGCATGAGTTGTCCGCTCCCTACACACCACAGCAAAATGGTCTAGTAGAGAGGAAGAACAGGACACTAATTTTCATGGCAAGGACAATGCTTGTAGAACACAAAATGCCTGAGCGGTTTTGGTCGGAAGTTGTGCATACAGCTTGCCATGCCATAAATTGGCTCTATCTGCATCGCCTCCTCAAGAAGACATCATACGAACTCCGAATCGGTAACAAACCCAACGTTTCTTATTTTTGTGTATTTGGGAGCAAATTCTACATCTTGGTAAAGAAAGGTAGACATTCGAAATTTGCCCCCAAAGCTGTAGAAGGGTTTTTACTAGGTTATGACTCAAATACTAAGGCGTATAGGGTCTTCAACAAGTCATCAGGATTAGTTGAAGTCTCTAGCGACGTTGTACTTGATGAGACTAATGGCTCTCCAAGAGAGCAAGTTGATCTTGATGATGTAGATGAGGATGAGGTTCTGATGACTGCAATGCGAACAATGGTGATAGGTGATGTGCGACCGCATGAACAACAAGAGCAAGATCAACCTTCCTCCTCTACAATGGTGTATCCCCCAACTCAAGATGAGAAATAGGTACCTCAAGATGAAGGGCTAGATCAAGGGGGAGCACATGAAGAACAGGATAAGGAGGAAGAAGCACCACAAGCTCCTCCAACTCATGCCCGGGCGACAATTCAAAGAAATCATCCAGTGGATCAGATTCTGGGTGATATCAGCAAGGGAGTAACCACTCGCTCACGTTTAGCTAATTTTTGTGAGCATTACTCGTTTGTTTCTTCTATTGAGCCTTTCAGGGTAGAAGAAGCCTTGCAGGATCCGGACTGGGTGTTGGCCATGCAGGAAGAGCTCAACAACTTCAAGAGAAATGAAGTTTGGAGCCTAGTGCCACGTCCAAAGCAAAATGTTGTGGGAACCAAGTGGGTGTTCCGCAACAAGCAAGATGCACACGGTGTGGTGACAAGAAACAAGGCTCGACTTGTGGCAAAAGGTTATGCCTAAGTCACAGGTTTGGATTTTTAGGAGACTTTTGCTACTGTAGCTAAGCTAGAATCAATTCGAATACTATTGGCCTATGCTGCTCACCATTCGTTTAAGCTGTTTCAAATGGATGTGAAGAGTGCCTTCCTTAATGGACCAATCAAGGAGGAAGTATATATGGAACAACCCCCTGGCTTCGAGGATGACAGGTATCCCGACCGCATCTACAAGCTCTCTAAGGCGCTCTATGGACTTAAGCAAGCCCCAAGAGCATGGTATGAATGCCTTAGAGATTTCCTTATTTCAAATGCTTTCAAGGTTGGGAAAGCTGATCCTACTCTCTTTACTAAGACTTGCAATGGTGATCTGTTTGTATGCCAAATCTATGTCGATGACATAATATTTGGTTCTACTAATCCAAAGTCTTGTGAGGAGTTTAGCAGGGTGATGATGTAGAAATTCGAGATGTCAATGATGGGCGAGTTGAACTACTTCCTTGGATTTCAAGTGAAACAACTCAAGGAAGGGACCTTCATCTCCCAAACGAAGTATACTCAAGATTTGCTCAAGAGGTTTGGGATGAAGGATGCAAAGCCCGCAAAAACACCGATGGAAACGGACGTACATCTGGCCCTTAACAAAGTAGGTAAGTATGTTGATCAAAAGATATACCGGTCTATGATAGGATCTTTGTTTTATATTTGTGCTAGTAGACCGGATATTATGCTATGTGTATGCATGTGTGCTAGATTTCAATCCGACCCCAAGGAGTGTCACCTTGTGGCCGTTAAGCGAATTCTTAGATATTTTGTTTCTACGCTTTGCTTTGGGATCTGGTATCCACAGGGGTCTACCTTTGACTTAATAGGATACTCAGATTCCGACTATGCCAGGTGCAAGGTTGATAGGAAGAGCACATCAGGGACATGTCAGTTTCTGGGAAGGTCCCTAGTGTCTTGGAGCTCTAAGAAACAAAATTCAGTTGCCCTATCCACCACTTAGGCCGAGTATGTTGCCACAGGATAGTGTTGTGCGCAACTGCTTTAGATGAGGCAAACCCTTCAGGACTTTGGCTACAATCTGAGCAAAGTCCCACTCCTATGTGATAATAAGAGTGCAATCCGCTTGGCGGATAATCCTATTGAACACAGCCACACTAAGCACATAGACATCCGGCATCACTTTTTGAGAGACCACCAGCAAAGGGGACATATCGATATTTATCATATTAGCACCGAGAACCAGCTAGCTGATATCTTCACCAAGCCTTTATATGAGAAAAGGTTTTGCAGGTTGCGTAGTGAGCTAAATGTCTTAGATTCTCGTAACTTGGATTGATCTATGACAAACATGTGTTCTATTCCTTTGACCATGTTACTTTAAGCATTAAAGTCTTTACTTGCTTATTGTTTGGTTGCTCAAGTTGTACAAGTCATCCCCGGACCTCACAAGTCCTTATGCAAATGATGCACATGTTTAGGGGGAGGATGTGCTACAACTTGACTCCTCTGAGACTAAATTGTTTGTTGAGTACTTTTGATATAGTCTCAAAGTTGCATTGAAAGAAAAAAAAGTGAACTTGGAGAAAGAAAGGGCTTCCAATGCATTCTGGTATCAATGTATCTTGTCCCACGTTCTTACTTGTGTTCTCATTGCCTTTTGCTCTTATTTGACATTTTGGTGAAGCAATGGGGTTAAATGGGTCAAAAAGATCTCCTATTTTGGTGCTTAATTCCAAAGGGGGGAAATTAAGGCCCAAAACAACTGGATCAGCCAACCACTTATTGAATTTCAAAAATTGTAGAGTTAGACTCTTTGTGTTTGATCAAAACCCTCTTATTGCAAAAACTGTTCTCTTGTGGCGGAGAAATTTGAGTATGGGAAAAGGGGGAGTTTTTGGCATTTGATCAAATTTTCTCTTGAAAGACCTTTTGATTTGCCAAATCAAGTGCTTTTAACATAGATTTAGGAAAAAGAGCTTGTTTTGTGAAAATAAACCAAGTGGTGGCAAAAGTGATCCAAATATGCCAAATTCCTTGAAAGTCTTATTTGTCTTCAATTTGACATAAATCTGCATCTTTTAGCGCTTCTAGATTTGTTAGTTCAAAATGAGTTGCTTTTTAATGTGTTGGCATAAATCACCAAAAAGGGGAGATTGAAAGGGAAATGTGCCCTTGGGCCATTTCTATATTGTTTTGGTGATTAGATGCACAACACACTATGTGAGAACTAACAAAGTGTTGAGCAAAGGTATATCTAGATGGATCAACTATGAAGTTGAGTAAAGTCAAAGAGGAGCAAAAGGAGTTCAGCTAAAACAACCAGACTTGCATCAGCTGTGGGTGCACCGGACACTGTCTGGTGCCCAGGCTAGCACGACGACGAACTTGCTGCTCTCGGGAATCGTCGAGGACGGTGCGACTAAAATTCACCGGACTGTCCGATGAGCTAACGGTCGGCAGCGCAATCAGCACGCAATCAACGGGCGACGCGTGGCTAGAGCCAATGGTCACCAGGATGCACTGGACTATCCGGTGTGCACTAGACAGTGTCTGGTGTGCCAAGGGGACCATGGGTGCAACAGTCGTCTTCACCAAACATGGAAAGAAATCGTGCACTGTTCATTTCCGGTGGTGCACCGGACTGTCCGGTGCGCCCACGGACAGAAGGCCAGAATTGCCTACCAAATAGAGCTCCAACGGCTCCTAGCTGCCTTGGGGCTATAAAAGGGACCCCTAGGCGCATGGAGCATAATGCCAAGCCTCCATTGAACATTCTAAGATGCCTAGACTCCGCAAGCACGCATCTAATTCATCGTGTTAGAGATTTGAGCACTTGTTGAGCTGTGAACTCGCTGCGCTGTGTTTGTGTGCTTGTTTCTTGACTTGTGTGCGTTGTGTTGATGCGACTCTAGCGCTTGCGTGTGTTTCTATTCACTTCCTTACTCTTGTGTGCGTTAAGTCTATCTCAAATCGCCCTTCTAGCCCATCTTTTTGGAAGAACTCTCTGTCATATGTGTCTGGGTCTAAGTTATAATCTTCATCGTTTGGAACAGGTAATTTACTGTGCAACTATACCTTATACACAACATCCCAACCCTTAAGATGTTCTTTCGTTTAGCACACATATGGGAGATTGAAAGTCGCCTAGAGGGGAGGTGAATAGGCAAACCCTGAAATTTATCAACTTTAAACACACACTAAGGCCAGGGTTAGCGTTAGAATTAAATTCAAGTCAAAAGAATGTTTCTCTTGCTAAGAGTTGCTCAAAGAATGCGGATGACGTATGGGAGTCAACTCAAATCAATACTAACAAGGAAACGTTAGAGAGGGAAAAACAAATCAAATGAGAATCAAAGCGAGTGAACACGATGATTTGTTTTACTGAGGTTCGGTTCCAAAGAACCTAGTCCCCGTTGAGGAGGTCACAAAGACCGGATCTATTTCAACCATTTCCCTCTCTCAAACGGTCACTTAGACCGATTGAGCCTTTTCCTTAATCTCACGTGTCACTTAGACCCCGCAAGGACCACCACACACTTAGGTGTCTCTTGCTTCGATTACAAGTCTCTTGAGAATAAGAAGGGAAAAATAAAAGGCCAAACCAAGCGAAAAGAGCAACAAAAGAACACAAGTGATCCTCTCACAAGCCCTAATGCACTAGAGTTGATTTTGGAGCTTTGAGTGGATTTATTGCTTTGATTGTGTCTTGGAGTGTTGAGCTTTTGCTCTTGCAATGAATGAAGATTTCAAAAAGCTTGGATGGGAGTGAATGAGGCGGTTTGGGGGTATTTATAGCCTCCCAACCACTTCTAGTCGTTGGCTGAATTTTGCTGGCGATGGGCGCACCGGACAGTCTGGTGCGCCACTGGACAGTCACTGTGCACTGTCTGGTGCGTGCCACATCAGCGTAATCGTTAGGGTTCAGAGCAGTTGATCGTTGGGAGGTCTTGTCGTCTTGCTGCACCGGACAGTCTGGTGCCACACCGGACAGTCTGGTGCCCTCTGACTTCTGCCGCGGCACTGTAGCGTACTGTTCCTCTTCGTAGAGAGTCGTTGGCGCACAGAGAGCTGTTGCTCCGTTGGCTCACCAGATAGTCCAGTGGCACAACAGACAGTCCGGTGAATTATAGCGGAGCGCGCCTCCAATTTCCTGAGAGTGGCTAGTTCAAGTCTGTACGGCCCTAAAAAACCTACACACTAAGGTCCTTTTGCTCCAACTATATTGCGTCCCCTAACTGAATACTTTCTTGGTTTGTGTTTAACCTTATGCACCTGTAATAGATGATATCTAGACAAACTAGTTAGTCCATGTATTTGTGTTGGTCGTCAACCACCAAAATTAATTATAGGAAATGGTTATACCTATTTCTCTTTCAATCTCCCCCTTTTTGGTGATTGATGCCAACACAAACCAAAGCAAATGAAGTGTGTAAAAATGTAACTAGTTTGCAATTGAGATTATTGTGCATAGGTTACTTAGAATTAAACTAATGAAAGATTTTAAATATATGAATAAGAGTGAATGGATTGCCTTTCTTTTATTTAATATTTTTGGACCACATTTGCACCACTAGTTTTGTTTTTGTAATTCTTTTAGAAAATCTTTTCAAAATCTTTTTGCAAATATTCAAAGGTATAAAAATGTGATTTCAAGAAGCATTTTTAAGATTTGAAATTTCTCCCCCTGTTTCAAATGTTTTTCCTTTGACTAAATAAAAGCTCCCCCTGAATGAATTCACCTCTTAGCTTTCAAGAGGGTTTAGATACCATTTTGAAATTCTTTCAATCTAAATGTGAAGTTTTGAAGATGCCAATTTGAAATTTTATTTTCACATATCAATTGAATATTAGATACTAATTGAAAAATTCATTTCGAAAATTTTGAAATGGTGGTGTGGTCCTTTTACTTTGGGCTTAATATTTTTCTCCCCTTTGGCATTAAGGGCCAAAAACGGAGAACTTGAGAGCCCTTTCATCATTTTTCTCCCCCTTTGGGGCCTAATACCTTCTTTTAGAAATATCCCCCTTTTGTTAGTGATCTCTCAAAAAGTGATACCGGATGTCTATGTGCTTAGTGCGGCTGTGTTCAATGGGATTATCCGCCATGTGGATTGCATACTCATTATCACATAGGAGAGGGACTTTGCTCAATTTGTAGCCATAGTCCCTGAGGGTTTGCCTCATCCAAAGTAATTGCGCGCAACAATGGCCTGCGGCAATGTACTCGGCTTCAGCGGTGGAAAGAGCGACTGAGTTTTGTTTCTTTGAAGCCCATGACACCAGGGATCTTCCCAGAAACTGACAAGTCCCTGATATGCTCTTTCTATCAATCTTACATCCAGCATAAGCGACATTGGAATACCCAATTAGATCAAAGGTAGATTCCTTGGGGTACCAAAGCCCAAACTTAGGAGTGTAAACTAAATATCTCATTATTCTCTTTACGGCCCTAAGGTGAACTTCCTTAGGATTTGCCTGGAACCTTGCACACATGCATATAGAAAGCATAATATCCGGTCGAGATGCACATAAGTAGAGTAAAGATCCTATCATCGACCGGTATACCTTTTGATCTATGGATTTACCTCCTGTGTTGAGGTCGAGATGCCCATTGGTTCCCATGGGTGTCTTGATGGGTTTGCCATTATTCATCCCCAAACTTCTTAAGTATGTCTTGAATGTACTTTCTTTGGCTGATGAAGGTGCCATCTTGGAGTTGCTTGATTTAAAATCCTAGGAACTTCAACTCCCCCATCATAGACATCTCAAATTTTTGTATCATTATCCTACTAAACTCTTCACAAGATGACTTGTTAGTAGACCCAAATATAATATCATCAACATAGATTTGGCATATAAACAAGTCTTTTGCAATAGTTTTAGTGAAGAGAGTAGGATCGGCTTTACCAACTTTGAAGCCATTAGTGATAAGGAAATCTCGCAGGCATTCATACCATGCTCTTGGGGCTTGCTTGAGCCCATAAAGCGTCTTTGAGAGCTTATATACATGGTTAGGGTACTCACTATCTTCAAAGCTGGGAGGTTGCTCAACATAGACCACTTCCTTGATAGGTCCATTGAGGAAGGCACTTTTCACGTCCATTTGATAAAGCTTGAAGCCATGGTAAGTAGCACAGGCAAGTAATAAACGAATTGACTCAAGCCTAGCTACGTGTAACGCCTGAATTTGGGGGTAGAATTTTTTCTTCTTTAATACTCACCAAATTCAGGCGTTACTCTCTTTTCTCTTTCCGTTTCGCTCCTTCTTCCCATTTTCAAAGCAGTATAGCGACTGGTGTCCGTCTGTAGGATCTAGGACACCGGCTAGAGGGGGGTGAATAGACGGTTTTGACTAAAATAAAAAACACTAGGGAAATTTAATCAATATAACAAGAGGTATAAATTCTCTAGTGATAACAAGTAAACAATCTATGAGAATCAACTAAGGTGATTGAATACTTGATGAATAATATGCAAAATACTAATCACTTGCACGGCAATAAGTAATGCAAGAAAATAAAGACACTGGATTTTATCCCGTGGTATCGGTGATTTGCCAATCACCCCTAATCCACGTTGAGGTAGACTTCAAGCTCTCACTTGCTCCTCTATCAAGACACGGCTTGATCTTTAAGCCAAGTGGACAAGAAATCACTCAATACCTCGATTCCACTAATGTCACCTTTGCCGCTCCGGCGAGGTAGGTGCGAACCCCTCACAATCAACACTGCGGCTTCTCCACAATCTTCTTGGAGAGCTCGACGGAGACAACACCCGAGCCGTCTAGGAGGCGACAACCTCCAAGAGTAACAAGCCGATGACACTTGCTCGGTGTACCACCTAGTGCCTCAAGAATCACCAATGGATGCAAATGCACTAGGAACACTCAATCTCTCACTAGAATGCAATCTCAAGCAAGTAGTGTGAGAGAATGAGTTAGAGGATCACAAATGAGCTCAATGTGTGCAAGGAATGGCCAAGAGAACCCTCACACACGAGCTCCCCTTCTATTTATAGCACTCCACTCAAATCCAACTGTTATGTGCAAACAACACATGTTCTACGCATATGCGGACGGTCCGCGCCCTAGGGCCGGACGGTCCGCAGTACACATAACGGCTAGTTTTCCTGTTTGAAATCTGTCAGAGCTGTCAGAAAAGTGAGGTCCGGACAGTCCGCCCACCTTGGCCAGACCGTCCGCGACCTGGCAACATGGAGCACCAGAGCTCTGACCAAGTGGAGTTTAACACATGCGGACCGTCCGCCTACAAGGCCGGACGGTCCGAGACCTGGGAGTCAGTACTGTCCGGGCTTATCCTCCGGACAGTCTGTAGTACAAATCCCAAAAACCACACAGTCCCTGCCCAAACCAAATTTGGCACCTGTGGACGGTCCGCCCAACAAGGCCGGACGGTCCGCACTATAATTCAGGGACTATGCCGAGAGCAGCCTTCTCTGGTCAGGACTGCGGACGGTTCGGCCCCAAGGCCCGGACGGTCTGGAGTATAAATGAACAGGACCTATCCAAAGTGAACCAACTTCGGACCCCACTGGAGGATCGCGGATGGTCCGCCCGCAAGGCCCGAACGGTCCGCACATCCCAAGACTTGGCACTTTTCAAACAAGCTTTTGAAAGGATTTTTAACTCATGAAATTTGAAGCGTAGTTAGTCCTCATGCAAATGCAACCACTAGATGCTCTATGAGGCACTAAGTTTTACACAGATCAAAGTCATTGACCCCTCTTAATAGTACGGCTATCTAGCCTACTAATCCGGTCAAGTATCTTCTCTAAACTTCTGGAGACCGGCAAAAAACAAAACCTATGTTATACCTTTGCCTTCACTTGATCCACAACCAATGCTTATAAACCTCCAAGATTTCCTGTTCTATGTGGTCCAACCCTGCATTCTTATTTCTCCAAGAACCGTTAGTCCACAAACAGTTGTCATTAATTACCAAAACATCACTAAGGGGCCTAGATGATTCACAATCTCCCCCTTTTTGGTAATTGATGACAACACTACACATTATATCAAAGAGAAGTTTTGTTTTTCCAAATTTCCCTCATACCTTAGGTATAAGAAGGATTTTAGAGATTAGTTTCATAGGACTTATCTTGATTTGAAGTTCTGTCCGAGAGATAGATAAATCCCAATAAAACTTAGAATGTAGGAATAGCTCCCCCTATGTGTGTGCGTAATATTTCAAGCTGAAGATACAACACACATAATCGATCGGAGTTTTGATGGAGATCTTCCTACAGTCATGGTTATCGAGGCATACAAGAGGTAATATGTAAAGTAAGCGCAGCAATTATAATCACTCCTTGATCAACCATTCACAGAGTAGATTGAACTAATTTAAACATAAGATTTAACACACATAGTTCAACCCACAGAATATTACAAATAATTGTCCACAGGCATAAGATAGAGTGCATAAGACATAAGGTTCAAATAGTAACCAATACCAAGTGCATAAGACATAAAATGGTAAACATGCACATGCATAGTCTCAATGTCTACATAAGCGAGCTCCCCCTGAATAGGGCAACTTACTTCTCTTCTCTTCTCTCCCCCTTTGGCATCAATTGCCACAAAGGAGGGGCTTCACTGACCACCTGGTGGAGGATGCATGCTATAGTAGTGAGTGCTGAAGGTGTCAAAGAGAGAGGAGAACTACCCAAAGTCTTGCTGGAGCTGCTGCTGCCTCTGACTTATCTCTTGCATGCTTTCATTGGTAGAGAGATTGTCAAACTGACTAGACAGAGCTCCCATGTTATCTTGAAAACTCTATTGCATGTTATTGAGTCTGTTCATTATGGGATCAGTGACATGGTCTTGGATGTGACTATGAAATTTAGAGAACTCAGTGTTTAGCTCATCCCAGTTATCATCAAAGCGAGATTGCATGGCATCCATGCGCTGGTCCATATGGGTCATCATTCCCTGGAAGTGGCTATCCATGTGGGTCTGAAGCCCTTGCTGCATGTTCTGAAAGTACGGGTCGAAATAGCCTGGACCAGGCTACTAGTACTGCTGAGGCTAAGGAGGAGGTGGAGGAGGAGGCATCTGCTCAGAATCAGCTTCAGGAGCGTCTCCTACATCATAACCAGCTTCTTCCTCATCATCTGGGAAGGGAGTGAGAGGCCTGGTGAGGAACCCAATCTCATTCTTGAAGGGCCTAGAAGGTGTGTGAATTATTTCACAGGGCCCTCAAATCTGGTCTTGGCCTTAATGAGAGCCATAATGTACGGAGCATAAGCTAAGTTCTAATTTTTGTCCATTTTCAAGTCATTTAACTGTCTCATCATGAATAGCACAACATTCATTACCTCACCATTCATGACATGGTGGATAATATTCCAGAACTTGTCTCTAATCTTGCTCTTGTCTCCACTTTTGGGAAGAATTGTGACTCTTGCAATTTTGTTAATCACAGCAGGATGATGCCTCAGCTATGCTGTCTCACCAAACCTTCTAGGAGTTCCTAGCCTTGCTGGCTCATAGAATTGCACAAAATCTTCAAAGTTATCTTCAGTGTATAAATCAATCCCAGCTGAAATGGTGCCATAATCCAGAGTGTTTGCAGCAGCAAATTCAGCAAATGTTGTAGAATATCTGTTGAAACCAGTCATCCATGTGATGGATTCCTCATCTATATCAATTTCAGCTGTGGCCAGGAATTGCTTTACTGCTATCTCACTGAAATCAGTTCTCTGACCCATAAAGTGATAGAGACCACATGTCTCAAATTTTGGAATCAGGTCCTCCATAACTGATTGTCCCAGCATGAAAGTCCAATCTATCACTTGATGCTTGTGAAAGTTGGTATCCATCAGTGTGCCCCAAAAGACATCAAATTGGAGCTGAGTGTGAAAGAATTGAACATTTGTGTTTGATGGCAGAGTATATTGATTGACAGTCCTCCTGGAGCAATATTCTGCCATAGAGAACCTCCTCTTTGGGTAAGTCCATCCTGTGATGTCGATCGGATAGTCAGGATGAGTATGCGGAATGTCTTCTGTGTCTATAGATACACTGCCCCCAGCTGAAGATTGGGCCTTTGAGTCAGTGGTTGGATTGTAGTCTGCATCGTCTGCACGAGAGCGCTTTGATTTGAAGCGACCGGCAAGCTTCTTCCGAAGACCACCCAGACCATTGCAATAAATGTGAGAAACATCCATAGGTGAATTGTTGATAACGCCATAATCATAGAGAAAGAAAGTGCAACTCTCTGTTAGGGTCCGGACTGTCCACGCTAGGGGACCGGACTGTCCGCGCCAAGGGTCCGGACGGTCCGTGCCCACTTGGTGGACGGTCCGCGACCGTCCAGGGGCGATTCTCTAGAACCCTAGCCGCCCCAATCATTCAATCAACGATTCGGTAGAAAATAACCATTCAAACTTGTTCAAATTTTTGCACAATATTCATAATGAGTAGCACTAACAATTCCACCAATCAGATTTGTGAATCCATTGCTCAATTCTAGATCAGAGAGAAAATCCAAGAATCCCCAAATGTGAAGAAATTAGATGAAATCCCATGAGATTTTGAAATACTAAGATGAAGACATGATTGTTGAACTTCCCACAAGCTTCCGGACAGTCCATGCGCAAGTTCCCTTCACGGTCCGCTCACAAGTGACGAGAGTCTTCTTTAGACGAGGAGAGTGTGAGAGGAGAAGGCAACGGCTGAAAGTGACAAATTGACTGTCTCTGTCCCAACTTAACTGCCTGTCGCGAACGGTCCGTGCAGGGATGGCGGACGGTCCGTGCCCTGGTAATTCAGACTATCTGTTCTGCTGACTCGGACTATCTAGATCCTGATACTGCGGATGGTCTGCGGTCCATAGGCGGATGGTCCGTGGCCTGATACTCAATTCTTCAAACTTTGTCCATTTTCTGATTTTGAATTTCAAATCTGATTTGATGCTCATCTATGGACATTTCGACCAATCCAAGGGTTAGTATGTATGCATATACACATTATGTATTTGAGGAATACATATTTTCATATCAAACTACTTAGATCAAAATAGAATGAAAAAGTCATCAAAAATACCCAATAAATAGCGTAGAGAGCATATTTAGAAGCTAAATGCAATACTACACATGTGCGTTCAACCTCAAGCCACATTTGAGAGATCTATCACATTCATTTCACTTCTTAATGTACAAAATCTCATTTCATCCAATGGCTTCATAAATATATTAGCCAATTGATCATCTGTGCCAATTGAATATATAGAGATATCTCCCTTTCCAACATGATCCCTCAAGAAGTGATGTCGTATATCAATATGCTTAGTTCTTGAGTGTTGGACCAGATTTGTAGCCAATTTTACCGCACTCTCATTATCACACATGAGAGGCACATTCTTGAAAATGATCCCATAATCCAATAGAGTTTGTTTCATCCATAATAATTGAGCACAACAATTACCGGCCGATATATATTCGGCCTCGGCGGTAGAGAGAGCAACGGAATTTTGCTTTTTAGAAGACCATGAAACAAGAGATCTTCCAAGAAATTGACAACAACCGGAGGTGCTCTTTCTATCAACTTTGCACCCCGCATAGTCCGAATCTGAATATCCAATTAATTCAAATTGAGCACCTTTGGGATACCATAGACCAATATTGGGAGTATACTTCAAATATCTTAGAATTCTTTTTGCGGCCTTCAAGTGAATCTCTCTAGGTGAAGCTTGAAATCGAGCACACATGCAAACACTAAACATAACATCGGGCCTAGATGCGGTAATATAAAGTAAACTACCAATTATTGAGCGATAAAGTTTTTGATCAACCATAGTACCTCCCTCATCTAAGTCTAGATGACCATTTGTTGCCATAGGAGTCTTGATAGGCTTTGCATTCTCTAATCCAAACTTCTTGAGCATGTCCTTCAAATATTTTGATTGACTTATAAAGATTTCATCTTTCAATTGTTTGATTTGAAGACCAAGGAAGAAGCTCAATTCTCCTATCATAGACATTTCAAATTCTTTTAACATCATTTTTCCAAATTCCTCACAAAAACAATTCATTAGTGGATTCAAAAATAATATCATCAACATAAATTTGACAAACAAACAAATCTTTGCCAATTCTTTTAGTGAATAGGGTAGTGTCAACCTTCCCAATTTTAAAGTCTTTGGAAAGCAAGAAATCCCTAAGCCTTTCATACCAAGCGTGTGGGGCTTGCTTAAGCCCATAGAGAGCTTTAGAAAGCTTAAACACGTGGTTAGGTCTTTTGGGGTCCTCAAAACCGGGAGGTTGTTCAACATACACTAGTTCACTAATCTTACCATTTAGAAAGGCACTCTTTACATCCATTTGGTAAAGCTTGATATTATGAGCACAAGCATAAGCAAGAAGAATCTGGATTGCTTCCAATCTTGCCATGGGAGCAAATGTCTCGCCAAAATCCAATCCCTCTATTTGAGTATATCCTTGTGCAACTAATCTTGCCTTGTTTCTTACTACTACCCCATCTTCATTGTGCTTGTTGCGAAACACCCATTTTGTACCAATAACATTGTGGTTCTTTGATCTCTCAACAAGCTCCCAAACTTCATTTCGAGTGAAATTATTTAATTCTTCATGCATTGGATTCACCCAATCAACATCAAGTAGAGCTTCATCTACACGGTTAGGTTCCATACAAGATACAAAAGAGAAATGTTCACAAAATGAAGCTATACGAGAGCGAGTTTGAACACTCTTACTAATGTCACCCACTATTTGATCAACTAGGTGATCCTTCACAATAGAATGATGAATTCTTGATACCGTTTGATAATTGCTAGTTGAAGCATGAGGAGGAACCGAATGACTTGAAGTATCTTGATCATGAGTAACCATAATTTCATCATTTTGTTGGCTTTGGTGATCTTCTTCATTTAGGGTTGAAGAAGAAGGAATGACAACCACACTATTTTCATCATCATCTTCCTTAGGCTTAATTTCACCAATGGCCATTGTTTTCATAGCATTTTTCAATTGAGTTCCACCAACATCATCAAGATTATCACTTTCATCTTGAGACCCATTAGTTTCATCAAACTCAACATCATATGCTTCTTCAATAATACCATGAGTTTTGTTGAAAACTCTATAAGCCTTACTATTTGATGAATATCCAAGAAGAAAACCCTCATCACATTTCTTCTCAAATTTAGAGAGCCGGCTTCCCTTTCTCAAAATATAGCATTTGCAACCAAATACCCTAAAATATGAGATATTTGGCTTTCTACCAATAAGCAATTCATAGGGAGTTTTCTTCAAAAGTTTGTGACAATATAGCCTATTTTATGAATGACATGCGGTGTTTATTGCTTCGGCCCAATAAGAATCTGACACATTATATTTCGCTAACATAGACCTAGCCATATCAATGAGAGTCCTATTCTTTCTTTCAACAATACCATTTTGTTCTGGGGTATATTTGGAAGAGAATTCATGTTTAATACCCTTGTCATCACAATATTCATCAATTCTTGCATTTTTGAATTCCGACCCATTATCACTTCTAACTTTCTTGATATCAAAATCAAATTGGTTTTGAGTCAATATAGCAAATGACTTGAATGTTTCAAACACATTAGATTTATCCCGAAGAAAGTAAACCCAAGTGAATCTAGAATAATCATCCACAATCACAAGACAATAGGAATTACCACCAATACTCACAAACGATGTTGGCCCAAATAAATCCATGTGAAGTAATTCCAAAGGTCAATGAGTGGACATTTGACTTTTATTTGGATGAGTATTTGCAACTTGCTTCCCGACTTGATAAGAGCTACACAATTTGTTCTTCTCAAATTTCACATCTTTCAAGCCACGGACTAAGTCATGTTTGGTTAATCGATTGAGTTGCTTCATTCCAACAAGACCAAGTCTTCTATGCCATAACCAACCAAGTGAAGCCTTTAAGAATAAGCAAGTTGTGAGCTTTGCCTCACTAGATGAGAAATCAACAAGGTAAAGATTTTCATATCTAAAACCTTTAAACTTAAGATTGCTACCATCAACACTAGAGATAATAACATCATCAACGATGAAATTGCAACTAAATCCTAAATCACATAATTGAGCTACAGATAGTAAATTAAAATTCGAAGACTCAACTAAAAGCACATTTGATATGGAATGATCATTTGAAATAGCAATTTTACCCAAGCCTTTAACCTTTCCTTTGCGATTATCTCCAAATGTGATACTATCATAATTTGAGCTATCTTCCTCACTCATTTGGGTGAACATTTTCATATCTCCGGTCATGTGTTGAGTACATCGACTATCCAACACCCAATGATTCCCTCCCGCCTTGTAGTTCACCTACAAAAGGAAATCAATCTCTTTTAGGTACCCAAACTTGCTTGGGTCCTTGGATGTTAGCGACCAAGGTCTTTGGCACCCAAATAGCTTTCTTCTTATTGCCAACAATTGAAGTACCAACAAATTTAGCATGAACACCTTTTGAATTATGAGAAAGAACATAACAATGCTCAAAACAAGTGGATGATACATTCTTGAGCTTAGGACAATTCTTCTTGATATGTCCCTTCTTGTGACACTTGTGACACACTTTGTCACATTCTTTCACAAACAACGTCTTTTGCTTTATAAAAGCATTCTTTCCTTTCTTGGGAACATATCCAAGACCCTCACGGTTAAGTGAGCACCGTTGACTTCCCAATATGAAATCCAATTTATCTTTTCCACCATATGCCTTCTCTAGATCATGAGTTAGAGCATTTACTCTATCTACTAGCACTTCATTCTCAACAATGATTTGTGATTCATCAAGAGCAATATTATCATTCATAAGAGAAATTTTGCATTTATCACAAATAGAGTTAGTAGGTAGTGGTTCACTTGTAGGACTATCAAGTAAGTCACAAGTGACTCCAACATCCTCGGTGACCACCACAACTTCATGCACAATAGATGAGTTTTGATCTTCCGCAAACTTCTCACAATTCTCTTTTAGATCATTGTGAGAGGTCTTGAGCTCCTCAAAAGACACTTGGAGGTTTTTATACAAATCCTTTAAGGTCTTAAACTTTTCTTTTTCTTTGTGCATGTAGTCATCGGCCTCACCTAACATTCTAACAAGATCATCATATGAATAGCCATCATCATCAACATCATCATCATCATTTATATCATTTAAATCGGTGATGATTTTTACCTTAGCATCTCCCTTTGCCATGAGACAATGAGGGGATGAGAAAAGTGAAGGAGCTTCCTTGATGGCAATTCCGGCATTAAGCTTAGATGAGTTGTCATCATCATCATCATCCGAGCTATCATTCGAATCCCATTCAACTAGGTAGGCATTGCCATCCTTCTTCTTGTTGTAGAATTTATTCTTCTTCTTATCATCTCCATCTTTGCCCTTCTTCTTCTTGTTAGAGCAATTCATGGCAATGTGATCGGGTTCCCCACACTAAAAACATTTTCTATCATTGAAAGCATTTCTTCTTGATGTTTGGCCTCTTCTAGGTTGACCTTTCTTCATCTTCATGGATTTTTTGAATTTCTTTACAAATAGAGCCATATCTCCATCACTCTCACTTTCATTTTCTTCATCATCACTCTCTTCTTTTTAAATTGCCTTGGAAGCTTTAGCTTTGAGAGCGATTGATTCATTCTTCACTTTCTTTGCCAAACTTATAGCATTAGCTTGAGATTTCTTGAATATATCTTGAGTAAGAATTTCCCCCAATACTTCGGTTGGAGAAGTTGTAGATAAATCACTTCTTACTAACATGGTCACAATGGTCTCATACTTCTCCGGAAGAGATCTAAGGAACTTATGAGTGAAATCCACATCAGGTACATTAAAACCAAGTCCCTTGAGTTCATTCACTATCTCATTTAACTGGTTGAACATGTCGGATACACTTTCATCTTCTTTCATAATGAATTACTCAAATTTTCCTTTGCACACGTATAGCTCGGCACTCTTCACAATTGTAGTTCCTTCATGAATTTCCATTAGCTTAATCCAAATCTCATGAGCGGTTGTGAGATTCTTGATACGATTGAACTCATTTATATCAAGAGCATCATAGAATACATTCATGGCTTGATCATTTGTAAGAATGTTTTTGTTGGTGACTTGTTCTCAAATGCTATGAATCAAGAACAAGGCAACATAAAATGTTAAATATTAACGCCCTTCGTCCTTCGAAACATTATTTCCCTTAGGATATAATGATCTTCAGACGAAGGTCATGAAGGACATACCTTTGAATATCGAAGGTAAGATGGTAATAGAAGAAGCGTGTAAAATACAAAAGATAACATAAACAATCACATAGCATTATAAATTCATCTCCATTATGTTATCATGAGAAAATAAAAACAATATTGAATTACATTTGGTACCTTCGACTTGATAGACAGCAAAGGTACGAGCATGATGCAAAAGCAAATGCCAAGTCAGCGTGAACAGTACGGGAGTACTGTTCATCTATTTATAGGCATGGCACGCAGCCCACGTAAAATTACATTCATGCCCTTTACATTTGCTAATGACTATAAGGTAACTCATCGGGGTCTAAATAGCCTTTTCCCCTTTAAGTCGGTTCCCTTTCCTGCTGTCATGCTGAAGCTCCCTTGCGCGTAGCTTCGGCGCTGCATCAATCTTCGTATTGTTCATGCTTCTCCCACTGTGATTCTGATTCGAATCCGAAGGTACCTGTTCATGTATTACAACTCTGGAAACATTGTTAAATCATGTTTTTGAGGACCTTCAGAAGACAAAGGCCCCCAACAGTTTTCATTGTCACTAGCCGATGGTTCATCTTCTTTCAACACAACAAATCCATCCTTGACAATTGGCCAAATTTTTCAACCCATTGCTCTAAGATGCATTGACATTCTTATTTTCCAATAGTTGTAGTTATTTCCATAAAAATGCGGTGGCTTCCCAATGTGCACATTGTTGTCACTAGCCATTTTGTCCCACTTCGGGATGATTAGATCCACAAACAATGGAGTCCTCGGCTCCGATACCACTTGTAGGATCTAGGACACCGACTAGAGGGGGGGTGAGTAGACGGTTTTGACTAAAATCAAAAACACTAGGGAAATTTAATCAATATAACAAGAGGTATAAATTCTCTAGTGATAACAAGTAAACAATCTATGAGAATCAACTAAGGTGATTGAATACTTGATGAACAATATGCAAAATACTAATCACTTGCACGACAATAAGTAATGCAAGAAAATAAAGACACCGGATTTTATCCCGTGGTATCGGTGATTTGCCGATCACCCCTAATCCACATTGAGGTGGACTTCAAGCTCTCACTTGCTCCTCTATCAAGACACAGCTTGATCTTTGAGCTAAGTGGACAAGAAATCACTCAATATCTCGATTCCACTAATGTCACCTTTGCCGCTCCGGTGAGGTAGGCATGAACCCCTCACAATCAACACCGCGACTTCTCCACAATCTTCTTGGAGAGCTTGACGGAGACAACACCCGAGCCGTCTAGGAGGCAGCAACCTCCAAGAGTAACAAGCCAATGATGCTTGCTCGGTGTACCACCTAGTGCCTCAAGAATCACCAATGGATGCAAATGCACTAGGAACACTCAATCTCTCACTAGAATGCAATCTCAAGCAAGGAGTGTGAGAGAATGAGTTGGAGGATCACAAATGAGCTCAATGTGTGCAAGGAATGGCCAAGAGAACCCTCACACACGAGCTCCCCTTCTATTTATAGCACCCCACTCAAATCCAACCGTTATGTGCAAACAACACATGTTCTGCGCACACGCGGACGGTCTGCCCTAGGGCCAAACGGTCCGCCGTACACATAACGGCTAGTTTTCCCGTTTGAAATTTGTCAGAGCTGTCAGAAAAGTGAGGTCTGGACAGTCCTCCCACCTTGGCCGGACCGTCCGCGACCTGGCAACATGGAGCACCAGAGCTCTGACCAAGTGGAGTTTAACACATGCGGACCGTCCGCCTACAAGGCCGGATGGTCCGAGACCTGGGAGTCAGTACTGTCCGAGCTTATCCTCCGGACAGTCCGTAGTACAAATCCCAAAAACCACACAGTCTCTACCCAAACCAAATTTGGCACCTGCGGACGGTCCGCCCAACAAGGCCGAACGGTCCGCACTATAATTCAGGGACTGTGCCGAGAGCAGCCTTCTCTGGTCAGGACTGCAGATGGTCCGGCCCCAAGGCCCGGACGGTTCGCAGTACAAATGAACAGGACCTGTCCGAAGTGAACCAACTTCGGACCCCACTGGAGGATAGCGGACGGTCCGCCCGCAAGGCCCGGACCGTCCGCACATCCCAAGACTTGGCACTTTTCAAACAAGCTTTTGAAAGGATTTTTAACTCATGAAATTTGAAGCGCAGTTAGTCCTCATGCAAATGCAACCACTAGATGCTCTGAGGCACTAAGTTTTACATAGATCAAGGTCATTGACTCCTCTTAATAGTATGGCTATCTAGCCTACTAATCCAGTCAAGTATCTTCTCTAAACTCCTGGAGACCGGCAAAAAACAAAACCTATGTTATACCTTTGCCTTCACTTGATCCACAACCAATGCTTATAAATCTCCAAGATTTCCTATTCTATGTGGTCCAACCCTGCATTCTTATTTCTCCAAGAACCGTTAGTCCACAAACAGTTGTCATTAATTACCAAAACATCACTAAGGGGCCTAGATGATTCACACCGTCTCGCGTGTAAACAAAAACCTAAGTTGACATGAGTGTTGCATCATGCCGAAGCATATTTCTTTTGTCTGATGCTGTGTTTAATCACACGTTCGTCTCGCCTCGTTTCGGATTTCAATTCGCGATTGGATTCCGATCCATGGTCGAGTGCGTTGTGGGCTTCCGTCCTAGCCCGCGACCCAACTTGGCCTAGCCCGGCCCGGCCCGGCGCGCCCCTAGCGCCCCCCATGCGCCCCCCTCTCTCCCTTTATCTCATTTGTTTTTCCTGTGCAACAACTCCCTCTCCATCTCTTCCACCTCTCTCTCTCCCACCTCGTGCCCTAGGTGATCCGGTGACGGTTATCGCCGGATTTTGGATCCCCGAGGTGAGCTCTCCCTCCCTCTCTCTCCCTCTCCCTTCCCTCTTCCCTCCCTACGCGTGCCCCTTTCTTACCCCACCCGCGCGCGTGTCCCTGCGACCTCCCCCGCGCGGCGCCGTGGCCCACCCCGGCCCCCTGGCGTGGCGGCGTGGCGGTGCAGCCCGCCCCGGCCTTCCCCATGCGGCGCGCGCCTCGCCCCGACCTCCCATGGCACAGCGGCGCGGCCCGCCCCGGCCTCCCCTTGGCGCGGCGGCTCGGCCCCCGGCACGGCCCCTGCCCTCAGCAGCGTGGCCCCCCGGCGGCCCCTGCCCGCCGCGTGGCCCCTACACCCAGCAGCGCTGCCCCTCGCGGCTCGCCCAGCGTGTTCCCGCGCGCGCAGCCCTTGTGCGCGCGGTTATCAAATTTTTGTCTAATTAGTTTTGAATTTAGTTTAATTAACATGCTGTGTCGCGCGCTTCGTCGCGCGACGAATTAGTTTAATTTCAGATTTATTAGTGTGTTGTGTCGTGCGCTTCGTCGCGCGACGAATTAGTTTAATTTCAGATTTATTAGTGTGTTGTGTCGCGTGCTTCGTCGCACGACGATTCGATCTATTTTCAGATTATCTAATAGGTTGCGTCGCGCGCTTCGTGGCGCGGCGACTTATTTAATTTCGAATTTTATTAATGTGCCGTCACGTGCTTCATCGTGCGACGATTCAATTTAAGTTTAGGTTATTTAATGTGTGACGTCGCGCGTTTAGTCGCGCGACGTTTTGTTCTAAATTCAGTTAAAGTGACGGATGCTGTCGTGCGCTTCGTCGCGCAACATTTGTCGTTATTTTTATAATTAATTCAACTGTCCCGTTGCACGCTTCGTCGCGCGACGATTCGTTTTATTTTTAATTCAGTCTAAGTGTTGTGTCGCGTGTTTCGCCGCGCGACGACTCATTTTATTCTCAGTTTAGTTCGTGTGTGCCGTCGTGCGTTTCGCCGCGTGACAATCCTTCTAAATTTACTTTAATTTGTCTATAATAATTAAACATTTAACATAACTTTGTTCTAGGTATAGCGTGATTGTCAAATTAACATGATTATGCTTAGACAAGTACTTTAATCTATAATCGTCTAACGTGATCGCTCTTCGACCCTAACCTCGGCCGTTGCTTTCTCTTTCTCGCTTAGTCGTAGGTGCAAGCCCCATGATGAGTGTCTGCTTGTTTGTTATATTCTACTGCATGGTGTACTGTTCTTTTATATTAAATTTGTGGAATGTATGTTTGAGAGCACCTAGAGGGGGAGTTAATAAGTGATCCTGCAAAACTCAACTCTAAATAGCCACAAAACTTGGTTATAGAAATGTTAGTGCGACTAAGTAGTTGAGAAGCGAGTTCTTGTGGGCAAAACAGTCACAAAAAGATCAACACAAGAGACACACGATTTTATCCCGTGGTTCGGCCAAGTAACACTTGCCTACTTCCATGTTGTGGCGTCCCAATGGACGAGGGTTGCACTCGACCCCTTTCAAGTGATCCAATGATCAACTTGAATACCACGATTTTTCTTCCTTATATCTTTTCCCGTTTGTGAGGAATCTCCACAAGTTGGAGTCTCTTACCCTTACAACAAAGATTACAATGAAAACACAAGAGTAAAGTTGGGGAGCAACACACACAAATCCACAGCACACACACGCACACAGGCCAAGACTTGAGCTCAAATGAAGCACAAAGAGTTCACAACTAGAATGGAGCTCAAATCACTAACACGATCGATCAAGTGCGCGGAGACGGAATGTGGGAGACTTAGAATTCTTAGTGAATGCTTGGGTGACTCCTCCATGCGCCTAGGGTTCCCTTTTATAGCCCCAAGGCAGCTAGGAGCTGTTGGATACCAACAAGGAAGGCCAAGATTGCCTTATGTCGTGTGGCGCACCAGACAGTCCGGTACGCCACCGGACAGTCACTGTAGCTGTCCGGTGCGCGATCTCCTTCCTATTCTGGCGCATCCGACCGTTGGTCCTCGGGATCGGTTGGCGCACCGGACACTGTCCGGTGCACACCGGATAGTCCGGTGCCCCCAGCTTGTGACGAAACCTCCCAAGTCATTAGGCCCACCTTAGTTTTATTAGTATGGTTCTTAGCATGATGCATGTATAATTACAGAACCAACCTTAGTTGATTCATACCTTCTATACATTGCACTCCTCCTATCTGGTCTTTCATATAGATTCTTCAGATATAAGGGGTAAGAATGGAAGAAATCTTTCTAGATAAGTTTTTAGAAAATCCTTTTGAAGATGCCTCATAATATCTGCAGAGAAGGGCTTCGCTCCGATACCAGCTGTGACGAAACCTCCCAAGTCATTAGGCCCACCTACAGTTGTCCTTGTCCAACAGACATCAGACAACCCTATAGATGTTCCTGAATCACTTGACAAGTTTGGTATCTTCTTTCTTACCTTTCCAGGAACGTTTCACCCGTCTTGCAGACATTACAGAACATCGGAGATATAGAAATGCATAAGCGATTACATAAACTTACATTTATTTAGAAAGTAAGATCAAGTTACTTATTACAGACCAGAGTTATAAAACGAGTGCTGAGTAGTATTATTACAACACCAAGGGAGGCAAAAACTCCTCCCGAAAAGTTTTTACACAAAAGTTTTTATGGAGGACCATGTCCTCCCGCAGCTTCATTCTTGTTTTTCTTCATGAGGAACCACCTTGGTACAAAAGCAACAAAAATTTGCTGCTTCCTCACCTAAAAACAACGGGGGAATAAACCTTGAGTATGGAATTACTCAGCAAGTCTTACCCGACTAAAGAAAAGACTCTCAAGGGTATGCTGGTTATAAGGGAGTCAAGGTAAGGTATCTCAAGATCAAAGACTCTGTTTTGCATAAATGCTTACTAAAAGTGGATCCTTAAAAATCCAGTTTTATTGTCAAATTAGGTAAACTTACCTATGTCTAGAGTTCTTGCTACCCTGGTTCAAGCACTTTTCCTGAACTAGCCAATTTCTTAATCCATCCTTTATCTTTAGTGGAATTCTACGTATAGGTCATTGACAAAGTCTTCATAACCGCGAAGGTATGGCGATCCGAATCGATTATACTCAGCTGAGGATCTCCAATCACACGACATATGTAGCACTTAACCCTTGCATATGTCAACCCGCCACTGGGGTTCTTAAGACCAGATCAGGTTCACGCAAACCGAGAGCACAGATACACCACCGTCCAGCCTCTTGCTACGGAGGGTACATGCTACTCTCGCCACCGCTCCATGCCCATTTCGTGTTATCTTATTCTGGCCTTAGTCTGCCCGAGGCAAGGCTTACCCATGACGAGGCATGTGACCAGTTAAAGGGTCCTCGGTCATCAGGCCTACATCGACATGGTCCTTAATTGACTCAGACGGAGACACTACACCGAGACTCTCTTCTCGTGCAAGTCACCCGCCCGATCTCAGCTTAATCATTTAAACCCAAAAACTTGGTACCTGGCAGAGGTACATCTTTTCCGATGTTGAACCCATCACGGCCATGATGGATCCACCATCAAGTTTTATTTTCAAAACATACCATCCCCTTTGCCAATCATTTTTAGTAAAACAAAACCTTTTGTCTTGCTAGAGCAATACTAAGCATAGTAAAAACCTTTTGTAAAACAGGGTTTCAAGGAAGGTAATCAAGTTCAAGGAAGGTAATGCAGGAATTGTTTAAGCATTCAACTCCTATCACCTAATGCATCAATCAAGTGAGAAAAATTTTAAAAACATCAAGGAAGGTGGCAAATGCACCGGGGCTTACCTTCGTTAGTAGGTGAGTCAGGCTCGGGCCCGCAGATGTCAAAATAAAGACAAGTCCCTGCCTGAGATTCCAAAGGTGGTGGTGTCTTCTCTTCAGTCACTTTGATCTCTTCTTCGTTTTCTAAACATAATCATTCATATGTGCATATAAGAATGAATGCCATGTAATGCTCATGAGAGTGCATAGATAATAAGAATTTATTATTTAAAGTCTTGAATACAATTTTCCTTCACGGAACTCCGAGAACTTAGGGTTTTCGGAGTCAGTAAAGGAGTTCAAAGGGCAGGGGTGGGGGTTTTGGGTTCTAAGTATCAAACAAGGTCCAAATCAAACCAAATTTTACCCAAGGCTTTTAAATAATATGTAGAACTCATATAAAAAGTTTGGGCATTTTTGGAATTACCATTTGTTTTCTAAAAATCTAGAACTAATGTTTTAAAATATTTTAAATGCTTCAAAATTCCTTATTTAATCTAAAAATCATGAAACTATTTTTATTAAATACTATGGAAAATAAGAAGTCTAGGAGAAGTGGTTTGACAATTTTAGGACTTTTTTACAATTTATAACAGATTTTCAAAGCTCTTCTGAAAAAAGAAAAAAATTTAAATAGTGATGGGCCGTTTCTGGCCCAGGTAGCCCAACAGTACAGCGAACAGAGGGAGCGCGCCCTCGCGTGTTCGCGCGCGCTGGCGGATTTGCGGAAAAGCCCTCGGGGTTTTCACTAACTGGGAACAGGTTTCTTCATTGTTACCCGGGGTCACTGACAGCTTACGGAAAAGTCCCTCCACTTTCTTTTCTTCCCCACGAGTACCCTTGGCCACGGCGTGCACACGGATCACCCCTGGCACAACCCGTACTGGTCATGGCTGGTATTGGCTGCTACGGCTAGCGATCGGAAAGGCATTACCAACTAACAGGGACCTCGGAACATGCATCAATTTGACACGAACGCACTGAGAACGGCCTGTCCACGTGCACGGTGGAAATCGTGACCACGGGCACGCGTTCCCGCTTAACCAGGGCCAGATTGAGTAATCGGGCGCCACGGTGAGCTACACAAGCGTACGGAGTTGCAGAAACAACATTTGATTTAGGCAGAGCCTTACCAGGGTGATCTGGCCACGGAGCGCGGAGTTTTGTGCTTGCCGGAGACAGAAAAGGGGGAAACTGGGGTCGCGGCGGCTCTGGGCGAAATTGGGAGATGGGATCGGGGCTATAGGACCGTAAGAGGCTGTGCTTTCACCGTGCGCAATCAATTTGGGTGAAGGTGGAGAGGGCAGTGCGAATTTGACTTCGATTTGGTTCACTGGTGTGCGTGATGACCAAGCCTTGCTGTGATCCAGGGGGCTATTTATAGCCGCGGAGGTCCGGCGATCACCTCTCGGCCGAGGATAGTATCGCAAGCGCATGTCGACCACATCAGTAGAAAGTACAGTGAGGAAGAATTACGGCATGAGCGCCACCGCGGCGGAATTCGCAAGTCTTGGTGGCCGCCGGTGAGGTCTCCGGCTGGACTCGGAGTAAGGTGCCACGTATGCGCTGTTTAACTCCGACTCTATCCATTTCTTATCGCACGTGAATCCGGATGGCGGCGGCGCGAATCACGGCGAGGAGTTACCGGCGGTGAGATTTTTCTGTCGCTGGCGATCTGATCCATCGGGACACTGTACCATGGCCAGCTCCATCAGACAGCCTGTCAGTCCATGTTTGGGGTTGATTTTCTCCAATTTTTATGTGGTGGCTAAATCAACGTTCTGCATCAAAGTTCTATACCTATAATCCATCTTCAACTTTGCCACAATTCTTACCATCAAATAGTCACCGAATCACATTCAAAATTGAGCTCAAAGTTCACCCCATCACACTGCTACTGAAAATTCAGTCTAGGGATTGCCTGACAGCCCGACTTTGAGCTTAATTATCTTCAATTTATTCTTAACAACTGAGCTCACATTCTTAAGCAAAGTTGTTCTCCTATGATTGGTCTACAACTTTGATGTGGTGACATAGGGCAAAGACCCTAGAGTTTGAAAGTTACAAGGCTCAAAAGTTGAGCCCACAAATCTGAAATTCAGACTTAGAGCGAAATCTCTATTGGGGTCCTTTTTGCAAATGAATCCCAAAACTTAGGGTTTGGCTTGTAAATCTTCCCAAATGTGAACCATGTGACTTTATATGCTTTAACATAGTAGTTTTTACACTTTAGTCCAAATGTGCATTGTTTTTGCACATAGGCCCCTAGGGTTTGGACTTAGGGTTTTCCAGGGTTCAAATGGGGTTTTTTGGTACCTTAGGGGTATAAATGTGATTCAAGTTCATTTTTGGGAACATTTTATGACTATTCCCCTAAAGCTTTTAGGTTTTCTCAATTTGGGTTAGGTTTTACCCCCTTTAATCCCTATTTAGGGTTAAGTTCCCTATCCAGGGTTCTATTTGCAAAATGCTATAACAATACAACTTGTTTGAAATTTTTACCTAGTGAATGCACTCTAGGTGTGTCAATCATATGCAATGCCAATGTTTATGATGCCATGCTCAAGGTTTAGTTGCAGTAACACCAGGGGTGTTACACAACCGACCGTTGGTGCAGGCCACGCGTCGCCCGCGGATTGCGCGGCCGACCGTTGGCCCACCGGACAGTCCGGTGCACCACCGGACAGTCCGGTGAATTTTAGCCGTACGCCGCTGATCCTTTTTCCAAGAGCGACGACTTCACTGCGGACGACTCACCGGTCAGTCCGGTGCACCACCAGACAGTCCGGTGAATTATAGTCGTACGCCGCCGTCGAGTCCCGAGACCGTCCGGTGCACCCAGACCGAGCAGGAGTTGGCTGTACACATCCAACTCTTTTCCAATTCCTTTTCTCCTGTTTCTAGCACTTAGACAAAATATGTTAGTACTCAAAACAATGTACTAAGTCTAGAAACGTACCTTGTTACATGATTTGCACTTCTTCAATCTTTGGCACATTCAGAGCTTAGAGAATGTGTGTTGGGCACTTAATCACCAAAACATTATAGAAATGGCCCAAGGGCACATTTCCCTTTCAATCTCCCCCTTTTTGGTGATTTATGCCAACACTTCACAAAGCAACCAAAATAAGTGCAATATCAATGCAAGAGAGAACCAAATTGTTTTTTACTCTAATTTGGCATATTTGGATCAATCTTTGCCACCACTTGGTTTGTTTTTGCAAATCAAATTCATTTTCCTATCTCTAAGTCAAACTCACTTGTTTGGGCACAAAGAGAGATATTTCAAGAGTGAAATTGATCAAGATCCAAAACTCCCCCTTTTTCCCATAATCATAGATTCTCCCCACTAGAGACCAAATTTTGACAATAAGAGTATTTTGACAAATCAAAAGTTCTAACTCTATTGTTTTCAAAATTCACACGTGGTAGCTGATCCATTTGCTTGCTTTGGCCTTAATTTCTCCCCCTTTGGCATTAAGCACCAAAACAGGATCATTTTTGGCCCTTTAACCCCATTACCTCACCAAAAATGTCAATTAAGAGCAAAAAGGCAATAAGAGCATACGAATGAACTTGGAATTAAGTACACTAATACTGGAGTGCAGTGGAAGTCTTTGCATGGTCCAAGTTCACCTTTCCCTTTCAATGCACCTTTGAGACTACATCAAGTAACTCAAACACAAGGATTAGTCTCAAAGGGTCAAGTTGTAGCACTTCTCCCCCTAAATATGTGCATCATTCACACATGGACTTGTGAGGTCCGGGGATCCCTTGCACAACTTGAGCACCATAAATAAGCAACACATTGCATAAATGTATAAGTAACATGATCAAAGGCATAAAACACATGTATGCTATAGATCAATCCAAGTTACGCGAATCTAAGACATTTAGCTCACTATGCAGCCTGCAAAAGGTTTTCTCATCTAATGGCTTGGTAAAGATATCGGCTAGCTGGTTCTCGGTGCTAATATGGAACACCTCGATATCTCCGTTTTGCTGGTGGTCTCTCAGGAAGTGATGTCGGATGTCTATGTGCTTAGTGCGGCTGTGTTCAACAGGATTGTCCACCATGCGGATTGCACTCTCATTGTCACATAGGAGTGGGACTTTGCTCAGATTGTAGCCAAAGTCCCAGAGGGTTTGCCTCATCCAAAGTAGTTGCGCGCAACACTGTCCTGCGGTAACATACTCGGCCTTAGGGTGGATAGGGCAACGGAGGTTTGTTTCTTTGAACTCCAAGACACCAGGGACCTTCCTAGGAATTGGCACGTCCCTGATGTACTCTTCCTATCAACCTTGCATCCAGCATAATCAGAGTCTGAATACCAATTAAGTCAAAGGTAGACCCCTTTGGATACCAGATCCCGAAGCAAGGCGTAGCAACTAAATATCTAAGAATTCGCTTAACGGCCACAAGGTGACATTCCCTTGGATCGGATTGATATCTAGCACACATGCATACGCTAAGCATAATATCCGGTCTACTGGCACATAAATAAAGCAAGGAACCTATCATAGACCGGTATGCCTTTTGATCAACGGACTTACCTCCTTTGTTGAGGTCAACATGTCCGTCGGTTCCCATAGGTGTCTTTGCGGGCTTGGCGTCCTTCATCCCAAACCTCTTGAGAAGATCTTGCGTATACTTTGTTTGGGAGATGAAGGTGCCGTCCTTGAGTTGCTTCACTTGGAACCCAAGGAAGTAGTTCAACTCGCCCATCACCGACATCTCAAACTTTTGAGTCATCACCCTGCTAAACTCCTCACAAGACTTTTGGTTAGTAGAACCAAATATTATGTCATCGACATAAATTTGGCACACAAAAAGGTCACCATCACAAGTCTTAGTGAAAAGAGTGGGATCGGCTTTCCCAACCTTGAAAGCATTAGCTATTAAGAAATCTCTAAGGCATTCATACCATGCTCTTGGGGCTTGCTTAAGTCCATAGAGCGCCTTAGAGAGCTTACACACATGGTCGGGGTACCTTTCATCCTCAAAGCCAGGGGGTTGTTCCACGTACACCTCCTCCTTGATCGGCCCGTTGAGGAAAGCGCTCTTCACGTCCATTTGAAACAACTTGAAAGAATGGTGAGCGGCATAGGCTAATAGAATGCGAATAGACTCTAGTCTGGCCACAGGAGCAAAAGTCTCCTCAAAATCCAAACCTGAGACTTGGGCATAACCTTTTGCCACAAGTCGAGCCTTGTTTCTTGTCACCACCCCGTGCTTGTCTTGCTTGTTGTGGAACACCCACTTGGTTCCCACAACATTTTGCTTGGGACGTGGCACCAGGCTCCAAACTTCGTTCCTCTTGAAGTTGTTGAGCTCTTCCTGCATGGCCAACACCCAGTCCGGATCCTGCAAGGCCTCTTCTATCCTGAAAGGCTCAATAGAAGAGACAAACGAGTAATGCTCACAAAAGTTAGCTAATCTTGAGCGAGTAGTTACTCCCTTGCTTATGTCACCCAGAATCTGGTCAACAGGGTGATTCCGTTGGATCGTCGCTCGGACTTGAGTTGGAGGGGCCCGTGGTGCTTCTTCCTCCATAACTGGTTCTTCTTGTGCTCCCCCTTGATCACACGCCTCTTCTTGAGGAACCTGTTCATCATCTTGAGTTGGGGGGTGCACCATCGTTGAGGAAGAAGGTTGATCTTGCTCTTGTTGTTCCTATGGTCGCACATCTCCAATCGCCATGGTGCGTATTGCGGTCGTTGGAACATCATCTACATCATTAAGATCAACTTGCTCTCTTGGAGAGCCATTAGTCTCATCAAATACAACGTCGATAGAGACTTCAACAAAACCCGATGATTTGTTGAAGACTCTATACGCCCTTGTATTTGAGTCATACCCTAGTAAAACCCTTCTACTGCCTTGGGAGCAAATTTAGAATTTCTACCTTTCTTCACTAGAATGTAACATTTGCTCCCAAATACACGAAAGTATGAGACGTTGGGTTTGTTACCGGTAAGAAGTTCATACGAGGTCTTCTTGAGGAGGCAATGGAGGTAGAGTCGGTTTATGGCGTGGCAAGCTATGTTCACAGCTTTCGACCAAAACCATTCAGGCGTCTTGAACTCTCCAAGCATTGTCCTCGCCATGTCGATGAGCGTCCTGTTCTTCCTCTCTACCACACCATTTTGTTGTGGTGTGTAGGGAGCGGAGAACTCGTGCTTGATGCCTTCCTCCTCAAGATACTCCTCCACTTGTAGATTCTTAAACTCGAACCCGTTGTCGCTTCTTATCTTTTTCACCTTGAGCTCAAATTCGTTTTGAGCCCGCCTTAGAAAGCGCTTGAGGGTCCCTTGGGTTTCTGATTTATCCTGCAAAAAGAACACCCAAGTGAAGCGGGAAAAATCATCAACAATAACAAGACCATACTTACTTCCCCCGATGCTAAGATAGGCAACGGGTCCGAAGAGGTCCATATGTAGTAGCTCCAGTGGTCTTGATGTTGTCATCACATTCTTATTGTGATGAGTGCTTCCCACCTGTTTCCCTGCCTGACAAGCTGCACAAGGTCTATCTTTTTCGAAGCAGATATTGGTTAGTCCTAACACATGTTCTCCCTTTAGAAGTTTATGAAGGTTCTTCATCCCAACATGTGCTAGACGGTGATGCCACAGCCAGCCCATGCTAGTCTTAGCTATTAAGCATGCATCTAGATCGGCCTCCTCTTTCGAAAAATCAACCAAGTAGAGTTTGTCATCTAATACACCCTTAAACGCTAATGAACCATCACTCCTTCTAAAGACAGAAACATCAACATTTGTAAACAAACAATTGTAGCCCATGTGGCACAATTGACTTACAGATAGGAGATTATAACCAAGCGACTCTACTAGAAATACGTTTGAAATGGAGTGCTCGTCGGTGATGGCTATCTTGCCCAAGCCTTTGACCTTGCCTTGGTTCCCATCTCCAAAGATGATCGTATCCTGGGAATCCTTGTTCTTGACGTAGGAGGTGAACATCTTCTTCTCCCCCGTCATGTGGTTTGTGCATCTGCTGTCGATAATCCAACTTGAGCCCCCGGATGCATAAACCTGCAAGGCAATTTACACTTGGGTTTTAGGTACCCAACTCTTGTTGGGTCCTACAAGGTTAGTCACGATAGCCTTTGGGACCCAAATACAAGTCTTATCTCCCTTGCATTTGGACCCCAACTTCCTAGCAACTACTTTTTCATTCTTACAAAAGATTGCAAAAGAAGTATTGCAAGTATGGTAAATAGTAGAAGGTTCATTACATACTCTCCTAGGCACATGATGCACAACATTACTTTTCCTAGGCCTACCATGCACAAAAGTAGAGCTAGAGGCAAACATAGCATGTGAATCATTATAATCAACATAACTCCTATTATAATGTGCATTCCTAGAAAATTTTCTATCATAAATGAAAGCATGATTCCTTTGAATGCTACTAGCCGTAGGGGCCTTTCCTTTCTCCTTGTTGGAAATGGGAGCCCTTTGACTTGTTAAGTTCTTGGCTTCCTTTCGAAAGCCAAGTCCATCCTTAATTGAGGGGTGTCTACCAACGGTGTAGGCATCCCTAGCAAATTTTAACTTATCAAAATCAATTTTGCAAGTCTTAAGTTGAGCATTAAGACTTGCCACCTCATCATTTAATTTGGTAATAGACATAAGGTGTTTATCACAAGCATCAATATCAAAATCCTTACATCTATTACAAATACTGACATGCTCTACACATGAACTAGATTTATTTGCTTCCTCTAGCTTAGCATTTAAATCATCATTTACACTCTTTAAACTAGACACAGTTTCATGGCAAGCAGATAATTCATACAAAATATCCTCTTGCTTCTCTAGCAATCTATTCTTTTCATTTAAAGCATCAATTAATTCATTGATTTTATCTACTTTAGCTCTATCTAAACCTTTGAATAAGCTAGAGTAATCTACTTCATCATCACTAGAATCATCATCACTAGAAGTAGTTTATTTAGGGGTATCACGAACACTTACCTTCTTCTCCTTGGCCATGAGGCAAGTGTGTTGTTTGTTTGGGAAGAGAGAGGACTTGTTGAAGGCCGAGGCAGTGAGTCCTTCGTCGTCAGAGTTGGAAGAAGAGCAGTCCGAGTCCCATTCCTTTCCGAGGTGGGCCTCGCCCTTTGCCTTCCTGTAGTTCTTTTTCTTCTCCTTCTTCCCACTCTTTTCTTGTTACTGGTCATTAGCATTATCGGGACAATTTGCTATAAAATGACCAGTCTTACCGCACTTGAAGCAGGAGCGCTTTCCCTTTGTTTTGTTCTTATTGGGGTGCTCCTTGCGTCCTTTTAGTGCAGTCTTGAAGCGCTTGATGATTAGGGCCATCTCATCTTCATTTAGCCCGGCAACCTCAACTTGTGCCACCTTGCTAGGTAGCGCCTCCTTGCTACTTGTTGCCTTGAGCACAACGGGCTGCGGCTCATAGATGGGCATTAGGCCGTTTAATGCATCATCAACATACCTTGCCTCCTTGACAATCATGCATCCGCTCACAAATTTTTCGAGTATCTCCTCGGGCGTCATCTTTGTGTACCTAGGGTTTTCACGGATGAGGTTCACAAGATGAGGGTCTATAACAGTAAAAGACCTGAGCATAAGTCGGAAGACGTGGTAGTCCGTCCATCTTGTGCTTCCATAGCTCCTAATCTTGTTGACCAGGGTCTTGAGCCTGTTGTACATTTGTGTTGGCTCCTCTCCCCTGATCATCGCGAACCTTCCCAGCTCGCCTTCCACCAACTCCATTTTGGTGATCATGGTGGCGTCGTTTCCCTCATGTGATATTTTGAGGGTGTCCCAGATTTGCTTGGCGTTGTCCAAGCCGCTCACCTTATTGTATTCGTCCCTGCACAAGGATGCTAGCAAAACGGTGGTAGCTTGTGCATTCTTATGAATTTGCTCATTAATAAATATAGGGTTATCCGTACTATCAAAGTGCATTCCATTTTCAACTATCTCCCAAATACTAGGATGGAGAGAAAATAAGTGACTACGCATTTTGTGACTCCAAAAAGAGTAGTCCTCTCCATTAAAGTGTGGAGGTTTACCAAGTGGAATTGAAAGCAAATGAGCATTGGAATTGAAAGGAATACGAGAATAATCAAATGAATAATTTGAATTAATCGGTTTCTTTTTAGACGAGTCATCGTCGTCGTCTCTTGGTGAAGAAGAAGATTCATCGCTGTCGTAGTAGACGATCTTCTTAATGCGCCTCTTCTTCTTCCCGTCCTTCTTTTTGTGACTCGAGCCAGAGTCAGTGGGCTTGTCATCTCTTGGCTCGTTGAAGATGGACTCCTTCTCCTTATTGTTGACAATGAAAACACACACGAGTAAAGTTGGGGAGCAACACACACAAATCCGCAGAACACACACGCACACAAGCCAAGACTTGAGCTCAAATGAAGCACAAAGAGTTCACAACTAGAACGGAGCTCAAATCACTAACACAATCGATCAAGTGCGCGGATACGGAGTGTGGGAGACTTAGAATTCTTAGTGAATGCTTGGGTGACTCCTCCATGCGCCTAGGGGTCCCTTTTATAGCCCCAAGGTAGCTAGGAGCCGTTGGAGACCAACAAGGAAGGCCAAGATTGCCTTCTGTCGGGTGGCGCACCGGACAGTCCGGTGCGCCACCGGACAGTCACTGTAGCTGTCCGATGCGCGATCTCCTTCCTATTCTGGCGCATCCGACCGTTGGTCCTCGGGATCAGTTGGCGCACTGGACACTGTCCGGTGCACACCGGACAGTCCGGTGCCCCCAGCCGACCGTTGGTGCAGGCCACGCGTCGCCCACGGATTGCGTGACCGACCGTTGCGCAGTCGACCGTTGGCCCACTGGACAGTCCGGTGCACCACCGGATAGTCCAGTGAATTTTAGCCGTATGCCGCTAATCCTTTTTCCGAGAGCGACGACTTCGCTGCGGACGACTCACCGGTCAGTCCGGTGCACCACCGGACAGTCCGGTGAATTATAGACGTACGCTGCCGTCGAGTCCCGAGACCGTCCGGTGCACCCAGACCGAGCAGGAGTTGGCTGTACACATCCAACTCTTTTCCAATTCCTTTTCTCCTGTTTCTAGCACTTAGACAAAATATGTTAGTACTCAAAATAATGTACTAAGTCTAGAAACGTACTTTGTTACATGATTTGCACTTCTTCAATCTTTGGCACATTCAGAGCTTAGAGAATGTGTGTTGGGCACTTAATCACCAAAACATTATAGAAATGGCCCAAGGGCACATTTTCCTTTCAATGTTTGAACTCGTATAGATAACAGTCAGTTGGCGGAGTCCGAAGGAGTTACAGGTGAAGACCCTCAGCAGTAGCTGGTTGGTGAAGACAAGTGTCCCTTGACCCATCTATGTCCTACTCATTCTTATAATTCACTCCCCGCATTTACACAGTTTATACCTAAGGATTGACTTTTGTTTATCTTGTCCTTGTTTACCTATTTGGGTTGGGTTATTTTAGTTTAGCTTTATGCTAGTGCTTCACATTAATTAATGAACATGATGAGATTATTTATGATACGTTGTTTTCCCTTTTGATTATGATGATGAATTGATGATACTATGACATTTAAGGGGACTCGAGCGGTTTCTTGAGTGCCTATCCGTAAGGACTAGTTCATTGGATGACCGCCCAGGAAAACAGTGCAACCATGAGGGTGGAATGGGACGCCCTTAGCTGAATAATTAGAGGAACTGGGGTGTAGTTCGCTTCACCGTCGTGCCGTCAATGGGGCTCGGTGTATGCGGCTCGCTCTGCCGAGGGTGGATTGCCCCTTGGGGAGGAGTGCGATACATTTAGGAAATCTAATGAGCGGCTACAGCCTTAGGGAATCTTTGTAAAGGCTACGTAGTGAAACTCTGCCTATTCACCTTGGTAGTGTTTAAGGGTTTGATCGGCCCATGGCAAGAGGGAATCATGGTTTGTGGGTAAAGTGCGCAAGCTCTACAGAGTGTTATGAAACTGATATATCAGCCGTGCTCACGGTTATGAGCGGCCAAGGGAGCTCCATTGATTAGGGATACTTTGATCAGAGATGTTTAGTTTACAGGTGGTGATGAGGATGATGGTTTTGATTATGCTTATAGTAATGTTTCTGGTATTCTTTCTGTTTGGAAAGGGTACTCTTGGATTAAGAACTCGGGTTAATGCTAAAACCTGGCTCTCTACTAGTAATAATAACCTGACCAACTAAAAGTAATTGCTGGACTTGAATCCCACATAAAGCTAGTCCACTACAGCCAAACGGGACAATTGTTGAGTATGTTGATGTGTACTCACCCTTGCTTTACACACCAAACCCCGCCCTAGGTTGTCTACGTTGCAACCACTGCTCAAGAGAAGATGAAGTCATGGAGGAGGACTTCTAGGAGTTCCAAGAGTACGATGAGTTCTAGGCGTGGGTTAGCGGCAAACCCCTAGTCGGCTGCATGTGAAGGCCATGTGTATCTACGTTTCTTTTCCACACTTTGATAATTGTTAATGACTATGTGGATGTCTCGGACATCATGATGTAATCAACTATTACCCTCTTTTATGTTATTATTTGAGCACTGTGTGATGATGTCCAGTTATGTAGCTGCTGTGTACGTGAATTGCTGATCCTGGCACGTACATGGTTCGCATTCGGTTTGCCTTCTAAAACCGGTGTGACACTACGGGTGCATAAGTTTCATCGAAATCCAAACCTTCGACTTGTGAATATCCTTTTGTCAAAAGTCAGGCTTTGTTTCTTGTCACCACACCATGTTCATCTTGCTTGTTGCGTAATACCCACTTGGTACCTACAACATTTTGATTAGGACGTGGAACTAAATGCCATACTTCATTCCTTGTGAAGTTGTTGAGCTCCTCTTGCATTGCCACCACCCAATCCGGATCTCTTAGTGCATCCTCTATCTTGTATGGCTCAATAGAAGACACAAAAGAGTAATGTTCATAGAAATGTGCAACTCGAGATCTAGTAGTTACCCCCTTGTGAATGTCACCAAGAATGGAGTTGACGGGGTGATCTCTTTGAATTGTTTGGTGGACTCTTGGGTGTGGCGGTCTTTGATCTCTTATTTCTTGATCATCTTCCTTATCTTGATCACCTTTATCTCCCCCTTGATTCGTGTCCTCCTCTTGAGGTGGCTCATCCTCTTGATCTTCATCTTCATCATCTTGAGCCTAATCCTTGTCTTAAGTTGGTGGAGATGCTTGCATGGAAGATAATGGTTGATCTTGTGCTTGTGTGGGCTCTTCGGATTTCTTAGGACATACATCCCCAATGGACATGTTCCTTAATACGACCATGGAGCCTCTTCATCATCTAATTCATCAAGATCAACTTGCTCCACTTGGGAGCCATTAGTCTCATCAAACACAATGTCACAAGAAACTTCAACTAATCCAGTGGATTTGTTGAAGACTCTATATGCCCTTGTGTTTGAGTCATACCCTAATAAAAAGCCTTCTACAGCCTTAGGAGCAAATTTAGAACTTCTACCTCTTTTAATAAGAATAAAGCATTTACTCCTAAAGACCCTAAAATATGAAACATTGGGATTTTTACCAGTGAGAAGTTCATATGATGTTTTCTTAAGGATTCAGTGAAGGTAGAGCTGGTTGATGGAGTAGCAAGCTGTGTTGATTGCTTCCACCCAAAACCGGTCCAGAGTTTTGTATTCATCAAGCATGGTCTTTGCCATGTCCAGTAGAGTTCTATTCTTCCTTTCCACTACACCATTTTGTTGAGGTGTGTAGGGAGAAGAGAACTCAAGCATGGTCTTTGGACTCTTGTGTTTGCCCCCAACATATTTAGCAACTACTTTGCCTGATTTGTTAGTTAAAACATAGGAAGCATCAAATGTCTTAAATGAAACATTATGCTCATTTGATGCATTAGGAATTTTCTTTTTAGGCATTTTAATATGAGTGGTGTGCCTAGAGCTAGAAGCCTCATTTTTACACATGAATGCATGATGAGAAACATTGTGAGGTTTCCTAGCATAAATCTTCCTAATTTTGTGTTCGGGATAGTTTGCAGGATATAAAATGTAACCCTCACTATCCTGAACCATGGGAGCCTTACCCTTAACAAAATTAGACAATTTCTTAGGGGCATCAAGCTTGACATTGGATTGACTCCCTTGTTGGAATCCAATGCCATCCTTAATGCCAGGGCTCTCCCATTAAAGAGCATGCTTCTAACAAGTTTGAATTTTTCATTTTCTAACTCATGCTCGGCAATTTTAGCATTTAATGTAGCTATGTGATCATTTTGTTGTTTAATCATAGCAAGGTGATCATCAATAGCTTCAAAATTAACATCTCTACATCTAGTACAAATGGTAACATTTTCAACAGTAGATGTAGATGCTTTGCAAGTACTCAATTCCTCAATTTTAGCATTTAAATTATCATTCTCAATTCTAAGACTAGTAATTGAATCATTGCAAACATTCAATTTTTCAATCTTAGAAACTAAACTGGCATTTTCATTTCTAATACATGAAATAGAATCATTGCACATGCTAAGCTCCTTAGACAGATTTTCATATTTTTCTACTTCCTGAACATAAGCATTTTTCAACTTAACATTTTTTTATTTTCCTTGACGAGCAAGTCCTCTTGGCATTCCAAGAGATCATCCTTCTCATTAATGGTCTCAATTAATTCATTTAATTTTTTCTTTTGTTCCATGCTAAGGTTGGCAAAGAGAGAAAGTAAATCATCCTCATTATCGCTAGAGCCACCCTCATCACTAGATGTAGTATATTTGGGGTTGGCTCTAGAGTGTACTTTCTTCTTCTTGCCGTCCTTAGCCATGAGACACTTGTGGCCGACGTTGGGGAAGAGGAGACCTTTGTTAACAGCAATGTTGGTGGCGTCCTCGTCGGAGAAGGAGTCTGTGGAGCTCTCGTCGGAGTCCCATTCCTGGCACATGTGCGCATCGCCGCCCTTCTTCTTGTTGTATCTCTTCTTCTCCTTCTTCTTCCCCTTCTTGTCTTCTTCCCTGTCACTTTCACTAGAAATTGGACATTTAGCTATGAAATGACCGGACTTACCACACAGGTAGCACACCCTCTTGGAGCGGGGCTTGTAATCCTTCCCCATACTTTGCTTGAGGATTTGGCGGAAGCTTTTGATGATAAGCGCCATCTCCTCATTGTCAAGCTTGGAGGCGTCAATTGGAAGCCTACTTGGTGTAGACTCCTCCTTCTTTTCTTCCGTCGCTTTGAATGCGGTGGGTTGCACCTCGGGTGTAGAGGTGGTGCCTTGCTCCAAGTTGACAATGTGTTTGGAGTCTTTGATCATAAGTTCAAAGCTCACAAACTTGCCAATAACTTCCTCGGAAGACATTAGCTTGTATCTAGGATCCCCACATATTAATTGTACTTGAGTAGGATTACAAAATAAGAGGGATCTAAGAATAACCTTGACCATTTCATGGTCATCCCATTTGGTGCTCCCGAGGTTGCGCACTTGGTCCACCATGGTCTTGAGCCGGTTGTACATGGTTTGTGGCTCTTCTCCTTTGTTGAGGATGAATCGACCGAGTTCTCCCTTGATCGTCTCGCGCTTGGTGATTTTGGTCACCTCATCCCCTTTGTGCGCGGTTTTGAGGACGTCCCAAATTTCTTTGGCGTTCTTCAACCCTTGCACCTTATTATACTCCTCTCGACACAAGGAGGCGAGGAGTATAGAAGTTGCTTGGGAGTTGAAGTGCCTAATTTGGGTGGCCTCGTCCGAGTCGTAGTCCTTGTCCCCCACCTTTGGTGCCTGCGCTCCAAACTCAACAATATCCCAAATACTTTCGTAGAGTGAGGTTAGATAGTGCCTCATTTTATCACTCCACATACAATAATCTTCACCATCAAAATATGGTGGTTTGCCTAGGGTACGGAAAGTAAAGGAGCGCACTTTGAAATACGGGGATAGCGTAGGGGCATCTTACTATACTTCTTGTGCTCATGGCGCTTAGAAATAGTCGACGACTCGGTGCCGAACGTGGAGGGTGACGAAGAGTCGGTCTCGTAATAGACCACTTTCTTCATCTTCTTCTTCTTGTCACCTCTCCAATGTGACTTGATGGAGGAAGAGGATTCCTCCTTATACTTGTTGCTGGACTCCTTTGAGAGAGTCCTCCCCGAGCCTGCGGGCTTTTCTCCGGTCATGATCTCCCTCTTGGCGTGATCTCCAGACATCACTTCGAGTTAGTTAGGCTCTTAATGAAGCACTAGCTCTGATACCAATTGAAAGTTGCCTAGAGGGAGGGTGAATAGGCAAAACCTGAAATTTATCAACTTAAAACACACACACTAAGGCCAGGGTTAGCGTTAGAATTAAATTCAAGTCAAAAGAATGTTTCTCTTGCTAAGAGTTGCTCAAAGAATGTGAATGACGTATGGGAGTCAACTCAAATCAATACTAACAAGGAAACATTAGAGAGGGAAAAACAAATCAAATGAGAATCAAAGCGAGTGAACACGATGATTTGTTTTACCGAGGTTCAGTTCCAAAGAACCTAGTCCCCGTTGAGGAGGTCACAAAGATCGGGTCTATTTCAACCCTTTCCCTCTCTCAAACGGTCACTTAGACCGAGTGAGCCTTTTCCTTAATCTCACGGGTCACTTAGACCCCGCAAGGACCACCACACACTTAGGTGTCTCTTGCTTCGATTACAAGTCTCTTGAGAATAAGAAGGGAAAAAGAAAAGGTCAAACCAAGCGACAAGAGCAACAAAAGAACACAAGTGATCATCTCACAAGCCCTAATGCACTAGAGTTGATTTTGGGGCTTTAAGTGAATTGGTTGTTTGATTGTGTCTTGGAGTGTTGGGCTTTTGCTCTTGCGATGAATGAAGATTTCGGAAAGCTTGGATGTGAGTGAATGAGGTGGTTGGGGGGTATTTATAGCCTCCCAACCACTTCTAGCCGTTGGCTGAATTCTGCTGGCGATGGGCGCATCGGACAGTCCGGTGCGCCACCAGACAGTCGTTGTGCATTGTTCGGTGTGCACCACGTCAGCGCAACCATTAGGGTTCAGAGCAGTTGACCGTTGGGAAGTCTTGTTGTCTTGCTGCACCGGACAATCCGGTGCCCTCTGACTTCTGCGGTCTGACTTCTGTCGCGGCACTATAGCGTACTGTTCCTCTGCGCAGAGAGCCGTTGCTCCGCTGGCTCACCGGACAGTCTGGTGGCAGTCCAGACAGTCCAGTGAATTATAGCGGAGCGTGCCTCCAATTTCCCGAGAGTGGCTGGTTCAAGTCTATATGGCCCTGGTGCACCGAACACTATCCGATGCGCCAAAAACCAGCACACTAAGGTCCTTTTGCTCCAATTATATTGTGTCCCCTAACTGAATTCTTTCTTGGTTTGTGTTGAACCTTATGCACCTGTAATAGATGATATCTAGACAAACTAGTTAGTCCATGTATGTGTTGGTCATCAACCACCAAAATTAATTATAGGAAATGGTTAACCCTATTTTCCTTTTAGAGATAATACACTTATGTGGCCTGTTGGGCCACGATATAGACATCCTGGTAAGGTGGAATCTTGTCTAATTTCGACTATCCCAAGATTTGAATGTGTCCGTCTTGTCACTTGAGGGTCAAACCAATGGCATTTTGAATATCACTGGAGTAAGAGGTTTGAAACCATGAAAATTGAGTTCATATATTTCTTCGATTCGTCCAAAATAATCGACCTCGTCAAGGCCAGGCATAAAGACTCCAGAACACGTTGTTTTTTGATTGGGCCGACTTTGGTCGTAGCTTATTGTGCGAAAATGGTATCCATTGACGTCATACCCAGAATATTTCCTAACCCTATAAGCAAAACCATTGGCTACTTGTCTCAACTCGGCACTCATATACGGATCTCTTTGGCCCTACAAGTATTCACTAGTTAAAAGACGCTAAATTGAGTTCATAGACGGATCTCTTTGACAAACTAAGCACGTACCTTATATTTGAACCAGGAAATGAAATCGGGTAATCCATTTCCCGCACCCTTTCTAAGAAGGGTATCATATTCCTATGGTGTTGGGTCCCTTAATTGACGCCAGAATTCATGAAGAAATTGTTCTATGTATGGTGTCACCCCTTCAAGGTTGGTCAATACATATAGCATGATATGATGCCACTCTTCATGTCTCAGTGTCTTGGTGGTCGAACCACTTGTGCTTCCGAGTTGGCCTTGAAATATGTTGAGGTTCGATTCATTGCCGCCATCATTGTAATGAGGGGTGGATTATGCACGCTCGCCAAATTGTCACCACAGTAAGTTGTTGTGAAGTTTGACACCTCCTCTAGAATGTATGCCTCTGCAATGGAAGCCTCAATTTTGCATTTATTTCTACATTTCTTTTGAATAGTCTTTAGACATCTCTCGATTGGATAGCACCAACGTCCCTGCACGGGCTCCCCCATTCGTGCCTCATATGGGATATGAAGAATCAAATGCTGCATTGGATTGAAGAAGTTGGGTGGAAATATCTTCTCAAGCTTACACATTAACACATGTGTCAATCTTTCCAAGTCTGTAATCACGATCCGAGATAACTCTTTTGCACAAAGCTGGCAGAAGAAATAGCTCAACTCTATAAGCGCTTGCTAGACATGCTCAGGGACATAGCCTCGAACCATCACCGGAAGAATCCATTCAATCCATATGTGGAAGTCATGACTCTTCATCCCTAAGACTCGCAGAGTAGATAAGTTCACCCCCCTACTCAGGTTAGTTGCATACCCATCAGGAAACATCAACATCTTGATCCACTGAAGTACTTCCTTCCTCTAGGCCCTGCTTAGGATGAAATCGACCTTAGGCCTTCTCCATGTCTTTCCACAACTAGGCAACATCATCTCTTGGTTTGGTTTATCACATAACACTGTCAGATCCACTCTTGCCTTTACGTTATCCTTTGACTTATCAGGAATGTCCATAATTGTTGCCTAAAGTGCCTCGGCGACATTCTTTTTAGTGTGCATCATGTCAATATTGTGTGGAAGGAGCAGGTCGTCATAATAGGGGAGCCGAGTCAGGCCCGACTTATGTGTCCACATGTGCTGCTCACCATATCCCACAAATCCACCTTCTACATTGGCCATGAGCCCATCTATCTGTTGACGAATTTCGACATCAGTCATCATTGCAGGTGGGCGGTCTGTCACTACGACACCTTTTCGTAAAGTTCTTGGTGTCTAGGCGAAATGGGGGGAGTGGAGCCATCGGCCATGAGCCGACCATGCTGGCGGCCCGCCACGCCAGGCTAGCCACGAGCCGCTGCTCCGGTGGCTAGGGAATGGGGAAAGAGGGGGAGGGGACATGGAGGAGGCACACCGAGGGGTTGGGGAAGGCTAGGCGCGATTGCGATAGCTATAGGCAACGAAAACAAAGAACTAACATTGAAAACCATAGAGAAAGCTCACCGGAGAAGAAGGTGCTCACCGGAGACGAGAAGAAAACTGTCGATTGACGTCAAACCAAAGATCCGATCGATGAAGCGAAGGCACCCAGATGAATCCCTCGACGAGACGAACGTAGCGGTATCCTTGGATTTCGTAAACGATGCACTGATTGAAAGTAGTTGCTCACTGGAGTCCTCGCCGGAGTTAGAACCGCCCCGAACTTCGGCGAGGAACTGACGACGCTACATATCTTGACTCGTGAAATAGATCTGATATTTAGATCTGATATTGCTAGGGTTTAAAGATATTTTATTTTTCAAAATAAATCATTTTTTAGGATTAAAATAATTCCAGAAAAATATTGAAATCTTATTTAATATCCAAAAAATATCTCGAAGGCTCCAAAAATTATAGGAAAATTCTTAGACATGGTTTGACACCTAATGAACTCAAAAAAATATTTAGAGCTTTTGAAAATATTTTTAAGTACCATAAATAAATAGATTTTGGTTTCCGAAAAATAGAAAAACACTCGAAAAATATGAAAATTCACCGAAAGCTTCACTAAAGAAATAATACATCTCCCAAATAAATAACCAAAACTCTGTTAAAAGGGTAGAAAAAGGAAATCTATAGAGATGAGAAGAGTGGTAACACATGAATTTGATAGATATTAGAAAAGAATTTTATACCCCTAAATTCAGGGTGTTACACCTCCGCACGGGGCGATTGTTCCTCCGCGCCCGCCTCAGCACCAACATCTTGAGTAGCCAAAGAGCACTCCTAGCCACGAGGTTCTCAACCTCCTCGTCCCTCAACACCTATAGAAAGAAAATAACAAATTATTAGAAGTCAAACGATAGTAATTTTACCCTATCAAAAGAAAAGGCCTTCACCTACGCTAGAGCTCGGCTAGCCCTCTCCTCGACGATAGCACATCCGTGTGGCCCCTACATCCGGTCGTACAGTGCCCCAACCGACTGCTTTAGCGCGACGTCTTCAACTTGGAACACTTCCTGATCAAAGTCCTCATTACTCTGGTCGAAGGCCTCGAAGTGCCTACCGCCCTTGTGGGATAGAGCATTCGTAGTGCCTTCACAGGTAACAAGGGAAGCATATGACATGAGGCTCATCACGATAGATGGGAGGGACTCCAACTCCTGTTGTAGCTAGTTAAGGAAGCGGGTCCCCACCTCTCCTCTAGACTTGTCGAAGGGGGTTGTCTCTACACCTAGGTCATGATAGGCATATACAAAGAGCGCGTGTGCCCAGTCCACACCAACCCGTGTGGCAGCCTCCACCCTTTCATGATGAGTTCTCGTATTCCTTGCCTCCAGCTCCAATTCGGCAACACGCTCTCGGGTGACTTGGGCCTCTATCCGAGTAGCTTGAGCCTCCGTTTACGACTGGGCAACGACATCTTTTAATTCACCACGCTGACGGTTGAGCCCCTCATTTTCTTTCTCAAGGGTGTCGACCTTATCCAGAAGGTTTCGACTCTTGTTTTCAGTAGCAGATTTATCCCTGATGGCCTCTGTATTTTGCGTTCGGAGACGCTCAATCTTGTCCTCCGACCGCTTTTTCTCGGAGCGCAGCTGTGAGTTTGCCACATTCACCAGCACCCTGGATGCCACTTGATCAGTGAAGGCAGCAACCTGCCAACACGCAAACTTTGGTAAAAAGACTCACATATCGCAAATGCCACACAACAGTCGTCGCCACGCCACCAGCCATTGACACATCGACGATTACTCTGCCCCCATCAACAACAGCATAGAATAGCGCCCACGGGTCTAGCGAAGCCTCCACCACAGACTTCACCTATGTTGTCTCCACCACTAGCTTCACTGGCATCACAACCATCTGCCCAAACCATGACCCTATGGCTGAAAACCAATCAGTAGAAGAATACACACACTATCTCAAAAAACATACACAATAATATATACACACTCACCACCAGCCGCTAGTCCGGTATGAGCATTGCACATGCTCACACCCTCGATCAGGTAATCATCAACAGAAAGTTCCTGGCTTGCCTTGCTGGCTCCACCCATCTCAGCACCCTTCACTCCCCAACCTCACTGGCCTTCACCGATGAGGGCACCTTCTTAGCAGTTGTCGCCTGCACTGCAGGCGGATGCATTGTCGCAACAACACGGAACCCTTCGCGCCAGGACGCAACACCTTCGCCTCACGTCGCTGGTCCACAAGCCGCAGTGGCGCCTTCTGCTTTTTCCGTGTAGACTCCTGACGGTCCTTATCCATCACCGATGTTACAACAACGCCAATGTTTTGCGCGTAAGGAAAAAAAATTAATTCCTGAGCCAATCAAGTCATAAAATAATCCTCGTCGGAAGCAACGAGAATGGGATCTTTTTATGCCACTCACCCGGTCACCCTCATCATTCATGAAGATGTTTCCCGGAGGTTGAGCGAAGTCATGACCTCCCCCGACTCAGCACACGTCTCTGCTAACTCCTCAACAAATTGTCCGAGGCCCCTGCAGCCCCAGACACTTTTGTCGCACCCTTCACCATAACATCAACTTTCTTCTTTTTTCTCGTTGCTGTAACCACAACCTTCCCTTTAGAGCAGCCTTCGTCCACCCATGTCGCCACTCTCTTTTATCTTAAATCATCCCTAGCTTCAGTAGAGTCCTCCTCAGGATACGATATGTACTGAAGACCATTCAACTCAAATACATGGTTCAACCTGACGTTTGAAGCGCATATATCCTAGCTCCTTGGCATCTCCCTCCATATTCACCGAATATTTCCCTACAATTCTCACAGCCTCCACTTCCACCTCCCAGACGAAAGCTGCAGCATCCCGACCCACAATTCAATGTTGAAGGTAGGACTCAACACCCGCCGACCCTTCAAGAAAGGCATTGGCCGCAACTTCACTTCACCCACATCCCAACCATGTGCAAGTGGCCATACTCTGCAGGCAATGAATTCCTCCACTAAATCACGAACTCTTCTCATCTTGCAAGCATGGAGAAAGGCACCTTCGTTCAGATCTCCTTTCTTCAGTCTAAATTGCGGAAAGACAATGTAGCAGTGCGAGCATAGTATGTATGGAAGCAACCCTGGTACGCCTTCGACATCTTTCATGGTCACATAAAACCAAAAATCCCACTAATTCCCCCATTTGGTCTTCGCGCACGGAACAAGTTCCACAACTTCACCCGAAGTCTTCCCAGTCCTCGAGGTGAATGTGAATGAGCCAAACTGCATAATCTTTCCGCCAGCAACCTTCTTGTGCTAATGGAGGCAATAATTCTTGACAAAGACTTACCGAGGGCTCTCCGCCATACGTAGTCACTATCCACATAAACTTTGCCACTGCCACCATTGCATTCGGCGTGAGCTGGTGAATTTGAACTTCGAAACGCTGCAGCATTACGATGACAAAGCTATGCACAGGCAAGCGAAGGCAGCAATGAAGAATGCCTCAAAAACAACCAGCTCCCCCTCTGGCTCTGGGACCTCCTCGGCTCCTAGAGCGCGCCCCATACCATCCCCAAAATACCCCAAGCGTTGCATCTTACGCACGTGGCTTGAGCAAATCCTTGACGTCCTAAACTCCACAGTGTGCCCTAGGAAAAACTCCACTACCGACGCTGAATCGCTAACCGTCTTCTCCGACGACGACGCACTCGATGGCACAGTCGTGGTAGACGGTGACGAGGAAGAGGACGACATTATGTACCGTCTGCGACGGCGAGCGATTCGCTTCACGCTGGCCAGTTCACCGGCGGCGAGAAAGTGGAAAACGTGCAGCCATTTTCTCTGATGAAGAAGCCAAGGTTTTTCTGTGCCAGTGCGTAAAGTTTTTCCAATGCGGCCGGGACCGACCTTTATAGGCCCAAGAAAGCGCCTCGGGAAACCAACGACCCACAGTAAAATGTCACCTCCCAACTGTCATATTCCAACCACTCCCCCAAGGACTACTTCAACCTGACGAGGACAATGTTCGACCATCTCCCGAAAAAGACTTCGGGACCAACTCACCAAGTTGAACCGCCCCCTCGGTGGGCTAGTGTTGGAGCGAAGGCCGACCGCCCCTCGGTCATACTTTTTTAACATCAACCGAACATGTTTTTGTCGCAGGTACAGGAAGCGAAGGGTATTTCGACTGGTATCAGAATCGAGGTCTTCGACCGGAGCTGCCAGAGACGTCGGAGCGAAGGGCCGCACTGTTTAAAAGGGGGCCCGTTGTAGCCTCGCGAAGGCGCCCCTTTGGCTCAGACAGTTCTGCATGATGACAGTCCCCGCGAGGTTGTAGGTCAGCTTCACGGGGCGAAGGGTGCCACACGCGGGCGAAGGCCACACTACCCAATGGCGGGGCCCAGGCCGCGTTTTGTCGTCATTTAGGCCCATTTGTAAGGCCCTCCTCGGGGTAGGTTCCGTTGTATGTCTAATCAGACGATACTTATCATCGCTGTAATGACCTCATTAGGGGGATATTCCGGAGCTGTAGCAGGTAACCGAGGGCATAATGATACTTAGGCACACCTACCCGCTCGATTACCTATAAATACCCCCGCACTGTACATAGACGGGATACGCTAAACAAGACACTATAGTTCCCTACTTACTGTTTTGTTGAGCACCTGAGTTCCCTCTTTCTCGAGTGATTTGGCCCACCTGACCACATGTTAGTCGGTCCCAACAGTTATATGCTGCTAGCAACCACAAGTTCAAAGAACACAATCAATAATCAAATATTAAATATGCAATGCAAGTATGCAGCCATAGAATAATACAATAATGCAAAATTAATCACATGCCACATTCATATATGTTCATATCATTGATCATAACTATGGGAGGGCAAAACTATAAGAGACGAGGCCACACTAAGGGTCTGTTTGGTTGGGCTGTGGCTGTGGAAAAAGTTGTTGTGGGCTGTGAGCCGTGGAAAAAGCTGCTGTATACTATGAGCTGTTAAAAAGCTAAAAAATGTTTAGTGGAAACCACTAAAAGTCGTTAAAAATTATTCGATATATGTTTTCACAGTTCTATCCAAAAGCCACTAAAAGCAGGTCCAGAGGTGCTTTCAGTTTTGCACTGCGAGAAAGTCGGCTTTTAGAAAAAGCTGCTTCCTGAATCCAGCCCTTTGGTTGGCTTTTGGCTTTTAGGGGCAAAAGCCAAAGCCAAAAGCCAAACCAAACACACCCTAAGGACTAGATGAACTTATGTTGTGGCTTGACTTGACTCACCTCGCTCGCGAGCTAGCTCGCGAGTTAGTCTAATCTAGCTCATTAAACAATCGAGCTAGAATACTTGTTTAGCTTATTAAACAATCGAGCTAGAATACTTGTTCAGCTTGCTACAAAATGAAAACAAGTAGTTGAGCTACTAACAAGTCGAGTCGAACAAGTTATCAAACTATAAATATTTCATCTAACATTTTGTAGATTAAAAATTGTGACCGTGTCTATCAATCGTATTGGTTGGATCAGGTCAGGTTTTTCCAAAAAGGTCGGGTTGGGTGGCTCCAGCCTAGGCCTTGTTCGGTTAATCCTGTTACCCATGGATTGGATGAGATTGAAAAAATTAAGAAGAAGTTTGTCTTACTTAAAATTTAAATCCACTCAATCTCAGTTAATCTATATATATTAAGAGCTAACCAAATATACCACGCCAGCAGCTGACCTGACACTGAACATGCGGGTCCCATCGCCGCTGGCCAGCAACGCCTCTGCCTTCTTCCCTCGGCCTCCGCCCTCTGCTGCTAGTCTGCCAGCTTCGAAACCTCCGCCCCGTCGCATAAACCCCTCCTCGCCTCCTCCGCCCGAGCCTGCCTCCTCATCGACTTATACGCCTCCTTCTCTTAACTCGACGCACTAGCCTCAGCCAATTGTCGCATTTCGTCGCTATGGGGTCCACAGCGGCCGTCTCCGTCTCCGCCTCGGCGATCGCGTCCCGCGGCTGCGCCAGATCCGAGGCTGCGCGGCGGCCAGGTGGAATCCGGGTCTGCGGACTCCGGAGCGAGGCCCTCACGTGTCACTCGCTTCGGATCTCGCAGGCGCCCGCGAGGCTGACGGTGGCGAGGCCGCCGCCGGCGGCGGCGGCGACCAATGGCTCGGCGGCGGGGAGCTGCGGGTTCGACTACGATCTCGTCATCATCGGCGCGGGCGTCGGGGGTCACGGCGCCGCGCTGCACGCCGTTGAAGAGGTCTGCTTCTTTTATTGAGTGCTCGGTGACTCGGTGTAGCATCAGCACGGTGTTTTAGTCAGTAGTGTCTGTTGGGACGTGGAATGGCTAGGAAGCGTAAGTTAATGAGTAATCCTGGTATAGTTGAGCCGCGAAATTGGTCTGCCATGAGATGCGTCAGTATTGACCAGAAATGATAAATGTGATGCCTGATTGGTAATTTAGCATTAGAAATGGAAATTTTGCTTGAATTGATCATGATTGTTGTCGGGAATATTTCCTGTGCAATCAGTCATGCTGGTGCAACCGTACAATCAAGCGACCGAGTGCATCCAATCAAATCCAATGGTGACGTTATTTTAGGTGGAAGAGGTTAAATGTAAAATAGCTACTATGTTTCAGGTGGAAGGGGTTAGATATAGAATAGTAGTCACCGTTATATTTTGATTAGATGCACTCGCTTTATTGCATGATTGCACCAACATGACTAATTGCACAAGGTATGTTCCCATTTTGTCTGTGTGATAAGGATTTTAGATCCATGAGGTGGTGAGGTGCCACTAGGCTAAGGTTGGTGGAAGGCCTAGACATGTGCCTGTAATTAGGGTGTGAAACTTTCTTGCTAGCAGTTAATTTAAAACTTGAAATACTTGTTACTTTTGGTGCTAGCGCACAGAGCGAGCCATTTGCAACCTATGCCTAGTCTAAAACAATTCCATTTTTTTTTTGCGAATCTGGGTGCTTGGTCAGGGACTACCATCGATTACTTGGGTGAATTTGGAGGTTTGGTGCCCTCCATACCATTGTTTTTTTTAAGATCCAAGTACATATTGTTCTGGCATTGCATACTATTGTTGTTGGACTGGTGTTAGTTGATCTTCTAAGTAGTATTAATTTCAAGAAACAACAGTATTTTCCCATTTTAAGCTCTTGTCTTACGATAGACTAGCAAAGAAGAATGATGCCAAACATTAACCATACCAATAAATTTCTAAGAGTTTGCACTGCTTCTATATTGATCTTGTTTCACTCTGCTCTAATTTGTTCAGGGCTTAAAAACAGCAATACTTGAGGGAGATGTTGTGGGTGGGACTTGTGTAAACAGAGGCTGTGTCCCATCGAAAGCGCTTCTTGCTGTCAGCGGTCGAATGCGGGAGCTTCATGATGAACATCATATGAAGTCTTTGGGTCTACAGGTAATGTGTTCAGATGAATTGGGCGAGGGCAGTTCTTGATTTGCTGTTTCAAATTGGCTAGTGCAAAACTGACAAAAAGCTACAGCTAGGAGCTTGTCTGAGTACTTTTGTCCATTCTAGCGCCTAAATGCATCCATCTTAGTTGCAATGAGTAGAATTGTACTTAATTTGTTCATTCCAATTTCTTCATTTAGAGTCAAATCTTTCTTGGTGTTTGTCAGAATCCAATAGACAAAGTAAAGCTGTAATAAACAAGGGAAGGTCATACAGTGCAGGATTCAGGTTCCCTGGTTATATTTACCTCCACAGGTGTAAAATTAACATTTAAATTTGAATTAGTTACATGCATTATTTGTATCTTTATTAAGGTTCCCCCACCCCCACTCCAAAAAAGCAACAATTTAAACAAGGAATCTACTTGTTCTTAGGAGGCATGTGAAGGTCTCAACCATTTCTTGTGGTCATTAGCAATTCTTACTCGAACATGTTATTATCTATTATCCTGATTGATGCTGAATTTTTAGGCATATTACCTTGTAACAGGTTTCCTCTCCTGGATATGACAGACAAGCTGTTGCTGATCATGCAAACAATCTTGCCTCGAAAATCCGTATGAACTTGACTAACTCAATGAAAGCTCTAGGAGTGGATATATTGACAGGTGTTGGCACTATTGTGGTAAGTTATCTATAGTCCTTGATTGATGTGGAACAAACAGTTATGTGCATGAGAATCTTATTCCTGTTCTTTCACTGTAGGTTAATAATTCAGAGTTGCATGCTATATACTATTTAACTTCGACAGCACTTGGATGAACTATCAATGCTAAACATTTAGTTTGTGTGCCCTATATACTGTTTTTAATTGTTAATAACTATGTTTGTCCCTACTTTTTTTTCAATTATGTTGGTTTTTCTTAATATGCATAAACTTAAGCAAAATCACATATCTATAATGGGAAATGCTTCACGTACGACTCATCCGTACGACTGGAGTACGACCAACGTTAATCTACGGCTGTTATTGCCTCTTGTTCGAGCTAATGAATCATGAGCCATTAAATGATCTTAATCGTACCTGATTCTACCACTATAGTCGTTCGTGTAGCAGCGCTCATCTATAATCTATGAGCAGATTGAAGACTAGTTAGGTATGGATCAGTTAATAGTTACCTGCATGATCTAACCAGAAATGAAACAACCTGAATATTTCTGGTTAGGATTATGAGACTAATTATGTCCAACACTCCAATGAGATTATGTGTAACCAGATCTTATCCATGAATGTGAAAAATGAGCTCTCTGTAGTTATACAAATTGCATGTTCTAACACGTTTTCACTGATGTCCTGACCAGGGAAAGCAAAAGGTACGATATGGAAAAGCTGGTTTCCCAGATAAAGAAATCACTGCCAGGAACATCATAATTGCCACTGGTTCAGTTCCTTTTGTTCCGAAAGGGATTGAGATTGATGGTAAATGCTTCTCTGTTTGTGTTCTCTTCGAATTTGAAAACTATGTACTATAGGAAAGTTATGGAATTATGGTGCATGCTGGAGATTTATAATAAAAAATTATTTATTTCAGTTCTGTTAAACTTCAATATCAATAATGAGGAGGATATAGATATGGCCATGAAATGTAGTGTGATAGTCATTTTTAATGCACATTGTGATTTTTGGCACTGCTCTGCTTTTCAGAACTTTCTGGTGGTTCATAAAATGATGCAGTCATTCCTAATTCAGTGTGACACACAATGCTGTTTTGCTTGTCTGTTTGTTTAATTCAACTGTATCTATTTTACTTTTCACCGTTGCTAGAAAGACCCAAATGTTATAATGTTGTAGCACCAAGAATCCAATCCCACCGGCCACCACACTGATTTAGGTTGGATCTGGAATCACCAGGGACAAAAAACAAAGCATGAGGTGCCGTTTGTTATGTCTTGAATGCCCATATGGGTATATACCTGTTTCTAGAGATTTTTCAGTGTTGGATTCAGATTTTGAGAGCAAAAACTGTAAGATATGTGATCCTTGTGACCATTCTGTTGTCGCTGGCCCAATTTCTGTCACATCATAAACAAGCCTAGAAATTTAACGCATTAGAGATATGAATATTGGGTGCATTCTTTATTGTAACATGTGTATTAGTTGACGTTTTTGGTGTACTTTCCTTGTTGTATGTTCTCACAAAATTCTACTGGATGATTTTATGCAGGGAAAACTGTATTTACTAGTGATCATGCACTGAAACTTGAGTCAGTTCCAGACTGGATAGCTATTGTTGGAAGTGGTTACATTGGACTTGAGTTCAGTGATGTATACACAGCTCTTGGAAGTGAGGTACATTAGAAGCTCTTGCTAGGATTATTTGCTATGCTGATTTCTCCAAGAACCATTCTCGGCAACACCAGAGAAACAATGAAACTTGCCCAGTGTTCTGGTGTTCTTTACATATATGATGTTATTTTCTCTGATTTTTCATCTTAGCACTACTGATTGTTTGGGTATCGTGCAAAATATGATTCCAGCATTTTGAACTAAGTAAATGCTAAATAATTCAGATAAGCTGGATGGATTCCAGAATGCTCCTTAGACATTTGTTGCCTGATGAATATGATTGTTCTCAGTTAATTCACTTGAATTTACTCAATTCAAAATTGGGCAGGTTACTTTTGTTGAAGCTCTTGACCAGCTGATGCCTGGATTTGATCCTGAAATTGCAAAATTAGCCCAGAGAGTTCTTATCAATCCTCGGAAAATTGACTATCACACTGGTGTTTTTGCAAGCAAGGTTCACCTTTCCTCTAACTTCCTCAAAGTATTCCAGACTTTTTTTGACATAGTTGAATAATCTGTGTGTTGAATGGTCTATTGATTTTTCACCAGATTACTCCTGCAAAGGATGGAAAACCTGTGCTCATCGAGCTTATTGATGCAAAGACAAAGGAGCACAAAGAAACCCTTGAGGTAACATTTCTGATATCTTTCAATCTTTGGCAACTTGCTTTTGTTCTTTTGGATTACTTTTGCCATTCATTGCTTTGTTATGGTATAATGGTGCAACTACAGCATGCATAATCTTTTGTTATCTCGTTATCTAGAGCTTTATGGCTTTACTGAGTGAATGCTTCACATTGGTCCTATACCTGCCATGTGTATAGTTGGTTGAGCACAGAATGCTGTAACAATTATTTGTTACAAGCATTGTAATTGAAATCAGCCAGTAGAAATGTTGTGTCAATGATATGTTATGATTCTACTTCATCCAAACAGAAATGCATGTCCATTAGGACATTGACTGACAACAGTACATATATAGAGACATTTATATATTATGAAATTGTTTCTGTAATGAATGTAGTAATGTCAATCCATATAAATTTAAGATATTCAAAGTCATAAGTCCACTTGTAAATGCAAATTGTCATCAGAAGCAACAATATGCTAAGCAACACCAATTGCACTGTAAATGTCATTGGAGTGCACATAAAGATTTCTGCTAGCTTTCCAATTTACCATTTGATTCTTTACATGTTAACCACAACACAATGGTTCACTGGGAAGGATGGAAATTTGTGTGTAGGTTGACGCAGCCCTTATAGCTACAGGAAGGGCGCCATTCACCAAAGGGCTTGGCTTGGAAAACGTGAGCATCTGGAAATTGAGCCTAACTACCAGATCTTATGCTACATTTTAAAATATAAGAATACTGAAGCTTATTTTTCTTTTCTTCAGATCAATGTTGTTACACAACGTGGTTTTGTGCCTGTTGATGAACGGATGCGAGTCATGGATGCAGATGGCAATGTGGTATGTTGCAACTTTTATTGCATGGATTCTTTCCTTAGAACAAGTGTACCCTCAAGATTTCTGCATAATTCACATATAGCATTATTATACAGGTACCCAATTTATATTGCATTGGAGATGCCAATGGCAAGCTCATGCTTGCCCATGCTGCCAGTGCACAAGGAATTTCAGGTACTTGAGAGTTCCTTTTTCTTGTGGTTTCTTGGAGCATGCTTATTGGTGTACTTGTCTGATGTTGACTTCCTATTCAAATGTAGTTGTTGAACAAATCTCTGGAAAGGATCACATCCTAAATCATTTAAGCATCCCAGCAGCATGTTTCACCCATCCAGAGATTAGTATGGTTGGACTGACAGAGGTAAGTTATCTTCTTATTGAAGTTGTCAGACCTGTACTTTTCACTTTTTCAGGCACTCCCTTCTAATCAATAATGTACATGAATTTCATTGGGTGAATATTTGGACCATCATGTTCTTAATGGCCGCATTTTGCTCATTTGACTGCAATTATGGAAGGATATAAATAGGCAACGTCTTATTTTTTGCTTAACATACTGTTTTTTTTTTAACTTTCTCAGCCACAAGCCAGAGAGAAGGCAGATAAAGAAGGATTTGAGGTAAATGTTGTGAAGACTAGCTTTAAGGCTAACACTAAAGCTTTGGCAGAAAATGAAGGAGATGGGATTGCTAAGGTCATTCTGTTTGCTACTTCAAGTTCATGTTTTCCCCAGAATTTACACATGTTCTTTGTCAAGTTTTCATTAACAGAATTTGACAATATATGGTCCTCACTGCAGTTGATTTACCGACCTGACACGGGTGAAATTCTTGGGGTTCACATTTTGGGTTTGCATGCTGCTGATCTCATTCACGAGGCATCAAATGCCATCGCCCTAGGAACTCGTGTGCAAGTGAGTGTCGCTGACAATCTATTTTTTATTGAGCATTCACCTTTGATGGATTCTGTCATACTCGTAGCTAGCAGTTCATCTTGAACCTGTACATAATCGTTTCTGTATTTGCAGGACATCAAGTTTGCTGTTCACGCACACCCTACATTGTCTGAGGTCCTGGATGAACTCTTCAAAGCAGCCAAGGTATACATCGATCGATGCTCTCATTTCTTGCTGCTATCACATTTCTTGGCCCTCAATTCTGAACAAGTGCAAGCGACGCTCTCTGTTTCCAACAGGTTAATTCCGGTGTTTCTCATTCTGTAAATGAACCAGTTGCAGCCTAGAGAAAGGCCGGATAGCAAGCCAAGGCAGCCACCCCAACCACTCCTGAAGGTCCTCAGCTTCGTCACGACCCTGTTTTCTTCCCCAAAACGAGATTGACAACGGTAAAGGGGAGGGTGTTGTTGTAGGCAGTTGCTGTAGGTTACAAATTTGAGGAAGAAATTCATCAGTGAATACAAGCACACAAATGTTTCTTTTTTGGGTCCAGATTGTTAAAAGGGTCTTTTTTTTTACGGTGGGGTGGGTTTTTGTTGGCTTCGTTATTTGCATATTTGTTGTTGGTTGCCCTGTAAGATGAAGTGCCGAGGCTAGCTCAGCTAGTTTGAAATAATTCATGTTTCAAAACTCAGATGTATTGCGCCGACACAATGGATTAGTTGGTTATCTTCAGTAGTGCAAAACAATATTTTGCACGGCGCACGATTTACTGGCCATATCCTTACCAGGCAGGCCCACAGGAGATCCCGCTGCACACTAACGGGCCAGACACAGGGTGGGCCGAATTCAGTTAAAATTTTCAGAATTTATTTTTTCTCCTTTTCCAAATATGCAGAATTAAAGGAGACAAAGAAATGCAAAAAGAACGAAAAAATGTTTTCCGAGGATATAGAATGTTCTAGAAATATTTATAAACTATATTGTTTCGCTGCATAATTTTAGAAATATTTATAAATTTGTTCTATCTAATTTAAAGCCAATGCAAATTATTATTAAAAATGTATCAATTATAAGAGCTATCGTGATAAAAGTTGAGTACTTCTGTTTCATATTTTATGTAAAAGTTTATTTTTTATGTATCTAGCGATGATTTAATTTTTTTAAAAGAGATACTCAGATGAATGATTATTATTTTACTTGAATTTTAATTCGTCTAAGCACTACTTTTACTTTTAGAAAGTTTTTTCTAGTAGTCCTAAATTTTATTATTTTACTTGTGAAGGTGCAAATGTGAAAAGACTTTGATGTCACCTAAAGGGCTTTAGGATGAATAAGCCTATTTAAAATGAAACTCAAACATGTTAGAAACTAGTGCGACATTGTCGCTTGGCACACATCACTGTCACTTCCTGGCATTGTCGCTCGATGTAGAGTGCTCGACAATAGCTACACCTGCAAACAATACTTAGAGATGTGCTTAGTGATGTCCAGAGTTCACTAAGTACTTGCACTCATAAACATGCACAACCAAGTATATCGAGTGGAAAGCAAGTAATACAATTCAAAACATAAGGGACAAGATAGACCATTTATTTCGTGGTTTATCTCGCATAAACCAAGGCTTGTGTATGTCCACATCGTTGAGGAAACCATAAATGCTTTCGAGTCTCATTCAACTTAATTTTCTCCTCTAACTCACCACCAAGGTGATGTGCTTGAGATTTCTACTAAGAATTAGGTAATTGTGGTGGAATCGTCCAGATTATTCCAGCTTAAGTGCCTAAGTCCCGCCTTAGAGGCGATGACACACTTAAACTGGAATAAATTGTCAGTCCGTCGGATCTAGTCCGATGAAACCACTTACACTAGATTGAATACCACTTGCTCACTTGAAGGTGAGACATATAGAAATACAATAATGCATAATACCACAAATTAAGGAGTATCAAATGTTAATACATCATCAGAGTTTTTAAAGGAAGTAAATCATTATTTTTAGTGCAGCGGAAATAAACTAACGACGGTAACCGAGCAACCTAGTGAAGTCTGGCCAAGTCACTCCTTAAAGGTTGTCTGGCCAACCTGGGCAAGCGGAAATATTTTTAATAAAAACTAAAAACAAACTGGGTAAAACTGGTTCAACCGTTGTTAAAACCGGTTCAACTGGTTTGCACGAACTCAACTAAAGAATGAGGTATAAAACTGAATTTATCTCGAAATTCACCCAGTTAGCTTTGTAAATGGGATGTCCTAGATGATCCACAAGGTTCAAAGTAGTAGATCTGAAAAGGGCACTTCTCAAAATCCACACACCAAAAAGATATTAACAATTCTTCCACGGAATGGTGAGAGAACGAAGAACACAAACAAACAAACACAATGAGCAATAAAACTTGTAACACCCTAAATTTATGGGTATAAAATTTCTTCTCTAATATCTACCAAATTCAGGTGTTACCCCTTTTCTCCTCTCTATAGTTTTCTTTTCTCTTCCTTTTAGTAGAAGTTGGATTATTCATTTGGAGGTGTATTAATACTCTAGGAGATTAAACCCTAAGGGGATATGAAGTGTTGCATCATTCTGAACCCTAAATTCTATTTATTTTGTTTGATGCATATGTTTGTGGAGTTTAAATTTGAATTTGGGGCAGATTTGTTTTTGAGTTCAAAAAAGAAATAAAAGGAAAAGGAAAAAGAAATAGAAAATGAAAAAACCTTCTTTTCCCCCTCCCTCAGCCTGGGCCCATCTCGTGGCCCACCCGGCGTTTCCCCCCTGCCCCGCGCGCGGCCCAATCCCCGTCACGACCCATCCAATGCCCTCTCTCTCGCCCAGGCCCGCCCATCAGCGGCGCGTTCGCCCGGTGCCCTGGCCCCACCTATCATTTCCTCCTCCCCTGCAACCGGCCCGAACCGTTTCTCCCGCGCAGGCGCGCTCACCCACCCCATCAACCGCTCTGCATCGCCGTCGCTTCACCGGTCACCGCCGTCCGTGCCGCCGAGCTCGCCCGAGCGTCGTCCCAACGTGAGCTCCATGGTCGGCGGAGTCTGTTTCCCCTTCCTCCTCCCTCTACCCTCGCCGGCAGGTGTTCCAGTGGCTCTGCGCCCCCGTGCTGGTCCCCAGCACCCTACGCCACCGGCCAACACCTTCCCCCCTCTTGCGCGTGCGCCGCCGAGCTCACCTTGCGTCGTGCGCGGCTGGGAGGAAGACGAGGACCTTGATAGCCAGGGCCCACCCGTCAGCCTCTCAGCGCCACCCACTTTTTTCCCCTCTCTGGGTCGCCGACAGGCGGGCCCCACCTGTTTGTGTGGTCCCGTGCCTCATCGCGCCCTGCCCCTACCCCGTCGCTGACCAGCGGGACCTGGCCCGCTGGGGTCCTCCTGTCAGCCACCACCCGCGCGCCTTGGCACTGCCTAGGTCTGCATGAAGAACATTTGCTCCACTATCATTGGGGGTGGTGGTGGTGGCAAATGTTGGGGCACCTCATCCTATAGGCATGTTGCTCCTCCTGAGTACGCCTCCCTCCTCGGCGCCTGTTGTTAGACATATGTGGAAGGCATTCACACATCATAATTGTCTTGCAATCTTTTAGCATAAGAAAAGGCATACATAGTTTTTCATAACGATGAATGAACAAGCATCTTCACTGATTCTCAACGCAGCCAAACACATCTTCTCAGATAAAGAGGAAAGTAGAAGTAAAAGGTTTCCCAACTAAATAACTAAATTTATTAACATTATTAACAAAACCAAACTGCAGGGAACTGAAAGTCGCCTAGAGGGGGGTGAATAGGCGGAAACTGAAATTTATAAACTTAAAGCACAACTACAAGCCGGGGTTAGCGTTAGAAATAAAATCGAGTCCAAAAGAGAGGGAAAAACAAATCAACCAAAGAAATAGAGCGGATGACACGGTGATTTGTTTTACCGAAGTTTGGTTCCAAAGAACCTAGTCCCCATTGAGGTGGTCACAAAGACCGGGTCTCTTTTAACCCTTTTCCTCTCTCAAACTTCGATCTAGGTGACCCGATCTTTGTGACCACCACACGATTGGTGTCTCTTGCTTTGATTACAAATGCTTTGAGGAACAAGAATGAGGAAGAAGAAAGCGATCCAAGAACAAGAGCTCAAAGAACACGAGCAAAACACTCTCTCTAGTCACTATTTGTTTGGAGTGGATTTGGGACTTGGAGAGGCTTTGATTCTATTGAATTATGTCTTGTATTGATTGCACTAGCTCTTATATTGAATGAGATGTCTGAAAAACTTGGATGCTTGGAGACTTGGAGTGGTGGTGGTTGGGGGTATTTATAGCCCCAACCACCAAACCAACCGTTGGGGAGGCTGTCTGTCGATGGGCGCACCGGACAGTCCGGTGCGCCACCAGACACTGTCCGGTGCGCCAGCCACGTCACCAAACCGTTAGGGTTCTGACGGTTTCGACCGTTGGAGCTCAGACTTCTTGGGTCACCAGATAGTCCGGTGCTACACTGGACAGCTACTGTTCAGTGTCCGGTGGGCTCTGACTCTGCCGCGCACTGTTGTGCACTGTAGCGTTTGGCAGTGACCGTTGAAGTCGACCGTTACGCTGGGAGCCGTTGCTCCGCTTGGTGCACCGGACAGTCCAGTGAATTATAGCGAAGCGACTCTCTAGAAACCCGAAGGTGGCAAGTTTGAAGGAGTATGGCCCTGGGCACCGAACAGTCTGGTGCGCCAGACCGGGGTTCTCTTCGGTTTCTTTTGCTCCTTTGTTTTGAACCCTAACTTGGATCTTTTTATTGGTTCGTGTTGAACCTTTAGCACCTGTAGAATATATAATCTAGAGCAAACTAGTTAGTCCAATTATTTATGTTGGGCATTTCAACCACCAAAATCATTTAGGAAAAGGTTTGACTCTATTTCCCTTTCAATCTCCCCCTTTTTGGTGATTGATGCCAACACAAACCAAAGCAAATATATAAGTGCAGAATTGAACTAGTTTGCATAAGGCAAGTGCAAAGGTTGCTTGGAATTAAACCAATTTATAGTTTCATTAGATATGCATGGATTGCTTTCTTTCTTTTAACATTTTGGACCACATTTGCACCACTTGTTTTGTTTTTGCAAATTCTTTTGGAAAATCTTTTTAAAGTCTTTTTGCAAATAGTCAAAGGTACAAGAATAAGATTTTGAGAAGCATTTTCAAGATTTGAAATTTTCTCCCCCTGTTTCAAATGTTTTTCCTTTGACTTAAACAAAACTCCCCCTTAATCAAATTCTCCTCTTAGTGTTCAAGAGGGTTTTACCAATATGAAAAAGATTTAGATACCAATTGAAAAATCTTTGAAACCATATATCAATTTAAATGTAGATACCAATTGAAAACTTTATTTCGAAAAGTTTGAAATTGGTGGTGCTGCGGTCCTTTTGCTTTGGGCTAATACTCTCTCCCCCTTTGGCATTAATCGCCAAAAAACGGAGACTTTGAGAGCCCTTTTATTTTCTCCCCAATGGTATGAGTAATAAGAGTGAAGATTATACCAAAAGTGGAGAGTGATGCGGAGTGACGGCGAAGGGTAAATAATACCGATAGAGTAGAGTGGAAGCCTTATCGTCGCCGAAGACTCCATTTCCCTTTCAATCTACGACTTAGTATAGAAATGCACTTGAAAACACATTAGTCGTAGACATAAAAGAGATATGATCAACATTATATAAATGAGCTATGTGTGCAAAGTGTCAATCAAAGTTCCAAGAATCAAGAATATTTAGCTCATTCCTAAGTTTGGTAAATGTTTTCTCATCTAATGGTTTGGTAAAGATATCGGTTAGTTGTTCTTTGGTGCTAACATAAGCAATCACGATATCCCCCCTTTGTTGGTGATCCCTCAAAAAGTGATACCGAAAGTCTATGTGCTTAGTGCGGCTGTGTTCAACGGGATTATCCACCATGCAGATTGCACTCTCATTATCACATAGGAGAGGGACTTTGCTCAATTTGTAGCCATAGTCCCTGAGGGTTTGCCTCATCCAAAGTAATTGCGCACAACAATGACCTACGGCAATGTACTCGGCTTCGGCGGTAGAAAGAGCTACTGAATTTTGTTTCTTTGAAGCCCAAGACACCAGGGATCTTCCCAAAAACTGACAAGTCCCTGATGTGCTCTTCCTATCAATTTTACACCCTGCCCAGTCAGCATCTGAATATCCTATTAAATCAAAAGTGGATCCCTTGGGGTACCAAAGACCAAACTTAGGTGTATAAACTAAATATCTCATGATTCTTTTCACGGCCCTAAGGTGAACTTCCTTAGGATCGGCTTGGAACCTTGCACATATGCATACGGAAAGCATAATATCCGGTCGAGATGCACATAAATAGAGTAAAGATCCTATCATCGACCGGTATACCTTTTGATCTACGGATTTACCTCCCGTGTCGAGGTCGAGATGCCCATTGGTTCCCATGGGTGTCTTGATGGGCTTGGCATCCTTCATCCCAAACTTGTTGAGTATGTTTTGAATGTACTTTGTTTGGCTGATGAATGTGCCCTCTTGGAGTTGCTTGACTTGAAATCCTAGAAAATACTTTAACTCCCCCATCATAGACATCTCGAATTTTTGAATCATGATCCTACTAAACTCTTCACAAGTTGATTTGTTAGTAGACCCAAATATGATACCATCAATATAAATTTGGCATACAAACAAATCATTTGCAATAGTTTTAGTAAAGAGTGTAGGATCTGCTTTTCCGACTTTGAAGCCATTAGTGATAAGGAAATCTATTAGGCATTCATACCATGCTCTTGGGGCTTACTTGAGCCCATAAAGCACCTTAGAGAGTTTATACACATGGATAGGGTACTCACTATCTTCAAAGCCGGGAGGTTGCTCAACATAGACTTCTTCCTTGATTGGTCCATTGAGGAAGGCACTTTTCACGTCCATTTGGTAAAGCTTAAAGCCATGGTAAGTAGCATAGGCAAGTAATATGCGAATTGACTCAAGCCTAGCTACGGGTGCATAGGTTTCACCGAAATCCAAACCTTCAACTTGTGAATAGCCCCTGGCCACAAGTCGAGCTTTGTTCCTTGTCACCACACCATGCTCATCTTGCTTGTTGCGGAACACCCACTTGGTTCCTACAACATTTTGTTTAGGACGTGGAACTAAATGCCATACCTCATTCTTTGTGAAGTTGTTGAGTTCCTCTTGCATTGCCAACACCCAATCCGAATCTCTTAATGCATCTTCCACCCTGTATGGCTCAATAGAAGACACAAAAGAGTAATGTTCACAAAAATGAGTGACTCGAGATCGAGTTGTTTCCCCCTTATGAATATCGCTGAGGATGGAGTTCACGGGGTGATCTCTTTGAATTGCTTGATGGACTCTTGGGTGTGACGGTCTTTGACCCTATGTTTCTTGATCATCTTCCTTGTCTTGATCAACTTCATCTCCCACTTGATCATTGTCCTCCTCTTGAGGTGGCTCATCCTCTTGTTCTTCATCTTCATTGTCTTGAGCCTGATCCTCATCTTGAGTTGGTGGAGATGCTTGATTGGAGATGATGGTTGATCTTGTGCATGAGTAGGCTCTTCGGGTTCCTTAGGACACATGTCTCCAATGGACATGTTCCTTAGTGCGATGCACAGAGCCTCTTCATCATCTAGCTCATCAAGATCAACTTGCTCCACTTGGGAGCCATTAGTCTCATCAAACACAATGTCACAAGAAACCTCAACTAATCCAGTGGATTTGTTGAAGACTCTATATGCCCTTGTGTTTGAATCATATCCTAGTAAAAAGCCTTCTACAGCCTTAGGAGCAAATTTAGATTTTCTACCTCTTTTAATAAGAATAAAACATTTGCTACCAAAGACTCTAAAATATGAAACATTAGGCTTTTACCGGTTAGGAGTTCATATGATGTCTTCTTGAGGATTCGGTGAAGGTAGAGTCGGTTGATGGAGTAGCAGGCGGTGTTAATCGCCTCAGCCAAAATCGGTCCGGACAAGCATGGTCCTCGCCATGTCCAATAGAGTTCTATTCTTCCTCTCCACTACACCATTTTGCTGAGGTGTGTAGGGAGAAGAGAACTCATGCTTAATGCACTCCTCCTCAAGAAAGCCTTCAATTTGAGAGTTCTTGAACTCCGTCCCGTTGTCGCTTCTTATTTTCTTGATCCTTAATCCGAACTCATTTTGAGCTCGTCTCAAGAATCCTTTTAAGGTCTCTTAGGTTTGTGATTTATCCTGCAAAAAGAACACCCAAGTGAAGCGAGAATAATCATCCACAATAACTAGGCAGTACTTACTCCTGTCGATGCTTATGTAAGCTCTCGGGCCGAATAGATCCATGTGGAGTAGCTCAAGTGGCCTGTCAGTCGTCATGATGTTCTTGTGTGGATGATGGGCACCAACTTGCTTCCTTGCTTGACATGCGCTACAAACCCTGTCTTTCTCAAAATGAACATTTGTTAGTCCCAAAATGTGTTCTCCCTTTAGAAGCTTGTGAAGATTCTTCATCCCAACATGGGCTAGTCGGTGATGCCAGAGCCAACCCATATTAGTCTTAGCAATTAAGCAAGTATCGAGTTCAGCTCTATTAAAATCTACTAAGTATAGCTGACCCTCTAATACTCCCTTAAATGCTACTGAATCATCACTTCTTCTAAAGACAATAACACTTATATCCGTAAAAAGACAGTTGTAACCCATTTTGCATAATTGAGATACAGAAAGCAAATTGTAATCTAAAGAGTCTACAAGAAAAATATTGGAAATAGAGTGGTCAGGAGATATTACAATTTTACCAAGTCCTTTGACCAAACCTTGATTTCCATCCCCGAATGTGATATCTCTTTGGGGATCTTCATTTTTCTCGTAGGAGGAGAACATCCTTTTCTCCCCTGTCATGTGGTTTGTGCACCCGCTATCAATTATCCAACTTGAGCCCTCGGATGCATAAACCTACAAAACAAGTTTAGGCCTTGTTCTTAGGTACCCAAATGGTCTTGGGTCCTTTCACATTAAAAACAAGCACCTTGGGTACCCAAACACAAGTCTTGAAGCCCTTGTGTTTGCTCCCAACATATTTGGCAACTACTTTGCCTGATTTGTTAGTTAAAACATATGAAGCATCAAAAGTTTTAAATGAAATGTTATGATCATTTGATGCAATAGGAGATTTCCTTTTAGGCAATTTAACATGGGTTGATTGCCTAGAGCTTGATGCCTCATTCTTATACATAAAAGCATGATGGGAAACCAAATGAGACTTCCTAGCATGAATTCTCCTAATCTTGTGCTCACGATAACCAGCAGGATATAAAATGTAACCCTCGTTATCCTGAGTCATGGGAGCCTTGCCCTTTACAAAGTTAGACAATATTTTAGGGGCATTAAGTTTGACATTGCTTCCCTGTTGGAAACCAATGCCATCCTTGATGCCAGAGCGTCTCCCATTATAGAGCATGCTTCTAGCAAATTTAAATTTTTCATTCTCTATCTCATGCTCATTAATTTTAGCAGTCAATTGAGCTATGTGATCATTTTGTTTTTTAATTAAAGCTAGGTGATCATGCATAGCATCAACATTAATATCTCTACATATAGTACAAATAGCGACATGATCAACACTAGATGTAGAGGGTTTGCAAACATTTAATTCATCAATCTTAGCATGTAAAATAGCATTCTCATCTCTAAGATTGGAAATAGAAGCATTGCAAACTTTAAAATCTTTAGCCTTTGAAATTAAACTAGCATTTTCAATTTTAAGGCTAGAAATTGATTCATTCAATTTATCAATCTTAGCAATCAAACTAGCATTATTATTTTTAAGATTGATAATCGAATCATGACAAACATTTGATTTTTCAACCTTAGCAAGTAAATTACCATTCTCATTTCTAAGGTTGGAAATGGTGTCATGGCAAATGCTAAGCTCCTTAGTCAAATCTTCATTCTTTTCTACTTCCTGAGCATAAGCATTTTTTACCTTAACATGCTTCTTATTTTCCTTAATAAGGAATTCCTCTTGGCTATCCAAGAGTTCATCCTTCTCATGAATGGCACCTATCAATTCATTTAGTTTTTCTTTTTGTTGCATGTTAAGGTTGGCAAAAAGACTAAGCAAATCATCCTCATCTTCACTAGAACTACCATCATCACTAGATGTTGTGTATTTAGTGGAGGCTCTAGATTTTACCTTCTTCTTTTTGCCGTCCTTTGCCATGAGACATTTGTGGCCGACGTTGGGGAAGAGGAGGCTCTTGTTGATGGCGATATTGGCGGCATCCTCGTCGGAGGAGGAATCAGTGGTGCTCTCGTCGGAGTCCCATTCCCGACACACGTGGGCATCACCGCCCTTCTTCTTGTAGTATCTCTTCTTCTCCTTCTTCTTCCCCGTATTGTCGTTATCCCTATCACTGTCACTAGACATAGGGCATTTAGCGATAAAATGACAGGGCTTACCACATTTGTAGCACACTTTCTTGGAGCGGGGTTTGTAATCCTTCCCCCTTCTTTGTTTGAGGATTTGGTGGAATCTCTTGATGATGAGCGGCATTTCCTCGTTGTCGAGCTTGGAGGCGTCGATGGGGAGCCTACTTGATGTAGACTCTTCTTTCTTTTCTTCCGTCGCTTTGAATGCGACGGGTTGCACCTCGGGTGTGGAGGTGCCGCCTTGCTCGATGATTTGTTTGGAGCCTTTGATCATCAACTCAAAGCTCACAAACTTTCCTATCACTTCCTCGGGAGGCATTAACTTATATCGAGGATCACCATGAATTAATTGAACTTGAGTGGGATTACGAAAAACAAGTGATCTAAGAATAACCTTGACCATTTCATGGTCATCCCACTTGGTGCTTCCGAGGTTGTGCACTTGGTTGACCAAGGTCTTGAGCCAGTTGTACATTGCTTGTGGCTCCTCTCCTTGGTTGAGGACAAACCGACCAAGCTCCCCCTCGATCGTCTCCCGCTTGGTGATCTTGATCACCTCATCTCCCTCATGCACGGTTTTGAGTATGTCCCAAATCTCCTTGGCACTCTTCAACCCTTGCACCTTATTATACTCCTCTCGACATAGAGAGGCGAGGAGTATAGTAGTGGCTTGGGAGTTGAAGTGCCGGATTTGGGCGACCTCGTCCAAGTCATAGCCTTCATCCCCACGGATGGTACCTGCGCTCCAAATTCAACAATGTCCCAAATGCTAGCGTGGAGTGAGGTTAGATGGTGCCTCATTTTATCACTCCACATACAATAGTCTTCACCATCAAAAACGAGTGGTTTGCCTAATGGGACAGAAAGTAAAGGAGTGCATTTGGAAATGCGAGGGTAGCGTAGGGGGATGTTACTAAACTTCTTGCGCTCATGGCGCTTAGAAGTGACGGACGGCGCATCGGAGCCGGAAGTGGATGGTGACGAAGAATCGGTCTCGTAGTAGACCACCTTCTTCATCTTGTTTTTCTTGTCACCGCTCTGATGCGACTTGGCATGTGAAGGGGATCCCTTTATTTTGTTGCCGGACTCCCCCGATGGAGCCTTCCCGTGGCTTGTAGACTTGTCACCGCCGATCACAATCTCCTTCTTGGTGTGATCTCCCGACATCACTTCGAGTGGTTAAACTCTAATGAAGTACCGAGCTCTGATACCAATTGAAAGTCGCCTAGAGGGGGGTGAATAGGCAAAAACTGAAATTTATAAACTTAAAGCACAACTACAAGCCAAGGTTAGCGTTAGAAATAAAATTGAGTCCAAAAGAGAGGGAAAAACAAATCAACCAAAGGAATAGAGCGGATGACATGGTGATTTATTTTACCGAGGTTTGGTTCCAAAGAACCTAGTCCCCGTTGAGGTGGTCACAAAGACCGGGTCTCTTTCAACCCTTTCCCTCTCTCAAACGGTCACCTAGACCGAGTGAGCTTTCTCCTTAATCAAACGGGTCACTTAGACCCCACAAGGACCATCACACGATTGGTGTCTCTTGCTTTGATTACAAGTGCTTTGAGGAATAAGAATGAGGAAGAAGAAAGTGATCCAAGAACAAGAGCTCAAAGAACACGAGCAAAACACTCTCTCTAGTCACTATTTGTTTGGAGTGGATTTGGGACTTGGAGAGGCTTTGATTCTATTGAATTGTGTCTTGTATTGATTGCACTAGCTCTTGTATTGAATGAGATGTCTGAAAAACTTGGATGCTTGGAGTGGTGGTGGTTGGGGGTATTTATAGCCCTAACCACCAAACCAACCGTTGGGGAGGTTGTCTGTCGATGGGCGCACCAGACAGTCCGGTGCGCCACCAGACACTGTCCGGTGCGCCAGCCACGTCACCCAACCGTTAGGGTTCTGACGGTTTCGACCGTTAGAGCTCAGACTTCTTGGGTCACGAGATAGTTCGGTGCTTCATCGGATAGCTACTGTTTAGTGTCCGGTGCGCTCTGACTCTGCCGCGCACTGTAGCGTTTGGCAGTGACCGTTGAAGTTGACTGTTGCGTTGGGAGCCGTTGCTCCGCTTGGTGCAACGGACAGTCCAGTGAATTATAGCGAAGTGACTCTCCAGAAACCCTAAGGTGGCAAGTTTGAAGGAGTACGGCCCTGGGCACCAGACACTGTCTGGTGTGCCAGACTAGGGTTCTCTTCGGTTTCTTTTGCTCCTTTGTTTTGAACCCTAACTTAGATCTTTTTATTGGTTTGTGTTGAACCTTTAGCACCTGTAGAATATATAATCTAGAGCAAACTAGTTAGTCCAATTATTTGTGTTGGGCATTTTAACCACCAAAATCATTTAGGAAAATGTTTGACTCTATTTCCCTTTCAGGAACACCCACATTTTGGTGACAGTCATTACAAAGATCCAAATCTAGCATAGGTTCATCATGACAAGTATAGAAACATAGAATAAGCAAACTATCCTGACTAACTAAGAATAAGACACTTGACTTAAGAATTTATTACAAACTTTGATGTTGACGATCTAAGGATCCGGATCTACCTTGGTCCTATAGTCGGGAGTGCCATAAGCATGGTGTCCACGTGGCGGTGAGCGGTACGGGTGCTGAGTCCCAGCGGGGGCGGGAGAACCATCCTCCTAGTGATGGTGATCCACGTGCTCAGCCCGTAGCTTCGCGATCTCAGCACGAGCCCTACTCAACTCGTCAAGAGCGTGGTCCAGTGTTGAGCACAACGACTAGGTTGAGTGTGGTGCACAACCTAGGATTGCCTTCACCAACAGGTGAGACAATCACACTCTTTGTATTGCCAGTCGAACGGTGGGGGTAATACCTAGGGATGAAAACGGTCGGAAACAGTCGGTAAACACTAAAATCATTATTGTTTTCATATTTTATATCGAAAACAAAATAAAAACAGTAACTCCGGAAACGGAAACGATATCGGTATTTCGGAAACATCGGAAACGAAAGTTCGGTGCAGAAAATACACCGGTAACGATCGAAATCTAAAATATGATCGGTACACATATTAAACTTCACAATACAACAAAGTTGACAAAAGATCACAAAGACCACAAGTTCACAATTCATGATATAACAAGTTCACAATATAACAAGTTCACAAGGATCACAAATTTATAATATAAAAAGTTTACAAAGATCACAAGTTCACAATATAACAAGTTCATAAAGATCACAAGTTCATAGACTCAAAATTGACAATTCACAATATCCACTCGATTTAGCTAACATGGCATGCTTACTGATGAAATATTTTTTCCTCACATAAAGAGTTTTTTCACAGCCTCACAGAAAAACCCTAAAATCTAGTGTGTGGAAAAGACAGACTGTCGGCTCTCTATCATTATATATTACTAATACATAGCATGTGCATAGAAAATGGTGGATTCGTTCGAGAGACCAAATCGTTAATCTCAACTGTCTTCCAACACCATCTATCCCCAAAAAAATCTTAAGGCATCCAAAAAATACAAAAATAAGTAATCCTTATCCAGAGACTTACAGGTGATGCAAAAAAATCAAATGCTGGAAAAGTTCGAAAAAAAATTCCGAGACACAATTCCGGAAAACTCCGAGACACAAATCCGGTAATTTCCGACAAAACCGGTAACCGAAGGAAACGGTCGGTAAAACACCAGCCGATTCCGATACCGATTCCGATAGAAAATTCCGAAAACCGATTCAGTTTTCAAAAAATACCGTTATCGGTGAATCCGATCGAAAAATTTCGAAATCGGTTTCCAGAATACCGAAAAATTTCAAAACAGTTTTCATCCCTAGTAATACCTGAGGTTAAGACCATCAGCCACCCCAATGAACAATGAGCAATACTGCGAGAGTGCATGCCATGCAGCATCCTGCATGGCTGCCTCTACAGTGTCCCTCTCAGAGATAGCATAATGCTCTAAGTAGGCATCTGCACCCCATAGATCATCCTCCGGACGGCACACCAGACAGGTAGCCTCCCAGCGGTCCGGGTACGCGCCCGCGACTATGCTAGTAGACTACACAATGACACACAATCAACTAGGTGTGTCGGTCTAAAGCCTGACGCAATAGGGTATCGAGCGTGTCATGAAAGTGACAACCGTGAGCGGCGTCACGAGTGATGGGTCGGGCGATCCATCCTTCAGGCTCCTGCTCCTCAGAAATCTCAGTATTGTGGCTTGAGCTGGCACCATCATCATCTCCATCGGGATCTCCTCTAGTAGCTCCTCCAGTAGTCAGGACACCCTATGGTGGTGCAGGGGCCCCTCTAGCGGGGGTACTGGGGAGGGACGCCTCACAGACTCCACCTCCTGTTGAGGCGGGGAAGAAGAATCTTGTTGCACCCTCTCCTGACGCCGATGTTCCTGCTCCTCAAGCAGACGGTGGTGCAGCCTCTCCAAGTGACTTGACTGACTAGTCACTATGAGGTGAAGCGGACGCCCCACAAGACGAGAGGGCAGAAAAGGATTCACTGACTTATGCCCAGTGTGCTTAAGGAAAGCCATCTACAAAAGACACCGTAAGCATAAGGATAAGATTAAAGCTAATAGGACCAACAAGTAAACCATAAACAGAATAGAAAATAAAATAATAATAAAATTTTAGCAAGGTGTAATATATACAATAGTGAAGCATAGGGTTGGTTGAGACGACCGACTTTTGAAATGACACCAAAGGTCAAGGTGAGAGTAAGGGTCCATAATCCTTAGAATAGCCATTCTACTCTAGGTTAGTGGTTCTACAGTCAACCTAGCTTTGATACCACTTATGTCACACCCGGTTTTGGAAGGTAAATAAAATGCGAACCATATACGTGTCAGGATCAGAAATTCATGTACACAACGATTACATAATTGGACATCATCACACAATGCTCAAATAATAGCGGAAAGAAGTATTACTTTATTACATCATGATGTCCAAAACATCCACATAGTCATTAATTTAAACATAAATCAAAGTGCTAAACGAAACGTAGTAAGATAAGGCCTTCACATGCAGTCGACTAGGGGTTTGTCGCTAATCTAGTTTATAATTCTTTGAAGTCCTGAAACTCCTGAAAATCCTCGTGTTGCCTTCATCTTCTTCTGAGCAATGGTTGCAATGGGGACAACCTAGTGTTTGGTGTTTAAGCAAGGGTGAGTACACATCAACGTACTCAGCAAATGTCTCGTTTGGTTGAAGTGGACTAGTTGTATGTGGGATTAAGCTCAAAGCATTTGCTTTTAGTTGATCAGATATTTATCATTAGTAGAAGCCAAGTCTTATCATAGAACCCAAGTTGGTATTCCCAAAAAAGCATCTCCTCATAGAGGAAAGTACTAGATATCATAAGTATAGCCATCATCATTAAACCATCAACATAAATGAATCTAGATTATCTCTAATCAAAGAGGATCCCAAGGCTGCTCTTAATCGTGAGCACGAATGATATACCAGTTTCTAACCCTCTCCAAAGGTTGCACACTTTACCCACGAGTCATGATTTCCGTTCTGCCCGAGGATCAGAACTCCCCATTGATCGCTTCCTAGGTGGTCCGGTAGGGTATCACTACATAGCCTTTACAAAGATTCTCCTGATGTGTAGCCACCCATTAGGTTTCGCTAGTCGTACAAATACGGTACTCCTCCCTAAGGAGGGTGACTAACAAAACCAAATCGAATGAACCTCGGCACCCACCTTTAGTAGAGCAAGCACTATGCCTCGGCTGAAAGTTCCCTTTGACCCGGGAACAAGATCTGGATGTCGCCTAGAGGGGGGTGAATAGGCGAATAAAACTTATCAATTTAAAACTTAAATTCTTACTCTACTCGAAGACTAGAACGCAGTGGAATGAGAAGATCCTTCGAGTTGGTTGCAGCGGAATCGGAGATCCTGTCTCAAAATGTCCTACACTTCAAATAAAGCTTATACCACGGATAAGTGTTGAAGTGCAGATATAAAATCGAGTAAGGCAGAGAGTTAGGATACAATACAGAACAGAGCACACAGACGCAAGGATTTATCCCGAGGTTCGGCCAAGCCTAAAATGCTTGCCTAGTCCTCGTTGGAGTTAGCCACACCTGGGCTTGAAGTCTATTTCAACTCCTTCCTCCGTTTGCTTAGATCTGTCTGTATGACAGATAGAGCCTTTCACTATTGAGTTGGGTTACAACAAAACTGTGGCTGCTTACAAACTTCTCGACAGCACCTCGGCAGAGTAACGATACTCTCAAGACCTTGCTCTAGCTCTTAGCAGCTCTTCTCCACTCTCTTAAGGCTTATAGCTGTGCCTTCTACACAGGCTAGAGAGATACACACAAGAGGGAGAGTGAGAATTGATCTGAGTGATGTCTACACTTGTTGGCTGCACTTATCTATTGCTTGAGGCGCCTAGGGGTTCCTTTTATAGGCACAAGGGGCCTAGGAGCCGTTGGAAGCAATCCAGGAAGGCAAATCTTGCCTTCTGTCGGGTGGCACACCGGACACTGTCCGGTGCCTGATTTCCTTCCAAAAATGGAGCAGTCGACCGTTGCAGTCCTGGAGCCGTTGGCGCACCGGACACTGTCCGGTGCACACCGGACAGTCCGGTGCCCCCATTTGACCGTTGGCTCGGCCACGCGTCATGCGCAGATCGCGCGGCCGACCGTTGCCCAAGCCGACCGTTGGCTCACCAGACAGTTCGGTGCACCATCGGACAGTCCGGTGAATTATAGTCGTACGTCGCCAGACTCCTCCCGAGAGAGGCCTGTTCACCGAAGTTCAACCTGGCGCACCGGACACTGTCTGGTGCACCACCGGACAGTCCGGTGTGCCAGACTGAGTTGAGTCTTGGCTGTACACAGCCAAACCATTTGCACCTCTTTCCTTTTCTTCTTCCTTCTGTTTCTAACACTTAGACAAGTATATTAGTACACAAAAACCAATGTACTAAGTCTAGAAACATACCTTCTCTTAAGCATTTCACATGCTTGAGCTTTGATGTTGGACTCATAAATCATCAAGTCGGCTTGACTTGATCTAGATTGACATTTCTTGGCTCCAACATCCTGCAAAGGTCACATAGAACATCTCCAAACATAGGAACAACCCAAACTAAAGATCAAGGTGAACTTAGCTCTTTTGGGCTGCTTCCAGTTCTGGTTTTGACACTTGTTCTCCTTCTAGTGACCTTTATCTCCTTCTTAGAGCTTGATCTTGAGCCTTATGACTTACCCACATAACTTTAGCTGTTACCTCATTGGTTGTAAGTCACGTCCTTATGTAGTGATCCTTGATGTGCCGTAGCTGTTCTCAACTCTATCACCCTTGACTTTGCAAGCCTTCTTCTTCACCCTTGGCTTTGGGTTCCTCAGCCTCCTTAACCTTCTCCCGTGCACTTGGTACCTTGAAGCTCTTCTTGCCTCCGTCCTTGGCTTGATCAGTTGTCTCCGAGCTACGCACCCGAGTATCACTTTTGCAATGTCCATCTTACTTGTGATGCCCATTATCTATCATCATCTAGTCCTTGGACCATCACACTTGTTCACTTGTGTTGAACCCTGTAGGCTTTACCTTAAGCACCTGTTCAACACTTAGTACACTTGTTAGTCCTTTAATTGAGTTGTCATCTGTTGGGGGCCTTCGTCCTCCGAAGGTCCTCAAAAACATGATTTGACAATGTTTTCCAAGTGGATTATGTGAACAGGTATCTTCGGACTCAGAATTATGAACATGAAGCACGGTCAGGACGAAGCCTGAACCAGACGAAGGACGAGCTGATTACCAAGCTCTACGAAGGATGGTGCACAGCCGAAGCTGTGCGCAGGGAAGCTTCGTCGCGATAGCAGAGGGGGGAACCGACTTAGAGATGAAAAGACTACGTGGACCTTGACAGATTTTCATAAGTCATTGACAAATGTAATGGACATGAATGTAATTTTACGTGGGCTGCGTCCCACGTCTATAAATAGATGAACAGTACTCCCGTACTGTTCACGCTGACTTGGCATTTGCTTTTGCGTCACGCTTGTACTTTTTATCTTCTCTCAGGACCGAAGGTACATTTGTAATTTGAAATCATTTCTATTTTTCCATGTTAATAAAATAGAAATGATTCTATGACGATGTTTATATTATATTTCACACTTTATATGAATCCTTCGTCATTACTTATTATATCTACGAAGGTATGTCTCTTGTGACCTTCGTCCGAAACTCATTATTTCCCGAGGAGAAATAATGTTTGGAAGGACGAAGGACTTTAACACTTAACACTTTTTATGTTGCCTTGTTCTTAACTCTTAGCATTTGAGAACAAGTCTCCAACATTGGCGCCCACCTCCGGTGAACTCACTTCCACTTCGAGTTTTTTGAACACCTTCGGAAGCTATAGACCTTCGCTATGGCGCCGAAGAAAGCTTCAGTGACTGGGGCTGCAGCACTGCAACCGCTGGACCACAACCAGGAGACCGTCTCTCTTCGGGAGGCCCGAAGCCAGAAGAGAAAGGCCGTCAGCCCGACGCTTCAGGAGGAAGAGCTAGACCAAGAAATCAGGGATATGGAGATGCTACATCAACAGGTGCAGAGGAAGAAGGAGAAGATGGCCCGGCTAGTTGAGTTGCAAAGGCAGATAGACGAAGCCTCTGAGGAAGTTCGCCATCTTACTCACGATGAGCAAAACAGAAGGCCTCAGCAGAAAGACCTTCATCAGGAGGGCTTCGTCAACGAAGATGACTGGTATGACAATTTCCATCAGGGAAATTTTGTTTTCGATGATGCTTCTCCTTTGTCCGCTGAGCTGCAGGCTACACCTTGGCCTCCATCCTATAAGCCACCCCAGCTTCCCATGTTCGACGACCACTCAGACCCGAAGCAGTTCTTGATGAGCTACGAAGCAACAGTGTCTTCGTATGGGGGCAATGCTGCAGTCATGGCGAAGTCTTTCGTTATGGCCGTCAGGAATGTTGCTCAGACCTGGTATTCCTCCCTTCGACCAGGAACGATCACCTCATGGCAGAAGCTGAAGGATATGTTGTTAACCAGCTTTCAAGGATTTCAGACGAAGCCGGTCACTGCTCAAGCCTTGTTCCAGTGCACTCAGGATCATGAAGAATACCTTCAGGCGTATGTCAGAAGGTTCTTGCGTTTGAGGGCGCAGGCACCAACGGTGCCCAATGAAATTGTTATCGAAGCCATGATCAAGGGGCTTCGTCCTGGACCTGCAGCCCAATACTTTGCTAGGAAGCCTCCTCAGACTCTGGAGAAGCTGCTCCAAAAGATGGACGAGTACATTCGTGCTGATAATGACTTTCGCCAAAGAAGGGAGGAGGCCTTCAGATTTTCTGAGATGACCAGGGGCTTCGGGGGAAGATTCTATCCGAGGCATGTCAGGTCCATCCACAACACTCAAAATGATGATAAGGGGAGTCAGCAGAACAGGCCGCAGTGCTCCTCACAGGCTTCGGGGCAACAACAAACTTTCTTTCGGCCACCAGCTCCAAGAGGCAGAGGCGCCAGGGGCTTCGGCGGGAGATTTGGAGATCAACCAAGGAGGACATTTTGCTTATTCTGCGGTGAGAACAAGGGCCATACCACCAGGATGTGCCATGTCACCATCCAGAAACAAAAGGAGCTGGCAGAAGCTGCAGCGCAACAGGGACAGCCGAAGCAGGTCATGCATACTGCTTCGTACCATCAGCCTTACATCCCGGAATATGTGGGCAACCACCCTGCAGTTTCCGTAGCTTCGGCGAGTCAACCTCAAGCTTCATGGCAACAGCCCCCGCCTCTACCTCCGCTGCAACAAGGCCAACAGCTAGAAGGGAGCCAATATGTTCCGCACCAAAGGGATCTCAGAGAGCAATCTGAAGCTCGCACAGTCAATAGTACTGTGCCAGAATCGAAGCACATTTATTGACAGATATCCTACTTTGATAACAGTCTTTTCCGTTTAAGTTCTATTTTCTGTGTAATAAAGAACATTTCAGTTTTCATATAATAGTTTCGTGGTTGGTTATGAGGAAAATCTATCTTCTCCACAGGCTTAAGTTGCTGAAGCTTAAATATTTGCGGTAACAAGGAGGACCTTCGAATTATTAAAAATCCTTCGAAACAACAAAAAGTCGTTCTAAGAAACGCAGAGTAAGTTGCCGAAGTTACAAAAAGCCATTCCAAAGGGAGCGCAGTGTAAGTTTTTTGCTCCAAAGACGTTCCTAAGGGAATGCAGAGCATACAGCGAAAAGTCAACGCTGATACCGCCTAAGTAAAAGGCGAAGAAGCTCCAAAGACGTTCCTAAGGGAATGCAGAGCTTATACCGCCTAAGTAAAAGGCGAAGAAGCTCCAAAGACGTTCCTAAGGGAATGCAGAGCTTACAAATATATTTTGTGTGTATCTTCGGAACAAATGTCATTTGCATAACATAACATCATCACATCATTTTGCATAGCATAAGCATCATACATCATGTTGCATATGGCAAAAGAAGGGGACACAGTATCAACCTTCGAAAGGATGCTTTGAGAAAGAGCAAATTGTGTAAAGTCACAAGGGAATACAATGATAATCTTCGGAAAATAGCTTCGGAGAATGTTTTTACGAAGCATGGATGAGCTTCATCAGAGTAATATCAAAATTGTATAGCTTCGGAGAATGTTTACACGAAGCATGGATGTGATTTATCAGAACAGTTTTAACGGAGAATGTTTTCTTCACGAAGCATGAAAAGAAGGGAAGGTGTTTTTTCGCCGAAGGCTCAAAAATGGTATGTATGTAGAATTTCATGCATCGTAAAGAATTGAATAATGAAAAGAGACTTGTATATTACATTCAAATGTACAAAATATTACAAAGATCACACTTCCAATGTTTTTTCTAATAACATTTAGTCTTCTCTTAATACTGCTTCGGCGGCCTCATTTAGAAGTTGATCAACAACTTTATCCATGATAGCTTCGGCCATTCGTTTAATCTCGTCATCTCCTTTTGTGTGAGGGTCGACAGTCGATCCAGCAGGTTCTGAGGGAAGAGAACATTTCTTCATTACTATTACAAATCGCGAACAAAGTTTGAAATAAAAATTACAACACAATAAGAACGACTAATTAATACCTAATTGCCTTTCGGGCTCTGTACTTCTTTCGGCAGCTTCTGCCACTTTCCTAGCATCATGGATGCCTTTTTCACTTCTTTGAATTATTTCTTGCGCCATTTCTCGGCCGCCATTGTCCCAGATATCAGTGAAGAATTTACCGCCAACCATGCTTGCTTCGGTCGAGGGATCTTTGATGTCTTCAGAGGACAGGGCAGCTTCGGACTGAGCTAAGGATTTTATATGTTCACAACCTTTTTTCTCCAAAACAGCAGCAATTCCTCTGGCGCCTGAAAAAGCGCAGATGTCACCGCGGCTGCTCAGGATTTCCTCGAAGGCTTCTGCTTCGTGACTGATCCAGTCCAGTGGACCTTCGGGATTGCCTCTTGGAAAATTCTCTTCACTAGAAAAGGCGCCAACGCTGGCGAAGCTGGATTTTATCTTTTTGACGCATTCTACAGATTTAACATAGCATTTCCTCTGAGATGCGCGAAGCTCTTTAACACTTAACTCTAAATTATTGACCAAATGATCACTAAGTTCTCGTTTTGTTTCCTCAAGCACACGTTCCTCTTTAGCTCTAGCTAGCTGTTTCTGAAGATCTTTAATTTCACGTTTTTGGGCTTCCGCCTGGGTTTTTGAAGCAGCTTCGTCCTTCTTTACCTTATCTACCAGTGTAAGCAGAATTTTATCCTTCTCCAGAGCTTCGTTTCTCAGTTTAATAACTTCTGATCGAAGGTTGTTGAACGCAATTTCATAGCTTTCATCTTCGGCACTCTTTTGTGCTCTTAGTGCGTTGCTCAGGATCAAACCCTATACAAAAAAGAATCCATATAAGAATAAAGGAATGAATTACGTATTGTAAATTTTTTTCAAACGTCTAATTCCTATACCTTCAAGCTATTATACGCAAGACTGTCCGCGAGATCTTCCTTCGTCATAGCACATAATCCAGCTTCGAGCTTCGGGAAACCCATACTTCTGGCCATCTCCCGGCAGACAGATAATTCTTTGTTATCGGGGAGGCAGTATAGGAAGTCGTCTTCATTTGTCCCATTGAACACTACTACCCCCTTCGGATACTTTAACTCTCTAGCATAGTGATCGGCTTCATAAGTCTCTTTTTCAGATAATTTCTTCCCCGAAGCATGTCGTATGATGTAATCACATGTGCTGGCAGGAGCTTCGGGGACGGCAGTGTCAATTTCCTCAACCAAAAATGGTTCTAATGTTTTTATTTTCTCGGTCTCCAAAGATTGTTCCTTGGTGGGCTCTGAAGGTCCAGCCTCAGTTTCAGCTTGTTGTTTCGAAGCTTCAGTAGACGCTTCAGCAAGTTCAACAGTCTTTTTTGGAGTTGTGCTTGAAGACTTAATTGTCTCCAAGACATCTAGTACGTTCACCATTCTTTTTCTCTTTGGGGTCACCAATGGGCCCTTTTGGTTTTTTATTGTTTCAACATTTACCGAAGGACTTAAGATTTTCGATATTTTTGGCTCTTCGACCTTTGATTTCTCTGCTTTTTCTACTGAAGGCGCTTCAGTCTTTTCTTCCATCTTCGGCACTGGAGCTGGTTCGGTAGCTTCAGAGGCCAAAGAGACTTCACCAATAAATTCTGGCACTGTGGCCGGCTCAATAAAACGCACTGGGTGGGTGAGCACCTTCATCTTTTTCCTTTGCGGCACTGACTCACTAGTAGCACTCGTCGTAGCTTCCGCCGCAGTAGAAGTATTTTTTCTTTTGCGACTCAATACCGGATAGTGGTAGTCAGGGTAGACAAACCCGACTGCGTCAAATACCCGGTTGAGCCTTTTCTTTTTTCGGCCTCCGAAGGCTGCTGATAACGCAGTGTTCTCGGCCTTCGAATATGCCCCAAGCAGTTCGTCACTTAATGTCTCAATGCTTTTCAACCAGTCATCATCAGGTTCAACAAATTTATCTGCATATTTGAATGTGTATTTCAGTCTGACCAGTCCGCCTTCGTCGGACTCTTTGATGGTCTCCTTCGGCATCTCCCACTTTCCTGCAAGTGGCCACACCCTGAAGGCAATATGCTCTTGGACCAAGTCCCTTGTCCCAATGAAAGAGCAGATTACGCCGAAGGCCCTTTGGCATTCCTCGGCCGCTTCATCCATTTCAACCTTCGGCCTTCGAAGTCCGAAGCGTTGCCAGATGGGGCGCATAATGATACTCTTGACATTTTCTTGCGCTGTTAAGTCATTCTTTACATAGAACCATTCAGTCATCCAGGCTCCGGGCCACCTCTTCCGAAAAGTTGGCACAGGGCGGCTTGACCCGGAGCGGGCACCGAAGCTGTAACACCCAAAATTGTTGTGATATTGATCTTTTCCCCAGGGCTTCGTCTCATATAACAACTCATGAATGTTGCAAAAACTTTTAGCATTTGGTTCTAAACCTTGGCTTCTTGCAGCCCAGACAAACATCCCCATTCTTATGATAGCTTCGGGAGTAAGTTGATGAAGGTAGACTTGAAATGTTTTCAGTACCTCAACAACAAAGTTGCTCAGGGGGAATCAAAGCCCAGCCTTGAGAAAGCTTCGGAAGATTACAACTTCATCTTCTTCGGGGGTGGGAGAAGTCTTTTCTCCAGCGTTAGCTCTCACAATAGATATATCTCGAAAATACCGCCCCCTCATATTATCAATATGGCTCTGCTTAATAGTAGTTTTCCCGAAAACCGTGTGACTTGGTCGCCATGGTCGATCTTTGGATTCTTCCCCACCACTTTCTACATCAAAACTGTCGCTGTCATCAGTATCTTCGGACAAACCTTCAAGAATTTCCTTGGTGATTTTCTCTGTGTTGGTTTCCGCCATCGCTATAAGGAACCCCAAGTTCTTCTCTTCGTCGAGGCTCAGCTTCGTCTCGGCAGCGATCTTCTTACTTTCAGACATCTTCGGAAACGCTAAAAAACTGTTTTTAAGGCCGAAGCTTCAAAATCAAAAAGACCAGCAAATCTTAGTGCACAAGAGCTAAAAATTTAGTGGGCCGAAGCAGATGGCAAGTGTGCGTACCAAATAAGTTTGCGGTATGATCTTATTTATACCCCCAGGGCGTTGAAAATTGAAAGACCCCACTTGTCAGTGAATGTTGCTATTCTAGCAAAGGGAAGGTGTTTTTTCGGACCTTCGGCTCAAGGCCTTCGTCCATATCGCAATCTGAATTTATTATTAACAAATTAATATTGCGAGGGGCTACTGTTGGGGGCCTTCGTCCTCCGAAGGTCCTCAAAAACATGATTTGACAATGTTTTCCAAGTGGATTATGTGAACAGGTATCTTCGGACTCAGAATTATGAACATGAAGCACGGTCAGGACGAAGCCTGAACCAGACGAAGGACGAGCTGATTACCAAGCTCTACGAAGGATGGTGCACAGCCGAAGCTGTGCGCAGGGAAGCTTCGTCGTGATAGCAGAGGGGGGAACCGACTTAGAGATGAAAAGACTACGTGGACCTTGACAGATTTTCATAAGTCATTGACAAATGTAATGGACATGAATGTAATTTTACGTGGGCTGCGTCCCACGTCTATAAATAGATGAACAGTACTCCCGTACTGTTCACGCTGACTTGGCATTTGCTTTTGTGTCACGCTTGTACTTTTTATCTTCTCTCAGGACCGAAGGTACATTTGTAATTTGAAATCATTTCTATTTTTCCATGTTAATAAAATAGAAATGATTCTATGACGATGTTTATATTATATTTCACACTTTATATGAATCCTTCGTCATTACTTATTATATCTACGAAGGTATGTCTCTTGTGACCTTCGTCCGAAACTCATTATTTCCCGAGGAGAAATAATGTTTGGAAGGACGAAGGACTTTAACACTTAACACTTTTTATGTTGCCTTGTTCTTAACTCTTAGCATTTGAGAACAAGTCTCCAACATCATCCAAACACCAAAACTCACAAGAGAGCTTTCAATCTCCCCCTTTTTGGTGATTGATGGCAACACAATTAAAGCTTACATAAGAATAAGATTTGAAGCACAAATTTTGAATTCTAAGTTTATAGAATGCTCCCCCTAAATATGTGTGTCGGGGACCATAATTAGGGGTACCCTCAAGACTCCTAATTCTCAGCTGGCAACCCCCATCAGCATAAAGCTGCTAAGGCCTGATGGGTGCGATTAAGTCAGGGATCAGTCCATTCGAGCGACTCGATCACGCCTCGCCCGAGCCTAGCCTCGGACAAGGGCAGCCGACCCCAGAGGATTTCCGTCTCGCCCGAGGCCCCCCTCCAACGGCGGACATATTTCCGGCTCGCCCGAGGCCCTGCCTTCGCTAAGAAGCAACCCTGACTAAATCGCCGCACCGACCGACCAAGTCGCAGGAGCATTTAATGCAAAGGTGACCTGACACCTTTGTCCTGACGCGCGCCCCCCGGCAGAACCGAAGTGACCGCCGTCACTTCACCACTCCACTGACCGGCCTGACAGAAGGACAGCGCCGCCTGCGCCACTCCGACCGCAGTGCCGCTTGACAGAGTGAGACCGACAGGCAGTCAGGCCCTGCCAAAGGCACCATAGGAAGCTCCGCCCGACCTAGGGCTCGGACTCGGGCTAAGCCCTGGAAGACGGCGAACTCCGCTCCGCCCGACCCAGGGCTCGGACTCAGGCTAAGCCCCGGAAGACGGCGAACTCCGCTCCGCCCGACCCAGGGCTCGGACTCGAGCTAAGTCCCGGAAGACGGCGAACTCCGCTCCGCCCGACCCAGGGCTCGGACTCGGGCTAAGTCCCGGAAGACGGCGAACTCTGCTCCGCCCGACCCAGGGCTCGGACTCGGGCTAAGTCCTGGAAGACGGCGAACTCCGCTCCGCCCGACCCAGGGCTCGGACTCGGGCTAAGTCCCGGAAGACGACGAACTCCGCTTCGCCCGACCCCAGGGCTCGGACTCGGGCTCAGCCCCAGAAGACGACGAACTCTGCTTCGCCCAACCCCAGGGCTTGGACTCCGCCCTGGCCTCTGCCGAACGACCTCCGCCTCGCCCGACCCAGGGGCTCAGACTCGGCCTCGGCCATGGAAGACAGACTCGACCTCGGCTTCGGAGGAGCCTCCACGTCGCCCAACCTAGGGCGCAGGCCAGCCACGTCAACTGGAAGCGCCATCATCACCCTACCCCGAGCTGACTCGGGCCGCAGAGAACAAGACCGGTGTCCCATCTGGCTAGCTCCGCCGGATAGGCAATGATGGCGCCCCGCATGCTCTGTGACGACGACGGCTCTCAGCTCTCTTACGGAAGCAGGAGGACGTCAGCAAGGACTCAACCGCTTCGACAGCTGTCCCTCCGCCAGGCTCCGTCGCTCCTCCGACGGCCACGACATCACACCAACTGGGTGCCAAAATCTCTCCGGCTGCCACATCAGCATGTACTTAGGGCGCTAGCTCTCCCCCGCTAGACACGTAGCACTCTGCTACACCCCCATTGTACACCTGGATCCTCTCCTTACGCCTATAAAAGGAAGGACCAGGGCCCTCTTAGAGAAGGTTGGCCGCGCGGGGACGAGGACGGGACAGGCGCTCTCTTGGGGCCGCTCGCTTCCCTCTCCCGCGTGGACGCTTGTAACCCCCTACTGCAAGCGCACCCGACCTGGGCGCGGGACGAACACGAAGGCCGCGGGATTTCCACCTCTCTCACGCCCGTCTCCGGCCACCTCACTTCCCCCCTTTGCGCTCGGCCTCGCGTCGACTCATCTGGGCTGGGGCACGTGGCGACATTCACTCGTCGGCTTAGGGACCCCCCGTCTCGAAACGCTGACAGTTGGCGCGCCAGGTAGGGGCCTGCTGCGTGTTGACGAACAGCTTCCCATCAAGCTCCAGATGGGCAGTCTCCAGCAACCTCTCCAACCCGGGACGGTGCTCCGTTTCGGGAGTCTTGAGTTCATGTCCTTCGATGGCAGCTACGACATGATACTCCTTCCACCGCCACGCGACGACGACAATGGCGGCCGACAGCCCGCCCGCCGGCGGCGGAATCGACGACGTCTTCCCCGCGTGGTGGAAGAACAACATTCGAGCTCGCCCCGTCCTCTCCCCCACCAATGGAGGAGGAGGCGGGGCAACCAAGGCCAAGCAGGAGGCCGCGCCTCGTCGGCTGTCGAGCGAATCGACGTCCCTAGCGCCCCAACGGGGAGGATCGGAGTCCCTCGCCCGAACCACCCGGTCCGCAGGCCTTCAGCCGGGCCATCCGGCGGGCACCGTTCCCGACCCGGTTCCGACCCCCGACTACTATCACAAAGTACTCGGGGGAAACGAGACCGGAATTGTGGCTCGCGGACTACCGCCTGGCCTGCCAGCTGGGTGGAACGGACGACGACAACCTCATCATCCGCAACCTCCCCCTGTTCCTCTCCGACACCGCTCGCGCCTGGTTGGAGCACCTGCCTCCGGGGCAGATCTCCAACTGGTATGACTTGGTCCAAGCCTTCGCCAACAATTTCCAGGGCACGTATGTGCGCCCCGGGAATTCCTGGGACCTCCGAAGTTGCCGACAGCAGCCGAGAGAATCTCTCCGGGACTACATCCGGCGATTCTCGAAGCAGCGCACCGAGCTGCCCAATGTCACCGACTCGGATGTCATCGGCGCGTTCCTTGCCGGCACCACCTGCCGCGACCTGGTGAGCAAGTTGGGTCGCAAGACCCCCACCAGGGCGAGCGAGCTGATGGACATCGCCACCAAGTTCGCCTCTGGCCAGGAGGCGGTCGAGGCTATCTTCCGAAAGGACAAGCATCCCCAGGGCCGCCCACCGGAAGATGCTCCCGAGGCGTCTACTCAGCGCGGCGCCAAGAAGAAAGGCAAGAAGAAGTCGCAAGCGAAACGCGACGCCGCCGACGCGGACCTTGTCGCCGCCGCCGAGCACAAGAACCCTCGGAAGCCCCCCGGAGGTGCCAACCTCTTCGACAAGATGCTCAAGGAGCCGTGCCCCTATCATCAGGGGCCCGTCAAGCACACCCTTGAGGAGTGCGTCATGCTTCGGCGCCACTTCCACAGGGCCGGGCCACCCGCGGAGGGTGGTAGGGCCCGCGACGACGACAAGAAGGAAGATCACCAAGCAGGAGAGTTCCCCGAGGTCCGCGACTGCTTCATGATCTACGGTGGGCAAGCGGCGAATGCCTCGGCTCGGCACCACAAGCAAGAGCGCCGGGAGGTCTGCTCGGTCAAGGTGGCGGCGTCGGTCTATCTAGACTGGTCCGACAAGCCCATCACCTTCGACCAAGACGATCACCCCGACCACGTGCCGAGCCCGGGGAAATACCCGCTCGTCATCGACCCCGTCATCGATGACGTCAGGCTCACCAAGGTCCTTATGGACGGGGGCAGCAGCCTCAACATCATCTACGCCGAGACCCTCAGGCTCCTGCGCGTCGATCTGTCCTCCGTCCGAGCAGGCGCTGCGCCCTTCCACGGGATCATTCCCGGGAAGCGCGTCCAGCCCCTCGGACGACTCGACCTTCCTGTCTGCTTTGGGACGCCCTCCAACTTCCGAAGGGAGACTCTGACGTTCGAGGTGGTCGGGTTCCGAGGAACCTACCACGCGGTACTGGGGAGGCCATGCTACGCGAAGTTCATGGCCGTCCCCAACTACACCTACCTGAAGCTCAAGATGCCGGGCCCCAACGGGGTCATCACCGTCGGCCCCACGTACAGACACGCGTTCGAATGCGACGTGGAGTGCGTGGAGTACGCCGAGGCCCTCGCCGAATCCGAGGCCCTCATCGCCGACCTGGAAAGCCTCTCCAAAGAGGTGCCAGACGTGAAGCGTCATGCCGGCAACTTCGAGCCAGTGGAGACGATTAAGGCCGTCCCCCTCGACCCCAGTGGCGACGCCTCCAAGCAGATCCGGATCGGTTCCGGGCTCGACCCCAAATAGCAAACAGTGCTCGTCGACTTTCTCCGCGCGAACGCCGACGTCTTCGCGTGGAGTCCCTCGGACATGCCCGGCATACCGAGGGATGTTGCCGAGCACTCACTGGATGTTCGGGCCAGAGCCCGACCCGTTAAGCAGCCTCTGCGCCGATTCGACGAGGAGAAGCGTAGAGCGATAGGCGAGGAGATCCACAAGCTAATGGCAGCCGGGTTCATCAAAGAGGTATTCCATCCCAAATGGCTTGCCAACCCTGTGCTTGTGAGAAAGAAAGGGGGGAAATGGCGGATGTGTGTGGACTACACTGGTCTCAACAAAGCATGTCTGAAGGTTCCCTACCCTCTGCCTCGCATCGATCAAATCATGGATTCCACTGCTGGGTGCGAAGCCCTATCTTTCCTCGACGCCTACTCAGGGTATCACCAAATCAGGATGAAAGAGTCCGACCAGCTCGCGACTTCTTTCATCACGCCCTTCGGCATGTACTGCTATGTCACCATGCCGTTCGGTTTGAGGAATGCGGGCGCGACGTACTAGCGGTGCATGAACCATGTGTTCGGCGAACACATCGGTCGCACGGTCGAAGCCTACGTCGATGACATCATAGTCAAGACGAGGAAAGCTTCCGACCTCCTCTCCGACCTTGAAGTGACATTCCGATGTCTCAAGGCGAAAGGCGTCAAGCTCAATCCCGAGAAGTGTGTCTTCGGGGTGCCCCGGGGCATGCTCTTGGGGTTCATCGTCTCCGAGCGGGGCATCGAAGCCAACCCCAAGAAGATCGCAGCCATCACCAGCATGGGTCCCATCAAGGACTTAAAGGGCGTACAGAGGGTCATGGGATGTCTCGCGGCTCTGAGCCGCTTCATCTCACGCCTCGGCGAAAGAGGTCTGCCTCTGTACCGCCTCTTAAGGAAGGCAGAACGCTTCACTTGGACCCCTGAGGCCGAGGAAGCTCTCGGGAACCTGAAGGCGCTCCTCACAAAGGCGCCTATCTTGGTGCCCCCAGCTGACGGAGAAGCCCTCTTGGTCTACGTCGCCGCGACCACCCAGGTGGTTAGCGCCGCGATTGTGGTCGAGAGGCAAGAAGAGGGGCATGCATCGCCCGTTCAGAGGCCAGTTTACTTCGTCAGCGAGGTACTGTCCGAAACCAAGATCCGCTACCCACAAGTATAGAAGCTGCTGTATGCAGTGATCCTGACGCGGCGGAAGTTGCGACACTACTTCGAGTCTCATCCGGTAACTGTGGTGTCATCCTTCCCCCTGGAGGAGATCATCCAGTGCCGAGAGGCCTCGGGCAGGATTGCAAAGTGGGCAGTGGAAATCATGGGCGAGACAATCTCGTTCGCCCCTCGGAAGGCCATCAAGTCCTAGGTCTTGGCGGACTTCGTAGCCGAATGGGTCGACACCCAGCTACCGACGGCTCCGATCCAACCAGAGCTCTGGACCATGTTTTTCGACGGGTCGCTGATGAAGACGGGAGCCGGCGCGGGCCTACTCTTCATCTCGCCCCTCGGGAAACACCTACGCTATGTGCTACGCCTCCACTTCCCGGTGTCCAACAATGTGGCTGAGTACGAGGCCCTGGTCAACGGGTTGCGGATCGCCATCGAGCTAGGGGTCAGGCGCCTCGACGCTCACGGTGACTCGCAGCTCGTCATCGACCAAGTCATGAAGAACTCCCACTGCCACGATGTGAGCACCTAGAGGGGGGTGAATAGGTGATCCTGTAAAACTTCAAAAACTTACAGCCACAAAAACTTGGTTAATTGTTAGCTCAATAATTGCCAAGTGGCTAAAGAGGAATCCTCAACAAAACACAATAACCAACAAGGATCAATCACAGAGATGGCATGGTGGTTATCCCATGGTTCGGCCAAGACCAACGCTTGCCTACTCCACATTGTGGCGTCCCAACGGACGAGGGTTGCAATCAACCCCTCTCAAGCGGTCCAAAGACCCACTTGAATACCACGGTGTTTTGCTTGCTTTATCTCAATCCCGTTTGCGAGGAATCTCCACAACTTAGAGCCTCTCGCCCTTACACTTGAAATTCACAAAGAACACGGAGCAAGGGAGGGATTAGCAACGCACACAAGACACACGAATCAGAATGTCAATACGCACACAAGTCGCAACAAGAGCTCGCAACACAACTCAATGAGTTCACAACTCCACTAGAGCTCTATATGCTATCACAATGAAACGAATGCGCGGAATCGATGTCTTGGTGCTTAAGAATGTTGTAGGAATGTTTGGTGTACTCCTCCATGCGCCAAGGGGTCCCTTTTATAGCCCCAAGGCAGCTAGGAGCCGTTGGGAGCAATCTTGGAAGGCTGATCTTGCCTTCTGTCGACTGGCGCACCGGACAGTCCGGTGCACACCGGACACTGTCCGGTGCCCGATTTCCTTCCTTAAATAGCGAAGCCGACCGTTGGCAGCCTGAGAGCCGTTGGCGCACCGGACATGTCCGGTGCACACCGGACAGTCCGGTGCCCCCTTCTAGCCGTTGGCTCGGCCACGTGTCCCGCGCAGATCGCGCGGCCGACCGTTGGCTCACCGGACAGTCCGGTGCACACCGGACAGTCCGGTGAATTATAGCCGTACGTCGCCGGTGAATTCCCGAGAGCGGCCACTTCGCTCGAACCAGCCTGGCGCACCGGACACTGTCCGGTGCACCACCGGACAGTCCGGTGCTCCCAGACTCAGCAGATTCTTGGCTGCTCGAGCCAGGACATTTCCAATTGGATTTTTCCTGTTTCCAGCACTTAGACACAATACATTAGTCCATAAAACAATGTACTAAGTCTGAGAAACATACCTTTATCCTTGATTTGTACTTTGTTCACCTCTTTACACTTAGGCACTTGTGTTGGACACTAAATCACCAAAACACTTAGAAATGGCCCAAGGGCACATTTCCCTTTCAATCTCCCCCTTTTTGGTGATTTATGCCAACACAACATAAAGCAAGTAGAACAAGTACAAAAACAATTCAAATTAGAACTCAAAATTGTTTTGATTGAATTTGACATATATGGATCACTCTATGCCACAACTTGGTTTGTTTTTTTTTTTTGCAAATCAAACTCAAATTCCTATCTCTAAGTCAAAACCACTTGTAGAGACATAAAGAGAGGTTTTCCAAAGAAATTTGATCAAGGATTTCAAAAACTCCCCCTTTTTCCCATAATCAACACTTCTCCCCACAAGAGGCCAACTTTTGACATAAAAGACAATAAAAGAGTTTTGACAAACCAAAAGCTCTAATCTACTATTTTCAAAATTTCTCAAGTGATAGCTGATCCATTTATTGCTTTGGCCTTTATTTTCTCCCCCTTTGGCATCAAGCACCAAAACGGGATCAATCTTGGCCCTTTAACCCCATTGCCTCACCAAAATTTTAAAATAAGAACACAAAGGCAATAGGAGTATAAAGATGAACTTGGAAAAGTTACTCTTTCTCATCGGAGTGCAGTGGAAGTCTTGCATGGTCCAAGTCCACCTTTTCCCTTTCAATTCTCCTTGGAGACTAAAACGACCAAACTCAAGTACATGGTTAGTCTCAAAGGGTCAAGTTGTAGCACAGCTCCCCCTAAATATGTGCATCACTTGCAAAAATGACTTGTGAGATCCAGGGAGTGTTTGTACAACTTGAGCACCACAATAAGCAACGAAATGCAGAATGAACATGATCAAAGGCATAAACACATATATGCTACAATTCAATCCAAGTTCCGCGAATCTAAGATATTGAGCTCACTACGCAGCCTGCAAAAGGTCTTCTCATCTAGAGGCTTGGTAAAGATATCGGCTAGCTGGTTCTCGGTGCTAACATGAAACACTTCGATATCTCCCTTTTGCTGGTGGTCTCTCAAAAAGTGATGCCGGGTGTCAATGTGCTTTGTGCGGCTGTGCTCAACAGGATTTTCCGCTATTCGGATAGCACTCTCATTGTCACATAGGAGTGGGACTTTGCTCAGATTGTAGCCAAAGTCCCGGAGGGTTTGCCTCATCCAAAGCAGTTGCGCGCAACACTGTCCTGCGGCAACGTACTCGGCCTCAGCGGTGGATAGGGCAACGGAGGTTTGTTTCTTAGAGTTCCATGACACCAGGGACCTTCCTAAGAATTGGCACGTCCCCGATGTACTCTTCCTATCGACCTTACATCCAGCATAGTCGGAATCTGAGTACCCAATCAAGTCAAAGTTAGACCCCTTTGGATACCAGATCCCGAAGCAAGGCGTAGCGACTAAATATCTAAGAATTCGCTTCACAGCCACTAAGTGACACTCCTTAGGATCGGATTGAAATCTAGCACACATGCATACGCTAAGCATAATATCCGGTCGACTAGCACATAAATAAAGCAAAGAACCTATCATGGACCGGTATGCTTTTTGATCAACGGACTTACCTCCTTTGTTGAGGTCGGTGAGTCCGTCGGTTCCCATCGGCGTCTTCGCGGGCTTGGCGTCCTTCATCCCAAACCTCTTTAGCAAATCTTGCGTGTACTTCGTTTGGGAGATGAAAGTGATGTCCTTGAGTTGCTTCACTTGGAACCCAAGGAAGTAGTTCAACTCGCCCATCATCGACATCTCGAATTTCTGCGTCATCACCCTGCTAAACTCTTCACAAGACTTTTGATTAGTAGAACCAAATATTATGTCATCGACATAAATTTGGCACACAAAAAGATCACCATCGCAAGTCTTAGTAAAAAGAGTTGGATCGGCTTTCCCGACCTTGAAAGCATTAGCAATTAAAAAGTCTCTAAGGCATTCATACCATGCTCTTGGGGCTTGCTTAAGTCCATAGAGCGCCTTAGAGAGCTTACACACGTGGTCGGGGTACCGTTCATCCTCAAAGCCAGGGGGTTGCTCCACGTACACCTCCTCCTTGATCGGCCCGTTGAGGAAAGCGCTCTTCACATCCATTTGGTACAACCTGAAGGAATGGTGAGCGGCATATGCTAGCAAGATACGAATTGATTCTAGCCTAGCCACGGGAGCAAAAGTCTCCTCAAAGTCCAAACCTGCGACTTGGGCATAACCTTTTGCCACAAGCCAAGCCTTGTTCCTTGTCACCACCCCGTGCTCGTCCTGTTTGTTGCGGAACACCCACTTGGTTCCCACAACTTGGGGCGAGGCACCAGTGTCCAAACTTCATTGCGCTTGAAATTGTTGAGTTCCTCCTGCATGGCCAACACCCAGTCCGGATCTAGCAAGGCCTCTTCTACCCTGAAAGGCTCAATAGAAGAGACAAAAGAGTAATGCTCACAAAAATTAACTAATCTTGAACGAGTAGTTACTCCCTTGCTAATATCACCCAAAATTTGGTCGACGGGATGATCTCTTTGGATCGTCGCTCGAACTTGGGTTGGAGGTGCCTGAGGTGCTTCTTCCTCTTCAATTTGAACATCCTGTGCTCCCCCTTGATCATGCGCCTCCACTTGAGGTACCTATTCGTCATCCTGGGTTGGGGGATGCACCATAGTTGAGGAAGACAGTTGATCTTGCTCCAAATGTTCCTGAGGCCGTACATCTCTAATCGCCATGGTGCGTATCGCGGCCGTTGGAACGTCTTCTTCATCTACATCATCAAGATCAACAACTTGCTCTCTTGGAGAGCCATTAGTCTCATCAAATACAACGTCGCTAGAGACTTCAACCAAACCCGATGATTTGTTGAAGACCCTATACGCCTTTGTATTTGAATCATAGCCTAATAAAAACCCTTCTACGGCTTTGGGAGCAAATTTGGAATTCCTACCCTTCTTCACTAGAATGTAGCATTTACTCCCAAATACACGAAAGTACGATACATTGGGTTTGTTACCAGTCAGCAGCTCATATGAAGTCTTCTTGAGGAGGCGGTGAAGATAGACCCTGTTGATGGCGTGGCAAGCCGTGTTCACGGCTTCCGACCAAAAGCACTCCGGGGTCTTGAACTCTCCAAGCATAGTCCTCGCCATATCTATGAGCGTCCTGTTCTTCCTCTCTACCACACCATTTTGCTGAGGTGTGTAGGGAGCGGAGAACTCGTGCTTGATCCCCTCCTCCTCAAGGAACTCCTCCACTTGAAGATTCTTGAATTCGGACCCGTTGTCGCTCCTTATTTTCTTCACCTTGAGCTCAAACTCATTTTGAGCTCTCCTTAGGAAGCGCTTGAGGGTCCCTTGGGTTTCAGACTTATCCTGCAAAAAGAACACCCAAGTGAAGCGGGAAAAGTCATCAACAATAACTAAACCATACTTACTTCCTCCTATGCTCAGATAGGTGACGGGTCCGAAGAGGTCCATATGCAGCAGCTCCAGAGGTCTTGACATGGTCATCACATTCTTGCTGTGATGTGCTCCTCCCACTTGTTTACTTGCTTGATAAGCTGCACAAGGTCTATCTTTTTCGAAATGAACATTGGTTAGACTTATCACGTGTTCTCCCTTTAGAAGCTTGTGGAGGTTCTTCATCCCCACATGTGCTAAGCGGCGATGCCACAACCAGCCCATGCAAGTCTTAGCCATTAAGCATGCATCTAGACCGGCCTCTTCTTTTGCAAAATCAACTAAGTAAAGTTTGCCGTCTAGTACACCCTTAAAAGCTAGTGAACCATCACATCTTCTAAAGACAGACACATCTACATTTGTAAATAGACAGTTATATCCCATATTGCATAGTTGACTAACAGATAGCAAATTATATCCAAGAGACTACTAAAAACACATTAGAGATAGAGTGCTCATTTGAGATTGCAATTTTACCTAACCCTTTTACCTTGCCTTGATTCCCATCACCGAATATTATTGAATCTTGGGAATCCTTATTCTTGACGTAGGAGGTGAACATCTTCTTCTCCCCCGTCATATGGTTTGTGCATCCATTGTCGATAATCCAGCTTGAACCCCCGGATGCATAAACCTGCAAGGCAAATTTAGGCTTGGGTCTTAGGTACCCAACTCATGTTGGGTCCTACAAGGTTAGCACAAATATCCTTAGGGACCCAAATGCAAGTTTTGTCTCCCTTGCATCTTGCCCCTAATTTTCTAGCAACTATCTTCCTATCCTTTCTACAAATAGCAAAAGAAGCATTTAAAGCATGATATATTGTAGAAGGTTCATTTACTTTCCTAGGAACATTAGCAACATTTCTCCTAGGCATATTATGAACAACATTTCTCCTACCAACATTTCTATCATGCACATAAGAAGAACTAGAAGCAAACATGGCATGAGAATCAAAGGCATTATATGCATTACAACTCCTATAAGCATTTCTAGATTGTCTCCTATCATGGTACATAAAGGCATGGTTCTTTTGCACACTACTAGCCATAGGGGCCTTCCCTTTCTCCTTGGCGAAGATGGGAGCCTTATGGCTTGTCAAGTTCTTGGCTTCCCTCTTGTAGCCAAGTCCATCCTTAATTGAGGGGTGTCTACCAGTCGTGTAGGCATCCCTTGCAAATTTTAGCTTGTCAAATTCATTCTTGCTAGTCTTAAGTTGGGCATTAAGACTAGCTAATTCCTCATTTAATTTGGAAATTGAAACTAAATGATCACTACAAGCATCAATGTCAAAATCTTTACACCTATTACAAGTTTCAACAATTTCTACACAAGAATTAGATTTACTAGCTACTTCTAGTTTAGCATTTAAATCATCATTAAAACCTTTTAACGTAGCAATAGTTTCATGACAAGAAGATAATTCACTAGAGAGCATTTCATTCCTTTTAATTTCAAGAGCAAGAGATTTTTGTGCACTAACAAATTTATCATGCTCCTCATATAAAAGATCCTCTTGTTTTTCTAGTAATTTATTCTTGTCATTCAAAGCATCAATCAACTCATTAATCTTATCAATTTTAGATCTATCTAATCCCTTGAATAAGCATGAGTAATCTATCTCATCATCATCACTAGACTCATCCTCACTTGAAGAAGCATAAGTACTAGTATCATGAGTGCTTACTTTCTTCTCTCTTGCCATGAGGCAAGTGTGACGCTCGTTAGGGAAGAGGGTCGATTTGTTGAAGGCGGTGGCGGCGAGTCCCTCATTGTCAGAGTCGGAAGAGGAGCAATCCGAATCCCACTCCTTGCCTAGATGCGCCTCGCCTTTTGCCTTCTTATACTTCTTCTTCTTCTCCCTCTTGTTCCCTTGTTCCTGATCACTATCATTGTCGGGACAGTTAGCAATAAAATGACCAAGCTTACCGCATTTGAAGCATGAGCGCTTCCCCTTGGCTTTGGTCTTGCTTGGCTGTCCCTTGCGACCCTTAAGCACCGTCTTAAATCTTTTGATGATGAGGGCCATCTCTTCATCATTAAGTCCGGCCGCCTCAATCTGTGCCACCTTGCTAGGTAGCGCCTCCTTGCTTCTTGTTGCCTTGAGAGCAATGGGTTGCGGCTCGTTGATCGGACCATTCAAGGCGTCGTCCACGTACCTCGCCTCCTTGATCATCATTCGCCCGCTAACGAATTTTCCGAGGACTTCTTCGGGCGACATTTTGGTGTACCTGGGATTCTCACGAATATTATTCACCAAATGAGGATCAAGAATGGTAAAGGACCTTAGCATCAGTCGGACGACGTCATGGTCCGTCCATCGCGTGCTTCCGTAGCTCCTTATTTTGTTGATAAGGGTCTTGAGCCGGTTGTATGTTTGAGTTGGCTCCTCGCCCCTTATCATCGCGAACCTTCCAAGCTCGCCCTCCACCAACTCCATTTTGGTGAGCAAGGTGACGTCGTTCCCCTCATGAGAGATCTTGAGGGTGTCCCAGATCTGCTTGGCATTGTCCAAGCCGCTCACCTTGTGATACTCGTCCCTGCACAAAGAGGCTAGCAACACAGTAGTAGCTTGTGCATTTTTATGAATTTGTTCATTAATAAACACAGGGCTATCTGAGCTATCAAATTTCATTCCACTTTCCACAATCTCCCAAATAATTGGATGGAGGGAAAACAAGAGAGTACGCATTTTGTGGCTCCAAAATCCGTAGTCCTCTCCATCAAAGTAAGGGGGCTTGCCAAGTGGAATGGGGAGCAATTGAGCATTTGAGCTATGCGGAATGCGCGAATAATCGAAAGAAAAGTTTGAGTTAACCATCTTTCGTCTGTCGTAGTCGTCGTTGTCCTTTTGGGAGGAGGAAGATTCGTCGCTGTCGTAGTAGACAATTTCCTTGATGCGCCTTGTCTTCTTATTCCTCCCGTCTTTTCTTTTGTGGCCCGAGCCTGAGTCGGTGGGCCTGTCATCATTGGGCTCGTTGACGAAGGACTCCTTCTCCTTGTCGTTGATCACCATCCCCTTGCCCTTAGGATCCATCTCTTCGGGCGGTTAGTCTCTTTCTTGAAGAGAACTGCTCCGATACCAATTGTGAGCACCTAGAGGGGGGGTGAATAGGTGATCCTGTAAAACTTCAAAAACTTATAGCCACAAAAACTTGGTTAATTGTTAGCTCAATAATTGCCAAGTGGCTAAAGAGGAATCCTCAACAAAACACAATAACCAACAAGGATCAATCACAGAGATGGCACGGTGGTTATCCCGTGGTTCGGCCAAGACCAACGCTTGCCTACTCCATGTTGTGGCGTCCCAACGGACGAGGGTTGCAATCAACCCCTCTCAAGCGGTCCAAAGACCCACTTGAATACCACGGTGTTTTGCTTGCTTTATCTCAATCCCGTTTGCGAGGAATCTCCACAACTTGGAGCCTCTCGCCCTTACACTCGAAATTCACAAAGAACACGGAGCAAGGGAGGGATTAGCAACGCACACAAGACACACGAATCAGAATGTCAATACGCACACAAGTCGCAACAAGAGCTCGCAACACAACTCAATGAGTTCACAACTCCACTAGAGCTCTATATGCTATCACAATGAAACGAATGCGCGGAATTGATGTCTTGGTGCTTAAGAATGTTGTAGGAATGCTTGGTGTACTCCTCCATGCGCCAAGGGGTCCCTTTTATAGCCCCAAGGCAGCTAGGAGCCGTTGGGAGCAATCTTGGAAGGCTGATCTTGCCTTCTGTCGACTGGCGCACCGGACAGTCCGGTGCACACCGGACAGTCCGGTGCACACCGGACAGTCCGGTGCCCGATTTCCTTCCTTAAATAGCGAAGCCGACCATTGGCAGCCTGAGAGCCGTTGGCGCACCGGACAGTCCGGTGCCCCCTTCTAGCCGTTGGCTCGGCCACGTGTCCCGCGCAGATCGCGCGGCCGACCGTTGGCCCGACCGACCGTTGGCTCACCGGACAGTCCGGTGCACACCGGACAGTCCAATGAATTATAGCCGTACGTCGCCGGTGAATTCCCGAGAGCGGCCACTTCGCTCGAACCAGCCTGGCGCACCGGACACTGTCCGGTGCACCACCGGACAGTCTGGTGCTCCCAGACTCAGCAGATTCTTGGCTGCTCGAGCCAGGACATTTCCAATTGGATTTTTCCTGTTTCCAGCACTTAGACACAATACATTAGTCCATAAAACAATGTACTAAGTCTGAGAAACATACCTTTATCCTTGATTTGTACTTTGTCCACCTCTTTACACTTAGGCACTTGTGTTGGACACTAAATCACCAAAACACTTAGAAATGGCCCAAGGGCACATTTCCCTTTCACGCGACCTGAAGATGGAGGCCTACTGCGATGAGGTTCGGCGCCTGGAAGACAAGTTCTACGGGCTCGAGCTTAATCACATCGCTCGGCGCTACAACGAGACTGCGGACGAGCTAGCAAAAATAGCCTCGGGGCGAACAACGGTTCCCCCGGACGTCTTCTCCCGGGATCTGCATCAACCCTCCGTCAAGATCGACGACGCGCCCGAGCCTGAGGCGCCCTCGGTCTAGCTTGAGGTGCCCTCGGCACAGCCAGAGGCACCCTCAGCTCAGCCCGAGGCGGCCTCGGTTCGACCCGAGGTACCCTCGGCCTCCGAGGGTGAGGCACTGCGCATCGAGGAGGAGTGGAGCGGGGCCACGCCTGATCGAAATTGGCAGACCCCGTACCTGCAATATCTCCGCCAAGGAGAGCTACCCCTCGACCGAGCCGAGGCTCGGCGGGTAGCGCGACGCGCCAAGTCGTTTGTCTTGCTGGGCGATGAGGAGGAGCTCTACCGCCGCAGCCCCTCGGGCATCCTCCAGCGATGCATCTCCGTCGCCGAAGGTCAGGAACTCCTGCAAGAGATACACTCGGGGGCTTGCGGCCATCACGCAGCGCCTCGAGCCCTTGTCGGGAATGCTTTCCGGCAAGGCTTCTACTGGCCAACGGTGGTGGCTGACGCCACTAGAATTGTCCGCACCTGCGAAGGGTGTCAATTCTATGCGAAGCAAACCCACCTGCCCACTCAGGCTCTGCAGACGATACCCATCACCTGGCCCTTTGCTGTGTGGGGGCTGGACCTCGTCGGCCCCTTGCAGAAGGCGCCCGGGGGCTACACGCACCTGCTGGTCGCCATCAACAAATTCTCCAAGTGGGTCGAGGTCCGACCTCTGAACTGCATCAGGTCCGAGCAGGCGGTGACGTTCTTCACCAACATCATCCATCGCTTCGGGGTCCCGAACTCCATCATCACCGACAATGGTACCCAGTTCACCGGCAGAAAATTCTTGGACTTCTGCGAGGATCACCACATCCGGGTGGCCTGGGCCGCCGTGGCTCATCCCATGTCGAATGGGCAAGTAGAGCGTGCCAACGGCATGATTCTACAAGGGCTCGAGCCTCGGATCTACAACGACCTCAACAAGTTCGGCAAGCGATGGATGAAGGAACTCCCCTCGGTGGTCTGGAGCCTGAGGACAACGCCAAGCCGGGCCACGGGTTTCACGCCGTTCTTCCTGGTCTACGGGGCCGAGGCCGTCTTGCCCACTGACCTGGAGTACGGCTCCCCGAGGACGAGGGCCTACAGCGATCAAAGCAACCAAGCTAGCCGAGAAGACTCGCTAGACCAGCTGGAAGAGGCTCGGGACAAGGCCTTGCTACACTCGGCGCGGTACCAGCAGTCCCTGCGATGCTACCACGCCCGAGGGGTCCGGCCCCGAGACCTCCAGGTGGGCGACCTGTGCTTCGGCTGCGGCAAGACGCCCGAGGGAGGCACAAGCTCACGCCCCCCTGGGAGGGGCCATTCGTCATCGCCAAAGTTCTGAAGCCCGGAACGTACAAGCTGGCCAACAGTCAAGGCGAGGTCTACGGCAACGCCTGGAACATCCAACAGCTACGTCGCTTCTACCCTTAAGATGTTTTCAAGTTGTTCATATACCTCGCACCCGCGCAAAGTTTAGTCATCAAGGAAGGGTCGGCCTCGCCTCGGCAAAGCCCGACCCTCCCTCGGGGCTAAAAGGGGGGGAACCCCCTCTGCGTTGAAATTTTCCTCGAAGAAAAAAAAAAGAAAAAAGAGAGATCTCTTCTGCCAGAATATCTTTCGTGCTTTCTGACTACTTCGAAAAGTTGAAAGCTCTCTTGTGAGTTTTGGTGTTTGGATGACAACTCAATTAAAGGACTAACAAGTGTACTAAGTGTTGAACAGGTGCTTAAAGTAAAGCCTACAGGGTTCAACACAAGTGAACAAATGTGATGGTCCAAGAACTGGATTATGGATACATAATGGACATCACAAGTAAGTTGGACATTGCAAAAGTGATACTCGGGTCCGTAGCTCGGAGACAACTGATCAAGCCAAGGACGGAGGCAAGAAAAGCTTCGAGGTACCAAGTGCACGGGAGAAGGTCAAGGAGGCTGAGGAACCCAAAGCCAAGGGTGAAGAAGACGGCTTGCAAAGTCAAGGGTGATCGAGTTGAGAACAGCTACGGCACATCAAGGATCACTACATAAGGACGTGACTTACAACCAATGAGGTAACAGCTACAGTTATGTGGTGTAAGTCATAAGGCTCAAGACCAAGCTCTAAGAAGGAGATCAAGGTCACTAGAAGGAGAACAAGTGTCAAAACCAGAACTGGAAGCAGCCTAAAAGAGCTAAGTTCACCTTGATCTTTAGTTTGGGTTGTTCCTAGGTTTGGAGATGTTCTATGTGATCTTTGCAGGATGTTGGAGCCAAGAAATGTCAATCTAGATCAAGTCAAGCAGACTTGATGATTTATGAGTCCAACATCGAAACTCATGCATGTGAAATGCTATAGATGTAATAATTAAGAGAAGGTATGTTTCTAGACTTAGTACATTGGTTTCAGTGTACTAATATACTTGTCTAAGTGTTAGAAACAGAAAGAAGAAGAAAAGGAAAGAGGTGCTAAAGGCTTGGCTGTGTATAGCCAAGACTCTGCTCAGTCTGGGTGCATCGGACTGTCCGGTGGCTCACCGGACAGTGTCCGGTGGTGCACCGGACAGTGTCCGGTGCGCCAGGCTGGCTCGAGCGAAGTGGCCGCTCTCGGGAATTCACCGGCGACGTACGGCTATAATTCACCGGACTGTCCGGTGTGCACCGGACTGTCCGGTGAGCCAACGGTCGGCCGGGCCAACGGTGGGCCGCGCGATCTGCGCGGGACACGTGGCCGAGCCAACGGCTAGATGGAGGCATCGGACTGTCCGGTGTGCACCGGACATGTCCGGTGCGCCAACGGCTCCAAGACTGCCAACGGTCGGCTTCGCCATAGAAGGAAAGAAATCGGGCACCGGACAGTGTCCGGTGTGCACCGGACTGTCCGGTGCGCTACCCGACAGAAGGCAAGATTTGCCTTCCTGGATTGCTTCCAATGGCTCCTAGGCCCCTTGTGCCTATAAAAGGGACCCCTAGGCGCCTCAAGCAATGTAGTAGTGCAGCCAACAAGTGTAGACTTCACTGGAATCAATTCTCGCTCTCCCTCTTGTGTGTAACTCCATAGTTTGTGTAGAAGGCACAGCTATAAGCCTTTAGAGAGAGGAGTAGTGCTGCTAAGAGCTAGAGCAAGGTCTTGAGCGTATCGTTACTCTGCCGGGGTGCTGCCAAGAAGTTTGTAAGCAGCCACGGTTCTGTTGTAACCCCACTCAATAGTGAAAGGCTCTATCTGTCATACTGACAGATCTGAGCAAACGGAGGAAGGAGTTGAAATAGACTCCAAGCCCAGGTGTGGCTAACTCCAACGAGGACTAGGCAAGCATTTCAGGCTTGGCCGAACCTCGGGATAAATCCTTGCGTCTGTGTGCTCTGTTCTGTATTGTATCCTGACTCTCTGTCTTACTCGCCTTTATATCTGCACTTCAATACTTATCTGTGGTATAAGCTTGATTTGAAGTGCAGGACATTTTGAGACAGGATCTTCCATTCCGCTGCAACCTACTCGAAGAGTCTTCTCACTCCACTGCGTACTAAGTCTTCGAGTAGAGTAAGAATTTAAGTTTTAAAGTAATAAGTTTTATTCGCCTATTCACCCCCCCCCCTCTAGGCGACATCCAGATCCTGTTCCCGGGTCAAAGGGAACTTTCAATTGGTATCAGAGCTAGGCCTCTCCAGTGTGGGCTTAGCCGTCCGGAGATAACGATGTCGTCACAAGAGGTAACTGTAGAAATTCTTTTAGGCGATGGCTCTAATTACAAATCTTGGTCTGTCTCTATTTATAATGCTTTCATGAGTGTTAATTCTGATTTGAGACAGATCTTTAGTAGAAGTATTTTTCCATCTGATATTAGTAAAAATCCCTCTAATGATGAACTAAGATGTTTATCTCTCAATCACCGTGCTTGCAACATCTTAGTTGAGTCTCTTTCTAGAAGTGCCTATTTTGCCATCATGAGTAGTGATAATGATTTGTTTGTTGATGCTCATGATTTATGGAATAGAATTAAAGTAAAATATTTTGTGGCAAATTGTACTACTTCTACTCCCTATATTGCTTGTGATGCTAACCATTCAAAGGGAGAAGATCAAGAACGATGTACACCCAACGATAAATCTACCTCGTCGACAGGTTTGATCTCGACTAATAATAAGTGTTTTATTGCTAACAATGACGGTGGAGACAAAAGCCATGATGAGGAGGAATATGAGGATGATAACGAGGATGAATCTTCATCATCACAAGGTACATTTTCCTATATTGCTTCCACTAACATTAATGACAGGGAAAATGAGATCGATGGTGTGGAAGAAGAGGAGATTCGCCGTTTCTATAACCATCTCAACAAAGCGGACAAAACTATCTTGGTTAAGTTGTTGAGAAGGAACAAGGAACAAGGCGAGACGCTTCTCAGGCTAGAGGAGACTCTCATCAAAACAAACAACAGCCTGGAGAAGATGACCAAAGAACATGAGGAGCTAAGGTGCTCTCATGATGTCTTGGTCCAACGGTATGATTCAATGTTAATTGAGCAAAGTAATAATTATGACGCTCTATCTAATGTTGCTCAACTTAAAACTGAAAATTCTATGCTTAGAAGTCAAGTAGAAACAATGAATTTAGAAAAGCTTGCTCTTAGTGAAAAGTATGATATGTTGTCATACTCTCATAGTAAACTAGTTGATGATCATATCATGCTCGATATTGCTCATGAGGTAGTAATTACTAGTTTAAACTCATATGAACCTCATTCTTGCACTAGTAATCAATTGGTCAAAATATTATCATGTGCTGACCTCCACCGCCCCAAGAAAGGCCAATCTTTGTTTGAGAAACAAGTTGCAGGATCAAAAAGAAAATTGCGTGGGAACAAGAAGCAAAGACAGCTAAGGAGAAGACACATTGCTCAACTCTCTCAAGATATCCACGGGCGCGTGGTGAAGAAGCTTGAGAAAGGAAAAACTGCAGCAAGTGTTAAGCTCAACAAGAAGAATGTTCCCAAAGCTATAAATGAAGAAATCAACATGAAAAAGGAAAAAGGTAAAGATTCAATTAATCATGTTGTTTGCACTGACCTTCTCTCCATGTCATTCAAGTACAAAAAGGGAAAAGGAAAAAGGAGGTGTTTCAAGTACAAGAAGTTAGGCCACCTCATCGCGTCTTGTCCGTACAAAGACAAGAATGAAGGGACAAGGAGTTGTTTTGGATGCAACAAAAAGGACCACACGATCACTTCATATCCGGTCATGAAGAATCAAGGATGTGCATCCTCCAAGGTGACCCTCACCAAGGAAAATGACACACAGCAAGCATCGTGTCAAGTTGAGCGACGCTTCTGCTACAAGTGTGGTGAGCAGGGTCATCTATCCAAGGTATGTTATAAAGGTAAGATTTCTAAGCAAGTGAATTTGTCTCAATCTTATTCGGGTAGGAGACCCAAATCATACACTTGTGCTAGATCTATAACAAGATCACCTAGAACTAGCACAAAGGCAATTTGGGTACCAAAGGCACATTTAGATGATCATTATGGACCCATCCCGAGATGGGTACCAAACTGTGCTAACTAGACCATGCAGGTGCCTTGAGATGGACTGGAGACCATGGGAGAGCTTAAGACGGTTATCTAAAACTCTATGCTTAAGCTGTTAATTGTTTTGGTGTTTATTGACCCAAAGTTGAATTATTGTGAAACACTAATCCCATGTTCATCTCAAGTGAAATAAGGTGTATAGGTCCTGAATCATTATTGGTGAATCAAGTAAAGGACCTTGATGAGAATCTACAACCTGCTCTCCAAAGGACGGTACCCATGTATTTTAAGTACATAATTGCAATTTAGTATTGCTCTTAAGTTGGCTTGATGTGCTACCTGTCCTTAGAGTAGTTATGCTTTATGAAAGCCTGTGTTAAATGGATCATAATGATGGTTGCTTAATCATGGCTGGTGCTCTATAGGATATATCTTTTGAATCATTCATTGGTAGCTCTTTCATTTGTTATATCCACAACGATTAACTCTCTTGGTGTATATGGATAAACCTGTAACTTTTTGTAAGTAATGCTATGTGCAAATATGACATTTTGTTTAGTCCATGTTCACATGATTACCCTAGTTTGGTACTGTGTGAATTTCAAATCCATGTTGTGCCCTTTTGAGCTATGAGGTGCGTAAGCAAAAGGAGCCCTGAATTGGTGATAACAAGGGCTCTCATAAAGGCAAAGGTATGGAAAATGGAGCTATGCAATTTCATTAAATATTCTTGAAATTCCATTCATTGTGATCATAGCTATGTTCTTGTCTTTCAATTGGTAATATCTTGGCTTAGGTAATTTATGCCTTTAAAATGTTGTTTCTTTTGTGCACCTAAGAAACCTTCTTAATTATGACATGCTTAGATATTTCGCTTTATATACATGATTGTGTTGATCTTCAATTGGTATATGCAATGATAGTTAAGTATGAAGCATGTACAAGTTGCGTAAATGTTAGACTTCCTGTGAGTATTCAATTGGCTTAGGTGCCACTGAGGCGTGCATTGTTGTATTTAGTCAACCTTTCATTTAGCCTTCAATTGGTGTTAAGTGGTTTTTCATTTGATATGCAAATTGGCATCTTTGGGTGATGAAAGTGGTAGAGTATGCCTTGACCAAGGTATGTTGTGATCCCCTCTAGTTCTAAGGAAGCTAGAATGTGCAAAGTGCAAGTCATTCAAATACTTGATGCACAACTTGAGGGGGAGCACACATAACTTGTGTCTTTTGAGACTAACTGTTTCTTGAGCAATCTTGTATAGTCTCTAGGTGGAAAAGAGAAGATAAGCAAGAAATGGAGCAATCAGGACTTGGGTACCTCTGTAAGTCAAGAAATTGGTATCTCAAGTCGTGAGTAAGTGCATATTTTTAGATTGCTCATGCTCTATAATATCTGGTGATAATAGATGCTTATTCTTAAATATCATGGAGCTATGATAATAAATGAACTTTTGCAATTGGTATCTTTCAATTAGTAGCCGTGATAGTCTACTTCAATTGACATCTTTTGATAATCATTAGAATGGAAGGTTCTTCTTGTGCCCAATACTATAACTTGTTCTAAGTTTGGTGTCTTAGCAACAAGAAAAAGTTAGGATAAAGAATCAGGCACAAGTGTGGAGAAGCTCTCGAGAGATTAAATACTTTCAAGATGGGAAGTACACTACAACATGGTAAAGGTACAAAAGGAAGTATTAATCTTTTTGCATATATGTGATAGTGCATATGTTCAATAAGTAAGGAGGAGTTTTAATAGTCGCTTTTCCTCTTTGACACCCTGCTGTCCCTTGACATCATCCTATGTTCTTGCTTGAGTATGGTTTTTGGTGTTTGATGTCAAAGGGGGAGAATTTGTGTATTAAAGCTTATCTCAACCTGAGAGGAAAGCTTATCCTAAGGGGTGATGTGTTAGTTTAAGCTTTGCTAGTGTGTTATTCATATGCTTCCTGCAGTATTATATGTGTTGCATCATATGGACTAGTGCTTCCGTTGCTATGAATTAATTGGCATCTATTGTGTTCATTCTGAAATAGACAATCATGTGGATAATGATGCATGTGGTTAATGGTGCTTTAAGATTGCTTTAAATTGGTATCTTAGTTTAAATTAGTATCTTAATGGTGAATAGTGGTAGGTTGATATTCCTGTGATATATCCACTAATTTGAATGGTGTTTAACTCTGATTATGTGCATTTGTATGTTATAGCATCATGGTTTGATTCTTGACACAATGCATCCTAAAAAGTGCTAAGGTGTAGAAATGCTTCGAATTGCCTAAGTATGTGCAAATTGGCATCGGAGGCCAAAATTATGTTTTTGGAGTAAGCACATATTTAGGGGGAGCATTCTATAAACTTAGAATTCAAAACTTGTGTTTCAAATCTTATTCTTATGTAAGCTTTAATTGTGTTGCCATCAATCACCAAAAAGGGGGAGATTGAAAGCTCTCTTGTGAGTTTTGGTGTTTGGATGACAACTCAATTAAAGGACTAACAAGTGTACTAAGTGTTGAACAGGTGCTTAAAGTAAAGCCTACAGGGTTCAACACAAGTGAACAAATGTGATGGTCCAAGAACTGGATTATGGATACATAATGGACATCACAAGTAAGTTGGACATTGCAAAAGTGATACTCGGGTGCGTAGCTCGGAGACAACTGATCAAGCCAAGGACGGAGGCAAGAAAAGCTTCGAGGTACCTCGTCCACGGGAGAAGGTCAAGGAGGCTGAGGAACCCAAAGCCAAGGGTGAAGAAGACTGCTTGCAAAGTCAAGGGTGATCGAGTTGAGAACAGCTACGGCACATCAAGGATCACTACATAAGGACGTGACTTACAACCAATGAGGTAACAGCTACAGTTATGTGGTGTAAGTCATAAGGCTCAAGACCAAGCTCTAAGAAGGAGATCAAGGTCACTAGAAGGAGAACAAGTGTCAAAACCAATACTGGAAGCAGCCTAAAAGAGCTAAGTTCACCTTGATCTTTAGTTTGGGTTGTTCCTAGGTTTGGAGATGTTCTATGTGATCTTTGCAGGATGTTGGAGCCAAGAAATGTCAATCTAGATCAAGTCAAGCAGACTTGATGATTTATGAGTCCAACATCGAAACTCATGCATGTGAAATGCTATAGATGTAATAATTAAGAGAAGGTATGTTTCTAGACTTAGTACATTGGTTTCAGTGTACTAATATACTTGTCTAAGTGTTAGAAACAGAAAGAAGAAGAAAAGGAAAGAGGTGCTAAAGGCTTGGCTGTGTACAGCTAAGACTCTGCTCAGTCTGGGTGCACCGGACTGTCCGGTGGCTCACCGGACAGTGTCCGGTGGTGCACCGGACAGTGTCCGGTGCGCCAGGCTGGCTCGAGCGAAGTGGTCGCTCTCGGGAATTCACCGGCGACGTACGACTATAATTCACCGGACTGTCCGGTGTGCACCGGACTGTCCGGTGAGCCAACGGTCGGCCGGGCCAACGGTCGGCCGTGCGATCTGCGTGGGACACGTGGCCGAGCCAACGGCTAGATGGAGGCACCGGACTGTCCGGTGTGCACCAGACATGTCCGGTGCGCCAACGGTCGGCTTCGCCATAGAAGGAAAGAAATCGGGCACCGGACAGTGTCCGGTGTGCACCGGACTGTCCGGTGCGCTACCCGACAGAAGGCAAGATTTGCCTTCTTGGATTGCTTCCAACGGCTCCTAGGCCCCTTGTGCCTATAAAAGGGACCCCTAGGCGCCTCAAGCAATGTAGTAGTGCAGCCAACAAGTGTAGACTTCACTGGAATCAATTCTCGCTCTCCCTCTTGTGTGTAACTCTATAGTTTGTGTAGAAGGCACAGCTATAAGCCTTTAGAGAGAGGAGTAGTGCTGCTAAGAGCTAGAGCAAGGTCTTGAGCGTATCGTTACTCTGCCGGGGTGCTGCCAAGAAGTTTGTAAGCAGCCGCGGTTCTGTTGTAACCCCACTCAATATTGAAAGGCTCTATCTGTCATACTGACAGATCTGAGCAAACGGAGGAAGGAGTTGAAATAGACTCCAAGCCCAGGTGTGGCTAACTCCAACGAGGACTAGGCAAGCATTTCAGGCTTGGCCGAACCTCGGGATAAATCCTTGCGTCTGTGTGCTCTGTTCTGTATTGTATCCTGACTCTCTGTCTTACTCGTCTTTATATCTGCACTTCAATACTTATCTGTGGTATAAGCTTGATTTGAAGTGCAGGACATTTTGAGACAGGATCTTCCATTCCGCTGCAACCTACTCGAAGAGTCTTCTCACTCCACTACGTACTAAGTCTTCGAGTAGAGTAAGAATTTAAGTTTTAAAGTAATAAGTTTTATTCGCCTATTCACCCCCCCTCTAGGCGACATCCAGATCCTGTTCCCGGGTCAAAGGGAACTTTCAAAAGTGGATCCTGAAAACGACGGAGTACACGTAAGCAGCCAAGGTTGACCGAGCCGAGGGACTCCTACGCCTCCGGGATACGGATACCTCACTCATCACCTTCTGTGATAAGTAACTCGCGTTCGGATAAAGTGATTCCGCGGACCGAACAAGTCTTCACGTTCGGAAGCTCTTCTGCCGAAGCGATCCTTCGAGCCTTCTTGACTGAGTCGGTGACAGGGCCTCGTGGACGGGTGAAAGTGCGCGTAAGCGGCAAGGCCGACCGAGCCGAGGGACTCCCATGCCTCCGGGATACGGATACCTCACTCATCACCTTCCGCGAGAAGCAACTCTCGCTCGCACAAACATCCCTATTACCGACAAAAAAGTCCAGATACTCGGAACAAGAGGAAAGGAGACGCAGCTTTACAACACAGCGAGGGTGTGCATATTCTGGCCTCAGCGGCCGCAGAAGGCACACGCTACAAGACACTCTGATCCTGCAGGCTCGGGTCTTGACGCTGGAAGGGGGCAGTCACACCCTCGGCATCGGCGACACCTTCAGCAAGGTCCGACCTAGCCTCGGACGGCGACGCGGTCCAAGGATCCCCACTCTGGAGGACGACGTCATCGTCACGCCCGGACAATCGCTGCCAGGGACTTCTCCGGGAATCCGGCCCGAGCAGGCGGCTCGGCCGGTTACCCCTGGGGCCTCGGCCAACCGTCTTCCAAGGGCGCCAGCCCGACCCGAGGCCTCGGCTGACCGACTCCGGTGTCGGTCCCGCTAACGGACAACCCGACTAGGCTCCGGCCAACCAGGTTTCATTTTCGAGCCAACTCCGCCTCTGTTCATGCTGATATCGCTACCCCTGGCCTCGGCTCGTCGAAGAGCGGCCAAGGGGTCCCTTTAACTGAGCTAGAGGAGCCTCAGACAACAAGGCCGACCGAGCCGAGGGACTCCTACACCTCCGGGATACGGATACCTCACTCGTCACCTTGACACGGGGCGACTCATGCTTGGTGAAGCGGTCCAGACAACCAACAGGCGAGTCTTAGTGCTCGAAAATGAGGAAAAAAAACACGGCTCCGTGCCAAAATTACATACATGTTCAGGCCTCGACAGCCGCAATGAACAGAAAAACCCTGGCATTCGAAGTGCCATTACAAACGGAACTCCGGTTCCCCCTCCGCAGGTACGAACAACCCCACTCGATGGGGGTGGGCCTACGGAGCAACGGAAGACCGACGAACGGCGCGCCGTCACCCGCTCCAGCAGCGGCGACGACGACGACTTCTGCTCCAGGGGGCCGAGCAGCGGCAGCACTGACCTCAGGGCGGATGCTGCTGCCAGGAGGCCCCCGCCCATGCCCAAACTCGTGAGGCAAGGACGGGCAGAAGGCCGTAGAGTTGGAGGTCGGTCCGTGGCCGGCCTTGGCTATCTCGCCGGCGGGAGAACCTCTTCCAGCTGCCGTGGCAGACGCCGGCGCCGCGAGCGGCTCCGAAGCCACTCGCGTCCCAGAGCCAGGCACGGTGCAGCTGCCAGCGCCACGGACGACGACCGCCCTTCCCTCCAGTCACTGAGTGAAGGAGCGGGCCGCCGCCCACACGGGGGCCGACCCCAACTCGGCACACTCCCCTCCCCAGCCCTGGTGATGAAAATCCTTGAGGCTGAGGGAGGGGCAGAGGCCGCAGCCCGGCTCGCTTTCCCCCACCATCAAGCCGGAGGTCACCATCTTGGGTGACCGCCGGTGGAGGGGTGCAGCCGGGCTGCATGATGAAAATCCTTGAAGCCGAACGATGGCTGAAAGGTACCAACTCCTACGGAGTTGCGTTCCTCCAACGATGAGGCGAAAAGACGGCGGGTATCCCCCATCCGGGGGCTTGGAAGGTGGAAAGACGCAATGCATAAGGGAGCGAGAGGACATGGTCGCCTTCTGAAGGGGGTCACCCTCCTTTTAAAGGCAACTCTCCCTACTTGCGCCCCCAACCGTCACGGGCTGAGTCTTCTCCAACACGCTCCAAGGCCCTCCCCTGCGGCGCGGGGGCTGGGTCCCGCATGCCATGCAAACCGGCTCAGAGCAGGAGAAGCCAAACCGCCGCGCGTGGTGCACACAACCGCCCAGCGGTTACAAGTGACCCTCCACTTTTGCCCGGACCAACGGGCGAAAGAGGCAGACAGCCATGCAGGCGGCATGCAACTGCGCCAAGTGGACGCGCTTCTCCAACTCCCGACACGCCGGCATGGAGGCCCAGGCCTACGCGTCACACAACCGGCGCGCCGGATGTTGCATGCAAGCAGCTGCATCGCCACTTGCGCCACCACCGTGCCTCCTCGATTGTGGAACCAATACCGCAACTCGAGGCGACCAGGCGCACGACCCAGCAGTGCCAGCCTGACGCGGCGGTCAATGCGGCCAAAAGTGGGCCGGCAGTAATGACGGTGGCAGGCGGGCGGGAGCAGCGGTCACGTCATCAGCCAAGCTCACGTCCCATCCGGGGGCAGCAAGAGAACCCCCTCTCACGGCGTGAAGACAACGCGCCCGTGATCCGTTCCTCGAACGGCTCGCGCACGCGCAACGGCCGCCCCGCCAACCGCTCGCCCCGTCGTATTAACTCCGCGGCAGGACAGGCGGCGCTTCCAGCTGAAAGGGAAATGTGCCCTTGGGCCATTTCTAAGTATTTTGGTGATTGAGTGCCAACACAAGTGCTTAAATGTGAATTTATGTCCATAGACGAACAAAGTGCAAATCATGAAGTAAAGGTATTGTTGGGGGCCTTCGTCCTCCGAAGGTCCTCAAAAACATGATTTGACAATGTTTTCCAAGTGGATTATGTGAACAGGTATCTTCGGACTCAGAATTATGAACATGAAGTACGGTCAGGACGAAGCCTGAACCAGACAAAGGGGGATTAAAATGGAGGACGGGCTGATTACCAAGTTCCACGAAGGATGGTGCACAGCCGAAGCTGTGCGCAGGGAAGCTTCGGCGCGATGGCAGAGAAAGGGAACCGACTTAAAGACGAAAAGACTACTTGGGCCTTGACAGATTTCCATAAGTCATTGGCAAATGTAATGGTCATGAATGTAATTTTACGTGGGCTGCGTCCCGCGTCTATAAATAGATGAACAGTACTCCCGTACTGTTCACGCTGACTTGGCATTTGCTTTTGCGTCACGCTTGTACTTTTTACCTTCTCTCAAGACCGAAGGTACATTTGTAATTTGGAATCATTTCTATTTTCCCATGTTAATAAAATAGAAATAATTTTATGATAATGTTTATATTATATTTCATGCCTTATATAAATCCTTCGTCATTGCTTGTTATATTTACGAAGGTATGTCTCTTATGATCTTCGTCCGAAACTCATTATTTTCCGAAGGGAAATAATGTTCCGAAGGACGAAGGACTTTAACACTTAACACTTTTATGTTGCCTTGTTCTTAACTCTTAGCATTTGAGAACAAGTCCCCAACATTGGCGCCCACCTCCGGTGAACTCACTTCCACTTCGAGTTTTTTGAACACCTTCGGAAGCTATAGACCTTCGCTATGGCACCGAAGAAAGCTTCAGCGGCTGGGGCTGCAGCACTGCAACCGCTGGACCCCAACCAGGAGACCGTCTCTCTTCGGGAGGCCCGAAGCCAGAAGAGGAAGGCCGTCAGCCCGACGCTTCAGGAGGATGAACTAGACCAAGAAATCAGGGATATGGAGATGCTTCATCAACAGGTACAGAGGAAAAAAGAGAAGATGGCCAGGCTAGCTGAGCTGCAAAGGTAGATAGACGAAGCTTCTGAAGAAGTCCGTCATCTTACCCATGATGAGCAAGACCGAAGGCCTCAACAAAAAGACCTTCGTCAGGAGGGCTTCTTCAACGAAGATGACTGGTATGAAAATTTCCATCATGGAAATTTTGTTTTCGATGATGCTTCTCCTCTGTCTGCTGAGCTGCAGGCTACACCTTGGCCTCCGTCCTATAAGCCACCCCAGCTTCCCATGTTTGATGGCCACTCAGACCCGAAGCAGTTCTTGATGAGCTACGAAGCAACAGTGTCTTCGTATGGGGGCAATGCTGCAGTCATGGCAAAGTCTTTCGTTATGGCCGTCAGGAGTGTTGCTCAGACCTGGTATTCCTCCCTTCGACCAGGAACGATCACCTCATGGCAGAAGTTGAAGGATATGTTGTTAACCAGCTTTCAAGGATTTCAGACGAAGCCGGTCACTGCTCAAGCCTTGTTCCAGTGCACTCAGGATCATGAAGAATACCTTCAGGCGTATGTCAGAAGGTTCTTGCGTTTGAGGGCGCAGGCACCAACGGTGCCCAACGAAATTGTCATCGAAGCCATGATCAAGGGGCTTCGTCCTGGACCTGCAGCCCAATACTTTGCTAGGAAGCCTCCTCAGACTCTGGAGAAGCTGCTCCAAAAGATGGACGAGTACATTCGTGCCGATAATGACTTTCGCCAAAGAAGGGAGGAGGCCTTCAGATTTTCTGAGATAACCAGGGGCTTCGGAGGAAGATTCTATCCGAAGCATGTCAGGTCCATCCACAACTCCACTCAAAATGATGATAAGGGGAGTCAGCAGAACAGGCCGCAGTGCTCCTCACAGGCTTCGGGGCAACAGCAAACTTTCTTTCGGCCACCAGCTCCAAGAGGCAGAGGCGCCAGGGGCTTCGGCGGGAGATTTGGAGATCAACCAAGGAGGATATTTTGCTTATTCTGTGGTGAAAACAAGGGTCATACCACCAGGATGTGCCATGTCACCATCCAGAAACAAAAGGAGCTAGCAGAAGCTGCAGCGCAACAGGGCCAGCCGAAGCAGGTCATGCATACTGCTTCGTACCATCAGCCTTACATCCCGGAATACGTGGGCAACCACCCTGCAGTTTCCGTAGCTTCGGCGAGTCAACCTCAAGCTTCATGGCAACAGCCCCCGCCTCCACCTCCGATGCAACAAGGCCAACAGCCAGAAGGGAGCCAATATGTTCCACACCAAAGGGATCTCAGAGAGCAATCTGAAGCTCGCACAGTCAACAGTACTGTGCCAGAGTCGAAGCACATTTATTGATAGATATCCTACTTTGATAACAGTCTTTTCCGTTTAAGTTCTATTTTCTGTGTAATAAAGAACATTTCAGTTTTCATATGATAGTTTCGTGCTTGGTTATGAGGAAAATCTATCTTCTCCACAGGCTTAAGTTGCTGAATCTTAAAAATTTGCGGTAACAAGGAGGACCTTCGAATTATTAAAAATCCTTCGAAGCAACAAAAAGTCGTTCTAAGGAACGCAGAGTAAGTTGCCGAAGTTACAAAAAGCCGTTCCAAAGGGAGCGCAGTGTAAGTTTTTTGCTCCAAAGACGTTCCTAAGGGAATGCAGAGCATACAGCGAAAAGTCAACGCTGATACCGCCTAAGTAAAAGGCGAAGAAGCTCCAAAGACGTTCCTAAGGGAATGCAGAGCTTATACCGCCTAAGTAAAAGGCGAAGAAGCTCCAAAGACGTTCCTAAGGGAATGCAGAGCTTATACCGTCTAAGTAAAAGACGAAGAAGCTCCAAAGACGTTCCTAAGGGAATGCAGAGCTTACAAATATATTTTGTGTGTATCTTCGGAACAAATGTCATTTGCATAACATAACATCATCACATCATTTTGCATAGCATAAGCATCATACATCATGTTGCATATGGCAAAAGAAGGGGACACAGTATCAACCTTCGAAAGGACGCTTTGAGAAAGCGAAAATTGTGTAAAGTCACGAGGGAATACAATGTTAATCTTCGGAATACAGCTTTGGAGAATGTTTTTACGAAGCATGGATGAGTTTCATCAGAGTAATATCGAAATTGTACAGCTTCGAATAATGTTTTCACGAAGCATGGACGCGATTCATCAGAATAGTGTTAACGGAGAATGTCTTCTTCACGAAGCATGAAAAGAAGGGAAGGTGTTTTTTCGCCGAAGGCTCAAAAATGGTATGTATGTATAATTTCATGCATCGTAAAGAATTGAATAATGAAAAGAGACTTGTATGTTACATTCAAATGTACAAAATATTACATAGATCACACTTCAAATGTTTTTTCTAATAACACCTAGTCTTCTCTTAATACTACTTCGGCAGCCTCATTTAGAAGTTGTTCAACAACTTTGTCCATGATAGCTTCGGCCATTTGTTTAATCTCGTCATCCCCTTTTGTGTGAAGGCCACCAGACGATCCAGCAGGTTCTGAGGGAAGAAAATATTTCTGCATTACTATTACAAACCACGAACAAAGTTTGAAATAAAAATTACAACACAATAAGAACGGCTAATTAATACCTATTTGCCCTTCGGCAACTTCTGTCGCTTTCCTAGCATCATGGATGCCTTTTTCACTCCTTTGAATGATCTCTTGCGCCATTTCTCGGCCGCCGTTGTTCCAGACATCAGTAAAGAATTTGCCGCCAACCATGCTTGCTTCGGCCGAGGGGTCTTTGATGTCTTCGGAGGATAAGGCAGCTTCGGACTGAGCTAAAGATTTTACATGCCTGCAACCTTTCTTCTCCAAGACAGAAGCAACTCCCCTGGCGCCCGAAAAAGCGCAAATATCACCGCGGCTACTCAGGATTTCCTCGAAGGCCTCTGCTTCGTGGCTGATCCATTCTATTGGACCTTCGGGATTGCCTCTTGAAAAATTCTCCTCACTGGAAAATGCGCCCACGCTGGCGAAGCTGGTTTTAATTTTCTTTACGCATTCCATGGATTTTTCGTAGCATTTTTTCTTAGAAGACCGAAGCTCTTCCACGGTTGCTTCCAAATGATCAGCCCATTGGTCGCTGCATTCCCGTCTTGTCTCTTCAAGTATGCGTTCTTCTTTCGCCCGGGCCAATTGCTTCTGAAGAACTTTAATTTCGCGTTTCTGAGCTTCGGTCTGAATCTTTGCAGCAGCTTCGTCCTTTTTTATCTTGTCTACTAATGTAACCAGAATTTTATATTTTTCTACAGCTTCGTTTCTCAGTTTAATAACTTCTGATCGTAAATTGTTGAACGCAATTTCATAGCTTTCATCTTCGGCACTCTTTTGTGCTCTTAATGCGTTGCTCAAGATTAAACCCTATACAAAAAAGAATCCATATAAGAATAAACGAATGAATTACGTATTGTAAAATTTTTTCAAACGTCTAATTCCCATACCTTCAGGCTATTATATGCAAGACTATCCGCGAGATCTTCCTTCGTCATAGCGCATAATCCAGCTTCGAGCTTCGGAAATCCCATACTTCTAGCCATCTCTCGGCAGACAGATAGTTCTTTATTATCAGGAAGGCAGTACAGGAAGTCATCTTCATTTGTCCCGTTAAACACTACTGCCCCCTTCGGATATTTTAGCTCTCTGGCATAGTAGTTAGCTTCGTAAGTCTCCTCTTCGGATAATTTCTTCCCCGAAGCATGTCGTACGATGTAATCGCGTATGCTGGAAGGAGCTTCGGGGGCGGCAGTGTCAATTTCTTTAACCAAAGCTGGTTCTGATATTTTCTCGGTCTCCAAAGATTGTTCCTTGGTGGGCTCTGAAGGTCCAGCTTCAGCTTCAGGTTGTTGCTTCGAAGCTTCAGCAACTTCAGCTTCGGTAGACACTTCAACAACAAAGTTGCTTAGGGGGAATCGAAGCCCAGCCTTGAGAAAGCTTCGGAAGATTACGACTTCATCTTCTTCGGGGGTGGGAGAAGTCTTTTCTCCAGCATCAACCCTCACAATAGATATATCTCGGAAATACCTCCCCCTCATATTATCAATATGATTCTGCTTAATAGTGGTTTTCCCGAAAACCGTGTGACTTGGCCGCCATGGTCGATCTTCGGACTCTTCCCCGCCACTTTCTACATCGAAACTGTCGCTGTCACCAGTATCTTCGGACAAACCTTCAAGAATCTCTTTGGTGATTTTCTCCGTATTGGTCTCCACCATCGCTATAAGGAACCCCAAGTTCTTCTCTTCGTCGAGACTCAGCTTCGTCTCAGCAGGGATCTTCTTACCTTCAGACATCTTCGGAAACGCTAAAAAACTGTTTTCAAGGCCGAAGCTTCAAAATCAAAAAGATCAGCAAATCTTAGCGCACAAGAGCTAAAAATTTAGTGGGCCGAAGCAAATGGCAAGTGTGCGTACCAAATAAGTTTGCGGTATGATCTTATTTATACTCCCAGGGCGTTGAAAATTGAAAGACCCCGCTTGTCAGTGAATGTTGCTATTCTAGCAAAGGGAAGGTGTTTTTTCGGACCTTCGGCTCAAGGCCTTCGTCCATATCGCAATCTGAATTTATCATTAACAAATTAATATTGCGAGGGGCTACTGTTGGGGGCCTTCGTCCTCCGAAGGTCCTCAAAAACATGATTTGACAATGTTTTCCAAGTGGATTATGTGAACAGGTATCTTCGGACTCAGAATTATGAACATGAAGTACGGTCAGGACGAAGCCTGAACCAGACGAAGGGGATTAAAATGGAGGACGGGCTGATTACCAAGTTCCACGAAGGATGGTGCACAGCCGAAGCTGTGCGCAGGGAAGCTTCGGCGCGATGGCAGAGAAAGGGAACCGACTTAAAGACGAAAAGACTACTTGGGCCTTGACAGATTTCCATAAGTCATTGGCAAATGTAATGGTCATGAATGTAATTTTACGTGGGCTGCGTCCCGCGTCTATAAATAGATGAACAGTACTCCCGTACTGTTCACGCTGACTTGGCATTTGCTTTTGCGTCACGCTTGTACTTTTTACCTTCTCTCAAGACCGAAGGTACATTTGTAATTTGGAATCATTTCTATTTTCCCATGTTAATAAAATAGAAATGATTTTATGATAATGTTTATATTATATTTCATGCCTTATATAAATCCTTCGTCATTGCTTGTTATATTTACGAAGGTATGTCTCTTATGATCTTCGTCCGAAACTCATTATTTCCCGAAGGGAAATAATGTTCCGAAGGACGAAGGACTTTAACACTTAACACTTTTATGTTGCCTTGTTCTTAACTCTTAGCATTTGAGAACAAGTCCCCAACAGGTATGTTTCTAAGCCTTAGTACATTGGTTTTGTGTACTAATATACTTGTCTAAGTGTTAGAAACAGAAAGAAGAAGAAAAGAAGAAAGGTGCAAAAGACTTGGCTGTGTACAGCCAAGACTCAGCTCGGTCTGGCACACCGGACTGTCCGGTGGTGCACCGGACAGTGTCCGGTGCGCCAGGCTGACTCGGCGTGAAGAGGCCGCTCTCGGGAATTCGCCGACGGCGTACGGCTAAAATTCACCGGACTGTCCGGTGTGCACCGGACTGTCCGGTGAGCCAACGGTCGGCCGGGCCAACGGTCGGCCGCGCAATCTGCGCGGGACACGTGGCCGAGCCAATGGTCGGAAGGGGGCACCGGACTGTCCGGTGTGCACCGGACATGTCCGGTGCGCCAACGGCTCCCAGATCTGCAACGGTCGGCAGCGCCATTTTAGGAAGGAAATCGGGCACCGGACAGTGTCCGGTGTGCACCGGACTGTCCGGTGCACCCGACAACAGAAGGCAAGATTGGCCTTCCAGATTTGCTCTCAATGGCTCCTAGCTGCCTTAGGGCTATAAAAGGGACCCCTAGGCGCATGGAGGAGTCATCCAAGCAACCTTAGAGCATTCTTGATCATCCACACTCAGTCTTTGCGCATTCGTTTGTCATTCTCAGTGATTCGAGCTCCGTTCTAGTGAGAACTTTGAGATAGTCTTTTGAGCTCGATTCTTGACCGTGTGTGTGCGCATTTTGTTGTGGATTTGTGTGTGTTGCTTTCATCCCTTACTCCGTATTTCTTGTAAATCTCAAGTGTAAGGGCGAGAGGCTCCAAGTTGTGGAGATTCCTCGCAAACGGGATATTGAAAGGCAAAACAAAACATCGTGGTATTCAAGTTGGTCTTTGGACCGCTTGAGAGGGGTTGATTGCAACCCTCGTCCGTTGGGACGCCACAACGTGGAGTAGGCAAGCGTTGGTCTTGGCCGAACCACGGGATAAACCACTGTGTCATCTCTGTGTTTGATCTCTTGTGGTATTGTGTTTTGTTGAGACTCCTCTCTAGCCACTTGGCAATTATTGTGCTAACACTTAACAAGTTTTTGTGGCTATAAGTTTAAGTTTCACAGGATCACCTATTCACCCCCCCCCTCTAGGTGCTCTCAATTGGTATCGGAGCCGTTCTCTTCAAGAAAGGGACTAACCGCCCGAAGAGATGGATCCTAAGGGGAAGGGAATCGTGATCAACGACAAGGAGAAGGAGTCCTTCGTCAACGAGCCAAAGGACGACAAGACTACCGACTCGGGCTCGGGACATAGACGCAAAGAAGGGAAGAAGAGGAAGACAAGACGCATCAAGGAGATCGTCTACTACGACAGCGACAAATCTTCCTCTTCCCAAAAGGACGACGACAACGACTACAAAAAGACGGTCAATTCGAACTTTTCATTTGATTATTCTCGTATTCAACATAGTTCGAATTCGCATTTGCTTTCCATTCCTCTTGGCAAACCTCCACACTTCGATGGGGAGGACTACGGATTTTGGAGTCACAAAATGCGTAGTCACTTATTCTCTCTCCATCCAAGCATTTGGGAGATTGTAGAGAATGGAATGAAGTTTGATAGCTCGGATAACTCTATGCTCATAAATGAACAAATCCATAGAAATGCACAAGCTACTACTGTTCTGTTAGCGTCCTTGTGCAGGGAAGAGTACAACAAGGTGAGCGGCTTGGACAATGCCAAGCAAATATGGGACACCCTCAAGATCTCTCACGAGGGGAATGACATCACCATGCTCACCAAAATGGAGTTGGTGGAGGGCGAGCTTGGACGATTCGCCATGATAAGGGGAGAGGAGCCAACCCAAACGTACAACCGGCTCAAGACCCTCATCAACAAAATAAGGAGCTACGGAAGCACGCGATGGACGGACCATGACGTCGTCCGCCTAATGCTAAGGTCCTTTACCGTTCTTGATCCTCATCTCGTGAACAATATTCGTGAGAATCCCAGGTACACGATGATGACGCCCGAGGAGGTACTCGGAAAATTCGTAAGCGGGCGGATGATGATCAAGGAGGCGAGATACGTCGACGACGCGTTGAACGGTCCAATCCACGAGCCTCAACCCATTGCTCTCAAGGCAACAAGGAGCAAGGAGCCGCTACCCAGCAAGGTGGCGCAAGTTGAGGCGGCCGGGCTCAATGATGAAGAGATGGCTCTCATCATCAAAAGATTCAAGACGGCGCTAAATGGTCGCAAGGGGCAACCAAGGAAGACCAAGACAAAGGGGAAGCGCTCATGCTTCAAATGTGGTAAGATTGGTCATTTTATTGCTAACTATCCCGAAAATGATAGTGACCAGGAGCAAGGGAAGAATGGGAAGAGAGAGAACAAGAAGGTTTACAAGAAGGCCAAAGGCGAAGCACACCTTGGAAAGGAGTGGGATTCGGATTGCTCTTCGTTCGACTCCGACGACGAAGGACTCGCCGCCACTGCCTTCAACAAATCGGCCCTCTTCCCAAACGAGCATCACACTTGCCTCATGGCAAGGGAAAAGAAGGTAATCACTCGTAATGCTAATACTTATGATTCTTCTAGTGATGATGAGTCTAGTGAGGATGAAATAGATTACTCTAGTTTATTCAAGGGATTGGATAGAACTAAGATAGCTAAGATTAATGAATTGATTGATGCCTTGAATGAAAAGGATAGAATCTTAGAGAAACAAGAAGATCTTTTATATGAAGAGCATGATAAATTTGTTAGTGCACAAAATTCACTTGCTCTAGAAGTTAAAAGAAATGGAATGCTTTCTTGTGAACTTTCTACTTGTAATGAAACCATTTCTTCTTTAAAAGGTGAAATTAATGATTTAAATGCTAAACTAGAAGTAGCAAGTAAATCTAACTCTTGTGTTGAACATGTTGAAATTTGCACTAGGTGTAAGGATGTTGATATTAATGCTTGTTGTGAACACTTAGTTTCAATTTCAAAACTAAATGATGAAGTGGCTAGTCTTAGTGCCCAACTTAAGACTAGCAAGAATGAATTTGATAAGCTGAAATTTGCAAGGGATGCCTACACGATTGGTAGACACCCCTCAATTAAGGATGGACTTGGCTACAAGAGGGAAGCCAAGGACTTGACAAGCCATAAGGCTCCTATCTCCGCCAAGGAGAAAGGGAAGGCTCCTATGGTTAGTAATACTAAAAAGAACCATGCTTTTATGTATCATGATAGGAGACAAACTAGAAATGCTTATAGGAGTTATAATGCTTATAATGATTTTGACTCTCATGCCATGTTTGCTTCTAGTTCTTCCTATATGCATGGTAGAAATATGTCTAGGAGAAATGCTATTCATCATGTGCCTAGAAAGAATATTATTCATGCTCCTAGGAAAGTAGTGAATGAACCTTCTACAATTTATTGCGCTTTAAATGCTTCCTTTGCTATTTGTAGAAAGGATAGGAAAATAGTTGCTAGGAAGTTAGGGGCAAGATGCAAGGGAGACAAAACTTGCATTTGGGTCCCTAAGGATATTTGTGCTAACCTTGCAGGACCCAACATGAGTTGGGTACCTAAGACCCAAGCCTAAATTTGCCTTGCAGGTTTATGCATCCAGGGGTTCAAGCTGGATCATCGACAGCGGATGCACAAACCATATGACGGGGGAGAAGAAGATGTTCACCTCCTACGTCAAAAACAAAGATTCCCAAGATTCAATAATATTCGGTGATGGGAATCAAGGCAAGGTAAAAGGGTTAGGTAAAATTGCAATTTCAAATGAGCACTCTATATCTAATGTGTTTTTAGTAGAGTCTCTTGGATATAATTTGCTATCTATTAGTCAATTATGCAATATGGGATATAACTGCTTATTTACAAATGTAGATGTGTCTGTCTTTAGAAGATGTGATGGTTCACTAGCTTTTAAGGGTGTACTAGACAGCAAACTTTACTTAGTTGATTTTGCAAAAGAAGAGGCCAGTCTAGATGCATGCTTAATGGCTAAGACTTGCATGGGCTGGTTGTGGCATCGCCGCTTAGCACATGTGGGGATGAAGAACCTCCACAAGCTTCTAAAGGGAGAACACGTGATAGGTCTAACCAATGTTTATTTCGAAAAAGATAGACCTTGTTGAGAGCACCTAGAGGGGGGGGGTGAATAGGTGATCCTGAATAGACTTAAAACTTAAGCCACAAAAACTTGTTAAGTGTTAGCACAATGATTTGCCAAGTGGCTAAAGAGAAGTCTCAACAAAACACAATACCACAAGAGATCAAGCACAGAGGTGACACAGTGGTTTATCCCGTGGTTCGGCCAAGACCAACGCTTGCCTACTCCACGTTGTGGCGTCCCAACGGACGAGGGTTGCAATCAACCCCTCTCAAGCGGTCCAAAGACCCACTTGAATACCACGGTGTTTTGTTTTGCCTTTCACTATCCCGTTTGCAAGGAATCTCCACAAATTGGAGTCTCTTGCCCTTACAAGTGTATGATCACAAAGAAGCACAGAGTAAGGGAGGGAAGCAACACACACAAATCCACAGCGAAACGCGCACACACACGGCCAAGAATCGAGCTCACAAGACTATCTCAAAGTTCTCACTAGAACAGAGCTCGAATCACTTAGAATGACAAACGAATGCGCAAAGACTGAGTGTGGATGATCAAGAATGCTCAAAGGTTGCTTGTGTGTCTCCTCCATGCGCCAAGGGGCCCCTTTTATAGCCCCAAGGCAGCTAGGAGCCGTTGAGAGCAAATCGGGAAGACAATCCTTGCCTTCTGTCGTCGGGGGCATCGGACAGTCCGGTGCACACCGGACACTGTCCGGTGCCCGATTTGTTTCCTTAAACAGCGAAGCCGACCGTTGCAGACCGTTGGCAGATCTGGAGCCGTTGGCGCACCGGACATGTCCAGTGCACACCGGACAGTCCGGTGCCGTCTTCCGACCGTTGGCTCGGCCACGTGTCCCGCGCAGATTGCGCGGCCGACCGTTGGCCCGGCCGACCGTTGGCTCACCGGACAGTCCGGTGCACACCGGACAGTCCGGTGAATTTTAGTCGTACGCCGTCGGCGAATTCCCGAGAGCAGCTAGTTCGCGCCGAGTCAGTCTGGCGCACCGGACACTGTCCGGTGCACACCGGACAGTCCGGTGCTCCAGACCAAACTGACTCTTAGCTGTACACAGCCAAGTCTTTTTCTCTTCTTCTTCTTTCTGTTTCTAACACTTAGACAAGTATATTAGTACACAAAACCAATGTACTAAGGCTTAGAAACATACCTTTACTTCATGATTTGCACCTTGTTCATCCATGGACATAAATTCACAATTAAGCACATGTGTTGGCACTCAGTCACCAAAATACTTAGAAATGGCCCAAGGGCACATTTCCCTTTCAATCTCCCCCTTTTTGGTGATTTATGCCAACACAACATAAAGCAACTAGAACAAGTGCAAACTCACTTCAAATAAAACTTAAATTTATTTTGATTCAATTTTGGCATATATGGATCATCTTTTGCCACCACTTGGTTTGTTTTTGAAATCAAACTCAAATCTCTATCTCTAAGTCAAACACACATGTTGAAGCATAAAGAGAGCCATTCCAAAAGAGATTGATCAAAGATTTCATTCAAAAAACTCCCCTTTTTCCATAATTACTATTTCTCCCCACAAGAAACCAAAAGAGACAATAAAAGAGTTTTGACAAACCAAAAACTCTACTCTACTATTTTCAAATTTCTCAAGTGGTAGCTGATCCATTTATCGCTTTGGCCTTTATTTTCTCCCCCTTTGGCATCAAGCACCAAAACGGGATCAATCTTGGCCCTTTAACCCCATTGCCTCACCAAAATCTTCAATTAAGAGCAAATGGCAATAAGAGTTCATGAGATGGACTTGGAATAAGTTACCCTCTCATCGGAGTGCAGTGGAAGTCTTTCATGGTCCAAGTCCACCCTTTCCCTTTCAATTTTCCTTCGAGACTAAATCAAGCAAACTCAAGCATATGGTTAGTCTCAAAGGGTCAAGTTGTAACACATCTCCCCCTAAACATGTGCATCACTTTGCAACGGACTTGTGAGGTCCAGGGAGTGTTCGTACAACGTGAGCACCATAATAAGCAACAAAATGCAGAATGAACATGATCAAGGGCATAAACACATGTATGCTACATTTCAATCCAAGTTCCGCGAATCTAAGATATTGAGCTCACTACGCAACCTGCAAAAGGTCTTCTCATCTAAAGGCTTGGTAAAGATATCGGCTAGCTGGTTCTCGGTGCTAACATAAAACACTTCGATATCTCCCTTTTGCTGGTGGTCTCTCAAAAAGTGATGCCGGATGTCTATGTGCTTTGTGCGGCTGTGCTCAACAGGATTTTCCGCTATTCGGATAGCACTCTCATTGTCACATAGGAGTGGGACTTTGCTCAGATTGTAGCCAAAGTCCCGGAGGGTTTGCCTCATCCAAAGTAGTTGCGCGCAACACTGTCCTGTGGCAACATACTCGGCCTCAGCGGTGGATAGGGCAACGGAGGTTTGTTTCTTAGAGTTCCATGACACCAGGGACCTTCCTAAGAATTGGCACGTTCCCGATGTACTCTTCCTATCGACCTTACATCCAGCATAGTCGGAATCTGAGTACCCAATCAAGTCAAAGTTAGACCCCTTTGGATACCAGATCCCGAAGCAAGGCGTAGCGACTAAATATCTAAGAATTCGCTTCACCGCCACCAAGTGACACTCCTTAGGATCGGATTGAAATCTAGCACACATGCATACGCTAAGCATAATATCCGGTCTACTAGCACATAAGTAAAGCAAAGAACCTATCATGGACCGGTATGCTTTTTGATCAACGGACTTACCTCCTTTGTTGAGGTCGGTGTGTCCGTCGGTTCCCATCGGCGTCTTTGCGGGCTTGGCGTCCTTCATCCCAAACCTCTTTAGCAGATCTTGCGTGTACTTCGTTTGGGAGATGAAGGTGCCGTCCTTGAGTTGCTTCACTTGGAACCCAAGGAAGTAGTTCAACTCGCCCATCATCGACATCTCGAATTTCTGCGTCATCACCCTGCTAAACTCTTCACAAGACTTTTCGTTAGTAGAACCAAATATTATGTCATCGACATAAATTTGGCACACAAACAAATCACCATCACAAGTCTTAGTGAAAAGAGTTGGATCGGCTTTCCCAACCTTGAAAGCATTAGCAATTAAGAAATCTCTAAGGCATTCATACCATGCTCTTGGGGCTTGTTTAAGTCCATAGAGCGCCTTAGAGAGCTTACACACGTGGTCGGGGTACCGCTCATCCTCGAAGCCAGGGGGTTGCTCTACGTACACCTCCTCCTTTATTGGTCCGTTGAGGAAAGCGCTCTTCACATCCATTTGGTACAACCTGAAAGAATGGTGAGCGGCATATGCTAGCAAGATACGAATTGATTCTAGCCTAGCCACAGGAGCAAAAGTCTCCTCAAAGTCCAAACCTGCGACTTGGGCATAACCTTTTGCCACAAGTCGAGCCTTGTTCCTCGTCACCACCCCGTGCTCGTCCTGTTTGTTGCGGAAAACCCACTTGGTTCCCACAACATTTTGCTTGGGACGAGGCACCAGCGTCCAAACTTCATTGCGCTTGAAGTTGTTAAGTTCCTCCTGCATGGCCAACACCCAATCCGGATCTAGCAAGGCCTCCTCTACCCTGAAAGGCTCAATAGAGGAGACAAAAGAGTAATGTTCACAAAAATTAACTAGTCGAGACCGAGTAGTTACTCCCTTGCTAATGTCACCCAGAATTTGGTCGACGGGATGATCCCTTTGAATCATCGCTCGAACTTGGGTTGGAGGTGCCGGTTGCGCTTCTTCCTCCATCACATGATCATCTTGTGCTCCCCCTTGATCACACGCCTCCTTTTGATGAACCTGTTCATCGTCTTGAGTTGGGGGATGCACCGTTGTTGAGGAAGAAGGTTGACCTCGTTCATCTTGTTCCTGTAGCCGAACGTCTCCAATCGCCATGGTTCGTATAGCGGCCGTTGGAACATCTTCTTCATCTACATCATCACAATCAACAACTTGCTCTCTTGGAGAGCCATTAGTCTCATCAAATACAACGTCGCTAGAGACTTCAACCAAACCCAATGATTTGTTGAAGACTCTATACGCCTTTGTATTTGAATCATAACCTAATAAAAACCCTTCTACAGCTTTGGGAGCAAACTTAGAATTTCTACCCTTCTTCACTAGAATGTAGCACTTGCTCCCAAATACACGAAAGTACGATACATTGGGTTTGTTACCGGTTAGTAGCTCATACGAAGTCTTCTTGAGGAGTCGATGAAGATAGACCCTGTTGATGGCGTGGCAAGCCGTGTTCACAGCTTCCGACCAAAAGCACTTGGGGGTCTTGAACTCTCCAAGCATCGTCCTCGCCATATCGATTAGCGTCCTGTTCTTCCTCTCTACCACACCATTTTGCTGTGGTGTGTAGGGAGCGGAGAACTCGTGCTTGATCCCTTCCTCCTCAAGAAACTCCTCCACATGAAGGTTCTTGAACTCGGACCCGTTGTCGCTCCTAATCTTCTTCACCTTGAGCTCAAACTCATTTTGAGCTCTCCTGAGGAAGCGCTTGAGGGTCCCTTGGGTTTCAGACTTATCCTGCAAAAAGAACACCCAAGTGAAGCGGGAAAAGTCATCAACAATAACTAGACCATACTTACTTCCTCCTATGCTTAGATAGGCGACGGGTCCGAAGAGGTCCATATGCAGCAGCTCCAGAGGTCTTGACGTGGTCATCACATTCTTGCTATGATGTGCTCCTCCCACTTGTTTACCTGCTTGACAAGCTGCACAAGGTCTATCTTTTTCGAAATAAACATTTGTTAGACCTATCACGTGTTCTCCCTTTAGAAGCTTGTGGAGGTTCTTCATCCCCACATGTGCTAAGCGGCGATGCCACAGCCAGCCCATGCAAGTCTTAGCCATTAAGCATGCATCTAGACCGGCCTCTTCTTTTGCAAAATGAACTAAGTAAAGCTTGCCGTCTAGTACACCCTTAAAAGCCAGTGAACCATCACATCTTCTAAAGACAGACACATCTACATTTGTAAATAAACAATTATATCCCATATTGCACAGTTGACTAACAGATAGCAAATTGTAACCAAGAGACTCAACTAAAAACACATTTGAGATTGAGTGCTCATTAGAAATTGCAATTTTACCTAACCCTTTTACCTTGCCTTGATTCCCATCACCGAATATAATTGAATCTTGGGAATCCTTATTTTTGACGTAGGAGGTGAACATCTTCTTCTCCCCCGTCATATGGTTTGTGCATCCGCTGTCGATAATCCAGCTTGAACCCCCGGATGCATAAACCTGCAAGGCAAATTTAGGCTTGGGTCTTAGGTACCCAACTCATGTTGGGTCCTGCAAGGTTAGCACAAATATCCTTAGGGACCCAAATGCAAGTTTTATCTCCCTTGCATCTTGCCCCTAACTTCCTAGCAATTACCTTCTTACCCTTTCTACAAATAGCAAAGGGAGCATTGCAAGCATAATAAATGGTAGAAGGTTTGTTCACAACTTTTCTAGGAACATGAGCAATATTTCTCCTAGGCATATGCACAACATTTCTCCTACACAAATCTCTATCATGCTTATAGGAAGAACTAGAATCAAACATGGTATGAGAATCATAAACATGTGAATCAAAATCATTATAAGCATTTCTAGCATGTCTCCTATCATTATACATAAAAGCATGGTTCTTTTTAGCACTTCTAGCCATAGGGGCCTTCCCTTTCTCCTTGACGAAGATGGGAGCCTTATGGCTTGTTAAGTTCTTGGCCTCTCTCTTGAAGCCAAGACCATCCTTAATTGAGGGGTGTCTACCAACCGTGTAGGCATCCCTTGCAAATTTTATTTTATCAACTTCACTCTTGCTAGTCTTAAGTTGAGCATTAAGACTAGCCAATTCATCATTAAGTTTTGAAATTGAAACTAGGTGTTCACTACAAGCATTAACATCAAAATCCTTACACCTAGTGCAAATTGTAACATTTTCAACACAAGAGTTACTTGCTACTTCTAGTTTAGCGGTTAAAACATTAATTTCACCTTTTAAAGAAGAAATGGTTTCATTACAAGTAGAAAGTTCACAAGAAAGAATTCCATTTCTTTTAACTTCTAGAGCAAGTGAATTTTGTGCACTAACAAATTTATCATGCTCTTCATATAAAAGATCTTCTTGTTTTTCTAAAATTCTATCCTTTTCATTCAAGGCATCAATCAATTCATTAATCTTAGCTATCTTAGTTCTATCCAATCCCTTGAATAAACTAGAATAATCTATTTCATCCTCACTAGACTCATCATCACTAGAAGAATCATAAGTATTAGCATTACTAGTGATTACCTTCTTCTCCCTTGCCATGAGGCAAGTGTGATGCTTGTGGGGAAAGAGGGCCGATTTGTTGAAGGCAGTGGCGGCGAGTCCTTCGTCGTCGGAGTCGGACGAAGAGCAATCCGAGTCCCACTCCTTTCCAAGGTGTGCTTCACCTTTGGCCTTCTTGTAAACTTTCTTGTTCTCTCTCTTCCCTTGCTCCTGGTCACTATCATTTTCGGGACAGTTAGCAATAAAATGACCAACCTTACCACATTTGAAGCATGAGCGCTTCCCCTTTGTCTTGGTCTTGCTTGTCTGCCCCTTGCGACCATTTAGCGCCGTCTTGAATCTCTTGATGATGAGAGCCATCTCTTCATCATTGAGCCCGGCCGCCTCAACTTGCGCCACCTTGCTAGGTAGCGACTCCTTGCTCCTTGTTGCCTTGAGAGCAATGGGTTGATGCTCGTGGATTGGACCGTTCAACGCTTCGTCGACGTATCTTGCCTCCTTGATCATCATCCGCCCGCTTACAAATTTTCCAAGTACTTCCTCGAGCGTCATCATCGTGTACCTGGGATTCTCACGAATATTGTTCACAAGATGAGGATCAAGAATGGTAAAGGACCTTAGCATTAGGCGGACGACGTCGTGGTCCGTCCATCGCGTGCTTCCGTAGCTCCTTATTTTGTTGATAAGGGTCTTGAGCCGGTTGTACGTTTGAGTTGGCTCCTCTCCCCTTATCATGGCGAATCGTCCAAGCTCGCCCTCCACCAACTCCATCTTGGTGAGCATGGTGATGTCGTTCCCCTCATGAGAGATCTTGAGGGTGTCCCATATTTGCTTGGCGTTGTCCAAGCCGCTCACCTTGTTGTACTCTTCCCTGCACAAGGATGCTAAGAGAATAGTAGTAGCTTGTGCATTTCTATGGATCTGTTCATTTATAAGCAAAGGGCTATCCGAGCTATCAAATTTCATTCCATTCTCTACAATCTCCCATATGCTTGGATGGAGAGAGAATAAGTGACTACGCATTTTGTGACTCCAAAATCCGTAGTCCTCCCCATCGAAGTGTGGAGGTTTGCCAAGAGGAATGGAAAGCAAATACGAATTCGAACTATGTTGAATACGAGAATAATCAAATGAAAAGTTCGAATTGACCGTCTTTTTGTAGTCGTTGTCGTCGTCCTTTTGGGAAGAAGTAGATTCATCACTATCGTCGTAGTAGATGATCTCCTTGATGCGCCTCGTCTTCTTCTTCTTCCCTTCCTTTCGTCTATGGCCCGAGCCGGAGTCGGTAGGCTTGTCGTCCTTCGGCTTGTTGACGAAGGATTCCTTCTCTTTGTCGTTGATCACAACTCCCTTCCCCTTAGGATCCATCTCTTCGGGTGGTTAGTCCCTTTTGTGAAGAGAACTGCTCCGATACCAATTGAGAGCACCTAGAGGGGGGGTGAATAGGTGATCCTGAATAGACTTAAAACTTAAGCCACAAAAACTTGTTAAGTGTTAGCACAATGATTTGCCAAGTGGCTAAAGAGAAGTCTCAACAAAACACAATACCACAAGAGATCAAGCACAGAGGTGACACAGTGGTTTATCCCGTGGTTCGGCCAAGACCAACGCTTGCCTACTCCACGTTGTGGCGTCCCAACGGACGAGGGTTGCAATCAACCCCTCTCAAGCGGTCCAAAGACCCACTTGAATACCACGGTGTTTTGTTTTGCCTTTCACTATCCCGTTTGCAAGGAATCTCCACAAATTGGAGTCTCTTGCCCTTACAAGTGTATGATCACAAAGAAGCACAGAGTAAGGGAGGGAAGCAACACACACAAATCCACAGCGAAACGCACACACACACGGCCAAGAATCGAGCTCACAAGACTATCTCAAAGTTCTCACTAGAACAGAGCTCGAATCACTTAGAATGACAAACGAATGCGCAAAGACTGAGTGTGGATGATCAAGAATGCTCAAAGGTTGCTTGTGTGTCTCCTCCATGCGCCAAGGGGCCCCTTTTATAGCCCCAAGGCAGCTAGGAGCCGTTGAGAGCAAATCGGGAAGACAATCCTTGCCTTCTGTCGTCGGGGGCACCGGACAGTCCGGTGCACACCGGACACTGTCCGGTGCCCGATTTGTTTCCTTAAACAGCGAAGCCGACCGTTGCAGACCGTTGGCAGATCTGGAGCCGTTGGCGCACCGGACATGTCCGGTGCACACCGGACAGTCCGGTGCCGTCTTCCGACCGTTGGCTCGGCCACGTGTCCCGCGCAGATTGCGCGGCCGACCGTTGGCCCGGCCGACCGTTGGCTCACCGGACAGTCCGGTGCACACCGGACAGTCCGGTGAATTTTAGTCGTATGCCGTCGGCGAATTCCCGAGAGCAGCTAGTTCGCGCCGAGTCAGTCTGGCGCACCGGACACTGTCCGGTGCACACCGGACAGTCCGGTGCTCCAGACCAAACTGACTCTTAGCTGTACACAGCCAAGTCTTTTTCTCTTCTTCTTCTTTCTGTTTCTAACACTTAGACAAGTATATTAGTACACAAAACCAATGTACTAAGGCTTAGAAACATACCTTTACTTCATGATTTGCACCTTGTTCATCCATGGACATAAATTCACAATTAAGCACATGTGTTGGCACTCAGTCACCAAAATACTTAGAAATGGCCCAAGGGCACATTTCCCTTTCACTTGTGCAGCTTGTCAAGCAGGTAAACAAGTGGGAGGAGCACATCACAGCAAGAATGTGATGACCACGTCAAGACCTCTGGAGCTGCTGCATATGGACCTCTTCGGACCCGTCGCCTATCTAAGCATAGGAGGAAGTAAGTATGGTCTAGTTATTGTTGATGACTTTTCCTGCTTCACTTGGGTGTTCTTTTTGCAGGATAAGTCTGAAACCCAAGGGACCCTCAAGCGCTTCCTAAGGAGAGCTCAAAATGAGTTTGAGCTCAAGGTGAAAAAGATAAGGAGCGACAACGGGTCCGAATTCAAGAACCTTCGAGTGGAGGAGTTTCTTGAGGAGGAAGGGATCAAGCATGAGTTCTCCGCTCCCTACACACCACAGCAAAATGGTGTGGTAGAAAGGAAGAATAGGACGCTCATAGATATGGCGAGGACTATGCTTGGAGAATTCAAGACCCCCGAGTGCTTTTGGTCGGAAGCCGTGAACACGGCTTGCCACGCCATCAACAGGGTCTACCTTCACCGCCTCCTCAAGAAGACGTCGTATGAGCTACTAACTGGTAACAAACCCAATGTATCTTACTTTCGTGTATTTGGGAGCAGGTGCTACATTCTAGTGAAGAAGGGTAGAAATTCTAAGTTTGCTCCCAAAGCTGTAGAAGGGTTTTTGTTAGGTTATGACTCAAATACAAAGGCGTATAGAGTCTTCAACAAATCATCGGGTTTGGTTGAAGTCTCTAGCGACGTTGTATTTGATGAAACTAATGGCTCTCCAAGAGAGCAAGTTGTTGATTGTGATGATGTAGATGAAGAAGATGTTCCAACGACCGCGATACGAACCATGGCGATTGGAGACGTTCGGCCACAGGAACAAGATGAACGAGATCAACCTTCTTCCTCAACAACGGTGCATCCCCCAACTCAAGATGATGAACATGTTCATCAAAAGGAGGCATGTGATCAAGGGGGAGCACAAGATGATCACGTGATGGAGGAAGAAGCGCAACCGGCACCTCCAACCCAAGTTCGAGCGATGATTCAAAGGGATCATCTCGTCGACCAAATTCTGGGTGACATTAGCAAGGGAGTAACTACTCGGTCTCGACTAGTTAATTTTTGTGAACATTACTCTTTTGTCTCTTCTATTGAGCCTTTCAGGGTAGAGGAGGCCTTGCTAGATCTGGATTGGGTGTTGGCCATGCAGGAGGAACTTAACAACTTCAAGCGCAATGAAGTTTGGACGCTGGTGCCTCGTCCCAAGCAAAATGTTGTGGGAACCAAGTGGGTGTTCCGCAACAAACAAGACGAGCACGGAGTGGTGACAAGGAACAAGGCTCGACTTGTGGCAAAAGGTTATGCCCAAGTCGCAGGTTTGGACTTTGAGGAGACTTTTGCTCCTGTGGCTAGGCTAGAGTCCATTTGTATCTTGCTAGCGTATGCCGCTCACCATTCTTTCAGGTTGTACCAAATGGATGTGAAGAGCGCTTTCCTCAACGGGCCAATAAAGGAGGAGGTGTACGTGGAGCAACCCCCTGGCTTTGAGGATGAACGGTACCCCGACCACGTGTGTAAGCTCTCTAAGGCGCTCTATGGACTTAAGCAAGCCCCAAGAGCATGGTATGAATGTCTTAGAGACTTTTTAATTGCTAATGCTTTCAAGGTTGGGAAAGCCGATCCAACTCTTTTTACTAAGACTTGCGATGGTGATCTTTTTGTGTGCCAAATTTATGTCGACGACATAGTATTTGGTTCTACTAACCAAAAGTCTTGTGAAGAGTTTAGCAGGGTGATGACGCAGAAATTCGAGATGTCAATGATGGGCGAGTTGAACTACTTCCTTGGGTTCCAAGTGAAGCAACTCAAGGACGGCACCTTCATCTCCCAAACAAAGTACACGCAAGACTTGCTGAAGCGGTTTGGGATGAAGGACGCCAAGCCCGCAAAGACTCCGATGGGGACCGACGGACACACCGACCTCAACAAAGGAGGTAAGTCTGTTGATCAAAAAGCATACCGGTCCATGATAGGTTCTTTGCTTTATTTATGTGCTAGTAGACCGGATATTATGCTTAGCGTATGCATGTGTGCTAGATTTCAATCCGATCCGAAGGAGTGTCACTTAGTGGCGGTGAAGCGAATTCTTCGATATTTAGTCGCTACGCCTTGCTTCGGGATCTGGTATCCAAAGGGGTCTAACTTTGACTTGATTGGGTACTCAGATTCCGACTATGCTGGATGTAAGGTCGATAGGAAGAGTACATCGGGGACGTGCCAATTCTTAGGAAGGTCCCTGGTGTCATGGAACTCTAAGAAACAAACCTCCGTTGCCCTATCCACTGCTGAGGCCGAGTACGTTGCCGCAGGACAGTGTTGTGCGCAACTACTTTGGATGAGGCAAACCCTCAGGGACTTTGGCTACAATCTGAGCAAAGTCCCACTCCTATGTGATAATGAGAGTGCTATCCGAATAGCGGAAAATCCTGTTGAGCACAGCCGCACAAAGCACATTGACATCCGGCATCACTTTCTGAGAGACCATCAGCAAAAGGGAGATATCGAAGTGTTTCATGTTAGCACCGAGAACCAGCTAGCCGATATCTTTACCAAGCCTCTAGATGAGAAGACCTTTTGCAGGCTGCGTAGTGAGCTAAATGTCTTAGATTCGCGGAACTTGGATTGAATTGTAGCATACATGTGTTTATGCCTTTGATCATGTCCATTCTGCATTTTGTTGCTTATTATGGTGCTCAAGTTGTACAAACACTCCCTGGACCTCACAAGTCCGTTGCAAAGTGATGCACATGTTTAGGGGGAGATGTGTTACAACTTGACCCTTTGAGACTAACCATATGCTTGAGTTTGCTTGATTTAGTCTCGAAGGAGAATTGAAAGGGAAAAGGTGGACTTGGACCATGAAAGACTTCCACTGCACTCCGATGAGAGGGTAACTTATTCCAAGTCCATCTCATGAACTCTTATTGCCATTTGCTCTAAATTGAAGATTTTGGTGAGGCAATGGGGTTAAAAGGCCAAGATTGATCCCGTTTTGGTGCTTGATGCCAAAGGGGGAGAAAATAAAGGCCAAAGCAATAAATGGATCAGCTACCACTTGAGAAATTTGAAAATAGTAGAGTAGAGCTTTTGGTTTGTCAAAACTCTTTTATTGTCTCTTTTGTCAAAAGTTGGCTTCTTGTGGGGAGAAGTAGTAATTATGGGAAAAAGGGGGAGTTTTTGAAATCTTTGATCAATCTCTTTTGGAATGACTCTCTTTATGCTTCAACATGTGTGTTTGACTTAGAGATAGAGATTTGAGTTTGATTTGCAAAAACAAACCAAGTGGTGGCAAAGGATGATCCATATATGCCAAAATTGAATCAAAATAAATTTGAGTTTTATTTGAAGTGAGTTTGCACTTGTTCTAGTTGCTTTATGTTGTGTTGGCATAAATCACCAAAAAGGGGGAGATTGAAAGGGAAATGTGCCCTTGGGCCATTTCTAAGTATTTTGGTGATTGAGTGCCAACACAAGTGCTTAAATGTGAATTTATGTCCATAGACGAACAAAGTGCAAATCATGAAGTAAAGGTATGTTTCTAAGCCTTAGTACATTGGTTTTGTGTACTAATATACTTGTCTAAGTGTTAGAAACAGAAAGAAGAAGAAAAGAAGAAAGGTGCAAAAGGCTTGGCTGTGTACAGCCAAGACTCAGCTCGGTCTGGCACACCGGACTGTCCGGTGGTGCACCGGACAGTGTCCGGTGCGCCAGGCTGACTCGGCGTGAAGAGGCCGCTCTCGGGAATTCGCCGACGGCGTACGGCTAAAATTCACCGGACTGTCCGGTGTGCACCGGACTGTCCGGTGTGCACCGGACTGTCCGGTGAGCCAACGGTCGGCCGGGCCAACGGTCGGCCGCGCAATCTGCGTGGGACACGTGGCCAAGCCAACGGTCGGAAGGGGGCACCGAACTGTCCGGTGTGCACCGGACATGTCCGGTGCGCCAACGGCTCCCAGATCTGCAACGGTCGGCAGCGCCATTTTAGGAAGGAAATCGGGCACCGGACAGTGTCCGGTGTGCACCGGACTGTCCGGTGCACCCGACGACAGAAGGCAAGATTGGCCTTCCAGATTTGCTCTCAACGGCTTCTAGCTGCCTTGGGGCTATAAAAGGGACCCCTAGGCACATGGAGGAGTCATCCAAGCAACCTTAGAGCATTCTTGATCATCCACACTCAGTCTTTGCGCATTCGTTTGTCATTCTCAGTGATTCGAGCTCCGTTCTAGTGAGAACTTTGAGATAGTCTTTTGAGCTCGATTCTTGACCGTGTGTGTGCGCATTTTGCTGTGGATTTGTGTGTGTTGCTTTCATCCCTTACTCCGTATTTCTTGTAAATCTCAAGTGTAAGGGCGAGAGGCTCCAAGTTGTGGAGATTCCTCGCAAACGGGATATTGAAAGGCAAAACAAAACACCGTGGTATTCAAGTTGGTCTTTGGACCGCTTGAGAGGGGTTGATTGCAACCCTCGTCCATTGGGACGCCACAACGTGGAGTAGGCAAGCGTTGGTCTTGGCCGAACCACGGGATAAACCACTGTGTCATCTCTGTGTTTGATCTCTTGTGGTATTGTGTTTTGTTGAGACTCCTCTCTAGCCACTTGGCAATTATTGTGCTAACACTTAACAAGTTTTTGTGGCTATAAGTTTAAGTTTCACAGGATCACCTATTCACCCCCCCCTCTAGGTGCTCTCACCAGCGGGAGCAGTGGGCGACGCTTCGCCTTCGCCGTAAAAACCGCGCCAAAAAAGGTACGCCACGTCGTTCGATTTCATATCCTTTTCCTTTTTTCCTCTTTCCCTATCTCTTGCAACAGGGACCGAGAAAGGGGGATACCCCGAAAAGGATCCTTCCCCGTGAAGGAACCAGGCTCCGAGCCTCCCTACTGATCAGAGGTTCGAAGGCTGGCCCCCCGAGGGGTTCAACAGCCGCCTCAGATCGCGTGGGCCCTACACCCACTACTGGTCAGAGGTTCGAAGGCCGCCCCCTCGAAGGGTTCCACGGCCGCCTCAGGCTACTCGGGCTCCACGCCCATTACTGATCAGGGGTTCGAAGGCTGGCCCCCGAAGGGTTCACAGCCGCCTCAGACGCCGAGCGAGGGATGACCAGGGGTACGTTCGATACATAACCAAGGCTCGGGCTACGCTCCCGAGGTACCCTAGGACATTTCCGAGACCAGCGGGAGCGATCTTGTAACGGAATCCCATCGGAGGGAGGCATCGAGCCCTCGGACCCCATCGCCAGGGGACCGGGTCCGGCAGATCACCCGCAGGTACTTTTGGGCATGCCTCTGGGCCCCTAGCCGACCCCTAACGAACGGGGCACGGACGTCCACTCGGATTACCCGCTTGCAGCTCACCGGAGACACCATGTTCGGCGCCCATTGAGGGTAACATGGCGCTTTCCCCCTCCTCCTTGCGGAAAGGCGACGCAGGGGCGTATGTGAAAAAGCCGAGTCTGTCCCTGATCGCCCTCTCGCCCTGTGCGGAGGCTCGGGGGCTGCTCTCGCAAACCCGGCTCCGGCCGAACCGTTGACAGCGTCAACATACCAGCCCGAGAGCTTGGGCCCCGACCGTACACCCGGGCTACGGCCAGTTCGCATGAGGGAACAACCAGGCCAGCCGAAGCATTACGCGAGGCATTAAGACCTCGAAGGAGTGAAACCACTCCTCCGAGGCCTCGGGGGCTACACCCGGCGGGTGCGCTCGCGCGCACCCACCGGAACAAAATGCAACCGAGAAAGGCTGGTCCCCTTGCAAAAAAGTGCGACGAAAGCCTCCAAGTGAGTGCTAACACTCCCTTCGAGGCTCGGGGGCTACTGTCGGGGACCATAATTAGGGGTACCCTCAAGACTCCTAATTCTCAGCTGGTAACCCCCATCAGCATAAAGCTGCTAAGGCCTGATGGGTGCGATTAAGTCAGGGATCAGTCCATTCGAGCGACTCGATCACGCCTCGCCCGAGCCTAGCCTCGGACAAGGGCAGCCGACCCCGGAGGATTTCCGTCTCGCCCGAGGCCCCCCTCCAACGGCGGACATATTTCCGGCTCGCCCGAGGCCCTGCCTTCGCTAAGAAGCAACCCTGACTAAATCGCCGCACCGACCGACCAAGTCGCAGGAGCATTTAATGCAAAGGTGACCTGACACCTTTGTCCTGACGCGCGCCCCCCGGCAGAGCCGAAGTGACCGCCGTCACTTCACCACTCCACTGATCGGCCTGACAGAAGGACAGCGCCGCCTGCGCCACTCCGACCGCAGTGCCGCTTGACAGAGTGAGACTGACAGGCAGTCAGGCCCTGCCAAAGGCACCATAGGAAGCTCCGCCCGATCCAGGGCTCGGACTCGGGCTAAGCCCCGGAAGACGGCGAACTCCGCTCCGCCCGACCTAGGGCTCGGACTCGGGCTAAGCCCCGGAAGACGGCGAACTCCGCTCCGCCCGACCCAGGGCTCGAACTCGGGCTAAGTCCCGGAAGACAGCGAACTCCGCTCCGCCCGACCCAGGGCTCGGACTCGGGCTAAGTCCCGGAAGACGGCGAACTCCGCTCCGCCCGACCCAGGGCTCGGACTCGGGCTAAGTCCCGGAAGACGGCGAACTCCGCTCCGCCCGACCCAGGGCTCGGACTCGGGCTAAGTCCCGGAAGACGATGAACTCCGCTTCGCTCGACCCCAGGGCTCGGACTCGGGCTCAGCCCCAGAAGACGACGAACTCCGCTTCGCCCGACCCCAGGGCTCGGACTCCGCCCTGGCCTCTGCCGAACGACCTCCGCCTCGCCCGACCCAGGGGCTCAGACTCGGCCTCGGCCATGGAAGACAGACTCGACCCCGGCTTCGGAGGAGCCTCCACGTCGCCCAACCTAGGGCGCAGGCCAGCCACGTCAACAGGAAGCGCCATCATCACCCTACCCCGAGCTGACTCGGGCCGCAGAGAACAAGACCGGTGTCCCATCTGGCTAGCTCCGCCGGATAGGCAATGATGGCGCCCCGCATGCTCTGTGACGACGACGGCTCTCAACTCTCTTACGGAAGCAGGAGGATGTCAGCAAGGACTCAACCGCTCCGACAGCTGTCCCTCCGCGAGGCTCCGTCGCTCCTCCGACGGCCACGACATCACACCAGCTGGGTGCCAAAATCTCTCCGGCTGCCACATCGGCATGTACTTAGGGCGCTAGCTCTCCCCCGCTAGACACGTAGCACTCTGCTACACCCCCATTGTACACCTGGATCCTCTCCTACGCCTATAAAAGGAAGGACCAGGGCCCTCTTAGAGAAGGTTGGCCGCGTGGGGACGAGGACGGGACAGGCGCTCTCTTGGGGCCGCTCGCTTCCCTCTCCCGCGTGGACGCTTGTAACCCCCTACTGCAAGCGCACCCGACCTAGGCGCGGGACGAACACGAAGGCCGCGGGATTTCCACCTCTCTCATGCCCGTCTCCGGCCACCTCACTTCCCCCCCTTTGCGCTTGGCCTCGCGTCGACCCATCTGGGCTGGGGCACACGGCGACATTCACTCATCGGCTTAGGGACCCCCCGGTCTCGAAACGCCGACAATGTGCTTACTTCAAAAACATAATTTTGGCATCAGACGCCAATTTGCACATACTTAGGCAATTCGAAACATTTCTACACCTTAGCACTTTTTAGGATGCATTGTGTCAAGAATCAAACCATGATGCTATAACACACAAATGCACATAATCAGAGTTAAACACCATTCAAATTAGTGGATATATCACAGGAATATCAACCTACCACTATTCACCATTAAGATACCAATTTAAACTAAGATACCAATTTAAAGCAATCTTAAAGCACCTTTAATCTTAAAGCACCATTAACCACATGACTATCTATTACACTATAGAAGCCAAATAATTCATCTCAGCGGAAACACTAGTCCATATGATGCAACACATATAATACTGCAAGAAGAAGCATATGAATATCACACTGGCAAAGCTCAAACTAACACATCACCCCTTAGGATAAGCTTTCCTCTCAGGTTTAGATAAGCTTTAATGCACAACTGGCAAAGCTCAAACTAACACATCACCCCTTAGGATAAGCTTTCCTCTCAGGTTGAGATAAGCTTTAATGCACAACTTCTCCCCCTTTGACATCAAACACCAAAAACCATACTCAAGCAAGAACCTAGGATGATGTCAAGGGACAGCAAGGTGTTTTAGGAGGAAAAACACACTATCAACACTCCCCCTTACTTATTGAACATATGCACCACCAACATTTAAGTAAGATACATATACGCAAAAAGATTAATACTTCCTTTTGAACCTTTACCATGTTGTAGTGCACTTCCCATCTTGAAAGTATTTAATCTCTCGAGAGCTTCTCCACACTTGTGCCTGATTCTTTATCCTAACCTTTTCTTGTTGCTAAGACACCAAACTTAGAACAAGTTATAGTATTGTGCACAAGAAGAAACTTCTATTCTAATGATTATCAAAAGATGTCAATTGAAGCAAACTATCACGGCTACCAATTGAAAGATACCAATTGCAAGATCATCCATTATCATAGCTCCATGATATTTAAGGATAGGCATAGAGTATCACCAAATATTATAGAGCATGAGCAATCTAGGGAAATACAATTACTCATGACTTAAGATACCAATTACTTGACTTACAGAGGTACCCAAGTCCTGATTGCTCCATTTCATGCTCATCTTCTCTTTTCCACCTTGAGACTGTACAAGATTGCTCAGGAAACAGTTAGTCTCAAACGACACAAGTTATGTGTGCTCCCCCTCAAGTTGTGCATCAAGTATTTGAATGACTTGCACTTTGCACATTCTAGCTTCCTTAGAACTAGAGGGGATCACAACATACCTTGGTAAAGGCATACTTTATCACTTTCATCCCAAAGAGATATCAATTAAATACCAAATTGGAAGCCACTTAATACAAATTGAAGGCTAAATGAAAGGTTGACTAAATACAACAATGCATGCCTCAGGAGCACCTAAGCCAATTGAATACTCACAGGAAGTCTAACATTTACACGCAACTTAGACATGCTTCATACTTAACTATCATTGCATCACATATACCAATTGAAAAACAACACGATCATGTCTTAAGCACATCATAGTTAAGAAGGTTCTTTAGGTACACCAGAAGAAACAAACATTTTAAGGCATAAGTCTCCTAAGCCACGGTACTACCAGTGAAATGTAAGAACACAGCTATGATCACAATCAATGGAACTTCAAGATATTCAATAAAATTGCACGGTTCCATTTTCCATACCTTTGCCTTTTACCAGTATGGCCATGAGAGCACCAGTTATTGCCACAAACCAGCTGAAAGTTCCCTATTATTTATGCACTTCATAGCTCGAGAGAATGCATTAGAGGCATTAGAGCAACTCCAGTAGTTGTCTAAAAGACTTCCTAAATCAATAATTTAGGTAGTTAACATGAAAACTATTCTCCAACAGTTCTCTAAATAAACTTTCTAAATTTAACAACTTGTCATCTAATCTCATTTTATCTCTACATTTGGCAACCATTTAACAACTCCCTAAACAAAAATGTTGACTACATTATATAGTTTTTGTGACTTATTTTTTATGTGGATAGATACAAAAAAAAATTACAACCTATATTTAGAGAACTATTGGAGAACTCACATTTTTTTACTCCAAAAGCCATTTAGCAACTTCTTAAATCTATGATTTAGAGAGCTAAAATTTACATAACTACTGGAGTTGCTCTTAGAGGCATAACACATAGTGCCACAATAGGGTCATCATATGAACTAAGCAATATGTCATATTTTCACACAGGCTAATCATAAAACCATATAGCATAACTCACAACGGGATGCAGGTTTATTCACGAACACAACAAGAGTTAATCATGGAGGATATCTCAAATGATAAGTTACCCAAAGAATGATTAAGCAATGATAAGATACCAATTGAGAGCACCTAATCATGATTAAGCATGCATGGTTACGATCTTGGAAATCACTAATCATTGATTGAAAGATACTCAATACAGACAATCAAGAGACATAACTACTCCAAGGACAGGTAACACACCGAGCAATACTGATTATCAACAAAGTACTTACGATACAAGGGTACCATCCTATGGAGAGCGAGTTGAAGAATCTCATCAAGGTCCTTTGTTTGATTCACCAATAATGATTAAGGACCTATACACCTTATTTCACTTGAGATGAACATGGGATTAGTGTCTCACAATAATTCAACCTTGGGTCAATAAACACCAAAACAATTAACAGCTTAAGCATAGAGTTTTAGATAACCGTCTTAAGCTCTCCCATGGTCTCCAGTCCATCTCAAGGCACCTGCATGGTCTAGTTAGCACAGTTTGGTACCCATCTCGGGATGGGTCCATAATGATCATCTAAATGTGCCTTTGGTACCCAAATTGCCTTTGTGCTAGTTCTAGGTGATCTCGTTATAGATCTAGCACAAGTGTATGATTTGGGTCTCCTACGCGAATAAGATTGGGACAAATTCACTTGCTTAGGAATCTTACCTTTATAACATACCTTGGATAGATGACCCTGCTCACCACACCTGTAGCAGAAGCGTCGCTCAACCTAACATGACGCTTGCTGTTTGTCATTTTCCTTGGTGAGGGTCACCTTGGAGGATGCACATCCTTGATTCTTCATGATCGGACATGAAGTGATCGTGTGGTCCTTATTGTTGCATCCAAAACAACTCCTTGTCCCTTCATTCTTGTCTTTGTACGGACAAGACGCGATTAGGTGGCCTAACTTCTTGCACTTGAAGCACCTCCTTTTTCCTTTTCCCTTTTTGTACTTGAATGACATGGAGAGATGATCAGTGCAAACAACATGATTAATTGAATTTTTACCTTTTTCCTTGTTCATGTTGATTTCTTCATTTATTGCTTTGGGAACATCCTTCTTATGGAGTTTGACCCTTGCTGCGGTTTTTCCTTTCTCAAGCTTCTTCACCACGCGCCCGTGGATATCTTGAGAGAGTTGAGCAATGTGTCTTCTCCTTAGTTGTCTTTGCTTCTTGTTCCCACACAATTTCTTTTGTAACCCTGCAGCTTGATGCTTATTCAAAAATTGGCTTTCTTTTGAACAACAGGGGTTAGCACATGGTGATAAATTATCCAAATGCGTACTTGTGCAAGAATGAGGTTCACATGAGTTAAAACTAGTAATTACTACTTCATGAGCAATATCAAGCATGATATGGTCATCAACTAGTTTATTATGAGAATATGACAACATATCATACTCTTCACCTAGAGCAAGCTTTTCTAAATTTAGAATTTCTACTTGTCTCTCAAGCATGGCGTTTTCCATTTTAAGTTGAGCAACACAGGATAAAGCATCATCATTATTTCTTTGCTCAAATAACATAGATTCATACGGTTGGACCAAATCATCATGAGAGCACTTTAGCTCCTCATGTTCTTTGGTCATCTTCTCCAGGCTGTTGTTGGTTTTGATGAGGGACTCCTCTAGCCTGAGAAGCGTCTCGCCTTGTTCCTTGTTCCTTCTCAACAACTTAATCAAGAGAGCTTTGTCCGCTTTGTTGAGATGGTTGTAGAAACGGCGAATCTCCTCTTCTTCCACATCATCGGTCTCATTTTCCCTGTCATTAATGTCAGTGGAAGCAATATAGGAAAATGTACCTTGTGATGATGAAGATTCATCCTTGCTATCATCCTCATATTCCTCCTCATCATGGCTTTCGTCTCCACCGTTATTGTTAGCAATAAAACATTTATCACTAGTGGAGAACAAACCTGTCGATGAGGTGGATTCATCGTTTGGGTGCCATCGTTCTTGTTCTTCTCCCTTTGAATGGTTAGTATCACAAGTAATATGGGGAGTAGGTGCATCACAGTTTGCCACAGAATATTTTTCTTTAATTCTATTCCATAAATCATGAGCATCAACAAATAGATCACTATCACTACTCATGATGGCAAAATAAGCACTTCTAGAAAGAGAATCAACTAAGATGTTGCAAGCATGGTGATTTAGAGATAGACATCTTAGTTCATCATTTGAAGGATTTTTACTAACATTAGAGGGAAAAATACTTCTGCTAAAGATCTGTCTCAAATCAGGATCAACACTCATTAAAGCACTATAAATAGAAATAGACCAAGACTTGTAATTAGAACCATCGCCTAAAAGAAGTTCTACAGTTACCTCTTGTGACGACATCGTCATCTCCGGACGGCTAAGCCCACACTAGAGAGTCCTAGCTCTGATACCAATTGAAAGTTCCCTTTGACCCGGGAACAGGATCTGGATGTCGCCTAGAGGGGGGGTGAATAGGCGAATAAAACTTATCAATTTAAAACTTAAATTCTTACTCTACTCGAAGACTAGAACGCAGTGGAATGAGAAGATCCTTCGAGTTGGTTGCAGCGGAATCGGAGATCTTGTCTCAAAATGTCCTGCACTTCAAATAAAGCTTATACCACGGATAAGTGTTGAAGTGCAGATATAAAATCGAGTAAGGCAGAGAGTCAGGATACAATACAGAACAGAGCACACAGACGCAAGGATTTATCCCGAGGTTCGGTCAAGCCTGAAATGCTTGCCTAGTCCTCGTTGGAGTTAGCGACACCTGGGCTTGGAGTCTATTTCAACTCCTTCCTCCGTTTGCTCAGATCTGTCTGTATGACAGATAGAGCCTTTCACTATTGAGTTGGGTTACAACAAAACCGTGGCTGCTTACAAACTTCTCGACAGCACCTCGGCAGAGTAACGATACTCTCAAGACCTTGCTCTAGATCTTAGCAGCTCTTCTCCACTCTCTTAAGGCTTATAGCTGTGCCTTCTAGAAAGGCTAGAGAGATACACACAAGAGGGAGAGTGAGAATTGATCCGAGTGATGTCTACACTTGTTGGCTGCACTTCTCTATTGCTTGAGGCGCCTAGGGGTCCCTTTTATAGGCACAAGGGGCCTAGGAGCCGTTGGAAGCAATCCAGGAAGGCAAATCTTGCCTTCTGTCGGGTGGCGCACCGGACAGTCCGGTGCACCACCGGACACTGTCTGGTGCCTGATTTCCTTCCATAAATGGAGCAGTCGACCGTTGCAGTCCTGGAGCCATTGGCGCACCGGACACTGTCCGGTGCACACCGGACAGTCCGGTGCCCCCATTTGACCGTTGGCTCGGCCACGCGTCACGCGCAGATCGCGCGGCCGACCGTTGCCCAAGCCGACCGTTGGCTCACCAGACAGTCCGGTGCACCACCGGACAGTCCGGTGAATTATAGCCGTACGTCACCAGACTCCTCCCGAGAGAGGCCTGTTCACCGGAGTTCAACCTGGTGCACCGGACACTGTCCGGTGCACCACCGGACAGTCCGGTGTGCCAGACTGAGCTGAGTCTTGGCTGTACACAGCCAAACCATTTGCACCTCTTTCCTTTTCTTCTTCCTTCTGTTTCTAACACTTAGACAAGTATATTAGTACACAAAAACCAATGTACTAAGTCTAGAAACATACCTTCTCTTAAGCATTTCACATGCTTGAGCTTTGATGTTGGACTCATAAATCATCAAGTCGGCTTGACTTGATCTAGATTGACATTTCTTGGCTCCAACATCCTGCAAAGGTCACATAGAACATCTCCAAACATAGAAACAACCCAAACTAAAGATCAAGGTGAACTTAGCTCTTTTGGGCTGCTTCCAGTTCTGGTTTTGTCACTTGTTCTCCTTCTAGTGACCTTTATCTCCTTCTTAGAGCTTGATCTTGAGCCTTATGACTTACCCACATAACTGTAGCTGTTACCTCATTGGTTGTAAGTCACGTCCTTATGTAGTGATCCTTGATGTGCCGTAGCTGTTCTTAACTCGATCACCCTTGACTTTGCAAGCCTTCTTCTTGAGAGCACCTAGAGGGGGGGTGAATAGGTGATCCTGTAAATCTTCAAAACTTAAGCCACAAAACTTGGTTAAGTGTTAGCACAGATAATACCAAGTGGCTAGAGAGGAGTCTCAACAAAACACAATAACCACAGAAGATCAATCACAGAGATGGCACAGTGGTTTATCCCGTGGTTCGGCCAAGACCAACGCTTGCCTACTCCACGTTGTGGCGTCCCAACGGACGAGGGTTGCAATCAACCCCTCTCAAGCGGTCCAAAGACCCACTTGAATACCACAGTGTTTTGCTTTCTTTTCTTTATCCCGTTTGCAAGGAATCTCCACAAATTGGAGTCTCTTGCCCTTACAAGTATATGATCACAAAGAAGCACAGAGTAAGGGAGGGAAGCAACACACACAAATCCACAGCAAAATGCGCACACACACGACCAAGAATCGAGCTCAAAAGACTATCTCAAAGTTCTCACTAGAACGGAGCTCGAATCACTAAGAATGACAATCGAATGCGCAAAGACTGAGTGTGGATGATCAAGAATGCTCTAAGGTTGCTTGGGTGACTCCTCCATGCACCTAGGGGTCCCTTTTATAGCCCCAAGGCAGCTAGGAGCCGTTGAGAGCAAATCTGGAAGGCTATCCTTGCCTTCTGTCGTCGGGTGCACCGGACAGTCCGGTGTACACCGGACACTGTCCGGTGCCAGATTTCTTTCCTTAAACAGCGTTGCCGACCGTTGCAGATCTGGGAGCCGTTGGCGCACCGGACATGTCCGGTGCACACCGGACAGTCCGGTGCCCCCTTCCGACCGTTGGCTCGGCCACGTGTCTCGCGCAGATCACGCAGCCGACCGTTGGCCCGGCCGACCGTTGGCTCACCGGACAGTCCGGTGCACACCGGACAGTCCGGTGAATTTTAGCCGTACGCCGACGGCGAATTCCCGAGAGCGGCTACTTCACGCCGAGCCAGCCTGGCGCACCGGACACTGTCCGGTGCACACCGGACAGTCCGGTGTGCCAGACCGAGCTGAGTCTTGGCTGTACACAGCCAAGTCTTTTTCTTTTCTTCTTCTTTCTGTTTCTAACACTTAGACAAGTATATTAGTACACAACACCAATGTACTAAGGCTTAGAAACATACCTTTACTTCATGATTTGCACTTTGTTCATCCATGGACATAAATTCACATTTAAGCACTTGTGTTGGCACTCAATCACCAAAATACTTAGAAATGGCCCAAGGGCACATTTCCCTTTCAATCTCCCCCTTTTTGGTGATTTATGCCAACACAACATAAAGCAACTAGAACAAGTGCAAACTCACTTCAAATAAAATATTTTGATTCAATTTTGGCATATATGGATCATCCTTTGCCACCACTTGGTTTGTTTTTTGCAAATCAAACTCAAATCTCTATCTCTAAGTCAAACACACATGTTGAAGCATAAAGACAGTCATTCCAAAAGAGATTGATCAAAGATTTCAAAAAACTCCCCCTTTTCCCATAATTACTACTTCTCCCCACAAGAAGCCAACTTTTGACAAAAGAGACAATAAAAGAGTTTTGACAAACCAAAAGCTCTACTCTACTATTTTCAAATTTCTCAAGTGGTAGCTGATCCATTTATTGCTTTGGCCTTTATTTTCTCCCCCTTTGGCATCAAGCACCAAAACGGGATCAATCTTGGCCCTTTAACCCCATTGCCTCACCAAAATCTTCAATTAAGAGCAAATGGCAATAAGAGTTCATGAGATGGACTTGGAATAAGTTACCCTCTCATCGGAGTGCAGTGGAAGTCTTTCATGGTCCAAGTCCACCTTTTCCCTTTCAATTCTCCTTCGAGACTAAATCAAGCAAACTCAAGCATATGGTTAGTCTCAAAGGGTCAAGTTGTAACACATCTCCCCCTAAACATGTGCATCACTTTGCAACAGACTTGTGAGGTCCAGGGAGTGTTTGTACAACTTGAGCACCAGAATAAGCAACAAAATGCAGAATGGACATGATCAAAGGCATAAACACATGTATGCTACAATTCAATCCAAGTTCCGCGAATCTAAGACATTTAGCTCACTACGCAGCCTGCAAAAGGTCTTCTCATCTAGAGGCTTGGTAAAGATATCGGCTAGCTGGTTCTCGGTGCTAACATGAAACACTTCGATATCCCCCTTTTGCTGGTGGTCTCTCAAAAAGTGATGCCGGATGTCAATGTGCTTTGTGCGGCTGTGCTCAACAGGATTTTCCGCTATTCGGATAGCACTCTCATTATCACATAGGAGTGGGACTTTGCTCAGATTGTAGCCAAAGTCCCTGAGGGTTTGCCTCATCCAAAGTAGTTGCGCGCAACACTGTCCTGCTACAACATACTCGGCCTCAGCGGTGGATAGGGCAACGGATGTTTGTTTCTTAGAGTTCCATGACACCAGGGACCTTCTTAAGAATTGGCACGTCCCCGATGTACTCTTCCTATCGACCTTACATCCAGCATAGTCGGAATCTGAGTACCCAATCAAGTCAAAGTTAGACCCCTTTGGATACCAGATCCCGAAGCAAGGCGTAGCGACTAAATATCGAAGGATTCGCTTCACTGCCACTAAGTGACACTCCTTAGGATTGGATTGAAATCTAGCACACATGCATACGCTAAGCATAATATCCGGTCTACTAGCACATAAGTAAAGTAATGACCCTATCATTGACCGGTATGCCTTTTGATCAACGGACTTACCTCCTTTGTTGAGGTCGGTGTGTCCGTCGGTCCCCATCGGAGTCTTTGCGGGCTTGGCGTCCTTCATCCCAAACCGCTTCAGTAAGTCTTGCGTGTACTTTGTTTGGGAGATGAAGGTGCCGTCCTTGAGTTGCTTCACTTGGAACCCAAGGAAGTAGTTCAACTCGCCCATCATTGACATCTCGAATTTCTGCGTCATCACCCTGCTAAACTCTTCACAAGACTTTTGGTTAGTAGAACCAAATATTATGTCGTCGACATAAATTTGGCACACAAAAAGATCACCATCGCAAGTCTTAGTAAAAAGAGTTGGATCGGCTTTCCCAACCTTGAAAGCATTAGCAATTAAAAAGTCTCTAAGGCATTCATACCATGCTCTTGGGGCTTGCTTAAGTCCATAGAGCGCCTTAGAGAGCTTACACACGTGGTCGGGGTACCGTTCATCCTCAAAGCCAGGGGGCTGCTCCACGTACACCTCCTCCTTGATCGGCCCGTTGAGGAAAGCGCTCTTCACATCCATTTGGTACAACCTGAAAGAATGGTGAGCGGCATATGCTAGCAAGATACGAATGGACTCTAGCCTAGCCACAGGAGCAAAAGTCTCCTCAAAGTCCAAACCTGCGACTTGGGCATAACCTTTTGCCACAAGACGAGCCTTGTTCCTTGTCACCACTCCGTGCTCGTCTTGTTTGTTGCGGAACACCCACTTGGTTCCCACAACATTTTGCTTGGGACGAGGCACCAGCGTCCAAACTTCATTGCGCTTGAAGTTGTTAAGTTCCTCCTGCATGGCCAACACCCAATCCGGATCTAGCAAGGCCTCCTCTACCCTGAAAGGCTCAATAGAAGAGACAAAGGAGTGATGCTCACAAAAATTAACTAATCGAGATCGAGTAGTTACTCCCTTGCTAATGTCACCCAAAATTTGATCGACGGGATGATCCCTTTGAATCATCGCTCGAACTTGGGTTGGAGGTGCCGGTTGCGCTTCTTCCTCCATCACATGATTGTCTTGTGCTCCCCCTTGATCACACGCCTCCTGTTGATGAACCTGTTCATCGTCTTGAGTTGGGGGATGCACCGTTGTTGAGGAAGAAGGTTGATCTCGTTCATCTTGTTCCTGTGGCCGCACTTCTCCAATCGCCATGGTTCGTATAGCGGCCGTCGGAACATCTTCTTCATCTACATCATCACAATCAACAACTTGCTCTCTTGGAGAGCCATTAGTCTCATCAAATACAACGTCGCTAGAGACTTCAACCAAACCCGATGATTTGTTGAAGACCCTATACGCCTTTGTATTTGAATCATAACCTAATAAAAACCCTTCTACAGCTTTGGGAGCAAACTTAGAATTTCTACCCTTCTTCACTAGAATGTAGCATTTGCTCCCAAATACACGAAAGTACGATACATTGGGTTTGTTACCGGTTAATAGCTCATACGACGTTTTCTTGAGGAGGCGATGAAGGTAGACCCTGTTGATGGCGTGGCAAGCCGTGTTCACAGCTTCCGACCAAAAGCACTCGGGGGTCTTGTACTCTCCAAGCATCGTCCTTGCCATATCGATCAGTGTCCTATTCTTCCTCTCTACCACACCATTTTGCTGAGGTGTGTAGGGAGCGGAGAACTCGTGCTTGATCCCTTCCTCCTCAAGAAACTCCTCCACTTGAAGGTTCTTGAATTCGGACCCGTTGTCGCTCCTTATCTTCTTCACCTTGAGCTCAAACTCATTTTGAGCTCTCCTGAGGAAGCGCTTGAGGGTCCCTTGGGTTTCAGACTTATCCTGCAAAAAGAACACCCAAGTGAAGCGGGAAAAGTCATCAACAATAACTAGACCATACTTACTTCCTCCTATGCTTAGATAGGCGACGGGTCCGAAGAGGTCCATATGCAGCAGCTCCAGAGGTCTTGACGTGGTCATCACATTCTTGCTGTGATGTGCTCCTCCCACTTGTTTACCTGCTTGACAAGCTGCACAAGGTCTATCTTTTTCGAAATAAACATTTGTTAGACCTATCACGTGTTCTCCCTTTAGAAGCTTGTGGAGGTTCTTCATCCCCACATGTGCTAAGCGGCGATGCCACAGCCAGCCCATGCAAGTCTTAGCCATTAAGCATGCATCTAGATCGGCCTCTTCTTTTGCAAAATCAACTAAGTAAAGCTTGCCGTCTAGTACACCCTTAAAAGCTAGTGAACCATCACATCTTCTAAAGACAGACACATCTACATTAGTAAAAAGACAATTATATCCCATATTGCATAGTTGACTAACAGATAGCAAATTGTAACCAAGAGACTCAACTAAAAATACATTTGATATTGAGTGCTCATTAGAAATTGCAATTTTACCTAACCCTTTTACCTTGCCTTGATTCCCATCACCGAATATAATTGAATCTTGGGAATCCTTATTTTTGACGTAGGAGGTGAACATCTTCTTCTCCCCCGTCATATGGTTTGTGCATCCGCTGTCGATAATCCAGCTTGAACCCCCGGATGCATAAACCTGCAAGGCAAATTTAGGCTTGGGTCTTAGGTACCCAACTCATGTTGGGTCCTGCAAGGTTAGCACAAATATCCTTAGGGACCCAAATGCAAGTTTTGTCTCCCTTGCATTTTGCCCCTAACTTCCTAGCAACTATTTTCCTATCCTTTCTACAAATAGCAAAGAAAGCATTTAAAGCACAATAAATTGTAGAAGGTTCATTTACTACTTTCCTAGGAGCATGAATAACATTCTTTCTAGGCACATGATGAATATCATTTCTCCTAGACATATTTCTACCATGCATATAGGAAGAACTAGATGCAAACATGGCATGAGAGTCAAAATCATCATAAGCATTATAACTCCTATAAGCATTTTTAGTTTGTCTCCTATCATGGTACAAGAAGGCATGGTTCTTTTTAACACTACTAGCCATAGGGGCCTTCCCTTTCTCCTTGACGAAGATGGGGGCCTTATGGCTTGTTAAGTTCTTGGCTTCCCTCTTGAAGCCAAGCCCATCCTTAATTGAGGAATGTCTTCCAATTGTATAGGCATCCCTTGCAAATTTTAACTTATCAAATTCACTTTTGCTAGTCTTAAGTTGGGCATTAAGACTAGCCAATTCATCACTTAGTTTGGAAATTGAAACTAGGTGTTCACAACAAGCATTAATATCAACATCCTTACACCTAGTGCAAATTTCAACATGTTCAACACAAGAGTTAGATTTATTTGCTTCTACTAGTTTAGCATTTAAATCATTGTTGACACCTTTTAAAGTAGAGATAGTTTCATGACAAGTAGATAATTCACTAGAAAGCATTTCATTTCTTTTAATTTCTAGAGCAAGAGAATTTTGTGCACTAACAAATTTATCATGCTCCTCATATAAAAGATCCTCTTGTTTTTCTAGTAATCTATTCTTGTCATTCAAAGCATCAATCAACTCATTAATCTTATTAATTTTAGATCTATCTAATCCCTTGAATAAGCATGAGTAATCTATTTCATCATCATCACTAGACTCATCCTCACTTGAAGAAGTACTAGTATCATGAGTGCTTACTTTCTTCTCCCTTGCCATGAGGCAAGTGTGACGCTCGTTGGGGAAGAGAGATGACTTGTTGAAGGTGGTGGCGGCGAGTCCTTCATTGTCGGAGTCGGAGGAGGAGCAATCCGAATCCCACTCCTTTCCGATATGTGCCTCGCCCTTGGCCTTCTTGTAATGCTTCTTCTTCTCCCTTTTGTTCCCCTTTTCCTGGTCACTTTCATTATCGGGACAGTTAGCAATGAAATGACCAACCTTACCACATTTGAAGCATGAGCGCTTCCCTTTTGTCTTGGTCTTCCTTGGTTGCTCCTTGCGACCATTTAGCGTCGTCTTGAATCTCTTGATGATGAGAGCCATCTCTTCATCATTGAGCCCGGCCGCCTCAACTTGTGCCACCTTGCTGGGTAGCGGCTCCTTGCTCCTTGTTGCCTTGAGAGCGATGGGTTGAGACTCGTGGATTGGACCGTTCAATGCTTCGTCGACGTATCTCGCCTCCTTGATCATCATCCGCCCGCTTACGAATTTTCCGAGTACCTCCTCGGGCGTCATCATCGTGTACCTGGGATTCTCACGAATATTGTTCACGAGATGAGGATCAAGAACGGTAAAGGACCTTAGCATTAGGCGGACGACGTCGTGGTCCTTCCATCGCGTGCTTCCGTAGCTCCTTATTTTGTTGATGAGGGTCTTGAGCCGGTTGTACGTTTGGGTTGGCTCCTCTCCCCTTATCATGGCGAATCGTCCAAGCTTGCCCTCCACCAACTCCATTTTGGTGAGCATGGTGATGTCATTCCCCTCGTGAGAAATCTTGAGGGTGTCCCATATTTGCTTGGCATTGTCCAAGCCGCTCACCTTGTTGTACTCTTCCCTGCACAAGGACGCTAAGAGAACAGTAGTAGCTTGTGCATTTCTATGGATTTGTTCATTTATGAGCATAGAGTTATCCGAGCTATCAAACTTCATTCCATTCTCTACAATCTCCCAAATGCTTGGATGGAGAGAGAATAAGTGACTACGCATTTTGTGACTCCAAAATCCGTAGTCCTCCCCATCGAAGTGTGGAGGTTTGCCAAGAGGAATGGAAAGCAAATGCGAATTCGAACTATGTTGAATACGAGAATAATCAAATGAAAAGTTCGAATTGACCGTCTTTTTGTAGTCGTTGTGGTCATCGTCCTTGTGGGAAGAAGTAGATTCATCGCTGTCGTCGTAGTAGACGATCTCCTTGATGCGCCTTGTCTTCTTCTTCTTCCCTTCCTTCCGTCTATGACCCGAGCCGGAGTCGGTAGGCTTGTCGTCCTTCGGCTCGTTGATGAAGGATTCCTTCTCTTTGTCGTTGATCACGATACCCTTCCCCTTAGGATCCATCTCTTCGGGCGATTAGTCCCTTTGTGAAGAGAACGGCTCTGATACCAATTGAGAGCACCTAGAGGGGGGGTGAATAGGTGATCCTGTAAATCTTCAAAACTTAAGCCACAAAACTTGGTTAAGTGTTAGCACAGATAATACCAAGTGGCTAGAGAGGAGTCTCAACAAAACACAATAACCACAGAAGATCAATCACAGAGATGGCACAGTGGTTTATCCCGTGGTTCGGCCAAGACCAACGCTTGCATACTCCACGTTGTGGCGTCCCAACGGACGAGGGTTGCAATCAACCCCTCTCAAGCGGTCCAAAGACCCACTTGAATACCACAGTGTTTTGCTTTCTTTTCTTTATCCCGTTTGCAAGGAATCTCCACAAATTGGAGTCTCTTGCCCTTACAAGTATATGATCACAAAGAAGCACAGAGTAAGGGAGGGAAGCAACACACACAAATCCACAGCAAAATGCGCACACACACGACCAAGAATTGAGCTCAAAAGACTATTTCAAAGTTCTCACTAGAACGGAGCTCGAATCACTAAGAATGACAATCGAATGCGCAAAGACTGAGTGTGGATGATCAAGAATGCTCTAAGGTTGCTTGGGTGACTCCTCCATGCGCCTAGGGGTCCCTTTTATAGCCCCAAGGCAGCTAGGAGCCGTTGAGAGCAAATCTGGAAGGCTATCCTTGCCTTCTGTCGTCGGGTGCACCGGACAGTCCGGTGTACACCGGACACTGTCCGGTGCCCGATTTCTTTCCTTAAACAGCGCTGCCGACCGTTGCCGACCGTTGCAGATCTGGGAGCCGTTGGCGCACCGGACATGTCCGGTGCCCCCTTCCGACCGTTGGCTCGGCCACGTGTCTCGCGCAGATCACGCAGCCGACCGTTGGCCCGGCCGACCGTTGGCTCACCGGACAGTCCGGTGCACACCGGACAGTCCGGTGAATTTTAGCCGTACGCCGACGGCGAATTCCCGAGAGCGGCTACTTCACGCCGAGCCAGCCTGGCGCACCGGACACTGTCCAGTGCACACCGGACAGTCCGGTGTGCCAGACCGAGCTGAGTCTTGGCTGTACACAGCCAAGTCTTTTTCTTTTCTTCTTCTTTCTGTTTCTAACACTTAGACAAGTATATTAGTACACAACACCAATGTACTAAGGCTTAGAAACATACCTTTACTTCATGATTTGCACTTTGTTCATCCATGGACATAAATTCACATTTAAGCACTTGTGTTGGCACTCAATCACCAAAATACTTAGAAATGGCCCAAGGGCACATTTCCCTTTCACTTCTTCACCCTTGGCTTTGGGTTCCTCAGCCTCCTTGACCTTCTCCCGTGCACTTGGTACCTCGAAGCTCTTCTTGCCTCCGTCCTTGGCTTGATCAGTTGTCTCCGAGCTACGCACCCGAGTATCACTTTTGCAATGTCCATCTTACTTGTGATGCCCATTATCTATCATCATCTAGTCCTTGGACCATCACACTTGTTCACTTGTGTTGAACCCTGTAGGCTTTACCTTAAGCACCTGTTGAACACTTGGTACACTTGTTAGTCCTTTAATTGAGTTGTGAAAGGGAATTAGGCTTACACCTAGTCCCTAAATAATTTTGGTGGTTGAATTGCCCAACACAAATATTGGACTAACTAGTTTGCTCTAGTACATAAGTTATACAGGTGCAAAAGGTTCACACTTAGCCAATAAAAAGATCAAGTTTTGGATTCAACTAAGGAGCAATGAGGCAACCGAAGGCATCTCTGGTCTGGGGGCACCGGACTGTCCGGTGTACACCGGACAGTGTCCGGTGCGCCACAAGTGCACCAGAGGACTCCGACTTCAAACTCTTTGCCCTCGGGAATTCTCGGAAGCCGGCGCGCTATAATTCACCGGACTGTCCGGTGTACACCGGACAGTGTCCGGTGCTCCAAGGAAGCGCGGCCTCCGGAACTCGTCAGCCTCGGGTTCGCGCAGCAGCCGCTCCGCTATAATTCACCGGACATGTCCGGTGTGCACCGGACTGTCCGGTGTACCAGCGGAGCAACGGCTATTTCGGCGCCAACGGCTACCTGCGGTACATTTAATGCGCGCGCAGACGTCAGGCGTGCCCATACCGGCGCACCGGACATCGAACAGTACATGTCCGGTGTGCACCGGACACCCAGGCGGGCCCAGAAGTCAGAAGCTCCAACGGTCAGAATCCAACGGCATTGATGACGTGGCAGGGGCACCGGACTGTCCGGTGTGCACCGGACTGTCCGGTGCGCCATCGAACAGAAGCCTCCAGCCAACGGTCAGGTTTGGTGGTTGGGGCTATAAATACCCCAACCACCCCACCATTCATTGCATCCAAGTTTTCCAACTTCCAACCACTTACAAGAGCTAGGCATTCAATTCTAGACACACCAAAAGAGATCAAATCCTCTCCAATTCCACTCAAGCCTTTAGTGACTAGCGAGAGAGATTTGTCGTGTTCTTTTGAGCTCTTGCGCTTGGATCGCTTTCTTTCTTTCTCATTTGTTCTTGTGATCAAAACTCAATTGTAACCAAGGCAAGAGGCACCAATTGTGTGGTGGCCCTTGCGGGGAAGTTTTGTTCCCGTTTGATTGAGAAGAAGAAAAGCTCACTCGGTCTGTGGGACCGTTTGAGAGAGGGAAGGGTTGAAAGAGACCCGGCCTTTGTGGCCTCCTCAACGGGGAGTAGGTTTGAGAGAACCGAACCTCGGTAAAACAAATCCGCGTGTCACACTCTTCATTTGATTGCGATTTGTTTTGCGCCCTCTCTCGCAAACTCTATTTTATTTCTAACGCTAACCCAGCTTGTAGTTGTGATTATTTTTGAGATTTTCAGTTTCGCCCTATTCACCCCCCCTCTAGGCGACTATCAATTGGTATCAAAGCCCGGTGCTTCATTAGAGCCTAACCGCTCGAAGTGATGTCGGGAGATCACACCAAGAGGGAGATGGAGACCGGCGACAACAAGCCCACTACAAGCCAAGGGAGCACTTCATCGGAAGAGTCCCGCACCAAGAGAAGGGAGAAGAAGAAGAACTCCTCCAAGCGGAAGGAGAAAAGATCTTCCTCTTCTCACCACAAGGAGAAGAAGGAAAAATCTTCTTCTCACAAGCCGCATCGGAGTGGGGACAAGCACAAGAAGATGAGGAAGGTGGTCTACTACGAGACCGACACTTCATCGACATCTACTTCCGACTCCGATGCACCGTCCGTAACTTCTAAGCGCCAAGAGCGCAAGAAGTTTAGTAAGATCCCTTTAAACTATCCCCGTACATCTAGACATACTCCTTTACTTTCCGTTCCATTAGGCAAACCGCCGACTTTTGATGGCGAAGATTATGCTAGGTGGAGTGATTTAATGAAATTTCATCTAACCTCGCTCCACAAAAGTATATGGAATGTTGTTGAGTTTGGAGTACAGGTACCATCAATAGGGGATGAGGATTATGACACGGACGAAGTGGCCCAAATCGAGCACTTCAACTCCCAAGCCGCAACCATTCTCCTTGCCTCTCTAAGCAAGGAGGAATACAACAAAGTGCAAGGGTTGAAGAACGCAAAAGAGATTTGGGACCTACTCAGGACGGCGCACGAGGGTGATGAACTCACCAAGATCACCAAGCGGGAAACGATCGAGGGGGAGCTCGGTCGTTTTCGTCTTCGCCAAGGGGAGGAGCCACAAGACATGTACAATCGGCTCAAGACCTTGGTGAACCAAGTGCGCAACCTCGGGAGCAAAAAATGGGATGACCACGAGGTGGTTAAGGTTATTTTAAGAGCACTTATTTTCCTTAACCCCACTCAAGTTCAATTAATTCGTGGTAATCCTAGATATCCACTAATGACCCCCGAGGAAGTTATCGGGAATTTTGTAAGCTTTGAATGCATGATTAAGGGCTCAAAGAAGATCAACGAGCTTGACGAACCTTCCACATCCGAGGCGCAACCGGTGGCCTTCAAGGCCACGGAGGAGAAGAAGGAGGAGTCTACACCAAGTAGACAACCAATTGACGCCTCCAAGCTCGACAATGAGGAGATGGCCCTAATCATCAAAAGCTTTCGGCAAATCCTCAAGCAACGGAAGGGGAAGGACTACAAACCCCGTTCCAAGAAGGTTTGCTACAAGTGTGGTAAGCCCGGTCACTTTATTGCAAAATGTCCTATGTCTAGTGACAGTGACAGGGGCGACGACAAGAAGGGCAAGAGGAGAGAAAAGAAAAGGTACCACAAGAAGAAGGGCGGCGATGCCCACGTATGCCGCGAATGGGACTCCGACGAGAGCTCCACCGACTCATCCTCCGACGAGGACGCCGCCAACATCGCCGTCACCAAAGGCCTTCTCTTCCCCAACGTCGGCCACAAGTGTCTCATGGCCAAGGACGGCAAAAAGAAGGTAAAATCAAGGTCCTCCACTAAATATGAAACATCTAGTGATGAGGATGATGATAAAAATGAGGAGAATAACTTGCGCATTCTTTTTGCTAACCTCAACATGCAACAAAAAGAAAAATTAAATGAATTGATTAGTGCTATACATGAGAAGGATGATCTCTTGGATTCTCAAGAGGACTTCCTTATTAAAGAAAATAAGAAGCATGTTAAGGTTAAAAATGCTTATGCTCTAGAAATGGAAAAATGTGAAAAATTGTCTAGTGAGCTAAGTACTTGCCATGAGACTATAGACAACCTTAGAAATGAAAATGCTAATTTGTTAGCTAAGGTTGATTCTCATATTTGCAATGTTTCAATTCCAAATCCTAGAAATGATAGTGATGATTTGCTTGCTAGGATTGAAGAATCGAACATTTCTCTTGCTAGTCTTAGATTAGAAAATAAAAATTTGATTGCTAAGACTAAAGATTTTGATGTTTGCAATGCTACTATTTCTAACCTTAGAAATGAGAATAATATATTACATGCTAAGGTTATGGAACTAAAATCTTGCAAACCCTCTACATCTAATGTTGAACATGTCTCTATTTGTACTAGATGTAGAGATATTAATGTTGATGCTATCCATGATCACCTAGCCTTAATTAAAAAACAAAATGATCACATAGCACAACTTAATGCTAAGATTAGTGAGCATGACTTAGAAAATGAAAAATTTAAATTTGCTAGAAGCATGCTCTATAATGGGAGACGCCCTGGCATCAAGGATGGCATTGGTTTCCAAAGGGGAGACAATGTCAAACTTAATGCCCCTCCAAAGAATTTATCTAACTTTGTTAAGGGCAAGGCTCCCATGCCTCAGGATAACGAGGGTTACATTTTGTACCCTGCTGGCTATCCTGAGAGCAAAATTAGGAGAACTCATTCTAGGAAGTCTCACTCTGGCCCTAACCATGCTTTTATGTATAAGGGTGAGACATCTAGTTCTAGGCAACCAACCCGTGCTAAGTTGCCTAGGAAGAAAATTCCTAATGCATCAAATGATCATAGCATTTCATTTAAAACTTTTGATGCATCTTATGTTTTAACTAACAAATCCGGCAAGGTAGTTGCCAAGATTGTTGGGGGCAAACACAAGGGCTCCAAGACTTGTGTTTGGGTACCCAAAGTTCTTGTTTCTAATGCCAAAGGACCCAAAACCGTTTGGGTACCTAAAACAAAGAACTAAACTTGTTTTGTAGGTTTATGCATCCGGGGGCTCAAGTTGGATACTGGACAGCGGGTGCACAAACCACATGACAGGGGAGAAAAAGATGTTCTCCTCATATGAGAAAAACCAAGATCCCCAATGAGCTATCACATTCGGGGATGGAAATCAAGGTTTGGTCAAAGGATTGGGTAAAATTGCTATATCACCTGACCATACTATTTCCAATGTTTTTCTTGTAGATTCTTTAGATTACAATTTGCTTTCCGTATCCCAATTATGTCAAATGGGCTACAACTGTCTTTTTACTGATACAGGTGTTACTGTCTTTAGAAGAAGTGATGATTCAGTAGCATTTAAGGGAGTGTTAGAGGGTCAGCTATACTTGGTAGATTTTGATAGAGCTGAACTCGACACTTGCTTAGTTGCCAAGACTAACTTGGGTTGGCTCTGGCACCGCCGACTAGCCCATGTTGGAATGAAGAATCTTCACAAGCTTCTAAAGGGAGAACACATTTTAGGACTAACCAATGTTCATTTTGAGAAAGACAGGATTTGTAGCGCGTGCCAAGCCGGGAAGCAAGTTGGTGTCCATCATCCACACAAAAACATCATGACTACCGACAGGCCACTGGAGCTCCTACACATGGATTTGTTCGGCCCGATCGCTTACATAAGCATCGGCGGTAGTAAGTATTGTCTTGTAATTGTGGATGATTATTCTCGCTTCACTTGGGTGTTCTTTTTGCAGGACAAATCTCATACCCAAGAAACTTTAAAGGGATTCTTGAGACGGGCTCAAAATGAGTTCGGCTTAAGGATCAAGAAAATTAGAAGCGACAATGGGACGGAGTTCAAGAATGCTCAAATTGAAGGTTTCCTTGAGGAGGAGGGCATCAAGCATGAATTCTCTTCTCCCTACACTCCACAACAAAATGGTGTAGTGGAGAGGAAGAATCGAACTCTATTGGACATGGCAAGAACCATGCTTGATGAATACAAGACACCGGATCGGTTTTGGGCCGAAGCGGTCAACACTGCCTGCTACGCCATCAACCGGTTATATCTTCATCGAATCCTCAAGAAGACATCTTATGAACTCCTAACCGGTAAAAAGCCAAATATTTCATATTTTAGAGTTTTTGGTAGCAAATGTTTTATTCTTGTCAAAAGAGGTAGAAAATCTAAATTTGCTCCTAAAACTGTAGAAGGCTTTTTACTAGGATATGACTCAAACACAAGGGCATATAGAGTCTTTAACAAGTCCTCAGGACTTGTTGAAGTTTCTTGTGACGTTGTGTTTGATGAAACTAACGGCTCTCAAGTAGAGCAAGTTGATCTTGATGAGATAGGTGAAGAACAGGCTCCATGCATAGCGCTAAGGAACATGTCCATTGGGGATGTGTGTCCTAAGGAATCCGAAGAGCCTCCACATGCACAAGATCAACCATCCTCCTCCATGCAAGCATCTCCACCAACACAAATTGAGGATGAGGCTCAAGAGGTTGAACAAGAAGATCAAGAAGATGAGCCACCTCAAAATGACGGCAACGATCAAGGGGGAGATGCAAATAATGAAGACAAGGAGGATGAACAACCAAGGCCGCCACACCCAAGAGTCCACCAAGCAATACAAAGAGATCACCCCGTCGACACCATCCTCGGCGACATTCATAAGGGGGTAACTACTCGATCTCGTGTTGCACATTTTTGTGAGCATTACTCTTTTGTTTCCTCTATTGAGCCACACAGGGTAGAGGAAGCACTTCAAGATTCGGATTGGGTGATGGCGATGCAAGAGGAGCTCAACAATTTCACAAGGAATGAGGTATGGCATTTAGTTCCACGTCCTAATCAAAATGTTGTAGGAACCAAGTGGGTCTTCCGCAACAAGCAAGACGAGCATGGTGTGGTGACAAGGAACAAAGCTCGACTCGTGGCCAAGGGGTACTCACAAGTCGAAGGTTTGGATTTTGGTGAAACCTATGCACCCGTAGCTAGGCTTGAGTCAATTCGTATATTATTGGCCTATGCTACTTACCATGGCTTCAAGCTTTATCAAATGGACGTGAAGAGTGCCTTCCTCAATGGACCAATCAAGGAGGAGGTCTATGTTGAGCAACCTCCCGGCTTTGAAGACAGTGAGTACCCTAACCATGTTTATAGGCTCTCTAAGGCGCTTTATGGGCTCAAGCAAGCCCCAAGAGCATGGTATGAATGCCTTAGAGATTTCCTTATTGCAAATGGCTTCAAAGTCGGCAAGGCCGATCCTACTTTATTCACTAAGACTCTTGACAATGATTTGTTTGTATGCCAAATTTATGTTGATGATATCATATTTGGGTCTACTAACAAATCTACATGTGAAGAATTTAGTAGGATTATGACACAAAAATTCGAGATGTCGATGATGGGGGAGTTGAAGTATTTTCTAGGATTCCAAGTCAAGCAACTCCAAGAGGGCACCTTCATTAGCCAAACGAAGTATACACAAGATATCCTAAGCAAGTTTGGAATGAAGGATGCCAAGCCCATCAAGACACCCATGGGAACAAATGGGCATCTTGACCTCGACACGGGAGGTAAGTCCGTGGATCAAAAGGTATACCGGTCGATGATTGGTTCATTGCTTTATTTATGTGCATCTCGACCGGACATTATGCTTTCCGTTTGTATGTGTGCAAGATTCCAAGCCGACCCTAAGGAATCACACCTTACGGCCGTAAAACGAATCTTGAGATATTTGGCTTATACTCCTAAGTTTGGGCTTTGGTACCCTAGGGGATCCACTTTTGATTTGATTGGTTATTCGGATGCCGATTGGGCGGGGTGTAAGATTAATAGGAAGAGCACATCGGGGACTTGCCAGTTCTTGGGAAGATCCTTGGTGTCATGGGCTTCAAAGAAGCAAAATTCGGTCGCTCTTTCTACCGCCGAAGCCGAGTATATTGCCGCAGGTCATTGTTGCGCGCAATTGCTTTGGATGAGGCAAACCCTGCGAGACTACAGTTACAAATTAACCAAAGTCCCTTTGCTATGTGATAATGTGAGTGCAATCAAGATGGCGGATAATCCCGTCGAACATAGCCGCACTAAACACATAGCCATTCGGTATCATTTTCTTCGGGATCACCAACAAAAGGGGGATATCGAGATTTCATACATTAACACTAAAGATCAATTAGCCGATATCTTTACCAAGCCTCTTGATGAACAATCTTTTACCCGACTTAGGCATGAGCTTAATATTCTTGATTGTAGGAATTTCTTTTGCTAAACTTGCACACATAGCTCATAAGAATACCTTTGATCATGTCTCTTTTATATGCTATGACTAATGTGCTTTCAAGTGTATTCGAAACCAAGTCATAGGTATATTGAAAGGAAATTGGAGTCTTCGGCGAAGACAAGGCTTTCACTCCACTCTACTACTCATCCTTCGCCATCGCTCCGCATCACTCTCCAAGTTTGGTATAATCTTCACTCATTCATTTCATGACCAAAGGAGGAGAAAGTACTTCATTGGGCTCTAATGATTCCGTTTTTGGCGATTCATGCCAAAGGGGGAGAAAATATGAGCCCAAAGCAAAAGGACCGCACCACCACCTAATTTTATAAATTTGATGTTTTTAAATTGGTAAATTTCAAAATTGGTATCTCTTTATGTTCTAAAGGGGGAGCAACTAGTATTTTCAAAATTGATGTCTTAAAACCCTCTTGAACACTAAGAGGAGACCTTATTTGAGGGGGAGTTTTGTTTAGTCAAAGGAAAAGCATTTGAACAAAGGAAGAAAATTTCAAATCTTGAAAATGCTTTGCAAATCTTATTCATTTACCTTTGACCATCTTGCAAAAGGACTTTGAAAAGAATTTACAAAAGAATTTGCAAAAAAACAAAACTCTTGGTGTAAATGTGGTCCAATATGTCAAAAACAAAGAAACAATCCATGCGCATCATACAAGTATTTATATTGGCTCAAATCCAAGCAACCTTTGCACTTACATTATGCAAACTAGTTCAATTATGCACTTCTATATTTGCTTTTGTTTGTGTTGGCATCAATCACCAAAAAGGGGGAGATTGAAAGGGAATTAGGCTTACACCTAGTCCCTAAATAATTTTGGTGGTTGAATTGCCCAACACAAATATTGGACTAACTAGTTTGCTCTAGTACATAAGTTATACAGGTGCAAAAGGTTCACACTTAGCCAATAAAAAGATCAAGTTTTGGATTCAACTAAGGAGCAATGAGGCAACCGAAGGCATCTCTGGTCTGGGGGCACCGGACTGTCCGGTGTACACCGGACAGTGTCCGGTGCGCCACAAGTGCACCAGAGGACTCCGACTTCAAACTCTTCGCCCTCGGGAATTCTCGGAAGCCGGCGCGCTATAATTCACCGGACTGTCCGGTGTACACCGGACAGTGTCCGGTGCTCCAAGGAAGCGCGGCCTCCGGAACTCGTCAGCCTCGGGTTCGCGCGGCAGCCGCTCCGCTATAATTCACCGGACATGTCCGGTGTGCACCGGACTGTCCGGTGTACCAGCGGAGCAACGGCTATTTCGGCGCCAACGGCTACCTGCGGTACATTTAATGCGCGCGCAGACGTCAGGCGTGCCCATACCGGCGCACCGGACATCGAACAGTACATGTCCGGTGTGCACCGGACACCCAGGCGGGCCCAGAAGTCAGAAGCTCCAACGGTCAGAATCCAACGGCATTGATGACGTGGCAGGGGCACCGGACTGTCCGGTGTGCACCGGACTGTCCGGTGCGCCATCGAACAGAAGCCTCCAGCCAACGGTCAGGTTTGGTGGTTGGGGCTATAAATACCCCAACCACCCCACCATTCATTGCATCCAAGTTTTCCAACTTCCAACCACTTACAAGAGCTAGGCATTCAATTCTAGACACACCAAAAGAGATCAAATCCTCTCCAATTCCACTCAAGCCTTTAGTGACTAGCGAGAGAGATTTGCCGTGTTCTTTTGAGCTCTTGCGCTTGGATCGCTTTCTTTCTTTCTCATTTGTTCTTGTGATCAAAACTCAATTGTAACCAAGGCAAGAGGCACCAATTGTGTGGTGGCCCTTGCGGGGAAGTTTTGTTCCCGTTTGATTGAGAAGAAGAAAAGCTCACTCGGTCTGTGGGACCGTTTGAGAGAGGGAAGGGTTGAAAGAGACCAGGCCTTTGTGGCCTCCTCAACGGGGAGTAGGTTTGAGAGAACCGAACCTCGGTAAAACAAATCCGCGTGTCACACTCTTCATTTGATTGCGATTTGTTTTGCGCCCTCTCTCGCAAACTCTATTTTATTTCTAACGCTAACCCAGCTTGTAGTTGTGATTATTTTTGAGATTTTCAGTTTCGCCCTATTCACCCCCCCTCTAGGCGACTATCAAGTTGTCATCCAAACACCAGAACTCACAAGAGAGCTTTCATCGGCCCCTATTGATGGCACAACGACAAAGCAAACTACAGACCTAGGTTCGTCCAATTAATCAACTAAGGGCGTCCCATACCAACCTCAAGGTTGTACTGTTGTCCCGGGTGGTCTCTCAATGAACATGTCCTTATAGAGAGGTACTTGGAAAACAACTTAAGCCCCCTAAAATGCCATAAGCTCATAATCATAATCAGAATGAAACATTGTATCATAAAGTATTTTTCATCATGTTCGTTGATTAGGGTAAAGCACTAGCATGTAGCTGATCATAATAACCAACCCAAAAAGGTAACAAAGGATATGATAAATAGAAAGCTAGTCAATCCTTAGGTTAATCATAGTGTGCGGGACAATGAATTATAAAGTAAATAGGACATAATAGGTCAGAGGACACTTACCTTCACCAAACTGTTGCTGCTCAGGGGCTTATTCTGCAACTTTCTCAGACTCCATGGAAGGAACTTTATCTAAGCGAGTGCGAACATACATTCAACATTCTTGAAACAGAAAGGAACAATACTGCCTGACCCTAATGGATGGTAATATCCTGGTCCAAGGCTTAATTGAATTAATAGAGTACTCATACCAGCAAGGTGCATCTTTTTTCGAAAGTCTGTCTTGAAAAAACTCCAATTTAGGCGTGATTGGCCTAGAGAAATCTTGGGATGGGTGACCGAATGGGAAGTCTTCTCGGGTGCGCATGAGTGAGCACAAAGTGCGCACAAAAGACTCGTGATGGTCTGTGGGAATGGTCTATGGTTCTAGAGGGATGCCAAGAGTAAGTATCACCGGTCTAGGAGTGGATATGGTGTTACAAGTATACCATACAAGGCAAAACAATATAAACACGTGCAATACAAAGCTCGCTTCTATGGATGCATAAGAAAAAGAAATGTCGAGATCGAAGCTACGAGTTATATAAATATGAATAGAACATTAAATTCGACATACTTGCATTAATCGACATTTATTAAATGTTGCCTAAGGCTATTGCCTTGTTTTAATTAATCTATTACACTAACAACTCTTGGTTAAACAAGTAATTTAAATAATATTAGCGGCTCTAGGCGAGGCAAATTAACGACGAGAGACGAGGTGCGCATCATGCGAAACAGCACGTCAGCACACGAACAACACGAGCATGGGGCACGAACCAACGCGACACGCGAGGACTATTAAATAGATAACACATTTATACCAAACAATTATTAATAAAGAATATTTCAGTTAATATTAACCACATCGGTGTTTGTTATAACGCGTAAGTTGAAAACCCTAAATTAGATTTAATTGGAACACTACTTTAATAATCATCAGTCAAACAAACATTTAAATAATTAAATAAAATATGTAACAACAGAGAATAATACTTCTAACATGTAGACAATTTTAATATGAATCTAACGCGACTTGAACGGAACGAATCGAATTTAAAATGGAAAAGATATTGCATTTTTAAACTAGAACACTTCTCTGTGCATAGTTTTACAATACTGCCAGAGATTTTTTTCCCCGCAAAACACCATCTCCTTTCTTCCTCCATCTTCTTCCTCCCACCATGGCAAGGGAAAGAGAGGGCGGAAGGCCACTGTCGGCACGGGCACGGGCGTGACGCTCGCAGGCCGCGGAGCAGGGGAGGGGACGGACACAGGGGAGCCTCCACCAGGGAAAGAGAGAGGGGAAAGAGGGAGGGGCTGTGCATATGGGAAAAATGGAGAAACTCCATGAACAACAATGGAGGGAAGCCGACTGGGGAAGACGAAGTTCGCCGAAGATGAGAAGAAAATCTTCGATTGATAGCGAACTGACGGTCGGATCGACAAATCGAAAGCATCAGGACGAATCTGTCGACGAGACGAACGCAGCGGTACCCAAGGATTTCACCAACGACGCATGGATTGAAAGTAATTGCTCACCGGAGTTGTCGTCGGAGTTGGAACCGCCCCGAACTTCGATGAGCAATTCCGGGAATTGTGTATCGAAATTGGGGAAACAGTTTCAGGATTTGGAAAGGGTTGCAGCCATATATATATATTGCTAGGGTTTGAAGATATTTTTTTGTAATAATCCGATTTTTGAAATTAAAATAATTCCAGAAAAAGGTTGAAATCATTTTTAATGTTCGAAAAATATCTCTAAGGCTCCAAAATTCTAAGAAAATTTCTAGACATGATTTGGCACCAAATAAACTCAAAAAACATATTTAGAACTTTTGAAAATGTTTTTAAGTACCTCAAATAAATATATTTTGAATTTTGGAAAATAGAAAAATATGAAAAATTAGCAAAAACTTCTACAAGACATATTAACGTGTTTCAAACACTTCTAGCACTTAGAAACCCTATGCAATAACATGAATGCAACAACCAAGACACTTCTAGGGCTCATGCCAACATAGAACAAAATAACTCTATATTGTTTTAATAAAGGGAAAAGAAAAGCAAAGAAAGGAAAGAGTAACACCTGAATTTTGAGTATAGAGCAAAGACATTTTTATATCCCAAAATTCAGGGTATTACATTGGGCCATCTAGGCGACTAGGCGGAGTGGACCAGTTGGCCTCTTGGTCTATTACGTTGGGCGAGCCACGAGCCAGCTCGGCTCGAAACTCTAGCAAACCTTGGAATTAGGATCGGCTCGGGCTCGTTTAGACTCGCGAGCCTCTCCGAGCCTGACCGAGCCCAAACTGGCTCACGAGTTTCGAGCTTTTTTCTAGCCCTACCGTTGATCACGACTGCACTAAGCACATAGACATCTGGTATCACTTTTTGAGAGATCACTCACAAAGGAGAGATATCATTATTGACCATGTGAGCACCCATAAACAATTAGCCAATATTTTCACCAAAACCTTAGATAAAAAAAGATTTTGCGAGCTTAGAAGTGAGCTAAAATATTCTTGTTTCTCACAACCTGGATTGAAATATTGTACACACTGCTTATTTGTTATACCTTTGATCAATAGTAGCTCTATCAATTGGTACAATTTTAATTGTTCATATTTTTCTTGTACCAAGGTTTAAAATGTAGAAAGTCATCCCCAGGCCTCACAAGTCCAAGTGTTTTGGTTAGACAAGTATTCATCACTTGTATGCACATATTTAGGAAGAGGATGGTATACAAGTTGAACTTTTGAGACTAATAATGTTTTTAAGTATACCATTTGTGTAGTCTCAAATTGAAATAGAAATGAAGATTTCAAACAAAGGAAGGCGCTTCCACTATATATTCAATTGGTATAAAAGACCCTTTGCTCCGATTCATAATTTCATTGCTCTAATTTATGTTTTAGTTGTCATATCCTATGAAGGAGCAACGTGTTTAAGGCCACTTGAATGTATCCATTTATGGTGTTTGATGACAAAGGGAGATAATTTATACGACCGCACCATCGCTTAAGTTTTCTAAATTATGTGTTTAAAATTATCAATTAGTATAAAAATCCTCTTGATAGTTAAGAGGAGAGTTTCTTATGAAAGTTTATCAAAAGAGGGAGAATTTACCAAAAGGGAATTTCTTTATGCTAAAGGGAGAGAAAAAGTTTTTAGGCCAAAACAATTGAAAAGGGAGAAGAATTTTCAAATCAAAAGTTTTTGATTAGCCAAAACAAATAATTTGAGATCCTTTGACATAGGGGAAAAATATTCAAAACTTTTAAAATAATTTGATTTGCAAAATCAAAAGCAAGTGGTGGCTAATGTGGTCCAACAGTTTAAAATTGCTACAAACTCGTATCCAACTTAGTTCTGAATTTTAATTTGCATCTTATAAACTTATGACGAATAGCAAAGAAGTTATTGAATTAGATATTTCATATTTGCTTTGGTTGTGTTGTCATCAATCACCAAAAAGGAGAGACTGAAAGGGAAATGGGTTGTAAGCCATTTCTATATTGTTTTTGGTGTTTGATAACCAACACAACATTATGGTCTAACTAGCTTGCTCAGTATATGGTTGTAGGTTCATAAGAATGAAATTGAAATATTCAATGCAACAATAGTCAAACCAAGGCTAGAAAGGACATATTTTAGATAATATGAACTATGAGTAGTTGATATGCTTGGATGAGTTCTAAATGCTCTTAGGCAAATAATTGTGCACCTTAGAAGGATTGAAAAGCTTAGATTTTAAATAAGGTGCATTGGAGCTGAAGTTGAGCTAGAATTGGAATCTAAGTTGGATATATCAAAAAAATAAAGAACCATGACTTAGATTAGTTGGACCGACTCTAGATATGTTTGTCTAAGTCATAGAAATGCTCATGAACATAGCTAAAATAAGACAAATAGTAAAGCCCAAAATGGACTTGAGTGAGCTGCTCCGCGACGCAACATACTGAGTCTAGTGTGCGCCGGGCCAGTCCAGTGGGTCATCAGACAGGTACGCAAAGAGGCATTTTTACGAGGGTTGTGTGGTTGGTGCACAAGACCAGTCCGATGGTCCATCAGACCACTTGCGTAGAACAAATGTTTTGAAGAGATGAAGACCATGGCGCACCGGACCTGTCAGGACCCGAGATCAGTTCCTAGTTCCAATGGCTAGATGACGTGGCGGCACACGTGGCGAGGTCTGGTGCCACTGACAAGGCGGCCTTCCGTTAGAACAACTACTGATTTCATAGTCTGACAGAGGTTCGGTGGTGCACCGGTCCTATACTGTTGGTGGCTCGGTGCACTTGAGAAAAGTGCAAATTTGGGGGATTGTACCCAACGACTATTTGGATGGTTGGGGGCTATGAATACAACTCCAACCAGTCCATTCAATACTCAACAACTGAGAAATAACTCATACAAGCTAGAGCAACACTCCAAAAGTTCAAAAGCTATAGAGAGAATCGAGCAAATGATATCCATTCTAGAGTGGTTTGTGATAGTGCTTTGTGTGAGTGTGATAGAGAAGAGTGTGTTGATGCGATCTTGTGCTCTCGCGCTTGGAGTTGTGAACTCCTATTGATTGTAAAGGCTACCAAGAGGCTCCGAGTCTATGGAGTGCCTTGCGGAGATTCCAGTCTCCTGGATTGAGTTGAGCAAAAAGAAATGCCTCAAATTTGATCTTTAGAATCACTTGAGAGGGTTGAAAGAGACATGTCCCTTTAGGACGCTATCACAAACCATTTTTGTATTCGTATTAGAAACGGTACAAAAACAATTTGACTAGTTTTTCGACAGTTTTCGTATTTTCCATTTTTGAGTCATAATAGCACCGCTTTTTACCGTTTCTATATAATATGAGATACATTTAGCGTATAATTTTTGCAAGTTACAAACTTTTGTTGTGTTCAAGTAAATGAAGAAGAGAAAAACAAATGTTTTAATTACTCTGAATAATATGAATGACGAAGAAGGGTTATTTGTGTATTTTAATATCTTAAAAATAGATAATATACTATTTTATTATGTATTTGTAAAAAGTACAAAATATTTGTCTTTTCGAAAATAGTTTATCATTTTCGATCATTTTTGAATAACCAATAACTCCGTATTTCGATCGTTGATTTTTGTTTGCACCCTGTCAAAAAAATATGAAAACAAAACCAATTTAGATGCTTTTTTGATCGTTTTCATACCAGTGTGACGAGCCTCACCCCATGATGAAACCAAACACACTTTAAACTGTCTGAAAATTCGGAAATTACGTCCATTTAGGGTTTGTTCGGTTTTACCAGTCAAAATCTCCTACAATTCGTATCAATCCAAACAAGCCATTAGTTTCTTTCCTCCAGAATCTCCGCCGGGTCCGTCCTCTCCCGCTTCCGCTTCCCCTCAGCCGTCACCTCCCCGCTCCCACCGCCACCAATCGCACTCGCAGTGGCTGTTGGCGTGCGCTCGCGTCCAAACCAAGCAAACCCCACAAATCCTACCTTCCGCCGGCGTCGCCACCGGCCGTGCTCCCTCCCTCCGGCCCCGGTTGACCCTAGCCTCGCAGCACCCTAACCCTACCCCCTCCCGCCGCTGCCAGAGCAGGGGAAAAAGATGCCGCGCGAGATCATCACGATCCAGGTGGGGCAATGCGGGAACCAGATCGGGATGGAGTTCTGGAAGCAGCTCTGCCTCGAGCACGGCATCGGCAAGGACGGCCTCCTCGAGGACTTCGCCACTCAGGTACGTCCCACGCCCCCATCCCCGTCTAAGCGAGCGTGACCTGTTCGAGTGCTTCTCACGCGCTGGCCGCGGTGGTTGTTCGAGATCAGCGCCGCGGGTGCTCTGATCTGTGCTGTTTGTGGAAATGGCGGCAAGGCCAGGTGGCTCGTCTTAGGACCTCCGTTTTAGGGCTCGTACTCGTAGGATTCTCACAAGTCATGCTTATGTCACTGTGAGAACTTTAGAGGTTTCTATTGGTATTGGTGGATGGGTACGGAATTCAGCTTTCCGTCAAATGTCAACACGTTATTTCTAGTGTTAGATTTAGCTGTAATTAATGAGAACTCCACACTAGAAACTGAATGAACATTTGAACCTACAAGGCTACAACACCCATGTGTCATGTGCTTCATTATGCTGGTTGCTGGAAACTGTTTCTCGAACCTATAATTGTGCAGCCCTTAAAAGCACCCACTGTAACACTTATGTTTCCGTCTGTACTGGTAGGATGCAGTATTTGCCATTGCTGTTTATATGGGAAGGCTAAATTAAACAAGAGCCAGCTCTAACTGCAGGGGGGCGACAGGAAGGATGTCTTCTTTTACCAGGCTGATGATCAGCACTTCATACCCAGGTCTCTGCTTATTGACCTGGAGCCGAGAGTGATCAATGGGATTCAGAACAGCGAGTACAGGAACCTGTACAACCATGAGAACATATTTGTTGCTGAGCACGGTGGTGGTGCCGGGAACAACTGGGCCAGTGGGTATCATCAGGTAGAGTTGCGCTGTGTATGTCTGTTTGCACCTTAGGTACCACTGGTCGAAACCATTCGTAGGCTTTGTAGACTTGCTTGTTTTGTCACTAGGCCAATTGCTCCTTTTCTCGTTTTGGAAAATGCTCAAATGCCTTTTTATATTTTCATAGGGTGAACAATTTGTTGATGATATCATGGACATGGTTGACAGAGAAGCTGATGGAAGTGATAGCCTTGAGGGTTTTGTCCTGTGCCACTCTATTGCTGGTGGAACTGGTTCAGGTTGGTTATCTGGCTCTCATATTTTCATTTTCTTTATTTGCATTTTTTTCTATTCTCCCATTTCTCTGTTGATTCTACATATTGTACTCGGAGTATTTTGTGGTGCTTACTTGTTATTATGAAACATTTAAACGGTTATTCTCCTACCATTTGTCTAATTTGTCCTGTTGCCCATGTTCATTTAGGTATGGGTTCTTATCTATTGGAGACACTGAATGATCGATACAGTAAAAAGCTTGTGCAGACATATAGTGTTTTCCCAAATCAGGTGGAAACAAGTGATGTTGTCGTCCAACCTTACAACTCACTTTTGACTCTGAAGCGGCTGACACTGAATGCTGACTGTGTGGTTGTTCTTGACAATACGGCTCTTAATAGGATTGCCGTTGAGCGCCTTCATCTATCAAATCCTACGTTTGCACAAACAAACTCTTTGGTCTCCACGGTTATGTCTGCAAGCACAACTACTTTAAGGTATCCTGGATATATGAACAATGATCTGGTTGGCCTTCTTGCCTCCTTGATTCCCACTCCAAGGTGTCATTTTTTGATGACAGGTTATACTCCGTTGACTGTCGAGCGCCAGGTAATTCGATATATTCTTCTTCAGCTGTTACATTGGTTCATGTCATGTTTTTTCACATTTTTCAGCCTTTGTGCAATCTTTAGTTACTTGTGCTTGTCCATTGTGGCACTTCAACAAAATAATTAGAGAAACTAGTTAAATTGATGTTTGTTTTGGGCGGCAATCACTGAACCATTCAGTTCACAATATATTGGATCTACTATGTGGCAGGTTAACATGATACGCAAAACGACGGTATTGGATGTTATGAGAAGACTTCTGCAGGTATTACCTGTTGCTGTAGGAAGGGTGGTTAACTCTTTAAGTCTTCATGAAGTTTGAATCCTTTAGTTATGAAATATTGCAGACAAAGAATATAATGGTGTCATCATATGCTCGAACAAAAGAAGCTAGCCAAGCTAAATACATCTCCATATTGAACATCATTCAAGGGGAGGTGGACCCTACACAGGTACAGTTTTGTTAAGTGATTTTTTTTTTCTGAAGTGTGGATATATCTTGGTCAAATCAAATGATGACATCATGAACTAAAATGTGCCAAGTGCTGATGTGTAATGACTTAGGAGTTACATGGAATGGCCATGTGACATTTTGAATCAAGAAGTCACAATAAAACATGGCAGTGTCTGACCGTGCATTCTCTGTCCATTTTTCTACAGGAAGTTGCTGGAAACATATGTAATTTTAAGATGTGTTGTTTCATTGATACTTCAAACAAAGCACATTTGTATCCACCTTTCTCCTTATACGCTCCTATACAACATGTATTGGCCGAAAATGTCATGAACTTTAACTACAAATTTGTAAATGGGTTCTTGTACATACATGTTATTTGTTAGTTAATAACTTTTAGTTGAAGTAAAATATGGTTTGATATTGTTTTATTTTGTGTACCATGAAATTATTTGTTCGCTGTCTTATTTTATTTGATCCTGTCATGGATTCAGGTTCACGAGAGCCTGCAAAGAATACGCGAAAGGAAGCTTGTTAACTTTATAGACTGGGCACCTGCAAGCATTCAGGTTATCCCTTTTTTTTGCAACCATTCAGGTTATCGGACAACTATTTTTTTTGTTCCATTGGCTGACATTAAAATTTGTAAACATTTCAACTGCAACAGGTTGCTTTGTCAAGAAAATCCCCTTATGTTCAAACAACCCACAGGGTAAAATGATCTCTTCCTACCTTCCCTCCCTCCCTAACCTTTGTTGGATTTCAGTCTTTTATTTATTTTGAAAAAATGGATAATGCTGTACTAAGTGACAATGTGCTACAGGTTAGTGGTCTGATGTTAGCAAATCATACAAGCATCCGTCATTTATTCAGCAAATGCCTGGGACAATATGAAAAGCTAAGGAAAAAGCAGGCTTTTCTTGACAACTACAGGAAGTTCCCAATGTTTGCGGTAAGAACATATTTCAGTGTTTTGAATTTCCTAGCTCATTGACTTGAATTGTTTAGTGCATATGCTTGAATTGTTTAGTGCATATGCATATTTTGAGCTGTTTACATAGCTGTTGTTTGGTCAAGTAATCTATTCCCTGTTAAGTTGGTGTGGTCAAGTTCAGTAACCTTTCTTATGTCAACAACTGATTCTGATCTTGCAGTTGCAAAGAAATTTAGATACCATGTCACTATGATTGCTCATATGTTTTCTTAAATAAAATGACATACATATGTATTTTTTTCTTGAGAACAGCACTGTCAACAATGTACAACCTTGTGGATGATTTCAATCTTTTGTGCAACATACTGATCTCTGATCTCTTTATGCAGGACAATGATCTATCTGAATTTGATGAATCTCGAGAGATAATAGAGAGCCTAGTTGATGAATACAAGGCCTGCGAGTCGCCTGACTACATCAAATGGGGAATGGAGGTAAGTTTAATGTAATCAAAACTTGTCCTTTGTATTATATAAAAATATAAAACGCTGAGCAATCTGTTCCAAATCAGGACCCTGGAGAGGCAAATGTTGTGGCGGCACTTGACTCTAAGTTGGTAGTGTAAATATAAAGGTACCATCTCACAGTATTAGGCACTTTTTATGCAGAGACAATTTGACGCACAATCATATTGAATTGATTATCCACTTGAAACCTTGAACACTTGCTTTCTTTTGATAACCATGTGGACTACACCAATTATTATAAACGATTCACAATCTCTGCTAGATGTTGAAAATGATACTAAATCCCTCATTTTTTGTATCTATTGGTGGCAAATAACATCTTCACACTTTAAGGCTCTACTTTAATGTTATATCAGCACTGATAAATTCTTGGACAACTGTCACTTTTAGAAGCAAATAATTATGGTGCTGTAATTCCTCACGTACTATGTTTAGTCTGATAATTTTGGAAATTGCAGTGTTGTGCAGCAATCCACGCAACTGAGGAAGTGCTGTCTACAATCTACATTCAAGTCATGTTGGTCATCCAGACCAAATATGCTACTGTCACATCTAGTAGTCATCAGTTTAACGCCGCCTGCTTCTATAGATCCAATCGGAGTGCAGCCAAAGTGGGTTTTGACGTTATTTCGACCTCAAATTTGCCTTTAGTCTGTGCTATGTATATTTCGAAACCCACTTCCTCTGGTCTGTTTTCATTTCTTTAGGGCTAGTTTGGGAACCTATTTTTTCAAGGGATTTTCATTTTCTCAAGTAAAATTAGTTCATTTTCCTTTAGGAAAATTGAAATCTCTTGGGAAAATAGTGTTCGCAAACTGGCCCTTACTATATTTATTAAGTGAGAATCTCCCTTCGTGCGTTGCCTCCTACGATCGCTGCTTGCTCTCTGCGTCCGCTGGCAAAAAATTGGTGTGGGGGTGGTACTCGAACCCGCGCCCGTCAATGGGCTGGGTTAAAGGTTCGGGCTCGGCGAGCTGGCTCGAGCCCGTTGTGGCTCGGATAGGCTTGAGCCGGCTCGTGAGCTGTGGACGAGTCGAGCCGAGTCAGTTTTGTAAGCTCGAAAAATTCCCGAGCCGAGGTAGCTCGCACAAGCTCGTGAGCCGGCTCATGAGCCAAGCCCAGCGCGTGCGTGTGTATCAGCGGCCCATAAGGCCACAACCGCCCAAAGCCCAGCACGTGTGCGTGTGTTAGTTGGTGTGATCTCAGGTGGGACAGGCTCGCGAGCCGGACCCAAGTCGAGCCTATTTTTGGTAGCTCGGTGTACTGGCGAGCCGAGCCAGGCTCGAGCCGTTTTACCTTCGAGCCACACCGAGTCGTGCCTGTGCCTGTCGTTTCCAGCCCGTCATAGGCAAAACACTGAGTTTGTTTGTGTTTAAAAGGAGCAATAATTTAAATATACGCATACTAATATTTGGAAAATTTTAAAATATAACTATATTTAATTAAATACCTTAATTAGTATCTATTCATATAATATATATAAATCGTAGCAAAATACAGATAATTCCCTTTAACGTCTTGTGATTGCGTTCTTTGGTGGCTTTGGTGCTGATAGTTTCAATTGTGCCGAGCATTTCTCGCTGATGACTTGGAAAGTTTTAGTCTAGTTTTTTGGCCTGGTCCCCGTCCTGTTAGGGGTGACGCTATGCTATCGTCTCTGACAATGTTTTAGCTTATCGAGATTGCAAACATTAATGTTTTACCCGATTTGCTGTGTTAACGATGGATATGGTTGACAACTCGAGCAGTAGCAACTGCTTAGAAGTTTAATATTCATAACAATGGTCACATAGAAGCACCACGGTGGAATGGCTCCATCTGCTCGTGGATTTGTAAAAGCGAAAGTACTGATCCCCAATAGTCTACTGATTATCGAAGTTTCTAAAATGGCCTAACTGTATAAACTTAAAATATTTAATTAACAGATTTGAAAATTGCTGATCTGACACTGGCTGATTTTATTGTATAAAACATTGGTTTACGACAGCACATTTATGCAATTTTGTTACTACCATGTGTTTTCAGCTCCAGCTAGCTGACCAGATCTCTACAAACCTATGGCAGGAGCAATAATCTACGAATGAAACAGCTAAAAGGGGCGACCAGAGACGTTTAACAATCTGCTGTGCCTACTAGTAAATTGCCCAAACAAGAAGGTACATGGAGGTAGGAGGAATAAGTGTGTCTGCGGCACATCATGTAAAATACAGTATTTGATAAGATAGCTGCTATGGACAACATAAGAATTCTGAGCAGTTCAGTTACTACGTTACTGCAATGTGGACCTTTCGTCCTTTATATTATTTCCTTGGCCTTCCGTCCCACTTTTTGATGCCACCAGTAAAAAAATACTAACATTTATGCTGTGTAAAATAAAAGATTTACACTGTAGATTACACTATTTACAGAGTAAAGTTTAAAATAGAGAATGTGATATAATAGTTGCTGGAGACAACCTTACAATATAAAATAAGCATAATTACATTAATTACAAAATGTTTTTACAAACTAAATTGGAGATATAAATATTGGACATTATTCACTACAAATTTAGTTAAAATTAAGTATTAAGCTACTTTACACAGCCGCATTTTTTTGAAACGGAAATAGTCTATGATCGTATGGAAATAAAAATACTCATTTATTGTTATTTTTAGGTATGTTTTTAGTCACTCGATAGAAGGCAACGATAGATATATAAACAGTCCTTAAATACAAATGTGTAAGTGAGTTTTCTAGTCCGTTAGATTATAATTCAACCGTATGTCATATTTAAGACTTATCTTTTCATCACCAGTTTACCATGTATTAACTAGTCTAGTCTCTACTATATTTAAGTGAAAATCTCCTGTAGTATGTTGTCTCCGCCTGCGATAGCTGCGTGCTCTACACGTCCACTAGCAAAAAATGGTGTGGGTTGTTACTCGAACCCGCTCCTGTCATAGGGCAAAACATCGAGTTCGTTTGTGTTTAAAAAGAAACAATAATTTAAATATACGCATACTAATATTTGGAAATTTAAAAATACAAATATATTTAAATAAATGTCTCGTTTAATTAATGTCTACCGATATAATATATATAGAAACTATAGAAAATAACAGATAAATTGATTAGTTCCCTTTAACGTTTTGTGATTGCGCTCTTTGGTGGCTTTGGTGCTGATAGTTTCAATTGTTCCGAGCATTTCTCGCTGATGACTTGGAAAGTTTTAATAAAGGTTTAGAGCAAAGGATCGACAAGCAATTTTAAGGTCAATTATATGTGTACACCGAAAAAGGCCATCAAGGAATCAGATAGGAATTTATTTGGGATCAAGTGGTGTACAATGTGTTTAGATACTAGGTTCGTATGCGTTTATGGAATTTTGGGAGACCATTTGTTACGAAAATGGCTTAAAATGGATTTCGGATAGGCGGGCACAAGAAGTGTGCTGCTCTTTAGTGCGTACTATGCTATGCACTCGGTCCATGAGCGAAGTGGGGCATGGAGAAATGTGGGCCACGGGCCCACCCTGCCACCCACGCTTGACCAGAACAGAGCGAATGCATGTCGTCTAAACCTATTTCTTTTTTCCGTGAGAGTTACATCTCCCGAATTTTTTGTTTTTAACCATTTTTTGACAAAAAAATTACATTTAGACTCTGGAGGACTTAATTCCTGATTTGAACCCGATGCTCGGCGCCATAGTCTATGACGCCGAGGTAACACAGCTCAGCGCCATAGGCTATGGCGCCGAACTCTGACGTGATGTAGGCAGCTTCCGGCGGCTAGGGCTGGCATGGCGTCGACGCAGCGCCGACGCGGCCTCCAAGCTCGGCGCCACAGATCTTGGCGTCGAGCTAGGGAGGCCTATAAAACGGCCGCACTGCTGGCCGAGAGGAGCTCATTTCCCCTCAATTCAAAACTTCTTCAAAGTTGCTCCATTCAAAGATTCGAGTTGGAATACTTTGTAGATAAAGTATGGTGTCTCACTGATTCGTTTTGTATATTGGGTTGTAATTTTTCAATTATTAGTTTCTATTATTGCTCCTAGAATATATAGTATAGTTCGTATGATGACTACATTTGATTTGATAGTTTGTGAAATCCGATTATAATGTTTATTATGTACATGTGTTAATTATAATCGTTTATTAGATAAAAGACATGTACCTGGAGGCTTTGTGACAGAAGAGATGTCATCCTCGGGAGTTATATCCGGATGTATCTAGTAAGGATGCTCCTGTTCCTCCTGTACCTAACTGTGACTGTGGCAGACTAGCTTGGGTATGTCAATCCAAACATCCAGACACGACTGCTCGCTGCTTCTACCTTTATGGCGGTTTTAACGTACGTAGCTTATGACTTGTGACTTAATATTGTTTACTAGATGTGTAATAATGCTTCGTTCCATTTTTAGGAGCACCTGAGGTGTTTCTTTTTCCAATGGATGGACGGTCCTGATAAATTTGACCCTCAATATCTTCTTTTCGCTAATTGGTTATGTGGAAGGACTAGTCATGAGCGTTTTAAGCGTTTGGTACCTCCTCCCCTGAATCCTCCACCAATGACGGATGCGGAGAAGGAGGTAGCAACAGAAATATGAATGGACTCGCCGCCTCGATGCAATTGCGGAGATCGTGCTGTCATCGACGAGGACACTGCGAAACACTTCGTGTGTCCGAACATTGATTATGTGAGCCTATAACAAATGTCTTAACTTTTGTTATTTTTTTACAAAAATTTACTAAATTATTCTCCTGCAGCCATACGGGTGGCGTAAGTGTTATTTCAGAGAGTGGTTGTATGGTCCTATGTCCCATTGGCGAGAGGCAGAGGCAAAGGAAAAGAAAAAAAATAAGTGGGCGAAAGAGTTGAAGTTTGATCCAGTACTTTGCAAATGTGGTATTTGAGAGCACCTAGAGGGGGGGGGGGGGGGGGTGAATAGGTGATCCTGTAAAAGCTTGAAACTTAAAGCCACAAAACTTGATTAGGAGTTAGCACAATGAAGTCAAGTGGCTAAGGAGAGCTCTTGTGAAGCACAATAGACACAGTGAGAACAAGCACAAGAGACACAAGGATTTATCCCGTGGTTCGGCCAAGTACAACACTTGCCTACTCCATGTTGTGGCGTCCCAATGGACGAGAGTTGCACTCAACTCCTCTCAAGTGATCCAATGATCAACTTGAATACCACGGTGTTCTTCTTTTCTTTACTCTTTCCCGTTTGCGAGGAATCTCCACAACTTGGAGTCTCTCGCCCTTACAATAAGAATCAAAGTGAAAGCACTAGAGTAAGGGAGGGAAGCAACACACACGAATCCACAGCAATACGCACACACACAGCCAAGACTCGAGCTCAAATAAATATCACAAGGTTCTCACTAGAACGGAGCTCAAATCACTAAGAATGTCAAACGAGTGCGCAAAGACGGAGTGTGAATGATCAAGAATGCTCAAAGTATGCTTGGTGTGCTCCTCCATGCGCCTAGGGGTCCCTTTTATATCCCCAAGGCAGCTAGGAGCCGTTGAGAGCAATCCAGGAAGACAATTCTTTCCTTCTGTCGGTTGGTGCACCGGACAGTCCGGTGCACCACCGGACACTGTCCGGTGCTGATTTCTTTCCTATTTTGGCGCAGCCGACCGTTGAAGATTTGGAGCCGTTGGCGCACCGGACATTGTCCGATGCACACCGGACAGTCCGGTGCCCCCATCTGACCGTTGGCTCAGCCACGCGTCACGCGCGGATTGCGCGGCCGACCGTTGGCTCACCGGACAGTCCGGTGCACCACCGGACAGTCCGGTGCACCACCGGACAGTCCGGTGAATTATAGACGTACGCTGTTGACTTGATTCCCGAAAGCGGCGACTTCGCCGCAGCCGACTCACCGGACAGTCCGGTGCACCACCGGACAGTCCAATGATTTATAGCCGTACGCCGCCGTCGAGACCCGAGAGCAGCCAGTTGACCAGACGCCAGCCTGGCGCACCGGACACTGTCCGGTGCACCACCGGACAGTCCGGTGTACCTAGACTGAGCAGAGTCTTGGCTGCTCGAGCCAAGTCTTTTCCAATTGTATATTCTCTGATTCTAGCACTTAGACAAATATGTTAGTACACAAAAACCAATGTACTAAGTCTAGAATCATACCTTTGTGTTGATTTTCACTTCATCCACCATTTGGCATAGTTTCACACTTAAACCATTTGTGTTGGCACTTGATCACCAAAATACTTAGAATTGGCCTAAGGGCACATTTCCCTTTCAATCTCCCCCTTTTTGGTGATTTATGCCAACACAACAAAAAGCAACTAAAGGAAGTGCAACATCAATGCAAATGAGAACACAAATTTGTTTTGATTCAAATCTGGCATATTTGGATCATTCTTTGCCACCACTTGGTTTGTTTTTGCAAATCAAACTCAATTTCCTATCTCTAAGTCAAAGTCACTTGTTGAGGCATAGAGAGAGGTATTCTAAGAGAAATTGATCAAAGATTCAAAAACTCCCCCTTTTTCCCATAATCAAACATTCTCCCCACAAGAGACACACTTTTGACAATAAGAGACAATACGAGTATTTTGACAAAATAAAAGCTCTACTCTACTATTGTCAAAATTCTCAAGTGGTAGCTGATCCATTTCTTGCTTTGGCCTTAATTTCTCCCCCTTTGGCATCAAGCACCAAAACAGGATTATTTTTGGCCCTAAAACCTCATTGCCTCACCAAAATCTTCAATTAAGAGTAAAAAGGCAATAAGAATATGGAGATGAACTTGGAGTGAGTTACCCTCTCATCGGAGTGCAGTGGAAGTCTTGCATGGTCCAAGTTCACCTTTCCCTTTCAATCCACCTTTGAGACTAAATTAAGAAAACTCAAGCACACGGTTAGTCTCAAAGGGTCAAGTTGTAGCATTTCTCCCCCTAAATATGTGCATCAATCACACATGGACTTGCGAGGTCCGGGAGATCTTTTGCACAACTTGAGCACCATAAATAAGCAATAAAATGCATAATGGAACATGATCAAAGGCATAAAAACACATGTATGCTCTATATCAATCCAAGTTACTCGAATCTAAGACATTTAGCTCACTATGCAGCCTGCAAAAGGTCTTCTCATCTAAAGGCTTGGTAAAGATATCGGCTAGCTAGTTTTCGATGCTAACATAAAACACTTCGATATCTCCCTTTTGCTGGTGATCTCTCAAAAAGTGATGCCGGATGTCTATGTGCTTTGTGTGGCTGTGTTCAACAGGATTGTCCGCCATGCAGATAGCACTCTCATTATCACATAGGAGTGGGACTTTGCTCAGATTGTAGCCAAAGTCCCTGAGGGTTTGCCTCATCCAAAGTAGTTGCGCGCAACACTGTCCTGCGGCAACGTACTCGGCCTCAGCGGTGGATAGGGCAACGAAAGTTTGTTTCTTAGAACTCCACGACACCAGGGACCTTCCTAGAAATTGGCACGTCCCTGATGTACTCTTCCTATCGACCTTACATCCAGCATAGTCGGAGTCTGAATATCCAATTAAGTCAAAGGTAGACCCCTTTGGATACCAGATCCCGAAGCAAGGCGTAGCAACTAAATATCTAAGAATTCGCTTAACGGCCACAAGGTGACACTCCCTTGGGTCGGATTGAAATCTAGCACACATGCATACGCTAAGCATAATATCCGGTCTACTAGCACATAAATAAAGTAAAGACCCTATCATAGACCGGTATGCCTTTTGATCAACGAACTTACCTCCTTTGTTGAGGTCGACATGTCCGTCGGTTCCCATTGGTGTCTTTGCGGGCTTGGCGTCCTTCATCCCAAACCGCTTGAGCAAGTCTTGCGTATACTTCGTTTGAGAGATGAAGGTGCCGTCCTTGAGTTGCTTCACTTGGAATCCAAGGAAGTAGTTCAACTCGCCCATCATCGACATCTCGAATTTTTGAGTGATCACCCTGCTAAACTCTTCACAAGACTTTTGGTTAGTAGAACCAAATATTATGTCATCGACATAAATTTGGCACACAAATAGATCACCGTCACAAGTCTTATTGAAAAGAGTTGGATCGGCTTTCCCAACCTTGAAAGCATTAGCAATTAAAAAGTCTCTAAGGCATTCATACCATGCTCTTGGGGCTTGCTTAAGTCCATAGAGCGCCTTAGAGAGCTTACACACATGGTCGGGGTACTGTTCATCCTCAAAGCCAGGGGGTTGCTCCACGTACACCTCCTCCTTGATTGGCCCATTGAGGAAAGCGCTCTTCACATCCATTTGGTACAACTTGAAAGAATGGTGAGCGGCATAGGCTAACAAAATACAAATCGACTCTAGCCTAGCCACAGGAGCGAAAGTCTCCTCAAAGTCCAAACCTACGACTTGGACATAACCTTTTGCCACAAGTCGAGCCTTGTTCCTTGTCACCACCCCGTGCTCGTCCTGTTTGTTGCGGAACACCCACTTGGTTCCCACAACATTTTGCTTGGGACGCGGCACCAGTGTCCAAACTTCATTTCGCTTGAAGTTGTTGAGCTCTTCCTGCATGGCCAACACCCAGTCCGGATCTAGTAAGGCCTCTTCTACCCTAAAAGGCTCAATAGAAGAGACAAAAGAGTAATGCTCACAGAAATTGGCTAATCTAGAGCGAGTGGTTACTCCCTTGCTAATGTCACCCAAAATCTGGTCGACGGGATGGTTCCTTTGAATCATTGCTCGAACTTGAGTTGGAGGGGCCTGTGGTGCTTCTTCCTCTTCAACTTGGACATCCTGTGCTCCCCCTTGATCACACGCCTCCTCTTGAGGTACCTGTTCATCATCTTGAGTTGGGGGGTGCACCGTCGTTGAGGAAGAAGGTTGATCTTGCTTCTTGTGTTCCTGTGGTCGCACGTCTCCAATCGCCATGGTACGAATCGCGTCCGTTGGAACATCATCCTCATCTACATCATCAAGCTCAACTTGCTCTCTCGGAGAGCCATTAGTCTCATCAAATACAACGTCGCTAGAGACTTCAACCAAACCCGATGATTTGTTGAAGACTCTATACGCCTTTGTATCTGAGTCATAACCTAACAAAAACCCTTCTACAGCTTTGGGAGCAAATTTTGAATTTCTACCTTTCTTCACCATAATGTAGCATTTACTCCCAAAAACTCGAAAATAAGAAACGTTGGGTTTGTTACCGGTTAGAAGCTCGTATGACGTCTTCTTGAGGAGGCTGTTAGAATACCCGTTTTAGGGTTTGGGGTTTTCCCCTATGTAATTACTGTCTCGCCCCTCTGTAATGGGCCTGGCCTAATACTCAAGTCTATTAATACACCACCCAACCCCTGTTAGGGTTAAGGTTTCCATTCCAACTTGGTACCAGAGCTAGTTTTGTTTTTTCTCTCTTCCCTCCCACCCACAGCCGCCGGGCTGCTCCCACCCAACGCCGTCGGGCGTCCATCTCTAGCCGTCGGCTCCTCCCTCCTCCCCTCCAGCGGCCGCCGATCCCCAAGCCAGCCGCCGCTCCCAGCCAACCGCCGGCGCTCGAACGGCGTCCCCAACCGTCGCCCCCACCATCGGTTGCGGTAGGCGCGCAGCCGCCTAGGCGCGCTCGCCCACGGCTCGCCAGCACCAGCCGCCAGGCCGCCACGCACCACCGGCCTCTACCAGGCGCCCAGCCGCCCCGGCGCGCTCGTCCAGCACCGCAGCGCGCTCGTGGCTCGCTCGCCAGGCCAGATCTGGACCGCCGGAGCACCACCGAGCCGCCGCTCAGCCCGCGCCAAGCCTGGCCACCGTGCGTCCTGCCATGATGCCCCAACTGCCGCGCACCGGCCGGACCCGTGCGCCTTGGCCCTGCTGCGCTGCGACGCTGCGCGTCCCCGACGACCGCGTGCCCCGTCCATCGCGCCCTGGTGCCGACCGATCGGAGCCCCGACGCGCCAGGTGCTCACCCCGCGCGACAACCGTGCCCTGCCCCTGCGCATTCGACGCCGAGCCGAGGACCGGGCTCGACACCCGCAGGACCTGTCGCGCCGTCTAGGAGCACCCGCCCGGAGGACCCGCGCCCCTGCTGTTCCACGCGGATCTGCACCCCTGTTGTCCCGTGTCGTGGACGCCCGACGCCGAGCACCTAGCCGCCCCTGCTGTTCCGCGCCCGGTTGTCCAGTCCACGCCTCCCTGCATCGGCTGACCGCGCCCCAGCACCAGCAGTGCCTCGCCCCTCCTGCACCGGTCGCCATGAGCTTTACCTCGCCCGCCGTTCTCATGACTGTGCGTGTCCTCCTCCACGATGGCCAGCTCATCCGCGACATGTTCGTGTCCTTCGATCTAGTCTGGAACCCTATTCTTCGGGACTGCGTCGAGGTCCACCCTCAGGCGGGCCGTCACGTGCCTGGACCGCTTGTCTTTCCACGTGCTGCGATCGCCTCCCTAGCGGTTGAGCCCGTGTCATCTCCCTCCCTTCCTAGTGCCTCTGTCGGGGCACCTTTTCTAGCCCTCTCCGCTCACACCGTTCCTTCGCCACTTCCACCTCCCCGAACCACCACCGATTGGGTGGTTGACTCCGGGGCCTCCTTCCACACTACCCCCACCACTAATTCGTTACTCCACTCCCATCCACCCCACCCCTCACATCCTACCTCCATCGTCGTTGGCAACGGTTCCACCCTCCCGGTCACCTCAGTAGGTACATCGGTTCTTCCAGGACCATTCTGCCTTAACGACGTCCTTGTTGCTCCCAGACTGACTCATCCCCTCTTCTCGATTCGTCGCTTCACTAGTGACAACTAGTGCTCTATGGAGTTCGACCCCTGGGGCCTCACCATACGCCACCTCCCCACACATGCTGTGCTCGCTCGCTGTGACAGCTCTGGCCCCCTCTATTCTCTTCACTTGCCCTCCACTCCCCACACCAGAGTAGCCTCATCTCATGCTCTCGCTACTACCACCACCTCCTCCGCCATTTCGCACCGTCGCCTCGGGCACCCTGGACCTGACGTCATGTCCCAGCTTTCCGGCCACTCAGACATATCATATACTCGGGGCTCTTCTGAGCGCCTCTGCCATGCTTGTCAGCTCGGCCGTCACTCCTGTCTTCCTTTTTCCACTTCCACGTCCAGGGCTGTTCAGGCCTTTGCTCTTGTCCACTGTGATCTCTGGACGTCTCCTGTCCTTAGCCTCTCCGGCTACAAGTACTACCTAGTCATTCTAGATGACTACTCCCATTTCCTTTGGACTTTCCCCCTTCGGCTGAAGTCCGACACGTTTACCACCCTCACTCACTTCTTCGCCTGGGTATCCACCCAGTTCCGGCGCCCGGTCCGTGCCCTGCAGTGCGACAATGGCCGCGAGTTCGACAACAATGCCTCCCGTTCTTTCTTCCTCACTCACGGCGTCCAGTTGCGTCTCTCGTGTCCCTACACCTCTGCTCAGAACGGCCGGGCCGAGCGCATGATTCGCACCACCACCAACATGATCCGCTGCCTTCTCTTTCAGGCGTCTCTCCCTGCCACCTACTGGACAGAGGCCCTTCATACTGCCACACATCTCCTCAACCATCTTCCCTCGAAGGCGGTGAGCCACCCTACACCTCACTTTGCCCTGTACGGTACAAGTACAACCCCTTCCTACGACCACCTGCGCGTGTTCGACTGTGCCTTCTACCCTAACACTTCCGCTACCGCCCCTAACAAGCTTTCTCCTCGCTCCACTCGATGCCTCTTCCTCGGCTACTCCCCTGACCACAAGGGGTATCGGTGCCTGGACCTCACCTCCCACCGCATCATCATCTCTCGTCACGTCGTCTTTGACGAAGATGTGTTTCCCCTTGCAGGCTCCACCCCACCCACCGATCTAGACTCACTCCTCGAGTCTGATCCGGTTCCCCTCCCACCCCGGTGCCCCGCCTTGCGCCATTACCCGTACCTCGTACGGCCACGACGCCACCGCTCGCGCCCATTCCCGCGCCACGCGCGGCCCCGTCGATCACGCCTATGCCACGCGCGGCCCCGTCGATCACGCCTGCGCCACGCGTGGCCCCGACGACCCCGCCTGCGCCACGCATGGCCCCGCCGATCACGCCTGCGCCCCACGCGGCCCCGACAACCCCGCCTGCGCCACGTGCGGCCTCAACGACCCCGCCTGCGCCACACGCGGCCCCGTCGATCACGCCTGCGCCACGCGCGGCCCCGTTGACCCCGACTCGCTTCGTCGACCCCGCGCTCGTCTACCACCGTCGCAGCCACGCTGCCACCTCGGCGCCTACCGACTCGGGCCCGTCGACGAGCACAGCCCGCTTTGCCGACCCCGCCGTCGTCTATCACCGTCGCGAGCCGGCCATACCCGCCACTCCCGACGTTCTGGCGGCCCGCTCCGAGTCGTCAGTGTACCACCCGATCGCCATCCACCGTGACCTCGGGCACATCCACCCGATGGTGACTCGGCGCGCCGCTGGCGTTCTTCGCCCCGTCGACCAGCTGATCCTGGCAGCGGATACGACCTGCACTCCTCCGTTCGCGCTGCCCTCGCCGACCCACATTGGCGTCGTGCTATGGAGGAGGACTACGCGACCCTCTTGGCCAACCACACCTGGGACCTGGTGCCGCATCCACCAGACACCAACGTGGTCACTGGCAAGTGGCTATTTCGCCACAAGCTGACCTCGGACGGCTCCCTCGACCGCTACAAGGCCCGTTGGGTCCTTCAGGGCTTCACCCAGCGCCCCAGAGTGGACTACGACGAGACCTTCAGCCCAGTCGTCAAGTTCACCACTGTTCGCGCCGTCCTCTCCCTCGCCCTCTCCCGCGACTAGGCGATCCACTAGCTCGACGTCAAGAATGCCTTCCTCCATGGCACTCTGACGGAGACTGTCTACTGCAGCCAGCCCACCGGCTTCGTCGATGCTGACCGTCCGGATCTGGTCTGCCGGCTGAACCGGTCCCTGTATGGCCTCAAGCAGGTGCCACAGGCATGGTATAGTTGCTTCGCCTCCTACCTGGCCTCCATCGGCTTCGTCGAGGCCAAGTCGAACACATCCTTGTTCATCTACCGGCGCGACGACGACACCATCTACCTCCTGCTCTACGTCGATGATATTGTGCTCACGGCATCCACCGCCGACCTTCTTCACCGCACGATCGTCGCCCTTCAGCGGGAATTCGCCATGAAGGACCTGGGGCCCCTACACCACTTCCTCGGCATCACCGCCGAGCGCCGGCCTCAGGGTCTCTTCCTCCACCAGTGCCAGTACGCCATCGACATCCTGGAGTGGGCTGGCATGTCTGACTGCAAGCCTTGCTCCACGCCTGTCGACACCCAGGCAAAGCTCTCTGAGGACGACGGGCCTCCGGTCGCCGACGCGACGTCCTACCGGAGCCTGACCGGCATGCTCTAGTATCTCACCTTCTCCAGGCCCGACATCGCTTACGCCGTCCAGCAGGTGTGCCTGCATATGCACACTCCGTGGGAGCCCCATCTCACCGCACTTAAGCGGATTCTGCGCTACCTCCACGGCTCCCTCGACTACGGCCTCCTACTCCGACCATCCCCGACGTCGGAGCTTGTGGTCTACACCGATGCTGACTGGGCTGGCTGTCCTGACACGCACCGGTCCACCTCCGGTTACGCCGTGTTCCTGGGCGCCAACCTCGTCTCTTGGGCCACCAAACGGCAGCCCATCGTCTCTCGCTCCAGCGCTGAGGCCGAGTACCGCGCCGTGGCCAACGGCGTGGCAGAGGCCTCCTGGCTACGACAACTCCTCCACGAGCTCCACAGTCCCCTTCGGCGCGCAACCCTCGTCTACTGTGACAACGTCAACACGGTCTACCTCTCCACCAATCCCGTGCAGCATCAGCGCACGAATCACATGGAGATTGACCTGCACTTCGTCCGCGAGCATGTCGCTACCGGTGACGTTCGGGTTCTCAGCGTACCCACCACGCTGCAATTCGCTGACATCTTCACCAAGGGGTTACCGTCGAGTGTATTTTTAGACTTTCGCTCCAGTCTCAACATCTATACAGGATAGAGTTGTGACTGCGGGGGGGGGGGGGGGGGGGGGTGTTAGAATACCCATTTTAGGGTTTGGGGTTTTCCCCTATGTAATTACTGTCTCGCCCCTCTGTAATGGGCCTGGCCCAATACTCAAGTCTATTAATACACCACCCAACCCCTGTTAGGGTTAAGGTTTCCATTCCAACTGAGGCGATGAAGGTAGACCCGGTTTATGGCGTGGCAAGCCGTGTTCACAACTTCCGACCAAAACCGCTCGGGCGTCTTGAATTCTCCAAGCATCGTCCTCGCCATGTCTATAAGCGTCCAGTTCTTCCTCTCTACCACAGCGTTTTGCTGTGGTGTGTAGGGAGCGGAGAACTCGTGCTTGATTCCTTCCTCCTCAAGAAACTCCTCCACTTGCAGGTTCTTGAACTCGGACCCGTTGTCGCTCATTATCTTCTTCACCTTGAGCTCAAATTCATTTTGAGCTCTCCTTAGGAAGTGCTTGAGGGTCCCTTGGGTTTCAGTTTTATCCTGCAAAAAGAATACCCAAGTGAAGCGGGAAAAATCATCAACAATAACAAGACCATACTTACTTCCCCCGATGCTGAGGTAGGCGACGGGTCCGAAGAGGTCCATATGCAATAGCTCCAGAGGTCTTGATGTAGTCATCACATTCTTGATGTGATGAGCACTTCCCACTTTTACCTGCTTGACAAGCTGCACAAGGTCTATCTTTTTCGAAAGTTACATTTGTTAGACCTAACACATGTTCTCCCTTTAGAAGCTTGTGAAGGTTCTTCATCCCCACATGTGCTAGATGGCGATGCCACAGCCAGCCCATGCTAGTCTTAGCGATTAAGCATGCATCTAGATCGGCCTCCTCCTTCGAAAAATCAACTAAATAGAGTTTGCCGCCTAGTACACCCTTAAACGCTAATGAACCATCACTTCTTCTAAAGATAGACACATCTACATTTGTGAATAAGCAATTATATCCCATATTACATAATTGACTAACAGACAACAAGTTATATCCGAGCGATTCAACTAAAAACACATTAGAGATGGAATGCTCGGAAGAAATAGCTATTTTTCCTAGTCCTTTAACCTTGCCTTGATTCCCGTCACCGAATATGATTGAGTCTTGGGAGTCTTTGTTCTTGACGTAGGAGGTGAACATCTTCTTCTCCCCCGTCATGTGGTTTGTGCATCCGCTGTCGATAATCCAGCTTGAGTCCCCGGATGCATAAACCTGCAAGGCAAATTAGGCTTGGGTTTTAGGTACCCAACTCTTGTTGGGTCCTACAAGGTTAATTATAATCGTCTTTGGGACCCAAATGCAAGTTTTGTCTCCCTTGCATTTGACCCCCACCTTTTTAGCAATCACCTTTTTATTTTTGCATGAAAGAACAAATTTAGTATTGCATGCAAGAAATACAGTGGTAGATCCATTACACACATTCTTAGGTGCATGAGACACAGAGTTTCTCCTAGGCCTACCATTAGAACTTGAAGCGGTCATGGCATGTGAGTCAAAAGCATTATAACTCCTATCATAATGAACATTTCTAGAATATTTCATAGCCATATTTCTACCATGCATAGAAGAACTAGAAGCAGTCATAGCATGTGAATCATAAGAATAATTTCTACAAGCATTTCTAGAGAATTTCCTATTGCTATAAATGAAGGCATGATTCTTTTGATTGCTACTAGTCATAGGAGCCTTCCCTTTCTCCTTAGCGGGGATGGGAGCCTTATGACTTGTTAAGTTCTTGGCTTCCCTCTTAAAGCCAAGCCCATCCTTAATTGAGGGGTGTCTACCAATAGTGTAGGCATCCCTTGCAAATTTTAGTTTATCAAATTCATTTTTGCTAGTCTTAAGTTGAGCATTAAGACTAGCCACTTCATCATTTAATTTAGAAATAGAAACTAGGTGTTCACTACACGCATCAATATTAAAATCTTTACACCTATTGCAAATTACAACATGTTCTACACAAGAGGTTGATTTATTAGCTATTTCTAGCTTAGCCTTCAAGTCATCATTGATACTCCTTAAGCTAGAAATAGATTCATGGCACGTAGATAATTCACATGAAAGCATTTCATTTCTTCTAACTTCTAAAGCAAGAGATTTTTGAACATCTACAAATTTATCATGCTCTTCATATAAAAGATCCTCTTGCTTTTCTAACAATCTGTTCTTCTCATTCAAGGCATCAATTAATTCATTGATTTTATCAATTTTAGTTCTATCTAAACCTTTGAATAAACTAGCATAGTCTACTTCATCATCACTAGATTCATCATCACTTGGAGAAGCGTAAGTAATAGTATTACGAGTGCTTACCTTCTTCTCTTTTGCCATGAGACATGTGTGATGCTCGTTGGGGAAGAGGGATGATTTGTTGAAGGCGGTGGCAGCGAGTCCTTCGTCGTCAGAGTCAGATGAAGAGCAATCCGAGTCCCATTCTTTGCCAAGGTGTGCCTCACCCTTCACTTTCTTGTAAGTCTTCTTCTTTTCCCTCTTCTTCTCTTGATCCTGGTCACTATCATTATCGGGACAATTAGCAATAAAGTGACCAACCTTACCACACTTGAAGCAGGAGCGCTTTCCCTTCGTCTTGCTTTTGTTGGGATGCTCCTTGCGACCTTTGAGCACCGTCTTGAAGCGCTTGATGATGAGGGCTATTTCATCCTAGTTTAGCCCGGCCGCCTCAATTTGTGCCACCTTGCTAGGTAGCGCCTCCCTGCTACTTGTTGCCTTGAGAGCAATGGCTTGAGGCTCATGGATTGGGCCATTTAGCGCCTCATCCACATATCTCGCCTCCTTGATCATCATTCGCCCGCTCACAAACTTCCCAAGTATTTCTTTGGGCATCATCTTGGTGTACCTAGGATTCTCACGAATAGAGTTAACAAGATGAGGATCAAGGACGGTGAAGGACCTTAGCATAAGTCGGACGACATCGTGGTCCGTCCATCATGTGCTTCCATAGCTCCTTATTTTGTTGATGAGGGTCTTGAGCCTATTGTACATTTGGGTTGGCTCCTCCCCCCTGATCATCGCGAACCTTCCTAGTTCGCCTTCCACTAACTCCATCTTGGTGAGCATGGTGACGTCGTTCCCCTCATGCGAGATCTTGAGGGTGTCCCAAATTTGCTTGGCGTTATCCAAGCCGCTCACCTTATGGTATTCATCCCTGCACAATGACGCTAAAAGAACAGTAGTAGCTGGTGCATTTTTGTGAATTTGTTCATTGATGAACATGGGACTATCCGTACTATCAAATTGCATTCCATTTTCTACTATCTCCCATATACTTGGATGGAGAGAGAACAAGTGGCTACGCATTTTGTGACTCCAAAATCCGTAGTCCTCTCCATCAAAGTGAGGAGGTTTACCAAGGGGAATGGAAAGCAAATGAGCATTAGAACTTTGTGGAATACGAGAGTAATCAAAAGAAAAGTTCGAGTTAACCGTCTTCTTTTTCTCGTAGTCGTTGTCGTCGTCGTCCTTTTGGGAAGAAGAAGACTCGTTGCTGTCATCGTAGTAGACGATCTTCTTGATACGCCTCTTCTTCTTCTTCCCGTTCTTCTTCTTATGACTTGAGCCCGAGTCAGTGGGCTTGTCGTCTTTTGGCTCATTGATGAAGGACTCCTTCTCCTTGTCGTTGATCACCATCCCCTTGCCCTTAGGATCCATCTCTTCGGGCGATTAGTCCCTTTTGTGAAGAGAACGACTCTGATACCAATTGAGAGCACCTAGAGAGGGGGGGGGGGTGATTAGGTGATCCTGTAAAAGCTTGAAACTTAAAGCCACAAAACTTGATTAGGAGTTAGCACAATGAAGTCAAGTGGCTAAGGAGAGCTCTTGTGAAGCACAATAGACACAGTGAGAACAAGCACAAGAGACATAAGGATTTATCCCGTGGTTCGGCCAAGTACAACACTTGCCTACTCCATGTTGTGGCATCCCAATGGACGAGGGTTGCACTCAACTCCTCTCAAGTGATCCAATGATCAACTTGAATACCACGATGTTCTTCTTTTCTTTACTCTTTCTCGTTTGCGAGGAATCTCCACAACTTGGAGTCTCTCGCCCTTACAATAAGAATCAAAGTGAAAGCACTAGAGTAAGGGAGGGAAGCAACACACACGAATCCACAGCAATACGCACACACACAACCAAGACTCGAGCTCAAATAAATATCACAAGGTTCTCACTAGAACGGAGCTCAAATCACCAAGAATGTCAAACGAGTGCGCAAAGACGGAGTGTGAATGATCAAGAATGCTCAAAGTATGCTTGGTGTGCTCCTCCATGCACCTAGAGGTCCCTTTTATAGCCCCAAGGCAGCTAGGAGCCATTGAGAGCAATCCAGGAAGGCAATTCTTTCCTTCTGTCGGTTGGTGCACCGGACAGTCCGGTGCACCATCGGACACTGTCCGGTGCTGATTTCTTTCCTATTTTGGCGCAGCCGACCGTTGAAGATTTGGAGCCGTTGGCGCACCGGACACTGTCTGGTGCACACCGGACAGTCCGGTGCCCCCATCTGACCGTTGGCTCGGCCACGCGTCACGCGCGGATTGCGCGGCCGACCATTGGCCCGGCCGACCGTTGGCTCACCGGACAGTCCGGTGCACCACCGGACAGTCCGGTGAATTATAGACGTACGATGTTGACTTGATTCCCGAGAGCGGCGACTTTGCCGCAGCCGACTCACCGGACAGTTCGGTGCACCACCGGACAGTCTGGTGATTTATAGCCATACGCCGCCGTCGAGACCCGAGAGCAGCCAGTTGACCAGACGCCAGCCTGGCGCACCGGACACTGTCTAGTGCACTACCGGACACTGTCCGGTGCACCACCGGACAGTCCGGTGTACCCAGACTGAGCAGAGTCTTGGCTGCTCGAGCCAAGTCTTTTCCAATTGTATTTTCTCTAATTCTAGCACTTAGACAAATATGTTAGTACACAAAAACCAATGTACTAAGTCTAGAATCATACCTTTGTGTTGATTTTCACTTCATCCACCATTTGGCATAGTTTCACACTTAAACCATTTGTGTTGGCACTTGATCACCAAAATACTTAGAAATGGCCTAAGGGCACATTTCCCTTTCAGTATTGAAGCTAAGTATGGATTAGTTCCTTTCGAGCTTCGTGTTGGCTATTTTTATGGACATATGGTAGATTACAATGAGGTTGGTATTTATTTTTTGTTTGCATCAACTATAATGTTGCACCCGTATTTACTCTTTTTTGTAGGAGAGGAGGAAATGCGGTTGGGAGAGTTACGACGACAAAGGAGAGGTGATGCGCACAATAAAGTCCAAGAGACTAATGGGACAGAAGATGCGTTGTGGATCTTAGCTCGTCGATTCGTACATTAATGATCGCATACAGGACATGCGTAGGTACGCGAAATCAGTGAGTTTTGATAGCCCGATGCGTGTAGAGCAGAGGAGATTGAAGGCGGCAAATGAGAAGAGAACATAAGATGCGAGGGAATGGGAGGTGGCTAGAGCCGAGAAACAGATGTTGGATAATCTTGCTGATCGTCTCAAGGGAAGTGAGTGAGAAAAATGACACTATAGTTTTGTTTGTACAATTTATTTATCCTGACTTTGCAAACTTATTTCTCATTATATTTGCAGAGATTGGATGTGTAGTAAACTATATCGCAGATGAGGCACATGCAAGATACGTTCAGGAAAAAATGGCGACGGTGGAGCTCATGGAGGAGGAGGACGACGACACATCTAGGTTGAGTGAGCTAATCGCTCTCGCAGAGGCAGGATTACATCAGGAAGAGGAGGACGACACATCAAGGTTGAGTGAGCTCATCGCACTAGCTGAGGCAGGATTACGTTCTCAAGAGGAGGTGGGCGAGTTTATGTCTCAGGCCACCGAAGAGGTAGATGCTGCTTATTACAAGCAGAAGTGTGATGAGGCTGAGGCTGAGGATCAGCTATTCTCCCAAGCTGCAGATGAAGCAGAAGCCAATTATTACAAGAGAACTGCGGAAAAGTGTGATGCAGGAGAATGCAGCAAGTGGAACGAGGTTGTCATTGAGGATTGCGCGACAGATGACTCTGAAGATGAGTTACTTATAGATTGTGATTCTGATTGAACAAACTAGTAGTTTGTTATGTAGTACTTTCATATCCAAAATGTTTTAGAACCCTAATGTTTGAAATCCGTATTGTTTCTATTGCATTGTCATGTTATTTCCAAATCACAAAAAAATTCACAAGAGTTTCCCTTGTTTTATTAACAACCACAGTTGAAATAATCACATATTATAAGATATCACCACATTTCAGCATATAATACATCTCAAAATAACACAGAATATGACAAAGTCCACATAACATAGTTCTTAATACAATGTCCACATAACATAGTCCATAATACATAGTACACATCACAAAGTTGTCATCATAAGATCCACATCACAAAGTTTTCAGCATAAAGTCCACATGCATTGTCTGCGTCACATGATATGGCAACCCACAATGTGCCCTTATACTTCCTAAGTAGAAAAGTACCATCAATAGAGAGCACGAGACGACAATGCCTGAAGGCCTCTACGCACTGCGAGAAACACCAGAAAGCACGAAAGAAGATCTCTCTATCGTTCCTCCATTCATTAGGTTTTGGGATGTACTCGTAATGCATGCCTGGGCTTTTTGCTTTGATTGCATTGAACAATGCTGGCAACTTCTCGTAACCCTCCTCCGAATCCTCGTATGTCATCTTCCATGCTCGCTGCTTTGCCCTCCATGCTTTCTCATACTTGATCCTATAACCAAACAACTCCCAAGTCATGGTCATAATTGACTTCACCTTCAAGTTTGGCTAACCCTTCAATGTCCCCAATAGCCTTTTCGCCATTAGGGTAGATGTCAACTGATGATGCTTAGAGCTTAGCTCTGTCTGGGCACAAGTGTGTGGACCTATAATTTTTGTGATCTTAAACTTTCTGGTTTCCTTCTGCCTTCGGGCACATACCCTCAAATTACATTCCGACACCTCGCACACAACTGTGTAACGACGCTGTGCATATGAGTGTCTCACCTTGAACAGCCTCTTGTGGTTCACAGAATATTCCTGTAGCCATCGTCTCAGTGTAGGCAGGTCCTTGAAAAGTAAGCCTACCTTAATCTCAATGCTGTCGACGTTATCCGGAGCCTCTAGCAGTTCATCATCATGTCCTTTTGCGTATGCGCCGGTGGAATGACTTCGACTGCTAAATTCATGTACTGCAGGGTCACGCTCGGGACACAAACGTCTTATGAGTTCAATTTCTTGCTCGGTTATTTCTTGAACCGGATGGTAACCATCAGAATCTAAGGCCCGTGCAGCCTCATATGGCTCTTCCCCATCCTCAATCTGTACATCAACACTATTTGAGGCCCTGCATATGTGGTCCATATTGTATGATAGGGGCACATGAAGATAAGCACCATTATCTAGTTGTGGAGATTCTGCATCGCGTCGAAGGAGGAAATACTACATTAAAAAGCCTAATCAAATGAAATAACGATGGATATGTATGTGTTAAAGACACTTACTAGGATGATCCTGGATTGGATCCTAGGTCAATGGGATCTCCTGGTGGGGGGTACCACCGGATTAGAATCCCCACAAACGCCGCGAACAGGACGATAAATCTCAAACTTATTCGGGCCCGATTGAGCATTGGGCACAACAACCACGTCTTCCAGAAGCTCAGGCAAAGGAGCTTCAATATGAGATGCATTTGGCATTTGTGGAGACAACCCGACTGGAGCATCGCAATGACTAAACGATAACTTTCGAACAACTACATCCAAACATGGTGGAACAATCGTCTTCACAATTCTAACATATTTCACCAGTCATCTTCTGAGGCAATAGAGATCAACCATTGGACAACTGTCTCAGATGTAACATGGGACAACAAACCCTGAATTTATATTCTAGGGTCATTTAAATTGCAACTAATCTCCTCACAAGCTTGAGCGAAAATCTGGCCAAAAGAGGGTCTTTCATCGAACATCACAATCCCCTTCTTCATACCATAAAAACTAACATTTCCATAAACATCTTCCTCCACGCTTCCTCCATGGTATACTGTCACTAGGGTGTCCATCTATTGGAAACACGGATTACTAACTCAATAATGCCTAGGTACTTACTACTGACTAAATACTTATGCCTAAATACTTACTAACTAATAATTATATAAATGACCACAACAAACAAAAATACATAATCTAAGAATAATGTACGAAAACAAGGTATACCCCAGATCGCGGATGAGTCAAACTCACGGTGGCAAAGGTCGAGTCCGACACCTATATACAAAAAAATTAGTATTGTTAGTAAAAAATTCGGCAACACCTCCCCTATACAGTGAGTTTTCTATAACCTGCAAAGAAACGACAGCACGATGGCTGACATACTCATTCCATGTAAATTAACAACTAAGTAGTAGGTAATAGCTAAACCATACCACTAAATGCTAAACTAAGCAAATGCTAAACAATGTTAATTAACACTTACTACTCACTAACCCTAAACCCTAAACCATTCTAAAAAAACTGACTACTAACTAACAACTAACTTATAACTAACATCTAAAAACTAACTAAACACTAACTAATTAGTATCAAATAAATACAGAAAAATAAGTAATAATTAGAAAGTAAAAATACTAACTACTAACTAACAACTAACTTATAACTAACATCTAAAAACTAACTAAACACTAACTAACTAATTAGTATCAAATAAATACAGAAAAAATTAAGTAATAATTAGAAACTAACCTTACTCGGGCGATCACGGCGGGAGGGAGGGAGCAGGCGCTGATGGCTCAGGCAGGAGGGGGTGGTGCGGCGCTGGGGAGGCACGGCATTGGGGGTGGCACGACTTTGTTGGCCGAACTCGGCGCTGCCTGGCCGCGCGGTGCTGGTGGCCGAGCGGGAGGGGATGGGCGGCGCTGGGGGAGGGGCCGGCGCTGGGGGAGGCATGGTGTTGGGGGGGCGGCGCGACGTTGTTGGCCGAGCTCGGCGCTGCCTAGGCGCGCGGTGCTGGTGGCCGAGCGGGAGGGGGCGGGCGACGCTGGGGGAGGGGGCGGTGGCGCTGGGGGAGAGGCCGACGCTTGGGGAGGAACGAGGAGCAGCGGCGCTGGGGAAGGAACAGGGAGCGGCGACGCGAATGAGTGAGAGAAAGGAGAGGGAGGAGAAAGGTGGCTGGCGTTTAATTCCTAGCTCGGCGCCGAGATCTGTGGCATCTAGCTAGGTGCCACAATGACTGCCGCGTCAGCAAGATCGATGCCAAACGTTGTGTAAGCTCGGCGCCACAGTCCATGGCGCCGAGCTTTGGGTCCAGATCTGCAATTTAGTCGTCCAGGGGTCTAAACGTAAATGTTTTTTAAAAAAATGTGCTAAAACGCAAAAAATTCGGTTACATCTCTCCCAAAACAATCTCCTAAATTTAGGCTCTGGTTGACATGACTCTAACTTCAAACTTTAGGTTGGAGTTGAGTGAAGCCTGCTAAGAGCGTGTTTGGTATGGCTCCAAAGCAAAACTATAAGGAGTAGCTAATCAAAGCGTGCCAAATACCCTAACTCTAGAGTTGCAAACTCTATAGAGTTTTCAGAGCCACTGTTGGAGCGAAGGCAGAAACGCCACCCTTCGCCCGAAGTCTCCACCGCTTAGCCCCTGCCCTGACAGACAAAGCAGGCAGGGACACCCTTCGCTTCATCGGCACCAGAGACAACATGGAGACCCTTCGCTCGATTCGGCACCAGACGAAGGCCTGCGGCAACGCCTCCCCACGGCGCGGCCTCGGTCAGCTCCGAGGCCCACATGAGATCAGGCCCATTGAAACGGGCCCTGCGTGGCCGCGTTTGTGTTACAGGCCTAATTTGTAAAGGTGTACTTGTAATTACAGCTTGTAACCCCGCTTTATGGGAATATTCTGGGGATAAACTAGGTACCTGAGGGCACATGCGTCCTTAACGCAAGGCGCCGTGCACTCGGATACCTATAAATACCCCCGCACAGTGCCCGTGAGAGGCCAGATTAACAGAGCTTTTGCCATCACGCGCGAGTGCCCTGTTGCCATCACCATTCACCCGTGTTGGATCTCCTTGCTGTCGAGAGACAGTCCCAACATTTGGCGCCCACCGTTCGTGCTACGAGACAACCACCCGCGATGGCACCCAAGAGAGCTAACCCGAAGGCTGACGAGGCTGCGAAGGCAGCACTGCTCGCCGCAAGAAAGGGCAAGGCCCTCGCCCTCACCCAATCCACCCACCAAGAGGACACTGAAGACGACACCCTCCGCACCTGCGACCCTGAGGGACAACCCTCAGGCTTCGCACCTCCCTCAGGCTTCGCACCTCCCCCAGGCTCCGCACCTCCCTCAGGCTTCGCACCACCGGAGGGCGCGGACCTCGCCGAGGACGGTGAAGTCCTCGGCATCTCAGCAGAAGAACAGCTACAGCTGCGCGCTCTGCGCCTCAAGAACCGCAACCTCCAGAGGCAGAAGGAGATACTGGAGGCCAAGCGCCAGCGTGTGTCCGCACTCGCCAAAGTGCGGCAGATGATACGCGACGAAGAGCACAAGGCCCAGGAACTCGAGCGGGAGATCGCGCTGATGCAGCGCGAAGGCCACCTCGGCCCGCAGCACGAGTCATCCCTCCAGCAGCGCGCACAAAACGAAGACACGCGCGAAGGCCACCTCGGCCTGCAGCATGAGCCACCCCTGCAACACCGCGCGCAACCGGAGGACCCGCGTTTCCCCCAGCGCGACTTCACTTTCCCGCACGCCGCGCCATTCCAAGGGGTCAATTATCTCGATGAGCGAAGTCCCCTGGCGCCTCACCTGCAAGTGACGCCCTGGCCAGCTAACTTCCGGGCTGGGACCTACCCCAAGTACAACGGCAGCACCGACCCGGCTCAATACATAATGAGTTACCAGGTCGCCGTCGCATCGTCCGGGGGGGACGACGCCACAATGGCGAAGTCCTTCATCATCGCCCTCGAGGGCCCCGCACTCACCTGGTTCACCAGGTTGCCTCCGCTGTCCATCGATTCCTGGAGAAGTCTCCGGGACAAGTTCCTCCTCAACTTCCAAGGGTACCGCCCGGACACCGACGCCCTGGCCGAGCTCTCGCTCTGCAAGCAGCTAGAGAGGGAGACCCTGAGGGAATATTACCGCAAATTCCTCACACTCAAGTCACAGCTACCCTCAGTCGATGACCAGATTGCCATCCACTATGCTATCAGTGGTCTTCGCGCTGGCGTCCTTTACAGCCACTGCATCAGAGATCCGCCGAAGAACCTCCAAGAGCTGTACCAGCTGTTTGAAAAGTATGCCAGATCCGAGGAGCTCCACCAGCGCAAGATTGAGTCCCAGCGGAAGCCAAAAGACGCTCCACAGTCCAGCCGCACGTGGACAAGAACTCCGCAACCAGACTCCGGTCGAGATGGCCGCGGTCAGCCGCAAGTGCACAACATTGCCAACCAGCAGCCGGCCGCTGACCCCCTTCGGCGCCAGGAATATCCCCCCCAGGGCCGCGAAAGTGGAACTCGCGGCAGCGGCCGAGGGCGTGCGCAGCCACCCCCTCCACCGCGCCGATTTTACTGCCTTTTCCATGGCGAAGACTGCGCCCACCCAACCAAAGACTGCCCCGAAGTGAAGGCCACCAGAGACAGAATGGCAAGGGCGCAGCCAGCCGACAACCCCAGAATTGTCGCGCATAACTACCAGCCACCCCCTCCACCATATATCCACGCTCCCGCCCCGCATCCACCGCACCACGCTTACCAACATCATCAGGAAGTACAAATCATACATCCTCCGCCTCCACCACCACACCAGCAACAACAAAACATCCCCAACGCCCCAAAGCAGGAGGACTTCGCCGATCAACCTTATCGCGGAGTCATCCATATGATAACTGGGGGGTCCAGCACCGACTTCGACACCAAGCGGCAGAAGCGGGACCACTACCGCAGCATAAACCATGTCGCCGTCACGGGTCCAGTTGTACAGACGAAGTGGTCCCACGTACCGCTCACCTTCGACGCACGGGACGTCGACTTGCGCAGCGCCCCCCACTGCGATGCCATGGTCATCAATTGCAGCGTGGCAGGCTGGGACCTACACAAGGTCCTCGTTGACAACGGCAGCCAGGCAGACATCATCTTCCTCCACGCCTTCGATCGCATGGGCATCAGCCACAGCCTGCTTAAGCCTTCGGACAACCCGTTGTATGGCTTCGGCGGCAAGGGCACCTTCCCCGTCGGCAAAATAGAATTGCCCCTCTCCTTCGGTGTAGCACCCAATGCCCGAAGTGAGCAGGTGACTTTTGACATTGTGGATATGGTATATCCATACAACGCCATCATGGGCCGGGGCTCCATCAATAAGTTTGAAGCTGCCATCCACGGACTGTATTTGTGCATGAAGATACCAGGCCCGCTAGGCGTAATTACAGTCTTCGGTAACCAGCAGACAGCGCGCAACATAGAGCGAGACTTCGTGCCGGGTCAGAGGAACGTGCACTGTCTCACGACACAGTGCGAGGTCCCTGCGCCCGCCAGCCCAACTGACAAGCAGCACGACAAGGCTCAGTTGCAGAGTCAGGATGGGACCAGGACTGTCCCCCTCGATCAGGCCACGCCCAAGCAGACCGTCACTATCAGCACGACAAGGCTCAGGTAGCATTTGGGCTACCTGGTGTTGCACCGCGGCATCGAGGCCAACCCAACCAAGATCCAGGCCATCATCGACATGTCGCCTCCGCAGTCCACCAGGGATGTCCAGCGTCTGACAGGCAGATTGGCCGCTCTCAATAGATTCATTTCCAGGTCGGCCGAGCGAAGTCTTCCTTTCCTCAAAACTCTCCGCGGCGCAAAAGACTTCGCTTGGGGGCCGGAGCAAGCAGCGGCCTTCGCCTCATTAAAACAGTACTTAACGGAGCTGGCCACCCTCACGAGCCCCGACTCCTCGCTCCCCTTATTGCTCTATGTCGCGGCTTCGCCGCACGCGGTCAGCGCGGCACTAGTGCAGGAGCAGACAGTCGAAGGCGCTGTCAGACAGTGCCCTGTTTATTATGTCTCCGAGGTCCTGACACCGTCCAAATGCAACATGACAGAGCTGGAGAAGATCGCCTACGCAGTCGTTATGTCCTCGCGCAAGCTGCGCCATTACTTTGAAGCATTCAAGGTCCGCGTCACCTCAGACAGGGGGCTCGGCGAACTGTTTAGAAACCCGGAGGCATCGGTGAGGATCGCCAAGTGGGCAGCCGAACTCTCCGGCTACCACATCAGCTTCGAGCCCAGGACAGCCATCAAATCGCAAGTCCTGGCAGACTTCGTCGTCGACTGGACCGGGCCAGTAACACAGCCGGACCCGGCCACAGAGAAGGTCTGGACGATCCACTGCGACGGCGCATGGTGCCATGCGGGGGCAGGCGTCGCCGCAATCATAACCTCACCAGTCAGGGTCAAGCACAGATATGCAGCACGACTCAGCTTCAATCTGGACTCCGACAGATGCACAAATGATATAGCAGAGTACGAAGCAGTCATCCTCGGCCTCCGCAAGGAGCCATGTAATATATGCGTAAAAAAATCCCCCGCAAAAAGACATGCGTCGAAAAAGACCGCGATGACGGTCTTCGACATTCGACCACCACGAGGTCACCACGAGGCTAAGCGCCAGCTACCCTCGCGTGCGACAAATCCGCGCAAAAGTCGCCTAAGGGTGCAGCCGGATTAGCACAACAAGTGCGAAAAAAAAATCTAAGTCTATCGCGAAGACTATCCGCGCAAAAGTCGCCTAAGGGTGCAGCCGGATTAGCACAACAAGTGCGAAAAAAAAATCTAAGTCTATCGCGAAGACTATCCGCGCAAAAGTCGCCTAAGGGTGCAGCCGGATTAGCACAGCAAGTGCGAAAAAAAATCTAAGTCTATCGCGAAGACTATCCGCGCAAAAGTCGCCTAAGGGTGCAGCCGGATTAGCACAGCAAGTGCGAAAAAAAATCTAAGTCTATCGCGAAGACTATCCGCGCAAAAGTCGCCGAAGGGTGCAGCCGGATTAGCACAACAAGTGCGAAAAAAAATCCAAGTCTATCGCGAAGACTATCCGCGCAAAAGTCGCCTAAGGGTGCAGCCGGATTAGCACAACAAGTGCGAAAAAAAATCTAAGTCTATCGCGAAGACTATCCGCGCAAAAGTCGCCTAAGGGTGCAGCCGGATCAGCACAACAAGTGCGAAAAAAAATCTGAGTCTATCGCGAAGGCTATCCGTGCAGAAGTCGCTTAAAAGTGCAGCCGGATCAGCACAACAAGTGCGAAAAAACCGAAGACTATCTGTGCAGAAGACACCTAAGGGTACACCTGGACTAGCACAACAACGACCGAAACGACAACATCAAACCTTCCACACCAAGACCAACTGTAATCAAGCCAACACAGCGCAGCAAAACAAATTAGTAAGTACAAAACGCCTTCGCACACACACATGCACGCGAGGGCACACAATTCCACCATATAAGCCTCGACGTACACAAGCGAGGGCCCCACACTCTACATCGGCTCAACCTTAGGAATAATTCCCATCTCCCTATAATTAAATAACATTATCCTGAGCTCCTCACCCGCAAAAAGCCTTCGCAATTCCCCTTCACCTACACCCTCGGCGGTCGGCAGGGACAACAGTTCCTGCCGACCAGCCCCACTCACACGAAGCAGAGCCCGCTCCTCCGCGTTAACCCTACGTTTTGCAACCGCCCTTCGTCGCCGGCGCCCGGTGCTAGGGCCTGGCGTGTCCGACGCGTCCGCGGCGTGTGGCGAGGCCTCCACCGCAGCCACGTCCAAGGCCGCAAAATAATCCAAATTCTCTTCCGACGACTCCTCAGTCCACTCAACCGAGCTCCCGGAGTCAGCAAAGTCAAAAAACTCAGATGCAGACCCACTATATTGACTACCACCTTCCGCGGTCGAGGCCGCCAAAAACTCAGTAGCAGTGGTTGCGTGCGCAGGCCCAAAATCTTGAACCTGCGCAGCAACCAAAGTTCAGTACAACATCCAAAATTCCCTAACCCTAAACAACCACTACGCCACCTGCGAGGGCCCTGACGCTGCGGGGGCCTCCGCCGTTGGCTCCGCTGCCACTTCCGCCATTGTTTCCACCGCCTCCGCCGCCGGATCTTCGACGGTCGGCGCAGCTGCTGCGAGGGCATCGGGAGCGCCTTCGGCCACCTTCAGGGGCAGGTCTTCCACTGTCGCAGCAGATGTGGGGGCGCCTGGTGCGTCTTCCGTGGTCGGCTCCGGGTCAGGCAGGGCGTCGTTCAGTGCTCCGAAGTCGTCCACCCGCTCGCCTCGCTCCGCCTAAAACAAAACATACAAAAAGTCAGCAAACACACGCACAAACCACATTCAGTAAACGCCGAACAAACGACAACGTTACCTGAGCCCTCGCAGCCTCGGCCCGCTCCCTGACCACATCACCACCATACAGACCCCACATCCGGTCATAGAGGGCACCGGCGGACTCCTTCACCACGGGGTCTTCGACCTTATAGATATCTCGCCCAAAGTCTTCATCTGCCTGGTCGAAGGCCTCATAGTGCCGGCACCCTTCGCGAGAGAGTGCGTTCATTGCCCCCTCGCAGGTGACCAGGGAGGCGAACGACATTAATCCACCCAAGACAGTGGGGAGCTCCTGCAGCTCCTCTTGCACCCATTCCAAGCAGCGAAGCCCGGCCTCTCGCTCCGGCATCACGAAGTCACCGGTCCGCGCACCTAGCTCGCGGTATGTGGCCATAAGCTGTGTGCGCGTCCGTTCGGCCTCCGTTCGTGCCGCGGCTTCGGCCCCCTTCGTGCGGCTCTCCAGAGCGGTGAGCCGCCCCCGCAGGTCTTCGGCGAGATCCTTGGCAAGATTGGCCTCCGCCCGTGCCAGCCTAGCCTCCGCCTGCGTGGCCTGCTCCTTGGCGACGGCCTCGTTGGCCTCCCTCCTCTCCCCCGCCAGCTGGCGCCGGAGGTCAGCCTTTTCCCCCTCCAGGGCGGCCACCTTGTCCGCCAGTTTACGACACTTGCTGTCGGAGGCCGACTTCTCACGGACAGCGTCAGCATGTTGCGTCTGAAGTCTCTCGACTTCGGCAGATAAGGCTGCCGTAAGCGCCCCCGACGCAGTACGGCTGGTGAAGTCAGCCACCTGCAGAGCACACGTAAGGCCATGGCCGAAAAAGAAAAAAAAAAGAGCTCGGCGGACCTGACTCAGCGCCTCCGTCGCCTGACTCAGCGCCTCCGTCACTCCTTTCAGCCGGCGGGTCGCCGCGCCAGCCTCGTCTCTGACCAACGCGAGGGCCGACACCTCGCCTCCGGCGCCAAGGGCCCCGCCCCTCGCCTTCGACGACAGCGCAGCCGTCGCAATTGCCGCGGCAGGCACAACCGCAGCAGGCCGGCCTTCGTCCGACCCTGCAACGCGTCAACGAGTGTAAAAAAAAAGGCGGCCGGGTGACTTACCCCCAAGATAATCGTCCACACTGATATCGGTGCCGAAGTCGGCAACGCGCTTGCCCGGCGGCGGCAACGTTCTGGCCGCCTTCGCAGCCTCCGCCACTCCGCTGGCCGGCGGCACCACCTTCGTCAGTTTGGAGACCCCGGCGCCCGCCGTTGTCTCCGGCGCCTTGCTAGGTGCAGAGGCGCCCGCCTTCGCCGCCAGCGGCGGTTTGCCTCCCCTGGAGGCCGCAGCCTTCGCCGCTCCCCGCTGCCTTTTCGGCCGGGCTTCATGAATCCTGACGGTCGCCTGGCGTTTTTTGCGCCGCCCCTTGGCGATCCTTGTCCATCACTGCCCACACAACAGCACCGATATTTCGCCCGTAAGGAAAAACTCTCCACTGACGAGCCATACGAGACGTAAAACAGTCTTCCTCAGCCGCGCAGGGGACAGGAACATTTCTAGGCCAGCAGCCACCGGTAACCCTCAGCATTCGAGCCGAGGACTCCCGGAGCTCGGGCGAAGACATCCTCTCCCCCGGGGCCGCACACGTCCTCATTAACTCTCTAGCAAAACTATCAGACACCCCAATTCCTCCCATCGCAGTACCTAATTTTCTCTTTTTTGAGGGGGGGGGGGGGGGGGGGGGGGGGCGGCCGCCAGCGCAGGGTCGCCTCCAGTCTCCACCGCCGGCTTCTTCCCACGGCGGTCCGCTTCGTCTTGACCAGGGTAGCCGTCGTACGGCAACTGATTTAATTCGAAGACCCTGTTCAAACGTTCATTTGACCCGCGAATATCAAAGCTGCGCTGGCCTTCCGTCCTCGCCACGTACCGCCCCACGAGTCGCACCGCCAAGTCCTCCGCATCGCGCACAAAGGCGGCCGGGTCACGATTTCGCAAATTCAGTGCAAAGGCAGGACTTCGCACCACCCTTCCTCCATGAAAAGGCATCTGGCGAGGGCACACCTCGCCCAGCGCCCAGCCGTGCGCCAAGGGCCAGACCCCGTACGCCACGAACTCTTCAACTAAATCACGACCACTGCTCTGGCCGGCAGCGCATCGAAGGGCCCCTTCGTCTGCATCCTCTTCTGCCACTTCAAAAGGCGGATACGCAGAGTAATAGTGAGAGCACATCTCAGACACGGGGAGTCCTTCATGGCCTTCGACAGTAGCCTCAGCAACGTAAAACCAAAATTCATTCCAATTGCCCCACTTGTTGCGGGCGCACGGAACCAACTCCACTACTGGCATTGTGGTCTTGCCGGTCTTCGGCGTGAATGTACACGACCCAAACTGGGCAACTCCGTCCTCAATCACCCTCTTCTGCCAATGCAAGCAGTAATTCTTCGCAAAAACTTCAACCGACGGCTGTCCGCCGTACGAAGTCGTCGCCCAGACATACTTCGCCAGCGCCACCACGGCGTTCGGTGTCAGCTGATGAATTTGAACGTTGAATCTACGCAGGACTTCGCCAACAAACCGGTGCGCAGGCAAGCGGAGACCGGCGACGAAGAACGCCTCGAAAACAACCAACTCACCCTCCGGCTCGGGGACTTCCTCCGTCCCCGGAGCACGAGCGACTCCGCCGCCAAAGTAGCCCAAGCGCTGCATCTCTTCGACGCGGGCCGACGTCATCCGTGACACACCAAAATCAACAGAGTCGCCGGCGCGCAGCTCCTCCACCATCACGCTACTCAACGTCTCCTCAGACGAGGCGGCGGCCGGCGGCGTGGCGTCGGCGGAAGAAGAAGAGGATGGCATTGCTACGTACCGTCGGCGGCGGCGGGCGGTTTGCTTCACTCGAGCCAGATCTCCGACGAGCAAAGGGAGCAGTAGAAGAAGAGGAGCAGAAAGACGGCGGGCGGCTAGGGTTTTCACGGAGCGCGGAAGGCAAAGTGCAAACAGCGCCGTCCCCCGCCCCCCTTTATAGGCAGGGCGCGGCTCCTCGGGAAACCCGCAATCCCACAGGGCGCGACGCTTCGGAAAACCCGCAGTCCAACAGTACGATGTCCATCAACGGTCACATCAAAAACCCCCGCGGAACCACTTCGAGCGAGGGCAGCGTCTCCGCCATCTAGCGACGTCTTCGGCACCAGGTGACTTTGTCGAACTGGTCCCTCGGAGGGCAAATGTTGGAGCGAAGGCAGAAACGCCACCCTTCGCCCGAAGTCTCCACCGCTTAGCCCCTGCCCTGACAGACAAAGCAGGCAGGGACACCCTTCGCTTCATCGGCACCAGAGACAACATGGAGACCCTTCGCTCGATTCGGCACCAGACGAAGGCCTGCGGCAACGCCTCCCCACGGCGCGGCCTCGGTCAGCTCCGAGGCCCACATGAGATCAGGCCCATTGAAACGGGCCCTGCGTGGCCGCGTTTGTGTTACAGGCCTAATTTGTAAAGGTGTACTTGTAATTACAGCTTGTAACCCCGCTTTATGGGAATATTCTGGGGATAAACTAGGTACCTGAGGGCACATGCGTCCTTAACGCAAGGCGCCGTGCACTCGGATACCTATAAATACCCCCGCACAGTGCCCGTGAGAGGCCAGATTAACAGAGCTTTTGCCATCACGCGCGAGTGCCCTGTTGCCATCACCATTCACCCGTGTTGGATCTCCTTGCTATCGAGAGACAGTCCCAACAGCCACATTACAAATTTTTGGAGTACCTATTTTGCTGCTCCGAAAACTCTAAAAAACAACTTAGACATAGAGCTTGGATTTATTTACCCACCACTGCCATTGGTTATGATAAAACAATCTAAACTCTAGAGCAGAGCTGCTTCACCTAGGGTTTTGAAGTAGAGCCGCTCTCTAGTGAAGAAGAGCCATGCCAAACACGCTCTAAACACCCCAACTCCACCTTTTTTTAGAGCAGCCCTACACCATGGAGTTGGTGGAGCTATATTTTATTTTGAGCTTGGAATTTAGACCCTATTTGGTATGGCTCGCTCCACTCCACAACTTCAGGTAGAGCAGACTCCACATGGAGTTAGAGATGTTTGGCTAGCAAGATGTCTCTAACTCCACAAAATATTTTTTTTGTGGCTGATTTGATATTCTCTTCCTTTGTTCCATTTTTAGTGAAATAAATTGTGATGAAGACGAGAAGGGATCCCAAAACAGGAGGGATCCATCGTATTGCCGCGTTTTCATTTCAATTCATCTCGTACTGCTTTCATTGTTGCGTGCATGTGCAAGTAGCTCGATCCTCCTCATCCTAGACGACGTGTCCGTGTGTTCTTTGGCTATACCTATGTTGTCGTCATCTCCAACCATGGTGGGCGGCAATGTGGTGAGCGAGGTAGACATGGCCCTCCAATATGGAGTTTGGTGGTCCCAGCAATCCGGTCGTGCGCCCACCCTCGAGCCCTTGTTCATTCTTTGGCAAGTCACAGTCGTTCACGAACCTACATGACACGACGTCAGTGGTGAGCAGTGCCGGGGCCTAGCCAAGCGGAGAACCCGCTCAAGAAGCGGTGGTGGCCATGTCCACCTCACTCACCACAGTTGGATATGACAACAACATAGGAAGCCCTAGCCGGCAGTCGCAGTGGCTAGACAAAGAACACATGGGCTGGCGTCTAGGAGGATCATGCTACTTGCGCACACACACAGCAATGAAAGCAGTACGAGATAAATATAAATGAGAACGCGCCAGCACGATGGATCCTTGTGTGATACTCCTGTTTTGGGATCCCTTCTTGTCGTCATCAACAATTTATTTCACTAAAAAATGGAACAAAGGAAGAGAATATAAATTCAGTCACAAAAACTGAGTTAGGGACACCTCGCTAGCCAAACACTTCTTCTCAAACAACTCTAACTCCACGTGGAGTTTGCTCCGCCTGAAGTTGTGGAGTGGAGCAGAAATCTGTTGTCGCACCCGGATTTATGGCAAAATCTATATGCATCTCATATGTGCGCCAAGATTAATTCCACACATACAATGACTTATTGTATAGAGACAAATAGCATAATCTTAATTACACGACTATAACGTCTTACAAAATAACTGATAATAAATTAAATAAGTCGAGCTAAGATAACTATCCCCGCAACGCCATAGTTGACTAAGAGACGACGCCTTGATCTCATCAAACTCGTCGTAGTAGTCCTCTTTCCGCAACATTTGTTCTTGACTTGTGATTATTGCAAGGGTGAGCTCCCATACGTTCATCACTCAGCAAGTGTAGGAAAAGGTGTGTATGAGCTCACTTACAGTTAAGTCTGATGTAGTATAAGGCTTACCAAGGAAAATTATTAGCTTTGAGCATGAGTTTTAATTTTATTGGTCCAAATTTTATTAGCAATTACTAAGTGTATATGTATACCAACCTAATAATTTTGTTGGTCAAAACTCATCCACGCCACACTAGCCTTCCTGTCCTTGTCCACCGTCAACTGCACCAGCACCAACGATGGAGAAACTATAGTGACCCCACGTTCGTCGGCTGTCGGCGGAGGAGATCGCCGACAAACGTGCCAAAGGGCAATGTTATTTTTGCCCGGAGAAATTCTCCCGGGATCACAAGTGTGCGGCGCAGGGCGGCGTGTTCTATCTATCCCTAGACGACGCTGCGTGTAACACCCTAAATTTTGGGTATAAAATTTCTTCTCTAATATCTATCAAATTCAGGTGTTACCTCTTTTCTCCTCTATAGATTTCTTTTCTCTTCCTTTTAATAGAGTTTTGAGTATTTATTTGGGAGATGTATTATTACTTTAGTATTCATGCCCTTAGCTGATTAATTGGAGGAACTTGGGGGGTGTAGTTTGCTTCACCGTTGTGCCGTCAATGGGGCTGGGGCATAGTGCTTGCTCTGCTAAGGGTGGGTGCCGAGGTTCATTCGATTTGGTTTTGTTAGTCACCCACCTTAGGGAGGAGTACTGTGTTTGTATGACTGGCGAAACCTAACGGGCAAACACACCAGGGAAATCTTTGTAAAGGCTATGTGGTGATACCCTGCCAGATCACCTAGGTAGTGATCAATGGGGAGTAGCGCTCCTCGGGTAGAAAGGGAATCACGGCTCGTGGGTAAAGTGTGCACCTCTGCACAATGTTAGAAACTGGTATATCAGTTGTTCTCATGGTTATGAGCAGCCTTGGGAGTTCCTTTGACTAGAGTAACTCTGGATACTTTTACGATGATGCTTAATTATGATGATTATATTTATGGTACTTGGTATTTCCTCTCGGAGGGAGTACTATCTGGGTTAATAACTTAGGATTATTGCTAAAACTTGGCTTCCTACTAGTAATAAATACCAGACCAACTAAAAGCAACTACTTTAAGCTTAACACCACATACAACTAGTCCACTTTAGCCAAACGGGACATTTGCTGAGTACGTTAATGTGTACTCACCCTTGCTTAAAAACACCAAACCCCAGGTTATCCCCATTGCAAAAGTGCTCAGGAGGAGATGAAGACAACGTGGAGGACTTTCAGGAGTTTCAGAACTTTGATGAGTTCTAGACTAGATTAGTGACAAACCCCAGTCAACTGCCTGTGAAGGCCTTATCTTACTGTGTTTCGTTAAGCACTTTGATTATGACTTAATTTAATGACTTTGTGGATGTTTTGGACATCGTAATGTAATAAAGTACTTATTTTCGCTATTATTTTGAGCAATGTGTTATGATGTCCAATTATGTAATCGTTGTGTGCGTTTGAGGACGACGACGTCATGGAGCAAGTCTGTATATCGCTAAAAGCATTGATGGGGTCTCTGCTGGTGACACCATCTGTCTTTGCATCAAGATCCAAGGGGAAGAGCTGACAACACTTATGGACTCCGGCTCCACCCACTCCTTCATCAACCTGGGCGTCGCCCACCGACTCGGCCTCAACATCACCCATCGGTCAGGTCTAGTGATCAATGTTGCTAATGGACAGCAGCTGCACAGTCCGAGCATCTATGCAGCAACGACATTAGCCATCTAGGACCAGACGTTTGCCATCGACTGCTATGCCTTAGCTCTTGAGGGCTTCGACGTCGTCCTCGACGTCCATTGGCTCAAGATGGTGGGACCCATTACATGGGACTTTACGATGCGGTCCATGGCTTTCTAGCACCATGATCGTGTCATCATGTGGCATGGGATCGGTGGTGAGGAAGTTAGCCTTGCTTCTATGACGGCAACCAGGGATCTCATGAATTCATTACTACAAGATTATATTGACCTGTTTGCAGAACCACGTGGACTACTGCCCATGCGACGCCATGACCATCACATTCATTTGCTGCCGGGTACAACTCCCATTGTAGTCCATCCGTACTGATACCCACAGCTTTTGAAAGAAGATATTGAGCGCCAATGTTGGGAAATGATGGCACAGGGGATTATTCGGGAAACCACATCCCCCTTCTCTTCCCCTGTTCTCCTAGTGAAGAAGCATGATGATACTTGGCGATTTTGTGTGGATTTTCGGGCCTTAAATGACAGACAATCAAGAATAAATTTCCTATTCTAGTGGTCGACGAGCTCCTTGATGAGCTGTCGGGTGCGTGTTTCTTCACCAAGATTGACCTCCGCAGTGGGTACCACCAGGTTTGGATGCATCCAGAGGATATCGCCAAGACCACGTTTCGCACGCATCATGGCCATTTTGAGTTCCTTGTCATGCCTTTCGAATTGATGAATGTGCTAGCAACATTTCAAGCTCTCATGAATGACATCCCCAAGCCATTTCTCCGTCGGTTCGTTGTAGTCTTTTTTGATGATATACTCATCTATAGTGCTTCTTGGGAGACACATGTGCAATAGGTTAGGATGGTTTTTCAGTTGATACGCGCCAACTGCCTCTTCATCAAGTAGTCTAAATGTTTCTTTGGCAAACTAACGGTGGCCTACTGGGCCATATTATTTCCAAGGATGGCATGGCTATGGACCAATCCAAGGTGGCGACTGTGGAAACATGGCCATAACCACGGACTGCACGGGTGTTGTGGGGTTTTCTTGGCCTAACCGGGTACTACCACAAGTTTATCGTGGGGTATGGTGCGGTGGCCGAGCCCTTAACTGCTCTCCTCAAGGGGGCAGCTTCTACGTCGATTACCCAAGCAGCATGGGCCTTTCAAGCCCCGAAGAAGGCGCTAGTGTTTGCTCCACTGCTCCGATTGCCAGGCTTCTCCAAGTGCTTCTACGTCGACTGCGACGCTTCGGGCTCCGGCTTTAGCGCGGTGCTGCATCAGGGAGAGGGCATCCTAGCTTACTTCAGTCGCGCTGTGGCCCCTCACCATGCCAAGTTGCCCGCATATGAAAGGGAGTTGATCGGCTTAGTCAAAGTTGTTCGCCATTGGAGGCCATACTTGTGGGGAAGGGCATTCATAGTCCGCATTGATCATCGTAGCTTGAAGTACATATTGGATCAACGTTTGACCACTATTCCACAACACACTTGGGTCACAAAGCTATTTGGTTATTGAAAGTCGCCTAGAGGGGGGGTGAATAGGGCGAAACTGAAATTTACAAAATTAATCACAACTACAAGCCGGGTTAGCGTTAGAAATAATAATGAGTCCGAGAGAGAGGGCGCAAAACAAATCACAAGCGAATGAAGAGTGTGACACGCGGATTTGTTTTACCGAGGTTCGGTTCTCGCAAACCTACTCCCCGTTGAGGAGGCCACAAAGGCCGGGTCTCTTTCAAGCCTTACCCTCTCTCAAACGGTCCCGCGGACCGAGTGAGCTTCTCTTCTCAAATCAAACCGGGAACAAAGCTTCCCCGCAAGGACCACCACACAATTGGTGTCTCTTGCCTCGATTACAAGTGAGCTTTGATCACAAGAACAAGTGAGAAAGAAAGAAGCAATCCAAGCGCAAGAGCTCAAAAGAACACGGCAAATCTCTCTCGCTAATCACTAAAGCCTTGTGTGGAATTGGAGAGGATTTGATCACTTGAGGGTGTCTAGAATTGAATGCCTAGCTCTTGTAAGTGGTTGAGAAGTGGAAAACTTGGATGACTTGAATGTGGGGTGGTTGGGGGTATTTATAGCCCCAACCACCAAACTAGCCGTTTGGTGGAGGCTGTCTGTCGTATGGTGCACCGGACAGTCCGGTGCACACCGGACATGTCCAGTGCGACAGCCACGTCACCCGGCCGTTAGGGTTCCGACCGTTGGAGCTCTGACTGCTGGGCCCGCCTGAATGTCCGGTGGCGCACCGGACATGCACTGTGGAGTGTCCGGTGCGCCAGCATGGGCGTGCCTGACTTCTGCGCGTGCTGGCGCGCATTTAATGCGCTGCAGGTAGCCGTTGGCGCCGAAGTAGCCGTTGGTCCGCCGTTACACCGGACAGTCCGGTGTACACCGGACATGTCCGGTGAATTATAGCGGACTAGCCGTTGAGAATTCCTGAGGCTGGCGAGTTCAGAGTCGCGTCCCCTTGGAGCACCGGACACTGTCCGGTGTACACCGGACAGTCCGGTGAATTATAGCGCGGCGCCACTGAAAATTCCCGAAGGTGAGGAATTCAGCATCGACTCCCCTGGTGCACCGGACACTGTCCAGTGGCGCATCGGACAGTCCGGTGCGCCCGACCAGGGTGCCTTCGGTTGTCCCTTTGCTCCTTTGTTTGAACCCTTTCTCTTGATCTTTTTATTGGCTTATGATGAACCTTTGGTACCTGTAGAACTTATAAACTTGGGCAAACTAGTTAGTCCAAATATTTGTGTTGGGCAATTCAACCACCAAAATTAGTTTAGGAATATAGGTGTAAGCCTAATTCCCTTTCAATCTCCCCCTTTTTGGTGATTGATGCCAACACACAACAAAGCAAATATGGAAGTGCATAATTGAACTAGTTTGCATATGCAAGTGCGAAGGTTACTTAGAATTGAGCCAATAAATATTACTTACTAGATATGCATGGATTGTTTCTTTATTTTTAACATTTTGGACCACGCTTGCACCACAAGTTTTGTTTTTGCAAATTCTTTTTGTAAATCCTTTTCAACGTCTTTTTGCAAAGTAGTCAAAGGTAAATGAATAAGATTTTGCTAAGCATTTTCAAGTTTTGAATTTTTCTCCCTTGTTTCAAATTCTTTTCCTTTGACTAGACAAAACTCCCCCTCAATAAATTCTCCTCTTAGTGTTCAAGAGGGTTTTAAGATATCAATTTTGAAAATACTACTTTCTCCCCCTTTAGAACACGAAGAGATACTAATTTGAAATTTACCAATTTAAAATCATTAATTTCAAAATTAGGGTGGTGGTGCGGTCCTTTTGCTTTGGGCCAATACTTTCTCCCCCTTTGTCATGAATCGCCAAAAACGGATACTTAGAGTGAAATATAGGCCCTTGTATAACTACTATCTCCCCTTTGGCAAATAAAACATATGAGTGAAGATTATACCAAAGACGGAGAGTGAAGCAGAGCGACGGCGAAGGATGAGTAGTAGAGTGGAGTGGAAGCCTTTGTCTTCGCCGAAGACTCCAATTCCCTTTCAATATACCTATGACTTGGTTTGAAATACACTTGAAAACACATTAGTCATAGCATATATCAAAGAGACATGATCAAAGGTATACTTAAGAGCTATGTGTGCAAATTAGCAAAAGAAATTTCTAGAATCAAGAATATTGAGCTCATGCCTAAGTTTGGTAAAAGTTTGTTCATCTAGTGGCTTGGTAAAGATATCGGCTAATTGATCTTTAGTATTAATATATGCAATCTCGATATCCCCCTTTTGTTGGTGATCCCTAAGAAAATGATACCGAATGGCTATGTGTTTAGTGCGGCTATGCTCAACGGGATTATCCGCCATGCGGATTGCACTCTCATTATCACATAGAAGAGGAACTTTGGTTAATTTGTAACCATAGTCCCGCAGGGTTTGCCTCATCCAAAGCAATTGCGCGCAACAATGGCCTGCGGCAATATACTCGGCTTCGGCGGTTGAAAGAGCGACCGAATTTTGCTTCTTTGAAGCCCAAGACACCAAGGACCTTCCCAAGAACTGGCAAGTCCCCGATGTGCTCTTTCTATTAATCTTACACCCCGCCCAATCGGCATCCGAATAACCAATCAAATCAAATGTGGATCCCCGAGGGTACCAAAGCCCAAACTTAGGAGTATAAGCCAAATATCTCAAGATTCGTTTTACGGCTGTAAGGTGTGATTCCTTAGGGTCGGCTTGGAATCTTGCACACATGCATACGGAAAGCATAATATCCGGTCGAGATGCACATAAATAGAGTAATGAACCAATCATCGACCGGTATACCTTTTGATCGACGGATTTACCTCCCGTGTCGAGGTCGAGATGCCCATTGGTTCCCATGGGTGTCTTGATGGGTTTGGCATCCTTCATCCCAAACTTGTTTAGAATGTCCTGAGTGTACTTTGTTTGGCTAATGATGGTGCCCTCTTGGAGTTATTTGACTTGGAATCCTAGAAAATACTTCAACTCCCCCATCATAGACATCTTGAATTTCTGTGTCATGATCCTACTAAATTCTTCACATGTAGATTCGTTAGTAGACCCAAATATAATATCATCAACATAAATTTTGCATACAAACAAATCATTGTCAAGAGTTTTATTGAATAAAGTAGGATCGGCCTTGCTGACTTTGAAGCCATTTATGATAAGGAAATCTCTTAGGCATTCATACCATGCTCTTGGGGCTTGCTTGAGCCCATAGAGCGCCTTAGAGAGCCTATAGACATGGTTAGGGTACTCACTGTCTTCAAAGCCGGGAGGTTGCTCAACATAGACCTCTTCCTTGATTGGTCCATTGAGGAAAGCACTCTTCACGTCCATTTGATAAAGCTTGAAGCCATGTTAAGTAGCATAGGCTAATAATATGCGAATTGACTCAAGCCTAGCTACGGGTGCATAGGTTTCACCAAAATCCAAACCTTCGACTTGGGAGTATCCCTTGGCCACAAGTCGAGCTTTGTTCCTTGTCACCACACCATGCTCATCTTGCTTGTTGCGGAAGACCCACTTGGTTCCTACAACATTTTGATTAGGACGTGGAACTAAATGCCATACCTCATTCCTAGTGAAATTGTTGAGCTCCTCTAGCATCGCCATCACCCAATCCAAATCTTGGAGTGCTTCCTCTACCCTGTGTGGCTCAATGGAGGAAACAAAAGAGTAATGCTCACAAAAATGTGCAACACGAGATCGAGTAGTTACCCCCTTATGAATGTCGCCGAGGATGGTGTCGACGGGGTGATCTCGTTGGATTGCTTGGTGGACTCTTGGGTGTGGCGGCCTTGGTTCTTCATCCTCCTTGTCTTGATTATTGGCATCTCCCCCTTGATCATTGCCGTCATCTTGAGATGGCTCATCTCCTTGATCTTCTCCTTCATCAACTTGAGCCTTATCCTCATTTTGAGTTGGTGGGGATGCTTGCGTGGAGGAGGATGGTTGATCTTGTGCATGTGGAGGCTCTTCGGATTCCTTAGGGCACACATCCCCAATGGACATGTTCCTTAGCGCGATGCACGAAGCCTGTTCTTCACCTATCTCATCAAGATCAACTTGCTCTACTTGAGAGCCGTTAGTCTCGTCAAACACAACGTCACAAGAAACTTCAACTAGTCCTGAGGACTTGTTAAAGACTCTATATGCCCTTGTGTTTGAATCATATCCTAGTAAAAAGCCTTCTACAGTCTTAGGAGCAAATTTGGATTTTCTACCTCTTTTAACAAGAATAAAGCATTTGCTACCAAAGACTCTAAAATATGAAATATTGGGCTTTTTACCGGTTAGGAGTTCATATGATGTCTTCTTGAGGATTCGGTGTAGATATAACCGGTTGATGGCGTAGCAAGCGGTGTTGACCGCCTCGGCCCAAAACTGATCCGGTGTCTTGTACTCATCAAGCATGGTTCTTGCCATGTCCAAGAGAGTTCGATTCTTCCTCTCCACTACACCATTTTGTTGTGGTGTGTAGGGAGAGGAGAACTCATGCTTGATGCCCTCCTCCTCAAGGAAGCCTTCTATTTGTGAGTTCTTGAACTCTGTCCCGTTGTCGCTTCTAATTTTCTTGATCCTTAAGCCGAACTCATTTTGAGCCCGTCTCAAGAATCCCTTTAAGGTCTCTTGGGTATGGGATTTTTCCTGCAAAAAGAACACCCAAGTGAAGCGAGAATAATCATCCACAATAACTAGACAGTACTTACTCCCGCCGATGCTTATGTAAGCGATCGGGCCAAATAGATCCATGTGTAGGAGCTCCAGTGGCCTGTCACTTGTCAAGATGTTTTTGTGTGGATGATGAGTGCCAACTTGCTTCCCGGCTTGGCATGCGCTACAAATTCTGTCTTTCTCAAAATGAACATTTGTTAGACCTAAAATGTGCTCTCCCTTTAGAAGCTTATGAAGATTCTTCATTCCAACATGAGCTAGTCGGCGGTGCCAGAGCCAACCCATGTTAGTCTTAGCAATTAAGCAAGTGTCGAGTTCAGCTCTATCAAAATCTACCAAGTATAGCTGACCCTCTAACACTCCCTTAAATGCTATTGAATCATCACTTCTTCTAAAGACAGTGACACCCACATCAGTAAATAGACAGTTGTAGCCCATTTGACATAATTGCGAAACGGAAAGCAAATTGTAATCTAAGGAATCTACAAGAAAAACGTTGGAAATGGAGTGGTCAGGAGATATAGCTATTTTACCCAAGCCTTTGACCAAACCTTGGTTTCCATCCCCGGATGTGATAGCTCGTTGGGGATCTTGGTTTTTCTCGTAGGAGGAGAACATCTTCTTCTCCCCCATCATGTGGTTTGTGCACCCGCTATCGATGATCCAACTTGAGCCCCCGGATGCATAAACCTACAAAACAAGTTTAGTTCTTGACTTTAGGTACCCAAACGGTTTTGGGTCCTTTGGCATTAGACACAAGAACTTTGGGTACCCAAACACAAGTCTTAGAGCCCTTGTGTTTGCCCCCAACAAACTTGGCAACTACCTTGCCGGATTTGTTAGTCAAAACATAAGATGCATCAAAAGTTTTAAATGAAATGCTATGATCATTTGATGCACTAGGAGTTTTCTTTCTAGGCAACTTAGCATGGGTTGGTTGCCTAGAGCTAGATGTCTCACCCTTATACATAAAAGCATGGTTAGGGCCAGAGTGAGACTTCCTAGAATGAATTCTCCTAATTTTGCTTTCAGGATAACCGGCAGGGTATAAAATGTAACCCTCGTTATCCTGAGGCATGGGAGCCTTGCCCTTAACAAAGTTAGACAAATTTTTAGGAGGGGCATTAAGTTTGACATTGTCTCCCCTTTGGAAGCCAATGCCATCCTTGATGCCAGGGCGTCTCCCATTATAGAGCATACTTCTAGCAAATTTAAATTTTTCATTTTCTAAGTTATGCTCGGCAATTTTAGCATCTAATATTGCTATATGATCATTTTGTTGTTTAATTAAAGCCATGTGATCATGAATAGCATCAACATCAATATCTCTACATCTAGTACAAATAGTGACATGCTCAATGGTAGATGTAGAGGGTTTGCAAGAATTAAGTTCAACAATCTTAGCACGTAATATATCATTTTTATCTCTAAGATCAGAAATTGTAATATTGCAAACATCAAAATCTTTAGCCTTAGCAATCAATTTCTCATTCTCATTTCTAAGGCTAGCAATAGAAACATTCAACTCATCAATCCTAGCAAGTAAATCAACATTATCATCTCTAGGATTGGAAGTTGAAATAGTACAAACATGTGAATCAACCTTAGCTAACAATTTAGCATTCTCATTTCTAAGGTTGTCAATGGTCTCATGGCAAGTGCTTAGCTCACTAGACAATTTTTCACATTTTTCAACTTGTAGAGCATAAGCATTTTTAACCTTAACATGTTTTTTGTTTTCCTTAATAAGGAAGTCCTCTTGAGAGTCCAAGAGATCATCCTTCTCATGAATAGCACTAATCAATTCATTTAATTTTTCCTTTTGTTGCATGTTTAGGTTGGCAAAAAGAATGCGCAAGTTATCCTCCTCATTGCTAGCATCATCCTCATCACTAGAGGTTTCATATTTAGTGGAGGATCTTGATTTTACCTTCTTCTTTTTGCCCTCCTTGGCCATGAGGCACTTGTGGCCGACGTTGGGGAAGAGAAGTCCCTTGGTGACGGTGATGTTGGCGGCGTCCTCGTCGGAGGAGGAGTCGGTGGAGCTCTCGTCGGAGTCCCACTCGCGGCACACGTGGGCATCGCCGCCCTTCTTTTTGTAGTGTCTCTTCTTCTCCTTTCTTCTCCCCTTCTTGTCGTCGCCCCTGTCACTATCACTGGATAATGGACATTTAGCAATAAAATGACCGGGCTTACCACATTTGTAGCATACTTTCTTGGAGCGGGGTTTGTAGTCTTTCCCCCTCCTTTGCTTGAGGATTTGGCGGAAGCTCTTGATGATGAGCGCCATCTCCTCGTTGTCGAGCTTGGAGGCGTCGATGGGTGTTCGACTTGGAGTAGCCTCCTCCTTCTTTTCTTCCGTCGCCTTGAAAGCGACCGGTTGTGCCTCGAGCGTGGAGGAGGTACCTTGCTCGATGATTTTCTTTGAGCCCTTAATCATTAGCTCAAAGCTCACAAATTTTCCTATAACCTCCTCGGGAGACATTAGCTTATATCTAGGATCACCTCGAATTAATTGCACTTGTGTAGGGTTAAGAAATACGAGGGATCTAAGAATAACCTTGACCATCTCATGGTCATCCCATTTTTCGCTCCCGAGGTTGCGCACTTGGTTCACCAAGGTCTTCAAGCGGTTGTACATGGCTTGTGGATCCTCCCCTTGGTGAAGCATGAAGCGACCGAGCTCCCCCTCGATCGTCTCCCTCTTGGTGATCTTTGTCACCTCGTCTCCCTCGTGCGCGGTCTTGAGTACATCCCAAATTTCCTTCGCACTTTTTAACCCTTGCACCTTATTATACTCCTCTCGACTTAGAGAGGCGAGGAGTATAGTGGTGGCTTGGGAGTTAAAGTGGTGAATTTGGGCCACCTCGTCCGAGTCGTAGTCTTCATCCCCTACGGATGGTACCTGTACACCAAACTCAACAACATTCCATATGCTTGTGTGGAGTGAGGTTAGATGGTGCCTCATTTTGTCACTCCACATATTATAATCTTCACCGTAAAAAACCGGTGGTTTGCCTAATGGAACGGAGAGTAGAGGAGTACGCTTTGAAATGTGGGGATAGCGTAGGGGGATCTTACTATACTTCTTGCGCTCTTGGCGCTTAGAAGTTACGGACGGCGCATCGGAGTCGGAGGTCGATGGTGATGAAGAGTCGGTCTCGTAGTAGACCACTTTCCTCATCCTCTTGTGCTTGTCGCCTCTCCGATGCGACTTGTGGGAAGAGGATTTCTTCTCCTTCCCCTTCCCTTTGTTGGAGGAGTTCTTCTTCTTCTCCTTCCTCTTGGTGTGGGACTCTTCCGATGAAGTGCTCCCGTGACTCGTAGTGGGCTTGTCGCTGGTCTCCATCTCCCTCTTGGTGTGATCTCCCGACATCACTTCGAGCGGTTAGGCTCTAATGAAGCACCAGGCTCTGATACCAATTGAAAGTCGCCTAGAGGGGGGTGAATAGGGCGAACCTGAAATTTACAAAATTAATCACAACTACAAGCCGGGTTAGCGTTAGAAATAATAATGAGTCTGAGAGAGAGGGCGCAAAACAAATCGCAAGCGAATGAAGAGTGTGACACGCGGATTTGTTTTACCGAGGTTCGGTTCTCGCAAACCTACTCCCCGTTGAGGAGGCCACAAAGGCCGGGTCTCTTTCAACCCTTACCCTCTCTCAAACGGTCCCACAGACCGAGTGAGCTTCTCTTCTCAAATCAAACCGGGAACAAAGCTTCCCCGCAAGGACCACCACACAATTGGTGTCTCTTGCCTCGATTACAAGTGAGCTTTGATCACAAGAACAAGTGAGAAAGAAAGAAGCAATCCAAGCGCAAGAGCTCAAAAGAACACGGCAAATCTCTCTCGCTAATCACTAAAGCCTTGTGTGGAATTGGAGAGGATTTGATCACTTGAGGGTGTCTAGAATTGAATGCCTAGCTCTTGTAAGTGGTTGAGAAGTGGAAAACTTGGATGACTTGAATGTGGGGTGGTTGGGGGTATTTATAGCCCCAACCACCAAACTAGCCGTTTGGTGGAGGCTGTCTGTCGTATGGTGCACCGGACAGTCCGGTGCACACCGGACATGTCCGGTGCGACAGCCACGTCACCCGGCCGTTAGGGTTCCGACTGTTGGAGCTCTGACTGCTGGGCCTGCCTGGATGTCCGGTGGTGCACCGGACATGCACTGTGGAGTGTCCGGTGCGCCAGCATGGGCGTGCCTGACTTCTGCGCGCGCTGGCGTGCATTTAATGCGCTGTAGGTAGCCGTTGGCGCCGAAGTAGCCGTTGGTCCGCCGTTACACCGGACAGTCCGGTGTACACCGGACATGTCCGGTGAATTATAGCGGACTAGCCGTTGAGAATTCCCGAGGCTGGCGAGTTCAGAGTCGCGTCCCCTTGGAGCACCGGACACTGTCCGGTGTACACTGGACAGTCCGGTGAATTATAGCGCTGCGCCTCTGAAAATTCCCGAAGGTGAGGAATTCAGCATCGACTCCCCTGGTGCACCGGACACTGTCCGGTGGCGCACCGGACACTGTCCGGTGGCGCATCGGACAGTCCGGTGCGCCCGACTAGGGTGCCTTCGGTTGTCCCTTTGCTCCTTTGTTTGAACCCTTTCTCTTGATCTTTTTATTGGCTTATGATGAACCTTTGGTACCTGTAGAACTTATAAACTTGGGCAAACTAGTTAGTCCAAATATTTGTGTTGGGCAATTCAACCACCAAAATTAGTTTAGGAATATAGGTGTAAGCCTAATTCCCTTTCAGTTATGATCTGGATGAGGTGTACCGCCCAGGGAAGCAAAATGCAGCAGCAGATGCCTTATCTTGTCGAGATGAGGAGGCCTTCAATATTCAAGCCCTATCGACTACATCATTTGCAGTTTTTGACACAATTCGTCAAGACCTCCTTGCTGATCCAAGAGCACAAGAAATTTGGGCCTAGTTAGCCAGTGGAACTGCGCCAGCAGGACGAACGGAGGTGGATGGACTGCTATTATTTTAGGGCAAAGCATATGTTCCAGATTTATCTCCCTTATGGCCACAGTTACTGGAGAATGCACATACAACAGGACATGAGGGTATTCAGAAGACACTCTGTCGTATTCGGTTATCCTTTTTCAACCCTCGCATCAGTCGTTTGGTCAGAAGTATGTCAAAGGTTGCGGAGTTTGTCAGGCAATAAAACTGAGCACTTACACCCAGCTGGACTGCTGCAGCCCCTGCCAGTTCCCTCTTCTATTTGGAGTGATATTGCTATGGAATTCGTTGAAGGCTTTCCCAAAGTTGGTGGGAAATCAGTTATTTTGACTGTGGTATACCGATTTTCCAAATATGTTCATTTCATCCCACTCAGCCATCCATATTCAGCCACCTTTGTTGCTAAAGCCTTTTTTGATGAGATTGTTCGGCTACATGGGTTCCCATGTTATATTGTTAGTGACCGAGACCCGTTTTTACTAGCACCTTTTGGACTGAATTATTCCGTTTAGCAGGGGTGACATTGCTTCTCAGTTCATCCTTTCACCCACAATCAGATGGGCAGTCAGAGGTCACTAATCGCATTATCACTATATATCTTCGTTGCTTAGCAAGAGACCGACCTTGTTCTTGGCTATAGTGGTTACCATGGGCAGAATTTTGTTACAATTCTTCCTTCCAAACAACTATTGATATTTCTCCTTTCTAGGTGGTTTATGGTCGACCTCCACCAACCTTGCTGCAGTTTGAACAGGGGGCAGCATGGGTGGCAGCAGTAGAAGCCCAACTCAAAGATAGAGATGAATTCCTTGCTAAAATCCGTGACCGGTTATTGTTGGCTTAGGAGGTAATGCGTGCTCAGCATGATAAGTAGCACCGAGAGGTTGTCTTTGCAGTAGGCGACTAGGTTTGGCTCCGTTTGCATAACCGCACAGCCATGGGTATCACTCCAGCTCGTGCCACCAAGTTGGGCCCAAAGTATTTTGGACCTTATGAAGTGCTAGAGTAGATTGGGTCAGTGGCTTATCGACTTCATTTACTAGCAGCTGCTCGCATCCATAATGTGTTTCATGTGGCTCTTCTTAAGCCTTTTGTTGGTACCCCTCCTGTAGGTGATCCAGTAAAGTTGCCATCTCTTGTGCATGGAAGAGTGGATCCCAATCCATTGAAGATCATTCATGCTCTTCTCAACCATGGATTATGGGAATTGTTGGTACATTGGTAAGGACATACATGTATTGATGCCTCTTGGATTTCACTCGAAGAATTCAAGAAAGAGTATCCGGTGTTTCAGCGTGAGGACGAGCTGTTCTAGGGAGAGGGGAGGAGAAGTGTTGTGGAGTCATTCTTCTACAGGAACACTTATGGGCATAGGCACAAGAAGGAAACCACCACCAATAAGGCAACCGAGCTGGAAGAATAGGAAAGGAAGCAGCCAACTCAGGCAACCAGACTGGAAGCAAGGAAAGGGGGAATCGGGTGAGTCCTATTCTAGTTATACCAATCAAGTAGTTTCCTATTGCTGTTATAGCAGATAGTAGAGTTTCCAATTTCTTTATAGAAAGTAACAAGTTGATTGGATATGTTCCCTGCCGCCTATACTATAAAGGTTGGCTGCTAGTTTGTAAAAGGGCATCGAAGACTAATACAGCTACCTCCTAGAGGTGGGTTGTTCTTCGACGGTGGCGCCTTCAGCCGTCGGAGACGACAATCCTCCTCGCTACATTCTACGTTCCTGTTCTCAAGCCTCTCTTCTCCTCCACTCTCCCCTACATTCCCCTCGACGACCACCACGCAGCACCCATAACACAATAGAACATGCCTTAATTTCTATGTCATTGACTAGAAAAAACAGTCGCTCAAGATCACTATACCTACACTACACATTTGATCTAGACACCTCATTACTAATTCTCATGTTACTAGGTATGCAACCTTAGTTGATTCTACTCAAGAACTTATGCCTTGAAAAGCACCATAAAAAGTCTCCAAGTAAATAACACAACTGTCTTAATTTGAATAAGTTTGTGTTAAGCAACAATCAACTATTCCAAGTTCCTAACAAAAGAATGTAATCCTCTTTTGGTCAACTTATAACTATAATATTTCGTGCTAAAATTCATGTTATGCATGTCAGATTATATAGAACATAAAGATAGAAGCTAATAACAGCTTAACCAAATAAATCAGTGTCAACTATAACTGAAGTTTTGAAATGGATAATATATAAGTTTTTAACTATGTCAACATACATACAACTAGTGGAATAAGGTTGGAAAGGGTGATGGGCAGTTTGATCAGACCACCTCATTGCTAATTGATTTAGAACATATACAATCAGGGGTATAGGGTTCTGTCCAATTAGAAATAATCAGAACATATACAATCAAAGCATAAAATCTATACCATGTGTTTGTTAGTGGGTAGTACTGATATTGTACTACATCGGAAGAGGTGGTTCGATGGTGGAATATGGTGGTAAAAGGGAAGTGTGCCCTTGGGCTATTTCTATTAGTGTTTTGGTGGTTAGATGCTCAACACATACTGATTGAGTTCTTATGTGCTAAATGAGTGAGAAGTACAAATCAAAGAACAAGGTATGTTTCTAGACTTAGTAAATTGTTTTTGAATACAAACATGTTTATCTAAGTGCTAGAAACAGTGCCAAGAAAAGAAGATTTGAATTAGAGAAGAGTTGGCTAAGTACAGCCAAAACCAGCACCAGCCTAGCACACCGGACTGTCTGGTGGTGCACCGGACAGTGTCCGGTGCCCTAGGCTGGCTCGACGGTGAACTGACCGCTCTCGAGAATCGGACGGTGACTTGGCTAAAAATCATCGTACTGTCTGGTGGTGCACCGGACTGTCCGGTGAGTCTCCAACGCCTATGCCCAAGTCCTTCAGCGACGAACTCATCGCTCTCGGGAAAACCAAAAAATGTCGCGGCTAAAAATCACCGGACTGTCTGGTGAGTCAGAGCCGCCCGAGCCAACGGTCAGTAGCAGAATCAGCGTGTGACACGTGGCCCATGCCAACGGTCGGTTGGGCACACCGGATTGTCCGGTGTGCACCGGACAGTGTCCGGTGCGCCAACGGGACCGCCGGCCTAATGGTCGGATGCGCCAGATAAGGAAGAGAATCAAGCACCGGACAGCTACAGGATCTGTTCGGTGGCGCACCAGACTGTCCGGTGCGCCACTCGACAGAAGGCAGGATTTGCCTTCCAAGTTGGTCTCCAACGACTCCTAGCTGCCTTAGGGCTATAAAAGGGGCCCCCTATGCGCATGGAGCAGTACACCAAGCATTCACCAAGCATCCTAAGACTCCGAGACTCCGCCTCCGCGCATTTGATCGATTGTGTTAGTGATTTGAGCTCCATTCGAGTTATGAACTCTCTGTGCTGTGTTTCGAGCTTAAGTCTTGGCTTGTGTGCGTGTGTGTGCTGCGGATTTGAGTCTTGCGTGTGTGACTCTCTCTCTTACTACTGTGCTTCTATTGTGTTAAACTTGTAAGGGCGAGAGGCTCCAGTCTGTGGAGATTCCTTGCAAACGGGAGAAAGACTCTAAGGAAGATAGACGTGGTACTCAAAGTTGATCATTGGATCACTTGAGAGGGATTGAGTGCAATCCTTGACCGAAGGAGGTCACCACAACATGGAAGTAGGCACTGGCCAATCCACGGGATAAATCACTGTGTCTCATGTCCATCTCTTTTTGTGATTGGCTTTTCTTCTAAAATTCACACTCTAGCATCTTGGTTTTAATTGCACTAACATTTCATAACCAAGTATTGGCTATTCAGTGTTGAATTTTGCAGGATCACCTATTCACCCCCCTCTAGGTGCTCTCAAATGGTATCGGAGCCATACTCTTCATCTAAGGGACTAATCGCTCGAAGAGATGGATCCAAAGGGTAAGGGGATGGTGGTCAATGACAAGGAGAAGGAGTCTCTCTTCAATGAGCCAAGAGACGACAAGCCCACTGACTCAGGCTCTAGTCACAAGAAGAGGGATGGGAAGAAGAAGAGGCGCATCAAGAAGATCATCTACTACGATAGCGATGCCTTCTCTTCTTCACCAAGAGATGACGACGACGACAACTCCTCGTCCAAGAAAAAGACGGTTAGTCAAAACTACTCCTTTGATTATTCCCGTATTCCGTATAATTCAAATGCCCATTTACTTTCTATTCCTCTTGGAAAACCCCCACACTTTGATGGAGAGGATTACTCATTTTGGAGTCATAAAATGCGTAGTCACCTATTTTCTCTCCATCCTAGCATTTGGGAAATTGTGGAAAATGGGATGCATTTTGATAGTACAGATAATCCTGTGTTTATAAATGAACAAATTCATAAAAATGCCCAAGCTACTACTGTTTTGCTAGCATCTCTTTGTAGGGATGAGTATAATAAAGTGAGTGGCCTGGACAACGCTAAGCAAATCTGGGATACTCTCAAGATATCACATGAGGTTAACGACGCCACCATGATCACCAAGATGGAACTGGTGGAAGGCGAGCTAGGGAGGTTCACGATGATCAGGGGAGAGGAGCCAACACAGACCTACAACAGGCTCAAGACCCTGGTCAACAAAATCCGAAGCTACGGAAGCACAAGATGGACGAATCATGATGTCATCCGACTCATACTCAAGTCATTTACAGTAATTGACCCTCATCTTGTGAACCTTATTCGTGAAAATCCTAGGTACACCAAGATGACGCCCGAGGAAATCCTCGGAAAATTTGTGAGCGGGCGCATGATGGTGAAAGAGGCGCGATACGTGGACGATTTACTAAATGGTCCACTGCCCATCTACGAGCCGCAACCCGTTGCCCTCAAAGCAACTAGCAGCAAGGAGGCGCTACCGAGTAAGGTAGCACAAGTGGAGGCTGCCGGGCTCAATGAGGATGAGATGACACTTATCATCAAGCGCTTCAAGACCGCGCTAAAAAGACGCAAGGAGTACCCCAACAAGAACAAAACAAGGGGAAAATGCTCCTGCTTCAAATGCGGTAAGACTGGTCACTTCATAGCTCAATGCCCCGATAATGATAATGACCAGGGACAAGAAAAACACGGGAAGAGGGAGAAGAAGAAGAACTACAGGAAGGCCAAGGGCGAGGCACACATCGGGAAGGAATGGGACTCCGACTGCTCCTCCTCCGACTCTGAGGATGAAGGACAAGCTGCCTCGGCCTTTGACAAATCTTCGCTCTTCCCCAACGAACGCCATACATGTCTTATGGCTAAGGAGAAGAAGGTTCGTATTCGAGATACCCCTAAGTACTCTTCTTCTAGCGATGAGAAATCTTCCGATGATGAGTAGATTACACTGATTTATTTAAGGGGTTAGATAGAGCTAAAGTAGAGAGAATTAATGAATTAATCGATGCTCTTAATGAAAAGGATAGACTGCTAGAAAAGCAAGAGGATATCTTATATGAGGAACATGACAAGTCTGTTAGCGTTCAAAAATCTCTAGAAATAAAGGAAAATGAAATATTGTCATCTGAGCTGTTTTCCTGTCATGAATCCATTTCTAGCCTAAAGAATTTAAATGTAGAATTAAATGCTAAGCTAGAGAAAGTTAATGAAACTAGTTCATGTGTAGAGCATGTCATTATTTGCAATAGATGTAAGGACTATGATATTGATGCCTGTGATGAACATCTTACTTCTATTGCTAAATTAAACAATGAGGTGGCAAGTCTTAATGCTCAACTTAAAACTTGCAAAGTTGATTATGATAAACTAAAACTTTCTAAGGATGCCTACACTGTTGGTAGACACCCCTCAATTAAGGATGGACTTGGTTTCAAAAGGAAACCAAGAACTTAACAAGCCAAAGGACTTCTGTTCTCAACAAGGAGAAAGGAAAGGCCCCTATGGCTAGTAGTTCTCAAAAGAACCATGCCTATATTTATGATAGGAAATTCACCAGTCATGCTTATAATAATAGATGATATGATCGTACTAGTTCTCATGATGCTACATTTAATTCTCATGCTATGTTTGCATCTAGTTCTGCTTTTGTTCATGGTAGAAATAGGCCTAGGAGGAATTATGTTCCCTCTCATGCTCCTAGGAAAGTTTACAATGGACCTACTGTAACACCCTAGGTGTTACTTAGGGTTTTCACTCAAAACTACACTATTGAACCCATCATCACATGTGGTTTAGTTTGAGCAAAAGACACCAAACTTGGGGATCAAGATCCTAAGTAGGTGTAACCCATCTTAGAAGTCATGCCTTGGCCTTATCATTCACAAAAGAGAAGGGAATGACCCAAACCCTAATTCAAATCCCTTATAGGCAAATGGAGGCCTAGAGGGGATTATGGCAAAAAGTCTATGTAAATCACATTGTCATGACTTGGACTAATTATAAAAGTTGTAGTTCACTTAATACCCTACAAAACATAGAAAGAGTGTGACCCCAAACAGGATTCAGAAGAACCCCAAAAAGGTCACCAAAGAGAAAGGCATAAAAGAAAATTCAGGTTTTTCTCAAGTTCAAAACCGACCCTCTTTCAAAGATAAAACATGTTCACTTTGGTCCCAACCTCAAAACCTTATGGCCCAATTGACAAAATGGCACCCAAAGACCCTTAGAACACCCTGGAAAAGTTTGAATCCAACCCTAAGCCAATTGACATGACTTGGCATGGCTTTTGTCTCGGTGTGGACAGCTCTGACAGAGCCGACTTCTCACCCCCATATCTCTCTACTCCGACCGTATCCTTGCTTGGAACTCACATCAAAAAGGTAGGATTTGGTGTAGGGAAGAGACCGTACATGGGGGTTTTGCTAAGATCTGCACGCTAAGGCGATCAAATCGGCCGTTGAACCCTGGCAGAAGTAAACCCCCACGTGTTCGACGTGGGCTGGCACTCGGGGGCGCGCACAGAGCACGCCCGCACGCGAACCCCCATGCGCCCGCGGCCGCCCCGTGACCATGCCCGCGCCGCGGCTATAAAGCCCACCCCAGTGCCCAGCCATCTTCCCCGTTGCCTCCTCTATACCATGCCTAACTCCCCCGAGCTCGCCCATAGCTCCGGTGACCTCCCCGCGACCCGCCAGAGCCGCCCGAGGGCAACCACCATGGCCAACTCCTTTCCCGCCCTCCTCTGCTCGATCCAAGCCTTCGGATAGATCCCCTAGAAGGCCGTGAAGCTTGCCCGAGCTTGAACCGAGGACCCGCGCCACCGGAATAGCACAATCGTGCTCACCGGAGTTCGGAACCCCGCTGGAGCACGTGGACCGGGTAAACCTCTGCACCATTTCTAAATTCGTTGCGCGCATGGCCTCTACATCACCCCGTGGAGCTCCTCGTGCGCTTTAATTGAACTCTACCGCCGTGGTTTGCCCGGAGTAGGAGCCTCCGCCGACCTCCGCCGCCTGCGCTCGTGGCTAGGACAGCTCCGACCACCTCTGAGGCCAACCCGCACACCGACGTGACCGCCGTGACCTTTCTGACACCACTGACCACCCCGCCGGAGCTCTACTGCCGCCGGTAAGCCTCGCCGCCATAATCCTTGCCACGGGTACTGTTTAAGCCAGCCAGGGAGCGTGGGTTAGATTTCGGCTAAGTCTAGGGGGTTTTGTGCAAGGTCAGTGACTCATGCAAATAGTAGACCGAGGACTGTTTTGTGAGAGAAAAAGGAGAGAAAACCCAGGGGCTTCAGCGCAAACCTGAAATTCTTTTCCATTTCGAATTTATTTTTCTTTAAATATTGTAGAGAACTTAATAAATGCATAACTTGAAGAATAATCATCCAAAATTTATCAAACCAATTTTGCTAGACTTTGTGAAATATAAACTATCAGACAAAAATCATAAACCCCATAGTTCGTGTAATGTTTTACAGAGTTTTGAATTAAATAAGAAAACTGCCCAAAGTTCATTAATAAAGGGAAAAATAGAAATATTGTTAGACCAGGGTTGAGAAAAATAGTGGAGACCCTAACCTAGTAGTTACCCTGTTTAAAATTAATAAACACCCCAGTATACAAGGTTAAGGAGGGTTTATTCACTAAAGCTTGTTTATGCTCAAACTTAGGAAAATTAAGAAAAGGGATTAAAAATGGAAACCATGGGGCAACCATATTTTTCCTAGCATGCCTAAGTTATGTAGTTCACAAGAAAAATCTATTGAACCATAGTCCAGTGAGAGGAAATTGTACTCACAATTATTCATGAAAAACAGAGAAAACTTTGAAAAATCATAAGAAAATAATCCTAAGGAGAAAACACCCCTACCATAGGAATAACTATTCTTGTGCTAAGAAAAACCTAAGAAAAATACAAGTTCTGTTGTTTGATATTTTTCAAATAGCAAGTTAGTTATAAGTGTCTTTTTGGCATTAAACTTTAGAAAATCATAACTGAATAATCACTAAGTAACTCTTTATGATTTTTGGCACAAAAGCATGTTATTACCCATAGATACCAGCAAAAATAACTCTTAGTCCAGAACCCACACCTAGATCAGAGTTGTAGTGCAAAGTGACCCCTCTGCCCCAACTTTTGTTATTTTTTGTCCAGTGCATTTTCTATTTATTTTTGACCTCTAATTTATACGACAGACTTCAGGGACCAATATTCACCCACTGTAATTTTTACAGAATTTTTGGAAATTTTGAAATCACTGTTGTAGTTCAAACCCCCTTAAGAGCATAAAAAGACAATAAAAAGAGAAATTAGTAGTGGAGATTAATGTTGCCCTAACCTAAACAACAAAACCTTTGAATACCTAATAGAACCTTTAAAGGGAAATCCAAATCTTAATCCACTATGTTTACCTCTAAGCAAAACCTCAAACCTAAAGTGATAAGCATAAACCACTAAGAGCTTCTGGTAACAAGGAACCCTAAGTCATCAACTAACTTAGTTTTTTCTTCACTATGCGTAATGGCTACAAATTCCTGCATATCATAGCATACATATGTCTTATTCATTACATTTGATAGATTGCAACCTCGCGGACGGAGAATACATCCTTGTGCCAGAGCAAGGAGTTGCTTAGGAGGTAGCCCCGGGTCCAGCACCAGAGCCTGCCATCGAGGATCTGCCTGCCCCAGCTTTAGAAGGCAAGCCCCGGTTTTATGCATAACCTATTCTATATGCTATCTTACTGCACTTAATGTTTGTAGGCTTGTATTGTGCACTTAAGTGTAGGAGTTGTTTGGAACCTTAGTTGCATGACTCAGGATACCTTTTGAGATGGATACTAGTATGCTAGGTTGAGTAGCTGCTTTGCTAATTAGGGATCTCGATAGAAGTCGAGTGATTTTTCTAGCACTCACTCGAGGACAGGAATTTGGTTGTATCCACTTTCATATCATACTGATGTTGGTCTGTGGACACGGATCCATGGGGATGCATGGTCTACGTGATGGAATTGGAATAAGGATTAACGTGCAGATACCTGTGTCAAGCGTTTGAACGTACTAAGCACATGCCGAGAAATATGGTAAACCGGTAAGCCTAGTACCTGATTGAACCTGGCAGTAGACTTTACCCCTCACGCGACCTGAGACGTGGTCTCCCATTCCGGTTATGGTGGGTACAAGTGCGGTCACTGCACGACGGCAGTCGGGGTCAGTGAGGCATTGTACGCCAAGGCGGTGAGTCCTGATCTGCTGACGGGGAATCGATGGGGACGGTTGATGTGTGTGGGGACGGAGTGCCTCGCCACGTCGTGTGTTTAGGTTTACCTTGCAAGGATAAAAACTCGATTCGAATCGTCTGCTTCTCGCAGCTAATGAGACTGCTTGATCCATTGTACTGCATTGAGTAACAAGTGGAAATGTGACGATTTGGCAAAAGATATTGATTGCTAAATTGCTTGATACCATGAATGATTAGATAGTACACATTTAGTCTTAAGAGAGTCACACTAAAACTTGAAAAAGCTAAAACTTGATTTTTAGACTCAGCTAGTGCTTTTGGCAACCAAACCCCTCAGCCAAACAGCTGCATGTCTAGAGGTAGAGGAGTAGACTCCTCACACCGGGTAAGTCTAGCTGAGTATTAGTATACTCAGCCTTGCTTGTGGCATAATTTTATAGGTTCTCTGGAGGACATGGTTGCTGGAGTGACTTGGTCGTCCATCTTGCCACCGGGTTGGACAGTCGAGTGGGACCCTACCTCGGCTGAGGAGGAGCATGAGGAGTGATGGGACAGGCTTCCCCATCCCTCCATTTATCATTAGTTTTATTCCGCAGCATTCCGAACAATGGTTACTACTTTTGCTAAAACTCCGATGATGATGATGTAATAAATTTGATACTCCTTAATGTATGGTTTCATGCTTTATTGTATTTGCTATGTGCCTCACCATCGAGTGAGTACGTGGTACTTGATCCTGTTAGTGGCCTCGTCGGACTAGATCCGAGGGACTGACGTGTTATTCCCATTTAAGTGTGGTCCAGCCTCTAAGTCGGGACTTAGACACTTAAGTTGGAATAATTCAGGTGGTTCCGCCACACCTACTACTGTTTACCATGCTTGCAATGCTTCCTTTGTGCTTTTATGCAAGAATGCAAAAGTAGTTGCTAGGAAGTTGGGATCCAAATGCAAGGGAGACAAAATATGACAAAACCTCCCAAGTCATTAGGCCCACCTACAGTTGTCCTTGTCCAATAGACCTCGGACAACCCCGTAGATGCACCTGATCACTTGACAAGTTTGGTATCTATATTTTTTACATTTCCCAAGAGCGTTTCACCCGTCACACAGATATTACAACACATCAGAGGAACGAATAAGTGGAAGCATTTACAGTAACTTAATTTACATTAAAATATAGAAAGAGTGATAATATTACAGACCAGTAATATAGGAGTGCAGAAGTAATATTAGTACAAACCCAGGAGGCAAAAACCCCTTCCGCTTAACAGTAAAGTGTTTTTAAAGGGAGGACAACATCCTCCCGAGGCTTCACTCTTGAGCTTCTTCCTTCGGCACCACCTTAGAGAAAAAGCAACAAAAGTTTGCTGCTTCCTCACCTACAACAACATGGGTTCAAAAACCCTGAGTACGAAGTGTACTTTCGCAAGTCTTACCCGTCAAAACAAAAGACTCTCAAGGATATGCTGGCTTGAGGGAATCAAGGTAAGGCTTATTCAGGATTCAAGACTCTGTTTGCAAAAATGCTTACTAATCGTGGATCCTTAAAAATCCAGTTTTATTAGCAAGTTAAGTCATTACCTGAATCTAGAGTTCTTTCTACCCTAGTTCAAGCACTTGGCCTATACTAGCCATCCTTTTATCAACCTTTTTTGTTTACTGGAATGCTACGTGTAGGGCAGTGACCAAGTCTTCATGTCCGAGAACTAATGACGATCCGAATCGATTAATACCCAGCTAGGGATCTCCAATTACACGACATATGTAGCACTTAACCCTTGCATATGTCAACTCACCACTGGGGTTCTTAAGACCAGATCATGTTCACGCCAACTGAGAGCACAGATACTCCACCGTCCAGCCTCTTCCCACAGACGGTACACGCTACTCTCGCCATCTCTCCACTCCCATTGCGTGTTGTCTTATTCTTGTATTAGTCTTCCCGAGGCAAAGCTTACCCATGATGAGGCATGTGACCAGTTAAAAGGTCCTCGCTCAGCAAGCCTACATCGAGACGATCCTTAATCGTCATAGACGGAGACACTACACCGAGACTCTCTTCTCGTGCAAGTCACCCGCCCCGTCTCAGCTTTATCATTTCACACCCAAATTTTGGTACCTAGCAGAGGTACATCTTATTCGATGTTGAACCCATCACGGCCATGATGGATCCACCATCAAGTGTTATTTTTTTGAAAACATCCCTTCCCACTGGAAGCATCATCTTTAGTCAAAACAAAACTTTTTGTTTTCTAGAGCAAGACTAAGCGTACGAAAAACCTTTTTTATAAAACAGGTGATCAAGGAAAGGTAAGCAATCTTCCAAGGAAGGAAATGCAGCAATTGTTTAGCACACAACTCCTATCACTTAATGCATCAAGCAAGTGAGAAAGATTTTAAAATAGCAAGGAGGTGGCAAATGCACCGGGGCTTGCCTTGTGTTATAGGAGAGTCAGGCTCTGCTCCACAAATATCGAAATAAAAGCAGTTCCCGGCAGGTGGGTCTTCAGGTGGTGGTGTAGCTCTTCCTTCTTCAACCTCTACTTCTTCTTCGTTTTCTATATAGAACCATATATAACCATGAATGCTCATGTAATGCTTATGAAAGTGCAAAGATAATAAAGGTACATCATATTAGGTCTTGAATACAATTTTCCTTCACGGTTCTATAGAAAACTAGGGTTTGTTTTAGTTCATAAGGCAGGCACTGCTTAGAAGTTTAGGGTTTTGGGTTTTAGGTATCAAACAATGTCCAAATCAAGTCAAACTTTACCCAAGGTTTCTAAATATCATTTTAAGCTTATCCAAAAAGTTTAGTGATTTTGTTATTAATAAATTTCTAAAATTCCAGGAGTATAGGTTTTAGCTATTTTAATTACTTCATAATTCCTAGTTTGAATTAATAATCCTAAAATTATTTTTTATTAAATACTATGAAAATTTAGAAATCCAACAAAATTGGCCCCATATTTTTAGCATTTTCCTAGAATTTTCTATGGATTTCCTAAGTTCAGTAGAAAAAGAAAAAGGAAAAGGATCAACAGTGCTGGGCTTAATCTGGTTTGGGACAGCCCATGACGGGCGAAAACGCGCGCCCGTAGTGTCGTGTTTACACATAAGACCCTGGCGATATGAAAAACCAGCGAAGAATCCCCCGCACTATTCGCTTGAGTCACTGACAAATGCAGATAGGCCCTCCCCTTTTCATTTCTTCACAAGGTGAAGTCCACGACTGTGGACAGCGGAGCAGGAACTCCGATGAGCCTGTACTGGCCAGGATACGTAATGACCGGTGCTCAGAAGTGGTTGCCACCTAATTCAACCCCTAATAATCATTTCCCCTCAGCCAATTTCAAGATTCCAGGCCCGAATCGCTCTGTCCACGGTGACTGCGATCAACGGATAACCAGAGGCGTGGCACGACCGTGGTGAAAGGCACACACTCCGGTGATGGCCGCTTGGCCACGTCGCCGGTGCAAGTGGGCAAGGGACAGAGCGGCCACAGTGCCTTGTGTTCATCCGCGATGAGATCTTTTCACCATCGAGCGTAATCCACTCGCCTGAGGCACGAATTGCGACAGCCGGCGCGAATCCGGGCGCAAAGGCCGCCGGCGGCGAGGGTGGCTGAACAGAAGATCTTTGTTCACTGTACCATTGGATTCTCATTCAGTTAGCCTAACAGAGTAACTTGCAGGGAGATTTGTTCCCAAATTCATGTAGTGACTTGACCTGCTCTCCGTATCAAAGTTGTAGCCCTATGATCCAGCTACAACCTTGCTATAGCAACCATGGTCAAACAATTACTGGATCATAGTCGAATTCCATCTCAAGTCTTGCCCAACTTCACTGTTACCCCTTCTTCAGTTCATTGGCTGACTGTCAGCTTGACTTTAGACCTAATTATCTCCAAATTTTGCATGACACCTGTTGGGGACTTGTTCTCAAATGCTATAAATTAAGAACAAGGCAACATAGAATGTTAAATGTTAATGTCCTTCACTCGCTGAAGCATTATCTCCCCGAGGGTTTAATGAACTTCGAACGAAGGCCATGATCAGAGTATCACGAAGGTCATACCTTCGTGATCAAACTTATAAAATAATGTAAAATGAAGTATAAATTGTAAAACATTATAGAGAGATATGCTAAAAACAAATAACATTATTTACATATTTTGTCATATTTATACCTTCGTCTTGGCAGAAAGTGATAGTTCCAGTGTAATGTGTCAACGATTACAAGATTGCGTGAACAGTACAGGGGTACTGTTCACCTATTTATAGGCACAGAGCGCAGCCTGTGTATAATTACAAATATGCCCTTTACAATTAACTACAATAATGACACATAACATCATGGGCTTTTAAGTCATTTCATCTTTAAGTCGGTTCGCCCCTTCGTCATGAGATCCGTCATTGTGCCGAAGCTTTATATGTGACAGCTTCGGCGCTGCTTCTGGGAAGATCTTCCGAAGGTGTTTCCTTTCTTTAGGATCTTTGGCTACGAAGCATACCCCCAACAGTAGCCCCATCGCAGTGTTAGATCGTTTGTCGTAACGAGCTTGATCCGTGAAAAAGTCTTCTAGGCTTCGGGATGCTGAAGATCCAAAAAACACCTTCCCTGAGCTCGTTGGCGAGAAACGATTAAAATAATCCGCGCGCGAGGTGGCCCCATCTTGTAGCAGTTGCGCGCGCCCTAGCGATTCACCTTCTCGGACCCCGTGGCCCACCGTTCAGTGAGTGCGGGTGGCTGTTTACCTGGTGTGGAAGACCTTGACGATTCACCTTCCCACCTGCGGTACTATATAAACAGACGGGTAGATGTGAAGTTACCACAACATTCATTGCTATTGCACTGTTTTGCTGCCAAAAATTTAACCAAAGCCGAAGCTTGATCATCGTGTTCGAACGAAGCACCGCTTTTGATTCTGCTTTGTCACAAGAGGAAGAGCTTCGGAAAAATCAAAAAAGTCAGCAATAAAAAATTTCAAAAAATTCATAATCAAATGGCGAGAGTGCGCTCCACTGCTAGGGTTGATCGTGAGGGAGATGAAACCGAAGCTACTGAGACTGTTCCCATTTCCGAAGCGATGAAGCGGTCTGGGCTGGTAACATCGGAGGATGCACCTACCGTTGAAGCAGAGCAGGCTGATGTTGAGGAGAATGATTCCGAAGATGATTACAGCAGTGCAGTGCCGAGTAAACCCAGCCACCTAGATTTCGGAAAATCTACCATCTCTGAAGGTGATTTGCCTAAGATGATGAAGTTGGGCTATTTTAGTGAAGCGAAGAAAGAGCTGATTCGCTTTGGTGGGGAAGAAACTACTCCAAAGCCAGGAAAAGATGAAGTAGTGGTCTTCAAAAGTTTCTTTAAAGCTGGTTTAAGATTCCCTTTGAACAAGATGATTGTTGATGCTCTGAAGAAGTTTGGGATCTACCTTCATTAGCTAACTCCTAACGCTATCGTTAGGCTTAACGTTTATATTTGGGCCCTTCGAAGCCAAGGGGTGGAACCATTTGCCGAAGGTTTTTGCCGAGTGCACGAGCTTCATTACCAGACCAAGGCTAGAGGAGATGGGCTTCATGAAAACTTTGGCTACTACAATTTTGCCTACCGCAAGACTACAAAATTTCCTGTGATCAGTTACCATAGCAAGTGGCCAGCTGGCTGGAAATCCGAGTGGTTTTACGTCAAAGTTGATGAAGATAAGGAGAAATTGGTCCAGAGTCCGTTGGAATTGATCTTCGGAGAGACCAGACCCCAATGCAACATAACACCAGAGGGTCCGACCCAAACTGCACTGGTTGAATTTAGAGTTATTGCAGAGCACCTCGGCACTAGGGACTTAGTGCAAGAATTTTTGGCCTTCAGAGTGTTCCCAACTATGAAAGAGTGGGCCATGCCGAAGCTTGAAGGAAAAAAGAAGGAAGGGGAGCTTGTTCGGTTGCCTTATCATTTCAAATTCAAGAGACATTTCAAAGTGCCTTGCCAAGAATGGCTGGACACGATCGAAGTGATGTGCAATGAAATACTCGACAATTACTCTAGAAAAGAAGATCAGTTGATGACTGCAGCCTTCGGCACCCGTCCGAAGCGAAGACTAAACCGAGTAATGGATGCTATTGACTTTGAATATCCCGACTACGAGCGGCTAGACAAGGGTGCCGAAGGGCAAAAAAGGAAGAGAGTGGCTGATGCTCTGACTAAAGATGATGAAGATCAATTGAAAAAGAAAATACCAAAGCCCGAGCCAAAAACAATTGCTTCGAAGAAGAGAAAAGCTTTAGCTCTGAAGCAGAAGGCGATTGACGAAGAAGAAATTGCTGCATCACCTTCTTCCATCGTCGTGGAGGAAATTTTAAAGATAATGACTGAATCCTTGCCTATCAAGCTGAGTCCATTAGGGTCACATCTGACGAAGCTTTTTTAGAAGGACAAGGAGCCCGCAAAAACGGAGAAGGCAGCTAGGCCAAAAAAGCAAAGAATCATTACAGTGACGGAAGTCATTGAAAAGACACCACCAAGAGCTTTAGCTCTGAAGGCGCCAGCTGTTGAGGACATACCGGCTACCAAAGCTGCACCTTCGGAGGCTACAGCTGCCGAAGCTGCCACAACAGAAGATATAGAGTTAGAAACCACCATTGCAAATATTGATAAAATACTGCTAGACATGGCTGCAGAAGAAGCTGCAGCAGCTACCGAAGAGATTTTGGCCCCAGAGCCCGAGAAAAAGAAAGAAATAGCCAAAGACACTTCGGAAGATGAAATTTTTAATTTTCAAAACTTAGTTGGGCAAGAGCTGACAAAGGCCAAAAAAGAAGAGTTAAAAGAGTATGCCCTATCTTGCGGGTATCGGCCGGGGGCATTTCTCTTCAGTGGTATCGATGATGAAAAGCTGGGCTGTATCCGGGATCAGACCGGAGTGAAGGTTATTGGTACTCTATCAAAGAGTATTGGTTTCCCGAAGCTCCAGACAGACATCAGCCGCTACCGACGACAACACATCGTCGGTAGTTTGTTTTATTCTAATTTCAAGGTAAACAACTTTTCTCAATCTTTTTATCGTTTGTAATAACGAAGATGTTTTCTAACGAATCTTGTTTATGTACAGAATATGTTGCTGAGCAAAGCTTTAAAAATGCAACAAGACTTGGAAGACAAAAAACACGAGGTTATAATCGATAATTTAGAAGGCAAAATAAAAGACCAATCTGCTGCTCTTGAAAAGAAAGACTTCGAGCTTCAGACGACCGAAGGCTTATTGGCAGAAGCTGAGGCTAAAATAGCAGAACTGAATACGAAGCTTCTCTGCCAGTCAGAAAGTTTCGAACAAGAAAAACAGAAGCTTAATGAAAAATTTGAGGCCGAAGTCCAGAAGGTTTCAAATTTGCAAAAATCATTAACAAGCCTTCAAAATAAATGTTTGGAATTCAGCAATCGATGTGTTCAACAGCTGAAGAAGGTCTTCTATTCGGTCGGGGCCAGCAGCGAAAAATTTGCTCCTTCGGCTGAAGATTTACCAGGAGCCTTCAAACACATCGAAGGTGAAATTGATGACCTTGATGATGTTATTGCTGGACATGGTGATTTTTGTACCCTAGTAGCTTCTCGGGGCACTGCTGCTGCATTCCTGAAATCTGGCTGCGAGCACGGAAAAATTATCAATAGACCCAATTTTAGCTTATCACCAGTAGATTTGGATATATCCCCAACCTTGCCTGAAGCATAGCAAATAAATTTATAAAGGTGGTATGGACAAAGGGTGGTCGAGACAAAGCTAGTGACGAAGCTCAGAGTCATCTTAAGCCGGTAACAAAATCATACCTTGCGCTTACCTCTTCCTTCGAACTTGAATTTTGCTTACAATGCTTTAACCCGTGTAGGATTATAAAGCCGAAGCCGAAGCTTGAAGGGTAGGAAGATGACGCCGATGCTTTAATGGATGACTATGCCGAAGCTGAAGCTTAATGAGTACTGATGAAGCTTGAACAGATGACTGTAGAAAAAGCTCGAAAAACTTTTTGTAATAACTTTTGTAAATGTAATTAAATTTTACTTGATGAACTTTGGCCATATCTTGTAATATATCCCTACCTTCCCATAAATGTATGAAGTGCTTTGGTGTGAATGAAATTAGCATTTTTGAGCCGAAGGCGAAAAACACCTTCCCTTCTTTTCGTACATAGCGAAGCATAAAAACTGCTTCTTTTCTCTTTTGCCGAAGCCTGATCTTTAGAGCCGAAGCAACTGCCTGTGTTATGATAATGATGATCCTACGTATGTCTAAATGAATGTTTATGAATGCAAATGTTATGATGTAATGTACCGTGCAAATGAATGTCCAAACACATATACGAAGCAACAACCATAGCCTTCATTCCCTTAGGAATAAACAAAGTCTCATTGCCATTTATTTTTTTGGCTTCACCATTTATTTTTCGGTGTATCAGCACTGACTTTTTGCTGTAAGTTCTGCATTCCCTTAGGAACGTCTTTTGAACTTCTTCGCCTTCTATTTCGGCGGTATCGCGTTGACTTTTCGCGCTTCGCCTTATATTTCGGCGGAATCAGCATTGACTTTTCGCTGTAAGCTCTGCATTCCCTTAGGAACGACTTTCGAGCAGAAAACTTACGCTGCGCTCCCTTGGGAACGACTTTTTGTAGCTTCGTCGTGCTCTGCATCCCCTTAGGGACGTCTTTCAAGCTTCTCCCTGTTTCTTCTTTTTTCTTTGCACTCAATGGTGCAAACTCAGTTTTTACATTTACATCTTTGGGGGATATTGCTCTTGTAGAGCTGTAATAAGAAAAAGGGAAATTACATGCTATGGCCCCATTAAAAACCTTTCTCCCCCTTCGGAAAGGAAAAGGGTGCCATAGGAAAAAATAAAAAGTTTACATCAAGCTATACATAATATCGCCGAAGCTCATCCGCATTCCAAGATCTAAGAATGTCGTTGCCGTCCATATCTTTTAATCTGTAGGAACCGGGTCTTGACGAAGATACTACCAGAAAAGGTCCTTCCCATTTCAACTGTAGCTTGCCTACTGTATCTGGGTTGGCGACTCTCCGAAGTACCAAGTGACCTGGCCTGATATTTTTTAACCAAACTTTTCTGTCACGCCATTTTATTGTTTCGGCTTGATATTTATTAATGTTCTCCACAGCCTGAAGCCTGATCGCTTCTAAGGCATCTTTTGCCACAGAACAATCAACTTCGTCCTCTGTCGAAGCCACTGTTCTTATTGATCCTGCTTTAGCTTCTTCCGGAGTTATTGCTTCATCACCAAACAACAATTTGAATGGTGAAAAGCCTGTTGACCTTGACATTGTTGTATTGTGGCTCCACACCACTTTGATCAATTCATCTGGCCACTTTCCCCTGGGCTGATTGAAGATTAACTTCATTATTCCCGTCATTATAATGCCATTAGCTCTTTCAACAAGTCCATTTGACTCTGGATGCCTGACTGATGCAAAATGAATCTTCGTGCCAATTTGTTCACAGAACTCTTTGAAAGCTTCGGCATCAAACTGTGTTCCGTTGTCCACAGTAATGGCCTTCGGCACTCCGAAGCGACAAACAATATTTTGCCAGAAAAATTTCTGAACAGTGACTGAGGTTATTGTGGCTAAAGGCTTTGCTTCAATCCATTTGGAAAAATATTCTACCGCCACCACAACATATCTTAAATTTCCTTGTGCTGGTGGAAGTGGGCCTAACAAATCAAGGCCCCACCTTTGCAACGGCCAAGTGGGCTGTATTAACTGAGTCAGGGATGAAGGTTGCTTTTGGTCTCTCGCACATTTTTGGCAGCCTTCGCATTTTTGAACTAATTCTGCTGCATTTGAAGCTGCCTTCGGCCAGTAGAATCCTTGTCGAAAAACTTTTCCCAACAGAGGTCTAGACCCAATGTGAGATCCACACAGACCTACATGTATCTCCTTCATTAATTCGATACCTTCGGTTCTTGATAAACACTTGAGAAGTGGAGAACAAACCCCATATTTATACAATTCCCCTTCTATTATTACATATGGTCTTGTCCTTGCTTCCATTCTCTTGTTATAAACTTCGTCATCAGAGAGACAGTTGCCTTGGAGGAAGGATATGATTTCAGTTCTCTAGTCCTCACTATGTACTGGAGAAATGTTAAGTATAGCTCTTTCCATAAGTTCAACCGAAGGTGCTTTTATTGTTTCGAAGAATACCTCCGAAGGTATAGGGAGCCCCTGAGCCGCTGATTTGGCTAACAAATCTGCATGTTCATTTTCACCCCTTGGAATATTCTTGACAGAAAAACCTTCGAAAGAAGCTTCCAACCTTTGAACTGCATCCAGATATTTTTCAAGCTTCGGATCTCGTGCCTTGCTGCTTTTGTCCACGTGACCAGCAATAACTTGAGAATCGGTTTTCAAAATAGCCCTTCTTATTCCCATTGCTCTTAATTTCCAAAGCCCCAATAGAAGTGCTTCGTACTTAGCAATATTATTTGTGCAGCTGAAATCAAGTTTCACTGCATAACATGTTCTGACTTTGGAAGGTGCAACTAAAATAGCAGATGCGCCTGCCCCGAAGGTTCCCCAGGAACTGTCGCAGAACACTGTCCAAACTTCGATATCTTTACTTGCTTCTTCCTCCTGAGCCCCTGGCGTCCAATCAGCGATGAAGTCTGCTAACGCCTAAGACTGAATCGAGGATCTATGTACATAGTCAATGGTGAACTCGTTGAGTTCCGCAGCCCGCTTTCCAATCCTTCCAGTAGCTTCTCTGTTTCTCATAATATCCTTCAAAGGCTGTGATGAAGGAACAATTATATGGAATGCTTGAAAGTAGTGACGAAGCTTCCTGGAGGCCATTAAGACAGCATATAGCACCTTCTCCAACTCTGTATAATTTTTCTTTGATAAACTGAGGACTTCGGAAACAAAGTATACTGGAGCTTGCTTTTTAGTTTGTCCTTCAAGCTTCTCCTCGACAAGTGCTGCACTTACTGCAGAGTGCGAAGCTGCCACATACAACAGCAGAGGAGCCCCTAGCGCAGGTGGAGTTAGCGTCGTTAGATCTATCAGATACTGCTTCAGCTCTTCGAAGGCTTTCTGCTGAGCTGGTCCCCATTGAAAGACTTCGGTTGACTTCAGCACTTCGAAGAATGGTAAATTCCTCTCTGCTGATCTAGATATGAATCTGTTCAAGGATGCCAGTCTTCCTGTCAGCCGTTGGGCCCCCTTCTTTGTGCTCGGTGGTTCCATCCAAAGAATAGCTTCGATTTTATTCGGATTAGCTTCGATTCCCTTTGTCAAAACCAGGCAACCAAGGAATTTTCCCTTTTTTACTCCGAAGACACATTTTTCTGGATTCAACTTTAGGCCAGCTTGCCTAAAGTTAGCAAATGCTTCCTGTAGATCGGCAATGTGATTTTCTTGCTTCGTGCTTTTTACTATGATATCATCAACATATGTTAGCACATTTCTGCCTATCTGAGAATGAAGGACTTTAGCTGTCATTCTGCTGAAGCTTCTTCCAGCATTCTTGAGCCCCTCAAGCATCCGAAGGTAACAATATGTTCCACTGGGGGTTATGAAGCTGGTTTTTGGCTCATCTTCCTTCTTCATCCAGATTTGATGGTAGCCTGAATAACAATCTAGCAGACTCATGAGCTCTGACGAAGCTGCTGTGTCTACTAGAGAATCTATCCTTGGTAATGGAAACTCATCCTTCGGACAAGCCTTATTGAGATCAGTAAAATCAATGCACATCCTCCATTTACCATTGGCCTTCTTCACCATAACAGTGTTAGCTAGCCATTCTAGATATTTTACTTCTCTGATAACTCCGGCACTGAGAAGTCTTTTCACTTCATTCCGAGCACCTTCGGCTTTGTCATCAGACATCTTCCGAAGCCTCTGCTTTCTGGGTCTGAAGGATGGATCAACATTGAGCGAGTGTTCAATGACATCCCTGTTGACACCACATAGATCGTTAGCGGACCATGTGAAAACATCTTTGTTGTTGAACAGAAACCTTGTTAGGTTTTTCTCCTGTTCCTCAAACAATTGAGATCCCAGCAACACCTTCTGCTCTGCTATATCTTCACATAAGAGCATGGGCTTCGGCTGATCGGCCGAAGCAACCTTCTCCCTTCTATACTTGTACTGCTCACAATCTTCAACGCCATCTATATTATGGATTGCTTTTGAATCTGTCCAGTTTCCTTCGGCCTTTCTGGTAGCTTCTTGACTTCCATGGATAGCAATAGGTCCTTGATCCAAAGGTATCTTCATGCAAAGATATACTGGATGAAGAATTGCTTCAAAAGCATTGAGTGTCCCACGACCAATGATTGCATTGTAGGGGTACTCCATGTCGATAATATCAAACACAACTTGTTCAGTCCTTGTATTGTTGACAAATCCAAAGGTGACTGGCATCGTGATCTTGCCAAGCACTACAATCTGTCTTCCTCCGAAGCCACAAAGAAGGTGTGTAGCATCATGAATCTTATCCTCTAGCTCTTGCATCTGTCTGAAGGCTTTAGCAAATATAATATCTGCTGCACTACCTGTATCGACCAGAACATTGTGGACCAGAAATCCTTTGATAACATAAGAAATAACCATAGCATCATTGTGAGGGTAATCCTTGAGCTGAAGGTCCTCTTGGGAGAAGGTAATTGGGATGTGAGACCATCTTGACTTGATGAAGGGTCCCTGCACCCCGACATGTTGTACCCTTCTCTGTGCCTCCTCCTTCTGCTTCTTGTTGGTCGGCTCTGAGCATGAACCACCTGTTATTGGGAGCACCAGCTTGTAGCCGAAGCAGCTCCAGCTTGGTTGTTGAATGAAGCCATTAGCTCAAAAAGTGGAAGTGAGTTCACCGGAGGTGGGCGCCAATGTTGGGACTTGTTCTCAAATGCTATAAATTAAGAACAAGGCAACATAGAATGTTAAATGTTAATGTCCTTCGCCCGCTGAAGCATTATCTCCCCGAGGGTTTAATGAACTTCGGATGAAGGCCATGATCAGAGTATCACGAAGGTCATACCTTTGTGATCAAACTTATAAAATAATATAAAATGAAGTATAAATTGTAAAACATTATAGAGAGATATGCTAAAAACAAATAACATTATTTACATATTTTGTCATATTTATACCTTCGTCTTGGCAGAAAGTGATAGTTCCAGTGTAATGCGTCAACGATTACAAGATTGCGTGAATAGTACAGGGGTACTGTTTACCTATTTATAGGCACAGGGCGCAGCCTGTGTATAATTACAAATATGCCCTTTACAATTAACTACAATAATGACACATAACATCATGGGCTTTTAAGTCATTTCATCTTTAAGTCGGTTCGCCCTTCGTCATGAGATCCGTCATTGTGCCGAAGCTTTATATGTGACAGCTTCGGCGCTGCTTCTAGGAAGATCTTCCGTAGGTGTTTCCTTTCTTTAGGATCTTCGGCTACGAAGCATACCCCCATCAACACCAGAGCTTAATTACTTAAGCAAAGTTGTACTCCTACAGTAGCTCTACAAGTTTGATGTGTTGACCCTAAGCAAATTCCTTATATTTTTAGAAATACAGAGCTCCAAAGTCAGCCCTATTCAACTGATTTTGGACTTAGTCACATAAGAGGTATAGAGTGACTTTTTGCAAATAAGCCCAAATCTCATGGTTTGATTTGCAAATCCTCAAATGTGTGAACCATATGATTTGAGGTGCCCTAATACCTTGGTTTTTGCACTTGGGTCCAAAAAGTGCACAAAATTTACACTTAGCCCCCTAGGGTTTTAGTTTAGGGTTTTCTAGGGGTCTTTTTAGGGTTTTGACATATCTAGGGTTTTGGTGCTATCAAAGTCCATTAAATGTGATATCCTATGACCATTTCTAATGAGTTTTGAAGTTTTCTCATGCTTGGGCTTTATTGTCACTCCTAAGCCTAGTTTAGGGTTAAGTACCCTACCCTAGGGTTTCACACATAACAAGTCACATCAATACAACTTGTTTGAAATTTTTGCCTAGTGAATGCACTCTAAGTGTAACAAACACATGATATGCTAATGCTCATGATGTTATTCTCAAGTTTTAGTGACAGTAACACCAGGGGTGTTACATCCTTCCCCCCAAAAAAGAATCTCGTCCCTGAGAGCACCTAGAGGGGGGGGGTGAATAGGTGATCCTGTAAAAACTTCAAACTTAAGCCACAAAAACTTGTTAAGCGTTAGCACAGTTAATGCCAAGTGGCTAAGGTGAAGTCTTCAACAAAACACAATACCACAAGAATCAAGCACAGAGGGACACGGTGGTTTATCCCGTGGTTCGGCCAAGCCAATGCTTGCCTACTTCCACGTTGTGGCGTCCCAACGGACGAGGGTTGCAATCAACCCCTCTCAAGCGGTCCAAAGACCCACTTGAATACCACGGTGTTTTGTTGTTCTTATCTCAATCCCGTTTGCGAGGAATCTCCACAACTTGGAGCCTCTCGCCCTTACAAAAGATGTTCACAAAGAATCACGGAGTAAGGGAGGGATTAGCAACTCACACACAACACAAAGATCACAGCGAATACGCACACACAAAACCCAGACTTGAGCTCAAGAGGCTAACACACTAGAACAGAGCTCAATTCACTAGAATTTCAAACAAGTGCGCAGGATTGATGTGTGAGTGATCAAGAGTGCTCAAGGAATGCTTGGGTACTTCCTCCATGCGCCAAGGGGTCCCTTTTATAGCCCCAAGGCAGCTAGGAGCCGTTGGGAACAAATCTGGAAGGCCATCTTTGCCTTCTGTCTCGTGGCGCACCGGACAGTCCGGTGCACACCGGACACTGTCCGGTGACCGATTTGTTTCCAAAAACAGCACTTCTGACCGTTGCTGGCTGCTCCAGATCTGCGCTCAGTTGGCGCACCGGACATGTCCGGTGCACACCGGACAGTCCGGTGTTCCTTCCCGACCGTTGGCTTGGCCACGTGTCCCGCGCGGATTGCGCGGCCGACCGTTGGCCCTGGCCGACCGTTGGCTCACCGGACAGTCCGGTGCACACCGGACAGTCCGGTGAATTATAGCCGTACGCCGTCGGCGAATTCCCGAGAGCGGCCAGTTCGCGCCGAGGAGGCCTGGCGCATCGGACACTGTCCGGTGCACACCGGACAGTCCGGTGCTCCAGACCGAGCAGGGACTTGGCTGCACACAGCCAAGTCATTCTCTCCCCTTTTCTCTATTTCTTCATGCTGTTTCTAACACTTAGACAAACATGTTAGTCCACAAAACCAATGTACTAAGGCTTAGAAACATACCTTTACTTCATGATTTGCACCTTGTTCCATTTTACACATAGGTACCTGTGTTGAGCACTAAATCACCAAAAATCCTTAGAAATGGCCCAAGGGCACATTTCCCTTTCAATCTCCCCCTTTTTGGTGATTTATGCCAACACTTCATAAAGCCACTAGAACAAGTGCCAACTCAATTCAAATGACATAAATTTAGGTGTTATTCAATTTTGGCATATATGGATCATCCTTTGCCACCACTTGGTTTGTTTTTGCAACTCAAACACAAATCTCTATCTCTAAGTTAAACACACATGTTTAAGCATAAAGAGAGTCATTCAAAAAGAGATTGATCAAAAATTTCAAAAACTCCCCCTTTTTCCCATAATCAATACTCCTCCCCACAAGAAGCCAACTTTTGACAAGAGAGACAACTTAAGAATTTTGACAAATCAAAAACTCTATTCTACTATTTTCAAAATCTCTCAAGTGGTAGCTGATCCATTTATTGCTTTGGCCTTTATTTTCTCCCCCTTTGGCATCAAGCACCAAAACGGGATTAATTGTGGCCCTTTAACCCCATTGCCTCACCAAAATCGTCAATTAAGAGCAAATGGCAATAAGAGGTCATGAGATGAACTTGGAATGAGTTACCCCTCATCGGAGTGCAGTGGAAGTCTTGCATGGTCCAAGTCCACCTTTTCCCTTTCAATTCTCCTTTGAGACTAAATCAGACACACTCAACATGTGGTTAGTCTCAAAGGGTCAAGTTGTAACACATCTCCCCCTAAACATGTGCATCACTTTGCAACGGACTTGTGAGGTCCAGGGAGTGTTTGTACAACTTGAGCACCATAATAAGCAACAAAATGCAGAATGAACATGATCAAAGGCATAAATACATGTATGCTACAATTCAATCCAAGTTCCGCGAATCTAAGACATTTAGCTCACTACGCAGCCTGCAAAAGGTCTTCTCATCTAAAGGCTTGGTAAAGATATCGGCTAGCTGGTTCTCGGTGCTAACATAAAACACTTCGATATCTCCCTTTTGCTGGTGGTCTCTCAAAAAGTGATGCCGGATGTCTATGTGCTTTGTGCGGCTGTGCTCAACGGGATTTTCCGCTATTCGGATAGCACTCTCATTATCACATAGGAGTGGGACTTTGCTCAGATTGTAGCCAAAGTCCCTGAGGGTTTGCCTCATCCAAAGTAGTTGCGCACAACACTGTCCTGCGGCAACGTACTCGGCCTCAGCGGTGGATAGGGCAACAGAGGTTTGTTTCTTAGAGTTCCATGACACCAGGGACCTTCCTAAGAATTGGCACGTCCCCGATGTACTCTTCCTATCGACCTTACATCCAGCATAGTCGGAATCTGAGTACCCAATCAAGTCAAAGTTAGACCCCTTTGGATACCAGATCCCGAAGCAAGGCGTAGCGACTAAATATCTAAGAATTCGCTTCACCGCCACCAAGTGACACTCCTTAGGATCGGATTGAAATCTAGCACACATGCATACGCTAAGCATAATATCCGGTCTACTAGCACATAAATAAAGTAGAGATCCTATCATTGACCGGTATGCTTTTTGATCAACGGACTTACCTCCTTTGTTGAGGTCGGTGTGTCCGTCGGTTCCCATCGGAGTCTTTGCGGGCTTGGCGTCCTTCATCCCAAACCGCTTCAGCAGATCTTGCGTGTACTTCGTTTGGGAGATGAAGGTGCCGTCCTTGAGTTGTTTCACTTGGAACCCAAGGAAGTAGTTCAACTCGCCCATCATCGACATCTCGAATTTCTGCGTCATCACCCTGCTAAACTCTTCACAAGACTTTTGATTAGTAGACCCAAATATTATGTCATCGACATAAATTTGGCACACAAACAAATCACCATTACAAGTCTTAGTGAAAAGAGTTGGATCGGCTTTCCCAACCTTGAAAGCATTAGCAAGTAAGAAATCTCTAAGGCATTCATACCATGCTCTTGGGGCTTGTTTAAGTCCATAGAGCGCCTTAGAGAGCTTACACACGTGGTCGGGGTACCGCTCATCCTCGAAGCCAGGGGGTTGCTCCACGTACACCTCCTCCTTTATTGGCCCGTTGAGGAACGCGCTCTTCACATCCATTTGGTACAACCTGAAAGAATGGTGAGCGGCATATGCTAGCAAGATACGAATGGACTCTAGCCTAGCCACAGGAGCAAAAGTCTCCTCAAAGTCCAAACCTGCGACTTGGGCATAACCTTTTGCCACAAGTCGAGCCTTGTTCCTTGTCACCACCCCGTGCTCGTCCTGTTTGTTGCGGAACACCCACTTGGTTCCCACAACATTTTGCTTGGGACGAGGCACCAGCGTCCAAACTTCGTTGCGCTTGAAGTTATTAAGTTCCTCCTGCATGGCCAACACCCAATCCGGATCTAGCAAGGCCTCCTCTACCCTGAAAGGCTCAATAGAGGAGACAAAAGAGTAATGCTCACAAAAATTAACTAATCGAGATCGAGTAGTTACTCCCTTGCTAATGTCACCCAGAATTTGGTCGACGGGATGATCCCTTTGAATCATCGCTCGAACTTGGGTTGGAGGTGCCGGTTGCGCTTCTTCCTCCATCACTTGATCGTCTTGTGCTCCCCCTTGATCACACGCCTCCTTTTGATGAACCTGTTCATCGTCTTGAGGTGGGGGATGCACCGTAGCTGAGGAAGAAGGTTGATCACGTTCATCCTGTTCCTGTGGCCGAATGTCTCCAATCGCCATGGTTCGTATAGCGGCCGTCGGAACATCTTCTTCATCTACATCATCACAATCAACAACTTGCTCTCTTGGAGAGCCATTAGTCTCATCAAATACAACGTCGCTAGAGACTTCAACCAAACCCGATGATTTGTTGAAGACCCTATACGCCTTTGTATTTGAATCATAACCTAATAAAAACCCTTCTACAGCTTTGGGAGCAAACTTAGAATTTCTACCCTTCTTCACTAGAATATAGCACTTGCTCCCAAATACACGAAAGTACGATACATTGGGTTTGTTACCGGTTAGTAGCTCATACGAAGTCTTCTTGAGGAGTCGATGAAGGTAGACCCTGTTGATGGTGTGGCAGGCCGTGTTCACGGCTTCCGACCAAAAACACTCGGGGGTCTTGAACTCTCCAAGCATCGTTCTTGCCATATCGATTAGCGTCCTGTTCTTCCTCTCTACCACACCATTTTGCTGTGGTGTGTAGGGAGCGGAGAACTCGTGCTTGATTCCTTCCTCCTCAAGAAACTCCTCCACTTGAAGGTTCTTGAACTCGGACCCGTTGTCGCTCCTTATCTTCTTCACCTTGAGCTCAAACTCATTTTGAGCTCTCCTGAGGAAGCGCTTGAGGGTCCCTTGGGTTTCAGACTTGTCCTGCAAAAAGAATACCCAAGTGAAGCGGGAAAAGTCATCAACAATAACTAAACCATACTTACTCCCTCCTATGCTTAGATAGGCGACGGGTCCGAAGAGGTCCATGTGTAGCAGCTCCAGGGGTCTTGACGTGGTCATCACGTTCTTGCTGTGATGTGCTCCTCCCACCTGTTTCCCTGCTTGACAAGCTGCACAAGGTCTATCCTTTTCGAAATGCACATTTGTTAGACCTATCACGTGTTCCCCCTTTAGAAGCTTGTGGAGGTTCTTCATCCCCACATGTGCTAAGCGGCGATGCCACAGCCAGCCCATGCAAGTCTTAGCCATTAAGCATGCATCTAGACCAGCCTCTTCTTTTGCAAAATCAACTAAATAGAGCTTGCCGTCTAGTACACCCTTAAAAGCTAGTGAACCATCACATCTTCTAAAGACAGACACATCTACATTCGTAAATAAGCAATTATATCCCATTTGACATAATTGACTAACAGATAGCAAGTTATATCCAAGACTCTCCACTAAGAATACATTTGATATAGAATGCTCATTAGAAATTGCAATTTTACCTAGCCCTTTTACCTTGCCTTGATTCCCGTCACCGAATATAATTGAATCTTGGGAATCTTTACTTTTGACGTAGGAGGTGAACATCTTCTTCTCCCCCGTCATATGGTTTGTGCATCCGCTGTCGATAATCCAGCTTGAACCCCCGGATGCATAAACCTGCAAGGCAAATTTAGGCTTGGGTCTTAGGTACCCAACTCATGTTGGGTCCTGCAAGGTTAGCACAAATATTCTTAGGGACCCAGATGCAAGTTTTATCTCCCTTGCATCTAGCCCCTAATTTCCTAGCAACAACCTTCTTTCCCTTTCTACAAATAGCAAAGGGAGCATTACAAGCATAATAAATGGTAGAAGGTTCATTCACTAATTTTCTAGGAGCATGAATAACATTCTTTCTAGGCACATGAGCAATATTTCTCCTAGGCATATATACAACATTCCTCCTATCATGCTTATAAGAGGAACTAGAGGCAAACATGGCATGAGAATCATAAACATGTGAATCAAAATCATTATGAACATTTCTAGCATGTCTCCTATCATGGTATAAGAAAGCATGGTTCTTTTTAGCACTATTTGCCATAGGGGCCTTCCCTTTCTCCTTGACGAAGACGGGAGCCTTATGGCTTGTTAAGTTCTTGGCTTCTCTCTTGAAGCCAAGCCCATCCTTAATTGAGGGGTGTCTACCAACCGTGTAGGCATCCCTTGCAAATTTTATTTTGTCAACTTCATTCTTGCTAGTCTTAAGTTGGGCATTAAGACTAGCCACTTCATCATTTAATTTGGAAATTAGAACTAGGTGTTCACTACAAGCATTAACATCAAAATCCTTACACCTAGTACAAATTTCAACATGTTCAACACAAGAATTTGATTTACTAGCTACTTCTAGTTTAGCACTTAAATCAATATTAACATTTCTTAAGGTAGAAATGGTTTCATGACAGGAAGATATTTCATTAGAAAGCATTTCATTTCTTTTTACTTCTAAAGCATATGATTTTTGTGCCTCTACAAACTTATCATGTTCATCATACAATAAATCTTCTTGCTTTTCTAAAAGCCTATCCTTTTCATTCAATGCATCAATCAATTCATTGATTTTATCTATCTTAGATCTATCTAAGCCCTTGAACAAGCAAGAATAATCTATATCATCATCACTAGACTCACTATCACTAGAAGAAATATAAGTGGAGTCTTGAATACTCACCTTCTTCTCCCTTGCCATAAGGCAAGTGAGACGCTCGTTGGGGAAGAGAGCTGATTTGTTGAAGGCAGTGGCGGCGAGTCCTTCGTTGTCGGAGTCGGAGGAGGAGCAATCCGAGTCCCACTCCTTTCCTAGATGCGCCTCGCCCTTTGCCTTCTTGTATTGTTTCTTTTTCTCTCTTTTGTTCCCCTTTTCCTGGTCACTTTCATTATCGGGACAGTTAGCAATGAAATGACCAAGCTTACCGCATTTGAAGCATGTGCGCTTCCCTTTGGCTTTGGTCTTGCTTGGTTGTCCCTTGTGACCTTTAAGTACCGTCTTGAATCTTTTAATGATGAGAGCCATCTCTTCATCATTAAGGCCGGCCGCCTCAATCTGTGCCACCTTGCTAGGTAGCGCCTCCTTGCTTCGTGTTGTCTTGAGAGCAAGGGGTTGCGGCTCGTTGATCGGACCGTTCAACGCCTCGTCGACGTATCTTGCCTCCTTGATCATCATCCGCCCGCTTACGAATTTTCCAAGCACTTCCTCGGGCGTCATCATCGTGTACCTGGGATTCTCACGAATATTGTTCACGAGATGAGGATCAAGTACGGTAAAAGACCTGAGCATTAGGCGGACGACGTCGTGGTCCGTCCATCGCGTGCTCCCGTAGCTTCTTATCTTGTTGATAAGGGTCTTGAGCCGGTTGTACGTTTGCGTTGGCTCCTCGCCCCTTATCATCGCGAACCGTCCAAGCTCGCCCTCCACCAACTCCATCTTGGTGAGTAAGGTGACGTTGTTCCCCTCATGAGAAATCTTGAGGGTGTCCCAGATTTGCTTGGCGTTGTCCAAGCCGCTCACCTTATGGTATTCATCCCTGCACAAGGAAGCTAGAAGAACAGTAGTAGCTTGTGCATTTTTATGGATTTGTTCATTAATGAACATAGGACTATCCGAACTATCAAAGTGCATTCCACTCTCTACAATCTCCCATATACTAGGATGGAGAGAGAATAGGTGACTACGCATTTTGTGACTCCAAAATCCGTAGTCCTCTCCATCAAAGTGTGGGGGCTTGCCAAGTGGAATGGAGAGTAAATGAGAATGTGAACTTTGCGGAATACGAGAGTAATCAAAGGAAAAGTTCGAGTTAACCGGTTTTCTCCTCTCGTAGTCGTTGTGGTCCTCATCCTTTTGGGAAGAAGTAGACTCGTCGCTGTCGTAGTAAATGATCTCCTTAATGCGCCTGGTCTTCTTCTTCTTCCCTTCCTTTCGTCTTTGACCCGAGCCGGAGTCGGTAGGCTTGTCGTCCTTCGGCTCGTTGACGAAGGTCTCCTTCTCTTTGTCGTTGATCACTATACCCTTCCCCTTAGGATCCATCTATTCGGGCGGTTAGTCCCTTTGTGAATAGAACGGCTCTGATACCAATTGAGAGCACCTAGAGGGGGGGGGTGAATAGGTGATCCTGTAAAAACTTCAAACTTAAGCCACAAAAACTTGTTAAGCGTTAGCACAGTTAATGCCAAGTGGCTAAGGTGAAGTCTTCAACAAAACACAATACCACAAGAATCAAGCACAGAGGGACACGGTGGTTTATCCCGTGGTTCGGCCAAGCCAATGCTTGCCTACTTCCACGTTGTGGCGTCCCAACGGACGAGGGTTGCAATCAACCCCTCTCAAGCGGTCCAAAGACCCACTTGAATACCACGGTGTTTTGTTGTTCTTATCTCAATCCCGTTTGCGAGGAATCTCCACAACTTGGAGCCTCTCGCCCTTACAAAAGATGTTCACAAAGAATCACGGAGTAAGGGAGGGATTAGCAACTCACACACAACACAAAGATCACAGCGAATACGCACACACAAAACCCAGACTTGAGCTCAAGAGGCTAACACACTAGAACAGAGCTCAATTCACTAGAATTTCAAACAAGTGCGCAGGATTGATGTGTGAGTGATCAAGAGTGCTCAAGGAATGCTTGGGTACTTCCTCCATGCGCCAAGGGGTCCCTTTTATAGCCCCAAGGCAGCTAGGAGCCGTTGGGAACAAATCTGGAAGGCCATCTTTGCCTTCTGTCTCGTGGCGCACCGGACAGTCCGGTGCACACCGGACACTGTCCGGTGACCGATTTGTTTCCAAAAACAGCACTTCTGACCGTTGCTGGCTGCTCCAGATCTGCGCTCAGTTGGCGCACCGGACATGTCCGGTGCACACCGGACAGTCCGGTGTTCCTTCCCGACCGTTGGCTTGGCCACGTGTCCCGCGCGGATTGCGCGGCCGACCGTTGGCCCTGGCCGACCGTTGGCTCACCGGACAGTCCGGTGCACACCGGACAGTCCGGTGAATTATAGCCGTACGCCGTCGGCGAATTCCCGAGAGCGGCCAGTTCGCGCCGAGGAGGCCTGGCGCATCGGACACTGTCCGGTGCACACCGGACAGTCCGGTGCTCCAGACCGAGCAGGGACTTGGCTGCACACAGCCAAGTCATTCTCTCCCCTTTTCTCTATTTCTTCATGCTGTTTCTAACACTTAGACAAACATGTTAGTCCACAAAACCAATGTACTAAGGCTTAGAAACATACCTTTACTTCATGATTTGCACCTTGTTCCATTTTACACATAGGTACCTGTGTTGAGCACTAAATCACCAAAAATCCTTAGAAATGGCCCAAGGGCACATTTCCCTTTCAGTCCCGAGATTTAAAAGTCCTAGGGCAAGTAATGGAAAAGGAAACACGTCGTATTTTTATTTCTTTATTTCTGGTACAAGGCAGGGGGTGGTATGGGGTCTACTCTTCTTTTACAACAATTGTACATATCTCACAATTTACATGAAGCTAAAAAGCCTGGGAAATTCTTTTCTAAAAAGTCTTGGGTTTCCCATGTAGCTTCCTCTTTCGTGTGTTGGTTCAATTGTATCTTATAAAATTTGAGAACTTCTCTTCGGGTGACCCTGTCCTTCTGATCCAGGACTCTAATAGGATGTTCTGAATATGTTAAATCTGGTTCCAAGGTAACATCCGTCACTTCAATGGTTCGATCTGAAACCCGAAGACACTTCTTTAATTGGGACACATGGAACACATTGTGCACTGCAGACAAGGTTTCGGGTAGTTGGAGTCGGTACGCCACTGGTCCACATCTTTCAAGGATAGGAAATGGACCAATGTACCGGGGTGCAAGCTTTCCCTTTACACCGAAACGAGATATACCCTTCATTGGTGATACTTTCAAGTAGACATAATCTTCAGCTTGAAAGTACAGGGGTTGTCGTCGTTTGTCTGCATAACTCTTTTGTCGAGCTTGTGCTTCTTTCAAATTATGTATAATTCGTTGAACTTTTTATTCCATCTCCTTAACCATATCAGGCCTAAAAAACCATCTTTCTCCTGGTTCAGACCAATTTAATGGAGTACGACACCGTCGTCCATATAAAGCTTCAAAAGGTGCCATCTTGATGCTTTCTTGATAACTATTGTTGTATGAGAATTCTGCCAACGGTAAACATTCATCCCTTTTCTGTGGGAATTCCAGAACACATGCTCGTAACATGTCCTCGAGTATTTGATTTACTCTTTCAGTCTGCCCACTGGTTTGAGGATGATAGGCCGAACTATGGAGCAACTTAGTACCCAGAGATTTGTGGAGTTCTTCCCAGAATTTGGATACAAATTGTGGCCCACGATCTGACACTATTGTCTTCGGAACACCGTGCAAACTAAGAATACGAGCAATATATAGTTCCGCATATGTGGCCACTGCATACTTTACCTTGACTGGGAGAAAGTGGGCGATCTTTGTAAGTCGATCAATGATAACCTAGATGGAATCAAACCCTTTTGCTATCCTGGGTAATCCCACAATGAAGTCCATACTAATGTCCTCCTATTTTCAAGTCGGGATAGGCAAAGATTGCAGTGGACCAGCAGTCTTCATGTGTATGGCCTTGACACGTCTACAGGTTCACATTTCACCATATAGCGTGCAATCTCGATCTTCATTTTTATCCACCAATAATGTTGCTTTAAATCATGATACATCTTAGTGCTTCCGGGATGAATGGAATAACGACTAAGATGAGCTTCATCCAAAATTTGTTGGCGGACCTCATCATTCTTGGGCATAACTATGCGGTTATTAAACCATACAATATCTTGATCATCCTTTCTAAAACAGTTTGCTTTACCGGCCTTTATTTTCTCATGAATGTGTTTCATACCCTCATCACTTCTTTGTGCATCAATTATCTTTTGCAAAAGGACCGACTCAAGCTTCAATTGATTTATTGTTCCATGTTGAATCATCCTAGATTTAACTTCTCCATTTCTTGGCATAATGTGATGTCAGAAGTCTTCATCGTAAGACAATGACAGGAAGTCTTGCGACTTAGTGCATCTGCCACCACGTTGGCCTTGCCTGGGTGATAGTGAATTTCCAATTCATAATCCTTAATCAGCTCAAGCCATCTCCTCTGCCTCATATTTAGCTCTGACTGGGTAAAAATGTACTTCAAACTTTTATGATCTGTATATATATGGCAGATATTTCCCAGCAGATAATGATGCCATATCTTAAGGGCATGAACCACAGTGGCTAATTCTAAATCATAAGTTGGATAATGTTCCTCATGCCGACGCAATTGTCTTGAAGCATAGGCTATAACTCGGCCTTCTTGCATTAAAACACAGCCTAGACCACTGCCTGATGCGTCACAATACACATCAAAAGGCTTTTCAATGTCCGGTTGAGCTAATACAGGAGCAGTGGTCAATAACATCTTTAGCTGCTCGAAGGCTTCGTTGCATCTTGAGGACCAGTTAAATTTTGTATCCTTCTTTAATAAACTTGTGATTGGCTTCACAAGCTTAGAGAAATCCGGGATAAATCAGCGGTAATAGCCAGCCAGTCCAAGGAAACTTCAAACTTGATGTATAGTGCTTGGTGGTTTCCACTCTAGAATATCCTTGATCTTGCTGGGATCAACCGCAATTCCCTTGGCAGACAATACATGTCCTAGAAATTAGATTTCCTCTAGCCAAAACGCGCACTTGCTGAACTTAGCATATAGTTGATGTTCCCTTAAGCGCGTTAATATGATCCGTAGATGCTGAGCATGCTCCTCTTCATTCTTGGAATATATCAAGATATCATCAATGAAGACCACCACGAATTTGTCCAACTCGGGCATAAACACCGAGTTAATCAGATATGTGAAGTGGGCAGGAGCATTTGTTAATCCGAAAGACATAACCAAATATTCGAATAATCCATACCGCCTAGTAAATGCGGTCTTCGGTATATCTTCGGGTCGGATATGGATCTGATGATAGCCCGACCTGAGGTCAATTTTAGAAAATACCCGAGCTCCGGTAAGCTGATCGAATAAGATATCAATCCGGGGAAGAGGGTACTTGTTCTTGATTGTGACCTCATTAATGGGTCTGTAGTCCACGCACATCCGAAGCGTTTGACCCTTCTTCTTAACAAAGATTGCAGGACATCCTCAAGGTGACGAACTGGGCCGGATGAATCCCTTCTCAAGTAGATCTTGTAATTGAATCTTGAGTTCTGCCAACTCATTTGGAGGCATTCTGTACGACCTTCTAGAAATAGGAGCCGTACCGGGCTTTAGTTCAATAACAAATTCTACATCCCTTTCTGGAGGTAATCCAGGCAGATCTTCAGGAAAGACGTCCAGCAACTCACATACTACCGGAATATCTTGGATTTCCGGGATGATAGCTTCATAGACTCTGCCAAATGGGTTAGCTGGAATAGCTACAGGGATGGACAAAAGAACCTCTTCGTGGTCGTAGCTCAACCTGATGGTTCTCAAATCAGTGTTGAGGATAGCTTTGTGCTGGGCTAACCAATTCATGCCTAGAATTACATCTATATCTTGGCCTTTCAGAACAATCATATTTGTGGGGAAGTCCCGTTCAGCAAATGTTACGGGCACATGGAAAGCCACTTCTTTAGTAAATATTTGTCCCCCAGGCAAATGAATAATAAACCCTTCCCTTGATTCGATGCAAGGAATGCAATATTTCTCCACAAATTTCTTGCTTATGAATGTATGCGAAGCACTAGAATCAAAGAGAATGACTGCTGGGTGATTGGCCACAAGAAATGTACCCATCATAACCGGCTCTCCCTCCGGTGTAGTGGCCACTTGAGTGTAGTATATTCGCCCAGTCTTCTTTATATTCTTGCCCGCCGCATTATTTGCCGTGTTTCCCTTGCCTTGATTTGAATTCCCTGAGTTCTGCTGATTATTGGATTTGTTCTGCCTCGGATATGGGCAGTCTTTGATAAAATGTCTAGACTTCCCACAATTGAAGCAGCCGGTTGAAGAACTAGGGAGGGCGGGGAAACGAGCACCAGGGGCACTCGGCTGACTTGTTAAAGTGGGGACAGTGGCAGGGCGAATGAAGACAGGCTATTTGAAGGGGTAGGAGGGTGGACGAGATGAAGAACGGTTTTGATTGAAAGGTCGGATTACCAACCTTGGTCGCTTTTCAGGCCCCTGATGGACCTGTCACCTCCGAATCCTTTCGATTTTCCTTGGCCTATGTTCTTAGCTTCTACTGCCAGCGTTGTGCTGATAGCCCTACTGTAGGAGAGATCTAGGCAGGTGGCCATTTTTCTTTGAAGCCGGTCGTTGAAACCTCTCATGAAGCAATTCTTCTTTTTTAGGTCAGTATTAACTTGGTCAATTGCATATTGGGACAAATGATTAAATTTGTTGAGATACTGCATAACAGTATCTCCTCCTTGCTTGAGTCGCATGAATTCCTCCTGTTTCATGTGTAGCACTCCTTGTGGAATGTAGTGCTCATGAAACGCTAGCTTAAATTCATCCCATGTGACCTGATTTCCAGTAGGTTGAATGGCCACAAAATTTCCCCACCACGTACTAGCAGGGCCTCTTAGCTGTTAAGCCGCGAACAACGGCTTTTGGGTTTTAGTGCAGCGAATGAGTCCAAATTTCTGGTCTATAACCTGTATCCATTCATCGGCTTCCAGAGGATCTTCAGCTTTGACGAAGAGTGGGGGACGGGTTTCTAAGAAATCCATGTATGAAGTTTCACGGGGTCCCTGCGGATAAGCCCTTCCGCCTTGTTGTTGAAATTGATTTCCCATCATTTCACGCAGAAAGCGGGTGTTGTCGGCGGTCGCATTGACCAAGGCAGTGATAGCCTCGGCCAACGTTGGCGGTATAGGCGGTGGATTGGACGTGTCTTCCCGACCATGGGAAGTACCCGCAGCGTCATGCGCATGAGTCCTTGATGGCATCTGAGGCACAAAAACATTTGGGAAAAATATAACATGCCGATACACACCATCATTTTACATTACCAAGATGTAATGATACAGACTCAATTGTACAACATAACTTTATTACCTCTTTTACAGTAGGATTATATCTAAACTACACTACGCTAGTTTTTATCGTCTTTGGTTGCTTCACTATCTGTCGTAGGGGACCACTCGTCAGCCAGGTTCATAGAAGGAGGGGGCTTAAAAAGGTCCAATTCCCCACCAAGTCCTTCATCTGCTGTTCTAGAGGGTCCAGCTTCTGTTGCAGCAACATCAGTGGGTACGTTCGGGTGGAGTCGGCCATACAGCTCATGCACTTCCTCATGTAGAGTATTACAATATACTTGCAAGTTATCAAGAGCCGTACTGAGCTCATCCACACGGGCACGAGCTTTGGCTTCTCGGGCCCAAGCAATCGAATGTGAATTGACAGCCCAATCGATTGCCAGATCCCATTCAGCAAGCTCATCTTGCAGACATCTGACGTCAGCTCTCATCTCATTCATACACTGACCATCTTCTATCCACACCCGGTTCCGGTGACGTAGCTCCGTCCGAAGCTGCTCCATTTGGGCTTCTAGGTCTCTAATGGGGTCGTTACTACCGCTGCTGCTCTCTACATGTCTTGGAGCCAGCTGATGCCGAGGTACGCCAATAGGTCCAATGGACTTACGTGCGGTTTTCTTCATGCGTGGCGGCATATCTCCATAAGGGGAAAACTTTATTAATATTGTTTTTAAACATGATGCATGCATAATTACAGAATCAATTTTCGTTGATTCACATCCTCCTATACATTGCACTCTGCTACCTGGTCTTTATAAGATGAGTACTTCAGAAAGTAGTAAGATAAGAATGAAAGAAGTTTTCTTAGATAAGCCTTTGAAAATTCTTTTTAAAATGTCTCATAATATCTGAAGAGAAGGGCTTCGCTCCAATACCAGCCTGTGACGGAACCTCCCAAATCATTAGGCCCACCTACAGTTGTCCTTTTCCAACGGACCTCGGACAACCCCGTAGATGCACCTGATCACTTGACAAGTTCGGTATCTGTATTCTTTACATTTCCCAAGAGCATTTCACCCAACACGCAGATATTACAACACATCGGAGGAACGAATAAGCGGAAGCATTTACAGTAACTTAATTTACATTAAAATATAGAAAGAGTGATAATATTACAGACCAGTAATATAGGAGTGCAGAAGTAATATTAGTACAAAATCAGGTGGCAAAAACCCCTCCCGCTTAACAGTAAAGTGTTTTTAAAGGGAGGACAACATCCTCCCGAGGCTTCACTCTTGAGCTTCTTCCTTCGGCACCACCTTAGAGCAAAAGCAACAAAAGTTTGTTGCTTCCTCACCTACAACAATATGGGTTCGAAAACCCTGAGTACGAAGTGTACTTTCGCAAGTCTTACCCGTCAAAATAAAAGACTCTCAAGGATATGCTGGCTTGAGGGAATCATGGTAAGGCTTAATCAGGAATCAAGACTATTTGCAAAAATGCTTACTAATCATGGATCCTTAAAAATCTAGTTTTATTAGCAAGTTAAGTTATTACCTGAATCTAGAGTTCTTTCTACCCTAGTTCAAGCACTTGGCCTATACTAGCCATCCTTTTATCAACCCTTTTTGTTCACTGGAATGCTACGTGTAGGGCAGTGACCAAGTCTTCATGTCCGAGAAGTAACAGTGATCCGAATCGATTAATACCTAGCTGGGGATCTCCCATCACACGACATATGTAGCACTTAACCCTTGCAAATGTCAACTCGCCACCGGGGTTCTTAAGACTAGATCAGGTTCACGCCAACCGAGAGCACAGATACACCACCGTCCAGCCTCTTGCCACGGAGGGTACACGCTACTCTCGCCATCTCTCCACTCCCATTGTGTGTTGTCTTATTCTAGTATTAGTCTGTCCGAGGCAAAGCTTACCCATGATGAGGCATGTGACCAGTTAAAAGGTCCTCGATCAGCAAGCCTACATCGAGACGGTCCTTAATCGACACAGACGGAGACACTACACAGAGACTCTCTGTAACACCATAAAAGCCATCAATTAAAATAATAAATTTAGACATTATATTAATTAGGGTAATAAATTTTTTCTTAGTGTTTAACTATTTATTCGCATCGTTTTCTTTGCATGCGCGTGATTTCTTATCGGATGTTTAATTATCAATTCATTTTAAAAAAAGATACTAGCAATTAAATAATAATTAAATAATATAATAATAATTAGTCTAAAAACAAGTACTCCATTTATAAATATTTTTGGTAATTTTTTTATGATTTTTAGAGCTCTTTAAAAATAAATCTCGAAATTAGAAAAAAAAACTAAACCTAATCTAATCGGCCCACCAGGGCCCAACTACTAACCCTAGCCTCTACTGCGCAGCGCGCGCTCGCTCTGGGCAAAGCCCCCAGCCGCCGCCGCTCTCACTCCCTCTCTCCTCTATTTTCTCTCTCCCTCTCTCCTTCACTCCCTCACTTCTCTCTCTCCCTCGTCGCTTCTCTCTCCCCGATGCCCACGCGCGACCTCAGCCGGCCGAGCGCCCAGCCGCCGAGCCTGACACGCTCCCGCGCCGCTGCGCGAGCAGCCCGGCCCCACCGCACGCGCACCCAGGCAAGCCCGCCCAGCCGCGCGAGCGCCCTCTGCAGCCGCCGCGCGCCAACCGAGCCGGCCCCGCACAGCAGAGCCGCGGCCACCCCACGCCCCAAGCCCGACGCCCGCACGATGCAAGCCCAAGTCCGCACGTCCGTTGAGTACTCGTCGATTACTCGTCGTTAATGGAGCATGAACTCGTCTGTTACTCCCTCTCCCATTTCTCCCCATTATGAGCAGAAAACTGATGCCATCATTGGCCAGTGAAGGCTGCCGGCGCCCCATGAACTCCCTGGCGTCCTTTCCCCTCTCCCTCCCTCTCTCTATAAATGGGGCAGCAGAGCTCTCTCCCATCCTCCCTACCCGAGCTCTCCCCCATTCCTCGCACTCTCTCGCTCGCCGTTCGTCGCCGGAGTTTGCCGCTCGTCGCCGGAACCCGTGGAGTTCGCCGGAGCTACGCCATCCGCCGTCCGTAGTCAAGCCCCTGCTTTTCTCCACCCGCCCGAACCCCGTCGAACACTCCCTGTCGCACGAACCCAAGGTTGAAGACGACCCGAATTATTTTGTATATTTTATAAATTACTTTTGATTCGATCCATGAGTTGCATATTTTGTTTGTTGTATGAACACATGTGAGTCGCGACATTACGTATATGTGTATGAGCGTTATGAAATTGTTTGGTAGTTTCAAGCGATTATCCGTAGACCGTGTTATTTCATGTTAATCGATGCGTTAAATTTTGGTTTAGAGAAATATGACGTAGATTTAATAGTCACACGTTGGTGATAAAATACTAGATAAGAATTTATAGTCAAATTTGGTCATGATAGATTTTAGAAACTACTTGGAGAATTATAAGTGCATTTTAAATGGATTTGGAAAATGGTATAGATGTCATATGAATATTATAGGATTTTTAGATGATTTATCTAATTATTTTATTAGCATTTTCTTTTTAGAAAGAAAAGGGAAAAGATCACCGGTAGTGTGGTAAATAGATTTTTAGAATAAGCAAAATACTAGTTTATGTCAGATTATCCTCACTTGTTTTATAAAAAGTACGAATACCAATTTATGTAGATTTTTAGAATATTAATATTATTAGATTCATTTTTGGTCATACTAAACAATTTGAGTTAGCAATAATAAAAGGTATTAATTCATTTATTAGTATTAAAAGATGATAATTATCATTTAATACTATTAAGGAGGTTAAAATATATTAATACTAGTTAAAACTGTATTTATTGCTCCCACCCATAAATTCACCATTAGGACTCACAATAATAGCCACAATTGAATTAATAAGTATTTACGCGATTAGTACGTAATTAAGATATGATTAGTGCGATAGGTTAATGTGTGCTTAATGATGTAATGGTGTATGATTATGTAATGGTGCATGTTTACTTATGGGTGTATACTTTATTTTTGTATGTGCGATGTGCGACTATAATAGAAGCGGACTGTGTGGTAGAGAATCCGAACTCGTTCGGGGACGACCCGCAAGACGCTGTTGAGCAAGGCAAGTGGATTCCCCCTCTGCATACTCTTTTTGTACCCAGTCATTGCATTTAATAATGTTTACTTTTGATATACTGCATAATTTGATGGGTTTCACCTAATTAAGGATTCCTAGATTTACTACCTGTATTCCTTGTTTAACCTGGGGAAATAATTAAGCTGTGCGAGATTTACGCTACCGCTCAACCTAATAATTTCTTAATGTCACTCATTAATTGATTTTAATGTTCCAAAGATTTAATTGGCAATTATGGCATTAACCCGATGGTTAAGATAACTTTATTGCAAATTTAATTGGAACATGGAGTGACCACCCAGGATAACAGTGCAACCACGAGTGCTATCATGGCTCTGGCTTTGGTAAATAGCTCTATATGCTTAGTGCCTAGCAACCTTACCTGAAAGATGGGCAAGAGGGGGAGCGGTAGGTGCTGGCAGCCCATGTTAACATGGGGTCGTATTCTTGGCTAAGGTACTTCACCCAGGGGGCCACCACCATCGTCTTAGAAACCTTAGCGGGTTGCTTCGTATTAAGTGTATTTTGTGAAAACCTCATAATGGATCCCTAGCCATTCACCTCGGCAGTGTCTAAGGGTCCGATCAACCCAGGCTAGATGGGATACATGGCTTGTGGGTAAAGTTGTACCACCTCTGCAGAGTGTAAAACTGATATATCAGCCGTGCTCCCGGTTATGAGCGATCTGGACTCCTCACATGATAATTGAACTTAAAGATGGACATAAATTGAGATCCGATGATCTGTCAATAATTTGCTTAAGTGGTTTCACTTAAGTGTTTTTGTTATATTCATATTCCTTTGTTTAATTGAGATATTTGGGATTCACTCTTATTAGTAAGACAGGTGTTGTTAATAAAATGTTGACCAACTAAAATGCTTACTGCTCAACCTTAGCCTCACCTTGTTATACCTGCATTAATTTTTCCCCCACTTGCTGAGCCCCGACCATAAGTGAGCTCACCCTTGCTAATATTTCGATCAGAGGGTGATGCTGGAGACTTTGATGGAGAATTTATCGACGAAGAATTCTAAGTCTAACGATGCGTCGGTCAACTTCCTGTGGAAGATTGCCCAGTTGTTTATTTCCGCTCTACTTTGATGTGATACTTGTTTAAGACACAATGTCTCAGATGATGTAATAAAGTTTTATACTCTCTTTACGCCTTTCTTGCATTGTCCTTTGATATATTACACTTGTGACGTCAACATATGTGTGGAAATGGATCCTGGCACACATATGGTATGCGCTCGGTCCTACCCCCTGGAACCGGGTGTGACAGAAGTGGTATCAAAGCTATGCTGACCCTAGGTCGTTAGATTAGTTAGAAATGGAAAGCCTAGTTGTTCAAAACTTGCTAATTTCATTCCTATAGATTCCTTTATCAGTCTTACCTCTTTGAAATTCAACTAAGTTGACTCTTCTCTTGTAGATGGTTCGCACTCTCCAAACCACCCGCGTCAACACCAGCTACGCCCCTCAGCCCCGGCAGATCCCGGTCTACCCAGTGGTAGTCGAGGATGCTCCAGCGAACCTCCCTCCCGTCCGAGTGGAGAAAGTGATCAACCTGGAGGACAGCTCGGATGAGCAGCTGCCGACCCCCACCCCGTTGGCCGAGTCCCTGGCCTTCGCAGCTGCGTCATCGACATCGGCACAAGCCTTCCAAGCACCTGCACCTGGAGGCGACGACCCCGATGACTCTGGAGACGGCGACGACGAAGATGACGACGACGACGATGATGGAGAGGACGAACACGTCCACGAGGAAGCTGACTACGCCCAGCAGGACCACTTCATGGGGATTGGTCCAGTTGTCGAACATTACACATCAATGTTCGAGACAGGACACTTTCCCAACCTACTGCAAGCAGTGCTGCACGAGCTAGGAGCCTACGTCCGCCCCCTGTACGAGACGAGGCGAGTGAGCGAGCCTCCCCGGGCTTGCTATTACATCACTTGCATCCATGTCAGGGTGATGGATGCAGGTGACAGGGGATTCAGGACTCTGTCTGCTCACGAGTCCCTGATACCGCTGTCCACCTACGCTGCCTCTGTCAGCGACGCTGCCCGTCGGACCCTGTGGTCGCTTAGCCACACCTACCGGCAGCAGCTGCAGAACACAAGGTTCAGGCATCTCCCTCAGCGCCTGCGTGGAGAAAGCCAGACCAACATTGTCCCAGGTGAACCTGGTGAGGATCGCCTCAACACCCTAGCTGGTGTAGTGGCCGGTCTCAACACCGACCTGGACAGTGCCACTCTGGACCTCTACAGTGTGCACTTGGAGCTGGAGAATGCCCACGCCAGGATTGCAGCCCTGGAAGCTCAACTGCAAGGACTAAATCCGCCAGAAGCTCAGGTTCCCGCCGTGGCGTTGTCTCCTCCCCGCAAGAGGCTGCGCTATGGAGAGCCTGGATCCGTCACTAGGCTGCTTTAGGAGTGTTGATCATGATGTAATAAGTTACGCTTCGCGTTAGACGATGAAACTATCTTTAAATTTTTATATTAATAAATATCAACCATGTGATGGTGATTGGTTGAAATGCTTGATTTGAATCTTTGTTTGAGTGCTATGGTCTTATGGAATGATGGCCATAAGAACATATAAAATTTGTAAAACTTAAGCTATTTTCCCTCTTGAATCTTTTCTACTCCTCACTTTTCTAAGGACTTCACTTCCTAACAAATCAGATGGTGAACCAACGTCAAGGACCTAACAACCGGAACCAGCGTGGACAACAAGCACCACCACCACCGCCACCACCTAATCCCAACATGGAGCAGTTCATCGCCGCCCAAATGCAGATTCTGCAAGGACTCACTGCTGCGGTTCAACAATTACAACAGAACCAACAGAATCAGCAACCCCAGCAGCAGCAATATGCACCCCCGGCTAGAGATAAGCACCGGGACTTCATGAGTCATCACCCGCCTACATTCTCTCATGCGGTTGATCCCCTGGATGCCGATGACTGGCTCAAAGTCATTGGAAAGAAGCTGGACATCACTCAGTGCAACGACCGAGAGAAGGTCTTGTACGCCTCGGGAAGACTCGAGGGAGCTGCGTCCGATTGGTGGGATGCCTTCACAGCGGCACATCCCAATGCTGACACAATAACCTGGCAGGAGTTCCAAGAGAACTTCCGCGCTCACCACATCCCCTCTGGAATCATGAAGCTGAAGAAGAAGGAGTTCCTTTCCCTTACTCAAGGGAATATGTCTGTCAGTGAGTATCGTGATCGCTTCACTCAGCTTTCACGTTATGCCCCTGAGGAAGTGGACACTGATGAGAAGCGCCAAGAGCGTTTCCTGGAAGGGTTGATTGGACCTCTGAACTATCAACTTCAGAGTCACACATTCCCCAACTTCCAGACACTCCTGAACAAGGCAATTGGCCTTGAAAGCAAAAGGAAGGAGCTATCTGACCACAAGAGAAAATTCCAAGGTCAGTCCAGCAGGAACACCCGGCCAAACAATGCTCAAGGTTCGCAGTTCCGCTCTGGAAATCAGGGTGGAAATAATTATCAAGTGCAACGCTCTGGACAGCAAGGCCAAAGAAATAATCAAAATCAGAATCAACAAAGGAGCAACCCCCAGACCAACCAGAGGTCTGGTGGAAATTCACAGAACCGTCAGGGTGGCACCAACAACACACAGGCCAGAAACAACGCACCTGTCCAACCCAACGGCTGTTTCAAGTGCGGTGAACTAGGCCATTATGCCAACAATTGCCCAAGGCGCAACCAGCAAACACCCCAAAGGAGCAACACTCAGAGAAATGACCAGAGCACCCCCGCTCGTGGATCTGCTCAGAACAAGACTCCGCAGAACCAGAGCCGAGGAAGGGTCAATCACGTCACTGCGGAATCAGTGCCTGAGGATGCCGACATTGTGTATGGTATGTTCCTTGTTAACTCCATACCTGCATCAGTTTTATTTGACTCTGGAGCATCACATTCATTTATAACTGAGTCATTTGTGGAAAAACATAACATACCTAAGTACCCTCTGAAGAGGATATTACACATTAGTTCACCAGGAGGTGACATGAAGGCCACACACTCATGCCCTCATGTTAATATCAAGATTCAAGGAATAGATTTTACAGTCGACCCAGTGGTCCTAGGATCCAACGGGATTGATGTGATTCTTGGATGCAACTGGTTGAAAAGTTGTGATGGAGTGATACGGTGTGCCAACGGAACAATTACGTTGACAAGTCCTCAAGGTCAAAGAATCCAAGTCAACATAGACAAGTCAACAGGTGAAAAAGGGAAGACAGTGGTCAATCACTTGGAAGAAAAGCCCTTGGAAAATATCAAAGTAGTGTGCGAATACCCAGACGTATTTCCGGAAGAATTACCAGGTATGCCACCTGACCGTGATATAGAGTTTTCTATTGAATTAGTACCCGGAACCGCACCTATCTCGAAAAGACCTTATAGAATGGATGTCAAAGATTTAGTAGAACTGAAGAAACAAATAGAAGAATTGCTAGAAAAAGGTTTTATTCGCCCAAGTTCATCCCCTTGGGGAGCCCCAGTGTTGTTTGTGAACAAGAAGGATGGTTCGAGAAGAATGTGCGTTGATTATAGAAGTTTGAATGAAGTAACCATCAAGAATAAATACCCACTACCTCGGATTGAAGATTTATTCGATCAAATGAAGGGAGCTAGGATATTCTCGAAGATAGATCTGAGATCGGGATATCATCAGTTAAAGATTCGAGCAGAAGATGTACCGAAGACAGCCTTCACGACGAGATATGGATTATATGAGTTTTTGGTCATGTCATTTGGACTGACTAATGCACCAGCATACTTTATGAACTTGATGAATAAAGTATTCATGGAATATCTGGATCAGTTTGTGGTCGTATTCATTGATGACATACTGATATATTCTCCGAATGAAGAAACACACGAAGATCATCTAAGGCTAGTCCTACGAAAGCTTCGTGACAACCAACTGTACGCAAAATTCTCGAAGTGTGATTTTTGGCTTAAGGAAGTTGCTTTCTTAGGGCATATTGTTACCGATGGTGGAATTAAAGTGGACCCAGGAAAGATAAGTGAGATACTAAATTGGAAGCAACCCACAGATGCGTCCAAGATCAGAAGTTTTCTTGGATTAGCAGGATACTATAGAAGATTTATTGAAGGTTTTTCCAAGTTAGTGAAGCCTCTTACCTCTCTACTAGAGAAAGGCAAAGAGTTCAAATGGGATGAAGCTTGTCAGAATTGTTTTGAGGAACTCAAGAAGAGGTTAACCACTGCACCAATACTGGTAATGCCAGACATCCACAAGGGATTTGATGTGTATTGCGATGCATCACACCTTGGACTTGGATGTGTGCTAATGCAAGAAGGAAAGGTGATTGCTTATGCTTCAAGACAGTTGAGAAGGCATGAAAAGAATTATCCTACGCATGATTTAGAACTAGCTGCCGTAGTGCATGCTTTGAAGATTTGGAGGCACTATATGATTGGAAACAAGTGCAAAATCTTCACGGATCACAAAAGCTTGAAATATATATTCACTCAGAAGGAACTCAACCTTAGACAGAGAAGATGGCTTGAGTTGATTAAAGATTATGATTTGGAAATACAATATCACCCCGGAAAGGCAAATGTAGTAGCTGACGCTTGGAGTCGTAAGGGTCAAGTGAACAACATCACTACTCATTTGATGTCACAAGAATTATGCTGGGAAATGGAACGAATCAACCTTGGATTTCTCAATAATGTAGAAACAACAGTGATGGAGGTCGAATCTACTTTGGAAGAAGAGATCCGTAAAGGACAAGAGTTCGATGAGAAGATTAAGGAAATTAAAACTTTGATTAGTTTGGGTAAAGCCCCAGATTTCACGGAAGATGAACAAGGCACAATATGGTTTAAGAAGAGAATCTGTGTACCGGAAATTGAGCACTTACGCCAACTTATTTTGAGAGAAGCTCATGATTCAGCTTACTCTATTCACCCTGGAAGCACAAAGATGTACCAGGATCTTAAGGAAAAGTATTGGTGGTACGGTTTGAAAAGAGATGTTGCTACTCATGTTGCATTATGTGACGTGTGTCAGCGAGTTAAAGCCGAACACCAAAGACCAGCAGGATTGCTACAACCTCTCAAGGTACCTGAATGGAAATGGGAAGAAATCAGTATGGATTTCATAGTTGGGCTACCCCGTACTCGAGATGGCTATGATTCAATATGGGTCATAGTAGACAGGTTAACCAAAGTGGCACATTTTATACCTGTGAAGACAACTTACTCAGGAGCCCAGTTAGCAGAATTGTACATGTCGAGGATTGTTTGTCTGCATGGAGTACCGAAGAAGATCGTATCAGATCGAGGGACTCAGTTTACCTCGCGCTTTTGGAAAAGACTTCATGAGTCCATGGATACCAAGCTAAATTTTAGTTCAGCTTATCATCCGCAGACGGATGGGCAAACAGAAAGGACAAACCAAGTATTAGAAGATATGCTAAGAGCTTGCGCTCTAAAGCATGGTAGAAGCTGGGATAAAACTTTGCCTTATGCAGAATTTTCATATAACAACAGTTATCAAGCAAGTCTCAAAATGGCACCGTTTGAGGCACTATATGGACGAAAGTGTAGAACGCCGCTTTATTGGAATCAGACTGGAGAAAGTCAAGTATTTGGTCCAGAAATTCTCCAAGAGGCAGAAAAGCAAGTGCAGATTATCAGAGAAAATTTGAAGACAGCACAGTCAAGACAGAAGAGCTATGCTGATAATAGAAGAAGAGAATTGATGTTTGAAGTAGGAGACTTTGTCTACCTTAAAGTTTCACCGATGAGAGGAATGAAAAGGTTTAAGGTTAAAGGAAAATTATCACCTCGCTATATCGGCCCATTTAAGATTTTGGAAAGAAAAGGTGAAGTAGCCTACCAGTTAGAGCTACCCGATAGATTATCTGATGTGCATGACGTATTCCACGTATCACAACTCAAGAAGTGCTTAAGAGTACCAGAAGAACAGTTACCCATGGAGGAACTGAATGTTAATGAGGATTTGACTTATTCGGAGTACCCAATCAGAATTCTGGAAACATCTCGCAGAATTACGCGGGGTAAAGTCATTAACATGTGCAAAGTTCAGTGGAGTCATCATTCGGAAGATGAGGCCACTTGGGAAAGAGAAGATGAACTCAGAGCAGAATTTCCCCAGTTATTCTCGGAAGTTTCTTAATCTCGAGGACGAGATTCTTTTTAAGAGGGGTAGGTTTGTAACACCATAAAAGCCATCAATTAAAATGATAAATTTAGACATTATATTAATTAGGGTAATAAATTTTTTCTTAGTGTTTAACTATTTATTCGCATCGTTTTCTTTGCATGCGCGTGATTTCTTATCGGATGTTTAATTATCAATTCATTTTAAAAAGAGATACTAGCAATTAAATAATAATTAAATAATATAATAATAATTAGTCTAAAAACAAGTACTCCATTTATAAATATTTTTGGTAATTTTTTTATGATTTTTAGAGCTCTTTAAAAATGAATCTCGAAATTAGAAAAAAAAACTAAACCTAATCTAATCGGCCCACCAGGGCCCAACTACTAACCCTAGCCTCTACTGCGCAGCGCGCGCTCGCTCTGGGCAAAGCCCCCAGCCGCCGCCGCTCTCACTCCCTCTCTTCTCTATTTTCTCTCTCCCTCTCTCCTTCACTCCCTCACTTCTCTCTCTCCCTCGTCGCTTCTCTCTCCTCGATGCCCACGCGCGACCTCAGCCGGCCGAGCGCCCAGCCGCCGAGCCTGACACGCTCCCGCGCCGCCGCGCGAGCAGCCCGGCCCCACCGCGCGCGCACCCAGGCGCGCTCGCCTGCGCGCGAGCCAAGCCCGCCCAGCCGCGCGAGCGCCCTCTGCAGCCGCCGCGCGCCAACCGAGCCGGCCCCGCGCAGCAGAGCCGCGGCCACCCCACGCCCCAAGCCCGACGCCCGCGCGATGCAAGCCCAAGTCCGCACGTCCGTTGAGTACTCGTCGATTACTCGTCGTTAATGGAGCATGAACTCGTCTGTTACTCCCTCTCCCATTTCTCCCCATTATGAGCAGAAAACCGACGCCATCATTGGCCAGTGAAGGCTGCCGGCGCCCCATGAACTCCCTGGCGTCCTTTCCCCTCTCCCTCCCTCTCTCTATAAATGGGGCAGCAGAGCTCTCTCCCATCCTCCCTACCCGAGCTCTCCCCCATTCCTCGCACTCTCTCGCTCGCCGTTCGTCGCCGGAGTTTGCCGCTCGTCGCCGGAACCCGTGGAGTTCGCCGGAGCTACGCCATCCGCCGTCCGTAGTCAAGCCCCTGCTTTTCTCCACCCGCCCGAACCCCGTCGAACACTCCCTGTCGCACGAACCCAAGGTTGAAGACGACCCGAATTATTTTGTATATTTTATAAATTACTTTTGATTCGATCCATGAGTTGCATATTTTGTTTGTTGTATGAACACATGTGAGTCGCGACATTACGTATATGTGTATGAGCGTTATGAAATTGTTTGGTAGTTTCAAGCGATTATTCGTACACCGTGTTATTTCATGTTAATCGATGCGTTAAATTTTGGTTTAGAGAAATATGACGTAGATTTAATAGTCACACGTTGGTGATAAAATACTAGATAAGAATTTATAGTCAAATTTGGTCATGATAGATTTTAGAAACTACTTGGAGAATTATAAGTGCATTTTAAATGGATTTGGAAAATGGTATAGATGTCATATGAATATTATAGGATTTTTAGATGATTTATCTAATTATTTTATTAGCATTTTCTTTTTAGAAAGAAAAGGGAAAAGATCACCGGTAGTGTGGTAAATAGATTTTTACTAGTTAAATAATCATGTTCGCAAATTGAGCACTTAGATTTTTAGAATAAGCAAAATACTAGTTTATGTCAGATTATCCTCACTTGTTTTATAAAAAGTACGAATACCAATTTATGTAGATTTTTAGAATATTAATATTATTAGATTCATTTTTGGTCATACTAAACAATTTGAGTTAGCAATAATAAAAGGTATTAATTCATTTATTAGTATTAAAAGATGATAATTATCATTTAATACTATTAAGGAGGTTAAAATATATTAATACTAGTTAAAACTGTATTTATTGCTCCCACCCATAAATTCACCATTAGGACTCACAATAATAGCCACAATTGAATTAATAAGTATTTACGCGATTAGTACGTAATTAAGATATGATTAGTGCGATAGGTTAATGTGTGCTTAATGATGTAATGGTGTATGATTATGTAATGGTGCATGTTTACTTATGGGTGTATACTTTATTTTTGTATGTGCGATGTGCGACTATAATAGAAGCGGACTGTGTGGTAGAGAATACGAACTCGTTCGGGGACGACCCGCAAGACGCTGTTGAGCAAGGCAAGTGGATTCCCCCTCTACATACTCTTTTTGTACCCAGTCATTGCATTTAATAATGTTTACTTTTGATATACTGCATAATTTGATGGGTTTCACCTAATTAAGGATTTCCTAGATTTACTACCTGTATTCCTTTTTTAACCTGGGGAAATAATTAAGCTGTGCGAGATTTACGCTACCACTCAACCTAATAATTTCTTAATGTCACTCATTAATTGATTTTAATGTTCCAAAGATTTAATTGGCAATTATGGCATTAACCCGATGGTTAAGATAACTTTATTGCAAATTTAATTGAAACATGGAGTGACCACCCAGGATAACAGTGCAACCACGAGTGCTATCATGGCTCTGGCTTTGGTAAATAGCTCTATATGCTTAGTGCCTAGCAACCTTACCTGAAAGATGGGCAAGAGGGGGAGCGGTAGGTGCTGGCAGCCCATGTTAACATGGGGTCGTATTCTTGGCTAAGGTACTTCACCGAAGGGGCCACCACCATCGTCTTAGAAACCTTAGCGGGTTGCTTCGTATTAAGTGTATTTTGTGAAAACCTCATAATGGATCCCTAGCCATTCACCTCGGCAGTGTCTAAGGGTCCGATCAACCCAGGCTAGATGGGATACATGGCTTGTGGGTAAAGTTGTACCACCTCTGCAGAGTGTAAAACTGATATATCAGCCGTGCTCCCGGTTATGAGCGACCTGGACTCCTCACATGATAATTGAACTTAAAGATGGACATAAATTGAGATCCGATGATCTGTCAATAATTTGCTTAAGTGGTTTCACTTAAGTGTTTTTGTTATATTCATATTCCTTTGTTTAATTGAGATATTTGGGATTCACTCTTATTAGTAAGACAGGTGTTGTTAATAAAATGTTGACCAACTAAAATGCTTACTGCTCAACCTTAGCCTCACCTTGTTATACCTGCATTAATTTTTCCCCCACTTGCTGAGCCCCGACCATAAGTGAGCTCACCCTTGCTAATATTTTGATCAGAGGGTGATGCTGGAGACTTTGATGGAGAATTTATCGACGAAGAATTCTAAGTCTAACGATGCGCCGGTCAACTTCCTGTGGAAGATTGCCCAGTTGTTTATTTCCGCTCTACTTTGATGTGATACTTGTTTAAGACACAATGTCTTAGATGATGTAATAAAGTTTTATACTCTCTTTACGCCTTTATTGCATTGTCCTTTGATATATTACACTTGTGACGTCAACATATGTGTGGAAATGGATCCTGGCACACATATGGTATGCGCTCGGTCCTACCCCCTGGAACCGGGTGTGACACTCTCTTCTCGTGCATGTCACCCGCCCGGTCTTAGCTTTATCATTTCACACCCAAAGTTTGGTACCTGCCAGAGGTACATCTTTTCCGATGTTGAACCCATCACGGCCATGATGGATCCACCATCCAGTGTTATTTTTTTTTTGAAAACATCCCTTCCCACTTGAATCATCATCTTTAGTCAAAACAAAACATTTTGTTTTTCTAGAGCAAGACTAAGCGTAAGAAAAACCTTTTTATAAAACAGGTGATCAAGGAAAGGTAAGCAATCTTCCAAGGAAGGAAATGCAGCAATTGTTTAGCACACAACTCCTATCACTTAATGCATCAAGCAAGTGAGAAAGATTTTAAAATAGCAAGGAGGTGGCAAATGCACCGAGGCTTGCCTTGTGTTATAGGAGAGTCGGGCTCTGCTCCACAAATATCAAAATAAAAGCAGTTCTCGGCAGGTGGGTCTTCAAGTGGTGGTGTAGCTCTTCCTTCTTCAACATCTACTTCTTCTTTGTTTTCTATATAGAACCATATATAACCATGAATGCTCATGTAATGCTTATGAAAGTGCAAAGATAATAAAGGTACATCATATTATGTCTTGAATACAATTTTCCTTCACGGTTCTCTAGAAAACTAGGGTTTGTGGAGTCAGTATTTTAGTTCATAAGGCAGGCAGTGCTTAGAAGTTTAGGGTTTTGGGTTTTAGGTATCAAACAGTGTCCAAATCAAGTCAAACTTTACCTAAGGTTTCTAAATATCATTTTAAGCCTATCCAAAAAGTTTAGTGATTTTTGGAGTTATTAATAAATTTCTAAAATTCCAGGAGTATAGGTTTTAGCTATTTTAATTACTTCATAATTCCTGGTTTGAATTAATAATCCTAAAATTATTTTTATTAAATACTATGAAAATTTAAAAATCCAACAAAATTGGTCCCGTATTTTTAGCATTTTCCTAGAATTTTCTATGGATTTCCTAAGTCCAGTAGAAAAAGAAAAAGGAAAAGGATCAACAGTGCTGGGCTTAATCTGGCCCAGGACGGCCCATGACGGGCGAAAGCGCGCCCGCGCGTGCCCGTAGTGTCGGGTTTACACATAAGACCCTGGCGATATGAAAAACCAGCGAAGAATCCCCCGCACTATTCGCTTGAGTCACTGACAAATGCAGATAGGCCCTCCCCTTTTCATTTCTTCACAAGGTGAAGTCCACGACTGTGGACGACGGAGCAGGAACTCCGACGAGCCTGTACTGGCTAGGATACGTAATGACCGGCGCTCAGAAGTGGTTGCCACCTAATTCGACCCCTAATAATCATTTCCCCTCAGCCAATTTCAAGATTCCAGGCCCCAATCGCTCTGCCCATGGTGACAGTGCGATCAACAGATAACCTGAGGCATGGCACGACCGTGGCGAAGGGCGCACACTTCGGTGATGGCCGCTTGGCCACGTCGCCGGCACAAGTGGGCAAGAGACAGAGCGGCCACAGTGCCTTGTGTTCATCCGCGACGAGATCTTTTCACCATCGAGCGTAATCCACTCGCCTAAGGCACGAATCGCTACAGCCGACACGAATCCGGGTGCAAAGGCCACCGACGGTGAGGGGGGCTGAACAGAAGATCTTTGTTCACTGTACCATTGGATTCTCATTCAGTCAGCCTTATAGAGCAACTTGCAGGGAGATTTGTTCCCAAATTCATGTAGTGACTTTGACCTGTTCTCTGTATCAAAGTTGTAGCCCTATGATCCAGCTACAACCTTTCTATACCAACCATGGTCAAACAATTATTGGATCATAGTCGAATTCCATCTCAAAGCTTGCCCAACTTCACTGTTACCCCTTCTTTAGTTCATTGGCTGACTGTCAGCTTGACTTTAGACCTAATTATCTCCAAATTTTGCCTGGCACCAGAGCTTAATTACTTAAGCAAAGTTGTACTACTACAGTAGCTCTACAAGTTTGATGTGTTGACCCTAGGCAAATTCCTTATATTTTTAGAAATACAGAGCTCCAAAGTCAACCCTATTCAACTGATTTTGGACTTAGTCACATAAGAGGTATAGAGTGACTTTTTGCAAATAAGCCCAAATCTTATGGTTTGATTTGCAAATCCTCAAATGTGTGAACCATATGATTTGAGGTGCCCTAATACCTTGGTTTTTGCACTTGGGTCCAAAAAGTGCACAAATTTTACACTTAGCCCCCTAGGGTTTTAGTTTAGGGTTTTCTAGGGGTCTTTTTAGGGTTTTGACATATCTAGGATTTTGGTGCTATCAAAGTCCATTAAATGTGATATCCTATGACCATTTCTAATGAGTTTTGAAGTTTTCTCATGCTTGGGCTTTATTGTCACTCCTAAGCCTAGTTTAGGGTTAAGTACCCTACCCTAGGGTTTCACACATAACAAGTCACATCAATACAACTTGTTTGAATTTTTTGCCTAGTGAATGCACTCTAAGTGTAACAAACACATGATATGCTAATGCTCATGATGTTATGCTCAAGTTTTAGTGACAGTAACGCCAGGGGTGTTACACAAAACTTGCATATGGGTTCCAAAAACTATTGTGACTAACCTTGTAGGACCCAACAAGAGTTGGGTACCTAAAACCCAAGCTTAATTTCCTTACAGGTTTATGCATCCAGGGGCTCAAGCTGGATTATCGATAGCGGATGCACGAACCACATGACGGGGGAGAAGAAAATGTTCACCTCCTATGTAAAAAACAAGGATTCCCAGGATACGATCATCTTTGGAGATGGGAATCAAGGCAAGGTCAAAGGATTGGGAAAGATAGCCATCACATCAGAGCATTCCATCTCTAATGTGTTCTTAGTCGAATCGCTCGGGTATAATTTGTTGTCTATGAGTCAATTATGTAACATGGGTTATAATTGTTTATTCACAAATATTGATGTATCTGTCTTTAGAAGAAGTGATGGTTCATTAGCCTTTAAGGGTGTACTAGACGGCAAACTCTATTTAGTTGATTTTTTGAAAGAGAATGCCGATCTAGATGCATGCTTAATAGCTAAGACTAATATGGGTTGGCTCTGGCATCGCCGTCTAGCACATGTTGGGATGAAGAACCTTCATAAGCTTCTAAAGGGAAACCATGTGTTAGGACTAACCGACGTCTGTTTTGAGAAAGATAGACCTTGTGCAGTGTGCCAAGCAGGGAAAGAGGTGGGAAGCACTCATCACAGCAAGAATGTGATGACAACATCAAGACCACTGGAGCTTCTTCACATGGATCTCTTTGGACCTGTTGCATACCTCAGCATCGGGGAAAGTAAGTATGGTCTTGTAATTGTCGATGATTTTTTTCGCTTCACTTGGGTGTTCTTTTTGCAGGACAAATCAGAAACCCAAGGGACCCTAAAGCGCTTCTTAAGGAGAGCTCAAAATGAGTTTGAGCTCAAGGTGAAGAAGATAAGAAGCAACAACGGGTCCGAGTTCAAGAATCTACAAGTTGAAGAGTTTCTTGAGGAGGAAGGCATCAAGCACGAGTTCTTCGCTCCCTACACACCACAACAAAATGGTGTGGTAGAGAGGAAGAACAGGACGTTAATCGACATGGCGAGAACGATGCTTGGAGAGTACAAGACACCTGAGCGGTTTTGTTCGGAAGCTGTGAACACAGCTTGACATGCCATAAATCGGCTATACCTGCACCGTCTCCTCAAGAAGACCTCCTACAAACTCCTTACTGGTAACAAACCGAATGTTTCTTATTTTTGTGTATTTGGGAGCAAATGCTACATTCTGGTGAAGAAAGGTAGACATTCGAAATTTGCTCCCAAGGCAGTAGAAGGTTTCTTACTAGGATATGACTCAAATACAAAGGCGTACAGGGTCTCCAACAAATCATCGGGATTGGTTGAAGTCTCTAGCGACGTTGTATTTGATGAGACTAATGGCTCTCCAAGAAAGCAAGTTGATCTTGATGGTATAGATGAAGAAGAAGTTCCAATGGCCACAATACGCACGATGGCGATAGGTGATGTGCGACCACAGGAACTACAGAAACAAGATCAACCATCCTCCTCTGAAAGGGAATTAGGCTTCCACCTCTTTCCTAAATGATTTTGGTGGTTGAATTGCCCAACACAAATAATTGGACTAACTAGTTTGCTCTAGTCTATAAGTTTTACAGGTGCCAAAGGTTGAAAGCTCTCTTGTGAGTTTTGGTGTTTGGATGACAACTCAATTAAAGGACTAACAAGTGTACTAAGTGTTGAACAGGTGCTTAAGGTAAAGTCTACAGGGTTCAACACAAGTGAAAAATTGTGATGGTCCAAGAACTGGATTATGGATACATGATGGACATCACAAGTAAGATGGACATTGCATAAAGTGAGACTCGGGTGCGAAGCTCGGAGACAACTGATCAAGCCAAGGACGGAGGCAAGAGAAGCTTCGAGGTACCAAGTGCACGGGAGAAGGTCAAGGAGGCTGAGGAACCCAAAGCCAAGGGTGAAGAAGAAGGCTTGCAAAGTCAAGGGTGATCGAGTTGAGAAGAGCTATAACACACCAAGGATCACTACATAAGGACGTGACTTACAACCAATGAGGTAACAGCTACAGTTATGTGGTGTAAGTCATAAGGCTCAAGACCAAACTCTAAGAAGGAGATCAAGGTCACTAGAAGGAGAACAAGTGTCAAAACCAGAACTGGAAGCAGCCTAAAAGAGCTAAGTTCACCTTGATCTTTAGTTTGGGTTGTTCCTAGGTTTGGAGATGTTCTATGTGATCTTTGCAGGATGTTGGAGCCAAGAAATGTCAATCTAGATCAAGTCAAGCAGACTTGATGATTTATGAGTCCAACATCGAAACTCATGCATGTGAAATGCTATAGATGTAATAATTAAGAGAAGGTATGTTTCTAGACTTAGTACATTGGTTTTGTGTACTAATATATTTGTCTAAGTGTTAGAAACAGAAAGAAGAAGAAGAAAGAAGAGGAGAAAATGACTTGGCTGTGTGCAGCCAAGACTCAACTCGGTCTGGAGCACCGGACTGTCCGGTGTGCACCGGACAGTGTCCGGTGCGCCAGGCCGACTCGGCGCGAACTGGCCGCTCTCGGGAAATTGGCCGACGGCGTACGGCTAAAATTCACCGGACTGTCCGGTGTACACCGGACTGTCCGGTGAGCCAACGGTCGGCCGGGCCAACGGTCGGCCGTGCAATCTGCGCAGGACACGTGGCGGAGCCAACGGTCGGAAGACGGCACCGGACTGTCCGGTGTGCACCGGACATGTCCGGTGCGCCAACGGCTCCAAGACTGCCAACGGTCGGCTTCGCCATAGAAGGAAAGAAATCGGGCACCGGACAGTGTCCGGTGTGCACCGGACTGTCCGGTGCGCCACCCGACAGAAAGAAAGTATTGCCTTCCAAATGGGATTCCAACGGCTCCTAGGCCCCTTGTGCCTATAAAAGGGTCCCCTAGGCGCCTCAAGCAATACACAAGTGCAGCCAACAAGTGTAGACATCACTCGGATCAATTCTCGCCCTCCCTCTTGTGTGTAACTCTATAGTTTTGTAGAAGGCACAGCTATAAACCTTTAGAGAGAGGAGTAGTGCTGCTAAGAGCTAGAGCAAGGTCTTGAGCGTATCGTTACTCTGCCGGGGTGCTGCCAAGAAGTTTGTAAGCAGCCGCGGTTCTGTTGTAACCCCACTCAATAGTGAAAGGCTCTATCTGTCATACTGACAGATCTGAGCAACCGGAGGAAGGAGTTGAAATAGACTCCAAGCCCAGGTGTGGCTAACTCCAACGAGGACTAGGCAAGCATTTCAGGCTTGGCCGAACCTCGGGATAAATCCTTGCGTCTGTGTGCTCTGTTCTGTATTGTACTCTGACTCTCTGTCTTACTCGCTTATATATCTGCACTTCACTATTTACTTGTGGCACTAGCTTTCCTTGAAGTGCAGGATATTCGTAAGACAGGAACTTAAATTCCACTGCAAGCTACTCGAAGGATTCTTCACTCCACTGCGATCCTGTCTTCGAGTAGAGTAAGATTTAAGTTTTAAAGTGATAATTTTTATTCGCCTATTCACCCCCCCCCCCTCTAGGCGACATCTAGATCCTGTTCCCGGGCCAAAGGGAACTTTCAATTGGTATCAGAGCTAGGCCTCTCCAGTGTGGGCTTAGCCGTCCGGAGATAACGATGTCGTCACAAGAGGTAACTGTAGAACTTCTTTTAGGCGATGGTTCTAACTACAAATCTTGGTCTGTTTCTATTTACAAAGCTTTCATGAATGTTGATTCTGATTTGAGACAGATCTTTAGTAGAAGTATTTTTCCCTCTGATTTTAGTAAAAATCCTTCCAATGAAGAACTAAGATGTTTATCTCTCAATCACCATGCTTGCAACATCTTAGTTGACTCTCTTTCTAGAAGTGCTTATTTTTCCATCATGAGTAGTGATAGTGATTTATTTGTTGATGCTCATGATTTATGGAGTAGAATTAAAGAAAAATATTCTGCGGCGAATTGTGTTGTTCCTACTCCCTATATTACTTGTGTTACTAACCATTCAGAGGGAGAGGAACAAGAACGATGGCACCCAAACGATGAATCCACCTCATCGACAGGTTTGCTCTCCACTAGTGATAAATGTTTTATTGCTAACAATGATGGTGGAGACAAAAGCCATGATGAGGAGGAATATGAGGATGATAGCAAGGATGAATCTTCATCACCTCAAGGTACATTTTCCTATTTGGCTTCCACTGACATTAATGACAGGGAAAATGAGACCGATGATGTGGAAGAAGACGAGATTCGCCGTTTCTACATCCATCTCAACAAAGAGGACAAGGCACTCTTGGCTAAGCTGTTGAAAAGGAACAAGGAACAAGGCGAAACGCTTCTCAGGCTAGAGGAGTCGCTCATCAAAACCAACGACAGCCTAGAGAAGATGACCAAAGAACATGAGGAGCTAAAGTGCTCTCATGATAATTTGGTCCAACGGTATGAATCTATTTTATTTGAGCAAAGAAATAATCATGATGTATTATCTGATGTTGCTCAACTTAAATCTGAGAATTCTATGCTTAAGAGTCAAGTGGAAATGATAAATTTAGAAAAACTTGCTCTAAGTGAAAAATATGACATGCTATCTTATTCTCATAATGAATTAGTTGATAACCATATCATGCTTAATGTTGCTCATGAGGTTATAATTGTAAACTTAAATTCATGTGAACCTCATTCTCGCACGTGTGCGCATTTGAATTGTATATCATCATGTGCTAACCCCTGTTGCTCAAAAGAAAGCCAATCATTGATTGAGCAACAAGTTTTAGGGTCACAAAAGAAATTATGTGGGAATAAGAAGCAACGACAACTGAGGAGAAGACACTTTGCTCAACTCTCTCAAGATATCCACGGGCGCGTGGTGAAGAAGCTTGAGAAAGGAAAAACTGCAGCAAGTGTCAAACTCAATAAGAGAAATGTTCCCAAAGCTATAAATGAAGAAATCAACATGAAAGAGGAAAAAGGTAAGGATTCAATTAATCATGTTGTTTGCACTGACCTTCTCTCCATGTCATTCAAGTATAAAAAGGGAAAAGGAAAAAGGAGGTGTTTCAAGTGCAAGAAGTTAGGCCACCTCATCGCGTCTTGTCCGTACAAAGACAAGAATGAAGGGACAAGGAGTTGTTTTGGATGCAACAAAAAGGACCACACGATCACTTCATGTCCGGTCATGAAGAATCAAGGATGTGCATCCTCCAAGGTGACCCTCACCAAGGAAAATAACACACAGCAAGCGTCGTGTCAAGTTGAGCGACGCTTCTGCTACAAGTGTGGTGAGCAGGGTCATCTATCCAAGGTATGTTATAAAGGTAAGATTCCTAAGCAAGTGAATTTGTGTCAATCTTATTCGGGTAGGAGACCCATATCATACACTTGTGCTAGATCTATAACGAGATCACCTAGAACTAGCACAAAGGCAATTTGGGTACCAAAGGCACATTTAGATGATCATTATGGACCCATCCCAAGATGGGTACCAAACTGTGCTAACTAGACCATGCATGTGCCTTGAGATGGACTGGAGACCATGGGAGAGCTTAAGACGGTTATCTTAAACTCTATGCTTAAGCTGTTAATTGTTTTGGTGCCTTTATTGTGAAACACTAATCCCATGTTCATCTCAAGTGAAATAAGGTGTGTAGGTCCTGAATCATTATTGGTGAATCAAGTAAAGGACCTTGATGAGAATCTAAAACCTGCTCTCCAAAGGACGGTACCTGTGTATTTTAAGTACATCATTGCAATTTAGTATTGCTCTTAAGTTGGCTTGGTGTGCTACCTGTCCTTAGAATAGTTATGCTTTATGATTGCCTGTGTTAAATGAATCATAATGATGTTTGCTTAATCATGACTGGTGCTATATAGGATATATCTTTTGAATCATTCATGGGTAGCTATTTCATTTGTTATATCCACAACGATTAACTCTCTTGGTGTATATGGATAAACCTGTAACTTTTTGTAAGTCATGCTATGTGCAAATATGACATTTTGTTTAGTGCATGTTCACATGATTACCCTAGTTTAGTATTGTGTGAATTTCAAATCCATGTCGTGCCCTTTTGAGCTATGAGGTGTGTGAGCAAAAGGAGTCCTGAATTGGTGATAACAAGTGCTCTCATAAAGGCAAAGGTATGGAAAATGAAGCTATGCAATTTCATTAAATATTCTTGAAATTCCATTCATTGTGATCATAAGCTATGTTCTTGTCTTTCAATTGGTAATATCTTGGTTTAGGTAATTTATGCCTTTAAAATGTTGTTTCTTCTGTGCATCTAAGAAACCTTCTTAATCATGACATGCTTAGATATTTCGCTTTATATACATGATTGTATTGATCTTCAATTGGTATATGCAATGATAGTTAAATATGAAGCATGTACAGGTTGAGTAAATGTTAGACTTCCGTGAGTATTCAATTGGCTTAGGTGTCACTGAGGCGTGCATTGCTGTATTTAGTCAACCCTTCATTTAGCCTTCAATTGGTGTTAAGTGGCTTTTCATTGGATATTCAAATTGGCATCTTTGGGTGATGAAAGTGGTAGAGTATGCCTTGACCAAGGTATGTTGTGATCCCCTCTAGTTCTAAGGAAGCTAGAATGTGCAAAGTGCAAGTCATTCAAATACTTGATGCACAACTTGAGGGGGAGCACACATAACTTGTGTCTTTTGAGACTAACTGTTTCTTGAGCAATCTTGTATAGTCTCAAGGTGGAAAAGAGAAGATAAGCAAGAAATGGAGCAATCAGGACTTGGGTACCTCTGTAAGTCAAGAAATTGGTATCTCAAGTTGTGAGTAAGTGCATATCTTTAGATTGCTCATGCTCTATAATATCTGGTGATAATAGATGCTTAAATATCATGGAGCCATGATAATAAATGAACTTTGCAATTGGTATCTTTAAATTGGTATCTTTCAATTGGTAGCCGTAATAGTTCGCTTCAATTGACATCTTTTGATAATCATGAGAATAGAAGTTTCTTCTTGTGCCCAATACTATAACTTGTTCTAAGTTTGGTGTCTTAGCAACAAGAAAAAGTTAGGAGAAAGAATCAGGCACAAGTGTGGAGAAGCTCTTGAGAGATTAGATACTTTCAAGATGGGAAGTACACTACAACATGGTAAAGGTAAAAAGGGAGTATTAATCTTTTGCATATATGGTATCTTACCTAAATGTTGACAGTGCATATGTTCAATAGGTAAGGGGGAGTTTTTGACAGTTGTTTTTTCCTCCTTGTCACCCTGCTGTCCCTTGACATCATCCTATGTTCTTGCTCGAGTATGGTTTTTGGTGTTTGATGTCAAAGGGGGAGAATTTGTGCATTAAAGCTTATCTCAACCTGAGAGGAAAGCTTATCCTAAGGGGTGATGTATCCTAAGGGGTGATGTGTTAATATGCTTCCTGCAGTATTATATGTGGAGAATTTATGCATTAAAGCTTATCTCAACCTGAGAGGAAAGCTTATCCTAAGGGGTGATGTATCCTAAGGGGTGATGTGTTAATTTAAGCTTTGCTAGTGTGTTATTCATATGCTTCCTGCAGTATTATATGTGTTGCATCATATGGACTAATGCTTCCGTTGCTATGAATTAATTGGCATCTATTGTGTTCATTCTGAAATAGACAGTCATGTGGATAATGATGCATGTGGTTAATGGTGCTTTAAGATTGCTTTAAATTGGTATCTTAGTTTAAATTAGTATCTTAATGGTGAATAGTGGTAGGTTGATATTCCTGTGATATATCCACTAATTTGAATGGTGTTTAACTCTGATTATGTGCATTTGTGTGTTTGATTATGTGCATTTGTGTGTTATAGTATCATGGCTTGATTCTTGACACAATGCATCCTAAAAAGTGCTAAGGTGTAGAAATGTTTCGAATTGCCTAAGTATGTGCAAATTGGCGTCTGAGGTCAAAACTATGTTTTTGAAGTAAGCACATATTTAGGGGGAGCATTCTATAAACTTAGAATTCAAAATTTGTGCTTCAAATCTTATTCTTATGTAAGCTTTAATTGTGTTGCCATCAATCACCAAAAAGGGGGAGATTGAAAGCTCTCTTGTGAGTTTTGGTGTTTGGATGACAACTCAATTAAAGGACTAACAAGTGTACTAAGTGTTGAACAGGTGCTTAAGGTAAAGTCTACAGGGTTCAACACAAGTGAAAAATTGTGATGGTCCAAGAACTGGATTATGGATACATGATGGACATCACAAGTAAGATGGACATTGCATAAAGTGAGACTCGGGTGCGAAGCTCGGAGACAACTGATCAAGCCAAGGACGGAGGCAAGAGAAGCTTCGAGGTACCAAGTGCACGGGAGAAGGTCAAGGAGGCTGAGGAACCCAAAGCCAAGGGTGAAGAAGAAGGCTTGCAAAGTCAAGGGTGATCGAGTTGAGAAGAGCTATAACACACCAAGGATCACTACATAAGGACGTGACTTACAACCAATGAGGTAACAGCTACAGTTATGTGGTGTAAGTCATAAGGCTCAAGACCAAACTCTAAGAAGGAGATCAAGGTCACTAGAAGGAGAACAAGTGTCAAAACCAGAACTGGAAGCAGCCTAAAAGAGCTAAGTTCACCTTGATCTTTAGTTTGGGTTGTTCCTAGGTTTGGAGATGTTCTATGTGATCTTTGCAGGATGTTGGAGCCAAGAAATGTCAATCTAGATCAAGTCAAGCAGACTTGATGATTTATGAGTCCAACATCGAAACTCATGCATGTGAAATGCTATAGATGTAATAATTAAGAGAAGGTATGTTTCTAGACTTAGTACATTGGTTTTGTGTACTAATATATTTGTCTAAGTGTTAGAAACAGAAAGAAGAAGAAGAAAGAAGAGGAGAAAATGACTTGGCTGTGTGCAGCCAAGACTCAGCTCGGTCTGGAGCACCGGACTGTCCGGTGTGCACCGGACAGTGTCCGGTGCGCCAGGCCGACTCGGCGCGAACTGGCCGCTCTCGGGAAATTGGCCGACGGCGTACGGCTAAAATTCACCGGACTGTCCGGTGTACACCGGACTGTCCGGTGAGCCAACGGTCGGCCGGGCCAACGGTCGGCCGCGCAATCTGCGCAGGACACGTGGCGGAGCCAACGGTCGGAAGACGGCACCGGACTGTCCGGTGTGCACCGGACATGTCCGGTGCGCCAACGGCTCCAAGACTGCCAACGGTCGGCTTCGCCATAGAAGGAAAGAAATCGGGCACCGGACAGTGTCCGGTGTGCACCGGACTGTCCGGTGCGCCACCCGACAGAAAGAAAGTATTGCCTTCCAAATGGGATTCCAACGGCTCCTAGGCCCCTTGTGCCTATAAAAGGGTCCCCTAGGCGCCTCAAGCAATACACAAGTGCAGCCAACAAGTGTAGACATCACTCGGATCAATTCTCGCTCTCCCTCTTGTGTGTAACTCTATAGTTTGTGTAGAAGGCACAGCTATAAACCTTTAGAGAGAGGAGTAGTGCTGCTAAGAGCTAGAGCAAGGTCTTGAGCGTATCGTTACTCTGCCGGGGTGCTGCCAAGAAGTTTGTAAGCAGCCGCGGTTCTGTTGTAACCCCACTCAATAGTGAAAGGCTTTATCTGTCATACTGACAGATCTGAGCAACCGGAGGAAGGAGTTGAAATAGACTCCAAGCCTAGGTGTGGCTAACTCCAACGAGGACTAGGCAAGCATTTCAGGCTTGGCCGAACCTCGGGATAAATCCTTGCGTCTGTGTGCTCTGTTCTGTATTGTACTCTGACTCTCTGTCTTACTCGCTTATATATCTGCACTTCACTATTTACTTGTGGCACTAGCTTTCCTTGAAGTGCAGGATATTCGTAAGACAGGAACTTAAATTCCACTGCAAGCTACTCGAAGGATTCTTCACTCCACTGCGATCCTGTCTTCGAGTAGAGTAAGATTTAAGTTTTAAAGTGATAATTTTTATTCGCCTATTCACCCCCCCCCTCTAGGCGACATCTAGATCCTGTTCCCGGGCCAAAGGGAACTTTCAAAGGTTCACAAAAGTAAATAAAAAGACCAAGAGTGAGTTCAATCAAGAGAGCAAAGGATTTCCCGGAAGGCACCCTGGTCTGGCGCACCGGACTATCCGGTGTGCCACCGGACAGTGTCCGGTGCACCAGGGAACTCTACGTCCAACTCTTCACCTTCGGGAATTTTTAGAGGAGCTTCACTATAATTCACCGGACTGTCCGGTGTACCACCGGACAGTGTCCGGTGCTCCAGGGGAGAGCAACTCTAAACTCGCCAGCTTCGGGAATCCGCTCCGCTAAAATTCATCGGACTGTCCGGTGAGTCACCGGACAGTGTCGGGTGCACACCGGACTGTCTGGTGTGACAGCGGAGCAACAGCTACTTCACGCACAACGGTCGACTGCAACACATTAAATGCGCGCTAGCGCGCGCAGAGCAGAGCACGCGCGGGTGGCACACCGGACAGCCTACAGGATCTGTCCGGTGCGCCACCGGACAGCCAGGCGGGCCCACAAGACAGAGCTCCAACGGTCGGAACCCTTCGGCCAGGTGACGTGGCTGCGCACCGGACAGTGTCCGGTGGCGCACCGGACTGTCCGGTGCGCCATGCGACAGAAGCCTCCACCAACGGTCAAGTTTGGTGGTTGGGGCTATAAATACCCCAACCACCCCCACATTCAAGTCATCCAAGTTTTCCATCTTCCAACTACTTACAAGAGCTCTAGCATTCAATTCTAGACACAGAAAAGTGATCAAATCCTCTCCCAATTCCACTCAAAGCTTTAGTGATTAGAGAGAGTGATTGTTGTGTTCATTTGAGCTCTTGCGCTTGGATTGCTTCTTTTTCTCATTCTTTCTTGCGATCATCTCAATTGTAATCGAGGCAAGAGACACCAATTGTGTGGTGATCCTTGCGGGGAAGTTTGGTTCCCGGTTGATTGAGAAGAGAAGCTCACTCGGTCCGAGGGACCGTTTGAGAGAGGGAAAGGGTTGAAAGAGACCCGGTCTTTGTGACCACCTCAACGGGGAGTAGGTTTGAGAGAACCGAACCTCGGTAAAACAAATCCTTGAGTCTCACTTCTTTATTCGCTTGCGATTTGTTTTTACGCCCTCTCTCGAACTCGCATTATATTTCTAACGCTAACCCGGCTTGTAGTTGTGATTAACTTTGTAAATTTCAGTTTCGCCCTATTCACCCCCTCTAGGTGACTTTCAATTGGTATCAGAGCCCGGTGCTTCATTAGAGCCTAATCGCTCGAAGTGATGTCGGGAGATCACGCCAAGAGGGAAATGGAGACCGGCGACAAGCCCACTACAAGCCACGGGAAGGCTTCATCAGAAGAGTCCCGCAACAAAGGGAAGGGGAAGGAGAAGAAACCCTCTTCCCACAAGTCGCATCGGAGTGGTGACAAAAAGAAGAAGATGAGGAAGGTGGTCTACTACGAGACCGACACTTCATCACCATCGACCTCCGGCTCCGACGCGCCGTCCGTTACTTCTAAGCGCCATGAGCGCAAGAAATATAGTAAGATTCCCCTACGCTATCCCCGTATTTCAAAGTGTACTCCTTTACTCTCCGTTCCATTAGGCAAACCACCGGTTTTTGACGGTGAAGATTATAGCATGTGGAGTGATAAAATGAGGCATCATCTAACCTCACTCCACATAAGCATTTGGAATGTTGTTGAGTTTGGTGTACAGGTACCATCCATAGGGGATGAAGACTATGACTCGGACGAAGTGGCCCAAATCCACCACTTTAATTCCCAAGCCACCACTATACTCCTCGCCTCTCTAAGTCGAGAGGAGTATAATAAGGTGCAAGGGTTAAAGAGTGCGAAGGAAATTTGGGACGTACTCAAGACCGCGCACGAAGGAGACGAGGTGACAAAGATCACCAAGCGGGAGACGATCGAGGGGGAGCTCGGTCGCTTCATGCTTCACCAAGGGGAGGATCCACAAGCTATGTACAACCGCTTGAAGGCCTTGGTGAACCAAGTGCGCAACCTCAGGAGCGAAAAATGGGATGACCATGAGATGGTCAAGGTTATTCTTAGATCCCTCGTTTTTCTTAACCCTACGCAAGTTCAATTAATTCGAGGTGATCCTAGATACAAGCTAATGTCTCCCGAGGAGGTTATAGGAAAATTTGTGAGCTTTGAGCTAATGATTAAAGGCTCAAAGAAAATCATCGAGCAAGGCACCTCCTCAACGCTCGAAGCACAACCGGTGGCATTCAAGGCGACGGGGGAAAAGAAGGAGGAGTCTACATCAAGTAGACAACCCATCGACGCCTCCAAGCTCGACAACGAGGAAATGATGCTCATCATCAAGAGTTTCCGCCAAATCCTCAAGCAAAGGAGGGGGAAGGATTACAAGCCCCGCTCCAAGAAGGTTTGCTACAAGTGTGGTAAGCCCGGTCACTTTATTGCTAAATGTCCTATTTCTAGTGACAGGGGCGACGACAAGAAGGGGAGAAGAAAAGAAAAGAAGAGGTACCACAAGAAGAAGGGCGGCGATGCCCATGTGTGCCGCGAGTGGGACTCCGACGAGAGCTCCACCGACTCCTCCTCCGACGAGGACGCCACCAACATCGCCGTCACCAAGGGACTTCTCTTCCCCAACGTCGGCCACAAGTGCCTCATGGCAAAGGACGGCAAACAGAAGAAGGTTAAATCCAAATCCTCCACTAAATATGAGTCCTCTAGTGATGATAATGCTAGAGATGAGGAGGATAATTTGCGTACTCTTTTTGCTAACCTCAACATGCAACAAAAGGAAAAACTAAATGAACTAATTAGTGCCATCCATGAGAAGGATGAACTCTTGGACTCCCAAGAGGACTTCCTAATCAAGGAAAACAAGAAGCATGTTAAGGTTAAAAATGCTTATGCTCTGGAAGTTGAAAAATGTGAAAAATTAACTAGTGAGCTAAGCACATGCCATGATTTGATTGCCAACCTTAGAAATGAAAATGCTAGATTAATTGCTAAGGTTGATTCTAATGTTTGTGATGATTCAATTTCCAATCTTAGAGATGATAATGCTAATTTGCTTGCTAAGTTTGAAAAATTGAATGATTCTCTTGCTAGCCTTAGAAATGAAAATGAAAAAATAATTGCTAAGGCTAAAGATTTTGATGTTTGCAATGTTACTATTTCCAATCTTAGAAGTGAAAATGACATATTACATGCTAAGATTATAGAATTAAAATCTTGCAAACCCTCTACATCTGTCGTTGAGCATGTTTCCATTTGCACTAGATGTAGAGATGTTGATATTGATGCTATTCATGATCATGTGGCTTTAATTAAACAACAAAATGATCATATAGCAAAATTAGATGCTAAAATTGCCGAGCATGAACTTGAAAATGAAAAATTTAAATTTGCTTGTAGTATGCTTTATAGTGGGAGACGCCCTGGCATCAAGGATGGCATTGGCTTCCAAAAGGGAGACAATGTCAAAATTAATGCCCCTCCTAAGAAATTGTCTAACTTTGTTAAGGGCAAGGCTCCCATGCCTCAGGATAACGAGGGTTACATTTTGTACCCTGCCGGTTATCCCGAGGCAAGATTAGGAGAATTCACTCTAGGAAGTCTCACTCTGGCCCTAATCATGCTTTTATGTATAAGGGTGAGACATCTAGCTCTAGGCAACCAACCCGTGCTAAGTTGCCTAAGAAGAAAACTCCTAATGCATCAAATGGTCATGACATTTCATTTAAAACTTTTGATGCATCTTATGTTTTGACTAACAAATCTGGCAAGGTAGTTGCCAAGTTTGTTGGGGGCAAACACAAGGGCTCCAAGACTTATGTTTGGGTACCCAAAGTTCTTGTTTCTAATGCTAAAGGACCCAAAACTGTTTGGGTACCTAAAGTCAAGAACTAAATTTGTTTTGTAGGTTTATGCATCCGGGGGCTCAAGTTGGATCATCGATAGCGGGTGCACAAACCACATGACACGGGAGAAGAAGATGTTCTCCTCCTACGAGAAAAACCAAGATCCCCAACGAGCTATCACATTCGGGGATGGAAACCAAGGTTTGGTCAAAGGTTTGGGTAAAATAGCTATATCTCCTGACCATTCCATTTCCAATGTTTTTCTTGTTGATTCATTAGATTACAATTTGCTTTCCGTATCTCAATTATGTCAAATGGGCTACAACTGTCTTTTTACTGATGTAGGTGTCACTGTCTTTAGAAGAAGTGATGATTCAATAGCATTTAAGGGAGTGTTAGAGGGTCAGCTATACTTGGTAGACTTTGATAGAGCTGAACTCGACACCTGCTTAATAGCTAAGACTAACATGGGTTGGCTCTGGCACCGCCGACTAGCCCATGTTGGGATGAAGAATCTTCATAAACTTCTAAAGGGAGAGCACATTTTAGGATTAACAAATGTTCATTTTGAGAAAGACAGGATCTGTAGCGCATGCCAAGCAGGGAAGCAAGTTGGCACTCTTCATCCACACAAGAATATCATGACGACTGACAGGCCACTGGAGCTTCTACACATGGACCTATTCGGCCCAATAGCTTACATGAGCATCGGCGGGAGTAAGTACTGTCTAGTTATTGTGGATGATTATTCTCGCTTCACTTGGGTATTCTTTTTGCAGGAAAAATCTCAAACCCAAGAGACCTTAAAGGGATTCTTGAGACGGGCTCAAAATGAGTTTGGCTTAAGGATCAAGAAAATTAGAAGCGACAACGGAACAGAGTTCAAGAACTCTCAAATTGAAGGCTTCCTTGAGGAGGAGGGCATCAAGCATGAGTTCTCCTATCCCTACACACCACAACAAAATGGTGTAGTGGAGAGAAAGAATAGAACTCTATTGGACATGGCAAGAACCATGCTTGATGAGTACAAAACACCGGATCGGTTTTGGGCCGAGGCAGTCAACACCGCCTGCTACGCCATCAACCGGTTGTATCTACACCGAATCCTCAAGAAGACATCATACGAACTCCTAACCGGTAAAAAGCCCAACATTTCATATTTTAGAGTCTTTGGTAGCAAATGCTTTATTCTTGTTAAAAGAGGTAGAAAATCTAAATTTGCTCCTAAGACAGTAGAAGGCTTTTTACTAGGATATGATTCAAACACAAGGGCATATAGAGTCTTTAACAAGTCCTCGGGACTAGTTGAAGTTTCTTGTGACGTTGTGTTTGATGAAACTAACGGCTCTCAAGTACAGCAAGTTGATCTTGATGAGATAGGTGATGAAGAGGCTCCGCGCATCGCGCTAAGGAACATGTCCATTGGGGATGTGTGTCCTAAGGAATCCGAAGAGCCACCACATGCACAAGATCAACCATCCTCCTCCACGCAAGCATCTCCACCAACTCAAAATGAGGATGAGGCCCAAGTTGATGAAGGAGAAAATCAAAATGATGAGCCACCTCAAAATGACGACAATGATCAAGGGGGAGATGCAAATGATCAAGACAAGGAGGATGAAGAACCAAGGCCGCCACACCCAAGAGTCCACCAAGCAATCCAACGAGATCACCCCCGTCGACACCATCCTCGGCGACATTCATAAGGGGGTAACCACTAGATCTCGTGTTGCACATTTTTGTGAGCATTACTCTTTTGTTTCCTCTATTGAGCCACACAGGGTAGAGGAAGCACTCCAAGATTCGGATTGGGTGATGCCGATGCAAGAGGGGCTCAACAATTTCACTAGAAACGAGGTATGGCATTTAGTTCCACGTCCTAATCAAAATGTTGTAGGAACCAAATGGGTCTTCCGCAACAAGCAAGATGAGCATGGTGTGGTGACAAGGAACAAAGCTCGACTTGTGGCCAAGGGATACTCCCAAGTCGAAGGTTTGGATTTTGGTGAAACCTATGCACCCGTAGCTAGGCTTGAGTCAATTCGCATATTATTAGCCTATGCTACTTACCATGGCTTCAAGCTTTATCAAATGGACGTGAAGAGTGCCTTCCTCAATGGACCAATCAAGGAAGAGGTCTATGTTGAGCAACCTCCCGGCTTTGAAGACAGTGAGTACCCTAATCATGTCTATAGGCTCTCTAAGGCGCTTTATGGGCTCAAGCAAGCCCCAAGAGCATGGTATGAATGCCTAAGAGATTTCCTTATTGCTAATGGCTTCAAAGTCGGCAAGGCCGATCCTACTTTATTTACTAAAACTCTTGACAACGATTTGTTTGTATGCCAAATTTATGTTGATGATATTATATTTGGGTCTACTAACGAATCTACATGTGAGGAATTTAGTAGGATCATGACACAGAAATTCGAGATGTCAATGATGGGGGAGTTGAAGTATTTCATAGGATTTCAAGTGAAGCAACTCCAAGAGGGAACCTTCATTTGCCAAACGAAGTATACTCAAGACATTCTAAACAAGTTTGGAATGAAGGATGCCAAGCCCATCAAGACTCCCATGGGAACCAATGGGCATCTCGACCTCGACACGGAAGGTAAATCCGTCGATCAAAAGGTATACCGGTCGATGATAGGTTCATTACTCTATTTATGTGCATCTCGACCGGACATTATGCTTTCCGTATGCATGTGTGCAAGATTCCAAGCCGACCCTAAGGAATCTCACCTTACGGCCGTAAAACGAATCTTGAGATATTTGGCTTATACTCCTAAGTTTGGGCTTTGGTACCCTCGGGGATCCACATTTGATTTAATTGGTTATTCCGATGCCGATTGGGCAGGGTGCAAAATCAATAGAAAGAGCACATCGGGGACTTGCCAGTTCTTGGGAAGGTCCTTGGTGTCGTGGGCTTCAAAGAAGCAAAATTCTGTGGCTCTTTCAACCGCCGAAGCCGAGTATATTGCCGCAGGCCATTGTTGCGCGCAATTGCTTTGGATGAGGCAAACCCTTAGCGACTATGGTTACAAATTAACCAAAGTTCCTCTTCTATGTGATAATGAGAGTGCAATCTGCAAGGCGGATAATCCCGTTGAGCATAGCCGCACTAAACACATAGCCATTTGGTATCATTTCTTAGGGATCACCAACAAAAGGGGGATATTGAGATTGCATATATTAACACTAAAGATCAATTAGCCGATATCTTTACCAAGCCACTAGATGAACAAACTTTTACCAAACTTAGGCATGAGCTAAATATTCTTGATTCTAGAAATTTCTTTTGATGTCTTGCACACATAGCTCATAAATATACCTTTGATCATGTCTCTTTTATATATGCTATGACTAATGCGTTTTCAAGTGAATTTCAAACCAAGTCATAGGTGTATTGAAAGGGAATTGGAGTCTTTGGCGAAGACAAGGCTTCCACTCCGCTCCATCAAATCACTCATCCTTCGCCGTCACTCCAAGCATCTCTCTGTCTTTGGTATAATCTTCACTCATATGTTTTATTTGCCAAAGGGGAGAAAGTAGTTAGTATAAGGGCTTATATTTCACTCAAACATCCGTTTTTGGCGATTCATGCCAAAGGGGGAGAGTATTAAGCCCAAAGCAAAAGGACCGCACCGCCACCAACTTTTAAAACTTATAATTTTCAAAATTGGTATCTCATTGTGTTATAAAGGGGGAGAAAGTAGCACCTTCAAAAATTGGTATCTTAAAACCCTCTTGAACACTAAGAGAAGAATTTTATTGAAGGGAAGTTTTGTTTAGTCAAAGGAAAAAGCATTTGAAACAAGGGGAGAAAAATTCAAATCTCGAAAATGCTTCTCAAAATCTTACTCATTTACCTTTGACTATTTGCAAAAGAACTTTGAAATGAATTTACAAAAGTATTTGCAAAAACAAAATATGTGGTGCAAGCGTGGTCCAAAATGTTAAAATTATAAAGAAACAATCCATGCATATCTTATGAGAATTTATATTGGCTCAATTCTAATTAACCTTTGCACTTACATTTTGCAAACTAGTTCAATTATGCACTTCTATACTTGCTTTGGTTTGTGTTGGCATCAATCACCAAAAAGGGGGAGATTGAAAGGGAATTAGGCTTCCACCTCTTTCCTAAATGATTTTGGTGGTTGAATTGCCCAACACAAATAATTGGACTAACTAGTTTGCTCTAGTCTATAAGTTCTACAGGCGCCAAAGGTTCACAAAAGTCAATAAAAAGACCAAGAGTGGGTTCAATCAAGAGAGCAAAGGATTTCCCGGAAGGCACCCTGGTCTGGCGCACCGGACTGTCCGGTGCACCAGGGAACTCTACGTCCAACTCTTCACCTTCGGGAATTTTCAGAGGAGCTTCACTATAATTCACCGAACTGTCCGGTGTACCACCGGACAGTGTCCGGTGCTCCAGGGGAGAGCAACTCTGAACTCGCCAGCTTCGGGAATCCGCTCCGCTAAAATTCATCGGACTGTCCGGTGAGTCACTGGACAGTGTCCGGTGCACACCGGACTGTCCGGTGTGACAGCGGAGCAACGGCTACTTCGCGCACAACGGTCGACTGCAACGCATTAAATGCGCGCCAGCACGCGCAGAGGAGCAGAGCACGCGCGGATGGCACACCGGACAGCCTACAGGGCCTGTCCGGTGCGCCACCGGACAGCCAGGCGGGCCCACAAGACAGAGCTCCAACGGTCGGAACCCTTCGGCCAGGTGACGTGGCTGCGCACCGGATAGTGTCCGGTGGCGCACCGGACTGTCCGGTGCGCCATGCGACAGAAGCCTCCACCAACGGTCAAGTTTGGTGGTTGGGGCTATAAATACCCCAACCACCCCCACATTCAAGTCATCCACGTTTTCCACCTTCCAACTACTTACAAGAGCTCTAGCATTCAATTCTAGACACACAAAAGAGATCAAATCCTCTCCCAATTCCACTCAAAGCTTTAGTGATTAGAGAGAGTGATTGTTGTGTTCATTTGAGCTCTTGCGCTTGGATTGCTTCTTTTTCTCATTCTTTCTTGCGATCATCTCAATTGTAATCGAGGCAAGAGACACCAATTGTGTGGTGATCCTTGCGGGGAAGTTTGGTTCCCAGTTGATTGAGAAGAGAAGCTCACTCGATCCGAGGGACCGTTTGAGAGAGGGAAAGGGTTGAAAGAGACCCGGTCTTTGTGACCACCTCAACGGGGAGTAGTTTTGAGAGAACCGAACCTCGGTAAAACAAATCCTTGTGTCTCACTTCTTTATTCGCTTGCGATTTGTTTTTACGGCCTCTCTCGAACTCGCATTATATTTCTAACGCTAACCCGGCTTGTAGTTGTGATTAACTTTGTAAATTTTAGTTTCGCCCTATTCACCCCCCTCTAGGCGACTTTCATCCTCAATAATGGTGCATCCCCCCAACTCAATACGATGTACAGGTACCTCAAGAAGAGGGGCAGGATCAAGGGGGAGCACAGGAAGAACAAGTTATGGAGGAAGAAGCACCACGGGCCCCTCCAACTCAAGTCCAAGCAATGATCCAAAGACATCACCCCGTCGATCAGATTCTGGGTGACATCAGCAAGGGAGTAACTACTCGCTCACGATTAGCTAATTTTTGTGAGCATTACTCGTTTGTCTCTTTATTGAGCCTTTCAGGGTAGAAGAGGTCTTGCAGGATCCGGACTGGGTGTTGGCCATGCAAGAAGAGCTCAACAACTTCAAACGGAATGAAGTCTGGAGCCTGGTGCCATGTCCAAAGCAAAACATTGTGGGAACCAAGTGGGTGTTCCGCAACAAGCAAGACGAGCAAGGAGTGGTAACAAGAAACAAGGCTCGACTTGTGGCAAAAGGTTATGCCCAAGTCGCAGGTTTGGATTTTGAGGAGACTTTTGCTCCTGTGGCTAGGCTAGAGTCAATTCGGATATTATTAGCCTATGCTGCTTACCATTCCTTTAGGCTGTTCCAAATGGACGAGAAGAGCGCTTTCCTCAATAGGCCAATCAAGGAGGATGTATACGTGGAACAACCCTCTGGCTTTGAGGATGACAGGTATCCCGACCATGTATATAAGCTCTCTAAGGTGCTCTATGGACTTAAGCAAGCCCCAAGAGCATGGTATGAATGCCTTAGAGATTTCCTTATTTCTAATGCTTTCAAGGTTGGGAAAGCCGATCCCACTCTTTTCACAAAGACATGCAATGGTGATATTTTTGTTTGCCAAATTTATGTCGATGACATAATATTTGGTTCTACTAACCAAAAGTCTTATGAGGAGTTTAGCAGGGTGATGATGCAAAAGTTCGAGATGTCAATGATGGGTGAGTTGACCTACTTCCTTGGATTCCAAGTGAAGCAACTCAAGGACAGCACCTTCATCTCCCAAACAAAGTACACTCAAGATCTTCTCAAAAGGTTTGGAATGAAGGACGTTAAGCCCGCGAAGACACCGATGGGAACTGACGGACATCTCGACCTTAACAAAGGAGGTAAGTCCGTTGATCAAAAGGCATACCGGTCAATGATAGGTTCATTACTTTATCTTTGTGCTATTAGACCAGACATTATGCTTAGTGTACGCATGTGTGCTAGATTTCAATCTGACCCCAAGGAGTGTCACCTTGTGGCCGTTAAGCGAATTCTTAGGTATTTAGTTTCTACGCCTTGCTTCGGAATCTGGTATCGAAAGGGGTCTACCTTTGACTTGATTGTATACTCAGACTCCAACTATGCCGGGTGCAAGGTTGATAGGAAGAGCACATCAGGGACGTGCTAATTTCTAGGAAGGTCCTTGATGTCCTGGAGTTCCAAGAAACAAACATCTGTTGCCCTATCCACCGCTGAGGTCGAGTATGTTGCCGCAGGACAGTGTTGCGCGCAACTGCTCTAGATGAGGCAAACCCTCCGAGACTTTGGCTACAATCTGAGCAAAGTCCCACTCCTATGTGATAATGAGAGTGCAATCCGTTTGGCGGATAATCCTGTTGAACACAGCCACACTAAGCACATATCCGGCATCACTTCCTGAGAGACCACTAGCAAAAGGGAGATATCGATGTGTACCACATTAGCACCGAGAACCAGCTAGCCGATATCTTCACCAAGCCTTTAGATGAGAAAAGGTTTTGCAGGTTGCGTAGTCAGCTAAATGTCTTAGATTCGCGTAACTTGGATTGATCTAGATCATACATGTAGTTCATGCCTTTGATCATGTTACTTTAAGAATTTACACCATTTATTGTTTATTTGTGGTGTTCAAGTTGTACAAGTCATCCCCGGACCTCACAAGTCCATATACAAATGATGCACATGTTTAGGGGGAGATGTGCTACAACTTGACTCCTTTGAGACTAACTGGTTTGTTTGAGTATAATTGAAGTAGTCTCGAAGGACCATTGAAAGGGAAAATGAACTTGGATGACGAAAAGACTTCCACTGCACTCCGGTATTAGTGTATTTAATTCCAAGTTCATACTTATGCTCTCATTGCCTTTTTGCTCTTTTTTGACATTTTGGTGAGGCAATGGGGTTAAAGAGCCAAAAATGATCCTGGTTTGGTGCTTAACGCCAAAGGGGGAGAAATTAAGGCTAAAGCAACTGGATCAGCCAACCAGTTGAGAATTTCAAAAATAGTAGAGTTAGAATTTGTATTTTGCCCATTACAAAATTTGATCTCTTATGGGGAAGAATATTGATTATGGGAAAAAGGGGGAGTTTTTGGCACTTGATCTTTTTCACTCTTGGAATATCTTTCTATTTGCCCAAACAAGTGTGTTTAACTTAGAAATAGGGAAAAGAATTTGATTTGCAAAAACAAACCAAGTGGTGGCAAAGAGTGATCCAAATATGCCAAATACTAAGTGAAGAACAATTTGGTCTTAAATCTGCACTTCTTAGTTGGTTTTTAATGTGTTGGTATAAATCACCAAAAAGGGGGAGATTGAAAGGGAAGTGTGCCCTTGGGCCATTTCTATTAGTGTTTTGGTGATTAGATGCTCAACACATACTGATTGAGTTCTTATGTGCTAAATGAGTGAGAAGTACAAATCAAAGAACAAGATATGTTTCTAGACTTAGTAAATTGTTTTTGAATACTAACATGTTTATCTAAGTGCTAGCAACAGTGCCAAGAAAAGAAGATTTGAATTAGAGAAGAATTGGCTAAGTATAGCCAAAACCAGCACCAGCCTGGCACACCGGACAGTGTCCGGTGGTGCACCGGACACTGTCTGGTGCCCCAGGCTAGCTCGGCGGTGAACTGGCCGTTCTCGGGAATCGGACGGCGACTTGGCTAAAAATCACCGGACTGTCCGGTGAGTCTCCAACGCCTGCGCCCAAGTCCTTCAGCGACGAACTCGTCGCTCTCGGGAAAACCAAAAAGTGTCGCAGCTAAAAATCACCGGACTGTCCGGTGGTGCACCGGACTGTCCAGTGAGTCAGAGCCGCCCGAGCCAACGGTCAGCAGCGGAATTAGCGGGCGACACGTGGCCCGCACCAACGGTCGGTTGGGCACACCGGACTGTCCGGTGCGCCAACGGGACCGCTGGCCCAACGATCGGATGCAGCAGATAAGGAAGGGAATCAAGCACCGGACAGCTACAGGACATGTCCGGTGGCGCACCGGACTGTCCGGTGTGCCACTCGACAGAAGGCAGGATTTGTCTTCCAAGTTGGTCTCCAACAGCTCCTAGCTGCCTTGGGGCTATAAAAGGGACCCCTAGGCGCATGGAGCAGTACACCAAGCATTCACCAAGCATCCTAAGACTCCCAGACTCCGCCTCCGCGTATTTGATCGATTGTGTTAGTGATTTGAGCTCCGTTCGAGTTGTGAACTCTCTGTGCTATGTTTCGAGCTCAAGTCTTGGCTTGTGTGCGTGTGTGTGCTGCGGATTTGAGTCTTGCATGTGTTACTCTCTCTCTCTCTCTCTCTTACTACTGTGCTTCTATTGTGTTAAACTTGTAAGTGCGAGAGGCTCCAATCTGTGGAGATTCCTTGTAAACGGGAGAAAGACTCTAAGGAAGATAGTCGTGGTACTCAAAGTTGATCATTGGATCACTTGAGAGGGATTGAGTGCAATCCTTGACCGAAGGAGGTCACCACAACGTGAAAGTAGGCACTGGCCGAACCACGGGATAAATCACTGTGTCTCGTGTCCATCTCTTTTTGCGATTGGCTTTTCTTCTAAAATTCACACTCTAGCATCTTGGTTTTAATCGCACTAACATTTCATAACCAAGTATTGGCTATTTAGTGTTGAATTTTGCAGGATCACATATTCACCCCCTCTAGGTGCTCTCAGGTGGGTAGTACTGATATATTATACTATACTAGTCCGTTGCCCGTGCTTTGCAATGGCTCACAACAATACCCACGTAAACTATCCAGCAAAAAGATCTCAAGATTTTTTATTAATTTTCTCCGCTCTCTGCATAATATTTTTTATTTGACTAACTGATGTTGTTGTTTACTCCATCTAATATGTCTTGGTACAACACGGCCAATGAAGAGAGCGATTAGAAAAGAGTTCACAACGACTGACTAAACGAACAAAGACCATTGAATGACATAATTCCACCACACAGAGACCAAATAAGAGAAAGTTTGTGAGCTCAAATTTCTAAAATAAGTCACATGAACTCAAACTTATAGAAAAGATAGATCAAAATATGGAGTGGTTGCTAAAGTCAGGCATCAATAAAAACTGGATGCGCTCCATACAAATTATTGTACTTCATAGCAATTACTAACGTTTAAAACCAACAAATAACTTTTCCCTTTACTGTTAGCGTGACAAATCATTGCTGCTCCATCCAATTCAGCAACCTCAAACATCATAGAGTCCATTGCGTCAATGTGGTCTCAGAAACGACCTAACGCATGCAAGAGCCAAGAACACAAGGGACGAGCACCCTGTTGTAGTGTCCACATGGATCTCCAAATCCTAACACATATTTTGTAGGATCCATGAGCCATCATCAAAAGAACACAAACCATATGCAGACAATAAATAAGGTATTAACACCTAAATTATGTTCAGTCCTTAACACAACAAAAAACTAACACCCAAAACAACAGAGGAACAACACAATAATTTTTGCAATAACAGAAGGATGGGTGGCAGGTACATAGAAGTGGTAGAAGCATACCAAGTCGACACCGTGGTAAGGGAAAGACCATGTAGACAGGCGATGTCGAGCCATCAAACGGGTACCATAGACAGCAAATCAGGGACCCCCATCTCTCGCCTCCCCCACTTCCAAGATTTCGTAGAGCAGGAAGGGAAGGGAAGAGACGGGTATACCTGTTCGTTGCCGGAGAAGGACACGATGAAGACCTGGGCATCTGGAGGCGACATAGGTAGTATATCGCTAGATTATAGGGAGAGAGCACGCAAGCGGAGAAAGAAGTCCAGCCGGAGCAGCTCCAAACCGAGAGGCACCCCGCACCAAGCGCCAGTCCGAGAAGGGCGAGAGAACGCGAGTGCCTTCCTAGTCCTGGACCCGCTGAGGCGACAAAACACCACCACCAACTCCGTAGCATATGCTAACTGCTGTCGTGCTATGGGCCTTGGTTGTCCAATATCTCAGACCTGGACTCCTTGTCGCCAAGATAACCTAAGCGTGGCAGGCGCCACCGTGCCCTCCTCGGCGGCGCGCACGGAGAAAGGCCAGGGGCAAGACCAACTTACCCCGTACCCGCGTCGACCTTAGTGTTCACCTCCTGCAGCGCTTTTTAACATTTTACGTCGATTTAACCAAATGGCCCGACAGGCTAATAGGCGGAAACTGCGGGCCCGTGTCGGGCCGCCCTTTGGCCATCTATATGCGGATATGGTTTGGGACGTGGAGGTTGGTTGCACGAGGGGGACGGACGTGCAGCGGTTAATTTGAAATAGATGTAAGTAGTTATTTGTAAAAAAATAACGCGGAACGACCGTTAAAACTGATGTTTTAATATAGTAGAAAATAGATAGAGATCTATGGACCAATGGCTCATTTCCTGGATAGGTTCCATCGCTGCTGTGGTAAAAAGTTTTTCCACCTTTTTATTGGTTCATACAGGCTGATACAATTCAAGAATCAGGCACCAGTTAAGTCAGCTCGCATTGTTATCACCTTCATAGATTAACTATCTGCCCCTTGCGACAAATGAGCAGAAACATGGTTCGTGTATGGCAAGCAGGTGCTTAGGTACAGTTCTTTCAGTTTTATGAGCACATCATCAGAGCGTCTAAAGTACACCCAGATCGACAAAGAGGTGGTCTTGTTGGTTATGTATTTATGAGAAAATTGTGCATGGTCCATAGATGTCTATCTCTCGGACGTTTGTTGTGGAAAAACAAAGATTATTTCACCTGTCATTAATTTAAGTACTTAGATTATTGTGGAAAAACAAATATATGTACATAATAATACGAAGGCGCAATGATTCTTGCAGAACTAACATACTAAAACAGGCACCACTAGTGCAATTTTTCCAACATCCTCATCTGCTTGCATTATCTTTTTGATTTGAGCCTATTATAATAGAGAACATAGTTAGGGGGCAACTTCATACCATTACAACTTATTTATTTGAAGAAAAAATATAGCATCAATCGCTGCCCCTCGAAATTGAACAACGGAACCAAACAATCAGAGAAGTGAAACCATCTAACCTTTTGGTTTGCTACACCTTATCCTCCTCTTTTGGGTCGTCACATTTTACGTCTAAGATAGAAGCTACATAATAACAAAATAAGCATAAAAAAGTTGTCCACAAACAATCGATAGTAGAGTTGATGACCCCGAATCTCATCCTGTCGGGTGGCGGAGGCGGACCAAGTAATCAACCGGTGGTGGGTAAACAGAGACACTGGGAAGGCGAGGGAAGGGCAGGACGAGAGTGGGAGAGCGTTACCGGTGCGGGCAGGTGGAGATGGAGGCGGGGTCGAAGTCCACGATTGCTATGGAGCGATGGTCGGAGTCTCCTCCGCCGAGGTCGACATCTCGTCCATGTCGAGTCGCTGTTGGATGGCCTTGAGCAGGATTCCGCGACGGTGGAGGAGACCTCATCATCCACGCAGATCGCTGTCAAAAAAGAGCACCCGCCGACACGCTCCATCGGCGTCGTCGACCCTTGCAACAGCAGCTGGGGTCGATGGCGCAACGGCTACGAGCACGGGGATGGGCCAGGGGATTCGAACCAAACCCTCTGCCAATGCGGAGAGGAGAGCCTGCATCAGCGCGACTGTGAGGAAGAGGAGCGCGACGCGACGTGCGTATAGATGGCCAATAGGGCCTCACGGGCACGGCACTAGCACGATAGGGCAAAAGATCCGTGTCGTGCTTGTGAGTGACTTCGTGCTGGACCATAGGCCCGGACACTTCATGCCACTTCATGCTGGACCACAGGCACAGGCTCGGACACTTCATGCCACTTCATGCTGGATCATAGGTTCAGACACGACACTATCAGTGTCCGGGTCGTGTTGCGTCATCAGGCACGGTGGCATGTTAGTGCTAGTGCCAGCACGCGCACTAAGTTTGAAAACATACTTTCTAGCATTAAAGAGATAAGAAATATAACTTCAAACTGCTATTGTTGACATCTTTTTGGAGCGCCAAATACTCAACAAGAACCGTGGCGGTGCTCTCTGGTCAGGCGCGGACGGTCCGTGACCAAGGGCCGGACGGTCCGCGACCTGGTGCAGGGGCTAGGTTTCCCTGCCTGACGGCCGGACGGTCCACGCCCTAGGGCTAGACGGTCCGCGCGTGCGCAGGGGCGGCGGAGGATCGCCGGCGGCGCCGGGATCTCGCTCCCAGGAGGGACCCCGTCGGGGAGGAGAGATCCTAGGAGTTGTCTAGGCTCGGGTAGACCGACCTAGACTCCTCTAGTCGACGTAGAGTCGAGAAGAGGCGGAGAATTTGGGGATTGGAAGGCTAAACTAGAACTAGACTAGAACTACTCCTAAGAATAAATGTAAATTGTATTGATTGTGGGTTCGATTGATTGCCTCTAATCGGCTGTAATCCTCTTGCTTTTATAGAGGAGGGGGGCTGGACCCGTTACCAACAAAACTCTGAGCAAATCTCGTGATTCTTGCCAACAAACACAGCGAAAAACTCGGAACCCTAATCTGTTCTGCGCGTGCGCGGACCGTCTGGCCCATAAGCGCGGACCGCCCGGACCGCGGACCGTCCGGCCTCAGGGCTGGACCGTCCGCCGGCTCAAAGTAGTGCTCAACAGCTATGTTTATGAAAACAGTTTTATTATGAACTGTAGTGTAATGACTGCCTTGTTAAAAACCTGTCTAGTTAAAACTCACCCTTATGAGAAACCCTAGACAGGAAAAAGAGTACAGCTCAGCTCATTAAAAAGTTCATTGTCCTTACATCAAATAAAATCCAGGTGCATAATATTATGGTGTCATTACACAAATGGTCACAAAGAGACTAATCAAGATAAAGATTTTCAAATGTTTCTTCAAGTTTTTTGTTATCCACCATGTGTTGCATCCTTGCTTCAGCATCCTCTTAATCTTTAATGCATGTCAACATCTCAACCACATCAGACTTCAACCTCCTCCTTCGCTCGTCGATGATCCTGCCAGTTAAACTAAAAGTGGATTCTGAAGAGATGGTAGACACAGGAACAGTTAAAATATATTTAGTCATAATTGACAGTACTGGATATGTGAGTTTGTGCTAATGCCACCGGTGCAAGATGTTGAAATCATCAGTTAACTGATTTACAGTGTCACAATCTAAGTAAGAAATGAGTTTAGAAGCATTAGAAGCTGAAGAGTTTGCAGCATGCAGCAGAGCAGTTGCAGAGGTATCTCTAGCAATGTTTAGAGTAGAAGCAAAAGAATGCATACTAACAGAATCACCCACATCATCAGCATCATCATAAATTTTATCCCAACCAGACCTTTTCTTACCGGACAAGTTAGGAGGGACAACCCTTCTCAACCTAACAGATCCATATTTCTCTTTATACTTATCATAAACATCAATAAGCACTAAAGCAAGCATCATTTTCTCTAGTTGTCAATCAGAGTTTATGTAATGGGCAACAACACTAAGGTAGTCCTCTTTGGCATTACCAGACCTAATATCAGAGGTCAAACACACACAATTAACATCAGAAGAAGTAAGAGTCTCAACAAGCTTAACCTTTTTGTTAGTGAAGTATTTAACCATGTCTCTGGTGGTGGTTTGTCTAAAGACAGACACAAATTTAGGATCATGAGCAGTTCTAACGTAGTGTTCAAATGCAGCATTTTCACCCAAACTAATAGAAACTTCTAGCCTAGCAAGCAATCGAACCAATTCATTACGTGCAACCATAGGACAGTACTCCCAGTTACGCATACTACCACCAGGATTAAAAGATATCTGAGACTGAGACATACAGATTTTTTGAATGAGACAAGACAGTCAAATTTGGTGCTAAAAAGTCAAACAAAATATAAATTGGAATAGAGAGTACAATATGTTTGGAACTCCAGCTTGTGTGATTTGAGCTTTCTGATCTTCTGTTCATTACAAAAATAAGTGTATATATACAGCAGCGATTATCGGTAAATTTAACATGTATTCGAGCAGTGACCAGTGAGCATAGAATAAGCAAGCACCCGAGCTGTTCTACAATCTATGTATTCAGAATTCCAAAGGTACAAGTATTCTGGTACAGTTTTGTTGTGCCTTCTAAACCTACACCAGCTGTTAAGGGCGCATAACAAAACCGCAAGGGAAAGGAAAAGAAGACCATGCTGCTAGCATTTGCAATGGAAAATCACATAAAACGCAGCAGCTGCTGCTTCCTATGCAAGCTACTCCGAAAATTTTCCTCAAGGCGCTCTGCCTCAAACTCAGTAGCATACAAGTGGAAAACAATGGTCTACACGAGAACATCCTTAAGCTTGGCCTTCTGGTCGGCGGTTAGGGTTTTCGGGAATAACACCTCGAATGTCACATACAGGTCACCTTTCTTGTTGCTTTGGTATAGTGGCATGCCTTCACCTTTGAACTTCCTGATCTCCTTCGGTTTGGTGATGCCCTGTGAATTAGGGCCAAAATTGAGCCGGTCTGGTCTGTTGCAGATGACAAAAATCATGTTGACGTATGCCTGTCTTTACCTTGGTGCCAATTTCTACCAGATGGTTGTCAAGATGCTTGATTGTCTTCTCGAAACCAACCAGAGCTTGCAGCTGCAATAGCAAAATGTGCCCATAAAATAAGGCACAGAAAACTGTGATTAGAGGGGATCTAAAGCGAAAGTCAATGCATCTTGCATGGAAAACTACTAGACAGAATCGTTGGACAGGTAGAAAGTTAAGAGGATAATGCAATTTCTAAAGTACAAATGGTGATATTGCTTCTTTAAGAGGGAAAGTTCAACATGTAGTCTGTTTAGATCAAGTCTATGCTAAATTAGTAGCAAAATTACAATTCTGGCTTGTATTGAATTAATGAAGTCATCGGTAACAGAAATGCTTTCTGGTTCATGTGAGATGACACCGTGCTTTAATAAAGTCATCGGTAATAGAAATGCTTTTTGGTTTATGTGAGATGACACCATGCTTTTCCGGCCAAGACGCAGAACATGCAGAGGACAAGAGAGACGGTACCAGGGATATTGTAACTGTTGCATGCAGGTCATTGCCTTCTCGTTTGAAGTGGCTGTGTGGTGCTGTTCGGATCCTGAACTGCTTGTAAGGTTATTTAATCGAAGCCCACAATTAGTAAACATGGTGGTACACCAAGTAAATTTCAACCAAATAGAGACAGGGACAAAATAAACCTTCAAATCGCCTGGTTCGCCATCAATCTTAGGCTCGCCTTCCTCGAAAAACAAAACCTCCTGAAAGAATCATATGATTCTATTAAGGACACACACAGTGCTAGCAGCTCCCACATGAGTGGGGTATGGTGAAGGAATAACCGAAGCAAGTCTTATCCCTGCATTTTGCAGAGAGGCTGCATCGGACCCATACATAACAGGAAATTCGTAATGAACCTCTTAACAAGGTTATTAAAATGATAAAACGTTGGAACGCTCATAGGTGAAATTTTGACTTTTAAATGTTTAAACAAAGTTTAAACATAGTTTTAAACAACATAGGAAATATACCAATATATCATAATTTCAGACTAACATGAAGTTAAATACCAAAGCAGAGAGATTAGTGGCTTACCAAAACTTTACCCATGAGCCGGATTAGACCCCAAAAGTAACTAAGGCCCAAAAGTAGCTAATGCTCTAAAACACATGAAACACTGTGTTTTACAGTTTAGCGCCAAAACACTAAAACGCGGTTTCAACCTCTAATTAAAGTTTTGACGTTTAAACGTAGTTTAAACGACGTTTAAACGTAGTTTTAATAACATTGCCTCTTAAAATCATTAAATGTCTCTAACCAAGTGTCAGACTATGCATATTAACATTTGACTTTACCACGCAAGCGTATAAACTTAACAGTCCACAAAAAAGTGACAATAGGATGTATCAGATGTCTAAAAGAAGTGTTCAGGCAGAACACTACAAAAAATGACATCAAAAAGCGAAGGAAGACAATTCAGATAACCCTTAAATTAGGGTGTCAAGGGGAACTTAAAAAGGGCATGTGCTTAATAGGGATGAAAATGGTCGGAAACAGTCGGTAAACACTAAAACTATTTCTGTTTTCAGTTTTTTTATCGGAAGCGAAATTGAAAACGGTAACTCTAGAAACGGAAACGACATCGGTATTTCAGAAACATTGGAAACGAAAGTCCGGTACGGAAAACACACTGGAAAACACACTGATAACGATCGGAATCTAAAATACAATCGGTAAACATATCAATATAAAAACATCTCAATATAAAGTTCACAATATAACAAAGATCACAAATTCACAATATAACAAGTTCATAAAGATCACAAGTTCACAAGTACTCTGTCCGTTCCAATTTATAATTTGTTCGACTTTTTTACACTAAGTTTAACCAACTTGTCTTATGGCATAGACGACTTCAGTCCAAGTACGAGAGCAGATGAGGTGACAGAGATCAGCCTATAGGCAGTGGCGTAGACAAGGAGGGCTAGCAGGCCCTGACCCCGTAAGGTTTGTACAAACATATAAATATATACTAATTACTACTAATTTTTAAGTAGTTAAGTATAACAAAACAGTGATTGATTCAATAAATATTGGTTATTTATTTGTTTGTGTTTGATAAAAACATGTAGTCTATTAAATTAAATTTAAACTGAAATCAGACACTCACATACTACATATAATCTATTAAATATTGTTTATGGCCCTCTTTATATAAAAATCCTAGCTACGCCCTTGTCTATAGGGGGTGTTTGGTTCCACCCTATAGACAGAAAGCATCGTACGATCTAGGGGGTCAAGTTTTGTCAATATTACATTGAATGTTTGAATGATAATTACGGATATTAAATATAAGGACCAAATTGTCGTTTGGGCCGAGATGTTTATGGGCTTCTGCTCAATCATTGCTAGTTGTTAATTAGAAACAGAAAGCATCGTACTAGTCGTACCTCGTACGTACGTGTTCAGCCACCTCTGACCTCCCACGAGAAGTGCGACGGCCCACCTAGCCACCTCACCCACAAGCAGCCTAGCGCGCGCGATGCAGGCATTTAGTTTCACCTCACTCAACAAAATAGCATGGAGGCATGAATTCTTGTATATAAAGACATGCCCCCGAGCGAGACAATTCTGAGATGTGGGCCTTGGGCCGCCCGTTTGTTTTTATTTTCAGAAAATTTCGAGATTTAAATTCGGTAAATTCCGATTAAAATCGGTAACCGAAGGAAACGATCGATAAAAAACAAACCGATTCCCATACCTATACCAACATAAAATTTCGATAACCGATTTTGTTTTCGAAAAATACCGTTACCGGTAAATCTGGTCTAAAAAAATCAAAACGGTTTTCAGAAAACCGAAAAATTCTGAAACTGTTTTCATCCCTAGTCCTTAGACCATCTCCAACAGATCCCCTATGACATCTCCTATAGTCCTATATCATCTTCTATTTCAAACTTCACTCTACAAACAGTGTCATCTACAGTTTTGCGTCCCCTATTTTACACGATCTACTGAAGACAGTCTTAGTAGTGTCACAAAACAGAACTGTATGTCTAATCACAAATTCAGATGACATCTTGTCTGCGGAACTGTCTTTAAGGAAACTTAAACATACATCACAAGCTGCCATTAATTTATTATGTTTTGAAGTAAGAGATAAGGCTGCAATAACTAATAGCATCTAGCAATTCAACCCTAACAAGTCACAAGCAGCAGTGGTTGGCACTAGCAAAGCAGGAAACCAGCCAATTTCTCCAAATAATCCAAAGAATTGTTATGTCTGAGTTTTATATAGTTTAGCATTCACTGTAGTACTGTAATCAAGTAGTACATAATAAGTACACAGCTTGTATCGTTTACCTACATGGCTTAATTTGTATGCTATATCAAAATCATAATATAGGACAAATAACAAATATGTGTAATACGATACAGTCCAACCATGGTTAGAATTAGAGGACCGAGGACATAAAATAGCTTATACCTGTCCATCTTTCATTCCCTTCTCAATATCAACAGTCAAGAATTCACCTTCTCGTACAAATTTCACATTTGGACATTGGTCGCAGACCTTAGAAATAAGAAACAACCTCAGTACATCAAAACTCTCAATAAAAAAGGGCAGACCTAGTACCAGAGGCTCCCACGTGAGTGAGGTCTAGGGAAGCGATAAAAACCGAGGCAAGCCTTCCCCCCACAACTTCGGAGAGGCTGCTTCGAACTCCATGAGACAGCTCTCAAAACTACACCAGGCCTGCCCTTCTATATCACAACTCTCAATGGATTAAAATATAGATCATGAACAATGTAACAAGAAAAATACCTGCTCAGTCATCTGTTGATACATTCCAGGACCTATTTGTCGATGGTAAACTTCGTTCCTACAGTTGCAGCGCCTCTTTCCTGGTGCTGGCTTTATGACATTTTTCTCTCTCCAAACCTATGACACATTGAACATAGAAACGTAAATGTAAATACTATACTTTTCCCTTATGCACAACACAGTACAGATTTCTCTAAAAAGAAACCAGAAACACTATTTAGTGGAACCATTTTTAAGCAGCATTGAAGCCCCATTTGGAATGCAAGAATTTCAGATGAATCATCCAGGAATTTCACAGGAATCAGTTCATTTTCATAGGAAAAACACAGGAAACAAAAAATCCCGCATTCCAACGGGGCCTGAAGGGGCAGACCCAGTGCCAGAGGCTCCCACATGAGTAGGGCTTAGGGTGTAGAGAGGCTGCTTCGAACTCGTGACCCAACTCAGTGAGACAGCTCTTACCACTGCATCAGGCCTGCCCTTCTCGCAAGCATGACTGAATGGCAGAAGAAAGAGTTTAAAAATCAAGGTGAAAACTTACCTATATACTTATTACAGTCTGTCAGCAAGGAAAATCATGTTACCTTTAATGAACCGCCCATGTACAAGTCCTCTAATGAAGCATCCAGTTCAACAATCACCTCATCACCTTTTAAAATTTGTTGTTCCTCCTCTTCCATCCCACCACCACCACCACCAAAAAAACTGAAGAAAATTGTGAAAAAAAAATCAGCAAGGTGAACACTAAATAATTGAGAAACATAATGCTCAACCATTTGGGTAATTGGGTTGCAGTAAGAACAGAATTATCAGGAATCACTATTGCGGTGCATCTAGCTGAAGCTTTGCAAGAGACATGTTCCTACGAAAAGACAGACATCAACCAAGCTATTTCTAGTCAGAACTTCAAAATGATACTCTCCAAACCCCCAAAAAAGGAACTGTTTTAGATTGTTGCGGCAGCAGCAGCCATGGACTCTTCAAGGGAGATTATATAAGGATAGTTAGAGATAAGATTAGAAGATTAGTTGAGATTATTTAGGAGATTAATTGAGATTATCTAGGAAGGTTATCAGTTAGTTTGTTGAGAGTTTTAAGGAGAGTTCTAAGGAGATAAGAATCTCTAACTAGACAGAGGCGGCCAGCCAGCCTTTTTATGTAATCAATGGATGAGAAATAAAGTAGGCAAGAATTAGAAGGGAGAAATCCCCCTCTTGCTCGGCTGTGGGCAGAGGCCCTCGGCCGGTGTTCCAGCCCATCGATACCCCTCTCCAATCCCTCACCGATCTAGCAACCATAACATCTGGTATCGGCTAGCTTGGGTTTAGATCTGATCATATGGCTTCTGCTGCCAATTTCGTGGCATCGTCCTGGCTCTTGGCAACCGGCGTCCCCATCTCCATGGACTGCGCCGCATGTCACCTTCATCACGCCGTCCTGGCAACCGGCGTCCCCATCTCCATGGGCTGCGCCGCATGCCACCTTCGTCCCCATCTCCATGGGCAGCATCGCCTGCCAATTTTGTCACCACATCCTGGACGTCGGTGTGCCCATCTCCAGGGACAACGCCAAATTTTGTCACATCATCTTCATTGACGGCATCTCCATCCCCATGGGCCACACCACTAGGGGCAGCCATAGCTCAACAATCACCAGCTCCATCGATGGGGGACGTGTGGACCAACATAAAGGCTGATCTCGCAAAGATGCAATCCTCGCTTCGGATGGTTGAGCAGGGGCTGCTGCAAATCAAGGCAGCAGTGCAACATGAGCAGCAGCAGCTGGCATTGTCTGCACGGCTCCAGACATGGGCGACTGTGGGCATACAGGCTGATGCTCGTGGCTTCCTTGCACGACGGAGAGTGCGAGAGATGCACCGGCAGATGCTCGAGGCAGCCTTAGTGACGGTTGACCTCGGTACACGGGGGCACGACCTCGCCCTATCGGCCGGCCATCAGCAGCGGCACTGGGCCGCTATCTCCAAGTGCGAGTATGGTACGTGTCCCGCGGGCGATGAACATCAACTCTACGGCAGCGGCAGTAGGGAAGGCACTCCCCTCGTCATTGGCAAGGGCACATTGTTTAGCGCCACCACATTCCGCTACCGGCCGCCACGAGGGCGTCTCCGCTGGTTATTGTTGCGACCTATTCTAGGTGCCTGTCCATGTGCTCCCCTTTCGTCCAGATGGCGTCCATTGGATCCAGGTGGCTGCACACGTGCAAGTCCAATGCACGGAGGGTGTCCGCTTTATCTTATGGGGTCAAAAAAATTAAGATTCGGAATAATAAGATAAGTCGAGATGTAAAAGGCTTGTCTTCTAGATGTCTGATTTTGGGTCAAGTAGACTCGGTCTTTGAGCACCCGTCATGTTGCAGCTCGAGGACGAGCTGCTTGTCCAGGAGGGGTATAGTGTCAGGGCCTAAGGAGGACCACGGAGAGGCTGCGGCAGCAGCAGCCATGGGCCCTCTAAGGGAGATTAAATAAGGATAGTTAGAGATAAGATTAGAAGATTAGTTGAGATTATTTAGGAGATTAGTTGAGGTTATCTAGGAAGGTTATCAGTTAGTTTGTTGAGAGTTTTTAGGAGAGTTTTAAGGAGATAAGGATCTCTAGCTAGACAGGAACGGCCAGCCGGCTTATTTATGTAATCAATGGATGAGAAATAAAGTAGGCAAGAATTAGAAGGGACAAACCCTCCTCTTGCTCGGTCGTGGGCAGAGGCCCCTGGCCGATGTTCCTGCCCATCGATACCCCTCTCCAATCGCTCACCGATCTAGCAACCATAACATCAGCCATCTAAACCTGACCATCAGTATGTTTTCTACGTGAAGATTGAAATATTGAAACATTGTACTTTTGCTATCTTTTAGCCTACCCAAACTCAGCTATGGAGTGAAGCTTTGTTGTTGTCCTTTTGTCTTCCACTTTTTGTAAGTAAATTACAAAAATTGGTTTCCATGATTGTATTCAGGGTATCAACCAATGCTGAAAAAAGGATACTTCTCAGATCCAAGGGAGTAGATATGTTGTTATGGTGTATTAGACACATAGTTGGTTGCTTGTTATGAAATGCAGGAAACACACTCGTTTCTTCAACATTCCACAATATTCCCAGACATCACTCGTCTTCCTCTAGAATTTGTTAGAAATGCAGGAAAGGCACTCGTTTCTCCAACATTCCACAATATTCCCGACATGACTCATCTTCCATTGGATCGATGAATAGCAAAGTGACACATTTGCTGATAAAAAAATCATTATGGTGGTGCTCTCAAATCCTACAGAATGGAAGGTACACATTCCAGATGTGGTATGTCATATCGGAAATTCCATCTTTCAAGTTAACACATGTCAATGAGTCTTCTTTTTGGATAATCAAAGTGCATACAAGCTAGGTTACTCCCCACATTTGAGATTTCATCCTAAACTGTGTGCACCTGCTATTTTTACATTTTTTTGGTATCATATGTATGCTAGTATCCATGAGATGCAAAAACTATGCAGACACATACACACCAACCTAGGGGCAAGTGGGCAATACAAGCATGATAATTGATAATTCAGTTGCAAAACTTCTAGTTGATCTGTTGAAACCTGATGATTAGCATCCACCTCACCTGCTAAAGATGTCCTGAATGTTCATTCCACCGCCACCTCCTCTCCCGCCTTGGAACTGCTTCAACCCCTCCTCGCCATACCGGTCATAGATCTTCCTCTTCTCCTGGTCCGTCAACACCTCATACGCTGCAACAAAATACATTTATTAAATTTACAGTGCAACTTATCAATTTCAGATTATCCATTCAATTGTAAAGTACTCAGCGACTAGTACCGTTGTTGATCTCAGCGAAGCGCTTGTTGGCCTCCTCGTTGTCGGGGTTCTTATCGGGATGATACTTGAGCGCGAGCTTGCGGTACGACCTCTTAATCTGATCCTCGGACGCGCCCTTGGGAACTTGCAGCACGTCGTAGTAGCTCTTCCTGCGTCATCGCCATCAATATTCAGTCAAATCACAAGCATTACTGATTAAACTGGAGGGGAGTCGAGCACACAGATCTCGACCTGACGCATGACAAATGAAGAGTAAATGAACCAGTAGAAAAAAGGCTGTCAAATGGGAAAAACGGATCAAACGATCTACGAGGGGGGTTTCGAGCGACAAATCCGCCAGTAACAGAAAGGACTGAGATCTCGGATAATCCACGCCAGAAACAACACGTCATCAGAACCCATAAACCTACCCAGCAATGGCCACAGCGAGATTCAGGAGGACGAAGAGCGCGGCCGCAAACCGCGCTGCCCCTCCCTTCCCCGGCGTCGCCATCCCGCCCCCGCCTCCTCGAGAGGCCTCGCCGCACCTCTCTTCTCGGCCCTCACAATCCGGTGTTTCCGCACGGTTGTCAGATACGGTTAGCGATCCCGAGCGTGAAGAGAGACAGCTTCTCCCTCGCCGTTCTATCCCTCGTCCTCCTCTTCGGCTCTTCCCCACCGCCATCGTCGCCGTCCTCCGTCTGCTGCAGTGGCCTTTTGGTTCCTGCGGTTTAAAACTTTCTAGAAGGAAAATCGGGTGCCTGTTCGTGGGAGAAGGGCGAGTGGGGGGACGTGGAGCGTGTGACGTGGACCAATAGAGTGCGGGATACTGGGCTCTCTGACGAATGGGGTGGGTCCACGTAGATACGGTTCGCGCTTTTCCGGTCAGCCGAAATTGCTAGCTGCACTACAAACAGATACACGTCAGCAATAGACGGGAGAAGCGGCCTTTTTTTTTGTTTTTAGTCATTTTCGAAAAAAAACATTTAGAACTCTAGATAACTTATTTGGACTCTTTACTCGGCGTTATAGCTTATGTCGCCGAGGCAACACAGCTCGGCGTTATAGGCTATGGTGTCGAGCTATGACGTGGCATCAGCGGCCAGTGGCGGTCACACCCGGATTTAAGTGTCAAACCCGGGTACACACCCGGATTTAAGTGTCAAACCCGGGTACGTCTCAAATGTGTGCTAGGATCAAGTCTCATATGACGACTAATGGTATAGAAACGAATGTCACATCTTTAATATATATATAATAAAGTTATGTACAAAATAGTTAAATAATTACATCATACGAAGACAACGATCCAGCAACCATAGTTGACTGTGAGATGACGGTCTAGACTTTTCACGAACTCATCACGACATCCTTCATGCTCCTCATCATGTCAGTGCCTGTTCTTAACCTGTTGTAGGATCTAAGACACCGGCTAGAGGGGGTGAATAGACGGTTTTAACTAAAAAAATACACTAGAGAAATTTAATCAAAACAACAAGAGATATAAATTTACTAGCATTGATATGTCAACAAAATATAATGAGCAATTTATGCTAACACTACAAAAGGTAGGCAATGCACAAATTACTAACTACTTGCAAGTAATGAGTAAAAGGTAAGAGAATGACACCAAAATTTATCCTGTGGTATCGGTGATTTACCAATCACCCCTAATCCATGTTGAGGTGGAATTCAAGCTCTCACTTGCTCCTCTATCAAGACACAGTTTGATCTTTGAGCCAAGTGGACAAGAACTCACTCAATACCTCGATTCCACTTGAGTCGCCTTTGTCGCTCCAGCGAGGTGGGCGCGAACCCCTCACAATCAACATTGCGGCTCCTCCACAATCTTCACGGAGAACTCGACGGAGACAACACCCGAGCCATCTAGGAGGCAGCAACCTCCAAGAGTAACAAGTCGATGACGCACGCCCAGTGTACCACCTAGTGTCTCAAAAGATCACAAAGGAAGCAAATGCACTATAACTTCTCAATCACTCACTAGAATGCGATCTCAAGCAACGAGTGTGAGAGTACGAGTTAGAGGATCACAAATGAGCTCAATATATGCTAGGAGTGGCCAAGAGAGCCCTCACATACGAGCTCCACTTCTATTTATAGTCCACAACTCAAACCTAGCTGTTATGTGCAAATAGCACAACTTCTGCACACACGCGGACAGTACGTGCCCCATGGCCGGACGGTCTGCCGTACCAGTAACGACTATAAAGACCGTATGAAACCTATCAGTGCTGTCAGAAAAAGTCAAGATCGGACGGTCCACCCTCCTGGGCCGGACGGTCCAGGACCTGTCAACTTGGAATATCAGAGCACTGGTCAGTTAAAACAATCCGAGCGAACTGTTTGCCATTCATGGCAGGACGGTCCACACATGGACCACTTACTGTCTGGCTAAAAACCCCGGACGGTCCGTAGTGCAAGGATTAAAAACACACTATCCCTGCCCAAACTTAATTCAGCTTATGCGGGCGGTCCGACCTCCTGGCCCGAACGGTCCATGAAGGGAGACAGAGACAGGGTGCCGACAGACTTCTCTGGCAGAATCGCGGACGGTCCGACCTCCTGGTCCGGACGGTCCGCGGACCACGGAGTTGATATTTTTGCATTTTTTCAAAAGATTTTGTATTTTGAAAAATGAAGTGTTGTTAGCCCTCATGCAAATGCAACCGTTTATGCTCTACGAGGCACTAAATTTTACACTGATCAAGTTCATTGACCCCTCTTAATAGTACGACTGTCTATCCTATTAATCCAGTCAATTTTTTCTCTAAATACTTGCTGACCAGCCAAAAACAAAACCTATATTTTATCTTTGCCTTCACTTGGTCCACAATCAATGGTTATAAGTCTGAAAGACTTTACTGCTTCCTGTGGTCCAATCCTGCATTCTTATTTCTCCAAGAATTGTTAGTCCACAATCAGTTGTCATTAATTACCAAAACACCACTTAGGGGCCTAGATGATTCACAATCTCCCCTTTTTGGTAATTGATAAAAACATTGCATATTTTATAGAAAAGTATATTTTGTTTTCCAAACCTTCCTTACATACTGGGTATAAGAAAGATTTAAAATGAATTTTGAGTGACTTATCTTGATTTTAAAGTTCATCTGAAATGTTGATAAGTCAGCACAGAAAACTCAACGAATAGGAATAGCTCCCCCTATATGTGTGCATGAAGAATATTCAGTTGATGAATTCACACACATAGTATGTCAGAGTTTTGGCGGAGATCTTCCTATAATCATGGTTATCGAGGTACATATTAATAGTAGTATGAAAAATAAACGCAGCAAGATAAATACCACTTCGATTAACCATTATGTAACACTCCAAAATCACATTCTGAATAAATTAGGAAACTCATTTCGTGATTTAAATAAATGTGTTTTCAATTAATAGATTACCTAAAAGATTATTATGTGAACTATCCTTTGTGTCAAAGATGTATTCTCCAAAAAAGGATTAAGTTAAATTATCTCTTAATATAGAGTTTACATAAGAAATTACATTCTTTTAAATAAATATGTGAAGATTATATATTTATTTTATTATACTTCTAAAATGTAGCTATGTGTTTGAATTATTTTCTTTAATAATTATTATTATAAAATATCTTACATGAATTATTTATACTATTCCATTTGCTTAAATGGATAACTTAATTAATAAAAAGGCTTTACATTCATATTAAGTTTTTATTTGTTGCAATTTATGCTTGAAATAGAAAATTTAACTTAACTCTAAATTAGACTTGAATTTTAAATTTAAAATAGAAAGCAGAAATTAGAAATATAAGCTAATATAATGGATCGATGTATGTTTGGTTGGTTTGTTTATACACGACGTCCTTTAGGTAAATTCGATACAAATTAGAATAGCGCAATAAAATATTTAAGAAAATACTCATTTCAGCTCGCGTATAACACCCAAAAGAATTAATTTAAAATTTTAAATAAAAATATATTCTAAGATTTATTTAAATTGAAGGTCTAACATGATTAGTACAAATTAACAACAATATTATTAGAATAAAAGAGATAAGTCAAAGTCCCTAAAATATAGGATAGTATTGTAACAGATAAGTATCAGATTAGATCTGTTATGCAACAGATTTGGTTTCGAGTTTGTTAGAGTTCCTAATAGATATGATTGGATTGTAACATATAAGTACCAGATTAGATCTATCATGTAATGGATTTGGTTTTGAGTTAGTTAGAGTTCCTAACATGTTGGATATGGTTGTAATAGATAAGTACCAGATTAGATATATCATTTAACCACCCACCTCCCAGCCTATATAAATACATGCCACCATAACACCTCAAGCCATCAATCATAAACTCATCTCTGCTATAGCTTTCCAGCAGCACTGCCGCCATCCAAGCCACAGCAGCCCGCCGCCAGCTAAGCTCGTAGTCATAAGCCTTCATGACCAGCTCATCGAAGTTTGACTCCCGCTCAAACTCTAGCGATAACTCTGGCGAGAAATTTCTCTCCGTCCGTTCATCTTCTGGGGCAACCTAGAACATCGTCGTGACCAGCTCGACGAGAGCTTCGTCACCGCACTTCCGGTTTGGATCTTCCAATCCATCGTCAAAAACCGAGATGACCAACAGCAACACGAGGTTGAAGGGTTTGATTGTAAGGTAAGTTAGTGGTAGGATAGAGATTTTTCCCACAAAATAGGCTTGACGCTTCCCGCTTAATAGATAACCACCACCATATGCCCTTTTGCATGGAAGATTGTTATGCAGCATGAATTTAACAGTAGGTACAATCATGATAAGTTGGCAACAACTAGGTCATGTTGTAGTCAACAAATATTTCCTACCGTCATGTCACCTATTTATGTGCATCCTTACTAATTTATTAAAAATGTAATATCTTCTAGGTTAAATAATCTATTTTAATCCGTTCAAGTTGTGTTAGATTCATATTAATTTATATGTATGTAGTAATAACATTATTTTAATTGTGCCACATGGTTTAATTAATTAATTACTTGTTTAATTAATGTTAATTAGTTAGATAATCTAGTTAATCTAATTTATAGTTCTAACCTACACATTTTATAAATAATTGTTAATGATTAATATCAACTCAAATATTTTATTTTAACACCTGCTTAGTTTAAATACAATATATGCTAGATCGCATCTATTAGATTTATTGCGCCTAAAATACCGTTTTATCCATAAGTTCTTCATTTTAACTTTGATTTTAATGGTTCTTGAACCTACGATCTCGTAACGATACGTAGAATATTATTATGCAGTTTGTTCTTATGTTTGGTGCGATGTTAATTTTGACTATATCATGTTTGTTTGTATTGCTACGAGTAGCAGTGAGGTCACGAGAAACTTGAAGACCAAGTTGGTGAAGTACCTAGGAATCTCGAGTCTAAGGCAAGTTATGCCCTTGATCACTTCTCTTTACCCAATAATGTTCCTGTTAATCACCGTGACATGCTTAGGTTAATTTGATGAGACCTAATAGGTATCCCTAGTATTGTTTATCCCACACCTTGTTTACCACTGAATTTTTGGGTAGTTTTGCTATTGCTCTACCTGGTTTTGGGAAATTAATGTTACATTATGATCATGTACCAGTTATGTAGTTTTTTTAATTATTGTTCATGACAAGATCATTGTTTTAATTGGAACATGGAGCTTAACTTGAGATATTCGTGCTACCACAAGGGTGGAATAGGATGCCCTTGGCTGACTAATTAGGAAAGCTAGTGGAGGACTACCTTACCCGAAAGGGGCAAGGGCGATAGAGGAGCTGCGTATAGGGAGGTTCTCGGGTCGATCATGCTGCGATGACATTTTGGACGAGGGATTCCTATATTTCCCTTCTGAGAAACCGTATGTCGGGGATCATAATTAGGGGTACCCCCAAGACTCCTAATCTCAACTGGTAAACCCCATCAGCACAAAGCTGCGAAGGCCTGATGGGCACGATTCAGGCCAAGGCTCCGCTCAAGGGACACGATCCCGCCGCGCCCGAGCCCGACCTCGGGCAAAGACAGCCGATCCTGGAAGATTCACGCCTCGCCCGAGGGTCCCCTCAAGCAACGGACGCACCATCGACTCGCCAGAGGCTCAGCTCGGGTAGGCTTCGCGGAGAGGCAACCTTGGCCAAATCGCCACACCAACCGACCATATCGCAGGAGCATTTAATGCGAGGATCGCCTGACATCTTATCCTGATGCGCGCTCCAGTCGACAAGGCCGAAGTGACCGCAGTCACTTCGCCGCTCCACTGACCGACCTGACAGGAATACAGCGCCGCCTGCCCCGCTCCGACTGCCGTGCCACTCGCCAGAGTGAGGTCGACAGCGGCTAAGTCCAGCCTCGGGCGACATAGGAAGCTCCGCCTCGCCCGACCCCAGGGTTCTGCCCCCGTCTCGGCCTCGGAAGAAGGACTTCGCCTCGCCCGACCCCAGGGCTCGGACTCAACCACGACTTAGAAGACGACGAACTCCGCCTCGCCCGACCCCAGGGCTCAGACTCAGCCTTGGCTCCGGAAGACGACGAACTCCGCCTCGCCCGACCCCAGGGCTCGGACTCAGCCTCGGCTCCGGAAGACGATGGACTCCGCCTCGCCCGACCCCAGGGCTCGGACTCAACCTCGACCTCGGAGGAATCGCCACCTCGCCCAAACTGAGGCCGGACCGGCCACGTCGCCAGGGGGGCCATCATTACCCTGCCCCTAGCTAGCTCAGGCTACGGGGGACAAGACCGGCGTCCCATCTGGCTCGCCCCAGCAAAAAAGTAATGATGACACCCCGCACGCTCCATGAAGACGGCAGCTCCCAGCCCCTTACGTCAGCCAGGAGACGTCAGCAAGGATCCGATAGCCCCGACAGCTGTACTTCCGCAGGGCTCCGGCGCTCCTCCGACGGCCACGACATCACATGAACAGGGTGCCAAAACCTCTCCGACTGCCACGACGGCATGTACTTAGGGCTCTAGCTCCTCTTTGCTAGACACGTTAGCACACTGCTACACCCCCCATTGTACACCTGGACCCTCTCCTTACGCCTATAAAAGGAAGGTCCAGGGCTCTCATACAAAAAGGTTGGCCGCGCGGGAGAACGGGCCGACGCATAAGGCTCTCGCTCTCTTTCTCTCCCACGCGAACGCTTGTAACCCCCTACTGCAAGCGCATCCATCCGCCCTGGGCGCAGGACAACACGGAGGCCGCGGTTTCCCCTCACTGTTCTCCCCCTTTGTGTCCCGTCTCGCGCCGACCCATCTGGGCTGGGACACGCAGCGACAATTTACTCGTCGGTCCAGGGACCCCCTAGGGTCGAAATGCTGACAGTTGGCGCGCCAGGTAGGGGCCTGCTGCGTGTTGACGAACAGCTTCCCGCCAAGCTCCAGATGGGTAGTCTCCAGCAACCTTTCCAACCCGGGACGATGCTCCGTTTCGGGAGTCTTGAGTTCATGTCCCTCGACGGCAGCTACGATATGATACTCCTTCCTCCGCCACGCAACAGCGGCAATGGCGGCCGTCAGCCCGCTCGCCGGCGGCGGAATCAACGACGTCTTCCCCACATGGCGGAAGAACAACATCCGGGTTTGTCCCGTCACCTCCCCCACCGACGGAGGAGGAGAAGGGGCAACCATGGCCAAGCAGGAGGCGACACCTCGTCGGCTGTCGAGTAAGTCGATGACGCCGGCGCCCCAGCGGGGGACACGTCGGGCTTCGACCTTGCGTCTGAGATGAAGACGAGCGTCGTTTCCCTGTAACACGCCAACCCCAAGTAGATGGACGACGCCAGCACGCTCGCGAAGGACTTGTTGGGCGTCGCCCTCGTACCTGAGACAACGGTGCGGTCCGCCCCTGACGCGACTTCGTCACCGCCCGTTGACCAAGAGGTACCGATCGATTCCCATCTCGTGCCTTTTGGATTCAGCTTCGACCCACCAAGCGACCTCGCTTCGGTGGAAGCCTTCATAGAGGCATGTACCAACCCTCCGGGGTACCATATGCGGTCGCCCTGGAACAGACTGACGACCGTCTCGACCTATGGACCCTCGGGTTCCGAGGAAGATGACGAGCCCGACTTTTGTTGGGATTTCTCCAGGCTCGGTAACCCCAGTGCCATGCAGGACTTCATGACCGCATGCGACTACTGCCTCTCCGATTGTTCTGATGGTAGCCGCAGCTTCGGCGACGAGGACTGCGGCCCAAGTCGTGAATGTTTCCACGTCGATCTAGGGGGTCCCAGCGAAGGCAACCATCTTGGTATGCCGGAAAACGGCGATCCCCCTAGGCCTGCGCCTCGCGTTGACATCCTTCAGGAGCTAGCTGTGGTCCCAGTCCCTGCGGGGGGTCAGGATGCACAGCTCGAGCAAATCCGCGAGATGCAGGCCAGGCTCGACGAGGGAGCAGGAACACTTGAGCAGTTCCGGCGGAACATCGGGCAGGAATGGGCAGACCAAGCTCCGGCCGGAGAAGCGCGTCATCTACCCCAGGGCATCCAGCACCGCATTGCCGACGACGTCAGGGTAAGGCCGCCACCGGCTTCCAGTGGGGTTGGCCAGAACCTGGCTGCAGCAGCAATACTACTCCGCGCGATGCCGGAACCATCGACCACCGAAGGGCGGCGTATCCAGGGAGAGCTCAAGAATCTCCTGGAGGATGCCGCGGTCCGACGGGCCAAAAGCTCTGCCTCCCGAAGGCAGGGGTACCCCTCCGAGCATCGTGCCGCGACTTCCCGATTCGTGCGGGAAGCCTCGGTCCACACCGGGCGCACGCGCAACACGGCGCCTGCGGCCCCGGGTCGCCTCGGCAACGAGCACCACCACCGCAACCATCGAGCCCACCTCGACGAGAGGGTGCGCCGAGGCTACCACCCCAGGCGTGGGGGACGCTACGACAGCGGGGAGGATCGGAGCCCCTCGCCCGAACCACCCGGTCCGCAGGCTTTCAGCCGGGGCATACGGCGGGCGCCGTTCCCGCCCAGTTCCGAACCTCGACTACCATCACAAAGTACTCGGGGGAGACGAGGCCGGAACTATGGCTCACGGACTACCGACTGGCCTGCCAGCTGGGTGGAACGGATGATGACAACCTCATCATCCGCAACCTCCCCCTGTTCCTCTCCGACACCGCTCGAGCCTGGCTGGAGCATCTGCCTCCGGGGCAGATCTCCAACTGGGACGACCTGGTCCAAGCCTTTGCCGGCAACTTCCAGGGCACGTACGTGCGCCCTGGGAACTCCTGGGATCTCCGAAGCTGCCGCCAGCAGCAGGGAGAGTCTCTCCGGGACTACATCCGGCGATTCTCGAAGCAGCGCACCGAGCTGCCCAACGTCACCGACTCGGACGTCATCGGCGCGTTCCTCGCCGGCACCACCTGCCGCGACCTGGTGAGCAAGCTAGGTCGCAAGACCCCCACCAGGGCGAGCGAGCTAATGGACATCACCACCAAGTTCGCCTCTAGCCAGGAGGCGGTTGAGGCCATCTTTCGGAAGGACAAGCAGCCCCAGGGCCGCCAGCCGGAAGACGTCCCCGAGGCGTCCGCTCAGCGTGGCACCAAGAAGAAGAACAAGAAGAAGTCGCAAGCAAAACGCGACACCACCTACGCGGACCTTGTCACCGCCGCTGAGTACAAGAACCCTCGGAAACCTCCTGGAGGTGCCAATCTCTTCGATAAGATGCTCAAGGAGCCATGCTCCTATCATCAGGGGCCCGTCAAGCACACCCTTGAGGAGTGCGTCATGCTTCGGCGCCACTTTCACAAGGCCGGGCCACCTGCGGAAGGTGGCAGGGCCCACAACAACGACAAGAAGGAGGATCACAAGGCAGAGGAGTTTCCCGAGGTCCACGACTGCTTCATGATCTACGGTGGGCAAGTGGCGAACGCCTTGGCTCGGCACCGCAAGCAAGAGCGTCGGGAGGTCTGCTCGGTAAAGGTGGCGGCGCCAGTCTACCTAGACTGGTCCGACAAGCCCATCACCTTCGACCAGGGCGACCACCCCGACCGCGTGCCGAGCCCAGGGAAATATCTGCTCGTTGTCGACCCCGTCATCGGCAACGTCAGGCTCACCAAGGTCCTCATGGACGGGGGTAGCAGCCTCAACATCATCTACGTCGAGACCCTCAGGCTCCTGCAGATCGATCTGTCCTCGATCCGGACAGGCGCGACGCCTTTTCACGGGATCATCCCCGAGAAACGCGTCCAACCCCTCGGACAACTCGATCTGCCCGTCTGCTTCGGGACTCCCTCCAACTTCTGAAGGGAAACCCTCACATTCGAGGTGGTCGGGTTCCGAGGAACCTACCACACAGTACTGGGGAGGCCATGCTACGCCAAGTTCATGACCGTCCCCAACTACACCTACCTCAAGCTCAAAATGTCGGGCCCCAACGGGGTCATCACCGTCGGCCCCACGTACCGACACGCGTACGAATGCGACGTGGAGTGCGTGGAGTACGCCGACGCCCTCGCCGAATATGAGGCCCTCATCGCCGACCTGAAGAGCCTCTCCAAGGAGGCGCCAGATGCAAAGCGCCACGCCGGCAACTTCGAGCCAGCAGAGACGGTTAAGTCCGTCCCTCTTGACCCCAGCAACGACGCCTCCAAGCAGATACGAATCGGCCCCGAGCTCGACCCCAAATAGGAAGCAGTGCTCGTCGACTTTCTCCGCGCGAACGCCGAAGTCTTTGCATGGAGTCCCTCGGACATGCCTGGCATACCGAGGGATGTCACCGAGCACTCGCTGGATATCCGAGCTGGAGCCCGACCCGTGAAGCAGCCTCTGCACCGATTCGACGAAGAAAAGTGCAGAGCCATAGGCGAGGAGATCCACAAGCTGATGGCCGCATGGTTCATCAAAGAGGTATTCCATCCCGAATGGCTTGCCAACCCTGTGCTTGTGAGAAAGAAAGGAGGGAAATGGCGGATGTGTGTAGACTACACTGGTCTAAACAAAGCATGTCCGAAGGTTCCCTACCCTCTGCCTCGCATCGATCAAATCGTGGATTCCACTGCTGGGTGCGAAACCCTGTCTTTCCTCGATGCCTACTCAGGGTATCACCAAATCAGGATGAAAGAGTCCGACCAGCTCGCGACTTCTTTCATCACACCTTTTGGCATGTACTACTACGTTACTATGCCATTTGGTTTGAGGAATGCGGGTGCGACATACCAAAGGTGCATGAACCACGTGTTCGGAGAGCACATTGGACGGACCGTCGAGGCTTACGTCGATGACATCGTAGTCAAGACGAGGAAAGCCTCCGACCACCTCTCCGACCTTGAAACGACATTCAAGTGTCTCAAGGCGAAGGGCGTAAAACTCAATCCCGAGAAGTGCGTCTTCGGAGTCCCCCGAGGCATGCTCTTGGGGTTCATCGTCTCCGAGCGCGGCATCGAGGCCAACCCGGAGAAAATCGCGGCCATCACCAACATGGGGCCCATCAAGGACTTGAAAGGCATACAGAGGGTCATGGGATGCCTTGCGGCTCTGAGCCGCTTCATCTCGCGCCTCGGCGAAAGAGGCCTGCCTCTGTACCGCCTCTTAAGAAAGACCGAGTGCTTCACTTGGACCCCCGAGGCCGAGGAAGCCCTCGAGAACCTGAAGGCGCTCCTTACGAACGCACCCATCCTAGTGCCTCCCGCTGCCGGAGAAGCCCTCTTAATCTATGTCGCCGCTACCACTCAGATGGTCAGCGCCGCGATCGTGGTCGAAAGGCGAGAAGAAGGGCATGCATTGCCCGTCCAGAGGCCAGTCTACTTCATCAGTGAGGTACTGTCCGAGACCAAGATCCGCTACCCACAAATTCAGAAGCTGCTGTACGCAGTGATTCTGACGCGGCAGAAGTTGCGACACTACTTCGAGTCTCATCCGGTGACTGTGGTGTCATCCTTCCCCCTGGGGGAGATCATCCAGTGCCGAGAGGCCTCGGGTAGGATTGCAAAGTGTGCGGTGGAAATCATGGGCGAGACAATCTCGTTCGCCCCTCGGAAGGCCATCAAGTCCCAAGTCTTGGCGGACTTTGTGGTTGAATGGGTCGACACCCAACTCCTAGTAGCTCCGATCCAACCGGAACTCTGGACCATGTTTTTCGACGGGTCGCTGATGAAAACAGGGGCAGGCGCGGGCCTGCTCTTCATCTCACCCCTCGAGAAGCACCTCCGCTACGTGCTACGCCTCCATTTTCCGGTGTCCAACAATGTGGCTGAGTACGAGGCTGTAGTCAACGGGTTGCACATCGCCATCGAGCTAGGGGTCCGACGCCTCGTCGCTCGCGGCGACTCGCAGCTTGTCATCGACCAAGTCATGAAGAACTCCCATTGTCGTGACCCGAAGATGGAAGCCTACTGCGATGAGGTCCGGCGCCTGGAGGACAAGTTCTACGGGCTCGAGGTCAACCACGTCGCCTGGCGATACAACGAGACTGCGGACGAGCTGACGAAGATAGCTTCGGCGTGAACAACGGTTCCCTCGAACGTCTTCTCCCGGGACCTACATCAACCCTCAGTCAAGACCAACGACACGCCTGAGCCCGAGAAGGTCTTGGCCCTGCCCGAGGTGCCCTCGGCTCAGCCCGAGGCACCCTCGGCCCCCGAGGGTGAGGCACTGCGTGTCGAGGGAGAGCGGAATGGGGTCCCGCCTGATCGAGACTGGCAGACCCCGTACCTGCAATATCTCCACCGAGGAGAGCTGCCCCTCGACCGAGCCGAAGCTCGGCGACTGGCGCGGCGCGCTAAGTCATTCGTCTTGCTGGGTGACGGGAAGGAGCTCTACCACCGCAGCCCCTCCGGCATCCTCCAGCGATGCATATCCATCGCCGAAGGCCAGGAGCTCTTACAAGAAATACACTCGGGGGCTTGCGGTCATCACGCAGCGCCTCAAGCCCTTGTTGGAAACGCTTTCCGACAAGGTTTCTACTGGCCGACCGCGGTGGCCGACGCCACTAGAATTGTCCGCACCTGCCAAGGGTGTCAATTCTACGCAAGACAGACGCACCTACCCGCTCAGGCTCTACAAACAATACCCATCACCTGGCCGTTTGCTGTGTGGGGTCTGGACCTCGTCGGTCCCTTGCAGAAGGCACCCGGGGGCTACACGCACCTACTGGTTGCCATCGACAAATTCTCCAAGTGGATCGAGGTCCGACCCCTAAACAGCATCAGGTCCGAACAGGCGGTGGCATTCTTCACCAACATCATCCATCGCTTTGGGGTCTCGAACTCCATCATCACCGACAATGACACCCAGTTCACTGGCAGAAAGTTCCTGGACTTCTGCGAAGACCACCACATCCGGGTGGACTGGGCCACCGTGGCACACCCCATGACGAATGGGCAGGTAGAACGTGCCAACGACATGATTCTGCAAGGACTCAAGCCAAGGATCTACAACGACCTCCACAAGTTCGGCAGGCGATGGATGAAGGAACTCCCCTTGGTGGTCTGGAGCCTGAGGACGACGCCAAGTCGAGCCATGGGTTTCACGCCGTTCTTTCTAGTCTATGGAGCTGAGGCCATCTTGCCCACAGACTTAGAATACGGTTCCCCAAGGACGAGGGCCTACAACGACCGACGCAACCAGACCAACCGAGAAGACTCACTGGACCAGCTGGAAGAGGCTCGGGACATGACCTTACTACACTCGGCAAGGTATCAGCAGTCCCTGCGACGCTACCACGCCCGAGGGGTTCGGTCCCGAGACCTCCAGGTGGGCGACTTGGTGCTTCGGCTGCGACAAGACGCCCGAGGGCGCCACAAGCTCACGCCTCCCTGGGAAGGGCCGTTCGTCATCGCCAAGGTTTTGAAGCCCGAGACGTACAAGTTGGCCAACAGTCAAGGCGAGGTCTACAGCAATGCTTGGAACATCCGACAGCTATGTTGCTTCTACCCTTAAGATGTTTTCAAGCCGTTCATATACCTCGTTTACATATGAAGTCTAACCATCAAGGAAGGGTCAGCCTTGCCTCGGCAAAGCCCGACCCTCCCTCGGGGGCTAGAAGGGGGGAACCCCCTCCGCGTCAAAATTTTCCTCGAAAAAAAAGTCTTCCATCAAAACGACTTTCGCGTCTCCCGGCTATATCTGTAACAGGACCCCAAGAAACGAATAAGAGTGCATGTAAGTGGCAAGGCCGACCGAGCTGAGGGACTCCTACGCCTCTGGGATACGGATACCTCACTCGTCGCCTACCGCAAAAAATAACTCTTACTTGGGTAAGCAATCCTGCTACTGACGAACGAGTCCAGATACGCAAAACAGGAGGAAAAGAGACACAACCTTGTATTACGATGATAAAGTGTTCGGGCCTCGGCGGCTGCAAAAGACACATATGCATTCAAAATAAATTGCTCCGGCAGAATCAGGCGTCGCCCGGAGAAGGAGCCACGCCCTCGGCTTCGTCTCCACCCTCGGCGAGATCCGCCCCGGCCTCGGACGACGGCGCAAGCGGGAGGATCTCTGCTTCGAAGGTGGTCGCCAGCACCGCACTTGGGCCCGCGGCGGCCGCGTCAAGCCTCTGGACTTCGGCCAGGGCAGCTTCATCTTCGTCGGGAAGGCAATACCCCTCGCTGACCCGCTCCAGATCCACGTCGTAGTGGGAAGCGAGCACGACGAAGGCCCGCCTGACACTGTGATGCAGCGCCTCGTGGAGTCTGCCGCGCGCGTGGTCACCCAAGGCCTGCAGGCGACTCTGAGGGGAGCTTCCCGAGGGGACGTCGTCGAAACCAAAGACCCGACAGAAGGCCGAGATGGCCTCAGACATGGCCATGTGGTCGGCCTCCCTCTGCTCGGCCGCCTGGGCAAGTGCCTTGGTGGACTCATCGAGGGCAGACTCGAGCTCTGAAAATAGCCAAAGCAGAAGACTTCAAACACGAGTTGAGGAACGAAGCTGAATCAAAATCTTAAAACAACCAAGACATACCTTCGGCTCGGGTGCGCTGCTCCGAGGATGTGGCTTGGGCCACGACTAGGTCTGCCGCAAGGGCTCTGGCCTGAGCAGACGCCTCGGCTAACTGGACTCCAAGAGCCTCAGCCCGGCTTTCAGCCTCGGCGGCCCGGCCCTGAGATTGGTCCCGCTCGCCGATGACCTGGCCAAGCTCCAACTGCTGTCGCTGTGCCTCTGCGCGTGCCGCCGCTGCCTCTGCTCCCAGATCGACACAGAGCAACCGAAGGTCCGCCACCTCGGCGCTCCATTGGGAGAGGCGCTCGGTAGCCCCGGCAAGCGTGGCCCTCAGGGACCGCAGCGAACCCCAGACATCGGCCTCGCGGCGGATGAATGGTGACTTGGCGGCGCTTAGATCCATCAGATCCTGAGGAAAGGAAGCGGGGCGTCATGAAGAATGCCTTGGTCACGTGAAAGGTATGCTTGAAATCATTACCTGGAGGATCTTGGGAACGTCCCTACAAAGGACCTCCAAGGTCGACCGAAGCGACCCCACCGTTGCCTCGGCACACTCACGAAGCCCGTCCCAAGACTGCTCCTCTCGCTCATTGTCAAGAACAAAGAGGGGATCCGAAGCCCCACTAGTCCAGAACCGGAGCGACTGACGCCGCCCGTCGGGACTGCGCCGCGTGGGGACGAGGTTGCCGCTCCCCAGGACGGGTCGCGGTTCTGCGCCCCCCTCCTCCGAGGCATCAAGTAGCAACGCCTCGGCCATCTCAGCGTCGGCGGCGACGGGTGGCTCCATGGCCAGAACGGCAACCATCTCGGCAGAAGCCGGTGCCAGCGCCGGCAACGCGTCTGGTGGGTGTAGGATTACGGGGATGCTACACTAGCGCAAAACAAAATTTTCAACCCCATAATACCAAGAACTACTGCGGTTATAGGTCATGGAATTACCACTAGACGCGCAGAGCAGCGGAAGACGTCTCGATGTAGACGAACGCGTCGAGCAGTGCCGTGCAGTCGCCGGCGTCCTTCACGTCCTCGCACGGTTCATCCAAGTGCTCCAGATGCAGCACCTCCGAGGTATCCACACGTACAGGGAGGAAGCGCCGCGTACCGAACTGCTAGGTTCGCGACGGCGGCTTGGCGAGGGCGAGAGGCGAGCGGCGGCTGCTGGTTTGCAGGTGGCGAATTAGGTTATCTCTTAACCGCGCCCCCACCCCTCATTATATAGGCGTTATGGTGGGCTTCTGACGCCGAGGCCCATCATTAACCCTAAAGCCCAGTCTAATTTCGGATCTAATCCGAATTAGGCTTCCTTCCCCTTAAGTGTGTGACCCTATAGGTTCACGTACAAATAGACATAGCCCGAGTACTCTTACTTGGTCCAATAATTGACAGCGGCCTCTAGCAAGACATGTCAACTCCTATGTGTACGTAAAGATCATATCAGACGAACCATTGCGACATTACGTACATGCTGTTCCCTTTGTCTCACGATATTTGGTCTGGCTCTAAGCTGACCTCTCTTTCTCGATACTGTGAATTGGAATCCTTTCAATGGTTAACTCTTAACCCTAGCACGGCCATGCATTTCTTGATCCAATCACTCGAGGGGCCCAGAGATATCTCTCTCACAAAGAGAGGGACAAATTCCATCTTGACTGACCATGCCTCATAGCATGCTTCCTGACAAACCCAAAACTACCTTTATAACTACCCAGTTACGGGATAGCGTTTGATAGTCCCTAAGTAAGTCAATTCACATCTTGAGAACATGCGACAATCTCAGGTCTAAGGATACAGTATTCATGTTGCAAGAAGAGAACTATATTACAATATCTCACGTTGGGTCGGTCCAGCCTCATGTCATACATGCGCCCACATTATTAGTTTAACATCTCCATGTTCATGACTTGTGAAATGTAGTCATCAACTAATACATATGCTAGTCATCAACTCTGACTAGGGACATCATTTAGAATAACCATATAAGTAAAGAATCTCACAAACAATTCACATAATTGCTAATCAATACAAGGTGCCTTCCATGGATATTCAATTAAGCAATATATATATCATGGATACAAAGAAATATGCTCATCTCTATGATTATCTCTAGGGCATATTTCTAACAGTCTCCCACTTGCACTAGAGTTAATCTAGAAGATATCTAATACCCATAGATCTCACGTGTGCCTCATGCTTAGGTTGTGGAAGAGGTTTTGTCAAAGGATCAGCAACATTCAAATCCGTATGTATTTTGCATATCTTTATCTCACCCCGCCTAATGAATTCCCGTATGAGGTGAAACTTCCGCAGTACGTGTTTGTTTTTCTGGTGGTTCCTTGGCTCCTTAGCTTGCGCAATAGCCCCATTGTTGTCACAGTAGAGGTTCAATGGGCTAGATGCATTAGGAAACACACCAAGCTCGATGAGGAACTTTCTTATCCAAACACCTTCCTTCGCAGATTTAGAAGCTGCAATGTACTGGCTTCTGTTGTAGAATCAGTCATAGTCTCCTGTTTGGAACTCTTCCAACTAACAGCACCACCATTTATTGTGAACACAAAACCTGATTGCGATTTTAACTCGTCTGGGTCAGTTTGGAAGCTAGCATCGGTGTAACCAGTTACAACGAGCTCCTCCTTACCCCCATATACCAGGAACATATCTTTAGTCCTTCTTAAGTACTTAAGAATGCCTTTTACCGCTGTCCAGTGATCCTCACCTGGATCAGCCTGGTATCTACTCGTAGCACTTATAGCGTATGAAACATCTGGGCGTGTACTTATCATGGCATACATGATTGAACCAATTGCTGAGGCGTATGGTACCTTACTCATGCGCTCCCGCTCATTAGCCGTTGCAGGACATTGCATCTGGCTAAGGTGTTTACCATGTGACATAGGTATGAACCCTTTCTTGGACTGTTCCATGTTGAACCGTTTCAAAACCTTGTCAATGTACGTATCTTGACTTAATCCTATAAGCCTCTTCGACCTATCTCTATAGATCCTTATGCCCAAAATATATGCTGCTTCCCCTAAGTCCTTCATAGAAAAACTCTTTTTCAGTGAAGCCTTGATGGACTCCAGCATAGGAATGTCATTCCCAATCAATAATATGTCATCCACATACAAGATCAGAAATACAACAGCGCTCCCACTTTCCTTCTTGTAAACACAAGCTTCTTCTTCATTCTGATGAAAACCAAGCCCTTTGATCACTTCATCAAAACGAATGTTCCAACTCCGAGATGCTTGCTTCAACCCATAAATGGATTTCTGAAGTTTGCATATCTTTCTAGCATTGATCGGATCGACAAAACCCTCGGGCTGTATCATATACACGTCCTCATCTAGGTTTCCATTAAGGAAAGCTGTTTTGACATCCATCTGCCAAATCTCATAATCGAAATATGCGGCAATAGCTAGAATGATCCGAATAGATTTAAGCATCGCTACTGGCGAGAATGTCTCGTCATAGTCAACTCCTTGAACTTGTCGAAAACCCTTTGCAACAAGTCGAGCCTTATAGATGTGAACATTTCCATCCATGTCTTTCTTCTTCTTATAGATCCATTTGCATTCTATAGGTCTAACACCATTAGGCGGGTCAACCAAGTTCCAAACTTGATTTTCTCCCATGGAATCTATCTCGGATCTCATGGCGACATGCCATTTCTCGGAATCTGGGTCCATCATCGCTTCTGAATATGTTGCAGGTTCATCGTTGTCTAACAACAACACTTCCCCATTGCCCAACAATAGCACTTCTCCTCGTGCCTCGCGAAGCCTTGCTGACCTTCGTGGTTGTAGTGGTGATTCTCTTGCCATAGACGTCTCAACTTGTTCTGCTACATTAGCATCACTTGTTGAATCTTGTCCCACTGGCTCATCCTGAACTTCTTCAAGATACACCTTTTGTTTACTTTTCTCTCTTTTGAGAAACTCTTTCTCTAAGAACACACTGTTCCGGGCGACAAACACTTTGCCCTCTGACCGGTGGTAAAAGTAATATCCTAAAGTTTCCTTTGAATATCCCACGAACATGCACTTGTCCGATTTTGGAGTGAGTTTATCCGACTGTAGTCGCTTGACGTAAACCTCACAACCCCAAATCTTCAGAAAAGACAAACTGGGAGTCTTTCCAGTCCACATCTCATATGGTGTCTTAACTACGGACTTAGACGGTACCCTATTTAGTGTGAAAGCTGCTGTTTCTAGAGCGTATCCCCAAAACGACAAAGGTAGGTCCGACTGGCTCATCATTGATCGAACGAGCCATTGGCAATTTTGCCATTATCATTTGTGGGCTTCACTAGTATGCCATCGGACTCACAAATCATAGACACAGATGGTCCCATCAGTCATAGACACAGGGTGGCAAAATAACAGACATCCAAAATTGAGAGTGGCAAAATAGCAATTTTCTCCTGATCGAACCATATCCAATAAAGTCCGATTACGTCACTCAGACACGCCATTCCTCTGAGGCGTTCCAGGCGGCGTAAGCTGTGGAACAATTCCACAACTCTTTAGATGATTGCTAAACTCATGACTCAAATATTCACCACCACGATCTGATCGCAGTGCTTTAATTTTCTTGCCACGCTGATTTTCTACTTCATTCTGAAACTCTTTGAACTTTTCTAAGGATTCAGACTTGTGTTTCATTAAGTAGACATACCCATATCTACTAAAATCATCAGTGAAGGTTATGAAGTATTGGAATCCTCCCCTAGCTGTCGTACTCATTGGTCCGCACACATCAGTATGTATGAGTTCCAATAAATCTAACGTCCTCTCCGGTAAACCCGTGAAGGGCGCCTTGGTCATCTTACCAAGTAAGCAAGCTTCACATGTCTCGTATGATTCAAAATCAAACGAAGTTAAAAGCCCATCAGAATGAAGCTTCTTCATGCGATTCTCACTTATATGACCCAAACGACAGTGCCACATGTAGGTAGGACTTAAATCATTAGGCCGAGGCCTTTTAGCACTAATATTACAGATAGGTGCATCATCAAGATTTAAAATGAATAACCCATTCATAATGGATGCAAAAGCCACAAACATGCCATTCTTAAAGATCACACAACCATTGTTTTCACTCGCAAATGAATAACCATCCTTCATCAAACATGAAGGAGACATAATGTTTCGACTCATACTAGGAACTAGATAACAATTATTTAACTCCAAAATAAATCCTGATGGGAGGTGGAGTTGCATCGTCCCGACGGTCAACGCAGCAACTCTTGCATTATTGCCTACCCGGAAATCAACTTCTCCTCTTTTCACGCTTCTACTTCTTATCATTCCCTGCATCGAATTGCAAAAATGGGCAACCGATCCGGTATCAAATACCCAAGAATTAATATAAGAATCAGCAAGAAAAATTTCTGTAATGTGAATAGCAAGTGTACCTGCTGCGGCTGTACCCTTACCGCCGCGATCCTTAATAGAGGCCAAGTACTGCTTGCAATTCCTTTTCCAGTGACCAAGTTGTTTGCAATAAAAGCACTCTGCATCTGCAGCTGGTCCAGCCTTGGGCTTTTGATTTGGCTTGGATACTGTATCCTTTGCCTTGCCCTTCTTCTTTTGAGTTTTACCCTTCTTCTTAAAGTTGGGTTTGTTTTGGACCGCCATCACATGGCCGCTGCTACCAGCGCTTTTCTTTATGTCCCCCTCTGCAGTTTTCAGCATGCCACATAGTTCATTGAGGCCCCTCTCCGCCCCATGCATATGGTAGTTCGTGATGAAGTTTCCATAGCTGGGCGGAAGAGATGCCAAAATGAAGTCAGTGGCCAACTCTTGGCTTATTGGGAAGCCTAGCTTCTCCAACCTCTGACTGTAACCAACCATTTTGATTACGTGTGGCCCAACTGCTGCGCCTTCTGCTAGCTTGCATTCCAGAAAGGCTTTGGACACATTGAACCTTTCAGTCCTAGCCTGAGTCTGGAACATATCCTTGAGCGCCACGATCATATCGTGTACCTCATGGTTTGTCTCAAACTGCATCTGCAGCTCAGGCTCCATGCAAGCAAGCATTAGGCAACTCACTTCAAGATTAGTATCCATTGCTTTCTTGTAAGCGGTTTTAGCTGCAGCAGTTGCATTTTCACCAGGATCCTCTGGTAGTGGGGTGTCTAGAACGTCTTCCTTTTTTTCAGCCCTGAGAACAATTCTCAGGTTACGGATCCAATCCGTATAGTTTGTTCCATTTAACTTATCCTTTTCAAGAATTGATCGCAAAGTAAATGTTGGTGTGCTAGGTGCCATTTATCTACAACAAAATAATGCAAAATACTAAGACAAAAATATCCATGACAGAGTAAATCATATTAAACATTTAATAGTCTACTCCCACTAAAATCAATATCCCTCGATTGATACTTAGTGATTCAGAACCCACAACTAACAAGTCTACTAGTGAGCTTTAGCATCACCGCTAGAAGACAAGGTAGATCGGTAAGCAACTCCTTGCTAATCATATCATATATATGACTCCTGTTGTTGGGTGACATCTCTATGTCTCGGCTCCCAACCTTATGCCTCAAAGTCCTTAACCATTAAGCTGACTTTGTTTAAGTTAACCAACCCTTTCTGCAGTTCGTATCCGATACAAACCTATCTAGTCAAGGAAAACTGGTGGCACCCTAATTTCATAGACCCACCACCAATTGTACAAGACTTATGATAGTGCAAGGTTTGGAGAGGCATTAAAGCTTAAACATTTATGAGGGATCGTCCTACTTATAACATCGCACGCAAGGACATATATGCAATATAAACAAGTAGAACAATAAGAATGGCATTCCCACAACAGTTGTGATTCGGTATGGCTTGCTGTCACATGGTGATCCCCATCTCCAATAATCTGTCCATCACGATGATCTCCATCTCCATGATATAGGTATGCCATCCTCCAGGTGATGAGTCCTTCAAGACCTATCTAACGTATGCTGGTAAACAAATTACATATATGCTTTGGATCATCACATGTTGACACGCAGGTCATTACATTAAATTTGGACAATACATGTGGCTCCAGCCGTATTGCCCTGGTCACGACACGCAGGTCATGAATAATTTATTAACATGCATCATATACACAATAGCCATACCGATCACAAGATGTCCTGCAAAAAACAGGTTAGACAAACACGTTTCTATACGTTCGCCACTTCAGCAGATAGCCACGGCGATGGAAATTCCACTGGAAATCTCATGCGGTTGATCAAATCAACCCAAATCCAAGACTTTCGACCTGAAGAAGATTACACTCATGACGTTGATCTGTTACGTCAATCTGCTAGTTGTGTACGCAGTTAGCCCCGATGGTGATTCCAGCCGGTAGGGGCAAGTCGCGCATACAACAGAGAAGGACGAACTGATCTCTCCAGTCATATCCGATGTAATCTACTTCAACCCTTTATTACCAATTGATCTAATCAAACCGTGCATCAAGTAGATCCATCTCATGAACCTAGATCCAGACCTAAAACTACGCAGAACCTGGCTCTGATACCACTGTAGGATTACGGGGATGCTACACTAGCGCAAAACAAAATTTTTCAACCCCATAATACCAAGAACTACTGCGGTTATAGGTCATGGAATTACCACTAGACGCGCAGAGCAGCGGAAGACGTCTCGATGTAGACGAACGCGTCGAGCAGTGCCGTGCAGTCGCCGGCGTCCTTCACGTCCTCGCACGGTTCGTCCAAGTGCTCCAGATGCAGCACCTCCGAGGTATCCACACGTACAGGGAGGAAGCGCCGCGTACCGAACTGCTAGGTTCGCGACGGCGGCTTGGCGAGGGCGAGAGGCGAGCGGCGGCTGCTGGTTTGCAGGTGGCGAATTAGGTTATCTCTTAACCGCGCCCCCACCCCTCATTATATAGGCGTTATGGTGGGCTTCTGACGCCGAGGCCCATCATTAACCCTAAAGCCCAGTCTAATTTCAGATCTAATCCGAATTAGGCTTCCTTCCCCTTAAGTGTGTGACCCTATAGGTTCACGTACAAATAGACATAGCCCGAGTACTCTTACTTGGTCCAATAATTGACAGCGGCCTCTAGCAAGACATGTCAACTCCTATGTGTACGTAAAGATCATATCAGACGAACCATTGCGACATTACGTACATGCTGTTCCCTTTGTCTCACGATATTTGGTCTGGCTCTAAGCTGACCTCTCTTTCTCGATACTGTGAATTGGAATCCTTTCAATGGTTAACTCTTAACCCTAGCACGGCCATGCATTTCTTGATCCAATCACTCGAGGGGCCCAGAGATATCTCTCTCACAAAGAGAGGGACAAATTCCATCTTGACTGACCATGCCTCATAGCATGCTTCCTGACAAACCCAAAACTACCTTTATAACTACCCAGTTACGGGATAGCGTTTGATAGTCCCTAAGTAAGTCAATTCACATCTTGAGAACATGCGACAATCTCAGGTCTAAGGATACAGTATTCATGTTGCAAGAAGAGAACTATATTACAATATCTCACGTTGGGTCGGTCCAGCCTCATGTCATACATGCGCCCACATTATTAGTTTAACATCTCCATGTTCATGACTTGTGAAATGTAGTCATCAACTAATACATATGCTAGTCATCAACTCTGACTAGGGACATCATTTAGAATAACCATATAAGTAAAGAATCTCACAAACAATTCACATAATTGCTAATCAATACAAGGTGCCTTCCATGGATATTCAATTAAGCAATATATATATCATGGATACAAAGAAATATGCTCATCTCTATGATTATCTCTAGGGCATATTTCTAACAGTGGGCTCGAGGCCGCAGCCGCGCCAGCAGTCTCCCTCGGCACGACGACCGCCTCGACGGAGGAGTCGGCCTCGGGAGCTCGCCCCACGGCAACTTGTGCCGACTGAACCCCCTGCTCGGGGGCACCTTGTGCAGAGGCCAGCCGGCTGCCGAGGCCTGGTGCGGCACCAGTTGCAGAAGCTGGCGCCGTCTTAAGGGCTTTTCGGGGAGCCAGACCGGTCGAACCGTGCCTCCATTTGCTGGGAAGAAAGGGAAAAAGCAGGATCAGGACACACGAAGAAGGCGCCAGGACAGAAGTAACCTCAGATACTTACCCACTCCGGGCCACGATCAATCGTGCCTGCGGGGAGGCCCCTCGAGCCTCGGCCCCTGCGGGCACCGCCGAGGTTTGCCCCGCTGCCGGCTTCGGCGCCATCCCTGCCTCGGGCGCCCGGGGCGCCGAAGGGACGGTCCGCCTAGGCGCGAACACGGCGACCCGAGGATCGGCCTCCTCTGCTGCCGGCACGGACAATGGCTCTGGGGGCACAGGCGGGACGGCCTGACTCCCCGGGGTCACCTCAGCTACCTGGGCCAAGGGGTCAAAAACCCCCTCGGCCTGCCCCTGTTCTTCGGGTCGGGACCCTGATGCCCCCGCCCCGGATACCGACAGCACCAGCCCACTCGGGGGCTAGCTCGACGACCCCTGGCCCACCCTCAGATTCGGGCTAAGGCCAAGGCGGGCGGCCATGTCGTCGTCTTCATCATCATCGTCGTCGTCGTCATCATCAGGCGTCTCCGGCGATGGCTCCCTCGAGAGCCCGTCCCTCTCCTGCCGTCGACGACGCTTCTCCAAGGCGTCCCGAGCCCGCATCCGCTCGCGGGCCCGAGCCTTCTTCGCGTCCTTCTTCTCCTTCTTCCTCTCCGCAGCAACCCTCCGCGCGGCTCGGTCCACCGCGTCCTCCGGGACCGGTGGCAGGGAAGGCTTGTGAGACCCCAGCTCCTGGAGACGAACGAAAGGTCTCGGCTCAGAGGACCAGGGGCAATCCGACACAAGAAAGAATGAGGAGCGGACACACACCAGGGACATGCACCCGCACTCGGGACGCATCGGGAGCTGGGTGAGGGCGCCGGCGTCTAGCTTCCCTACCGTACCGGCCACCCGCCTGTGGAGGTCATCGGCGGAGAGGGGGACCAAGGACATCTGCGAACCCTCCAAGCCGACCCCCGGCGTCATCTCCGAAAGTAGCAGCCGTCGCTCCGTTAAGGGGAACACCCTCCAGCGATGGATGGCGGCAACCACCCCCGCGGCGGTGAGCCCTCCCTTTCGCAGCTTCTCCAAGGCCTCCAGAAGGGGCTGAAGATTCTTTTGCCTCTCGCGCGGGGCCCCATAGCGCCAATGGCTGCCAGCGGCGGTCACCACTCGTTGAGAAAACAACGGCAGCCTCCCATCGTCATTTCGAAGGTAAAACCACCTGCGCTGCCACCCCTTGTTCGAAGACGCAAGGATGGCGGGGATGTACTGCTGTGCACGCGCTTGCCTCAACTAGAGGATGCAGCCACCAGCCCGCACCGCCATGCAGACCCTCTTCTCCCCCGTCGCCGAGGCAAAAGGCTCCACGGAGAAGAGATGAGTCCACAAATCCCAGTGGGGAGCAACCCCCAAAAATCCTTCGCAAACCGCCGCGAAGATGGCCGCTTGCGCGATGGAGTTGGGGCTAAGGTTGTGCAGCTCCACCCCATAGTGATGCAGCAGCGCCCGCATAAAACGGCTTGCTGGCACACCAAACCCCCGCTCATGGAAGGAGACGAAACTCAGCACATACCCCAGCGGCGGGTTCGGGTCAGCCCCGCTCGGAGGGACCATCCACTCCGGCCGCAGGACATCAGAGAGGGGGCGCAGCAAGCCATCGGCAACAAGGGCCTCCAGGTGGAAGAAGGCCATGGGTCGCGCAGCGGAACGATGGTTACCCGATCGGCCATCGCCAAGCGAAGGAGGTGGCGGCGGGGCGGACAAGGTGCGGGGTTTTCTTTCTCTGGCTATTCCCTCAGGTTGCGGAAACCTAAGCAGAGGCGAGCAGCAGAGTAAAGAACCACCACCAGACCCTCCTCAAAATATATAAAGACCCGGGCAAGACCCGTTCAACGCTCCGCCCGAACCCACCGCGAAACCCAAAACTCGAAGGCAAAACGCCCGTTCCTCGAACGGCTCGCGCATGCACAACGGCTGCCCCGCGAATCACTCGTCCCGTCGCATTAACTCTACGGCAGGACAGGCGGCACCTTTGGCAGGCGAAGCGGGCGACGCTTCACCTCCGCCCTAATGACCGCGTCAAAAAGGTGCGCCACGTCGCTCAATTTCGTATCCTTTTCCTCTTCCCCTTTCTCTCTCTTGCTACAGGGACCGGGAAAGGGGATACTCCGAAAGGGATCCTTCTCCGCGAAGGAAGCGGGCCCCGAGCCCCCTACTGATCAGAGGTTCGAAGGCTGGCCCCTCGGAAGGGTTCAACAGCCGCCTCAGAGCACTCGGGCCCCACGCCCACTACTGGTCAGAGGTTCGAAGGCTGGCCCCTCGGAAGGGTTCAACGGCCGCCTCAGGCCACTCGGGCTCCGCGCCCACTACTGATCAGGGGTTCATAGGCTGGCCCCCGACGGGTTCGACAGCCGCCTCAGAGCACACAGAGCGAGGGATGACCCTGGGTACGTTCGATACATAACCAAGGCTCGGGCTACGCTCCCGAGGTACCCTAGGACATTTCCGAGACCAGCGGGAGCGATTTTGTAACGGAATCCCATCAGAGGGAGGCATAGAGCCCTCAGACCCCGTCAAAAGGGGACCGGGTCCGGCGAATCACCCGCAGGTACTTTTGGAGCACGCCTCCGGGCCACTAGCCGACCCCTAATGAATGGGGCACGAGCGTCCACTCGGATCACCCGCTAGCAACTCACTGGAGACACCGTGTTCGGCGCCCTCCGAGGGCAACATGGCGCTTTCCCCCCTCCTCCTTGCGGAAAGGCGACGCAGGGGCGTATGAAAAAAGCCGAGTCTGTCCTTGACCGTCCTCTCGCTCTGTGCGGGGGCTCGGGGGCTGCTCTCGCAAACCCGGCTCCGGCCAAACTGTTGACAGTGTCAACATACAGCCCGAGAACTTGGGACCTGACTAAGCACCCGGGCAACGACAAGTTCGCATGAGGGAACAACCAAACCGGCTGAGCCATCACGAAAGGCACTAAGACCTCGAAGGAGTCAAAACACTCCTCCGAGGCCTTGGGGGCTACACCCGGCGGGTGCGCTCACGCGCACCCACCGGAACGAAATGCAACCGAGAAAGGCCGGTCCCCTTGCAAAAAAGTGCGACAAAAGCCTCCAAGCGAGTGCCAACACTCCCTTTAAGGCTCGGGGGCTACTGTCGGGGACCATAATTAGGGGTACCCCTAAGACTTCTAATCTTAGCTGGTAAACCCCATCTGCACAAAGCTGCGAAGGCCTGATGGGCACGATTCAGGCCAAGGCTCCGCTCAAGGGACACGATCCCGCCGCGCCCGAGCCCGACCTCAAGCAAAGACAGCCGACCCTGGAAGATTCACGCCTCGCCTGAGGGTCCCCTCAAGCAACGAACGCACCATCGACTCGCCCGAGGCTCAGCTCGGGTAGGCTTCGCGGAGAAGCAACCTTGGCCAAATCGCCACACCAACCGACCATATCGCAGGAGCATTTAATGCGAGGATCGCCTGACATCTTATCCTGACACGCGCTCCAGTCGACAAGGCCGATGTGACCGCAGTCACTTTGCCGCTCCACTGACCGACCTGACAGGAATACAGCGCCGCCTGCCCCGCTCCAACTGCCGTGCCACTCGCTAGAGTGAGGTCGACAACGGCTAAGTCCAGCCTCGGGCGACATAGGAAGCTCCGCCTCGCCGACCCTAGGGTTCGGCCCCCGTCTCGACCTCGGAAGAAGGACTTCGCCTCGCCCGACCCTAGGGCTCGGACTCAACCACGACTTAGAAGACGACGAACTCCGCCTCGCCCGATCCCAGGGCTCGGACTCAGCCTCGGCTCCAGAAGACGACAAACTCCGCCTCGCCCGACCCTAGGGCTCAGACTCAGCCTCGGCTCTGAAAGACGATGGACTCCGCCTCGCCCGACCCCAGGGCTCGGACTCAACCTCGACCTCGGAGGAATCGCCACCTCGCCCAAACTCGGGTCCGGACCGGCCATGTTGCCAGGGGGGCCATCATTACCCTGCCCCTAGCTAGCTCAGGCTACGGGGGACAAGACCGGCGTCCCATCTGGCTTGCCCCAGCAAAAAAGTAATGATGACACCCCGCACGCTCCATGACGACGGCAACTCCCAGCCCCTTACGTCAGCCAGGAGACGTCGGCAAGGATCCGACAGCCCCGACAGCTGTACTTCCGCAAGGCTCCGGCGCTCCTCCGACGGCCACGACATCACATGAACAGGGTGCCAAAACCTCTCCGACTGCCACGACGGCATGTACTTAGGGCTCTATCTCCTCTCTTCTAGACACGTTAGCACACTGCTACACCCCCATTGTACACCTGGACCCTCTCCTTACGCCTATAAAAGGAAGGTCCAGGGCTCTCATACAAAAAGGTTGGCCGCGCGGGAGAACGGGCCGACGCATAAGGCTCTCGCTCTCTTTCTCTCCCACGCGAACGCTTGTAACCCCCTACTGCAAGCGCATCCATCCGCCCTGGGCGCAGGACAACACGGAGGCCGCGGTTTCCCCTCACTGTTCTCCCCCTTTGTGTCCCGTCTCGCGCCGACCCATCTAGGCTGGGACACGCAGCGACAATTTACTCGTCGGTCCAGGGACCCCCCGGGGTCGAAACGCCGACACCGTAGTTTCTAAAGCTAGTTGAACTTTGTAAAGGCCTCATAGTGGATCCCTAGCCATTCACCTTGGAAGTGTCTAAGGGCCTTGCAAACCTTGGCTAGACGGGATACACGACTTGTGGGTAAAGGGCGCAACCTCTGTAGAATGTAAAACTGGTATATCAGCCGAGCTCGCGGTCATGAGCAGCTCAAGACTCTCGCATGATTAATATATGGAACTAAAGTTAATCTGTCATCTGTATTGCATCGCGAGTGTTATTATTACTTGTGATCTCTTATTTAATTGGGTTGGTATCTACTTATACTTAGTAACTGCTAATAAAATTTTGACCAACTCTAAAAGCAATGCTCAGCTTTAACCATCTCCTTTGGTAAGCCTTACACTTCACATGAGCTCCCACCTTTGGTGAGTTCATGCACATTATTCCCCACAACTTGTTAAGCGATGAATGTATGTGAGCTCACCTTAGCTGTACTCACACCCCCCTGGTCAAGAACATGTACCACTGGATGAGGCACATGAAGGATGATGTGATGAGTTCGTGAGTGGTCTAGGCCATCGTCTCCTAGTCAACTAGGGTTGCTGGATTGTTATCTTCGTATGATGTAATTATCTAACTATTTTGTACAAGAACTCCATTATATATTAATGATGTGACATTCGTTTCTATACCATGAGTCATCATATGTGTGAGACTTGATCCTGGCACACTTGGTGATCATTCATGCCCTGGTTTGTTGCCCTAAACCCCTGGGTGTGACACATTACAAGTTCAACAGATATAATCTTAAAAATTCAAACATGGTTCGAAACAGCATAATAACTTAGTAATATAAAATGTAGATGGAATAAATATACAAGCTCCCCCTGATTTTTCCATCCCCAACTTCATTTCTCTCCCCTTTAGCATCAATTTCCACAAGGGGACGTCACTGTGCACCAGGTGGGGGACACGGATACATACTGTAATAGTGGAAGCTGAAGCTGTCAAAGATAGTGGTGAACTAACTGAAGTCATTTTGAAGCTGCTATTGCCTTTCATCCAGGGAGTGAATGCTATCACTGGTAGACAGAGACTCGAATTCTCTAGACAAAGCACCCATATTGTCTTGAAAACTTTGTTGCATGTTGTTCATTCGACTCATAATTGGATCATGCACACTAGTTTGAATATGAGAGCGAAGATCAGCAAACTATGAATGAACCACATCCAGTTGAGAGAACAACAGAAAATCGATTATGCAGATCAGAGAATTGGCCATCAAAGGTAGAGTGCATGTGATCAAAGCAGCCATCAACATGTGACATCATGCCCTGGAATTGACCATCCATATGTGTCTGGAGCCCATGCTGCATTTGTTGAAAATAAGGATCAAAATATCTAGATGCAGGCTGCCAGTACTGCCCTTGCTGCTAACGAGGTGGAGGAGGAGACATTTACTGAGCTGGATGCGCCTCAGGCTGAGCAGCAAAATTATCTTCCTGAACCCCTCATCATTAGGAAAAAGGAGTGAGGGGCCTGGTAAGAAAACCAATCTCATCCTTAAATGGCCTAAATGGAGTGTGAGCTGTTTCACACCGCCCTTCAAACCTGGTTTTGACTTTAATCAGAGCCATAATATTAGAAGCATATGCCAGGTTCTAATTTTTGTCCATCTTGAGATCATTTAGCTGCCTCATCATAAAGAGAACAATATTCATCACCTCCCCTTTCATGACATGATCAATGATATTCCAGAATTTATCCCGGATTCTGCTTTTGTCCCCACTCTTAGGAAGAATGGTGACTCTAGCAATTTTGTTGATGGCTGCAGGATGATGTCGTAGGCCTGGAGTCTCGCCGAAATGCCTAGGTATACCCATCCTGGCAGGTTCATAATATTGAGCATAATCTTCAAACTGGTCCTCAGTGTAAAGATCTACCCCCTGAGAGATCATGTCATAATCCAGACTGTTAGAAGTGGCAAATTTAGCAAAGGTATCCACATAGCGCTTAAACCCAGTCATTCAGACAATCAACTTATCTTGAATATTAATTTCAGCAGTAGCAAGAAACTGCTTGACAATCAGTTCATTGAAGCAAGTTCGTTGTCCCATAAACTCATATAATCCACATGCCTAAAACTTAGCAAGTAATCCTTCCATAACTGTTAGACCCTGCATATATTCCCAGTCAATTACTTGATGCTTATGGAATTTGATGTCCATAAGAGTTCCCTAGAAGACATCGAACTATAGTTGAGTATGAAAATACTGAATGTTTGTGTCATTTGGAAGAGAAAATTGATCAACAGTCCTCTTAGAAGAATATTCAGCCATAAAGAATCTCATCCTGGGATACGTTCACCCTGTGATGTCAATAGGATAGTCCGGATGTGAGTGTAGAGCATCTTCAGCATCCAAAGAGACATTGGGCCTTGGAGTCCGTGGCAGGGTTACAATCAGAATCATCTGCACGACAACGTTTGGACAAAAATCGTCCTAGTAGCTTCTTCTTCAGACCACCAAATCCACTGAAATAGAATAGGAAGAATCCCAATAATAATAAGATGATAACCTGAAAAAGAGAGCAAGATCTATAGGGAGCTCTGCCAGAGGGCGGACGGTTCGCGCGCCCACGGCCGGACAATCCGCGCCACCCTAGCGGACGATCCACGATAGACTAGGGACGATTTTCAAACCCCAAAATGCCCCAAAACTTCAAACTCAAAATTAGAACAAAATATCCATTGATATGAAACCAAATTTTTGCACTGGGTTCATGATGACAACCGTAACTAATTCCACCAAACCATTTGACGAATAATATATCCAAAAATAGATCAGATACCAATTTATAGAAACCTTAAAATCCACAATATTTGAACAAACTGCTTGGAGAATTTGAATACCGAGAAGAAGACATTGTTGATGATCGTCAAGAATACTCCCGGACAGTCCGCGCTCGAATCTGAATCTTCAGCCACACAACTGACGAATTTTTTTAAACGAGTGAAGAGAGTTTGTGAGGCAATATAGAATGAATGGCTATTGTCTGCTTCGGGTGACTAAAAAGCCACTCACGGATGGTCTGCGTGAGAGCTCGGATGGTCCACGCCCTGGAGAGCGTAGACGGTCTGCTCTGTCCACCGGGCAGTCCAAACCCTGATGCGATGGACGGTACGCGGCCTGACAGACAGTTCTCCATACTCTGTCCAGTTTTTGAAAATAAATTTCAACCAGGGTTCTTAGCTCAAACATAGACATTTTTACCAATCCAAGGGTTAGTTTATATGCATACATATATAATAAACTTGAGTGACTAATAATTTGCATATACATCATTTCCATCATGCAATAAAATAAATCATCAAAAATAGGATATAAATACCTAAAAAATACCTTCTAGAGATCAAATTTAGTAGAACACATGTGTACTCAACTTCTATCACACCCAAGTTTCGGGGCACCAAGACCTGGGCACGAACATAATCACCAGGTGTGCTGGGACCAAGTCTCGCACATATGATGAATCATGGTACAGAAACGAATATCACATCATTACTAAATAATAGGAGTTCTGTACAAAATAAATAAATAAATACATCATAAGGAGACAACGATCCAGCAACCCAAAGTTGACTGGGAGACGATGGCCTAGACCTCTCATGAACTCATCACAGCATCCTCCATGCGCCTCATCCTGCGGTACCTGTCCCTGACCTATGAGGGTGTGGGATAGCAAGGGTGAGCTCATATACGTTCATCGCTCAACAAGTTATGGGGAATAATGTGCATGAACTCGTCAAAGGTGGGAGCTCATGTGAAGTGTAAGGCTTACCAAAGAGGATGGTTGAAGCTGAGCATTGCTTTTAAAGTTGGTCAAAATTTTATTAGCAATTACTAAGTATAAGTAGATACCAACCCAATTAAGTAGTAGAACAAAAGTTATAACAACACCCGCAATGTGATGCATATGACAAATTGAATTTAGTTCCATAAATTAATCATGTGAGTGTCCAAGCTGCTCATGACTGTGAGCACGGCTGATATACCAGTTTTACACTCTGTAAAGGTTGCACATCTTTACCCATAAGTCATGTTACCCATCTGCCAAGGGATCGCGACTTCCCATACACCTCTACCGAGGAGATGAGACAGGGTAACACTATGAGGCCTTTGCAAAATTCCACTAGCTTTAGAAAACCTGCTACAGTTTCTAGGAAGCTCCAATGCAGGACCCCTCGCCTGACCACCATCGCAGCAAAATCAACCTAAGGGCCTCCCTACACTGACCACTCCCCTACTGCCCTTGTCCCTTTCGGGTAAGGTAGTCCTCCACTAGCTTTTCTAATTAGTCAGCTAAGGGCATCCCATACTACCCTTGTGGAAGCACTGTTTTCCCGAGTGGTTCTCCATTTTCCAATTAACATAATGATCTTATTATGAACAGTAAATAACAAACTGATAACAAAAGTATGATAAAAAATAATGTATATCTCCATACCCAAAACCACATAAAGCAATAACAGATACTACCCAAAAATTCATGTGCTTGCAAGGTGAGGGATAAACAATGCTAGGGAAACCTATTGGGTCCCATCAAAATTAAACTATGCAGATCATTATGATTAATAAGAACATTATTGGGTAAAAAGAAGTGATCAAGGGCACAACTTGCCTGGGACTCAAGATTCTAGGTACCAGGATGTTCTTCAGGTGACTCGTGACCTCGCGCTAGTCGTAGCAATACAAACAAACATGGTATAGAAAAAATTAACATCACACCAAACATAAGAACAAACTGCATAAGAATATATTACGCGCCGTAACGAGATCGTAGCTTTGAGAATCACTAAATTCAGAGCTACAGTTAGAAAGATATTGTTTATGGAAGATCTATGTGATTAAATATTAAACTAGTGTATAAATTGGTTATTATACGCCATATGGGATAATATACTATAGATAATTAACTCAACTTTAATCTGAATTATACCTTGACTCGAGATCGTATTTTAGTCAAATTATAATTATGGACAGGTAAACTTCGATTGGAGGAATTAATCTATTAAACATAGGCTTGACAAATTTCTAATATAAAAAGTATGGGGTGTGGTAAAAGTTAGTGTCATACTGTATAGGTGATATTATTATGAATCTAACGCAATTCGAACAGATCAAATGAGAGTTAAACTGAGTAAGATCTGGATTCATTAATGTTTAGGAATTAAAACCCATTTTCTGATTTATTTTAATAAGTCTATGACCTAATTGGATCGGGGACACAATTACTACAAATTCCAGGGTCTAGCATGCAAATAATAGGACCTGACTGCAATTAGGTTACATAAGAACTGGACGACAGGTTGATTTTGATGTTGCTCGGGGACTCTTTTACAAGATGGCGCAGACGAAGGGGTATTGGTGGATATGAGTCGTCCGATCAGAGCACCACAGTTCAGATTAAGTTATGAACTGGTACACAAATCTGGCCATCGGATCAAGATCTTATGGTTCCACGCGCTACAAAAACAGGACCCAAATCTGGACCGCATGATTCAGATTCGACCGCCCGAATTCAATGAAATGAAGGGGGTATTCACATTTTAATTAGGACCAATCATTTTGGATCTAATGGCGCACAGTCGCATCTCCTTCCCAGCCAGTCGAGCAGCGGCGAGCCCTACTTGCGGTGGTGCCATTGTCGGCGGACATTGACCCTGCATTCTATTGTACCACAGCGAACGTGACTTCATTCAAATCAAAGTGGAGGAGGAGGCGAACATGTCTGTTGGGGACTTGTTCTCAAATGCTATGAGTTAAGAACAAGGCAACATAAAAGGGTTAATGGTTAATACCCTTCGTCCTTCGAAGCATTATATCCCTTAGGATATAATGATCTTCAGACGAAGGGCATAAAGGACATACCTTCGACATTTCAATACATATTAATGAAGGAAGAAGCATATGAAACATGAGAAATAACATAAATAATCATATGGCGTCATTGATATCTTTAAATTATATCATCATGAACAAACGTGAACAATATTGAATTACATTTATACCTTTGGCTTGACAGAAGGCAAAAGTCCAAGCGTGACGCGCGAGCAAATACAAGTCCGCGTGAACAGTATGGGGGTACTGTTCATCTATTTATAGGCACAGGGCGCAGCCTGTGTAAAATTACATCCATGCCCTTCATATTTATTGTTGGCTTAAGATTACAATTATGACACAGGCTCTCATGGACTAATCGGTCATTTCATCTTTAAGTCGGTGCGATCCTTTGTCTTGAGACATGTCACTGTGTCGAAGCTTCATGGATGGTAGCTTCGGCGCTGCTTTTGAGAGGATCTGCCGAAGGTGTTTCTTCTTACAGGATCTTCGGCGACGAAGCATACCCCCAACAGTAGCCCCTTCGCGGTGCTAGGTCGTTTTTCGTAACGAGCTTGATCCATGAAAAAGTATCCTAGGCTTCAGAAAGCCGAAGGTCCAAAAAACACCTTCCCTGAGCTTGTTGCCGAGAAATGATTAAAATATTCCGAGCGCGAAATGGTCCCACCATGCGGCGGGCACGCACGTCCTGGCGATTCACCTTCTCAAGTTCTGCGGCCCACCATTCAGTGGGTGCGGGCGACTGTTCATCCGGTGCAGAAGACTTAACGATTCACCTTTCCGCCTACGGCACTATATAAACAGACGGGTAGGTGTGAAGTTACCACAGCATTCATTGCTATTGCACTGTTTTGCTGCCAAAAATTTGACCATACCCGAAGCTTATTCATTGCACTCAACCGAAGCACCGCTTTTGCTTTTGCTTCGTCACAAAAGGGAGTTTCGGCAAAATCAAAAAAGTTAACGACTTCATCAAAAATTGTAAGAAATTCATCATCAAATGGCAAGGGTGCGCTCCACTGCCAGGGTTACGCATGACGGAGAAGAAGCCGAAGCCGCTGAAACTGCTCCGATTTCCGAAGTAATGAGACGGTCAGGGCTGGTAGTGCCGGAGGACGTTTCTGACGAAGGTGCACCTGCTGCCGAAGCTGAGCAGGTTGATGTTGAAGAAGGTGAAACTGAAGAAGATTACAGTGCCCTGCCATCTAAACCCAGCCACCTAGAGTTTGGAAAGTCTACTATTACCAAGGACGATATGCCAAAGTTGTTAAAGCTAGGCTATTTCAGTGAAGCCAAAAGAAGCTGATTCGTTTTGGCGGAGAGGAGATCACCCCGAAGCCAGAAAAGGATGAGGTGGTAGTTTTTAAAAGCTTCTTTAAAGCAGGATTGAGATTTCCTTTGCATGAAATGATTGCAGATGTTTTGGAGAACTTTGGGATTTATCTTCATCAGCTGACTCCTAACGCCATCGTTAGGCTTAGCGTCTATATTTGGGCTCTCCGAAGCCAGTGGGCAGAACCGCTTGCCGAAGGCTTCTGCCGGGTACATGAGCTTCACTATCAAACAAAAGCTAGAGAAGATGGGCTGCACGAGAACTTCGGCTGCTACAATTTTGCTTATCGCAAAGATGCAAAGGCTCCGGTTATTAGCTATCATACCAAATGGCCAACCGGCTGGAAGGCTGAGTGGTTTTATGTTAAGGTTGATGAGAAAAAGGAGAAGCTGGTTCAGAGCCCATTGGACTTAATCTTCGGAGAAACTAGGCCCCAGTGTGACATGACACTGGGGGGACCATACCAAATTGCTTTGGGTGAATTTTGAGTTGTTTCGAAGCATATTGGTACTAGGGATTTGGTGCAAGAATTCTTAGCTTATAGAGTATTCCCAACTTTGAAAGAATGGGACATGCCGAAGCTCAAAGGGGAAAAGAAAAAGAAGGAACTTGTTCGGCTGCCCTATCATTTTAAATTCAAGAAACACTTCAAAGAACCTTGCCAAGAATGGTTAGACATGATTGAAGTTATGTGCAACGAAATCCTAGGCAACTATTCTAAAAAAGAAGATCAATTAATGACTGCAGCCTTCGGCACTCGACCGAAGCGAAGGTTGAACCGGGTGATGGATGCCCTGAATTTTGAATATCCTGACTATGAGCGATTGAACAGAGGTGTTGAAGGGCAAAAAAGAAAAAGAGTTGTTAGCGTTCTAGGTAGAGAAGCTGCTAAATTGGTGAAAAAGGATGAAGAAATTCTGAAGAAAAGGAAATTAAGCCTTGAGCCAAAGATAGTTGTTCCGAAGAAAAGGAAAGCTGCGTCTCCGAAGCAAAAAACGACTGATATAGAGGATGAGGCTCCTTCAACGCCTTCTGCTACCGACGTGGAAGAAATTTTAAAGGTAATGACTGAATCTTTGCCTATCAAGCTAAGTCCACTAGGACCACATCTGACGAAGCTTTTTCAGAAGGAAAAGGAGCCCTCAGCAGCGAAGAAGCCTGCCGAGCCAAAAAAAACGGAGAAATATTCATGTGGTTGAAGTCATTGAACAGACACCACCGCCGGCCTCAGCATCCAAAACACCAGCCGTTGAGGGCACTGCTGTTGCCAAAGCTACACCCACCGAAGTTGAAACTGCCGAAGCTGAAGCTGCCAAAGATTCAAATCTAGAGACCACACTTTCCGATATTGATAAAATGCTAGTGAATATGGCGGCGGAAGAAGCTTCTACAGCCGCTGAAGAGACTATGGCCACAACGCCTGGAAAAGAAAAGGAGAGAACCGAAGATACTTCGGAAGAAGAAGACTTCAATTTTCAAGACATATTTGGGCAAGAATTGTCAAAGGCTGAAAAAGAAGAACTGAAGGAATATGCCATATCTTGCGGGTACAGACCAGGGGCGTTACTCTTCGGCGGAGTTGCCGAAGAAGACTTAGGATGCCTTTGGGACCAGGCTGGGGCAAACGTTGTGAGTACTCTATCAAAGAGTGTTGGCCTTCCGAAGATTGAGGCAGACCTCAGCAGGTACCGGCGGCAGCATATCACCGGTAGCCTATTTTATGCTAACTTTAAGGTAAAATTCTAAACTTTTTATTGTTTTGATATGAAGATGTCTTCTGATGAAGGTTATTTTGTCAGAGCTTACTGCTAAGCAAAGTCCTGAGGATGCATCAAGACCTTGAGGACAAGAAAAACAAAGTTATAATTGAGGGCCTGGAGAAGAAGATTAAAGACCATGAAGCTGCCCTAGAGAAAAAAGACTTCATACTTCAATCCATGGAAGGTTCACTGGCGGAAGCCCAGGCTGAAATTGCTAGATTGAATAGTGAATTTTCCATGGAAAAGAAAAATTTCGAAACCAAACTCGTAGCTGAAGCTGAGAAAAGTTCAAATTTGCAGAAATCACTGAAAGAGCTTCAAGAAAAATGTGTAGACTTCGGCAACCGATGCCTGCAGCGGCTAAAACAGGTTTTCAATTCGGTTGGAGCCAGTGCTGAGAAATTCAATCCTTTGGTTGAAAACCTGCCGGAGACCTTCGAATACATTGAAGGCGAAGTTGATGCTCTTGATGAAGTTATAGCTGGACATGCCGATTTTTGTGCCCTGCTAGCTTCTCGGGGCACAACTGTTGCCTTCATGAAATCTGGCTACACGCATGGGAAAATTGTTAATAGGCCAAACTTTAGCTTATCACCAGCAGATTTAACTGATATCCCCAGCCTAGCTCGGAGCATAGGAAATAGATTCATAACGCAAATTTGGATGAATGGCGGGCGAAACATGGCTGGCGACGAAGCTCGAAGCCACCTTAAGCCGGTAAAAAATTTGTACCTGTTACTTTACCTTCTCCTTGAACTTTGCACTTTTCTCATACCATTTTAATATGTACAGGATGACGAAGCTGAGGAGTAGTCAGCCAAAGCTTGACAAATGATCCGAAGCTCAATGATGCCGAAGCTGAAGACCTTGCTGCGAAAAAAAAACTCCAGAAAAAATCTTGTAATATCGTTGTAAAAAATATTGTAATTTTAAGAATCAGATACTAATTCTGTAAATTTGTCCATACCTTGTAATATATTTTTACCTCATCGTCCATGTATGAACTGCTTTGATGTGGACGAAACTTGTATTTTTTTTGAGCCGAAGGCGAAAAACACCTTCCTTCTTTTCGTACACAACGAAGCTTGAAACTACTTCTTTTTCTTTTTGCCAAAGCCTTATCCTTATAGCTGAAGCATGTGCCCGTGTTTGTATGATATGATAATGATGATCCTATGTATGTCTAAATGAATGTTTTATGAATGCAATGTATGATGTAATGTGACGTGCAAATGAATGTCCAAACACACACATACGAAGCCACAACCATAGCCTTCATTCCCTTGGGAATGACTGAAGTCTCTTTGCCGCTTATTTTTTGGCTTCACCGCTTATTTTTTGGTGTAAGTTCTGCATCCCCTTAGGAACGTCTTTTGAACTTCTTCGCCTTCTATTTCGGCGGTATTCGCGTTGACTTTTCGCGCTTCGCCTTATATTTCGGTGGTATTTGGCTCTGCATTCCCTTAGGAACAACTTTTGAGCAGAAAACTTACTCTGCGCTCCCTTAGGAATGACTTTTTTGTAGCTTCGTCGTGCTCTGCATCCCCTTAGGGACGACTTTCGAGCTTCTCCCTGTTTTTCCTTTTTCTCTGCACTCGATGGTGCATGCTCAGATTTTACATTTACATATTTTGGGGGATTTTGCTCTCGTGGAGCTGAATAAGAAAAGAAAGATTACAAATTATGGCCCCATTAAAAACCTTTCTCCCCCTTCGGAAAGGAAAAGGGTACCATAGGAAAAATGAAAAAAGATTACATCCAGTTACACATAGTATCGCCGAAGCTCGTCCGCATTCCAAGATCTAGGAATGTCGTTGCCGTCCATATCCTTCAATCTGTAAGAACCGGGTCTTGACGAAGATACCACAAGAAAGGGTCCTTCCCATTTCAGCTGTAACTTGCCTACTGTGTCTGGATTGGCCACTCTTCGAAGCACCAGATGCCCTAGCCTAATGTTTTTTAGCCGAACCTTTCTATCACGCCATTTTATTGTTTCGGCTTGGTATTTATTGATATTCTCCACAGCCTGAAGTCTGGTCCCTTCTACAGCATCTTTTGCCATAGAATAATCAGCTTCATCCACTGCCGAAGCTACTGTTCTGATTGACCCTGCCTTAGCTTCTTCTGGAGTTATTGCTTCGTCACCAAATAATTACTTGAATGGTGTAAAATCTATTGACCTTGATACTGTTGTGTTGTGGCTCCACACCACTTTAATCAACTCGTCTGGCCATTTTCCTCTAGGCTGATTGAAGATTAACTTCATTATTCCCGTCATTATGATGCCATTTGCCCTTTCGACAAGTCCATTTGACTCTAGATGTCTGACTGAAGCAAAATGGATCTTCGTGCCAATCTGATCACATAATTCCTTGAAAGCTTCGGCATCAAACTGTGTTCCATTGTCTACTGTGATAGCCTTCGGCACACCGAAGCGACAAACAATATTTTGCCAGAAAAACTTCTGGACTATGAACAAAGTTATTGTGGCCAACGGCTTCGCTTCAATCCACTTGGAAAAATATTCTACCGCCACCACAACATATTTTAAATTGCCTTGTGCTGGTGGAAGTGGGCCTAGCAAATCAAGACCCCATCTTTGCAACGACCAAGTGGGCTGTATTAATTGAGTAAGAGATGAAGGTTGCTTCTGGTCTCTTGCACATTTTTGACAGCCTTCACACTTTTGGACTAGCTCTGCTGCATCCGAAGGTGCCTTCGGCCAGTAAAATCCTTGTCGAAAAACTTTTCCTAGCAAAGGCCTAGACCCAATATGAGATCCACACAATCCTGCATGTATCTCCTTCATCAGCTCTATACCTTCGGCTCTGGATAAACACTTAAGAAGTGGAGAGTAGACTCCATGCTTGTATAACTCCCCTTCTATTATTACATATGGTCTTGTTCTTGCCTCCATTCTCTTATTATAAACTTTGTCGTCTGAAAGGCAATTACCTTGGAGGAAAGATATAATCTCAGTCCTCCAATCTTCACTATGAATAGGAGATATAGTGAGCACTGCTCTTTCGAGGAGTTCCACCAAAGGTGCTTTTATCGTTTCAAAAAATACTTCCAAAGGTAGAGGCAGCCCTTATGCCGCTGACTTGGCTAGCAGATCAGCGTGCTCATTTTCTCCTCGTGGAATATTTTTAACAGAAAACCCTTCAAATGAAGCCTCAAGCCTTCGAACTGTGTCTAGGTATTTCTCAAGCTTCAGATCTCTTGCTTTGCAACTCTTGTCGACATGTCCAGAAATAACTTGGGAGTCGGTTTTAAGGACCGCCCTTCTTATCCCCATTGCCTTTAACTTCCAAAGCCCCAAAAGTAAAGCTTCATATTCAGCAATATTGTTTGTACAAATGAAATCAAGCCTTATTGCATAACATGTTCTGACTTCGGAAGGTGCAACTAAGACAGCAGCCGCACCTGCCCCGAAGGTTCCCCAAGAACCGTCGCAGAACACTGTCCAGGCTTCGACATCTTTATTTGCTTCTTCTTCATGAGCCCCTGGCGTCCAGTCAGCGATGAAGTCTGCTAACGCCTGGGATTGAATTGAGGATCTATGCACATAATCAATGCTGAATTCGTTTAGTTCCGCAGCTCACTTTCCAATTCTTCCAGTAGCTTCTCTGTTCCTCATGATATCCTTCAGAGGTTGTGATGAAGGAACAATTATATGGAATGCTTGAAAATAATGCTGAAGCTTCTTGGAGGCCATTAAGACAGCATACAACACCTTCTCCAATTCTGTATAGTTTTTCTTTGATAAGCTTAGAACTTTGGAAACAAAGTATACTGGAGCTTGCTTTTTAATTTGTCCTTCCAATTTCTCCTGCACAAGTGCCGCACTTACTGCAGAGTGCGAAGCTGCCACATACAATAGTAATGGAGCCCCTGGCACTGGTGGAGTTAGTGTTGTTAGATCAATTAAATATTGTTTTAGCTCTTCAAAGGCTTTCTGTTGAACTGGGCCCCATTGAAAGACTTCGGCTGACTTTAGTATTTCAAAAAATGGCAAGTTTCTTTCTGCTGATCTAGATATAAATCTATTCAATGAAGCCAATCTTCTTGTCAACCGTTGGGCCCCTTTTTTTGTGCTTGGTGGTTCCATTCGAAGGATGGCTTCGATCTTGCTTGGGTTAGCTTCGATCCCCTTCGTTGAAACCAGACAGCCAATGAACTTACCCTTCTTCACTCCAAAGACACATTTTCAGGATTTAATTTCAGGCCAACTTGCCTGAAATTAGCAAATGTTTCTTGCAGATCAGTGATATGATTTTCTTGCTTTGTGTCTTTTACTATAATATCATCAACGTATGTTAGCACATTTCTGCCTATCTGGGAATGAAGGACCTTGGCTGTCATCCTGCTGAAACTGCCTCCAGCATTCTTGAGCCCCTCAGGCATCCGAAGATAACAATAGGTGCCACTGGGAGTTATGAAGCTAGTCTTTGGCTCATCCTCCTTCTTCATCCATATTTGATGATATCCTGAATAGCAATCCAGCAGACTCATAAGTTCTGAAGAAGCTGCCGCATCCACTAGGGAGTCTATCCTTGGTAATGGAAATTCATCCTTCGGACAGGCCTTGTTAAGATCCGTGAAATCGATACACATTCTCCATTTGCCATTGGCCTTCTTCACCATAATAGTGTTTGCTAGCCACTCTGGATATTTTACCTCTCTAATAACACCAGCACTGAGAAGTCTTTTCACTTCATTCCGAGCACCTTCGGCTTTATCATCAGACATTTTTTGAAGCCTTTGCTTTCTGGGCCTAAAAGATGGATCGACATTGAGTGAATGTTCGATGACGTCTCTGTTGACACCACAGAGATCATTGGGCGACCATGCAAAAACATCTTTGTTGTTGAATAAAAACCTTATCAAAATTTTCTCCTGCTCTTCAGATAATTGGGACCCTAGCAATACCTTCTGCTTTGCTATGTCTTCACATAGAAGCATGGCTTCGGTTGATCAGCCGAAGCAGCCTTCTCTCTTCTGTACTTGTACTGCTCACAAGCTTCAGCTCCATCTATATTGTGGATGGCTTTTGAGTCTGTCCAATTTCCCTCAGCCTTTCTGGCAGCTTTCTGACTTCCATGAATAGCAATAGGCCCTTGTTTTGAAGGTATCTTCATGCATAGATATGCTGGATGAAGAATTGCTTCGAAAGCATTAAGTGTCCCACGACCAATGATTGGATTGTAGGGGTATTCCATGTCAACAATATTAAACACAACCTGTTCAGTCCTTGTATTGTGGACAAATCCGAAGGTCACTGGCATTGTGATCTTACCAAGTGCTACAATCTGCCTTCCTCCGAAGCCACTAAGAGGGTGTGTAGCATCATGAATCTTGTCCTCTGGCTCTTGCATCTGTTTGAAGGCTTTAGCAAATATGATATCGGCTGCACTGCCTGTATCAACTAGAACATTGTGGACCAGAAATCCCTTGATGACACAAGATATGACCATAGCATCATTGTGGGGGTAATCCTTGAGCTGAAGGTCCTCCTAGGAGAAGGTGATTGGGATGTGGGACCATTTCGACTTAATGAAGGGTCCCTGCACCCCAACATGCTGCACCCTTCTCTGAGCTTCCTTTTTCTGCTTCTTGTTGGCCAGCTCTGAGCATGAACCGCCTGTTATCGGGAGCACCAGCTTTGTAGCCGAAGCAGCTTCAGCTTGCTTGTTGGACGAAGCCATCAGCTCAATCAGTGGAAGTGAGTTCACCGGAGGTGGGCGCCAATGTTGGGGACTTGTTCTCAAATGCTATGAGTTAAGAACAAGGCAACATAAAAGGGTTAATGGTTAATACCCTTCGTCCTTCGAAGCATTATATCCCTTAGGATATAATGATCTTCAGACGAAGGACATGAAAGACATACCTTCGACATTTCAATACATATTAATGAAGGAAGAAGCATATGAAACATGAGAAATAACATAAATAATCATATAGCATCATTGATATCTTTAAATTATATCATCATGAACAAACGTGAACAATATTGAATTACATTTATACCTTCGGCTTGACAGAAGGCAAAAGTCCAAGCGTGACGCGCGAGCAAATACAAGTCCGTGTGAACAGTATGGGGGTACTGTTCATCTATTTATAGGCACAGGGCGTAGCCTATGTAAAATTACATCCATGCACTTCATATTTACTGTTGGCTTAAGATTACAATTATGACACAGACTCTCATGGACTAATCGGTCATTTCATCTTTAAGTCGGTGCGATCCTTCGTCTTGAGACATGTCACTGTGCCGAAGCTTCATGGATGGTAGCTTCGGCGCTGCTTTTGAGAGGATCTACCGAAGGTGTTTCTTCTTACAGGATCTTCGGCGACTAAGCATACCCCCAACAGTGTCAGTGGATTCCTTACCAGTAGATAAGTGGGCAGATGTGTTGGCCACGACACCCCAAGGTTCGGTGGCAGAAGGCTCCTTCGATGAGCAATTCAAACAGCTTCGAGGACTCCCTGCCCTGACCAACTGCAGTCGCGTCTAGCCGTGTTGGTCTTCCGCGAAGAAACCCTAGAGTTCCCCCTTGACTGAACACCGGCGAGCAAAACTCGAACGATGGCTAATTCTCTGCCCCCCTGCACACGATTCCCCCGGCGCGTTTAGAACGAGTAGCGGCGGCGCGCCCCTTTTTATATCCCTAGGTTAGGCAGGTCACAGGTGGTTGTGATTTGCCTGGGCACGCGAATTCTGGTGGGGATTGACGCAGTTTATTGCCGTGATTCACGCGGCCACGGACTATCTCGCCCGAGAGAGGAACATAATGCTGACAGCGCGGGCCCCATTGGTCGGTGAGTGATGGAGAGCACGCGCACGTGAGCAAGGAGTCTGATGACGTGGGCCCACTTGGTCGGTGACACAGAGCGCGCGTTACGCGGGTGAGCCAGGCGAGCCAGGTTGGGTCGGGATGGGGAAGTAGTGGAACCGGGCCACGGGAGAGAGTGGGGATAGTGGGCTACGCGGAATAGGTATTTGGCCCAAGCACTGGTCTACCCTTTTGTTTTTCTAATTTGTTTTCTAATTCTCATTTCAAATCAATTTTGTGCTTCAAATTCAAATTAAATTCAAGCTTCCTATTTCAAGTTTCAAATATCTAATTCAAATTCAAAACCCTGTTTGAATTTTATGATTTCAACTCTCAAATATAATTCTAATGTAAAGGTAAATCCTCTTTTCATTATTATTTATTTTCCCTCTATTATTTAATTATGGAGGTAATAAATGAATTTATTAAGATTTCCTTCCTCATTTTCCGTTCTATGTTTCATTTATAGGTTGAGGTCAATTTTATGTTTTCCATAAAATGTATTGCCACAAACCATTGGCAATAGATCAACCTTTCCTTATCCATTTGTTGTTTACTTAACTAATTTTGGTGCCCTCAATTGATTATGAAGAGGAAATGTCCTACCAAATTCCAAAGGTTTCAAAAATTCTAGAAATACTATCATAAATATATCTATTTCTTTATTTTATTATTCATTTTTTCTACCAATTTTGGGCTTTACAACTTCAAGCAACATTGGAGAGATCAATTATATTCATTTCACTTCTCAATTTGCAAAACCTTGCTTCATCCAATGGCTTCGTAAATATATCCGTCAATTGATCATCTGTGCCAATAGAATAAATGGAGATATCTCCTTTTCCAACACGATCTCTTAAGAAAATGATGCCTAATATCAATGCGCTTTGTTCTTGAGTGTTGAACGGGATTTGTAGCCAATTTTACGACAATCTCATTGTCACACATAAGAGGAACATTTTTGAATGAAATCCCATAATCCAATAAAGTTTGTTTCATCCATAATAATTGAGCACAACAATTACTAGTCGATATATATTCCGCCTTGGTGGTAGAAAGAGTGACCGAGTTTTGTTTCTTGGATGACCATGAAACAAGAGACCTTCCAAGAAATTGACAGTATCCGGATGTGCTCTTCCTATCGACCTTGCAACCCGCATATTCTGAATCCGAATAACTAATTAATTCAAATTGAGCACCTTTGGGATACCATAGACCAATATTGGGGGTATGCTTCAAATATCTTAGAATTCTTTTAGCGGCCTTTAAGTGAACCTCTCTAGGTGATGCTTGAAACCGAGCACACATGCAAACACTAAACATATCATCGGGCCTAGATGCGGTAATATAAAGCAAACTACCAATTATTGAACGAAAAAGTTTTTGATTAACAATTGTACCTCCCTCGTCTAAATCAAGATGACCATTTGTTGCCATAGGAGTCTTGATTGATTTTGCATTTTCTAAGCTAAACTTTTTGAGCATATCCTTCAAATATTTAGATTGACTTACAAAAATTCCATTTTTCAATTGTTTGATTTGGAGACCGAGAAAGAAGCTCAATTCTCCAATCATAGACATTTCAAATTCCTTTGACATGATTTTCCAAACTCCTCACAAAATGACTCATTAGTTGATCCAAAAATAATATCATCAACATAAATTTGACAAACAAATAAATCTTTACCAATTCTTTTAGTGAATAGAGTAGTGTCAACTTTTCCATTTTTGAAGTCTTTGGAAAGCAAGAAATCCCTAAGCCTTTCATACTAAGCACGTGGAGCTTGCTTAAGCCCATAGAGAGCTTTAGGGAGCTTATACACATGGTTAGGTCTTTTGGGGTCCTCAAAACCGGGAGGTTGTTCCATGGACTCTAGTTCACTAATCTTACCATTTAAGAAGGCACTCTTAACATCTATTTGATAGAGCTTGATATTATGAGCACAAGCATAGGCAAGAAGGATTTGAATGGCTTCCAATCTTGCCACGGGTGCAATTGTCTCACCAAAATCCAATCCTTCTACTTGAGTAGAACCTTGTGCCACTAGTCTTGCCTTGTTTCTTACCACCAAACCATCTTCATTATGCTTGTTCTGAAATACCCATTTGGTTCCAATAACATTATGATTCTTTAGTCTTTCAACAAGCTCCCAAACTTCATTACAGGTAAAGTTATTTAATTCCTCATGCATTGCATTCACTCAATCAACATCAAGTAGAGCTTCATCTACACGGTTAGGTTCAACGCAAGATACAAAAGAGAAATGTTCACAAAATGAAGCAATACGCGATCGAGTTTGAACACCCTTGCTTATATCACCCACAATTTGATTTGTCGGGTGATCTTTTATAATTGAATGATGAATTCTTGAAGTAATTTGAAAGTCACTAGTTGAAGCTTGAGGAGGGATCGAATGACTCAAGATATCTTGAATACGATCATCCTCAATTTCACCATTTTATGGTTGAAGAGGATGGAATGACAACAATACCATCATCATCATCATCATCTTCCATTGGCTTTATTTCACCAATAGCCATGGTTTTCATAGCGTTTCTCAATTGAACTCGACCAACATCATCAAGGTTCTCATTTTCATCTTGAGATCCATTTGTTTCATCAAACTCTACATCATATGCTTCTTCAATGATGCCATGAGTTTTGTTGAAAACTCTATTTGCCTTGCTATTTGATGAATATCCAAGGAGAAAACCTTCATCACATTTCTTCTCAAATATAGAGAGTCGACTGCCCTTCCTCAAAATATAGCATTTGCAACTGAACACCCTAAAATAAGAAATGTTTGGCTTTCTACCAATAAGCAATTCATAGGGAGTCTTTTTTAAGAGCTTGTGACAATATAATCTATTTGATGCATGACAAGCGATATTGATGGCTTTGGCCCAGTAAGAATTTGACACATTATATTCAGATAACATAGACCTAGCTATATCAATGAGAGTCCTATTTTTCCTTTCAACAATTCCATTTTGTTTCGGTGTATATTTGGAAGAAAAATAATCTTTTATACCCTTGTCATCACAATATTCATCAATTCTAGCATTCTTGAATTCCGACCCATTATCACTTCTAACTTTCTTGATGTCAAATTCAAATTGATTTTGGGCCAATATAGCAAATGACTTAAATGTTTCAAACACATTTGATTTATCTCAAAGAAAATAGACCCAAGTAAATCTAGAATAATCATCCATAATTTCAAGGCAATAGGAATTACCACCAATACTCACAGAAGATGTTGGTCCAAAGGGATCCATGTGAAGTAATTCTAATGGTCTACGAGTAGACATTTGACTCTTGTAGGGATGAGTATTTGCCACTTGCTTCCCAGCTTGATATGAACTACACAATTTGTTCTTTTCAACATCCTTCAACCCTCGAACTAAGTCATGCTTGGATAATTGATTCAATTGTCTCATACCAACATGACCAAGTCTTCTATGCCATAACCAACCTAGTGAAGTCTTAGAGAATAGACAAGTTGTAAGCTTTGCCTCATTAGATGAAAAATCAACAAGATAAAGATTTTCATGTCTAAAACCTTTAAATATTAGATTGCTACCATCAACACTAGAGATGAGAACATCATCAACAGTGAATTTGCAACTAAAATCCAAATTACATAGTTGAGCTGGATAACAAATTGAAGTTAAGAGATTCAACTAAAAGTACATTTAAAATGGAATAGTCATTTGAAATAGCAATTTTACCCAAATCTTTAACCTTTCCTTTGCGGTTGTCTCCAAAAGTGATGCTATCATCGGTTGAGCAACCTTCCTTACTCATTTCGGTGAACATCCTCATATCCCCGGTCATATGTTGTGTACAACCACTATCCAACACCCAATGATTTCCTCCCACCTTGTAATTTACCTACAAAAGGAAATCAATCTCTTTTAGGTACCCAAATTTGTTTGGGTCCTTGGATGTTAGTGACCAAGGATTTTGGCACCCAAATGGCTTTCTTTTTTGTACCAACAATTGAAGTGCCAACAAACTTAGCATGTACACCTTTTGCATTATGTGAAAGAACATAGCAATGCTCAAAACAAGATAAGGATACATTCTTGAATTTAGGACAATTCTTCTTGACATGTCCCTTCTTGTGGCATTTGTGCCACACTTTGTCACATTCTTTCACAAACATGGTCTTTTGCTTCATAAATGCATTCTTTCCTTTCTTAGGAAGATACCCAAGACCCTCACGATTAAGAGAGCAACATTGGCTTCCCAATATAAAATCTAGTTTAGCTTTTCCACCATAGGCTTTCTCTAAGTCATGAGTTAGAGCATTTACTCTTCCTACCAAAGCATCATTTTCAATAATGATGTTTGATTCATCACAACCAATATCATCATTCACAAGAGAAATTTTACATTTATCACAAATGAAACTAGTAGGTTGTGAGTCACTTGTAGAGCTATCAAGTAAGTCACAAGTGATTCCAACATTCTTGGTGACCACCACAACTTCTTGCACAAGAGGTGACTTTTGAGCCTCCACAAGCTTCTCACAACTTTCTTTTAGATTGTTGTGGGATGTCTTGAGCTCCTCAAAAGACACTTGAAGGTTTTTGTATAATTTCTTCAAGGACCTAAACTTTCCTTTTTCTTTGTGCATGTAGTCATTGGCCTCACCCAACATTCTAACAAGATCATCATAAGAATATCCATCATCATCAAGATCATCAATATCATCATCATCATCATCATCATCATCTATATCATTTAAATCGGTTATAATTTTTACCTTAGCATCACCTTTTGCTATGAGACAATGAGGAGATGAGAAAAGTGAGGGAGCCTCCTTGATAGCAATTCCGACATTTAATTTGGATGAAGAATCATCATCACCATCATCCGAGCTTGCATTCGAATCCCATTCAACTAGATAGGCTTTGCCATCCTTCTTCTTGTGATAGAACTTCTTTTTCTTTTTATCATCTCCATCCTTGCCCTTGTTTTTCTTGCTTGGACAATTCATGGCAATGTGACCGGGTTCCCCACACTCAAAACATTTTCTATCATTGAAAGCATTTCTTCTTGATGTTTGTCCCCTTCTAGGTTGACCCTTCTTTTTCCTCATGAATTTGTTAAATTTCTTCACAAAGAGAACCAATTCCTCATCACTTTCACTTCCATTTCCTTCATCTTCACTTTCTTCCTTTTCAATTGTTTTTGAAACTTTATCTTTGAGAGCTATTGATTCCCCTTTCACCTTTTTAGCCAAACTCATAGCTTTGGCTTGAGACTTCTTGAATATGTCTTGAGTGAGAATTTCTCCCAATACTTCAGTTGGAGAGGTAGTGGTCAAATCACTCCTTACTAACATGGTCACAATAGTGTCATATTTCTTTGGGAGAGATCTAAGAAACTTGTGAGTGAAATCCACATCCGATACATTAAAGTCAACTTCCTTAAGCTCATTCACTATCTCATTTAACCGGTTAAACATGTCGGACACACTTTCATCCTCCTTCATGAGAAATTGCTCAAACTTTCCTTTGCATGCATACAACTTAGCACTCCTCACAATTGTAGTTCCTTCATGAATTTCCATTAGCTTTGTCCAAATCTCATGAGCGATTATGAGATTTTTGATGCGGTTGAACTCATTTATGTCCAACACATCATAGAATACATTCATAGCTTGATCATTGGTTAGAACATTTTCATTATCACTCGGTGACTGTTCATCTTCCTTCAATACAACAAATCCATCTCTAACAATAGGCCAAATCTTTCCTCCCATTGCTTTAAGATGCATTGACATTCTTATTTTCTAATAGTCATAATTGTTCCAATCAAAATGCGGTGGCTTCCCAATGTGCACATTGTTGTTACTAGCCATTTTGTCCAACTCCGGGGTGATTAAATCCACAAACAATGTAGTCCTTGCCTTTTATACCACTTGTAGGATCTAGGACACCGACTAGAGGGGGTGAATAGACGGTTTTGACTAAAATAAAATACACTAGAGAAATTTAATCAAAACAACAAGAGATATAAATTTACGAGCCTTGATAGGTCAACAAAATATAATGAGCAATTTATGCTAACACTACAAAAGATAGACAATGCACAAATTACTAACTACTTGCAAGTAATGAGTAAAAGGTGAGAGAATGACACCGAAATTTATCCCGTGGTATCAGTGATTTGCCGATCACCCCTAATCCATGTTGAGGTGGAATTCAAGCTCTCACTTGCTCCTCTATCAAGACATGAATTGATCTTTGAGCTAAGTGGACAAGAACTCACTCAATACCTCGATTCCACTTGCGTCGCCTTTGCTGCTCCGGCGAGGTGGGCGCGAACCCCTCACAATCAACACTGCGGCTCCTCCACAATCTTCACGGAGAGCTCGACGGAGACAATACCCGAGCCATCTAGGAGGCGGCAACCTCCAAGAGTAACAAGTCGATAACGCTCACCCGTGTACCACCTAGTGCCTCAAAAGATCACAAAGGAAGCAAATGCACTATAACTTCTTAATCACTCACTAGAATGCGATCTCAAGCAACGAGTGTGAGAGTTTGAGTTAGAGGATCATAAATGAGCTCAATGTATGCTAGGAGTAGCCAAGAGAGCCCTCACACACAAGCTCCACTTCTATTTATAGTTCACAAATCAAACCTAGCCGTTATGTGCAAATAGCACAACTTCTACGCACACGCGCACGGTCCGCGGCCGATGGCTGGACAGTCCGCCGTACCAGTAACGGCTATAAAGACCGTTTGAAACCTTTCAACGCTATCAGAAAAAGTCAAGCCTGGATGGTCCGCCCTCCTAGGCCAGACAGTCCGGGACCTGTTAACTTGGAATATCAGAGCACTTGTTAGTTAAAACAATCCAAGCGGACTATCTGCCATTCTTGGCTGGACGGTCCGCACATGGACCACTTATCGTCTGGCTAAAAACCCAGGACGGTCCATAGTGCAAGGACTCAAAAACACATTGTCCCTGTCCAAACTCAATTTAGCTTATGCGGACGGTTCGGCCTCCTGGCCCGGACGGTCCGCGAAGGGAGACAGAGACAAGACGCTAGCAAACTTCTCTGGCAGAGTCGCACATGGTCTGGCCTCCTGGCCCGGATAGTCTGCGGACCATAGAGTTGATATTTTTGTGCTTTTTCAAAAGATTTTGTATTTTAAAAAATGAAGCGCTGTTAGCCCTCATGCAAATGCAACCATTTATGCTCTACAAGGCACTAAGTTTTACACCGATTAAGTTTATTAACCCCTCTTAATAGTACGACTGTCTATCCTATTAGTCTAGTCAATTTCTTCTCTAAACACCTACTGCCGGCCAAAAAACAAAACCTATATTTTACCTTTGCCTTTACTTGATCCACAATCAATGGTTATAAGTCTCAAAGACTTTACTGTTTCCTATGGTCCAATCCTGCATTCTTATTTCTCCAAGAATTGTTAGTCCATAATCAGTTGTCATTAATTACCAAAACACCACTTAGGGGCCTAAATGATTCACACCTAGGGTTGTGAGTACAACAAGGGTGAGCTCACATACGTTCATCGCTCAACAAGTTGTGTGGAATAATGTGCATAATAAAAAAAGTTCACTTATAGTGGGGCTCATGTTAGGTGTAAGGCTTACCAAAGGAGATGGTTAAAGTTGAGCATTACTTTTAAAGTTTGTCAAAGTTTTATTAGCAGTTACTAAGTATAAATTGATACCAACCCAAATAAATAAGAGATCACAATTAATAATAACACCCACAATGCAATGCAAATGACAAATTAAGTTTAACTAGTTAGTCCAATTATTTGTGTTGGGCAATTCAACCACCAAAATTTGTTATAGGAAATAGGTGTAAGCCTAATTCCCTTTCAAAGGGAAGTGGTCATACCCCTTGTGTAGTAGGCTAGTAGCGCCTGGGCAACCAAAAAGAACATTACACAAAGTATTCTCCTAAGATCCAGCTGTTATTCCACATTGACTTGCAATGGTGCTCGCAAAAGAATCTGTGATTAGTCGAAATAAGGATTATAGACAGAAAATCAAACAGGATCGCTGACTTTACCTGCTCTAACACCGCACGAGTGAATTTTGATGCAACCATGCTTAGGATAGATTTTACAACAACCCAAATAATCCTGACAAAATCAAGAGCGACGGGAGCATATCGATAGCTCCACAAGCAGGGGCCTTGGCATGGCCACTTGCACCAATATAGTCGATCTCCAAGGCACGAAGCGATGAAACAAATCTGACAAGGCTGCTAGCGAGAGAAAGATGGTGCTGACTGCGGAGGTGCAAAATTGTCAACCAGCGAAAACATCAATGGAGATTGATTAACAGTAGGATAACATAAAGGTACCCTGGTGCTATTCCACCCTAGCTGAATCTAACTCACCGCAACCCAAATCTTCAGCACTGTAGCGCATTTGTTCCTAGCACCACTTGGCATGGTGCACTGGGTCGCCGCAATCGGCATATGTTAGCTGCTCTCCTGCCTGCGTGAAGGAGCCGGCGCTGGCGGGCCCTATAGCCACGTCAGTGAAGCTGAAGGGATGGTGGGCCTATGGCAGCGGTGGCGGCGGCGCGGGTTGCTGGTCAGTGGGGGACGGGGCCGGCTGGTGTGCGTCGCTTGGCATGGTGGGTGATCTTCTCAGCCTGTGCGAAGGAGTCAGCGCCGCCGGCATCCCCCATAGCCGCGTCAGCGAAGCGGATGGTCGACCTGTGGCGACGGCGGCGGCGGCGGCGTAGGTTGCTAGACGGTGGGGGCTAGGGGTGTTGTCGGCTGGTGTGTGTCATCGCTGAGGAGGCCGAAGTCATCGTCGCAGGAGGCCATGGATAGCCACGCATGGCGGCGTTAGGGTCATGCCTTGGGCTCTGGTCCGAACCATGGCCCACGGCGGTGGCGTTAGTGTGAGTGTGTGACGACGTTACCAGTGGCATTGTTTAATGTTGTGGGCAGGCACGACGGCCTAGCCCAGCCGACGCCGGGGACACATGCTCGGCGGTGAGATTGGAAGGAGCCTGTGGGCTGTGGCACGAGCGTCGTCGGAGAGAGGTGAAGGATGGGATCGAGAGGGGTGTGGTATGGCTGTGGCCTGTGGGTGGAAATTTTGCGTCCGTGAGGGCTTGTTCGGTTCTACCCCAATCCATATGGATTGAGGGGGATTGAGGGGTTTTAATCTCTAGTAAGTCAAAATCCCCTCCAATCCGTATCAATCCCCTCCAATCCATATGGATTGAAAATAACCGAACAAGCCCTGAGGGAGTTTTCGCGTCCGCATGCGCACTCGTTAGTTTTGTTGTTCACCTTTTCTCTAGTGGCACGTGTCAGGAGGACAGTGGCTAGAGGCCCATGGAATGCGGATAGCTGCTGAATCTCCTTCAGGTTTTAATAGAAGAGATTCCATAAGTTAATCATGTGAGTGCCCGAGCCGCTCATGACCGTGAGCACGACTGATATACCGGTTTTACACTCTGTAGAGGTTGCACATCTTCACCCACAAGTCGTGTTACCCATTTTCCACTGGGTCATGAATCTCATACACCTCTACCGAGGAGGCTGTAATACCCAAAGTTGTAAACCATAGTAAAGGGGATAATTCTCTTATGTGTTTTGCTTCTATTTAACTAAGCATGTGAACAACCACATTTGAATTGGTTAATTGACTAATGACAACTAAACAACATGTGCATTATGCTAGAGCTTGTGTGTTTGTGCATTTAATAATAGTAACATTAATAAGAAGGGATTAGTGCCCAAATCTAGAAAATTGAAATAACAAGAAAAGAAAAAAGGGAACAGAAAAATACTACACAATACAAAATAAATAAGTAAATACATAAATTCCCTTTATAATGGTAAAGTTCAATTTGTATATTTAAAATGAGTACAAATTCATAGTTAAATTCGAATCCAAATTTGAAATCAAGAAAATGAAAAGGAAAAGAAATCAGAAATTCTAAAAGAAAAAGAGAAAGGAGAAAAGACCTAGTTGGGCCGCGGGTACCACTTTCAGCCTAGAAACTCGTCACCGCGTGCGGCCCAGAACGAGAAACAACGCTGACATGTGGACCCTGGGCGTCGGCCTCTCGCGCGTCGCTCGCCTCATGTCCTTGTGCCGTGGGCTACCCGAGTCAGCCACTACCAGTGTATCCGCACGCGTTTCACTAGGTAATGGGGCCCGCGTGTCATCCCGTTGCCGTCGCGGCAACAACCTGAGCGTTGGGCGCAGACTCTCCCCTTTCTTCGCGCATGCCGAACTACATCTCCGATTTTGTGGGCTCGGTTGATAAATGCGGACCTCGCCCACGAACCCCCCTCCCTCCATGCTCACCTCTAGTGACCGCCACATTAAACACCTCAGAGCACGGTAGAGAGGGGTTGGTGAGCGTCGCCACAATGGGTACAGGCTGTCTGCGCTATCGGGATGCTGCGGTGGGGACAGTGGGGTTCACCGATGCAAGCTGCTCGCAGTGGTAACCTTCCGAGGCCGGATCATGGGCAGGGCGGCTCTGAATTGCTCCCCATACTAAGCCTTCCGCCATCGCCCGTGACCGGAGACCACCACCGCGCAATCCACGGTAAATCCGCCCTTAATATGTTCGCAATAGCATCGGGCTTGAATAGAGGGGTTCAAATGCGAGTTTTAGGGCCTCTCGGCACCGGCGTGAGTCGCGCCGGCGATGCGCTGCCGTGGGTAGGCGGTGCCTGGCCGTCGATTAGTACAGGAACGACTACGATCAAATCGCGCCGTAATGATTCGGCTGCGGTTGTATGTTTTCGATCCGAATCCGAGGGGCACGATCAGATCTCAGAAAATTAAATCGTATCCGTCGATCTATGCTTCAACGGACAGTGCGCGATTACCCGTTTCATAACCCTGCCGATAAAATCGTGACCGTCTACTCATGATCGGGCGGCTAGAATTTCTAGATACCGCTTCGGCCGCTTCATTTTACATAAGAGTCCCCCTGATTTATTAGTATCAACCCATAGTCCTCGACCGATGCACTCTAAGTCTTAGAAACATTTGTGCAGTAGACCCTGAACTTTCTGTTAATTGTGCGCGCGGTCCTCAAAACAGAAAATTAGATTAAATACATTTAGGAAATACTTTTTAATGCAAAAATAATTGCAGAAACTTAAATAATTCATAGAAAATTTATTTTAACTCCTTTCTGACCCATTCCAATTTCTATAATTTGGTATTATTATTGTTTATCACATTGTCTCTCTGTTTTAGCATGAAACCTGTATTAAAATTGATCCCTTAATTAATTTTGTACCAAACACTTAAGAACTTCGGAAAATCATAACTTAAAATCTGTAACTCCCAATTTAGTAACTCTTGTTCCTACGATCTCATTTCGATGCATAGATTGTTATTATGTATTCTGTATTCATGTTTGGTGTGATGTTAATTTCTCCCTTGTACCATGTTTGTTTGTATTGTGGCAAGTAGACGAGCCAGTGGTCGATGATTTAGGTGTTCAGTAGGTAGAAGTTGCTCAGCAGGAGCTCATTGAAGGCAAGTTGTGCCCTTGACCACTTTTATTTACCGAATAATGTTTTCTATAATCATTTATCATGCATAGGCTTAATTTTGATGGGACCCCACCCTAGTCTAGTTATCTTTTCACCTTGTGTACCCCTGAACTTTTGGGTAGTCTTTGCTATTGCTATATATGGTTTTAGATGTTGAGATAACTATTACACATGATCATTCTTTATTACTGTTCTATTTCTGTTCATGATAAGACAATTATGTTAATTGGAACATCGAGCTTAACTTGAGAAACACGTGTCACCACAAGGGTGGAATGGGCCGCCCTTGGCTGACTAATTAGGAAAGCTAGTGGAGGACTACCTTACCCGAAAGGGGCAAGGGCAGTAGGGGAGTAGGCGTGTAAAGAGGTTCTCGGGTTGATTTTGCTGCGATGGCGGTTAGACAGGGGATTCCCGCATTGCTCTTCCTAGAAACTGTAGCAAGTTTTCTAAAGCTAGTGGAACTTTATAAGGCCTCATAGTGGATCCCTAGTCATTCACCTCGGTAGTGTCTAAGGGCCTTGCAAACCCAGGCTGGATGGGATACATGACTTGTGGGTATAGGGTACAACCTCTACAGAGTGTAAAACTGGTATACTAGCCGTGCTCACGGTCATGAGCAGCTCAAGACTCCTGCATGATTAATTTATGAAATTAAATTCAATATGTCATTTGCATCGCATTGGGGTTTATTATTAATTAATTTTGATCTATTATTACTCTGGTTTGGTATCTACTTACATTTAGTAACTGCTAATAAAATTTGACCAACTTATTAAAAGCAATGCTTAGCTTAAACCCTTTTTGTTGGTCAGCCTTACACTTCACATGAACTCCCACCTTTGGTGAGTTTATGCACATTATTCCCCACAACTTATTGAGCTATGATCTTTTGTGAGCTCACCCTTGCGATATATAAACCCCCCACCCACAGGAGAAGAACAGGTGGTCCAGGAGGAGCCTTACAACGAGGAGTACGAGCTCATCTAGGTGGCATCTCCTAGTTAGCTTTGTGGCGCAAAGGAATAATACTTAGTTTGCTTTTATTATTATCATTTATTTTTGTAAGACTTCCGCTATGTAATAATGACATTTTTGATATTTGTGACACTTATCTCTTATATACTTTGTCATTATATGTGATGTTCTTCTTTGACACACATATAAGACGCACCCAATTTTATCCCTTAAATCTGGGTGTGACAGAGGCGAGGCAGGGTAGCACTACGAAGCCTTTCCAAAGTTCCACTAGTTCGAGAAAACCCACTACGAATTCAGGAATAAGGAAGCATAGGAATCCCTCGTCCGAAATGCCATCACAGCAGTTCGACCCGAGGACCTTCCTATACTTTGCAGTGACGCCTCCCCGCTTGCCCCTTTCGGGTAAGGTAATCTCTCCCTAGCTTTCCTAATTACTTGGCCAAGGGCGTCCCATTCCACCCTTGTGGTAGCACTATTTTCCTGGGTGGTTCTCCATGTTCTAATTAATATAATAATCTTATCATGAACAATAAATAAACCAACAATATTAATGGAACATGATCATATGTCATTAATTTTCCAAAACCAGATAGAGCAATAGCTTATCTACCCAATAGTTCATTTGTTTGCAAGGTGTGGGATAAACAATACTAGGGAAACCAATTAGGTCTCATCAAATTAACCTGAGCATGTCATAGTGATTAACAAGAACATTATTTGGTAAAGAAGAGTGATCAAGGGCACAACTTGCCTGTGACTTGAGATCCTAGATACCAAGTTGGTCTTTAGATTCTCGTGACCTCACTGCTAATTGTAGCAATACATACAAATAAACAAGGAGTACGTAAAAATAACATTACACCAAACATGGGAACAAACAGCGTAAGAATATTCTACGCGTCGCTACGAGATCGTAGGTTCGAGAACGACTAAAATTGGAGTTATGGTTAAGAAGGTATGGTTTTTGGAGGATTTTCATGATTAAATAAGTGCCTTAGATTGATTTTATAAATCATGTGAGATATACATTAAGGATTAATATAAGTCATATCTTAGTTAAAGGTCATCTTCTATTCACATTATAATTATAAACATATTACTTTAATTTGTAGATTAATCTACTATACATAGGATAAACAAATATCTAATTATAAAAGTATGTGATATGATACAAATAAGGCTACTACCGTGTAGGCAATTTTATTAGAAAGCTATCGCAACTTGAACGGCTTATTTACTTATTTCTTATTTCTTCTTGTTTAATTCCATAGTGTTGCTCCCCACTGCGGCGAGTATTGCTCCCCACTGCGGCGGGTATTGCTCGCCGGAGTGGCCTCTGGTCCGCCTGAGGCCCCCTTCCACCGTTTGCCCGTCTCAGTCCTGTTCTTGCGACCCAGGCTTTGCCATACTATTTGCAAGGTCCTCCCCATCCTCCCAGGCTTCCCAGACCACCCCAGCGCCCCTAGAAATCCTGGTCAGCCTCGCCTCTGGCAGCTGCGCCACTGTGACCGTGCACGGCGCCGCCCCTGGCCGGCTGGAGTTGCTAACCCCCCTAGATGCCCGATCCTGGCCATTCATCCTTGATCCGATGGCCCGGTTGCCCAGATAACGGTTCGCTTGGTTCGTTGAACCAGAGCCGTTGATCCGAGATCTGGTAGCTAGAGCGCCCCGCACCCCCTACAAGCCGCTGTCCGTGAGCCCCGCGTGTTAGCGTCTCGCTCCGCCCTGAGCCCCACCTATCAGGCGTCTGCGTCCGCCCGCCCGCCACATCTAATCCTGGCCGTCGACCTGAGATCTAACGGATGAGAAGACATGATACCCCTTCGTTTTACAGTTTTGTAAAAAGAACCCTTGGTTCCCGGGTAATAGAACCCACCATCCCTAGTTTTTGCAGCCGAGCCCCTGAAATCTTGCAGAGAGAACCCTAGGAATGTATTTAATCACAGAAATTGGTCTAGTTTAGGGTTTTAAATTCCAAAACTTGTTTATTTCATATCTTTTGCATATGAACTCCAAATTGGGTGGTTCAAATTGCAACATGTTCATAATAGTATTCGATATATGTTTAAATTATAATCATTCACTGTTTGCATGTCTGAATTTTATGACTAGATAATAGGTTCATTTGAAGGGATGGATTATTTAGAAAAAGGGAAATAAAAAGGGAAACCCTAGTGTAGTTAGGTGGTTAACTTTGGGAAAGTAATCTCATGTAATGTATGATCCCACCCCTAGAATAACTTTAGTAGTTCATTAAGATAACTATAGTTAAGTTATGTGACCCATTAAGATAGACATGGCTTAGAGAACCACCAACCTCTAGGTGAATTAACATACCCTAGAACCTAGATTTCACTTTTGTGTTTATACTTTTCTATTGAACTTGTGTTCACTTGATTGCACATGTGTGGTGTACTATTCCTTTATCTTTTCCCAAATGTGTTGAATGAATGATTGCTTTGCGTAGACAACGAGCAGTCCATGGTTCCTGAGTGTGTTGCCGGAGACCTCCCTGAGCAATAACCTAGTGAAGGCAAGTGTCCTGTGACCCATTATCTCCTACTTACTTTATAATTCACTGTCCCACATTACTTAATTGAAACCTAAGGATATACTAGATTTGTATTCACCTTGTCCTTAGTTACCTCTTAGGTTATTATGGTTAGCTTCATGCTATTGCTTTACTTTAATCAACGAACATGATGAGAATATTTATGATACGATGATGTTATCTTGATTATGATGATGAACTTGTGGTACTTTAGGGGACTGAAGCTGTTTCCTGAGTACCTATCCGTAAGGACCTATTCGTTGAGAGACCACTCGGGACAACAGTACTACCATGAGGGTGAAATGGGACGTCCTTAGCTGATTAATTAGAGGGACTTGAGGTGTAGTCGGCTTCGCCGTCGTGCCATCATTGGGGTCTAGGCACAGTATTTGCTCTACCGAGGTTGGGTACCAAGGTTCTTTCGTGTTGCTTTTGTTAGTCACCCTTCCTGTGGGGAGAGGTACTGTGTTTATCAAACTGGAGAAACCTAACGAGCGACTTTGACCTCTGGGGAATCTTTGTAAAGGCTACATAGTGAATCCTTGGCCATTGACCTCGATAGTGAAGATCAGGTCTGGACAACCTAGGCTGGGAAGGGATTAGGACTCGTGGGTAAAGTGTGCAATCTCTGTAGAGTGTTAGAAACTAGTATATCAGCCGTGCTCACGATTAAGAACAGCCTTGGGATCCTCTTTGATTAGAGTAACTTTGGATACTTTTATGATGATGGTTAATGGTGATGATTATAACTATGGTTTCTTGTATTTCCTCTTGGAGGGAGTACTTTTGGGTAATAACTGGGTTTATTACTAAAACTTGGCGTACTACTAGTAATAAGTACCTGACCAACTAAAAGCACTGCTTTAAGCTTAACTCCACATACAACTAGTCCACTTTAACCAAATTGAACATTTGCTGAGTACGTTGATGTGTACTCACCCTTGCTTTAAAAATCACCCAACCCTAGGTTGTCCCCATTGCAATCAGTGCTCATGAGAAGATGAAGTCAACATGGAGGACTTTCAGGAGTTTCAGGACTATGATGAGTTCTAGTTGTGTTTAGTGGCAAACCCCCAGTTAGCTGCCTATGAAGGCTTTATCTTTCTACGTTTCGTATCTGCACTTTGATTATGATAATGACTATGTTAAGTTAATGACTTTATGGATGTCTTGGACATCTTGATGTAATGAAGTACTATTTCTGCTATTTACTTTGAGCAATGTGTGATGATGTCAAATTATGTAATCGCTGTGTACGTGAGTTTCTGATCCTAGCAAGTACATGGTTCACATTCGATTTGCCTTCCAAAACAGGGTGTGACATAAGTGGTATCAAAGCCTTGCTGATTGTAGGACTGTTACCTAGACTAGAATGGTCGCTTTAATGACTATAGACCCTTATTCTCACCTTAACCTTTGGTGTCACTTCAAAAGTTGATCATCTCGACCAATTCTATGTTATATTACTATCTATATACTCATCTTACAAAATTTTTATCTCACTTTGCTTTAGGTTTACTTGCTGGTCATATAGTTCTATTCTCACTCTTGTGCTTATGATGTCTTTTGTAGATGGCCCGTCTTAGATGCACTACACATAAGTCGGTGATCCTTTTCTTGCCCTCTCGCCTTACGGAGCGCCCACTGCGTCGCACGGTGAGAGGTCAGTCTAGCCACCTGGAGAGACTATACCGCCGCCTACACGAGGAACAGGAGTGCCGATGCCAGGAACAGAAGTAGCATGACTCTTCCCCCTCACCTCAGTAGGAGGTGGATTTTGGGAGGCAGCCCTCCCTACGCCTCAGCCATAGATGTCCCCTGCACCACCATAGGGCATCCTGGCTACTGGATGAGACCCTGACGAAGATGGAGATGACGACAACGATGGCAGTTTGAGCCACAGCATGGAGCTTTCGGAGGAGCAGGAGCTAGAAGGATGGATCACCTGACCCATCACTCGTGACACCGCTCATGGTTGTCATTTTCACAATGCTCTTGACACCTTGCTGTGTTGGGCCTTCGACCGACACACTTGGTCTATCAAGTACTATTGTGTGGTCTACCAGCATCGTCTTGGGTTATACCCGGATCAGTGAGAGGCTACTTGCTTGGTACGCCGTCCAGACGATGATCTCCAGGATGCCAAGGCCTTCTCAGAGCATTACTCTATCACTGAGAGGGATACTGCTGAGACAGCCATGTAGGATGTTGCATGGTGTGTGCTTTCGTAGTACTGTTCGTTGTTCAGCGGGGTAGCTGACGACCTCGACCTGAAGTACTACCCTCGCCATTTGACTGGCAGTGCTGGAGGTGTGATTGTCTCACCAGTTGGTGAGGGCAATCCCAGATTGAGCAGCATGGTCAACCTGGTCGCCATGCTCAACACTGAGCTAGACCACTCCCTTGACGAGTTGGGCAAGGCTCGGGCGAAGATTGTGAAACGACATGCTGAGCACGTGAAGCGCCGCCATCAGAAGGATGGTTCTCCCGCTCCTGTCGGGATTCAGCACCCTTACCGCTCGCCGCCCCGTGGTCGTTATGCTTATGGCACCCCTGACTATAGGACCCAGATAAATTTGGAGCCATGGATCGAAAGAGTCAGAGTTTGTAATAATGTTTAAGTCAGTGTTTTAGTCTTAGTCAGTCTTAGTTAGTTTCAGTCTGTTTATCGCATGTTTTGATGCTTGTCATGATGAACTCGTAATGACGTTGGATCTTTTTAATGATTGTCATCAAGGTGTGGGCATCCCCTACAACTTGGTGTAGTTATTAATAAAGTCAGTCATTTAGTTGGGCAACCTTTTATTTCCACTTTCCTCTTTATCTGAGAAGTTGTGTTGGCTGTGTTGAGAGTTAGTGAAGATACTCATTTGTTCAGTGTTATGAAGACTTCTATATATCTTTTCTTATGTTGAAAGACTACAGAGGCAGATTTGATGTGTGTATGCTTTCTAGAGATGTCTGACAATAGACGTAGAGGTGGAAGGCGTGCTCAGCAGGAGCAGCAGGCACCCCAAGATGAGGCACCTCAGCAGTAGTTGCCACCACCACCCCAATGACTATTAAGCAGATGTTTCTGAGGCAAACCTAGGAAGTCCAAGCAATTGGTCAGACTCTAGCAGCAATGCAGCAGCAGCAACCCCACCTCAACCTCAGATGCAAGTATAGATGCCGCAGATGCCCAAAGACAAGTGTGCGAAGTTCATGAGGGGTCATCCCCCTATGTTTGCCCACTTTGTAGACCCCATGGACGCCGAAGACTGGTTGTGCACATTGGAGCGGGAGTTGCATACCACTCAGTGCAATGACTGTGAGAAAGTTCTGTATGGTCCCCGCGTGCTAAGGGGAGCAGCACAATCTTGGTGGGAGTCCTACCTCGCCACCCATGCCGACCCCGAAGCTGTCACTTGGGAGGAGTTTAGAGACAACTTCCACTGATATCAAGTGCCTTAGGGATTGATGATAGTAAGGAAGGTGGAATTCCTGGCATTGAAGTAAGGTCCCCTGTCTGTTAGTGAGTACAAGGACAAGTTTCTGCAGCTATGTCGTTATGCACCCGGGGATGTCAATACTGATGCTAAGAGGCAGTACCGTTTCTTAAGAAATTTGGTTGATCCCCTTCACTATCAGCTGATGAACCATACCTTCCCTACCTTCTAGCATCTGATCGATAAAGCCATCATGACCAAGAGGAAACGATGGGAGATGGAAGGCAGGAAACGCAAGATCAGTGGATCTCAGGCCAGGAGCAGCAGCCGTCCACGTATCTCAAGCAATTCACCCCAACAGTTTAAGCAGAGTCACCCTCAAGGACACTAGCACCAGCATCAACATCAACACCAGCAGCAGTATCAGAGGCAGTTCCCTCAGTAGCAGCAGTAGTACCGCCAGAACAACCAGGCACCTTGCCTTCCTGCCCTAGCAACCAATCAGGGCAACCAAGCAACGCCAGCGCAAGGAGGAGGCTGCAGATGTTTCCACTGTGGAGAACAAGGTCACTGGATGAATCACTGCCTAAAGAAGATAGCTCAGCAACAGTCAGCTCCTAATGCCCCTGCAAGACAAAATGCACCTCAGCAAGGAGGCAACAACTGTGGGCAGCCTCGTGCTCAATATAGAAAGGTGAACCACCTGGAGGCCGACATAGTTTAGGAGACCACAGGAGTGGCACTAGGTATGTTATTTGATACTGGAGCAATGCATTCTTTTGTGACCGCATCATGGGTAGAAACACACAACATACCAGTAGCACCCATGTATCCACCTATGAGGGTTAGTTCAATTGGTGGGAGGACCCAAACAGATAGATTTTGCCCCAGTGCAAGAGTTCAAATATGGGGGATAGAGTTCCCCGCTAATCTGATAGTAATGGGTACATGAGATGTAACCATAGGTGTCATCCTAGGGATGAATTGTCTAACCGAATATCAAGCAAGCCTTAGCTGTGACGAGAGGACTATGATATTAGTGTCCTTGTCAGTAGAATAAGTGTCGGTGGAGTTGGTCTTGTTCGGACCAAAGAAAGGAAGCTGTCACCAGATCACTGCCCATATTGAGGAAATCGAGCCACCAGAAGCTATCAAAGTAGTATCAGAATTCTCGGATGTGTTTCTTGAGGATTTACCAGGCATGCCACCTGAGAGAAAAGTTGAATTTGCCATAGAGCTTATCCCTGGCACCACCCCTATTTCCAAGAGAGCTTATAGAGTGTCTGGACCAGAATTGGTGGAACTCAAGAAGCAGATAGACGAGTTGTTGGAGAAAGGTTACATTAGACCCAGCACCTTGCCTTGGGCCGCCTTAGTGTTGTTTGTGGAGAAGAAAGATGTTATGAAGAGGATGTGCATAGATTACCGAGATTTGAATGAAGTCACTATCAAGAACAAGTACCCCTACCCAGAATCGAAGATATGTCTGATTAGTTGAGAGGAGCCAGTGTGTTCTCGAAAATAGATCCGAGGTGAGGTTATCATCAGCTCAGGATCCGACCTTTGGACATACCGAAAACCGCATTTATCACCAAGTACGGGCTTTATGAGTTCACGGTCATGTCATTCGGTCTGACGAATGCGCCAGGTTTCTTTATGTACTTGATGAATAGCGTGTTCATGGACTACCTCGACAAATTCGTAGTTGTGTTCATTGATTATATCCTCATATATTCCTAGAATGAGCAAGAGCATGAAGAGCAATTGAGGAAAGTATTGCAGAGGCTATGAGATTGTTAGTTGTATGCCAAGCTTAGTAAATGTGCATTCTGGATCAGCGAAGTCCTGTTCTTGGGTCATATTATAAACCGAGATGGATTAACTGTGGATCCGAAGAAGGTAGCAGCTATCCTGGACTAAAAAGCACCAAGAGATGTCCAGGGAATCAAGAGTTTCATTGGATTGGCCGGATACTATCGGCGTTTCATTGAAGGTTTTTTCCAGATTGCCAGGTGTAACACCCTAAATTTGGGGGTATAAAATTTCTTTCTAAATATCTACAAAATTTAGGTGTTACTCTTGTATCTGTCTCTAGACTCTCTGTCTCTTTCTTTTAGCTAGAATTGAGTTAATTAGGTGATAGATTAATTATTTATTTTGTCAAAACAATATGAGTCATGAAATGTTGCATCATGCTGAACTTAAGATATTCTTTGAATCGTTGCACATGTTTGATTTAGTTTAAATTTGAATCTTGGTTTGAATTTGAATTGAAAACCCTAGGGAAAATAAATTAGAGAAGTCATTAGAAATTCTAGAGAAAGAAAAAAGCCAAATCAGCCCAGCCGGCCCAGCTCGACCCACCTAGGCCGCGCTCGCGCACGCCCGTGTCGCCTGACAGGTGGACCCCACCTGCCAGCGACTGCCCACGTGCACGCATGCGCGCTCTCTCTCCCTCTCTCCCTCCCGCTGCCCGGTGGGATAGGCCTGTAGGCACCAAACGCATCCGCACGCGCGTTCTTTCTCTCGCTGTCCCGTGGGACCTCCCTGTCAGCAGTTGGCCGCCCATTGCTGTGTGCCCTCGCTGGTCCGTGCACCCCACCTGTCAGCCACACCCCTTGTCCCTAACCTCCCGCCTACGCACTCCGCCATGGACGTGCCCACGGTGCGCGTTTTCCGGCCACCTCCGCACGCACCCGACCTCCTTTTAGCGCCAGCACCCCACTCACTCACTCCCCTCACTCAGTTGCGCCCTCAGCCAAACACCCTCACCCCCTTTCTCGCTCTACACGTGCCCAGGGAGCTCCACCGCTGCTCACCGAAGTCTGCTGCCCGTTCTATGGCCACCATCGAGCCCCCACCATGCCCGTTGCCTCGGTGAGTTTCACCTCGCCGTTAGCAACTCGGGACACCCCTCGGTTCGCCCCTAGCCCCTCTAGTTCGCTCGGTACGCGCTCACCGAAGTCTCACTACGACGGTTCACTTACAGCGACCTACAGTTGGTTGCTAAAATGGCCTTCAGCGACCTACGGTTGGTCGCTAAAAACTTTTAGCGACCCATAAGGATGGTCGCTGTAAGTGCCGTCGCTAAAGGCTTTAGCGACCGACATCTTTTTAGCGACCGACCGTCCGTTGCTAATATTGTATATTTAGCGACCAACCGTAGGTTGCTGTATTATAGATTTAGCAACCAACAGTAAGTCGTCATACTATACATTTAGCAACCAACAGAAAGTCGCCCTTTTTACAGTTGTTATTAATAAAAATATACATTTAATTAAGCACCACAAATCATAGATTTTTATACACGAATCATAAAGACATACACAGTTAATCAGTATACCACAGTCATAGATCCATCACATAAACACAAAAGCACCACAATTATATATTCACAAAAGTATCACAATTATAATATCATTCACAACTAGATCAATTACAGATAGCTAGCTAGATCGTTCACAAAAGCTCCAGAGATGATCAGTCACAAAAGCGCCACAGCGACATCACTCCAGCTTGAAGCAGTTCTTCTCGTCTTCTGTTTTGTCTGACTTGTCTTCCTTCTTCTCTTCCTATTTAAGAAGAGAAATAAAGAAAACCTTCTTATTTCCACATACATGCATTACTAGACTAGTCAAGATTCATAAATACAGGATAGCAGTTCATGGTTAGTGGGTTTTATTGCTTTGGGCATATTTCATTTTCACCAAACCAGTGTATCCAGACCACAAATGGGTACACAACAATTTGACTCAATACCTGCTTTGTATAAGGTATTTGTGTGCTCTCACCAGGTAATGTTCTACTATTTCCATTCCATAAGATCAATTGTGCTTGTGGAACATAAAGAACTCCATATGCTATCCTAAACAACAGGGGCAGAGCTCAGAAATTGGTGGATCCTGGAGCTCAGAAAATGTATCTGTATGCCATTAGTTTAAGAATAATACATACCGAATTAAGGATAGATGACACAAACATTCTGTCTTCAAACACCTTACTCATATCAGTGTCATTGGACATGTTTGCATCCTGGACAGACATTTGAAGAGCTGCATATAAACATATCAGTGTCACTAGAAAGCAATGGTTTTTCATTTGTCACTACCAGAATTAATTGATAGCAACAAATACTGTGATTGCAAGTTTGCAACATTTATAATCAATACTGCAACAGAAGATAATAGTATAAATTAAGTAAATCTTGTGATTGGAAACTTCACCAGTTATAAAGTTAAGCAAGAACAAGGCACAAAAAATAATAGCACTATGCCACTATCATCAACTGAACACTAAATCGACGGTTGATGATAATTAAATATATAGGGCTACCTATAAGGTTTCAACATATACTAGTATTGGGTGTGCTTTAACAACGATCACTAGCACATCATCATCAAAGTTTTAATAGTCGATCCAGAAAGTATGTAAGCAAATGCACACTCAATTTTAAATGAAATCACGGGAAAGAGTTCAGGAGAGTACATACAACCAATCATCAAAACTTGAAGCATTTGAGGCAGGTCAGGGCATTTTTAGTTTCAACTGATGGACAGTGATAAACTGAAAATACCTTTGGCTGTTCTTGCTTGTCACCAGCAGCAGCCAGTGCAGATGTACATTATTGGAGTGCAGATGTAACACAACACGAAGCAATAAGCAGAGTCGTGGGTTAGGTTGGGCTTTGTCTACAGCTTACATGTTGTCAATTCCAATGGTTAGGAGTACTTGTTTGCAGTGAAAAGGAAAGCTTTTGTTTATCCTGGGCCTAAAATTCAAGAGGAAGTGAAACTTCTATAGTCTAGAGGAAATAAATTATCAAGTCGCACGCAGAACAATTGGCAGTAGCGACCAACTAATCGCTCCACATTGGCTCACGCTCTCCCGTCGCCGTGAGGAGACCTAAACCCCTGGGGCGGCCGCGGGCGGTTTCCTTGATCTGCTGGCTCGCCGCACCTGGCACTAGCGCACCTCTGCATGTTGCAGGCTTGCACTGCATCAGCAAGCGTGCAAACTCTAAGGGAATGTTTGGTCCCCTATTTGGGTCCATCCCTGCAACCTGCTTCCAAGAACGGCAGCAAATGCAGGAGGGAGCAGGGGAGATGGGGGTGGATTCACAGACCGAGAAAAAGGGCGGTACCATGGCGCGAGCGAGAAGTTGTAGTTTGTGTCGAGGTCGGTGGAGCAAGGAGTTACAAATGGCGAGAGCTTGACGACGAAGGAGTGGAGCACCTCACGGCGGAGGTGATGAGGCCCTGGACGAGCTCAGCCTCGACGGCGGAGGAAGGAGTGGAGCACCTCACGGCGGAGCATGGGGATGGGTGCCCCAGGCGGCAGTGCGCGGGAGAAGTCAGCGACGAGGTTGGAAGGGGAGAGCACCTGCATCCGGGCCCTCGGCGAGGCCAGCGCCTCGGCAGCCGACGCGCCCGCGGGGCCACCCCCCACTACGGCCACGCGCAGCGTGCACGCTGAGGATGATGAGGAGGTGGTGAGAGGGAAGGGAGAGATAGAGTCGGCGGCGGCTGGGAGAGAAGCAGGGAGCGCGACTTCTAGGGTTAGGTAGATGGGCCTCTAGTGGGCCTTAGGGTTAGGGAGGGTTTTTTTATTTATTTCGAAATGCATTTTTAAATTACTCAAAAATTCATAAAAATTTATCAAATAAATAATAAACATCTGAATAAATTATTACGAATGCAAATAAATAATAAACATTTGAATAAAAATTTATTACCCTATTTGTCGTAATAACTAAATTCATTATTTTTAGTTGATGGTTTTTATAGTGTTACAACAACTCAAATATTGCATCATCTTCCGTAGGATGCTCGCTAAACTCATCAATGTTTACTTGTTTTAATTAATTTTTAGTCACTAACATCTACAGGTACGTTTAGGCTATAAGATTTGATAGTGATCCTTGCTCTATAGCAACCCACCACTAGTCCCCGACGACATCTATAGCGACCAACCATAAGTTGTTAAATTTCTAGACTTTTAGCGACCAACCGACCGTTGCTACAAAAGGATTTAGTGACTGACCGTCGGTCCTTAACCTTTAGCAACCAATAGTTGGTACCTAATAAGGGTCGCTAAAGATCAACCGTCGTGTAGTGTCTTCCCCGTGCAGCCGGAGTCTGCCACCATCGACCTAAGGCTTCCCCGCATCCCCGCCGTCGCCCAAGTGCCCCTGAGTCTGCACTCGAGGTGAGCAACCTTCCCATGCCCTTATTTCGCCTGTTACTACCCTAGTGTCTACGTAATTGCTCGCTGGAGTTGATGCACACCGTCGTTAGGCCACCTCACCGTGTTCTGCACCATTTGGTGCCCCGTGCCAGTGTTGCGCCCACGGTTGAGTTCACCAGGTCGCCCTGAACGCGCCTGAGCCTTTCCCCAAACCCCTAGAGCCCTACCGTGGCCATCCCCTCGTCTCCAGCGAAACCTCATCGCGAGGTCGAGCAGCGCCACCGCACCCAAGACCGGTCGCCGGCCATTGGATCTCGGACGTTCATCCGAGATCTAGTGGTCTGGATTTAATTAGAACCAATCTAATCACAATCGTTCGATTTGCACCCGACCGATCGGATTCGCGCCCTCACCCATGCCCCTACCGCTGGGCCCGGCCTGTTAGCACTCACTGCTCGCTCGCGCCCGCGCGCTTGTCTGCGGGATCTAATCTGGGCCGTTGATCGGAGATCGGATGGTCAGTTTAGCCCCGCACCCCTTCGCATGGTAAAATTGTTAAAGAACCCCTCAGTTTTTCGAGAATCAACCCGCTGTCCTTAGGTTTTGCGCGCAGGCCCCTGAACCCTGGTTTTTTAAATAATCACAGAATTGGACCTAATTTTATATTTCAAACTTCAAAACTTGTTTATTTCATATCTTTTTCATATGAACTCCAAATTTAGTGGTTCAAATTGCAAAATGTTCATAGAAATATTCTCTATTCAAATAAATTATGTTCATCCATAGTCTATGTACTTTAATTTCATGGCTAAGCTATAATTAATTTATGAAATAAGAAAATAAAAAGGAAAACCCTAAAGATACTTAGGTGTTTAATTTCGTGAGATTAACATTATGTCATGTATGAAGTTACCCATGTTGTAATTTTGTGTCCCACCAAAATTAGTAGAACCAAACTATGTAATCCATAATGTCTAGGGAACCACTAATATCTAAATGAATTAATCCTTAGCATTTAAGTCTATCTTTTGTGTTCATAATGTCCTGTCAAACTTGTGTTCCCTTGATTGTACATGTTTAGTGTGCTGTTCATTTGTCTTTTCCAAATGTATTGAATGCATGATCGCTTTATTTAGACAATGAGCAACCCATGATTCCTGAGTGTGTTGCCGAAGATCTTCCTGAGCAACAACCTGCTGAAGGCAAGTGTCCTCTGACCTATCATGTTCTACATACTTTATAATTCACCATCCCGCATTACATTATTAAAACCTAAGGATTGACTAGTCTATATTTACTTATCCTTGTTTACCTTTTGGGTTATCATGGTTAGCTTTATGCTATTGCTTTACTTTAATCAATGAATATGATGTGAATATTTATGATACGATGATGTTATCCCGATGATGATCTTGTGATACTTTAGGGGACTTAGGGTGTTTCCTGAGTACCTCTCCGTAAGGACTTGTTTGGGGAGTGACAAACCGGGATAACAGTGCAACCACGAGGGTGGAATGGGACACCCTTAGCTTATTAATTAGAGGAACTAGAGGTGTAGTTGGCTTCACCGTAGGGCCGTCAATGGGGTCTGGGCACATTACTTGCTCTACCGAGGCTGGTTGCAGAGGTTCTTTATTTGGTTTTGTTAGTCACCCTTCCTTTGGGGAGAGGTACTGTGTTTATCAAACTAGAGAAACCTAATGGGTGGCTATGACCTCTTGGAAATCTTTGTAAAGGCTACGTAGTGATACCCTGCCAAGCCACCTAGGTAGTGGTTAATGGAGATTGGCTCTTTCCGGGCAGAATGGGAATCACGGCTTGTGGATAAAGTACATTTCCGCTATTTACTTTGAGCAATGTGTGATGATGTCCAATTATGTAATCAATGTTTACGTGAATTTTTGATCCTGGCACGTACATGGTTTGCTTTCGGTTTGCCTTCCAAAACCAGGTGTGACATAAGTGGTATCGGAGCCAGGTTGACTGTAGGACCGCTAACCTAGACTAGAACGGTCGCCCTAAGGACTATAGACCTCTACCCTTACCTTGACCTTTAGTGTCATTTCAAAAGTTGGTCATCTTGACCAATTCTATGTTATTACTCATCCTACAAAATTTTGTCTCACTTTTATTTCTGTTTACTTGCTAGTCATATAGTTCTACTCTCACTCTTGTGCTTACGATGTCTTTTGTAGATGGCTCATATTAGATGCACTGCATGTAAGTCAGTGATCCCCTTTTTGCCCTCTCGCTTGGTGGAGCGCCCACTGCACGCACGGTGACAGGTCAGTCCAGCCACCTGGAGAGACTGCATCATCACCTGCATGAGGAGCAGGAGCGTCGACGCCAGGAGCAGGAGCAGAAGGACTCTTCCCCCTCGCCTCAACAGGAGGTGGAGTCTAGGAGGCAGCCTTCCCCTACACCTCGGCCAAAGATGCCCCCTACACCAGCATAGGGCATCCCAGCTGCTGGAGGAGACCCTGACAGAGATAGAGATGACAACGACGCCGTTGGCAGTTCGAGCCATAGCGCGGAGCTCTCAGAGGAGTAGGAGCCGGAGGGATGGATAGCTAGACCCATCACTCGCGACGCCGCTCGCGGGTGTCACTTCCACGACACTCTCGACACCTTGCTGCGTCGGGCCTTCGACCGACACACTTGGTCTATCGAGTACCATTGTGTATTCTACCAGCATCGTCGTGAGTTATACCCGGACCAGTGGGAGGCTACTTTCTTGGTGCGCCGTCTGGACGATGATCTCCGGGGTGCAGAGGCCTTCTCAGAGCATTATTCTATCACTGAGAGGGATACTGCCGAGGCAGCCATGTAAGATGTCGCACGACGTGCATTTCGCAGTATTGCTCGTTGTTCAGCGGGGTAGCTGACGGCCTCGACCTAAAGTACTACCCTCGCCGTTCTACCGGCAGTGTTGGAGGTGTTATTGTCTCACCCATTAGTGAGGGCAATCCTAGGCTGAACAACATGGTCAACCTGGTCACCGTGCTCAACACCGAGCTAGACCACGCCCTTGACGAGTTGGGCAAGGTTTGGGGGGAGGTTGCGGAATTGCATGCTAAGCGCGCAGCGTGCCACTATCAGGATGGTGGTTCTCTTGCTCCTATCAGGATTCAACACCCTTACCGTTCGCCGCCCCGTGGTAGCTTCGATTATGGTACTCGTGACTGCAGGACCCAGATAAATTTGGATCCATAGATTGATGGAGTCAGAGTCTATAATAATGCTTAATTTAGTGTCTTAGTTTCAGTTAGTCTTAGTTAGAGATAGATTGCTTATCATATGTTTGGATGCTTGTTGTGATGAACTTGTAATGAAGTTGGATCTTTGTAATGATTGTCACCAAGGTGTGGGTATCCCCTACCACTTGGCGTAGTTATTAATAAAGTTAGTTGTTTAGTTGGGCAACCTATTTATTTTCACTTTCCTCTTTATCTGAGAAGCTGTGTTTGAGAGTCAGTGAAGATGATCAATTGTTTAGTGCTATGAAGATTTCCATATATCTTTTTTTATGCTGAAAGACTACAGAGTTGGATCTGATGTGTGTGTGTGTGTGCTTTCTACAGATATCTGAGAACAGGCACAGAGGAGGAAGGCATGCTCAGCAGGAGCAGCAAGCACCCCAGGAGGAGGCAGCTCAGTAGCAGTTGCCACCGCCACCCCTAATGACCATTAAGCAGATGTTCCTAATGTAGATCCAAGTAGTCTAAGCAATTGGTCAGAACTTAGCAGCAGGTGCAGCAGCAACCACTCCCACCTCAACCCCAAGTGCAAATTCAGATGCCACAGGTGCCTAGAGACAAGCGGGCCGAGTTCATGAGGGGCCATCCCCCTATCTTTGCCCATTCTGCTGATCCCATGGACACTGAAGATTGGTTGCGTACCATGGAGCGTGAGTTGCACACTGCTCAGTGCAATGATTGCGAGAAGGTTCTGTATGGTCCCCGTTTGCTATGGGGAGCGACACAGTCCTGGTGGGAGTCTTGCCTCGCCACCCATGCCGACCCTAAAGCCATCACCTGGGAGGAATTTAGGGACAACTTCCGGTTACCATGTGCCTGAAGGACTGATGATAGTAAGGAAGGAGGAATTCCTAGCATTGAAGCAAGGTCCACTGTCTGTCAGTGAGTACAGGGACAAGATTATGCAGCTGTCACATTATGCACCAGAAGATGTCAACATGGATGCTAAGAGGCAGTACCATTTTCTGAGAGGATTAGTTGACCCCTTCACTACCAGCTGATGAACCACACTTTCCCTACCTCCCAACATTTGATCAACAGAGCAATCATGACTGAAAGGAAGTGCCGGGAAATGGAGAACAGGAAACACAAGATTGGTGGATCTCAGGCCGAGAGTAGCAGCCATCCCCACTACTCAGGCAACCCACCCTAGCAATTCAAGCAAGGTCACCCTCAAGGTCACCAGCACCAGCATTAGCGTCAGTAGCAGTACCAGAGGCAGTTTCCTCAGCAGCAGCAACAGTACTGTCAGAGCAACCAGTAGGGAGGAGATCAGTACCAGTGTCAGAACAACTAGGTAGCTCACCTTCCTGCCCTAGCAACCCACCAGAACAACCAAGCAGCTCTAGCGCAAAGTGGAGGCCACGCATATTTCCATTGTGGGGAACAAGGCCATTGGGTGAATCATTGCCCAAAGAAAGCAGCTCAGCAGCCAGCTCCCAATGCCCCTGCCAGGCAGAATGCAGTGCAACAAGGAGGCAACAACCATGGTCAGGCCTACAACCGTGGAAAGGTGAACCACCTAGAGGCTAAAGCGATCTAGGATGCTCAGGACGTGGTAGTAGGTATGTTTCCAGTCAAATCCCATCCAGCGAAAATATTATTTGATACTGGTGCCACACATTCTTTTGTTTCTACATCATGGGTAGAAGCACATAACATCCCCATAGAACCAATGATTCCACCTTTAAGAGTTAATTCAATTGGGGGAAAAGTTCAGCCTGATAGGATTTGTCCGAATATAAGGATTGAAATAAGGGGGATAAACTTCCCCGCTAACGTAGTAGTAATGGGTACTCAAGGGTTAGGTGTCATCCTAGGGATGAATTGTCTACACAGAAACAAAGCCACCATCAGTTGTGACAAGAGGACAGTAAAGTTGGTGTCCCCTCTGGAAAGGAAGTAGTAATTGAACTATACTTGCCTGAACTAGAAGAAGGAGCCTATCACTATTTGTCGATAGATGACAAGGAGGCCAACCTGATTGAGGATATTAGAATTGTGTCTGTGGCAGAACCTCCCAAGTTATTGGCCCACATGCACCTGTCCTTGTCTCAAAGACCTCAGACAGCTATGCATGTGCACTAAATAACTTAACAGGATCCGTCCGATTGCCCCAAGGACATCGGATAAACCACTTACAACCAGAACCGCGGGATTAAGTAACACAAATCACACACATAACATTTTTGTAGCGGAAATCTTATTACCAAATTTTACGGGTTACAAAAATTTTACATTATTTTATCGGAGTGATTACAAAAGTATAATTTTGAAATATATGCTAGCTCAAGTGATCATCCTCAATAAGAAGATAAAGACGGGGTATACTTATATAAGAAGGCCGAGCCCACCGGCACTTAACACCATCAACAGCAGTACAAAGCTATAACCTAAAAAACAATAGGGAATAAAACCCTGAGTACGGAATTACTCAGCAAGACTTACCCGACTAAAGAAAAGACTCTCAAGGGTATGCTGGATTTGGGAATCAAGGAGAGGCTTTAGCAAGAATCAACTTAGATACTTTTGCAGAAATAACTTACTAAAGTGAGTCCTTACTTTCAATATTTTAACACCAGATTAAGTATTAATAGACTCTATTTGCATCTGGTCTAATTTCACAATCTCATCCATACAACATCATTTTTATTCATGAGGTTCACATCCTGACTTAGGTTGTAGGTCGGAGATCAAGTCTCCACTCTCCGGGGATATAACGGCGATCCGAATCGATTTACTCAGCTGAGGATCTCTAACCACACGACATAGGTTTCTCGTAAACCTTGCATGTCTACCATTCCCACGGATCCTCCACTGCATGAACAGGTCTGCGCCACCCGAGAGCACACCACCCATTTTAGGCGGTCCTTTGCCAGGAGGGTACGTGTCACTCTCGCCATCTCTCCACTCCCAGTGCGCGATTGTCTTTTCATGTATGGAATAGCCGGGTTCAAGCTTACCCTGTCCCATTTCCAGGGCATGTGGCTAGTTAAGATAGTCCTTGATTAACAGGCCTACATACGCATCCAATCCTTAATTGACTCGGACGGAACATCACCTGTTCCTAGCCCAAGTCTCGATTTAAGTACTTTCACCCTTAGGATTGTTTGTGTTCCTTAGGATGAAAAGAGCATCATAGGGAACTTTGCAGTAAGATCCCACTATTGCTCCTAATAAAAATATTCCTGCAGACAGAAGCCATCCTTCCTCAGGATAACCCCTGAGCGAGGCATTAACGCAAAGGACTACCTCTATCCACAAGATTTACCTCTAAGCAAGGCTAAGCAATTTTGTAAATCATATTTTGATACTTCATCAGAAGTACCTATAAAGGTATGGATATCAAGGTAGGCAATGCATCAAAAGGTTTCCAAGCAACTCCTATAAACCTAATGCACATTTCGCTAGACTTAAAGTGTGTAAAAATTATTTAAAACACAAGGAAGGGGTTGCATGCACCGGGGCTTGCCTGAGATAAACACTATGTTAGTGTTTGTTAGGCGTCGATCACTTGACGACCATCCTTTGTCCCGATACTTGCTTCGTCTGCCCATCTCCAATTCCGTTCATCAGCATCATCTTATGGTCGACTCAGTTCTGGTTCTCTGCATCACGTGGTTAATTCACGTACCTTAATGAAATGCATAATGCACATGAATGCATATAAACGGGAATATCACAACTTAAATAATGCTACGTACTAGATAATTAATTACTTAATGGCGAAGCACAATACATCACTCCTAAGCACACGCTAGATACAGCTAAACAATTAAACACAATAATCAAGTTACTCTAGCTTAACCGAAGTTAACTTGAACGAAAATTACAATTATATATACAAAGACTATATTTTTCTTAGCTAAAGAATACACCTAAAGATTAATGAACTTAGACTTATAATTATAAGACTCCTAAAGCAAATTATAGACTTCAACACAGAAGCACAATTAATTTTCCTTGGTAACCTCGACAATCAATCCCCTATTGTACACATGTATCAATATAATTTAGACATAACCTATACCTTAAGACCTAGACTTAGTTATACAGCACGACGACTTCGAAATCGGGGACACAATTACCATGCTACATGTAGCCCCGTATTCCCGCAAACGTCGAATAAATATGCGTCTGAGCTACAAGCAGAATAATCGTCGCGGCATACATACCTATCAATTCATCTATCAAACCAGTCAATAAAAATAGCAAATCAGCTTACCGTTCTAATATCTGACTGAGCTAGGGCCGACGAGGAAAAGTTCCGCGAGCTGTGCGCGAGCGAGCAGAGAGATGAAAAGTGGCTGCGCGCAGGACTGAATCCGAGCAGGAGCACTGCGACAAGAGCAGGGGCGCGGCAAACGGAACCGAGCAGAATGTGGCGCGCTGAGAAACCGCGGCGCAGGGGCTTGAAACTAAGCGGAGAGGAGCAGACGAGCTGAGCGAAGAGGAGCAGACGAGCTGAGGGTGTTCGGCGGCCATGGCAACTGAGCGCGCGGCGCTGGATGAGATCCGAGCTGGGCCGAGGGACGCGCGCAGGACAAGCTCAGCCATGGAGCAGCAACGCACAGCGAGGAGACTCCAGGGAGCAGGCACGGCTGCCAAGGGCGAGCACAGGGAGCTACGCGGCGGCGCGAGCAGGGAAGAAGAAGCTCCACGGCTAGCTGCGCCCAGCGGAAGAAGACACGAGGGAGCAAGAAGCTGTGCGCAGGGAAGAAGACTAGAGCTGTAGCGGGGAATGGAAACCACTGCGCAGGGAGCTCGACGCAGAGGAGCGCGCAGGCGAGCTGCCCGGCAGGGGAAAGGGCGACGAGCAGAGGATATGGGCGCGCCCCATAGGAACGAGCAGGGGTAGCAGAGAAGGGAGCGGGCGCCGTAGAAAAATCCAGTGCCGGGAGCTCGGAGCAGGGCGAGCAGGAAAGAACCGCTGCCATGGCTAGGACTCGGCAAGCTGGAGGGAAGAACGGCGTGAAGAAGCTGTTGCCGGGATTGTGTAGATAAGGAAGGCACGCAGGAACTCATCCGATTGAGTGAGCGGCGCAGATAAATATCGGAGGGAAACAAGAAAACTGAGCGCTGTCCACGTACAATGAAGAAGAAGAAATATCCATGCTTTCAACGGTGGAGGATGAGGACATCGCTGGGAGAAATATCATGGGCTGGAGCACGCTGGTTCCAGAGAGCAAGCACCATGCAGGAGAGAGAAAAAAACCAACACCGCGCATGAGAAAAATCAAGGACTGATGGCGGTAGATAAGTCCAATGGGAGAAAAATCAGATATAGATATTTTTCAACTTTCCCAGTTTTATTTCTTTTTATAATAGCGAAATGTAGATATTTTGGGTATAAGATGAGGATCTATAAGATATATATAAAGGTCGGACAAAATAAGATTGACAACAATATTTGGACCGGATTTAATTTGATGAATACTTTGGAATCAGATGCATTTGCACCCGTCATTTATATCCAAAGTTTTGGATCGGGACGAGACACAATCGGAGCATATCAGAATGATGTTAACAACAGTATTTCAGGCTGTGTTCCATTTGATTTGAAATCAAATAATTTCATCCACAGTCAATACCCGGTTCCACGACAACAAATAATTTGCGGGGAGAATCAAATCTCAATTATAATCCTCAGACACGATTTCGTCGTCAAAACAATGTGTTGAAGAATAAATTGGATTATAACCTCGCGCACGATTTTTCTCAGACATCGCGCAATACAGATTATTTTCCCCTCGACATTTTAGTTGTCGAGTTTAAATGCCCGGGATAAAATAAATACGATGTCGAACTCACGACAGACAGAACAGGTGCGATATTAAAATCGCGATAGCTGAAGATGTTTAAAATTTAACATTCGTTTTATCCACTGATTATGTGCTTAAATTCGTACTCGCTGTCGAGCGGAATATAAACACCTGGGGTGTTACAGCCCTCCCCCCTTAAAAGAATCTCGTCCCGAGATTCGGAGCGAAATACTTTTAAGAGTAGAGCAGCATGTAACCCATGTCCATATCAGTGGTACTCATAAGGCAGTCTCAAGCGAAGACGAGTGTCTCAGAATGTTGTTTCTCTAGTGGACATAGCATATATCGCCTTACGCTAATTTAGAAATGTCCATCAATAGAGACATTGTCTGCCAGAGGAACACATAAGGTTCCATATGTGCAGTTTGCCTTTTTCTGACGACACTGTACTATCTGAGTCTATTGAGCGAGCGACAAATACGCGATCTTACCCAAACAGAACCAGATGCAACCTCTTGGGTAAAACACACAGAAAGAGGTTTACTAACAAGTGGTTACAGGAAATTCATAGCACAGTGGACGGGTGTGGATGTCGAATATTGTCGCGGTTAACATGGGGCTAACCCGAGAATTCAAGTCCACGAAAGATGGTATAGATTCAAGAGAATCACCAGTGGAGGGATATGTAGACACGGACTTTACAACCAGTCCATTGTGTCCAGCACTAGTCATGGCTCGACATGATCACACACGCTGGAAAAGCACGCGTGAGACGATCGAGGCATGACTAGAGCGATGACTAGGTGGTTTCTGGTTGACTTAATCTCGATTCTTGTAAATACTTCCTTAAGAAGGGTTGTACAAAAGTGAGTTTAGACAACTCGATAAAACAATCTCTAAACTCAACCTTTGTTCACAATGCAGTTACAAGTTAGTAAAAACTAACTTGTTGAACTACTTTTTACATTGAGCAAGTCCTCTCAGTACCCTCGGTAAGCCAACGGTCGAGAGCTCACATTTGCTAACAGGAGATTATGCATTTGGGTAGAAATTCATTTGGTCAGGTTGTTCATCCGTTTCTTCGTGCGAGATGAATTATCCATTTGGTTAGGGAATACTTGGATTAAATAAGGGAGCGAATGAACAAACTCCTGCATCTCAGCAACAGGGGAAACAGATCTCCATTTTGAGAGCTAATCAGTTGTCTTTCAACACTAAAAAGCTCCAAGGCTTCACCTTTACACAAAGGATGCAAAGGGAACTTGCATGAGTAGTCACTACCAAGATCAAAAGAAATAAGACCACACATGAAAGTGGTATGCCCTTTTGATCCAACGGAGATGACAGATGTGGCTTGATCACTTGACAAACAACATAGAAATTGTTTCAAGGGAAAGGTTTACGGAAGTTAACACATCAGTGTAGTTCCACAAAGGATCATGACTAGAGACCTTGATACCAGCATGCGTCGAGTAGCACAATCCTATGTGCGCATTCACAGGAGGCTCTCAGTCTCGCTGCGGCACCATAAGTCCTTAATCATGACACCATCACCGAACTAGCACCAATAAAGAATCTCATGTAGCAAAACTAGATTGTGCCAAGATAACACATTGATATAGTCTCATAGTGGATTACAACTACTAACTGTGATACCAGCGCGTGCCGAGCAGCACAACCATGTGTGCGCACACACAGAAGGCCCTCGGTTTCGTCGCGGCATCATCAGTTTTAGTCATAACGCCATTACCAGACGTAACCAATAAGAAATCTCGCACGACACCAATGGATTGGGCAAGGGTGACAATATACAAGGAGATACTCTACCTGTAAGAATGGTTACAAGTAGAGAGCCAAATAGATTATGACCCAATGAAATGAACAAAACACGGCCATAACCTAAACTTGATGAAAGGAGTACGATGGGAGACTGTTAATTCAGCCCCAAGCATATTTCTATGCCCATCATAGAGATTACAAGGTCAAGTATGAGTATCTGATTAGATACGGAGGGAAAACAATCATAAAATTAAGTTGGTATGCCTTCGAGAAAGATGGGGAAACTAAAGGCATCAAACGAAGGAAAATGATTAGGTATGACTTTCCTAAGTTAGGTTGATAAGGCGACAAGGTGATCAACAAGGAGAGGCCGAATACAATAGGGACCTCAACTTGCATCAACTGAACAAAAGAATGGTTCTAGAAGGAGACATGGTTTGAGATCCTTGGTTTAAGCTTGGGTACATTTTATGTCCAACGAAGAAATTATCTAAGCATTTATTTGTATAAATTTGGGTCAAGGAGGGGTAACGAAAAAATCAACCTTGATCATGGTTCGCCAACTAAGAACATGGCCTAGATTTGGGTTTAGGCAAACAAGTCACTAACTTTCTATTAGTACATCAAGCACAAGAGCAAACACCATTTACACTAATGGTCAAATTAAAATAGCCTGAAAGCTATCTAAACATGTAGCTTTAAGACACCATATTATTTACAATCAATGGTTACTGGAATAAAGATGAGAGAAGCATTTTGGGTGTATAGGCGACAAACATGATGCAATAATCAGGATGCATGCTTGTCCTATACGTCCTCACTGATTTTGCCAACCAAATGTGGCAATAGCGTTCTATCTCGGTGGCATACGCCCTCTCTCGGTATTTTACTAGTCGTCAGCTACACATACGTTTTCGAGGTTAGTGTACCTGCAGAAAATTCCATTGCAGCCCAATTCCCAATGATGCAAGTCACACATGACAATTTATCACAGTTTATACTCCATATATTTCTATATGGAGGCCAGCTCTTCATTAAGCGTCGAGCCACGCATAGGCGCCGTTGCCACACTTTAACCATAGGGCAACTCATTATGGTAACTCACCTTCTTACCTGAGCGTAGGTGCGTCGTTACAAGTACATTACACTTCTCAGTATTCCCATGTCTGTATACCCATACACATCCATGGGGTACTGAATCCCGGAAAAGTAAATACTCCACATCGCAGCCTTCATATATACATATGTGGAATATGTATATAATCAAGCGCTTTTTTTATACTCTTCCCTAGACCGACGTTTGTTCGGTCATGCTCTCACATCTTACCTTACCTTGAGCGTCGATCCATTCAAGACTGAATGGCCTTAAAAATAACATTACACATGTATGCAATACCCACCTAGTTATGGGTTATGGTTTTCAACTAAGCCACCTGATAGTCCTTAGTTTAGGGCTTAATAGAGGATGTCGCTAGCATTATAGTTTTTCAAAACTGTTTTCAAAGCCAAACAACGTGTTTAGTTGAAAATAGGTTTTTCAAAAGCAAAATGTTTGTTTTGAAAATACGTATGTGACCGTATATACTTAATCCAGCTCCGATACCAGTTGTGGCAGAACCTCCCAAGTTATTGGCCCACATGCACCTGTCCTTGTCTCAAAGACCTCAGACAGCTATGCATGTGCACTAAATAACTTAACAGGATCCGTCCGATTGCCCCAAGGACATCGGATAAACCACTTACAACCAGAACCGCGGGATTAAGTAACACAAATCACACACATAACATTTTTGTAGCGGAAATCTTATTACCAAATTTTACGGGTTACAAAAATTTTACATTATTTTATCGGAAAGATTACAAAAGTATAATTTTGAAATATATGCTAGCTCAAGTGATCATCCTCAATAAGAAGATAAAGACGGGGTAAACTTATATAAGAAGGCCGAGCCCACCGGCACTTAACACCATCAACAGCAGTACAAAGCTATAACCTGAAAAACAATAGGGAATAAAACCCTGAGTACGGAATTACTCAGCAAGACTTACCCGACTAAAGAAAAGACTCTCAAGGGTATGCTGGATTTGGGAATCAAGGAGAGGCTTTAGCAAGAATCAACTTAGATACTTTTGCAGAAATAGCTTACTAAAGTGAGTCCTTACTTTCAATATTTTAACACCAGATTAAGTATTAATAGACTCTATTTGCATCTGGTCTAATTTCACCATCTCATCCATACAACATCTTTTTTATTCATGAGGTTCACATCCTGACTTAGGTTGTAGGTCGGAGATCAAGTCTCCACTCTCCGGGGATATAACGGCGATCCGAATCGATTTACTCAGCTGAGGATCTCTAACCACACGACATAGGTTTCTCGTAAACCTTGCATGTCTACCATTCCCACGGATCCTCCACTGCATGAACAGGTCCGCGCCACCCGAGAGCACACCACCCATTTTAGGCGGTCCTTTGCCAGGAGGGTACGTGTCACTCTCGCCATCTCTCCACTCCCAGTGCGCGATTGTCTTTTCATGTATGGAATAGCCGGGTTCAAGCTTACCCTGTCCCATTTCCAGGGCATGTGGCTAGTTAAGATAGTCCTTGATCAACAGGCCTACATACGCATCCAATCCTTAATTGACCCGGACGGAACATCACCTGTTCCTAGCCCAAGTCTCGATTTAAGTACTTTCACCCTTAGGATTGTTTGTGTTCCTTAGGATGAAAAGAGCATCATAGGGAACTTTGCAGTAAGATCCCACTATTGCTCCCAATAAAAATATTCCTGCAGACAGAAGCCATCCTTCCTCAGGATAACCCCTGAGCGAGGCATTAACGCAAAGGACAACCTCTATCCACAAGATTTACCTCTAAGCAAGGCTAAGCAATTTTGTAAATCATATTTTGATACTTCATCAGAAGTACCTATAAAGGTATGTATATCAAGGTAGGCAATGCATCAAAAGGTTTCCAAGCAACTCCTATAAACCTAATGCACATTTCGCTAGACTTAAAGTGTGTAAAAATTATTTAAAACACAAGGAAGGGGTTGCATGCACCGGGGCTTGCCTGAGATAAACACTACATTAGTGTTTGTTAGGCGTCGATCACTTGACGACCATCCTTTGTCCCGATACTTGCTTCGTCTGCCCATCTCCAATTCCGTTCATCAGCATCATCTTATGGTCGACTCAGTTCTGGTTCTCTGCATCGCGTGGTTAATTCACGTACCTTAATGAAATGCATAATGCACATGAATGCATATAAACGGGAATATCACAACTTAAATAATGCTACGTACTAGATAATTAATTACTTAATGGCGAAGCACAATACATCACTCCTAAGCACACGCTAGATACAGCTAAACAATTAAACACAATAATCAAGTTACTCTAGCTTAACCGAAGTTAACTTGAACGAAAATTACAATTATATATACAAAGACTATATTTTTCTTAGCTAAAGAATACACCTAAAGATTAATGAACTTAGACTTATAATTATAAGACTCCTAAAGCAAATTATTGACTTCAACACAGAAGCACAATTAATTTTCCTTGGTAACCTCGACAATCGATCCCCTATTGTACACATGTATCAATATAATTTAGACATAACCTATACCTTAAGACCTAGACTTAGTTATACAGCACGACGACTTCGAAATCGGGGACACAATTACCATGCTACATGTAGCCCCGTATTCCCGCAAACGTCGAATAAATATGCGTCTGAGCTACAAGCAGAATAATCGTCGCGGCATACATACCTATCAATTCATCTATCAAACCAGTCAATAAAAATAGCAAATCAGCTTACCATTCTAATATCTGACTGAGCTGGGGCCGACGAGGAAAAGTTCCGCGAGCTGTGCGCGAGCGAGCAGAGAGATGAAAAGTGGCTGCACGCAGGACTGAATCCGAGCAGGAGCACCGCGACAAGCGCAGGGGCGCGGCAAACGGAACCGAGCAGAACGTGGCACGCTGAGAAACCGCGGCGCAGGGGCTTGAAACTAAGCGGAGAGGAGCAGACGAGCTGAGCGAAGAGGAGCAGACGAGCTGAGGGTGTTCGGCGGCCATGGCAACTGAGCGCACGGCGCTAGATGAGATCCGAGCTGGGCCGAGGGACGCGCGCAGGACAAGCTCAGCCATGGAGCAGCAACGCACAGCGAGGAGACTCCAGGGAGCAGGCACGGCTGCCAAGGGCGAGCACAGGGAGCTACGGCGGCGCGAGCAGGGAAGAAGAAGCTCCACGGCTAGCTGTGCCCAGCGGAAGAAGACACGAGGGAGCAAGAAGCTGTGCGCAGGGAAGAAGACTAGAGCTGTAGCGGGGAATGGAAACCACTGCGCAGGGAGCTCGACGCAGAGGAGTGCGCAGGCGAGCTGCCCGGCAGGGGAAAGGGCGACGAGCAGAGGATATGGGCGCGCCCCATAGGAACGAGCAGGGGTAGCAGAGAAGGGAGCGGGCGCCGTAGAAAAATCCAGTGCCGGGAGCTCGGAGCAGGGCGAGCAGGAAAGAACCGCTGCCATGGCTAGGACTCGGCAAGCTGGAGGGAAGAACGGCGTGAAGAAGCTGTTGCTGGGATTGTGCGGATAAGGAAGGCACGCAGGAACTCATCCGATTGAGTGAGCGGCGCAGATAAATATCGGAGGGAAACAAGAAAACTGAGCGCTGTCCACGTACAATGAAGAAGAAGAAATATCCATGCTTTCAACGGTGGAGGATGAGGACATCGCTGGGAGAAATATCATGGGCTGGAGCACGCTGGTTCCAGAGAGCAAGCACCGTGCAGGAGAGAGAAAAAACCAACACCGCGCATGAGAAAAATCAAGGACTGATGGCGGTAGATAAGTCCAATGGGAGAAAAATCAGATATAGATATTTTTCAACTTTCCCAGTTTTATTTCTTTTTATAATAGCGAAATGTAGATATTTTGGGTATAAGATGAGGATCTATAAGATATATATAAAGGTCGAACAAAATAAGATTGACAACAATATTTGGACCGAATTTAATTTGATGAATACTTTGGAATCAGATGCATTTGCACCCGTCATTTATATCCAAAGTTTTGGATCGGGATGAGACACAATCGGAGCATATCAGAATGATGTTAACAACAGTATTTCAGGCTGTGTTCCATTTGATTTGAAATCAAATAATTTCATCCACAGTCAATACCCGGTTCCACGACAACAAATAATTTGCGGGGAGAATCAAATCTCAATTATAATCCTCAGACACGATTTCGTCGTCAAAACAATGTGTTGAAGAATAAATTGGATTATAACCTCGCACACGATTTTTCTCAGACATCGCGCAATACAGATTATTTTCCCCTCGACATTTTAGTTGTCGAGTTTAAATGCCCGGGATAAAATAAATACGATGTCGAACTCACGACAGACAGAACAGGTGCGATATTAAAATTGCGATAGCTGAAGATGTTTAAAATTTAACATTCGTTTTATCCACTGATTACGTGCTTAAATTCGTACTCGCTGTCGAGCGGAATATAAACACCTGGGGTGTTACAGTGTCGGAATTCCTCGACGTGTTCCCTAAGGAGTTACCAGGCATGCCACCTGAAAGGAAAGTTGAATTTGCCATAGAGCTTATCCTAGGCACCACACCTATTTCTAAGAGAGCCTATCGAGTGTTCAGACCAGAATTGGTGGAACTTAAGAAGCAGATTGATGAATTGTTAGAGAAAGGCTACATCAGACCAAGTACCTCGCCTTGGGCAGCCCCAGTGTTATTTGTAGAGAATAAGGATGGTACAAAGAGGATGTGCATTGATTACAGATCCTTGAATGAATTCACTGTCAAGAACAAGTACCCCTTGCCCAGAATTGAAGACCTATTCGATCAGTTGAGAGGAGCCAGTGTGTTCTCAAAGATAGATCTGAGGCCAGGTTACCATCAGCTCAGGATCCGACCTTTGGATATACCGAAGACAACATTTATCACCAAGTATGGGCTGTATGAGTTCACTGTCATGTCATTCGGTCTGACAAATGTGCCAGCTTATTTCATGTACTTGATGAACAGTGTGTTCATGGAGAACCTCGACAAGTTTGTAGTGGTGTTCATTGATGATATCCTTGTATATTCCCAGAATGAACAAGAGCATGAAGAGCATTTGAGGAAAGTACTGCAAAGGCTACGAGATTGTCAGATGTATGCCAAGCTTAGCAAGTGCGAGTTCTGGATTAGTGAAGTCCTATTCTTGGGGCATATTATAAACCAAGATGGACTAGCTGTGGATCCAAAGAAGGTAGCAGCGATTTGGACTGGAAAGCACCAAAAGATGTATGAGGAATCAAGAGTTTCATTGGAATTGTCAGTTACTATCGGTGTTTCATTGAAGGTTTCTCCAAGATTGCCAGGACAATGACAGCCTTGTTAGCAAAGAAGGTTGGGTTCAAGTGGACCCCAACATGCCAAGAGTCCTTTGAGACGTTGAAGAAGAAATTGACATCAGCGCCAGTATTGACTCTGCCAGATGTTCACAAGCCATTGTCAGTATATTGTGATGCTTCGTACATCGGACTGAGATGTGTATTGATGCAGGTAGGGAAAGTAGTGGCATACTCATCCCGCCAGCTAAAGCTTCATGAAAAGAATTATCCCACTCATGATCTGGAGCTAGCAGCAGTGATTCATGCACTGAAGACCTGGAGGCACTATTGGTATGGACATAAGTGTGATATCTACACGGATCACAAGAGTCTCAAGTACATATTCACTCAGCAGAGCTAAACATGAGGCAGCAAAGCTAGAGTTGATCAAAAATTACGAGATGGAAATACATTATCATCCAAGCAAAGAAAATGTGGTTGCAGATGCCTTGAGCAGAATGAGTCAAGTCAATATGTTGGCCACTCACTCGATGCCGTACGAGCTAGCAAAGGAATTTGACAGGCTGAGTCTCGGATTTCTGAATAACACTCAAGGAGTGACAGTTGAGCTGGAACCCACTCTAGAGCAAGATATTCGGAAGGGTCAGAAAGACGATAAGAAGATCAACGAGATCCGTTAGCTGATCATAGATGGGAAAGGCCCAGATTCCCTTGAAGACGCAGGAGTGGTATGGTTCAAGGATAGACTGTGCGTTCCCAACATCAAATCAATCCGGGAACTGATTCTCAAGGAAGCTCATCAGACATCATATTCTATACACCTTGGTAGCGAGAAGATGTACCAAGACTTGAAGAAAAGATTTTGGTGGTACGGTATAAAAAGGGAGATAGCAGAGTACGTTGCCAGATGCGACAATTGTCAGAGGATCAAGGCAGAACATCAGAGGCCCACAGGTTTGTTGTAGCTGTTGCAGATTCCTTAGTGGAAATGGGATGAGATTGGGATGGACTTTATAGTCGGTCTGCCCTACACTCAAGCTGGTTATGACTCCATCTGGGTAGTAGTGGACTATTTAACAAAGGCGGCCCATTTCATACCAGTCAAGACCATCTATAACAGTGCAGTGTTGGTAGAACTATACATGTCTCGGATTATGTGCTTGCATGGCGTTCCAAAGAAGATAGTATCAGACAGAGGCACCTAGTTCACTTCTCATTTTTGGTAGCAGCTACATGAGGCTTTGGGCACATATTTAAAGTTCAGTTCAGCTTATCACCCGTAGACAGATTGTCAAACAGAGAGAACCAACCAGATCCTCGAAGATATGTTGAGAGCTTGTGCATTGCAAGACAAGTTAGCTTGGGACAAGAGGCTACTGTATGTAGAATTCTCATACAACAACAGCTACCAGGCCAGTCTAAAGATGTCACCATTCCAAGCACTCTATGGGAGGAATTGCAAAACTCCGTTGCATTGGGACCAACCCGGCGAAAGGCAGGTGTTCGGTCCAGATATTCTGCTTGAGGCTGAAGAGAACATTAGAATGGTTCGAGAGAATCTGAAGACAGCGCTAGTCCAGATAGCAAAGCTATGCTGACACCCAAAGAAGAGAACTGAGTTTTGAAGTGGGAGATTATGTCTACTTGAAGGTGTCACCGATCAGAGGAATCAAAAGGTTCAGAGTCAAAGGCAAACTAGCACCTCGATACATTGGACCGTACCAGATTCAGGCAAGAGGTGGAGAAGTGGCATATCAACTCTACTTACCAGAAAATCTGTTAGCCGTGCATGACATATTCCATGTGTCTCAGTTGAAGAAATGTTTGCAAGTACCAGAAGAGCAGTTGCCAACAGAGGACCTTGAAGTTCAGAAGGATCTGACATATATTGAGAAGCCAACTCAGATTCTGGAGATAGCAGATCGGTCACCCGAAGAAGCACCATCAGGATGTGCAAAGTCAGATGGGGCCATCACTCAGAAGAAGAAGCAACCTAGGAAAGAGAAGATGACTTGAGAGCCAAGTACCCTGAACTCTTTGCTAGCCAACCCTGAATCTCGTGGGCCGGGCGAGATTCTTTTTAAGGGGGATAGGTTTGTAACACCTTGAATTTGGGGGTATAAAATTTCTTTCTAAATATCTACCAAATTCAGGTGTTACTCTTGTATCTTTCTCTAGACTCTCTCTCACTTTTTCTTTTAGCTAGAATTGAGTTTATTAGGTGATAGATTAATTATTTATTTTGTCAAAACAATATGAGTCATGAAATGTTGCATCATGCTGAGCTTAAGATATTCTTTCAATTGTTGCACATGTTTGATTTAGTTTGAATTTGAATCTTGGTTTGAATTTGAATTGAAAACCCTAGGGAAATTAAAATAGAAAAGCCATTAGAAATTCTAGAGAAAAAGAAAAAAAAAGCCAAATCAGCCCAGGCGACCTAGCTCGGCCCAGCCAAGCCACGCGCGCCCTCGTCGCCTCACAGGTAGACCCCACCTGCCAGCGACCGCCCACGTCCGTGCACGCGCGCTCTCTCTCCCTCTCTCCCTCCCACTGCCCGGTGGGCTAGGCTTGTCGGCGCCAAACTCATCCACACGCACGTTCTTTCTCTCGCTGTCCCGTGGGACCTCCCTGTCAGCAGTTGACCGCCCGTTGTTGTGCGCCCTCGCTGGTCCGTGGACGCCTCCTGTCAGCCACACCCCTCGTCCCTAACCTCCTGCCCACGCACTCCACCATGGACGCACCCACGACGTGCGTTTCCTGGCCACCTCCGCATGCACCCGACCTCCTTTTGGCGCCCGCACCCCACTCACTCACTCCCCTCGCTCAGTTGCGCCTTAGCCGAACACCCTTGCCCCCTCTCTCGCTCTGCGCGCGCCTAGGGAGCTCCACCGCTGCTCACCAAATTCCGCTACCCGTTCTACGGCCACCATCGAGCCCTCGTCACGCCTGTTGCCTTGGTGAGTTCCGCTCGCCGTCAGCAACTCGGGACACCCTTCGGTTCACCCCAGCCCCTCTGGTTTGCTCGATCCACGCTCACCGGAGTCTTCCCCATGCAGCCGGAGTCCGCCACCGTCGACCCGAGGCTTCCCCGCGTCCCCCCCGTCGCCCAAGCGCCCCTGAGTCTGCACTCGAGGTGAGCAACCTTCCCATGCCCTTATTTCACCTGTTACTGCCCTAGTGTCCATGTAATTGCTTGCCAGAGTTGATCCGCACCGCCGTTAGGCCACCTCGCCGCGTTCTGCACCCTCCGGTGCCCCCGCGCCGGTGTTGCGCCCACGACTGAGTTCGCCAGGTCACCCTGAACATGCCCGAGCCTTTCCCCAAACCCCTAGAGCCCTACTGTGGCCGTCCTCCTCGTCTCTGATGAAACCTCGCCATGAGGTCGAGTGGTGCCACCGCACCCAAGATCGGTCGCCGACCGTTGGATCTCGGACGTCCATCCGAGATCTGGTGGTCTAGGTTTAATTAGAACCAATCTAATCGCAACCGTTCGATGCGCACCTGACCGCTCGGATTCACGCCCATGCCTCTGGGCCTAGCTTGTCAGCCCTACCTCAGGTCACTGACACCCCGAGCCCACCTGCCAGTGCTCGCTGTGTGCCCGCGCGCTCGTCTGTGGGATCTAATCTGGGCGTTGATCGGAGATCGGACGATCAGTTTAGTTCCGTACATCTTCGCGTGGTAAAATTGTTAAAGAACCTCTCGGTTTTCCAAGAATCAACTCGTCGTCCTTAGGTTTTGCGCGCAGGGCCCTGAACTCTTATAAACAGATCCCTGACTTTTTAAATAATCACATAATTGGACCTAGTTTTATATTTCAAACTTCAAAACTTGTTCATTTCATATATTTTTCATATGAACTCCAAATTTAGTGGTTCAAATTGCAAAATGTTCATAGAAATATTCTCTGTTCAAATAAATTATGTTCATCCACAGTCTATGTACTTTAATTTCATGGCTAAGCTATCGGTTAGTATATGTAATAATTAATTATGAAATAAGAAAATAAAAAGGAAAACCCTAAAGATACTTAGGTGTTTAATTTTGTGAGATTAACATTATGTCATGTATGAAGTTACCCATGTTGTAACTTTGTGTCCCACCAAAATTAGTAGAACTAAACTATGTAATTCATAATTTCTAGGGAACCACTAATATCTAAATGAATTAATTCTTAGCATTTAAGTCTATCTTTTGTTTTCATAATGTCCTGTCAAACTTGTGTTCCCTTGATTATACATGTTTGGTGTGCTGTTCATTTGTCTTTTCCAAATGTATTGAATGTATGATCGCTTTATTTAGACAACGAGCAGCCCGTGGTTCCTGAGTGTGTTGCTGAAGATCTTCTTGAGCAACAACCTGGTGAAGGCAAGTGTCCTCTAACCTATCATGTCCTACATACTTTATAATTCACTGTCCCACATTACATTATTGAAACCTAAGGATTGACTAATCTGTATTTACTTATCCTTGTTTACCTTTTGGGTTATCATGGTTAGCTTTATGCTATTGCTTTACTTTAGTCAATGAACATGATGTGAATATTTATGATACGATGATGCTATCCCGATGATGATCTTATGATACTTTGGGGACTCAACTGTTTACTGAGTACCTCTCCATAAGGACCTGTTTGGGGAGTGACAACTCGGTATAATAGTGCAACCACGAGGGTGGAATGGGACGCCCTTAGCTAATTAATTAGAGGAACTAGAGGTGTAGTTGTCTTCGCCGTAGGGCCGTCAATGGGGTCCGGGCACTGTACTTGCTCTGCCGAGGCTGGTTGCATAGGTTCTTGATTTGGTTTTGTTAGTCTCCCTTCCTTTGGGGGAGAGGTACTATGTTTATCAAACTGGAGAAACCTAACGGGCGGCTATGACCTGTGGGAAGTCTTTGTAAAGGCTACGTAGGGATACCCCGCTAGGCCACCTAGGTAGTGGTCAATGGAGATTGGCTCTTTCCGGGCAGAATGAGAATCATGGCTTATGGGTAAAGTGTGCAACCTCTGCAGAGTGTTAGAAATTGGTATATCAGCCGTGCTCACGGTTAAGAGCGGCCTTGGGATCCTCTTTGATTAGAAGAACTTTGGTTACTTTTATGATGATGATTAATGATGATGGTATAATTATGATCTCTAGTATTTCCTCTTGGAGGGAGTACATTTGGGTAATAACTGGGTTTATTACTAAAACTTGGCTCTACTAATAGTAATAAATACTTGACCAACTGCTTAACCTTAACTCCACATACAGCTAGTCCACTTTAGCCAAATGGGACATTTGCTGAGTACGTTGATGTGTACTCACCCTTGCTTTACAAACCACCCCACCCCAGGTTGTCCCCACTGTACTCAGTGCTCAGGAGGAGATGTTGGCAACAAGGAGGACTTTGAAGAGTTTCAAGACTATAATGAGTTCTAGTTTATTTTAGTGGCAAACCCCCAGTCAGCTGTTTGTGAAGGCCTTATCTACTACGGTTCATATTTCCGCACTTTGATGATATTAGTGTTAATGACCATGTTATAGACTCTATGGATGTCTTGGACATCTTGATGTAATAAAGTACATTTCTGCTATTTAATTTGAGCAATGTGTGATGATGTCCAATTATGTAATCACTATGTACTTGAGTTTCTGATCCTAGCACGTACATGGTTCGCATTCGGTTTGCCTTCCAAAACTGGGTGTGACACCAGGCCAATGACAGCCTTGCTAGCGAAGAAAGTTGAATTCAAGTGGACCCCAGAGTGCCAAGAGTCCTTTGAAACATTGAAGAAGAAGTTGACTACAACATCGGTATTGATTCTGCCATATGTTCACAAGCCGTTCTCAGTGTATTGTGACACTTCGTACACTGGACTAGGATGTGTATTAATTCAAGAAGGGAGAGTAGTGGCGTACTCGTCCCGATAGTTGAAGATTCATGAGAGAAATTACCCCACTCTTGATCTAGAGTTAGCAGTAGTGGTTCATCCACTGAAGACCTGAAGGCACTACTTATATGGGCAAAAGTGTGATGTTGACATAGACCATAAGAGTCTTAAATATATATTCATCCAGTCAGAGTTAAATATGAGGCAGAGAATATGGCTGGAGTTGATCAAAGACTATGAGATGGAGATACATTATCACCTAGGCAAAGCTAATGTGGTTGCAGATGCTTTGAGCAGAAAAAGCCAAGTCAACATGATGGTCGCTTAGCCGATGCCATATGAGCTAGCAAAAGAATTCGACAGGCTGAGTCTCGGATTTCTGAACAGCACTCAAGGAGTGACAGTTGAGCTGGAACCCACTCTAGAGCAAGATATCAAGAAAGGCCAGAAGGATGATGAGAAGAACAATGAAATTCGGTAGCTGATCTTAGATGGGAAAGGCAAAGACTTCCGGGAAGACACGGAAGGCGTGGTATGGATTAAAGATAGGTTATGTGTTCCTGACATCAAATCGATACGGGAGCTGATTCTCAAGGAAGGTCATGACTCATGAGACAACTTATTCCATGCATCTTGGCAGTGAGAAGATGTACCAAGTGTCACGGAACCTCCCAAGGTATTAGGCCCACCTACAGATGTCCTTGTCCTAAGGACCTCGAACAACCATGTAGATGCACATAATCACTCGACAAGTTCGGTCATCTGTACATCATTATATCGCCCAAGAGCGCTTCACCCATCACGCAGACATTACACACATAGCCAGAGAATGGAAATAGCGGAAGCAGATTACAATAACATAATTTACATTAGTGAAGTTTAGAGAGAGTATTATTATAGTACTAGATGTTATGAGTGCATAACTTATTATTACAAAACAGGGGGTAAAACATCCTCCTGCACACAAGCATAGTGTTTTAAACTGGGAGACAACACATCCTCCCAAACAGTTTATTGATTGGCCTCCTCCTTTGGCACCACCTTTGAGAAGAAACAGCAAAACTCCGCTGTTTCATCACCTACAACAACATGGGTTCGAGAACCCTGAGTACGAAGTGTACTTTCGCAAGTCTTACCCGACAAAGGAAAAGACTCTCAAGGATATGCTGGCTTGTGGGATTCAACATAAGCTGATCAAGAATCAAAGACTCTGTTTGCAGAAATACTTACTAACAGTGGATCCTTAAAAATCCAGTTTTATTATCAGGTTAAGTCTTTACCTGCATCTAGAGTTCTTTCTATCCTAGTTCAAGCACTTAGCCTAAATTAGCCATCTTTTATCCCTCTTTGAGTTCACTGGAATGCTACGTGTAAGTCAGTGACCAAGTCTTCATGTCCAAGAAGTAATGGCGATCCGAGTCGATTAATACCCAGCTGGGGATCTCCAACCACACGACATATGTAGCACTTAACACTTGCATATGTGAACTCGCCACCGGGTTTCTTAAGACTAGACTGGGTTCACGCCAACCGAGAGCACAGATACACCACCGTCCAACCTCTTGCCACGGAGGGTACACGCTACCCTCGCCATCTCTCCACTCCCATTGCATGGTGGCCTTTCTAGTATTGGTCCGACCGAGGCAAAGCTTACCCATGACGAGCCATGTGGCCAGTTAAAAGATCCTCGATCATCAAGCCTACATCGACATGGTCCTTAATTGACTCAGATGGAGACACTACACCGAGACTTCTTTCTCGTGCAAGTCACCCGCCCGGTCTCGTATTTATCATTTACAACCCAAAGTTTGGTACCTGTCAGAGGTACATCTTTCCGATGTTGAATCCATCACGACCATGATGGATTCACCATCAAGTCTTGAAAGTCGCCTAGAGGGGGGGGTGAATAGGGCGAAACTGAAATTCTCAAAAATAATCACAACTACAAGCCGGGTTAGCGTTAGAAATATAATCGAGTCCGCGAGAGAGGGTGCAAAACAAATCGCAAGCGAATAAAGAGTGAGTGAGACACGTGGATTTGTTTTACTGAGGTTCGGTTCTCGCAAACCTACTCCCCGTTGAGGAGGCCACAAAGGCCGGGTCTCTTTCAACCCTTACCCTCTCTCAAACGATCCCACGGACCGAGTGAGCTTTTCTTCTCAATCACTTGGAACACAAAGTTCCCACAAGGACCACCACAAGATTGGTGTCTCTTGCCTCAATTACAAGTGAGTTTGATCGCAAGAAAGAATCAAGAAAGGAAGAAAGCAATCCAAGCGCAAGAGCTCGAAAGAACACAAGCAAATCTCTCTCACTAGTCACTAAAGCTTTGTGTGGAATTTGGGAGAGGATTTGATCTCTTGAGTGTGTCTAGAATTGAATGCCTAGCTCTTGTAAGTGGTTGGAAGTGTGAAAACTTGGATGACTTGAATGTGGGGTGGTTGGGGGTATTTATAGCCCCAACCACCAAACTAGCCGTTTGGTGAGGCTGTCTGTCGAATGGCGCACCGGACAGTCCGGTGCACACCGGACATGTCCGGTGCGACAGCCACGTCACCAAAGCCGTTGGGTTCTGACCGTTGGAGCTCTGACTTCTGGGCCCGCCTGGATGTCCGGTGGCGCACCGGACATGCACTGTAGAGTGTCCGGTGTACCAGCATGGGCGTGCCTGACCTCTGCGCGCGCTGGCGCGCATTTAATGCGTCGCAGGTAGCCGTTGGCGCCAAAAGTAGCCGTTGCCCCGCAGTTACACCGGACAGTCCGGTGTACACCAGACATGTCCGGTGAATTATAGCGGAGCAGCTGAAATGAATTCCCGAGGCTGGCGAGTTCCAGAGGCCACTCTTCCTTGGAGCACCGGACAGTCCGGTGTACACCGGACAGTCCGGTGAATTATAGCGGAGTTGCCTCTGGAATTTCCCGAAGGTGACGAGTTTGAGTTGGAGTCCTCTGGTGCACCGCACATGTCCGGTGGCACACCGGACAGTCCGGTGCGCCAGACCAGAGGTGCCTTCGGTTGACCCTTTGCTCTTTTGTTGAACCCAATACTTGGTCTTTTTATTGGCTAAGTGTGAACCTTTGGCACCTGTATAACTTATACACTAGAGCAAACTAGTTAGTCCAATCATTTGTGTTGGGCAATTCAACCACCAAAATTATTTAGGAACTAGGTGTAAGCCTAATTCCCTTTCAATCTCCCCCTTTTTGGTGATTGATGCCAACACAAACCAAAGCAAATATAAAAGTGCATAATTGAACTAGTTTGCATAATGTAATTGCAAAGGTTGCTTGGAATTGAGCCAATAAATGTTACTCACTAGATATGCGTGGATTGTTTCTTCATTTTTAATATTTTGGACCACGCTTGCACCACAAGTTTTGTTTTTGCAAATTCTTTTTGTAAATCCTTTTCAAAGTCTTTTTGCAGATAGTCAAAGATAAATGAGTAAGATTTTTGCGAAGCATTTTCAAGATTTGAAATTTTGTCCCCTTGTTTCAAATGCTTTTCCTTTGACTAAACAAAACTCCCCCTCAAATAAAATCTCCTCTTAGTGTTCAAGAGGGTTTTAAGATATCAAGTTTTGAAAATACTACTTGCTCCCCCTTTAGAACACAAAGAGATACCAATTTGAAATTTACCAATTGAAAATCATTAATTTTAAAAATTAGGGTGGTGGTGCGGTCCTTTTGCTTTGGGCCAATACTTTCTCCCCCTTTGGCATGAATCGCCAAAAACAGATACTTGGAATGAAATATAGGCCCTTTTCTAACTACTATCTCCCCTTTGGCAAATAAAACATATGAGTGAAGATTATACCAAAGACGGAGAGTGATGCAGAGCGACGGCGAAGGGTGAGTAGTAGAGTGGAGTGGAAGCCTTTGTCTTCGCCGAAGACTCCAATTCCCTTTCAATATACCTATGACTTGGTTTGAAATACACTTGAAAACACATTAGTCATAGCATATATCAAAGAGACATGATCAAAGGTATATTTATGAGCTATGTGTGCAAATTAGCAAAAGAAATTCCTAGAATCAAGAATATTGAGCTCATGCCTAAGTTTGGTAAAAGTTTGTTCATCAAGAGGCTTGGTAAAGATATCGGCTAATTGATCTTTAGTATTAATGTATGCAATCTCGATATCCCCCTTTTGTTGGTGATCCCTAAGAAAATGATACCGAATGGCTATGTGTTTAGTGCGGCTATGCTCAACGGGATTATCCGCCATGCGGATTGCACTCTCATTATCACATAGAAGGGGAACTTTGGTCAATTTGTAACCATAGTCCCACAGGGTTTGTCTCATCCAAAGCAATTGCGCGCAACAATGGCCTGCGGCAATGTACTCGGCTTCGGCGGTAGAAAGAGCGACCGAATTTTGCTTCTTTGAAGCCCAAGACACCAAGGATCTTCCCAAGAACTGGCAAGTCCCCGATGTGCTCTTCCTATTAATTTTGCACCCCGCCCAGTCAGCATCCGAATAACCAATCAAATCAAATGTGGATCCCCGAGGGTACCAAAGCCCAAACTTGGAGTATAAGCCAAATATCTCAAGATTCGTTTTACGGCCGTAAGGTGGGATTCCTTAGGGTCGGATTGGAATCTTGCACACATGCAAACGGAAAGCATAATGTCCGGTCGAGATGCACATAAATAAAGCAATGAACCAATCATCGACCGGTATACCTTTTGATCCACGGACTTACCTCCCGTGTCGAGGTCGAGATGCCCATTTGTTCCCATGGGAGTCTTGATGGGCTTGGCATCCTTCATTCCAAACTTGGTTAGAATGTCTTGAGTGTACTTCGTTTGGCAAATGAAGGTGCCCTTTTGGAGTTGCTTTACTTGGAATCTTAGAAAATACTTCAACTCCCCCATCATAGACATCTCGAATTTTTGTGTCATGATCCTACTAAATTCTTCACATGTAGATTCGTTAGTAGACCCAAATATGATATCATCAACATAAATTTGGCATACAAACAAATCATTGTCAAGAGTTTTAGTGAATAAAGTAGGATCGGCCTTGCCGACTTTGAAGCCATTTGCAATAAGGAAGTCTCTAAGGCATTCATACCATGCTCTTGGGGCTTGCTTGAGCCCATAAAGCGCCTTAGAGAGCCTATAAACATGGTTAGGGTACTCACTATCTTCAAAGCCGGGAGGTTGCTCAACATAGACCTCTTCCTTGATTGGTCCGTTGAGGAAGGCACTCTTCACGTCCATTTGATAAAGCTTGAAGCCATGGTAAGTAGCATAGGCTAATAATATACGAATTGACTCAAGCCTAGCTACAGGTGCATAGGTTTCACCAAAATCCAAACCTTCGACTTGTGAATACCCCTTAGCCACGAGTCGAGCTTTGTTCCTTGTCACCACACCATGCTCGTCTTGCTTGTTGCGGAAGACCCACTTGGTTCCTACAACATTTTGGTTAGGACGTGGAACTAAATGCCATACCTCGTTCCTCGTGAAATTGTTGAGCTCCTCTTGCATCGCCATCACCCAATCCGAATCTTGAAGTGCTTCCTCTACCCTGTGAGGATCAATAGAGGAAACAAAAGAGTAATGCTCACAAAAATGTGCAATACGAGATCTAGTGGTTACCCCCTTATGAATGTCGCCGAGAATGGTGTCGACGGGGTGATCTCGTTGGATTGCTTGGTGGACCCTTGGGTGTGGCGGCCTTGGTTCTTCATCCTCCTTGTCTTGATCATTTGCATCTCCCCCTTGATCGTTGCCGTCATCTTGAGAGGGCTCATCTCTTTGATCTTCTCCTTCATCAACTTGAGCCTCGTCCTCATTTTGGGTTGGTGGAGATGCTTGCGTGGAGGAGGATGGTTGATCTTGTGTATGTGGAGGCTCTTCGGATTCCTTAGGGAACACATCCCCAATGGACATGTTCCTTAGCGCGATGCACGGAGCCTGTTCTTCACCTATCTCATCAAGATCAACTTGCTCTACTTGAGAGCCGTTAGTCTCATCAAACACAACGTCACAAGAAACTTCAACAAGTCCTGAGGACTTGTTAAAGACTCTATATGCCCTTGTGTTTGAGTCATATCCTAGTAAAAAGCCTTCTACAGTTTTAGGAGCAAATTTAGATTTTCTACCTCTTTTAACAAGAATAAAGCATTTGCTACCAAAAACTCTAAAATATGAAATATTGGGCTTTTTACCGGTTAGGAGTTCATAGGATGTTTTCTTGAGGATTCGGTGTAGATATAACCGGTAGATGGCGTAGCAGGCGGTGTTGACCGCCTCGGCCCAAAACCGATCTGGTGTCTTGTACTCATCAAGCATGGTTCTTGCCATGTCCAATAGAGTTCGATTCTTCCTCTCCACTACACCATTTTGTTGTGGAGTGTAGGGAGAAGAGAACTCATACTTGATGCCCTCCTCCTCAAGGAAGCCTTCTATTTGTGAGTTCTTGAACTCCGTCCCGTTGTCGCTTCTAATTTTCTTGATCCTTAAGCCAAACTCATTTTGAGCCCGTCTTAAGAATCCCTTTAAGGTTTCTTGGGTATGGGATTTTTCCTGCAAAAAGAACACCCAAGTGAAGCGAGAATAATCATCCACAATAACTAGACAGTACTTACTCCCGCCGATGCTTATGTAAGCGATCGGGCCAAATAAATCCATGTGTAGGAGCTCTAGTGGCCTGTCACTTGTCATGATGTTCTTGTGTGGATGATGAGACCCAACTTGCTTTCCTGCTTGGCATGCGCTACAAATCCTGTCTTTCTCAAAATGAACATTTGTTAGTCCTAAAATGTGCTCTCCCTTTAGAAGCTTATGAAGATTCTTCATCCCAACGTGGGCTAGTCGGCGATGCCAGAGCCAACCCATGTTAGTCTTAGCAATTAAGCATGTGTCGAGTTCAGCTCTATCAAAATCTACCAAGTATAGCTGACCCTCTAACACACCCTTAAATGCTATTGAATCATCACTTCTTCTAAAGATAGTGACACCTACATCAGTAAAGAGACAGTTGTAGCCCATTTGACATAATTGAGATAGAGAAAGCAAATTGTAATCTAAAGAATCTACAAGAAAAACATTGGAAATGGAATGGTCAGGAGATATAGCTATTTTACCCAACCCTTTGACCAAACCTTGATTTCCATCCCCGAATGTGATAGCTCGTTGGGGATCTTGGTTTTTCTCATATGAGGAGAACATCTTCTTCTTTCCTGTCATGTGGTTTGTGCACCCGCTGTCGATTATCCAACTTGAGCCCCCGGATGCATAAACCTACAAAACAATTTTAGTTCTTGACTTTAGGTACCCAAATGGTTTTGGGTCCTTTGGCATTAGAAACAAGAACTTTGGGTACCCAAACACAAGTCTTAGAGCCCTTGTGTTTTCCCCCAACAAACTTGGCAACTACCTTGCCGGATTTGTTAGTAAGCACATAAGAAGCATCAAAAGTCTTAAATGAAATGTCATGATCATTTGATGCACTAGGAGTTTTCTTTCTAGGCAACTTAGCACGGGTTGGTTGCCTAGAGCTAGATGTCTCACCCTTATACATAAAAGCATAGTTAGGGCCAGAGTGAGACTTCCTAGAATGAGTTCTCCTAATTTTGCTCTCGGGATAACCGGCAGGGTACAAAATGTAACCCTCGTTGTCCTGAGGCATGGGAGCCTTGCCCTTAACAAAGTTAGACAAATTTTTAGGAGGGTAATTAAGTTTGACATTGTCTCCCCTTTGGTAGCCAATGCCATCCTTGATGCCAGGGTGTCTCCCATTATAGAGCATACTTCTAGCAAATTTAAACTTTTCATTTTCTAAGTTATGCTCGGCAATTTTAGCATCTAATATTGCTATATGATAATTTTGTTGTTTAATTAAAGCCATGTGATCATGAATAGCATTGATATCAACATCTCTACATCTAGTACAAATAGAAGTGTGCTCAACGGTAGATGTAGAGGGTTTGCAAGATTTTAATTCTACAACCTTAGCATGAAACATATCATTCTTAGTTCTAAGGTCGGAAATAGTAGTATTGCAAACATCAAAATCTTTATCCTTAGCAATTAACTTTTCATTTTCAATCCTAAGGCTATCAATAGAAATATTCAATTCATCAATCCTAGCAAGCAAATCAACATTATTATCTCTAGGATTGGAAATTGAATCAATACAAACATGGGAATCAACCTTAGCAATTAATTTAGCATTTTCATTTCTAAGGTTGTCAATGGTCTCATGGCAAGTGCTTAGCTCACTAGACAATTTTTTCACATTTTTCAACTTGTAGAGCATAAGCATTTTTAACCTTAACATGTTTCTTGTTTTCTTTAATTAGAAAATCCTCTTGGGAATCCAAAAGGTCATCTTTTTCATGAATAGCACTAATCAATTCATTTAACTTTTCCTTTTGTTCCATGTTAAGGTTGGCAAAAAGGGTACTCAAATTATTTTCCTCATCACTAGCATTATCATCACTAGAGGACTCATATTTAGTGGAGGATTTAGATTTAACCTTCTTCCTTTTGCCGTCCTTTGCCATGAGGCACTTGTGGCCGACGTTGGGGAAGAGGAGTCCCTTGGTGACGGTGATGTTGGCGGCGTCCTCGTCGTCGGAGGAGGAGTCGGTGGAGCTCTCATCGGAGTTTCACTCGCGGCACACGTGGGCATCGCCGCCCCTCTTCTTGTGGTACCTCTTCTTTTCTCTCCTCTTACCCTTCTTGTCGTTATCCCTGTCACTGTCACTTGATAATGGACATTTAGCAATAAAGTGACCGGGCTTACCACACTTGTAGCAAACCTTCTTGGAACAGGATTTGTAGTCCTTCCCCTTCCGTTGCTTGAGGATTTGGCGAAAGCTTTTGATGATTAAAGCCATCTCCTCATTGTCGAGCTTGGAGGCGTCAATTGGTTGTCTACTCGGTGTAGACTCCTCCTTCTTCTCCTCCGTCGCCTTGAATGCCATCGGTTGTGCTTCGGACGTGGAGGGTTCATCAAGCTCGTTGATCTTCTTTGAGCCTTTAATCATACATTCAAAGCTCACAAAATTACCGATTACTTCCTCGGGAGTCATTAGTGTGTATCTAGGATTACCACGAATTAATTGAACTTGAGAGGGGTTAAGGAAAATGAGAGATCTTAGAATAACCTTAACCACCTCGTGGTCGTCCCACTTCTTGCTCCCGAGGTTGCACACTTGGTTCACCAAGGTTTTGAGCCGGTAGTACATATCTTGTGGCTCCTCCCCTTGGCAAAGACGGAAGCGACCGAGCTCCCCCTCGATCGTTTCCCGCTTGGTGATCTTGGTGAGTTCATCACCCTCGTGCGCGCTCTTGAGAAGGTCCCAAATCTCCTTTGCATTCTTCAACCCTTGCACCTTGTTGTATTCCTCCTTACTTAGAGAGGCGAGGAGTATGGTTGTAGCTTGAGAGTTGAAGTGCTCGATTTGGGCCACTTCGTCCGTATCATAATCTTCATCCCCTATGGATGGTACCTGTGCTCCAAACTCAACAACATTCCATATACTTTTGTGGAGTGAGGTTAGATGAAATTTCATTAAATCACTCCACCTAGCGTAATCTTCGCCATCAAAAGTTGGCCGTTTGCCTAATGGAACGGAAAGTAATGGAGTATGTCTAGATGTACGAGGATTGTGTAAGGGGATCTTACTAAACTTCTTGCGCCCTTGGCGCTTAGAAGTTACGGACGGCGCATCGGAGTCGGAGGTCGATGTTGATGAAGTGTCGGTCTCGTAGTAGACCACCTTCCTCATCCTCTTGTGCTTGTCGCCTTTCCGATGCGACTTGTGGGAAGAATATTTCTCCTTCTTCTCCTTGTGGTGTGAAAAGAAGATCTTTTCTCCTTCCGTTTGGAGGAGTCCTTCTTCTTCTCCTTCCTCTTGGTGCGGGACTCTTCCGATGAAGTGCTCCTGTGGCTCGTAGTGGGCTTGTCGCCGGTCTCCATCTCCCTCTTGGTGTGATCTCCCGACATCACTTCGAGCGGTTAGGCTCTAATGAAGCACCGGGCTTTGATACCAATTGAAAGTCGCCTAGAGGGGGGTGAATAGGGCGAAACTGAAATTCTCAAAAATAATCACAACTACAAGCCGGGTTAGCATTAGAAATATAATCGAGTCCGCGAGAGAGGGTGCAAAACAAATCGCAAGCGAATAAAGAGTGAGACACGTGGATTTGTTTTACCGAGGTTCGGTTCTCGCAAACCTACTCCCCGTTGAGGAGGCCACAAAGGCTGGGTCTCTTTCAACCCTTACCCTCTCTCAAACGATCCCTCGGACCGAGTGAGCTTTTCTTCTCAATCACTTGGAACACAAAGTTCCCACAAGGACCACCACAAGATTGGTGTCTCTTGCCTCAATTACAAGTGAGTTTGATTGCAAGAAAGAATCAAGAAAGGAAGAAAGCAATCCAAGCGCAAGAGCTCGAAAGAACACAAGCAAATCTCTCTCACTAGTCACTAAAGCTTTGTGTGGAATTTGGGAGAGGATTTGATCTCTTGAGTGTGTCTAGAATTGAATGCCTAGCTCTTGTAAGTGGTTGGAAGTGTGAAAACTTGGATGACTTGAATGTGGGGTGGTTGGGGGTATTTATAGCCCCAACCACCAAACTAGCCATTTGGTGAGGCTGTCTGTCGAATGGCGCACCGGACAGTCCGATGCACACCGGACATGTCCGGTGCGACAGCCATGTCACCAAAGCCGTTGGGTTCCGACCGTTGGAGCTCTGACTTCTGGGCCCGCCTGGATGTCCGGTGGCGCACCGGACATGCACTGTAGTGTCCGGTGCACCAGCATGGGCGTGCCTGACCTCTGTGCGCGCTGGCGCGCATTTAATGCGTCGCAGGTAGCCGTTGGCGCCAGAAGTAGCAGTTGCCCCGCAGTTACACCGGATAGTCTGGTGTACACCGGACATGTCCGGTGAATTATAGCGGAGCAGCTGAAATGAATTCCCGAGGCTGGCGAGTTCCGGAGGCCGCTCTTCCTTGGAGCACCGGACATGTCCGGTGTACACTGGACAGTCCGGTGAATTATAGCGGAGTTGCCTCTGGAATTTCCCGAAGGTGACGAGTTTGAGTTGGAGTCCTCTGGTGCACCGGACATGTCCGGTGGCACACCGGACAGTCCGGTGCGCCAGACCAGAGGTGCCTTCGGTTGACCCTTTGCTCTTTTGTTGAACCCAATACTTGGTCTTTTTATTGGCTAAGTGTGAACCTTTGGCACCTGTATAACTTATACACTAGAGCAAACTAGTTAGTCCAATCATTTGTGTTGGGCAATTCAACCACCAAAATTATTTAGGAACTAGGTGTAAGCCTAATTCCCTTTCAAGTCCTTTCGTTGAAAACTTCCCATCCCATATGAAGCATCATCTTTTTGTTTAAAACAAAACATTTTGTTTTCTAAAGCAAAGCTAAGCATCAGAAAACTTTTAAGTAAAATAGGTATCAAGGAATGGCAACCAGTTCCAAGGAAGGAAATGCAGCAATTGTTTAGCACTGAACTCCTATCACCTAATGCATCATCTCAAGTGATAAAGAGTTTAAAACAACAGGAAAAGGGGTAAATGCACCGGGGCTTGCCCTGTCTTATAGGAGGCTCAGGATCTGTTCCACAAATATCAAAGTAGAAGTTGTTCTCGATAGGTGGAATTTCAGCTTGTGGGGCAACCTCTTCTTCGACTACTACTTCTTCTTCGTTTTCTATACATAACAATACATATACATGAATGCTCATATGATGCTATGAATATGCAGTTATAATAGAAACACATTAAGTTGTATCTTAAATACAACTTTCCTTCACTGTGCCCACGAGTCACTAGAGTTTCCTAGTTTAGTGCTCTATTAGGGTTGGGTATTTAAATCCTAGAAAGCTAGTTTCTTGGGTTTGGGATCAAACAATGTCCAAAGCATGTCAAACTTTACCCAAGGGCTTTAATCCTCATATTAAGCTCACCCAAAAAGTTTTATGATTTTTGGAGCTACCAACTTAATTCTAAAATTCTAAAAGGCTAGGTTTAGGCATCTTTAAATGCTAAATAATTCATGGTTGGGACTAAAAATCTTGGAACTATTTTTATTAAATACTATAAGATTTTAGGAGTCTAGCAAAATTGGTCCCATAATTTTATCATTTTTCTAGAATTTCCTATAAATTTCCAAGCTTGGCAGAAAAAAGAAAAAGAATGAATAGTGCTGGGCTGAATCTAGCCCAAGCCGGCCCATCAACAGGGGAAACCCGCGCCCGCGTGCGCCCGCGTTGGTCATCATGCGCAGAGGTCCCTAGCAATTTCAAAAACCCGTAAAGAGGTTGTGGCACTATTCACGTGTCTCTCTGACATTCACACTTAAGCCCTCCCACTTCTTTCTCTTCACAACTCCAGGTCCCCGATGGTGAACGACGGCGTGCACACTCTGGCGAGCTTGTACCGGCCGGAATACGTAACTACCACTGTCCTAACTCAGTCTACACCTAATTCCACCCCTGGCAACCCTAATCCATCCCTTAATTGAACTAATCCGACCTGGAGTTCTTCTGCCCACAACGACGGCGAGACTCGAGGGAAAACTAAGGTGTTCTTGGTGATTCAACGCGGTCTAGTTATATCAATTGGGCCTACAAGCAATAGGAGACTTAAGGGATGCTAGAACACCAAGCAGAGAAGCATGAATCAACCTGTGGGTGGCTAGCCACGGCAAGATGCTAACGGCGGCGCGGAGAACCGATTTGGGGGAAGAATGGAATTGGGGCGCTATGGTGGCTAATCGGAGGCGAGGAGTGGTGTTCGGGGTTCGTAACATGCTAACAGAGCAGGCCAGGCCATCAATTTATAGTAATCAACAGTGGTGGCTCCGAATTTGGGGAAAGAAGCTGGCGGCCAAAGATAGGAGGTGAGTCACCGATGAACGCTATCGTGGCTTTCACTGGTGGAGGGGTGCAGTGAATCTGCGATCTTCTTCAGGTTACTGTACAATGGGAATTCCATCTAGTGCAGCTGACCGAGCGTTTTAAAGGGCTTGGTTCTCAAATTTTTATGTAGTAACTCACTAATCTGTCTGTGACAAAGTTAATCTCCTATATACCAGCTTGAGTTTTGTTATAGCAACCAGAATCAAATACTCACTGGATCCTACTCAAAATTGCTCCCAAAGTCTATCCCAGTTCACTGTCAGTCCAAATTTAGTTTTAGGGCTGACTGACAGCTAGATTTCAAGTCCATTTATCCCCAATTTTTGTATAGCACCAATGCTTAGTCACTTAATCAAAGTTGTATTCCTGTCATAGCTCTACAAGTTTGATGTATTAGCCTAGGGCAAAATCCTCATGAATTAATAAATACAAGGCTCCAAAGTCAGCTTAATCTTACTGAAATTTCAGTGTTTAGCCTATGGGTATTCTTGGGACTTTTGCAATTAAGTCCAATTTGCTCCATACAACTTGAAAATTATCCAATGTAAAAGTTGCTTAGTTTTTGCTACCACTTTGATATTTACATTTTGGTCCAAAAGTGTATAGAATTTGAATTCACCCCCCTAGGGTACAAATTAGGGTTTTCTAGGGTCCCTTTTAGGGTTTTGAGCACTCTAGGGTTTTTGTGCCACTCAAACCCATCAAACTTGATATCTTATGAACATTTCTAATGACTTTTGAGGTATTACTCATTTTGGCTTCACTTTTACCCATATGCCTTAATCCCAGGGTTAAGCACCCTACCCTAGGGTTAAGAATACATCAAGCCACCACATCACACTTATTTTGAAATTTTTACCTAGTGGATACATTCTAGGTGTAACAAACAAAATGAAATGTCAATACATATGATGTCATGCTCAAGTTTTAGTGCCAGTGTTACATCCTTCCCCCCATAAAAAAATCTCGTCCCGAGATTTAAGGTCCTAGGGTAAGTAGTGGAAAAGGAAACATGTCACATCTTTATTTCCTTACTTATCTTACAGAGCAGGGGATGGTATGTGGTTTATTCCAACTTTACAATTAGATACACAAATCTTACAGGTTACATGAAGCTAAAAACCTAGGAAAATTCTTCCAAGAAATCTTGAGTCTCCCAGGTAGCTTCGTCTTCAGTGTGCTGGTTCCATTGTACCCTATAGAATTTAAGGGTCCTTTTTCGGGTGATTCTGTCCTTTTGATCCATAACTCGAATAGGATGTTCCAAATAAGTCAAGTCTGGTTCTAAAGTGACATCCACCACATCTATGGTTTGATCAGGAATTTGAAGACATTTCTTCAATTGGGATACATGGAACACATTATGCACTGCAGATAATGATTCCGGTAGTTGAATTCTGTTAGCCACTGGTCCGCATTGTTCAAGAATGGGAAATGGACCAATATATCGGGGTGCCAACTTTACTTTTACCCCGAACTGATTAACACCCTTCATCGGTGATACTTTCAGGTATACATGATCCTTGACTTGAAAGACCAAAGGTCGACGTTGTTTATCCGCATAGTTTTTCTGCCGAGCTTGAGCTTCTTTCAAGTGGTGTCTTATCCGTTGAACTTTTTCCTCTGTTTCCTTGACCAAGTCAGGCCTGAAAAACCACCGTTCTCCCGGTTTAGACCAATTTAAGGGTGTTCGGCATCGTCGTCCGTATAGTGCTTCAAACGATGCCATCTTAATGCTCTCTTGATAGCTATTATTATAAGAAAATTCTGCCAATGGCACACAGTCATCCCATTTCTACGGAAATTCCAAGACACATGCCCGTAGCATATCTTCAAGTATCTGATTTACTCTCTCAGTTTGTCCACTTGTTTGAGGATGATAAGCCGAACTGTGGAGTAATTTAGTACCCAAGGATTTGTGCAGTTCTTCCCAAAACTTGGATACAAATTGCGGTCCCCGGTCCGACACTATGGTTTTTGGAACTCCATGTAAACTGAGAATACGAGCCACATATATCTGAGCATAACTAATGACCGGATAATATGTTTTGACCGGTTGAAAATGAGTTATCTTTGTAAGCCGATCAACTATAACCCAGATAGAATCAAATCCTTTAGGTGTCCTAGGTAATCCCACAATGAAATCCATACTAATATCTTCCCATTTCCAGGTTGGGATTGGCAAAGATTGCAATGACCTAGCAGCCTTCATATGTGTGGCCTTGACCCGTCTGCAAGTGTCACACTTTGCCACATAGCGTGCAATTTCAATCTTCATTTTAGTCCACCAATAATGTTGCTTTAAGTCTTGATACATCTTAGTGCTCCCCGGATGAATGGAATATCGATTAAGATGAGCTTCATCCATGATTTGTTGGCGGACCCCGTATCTTTTGGCACTACTATGCGATCTTTAAACCATATTACTCCTTGAGTATCTTTCCTGAAGCAATTTGCCTTGCCAGCTTCCATTTTCTCATGAATGTACTTCATACCCTTATTAGTTCTTGAAAGGGAAATGTTCCTTTGGGCCATTTCTATAATGTTTTGGTGATTAAGTGCCCAACACATAATCTTTAAGTTGTTAGGTGCCAAACAAGCAAGAAGTGCAAATCATGTAACAAGGTACGTTTCTAGACTTAGTACATTGTTTTGAGTACTAACATATTCTGTCTAAGTGCTAGAAACAGCGAGAAAAGAATTGCAAAAAGTCTTGGCTCGGTGCAGCCAAAACTCTGCTCAGTCTGGCACACCAGACTGTCCGGTGGTGCACCGGACAGTGTCCGGTGCGCCAGGCTGGTTTCCGGTGTGCCAGGCTGCTCTCCGGTGAACAGGCCGCTCTCGGGAAAAGTTTGGTGGCGTACGACTATAATTCACAGGACTGTCCGGTGGTGCACCGGACTGTCCGGTGAGCCAACGGTCGCCAGCACAACGGTCGGCCATGCAATCCGCAGGCGACGTGTGGCCCACGCCAACGGTCGGCATGGGGCACCGGACTGTCCGGTGTGCACCGGACAATGTCCGATGCGCCAACTGGCCCGGAGCTGCAACGGTCGCCTGCGACAGAAAAGGAAGGAGATCGGCACCGGACCGTCTACAGTGACTGTCCGGTGCGCCACTCGACAGAAGGCAAGGATAGCCTTCCTTGTTGATCTCCAACGACCCCTAGCTGCCTTGGGGCTATAAAAGGGACCCCTAGGCGCATGGAGGAGCTACACAAGCTTACTAGAAACATTCTAAGAGTCCAAGACTCCAACTTCACGCATTTGATTCTTTGAGATAGTGACTTGAGCTCCATTTAAGTTGTGAACTCCGTGTGCTGTGTTTTGAGCTCAAGTTGTGACTTGTGTGCGTGATTGTGCTGTGGATTTGAGTCTTGTGTGTGTTGCTCTCCCCTCCCTTACTTTTGTGCTTCTTTTGTGATCATCATTGTAAGGGCGAGAGGCTCCAAGTTGTGGAGATTCCTCGCAAACGGGAGAAAGACTAAGAAAGGAAAAATCGTGGTATTCAAGTTGATCATTGGATCACTTGAAAGGGGTTGAGTGCAACTCTCGTCCATTGGGACGCCACAACGTGGAAGTAGGCAAGTGTTACTTGGCCGAACCACGAGATAAAATCGCGTGTCTCTTGTGTGCTTTCTCTTTGATTGTCTGTGTTCACAAGAGCTCGTTTCAAGCTACTTAGCCGTTCTAATTTTCATAACTATGTTTTGTGGCTATTAGTGTTGAATTTTATAGGATCACCTATTCACCCCCCTCTAGGTGCTCTCAATTGGTATCGGAGCCGTTCTCTTCATAGAAGGGACTAATCGCCCGAAGAGATGGATCCAAAGGGAAAGGGGATGGTGGTCAACGACAAGGAGAAGGAGTCCATCTTCAATGAGCCAAGAGATGACAAGCCCACTGACTCTGGCCCGAGTCACAAGAAGAAGGACGGGAAGAAGAAGAGGCGCATCAAGAAGATCATCTACTACGACAGGGATGAATCTTCTTCTTCACCAAGAGATAACGACGATGACTCGTCTAAAAATAAACCGGTTAATCAAAACTATTCATTTGATTATTCTCGTATTCCATTCAATTCTAATGCTCATTTACTATCAATTCCACTTGGTAAACCTCCACATTTTGATGGAGAAGACTACTCTTTTTGGAGTCACAAAATGCGTAGTCACTTATTTTCTCTCCATCCTAGTATTTGGGAGATAGTTGAAAATGGAATGCATTTTGATAGTACGGATAACCCTGTGTTTATTAATGAGCAAATTCATAAGAATGCACAAGCTACCACTGTTTTGCTAGCATCTTTGTGCAGGGATGAATACAACAAGGTGAGCGGCTTGGACAACGCCAAGCAAATCTGGGACACCCTCAAGATATCTCATGAGGGAAATGATGCCACCATGATCACCAAAATGGAGTTGGTGGAAGGCGAGCTGGGAAGGTTCGCGATGATCAGGGAGAGGAGCCAACACAAACACACAACAGGCTCAAGACCCTGGTTAACAAGATTAGAAGCTATGGAAGCACAAGATGGACGGACCATGACGTCGTTCGACTAATGCTAAGGTCATTTACGGTAATTGACCCCCATCTTGTTAACCTTATTCGTGAGAATCCCAGGTACACCAAGATGACGCCCGAGGAGATTCTTGGGAAGTTTGTGAGCGGGCGCATGATGGTGAAGGAGGCACGATATGTGGACAATGCTCTAAACGGTCCACTACCCGTCCACGAGCCTCAAACCGTTGCCCTCAAAGCAACAAGCAGCAGGGAGGCGCTACCAAGCAAGGTGGCACAAGTTGAAGCTGCCGGGCTAAACGAAGAATAGATGGCCCTAATCATTAAACGCTTCAAGACCGCTCTAAAAGGACGCAAGGAGCACCCCAACAAGAACAAAGCAAAGGGGAAGCGCTCCTGCTTCAAATGCGGTAAGACTGGTCATTTTATAGCACAATGCCCCGATAATGAAAATGACCAGGAACAAGAAAAGCATGGGAAGAGGGAGAAGAAGAAGGTTTACAAGAAGGCGAAGGGCGAGGCGCACCTTGGCAAAGAATGGGACTCGGACTGCTCTTCATCCGACTCCGACGATGAAGGACTGGCAGCCTCGGCCTTCAACAAGTCTTCTATCTTCCCCAACGAACGCCACACTTGCCTCATGGCCAAGGTGAAGAAGGTAAGTGTTCGAGATACCCCTAAGTACACTACTTCTAGCGATGAAGATTCTAGTGATGATGAAGTAGATTATACTGATTTATTTAAGGGTTTAGATAGAACTAAAGTAGATAAAATCAATGAATTAATTGATGCTTTAAATGAAAAGGATAGATTGTTAGAAAAACAAGAGGATATCTTATATGAGGAGCATGATAAATTTGTTTGTGTGCAAAAATCTCTTGCCTTAGAGATTAAGAGGAATGAAATGCTATCTTCTGAATTATCTGCTTGCCATGAAACTATATCTAGTTTAAAGAATTTAAATGATGAATTAACTACTAAACTAGAAGGAGTTAATAAATCTAGTTCTTGTGAAGAGCATGTTGTAATTTGTGATATATGTAAGGATTTTAATATTGATGCTTGTGATGAACACCTTATTTCTATCACCAAATTAAATGATGAGGTGGCAAGTCTTAATGCTCAACTTAAGACTTGCAAAATTGATTTTGATAAATTAAAATTTGCTAGGGATGCCTACACAATTGGTAGACACCCTTCTATTAAGGATGGACTTGGTTTTCAAAAGGAAACCAAGAACTTAACAAGCCAAAAGGCTCCCGTTCTCAACAAGGAGAAAGGGAAGGCTCCTATGGCTAGTAGCTCTCAAAAGTGTCATGCCTACATTTATGATAGAAAATATTCTAGGAATATTCATAGGAATTATGATCATAATGCTTTTGATTCACATGCTATGTTTGCCTCTAGCTCTACTTTTGTGCATGGTAGAAGTAGGCCTAGGAGAAGTCATGTTGTGCATCATGTGCTTAGGAGAGTGTGTAATGAACCTTCCACTATTTACCATGCTTTTAATACTTCATTTGCGCTCTTATGTAAGAATGAAAAAGTAGTTGCTAGAAAGTTGGGATCCAAATGCAAGGGAGACAAGACTTGTATTTGGGTCCCAAAGGCTATTGTGACTAACCTTGTAGGACCCAACAAGAGTTGGGTACCTAAAACCCAAGTGTAAATTGTCTTACAGGTTTATGCATCCGGGGGCTCAAGGTGGATTATCGACAGCGGATGCACAAACCATATGACGGGGGAGAAGAAGATGTTCACCTCCTACATCAAGAACAAGGATTCCCAGGATACGATCATCTTTGGAGATGGAAACCAAGGCAAGGTCAAAGGCTTGGGCAAGATAGCCATCACCAACGAGCACTCCATTTCAAACGTATTTCTAGTAGAGTCGCTTGGTTATAATCTCCTGTCTGTAAGTCAATTGTGCCACATGGGCTACAATTGTTTGTTTACAAATGTTGATGTTTCTGTCTTTAGAAGGAGTGATGGTTCATTAGCGTTTAAGGGTGTATTAGACGGCAAACTCTACTTAGTTGATTTTTCGAAAGAGGAGGCCGATCTAGATGCATGCTTAATAGCTAAGACTAGCATGGGCTAGCTGTGGCATCACCGTCTAGCACATGTTGGGATGAAGAACCTTCATAAACTTCTAAAGGTAGAACATGTGTTAGGACTAACCAATGTATGTTTCGAAAAACATAGACCTTGTGCAGCTTGTCAAGCAGGGAAACAGGTGGGAAGCACTCATCACAACAAGAATGTGATGACAACATCAAGACCACTGGAGCTTCTTCACATGGACCTCTTCGGACCCGTCGCCTACCTTAGCATCGGGGGAAGTAAGTATGGTCTAGTAATTGTTGATGATTTTTCCCGCTTCACTTGGGTGTTCTTTTTGCAGGATAAGTCAGAAACCCAAGGGACCCTAAAGCGCTTTCTAAGGAGGGCTCAAAACGAATTTGAGCTCAAGGAGAAAAAGATAAGAAGCGACAACGGGTCCGAGTTCAAGAATCTGCAAGTGGAGGAGTATCTTAAGGAGGAAGGCATCAAACACGAGTTCTCCACTCCCTACACACCACAGCAAAATGGTGTGGTAGAGAGGAAGAATAGGACGCTTATTGACATGGCGAGGACAATGCTTGGAGAGTTCAAGACACCCGAGCGGTTTTGGTCGGAAGCTGTGAACACAGCCTGCCACGCCATAAACTGGCTATATCTGCATCGCCTTCTCAAGAAGACCTCCTACGAACTTCTTACCGATAATAAACCCAATGTCTCTTACTTTCGTGTATTTCGGAGCAAATGCTACATTTTGGTGAAGAAAGGTAGACATTCTAAATTTTCTCCCAAAGCTGTAGAAGGGGTTTTACTAGGATATGACTCAAATACAAAGGCGTATAGGGTCTTCAACAAATCATCGGGTTTGGTTGAAGTCTCTAGCGACATTGTATTTGATGAGACTAATGGCTCTCCAAGAGAGCAAGTTGATCTTGATGACATAGACGAAGATGATGTTCCAATGGCCGCAATACGCACCATGGCGATTGGAGATGTGCGACCAAAGAACAACAAGAGCAAGATCAACCTTCTTCCTCAACGATGGTGCAACCCCCAACTCAAGATGATGGACAGGTTCCTCAAGAAGAGGCGTGTGATCAAGGGGGAGCATAAGAAGAACAAGTTTTGGAGGAAGAAGCACCACTGGCCCCTCCAATTCAAGTCCGAGCGACGATCCAACGACATCAACCTATCAATAAGATACTGGGTGACATAAGCAAGGGAGTAACAACTCGCTCATGTCTAGCTAATTTTTGTGAGCATTACTCGTTTGTCTCTTCTATTGAGCCGTTTAGGGTAGAAGAGGCTTTGCAAGATCTGGACTGGGTGTTGGCCATGCAGGAAGAGCTCAACAACTTTAAGAGGAACGAAGTTTGGAGCCTGGTGCCATGTCCCAAGCAAAATGTTGTGGGAACCAAGTGGGTTTTCCGCAACAAGCAAGACGAGCACGGGGTGGTGATAAGAAACAAGGCTCGACTTGTGGCAAAAGGTTATGCCCAAGTCGCAGGTTTGGATTTCGAGGAGACTTTTGCTCCTGTGGCTAGGCTAGAGTCTATTCGAATATTATTAGCCTATGCCGCTCACCACTCTTTCAGGTTGTTTCAAATGGATGTGAAGAGCGCTTTCCTCAACGGGCCAATCAAGGAGGAGGTGTATGTGGAACAACCCCCTGGCTTTGAGAATGACAGGTACCCCGACCATGTGTGTAAGCTCTCTAAGGCGCTCTATGGACTTAAGCAAGCCCCAAGAGCATGGTATGAATGCCTTAGAGATTTCTTAATTGCTAATGCTTTCAAGGTTGGGAAAGCCGATCCCACTCTTTTCACTAAGACTTGTGATGGTGACCTTTTTGTGTGCCAAATTTATGTCGATGACATAATATTTGGTTCTACTAACCAAAAGTCTTGTGAGGAGTTTAGCATGGTGATGACTCAAAAGTTTGAGATGTCGATGATGGGCGAGTTGACCTACTTCCTTGGGTTCCAAGTGAAGCAACTCAAGGATGGCACCTTCCTCTCCCAAACGAAGTACACTCAAGACCTTCTCAAGAGGTTTGGGATGAAGGACGCAAAGCCCGCAAAGACACCGATGGGCATGTCAACCTCAACAAAGGAGGTAAGTCCGTTGATCAAAAGGCATACCGGTCTATGATAGGTTCCTTGCTTTATTTATGTGCTAGTAGACCGGACATTATGCTTAGTGTATGCATGTGTGCTAGATTTCAATCCGACCCCAAGGAATGTCACCTTGTGGCCATTAAGCGAATTCTTAGGTATTTAGTCGCTACGCCTTGCTTCGGGATCTGGTATCCAAAGGGATCTACCTTTGACTTGATTGGATATTCAGACTCCGATTATGTCGGGTGCAAGGTTGATAGGAAGAGCACATCGGGGACGTGCCAATTCCTAGGAAGGTCCCTGGTGTCTTAGAGCTCAAAGAAACAAACATCTGTTGCCCTATCCACCGCTGAAGCCGAGTATGTTGCCGCAGGACAGTGTTGCGTGCAACTACTTTGGATGAGGCAAACCCTCAGGGACTTTGGCTATAATCTAAGCAAAGTCCCACTCCTATGTGATAATGAGAGTGCAATCCGCATGGCGTATAATCCTGTTGAACACAGCCGCACTAAGCACATAGACATCCGACATCACTTCCTGAGAGACCACCAGCAAAAGGGAGATATCGAGGTGTACCATATTAACACCGAGAACCAGCTAGCCGATTTCTTCACCAAGCCTTTAGATGAGAAAAGGTTTTGCAGGTTGCATAGTGAGCTAAATGTCTTAGATTCGCGTAACTTGGATTGATCTATAGCATACATGTGTTCTATGTCTTTGATCATGTTACTTCATGCATTTATGCTTATTGATGGTGCTCAAGTTGTGCAAGGGATCCCCGGACCTCACAAGTCCATGTGTGAATGATGCACATATTTAGGGGGAGATGTGCTACAACTTGATCCTTTGAGACTAACATTTGTGTTTGAGTATACTTGATGTAGTCTCAAAGGTGCATTGAAAGGGAAAGGTGAACTTGGACCATACAAAGACTTCCACTGCACTCCGGTATTAGTGTAATGAACTCCAAGTTCATACTTATGTTCTTATTGCCTTTTTGCTCTTAATTGACAATTATGGTGAGGCAATGGGGTTAAAGGGCCAAGAATGATCCCGTTTTGGTGCTTAATGCCAAAGGGGGAGAATTTAAGGCCAAAGCAAATGGATCAGCTACCACTTGTGAATTTTGAAAACAATAGAGTTAGAACTTTTGATTTGCCCAAAATACTCTCATTGTAAAATTTGGTCTCTTGTGGGGAAAATTTATGATTATGGGAAAAAGAGGGAGTTTTTTGGCACTTGATCAATTTCACTCTTGCATTATCTCTCTTTGTGCCCAAACAAGTGTGTTTGACTTAGAGATAGGAAAATGAATTTGATTTGCAAAAACAAACCAAGTGGTGGCAAAGAATGATCCAAATATGCCAAATTAGAGTAAAAAACAATTTGGTCCTCATTTGCATTGATATTGCCCTTATTTTGGTTGCTTTTTGAGGTGTTGGCATAAATCACCAAAAAGGGGGAGATTGAAAGGGAAATGTGCCTTTGGGCCATTTCTATAATGTTTTGGTGATTAAGTGCCCAACACATAATCTTTAAGTTGTTAGGTGCCAAACAAGCAAGAAGTGCAAATCATGTAACAAGGTACGTTTCTAGACTTAGTAGATTGTTTTGAGTACTAACATATTCTGTCTAAGTGCTAGAAACAGCGAGAAAAGAATTGCAAAAAGTCTTGGCTCGGTGTAGCCAAAACTCTGCTCAGTCTGGCACACCGGACTGTTCGGTGGTGCACTGGACAGTGTCCGGTGCGCTAGGCTGGTTTCCGGTGCGCCAGGCTGCTCTCCGGTGAATGGGCCACTCTCGGGAAAAGTTTGGCGGCATACGGCTATAATTCGTCGGACTGTCCGGTGGTGCACCGGACTGTCCAGTGAGCCAACGGTCGCCAGCACAACGGTCGGTCGCGCAATCCGCGGGCGACGCGTGGCCCGCGCCAACGGTCGGCAGGGGGCACCGGACTGTCCGGTGCGCCAACTGGCCCGAAGCTACAATGGTCGCCTATGACAGAAAAGGAAGGAGATCGGCACCGGACCGTCTACAGTGACTGTCCGGTGGCGCACCGGACTATCCGGTGCGCCACTCGACAGAAGGCAAGGATAGCCTTCCTTGTTGATCTCCAATGGCTCCTAGCTGCCTTAGGGCTATAAAAGGGACCCCTAGGCGCATGGAGGAGCTACACAAGCTTACTAGAAACATTCTAAGACTCCAAGACTCCAACTTCACGCATTCGATTCTTGGAGATAGTGACTTGAGCTCCATTTAAGTTGTGAACTCCGTGTGCTGAGTTTTGAGCTCGAGTTGTGACATGTGTGCGTGATTGTGCTGTGGATTTGAGTCTTGTGTGTGTTGCTCTCCCCTCCCTTACTTCTGTGCTTCTTTTGTGATCATCATTGTAAGGGCGAGAGGCTCCAAGTTGTGGAGATTCCTCGCAAACGGGAGAAAGACTAAGAAAGGAAAAATCGTGGTATTCAAGTTGATCATTGGATCACTTGAAAGGGGTTGAGTGCAACTCTTGTCCATTGGGACGCCACAACATGGTAGTAGGCAAGTGTTACTTGGCCGAACCACGGGATAAAATCGCATGTCTCTTGTGTGCTTTCTCTTTGATTGTTTGTGTTCACAAGAGCTCGTTTCAAGCTACTTAGTCGTTCTAATTTTCATAACTAAGTTTTGTGGCTATTAGTGTTGAATTTTACAGGATCACCTATTCACCCCCCTCTAGGTGCTCTCAGTTCTTTGGGCATCAATGACTCTTTGCAGAAGATATGACTCAAGCTTCACATTTGTCAAAATTCCTTGGTGCACTATCCCCAGATTCAATTTCTCCATTTCTTGGCATATAGTGGTGTCAGGTGCTCTTATTGTAAGACAATGACAAAAAGTCTTGCGACTTAAAGCATCTGGCACCACATTGGCTTTTCCTGGGTGATAATGGATTTCCAAGTCATAATATTTGATTAGCTCAAGCCATCTTCTCTGCCTCATGTTTAGTTCTGACTGGGTAAAGATATATTTCAAACTTTTGTGATCCGTATACAAATGGTAGGTATTTCCTAGCAGATAATGACGCCAAATCTTAAGGGCATGAACGACTGCAGCTAGTTCCAGGTCATGAGTTGGGTAGTGTTCTTCATGCCGGCGCAGCTGTCTTGAAGCATATGCTATAACTCGCCCTTCTTGCATCAAGACACATCCGAGTCCATTGCCTGACGCGTCATAATACAAATCAAAAGGCTTTTCAATATCTGGTTGGGCCAACACCGGGGCAGTGGTTAACAACGCCTTCAGCTACTCAAAAGATTCATTGCATTTTAAGGACCAATCAAACTTTGTATAATTCTTCAATAAACCCATAATGGGTTTAACAATCTTGGAGAAATCCGGAATGAATCTGCGATAATACCCAACTAGTCCAAGGAAACTCTGAACTTGATGTACTGTAGTAGGTGAGTTCCATTCTAAAATATCCTTGACTTTGCTGGGATCAACCGCAATCCCCTTAGCAGACAATATATGTCCAAGAAACTAGATTTCCTCCAACCAGAATGCGCATTTGCTGAACTTGGCATACAACTGATGTTCCCTTAAGCGCATTAACACGATCTGTAAGTACTTTGCATGCTCCTCTTCATTTTTGGAATAGATCAGAATGTCATCAATAAAGACCACCACAAACTTGTCTAACTTGGGCATGAATACCGAGTTCATTAAGTATGTGAAGTGGGCCAGAGCATTTGTTAATCCGAAAGACATGACCAGATACTCAAATAACCCATACCGCATGGTGAATGTGGTCTTGGGTATATCCTCGGGTCGAATACAGATCTGATGATAGCCCGATCTGAGATCAATCTTAGAGAATACTCGGACTCTAGTAAGTTGATCGAATAGAATATCGATCCGAGGAAGAGGATACTTGTTCTTGATGGTAACCTCATTGAGGGGTCTATAGTCCATGCACATTCGTAGTGTCTGATCCTTCTTCTTGATGAAAATTGCTGGACATCCCCATGGTGATGAACTTGGTCAAATGAACCCTTTCTCCAACAAGCCTTGTAGTTGAGCCTTGAGTTCCGTCAGTTCATTAGGTGGCATGCGGTATGACCTTCTATAAATGGGAGTCGTACCGGGCTTCAGTTCAATCACAAATTCCACATCCCTTTCATGAGGCAATCTGGGCAAGCCTTCATGAAAGACGTCTGGAAATTCACATACCACTAGAATATCCCGAATTTCTTGTATTATGGTCTCAAAAACATGTCCAGATGCTTTGACTGGAACAACTATAGGGATGGATAATTGAACTTCTTCATGGCCATAACTTAATTTAATGGTCCTTTGGTCAGTATGAATGATGGCTTTGTTCTGGGCTAACCAATTCATTCCCAGAATCACATCTATATCTTGCCCCTTTATCACAATCATGTTTGTAAGGAATTCCCGTTCAGCCAAAGTTACGGGTATATAGAAGGCTACTTCCTCAGTAAATATTCGGCCCCCAGGTGAGTGGTTAACAAATCCCTCCCTGGATTTAGTGCAATGTATGTAATATTTCTCCACAAAAGTCTTGCTTATGAAGGTATGTGATGCACCAGAATCGTAAAGGATAACTACTGGATGGTTGGCAATAAGGAACGTACCCATCATCACCAGTTCGCCTTCCGGTGTAGTAGCCACCTAGGTATAATAGACCCGTCTAGTTTTCTTCAAAATTTTGCCCGTAGAAGAGTTGGCTGTGTTCCTTTTTCCTTGATTTGAGTTCCCAGAGGTCTGCTGAAAGTTGGATATGTTTTGCTTTGGATATGGGCAGTTCTTGATGAAATGCCCGGACTTTCCACAATTGAAGCGACCACTGGAAGAACTGGGAAGGGTAGGGAAACGAGTACAAGAGGCACTCGGCTGATTGGTCGGAGCGGGGGCAGGAATGAGACGGATAAATATAGGCTGTTTGAATGGATATGAAGGTGGGCGAGGTGAAGAACGGTTTGGATTGATAGGTCAGATTACCAACCTTGTTCTCTTTTCAGGTCCTTGAGTTGATCTTTCACCTGCATATCCCTTTGATTTTCTGTGTCCCGCATTTTTTGCTTCAACTACCAGTGCTGTACTGACAGCCCTGCTGTATGTGAGGTCCAGACACGTTGCCATCTTACGCTGGAGTCTATCATTTAGTCCCCTCATAAAACAATTCTTCTTTTTTAGGTCTGTATCCACTTGATCAATGGCGTACTGGGAGAGATGATTGAATTTATTGAGATACTGCAACACAGAATCTCTCCCTGCTTCAATCGGATGAACTCTTCTAGTTTCATTTGTAGCACGCCTTCCAGAACATAATGTTCCCTAAATGCCAACTTGAACTCTTCCCAAGTGACTTGATGTCCCGCAGGTTGGATGGCGGAAAAGTTTGCCCACCAGGTACTGGCGGGGCCTCTTAACTGCTGAGCGACAAATAGGGGCCTTTGTACCTCGGTGCATCGGATTAACCCGAATTTTTGTTCCATTACTCGCACCCATTCGTCGGCTTCCAAGGGTTCCTCTGCCTTGACGAAGAGCGGTGGTCGGGTTTCAGAGAACTCCAGATAGGTAGTATCTCGTGGTCCTCGAGGGGGAACTCTTCCTCCGTGTTGTTGAAATTGGTTGCCTGCCATTTCACGCAGAAAGCGCGTGTTGTCAGCGATGATGTTGACCAATGCAGCGATAGCCTCGGCCAAGGTAGGAGGTACGGGTGGTGGATTGGGAGTGTCCTCTCTGCCGCGGGATGTACCTGCCCCATCATGTGCACGGGTCCGGGATGACATCTAAGGCAAAGAAACATTTGGAAATATAACATGCCAAACATACACTATCTTTATTTCATTGCGGAACAGTAATAATTATACATACTCCCTTATACAACTCGACTTTCTTACTTATTTTACATAAGTACATTACTTAGATTATACTACTCTAATCTTCTTCATCCTTAGCTGTTTCGCTACCTGCTTCAGGAGACCGTTCATCTGCAAGGTTCATGGAAGGATGGGCTCCAAAAAGGTCAATCCCCCCATCAGATCCTCCATTTGCTGTGCCAGATGGTCTAGCTCCCATTGCTGCCACATCATGTGGCACGTTCAGGTGCAGCCGATCATACAATACATGCACTTCTTCATGCAGGGTGTTGCAGTAAGTTTGCAGGTTTTTGAGGGATGCACTAAGTTCTACCACTCGAGTTAGAGCTTTAGCTTCACAGTCCCAAGCGAAAGAGCGCGAGTTGACGGCCTAGTCAATGGCTGTATGGCGTTCTTAAATTTCGTACTGCAGGTGATTAACTTTGGCTGATAGTTTAGCAATGCGGCGACTATCGTGCGCACGCTCCCTACACCCGTGACGTAGTTCAGATCTGAGGCGATCCACTCTGGCCTCCAAATCCCCGATGGGGTCATTACTCCCACTACTACTTCCTTCTTGCCTAGATGCCAGCTGATGTCGAGGCACACCCTGAGGTCCAGTCGATTTGCGCTGGGTAGTTTTTGTGCGCGCCATATCTCCTTAAGAGGGGAAAATTTATTTTGTAAAGTTTAAACATGATGCATGCATAACCTAATAATTATGGGATCAATCTTTTGTCGATCCCTTACTTTCTCATATACTACACTCTCTTACTTGGCTTTAAAAGGTAAGTTACTATCAGAAAGTGGTAAGATAAGAATGAAAGAATATTTTAAGGTAAGTGTTTAAAAATTCTTTTGAAGTACTACGTAATGTCTGAAGAGACAAGCTTCGCTTCGATACCAGCTATCATGGAACCTCCCAAGGTATTAGGCCCACCTACAGATGTCCTTGTCCTAAGGACCTTGGACAACCATGTAGATGCACATAATCACTTGATAAGTTCGGTCATCTGTATCATCATTATATCGCCCAAGAGCGCTTCACCCATCACACAGACATTACACACATAGCCGGAGTATGGAAATAGCGGAAGTGGATTACAATAACATAATTTACATTAGTAAAGTTTAGAGAGAGTATTATTACAGTACTAGATGTTATGAGTGCATAACTTATTATACAAAATAGGGAGGTAAAACGTCCTCCCGCACACAAGCATAGTGTTTTAAACTGGGAGGCAACACATCCTCCCAAACAATTTACTGATTGGCCTCCTCATTTGGCACCACCTTTGAGCAGAAACAACAAAACTCCGCTGTTTCATCACCTACAACAACATGGGTTCGAGAACCCTGAGTACGGAGTGTACTTTCGCAAGTCTTACCCGATAAAGGAAAAGACTCTCAAGGATATGCTGGCTTGTGGGATTCAAGGTAAGCTGATCAAGAATCAAAGACTCTGTTTGCAGAAATGCTTACTAACAGTGGATCCTTAAAAATCCAGTTTTATTATTAGGTTAAGTCTTTACCTGCATCTAGAGTTCTTTCTATCCTAGTTCAAGCACTTGGCCTAAACTAGCCATCTTTTATCCCTCTTTGAGTTCACTAGAATGCTACATGTAAGTCAGTGACCAAGTCTTCATGTCCGAGAAGTAACGGCGATCCAAATCGATTAATACCAAGCTGGGGATCTCCAACCACACGACATATGTAGCACTTAACCCTTGCATATGTCAACTCGCCACCGGGTTTCTCAAGACTAGACCGGGTTCATGCCAACCAAGAGCACAGATACACCACTGTCCAACCTCTTGCCATGAAGGGTACACACTACTCTCGCCATCTCATCACTCCCATTGTGTGGTGGCCTTTCTGGTATTGGTTCGACCGAGGCAAAGCTTACCCATGACGAGGCATGTGACCATTTAAAAGGTCCTCAATCATCAAGCCTACATCGACACGGTCCTTAATCGACTCAGACAGAGACACTACATCGAGACTTCCTTCTCGTGCAAGACACCCACCCGGTCTCGTCTTTATCATTTACAACCCAAATTTTGGTACGTGTTAGAGGTACATCTTTTCCGATGTTGAATCCATCACGACCATGATGGATTCACCATCAAGTCTTTTCTTCAAAAACTTCCCATCCCATATGATGCATCATCTTTTTGTTTAAAACAAAACATTTTGTTTTCTAAAGCAAAGCTAAGCATCAGAAAACTTTTAAGTAAAATAGGTATCAAGGAATGGTAATCAGTTCCAAGGAAGGAAATGCAACAATTGTTTAGCACTCAACTCTTATCACCTAATGCATCATCTCAAGTGATAAAGAGTTTAAAACAACAAGAAAAGGGGTAAATGCACTTGGGCTTGCCTTGTGTTGTAGGAGGCTCAGGATCTGTTCCACAAATATCAAAGTAGAAGTTGTTCTCGACAGGTGGAATTTTAGCTTGTGGGGCAACCTCTTCTTCGACTACTACTTCTTCTTCGTTTTCTATACATAACAATACATATACATGAATGCTCATGTGATGCTATGAATATGCAGTTATAATAGAAACACAATAAGTTATATCTTGAATACAACTTGCCTTCACGGTGCCCACTAGTCACTAGAGTTTCCTAGTTTAGTGCTCTATTAGGGTTGGGTATTTAAATCCTCGAAAGCTAGTTTCTTGGGTTTGGGATCAAACAATGTCCAAAGCATGTCAAACTTTACCCAAGGGCTTTAATCCTCATATTAAGCTCACCCAAAAAGTTTTATGATTTTTGGAGCTACCAACTTAATTCTAAAATTCTAAAAGGCTATGTCTAGGCATCTTTAAATGCCAAATAATTCATGGTTGGGACTAAAAATCTTGGAACTATTTTTATTAAATACTATAAGATTTTAGGAGTCTAGAAAAATTGGTCCCATAATTTTATCATTTTCTAGAATTTTCTTATAAATTTCCAAGCTTGGCAGAAAAAAGAAAAAGGAAAAGAATGAGTAGTGCTGGGCTGAATCCAGCCCAAGCCGACCCATCAACAGGGGAAACTCGCGCCCACGTGCGCCCGTGTTGGTCATCATGCGTAGAGGTCCCTAGCGATTTGAAAAACCTGTAAAGAGGCCGCGTCACTATTCACGTGTCTCTCTAACATTCACACTTAAGCCCTCACACTTCTTTCTCTTAACAACTCCAGGTCCCCGACGGTGAACGACGGCGTGCGCGCTCCGGCGAGCCTGTACCGGCCAAAATATGTAACGACCAGTTTCCTAACTCGGTCTACACCTAATTCCACCCCTGGCGACCCTAATCCATCCCTCAATTGAACTAATCCGGCCCGGAGTTCTTCTGCCCACGACGACGGCAAGACCCGAGGGAAAACTAAGGTGTTCTTGGTGATTCAACGCGGTCTAGTTCAATCAATCGGGTCTACGAGCAACAGGAGACTTAAGGGATGCTAGAACACCAAGCAAAGAAGCATGAATCAACCTATGGGTGGCTGGCCACGACAAGATGCTAACGGCAGCGCGGAGAACCGATTTGGGGGAAGAACGGAATTGGGGCGCTACATTGGCTAATCGGAGGTGAGGAGCGATGTTCGGGGTTCGTAACATGCTAACCGAGCAGACCGGGTGTTGGGGACTTGTTCTCAAATGCTAAGAGTTAAGAACAAGGCAACATAAAAAGTGTTAAGTGTTAAAGTCCTTCGTCCTTCAAAACATTATTCCCCTTCGAGAAATAATGAGTTTCGGACGAAGGTCACAAGAGACATACCTTCGTAAATATAACAAGTAATGACGAAGGATTCATATACAGCATGAAATATAATATAAACATCATCATAGAATCATTTCTATTTTATTAACATGGAAAAATAGAAATGATTTCAAATTACAAATGTACCTTCGGTCCTGAGAGAAGGTAAAAAGTACAAGCGTGACGCAAGAGCAAATGCCAAGTCAGCGTGAACAGTACGGGAGTACTGTTCATCTATTTATAGGCGTGAGACACAGCCCATACAAAATTACATTCATGTCCATTACATTTGCTGATGACTTATGGAAATCTGTCGAGGCCTAAGTAGTCTTTTCATCTTTAAGTCGGTTCCCCTCTCTGCTATCGCGACGAAGCTTCCCTGCGCACAGCTTCGGCTGTGCACCATCCTTCGTGGAACTTGGTAATCAGCCCGTCCTCCATTTTAATCCCCCTTCGTCTGGTTCAGGCTTCGTCCTGACCGTACTTCATGTTCATAGTTCTGAGTCCGAAGATACCTGTTTACATAATCCACTTGGAAAACATTGTCAAATCATGTTTTTGAGGACCTTCGGAGGACGAAGGCCCCCAACAGTAGCCCCTCGCAATATTAATTTGTTAATGATAAATTCAGATTGCGATATGGACGAAGGCCTTGAGCCGAAGGTCCGAAAAAAACACCTTCCCTTTGCTAGAATAGCAACATTCACTGACAAGCGGGGTCTTTCAATTTTCAACGCCCTGGGGGTATAAATAAGATCATACCGCAAACTTATTTGGTACGCACCCTTGCCATTTGCTTCGGCCCACTAAACTTTTAGCTCTTGTGCACTAAGATTTGCTGATCTTTTTGATTTTGAAGCTTCGGCCTTGAAAACAGTTTTTTAGCGTTTCCGAAGATGTATGAAGGTAAGAAGATCCCTGCTGAGACGAAGCTGAGTCTCGACGAAGAGAAGAACTTGGGGTTCCTTATAGCGATGGCGGAGACCAATACGGAGAAAATCACCAAGGAAATTCTTGAAGGTTTGTCCGAAGATACTGGTGACAGCGACAGTTTTGATGTAGAAAGTGGTGGGGAAGAGTCCGAAGATCGACCATGGCGGCCAAGTCACACGGTTTTCGGGAAAACTACTATTAAGCAGAGTCATATTGATAATATGAGGGGGCGGTATTTTCGAGATATATCTATTGTGAGGGCTGATGCTGGAGAAAAGACTTCTCCCACCCCCGGAGAAGATGAAGTCGTAATCTTCCGAAGCTTTCTCAAGGCTGGGCTTCGATTCCCCCTAAGCAACTTTGTTGTTGAAGTCCTGAAGACATTTCAAGTCTACCTTCATCAAATTACTCCCGAAGCTATCATAAGAATGGGGTTGTTTGTCTGGGCTGCGAGAAGCCAAGGTTTAGAACCAAATGCTAAAAGCTTTTGCAACATTCATGAGTTGTTATATGAGACGAAGCCCTGGGGGAAAGAACAATATCACAACAACTTTGGGTGTTACAGCTTCGGTGCCCGCTCCGGGTCAAGCCGCCCTGTGCCAACCTTTCGGAAGAGGTGGCCCGGAGCCTGGATGACAGAGTGGTTCTATGTAAAGAATGACTTAACAGCGCAAGAAAATGTCAAGAATATCATTATGCGCCCCATCTGGCAACGCTTCGGACTTCGAAGGCCGAAGGTTGAAATGGATGAAGCAGCCGAGGAATGCCAAAGAGCCTTCGGCGTAATCTGCTCTTTCATTGGGACAAGGGACTTGGTCCAAGAGCATATTGCCTTCAGGGTGTGGCCACTTGCAGGAAAGTGGGAAATGCCGAAGGAGACCATCAAAGAGTCCGACGAAGGCGGACTGGTCAGACTGAAATACACATTCAAATATGCGGATAAGTTTGTTGAACCTGATGATGACTGGTTGAAAAGCATTGAAACATTAAGTGACAAACTGCTTGGGGCATATTCGAAGGCCGAGAATACTGCGTTATCAGCAGCCTTCGGAGGCCGAAAGAAGAAAAGGCTCAACCGGGTATTTGACACAGTCGGGTTTGTCTACCCTGACTATCACTATCCGGTATTGGGTCGCAAAAGAAAAAATATTTCTCCTGCGACAGAAGCTACCACGAGTGCTACTAGTGAGCCGGCGCCGCAAAGGAAAAAGTTGAAGGTGCTCACCCACCGAGCGCGTTTTATTGAGCCGGCCACAGTGCCAAAATTTATTGGTGAAGTCTCTTTGGCCTCTGAAGCTACAGAACCAGCTCCAGTGCCGAAGATAGAAGAGAAAACTGAAGCGCCTTCAGCAGAAAAAGTAGAAAAACCGAAGATTGAAGGGCCAAAAGCATCAGAAATCTTAAGTCCTTCAGCAAATGTCGAAACAATAAAAAACCAAAAGGGCCCATTGGTGACCCCAAAAAGAAAAAGAATGGTAAACGTACTAGATGTCTTGGAGACAATTAAGTCTTCAAGCACAACTCCAAAAAAGACTGTTGAACTTGCAGAAGCGTCTACTGAAGCTTCGAAACAACAAGCTGAAACTGAAGCTGGGCCTTCAGAGCCCACCAAGGAACAATCTTTGGAGACTGAGAAAATATCAGAACCAGCTTTGGTTGAAGAAGTTGACACTGCCGCCCCCGAAGCTCCTTCCAGCACATGCGATTACATCGTGCGACATGCTTCAGGGAAGAAATTATCTGAAGAAGAGACTTATGAAGCGAATCACTATGCTAGAGAGTTAAAGTATCCGAAGGGGGCAGTAGTGTTCAATGGGACAAATGAAGATGACTTCCTATACTGCCTCCCTGATAACAAAGAATTATCTGTCTGCCGGGAGATGTCTAGAAGTATGGGTTTCCCGAAGCTCGAAGCTGGATTATGTGCTATGACGAAGGAAGATCTCGCGGACAGTCTTGCGTACAATAGCTTAAAGGTATGGGAATTAGACGCTTGAAAAATTTTTTATTACGTAATTCATTCTTTTATTCTTATATGGATTGTTTTTCGTATAGGGTTTAATCCTAAGCAACGCATTAAGAGCCCAAAAGAGTGCCGAAGATGAAAGCTACGAAATTGCGTTCAACAATTTACGTTCAGAAGTTATTAAACTGAGAAACGAAGCTCTAGAAAAAGATAAACTTCTGCTTACATTAGTAGACAAGATAAAAAAGGACGAAGCTGCTGTAAAGGTTCAGGCCGAAGCTCATAGACGCGAGATTAAAGATCTTCAGAAGCAACTGGCCCGGGCGAAAGAAGAACGCATACTTGAGGAAACAAGACGGGAATGTAGCGACCAATGGGCTGATCATTTGGAAGCAACCGCGGAAGAGCTTCGGTCTTCTAAGAAAAAATGCTACGAAAAATCCATGGAATGCGTAAAGAAAATTAAAACCAGCTTCGCCAGCGTGGGCGCATTTTCCAGTGAAGAGAATTTCTCAAGAGGCAATCCCGAAGGTCCACTGGAATGGATCAGTCACGAAGCAGAGGCCTTCGAGGAAATCCTGAGTAGCCGCGGCGACATCTGCGCCTTTTCGGGCGCCAGGGGAGTTGCTACTGTCTTGGAGAAGAAAGGTTGCGGGCATGTAAAATCTTTAGCTCAGTCCGAAGCTGCCTTATCCTCCGAAGACATCAAAGACCCCTCGGCCAAAGCAAGCATGGTTGGTGGCAAATTCTTTACTGATGTCTGGGACAACGGCGGCCGAGAAATGGCACAAGAAATCATTCAAAGGAGTGAAAAAGGCATCCATGATGCTAGGAAAGTGACAGAAGTTGCCGAAAAAAGTACAGAGCCCGAAGGGCAAATAGGTATTAATTAGTCGTTCTTATTGTGTTGTAATTTTTATTTCAAACTTTGTTCGCGGTTTGTAATAGTAATGCAGAAATATTCTCTTCCCTCAGAACCTGCTGGATCGTCTGGTGACCCTCATACAAAAGGGGATGACGAAATTAAACAAATGGCCGAAGCTATCATGGATAAAGTTGTTGAACAACTTCTAAATGAGGCTGCCGAAGTAGTATTAAGAGAAGACTAGGTGTTATTAGAAAAAACATTTGAAGTGTGATCTATGTAATATTTTGTACATTTGAATGTAATATACAAGTCTCTTTTCATTATTCAACTCTTTACGATGCATGAAATTCTACATACATACCATTTTTGAGCCTTCGGCGAAAAAACACCTTCCCTTCTTTTCATGCTTCGTGAAGAAGACATTCTCCGTTAAAATTATTCTGATGAATCACATCCGCGCTTCGTGAAAACATTCTCCGAAGCTGTACAATTTCGATATTACTCTGATGAAGCTCATCCATGCTTCATAAAAACATTCTCCGAAGCTGTACTCCGGAGATTATCATTGTATTCCCTCGTGACTTTGCACAATTTGCACTTTCTCAAAGCATCCTTTCGAAGGTTGATACTGTGTCCCCTTCTTTTGCCATATGCAACATGATGTATGATGCTTATGCTATGCAAAATGATGTGATGATGTTATGTTATGCAAATGACGTTTGTTCCGAAGATACACACAAAATATCTTTGTAAGCTCTGCATTCCCTTAGGAACGTCTTTGGAGCTTCTTCGCCTTTTACTTAGGCGGTATCAGCGTTGACTTTTCGCTGTAAGCTCTGCATTCCCTTAGGAACGTCTTTGGAGCTTCTTCGCCTTTTACTTTAGGCGGTATCAGCGTTGACTTTTCGCTGTATGCTCTGCATTCCCTTAGGAACGTCTTTGGAGCAAAAAACTTACACTGCGCTCCCTTTGGAACGGCTTTTTGTAACTTCGGCAACTTACTCTGCGTTCCTTAGAACGACTTTTTGTTGCTTCGAAGGATTTTTAATAATTCGAAGGTCCTCCTTGTTACCGCAAATTTTTAAGCTTCAGCAACTTAAGCCTGTGGAGAAGATAGGTTTTCCTGATAACCAACCACGAAACTATTACATGAAAACTGAAATGTTCTTTATTACACAGAAAATAGAACTAAACGGAAAAGACTGCTATCAAAGTAGGATATTTGTCAATAAATGTGCTTCGACTCTGGCACAGTACTATTGACTGTGCGAGCTTCAGATTGCTCTCTGAGATCCCTTTGGTGCGGAACATATTGGCTCCCTTCTGGCTGTTGGCCTTGTTGCAGCGGAGGTGGGGGCGGGGGCTGTTGCCATGAAGCTTGAGGTTGACTCGCCGAAGCTACGGAAACTGCAGGGTGGTTGCCCACGTATTCCGGGATGTAAGGCTGATGGTACGAAGCAGCATGCATGACCTGCTTCGGCTGGCCCTGTTGCGCTGCAGCTTCTGCTAGCTCCTTTTGTTTCTGGATGGTAACATGGCACATCCTGGTGGTATGGCCCTTGTTTTCACCACAGAATAAGCAAAATACCCTCCTTGGTTGATCTCCAAATCTTCCGCCGAAGCCCCTGGCGCCTCTGCCTCTTGGAGCTGGTGGCCGGAAGAAAGTTTGCTGTTGCCCCGAAGCCTGTGAGGAGCTCTGCGGTCTGTTCTGCTGACTCCCCTTATCATCATTTTGAGTGGAGTTGTGAATGGACCTGACATGCCTCGGATAGAATCTTCCTCCGAAGCCCCTGGTCATTTCAGAAAATCTGAAGGCCTCCTCCCTTCTTTGGCGAAAGTCATTATCGGCACGAATGTACTCGTCCATCTTTTGGAGCAGCTTCTCCAGAGTCTGAGGAGGCTTCCTAGCAAAGTATTGAGCTGCAGGTCCAGGACGAAGCCCCTTGATCATGGCTTCGATGACAATTTCATTGGGCACCGTTGGAGCCTGCGCCCTCAAACGCAAGAACCTTCTGACATACGCCTGAAGGTATTCTTCATGATCCTGAGTGCACTGGAACAAGGCTTGAGCAGTGACCGGCTTCGTCTGAAACCCTTGAAAGCTGGTTAACAGCATATCCTTCAGTTTCTGCCATGAAGTGATCGTTCCTGGTCGAAGGGAGGAATACCAGGTCTGAGCAACACTCCTGACGGCCATAACGAAAGACTTTGCCATGACTGCAGCATTGCCACCATACGAAGACACTGTTGCTTCGTAGCTCATCAGGAACTGCTTCGGGTCTGAGTGGCCGTCGAACATGGGAAGCTGGGGTGGCTTATAGGACGGAGGCCAGGGTGTAGCCTGCAGCTCAGCGGACAGAGGAGAGGCATCATCGAAAACAAAATTTCCATGATGGAAATTGTCATACCAGTCATCTTCGTTGAAGAAGCCCTCCTGATGAAGGTCTTTTTGTTGAGGCCTTCGGTTCTGCTCGTCGTGGGTAAGATGACGAACTTCTTCAGAAGCTTCGTCTATCTGCCTTTGCAGCTCAGCTAGCCTGGCCATCTTTTCCTTTTTCCTCTGCACCTGTTGATGAAGCATCTCCATATCCCTGATCTCTTGGTCTAGTTCATCCTCCTGAAGCGTCGGGCTGACGGCCTTCCTCTTCTGGCTTCGGGCCTCCCGAAGAGAGACGGTCTCCTGGTTGGGGTCCAGCGGTTGCAGTGCTGCAGCCCCAGTCGCTGAAGCTTTCTTCGGCGCCATAGCGAGGGTCTATAGCTTCCGAAGGTGTTCAAAAAACTCGAAGTGGAAGTGAGTTCACCGGAGGTGGGCGCCAATGTTGGGGACTTGTTCTCAAATGCTAAGAGTTAAGAACAAGGCAACATAAAAAGTGTTAAGTGTTAAAGTCCTTCGTCCTTCAAAACATTATTCCCCTTCGAGAAATAATGAGTTTCAGACGAAGGTCACAAGAGACATACCTTCGTAAATATAACAAGTAATGACGAAGGATTCATATACAGCATGAAATATAATATAAACATCATCATAGAATCATTTCTATTTTATTAACATGGAAAAATAGAAATGATTTCAAATTACAAATGTACCTTCGGTCCTGAGAGAAGGTAAAAAGTACAAGCGTGACGCAAGAGCAAATGCCAAGTCAGCGTGAACAGTACGGGAGTACTGTTCATCTATTTATAGGCGTGAGACACAGCCCATACAAAATTACATTCATGTCCATTACATTTGCTGATGACTTATGGAAATCTGTCGAGGCCTAAGTAGTCTTTTCATCTTTAAGTCGGTTCCCCTCTCTGCTATCGCGACGAAGCTTCCCTGCGCACAGCTTCGGCTGTGCACCATCCTTCGCGGAACTTGGTAATCAGCCCGTCCTCCATTTTAATCCCCCTTCGTCTGGTTCAGGCTTCGTCCTGACCGTACTTCATGTTCATAGTTCTGAGTCCGAAGATACCTGTTTACATAATCCACTTGGAAAACATTGTCAAATCATGTTTTTGAGGACCTTCGGAGGACGAAGGCCCCCAACACCGGGCCATCAGTTTATAGTAATCAACAGCGGTGGCTTCGAATTTGGGGAAAGAAGTTGGCGGCTGGAGAGAGGAGGTGAGTCACCAATGAACGCTATCGTGGCTTTCACCAAGGCAATGTCCTAGGCAATGAGCAGGCAACCAACGACGATCTACAGCGACATGGTAACACTCCTAAGTACGTGGCACGGTTACGAAGGCAGTGAACTCCAGCGAGGACACCTTGGTAAATCGTACAACAAGTGGGTACGATGAACAATCCAGTGACAGGGTCCGAGCTCATCCTAACGCCAAGATCTTTTACCCCGAGTCATTATCCGCGCGCCATTGGGCACGAATCACAGCGCCAGCATGGATCGCGGCGCGGGTTCACTAGTGGCAGGGTGCAGTGAATCTGCGATCTTCTTCAGGTTACTGTACAATGGGAATTCCATCCAATGCAGCTGACAGAGCGATTTAAAGGGCTTGGTTCTCAAATTTTTATGTAGTAACTCACTAATCTGTCTGTGACAAAGTTAATCTCCTATGTACCAGCTTGAGTTTTGTTATAGCAACCAGAATCATATACTCACTGGATCCTACTCGAAATTGCTCCCAAAGTCTATCCCAGTTCACTGTCAGTCCAAATTCAGTTTCAGGGCTGACTGACAGCCAGATTTCAAGTCCATTTATCCCTAATTTTTGTACAGCACCAATGCTTAGTTACTTAATCAAAGTTGTACTCCTATCATAGCTCTACATGTTTGATGTATTAGCCTAGGGCAAAATCCTCATGAATTAAGAAATACAAGGCTTCAAAGTCAGCTTAATATCACTGAAATTTCAGAGTTTAGCCTATGGGTATTCTTTGGACTTTTGCAATTAAGTTCAATTTACTCCATACAATTTGAAAATTCTCCAATGTAAAAGTTGCTTGGTTTTTGATGTTCTACCACTTTGATATTTACATTTTGGTCCAAAAGTGTATTTGAATTCACCCCTCTAGGGTACAAATTAGGGTTTTCTAGGGTCCCTTTTAGGGTTTTGAGCACTCTAGGGCTTTTGTGCCACTCAAACCCATCAAACTTGATATCTTATGAACATTTCCAATGACTTTTGAGGTATTACTCATTTTGGCTTCACTTTTACCCATATGTCGTAATCCTAGGGCTAAGCACCCTACCCTAGGGTTAAGAATACATCAAGCCACCACATCACACTTGTTTTGAAATTTTTACCTAGTGGATGCATTCTAGGTGTAACAAATAAAATGAAATGTCAATACATATGATGTCATGCTCAAGTTTTAGTGCCAGTAACACTAGGGGTGTTACACCAAGACCTAAAGAAAAGATTCTGATGGTATGGAATGAAAAGGGAGATCATAGAGTATGTTGCCATTTGTGATAATTGTCAGAGAATCAAGGCAGAGCATCAGAGGCCCGCAGGTTTGTTGCAGCCGTTGTAGATTCCTTAGTGGAAATGAGATGAGATTGAGATGGACTTTATAGTCGGTTTGCCTCACACTCGAGCTGGTTATGACTCCATCTAGGTATGTAATACCCAAAAATGTAAAATGGAAACATAGTTGGATTACAAACATGTTTTTGCATCTATTTATTATCACATGTGAACAAACACCCCCAAAGCCATTAATTAACTAATGACACCAAAAATAATACATGCATCCTGCTGGACTTTATTTTGTGTGCATTTTGTGATAATGTAAAAATAATGTAAGTAGAATATATTAATACCCAAATTGGAATTTAATATCTAAAGGGCATTCTAGAATTGAGAAAAGAGAAGAAAATACTATACAAATGAGATAAAATGAATATATAAATAAGAATATATTTCCCTTGCACTAATATTTGAATTTAGTACATTTTGATCAATGATGAATCTCATAACAAAATTTAAATTCAAATTTGAGTTCTAAAAACAAAGAGGAAAAAATAGAAAAGATAAAAGAAAAAGGAAGAAAAAGGGAAAAAACTGCGCTTGGGCCCAAACCCTAAGATCCGGCCCACTTCTCTTTCCTCTGCGCGGCCCAATTCTTCATCCCGCACGCGCCGACAGCAGGGCCCCACTGGGTAGCCTCTCGTTCGCGACCTTCTCTGCCTTGCACTGAATTGTGGGACCCAGAGGTCACCCACACCGCATCAGCACGCACTCTCCACCATTGTCGCATGGGCCCCATCAGCGAGTCGTCCGATTACCGTGTGCACGTCTGGTAACGCTGACTTGTGGGCCTGTGGCGTCAGGCACGATTCGAAATGCCTCGCGGGGCATGGCGGAAGTGCACCGTGGACGGGGGGAGGTCCGTTGCCCCTTTTCCGAACCATGCGCCCCCCTATAAGCTGTGACGGGGTCCTGGGTCTCCACCTTCCCCATCTCTGTGACCCTAGCTGCATAGACGCAACCGAGTGGGGAGCCAATCATGAGTGTGCGGGTCAGCGGCGTGGAAAGCTTGGAGTCGTCGGCCTTGGCCATGCCTGCGGAGTCCGGTGGTGGCTGGGGAGCTTCGCGTGACCACGCTGAACATGTACAGCTCGTCCTTGGGAGCGATTAGCTGCTGGCATGGAAGGAATTGCTCACCGTCGACCTCGGGCCTCCGTGGAATCGCTAGGCGCCATAGGCGGAGCTCGGTGCGCCGCCAGCGTTGGTAAGATTTCCCCGTCGAATTCGTGATTGTTCCTTCTACGTTTTAGGTCGGGGCGCCGCTGCAACCGATCGCCAGCGAGGTGCCGTCACAGCTGTTTTTGCGCAGGCGCTGTCGCCAAGCGGGAGGCCAAGCGAGAGGTAGAAGATGAAGCTGTTGCCGTAGATGGCGACATCAATTGTGCAGATGAGTGCAGCGCGGTAGTGTAGCCTGGTCGGGTGCCTTGGCCGTTGATCGAGCAAGGAACAATCCCAATTAGATCGAGATGCCGATTCGGGGAGATAGATCCAGGTCGTTGATCTGATCTCGGACGAGTGAGGATGAGCTGAAGGATTTTAAATCTGGACCGTCGGTCGGGTAACAGTCGACATGGATTAGGCCAAGCTTACCCCTTCGCGCGATCTAATCCAAGCTATACAACTCGGATCGGATGGCTGAGAACATTCCATACCCCTTCGCTGAGCCGCTTATGCAAAAGAGCCCTCGGGCTTTTAGAGAATAAACACGCAATCCTAGCGGTGGGCCGGTGGCGCTCTGTGTCTTAGGAATTTTTATGCCAGGCCCCTTCATTTCTGTCTATTATACGCGCAGTCCAGGGGAATGGAAAATCAGAGAAATTGATTTAGAAAAATGAATTTTTAATATAAAAACAATTCCTAGAACTTGTTTAATTCATAGAAAATTCATATTAAGTCCAAATTGATCCATTCCAGTTTCTATAATTTTGTAATAATATTGTTTATCACTTAGTGTCTCTGTTTTGACATGAAAACTATATTAAAATTTATCTCTTAATTAATCGTGTACCAAATACATAAAACCTTTGGAAATTCATAACTTAAAATCCATAACTCCAAAATTAATGGTTCCTGTTCGTATGACCTTATTTTAATGTGTAGATTATTAATATGTATTTTGTATACATGTTTGGTGTGATGTTAATTTCTCCTTTATATGTATTGTGGCGAGTAAAAGAGCCAGTGGCTGAGGATCCCGGTGTTCAGCAGGTAGAAGTTGCTTAGCAGGAGCTCATTGAAGGCAAGTTGTGCCCTTGACCACTTTTTACCCAATAATGTTCTTTATTATCACTTATCGATGCATAGGCTTAATTTTGATGGGACCCAATAGGTCACCCTAGACCGGTTATCCTTTTCACCTTGTCCACCCTTGAATAATTTGGGTAGTTTTGCTATTGCTCTATATTGTTTTGGGTTTAATATTACGTTATGTTCATGATCCAATTACACTGTTATTTTATTTATGTTCATGCCAAGATCATTAATTTTAGTTGGAACATGGAGCTTAACTTGAGAAACACGTGCCACCACAAGGGTGGAATGGGACCCCTTGGCTAACTAACTTGGAAAGCTAGTGGAGGACTACCTTACCCGATAGGGGCAAGGGCAGTAGGGGAGTAGGCGTGTAGGGAGGTTCCCGGGTTGATTTTGGTGCGATGGCGGTTAAACGGGAAATTCCTGCATTGCTCTTCCTAGAAACTGTAGCGGGTTTTCTGAAGCTAGTGGAACTAGGTAAAGGCCTCGTAGTGTTGCCCTGCCTTGCTTCCTTGGTAGAGGTGTATGGGAGTTGCGATCCCTTGGCAGATGGGTAACATGACTTGTGGGTACAGGATACAACCACTGTAGAGTGTAAAACTGGTATACTAGCCGTGCTCGCGGTCATGAGCAGCTCAGGACTCTCGCATGATTAATTTATGGAACTAAATTCAATTTGTCATTTGCATTGCTTGGGATATATTATTAATTATGTTCTACTTTTAATTCTGGTATGGTATTTACTTACATTTAGTAGTTTCTAATAAAATTTGACCAACTTATTAAAAGCAATGCTCAGCTTTAACCCCTATTGTTGATCAGCCTTACACATCACATAAAGTCCCACCTTTGGTGAGTTCATGCACATTATTCCCCACGACTTGTTGAGCTATGATCTTTTGTGAGCTCACACTTGTGATATATAAACCCACCACATTAGAAGAACAGGTGGCCCAGGAGGAGCCGTACAACGAGGAGTTCGACTTGATCTAGGTGGCGTCTCCCAGTCTACTTTATGGCACCAAGGGTGGACTTTAGATCGCTTTATATTTATCTTTTATTTTGTAAGACTTTTGCTATGTAATAAATACTTTTATGATATTGTGACATTTATCTCTATACACTCTATTATTATATGTGCTGTCTTCTTTGGCGCATATATGAGATGCACCCGGCTTTATCCCTTAAATCCGGGTGTGACAGAAGTGGTATCAGAGGAAATGTTGACTGTAGGACGAAACCTAGATAGAAATGGACAAAACCCTTACCTGCTTACCTTACTCTGATTCTTTCTATACTTATCTTGATCCTGTCTCACCCTTTTTCCTGTTCTACTCTAATTACTCTTATCTTTTCGATTCTAAGACAAGATGGATTTCATACCTTGGAATCCTACATGGATGACCCCTTTTTAAGAGATAGGAAACCTAAGACAAAATCAAAATTATTTTCTCTATTTAAAAAGGTTGGTTGATTGTTCTGATGATAAATGCATGATTTGCTTCTTTGTTTGATTGAAATATTATAGAAGGACATCTTAACATGTACCACCTTAAGGTAATGTATTTGCTTTAGTAGGTGACACACTAATCTACTTAGCTAATAAAACCCCCAAAGTAACATGCATTGTAATTACTCGCCTTGTCTACAATTCTTTCTTTCTTACCATGTGTTTCTAACTCAGATGGTCTATACCAGGAAGGGAGGAGGAATTGACCTACCTGCCAACCCATTCAACTAGAGGGTACTTAGACAGCAACAACAACAAGCAGAGATAGATCCTCCAAATCCTCCACCAGCCGAAACTGATCTAGCAGTTGTAACCCAGATGCGAATAATGCAACAAATGGCTGATACTATGGTAGATATGCATGTGCAGATGTGACAGGAGCGTCAGGAGATGCGCCAAGAGAGGGAGGAGATATGCCAAGAGCGAAGGGTGCAACAGCAGCAAGCACCACCTCCACCACCAGTTCCACCCCGGGACAAACACCAAGAGTTCATGAGCCACAAGTCGCTTACCTTCGCTAGCTCTCCAGATCCTCTACACACTGATGATTGGCTAAAGTCTGTGGAGAAGATGCTAAATATTGCATAGTGCTCCGACCAGGAGAAGGTTCTCTATGCTTCTGGTCGACTTACTGGTCCTGCTGCTGATTGATGGGATTCTTACACTATTGCCCATGATGCTACTGATACTATCACTTGGGGCAGAGCTCGCTACGTAGTTCAGGAACTATCACATACCAGCTGGACTGATGAAGATAAAGAAGAAAGAGTTTCTATCACTGAAGCAGGGAAGCATGTCAGTCAGTGAGTACCGCGACAGATTCATTCAGCTCTCAAGATATGCACCAGATGAAGTGGCTGAAGATGAGAGGAAGCAGGAACACTTCATTGAGGGACTCAATGGGCCTCTGTAGTATGCTTTAGTGGCTCACACATTTCCATCATTCCAAATGCTGCTTGACAAGGCCCTTGCTATTGAACACAAGCGTGTTTAGCTAGGAGATTTGAAGAGGAATGCGATATCCCAGGGTCAAGGGAGCAGCAGCATTCGTCCATGATATGTACCACCCCAGGGTACATGTCACACCCGGATTTTAGGGGTCCAAAACCCTTGTGCGAATTAAACACCAGGTGTGCTGGGACCAAGTCTCACACATATGATGAATAGTGGTACAGAAACGAATATCACATCTTTAGTATATAATAGGATTTCTATACAAAATAGATAAATAATTACATCATATGAAGTCAACGATCCAGGAACCCAAAGTTGACTGGGAGACGATGGCCTAGACCTCTCACGAACTCGTCACGGCATCCTCCATGCGCCTCATCCTGTGGTACCTGTTCTTGACTTGTGGGGGGTGTGAGACAGCAAGAGTGAGCTCACATACATTCATCGCTCAACAAGCTGTGGGGAATAATGTGCATGAACTTGCCAAAGGTGGGAGCTCACATGAAGTGTAAGGCTTACCAAAGGAGATGGTTGAAGCTGAGCATTGCTTTTAAAGTTGGTCAAAATTTTATTAGCAATTACTAAGTATAAGTAAGTACCAAACCCAATTAAGTAGTAGAACAAAAGTAATAACAATACCTGCAATGCAATGCATATGACAAATTGAATTTAGTTCCATAAATTGATCATGTGAGGGTCCGAGCTGCTCATGACCGTGAGCACGACTGATATACTAGTTTTACACTCTGCAGAGGTTGCACATCTTTACCCACAAGTCATGTTACCCATCTGCCATGGGGTTGTACGGGCCCCATACACCTCTACCAAGGAAGCGAGGCAGGGTAACACTACGAGGCCTTCACAAAGTTCCACTAGCTTCAGAAAACTCGCTACAGTTTATAGGAAGCTCTAATGAAGGGATCCCTCGCCTGACCACCATCGCAGCAAAATCAACCAAAGGACCTCTCTACACTGACCACTCCACTACTACCCTTGCCCCTTTCGGGTAAGGTAGTCATCCACTAGCTTTTCTAATTAATCAATCAAGGGGTCCCATTCCTCCCTTGTGGTAGCACTGTTTTCTCGGGTGGTCGCTCCATGTTCCAATTAACATAATGATCTTAACATGAACAGTAAATAACAACTAATAATAAAAGTGTAATCATGAATAATAATGTGTCTCTATACCCAAATCCACATAAAGCAATAGCAGGTACTACCCCAAATATTCAGTGGTGAAAAAGGTATAAAGATAGTCAAACTAGGGTAACCTATTGGATCCCATCAAAATTAACCTATGCAGATCATTATGATTAATCAGAACATGACTGGGTAAAAGAAGTGATCAAGGGCACAACTTGCCTGGGACTTAATATTCCAGGTACCAACTTGCTCTTCAGATGACTCGTGACCTCACGCTAGTCGTAGCAATACAAACAAACATGGTATAGGCAAAATTAGCATCACACCAAACATAAGAATAAAATACATATTAATAATCTATACATTAAAATAAGATCATAGGAACATGAATAATTAATTTTAGAGTTACGGATTTTAAGTTATGAATTTATGAAGTTATTAAGCACCTAGAACAGATTAATTCAAATGAACATTTTAAATTCAAGTTTCATGGCTAAACAGAGGTACTAGGTGATAAACAATATTAATACAAAATTATTGCAACTGGAATTACTCAATTTAGAGTTAAAATGAATTAACTATGAATTTCACAAGTTTCTAGAATTATTTTTTATAAAAAATCAATTTCTAAATTAATTATCCATTCTCATTATTTTCTGGACCGAGCACTAATTACAGAGAACCCCAGGGCAAATCCAGAAGTTTTCCCCAGACACAGAGAACACCGCACATTATGGCGGGTTGATTTGTGAAAAGGGCAGGGACTCTTTTGAAAGATGGTCAGGCAGAAGGGGTAAGAAGCAACTAGAGCCGTTGGATTTAAAGGATACAGTCCATATTAGATTTTTATAATTCTGAACCGGTATGCAATCGTACCCGTTGGATCTTCATCCAATGATTCAAATTTTTAAGTCCCACGCTGTGCTCAACACCTCTCATCCGCTGATCTACGGCCCAGATCCGATTGGGCGAAGGGGTATGCGATATCATAATCTCGACCCTGCATTGCTGATCCGACGGCCCACATTTCTTCTTCCTCCCCGACACTGACCGGGCGACGGCGCCCGAGTACTAGACGGCGGTTCTTCGCCGGTGAACTCACTGCCCCGCACTCAAGTGCTCCTTTCTTCAGTCCAACGAGCGCAATGCGACCCAAGGAGCATAGCTAAACTATAGGAAACAAGATTATCGTGAGTTGTAGCCCAAAGTCCCCTGCTCATGGTGGAGCACGGTCCCACGGTGGTTGGACACCTTCGGTGAGCAATTCAGCATGTGGCATCCCTCCAATTGTTTCGGCCATGCAACGGAAATCAGCCGGTGGTTCACGCGACGCCTCAGTTTACTTCGCGCGCACCGAACGACTATCCAGGCAGGTTACACGCGCGACGCGAGCACTGCGGCAGAACTGGGTGCACGGCGAGGGATTCCTGTGTACCCCGGGCCGCTCCCATCCTGCGGCGGCGTCCGCCGAACAGGAGTCGGAGCAACACCGGTGATCCCCACCCTGCCAGATCCGCAGCCGTTCCTTGGCTCCACGACGAAATCTCCCCCAGCGAGCAACAAACCGAGGCCACAAGCATCACAAGGGGAATACGGCGAGGCTCCCAATCCCAGCCCCAAGAATCCTACGACGGCACAGACGTGGATTGACAATGGCAATTCCAATCCCCGTGCACAGGTCCGCGGCGCTTCGAGGTGCCACCGCCGTTGGCTGTCGCCAACGACGAACTCCGACCACACCCAGGATCCCTGCGCTACCGCCAATCTCCCGACCCTCAACAACGGCACCAAGACGGCAAGAACGTGATTTTGGATTGCTTCGGCACGGCGCCGAGTTGCCCCCCTTTTTTCTGCGCTAGCTCCAGCATCACCCATGGTGACTAGCCAGGCGTGGGTTCAAGGGGGCAACTTGATTGCTCTTTATACCAACATGCGGACAACAACCATTGTCGGATCACCATTGACTCGGCGTGTATTTCACGGTAGCCAGCATAGGGTCTGTTGAGGAGCGCCATGAGCTCGAGAGGGAGGGACTAACTGGGATGGCCCACACATCAGTCACCCAAGCGAGAGAGGCGGGAGTGGGACCAGATGACATGCGGGCCCCACAACGCCAGCCACTGCGCATGAGTGCGGCATGGGATGGCTGCCGGGGGGGGGGGAGAGATAAGGGAAATGGGCTGGCCCTATGGTGGATTAGAAGAGAAAGGGGGTGGCTGGATGGGCCGGTGCGAGAATTTGGCCCAAATCGCAGATAAATAAGTATTTTATCTTTTCTTCTCTATTCCATTTTCATTATTCAAACTAAATTCAAATTCTTGTTTTGAACTTTAGATTTCAAATATCAAACAAAAGTCTACATGAAGTCTACTTCCACTGTCTGAAATAATATTATTTATTTATAATGTGTATTCTTTTCTTTTTCTTCTCTTTTCTCTTTTATTTCCAAATTCTAAATTTTCAAACTTAGACTTGACTCACAAATTTGAATAAAAATGCAAACACTCAAGAATCTAGCATGGAGTGATAAGACATCCAATTTATTCAATTATTTTATTATTTTATGCAAATTTTGGGCTTTACAAATCCTACCCCCCTTAACAAAAATTTCGTCCTCAAGGTTTGTAAGAAAAGGGATATAGAGAGATTGGTTGTAATGTAGCTTTTAGTTTCTAGTTGGTACTAAAATCAAGAGGTTTTTTTATACAAATGAGTAGGTGATTAGGAATGCATGGGTATATATGTATAGCCACCAAATGTGTAAGAAAAATGTCTTTAAAGCATGGATGGGCTTGGGTAGGACATAGTAGGGTAAGGAAGGACTCCATCATTCATAGCGAATCTTGATTCCTTTGGAAGTAGGGCTTGACTCTTATTATTCCTCAACGAGTTTGATCTCCTTCTCGAGTCTTGATGTCTTTATCCAGGTTAGGGATAAGAGGTTAGAATAGATTTGTAGGGAATAACTTAGTAGGTAATGTAGTTGGTTTAGTAGGTAGCTATGAGTTGAATGAGATTAGTGAGAATCTAGTTTGGTTGTTTGCTACTAGATAGGTTATGTAACCTATTATGTAGGTCAAGTTGTTGGGTAGGGCTAGGTTGACCTAAGATCTCAAACTTGTTTATAGGAGCAGGGTCTAATGTATCTCCTCGGCATTAGCTAATCACGTTTGAGTGACTCTCATTAGGTTTGATTATAATAGATTAGATAGGATTTGGTATGACTAGAATAGACTAGTTTAGGCTAGATAGATCTACTAGGGTAGAATAAATATTATTAGGGTATGTTATAATCTTTTGAGATAGGATGGATTATATGGTGTAGGTAAGTCAGAATCTCTGATGGGTTAAAACAGAGGGGTTATGCAACTATCCGATGGTTAAGGTAGTTACATATGGCCAAGTTGGTATGTCGTTCTTAATTTAGTGTAGAGTGAATTAAGTTAAAACATTTTTTTTGAAGTAGAGTCTCATTTATTTTACCACTATTAACTGGTTAAGTGACTAACCTTAGGTTAGCTCAACTTAAGGTTAGACTTCGTTAGATTAGATTAACCTATTAGATTGGATCAGATCTAGAATAAATTGATATGATTATTTTAGACTAGATAAGATCTAGATAAATTTTGGATTAGCTCATGGTTGCTATTCTAGAGTGGCACAAATATGTGAATTAGGGCAAGATGAATCCATAAGAATAGGGTAGAATCTCTTGGGGTCAGTTAGATCTATTAAGGTGAGATAATATCTTTTCAAGATAAGATGAGTCTACTAAGGTAATAGAGTATCTTTTAAGATAAGGTGGATCCATTAAGCTAGATATATTTTACTAGGGGTATTCTTAGATGGTCTAGTTTATCTTATAAACAATTTATAAGGATAAGATATTTTTTAACATAAGATGAACCTATTGGGATAAGATAGATTCCTTTAAGTTAAGAGAGATCTATTAAAATAGATATACTTTAATGGAGGATAATCTAGATTTTTTTATCTTATGAATTTTATTTATTTATATTTATGCCTATATGTATATGCAGATTTAATTATGGACATTACTCCACAACTCATCACACTCAATCAAAGATCCAAATCAGACAAGTATCATAAGAACAAACATTGTAGCACATAGATACCAAAAAAATATAGTTTTGTTTTTGTTCCTAAGATTAGGTCTCCTATTCCTAGAGGCCTCTTTAGGTACAGGATTTCAAAGTGTGAAATCCACATTTGTCTTTAGAGTGAAAAGTTAAGAGTAATCAGAGTAAAGCAACAGTAGATGAGAAAAGATTAAGGAAAGAATCAGAGTAGCAAAGGTAAGTAGGTAAGGGTTGTCCAGTTCTATCTAGGTTTCGTCCTATAGTCAACATTGGCTCTGATACCACTTCTGTCACACCCGGATTTTAGGGGTCCAAAACCCGGGTGCGAAATAAACACCAGGTGTGCTAGGACCAAGTCTCACACATGTGATGAATAGTGGTACAGAAACGAATGTCACATCTTTACTATATAATAGGATTTCTACAAAAATAAATAAATAATTACATCATATGAAGTCAATAGTCCAGCAACCCAAAGTTGACTGGGAGACGACGGCCTAGACCTCTCATGAACTCGTCACAGCATCCTCCATGCGCCTCATCCCGTGGTACCTGTTCTTGACCTGTGGGGGGGTGTGAGACAGCAAGAGTGAGCTCACATACGTTCATCGCTCAACAAGTTGTGGGGAATAATGTGCATGAACATGCCAAAGGTGGGAGCTCACATGAAGTGTAAGGCTTACCAAAGGAGATGGTTGAAGTTAAGCATTGCTTTTAAAGTTGGTCAAAATTTTATTAGCAATTACTAAGTATAAGTAAATACCAAACCTAGTTGAGTAGTAGAACAAAAGTAATAACAACACCTGCAATGCAATGCATATGACAAATTGAATTTAGTTCCATAAATTGATCATGTGAGGGTCCGAGCTGCTCATGATCGTGAGTGAGAGCACCTAGAGGGGGGGGGTGAATAGGTGATCCTGTGAAACTTGAAACTTAAGCCACAAAAACTTGGTTAAGCGTTAGCACAATAATCGCCAAGTGGCTAGAGAGGAGTCTCAACAAAACACAATAACCACAAAGATATCAATCACAGAGATGGCACGGTGGTTATCCCGTGGTTCGGCCAAGACCAACGCTTGCCTACTCCACGTTGTGGCGTCCCAACGGACGAGGGTTGCAATCAACCCCTCTCAAGCAGTCCAAAGACCCACTTGAATACCACGGTGTTTTGCTTGCTTTTCTTAATCCCGTTTGTGAGGAATCTCCACAACTTGGAGCCTCTCGCCCTTACACTTGAAGTTCACAAAGAAGCACAGAGTAAGGAAGGGATTAGCAACTCACACAAGACACAAAGATTATAGCAAATACGCACACACAAAACCCAGACTTAAGCTCAAAAGACTTAGCACACTAGTACGAAGCTTAAATCACTAGAATGTCGAACAAGTGCGTAAGAATGGAGTATGAGTGATCAAGAGTGCTCTAGGAATGCTTGGTATACTCCTCCATGCGCATAGGGGTCCCTTTTATAGCCCCAAGGCAGCTAGGAGCCATTGAGAGCAATCCTGGAAGGCAGATCTTGCCTTCTGTCGACTGGCGCACCGGACAGTCCGGTGCACCACTAGACACTGTCCGGTGCAGATATCCTTCCTTATTTGGCGAAGGCGACCGTTGGAGTCTGAGAGCCGTTGGCGCATCGGACACTGCCCGGTGCACACCGGACAGTCCGGTGCACACCGGACAGTCCGGTGCACCAATGTGACCGTTGGCTCGGCCACGCGTCACACGCGGAATCCTCGGCCGACCGTTGCCCCGTCTGACTGTTGACTCACCGGACAGTCCGGTGCGCCACCGAACAGACCGGTGAATTTTAGCCGTACGCCGTTAATCATCTCCCGAGAGCGACGAGTTCACCTGTGAACGGCTCACCGGACAGTCCGGTGCACCACCGGACAGACCGGTGAATTATAGTCGTACACCGCCGTCGAAGTCCCGAGAGCAGCCTGTTCGCCAGAGTCAGCCTGCACCACCGGACACTGTCCGGTGCACCACCGGACAGTCCGGTGCACCCAGACTGAGCAGACTTTGGCTGAACAAAGCCATCTCATTTCCAATTCAATCTTTCCTGTTTCCAGCACTTAGACACAATACATTAGTCCATAAAACAATGTACTAAGTCTAGAAACATACCTTTTGACATGATTTGCACTTTGTCCACCACTTTGCATAGATTAGCACAAAAGCACTTGTGTTGGCACTCAATCACCAAAATACTTAGAAATGGCCCAAGGGCACATTTCCCTTTCAATCTCCCCCTTTTTGGTGATTTATGCCAACACAACATAAAGCAACTAGAACAAGTGCAATATCAATGCAAATGAACACTTAAAATTGTTTTGATTCAATTTTGACATATATGGATCATACTTTGCCACCACTTGGTTTGTTTTTGCAAATGAAACTCAAATTCCTATCTCTAAGTCAAATCCACTTGTAGAGACATAAAGAGAGGTATTCCAAAGGAAATTGATCAAGGATTTCAAAAACTCCCCCTTTTTCCATAATCAACACTTATCCCCACAAGAGGCCAACTTTTGACAATAAAGACAATAAAAGAGTTTTGACAAACCAACCAAAAGCTCTAATCTACTATTTTCAAAATTTCTCAAGTGGTAGCTGATCCATCTATTGCTTTGGCCTTTATTTTCTCCCCCTTTGGCATCAAGCACCAAAATGGGATCAATCTTGGCCCTAGAACCCCATTGCCTCACCAAAATCTTCAAATAAGAACACAAAGGCAATAAGAGTACATGAGATGAACTTGGAATAAGTTACCCTCTCATCGGAGTGCAGTGGAAGTCTTTCATGGTCCAAGTCCACCTTTTCCCTTTCAAACCTCCTTTGAGACTAAAACAAGCAAACTCAAGCACACGGTTAGTCTCAAAGGGTCAAGTTGTAGCACAACTCCCCCTCAATATGTGCATCACTTGCACAAGGACTTGTGAGGTCCGGGGAGTGATTGTACAACTTGAGCACCACAAGTAAGCAACAAAATGCATAAGGAACATGATCAAAGGCATAAACACATGTATGCTATAAATCAATCCAAGTTCCGCAAATCTAGGACATTTAGCTCACTACGCAGCCTGCAAAAGGTCTTTTCATCTAAAGGCTTAGTGAAGATATCAGCTAGCTGGTTCTCGGTGCTAACATGAAACACTTCGATATCTCCCTTTTGCTGGTGGTCTCTCAAAAAGTGATGCCGGATGTCAATGTGCTTTGTGCGGCTGTGCTCAACAGGATTTTCCGCTATTCGGATAGCACTCTCATTGTCACATAGGAGTGGGACTTTGCTCAGATTGTAGCCAAAGTCCCAGAGGGTTTGCCTCATCCAAAGTAGTTGCGCACAACACTGTCCTGCGGCAACGTACTCGGCCTCAGCGGTGGATAGGCAACGGAGGTTTGTTTCTTAGAGTTCCACGACACCAGGGACCTTCCTAAGAATTGGCATGTCCCCGATGTACTCTTCCTATCGACCTTACATCCAGCATAGTCGGAGTCTGAATATCCAATCAAGTCAAAGTTAGACCCCTTTGGATACCAGATCCCGAAGCAAGGCGTAGCGACTAAATATCGAAGAATTCGCTTCACAGCCACTAAGTGACACTCCTTAGGATCGGATTGAAATCTAGCACACATGCATACGCTAAGCATAATATCTGGTCTACTAGCACATAAATAAAGCAAAGAACCTATCATGGACCGGTATGCTTTTTGATCAACGGACTTACCTCCTTTGTTGAGGTTGGTGTGTCCGTCGGTTCCCATCGGAGTCTTTGCGGGCTTGGCGTCCTTCATCCCAAACCGCTTTAGCAAGTCTTGCGTGTACTTCGTTTGGGAGATGAAAGTGCCGTCCTTGAGTTGCTTCACTTGGAACCCAAGGAAGTAGTTCAACTCGCCCATCATTGACATCTCGAATTTCTGCGTCATCACCCTGCTAAACTCTTCACAAGACTTTTGGTTAGTAGAACCAAATATTATGTCATCGACATAAATTTGGCACACAAAAAGATCACCATCGCAAGTCTTAGTGAAAAGAGTTGGATCGGATTTCCCAACCTTGAAAGCATTAGCAATTAAAAAGTCTCTAAGGCATTCATATCATGCTCTTGGGGCTTGCTTAAGTCCATAGAGCGCCTTAGAGAGCTTACACATGTGGTTGGGGTACTGTTCATCCTCGAAGCCAGGGGGTTGCTCCACGTACACCTCCTCTTTGATCGGCCCGTTGAGGAAAGCGCTCTTCACATCCATTTGGTACAACCTGAAGGAATGGTGAGCGGCATATGCTAGCAAAATACGAATTGATTCTAGCCTAGCCACAGGAGCAAAAGTCTCCTCAAAATCCAAACCTACGACTTGGGCATAACCTTTTGCCACAAGTCGAGCCTTGTTCCTTGTCACCACCCCGTGCTCGTCCTGTTTGTTGCGGAACACCCACTTGGTTCCCACAACATTTTGCTTGGGGCGAGGCACCAGTGTCCAAACTTCATTGCGCTTGAAGTTGTTGAGTTCCTCCTGCATGGCCAACACCCAGTCCGGATCCAGCAAGGCCTCTTCTACCCTGAAAGGCTCAATAGAAGAGACAAAGGAGTAATGCTCACAAAAATTAACTAATCTTGAACGAGTAGTTACTCCCTTGCTAATATCACCCAAAATTTGGTCGACGGTGTGGGGGACAGATATCCCCCGGGTCCACTAAAAGAGTAAAAGACCTCACGAAAGGCCCAAGGGCCTAATAAATCGTAAGGCCATTCTTTCGTGGGCCTGGGGAGGAACAATCAGTAAAGCAGGTTGACACGAGGCCGGATTGGTGCAAACCTGGACGGCCCACAGCGTCGAGCGAGCGACCACAACAAAGATCCGACTTTCCCGTGCTGGAGCCCCCATGCAACGGAGCCATGCGAGGATAGGTCGGCGGAATTACAGGGAGATAAACTCAAACAACTGCTGATCCTTTAGCTACGCATTGTTATCATATCCACGTGTATTGCCCCACGGTCGAGTATATAAGGCCTAGGGGGCACCCCTTCAGATCGATCAACCCTATTACTTAGCCACCCACTTCAACTCTCTGCATTCTCAATTCAGAGAGCTCTCTTGTAACCACATTCACCAAGCAAACTCACCAGGACGTAGGGTGTTACGCATCTCTAAGCGGCCCGAACCTGTAAACATTGTTCATTGTCCCTCGTGCAACTGGCACGAACCATTTTGCTACGGTCGTCGACACCGTCCTACTCCTAAAAACACCTTGAGGGGCAACCCCGGGTGTGCGGTCGGACCCAAAACACCGACAGCTGGCGCGCCAGGTAGGGGGTGTGTCGACAATCCAAGCTAGCTCAATGGCCGTCACCTTCCACAGCAAGATCACCCTCTGTCCCGGATCCGTATTCTGCTTCGGAACAATCTCATCCGTAGCAGATGAAGAGGGAACTCTACACCGCATTGCGGATCCACCGGAAAAGAAGTCTCCTCCAACGAACTCCGAAAGTGTTGGAGAAGCGCAACCTCCAGCTCTCCGGAAAAAGATCGTCTCCGGAAAGTCAGGGGCCGAGGGCCCGCTGACCCGGAGAACTCCACTGTCTACTTCCCCGACAAAAGAATGGACACAGATCGCGAGGAAGAAGGAGACCAAGGGGAAGCAAGTTGTTCTTTCCGTTCCTCCGCCCTCAGAGGAGAACGGAAAGAAGGTCGCCATGACAGCAGCGCCATTCTATCCCGACGTCCTCTTCATCGGGAGAGTGGAGTCGCCTACCGTCTCCGACGACAAGCCGACCGCACCCGGAGAGGAACCACCTCAACGAGAATCCCGCCGACGGAGAAACCGGCGCAGGAACGTTCGACGACATCACGCGGCCGGAGAACGGGATCCGGAGCAACCTGTCTCACGAGACGAGGTCTCGGAGATAGGAGAAACGCCGGAGGAACGCGTCTTCAGAGAACGAAGGAACTCCCGACGACGTGATCGCCGCCGGGCTCAAGAACAAGCCGAGCAAGATGCAAGGCAACGCCAGGAGAATCCATTCTTCGGGCGCAACCTGAACCCCGACTTCACCCGAGCCATGAACACGCCGAGCGAAGTTGGAGGAGTACTAGTTCGGATAGCTGATGGACTCCCTCGGACTCCCGACGCTGAGGGCTACTGACGACTGCTCACCCAGGCAGCCAACCATCTTCTACCTCTCGCTCACCCGCCGAACGACTTGCGACACGCCATCAACAGTCGCCGAGACGGGCGGAGTTCTATCAACGCTTCGCGCGAACGACGGCATGAGAACGAGATATGCCGCCGGGAGGAATACGACAGGGATCATGGCATCCCCACTCGGAGTCAAGCCACCAGAGCCGAATCAACGACGGCCTCGACTGGCGGAACTGCTCGGGGACGGTCGAGGAACCACAACAACTACTCCCCTCCTCGGGACAGACATCATCCCCGACGACAGGAGGACACATGTGGAGTGTCTGCCCTTACTCCATGCCTTAGGGCCATTCAATGGCCCCTAACTTCAAGGTATCCAATGTCGATAAATATGAACCTAAGCAGGACCCAGGAGGCTGGCTGGCCGTCTACACCACCGCCGCTCGAGCCGCCAGAGCATCCGAGGACGTGATGACTGCGTACTTACCTATTGTCCTCGGGCAAGACGCACTGCAATGGCTACGACATCTACCTCGACACTGCATCGACGACTGGAGCGACTTCAGCCGGCGTTTCACTGCCAATTTTCAGTCCCTCTCCGACAAACTGGCGCAACCATGGGACCTCAAATCCATCAAGCGCCGGGGGGATGAAACTCTCCGATCGTACCTCAAAAGGTTCCAGACCATGAGAAATCGTATCCCTGAGGTCACGGAGGCGGCCGTGATCGAGGACTTCTACAGAGGATCCAATGACTCGGCCTTCGTCCGAGCCATATTACAGAAGGCACCAACTACCTCCGAGGAGCTGTTCCGGGAAGCCGACCTCTACATCACCGCCGACGAGCGAGCCCAGGATCTCATCGGAGGAGCAAAGCCCGCACCAGCGGCACCACGATGCGACGCGAACCAGCAACCTGACAAACGCTGGGAGAAGAGACCGCGCGAAGAGGTACACGCCGCCGGACCACCTGCCTCTCGCGCCCGAGGAGGACCTCGTGGAGGCGAGCGCACGCTGGACGACATCCTCGACGCCCAGTGCCCATACCACAAGGACATGCGCCACACTCTTCGGAACTGCCGGGATTTCAAGCATTCCGTTGGGCACGGCCGACCCTTCCAACCTTTACCTCCTCCTCCGCCGCGGGGAGGACCAGAAGAACCACGACAACCCCAGCAGCAGCAGGAGGAGGGAGGAGGAGGAGCCTTCCTGCGCGTTGACAGGGAGGTCAACGTCATCTTCGGTGGACACGGATCGCAGGAGAACAGAAGACAACAAAAGCTCAACGATCGCCAGATATTGGTGGCGACTACCGGCCCTCCCGCCCCATACCGGTGGTCGGAGCACCCGATCACCTTCACTCAGGTAGATCAATGGCTCAACTTCGACCATCCGGGCAAATACCCGCTCCTCGTCGATCCGGTGATCCGAGAGAGCAGGGTGAAGAAGGTGTTAGTGGACGGGGGGAGCAGCATCAACGTCACCTTCCCCCAGACACTCCGAGGCTTGGGAGTTCACCTCAAAGAACTCCACGAGTCAGACACTCCCTTCTTTGGCATCGTGCCAACTGAGGGAGAATACCCGTTGGGCCAAATCTACATGCCCGTCACCTTCGGGACTCCGGAAAACTACAGAACCGAGTTCCTGAGGTTTGAAGTGGCAAACTTCGACTGCGGGTACAACGCCATCATCGGGATGCCGGGACTGGCAAAATTCATGGCCATTCCGCATTACACGTATATGATATTGAAGATGCCGGGACCGCAAGGAATCATAACTGTGCGTGCTGACCTCCAAGGCGCTGCAGAATGTTTCCGAGTGGCCATCCAGGCGGCCCTCACCACCAAACCGTCGGCGACTTCTTCAACCCAGGCAAACTCTAAGACTGAGGAAGACCTTGCAGTACTGGCAAACAAAGCTCAGGCCGCGACCTCTATGCGGCTGACTGAAGAAACTAAAAGGATCAACCTGGGGTTCGCTGATGAACGCAAGACTGCCATCATCAGCTCCAGCCTGGACGACAAATAGGAAAGCGCGCTCGTCCAGTTTCTGCAAGACAACCGAGACGTATTCGCATGGCAACCTGCGGATATGCCGGGAGTCCCGAGAGAACTGGCCGAGCACAAACTGAAGGTCTACCCCCAAGCAAGACCAATCCGGCAAAAACTACGTCATTTCACACCCGACAAGAGAGAGGCCATTCGTGCTGAGCTGGCCCGCTTGGTCGCGGCTGGGTTCATTAGAGAAGTTTTACATCCCGAGTGGTTAGCCAACCCTGTTCTTGTACTCAAAAAGAATAAAGTGGATTGGTGCATGTGCGTCGACTATACTAATCTCAACAAACATTGTCCGAAGGATCCCTTCGGGCTCCCAAGGATAGATCAGGTGGTAGACTCCATCGCTGGATGTTCTGTGCTATCTTTTCTGGATTGCTATTCCGGATACCATCAGATCAGCTTGGCAAAGGAAGACGAGGAAAAAACAGAGTTCATCACTCCGTTTGGTGCTTTCTGTTATACCTCCATGCCGTTCGGCCTCAAGAACGCTGGAGCGACTTATCAGAGAGCCATCCAAACATGCTTAGCCGATCACTGGGGCAAGCGTGTGGAAGCCTACGTAGACGATGTGGTAATCAAAACGGAGAACTCGGAAAACTTCATCGAAGACTTGCAGCTGGTTTTCAACAGTCTACGGCGGTATCGGTGGAAGCTTAATCCCGAAAAATGTGTTTTTGGGGTACCAACAGGGAAGCTACTCGGATTTATTGTAAGCCACCGGGGAATTGAAGCTAATCCGGAAAAGATTGAAGCTATCATGAAAATGGAAGCTCCACGATCACAAAAGAAGGTTCAACGACTTACCGGATGTATGGCAGCTCTGAGCAGATTTATATCCAGGCTGGGAGAAAAAGGTTTACCGTTTTACAAGCTACTCAAGAAGGTGGACAAGTTTCAGTGGACTTCAGAAGCGCAGGAAGCCTTGGAAGCACTGAAGAAATTCTTGACAACCCCACCAGTACTGAAACCACCGTGGCGAGCCACGTTGACTCAACTGGCTGAAGATCTGTTGCTATATATCTCTTGCACGACTCACGTGGTGAGCACCGCGTTGGTAGTCAAGCGAGCGGAAGAAGGACATGCCTACCCTGTGCAACACCCCGTTTACTTCATCAGCGAAGTTCTGGGCCCCTCAAAGAAAAAGTATCCTCAAGTTCAGAAGCTATTATATGCAGTACTTCTAACTGCCCGCAAGCTACGTCACTACTTTGATGACCACAAAGTCGTAGTAGTCACCAGTTTTCCGATAGGGGATATCCTCCACAACAAGGAAGCCATTGGCCGAATAGCCAAGTGGGCCTGTGAACTGGGATCTCATGACATCGAATTTCGACCTCGTACTGCCATTAAGTCCCAAGCATTGGTTGACTTCGTATCAGAATGGACTGAACAACAAATACCAGAGAACCCAGAAACTGCAGAAGTATGGAGGATGTATTTTGATGGCTCGCTGAAGCTGCAGGGAGCAGGCGCAGGAATTCTCTTCATCGCGCCTGGAGGCGAACACCTCAAATACGCCCTCCAACTGTTATTTCCAGCCTCTAACAATGCAGCCGAGTATGAAGCTTTGATCCATGGACTAAACATCGCCATACCATTGGGCATCAAGAGATTAATGGTATACGGAGATTCTCTGGTGGTCATAAGTCAGATAAACAAAGAATGGGACTGTTCGAAGGATTCGATGGGAAAATACTGCACTGCCGTCCGGAAACTAGAAGATAAGTTTGAAGGACTAGAATTTCATCATGTAGAGAGAGATCGAAACACAGCAGCTGATGTATTGTCCAAGTTAGGATCCAGCCGAACTCAGGTCCCACCCGGAGTCTTCGTGCAAGAAATACCACGACCGAGCATCTCAACAGATCAAGCAGAAGAATGTAATATCGTGGATCAACCCGAGTCAGACTCTGACGACTGGAGAAGGCCGATCATCAGATACATAAAGAATGAAGAGGAACCAGATGACAAAAATGCAGCCGAACGCATCGCCAGACAGTCAGCCCACTACACACTCATTGGAGAAACATTATACAGAAGGGGTGCATCAGGCGTCTTCATGAAGTGCATTCTCTCATCCACTGGGAAGCAACTTCTAGATGAGGTCCATGCTGGGCAATGTGGAATACACGCAGCATCCAAGACACTAGTCGGGAAGGTCTTCAGGTCAGGATTCTATTGGCCAACAGCGAAAAACGATGCAGCCGAGTTAGTTCAGAGGTGCGAAGCTTGCCAGTACTTGTCAAAGCAACAACATTTACCAGCACAGAAATTGTAGACCATACCAGTAACTTGGCCCTTCGCATGCTGGGGACTGGATATGATCGGACCTTTCAAGAAAGCTCAAGGAGGGTACACTCATGTACTGGTAGCAATCGACAAGTTCACCAAATGGATAGAATTCAAACCCATTGCTTCCTTAACCTCAGCCAAGGCCGTGGAATTCATACAAGACATAATATTCAGATTCGGAATACCAAACAACATTATAACTGACTTGGGATCCAATTTCACAAGTTCAGAATTCTTCGATTTCTACGAGCAAAAAGGCGTTCAGATCAAGTATGCTTCGGTAGCGCACCCGAGGGCCAACGGGCAGGTTGAGTGAGCCAACGGGATGATACTGGAAGCACTCAAGAAAAGGGTCTTCAAAAAGAATGAGAAGTTCGCAGGGAAGTGGATAAGGGAATTGCCCTATGTCGTTTGGAGCCTAAGAACTCAACCTAGCCGAGCTCTGCATGGAAACACTCCCTTCTTCATGGTCTATGGATCAGAAGCAGTATTACCCGCCGATCTCAAGTTCGGGGCGCCGAGGTTGATCTTTGAAAACATAGCAGAAGCTGAAGCTACTAGGCTGGAGGACATTGATGTACTCGAAGAAGAACGGCTGAACGCAGTAATTCAATTAGCACGGTACCAGCAGACTCTGAGACGCTATCACGACAAAGCCGTGCGACAACGATCCTTCTCAGTGGGAGATCTCGTCCTCCGCCGAATTCTAACGGGGGAGGGACGACATAAGTTGTCGCCCTTATGGGAAGGACCATTCATAGTAGCAGAAATCACTCGGCCGGGATCATATCGTCTAACTCAGATAGACGGCACAGAAGTTGGGAACTCCTGGAATATAGAACACCTCAGAAAGTTTTACCCCTAGCTGAATTTCAAAAGCTATCGGGACGACAATGTACTCTGTAAAACGGGAGATATGTCATCAATAAAGAAGACTTCAAAGATACTCAATTTGTTCATGATTGACTAGCACTCTTACATAACTCGGGGTGACCACTATGCCCTGCTAACGGAGCAATCGGCTTAAGTCGGCAAAGACTTAAGATGGTGCAACATGCTCACGCTTACATAACTTGGGGTGACCACTATGCCCTGCTAACGGAGCAATCGGCTTAAGTCGGCAAAGACTTAAGACGGTGCAACATGCTCACGCTTACATGACTCGGGGTGACCACTATGCCCTGCTAACGGAGCAATCGGCTTAAGTCGGCAAAGACTTAATACGGTGCGACATGCTCACGCTTACATAGCTCGGGGTGACCACTATGCCCTACTGACGAAACAATCGGCTTAAGTTGACAACGACTTAAGGCAATGCGACATACTCGCGCTTACGAAACTCGAGGGATGACTTCTATATCCCGCAAACAAGTCTCAAAAACCATTACACAGCCTTTTTACTGCTACAAATTTATGCACTATTGAACTCTAAAACAGTAGGAGAATAGCAATATCATTCAAATGCTAAATTGGTGTCCTCTAAAAAATATATGATTGTGCTAACCCCGCGCTCAAAGCACGTGAAACATTTCTCTATTTCGTAATGTCTTTCTTAGGAGCCATCGACGAGGAAGGGCGACTTGAGGAATCAGGCGCAGCATTCACATCAGCTCTTATATCTTCAGGAACGACTACACCAGGTCTCCTCATCAAGATCCGTCCCGCTCGAATGGCCTTATCCATGGCCCTGTCGCGCTGGGCTCTCAGAGTAGTGGAAGTTTCTTCAGCAACCTTGGCAGCCAACTGGGCAGCCTCTAGCTCCTGGGTAACAGATTTCTTGAAAGCACGCAGATTCTTGATGACAACATCTTTAGCCGATATCAACTCCCTAAGACGAATCACATCATCCAAGGACTCCTGCAGCTTATAGCGAAGATTGTCTAACTCCTCCATGGAAAAGCGATGACTCCTCTCCAGGATGGTCAGCGAGTTGCTAGAATCACGATACAGTCTGTCGAGATTGTCGCGAGATGCAGCAAGGGCACTTTTTTCTTCCTGCAAACAAGAATCAACTCCTTTCAAATATCAAACAAACAATAGGAACACAGCAACGCAAAGTACAGTTTCGCAAGTCACCTTTTCAGAATCAAGCTGAACGCGCAGAGAAGAGCTCAGGGCATTGGCATCATCTAAGGCAGCAGAAACCTGAGCTAGTTCAGTCTGGCTTTGAGAATACTTTTCTTCAAAGTCAGAGCACCGCTGGACCAGCTCAGCTTGATCTCGAGAATGTTTTTCTTCAAGAGTGGTAATTTGCCGAGTCAAATCTAGCAGGAAATAATCAAACAAAAAGGATCAGGATATAAAGCAGTTCAATAATGCAGACAAAGAAAGACAGAAGAATACTAACCAGCATTGGTTGCCTCCAAGTCAGAAACACGTTGTCGAAGTAACACTGGATTCTAACGTACTAGAGACAAAGCTCCTTCTGGAACAGAGGCACCCTGCAACTTCAGCTGGCTAGCCATCCCGTCCACCAAAGCCTGGTAAGAAGAACATATGAGTGCAATGACAGCAGTTCACACGGTGCAAAAGTCAAGGCAAGATATATTACAGTACCTGGAGATTGGAGAAGAACGAAGGGACTCCCAAGTCATGAGAGATCAATTGATGACCTAGCGTAAGGTCACCACTCGAAGCAGTTGGCAACAAACCAGCAGAAACCAACTCAATGCCATCAACAGGGCTCAATACTTGGCCAGCGGGGACGCTGCCCTCCAAAGCGACTCCCTGGTTCGAAGCTTGGGCGACCATCACACAGCCGGAGTGTGGAGGCGACCTCGCATGAGCGTCCATGGAAGTACAAGAGAGAGACCCCGCTCGGACATCCTCAGGGGCTAGGTCATAGTTTGCACTGCCCACTTGAGCCGGATCATCCCCGGCAGCACCCTCGGGGGCTGGGCAGTGGCTTGCACTTCCCACCCGAACCAAGTCATCCCTGACAACATTCTCGGGGGCTGGGCACGTGTCAACACCATCCTTGGGGTCCAAGTTCTCTGCGGTAGCCACCTCTAAGGCTGATGGGCCCTCAGTTACTTCCATGGGACCAGGACGATCCAAGTCGGTCTCCCGACCCTCGAGATCGTGCTCTAAGGTCGACGAGGCACGGGATGACCTCAACCCAGCATCAAGCACATCAGCACAAACCTCCATCACACCATCATCTGCTGGCTCCGAAAACAAATCCTCTGGAACCATATCCTCAAGAGTCTGATCAAAATTGGCCAGGGACAGTTCTTGCAGACCAATGAGAGCAGACAAAGCAGGAGAAGGAACTCCACTACTTTCACCGCTAGCGATGAACTGCCGACTGTTTTTCCGAGTCAAAGGAACTTCATCTTCTCCCTCCTCGTCGTCCACATTAGCAACACAGGCAGCACCCCCATTGGGATCAGCAACAGATGGAGCACCCCCATTGGGATCAGCAACAGATGGAGCACCCCCATTGGGATCAGCAACAGATTGGGTACACCCATTGGGGTCAGTGTCAGTAAATTCAGTCGCAGGCACTTCTTCAGCATCAGGAACTGAGGTACCAACGTCCCGATCCAAACTGGATACTTGCCGGGGGCGTCTCTTTTTCTTTTTCTGCTCATCAGCAGAAGGATCAGGTTGACTGGCTCGGCAAGGGCGCCTCGGGCGAGTACCAGCAGGCTTCTGAGTATCTAAAGTTGTATCAGCCTCTGGGAGGGGCGCCACTACCAATGCCCCAGCAGGAGCAGCGTCAGAAGAGTCCTCAGCCAGAAAATCAAGCATAGCACTTATTTCTGCATCACTAGGATCCAAGGGCACCTCAAAGTGGACTTGCCGTTCGTCGTCAGGAATTTCCCCAAGCGAAGCAACCAATGTGTTAACCTCTTCGGCAGAGGGTCGCACTCTAAGGCCCAAACCGTCATCAGTAACAGGTGGATTCGACACGAAAAATGTGAAGGTCTTGGGAGAAGGCAGGTTCCATGCTGAATATGCCACTGGGGCGCCAATATTTGATACTTTGCCTCTAAGGATCGTCTCAAGTCGATTCACTAAATCTACAGAGGGAATTCTCCTGTTGGTAACCCAAGTCGGATCAGCCAAGCCTCTGTACAGATAAGCAGGGTATGCCCTGTCCTTCAACGGCTGAACATTCTTGAAAACAAAATCAGCAACCACAGCTTCAGCAGTCAGGCCCTTTTCTTTCAGCAGACCAACTTCAGCTAGCAAAGCCTTCGCTTCAGCTACCTCCTGATCTGTGGGAGACTCAGTCCAGCTCGGAGTGCGAACGTCCGGCTGTCTTCCCGACCGTGTAGGGAGGGAATTTCCATGGTTCTCAACAATAAACCATTCCAAGCGCCATCCCTTGATGCTATCTTTAAGTGGAATTTCAAGATACTCAGTCTTTCTCCCACGGCGCATCTCCAAACTAGCACCCCCGACCAGCTGATGTTGACCCCCGGCCATTCCAGGACGGCAGTGATACAAATACTTCCACAATACAAAATGTGGCAGCACACCCAGGAAAGCTTCGCACAAATGAACATAAATAGAAATTTGAAGAATAGAATTGGGATTCAAGTGGGTCAAGTTAAGGTGATAAAAATCAAGGAGGCCACAGAAGAAAGGTGAAATGGGGAGAGCGAGACCGCGGAGAAGAAAGGGAACGTAAATCACGGACTCATGGGTATCCTCAGTTGGGACAGTAACCCCATGGCAAATCCGCCAAGAGCAGAGTTCCCTCGGAGGAAGAACCCCGATGGACACAAGGTGGAGAAGTTCGGGCTCAGAGATGACGAACATGTGGTTACCTGCGAAAGGCAACTGGCTGTTGGGGTCGATTGGAGGAATCACCACGGCAGACGAACTCGAGGCTTTCCTCTTGGGCGCCATTGTGGAGAGGATTCGGAAGCAAGAAAGCAAGAACTAGGGCACGGAAAGCAGAGGCGGCTAAAAGCGCAGCACTTATGGGATATTCCCGAGCCAGATACCGTTTCAAAAAGCGCCCAGTCAGCACCCGGCGCTTATTTCCAAAACACCAGCGTGCCACGTCATCACCCGGCAGTTATTTCCAAAACACCGGTGCGCCACATCATCACTCGGCTATTAACCTCAAAGTGGCCCACGTAGCCCGCTATTGCTCGGCAGTTGACTCTAAAACTCCGACATAGTATTAAGTCGCTCGGCATTACCTCTAAAATGCTGACATCGCCCTCAAGTCACTCGGCATTACCTCTAAAACGCCGACGTCGTCTTCAAGTTACTCGGCAGTTGACTCTAAAACCCCGACATCGTGTTCAGTCGCTCGGCGTTACCTCTAAAACACCGACGTCGTCTTCAAGTTACTCAGCAGTTGACTCTAAAACCCCGACATCGTGTTTAGTCGCTCGGCGTTACCTCTAAAACGCCGACGTCGTCTTCAAGTTACTCGGCAGTTATCTCTAAAACTCCAACATCGTGTTCAGTCGCTCAGCGTTACCTCTAAAACGCCGACGTTGCCTTCAAGTCGCTCGCCAGTTAACTCCAAAACTCTGACATCGTGTTCAGTCGCTCGGCATTACCTCTAAAACACCGACGTCGCCTTCAAGTTACTCGGCAGTTATCTCTAAAACTCCGACGTCGTGTTCAGTCGCTCGGCGTTACCTCTAAAACGCCGACGTTGTCTTCAAGTCGCTCGGCAGTTAACTCTAAAACTCTGACATTGCGTTCAGTCGCTCGGCAGTTATCTCTAAAACTCTGACATCATCTACAAGTCGCTTGGCAGCTACTTCTAAAAGAATCGATATGATGTCCGAGTTATTCACTTACTATTCCAAAGGAATCAACTTCACGAAAAAGGCGGGAAGAGGAATGATTCAAGAACTTTGAGTTACGAATATCAACGAGCAGTAATCATAGAGAAGCCAACATCATTTCTTCATTAAAGGGAAGATATCATACTTACAAATCAACTCATTATGAGTTGATACTTCCCTACTACTACTACTGCTACATTACATTATACTACTACTACTACTACACTACACTATACTACTCTACACTACTAAATACTACTACATTATTCTAACTATACTATACTAACATCTAAAGGACCAGTGGCATCTAGCCACTGGCACTGTTGCTGCCGCCGCCGCTGCCGCCCCTGTTGCTGCCCCTGCTGCCGCCGCCATCACCGTCCTTGCTGCCGCTGCTGCTGCACGTGCCGCTGCCGTCACCGTCACCGCCGCCACCGCCTTTGTCGTCGTCGTTGTCGTCGTCGCCGTCCTCGTCCTCGCCGCCACCGTCCGAGTCCTCCTCATCCGAGGAGTACTCTGACTCATCCGAGCCCTCGAGCCCGGAGCGCTCGACAGCCCGGATGTACGCCAGACCTCCGTCGTGAGCCCCTGGGAGTCGTCTGAGTCGTCAGACGACTCACGCAGAGGGATGGGAGCCGGAGACCCCTCGTATTCAGAGGAGAACTCCTCCTCTGAATACTCCGAGTCACCAAAATCCTCAGACGGAGGAGTTGGCTCGCGCTTGCGTTTCTTGCCCATGGTGGAAATGCAGGTAGAAGAAAGAAAGCAGGCAGTGGAGAACAACGAGAGATGTGAAAAAACCAGGCAGGCAAAGGCACTATTTATAGGAAAAGAAGGCAACCGCTCACCTCCAACCGTGGTCACTGAACAGTCGCAAAGCATTCAGTAAGCACTTCAACCCGTCTGAAGACACGTCAGGCGGCTGACACCGTTTCACGCAACACAACACCCATTGGGACTCCAGTCAACAGCGCGGAGGATATGATTACACCCGCCGTCGCATCACATTACTACTCAGAAGCAGCCGGCTAAAACACTCAGCGTACCAAGTCGTCCCTTGCCCACACCCATTGGGGGGGGGACGCCCAGGAATTATCAGTATATTTTTCAAAACGGTCACATCTGTGCAGGGCATGCAGTGAATACCTCAAGACAAAAATGAGATATCAGTGAGGATCAGAGGAAAGCCAAATATAGCCAGTGAAGTACAAAATATGGCCGACAGAAGCGACGTGAAGACTAGACAGAGAACGTCCATCAAATGTCCAATCAGTCGCAGAGAAAATAAATTACACTACCTAGCAAGATATGGATGGATTGCGAACTCGGCTGCAAAAGACAAAATACATGCTGACCTCAGATGCATAAAAGTGATGACATAATGCTGACCTCTAAAGCATAATATGGATGACATAATGCCGACTTCTAAGGCATCCAAAAAACGAAAAAGGAGAGAAAGTATGGCTCTTGGTAAAAGGACACGAGGTAAAGACCTTTGAGAGGATTGTTTTCAAAAATCCACTCAAAGCTCGGGGGCTACACCCATTGGGTGCACCTTCGATGCACCCCATGGATCACCATTTCAAGCCAAGGTAGTGCCGATTTCTAAGGCATAAGACAAGATTAAAAGACAAGGCTGGACCTCAACCAGAACACGAGAAGAAAACAAAAACGATTTCTGATGAAGACCTTCGAGTAGATTATCTTCTAAAATCTACTCGAAGCTCGGGGGCTACACCCATTGGGTGCACCTCTGGTGCACCTAATGAAATTCAAGGTTTTACAAAATGAGAAGCCGACCTCTAAGGCACAAGTGTGAGGCAAAACTACAGATTTCGAGTGAAGCAAAGCAGAAGAAGACAGTAAGAAATTATTTTCACCAGACTGCCCGAGAAGCATTTCTTGTTGTAAGGATAACCTGCAAGCTAGGCCTAGGATCTTTGGGCCGATTATCTCAAAATCGACCCAAAGATCGGGGGCTTGTGGGGGACAGATATCCCCCGGGTCCACTAAAAGAGTAAAAGACCTCACGAAAGGCCCAAGGGCCTAATAAATCGTAAGGCCATTCTTTCGTGGGCCTGGGGAGGAACAATCAGCAAAGCAGGTTGACACGAGGCCGGATTGGTGCAAACCTGGACGGCCCACAGCGTCGAGCGAGCGACCACAACAGAGATCCGACTTTCCCGCGCCGGAGCCCCCATGCAACGGAGCCATGCGAGGATAGGTCGGCGGAATTACAGGGAGATAAACTCAAACAACTACTGATCCTTTAGCTACGCATTGTAATCATATCCACGTGTATTGCCCCACGGTCGAGTATATAAGGCCTAGGGGGCACCCCTTCAGATCGATCGACCCTATTACTTAGCCACCCACTTCAACTCTCTGCATTCTCAATTCAGAGAGCTCTCTTGTAACCACATTCACCAAGAATACTCACCAGGACGTAGGGTGTTACGCATCTCTAAGCGGCCCGAACCTGTAAACATTGTTCATTGTCCCTCGTGCAACTGGCACGAACCATTTTGCTACAGTCGTCGACACCGTCCTACTCCTAAAAACACCTTGAGGGGCAACCCCAGGTGTGCGGCCGGACCCAAAACACCGACAGATGGGATGATTCCTTTGAATCGTCGCTCGAACTTGGGTTGGAGGTGCCTGAGGTGCTTCTTCCTCTTCAACTTGATCATCCTGTGCTCCCCCTTGATCATGCGCCTCTACTTGAGGTACCTGTTCGTCATCTTGGGTTGGGGGATGCACCATAGTTGAGGAAGACGGTTGATCTTGCTCCAATTGTTCCTGAGGCTACACATCTCCAATCGCCATGGTGCGTATCGTGGCCGTTGGAACGTCTTCTTCATCTACATCATCAAGATCAACAACTTGCTCTCTTGGAGAGCCATTAGTCTCATCAAATACAACATCGCTAGAGACTTCAACCAAACCCGATGATTTGTTGAAGACCCTATACGCCTTTGTATTTGAGTCATAACCTAATAAAAACCCTTCTACAACTTTGGGAGCAAATTTAGAAGTTCTACCTTTCTTCACAAGAATATAACACTTGCTCCCAAATACACGAAAATAAGACACATGTAACACCATAGGTGTTTATATTCCGCTCGACAACGAGTACGGATTTAAGCACGTAATATCAGTGGATAAAACAGATGCTAAACTCTAATTATTTTCGTCTATCGTGATTTTAATATCGCATCTGTTTCATCTGTCGTGAGTGCGACGTTGTTTTTATTTTTATCTATCCGGACTCGTCCTAAATTTTCGTGATGTTCGGAACATAGCCGTTCCAAAAATCGGTGCGTCCGGTGGTTATTTAAAACTCATCGCTCACACGAATACGAAATTCGGAAGCCCGACTCACTCGGATAATTTTATCCCGGACAAATTAATTTGAACTCGACAACTAAAATGTTCGGGGCAAAATAATTTGAATCGCGCATCATCCGAGAAAAAAAATCATGCGCGAGATTATGTTCCCATTCGTTTTTCAACACGCTGTTGTGGCGACAAAATCGCGTATACGATAGCGGATTTGGTTTTGGCTAATTTTAGTCGAATCCCACAAAGCAAATTGAACACAGTCTGAAATGCTATTGTTCACACCGTTCGAATTTGTTCCGACGACGTTTCACCCGATCCAAAACTTTGGATATAAATAACAGATACGAATTCATCTGACTCCAGCCTAGTCATCAAATCAAATCTTTCTCAAATATTATGTCGAACTTATTTTGGTTGAACCTTTTAAATATCTCTTAAATCTAAATACTAGAACCCCAAATATTTGTGATTTTTCGGCTAAAGAAATAATTAAAAAAAGGAGAGAAATCTAAAAATAAAGAAATTCCAGTCGGCTCTAACCTCAGCCGCCCAGGCTTCTTCTCCCACACGCGCGCAACTGTCCTGCTCTGTTCCTCAAGAAAAATCTCATCGCGCGCGTCCTGTGCTTATCTTCTTCTCCCTCCTCTGCCTTATCTTCCCGGCCGTCATCCTCGTCCGTTCGCGCAGCGATGAAAATCTGGCCACCGCTGCTGAAGATGCCCCTTCCTCAGCCACGCGCGCAGCTCCGGCTCTTCTGCGCCGCCGCTGTATCGCGTCTCTTTCTAGAGCTCGTTCAGCCTCTGGCTTGCCGGTCGTTCTCTGCTCCTCCCCTTTCTTTCCTCTGGTGGACGTGTGCTGCCGAGCTCCAAGCTCCAACTCGGATCTTTCTCCCTCGTCTTCCTTCCCATGAGCTCGCACCAGCCTCTGCTTCCTGCTCGCCATGGCGCTTGGCATCCAACTTTCTGCGCACCGGCTCCTTGCTCCAGTCACACGCGCGTCCGAGCTCGCCCCGGCTCCAGCTTCTCCCATGGCCGGCGATACTCCAGTCCTCTGTGCAGCGCGCACGCCTAGCTTGCCTCTCTTGCGTGCAGTCCTCTGTTCCTGCGTGCCACAGTCGCCCAGCTCTATTGTCGCGCCCAGCCGTTCTCAGCTGCTCGCCGTGGCCGGCTCCTGCTTGGCCACCATCTCCCCTAGCGATGGCCGCCGAGCTCCCTTGTCGTGGCTGTCGCGTCTCTGCGCCCAGCCTTTAGCTCAATCCCTGTGCGCGCGAGCTCACTGGTGTGCTGCTGTTCTAGTTCGGATCTCGCCCATGGCGTCGATCTGCACAATTCATGTTCGGCTATCGGTTTTCACCGGTTGTCGATTTCCTATTCGCCATGGTTATGACGTCGGCTGTTCCTATCCAAGCTAGTCCAGCTTGTCAGCCGTCGCGCCCTCTTTACCCGTTGAGCCGTGTGTTGCCACGTTCACCTCGTGTGTCGTCGTGACATTATCAGAGTACTGCTGTGGTACCTGGATCGTGCTCACCTCAACTCGAACGAGTCATACTGCCATCATCGTCGTCAAATGGAAATCGTCGCACTGGCACGTCGATATCGTCGATCGCCATCCTCGTCTACGCCAAGTCCCAAGCCGTGAAGACGGAGTTAGCAGCGCGACGTTCACCAATTACTCGACGCAAGGGCTGAACCAGAATCCTTGCCATGTTCGCGGATAGCGCGTCAGATTAGAATGGTAAGCCGATTCAAAATTTCCGTTAGCTTAATTATTGAAGTAGTTCGATGAATGTGATGTGCTTATTTTCGTGATTTTGAAGTAGTCGTGTCGCGATAGGATTAAATATATGTGAAGTACGATGGAATTAGTAATGTGAAAGATAGATTAATTTAGGTAATACTCGAGCGAGCTGATGACGAAAGAAATAAGCTTAATATTCCTATCAGCTAGTTAATAGAATTTTCTAGTGTCGTTATGTCAATTTGATTAATTGATATAGTCGATGCTTAATTAGTTAGTTTATTCTAGGTTTGGTAGTTAGTTCGATGTCATGAGAGACGTGTAAATTACCTATGTAATTAACGGTGAATGGCATCGATCTATCTAATTAGCGTAGAATTCAAGATGATTGAGAAACACAATTTAGACAGTTAGTTAATATGCTCCTTTATTCTAAATGATTAGTATTCAAAAATAATGAATAAAAATGTGACGAGTAATGTGATATTGGGTGTTTGCCAAAAGACTTGTGCTTAGCTTATTATTGCTTGATGTTTGAAGTAGATGCGATTACGCTAAAAAAATATGATAATTGGGCGTAGTCGCATGTCGATAGCTAGTGTTTTCGTATAAATTAGTACGACGCTTCGTCACTAAGTGTTTAATTCTTGTCGGTGTAGCACTATTTAGGGTTATGATATTTCTATCTATATGCATTCATATGCATAATGCATTTCATTCAGGTACGTTAATTAACCGCGAGGTGATGCTGATGGACGAACCTGAAGATGGACAGACGGAGCAAGTATTGGAACAAAGGCTGGTCGCCAAGTGGACATCGTCTAACAAACACTAACGTAGTGTTTATTCCAGGCAAGCCCCGGTGCATTTGCCCCTTCCTTGTGTTTTAAATGCTTTTTCACATTACCTGATGCATTAGGTGATAGGAGTTGTATGATAACCAATTGATGCATTGCCATTCCTTGGAAACTCCTTAATCCCGATTTTATAAAAAGAACTGATAATGCTTAGCCCTGCTTAGAAACTGAAAAATCATTTGATTTCAAAGAGAATGATTGTGGAACATTGGTTATGGGCTTTTCGTTTCAAAAATCAAAGCAAACTTATGGTGATGATTCCACTTCGGCCGGAGTGGGTTCATCATTCGAAAAAGAGTACCCCTGCCGGGTACCCAAAATGGGAAAATGGTTTGAATACATCTAGACCAGACGCTGAGCGGACAAGGTCGCCCGTCTGTGTCGATTAAGGATCGTTCGATGTAGGCCTGTTGTGGTGGAGACTTTGCAACTAGCCACATGCTCCGGTAAGCCTGAACCCGGCTATTCCATACGTGAAAAGACAACCGCGCACTGGGCGTGGGAGATGGTGGGAGTAGCGTGTACCCTCCTGGCTAGAGGCTGGATGGAGGAGTACTGTGCTCCCGGGTAGCGCGGACCGGTTCACGTTGTGGAGGATCTGTGGGAACGGTTGACATATGCAAGGATTAAGTGCTACATATGTCGTGTGGTTAGGGATCCCCAGCTGGGTATAATCGGTTCGAATCGTCGTTGCTCCTCGGTCATGGAGACTCTACCCTCCGACCACTCATCGTAGTTCACAAGTGAAACATGATTGTAGTTGGTTAAAAGAAAGCTAGATCAGGACAAGTGAATGCTCTAGATTAGGCAAATCTAGATTCAGGAAAAGTACTTAACTTATGAAGTAAAATTTTGGCATAAGGATTCACTACTAGTAAGCTCTTCTGCAAAATGAGTCCTTGATTATTGCTTAGCCTTACCTTGACTCCTAATCAGCCAGCATATCCTTGAGAGTCTTTTCTTTAGTCGGGTAAGTCTTGCTGAGTAATTCCATACTCAGGGTTTTATTCCCTGTTGTTTTTCAGGTTCTGACCTTGTGCTGTTGTGATGGTGTTAAGTGCCGGTGGGCTCGGCCTTCTTATAAGTCTAAGTAACTCTTCTATACTTCTTATTGAGGATGGTCACTTGAGCTAGCATATATTTCAAACTTATACTTTTGTAAAAATCACTCCGATAAAATAATGTAAAATTTTTGTAACCCATAAAATTTGGTAATAAGATTTCCGCTGCAAAAATGTTGTGTGTGGGATTTGTGTTACTTAATCCCGCGGTTCTGGTTGAAAGTGGTTTATCCGATGTCCTTGGGGCAATCGGACAGATCCTATTGAGTTATCTGGTGCACATGCATGGTTGTCTGAGGTCTTTGGAACAAGGACAGGTGCATGTGGGCCCAATAACTTGGAGGTTCTGCCACAGCTGGTATCGGTGCTGGATTAAGTATCTACAGTCACATACGTATTTTCAAAACAAAAGTTTTGGTTTTAGAAAACCTATTTTCAACTAAACACATTGTTTGGTTTTGAAAAACCGTTTTAAAAAAAAACTATAATGCTAGCGACATCCTCTCTTAAGCCCTAAAGTAAGGACTATCAGGTGGCTTAGTTGAAAACCACTAACCCACAACCGGGTTGGTATTGCATACATATGTATTGTTATTTTGAGGCCATTCAGTTTTGAATGGATCGACGCTTAAGGTAAGGTGAGATGTGAGAGCATGACCGAACAACCGTTGGTCTAGGGAAGTGCTTAATTGTGGCGCTTGATTATATACATGTTTTATATATGTATATATGAAGGCTGCATTGTGGAGTATTTACTTTTCCGGGATTCAGTACCCCATGGATGTGTATAGGTATACAGACATGGGAATACTGAGAAGTGTAATGTACTTGTAACGACGCACCTACGCTCAGGTAAGAAGGTGAGTTACCATAATGAGTTGCCCTATGGTTAAAGTGTGGCAACGGCGCCTATGCGTGGCTCGGCGCTTAATGATGAGCTGGCCTCCATATAGCAATATATGGAGTATAAACTGTGATAAACTGTCATGTGTGAATTGCATCATTGGGAATTGGGCTGTGATGGATTTTTCTGCAGGTACACTAACCTCGAAAACGTATGTGTAGCTGACGACTAGCAAAATACCGTGAGAGTCATAAGTATGCCACCGAGATAGAACGCTATCGCCACATTATGTTGGCAAAATCAGTGAGGACGTATAGGACGAGCATGCATCCTGATTGTTGCATCATGTTTGTCACCTATACACCCAAAATGCTTCTCTCATCTTTGTTCCAGTAACCATTGATTGTAGATAATGTGGTGTATTGCTCAATTATGAACTTCGATGAAATAGGTGTCCTCCATTCTTTAGGTAACCTATTAAGGTCTTATATGGTGTTTGCTCTTGTGCTTGATGTGTCCATAGAAGGTTGAGACTTGATTGCCTAAACCCAAAACTAGGCCATATTCTTATTTAGTGAACCATGCCCAAATTTGAATTGTCCATTATTACTCCATGACAAAGCTCATACAAATAAATGCGTAGACAATTTCCTTATTGGACATAAAAGTGTACCCAAGCTTAAAACAAAGATCTCAAGTCATGTCTCCTTCTAGAACCATTCCTTTGTTCAGTTGATGCCTTGGTTTCCTCATGTTTATCGAAGGCATATCAACTTAATCCTTGACCTTATAATCTCTACGATAAGCATAGAAATATGTTTTGCCTGAATTAACAGTCTCCCATCATACTCCTTTTATCAAGTTTAGGTTTTGGCCATATCGTGTTTATTTCATCGGGCCATGATCTATTTGACTCTCTACTTGTAACCGTTTTGACAGGTAGAGTCTTTTTGTATATTGCCATCCTTGTCCAGTCTATTGGTGTTGTATGAGATTTCTTATTGATTACGTCTGGTATTGGCGTTATGACTAAAATTGATGATACCGCGATAAAACCGAGGGCCTCCTGTGGGTATACACACAAGGTTGTGCTGCTCGGTACACGCTAGTATCACAGTTAGTAGTCATAATCCATTATGAGACTATATTAATAGGTTATCTCTACACAAATTGTTCTTACCACGTGAGATTCATTATTGGTGCCAGTTTTGTAATGGTGTCATGGTTAAGGACTTATGGTACCGCGGCGAAACTGAGAGCCTCCTGTGAATGCGCACACAGGATTTTTGCTGCTTGGCGCATGCCGGTATCGAGGTCTCTGGTCATGATCCATTGTGGAACTACACTGATGTGTGCTCTTCCGTAAACCTTTCCCTTGAAACAATTTCTATGTTGTTTGTCAAGTGATCAAGCAACATCTATCATCTCTATTGGATCAAAAGGGCATACCACTTTCATATGTGGTCTTATTTCTTTTGATCGTGGTAGTGACTACTCATACAAGTTCCCTTTACATCCTTTGTGTAAAGGTGAAGCCTTGGAGCTTTTTAGTGTCGAGAGACAACTGATTAGCTCTCAAAATGGAGATTGACTTTCCCCTGCTGCTGAGATGCAGGAGTTTGTTCATTCGCTCCCTTAGTTAATCCCTGTATTCCCAAACCAAGTCAGTTCATCTCGCATGGAAGAACGGACAACCAACCTGACCCAATGGACTTCTACCCAAATGCATGACCTTTTGCTAGCAAATGTGTACTCTCAACCCTTGGCTTACCGATGGTACTGAGAGGACATGCCCAATGTCAAAAGTAGTTCAACAAGTTGGTTTTACTAACTTGTAACTGCATTGTGAACAAAGGTTGAGTTTAGAGATCATTTTGTCGAGTCGTCTAAACTCACTTTGGCACAAACCATCCTGAGAAAGTACTTACAAAAACCAAGTTAATTCGACTAGTAACCACCTAATCATCGCTCTAGTCGTGCCTCGATCGTCTCGCGTGTGCTTTTCCAGCATGAGTGATCATGTCGAGCCGTGCCTAGTGCTTGATAAAATGGATTGGTTGCAAAGTCAACATCAACGGATCTCTTCGTTGATATTTTCCGAGCCTTTATCATTTTTCTGGGACTTGGATTTTCTAGCTAGCCACGGGTCAATTGTGGTGTTGTTCGACATCCGCACTCGTCACGTGTGCTATTAGCTTATCGTAACCACTTGTTGGTAAACCTCTTTCTGTGTGTTTTACCCAAGATGGTGCCTCTGATTCTGGTTGGGTAAAGTCGCGCATTTACCATTCGCTCAACAGACTCAGATAGTACAGTGTCATCAGAAAAAGCAAACTGCACACATGGAACCCTATGTGTTCCTCTGGCAGACATGGTCTCTATTGGTGGACATTTCTAAATTAGCCTAAGGCGATGCATGTTATGTCCACTAGAAAAACGACATCCTGAGACACTCGCCCTTGTTTGGAACTGTCTCACGATTACCGCTGATATGGACATGGGTATATGCTTCTGTACCCTTAGAAGTCTTTCGCTCCGAATCTCGGGACGAGATTCTTTTAAGGGGGAGGGCTGTAACACCATAGGTGTTTATATTCCGCTCGACAACGAGTACGGATTTAAGCACGTAATATCAGTGGATAAAACAGATGCTAAACTCTAATTATTTTTGTCTATCGTGATTTTAATATCGCATCTGTTTCATCTGTCGTGAGTGCGACGTTGTTTTTATTTTTATCTATCCGGACTCGTCCTAAATTTTTGTGATGTTCGGAACATAGCCGTTCCAAAAATCGGTGCATCCGGTGGTTATTTAAAACTCATCGCTCACGCGAATACGAAATTCGGAAGCCCGACTCACTCGGATAATTTTATCCCGGACAAATTAATTTGAACTCGACAACTAAAATGTTCGGGGCAAAATAATTTGAATCGCGCATCGTCCGAGAAAAAAAATCATGCGCGAGATTATGATCCCATTCGTTTTTCAACACGCTGTTGTGGCGACAAAATCGCGTATACGATAGCGGATTTGGTTTTGGCTAATTTTAGTCGAATCCCACAAAGCAAATTGAACACAGTCTGAAATGCTATTGTTCACACCGTTCGAATTTGTTCCGACGACGTTTCACCTGATCCAAAACTTTGGATATAAATAACAGATACGAATTCATCTGACTCCAGCCTAGTCATCAAATCAAATCTTTCTCAAATATTATGTCGAACTTATTTTGGTTGAACCTTTTAAATATCTCTTAAATCTAAATACTAGAACCCCAAATATTTGTGATTTTTCGGCTAAAGAAATAATTAAAAAAAGGAGAGAAATCTAAAAATAAAGAAATTCCAGTCGGCTCTATCCTCAGCCGCCCAGGCTTCTTCTCCCACACGCGCGCAACTGTCCTGCTCTGTTCCTCAAGAAAAATCTCATCGCGCGCGTCCTGTGCTTATCTTCTTCTCCCTCCTCTGCCTTATCTTCCCGGCCGTCATCCTCGTCCGTTCGCGCAGCGATGAAAATCTGGCCACCGCTGCTGAAGATGCCCCTTCCTCAGCCACGCGCGCAGCTCCGGCTCTTCTGCGCCGCCGCTGTATCGCGTCTCTTTCTAGAGCTCGTTCAGCCTCTGGCTTGCCGGTCGTTCTCTGCTCCTCCCCTTTCTTTCCTCTGGTGGACGTGTGCTGCCGAGCTCCAAGCTCCAACTCGGATCTTTCTCCCTCGTCTTCCTTCCCATGAGCTCGCACCAGCCTCTGCTTCCTGCTCGCCATGGCGCTTGGCATCCAACTTTCTGCGCACCGGCTCCTTGCTCCAGCTCACACGCGCGTCCGAGCTCGCCCCGGCTCCAGCTTCTCCCATGGCCGGCGATACTCCAGTCCTCTGCGCAGCGCGCACGCCTAGCTTGCCTATCTTGCGTGCAGTCCTCTGTTCCTGCGTGCCACAGTCGCCCAGCTCTGTTGCCGCGCCCAGCCGTTCTCAGCTGCTCGCCGTGGCCGGCTCCTGCTTGGCCACCATCTCCCCTAGCGATGGCCGCCGAGCTCCCTTGTCGTGGCTGTCGCGTCTCTGCGCCCAGCCTTTAGCTCAATCCCTGTGCGCGCGAGCTCACTGGTGTGCTGCTGTTCTAGTTCGGATCTCGCCCATGGCGTCGATCTGCACAATTCATGTTCGGCTATCGGTTTTCACCGGTTGTCGATTTCCTATTCGCCATGGTTATGACGTCGGCTGTTCCTATCCAAGCTAGTCCAGCTTGTCAGCCGTCGCGCCCTCTTTACCCGTTGAGCCGTGTGTTGCCACGTTCACCTCGTGTGTCGTCGTGACATTATCAGAGTACTGCTGTGGTACCTGGATCGTGCTCACCTCAACTCGAACGAGTCATACTGCCATCATCGTCGTCAAATGGAAATCGTCGCACTGGCACGTCGATATCGTCGATCGCCATCCTCGTCTACGCCAAGTCCCAAGCCGTGAAGACGGAGTTAGCAGCGCGACGTTCACCAATTACTCGACGCAAGGGCTGAACCAGAATCCTTGCCATGTTCGCGGATAGCGCGTCAGATTAGAATGGTAAGCCGATTCAAAATTTCCGTTAGCTTAATTATTGAAGTAGTTCGATGAATGTGATGTGCTTATTTTCGTGATTTTGAAGCAGTCGTGTCGCGATAGGATTAAATATATGTGAAGTACGATGGAATTAGTAATGTGAAAGATAGATTAATTTAGGTAATACTCGGGCGAGCTGATGACGAAAGAAATAAGCTTAGTATTCCTATCAGCTAGTTAATAGAATTTTCTAGTGTCGTTATGTCAATTTGATTAATTGATATAGTCGATGCTTAATTAGTTAGTTTATTCTAGGTTTGGTAGTTAGTTCGATGTCATGAGAGACGTGTAAATTACCTATGTAATTAACGGTGAATGGCATCGATCTATCTAATTAGCGTAGAATTCAAGATGATTGAGAAACACAATTTAGACAGTTAGTTAATATGCTCCTTTATTCTAAATGATTAGTATTCAAAAATAATGAATAAAAATGTGACGAGTAATGTGATATTGGGTGTTTGCCAAAAGACTTGTGCTTAGCTTATTATTGCTTGATGTTTGAAGTAGATGCGATTACGCTAAAAAAATATGATAATTGGGCGTAGTCGCATGTCGATAGCTAGTGTTTTCGTATAAATTAGTACGACGCTTCGTCACTAAGTGTTTAATTCTTGTCGGTGTAGCACTATTTAGGGTTATGATATTTCTATCTATATGCATTCATATGCATAATGCATTTCATTCAGGTACGTTAATTAACCGCGAGGTGATGCTGATGGACGAACCTGAAGATGGACAGACGGAGCAAGTATTGGAACAAAGGCTGGTCGCCAAGTGGACATCGTCTAACAAACACTAACGTAGTGTTTATTCCAGGCAAGCCCCGGTGCATTTGCCCCTTCCTTGTGTTTTAAATGCTTTTTCACATTACCTGATGCATTAGGTGATAGGAGTTGTATGATAACCAATTGATGCATTGCCATTCCTTGGAAACTCCTTAATCCCGATTTTATAAAAAGAACTGATAATGCTTAGCCCTGCTTAGAAACTGAAAAATCATTTGATTTCAAAGAGAATGATTGTGGAACATTGGTTATGGGCTTTTCGTTTCAAAAATCAAAGCAAACTTATGGTGATGATTCCACTTCGGCCGGAGTGGGTTCATCATTCGAAAAAGAGTACCCCTGCCGGGTACCCAAAATGGGAAAATGGTTTGAATACATCTAGACCAGACGCTGAGCGGACAAGGTCGCCCGTCTGTGTCGATTAAGGATCGTTCGATGTAGGCCTGTTGTGGTGGAGACTTTGCAACTAGCCACATGCTCCGGTAAGCCTGAACCCGGCTATTCCATACGTGAAAAGACAACCGCGCACTGGGCGTGGGAGATGGTGGGAGTAGCGTGTACCCTCCTGGCTAGAGGCTGGATGGAGGAGTACTGTGCTCCCGGGTAGCGCGGACCGGTTCACGTTGTGGAGGATCTGTGGGAACGGTTGACATATGCAAGGATTAAGTGCTACATATGTCGTGTGGTTAGGGATTCCCAGCTGGGTATAATCGGTTCGAATCGTCGTTGCTCCTCGGTCATGGAGACTCTACCCTCCGACCACTCATCGTAGTTCACAAGTGAAACATGATTGTAGTTGGTTAAAAGAAAGCTAGATCAGGACAAGTGAATGCTCTAGATTAGGCAAATCTAGATTCAGGAAAAGTACTTAACTTATGAAGTAAAATTTTGGCATAAGGATTCACTACTAGTAAGCTCTTCTGCAAAATGAGTCCTTGATTATTGCTTAGCCTTACCTTGACTCCTAATCAGCCAGCATATCCTTGAGAGTCTTTTCTTTAGTCGGGTAAGTCTTGCTGAGTAATTCCATACTCAGGGTTTTATTCCCTGTTGTTTTTCAGGTTCTGACCTTGTGCTGTTGTGATGGTGTTAAGTGCCGGTGGGCTCGGCCTTCTTATAAGTCTAAGTAACTCTTCTATACTTCTTATTGAGGATGGTCACTTGAGCTAGCATATATTTCAAACTTATACTTTTGTAAAAATCACTCCGATAAAATAATGTAAAATTTTTGTAACCCATAAAATTTGGTAATAAGATTTCCGCTGCAAAAATGTTGTGTGTGGGATTTGTGTTACTTAATCCCGCGGTTCTGGTTGAAAGTGGTTTATCCGATGTCCTTGGGGCAATCGGACAGATCCTATTGAGTTATCTGGTGCACATGCATGGTTGTCTGAGGTCTTTGGAACAAGGACAGGTGCATGTGGGCCCAATAACTTGGAGGTTCTGCCACAACACATTGGGTTTGTTACCAGTTAGCAGCTCATATGAAGTCTTCTTGAGGAGGCGGTGAAGATAGACCCGGTTGATGGCGTGGCAAGCTGTGTTCACGACTTCCGACCAAAAGCGCTCGGGGGTCTTGAACTCTCCAAGCATAGTCCTCGCCATATCGATGAGCGTCCTGTTCTTCCTCTCTACCACACCATTTTGCTGAGGTGTGTAGGGAGCGGAGAACTCGTGCTTGATCCCCTCCTCCTCAAGGAACTCCTCCACTTGAAGATTCTTGAATTCGGACCCGTTGTCGCTCCTTATCTTCTTCACCTTGAGCTCAAACTCATTTTGAGCTCTCCTGAGGAAGCGCTTGAGGGTCCCTTGGGTTTCAGATTTATCCTGCAAAAAGAATACCCAAGTGAAGCGGGAAAAATCATCAACTATAACAAGACCATACTTACTTCCTCCTATACTTAGATAGGCGACAGGTCCGAAGAGGTCCATATGAAGCATCTCCAAGGGTCTTGATGTGGTCATCACATTTTTGGTGTGATGAGAGCCTCCCACCTGTTTTCCTGCTTGACAAGCTGCACAAGGTCTATCTTTTTCAAAGTGTACATTAGTTAGACCTATCACATGTTCTCCCTTTAGAAGCTTGTGGAGGTTCTTCATCCCCACATGTGCTAAGCGGCGATGCCACAGCCAGCCCATGCAAGTCTTAGCAATTAAGCATGCATCTAGACCGGCCTCTTCTTTTGCAAAATCAACCAAATAAAGTTTGCTGTCTAGTACACCCTTAAAAGCTAGTGAACCATCACATCTTCTAAACACAGACACATCTACATTTGTAAATAGACAATTATATCCCATTTTGCATAATTGACTAACAGATAACAAATTATATCCAAGCGACTCAACTAAAAACACATTAGAAATAGAGTGTTCAGATGAAATAGCAATTTTACCTAACCCTTTTACCTTGCCTTGGTTCCCATCACCGAATATTATTGAATCTTGGGAATCCTTGTTCTTGACGTAGGAAGAGAACATCCTCTTTTCCCCCGTCATGTGGTTCGTGCATCCACTGTCGATAATCCAGCTTGAACCCCCGGATGCATAAACCTGCAAGGCAAATTTAGGCTTGGGTCTTAGGTACCCAACTCTTGTTGGGTCCTACAAGGTTAGTCATAATTGTCTTAGGGACCCAAATGCAAGTTTTATCTCCCTTGCATCTTGCCCCTAATTTCCTAGCAATCACCTTCTTATTCTTTCTATAAATGGCAAAAGAAGCATTGCAAGCATGATATATTGTAGAAGGTTCATTAACTTTCTTATTAACAACATTTCTCCTAGGCATATTATGAATAACATTTCTCCTACCAACATTTCTATCATGCACATAGGAAGAACTAGAAGCAAACATGGTATGAGAATCAAAAGCATCATACGCATTACAACTCCTATGAGTATTTCTAGATTGTCTCCTATCATGGTACATAAAGGCATGGTTCTTTTGCACACTATTAGCCATAGGGGCCTTCCCTTTCTCCTTGGCGGAGATGGGAGCCTTATGGCTTGTTAAGTTCTTGACTTCCCTCTTGAAGCCAAGACCATCCTTAATTGAGGGGTGTCTACCAATTGTGTAGGCATCCCTTGCAAATTTTAGTTTGTCAAATTCACTCTTGCTAGTCTTAAGTTGGGCATTAAGACTAGCTACTTCATCATTTAATTTAGAAATGCGCTCTAGGTGTTCACTACAAGTATCAACATTAAGATCTTTACACCTAGTGCAAACATGTTCTACACAAGAGTTAGATTTACTAGCTACTTCTAGTTTAGCATTTAAATCATCATTAACACCTTTTAAAGTAGCAATGGTTTTATGACAAGTAGATAGTTCATAAGAAAGCATTTCATTTCTTTTAACTTCTAAAGCATGAGCTTTTTGTGCCTCTACAAATTTATCATGTTCTTCATACAACAAATCCTCTTGCTTTTCTAAAAGTCTATCCTTTTCATTCAAGGCATCAATTAACTCATTAATTTTGCCAATTTTAATTCTATCCAAACCTTTAAATAAACTAGAATAGTCTATCTCATCGTCATCACTAGAATCATCACTTGAAGAAGCATAAGTGGTATCCCGAGTACATGCCTTCTTCTCCTTCGCCATGAGGCATGTGTGATGCTCGTTGGGGAAGAGGGATGACTTGTTGAAGGCAGTGGCGGTGAGTCCTTCATTGTCGGAGTCGGAGGAGGAGCAATCCGAATCCCACTCCTTTCCGATATGTGCCTCGCCCTTGGCCTTCTTGTAATTCTTCTTCTTCTCCCTCTTGTTTCCTTTTTCCTGGTCACTATCATTATCGGGACAGTTAGCAATAAAATGACCAAGCTTACCACATTTGAAGCATGAGCGCTTCCCCTTTGACTTGGTCTTGCTTGGCTGTCCCTTGCGAGTCTTAAGCGCTGTCCTAAAGCGCTTGATGATGAGGGCCATCTCTTCATCATTGAGCCCTGCCGCCTCAACTTGCACCATGCTAGGTAACGCCTCCTTGCTTCTCGTTGCCTTGAGAGCAACGGGTTGAGGCTCATTGATTGGACCATTCAGTGCGTCGTCCACGTACCTCGCCTCCTTGATCATCATTCGGCCGCTTACGAATTTTCCAAGGACTTCTTTGGGCGACATTTTGGTGTACCTGGGATTCTCACGAATATTATTCACCAAATGAGGATCAAGAACGGTAAAGGACCTTAGCATTAGTCAGACGACGTCGTGGTCCGTCCATCGCGTGCTTCCGTAGCTCCTTATTTTGTTGATAAGGGTCTTGAGCCGGTTGTATGTTTGGGTTGGCTCCTCACCCCTTATCATCGCAAATCTTCTGAGCTCGCCTTCTACCAACTCCATCTTGGTGAGCAAGGTGACGTCATTCCCCTCATGAGAGATCTTGAGGGTGTCCCAGATTTGCTTGGCATTGTCCAAGCCGCTCACCTTATGGTACTCGTCCCTGCACAAGGAGGCTAACAACACAGTAGTAGCTTGTGCATTTCTATGAATCTGTTCATTAATAAAAATAGGACTATCCGAGCTATCAAATTTCATTCCATTCTCAACAATCTCCCATATGCTTGGATGGAGAGAGAACAGGTGACTACGCATTTTGTGGCTCCAAAATCCGTAGTCCTCCCCACCAAAGTGTGGAGGCTTGCCGAGAGGTACGCGAATAATCAAAAGAAAAGTTTGAGTTAACCGTCTTTCGTTTGTCGTAGTCGTTGTCGTCGTTGTCCTTATGGGAAGAAGTGGACTCATCACTGTCGTCGTAGTAGACGATCTCCTTGATGCGTCTCGTCTTCTTCTTCTTTCCATCTTTGCGTTTGTGGCCTGAGCCCGAGTCGGTAGGCTTGTCATCCTTAGGCTCGTTGACGAAGGACTCCTTCTCTTTATCGTTGATCACGATTCCCTTCCCCTTAGGATCCATCTCTTCGGGCGATTAGTCCCTTTGTGAAGAGAACGGCTCTGATACTAATTGAGAGCACCTAGAGGGGGGGGGTGAATAGGTGATCCTGTGAAACTTGAAACTTAAGCCACAAAAACTTGGTTAAGCGTTAGCACAATAATCGCCAAGTGGCTAGAGAGGAGTCTCAACAAAACACAATAACCACAAAGATATCAATCACAGAGATGGCACGGTGGTTATCCCGTGGTTCGGCCAAGACCAACGCTTGCCTACTCCACGTTGTGGCGTCCTAACGGACGAGGGTTGCAATCAACCCCTCTCAAGCGGTCCAAAGACCCACTTGAATACCACGGTGTTTTGCTTGCTTTTCTTAATCCCGTTTGCGAGGAATCTCCACAACTTGGAGTCTCTCGCCCTTACACTTGAAGTTCACAAAGAAGCACGGAGTAAGGAAGGGATTAGCAACTCACACAAGACACAAAGATTACAGCAAATACGCACACACAAAACCCAGACTTAAGCTCAAAAGACTTAGCACACTAGTACGGAGCTTAAATCACTAGAATGTCGAACAAGTGCGTAAGAATGGAGTATGAGTGATCAAGAGTGCTCTAGGAATGCTTGGTATACTCCTCCATGCGCCTAGGGGTCCCTTTTATAGCCCCAAGGCAGCTAGGAGCCGTTGAGAGCAATCCTGGAAGGCAGATCTTGCCTTCTGTCGACTAGCGCACCGGACAGTCCGGTGCACCACCAGACACTGTCCGGTGCAGATATCCTTCCTTATTTGGCGAAGCCGACCGTTGGAGTCTGAGAGCCGTTGGCGCACCGGACACTGCCCGGTGCACACCGGACAGTCCGGTGCACCAATGTGACCGTTGGCTCGGCCACGCATCACGCGCGGAATCCTCGGCCGACCGTTGCCCCGGCTGACTGTTGACTCACCGGACAGTCCGGTGCGCCACCGGACAGATCGGTGAATTTTAGCCGTACGCCGTTAATCATCTCCCGAGAGCGACGAGTTCGCCTGTGAACGGCTCACCGGATAGTCCGGTGCACCACCAGACAGACCGGTGAATTATAGCCGTACACCGCCGTCGAAGTCCCGAGAGCAGCCTGTTCGCCAGAGTCAGCCTGGCGCACCGGACACTGTCCGGTGCACCACCGGACAGTCCGGTGCACCAAGACTGAGCCGACTTTGGCTGAACAAAGCCATCTCATTTCCAATTCAATCTTTCCTGTTTCCAGCACTTAGACACAATACATTAGTCCATAAAACAATGTACTAAGTCTAGAAACATACCTTTTGACATGATTTGCACTTTGTCCACCACTTTGCATAGATTAGCACAAAAGCACTTGTGTTGGCACTCAATCACCAAAATACTTAGAAATGGCCCAAGGGCACATTTCCCTTTCAGTGAGCACGACTGATATACCAGTTTTACCCATAAGTCATGTTACCCATCTGCCATGGGGTTGTACGGGACCCATACACCTCTACCAAGGAAGCGAGGCAGGGTAACACTAAGAGGCCTTCACAAAGTTCCACTAGCTTCAGAAAACCCGCTACAGTTTATAGGAAGCTCCAATGCAGGGATCCCTCGCTTGACTGCCATCGCAGCAAAATCAACCCAAGGAACTCCCTACACTGACCACTTCCCTACTGCCCTTGCCCCTTTCGGGTAAGGTAGTCATCCACTAGCTTTCCTAATTAATCAGCCAAGGGGTCCCATTCCTCCCTTGTGGTAGCACTATTTTTCCGGGTGGTCGCTCCATGTTCCAATTAACATAATGATCTTAACATGAATAGTAAATAACATCTAATAAAAGTGCAATCATGAATAATACTGTGTCTCTATACCCAAATCCACATAAAGCAATAGCAGGTACTACCCCAAATATTCAGTGGTGAACAAGGTATAAAGATAGTCAAACTAGGGTAACCTATTGGATCCCATCAAAATTAACCTATGTAGATCATTATGATTAATCAAAACATGACTGGGTAAAAGAAGTGATCAAGGGCACAACTTGCCTGGGACTTGATATTCCAGGTACCAACTTGCTCTTCAGATGACTCGTGACCTCGCGCTAGTCGTAGCAATACAAACAAACATGGTATAGGAAAAACTAACATCACACCAAACATAAGAACAAAATACATATTAATAATCTACATATTAAATTAAGATCATAGGAACAGGAATCATTAATTTTGGAGTTACGGATTTTAAGTTATGAAATTTTGAAGTTATTAAGCACCTAGAACAGATTAATTCAAATGAACATTTTTAATTCAAGTTTCATGGCTAAACAGAGATACTAGGTGATAAACAATATTAATACAAAATTATTGCAACTGAAATGACTCAATTTGGAGTTAAAATGAATTAACTATGAATTTCACAAGTTTCTAGAATTATTTTTTATTAAAAATCAATTTATGAAATTAATTATCCATTCTCATTATTCTCTGGACCGAGCACTAATTACACAAAACCCTAGGGCAAATCCAGAAGTTTTCCCCAGACACAGAGAACACTGCACAGGATGGCAAGTTCATTTGTGAAAAGGGCAGGGACTCTTTTGAAAGACGGCCAGGTAGAAGGGACAAGAAGCAACTAGAGCCGTTGGATTTAAAGGATACGGTCCAGATTAGATTTTTTATAACTCCGAACCGGTACACAATCGTACCCGTTGGATCTTCATCCAACGATTCAGATTTTTAGGTCGCGCGTCTGCTCAACACCGCTCATCCATCGATCTACGACCCAGATCCGATCGGGCGAAGGGGTATGCGATGTCATAATCTCGACCCTGCATTGCTGATTCGATGGCCCACATTTCTTCTTCCTCCCCGACACTGACCGGGCGGCGGCACCCGAGTACCACGTGGTGGTTCTTCGCCGGTGAACTCACTGCCCCGCACTCAAGTGCTCCTTTCTTCAGTCCAACGAGCGCAATGCGACCCAAGGAGCATAACTAAACTATAGGAAACAAGATTACCGTGAGTTGTAGCCCAAAGTCCCCTGCTCACGGTGGAGCACGGCCCACGGTGGTTGGACACCTCCGGCGAGCAATTCAGGATGCGGCACCCCTCCAATTCTTCCGGCCACGCAACAGAAATCACCCGGTGGTTCACGCGACACCTCGGTTTACTTCCCGCACACCGAACGGCTATCCAGGCGGGTTACACGTGCGGCGCGAGCACTGCGGTAGAACTGGGTGCACGGCGAGGGATTCCTGAGTACCCCGGGCCGCTCCCATCCTGCGGCGGCATCTGCCGAACAGGAGTCCGAGCAACACCGGTGATCCCCACCCTGCAAGATCCGCAACCGTTCCATGGCTCCACGGCGAAATCTCCCCCGGCGAGCAACGAACCGAGGCCACAAGCATCACTAGGGGAATACGGCGAGTCTCCCAATCCCAGCCTCGAGAATCCTGCGATGGCACAGGCGTGGATTTACAACGGCAATTCCAATCCCCGTGCACAGGTCCACGACACTCTGAGGTGCCACCACCATTGGCTGTTTCCAACGATGAACTCCGACCACACCCAGGATCCCTGCGCTACCGCCAGTCTCCCGACCCTCAACAACGACACCAAGATGGCAAGAACGCGATTCTGCATTGCTTCGGCAATGCGGCAAGTTGCCCCCCTTTTCTTCTGGGCTAGCTCCAGCACCGCCCATGGCGACTAGCCACGCTTGGGTTCAAGGGGGCGACTTGATTGCTCTTTATACCAACATGCGGACAACAACCATTGTCAGATCACCATTGACTCGGCACGTATTTCGCGGTAGCCGGCACAGGGTCTGTTGAGGAGCGCCATGAGCTCGATAGGGAGGGACTGACGGGGACGGCGCACACATCAGTCACCCAAGCGAGAGAGGCAGGAGTGGGACCGGATGACATGCGGGCCCCACAACACTAGCCACTGCGCATGACCGCGGCACGAGATGACTGCGGGGGGGGGGGGGTGAGATAAGGGAAATGGGCTGTCCCTATGGTGGATTAGAAGAGAATGGGGGTGGCTGCATGGGCTAGTGCGCGAATTTGGCCCAAATCGCAGATAAGTAAGTATTTTATCTTTTCTTTTACAACCTTTTCTTCTCTATTTCCATTTCCATTATTCAAACTAAATTTAAGTTCTTGTTTTGAACTCTAGATTTCAAATATCAAACAAAAGTCTACATGAAGTCTACTTCCACTGTCTGAAATAATATTATTTATTTATAATGTGTATTCTTTTCTTTTTCTTCTCTTTTCTCTTTTATTTCAAAATTCTAAATTTTCAAACTTAGACTTGACTCACAAATTTGAATAAAAATGCAAACACTCAAGAATCTAGCATGGAGTGATAAGTCGTCCAATTTATTTATTTATTTATTTATTTTATTATTTTTTATGCAAATTTTGGGCTTTATAGTACACCAATTCGCACTGGAGGAGGTCAGTGCCTGTTGGGGGCCTTCGGCTCCCGAAGGTCCTCGAAAACATAGTTTGACAATGTTTTCCAAGTGTAATATGTGAACAGGCACCTTCGGAGTCAGGTCGCGGATATACAAGGGCAGGGTTAAGACGAAGCTTGACTGGAACGAAAAACGATCATGACAAAGGATAAGACGATCACGAAGCTATGTGCAGAAAAGCTTCGGCGTAACGACAGAAAAGAGGAACCGACTTAAAGATGAAAAGCCAAATTGGACCTTGAAGAATTACTATAGAGTTATTGATAAATGTAAGGGGTATCAATGTAATTTTACAAGGGCTGCGTCCCGTGGCTATAAATAGGTGAACAGTACTCCCGTACTGTTCACGCTGACTTGGCATACGTTTTTTCACATCACGCCTGTACCTTTACGTTACATCGATCTGAAGGTACATTTGTAATTCTATTTTATGAATTTAATGATGGAAATACATTAATAGTAATACTGGTATTATTACTCGCATATTATATATGGATGCTATGTTTTATCATTTGTCAACCTTACGAAGGTCTTTCCTTTGGTAACCTTCGTCCGAGATTCATTATATCCGAAGGGATATACTGTTTTTAAGGACGAAGGGGTTTAACATTTAACACTTTTATGTTGTCTTGTTCTTAATTCATAGCATTTGTGAACAAGCCCCCAACATTGGCGCCCACCGTGAGTGAACTCACTTCCACTTTTTGAGTTTTGAAAACCTTCGGCAAGCATCACCTTCGTCATGCCACCGAAAAAGCTTCAGCGATAGGGGCTGCCACTCTGCAGCCGCTGGACCCCAATCAGGATGTCGTTTCTCTTAGGGAGGCCCGAAGCCAGAAGAGGAAAGCCACCAGTCCAACGCCTCCGGAAGACGACTTGGACCAAGAAATCCAAAAGATGGAGGTGCTCCATCAACAGGTCCAACGGAAGAAGGAGAAGATGGCTCGTCTAGCTGATCTTCAAAGGCAGATAGATGAAGCCTCTGAAGAGCTTCGACACCTCGCTCAAGATGACCAGAATCAAAGGCCCCCACGCAGAGAGCTTCATCAAGAGGGTTTCTACAACGAGGACGACTCGTATGAAGATTTCCATCATGGAAATTTTGCTTTTGATGATACTTCTCCTCTGTCAACAGAACTGCAGGCTACACCTTGGCCACAGTCTTATAAGCCACCTCAGCTCCCCATGTACGATGGTCATTTAGACCCAAAGCAATTCTTGATGAGCTATGAGGCAACTATATCTTCGTATGGTGGCAACACAGCGGTCATGGCAAAGTCCTTTGTCATGGCTGTCAGGAGCATGGCACAAACCTGGTATTCTTCCCTTAGGCCAGGAACAATCACTTCATGGCAAAAGCTGAAGGATATGTTGATAACCAGCTTCCAAGGCTTTCAGACGAAGCCAGTCACTGCTCAAGCTCTATTCCAGTGCACCCAGGATCACGAAGAGTACCTTCAGGCATATGTCCGAAGGTTCCTACGTCTGAGGGCACAGGCACCAACAGTGCCCAATGAAATTGTCATTGAGGCCATGATCAAGGGGCTTCGGCCAGGACCTTCAGCTCAGTACTTTGCCAGGAAGCCTCCTCAAACTCTGGAGAAGCTGCTCCAGAAAATGGACGAGTATATTCGAGCTGACAATGATTTTCGCCAAAGAAGGGAGGAAGCTCTCAGGTTCTCTGAAATGACCAGGGGCTTCGGAGGAAGGTTTTATCCGAGGTATGTCAGGTCAATTCATAATTCTACTCAAAATAATGACAAAGGGAGTCACCAGCAAAGGCCACAGTGTTCCTCGCAAGCTTCGGGGCAACAGCAAAGCTCTTTTCGGCCGCCAACGCCAAGAGGCAGAAGCGCCAGGGGCTTCGGAGGAAGATTTGGAGATCAACCAAGAAAAAATTACTGCTTATTTTGCGGTGAAGGCAAGGGCCATACCACCAGAATGTGCCATATTACCATTCAAAAGCAAAAGGAACTAGTAGAGGCTGCATCGCAACAGAGTCAGCCGAAGCAGGTTATGCATACTGCTTCGTACCATTCGCCTTACATTCCAGAATATGTAGGCAATCACCCTGCAGCCTCTGTTGCTTCGGCAAGCCAACCCCAAGCTTCCTGGCAATAGCTTCCACCGCCACCACCAATACAACGAGCTCCGCAGCCAGAAGGGAGCCAGCATTCTCACCCCCAAAGGGACTTCAGAGAAGAATCCGAAGCTCGCACAGTCAATAGCACTGTGCCAGAGTCGAAGCACATTTACTGACAAAATATCCTACCTCGACACCAGCTTTTTGCACTTTCGCGTTCAGTTTTACTTTCTTCGTAATAAAGAACAGTTATGGAAAGTTTAAGTGTTTTTTGTCGATTTTCAAATTCTTGTAACAGTTTAGATTATTATCATAATGAAAATATATCTTCTCCATCGGTTTGAATTGCCGAAGCATAAGAATCTATGGTGGCACGGAGAACCTTCGAATTATCAAAAAATTGTTCTAAGGAACGCAGTGCAATTTTTTCAAAGTAGTAAAAAAAGTCGTTCCTAAGGGAGCGCAGTGTAAGTTTTCTGCTCAAAAGTCGTTCCGAAGGGAATGCAGAGCTTACAGCGAAAAATAAACGCTGATTCCGCTGAAAGTAAAAGGCGAAGAAGCTCCTAAGGGAGGCTTACAGCGAGAAATAAACGCTGATTCCGCTGAAAGTAAAAGGCGAAGAAGCTCCTAAGGGAGGCTTACAGCGAAAAGTCAGCGCTGAGATAAAAAGATTATGCGCTCCATTGCAGAGATGTGTGTATCTTCAGCATAAATATCATTTTGCATAGCATAACATCATCCCACCATTTTGCATAACATAATCATCATACATCATATTGCATGAAAAACAAGAAGGCGACACAGTATTAATCTTCGAAGAATGTTTTGAAGAATGTATTAAGAAGAAGTATAGCTTCGTCAGAGAGGCAACATAAAACTCTTTTATAGCTTCGAAGAATGTTTGCGCGAAGCTTGGATATTCTTCATCAAGAGAAGTATGAAAGTTATTATGATACATAAAAGATTTTTCTTCACGAAGCATGAAAAGAAGGGAAGGTGTTTTTTTTCGCCAAAGGCTCAAAAGCGGTATGTATGTAAAATTTCATGCATCGTAAAGAATTGAACCATAAGTAGATTATATATTACATTTATAGTTGCAAAGTTTTACACATGTCATGTTCCAAGTATTTTTTACATTAACACTTAATCTTCCCTAAGAACTACTTCTGCAGCTTCGTTTAATAGCTGATTGACAACTTTGTCCATAATGGCTTCGGCCATTTGTCTAATTTCGTTGTCCCCCTTCGGGGGGGGGGGTCCGGAGCTGCCCCACTAGATTCTGAGGGAGGAGAGGATACGACTATATTACTATTACAGAATCGCAAACAAAGTTTAAAATAAAAAACCACAACAGAATAAAAACCACTAACTAATACCTATTTGCCCTTCGGGCCCTGTGCCCTCTTCAGCAGCCTCCGCTACTTTTCTAGCATCATGGATGCCTTTTTCACTTCTCTGAATAATCTCTTGAGCCATTTCTCGACCGCCATTGTCCCAAATGTCTGTGAAAAATTTTCCACCGACCTGGCTTGCTTCGGCTGAAGGGTCTTTGATATCTTCAGAGGATAAAGCAGTTCCAGACTGTGCTAAAGATTTCACATGTTCACATCCTTTCTTTTCCAAAATAGTAACAATTCCTCTGGCGCCTGAAAAAGCACAAATGTCCCCGCGACTATTCAAGATTTCCTCGAAAGCCTCAGCTTCGCGACTGATCCATTCAATCGGGCCTTCTGGATTCCCTCTTGTGAAATTTTCTTCACTAGAAAATGCGCCGACGCTGGCGAAGCTAGATTTTATCTTTTTAACACACTCTATGGACTTATCATAATACCTTTTCTTCGAAGCACGAAGCTCTTCGACATTTATTTCCAAATGATTTGCCCATTGATCGCTTAGTTCTCTCTTTGTTTATTCAAGAATGCGTTCTTCTTTAGCTCGGGCTAGTTGTTTCCGAAGATCTTCGATTTCGTGCCTCTCAGCTTCGGCTTGAGTTTTGGAGTTAGCTTCGTCTTCCTTCATTTTTTCCACCAACGTAAGCAGAATTTTGTCCTTCTCCAAGGCTTCGTTTCTTAGCCTGATGACCTCTGTTCGAAGGTTGTTAAGAGCAATGGTGCAGCTTTCATCTTCGGCATTCTTTTGTGCCCTTAAGGCATTGCTGAGTATTAAGCCCTATTCAAAAGAATGAGTGAGTTAACATAAGAACAAAAGACTAATTCAAAATTCATAAACTTCAAAATTCACAATTTTTGTACCTTCAGACTATTGTATGCCAGGCTATCCGCAAGATCGTCCTTCGTCATGGCGCAGAGGCCAGCTTCGAGTTTCGGGAACCCCATGCTTCTAGCCATTTCCCGGCAGACGGATAATTCTTTATTGTCTGGGAGACGGTATAGGAAGTCATCTTCGTTTGTTCCATTGAACACTACGGCCCCCTTCGGATACTTCAGTTCTCGGGCATAGTGATTGGCTTCAAAAATCTCTTCTTCGGATAGTTTCTTCCCCGAGGCATGTCGCACAATATAATCACGTATTTTGGAAGATGCTTTGGGGGTGGCAGTATCGATTTCCTCAATCAAAATCGGCTCTGTTGTTTTTGTTTTTTCAGCTTCTAAACTTGCCTCTGACATTTTCTCGGCTTCCAAAGGTTGTATCTTCGAGGGCTCTGAAGGCCCAGCTTCAGTTGCTTCGAAGTTTCAGCAACAAAGCCTTCAGTAGACACTTCAGAAGTTTCAGCGGTTTTCTTTGGAGTTATGCTTGAAGATTTAATTGTCTCCAAAACATCCAGCACATTAACCATCCTTTTTATTTTCGGGGTCGCTGCTGGCCCCTTTTGGCTTTTAGCTGCCTCGACTTTTGATGAAGGACTTAAAATGTCTAATGTTTTTCCTTCTTCAGTTCTCGGTTCTTCCGTTTTCTCTATTGCTGGTGCTTCGGCCATTTCTACGGATTTTGGCGCTAGAGTTGGTTCTCTGGCTTCGCTGGCCGAAGAAGCCCCACCAATAAACTCAGGCACTGTGGCTAGCTCAATACAGCGTGGAGGGTGGGTGAGCACTTTTACCTTCTTCCTCTTCGGAGCTGGTTCCCTAGCAGCAGCCAAAGCAATTTCCTTTGCAGGAGAAGTATTTTTCCTTTTTTGGCCTCGCATTGGATAATGGTAGTCCGGGTAGATAAACCCAATTGCATCAAATACTCGGTTGAGTCTCTTCTTCTTTCGGCCTCCGAAAGCCGCTGACAATGCAGTATTTTCGGTCTTTGAGTATGCCCCAAGCAATTCATCACTTACATTCTCAATGCTTTTTAGCCAATCATCATCTAGTTCAACGAACTTATCTCCATACTTGAATGTATATTTCAGCCTGATTAGCCCACCCTCGTCAGCTTCTTTAACAGTCTCCTTCGGCATTTCCTAGTTATCTGCAAGTGGCCACACTCTGAAGGCAACATGCTCTTGCATTAAGTCCCTGGTCCCAATAAAAGAGCAGACTACGCCGAAGGCTCTCTGACATTCTTCAGCTGCTTTGTCCATTTCTACGTTCGGTTTCTGGAGTCCGAAGCGCTGCCAGATAGGCCGCATGATGATATCTTTAATATCTTCTTGAACCTTCAAATCGTTCTTCACATAGAACCATTCCTTCATCCATTCCCCGGGCCATCTCTTCCGAAAAGTTGGCACGGGACAACTTGACCCAGAGCGGGCACCGAAGCTATAACAACCAAAATTATTATGATATTGCTCCTTACCCCAGGGCTTCATCTCATATACTAGCTCGTGTATATTGCAAAAGCTTTTTGCACTTGGTTCCAGGCCCTGGCTCCTCACGGCCCAGACGAAGACTCCCAATCTTATCACTGCTTCAGGGGTAAGTTGATGAAGGTAAACCTGATATATTTTCAGAACTTCTACCACAAATCTGCTTAGAGGGAATCGTAGCCCAGCTTTAAAAAAGCTTCGAAAGATCACGACTTCATTATCTTCGGGGGTCGGTGTAGTTTTCTCTCCGTCATCTGCCCTCACAATGGATATATCTCGGAAATATCTCCCCCTCATATTTTCAAGGTGACTCTGCTTTATAGTTGATTTTCCGAAATTTGAGTGACTAGGCCGCCACGGGCGATCTTCGGAATCTTCCCCACCACTATCCACATCATAACTATCACTGTCGTCAGTATCTTCAGATAAACCCTCCAAAGTCTCCCTGACAATCTTCTCCGTATTGGTCTTCGACATTGATTCAAGAAAACCTAGGTGCATCTCCTCAGAAAAACTTAGCTTCGAAGCACCAGCAACTTTCTTATCCTCAGACATCTTCGCGAATGCTGGCAAACCAGACTTGAAACCGAAGCTTAAAAATTTAAAACCAAGCAAATGCTGTCGCGTGCAAGCTGAAAAGCTGGGTGAGTAAAGAGCAGATGGCAAAAGAGCGTGCCAAATAAACTCGCGGTGAGCTCGTATTTATACACCCAGTGTGTCGAAAACTGGAGGGCCCCGCTTGTCAATGACTGTTGCTATTCTAGCAAAAGGAAGGTGCTTTTTCGGACCTTCGGCATAAAGCCTTCGTCCATTTCGCAATATGAATTTATCATTACAGTAAATTAATATTGCGAGGGGCTAATGTTGGGGGCCTTCGGCTCCCGAAGGTCCTCAAAAACATAGTTTGACAATGTTTTCCGAGTGTAATATGTGAACAGGCACCTTTGGAGTCAGGTCGCGGATATACAAGGGCAGGGTTAAGACGAAGCTTGACTGGAACGAAAAACGATCATGACGAAGGATAAGACGATCACGAAGCTATGTGCAGAAAAGCTTCGGCGTAACGACAGAAAAGAGGAACCGACTTAAAGATGAAAAGCCAAATTGGACCTTGAAGAATTACTATAGAGTTATTGATAAATGTAAGGGGTATCAATGTAATTTTACAAGGGCTGCGTCCTGTGGCTATAAATAGGTGAACAGTACTCCCGTACTGTTCACGCTGACTTGGCATACGTTTTTTCACATCACGCCTGTACCTTTACGTTACATCGATCTGAAGGTACATTTGTAATTCTATTTTATGAATTTAATGATGGAAATACATTAATAGTAATACTGGTATTATTACTCGCATATTATATATGGATGCTATGTTTTATCATTTGTCAACCTTACGAAGGTCTTTCCTTTGGTAACCTTCGTCCGAGATTCATTATATCCGAAGGGATATACTGTTTTTAAGGACGAAGGGGTTTAACATTTAACACTTTTATGTTGTCTTGTTCTTAATTCATAGCATTTGTGAACAAGCCCCCAACAGTGCCCAACTCAGTACACACCACAGGTGTAACACTATAGAAGTCATCGAATAAAAATAATACATTTAGTTATTAATGATATTTATGATAATTAATTTTCTTTTAAATGTTTGTTATTTATTTGCCTTTGGAATGATTTTTGATTTCTCATAAGTGATTTTGGATATTGAATATCATTTCTTCTTAAATGAAAAAAACCAAATAATATATTTAATAATATTAGTCCAAAAATAAATATTTTATTTATAAAGAAATTTGGGTTAATTATTATGAATTTTATGGTTATTTAAATATGTATTTTGAAATTAGAAAAAGGAAATAGAAAAAAGAAAAAAAAACTAAAACCTAACTAACCCCACCCCTATCAGCCCATTAGGCCCATGTAAGGCCCACTGCCTCCCTTCCCTAACCCTAAGCCGACTGCCCCTGGTCTTCTAGCCACCGTCGCCCCTTGCCTTTTCTCTCTCCCTCTCTCTTCTCTCTCTCCACCACTTCCTCTCTCCCCTTCTCTGCTTGCCCGTGTCGCCAAGACCGCAGGAGCGCACCCGCCCCTGCTCATCCGAGCAACCCAACGCTAGGAGCCAAGCGCCAGCAGAGCCCCGCCCCAGCACCCGACGTCCCGCATGGCCGGCGCCCATTCCCACGGCCGAGCCTCGCCGCGCAGCCCGACTAAGCCGAAGCCGCGCCCTGCACGCCCCATCCGGCCGAAGGCCGACTGCGCGCAGGACCGCGCCCTGCCCCTGTACTCGACCTCGTGCACCGAGCAAGCCCGCGTCCGAGCCAGGAACCGACACCCGCGCCGTCCGTTCGTCTTCGTCATTAATGGTGCTTGATTGCGTCCGTTTCCCTTCCCCATTACCTCTCCCAGTGATGAACGCCATCAATGGCAGCCATGATGACGCCGGCCGACCCTCCCTCTCTCTATAAATATGGCCGAGTTCCTCTCTTCTCCCTCCCACAGCCGGGCTCTCTTCCTCCCCGAGCTCCCCCTCTCTCTCCCACTCGCCCACGCCGTCGCTGGAGTTTGTCCACGCCGCTCGCCGTCGTACCTCGCCGTCCGAACGCTAACCGACGACCGTGCCCGTTCTTTGCCCGCCAAGACCGCCGTTCATCCCAAGGTTGAAGACAACCCACTGATTTATTTTCTAAATCATGTTTTGAATCTTGCGATTTATCGTTGTAATATTGATGCGATTTGGCGATTCACGTGTACGATTTTAGAGATTCGATATATACGTATAACCAAAATCGAACCCCGCGACAATGCTTTAATATGTGTATGATGTTGTAATGCTAAAAATAAACACGGTCACTATTCACTAACTCAGTGATTTTCATACTAGAAATGTTTATAATTAATTTCACTTTAGTGTGTGGAACGATAATTGTTAGTAGTATTTTAAAGGGTAAACTTACTGACATGAAGAAATTGAAATAGGCACTAAGCCACGTATTTCCGGTCAAATGAAAATATAGATTTCACTAGTCATGATAAATGTATTCATAAGTATGACACTTAATTACTTAGAATAGTAAAATGCTTATTTATGTCATAATAACCATGAATATGTTACTAAAAGTCTCATTTAGTAAAATACAATTAATTCTTAGTATATTAATGGTAGAAGAATTATAAATAAACAATTTTTAGTTTTACGTATAAACTCTATTTAGAAAAGAAAGAAGAAAACCGAAAGGATAGAATTTATATTAATGTTAAAATGACTTAATTAGATGCTTATACTTTCCTAATAAAGAAAATGATAGCATGTTGATAAATATAGGTTTCTTACTAAGAAGTAGATAATTTGTTTCTAATTTTAAAATGACCTTTTAACAAATATCATATTTAACAAGGTTCGTTATAGATGTTTAAGAATAGCCGTATTAAATAGAAACTTAAAAGAATATATAGACCATATGTTTCTTATTCAAAATAGAAGATAAATATATATCCAATTAATAGATTATGTATATTTTCTTAATTAAAAGATAACAAGAGTCATTGCTTTTATAAACTAAAATGATTGTTTATACTTTTTCCTTTCAAATGATTTAGGTCATATGTTCCTAAATTGAAACTAAATATAATCAATAGATTATTTTCTCACAATTTAATAATTAGACTTACATTTCAATTTGTCCATAACTAGTAATGTAAGCGTGATTAATCTGTTCATCATATTGAATCCATATTATTTATATATATCAGTTAGTGGTCCCTAAAGGATAAAATAAAGAAAATTAGTGTTCATGTCCTTTTTATAACTAATATGTTAGTTTACATATTTGTTTTGTATATAGCTTTCTTAACAAAGAATATAGGACATGTACTTTCTAATAAAAATAAAATATAGTTGTTTGTTCATTGTCTCTTACATAAAAGTTCATTAAGGCATATATCATAACTTTTCATAAATAAGTGTTTAATAATAATGACCTTTTCACATAAAACCTATTTAGACTATATCTTAATTTATCATAATTGATTGGTTAACAATATTTATAATATGCTCCATAATGCTTCTAAAATTAATAACGTGATTAGTAGCCCATTAACCTTAGATATATAACATATATCTTTTCTAAAAAGTTAGAAAGATTTAATATTGTTATAACATGTTTTATCGTCTTATAAACCCTTAATTTTAGACATATCACATATGACGTTTTATAAATGATTAAATTAGCAAACCTAATATTTGTATATTTTAATTAAGATAGTTTTAAGCTCATGTCTTATTTTATAAAGTATAGATCACACATTTTTTTGAAAAGAATACCTCCTTATTATAACCATTACTTGCGATGTTTTTGAAAAGCGAACACTCTTTTCGTTAGGCTCTCTTTTAGCTTTACGTATGGTGAATGTGGTATGTTATTGAGTGGTGTTTGTTCTTCTTATTTGTTATGTGATGTTTAGAGATTGATCCAGTAGTTGAGAATCAAGATATATTCTGTGGAAGAACCTCAAGTTTTCTATAAGCAAGGCAAGTGGACTTCTCCCTCTGTATATTCTGTTTGATCAGAAACAATACATTTAATAAAGTTTATTCTTGGATATACATGCATAATTTGATGGGTTACCTATTCGGATATACCTAACCTTTTCAACCTTATTCCTTGATCAAACTTGGGTATTATACTTTATCTTCGTAGCTATGCTATTGCTACAACTTAACTTTATGCAGTCACTCCCGCTTATGATATTAATCTTCCAAATGGTAAGTTTACATTATTGTTGTTAACCCGATGGTTAAACAAGATTATTGCATATTAATTGGAACATGGAGTGACCACCCGGGAAAACAGTGCTACCATGAGAACTATCATCGCTCTGGTCTTGGCTAAATAACTAAAGAAGTCTTATGTTGGGTGTTGGTCGTGGTCGACCAGAACGGGGGCACCTGGCAAGCTCTTATAGTTCCGGCTCAGGCAGATTGGATACGGGCATAGTTCCCAAAGCCTTACCCTGTAGTCTGGGCTATAAGTTGGTTACGTTAGGTGTGTCCTATGCAGTTTGACCATTTCCAGCATTTGTGTAATGAGGACTCTAGGGAGAAGCCTCATAGTGAGACCCTAGCCATTCACCTCGGAAGTGAATATGGGTCTAGCTAACCCGGGCTAGAAGGGAATCGCGACTCATGGGTAAAGATGCGCCACCTCTGCAGATTGTAAAACTGATATATCAGCCGTGCTCACGGTTATGAGTAGCCTAGACTCCTCACATGATAATTGAACTTGAAGATGGAAATAAATCGAGATCCAATGATCTGCCAATGGTTTGCTTAAGTGGTTTCACTTAAGTGTTTTTGATATACTCTTATACCTTTGTTTAATGGGAATACTTGGGATTCACACTTATTAGTAAGACATGTGTTGTTAATAAAATGTTGACCAACTAAAATGCTTACTGCTCAACCTTAGCTTCACCTTGTTATACCTGCATTAGTTTTTCCCCCACTTGCTGAGCCCCGACCATAAGTGAGCTCACCCTTGCTTAATTTTGATTAGAAGTTGCAGATGAAGTTATGATGCTGAACTCCATGGATGCTAGTCTAGTGATACCCCCGGTCATCTTCCTATGGATGGATGTCCTTGTTTCGCTGTACTTTGGTGAATAAAGGTTAAGACATTATGTCTTTTCGAAGTGTAATATGTTAATATAATCGTTATTTACGCTTTTATGCATTGTTCTTTTGATATATTACACTTGTGATGTCAACATATGTGTGGAAATAGATCCTGGCACACATATGCTATGCACCCGGCTCTGCCCTTGGGAAACGGGTGTGACAGAAGTGGTATCAAAGCAATGTGACTGTAGGTCGCTAGATTAGTTAGAAATGGAAAGCCCAGTCAGTCTTTCAAAGCCTGATATATTTTCCTCCATAAAAACTTACTTTATATCAAAACTCGTCTCTTTTATCTTCAACTCTTCTTGTCTGATTCTTCGTCAATCAGAAGGTTCTAATGAGAAGCATTGCAAGATGATCAAGCTAGGATTGCGGAACTTGAAGCGAAGTTTGCCACAAGAAACCCTTTCGAAGCTATCGACGATGCCCTATTCTCTGTTTTATCCCCACTCCGTAAGAAGTTTTGTTATGGATCCCCTGGATCTATTATTTGACTTCTTGGTTAAGTTGATAGGATTGTTCTTTAGTATTAAGATTTTCGACTAGATCGGTAAGGGCGACGTTATATTATAGTGGTTTTCTAATCCCTAATATTGCTATATAACCCTTGACCTCTTATACTTTTGTTTTCTTGCCATTGTATTGCCATCCTTGCACAATATCTACCTTGATATACTAAATTCTTTGTCTCCCTACTCCTACTTGATAATGCCTCTCTATTTTGTCTCCTTAATAAAACTTTCTCCCTAACTCACTTCATATCCTTGGTTGTATCATTTATCCTCACTTTAATAGTTCATGGTTATCTTATTTCACTCTTGGCCACCAACAAATATGTCTTGTCTAACTCCTTGATAATTCTTACCCAACTCCTTGACTTTATAATATCTTTCTTATTCCAAATCTTGTCTCACCTTTTGTTTTGGTTGAATGAGTAGAATTGGATTATGTTGTGCTGGTATGCTTGAATTCATTGTCCTTTGTGTTCATGTTTGATTTGCTTCTTTGAAATGATTGTTGGTGTATTGTGTGACTTTTGTCCACAATGACATCAGTTAGCTAGGTAAAACTTTAAATAGATGGGTTTTCATAGCTCTCTATAATCTATCTTTACTCAACCCTTTCGTACCTTCCATTCTTCCATACCCATACAGATGTCAGACCTTGGAATGTCAACTACAAGTGATGTCACTAAGTGCAAAGAATGCGGTGTGTTGGCAAGTCAAAACAACACTATAAATAAAACAGCTGATGAACAGACAATCAAGACACAAAAGGATGCACAACCAAACCAACAGACAAGTGACCTTGGAACATGTTGTTGTTGTGAGTACTACGGAATTCCTTATCGCCAGATCAGTACAAACGAAAGTGAAACCACAAAACAGAAGAACCAAATTTTATTTTTTGGCATAAATAGACAAATGTCTCCTCAAGAATAACTAATAGCAGATTCTCTCATACCTAATGCACTGTCAGTTGATGAATTGCAAAGTATTCCCAAAAGGAAACATCACAAGGATGCCCAGCCCCAGGATGAAACACATGAGTGTTACATCGATGGATGGACTATTACTTGCACACAGTTTCAGCCTCGTTGTCGCATCAGGTCCAAGAAATGAAAAGAGAAACATGGAAAAAGTCAAGAAATAACTTCAAGAAAAGCTTGCTATCAATGTGGACGTGAAGGTCATTACTTCCATAACTGTCCTGAGAAGAGTTCACTACAGATCACCACCGAGATGAAGTTATCTCAGTCTTCAGACATGGAATATGAACAAAAATGCACAGAAACTTCTACCAACAACATAAAGATGACTCCACCATGTAACTCATCAGGTCGTGCTTGCTTTGGCTGTGGTGATACCGACCATCTTGTTAATAGTTGTCCTAAGAAAGATGTGGAGATCAATAAGGTCCAAAAGAAAAGACAACACCCTCAAACTCATGCATCAACAAAGAATAAACAACAGAAAAAGTCCATAGGAAGGATAAGTTATGCAGTGACAGGAACCATTCCATATGATGATGCAGTGATTTTTGGAACACTAGTCATTCACACAACTATCGCCACCGTGTTGTACGATCCTCATACGACACATTCTTTAATCAGTGCCCAGTTTACAACAAAGTATGGTATCTTTAAGTGTCCCTTGAGATCAAGGAAGACCATCAGTGCACCCGAAGGAAAAATGTTAGTAAACTACATATGTCCAAATGTAAGTGTTAAAATCAATGGGATAGATTTTCCAGCTGATCTTATAGTGATAGAAACAATGGGAAAGGATGTGATTCTTGGAAAGAATTGGTTACAAAAAACTAAAGCAGTAATCCAACATACTGAGAGAACCATGTGTTTGGAAACCCCGTCTGGAGAAAGAATAGTAGTTGAAGACAATCGACCTCTAGCTCAGATTGGTACATCTGTCAAGGAAGAAAAATATATCGTTTAGCTAGAAGAATGAGTATGTCTCAAGAATAATATATTGTGATTGTGCTAAGTGATATATGAAAAAATTTGGAGAATCTCTCGCACCTATTGCGTTTTGCCTCTTTATAAAGAGAATTAAAGTGTGGTGTCATCTGCTATATGCAAACAATGTGATACCCTAGTTGCCCTAAAGTCCCGCTCAAGTCTTTCTCTCAAATTGTGCTCAAAGAAATACTATTGGATCAGAAAGATAATTTGAATATCATGCTCTGAAATCTATAAGGTTCAAAAGATCTTTGTTAAGGATTATAACACTTGTACACTCTTGTAGTATGATGAAGCTAGGAGAAATCTGAAACTATCCTTGTTCCTTAACTAATCATATCTTGGAAATCAAAATGTTGTGTCAGCACTTTATCTTAATGTCATACAAGCCTCTTATGTAGTCTGTCTCACTAACTCTTTTACCCTCTGACTAGATGATGAACCCCAATGGATATAAATGCATAATTTGATGGGTTACCTATTTAGATACCCCTAACCTTTCCAACCTTACTCCTTGTTTAACCTAGGATTATGATCTAATCAAGTAGCTATGCTATTGCTATAACTTTAAATTTATGCAGTCACTCCTGTTTATGATATTAATGTTCCAAATGGTAAGTTTACTTTATTGTTGTTAACCCGATGGTTAAAAAAGATTATTGCATATTAATTGGAACATGGAGTGACCACCCGGGAAAACAGTGCTACCATGAGAACTATCATGGCTCTGGTCTTGGCTAAATAACTAGGGAAGTCTTATGTTGGGTGCTGGTCGTGGTCGACCGGAACGAGGGCACCTAGCAAGCTCTTATAGTTCCGGCTTAGGCAGATTGGATACGGGCATAGTTCCCAAAGCTTTACCCTGCAGTCTGGGCTATAAGTTGGTTACGTTAGGTGTGCCCTATGCAGTTTGACCATTTCCAGCATTTGCGTAATGAGAACTCTAGGGAGAAGCCTTGTAGTGAGACCCTGGCCATTCACCTCGGAAGTGAATATGGGTCTAGCTAACCCGGGCTAGAAGGGAATCGCGACTCATGGGTAAAGATGCGCCACCTCTGTAGAGTGTAAAACTGATATATCAGCTGTGCTCACGGTTATGTGCAGCCTGGACTCCTCACATGATAATTGAACTTGAAGATGGAAATAAATCGAGATCCGACGATCTGCCAATGGTTTGCTTAAGTGGTTTCATTTAAGTGTTTTTGATATACTCTTATACCTTTGTTTAATGGGAATACTTGGGATTCACGCTTATTAGTAAGACAGGTGTTGTTAATAAAATGTTGACCAACTAAAATGCTTACTGCTCAACCTTAGCCTTACCTTGTTACCTTGCATTAATTTCCCCCACTTGCTGAGCCCCAACCATAAGTGAGCTCACCCTTGCTTAAATTTTGATCATAAGTTTGCAGATGAAGTTATGATGCTGAGCTCCATGGATGCTAGTCTAGTAATACCCCCGGTCATCTTCCTGTGGATGGATGTCCATGTTTCGCTGTACTTTGATGAATAAAGGTTAAGACATTATGTCTATTCAAAGTGTAATATGTTAATATAATCATTATTTACGCTTTTATGCATTGTTCTTTTGATATATTACACTTGTGACGTCAACATATGTGTGGAAATAGATCCTGGCACACATATGGTATGCACCCGGCTCTGCCCCCAGAAACAGGTGTGACAACAGGGGACTCCACCGACTCGTCAGGCTGCCCCCACTGGCACCCCAGCGAAATTCTTAGGACAGAGTGCTGGTACCACATGCTACAAGTGTGGTAATACAGGGCATTATGCTAATGTTTGTCCACAGAGGATTGCTACTACACCTATGCAGAACAAGCAGCAGACTCTAGGATCTGGTAAGGGATTCACTATTGCCAGGGTTAATCAAGTCAGTACTAATGCTACTGCTGAAGGAGTTGACATCGCTATTGGTATGTACATTAATGCAATTCCTGCAGCAATATTATTTGATTCTGGTGCTACACATTCCTTTATGTCTGCTCGATATGCCAACACAAATGAGTTACCACTGCAAAATATGAAAACACCAATGGTTGTAATTACACCTAAAGGGCCTGTTAGGCAAACTATATGACACATAGATTGACATTGACAATTATGGGAAGAGAATTTTGGACTACCCCTATAGTATTAAAGGAAAGCAGTATAGATCTGATCCTTGGTATGTCTTGGTTAAGAAAGGCGAAGGCCGTTATACATTGTGGTAAGAGAACTGTAGAACTCATCCAGCTCTAAAGGAGAAAGATTTTAAGTTTAAATTTCAGTAACTGCCTTTACCAGACCTGTTGTATTTCTAGTAGATGGGAAGTTTATTGGCGACAACATTCGTGTGGTTAGGGATTTCCCCGATGTCTTTCCAGAGAAATTACCTAGGATGCCACCAGATAGAGAAGTTGAGTTTGTCATTGATCTCTTACCTGGGACCGCTCCTATTTCTAAATGGCCATACATGATGTACGTAGAAGAACTAGAAGAACTTAGGAAGCAGTTAATAGAATTACAGGAGGCTGGGTACATTCGTCCGAGTTTCTCACCTTGGGGAGCACCGGTTCTATTTGTACAGAAGAAGGATGGATCACAGAGGATGTGTGTGGATTATAGATCCCTTAATGATGTTACTGTGAAGAACAAGTATCCATTACCCCGCATTGATGACTTATTTGATCAAATGAGAGGTGCAAGAGTATTCTCCAAGATTGATCTCCGACCGGGTTATCACCAAATGAAGATTAGGCCATCAGATATTCCGAAGACAGCTTTCTCAACCCGATATGGTCTATATGAATTCACAATTATGTCATTTGGATTAACTAATGCACTAGCCTATTTTATGAATCTGATGAATAAGGTGTTCATGGAGTATCTTGATAGATTCGTTGTGGTATTCATCGACGATATTCTTATTTATTCCAAGAGTGATAGTGATCATGAGGAACATCTGCGATTGGTGCTACAGAAGTTAAGGGATAATCAACTCTACGCCAAGTATAGCAAATGCGATTTCTGGATTGATGAAGTGCATTTCCTTGGACACATCCTCTCTAATGGTGGGATATAAGTGGATCCAGCTAAAGTCAGGCAGATAGTGGCGTGGAGCATACCCAATACAGTTACAGAGGTCCGGAGTTTCTTGGGACTTGCAGGATACTACCGGCGATTTATTGAAGGGTTCTCTAAGATTGCTAAGCCATTGACCTCATTGCTAGAGAAGGGAAGAGATTTAAGTGGGACTGGAAGTGTCAAGATAGTTTTAATCAACTGAAGTTGAGATTGATGTCACCCCCAGTGTTGATTATGCCAGATCTACAGAAGGGATTTGATATCTATTGTGATGCATGCAGCCAAGGCTTGGGATGTGTGCTTATGCAAGAAGGACGCGTGATTGCCTACACGTCTCATCAGTTGCGGAAACATGAGTTGAACTATCCCACTCTTGACTTAGAACTGACAGCCGTAGTACATGCGCTCGAGATATGAAGACATTATATTATGGGAACCAAGTGCCAAGTGTACACCGATCACATGAGTTTGAAGTACATATTCACTCAAAAGGATCTCAACCTTAGGCAACGCCGATGGTTGGAGCTCATTAAGGATTATGATTTGGAGATTCACTATCACCTAGGCAAGGTGAATCTGGTTGCAGATGCCTTGAGTCGAAAAGAGCATGTCCATGCAGCTATTGTGACTCGGCTACCCGATGAGCTTGTTGAGGATTTCAGGAGACTTAACCTAGGAATAGTTGCACATACTGAAGGAGTCACTATTGAAGTGGAACCTACCTTGGAGCAAGAAATCCGCAAAGGACAGATTGGTGATGCTAAAATCCAAGAGATCAAGGATCTGATTACTAAAGGTAGAGGTCCAAAATTCACGAAGGATGAGCACGGCACAGTGTGGTTCAAGAACCGGATATGTGTTCCAGAGATTGATAGCCTTCATGAGACTATATTGAAGGAAGCCCATGATTCTGATTACTCTATTCACCCGGGTAGCACTAAGATGTATCGAGATTTGAAGCAGAAGTACTGGTGGTATGGGTTGAAAAGAGATGTGGCTGCACATGTGGCTATGTGTGATGTGTGTCAAAGAGTCAAGGCGGAACATCAAAGACCAGTTGGACTATTGCACCCGCTAAAGATACCAGAATGGAAGTGGGAAGAGATTGATATGGACTTCATTGTCGGGTTGCCTCGCACCCCGAAAGGGTATGATTCCATATGGGTGATTATGGACAGGCTAACCAAAGTAGCTCACTTCATTCCGGTCAAGACTACTTATAAAGGTTCTCAATTGGCAGAGTTATATATGACTCGAATTGTGTGTTTACACGGTGTACCAAAGAAGATCATTTCTGATCGAGGCTCATAGTTTACCTCAAGATTTTGGAGAAGGTTTCATGAGAATATGGATACAAAATTGAGTTTCAGCTCGGCCTATCACCCTCAGACTGATGGCTAGACTGAAAGGACCAATCAAGTACTAGAGGATATGTTGAGAGCTTGTGCCCTTCAACATGGAGGTAGTTGGGACAAGAGTCTATCATATGCTGAGTTCTCTTATAATAATAGTTACCAGGCCAGTTTGAAGATGTCACCATTTGAAGCTTTATATGGCAGGAAGTGCAGGAGTCCTCTATTTTGGGATCAGACTGGAGAAAGACAGTTCTTTGGGCCTAAGCTTATTCAAGAGGCAGAAGAACAAGTTTGTATAATTAGAGAGAACTTGAGGGTAGCTCAGACTAGGCAAAAGAGCTATGCTGATAATTGAAGAAGACACTGGAGTTTGAGGAAGGTGATCATGTGTACCTCAAGGTGTCACCACTTCATGGAATGAGAAGATTCAAAGTTAAAGGCAAGTTATCCCCTCGCTTTATTGGACCCTTTAGAGTTTTTAGGCGAGTTGGGGAGATGGCCTATCAACTCGAGCTACCTGATCATCTATCTGATGTGCACAATGTATTCCATGTGTCTCAACTTAAGAAGTGTCTCCGTGTCCCTGAGGAACAGTTACCAATGGAAGAGCTCAGTGTCCAGGGTGATTTGACTTACATGGAATATCCTATCAAGATTCTTAACACATTGACTCGAGTTACCAGAAATAAAGTGATAAGGATGTGCAAAGTACAATCGAGTCACCATGGAGAAGATCTTGGGAGAGAGAAGAAGAGCTTCAGATAGAATTTCCCCATCTTTTCCCTAGTCCTTCCTAAATCTCGAGGACGAGATTCTTGTTAAGGGGTTAGGATTTGTAATACCCAAAAATGTAAAATGGAAACATAGTTGGATTACAAACATGTTTTTGCATCTATTTATTATCACATGTGAACAAACACCCAAAAGCCATTAATGAACTAATGATACCAAAAATAATACATGCATCATGCTGGACTTTATTTTGTGTGCATTTTGTGACAATGTAAAAATAATGTAAGTAGAAATATATTAATACCCAAATTGGAATTTAATATCTAAAGGGAATTCTAGAATGGAGAAAAGAGAAGAAAATACTATACAAATGACATAAAATGAATATATAAATAAGAATATATTTCCCTTCCGCTAATATTTGAATTTAGTACATTTGATCAATGATGAATCTCATAACAAAATTTAAATTCAAATTTGAGTTCTAAAAACAAAGAGGGAAAAACAGAAAAGATAAAAGAAAAAGGAAGAAAAAGGGAAAAACTACGCTTGGGCCCAAACCCTAAGATCCGGCCCACTTCTCTTTCCTCTGCGTGGCCTAATTCTTCATCCCGCGCGTGTCGACAGCAGGGCCCCACTGGGCAGCCTCTCGTTTGCACCCTTCTCTGCCTTGCACTGAATTGTGGGACCCAGGGAGTGGCCACACCGCATCAGCGCGCACTCTCCACCACTGTCGCGCGGGCCTCATCAGCCAGTCGTCCGATTATCGTGCAAACGTCTGGTAACGCTGACTTGTGGGCCCGTGGCATCAGGCATGATCCAAACTGCCTCGCCGGGCATGGCGGAAGTGCACCGTGGACGGGGGGAGGTTTGTTGCCCCTTTTCCGGACCGTGCGGCCCCCTATAAGCTGTGATAGGGTCCTGGGTCTCCACCTTCTCCATCGCCACGACCCTAGCAGCACAGACACAAACGAGTGGGGAGCTAATCGTGAGTGTGTGGGTCGGCAGTGTGGAAAGCTTGGAGTCGTCGGCCTCGGCGTGCCTGCGGAGTCCGGTGGTGGCCGGGGAGCTTTGCGTGACCACGCTGAACATGTACAGCTCGACCTCGAGAGTGATTAGCTGCTGGCGTGGAAGGAATTGCTCACTGTCGACCTCGGGCCACCGCGGAATCGTCGGGCACCGTGGGCGAAGCTCGGTGCGCCGCCAACGTTGGTAAGATTTCCCCATCGGATTCGCGATTGTTCCTTCTGCGTTTTAGAATCATTAGATAGGTCGGGGAAGGCCGGGGCGCTGCTACAACCGGTCGCCGGCGAGGTGCCGTCGCGGCTGTTTTTGCGCGGGCGCTATCGCCAAGCGGGAGGTAGAAGATGAAGCTTTTGCCGTAGATGGCGACATCAACAGTGCAGATGAGTGCAGCATGGTAGTGTAGCCTGGTTGGGTGCCTCGATCGTTGATCGAGCAAGGAACGATCCCGATTAGATCGAGATGCCGATTCGGGGCGATAGATCCGGGTCGTTGATCTGATCTCAGACGAGTGAGGATGAGCTGCGAGATTTTAAATCTGGACCGTCGGTCGGGTAATGGTCGACATGGATTAGGCCAAGCTTACCCCTTCACGCGATCTAATCCAAGCTATACAACTCGGATCGGACGGCTGAGAACATTTCATACCCCTTCGCCGAGCCGCTTATGCAAAAGAGCCCTCGGGCTTTTAGAGAATAAACCCGCAAGCGGTGGCGCTCTGTGTCTTAGGGATTTTTATGCAAGGCCCCCTGTGTTTCTGTCTATTATACGCGCAGTCCAGGGGAATGGAAAATCAGAGAAATTGATTTAGAAAAATAAATTTTTAATATAAAAACAATTCCTAGAACTGGTTTAATTCATAGAAAATTCATATTAAGTCCAAATTGATCCATTCTAGTTTCTATAATTTTGTAATAATATTATCTATCACTTAGTGTCTCTGTTTTGACATGAAAACTGTATTAAAATTTATCTCTTAATTAATTGTGTACCAAATACATAAAACCTTTGGAAATTCATAACTTAAAATCCATAACTCCAAAATTAATGATTCCTATTCCTATGACCTTATTTTAATATGTAGATTATTAATATGTATTTTGTATACATGTTTGGTGTGATGTTAATTTCTCCTTTATACTATGCTTGTTTGTATTGTGGCGAGTAGAAGAGCTAGTTGCTGAGGATCCCGGTGTTCAGCAGGTAAAAGTTGCTGAGCAGGAGCTCATTGAAGGCAAGTTGTGCCCTTGACAACTTTTTACCCAATAATGTTCTTTATTATCACTTATTGATGCATAGGCTTAATTTTGATGGGACCCAATAGGTCACCCTAGACTGGTTATCCTTTTCACCTTGTCCACCCCTGAATCATTTGGGTAGTTTTGCTATTGCTCTATATGGTTTTGGGTTTAATATTACATTATCTTCATGTTCCAATTACACTGTTATTTTATTTATGTTCATGTCAAGATCATTAATTTTAATTGGAACATGGAGCTGAACTTGAGAAACACGTGCCACCACAAGCGTGGAATGGGACCCCTTGGCTAACTAACTAGGAAAGCTAGTGGAGGACTACCTTACCCGATAGGGGCAAGGGCAGTAGGGGAGTAGGCGTGTAGGGAGGTTTCCGGGTTGATTTTGCTACGATGGCGGTCAGATGGGGGATTCCTGCATTGCTCTTCCTAGAAACTGTGCGGGTTTTCTGAACCTAGTGGAACTAGGTAAAGGCCTCGTAGTGTTGCCCTGCCTCGCTTCCCTGGTAGAGGTGTATGGAAGTCGTGATCCCTTGGCAGATGGGTAACATGACTTGTGGGTACAGGGTACAACTTCTGCAGAGTGTAAAACTTGTATACTAGCCGTGCTCGCGGTCATGAGAAGCTCAGGACTCTCGCATGATTAATTTATGAAACTAAATTCAATTTGTCATTTGCATTGCATGGGATTTATTATTGATTTTGTTCTACTTTTAATTTTGGTATGGTATTTACTTACATTTAGTAATTGCTAATAAAATTTGACCAACTTATTAAAAGCAATGCTCAGCTTTAACCACTATTGTTGATCAGCCTTACACATCACATGAACTCCCACCTTTGGTGAGTTCATGCACATTATTCCCCACGACTTGTTGAGCTATGATCTTTTGTGAGCTCACACTTGCGATATATAAACCCCCCACCCACAGGAGAAGAATAGGTGGCCCAGGAGGAGCCGCACAACGAGGAGTTCGACTTGATCTAGGTGGCGTCTCCCAGTCGACTTTATGGCGCCAAGGATGGACTTTAGATCGCTTTATATTTATCTTTTATTTTGAAGACTTCCACTATGTAATAAATACTTTTATGATATTGTGACATTTATCTCTATACACTCTGTTATTATATGTGTTGTCTTCTTTGGGGCATATATGAGATGCACTCGGCTTTATCCCTTAAATCTGCATGTGACAGGGTATTAGTGGACCACTTGACAAAGATGGCCCATTTCATACCAGTCAAGACCACCTATAATAGTGCAGTGTTTGCAGAATTATATATGTCCTGGATTGTATGCTTGCATGGAGTACCAAAGAAAATAGTATCAGATCGGGGACCCCAGTTTACTTCTCATTTTTTGCAGAAATTGCATGAAGCCTTGGGCACGTATTTGAAGTTCAGTTCAGCTTATCACCCACAGACAGATGGTCAAACTGAGAGAACCAACTAGATCCTTGAAGACTTGAGGGCTTGTGCTTTGCAAGACAAGTTTGGTTGGGACAAATGGCTACCTTATGCAGAATTCTCTTACAACAACAGTTATCAGGCTAATTTGAAGATGTCACTGTTCCAAGCATTCTATGGGAGAAATTGTCGAACTCCATTGCATTGACACCAACCCAGCGAGAGGCAGGTGTTTGGTCTAGACATTTTGCTTGAAGCTGAAGAGAACATCAGAATGGTTCGAGAGAATCTGAACACAGCGCAGTCCAGTCAGCGAAGCTATGCTGACAAAAGAAGAGATATGAGTTTCGAAGTGTTGGGGACTTGTTCTCAAATGCTATGAGTTAAGAACAAGACAACATAAAAAGGTTAATGGTTAGTACCCTTCGTCCTTCGAAGCATTATCTCCCTTAGGATATAACAATCTACAGACGAAGGGCACGAAGGACATACCTTCGTCATCACAGCGTATATATTAATGAAAGATGAAGCATACGAAACATGAGAATTGACATAAATAATTATATGGTATCATTAATATCTTTAAATTATATCATCATGAACAAACGTGAATAATATTGAATTACATTTATACCTTCGGCTTGACAGAAGGCAAAAGTCCAAGCGTGACGCGCGAGTGAATACAAGTCAGCGTGAACAGTACGGGGTTACTGTTCATCTATTTATAGGCACAGGACACAGCCTATGAGAAGTTACAATTATGCCCTTTACATTTACTATTGGCTTATAGAAAAATCTATGAGGACTGAACAGCCTTTTCCCTTTTAAGTCGGTTCCCTTTTCTGCGATTTAGCCGAAGCTCCCTTCCGCACAGCTTCGGAGCGACGACAACCTTCGTCACGATCAAGCTCCTCATCGTGTATGCTTTTATCATAAATCCGAAGATACCTATCCATAAACCATACTTGGAAGACATTGTTAAATTATGTTTTTGAGGACCTTCAGAGGACGAAGGCCCCCAACAGAGACTATGTTTACCTGAAGGTGTCACCCATCATAGGAATCAAAAGGTTTGGAGTCAAGGGAAAGCTAGCACCTCCATACATCGGACCATACCAGATTTGGGCAAGACGTGGAGAAGTGGCATATCAACTCAACCTACCAGAAAGTCTGTCAGTCGTGCATGATGTATTCCATGTGTCTCAGCTAAAGAAGTGCTTGCGAGTGCTGGAAGGGCAATTGCCAACTCAAGGTCTCAAGGTTCAAGAAGACTTAACTTATATCGAGAAGCCAACCCAAGTTCTAGAGACAACAGACAGAGTCACTCGAAGAAGCACCATCAGAATATGTAAAGTCAAGTGGGGTCATCATTCAGAGGAACAAGCAACTTGGGAAAGAGAAGATGATCTAAAAGTCAAATATCCCAAACTCTTTGCTAGCTAACCTTGAATCTCGAGGGCGAGATTCTTTTTAAGGGGGATAGGTTTGTATCATCCTGAAATTGGGGGTATAAATTTCTTCTCTAATGCCTACTAAATTCAGGTGTTACCTCTCATCTCTCTCTCTCTAGACTTCTTCTCTCTTCCTTTTGATTAGAGTTATGTTAATTAGGTGATGGATTATTTATTTATTTATTATATCAAAACCAATGTGAGTCATTAAATGTTGCATCAAGGTGAGCCAAATTATTCTTTTGTTTGATGCACATTTTTGAATTTGTTTGAATTTGATTTGAAATCCATAGAGAAAATAAAAAGAAAAGCATTTAGAAATTCCCTGGAAAAAGAAAAATGGATTTCGACCCAATAAGCCCAGTCCAGCCTAGCTAGGCCACATGCGCGCCCGCCGTGTCCGTTGCCCCGGTGAGCTCCACCTCGACGCCAACAACTTAGGACACGCCTCGGTATGCCCCTTCCCCCTCTGTCTTTCTCTACTCGCACTCACCGGACTCCTCACCGTGCAGCCGAGTCTCCACCACCGTCAACCAAGGTCCCCGCGATGTCCTTGTTGTTGCTCAAGCACTCTAGAGCCGTCTCTCGAGGTAACCAACCCACCCATGCCCTTAATTTCCCATTTACTGCCCAGTTGTCCGCACAATTGCTTGCCGGAGTCGAGCTGCACCACCGTCGGGCTGCTCCGCCATGGACTGCGCCCTCTAGTGCCTCTGTGCCGGTGTCGTGACCACGGCTAAGCCTGCAGTGTCACCCCGAACTTGCTTGAGCCCTTTCCTAGTGCCCTAGACCCTTGCCATGGCTGCACCCTCGCCTTCGGCAAACCTCCGCCGTGAAATCGAGTGGCGCCGCCATGGGCAGCCTAGCAACCCTGCCCGAGCTCGGCATCAGATCTCAGGCGCCCATCTGGGATCTGACGGCCTAGCTTCAATTAAACCCAATCTGATCCCAGCCATTCGATGGTGTCTGGCCGCTCCAATCCGCCTCCTCACTTGCGTTCTGCAGTAGGGCTCGACCGGTCAGTCTGCCTCACACGTAGGTCGCTGGCACCCCTGGCCTACTTATCAGCCCGCGCTCGCGTGCTTGCTCGCGCGCTCGCTCACTCAGATCTAATCCTGGCCATTGATCTGTGATCGTGTGGTCGAGATCAGCCGATACCCCTTCGCGTTGTCTTTTTATTAAGAGCACCCTTGGATTTTTAGGAATCAACCCACTGTCCCAAGGTTTCGCGTGTAAGCCCCTGTACTTTTGTAGAAAGGCCCCTGATCTCTTAAGTTATCGCAGAATTAGACCTAGTTTTGTATTTTGAATTTCAAAACTTGTTTATTTCATATCTTTTGCATATGAACTCCAAATTGAGTGATTCAAATTGCAAAATATTTATAAGATTATTCTCTACCTGTTTAAATTATGACCTTTTACTGTCTGCATGTGCTAATTTTATGCATAGACTATAGGTTAGTGTAAGTGATGGCTTTTTATTGATAAGAAAGAAAAAAGGAAAACCATAATGGTAATTAGATGTTTAACTTTGTGAGGTTAATAATATGTAATATATGAACCTATCCCTGGTATAATTCTTGTGTCTCATTAAGATAAATGTAATTAAGTTATGTAATCTATTGAGATAAGTAATACTTAGAGAACCACAAACCTCTAGGTGTATTAGTCCACCTCGGATCCTAGACTTCGCTTTTGAGTTTGTTACTTTCTTTTGAGTTAGTGTTCACTTGTTTGTACATGTTTGATGTACTGTTTCTTTGTCATTATCCAAATGTGTTGAATACATGATCGCTTTGCGTAGACAATGAGCAGCCCGTGGTACCTGAGTGTGTTGTCGAAGATCTTTTTGAGCAACAACCTGGTGAAGGCAAGTGTCCTCTGACCTATTATGTCCTACTTAATTTATAATCCATTGTCCCGCATTACTTAATTGAAACCTAAGTATTGACTAGTTTGTATTTATCTTGTCCTTGTTTACCTTTTGGGTTATTATAGTTAGCTTCATGCTATTGCTCCACTTTAATCAACGAACATGATGCGAATATTTATGATACGATGTTGTTATTATGATTATGATGATGTTCTTATGGCACTTTAGGGGACTCAAGCTATTTTCCTGAGTACCTCTCTATAAGGACCTATTCGTTGAGTGACCACCCGGGATGATAGTGCAACCATGAGGGTGGAATGGGACGCCCTTAGCTGAATAATTAGATGAACCTAGGGGTGTAGTTGGCTTTGCCAGAGGGCCATCAATGGGGGCTGGGGCATAGTGCTCGCTCTGCTAAGGGTGGGTGCCGAGGTTCATTTGATTTGGTTTTGTTAGTCACCCACCTTAGGGAGGAGTACTGTGTTTGTACGACTAGCGAAACCTAACGAGAAGCTATGCACTAGGGGAGTCTTTGTAAAACCTACGTAGTGAAACCTTGCCGACTCACCATGGTGTTGTTTGAGGGTTTGATCGACCCGAGGCAAAAAGGGATCACGACTCATGGGTAAAGTGTGCAACCTCTGCAGAGTGTTAGAAACTGGTATATCAGTTGTGCTCATGGTTAAGAGCAGCCTTGGGATCATTTTTTATTAGAAGAAATTTGGATACTTTATGATGATGATTAATGGTGATGATTATAATTGTGATCTCTGGTATTTCCTCTTGGAGGGAGTACTTTTGGGTAATAACTGTGTTTATTACTAAAACTTGGCTTACTACTAGTAATAAATATCTAACTAACTAAAAGCAACTGCTTTAACCTTAACTCCACATACAGCTAGTCCACTTTAGCCAAACGGGACATTTGCTGAGTATGTTGATGTGTACTCACCCTTGCTTTAAAAACCACCCACCCCAGGTTGTCCCCATTACAATCAGTGCTCAGGAGGAGATGCAGGCAACATGGAGGACTTTGAAGAGTTTCAGGACTACAATGAGTTCTAGTTGTGTTAGTGGCAAACCCCTAGTCAGTTGCCTGTGAAGGCCATATCTCTATGTTTCGTATTCCGCACTTTGATCATGTTAATGTCTATGTTATGTTAATGACTCTATGGATGTCTTGGACATCTTGATGTAATAAAGTACCTATTCCGCTATTTATTTTGAGCAATGTGTGATGATGTCCAATTATGTAATCACTGTGTACGTGAGTTTCTGATCCTGGCACGTACATGGTTCGCATTCGGTTTGCCTTCCAAAACCGGGTGTGTGAGTAATGATTATCACCAAGGTGTGGGTATCCCCTGCAACTTGGTGTAGTTATTAATAAAGTTAGTCATTTAGTTGGGCAACATTTTATTTCCACTTTCCTCTTTATCTGAGAAGCTGTGTTTGGCTGTGTTGAAAGTCAGTGACGATGCTCATTTGTTTAGTGTTATGAAGACTTCTATATACCTTTTCTTGTGCTGAAAGACTGCAAGGTTAGGTCTGATGTGTGTATGCTTTCTACAGATGTCTGACAATAGACGCCGAGGTGGAAGGCATGCCTAGCCAGAGCAGCAGGCACCCCAGGATGAGGCACCCCAGCAGCAATTACCACCACCACCCCTAAAGACAATAGAGCAGATGTTTCTGATGCAGACTTAGGCAGTTCAAGCGATTGGTTAGACCCTAGCAGCCATGCATCAGGTGCAGTAGCAGTAGCCTCAACCTCAGCCTCAACCGCAAGTGCAGATGCCGTAGATGCCAAGAGACAAGTGGGCAGAGTTCATGAGGCGTCATCCCCCTGTGTTTGCTCACTCTACAGACCCCATGGATGTCGAAGAGTGGTTGCGCATAGTGGAACGGGAGCTGCATACCGCTCGGTGCAAAGACTAGGAGAAGGTTCTATATGGTCCCCGTCTGCTAAGGGGAGCAGCCTAGTCCTGGTGGGAGTCCTACCTCTCCACCCATGCCAACCCTGAAGCTATCGCCTGGGAGGAGTTCATAGACAACTTCCGCATGTACCACGTTCCAGAAGGATTGATGATAGTGAGGAAGGAGGAATTTCTAGCACTAAAACAAGGGCCCCTGTCTGTTAGTGAGTACATGGACAAATTTCTACAATTATCTCGCTACGCACCTGAGGATGTCAACATTGATGCCAAGAGACAATACATGTTTCTGAGAGGTTTGGTTGACCCCCTTCACTACCAACTGATGAACCATACCTTCCCTACCTTCTAGCATCTGATCGATAGAGCTATCATGATTGAGAGGAAGCGCTGAGATATGGAAGACCGAAAGCGCAAGATTGGTGGACCGAAGGCTGGGAGCAGCAGCCGTCCCCGTTTCTCAGGCAATCCACCCGAGCAGTTCAAGTAGAGTCACCTTCAAGGACACCAGCACCAATGTTCGCATCAACAATAGTTCTAGAGACAGTTCCCTCAGTAGTAGCAGTACCGCCAGCACAACCAATCTAGGAGGAAGTCAATATCAGAGACAGAATAACCAGGCACCTCACCTTCCCGCCCCATCAATCAACTAGAACAACCAAGCAGCCCCAACGCAAGGAGGAGGCCGAGGATGTTTCACTATGGGGAGCAAGGCAACTAGGCGACACATTGCCCAAAGTAACTAGCTTAGCAGCAGACAGTTTCCAACACCCCAGCAAGACAAGGAACATCACAACAAGCATCAGGAGGCCATGGCCAGGCCTACAACTGTGGGAAGGTGAACCACTTGGAGGCTGAAGCAATCCAGGATTCACCAGATGTGGCAGTAGGTATGTTTTACGTCGAATCCTATCCAGCAAAAGTACTATTTGATACTGGTGCCACGCATTCTTTTGTTTCTATGTCATGGGTAGAAGCACATAACGTCCCCATAGAACCAAAGATTCCACCCCTAAGGGTTTAATTCAGTTGGGGGAAAAGTTCAGTCTGATAAGACATGCTCGAATCTAAGGATTGAAATAAGGGGATAGATTTCCCCGCTAACCTAGTAGTAATGGTCACTCAAGGGTTAGATGTCATCCTAGGGATGAATTGGCTGCACAGAGACCAAGCAACTGTCAGCTGTGACAAGAGGATAGTAAAGTTAGTGTCTCCATCTAGGAAAGAGGTAGTAACTGAACTATTCATGCCTGATCTAGAAGAAGGAGTGCCACCATATGTCTATTGATTGTAATGAGGCTAACCCGCTTGAGGCCATCAAAGTTGTGTCGGAGTTCCCCGATGTGTTTCCTAAGGATTTACCCAGCATGCCACCCGAGCGTAAGGTTGAGTTTGCCATAGAGATTGAACCTGGCACCGCCCCTATTTCTAAGAGAGCTTATAGAGTGTCTGGACCAGAATTGGTGGAACTTAAGAAGCAGATCGACGAGTTGTTGGAGAAAGGTTATATCATGTGACGGAACCTTCCAAGTCATTAGGCCCACCTACAGTTGTCCTTGTCCAACGGACCTCAGACAACCCTGCAGGTGCCCCTAAATCACTTGACAAGTTTGGTATCTGCTTTTCTTACCTTTCCCAAGAGCATTTCACCCGTCACGCAGATATTACAAGCATCGGAGATACGAAAATGCGGAAGTAGTTACATTAACTTACCTTTATTTAAAAGTAAGACAGAGTTAAATATTTACAGACCAGAATATAATATAAGAGTGCGGAGTATTATTATTACAAACCATGTGAGGCAAAAACCCCTCCAGATAAGTTTTAAACAAAAGTTTTATGGAGGATCCTTTCCTCCCGACGCTTTACACCTGGCGCTCTTCCTTTGGTACCACCTTAGAACAGAAGCAACAAAAATTTTTCGCTTCTTCACCTAAAACAACATGGGATGAAACCCTGAGTATGGAATTACTCAGCAAGTCTTACCCGACTAAGAAAAGACTCTCAAGGGTATGCTGGCTTTAAGGGAGTCAAGGTAAGGCTTAACAATAATCAAAGACTCTGTTTGCAGAAATGCTTACTAAAAGTGGATCCTTAAAAAAATCAAATTTTACTTGTCAGGTTAAGTAAGGTTACCTGTATCTAGAGTTCTTTCTACCCTAGCTCAAACACTTGACCTGCACTAGCCAATTTCTTAACAACCATTCATCTTTACTGGAGTTCTACGTATAGGTCAGTGACCAAGTCTTCATAACCGCGAAGGTACGGCGATCTGAATCGATTATACTCAGCTGAGGATCTCCAATCACATGACATATGTAGCACTTAACCCATGCATATGTCAACTCGCCACCAGGGTTCTTAAGACCAGATCAGGTTCACACCAACCGAGACCACAGATACACCACTGTCTAGCCTCTTGCCACGGAGGGTACACGCTACTCTCGCCATCTCTCCACTCCCATTGTGTGGTATCTTATTCTGGTATTAGTCTGCCCGAGGCAAAGCTTACCCATGACGAGGCATGTGACCAGTTAAAGGGTCCTCGGTCATCAAGCCTACATCGACACGGTCCTTAATTGACTCAGACGGAGACACTACACCGAGACTCTCTTCTCGTGCAAGTCACCCGCCCGGTCTCAGCTTAATCATTTCAAACCCCAAAGTTTGGTACCTGGCAGAGGTACATCTTTTCTGATGTTGAACCCATTATGGCCATGATGGATCCACCATCAAGTTTTATTTTCAAAAACATCCCTCCCACTTTGCAACATCATTTTTGAGAAAACAAAACATTTTGTTTTGCTAAAGCAGGGCTAAGCATAAGAAAACTTTTTGTAAAACAGGGATTAGGGAATAATCCAAGGAAGGAAATGTAGCAAGAGTTTAGCACACAACTCCTATCACCTAATGCATCAAGTAAGTGAGAAAGAGTTTTAAAAGTAACAAGGAGGTGGCAAATGCACCGGGGCTTGCCTTGTTTCACAGGTGAATTAGGCTCAGTTCCACATATTTCAAAATAAAAGCAGTTGCCTGCCTGATGTTCCTCAGGTGGTGGTGGAGTCTTCTCTTCTTCTACTTCTTCTTCGTTATCTAAATATAACCATACATAATAATGAATGCTCATGTAATGCTCATGAGAGTGCAAAGATAATAAGAGTTTATTATCTAAAGTCTTGAATACAATTTTCCTTCACGGATCTCCGAGAACTTAGAGTTTCTGGAGTCATTAGTGAAGTTCATAGGGCAGGGGGTAGGGTTTTAGGTTCTAAGTATCAAACAAGGTTCAAATCACACCAAACTCTACCAAAAGCTTCTAAATAATATATAAGGGTCATCTAAAAAGTTTGGGGATTTTTAGAATCATTATCTATTTTCTAAAAATCTAGAAACAAGATTTTAACCTATTTTAAATAGTCTATAATTTCTTATTTGGATTAAAAATTCTAAAACTATTTTTATAAAATTCTACGGAAAATTAGGAATCTAGCAAAATTGGTCTTATATTTTTAGGATTTTCTACAATTTTCTAGAATTTCTTTAGTTCTGGCAGAAAAAGAAAAAGAAAAACTGTGAATAGTGTTGGACCGAAACCGGCCCAGTCGGCCCAGTCCACACAGGAAACGGGGACGCGCCCGCACGCACTTGGCAGATTTGCACCGGGGTCCCCGAAGACTTGAATAACTGGTTAAGAACCCTAACTACTATTTAAATGAGTCACTGACACATGCAGAAAAGTCCCTGGACTTCTATTTCTTCAAGGTCTGAAACCCACGACGGTGACCGGCGGGGAGCCAAGCTTCGGCGAGCTATACTGGCCGGATTACACTAAGACTGGTGCTAATCTTTTGTTTAAACCTAATTCCAGCTTTGAGGAGGGTTTCCCCTCAACTAATTTCTGGATTGGAGCCCTACAGTGCTCTGCCCACAGTGACAGCGGCAACAACAGACCACTAAGCGTGTTCCCGATGATCTAAGGCAACTTAGTTCAATTGGGCGGGTCGGTGAGCATCCAGAGCATGCAAGGGTATTGAAACAATAACAAAGAGGGTGAGATCGAACCTGAATTTGGCTGGCCACGGCGAGATCAAAACCGTGCGGTGTTCTTGAGTAAATTGGGGGAAATCCTAAATTGAAGCTCTCTGGTGATCGATTGAGGACAATACTTGGTGGCTAGGGGCGTGATGATCCTACGGACCCGACGATGCGCTCAATTTATAGCAGGCAAGAGCGGTGGCCGGGTATTTGAGTGACGACGCACGGTGGTCGGAGGAGTGGAAGGTTACTGGCATAGCGGATTGGTGTCCTATTACTGTGGCAATCATTCCTGCGATCAACGGAGAGTTACAATGGGTCACGGCGATGCGGTGGAGGTGCCAAGGCACGTGGCACAAGGTCGCGAGGAGGCAGTCACCGGCGAGGTTATCCGAAGTGACCGTGGCAAGCTCGGTACGGTGCCGGAGTAGTTTAATGGCCGGAGTTTATCCACGACGAGGATTCTTACTCGATCCCAGGCGCTATCCATACGATCCGAGCACGAATCACGGAGGCATGAGCGCGAATCAGTGCGCGGCTCATCGGCGGCGAGTTTCTGAACTTGTTTTCCCCGGTGCACTGTACCATGGCGAGGTGGGTTCAGTTAGCCTGACAGATCAAATTCAGGGCAAATTTTCTCTAAATTTTGTATGGCAACACATCCAAGGCTCTACAGCAAAATTATAGCCCTTCATACCATCTTCATCTTTGTTATAGTATTCCAAAACAAATTCTTACTGGATCATGCTTAGAATTGAGCTCAAAGTTTGCTCAAACCCACTGGCAGTCCAAATTCAGACTTCAAATAGCCTGAAACCCTAACTTTGGGTGTATTTATCTCCAAATTCTTCATAACAACAATGTTTAACCCCTTAAACAAAGTTGTTCACCTTTGATAGATCTACAAAATTGATGTGGTGACCTAGGGCAAAAACCTTATAATTTGGCAGATATAGGGCTTCAAAGTTGAGCTAATTACATTGATTTCAGACTTAGCCAATAGGGTTCAAGTGTGGCTCTTTTGCAAATTAGTCCAAAACTCAAGGTTTCACTTGCAAACCTACTTATTTGTGAGCCATATGACTTAAGACACTTTATTATCATGGCTTTTGCACCTTAGTCCAAAAGTGCACTAATTTTGCACTTAGCCCCCTAGGGTTTAGGTTTAGGGCTTTCCAGGGTTCCAATTAGGGTTTCTTGCACTCTTAGGGTTTGGATCCTACTTGAGTTCATCCATGGAGACACTTTATGATCTTTTCAATTGAATTTTAGAGTTTTCTCTTGTTTAAGCCTTGTTTGTTCTATTATACCCAATCTAGGGTTCAGTTCCCTACTCCAGGGTTTTATTTACAAAAGGTCATATCAATACAACTTGTTTGAAATTTTTGCCTAGTGAATGCACTCTAGGTGTGTCAAACATATGAAATGCCAATGCTTATGATGTTATGCTCAAGTTTTAGTGACAGTAATACCAGGGGTGTTACATCCTTCCCCCCATAAAAGAATCTCGTCCCGAGATTAAAAGTCCTAGGGTAAGTAATGGAAAAGGAAATGCTTCACATTTTTATTTCCTTATTTCTGGTACAAGACAGGGGAGGTTTGAGACTCACTCCTTTATTACAACAATTGTATACACTCTACAAATTACATGAGGCTAAAAAGCCTGGGAAATTCCTTTCTAAAAAGTCTCGAGTTTCCCATGTAGCCTCATCTTCTGAATGTTGGTTCCACTGTATCTTGTAAAACTTGAGAGTTCTTCTTCGGGTATTTCTATCCCTTTGATCCAAGACTCGAACAGGATGTTCTGAATATGTCAAGTCTGGCTCTAAGGCAACATCTCTTACTTCAATGGTTCGATCGGGGACCCGAAGACACTTCTTCAGTTGAGACACGTGGAACACATTATGTACAACAGACAAGGTTTCAGGTAGTTGAAGTTGGTATGCCACTGGTCCACATTGTTCAAGAATAAGGAAAGGACCAATGTATCGAGGTGCAAGCTTCCCTTTTACCCCAAAACGTGTTACACCCTTCATTGGGGAGACTTTTAGATAGACATAATCTCCCACCCGAAAATACAAGGGCATTCGTCGTTTGTCTGCGTAACTTTTCTGACGAGCTTGAGCTTTCTTTAAATTATGAATTATTCGCTGAACTTTTTCTTCGGTCTCTTTCACTACATCTGGCCTGAAGAAACTCCTTTCACCGGGTTCAGACCAATTTAGCGGAGTACGACCCCGTCGACATACAAAGCTTCGAAGGGTGCCATTTTAATGCTTTCTTGATAGCTATTATTGTATGAGAACTCCGCTAATGGAAAACAACCATCCCATTTCTATGGGAATTCCAGAACACATGCTCGCAACATGTCTTCAAGTATCTGATTTACCCTTTCAGTCTGCCCACTAGTTTGAGGATGATAGGCCGAACTGTGGATCAACTTAGTACCCAAGGATTTGTGAAGCTCTTCCTAGAATTTGGATACAAATTAAGGTCCACGATCCGACACTATAGTCTTTGGAATACCATGCAAACTGAGAATGTGAGCAATGTACAGTTCCGCATATGTGAGGACCGGGCAATATGTTTTGACTGGCAGAAAATGAGCAATTTTCGTAAGCCGATCAACAATAACCCAGATGGAATCATATCCTTTTGCTGTTCTGGGCAATCCCACAATAAAGTCCATACTAATATCTTCCCATTTCCATGTTGGTATTGGTAGAGATTGTAATGGACTAGCAATCTTCATTTGTATGGCTTTGACACGTCTGCAGGTGTCACATCTTGCCACATAGCGTGCGATTTCAATCTTCATCTTTGTCCACCAATAATGTTGCTTTAGATCATGATACATCTTAGTGCTTCCAGGATGAATAAAATAGCGACTAAGATGTGCTTCATCCAAAATTTGTTGGCGGATTTCTTCATTCTTTAGCACAACTATGCAGTTGTTGAACCATATAATGCCTTGATCATCTTTTCTGAAACATTTGGCTTTTCTGGCCTCTATTTTCTCACGGATGTGCCTCATACCCTCATTATCTTTTTAAGCATCAATTATCCTTTATAAAAGGATTGACTCAAGCTTTAGTTGATTTAAAGTTCCATGCTGAATCATTCCTAGGTTCAAATTCTCCATTTCTTGGCATAACGTAATGTCATAAGTTTCCATTGTAAGACAATGACAAAAAGTCTTGCGACTCAAGGCATCTGCCACTACATTAGCTTTGCCTGGGTGATAATGAATCTCTAGTTCATAATCCTTAATAAGCTCGAGCCATCACCTTTGTCTCATGTTCAACTCTGACTGGGTGAAGATATACTTCAAGATTTTATGATCTGTATAAATGTGACATATATTACCCAGTAGATAATGACGCCATATCTTCAGGGCATGAACCACTGCAGCTAACTCCAGATCATGAGTCGGATAATGTTCCTCATGTCAGCGTAACTGCCTTGAAGCATAAGCTATCACTCAGCCTTCTTGCATTAAAACACAGCCAAGACCACTGCCTGATGCGTCACAATACACATCAAAGGGTTTTTCAATATCCGGTTGAGCCAATACCGGAGCAGTGGTTAATAATACCTTCAATTGTTCAAAGGCTTCATTACACTTTGAAGACCAATTAAATTTAGTATCATTCTTCAATAAACTTGTGATTGGTTTCACAAGCTTGGAAAAATCTGGTATGAATCGGCGGTAATAGCCAGCCAGTCCAAGGAAACTTCGGACTTGATGTACAGTGGTTGGGGGTTTCCACTCCAAAATATCCTTAACTTTGCTGGGATCCACCACAATCCCCTTGGCAGATAATACATGTCCCAGAAATTGGATTTCTTCCAGCCAGAACGTGCATTTACTGAACTTAGCATACAACTGATGTTTTCTCAAGCTCGTTAATACAATCCGTAAGTGTTGAGCATGCTCCTCGTCATTCTTGGAATATATTAAGATAACGTCGATGAATACCACCACAAACTTGTCCAACTCAGGCATAAATACTGAGTTCATCAAATAAGTGAAGTGAGGCAGGAGCATTCGTCAGTCCGAAAGACATTACCAAATATTCAAATAACCCATACCGCGTAGTGAATGCGATCTTTGGTATATCTTCGGGCCAGGATACGGATCTGATGACAGCCCGATCTGAGGTCAATCTTGGACAATACCCTTGCTCCAGTCAGTTGATCAAATAGAATGTCAATCCGTGGAAGATGGTACTTATTTTTGATGGTAACCTCATTAAGGGGTCTATAATCCACGCACATTCGAAGCGTTTGGTCCCTTTTTCTTAACAAAAATGGCTGGACAACCCCATGGTGATGAGGTTGGCTGGATGAATCCCTTCTCTAGTAGATCTTGCAATTGAGTCTTGAGTTCTGCCAGCTCATTTGGAGGCATTCGGTACGACCTTCTAGAAATGGGAGCCGTACCGGGTTTCAACTCAATTACAAATTCTACATCTCTTTATGGTGGCAATCCAGGTAAATCTTCTGGAAATACGTCTGGGAACTCACATACTACTGGAATATCTTTGATCTCCGGTATGATGGCTTCATTTATTCTGCCAAATGGTTTAGCTGGAATGGCTACAAGGATAGACAAAAGAACTTCTTCTTGGTTATGACTCAACCTGATGGTTCTCCGATCAGTGTTGAGGATTGCTTTATGCTGGGCCAACCAATTCATGCCCAAAATTACATCTATGTCTTGGCATTTCAGAACAATCATATTAGTAGGAAAGTCCCAGTCCAGCCAATGTTACGGGCACTTGGAAAGCCACTTCTTTAGTAAATATTTGTCCCCCAGGCGAATGAATTTTAAACCCTTCCCTTGATTCATGGTATGGAATGCAATGTTGCTCCACAAATCTCTTGCTTATGAATGTATGCGAAGCACCAGAATCAAAAAGAATAATTGCAGGGTAATTGGCCACGAGGAACGTACCCATCATCACCGGTTCACCTTCTGGTGTTGTGGCCACTTGAGTGTAATAAATCCATCCAGTTTTCCTTGTATTCTTGCCCACAGTATTGGTTGCCGTATTTCCCTTGGAACTTTCGGAGCTTTGTTGATTATTTGATTGATTCTGCCTCGGGTATGGACAGTCCTTAATAAAATGCCCAGACTTTCCATAGTTGAAGCAGCCCGTTGATGAGCATTGGAAGAGCAGGGAAACGAGTGCCAGGGGCACCCGGCTGATTTGTAGCGGTGGGGGCAGCAGTAGGATTGATAAACACTGGCTTATTGAAAGGGAAGGAGGGTGGGCGCGATGAAGAATGATTCTGATTGAAAGGTCGGATGACCAACCTTTGCCTTTTCTCGGGGCCCTGAGTGGGCCTGTCGCCTCCATAACCCTTGGATTTTCCGGATCCTGTATATTTAGCTTCAACTGCCAGCGTTGTGCTGACAACCCTTCCATAAGTAAGATCGATGCAGGTGGCCATCTTTCTTTGCATTCGATCATTCAAGCCTCTCATGAAACAATTCTTCTTCTTTATGTCTGTGTTGACTTGATCGATTGCGTATTGGGATAAGTGATTGAATTTATTGAGATATTGGGTAACAGTATCCCCACCTTGCTTAAGCTTCATGAACTCCTCCTGTTTCATATGGAGGACTCCTTCAGGTATATAATGCTCTCTGAAAGCCAACTTGAACTCATCCCATGTGATTTGATGACCGGCCGGTTGAACGGCAACAAAGTTTCCCCACCACGTACTAGCAGGGCCTTGCAGTTGTTGTGCTACAAACAGGGGCTTTTGAGTTTCTGAACACCGAAGAAGCCCGAACTTTTGTTCAATGACTGCGGATCCATTCATCCGCCTCTAAAGGATCTTCTGCTTTGACAAACAATGGAGGGCGCGTCTCGGAGAAATCCAGATAAGAGGTTTCACGGGGGCCTTGCGGATATGCCCACCCACCTTGTTGCTGCATCTGTTGCCCTGCCATTTCCCGCAGGAAACGGGTATTGTCAGCTGTAGCGTTAACCAAGGCAGCGATGGCCTCGGCTAATGTGGGAGGTACTAGAGGTGGGTTTGGTGTTGCTTCCCTCCCACTGGAGGTCTCGGCTCCATCCTATGAACGAGTCTTGGAAGGCATATGAGGCAACAAACATTTGGAAACAAAATATAATATGCCAAAGAAAACCATCCATTTTACATTACTAAAAAGGGTAATGTTACAGACTCGAATTTTACAACACGATTACATTACCTATTATACATTACTACTACTTCTACACTATACTATTCTTGCTTCTTATCACTTTTGGTAGCCTCGCTGTCGGGCGTCGGAGACCATTCATCTACTAACTTCATAGAGGGAGGAGGCCTGAAAAGGTCCAGTTCGCCACCGAAGGCTTCTCCCGCTATCCCAGAAGGTCTGGCTTCTGTCCCGACAGGATTCGCAGGTACATTGGGATGCAGTTGGGAATACAATACATGAACTTCTTCATGTAAGGTATTACAATAAACCTGCAAGTTATCTACGGCTGAGCTAAGCTCCTCCACGCGGGCTCGAGCTTTTGCCTCCTCGGCCCAAGCAAGCGAATTAGAAATAACCTGCCCAATCGAGCGCTAGATCTCGTTCCGCGAGCTGATCTTGCAGGTAGCGGATGTCTGCTCTTAATTCATTTATTCTTTCTCCATCCGCGACCCATATGTCATTCCTGTGACGGAGTTCTATTTGAAGCTGATCCGCTTGGGCTTCTAGATCCCCGATTGGATCATTGCTACCACTGCTGCTATCTTCATGCCGTGGGGCAAGTTGATGACGGGGTACACCGATTGGTCCGGTAGACTTGCGCGTGGTCTTTCTTGTGCGCGGCGACATTGCTTAAGGGGGAAAATCTTATTAGCATAATTTGTAGCATGATGCATGTGTAATTACAGAATCAACCATAGTTGATTCACACCTTCTATACATTGCACTCTATATCTGGTATTTCAATGAGTTCTTTAGAAAGAAGCTAGATAAGAAAGAAAGGAATTTTTCCAGATAAGTCTTAGAAAATTCTTTTGAAGATACCTCATAAGATCTGCAGAGATGGGCTTTCGCTCTGATACTAGCTGTGACGAAACCTTCCAAGTCATTAGGCCCACCTACAGTTGTCCTTGTCCAACGGACCTCAGACAACCCTACAGGTGCCCCTGAATCACTTGACAAGTTCGGTATCTGCTTTTCTTACCTTTCCCAAGAGCATTTCACCCGTCACGCAGACATTACAAGCATCAGAGATACGAAAATGCAAAAGCAGTTACATTAACTTACCTTTATTTAAAAATAAGACAGAGTTAAATATTTACAGACCAGAATATAATATAAGAGTGCGGAGTATTATTATTACAAACCATGGGAGGCAAAAACCCCTCCCAATAAGTTTTAAACAAATGTTTTATGGAGGATCCTTTCCTCCCGCCGCTTTACTCCTGGCGCTCTTCCTTTGGTACCACCTTAGAACAGAAGCAACAAAAATTTGTCGCTTCTTCACCTAAAACAACATGGGATGAAACCCTGAGTATGGAATTACTCAGCAAGTCTTACCCGACTAAGAAAAGACTCTCAAGGGTATGCTGGCTTTAAGGGAGTCAAGGTAAGGCTTAACAATAATCAAAGACTCTGTTTACAGAAATGCTTACTAAAGGTGGATCCTTAAAAAATCAAATTTTACTTGTCAGGTTAAGTAAGGTTACCTGTATCTAGAGTTCTTTCTACCCTAGTTCAAACACTTGACCTGCACTAGCCAATTTCTTAACAACCATTCATCTTTACTGGAGTTCTACGTATAGGTCAGTGACCAAGTCTTCATAACCGCGAAGGTACGGCGATCCGAATCAATTATACTAAGTTGAGGATCTCCAATCACACGACATATGTAGCACTTAACCCTTGCATATGTCAACTCGCCACCGGGGTTCTTAAGACCAGATTCAGGTTCACGCCAACCGAGAGCACAGATACACCATCGTCCAGCCTCTTGCCATGGAGGGTACACGCTACTCTCGCCATCTCTCCACTCCCATTGTGTGGTATCTTATTCTGGTATTAGTCTGCCCGAGGCAAAGCTTACCCATGACGAGGCATGTGACCAGTTAAAGGGTCCTCGGTCATCAAGCCTACATCGACACGGTCCTTAATCGACTCAGACGGAGACACTACACCGAGACTCTCTTCTCGTGCAAGTCACCCGCCCGGTCTTAGCGTAATCATTTCAAACTCCAAAGTTTGGTACCTGGCAGAGGTACATCTTTTCTGATGTTGAACCCACCATGGCCATGATGGATCCACCATCAAGTTTTATTTTCAAAATATCCCTCCCACTTTGCAACATCATTTTTGAGAAAACAAAACATTTTGTTTTGCTAAAGCAGGGCTAAGCATAAGAAAACTTTTTGTAAAACAGGGATTAGGGAATAATCCAAGGAAGGAAATGCAGCAAGAGTTTAGCACACAACTCCTATCACCTAATGCATCAAGTAAGTGAGAAAGAGTTTTAAAAGTAACAAGTGGCAAATGCACTGGGGCTTGCCTCGTTTCACAGGTAAATCAGGCTCAGTTCCACATATGTCAAAATTAAAGCAGTTGCCTGCCTGATGTTCCTCAGGTGGTGGAGTCTTCTCTTCTTCTACTTCTTCTTCGTTTCCTAAATATAACCATACATAATAATGAATGCTCATGTAATGCTCATGAGAGTGCAAAGATAATAAGAGTTTATTATCTAAAGTCTTGAATACAATTTTCCTTCACGGATCTCCGAGAGCTTAGAGTTTCCAGAGTCATTAGTGAAGTTCACAGGGCAGGGGGTAGGGTTTTAGGTTCTAAGTATCAAACAAGGTTCAAATCACACCAAACTCTACCCAAAGCTTCTAATAATATATAAGGGTCATCTAAAAAGTTTGGGAATTTTTAGAATCATTATCTATTTTCTAAAAATCCAGAAAAAAGATTTTAACCTTTTTTAAATACTCTATAATTTCTTATTTAGGATTAAAAATCCTAAAACTATTTTTATAAAATTCTACGGAAAATTAGGAATCTAGCAAAATTGGTCTTATATTTTTAGGATTTTTCTACAATTTTCTAGAATTTCTTTAGTTCTGGCAGAAAAAGAAAAAAGAAAAACTGTGAATAGTGTTGGACCGAAACCAGGCCCTAGTCGGCCCAGTCCACATAGGAAACGGGGACGCGCCCGCACGAGCTTGGCAGATTTGCACCAAGGTCCCCGAAGACTTGAATAACTGGTTAAGAACCCTAACTACTATTTAAATGAGTCACTGACACATGCAGAAAAGTCCTTGGACTTTTATTTCTTCACAGTCTGAAACCCACGACGGTGACCGGCGGGGAGCCAAGCTTTGGTGAGCTAATATTGGCCGGATTACACTAAGACCGGTGCTAATCTTTGGTTTAAACCTAATTCCAGCTCTGAGGAGTGTTCCCCTCAACTAATTTCTGGATTGGAGCCCTACAGTGCTCTGCCCACGGTGATAGCGGCAACAACGGACCACTAAGCGTGTTCCCGATGATCTAAGGCAGCTCAGTTCAATTGGGCGGGTCGGTGAGCATCCAGAGCATGCAAGGGTATTGAAACAATAACACAGAGGGCGAGATCGAACCTGAATTTGGCTGGCCACGGCGAGATCAAAACCGTGCGGTGTTCTTGAGTAAACTGGGGGAAATCCTAAATTGAAGCTCTCTGGTGATCGATTGAGGACAATACTTGGTGGCTAGGGGCGTGATGATCCTACGGACCCGATGATGCGCTCAATTTATAGCAGGCAAGAGCGGTGGCCGGGAATTTGAGTGACGACGCGTGGCGGTCGGAGGAGTGGAAGGTTACTGGCACAGCGGATTGGTGCCTATTACCGTGGCAGTCATTCCGACGATCAACGGAGAGTTACAACGGGTCACGGTGATGCGGTGGAGGTGCCAAGGCACGTGGCACAAGGTCGCGAGGAGGCAGTCACCGGCGAGGTTATCCGAAGTGACCGTGGCAAGCTCGGTACGGTGGCCGGAGTAGTTTAATGGCCAGAGTTTATCCACGACGAGGATTCTTACTCGATCCCAGGCGCTATCCACACGATCTGAGCACGAATCACGACGGCATGAGCACGAATCCGTGCGTGGCTCGTCGGCGGCGAGTTTCTGAACTTGTTTTCCTCGGTGCACTGTACCATGGCGAGGTGGGTTCAGTTGGCCTGACAGATCAAATTCAGGGCAAAGTTTCTCTAAATTTTGTATGGCAACACATCCAAGGCTCTACAGCAAAATTATAGCCCTTCATACCATCTTCATCTTTGTTATAGTATTCCAAAACAAATTCTTACTGGATCATGCTTAGAATTGAGCTCAAAGTTTGCTCAAACCCACTGGCAGTCCAAATTCAGACTTCAAACAGCCTGAAAGCCTAACTTTGGGTGTATTTATCTCCAAATTCTTCATAACAACAATGTTTAACCCCTTAAACAAAGTTGTTCACCTTTGATAGATCTACAAAATTGATGTGGTGACCTAGGGCAAAAACCTTATAATTTGGCAGATGTAGGGCTTCAAAGTTGAGCTAATTACATTGGTTTCAGACTTAGCCAATAGGGTTCAAGTGTGGCTCTTTTGCAAATTAGTCCAAAACTCAAGGTTTCACTTGCAAACCTACTTATTTGTGAGCCATATTACTTAAGACACTTTATTATCATGGCTTTTGCACCTTAGTCCAAAAGTGCACTAATTTTGCACTTAGCCCCCTAGGGTTTAGGTTTAGGGCTTTCCAGGGTTCCAATTAGGGTTTCTTGCACTCTTAGGGTTTGGATCCTACTTGAGTTCATCCATGGAGACACTTTATGACCTTTTCAATTGAATTTTAGAGTTTTCTCTTGTTTAAGCCTTGTTTGTTCTATTATACCCAATCTAGGGTTTAGTTCCCTACTCCAGGGTTTTATTTGCAAAAGGTCATATCAATACAACTTGTTTGAAATTTTTTCCTAGTGAATGCACTCTAGGTGTGTCAAACATTTGAAATGCCAATGCTTATGATGTTATGCTCAAGTTTTAGTAACAGTAACACCAGGGGTGTTACATATCAGACCAAGTACTTCGCCTTGGGCTGCCCCAGTTTTATTCGTGGAGAAGAATGATGGAACAAAGAGAATGTGCATTGACTATAGATCCTTGTATGAAGTCACTATCAAGAACAAGTACCATGTGCTAAGAATCAAAGATTTGTTTGATCAGTTGAGAGGAGCTGGAGTTTCTCAAAGATAGATCTTAGGTCAGGTTACAATCAGCTCAGGATCCAAGCTTCAGATATACCGAAGACAACATTTATCACCAAGTATGGGCTATATGAGTACACAGTCATGTCATTTCGGATTGACTAAATGTGCCAGCTTTATTTATGTATTTGATGAATAGTGTGTTCATGGACTACCTCAACAAATTCGTAGTTGTGTTCATCGATGATATTCTCATATATTCTTAGAATGAGGAAGAACACGAGAAGCATTTGAAGATGGTATTGCAACGGTTACGGGAGCATCAGTTGTATGCTAGGCTGAGCAAATGTGAGTTCTAGATCACCGAAGTCCTGCTGTTGGGTCATATCGTAAACCGAGACGGATTAGCCGTGGATCCGAGGAAGGTGGCATATATTCTAGGACTAGAAAGCACCAAGAGATGTTCGAGGAATCAAGAGCTTCATTGGAATAGCCGGATACTATCGGCATTTCAATGAAGGTTTCTCCAAGATTGCCAGACCAATGACAGCCTTACTAGCAAAGAAGGTTGAGTTCAAGTGGACCCCAGAGTGCCAAGAGTCTTTTGAAATATTGAAGAAGAAGTTGACTACATCACCGTTGTTGATTCTCCTAGATGTTCAGAAGCCATTCTCAGTGTATTGTGATGCTTCATACACTGGTCTGGAATGTGTGCTAATGCAAGAAGGGAGAGTAGTGGCGTACTTGTCCCGACAGTTGAAGATTCATGAGAGGAATTATCCCATACATTACCTAGAGTTAGTAGCAATTGTTCATGCGTTGAAGACCTAGATGCATTATTTATATGGGCATAAGTGTGATATTTACACGAACCACAAGAGTCTTAAGAATATATTCACCTAGTCAAAGTTGAACATGAGACAACGAAGATGGCTGGAGTTGATCAAATACTATGAGATGGAGATACATTATCACCCTAGACAAAGCTAATGTGGTTGCAGATGCTTTGAGCAGAAAAGGCCAAGTCAACATCATGGTCGCTCATCCGATGCCATATGAACTAGCAAAGGAATTCGATAGGCTGAGTCTCGGATTTCTAAACAGTACCCAAGGAGTGACAGTTGAGCTGGAACCCACTCTAGAGCAAGAGATCAAGGATGGGCAGAAAGATGATGAGAAGATCAATGAAATTCGACAGATGATCTTAGATGGAAAAGGCAAAGATTTCTGGGAAGACGCGAAAGGCATAGCATGGTTTAAAGATAGGATGTGCGTTCCCGACATCAAATTGATTCGAGAGCTGATTCTCAAGTGTGGTAGAACCACCCGAATAATTCCAGTTTAAGTGCCCAAGTCACACCTCAGGGGCCGTAACACACTTAAATCGGAATAACCTGTCAGTCCCTCAGATCTAGTCTGATTAAGCCACTTAACCAGGACCAAATACCACAAACCCACTTGATGGTGAGTCACAGAAGAAATACAATAAAACAAGAAAAACCTCAAATTAAAGTACTAGGAGTTATTACGTAAATCAGAGTTTTTCAAGTAGCTGAAATAAGTTCACAAAATAAATTGCAGCGGATAATCGATATCGTCGATAGCGAGGAAATGGGCAAGGCCTAGCCCACTACTCCTCCTGCTCCTCTCCTGCCGAAGCAGCATCCCACTCGACCGTCCAACCCGGTGGCAGGGTGGTAGGCCAAGTCACACCATCAACCATATCCTGAAGCATACCTGAAAAAATTGTGCCACAAGGAAGGCTGAGTATATTAATACTTAGCTAGACTTACCCGTGTGTCAGGAAACTACTCCTCTACCTCTAGACCATGTAGTTGTTTGGCTGAGGGGTTTGGTTTGCCAAAGCACTAGCTGAGTCTAAAATCAAGTTTTAACTTTTCAATTTCTAGTATCATTATTTAGCTAAGTTGCTCCTTCTAAGCATACATGGTAGCAAGCATTTAGTACAATCAACAAGTTATCTCAGCAACCTCATTTCACTTCTTACTCAATGTAGTACAAGGGGTCAAGCAGTCTCATTAGCTGCGAGAAGCAAATGATTCGAATCGAGTTTTATCCTTGCAAGGTAAACCTAAACACACGACATGTCAGGGCACTCCGTCCCCACACACGTCAACCGTCCCCATCGATTCCCGTTTCGCGGCTAGGCCTCACCGCCTTGGCATACAATGCCCCACTAACCCCGGCTACCTCCGTGCAGTGACCGCACTTGTACCCACCATAGCTAGCATGGGAGACCCAGTCTCAGGTCGCGTGAGGGGTAAAGTCCGCGCCTGGCTTTACTCAAGTACTAGATTTACCGGTTACCATATTTCCCAACATGTGTTTAGTACGTTCAAACGCTTGACTCAGGTATCCACACATTAATCCTGAATTCCTTTTCCCGTCTCATGGATAAGGCATCCTCCCTGGATCCAAGTCCATGGACCATCATAGATCCCGTTACCAAGATGAATAAAATCAGTTCCTGACCTCGCGCGAGTGCTAGAAAATCACTCGACTTCTACCGAGATCCTAATTAGCAAAGCAGCTACTAGACCTGGCATACTAGTATTCATCTCAAAAAGGAATCCTAAGTTCATGCAACTAGAGGTTTCAAGCAACTCCTAAACTTAAGTGCATATTACAATCCTACAAACATTACGAGTAGTAAAGTAGCATATATAGATACGATTATGCATAAAACCGGGGCTTGCCTTCAATTGCTAGGGCTGCAGGGAGATCCTCGATGGCAGTCTCGGAAGCTTGCTCCTAATCTTCCTCTTGGACAGCTCCTTACTTAGGGATGAGCATGTACTCTCTGTCAGTGAGATTGCAATCTAATGAATGCAATGAGTAAGATACATGCATGGTACGATATGCAGTTTAGCAATTAAACTTTGATGGTGAATGATCAATTTAATAAGGTAGAGCTTAATCTTGCTATTGAAGATTTTTGTGGCATACTTAGCAAATTAGGGTCAAGCTTAGTTAGCAAATTGGTAAGTTTATTTTGGTGTTCTACTGATTTCCCTTTAATGTCTTAGTGAGAGTTTATTAGGGTTTCTAGCTGAATCATTAGAGTGAGATTTATTATTCCCCTTCTTATTTCTTTTATGCTTTTAAGGTGGGTTTGAACTACAAGATAGCTTAATATATTCCTAAAAATTCTGCAAAAATTATAGTGGCTTCTTACTAGTGTATAAGTCTCTGTCTTAAAATTTGGGGCTTAAAAAGTGAGGGGTTCTCTCTGTATAAAATTATCAAATATTAGGGCAGAGGAGGGTGTTTTGAACTACAACTACCTTTTAACAGAGGGTTATTCTCTAAGACTTATTTTTGCTGGCATTTATATGTTCTAACATGACTTTGTACAAATTTTCAGCTACTAATACTCATTAGTTATTTTATTATGATTTTCCAAGGTTTCTAGCCAAAGGGATGCTTTCTACTACCACTATATTTAAAAAATATCAAACAACAGATTTCTAATTTTTCCTATCTTCTTCTTTGTGCAAGAGCAATCATTCTAAATTTTGATAACTTTTTGCTTAAGGGAAGGGTGGTAGTAATTTCTTGAATTAAATGGCCTTTTTCATAAAGTATGAGCAATGGGTATTACTTGTAGCTTTCAATTGGGTTTTGCATTTTTCTCTAGTGGCTTACTTTAATATTAATCTGGTAAAAATTTATTAATCTGGTAAAAATTTATTTGCCCACTTCTCTAGTGGCTTGCTTATGATTTAATTGAAATATGGCTTAATATCAAGTTCTATTTGTTTACCCTACTTAAAATGATGGACTGGGGTGTTTATCATTTTTGTAGTGGTATCCTAGTGATTATAAGTCCACTGGATTTTTCTTAACAATTTTGAAATTGTTTTCATAATTATAATAATTGCTTTTCTAGCTTGATTAGTGCTTAATAAAACATTTCATCTTGAATTTGTTCTAGACTAGGGTTCCCTTTATTTTTCCTAGGTTCTTTATTACTTAAGTGGACTAGGAAAAATAATTGCATTCACTGTTCATTAATTTCCAGTACCTTTCTTATTTTCTTAAGTTTAGGGAAAAAATGGCTTTTAATAGATAACCTTGTTTAAATCTTCAATACTGGGGTGCTCATTAATTTTAAACAGTGTCTTAGTGGGTTTTAGACTTCTACAAATTTTCTTAAGTTTGGCACAGAAGCATAACTATTTTTCTTTATTTTAACAAGGTTTGGGGCAGTTCCTTATTTAATTCTAAACTCTAAAAATCAATACAGAAACCATGGGGTTTAGCATTTTTAATCGATAGTCCATAATATTTTAAATCCAGCAAAATTGGTTTGACTAAATTTGGTGGAATATAACTCAAGATATGAATTTCCTAAGTCTTCTGCTGAATTTAAAAAGACTAAATAGAAATGGATAAAGGAAAAACAGTTTTGCACTGGGGTCCCTGGCGAAAGGTTTTAAGTGTATTACAGATAGGTCCTCGGTGCACTATTCACATGAGTCTAAGGCTCTGCAGAAAACCCCCTAGGGTTTCGTGGAATCAAACCCGCGGTCCTTCCCTAATGGAATAGTGGCCACGGAGGAAGAAAGGGGCAGAGGGGCTTACCGGCAACGAGACTGCTCCGGTGAGGTGGTCGAGGGCGTAGGGGAGGTCCTGAGGGTCACGACGATGTGCAGATTGCCGTCAGGAGTGGTCGGAGTCGGCCGGTCCACGTGAGCAGGCGGAGATGCTAGTCGGCGGCGAGGAATCCGACCTGCTCACGACACGATAGTCAAAGTGAACCGGTTAGAGAGCTTCACCATGAGGTTAAGGAGGACAGGGGTGCAAGGAATTGGAGAATGGCTCATCGGATTGCTTGGTCCACGCGCGGTGGCGGGTGGCCGAAGTCCAGCGAGGGTGAATCCGCCTCTCAGTGAGGCAATGCCTCAGCTCAAGCTTGGAGAAGTTTCACAGCCTCTCAGGGAAGCTGTCCAGGGGCTAGGGCGAGGCTGGGGGTCAACAGAAAGGACTGGCCACCACGGTCGCGCTCGGACAGAGATGGCGGGCGGTGGTGCTCGCTGTCCACGGCGAACTTCGGTGATCTCTGGCTTGGGCGGGGCTTTGGGTGTGTGAGTGCAAACGGCTACGACTTCTGGGGTACTTATAGGCAGGGGCGAGGTGCAGACGAGTGGGGCAGGGCGACCACGCGCGGGGCGTGCGCTGTCGTGGCCAGTCCGCGCTTGGCCGGCCTGACACGGCGTCGAGCACGTGGCTCTTTGCTTCTGCCCGAGTTTAAACGCTCATAGGTTGGCAATCTTCGTGGATTTGGGCATGATCACTGCACAAGATTTGGTCTCCCAACTTAGCTTTGTCGTTTATGTGTGGAAGTCGAGCGGTTTGGGGCTGTGTACAGAGAGTTGTCGTGTCACAAAGGTGGCAGTGTCACAAGGTCGAGTCCCGAGGTAAAACCATGTCAAAATTGTGTCAAACGGTGGAGGTAGGTTTCCAAACTTTGTCACGTTGTGTTCAAGGTAATTTGGCGCCACTTTGCTATTTGGACTTGTTTGATTCATGTTTTGAAAAATAGAGAACACAGTCGATCTTTGGAAAGGGGCTGAAATTCAGATTTCTGAATTTCAGAATTTTTCCCAAGTGCATTAGTTCAGGGGCTGATTTGGGGATTTTGAACAATCCAAATGGCAAAACTTTCTTACTATATTTTGTTGGTTATTTAGTGAACTAAAACTCTGTTGTTTGGTTTTTACCAAAAGTTGTATTTCTTTACCAATTCTTTTCCCATATTCCCTCTATGTGTTCAAATGGTCCACTTAGGGTTAATTAGGGTTTGAGAGTTTTTCTTACCTTGAGGTTCATGACATGATTAAGAAGAATTTCTTAAGATAAAAGACTCACTTCAACATTTGTTATTAATAATTGTTTTTGGTGTTCACTCCATGTTTGGTTCACATAGTGATAATGGTTTGGGTTAGCTTAAAGAACCCTACGTGACACTGGGGTGTCACAACCTTCCCCCCTTAAAGGAATCTCGTCCCGAGATTCGGGTCGGAGTCCTCCCAGGGTGAAGCGAAGGGTGAGACTTACTTGAAGTGGGTGATCTATTTATTAAGGTTTTTCTTGGTAAACTGCTCTTCGAATGTCATTCTCTTTGCAACTTCAGAAGGAAGTCCTTTTAATTCTTGTTTTACAATTTACTATTTCCTATTCAAGATTATTTTACTAAAATTTAGATTCGAAGGGCAGGGGGAGGGGTTGGGCATGATTACCTACCAATTTCCTTAGGTACGCAATCGGGGAAGTTGGAACACAGAAATTCCTCAGTCTCCCAAGTAGCCTCTTCCTCTGAGTGATTACCTAATTGGATCTTATACATCTTAATCGATTTAGCCCGAGTTGATCTTTTTTTGCAATCCAGAACCTTGGAAGGGTACTCTTGGTACGATAGATCTAGCTCTATCTCCAATTCTGGTTCTGCTATGATCTCGGTCGGCAATCGAACACAGTTCTTCAGTTGGGATACATGGAACACGTTGTGGATGGCAGACATTTTTAGAGGCAACTTCAATTTGTATGCCACGGGTCCACATGCTTCTATGATCTCATAAGGTCCAATGTAACGAGGGGATAACTTGCCTTTGATTCCAAACCTCTACACTCCCTTGGTGGGTGATACCTTCAAATATACGAAATCTCCCACCTCAAACTAGAGAGGTTTCCTTCTCTTATCATGGTAACTCTTCTGCCTAGCCTGAGCAGCTTCTAGATTCTTCCTGATTAGTTTGACCTTTCTTTCGGCTTCAGTCACTAAGTTAGGTCCAAAAACTTCTCTTTCTCCAGGCTGAGACCAATTGAGGGGTGTCCTACACCTTCTTCCATAAAGAGCTTCGAAGGGTGCCATCTTTAGGCTAGATTGATAACTGTTGTTATAAGCAAACTCTGCCAAGGAGAGGTGCTTATCCCAGTTTTTGCCACAATCGATCGCACAAGCTCTCAGCATATCTTCAAGAATTTGATTTACCCTCTCGGCCTGACCATTAGTCTGCGGGTGGTAAGCTGAACTTCTGATTAGCTTGGTTCCCAAAGACTCTTGCAATTGTTCCCAAAATCTGGCAACAAATGGGGCTCCTCGGTCAGAGATAATGGTCCGGGGCAAACCGGGCAAACACACGATTCGGTCAATGTACAACTCTGCATACTTTTGAGCCTTATCAGTGGTGTGCACTGGGAGAAAATGTGCCACTTTCGTTAGTCGGTCCACAATAACCCAAATCGAATCATGATGATGAGAGGTGTTGGGCAGACCCACAATGAAATCCATGCTGATGTCATCCCATTTCTATGAAGGTATAGATAGGGGTTGCAAAGCTCCAGCTGATTTCAAGTGGCTTGCCTTTATCCTCTGACAGGTGTCACATTCTGATACATATTGGGCTATCTCCCTCTTCATTCTGGTCCACTAATACAAGGGCTTCAGATCATGGTACATTTTGGTGCTCCCTGGATGCATGGAGAATTTAGAGAGATGGGCCTCATCCAAGATTTTCTTCTTGAGATCCTTATCTTTAGGAACTACCAATCTGCTTTCAAACCACAATATACCCTTTCCATCTCGGCGGAAACATTTATACTTCTTGGTCTTCTGATGGAGGTTCTCCTTAATAATTTGCACTCCCTTGTCACTGAGCTGGGCCATGATGATCTGGTCTTGCAAAGTTGGCTCAATGAAAATGTGAGACAAAGCACCAGAAGGAATCACTTCAATCTTCATCTTGCTCAACTCATCACACAAGGTGTTAATGCGAGAATCCATCATAACATAGTTGCATTGCAATTTCCGACTCAAGGCATCTGCTACCACATTGGCTTTCCCTGGGTGATAATGTACCTCCAGGTCATAATCCTTGATCAGCTCTAGCCATCTTCTCTGCCTCATGTTGAGATCAGCTTGAGTAAAGATGTACTTAAGGCTCTTATGATCAGTGAAGATGTTGCAGTGGGTTCCCATTAAATAGTGTCTCCACATTTTCAATGCATGAACCACGGCTGCTAACTCCAAGTCATGAGTGGGATAATTTTGCTCATGAGGCCTGAGTGCTCTTGATGCATAAGCAATGACTCGGTTGTCTTGCATCAAGACACAACCCAGTCAAGTGCTAGAGGCATCACAATACACATCAAATGGCTTGCTGCTGTCGGGTTGCGCTAACACCGGTGCTGTGGTCAGATGTTGCCTCAATGCATGGAAGGCATCTTCACACTTCTGACCCCAAACAAACTTGGCTTCTTTCTTCAACAATTCAGTTATGGGCTTCGCAATTCGAGAGAAATCTAGAATGAATCTTCGGTAATAACCAGCTAATCCTAGAAAACTTCGAATCTGACGAACAGTCATTGGTGGCTTCCAGTTCATCACCTCCTGCACCTTTTTAGGATCAACAGCTATGCCTGCCTGAGAGATAGTGTGACCCAAGAATTTAATCTCGTTTAGCCAAAAATCACATTTTGACAATTTGGCATAAAGACGGTGCTCTCGCAGACGTTGAAGCACTACATGCAAATGCTCGGCATGTTCTTCTTCGTTCTTTGAGTACACCAAGATATCATCAATGAAAACCACTACAAATTTGTCCAGTTCAGGCATCAAAACAGAATTCATCAGATACATGAGATATGCTGGTGCATTAGTTAGCCCAAAAGATATCACCAAAAATTCATACAGCCCATATCTGGTTGAGAAGGCAATCTTCGGAATATCACTTGCTCGTATCTTGATCTGGTGATAGCCGGAGCGAAGGTCTATCTTGGAAAACACTTTGGCTCTGACCAACTGATCGAAAAGAACATCAATACAAGGCAAATGATACTTGTTCTTGATAGTCACCGCATTAAGTGGGCGGTAATCTATACATAGCCTCAAGCTTTCATCCTTCTTATTTACAAACAAGGCCGAACATCCCCAAGACGAAGTACTTGGGCAAATAAAACCTTTGTACAACAACTCTTGCAATTGTTTCTTCAATTCTGCCAACTCAGCGGGTGGCATCCGATAAGGCCTCTTGGAAATAGGCGTCGTTCCCGGTTGCAACTTGATGGCGAATTCGATATCCTGGTCTGGTGGCATTCCTGGTAATTCATCCGAGAAAACATCCACATACTCATAGACTACTAGAATCTTCTTCAGAGTTAACTCCGTCACAGCAAAGGCACATGACTGAGTAGAATCTTGACTGGGCAAAAATAGGGTGAAACTCCCACAGACTGGGGAATTGATTTCGACGATGCGACTGGCTACATCACGCACTACTTGGTGTCTGGTCATCTAATTGGCTCCCAGAATAATATCCACATTCTCCAAACCCAAGATAAGAAGGGTGGTTTTGATAATGTGGCTTCCCAATTGAATAGGCACACTTTGGTTTAATTGGTTGGTTGCAATTTTACCCCCAGGTGTGGCTATCATGAATGACCCTTTTGTGTGATAGAAAGGAAGTTGACATTTAGCACTGAACTTTTGGCTAATGAAACTATGAGATGCACCAGAATCAAACAGAATTAATGCAGGTTGATTATAAACTGAAAAGATACCAGTCATGATGGGGGCTCCCTCAGGTAACTCCTCCAGAGTGGTGAAGTTGAGCTTCCCTTGCCTGACTTGTACCTTCTGCTTTCTTCCCTTGTCTTGATTTGGTGCTGGCATCTGCCTCTGCTGATTTCTTGGGAAATTCTTGGCATAGTGGCCCACCTTGCCACAAGTGAAGCACTGGTTCCCATTTCCCTGGCGGAACTGCTGCTGCGGAGGCTAATTGTTCCTTGGTGCGAGAGCTGGAAAACGAGTGGGTGCTGGCTGCTGCTGAGGTGGCCTAATCACCCATCTGCCTACCTGCTGCTGAAATCCCCTGCTCTGATTGTGGGAAACAATCTTGAACCTCTGGGTCTGAGTAGAGGGTGCTGCCATTGGTACCTTTCTCTTCTTCTCTGCCCGGTGAGCTACAATACAATCCTCCTAGGAGATGGCCAGGTTGACCAACTCATTGAAGCTATCAGCCCGGACAATGTTGAGACGCTCACGCAGCTTGGTGTTGAGACCCCTGCGGAAGCGGTCTCTCTTCTTCTCATCGGAATCAGCATGTTAACCTACATACTGGCACAGGTCATTGAAGGCCTGAGTGTACTGCAATACCGTGCGGGTTCCTTGATTGAGTGCTAGAAATTCATTCAGCTTGCGATCAATAACTCCAACTGGGATGTGGTGTCCTCTGAAAGCAGTCTTGAATTCCTCCCAAGACACTTCATGATCAGCAGGTAGCATAGCATGGAAGTGGTCCCACCAAGTCCGAGCAGATCCACGAAGCTGCTGTGCGGCGAAGCGAGTCTTGGTATCATCAAGGCAGTCTCCCGTGAGGAGTGGAAACTTGGACTCCACGACGTGTAGCCATACGTCGGTGTCCAGCAGATCCTCTGCCTTGGTGAACCTGGTAGGTCGCCACTGCCGGAGGTCACTGCGGCTGGCCTCCACCATACTGCTAAGGGTGGGGCTGGCGCTGCAAAAGCTATCACAGAATCTCGTTCTGCTGGGCCATCAGCTCTTGCACTGTGGGAGCTGGAGGAGGTGGCGGGGGAACCTGCTCGTTATGCCCGCGGCGCTGCCTAGCTGCCATCTAAAAACAGAGATTATCGCCATTGTTATCCCATTTCACAATTTCGAATGATATGCTTTTATCTCATATGGAAAGAAATTGCCATAATCATAATATTAAGTTCGAACGAGGATAACATGGTTACAAACATCCCACAGATCTCAAAAATTCTCAAGGGTTACATCAATTAGGGGAAAGTACCCGTAAGCCTAGTCCAAAATCTTCCATTACTAAGCTCGCGTAGGTTTCTATCCGCCTAAAGCGTCGAAGCGACTGATCAACCCTGAGCGGTGGAAGCGACACTGGATGCGGGTGAAGGAGGCATCATGGAGGCAGTCACATTGGTACCAGGGGCTAGTCCTAACTCCTTAGGAGCCTCTTCTCCCTCGCTTCCGGCCTCATTGGCCTCCATCTCTAAATGGTGCATGTCCAGGTGGTCATTAGCTTCTTCGAGTTCCTGCTGCACATCATGGAGCTGGTTCTCCAAGACATCAATGGTGTTGTCTCGGATCTCTACCTGCTGCTCCAAGGTGGCGATGCGCTGGCTTAGCCTTTCCACCTGTAGGTCCTTCTCTACCAACTTGGAGGACAAGTCGACCACAAAGTCTTCTTAGCTATCGAGGGTGAGCTTGGTGGTTTGAGCGAGGTTAGCAAGGTGTGCCATAGCGTCGCTCTGTAGGGCCTAAAGGCGGTACAGCGCACTCATGCACTGAACAGTGACCCTCCCAACCAAGTCAGGATACATTGCCCACACATCCTTCACATGGCTCACGCGGTTGCACCACATGGGGTCATCCTTCTTTTCAGCAGGGAAGAGTCCCAAGGGGTGCATCACCATCTCTAGGGGATGGTAGCCACAAAGAGTTGTCAGAGTCTTCATGGCTGCTGCTTCAGTGGTGTCGTTCGTCCTGAATCCAATTGTCTCGGAGTCAAGAGAACACCAACTCGGCTGAAGGGGATGAGCCTGCAAGGTCAGCCAGACTCGAAAACAAGGTACCGGTGCTCCTTGTACAGCTGCACCGTGTACAAAGGGGGCGTAGGGTAACCGGCAGAGTTAAGCACTTCCCACAAGATGGAAGGAAAGCCATCATGAGAAAGGAAGTCAGAGCTGAAACGAGTGTCTCCTCCACTGGTGGGGGTGGGTGAAGTCATCTGCGGAAGGGTACCAGAGGTAAAGATTATGGTGGAAGGAAAAAAATAAAAGAGCCTGAGTGGATACAAAGGAAGCGGGTTGGCTCAAATTTTTACTTCCTTGGTTCCTATTCCTTTTTATTTTTATAATGCATGCATGCTGAAAATAACGTCTCCTCTCCGAAATAAAGGGTGCTCCTAGGGCATCCCTTAAAAAGCTAAGGACTGGCCCACAGGGCCTACTTACTTAGCCACCTATTTTTCCCTCTATTCCTAAGTCCTTTCGTCCTAGGTCTAGCGGTCTAGTCCTGACGAGTCATACTAGTTTCTAAGCAAGTTTTAGATTTTCGAAAACTGGTATTCATGGTTTATTGTGCTTCTCTATGGTGGTATTTGCTTTGATACCAGCTGTGGCAGAACCACCCGAATTATTCCAGTTTAAGTGCCCAAGTCACGCCTCAGGGGCCGTAACACACTTAAATCGGAATAACCCGTCAGTCCCTCAGATCTAGTCTGATTAAGCCACTTAACCAGGATCAAATACCACAAACCCACTCGATGGTGAGTCACAGAAGAAATACAATAAAACAGGAAAAACCTCAAATTAAAGTACTGGAGTTATTACATAAATCGGAGTTTTTCAAGTAGCTGAAATAAGTTCACAAAATAAATTGCAGCGGATAATCGATATCGTTGATAGCGAGGAAATGGGCAAGGCCTAGCCCACTACTCCTCCTACTCCTCTCCTACCGGAGCAACATCCCACTCGACCGTCCAACCCAGTGGCAGGGTGGTAGGCCAAGTCACACCATCAACCATATCCTGAAGCATACCTGTAAAAATTATGCCACAAGCAAGGCTGAGTATACTAATACTCAGCTAGACTTACCCGGTGTGAGGAAACTACTCCTCTACCTCTAGACCATGTAGCTGTTTGGCTGAGGGGTTTGATTTGCCAAAGCACTAGCTGAGTCTAAATTCAAGTTTTAGCTTTTCAATTTCTAGTATAATTATTTAGTTAAGTTGCTCCATCTAAGCATACATGGTAGCAAGCATTTAGTACAATCAACAAGTTATCTCAGCAACCTCATTTCACTTCTTACTCAATGTAGTACAAGGGGTCAAGTAGTCTCATTAGTTGCGAGAAGCAGACGATTCAAATCGAGTTTTATACTTGCAAGGTAAACCTAAACACATGACATGTCAGGGCACTCCATCCCCACACACGTCAACCGTCCCCATCGATTCCCCGTTCGCGGCCAGGCCTCACCGCCTTGGCATACAATGCCCCACTGACCCTGGCTGCCACCGTGCAGTGATCGCACTTGTACCCACCATAGCTAGCATGGGAGACCCAGTCTCAGGTCGCGTGAGGGGTAAAGTCCGCGCCCGGCTTCACTCAGGTACTAGGTTTACCGGTTACCATATTTCCCTACATGTGTTTAGTACGTTCAAACGCTTGACTTAGGTATCCACACATTAATCCTTAATTCCTTTTCCCGTCTCATGGACAAGGCACCTCCCTAGATCCAAATCCATGGACCATCATAGATCCCGTTATCAAGATGAATACAATCAATTCCTGACCTTGCGCGAGTGCTAGAAAATCACTCGACTTCTACCGAGATCCTGATTAGCAAAGCAGCTACTCGACCTGGCATACTAGTATTCATCTCAAAAAGGAATCCTAAGTTCATGCAACTAGAGGTTTCAAGCAACTCCTAAACTTAAGTGCACGTTACAATCCTACAAACATTAGGAGTAGTAAAGTAGCATATATAGATACGGTTATGTATAAAATCGAGGCTTGCCTTCAATTACTGGGGCTGCAGGGAGATCCTCGATGACAATCTCGAAAGCTTGCTCCTGATCTTCCTCTTGGACAACTCCTTGCTCAGGGATGAGCACGTACTCTCCATCAGCGAGATTGCAATCTAATGAATGCAATGAGTAAGATACATGCATGGTATGATATGCAGTTTAGCAATTAAACTTTGATGGTGAATGATCAATTTAATAAGGTAGAGCTTAATCTTGCTACTAAAGATTTTTGTGGCATACATAGCAAATTAGGGTCAAGCTTGGTTAGCAAATTGTTAAGTTTATTTTGGTGTTCTACTGATTTCCCTTTAATGTCTTAGTGAGAGTTTATTAGGTTTCTAGCTGAATCATTAGAGTGAGATTTATTATTCCCCTTCTTATTTCTTTTATGCTTTTAAGGTGGGTTTGAACTACAAGATAGCTTAATATATTCCCAAAAATTCTGCAAAAATTATAGTGGCTTCTTACTGGTGTATAAGTCTCTGTCTTAAAATTTGGGGCTTAAAAAGTGAGGCGTTCTCTCTGTATAAAATTATCAAATATTAGGGCAGAGGAGGGTGTTTTGAACTACAACTACCTTTTAACATAGGGTTATTCTCTAAGACTTATTTTTTCTGGCATTTATATGTTCTAACATGACTTTGTACAAATTTTCAACTACTAATACTCATTAGTTATTTTATTATGATTTTCCAAGGTTTCTAGCCAAAGGGGTGCTTTCTACTACCACTATATTTGAAAAATATTAAACAACAAATTTCTAATTTTTTCTATCTTCTTCTTTGTGCAAGAGAAATCATTCTAAATTTTGATAACTTTTTGCTTAAGGGAAGGGTGGTAGGAATTTCTTGAATTAAATGTTCTTTTTCATAAAGTATGGGCACTTGGTATTACTTGTAGCTTTCAATTGGGTTTTGCATTTTTCTCTAGTGGCTTACTTCAATATTAATTTGGTAAAAATTTATTTGCCCACTGTTGCACAATTTTTGGCTTGCTTATGATTTAATTGAAATATGGCTTAATATCAAGTTCTATTTGTTTGCCCTATTTAAAATGATGGACTAGGGTGTTTATCATTTTTGTAGTGGTGTCCTAGTAGTTATAAGTCCACTGGATTTTTCTTAACAATTTTGAAATTGTTTTCATAATTCTAATAATTGCTTTTCTAGCTTGACTAGTGCTTAATAAAATATTTCATCTTGAATTTTTCTGGACTAGGGTTCCCTTTATTTTTTCTAGGTTCTTTATTACTTAAGTGGACTATGAAAAATAATCGCATTCACTGTTCATTAATTTCCAGTACCTTTCTTATTTTCCTAAGTTTAGGGCAAAATGGCTTTTAATAGATAACCTTGTTTAAATCTTCAATACTGGGGTGCTCATTAATTTTAAACAGTGTCTTAGTGGGTTTTGGACTTCTATAAATTTTCTTAAGTTTGGCACAGAACCATAACTATTTTTCTTTATTTTAACAAGGTTTGGGGCAGTTCCTTATTTAATTCTTAACTCTAAAAATCAATACAGAAACCATAGGGTTTAGCATTTTTAATCGATAGTCCATAATATTTTAAATCCATCAAAATAGGTTTGACTAAATTTGGTGGAATATAACTCAAGATATGAATTTCCTAAGTCTTCTGCTGAATTTAAAAAGATTAAATAGAAATAGATAAAGGAAAAACAGTTTTGCACTGGGGTCCCTGGCGAAAGGTTTTAAGTGTATTACAGACAGGTCCTCGGTGCACTATTCACATGAGTCTAAGGCTCTGCAGAAAACCCCCTAGGGTTTCGCGGAATCAAACCCGGTCCTTCCCTAATGGAACAGTGGCCGCGGAGGAAGAAAGGGGCGGAGGGGCTTACCGGTGGTGAGACTGCTCCGGTGAGGTGGTCGAGGGCGTAGCCGCGTAGGGGAGGTCCTAGGGTCACGATGATGTGCGGATTGCCGTCGGGAGTGGTCGGAGTCGGCCGGTCCACGTGCGCAGGCGGAGATGCTCGTCGGCGGCGAGGAATCCGGCCTGCTCACGGCGCGATAGTCAAAGTGAACCGGTCAGAGAGCTTCACCACAGGTTAAGGAGGACAGGGGTGCAAGGAATTGGAGAATGGCTCACTGGATTGCTTGGTCCACGCGCGGTGGCGGGTGGCTGAAGTCCGGCGAGGGTGAATCCGCCTCTCCGGTGAGGCAATGCCTCGGCTCAAGCTTGGAGAAGCTTCACAGCCTCTCGGGAAAGCTGTCCAGGGGCTAGGGCAAGGCTGGGGGTCAACAGAAAGGACTTGCCACCATGGCCGCGCTCGGGCAGAGATGGCGGGCGGTGGTGCTAGCTGTCCACGACGAACTCCAGTGATCTCTGGCTCGGGCGGGGCTTTGGGTGCGTGAGTGCAAACAGCTACGGCTTCTAGGGTACTTATAGGCAGGGGGCGAGGTGCAGACATGAGGGGTGGGGCGACCACGCGTGGGGCACGCGCTGCCGCGGCCAGTCCGCGCTCGGCCGGCCTGACATGGCGTCGAGCATGTGGCTCTTTGCTTCTGCCCGAGTTTAAACGCTCATAGGTTGTCAATCTTCACGGATTTGGGCATGATCACTACACAAGATTTGGTCTCCCGACTTAGCTTTGTCGTTTATGTGTGGAAGTCGAGCGGTTTGGGGCTGTGTACAGAGAGTTGTCACGTCACAAAGGTGACAGTGTCACAAGGTCGAGTCCCGAGGTAAAACCATGTCAAAATTGTGTCAAACAGTGGAGATAGGTTTCCAAACTTTGTCACGGTGTGTTCAAGGTAATTTGGCGCCACTTTGCTATTTGGACTTGTTTGATTCATGTTTTGAAAAATAGAGAACGCAGTTGATCTTTGGAAAGAGGCTGAAATTCAGATTTCTGAATTTTAGATTTTTTCCCAAGCGCATTAGTTCAGGGGCTGATTTGGGGATTTTGAACAATCCAAATGGCAAAACTTTCTTACTATATTTTGGTTGTTATTTAGTGAACTAAAACTCTGTTGTTTGATTTTTACTAAAATTTGTATTTCTTTACCAATTCTTTTCCCATATTCCCTCTATGTGTTCAAATGGTCCACTTAGGGTTAATTAGGGTTTGAGAGTTTTTCTTACCTTGAGATTCATGACATGATTAAGGAGAATTTCTTAAGATAAAAGACTCACTTCAACCTTTGTTATTAATAATTGTTTTTGGTGTTCACTCCATGTTTGGTTCACATGTGATAATGGTTTGGGTTAGCTTAAAGAAGAACCCTAGGTGACACTGGGGTGTCACATCAAGGAAGCCCATAAGACAGCTTATTCCATACACCCTGGCAGCGAGAAAATGTACCAAGACCTGAAGAAAAGATTCTAGTGGTACGATATGAAAAGAGAGACCGCAAAGTATGTTGCCATATGCGATAGCTGTCAGAGAATTAAGGCAGAGCATCAAAGGCCCGCAGGTTTGTTGCAGCCATTACAGATTCCTCAGTGGAAGTGGGATGAGATTGGGATGGACTTCATAGTCAGTTTGCCTCGCACTCAAGCCAGTTATGACTCCATCTGGGTAGTAGTGTACCGCTTAACAAAGGCGACTCATTTCATACCAGTCAAGACCACCTATAATATTACAGTGTTGGCAGAGTTATACTTGTCTCGGATTATATGCTTGCATGGAGTACCTAAGAAGATAGTATCAGACCAAAGAACCCAATTCACTTCTCACTTTTGGCAGCAGTTGCATGAAGCCTTGGGCACACATATCAAGTTTAGTTCAGCTTATCACCCGCAGACAGATGGTTAGACTGAAAGAACCAACTAGATCCTTGAAGATATTTTGAGGGCTTGTGCTTTGCAAGACAAGTTAGGTTGGGATAAAAGGCTACCTTATGCAGAATTCTCCTACAACAACAGCTATCAAACAGTTTGAAGATGTCACCATTCCAAGCACTCTATGGGAGAAATTGTCGAACTCCGTTGCACTGAACCAACCCGGCGAAAGGGAGGTATTCGGTCTAGATATTTTGCTTGAAGCCGAAAAGAATATCATAATGGTTCAAGAGAACCTGAAGACAGCACAGTCCAGGCAGCAAAGTTATACTGACACCAGAAGAAGAGAGCTGAGTTTTGAATTGGGAGATTATGTTTACCCAAAGGTGTCACCAATCAGGGCAATCAAAAGGTTCGGAGTCAAGGGCAAGCTAGCACCTCGATACATCGAACCGTACTAAATTCAGGCAAGACGCGGAGAAGTGGCATACCAACTCAGCCTACCATAAAATCTATTAGCAGTGCATGATGTGTTCCATGTGTCTCAGCTGAAGAAGTGTTTGCGAGTACCAGAAGAACAACTGCCAACTGAGGATCTCGAAGTCCAAGAAGACCTAACATATATCGTGAAGCCAACTCAGATTCTGGAGACAGCAGACAGAGTCACTCGAAGAAGCACCATCAGAATGTGCAAAGTCAAGTGGGGCCATCATTCGGAAGAAGAAGCAACTTGGAAAAGAGAAGATGTTCCGAAAGCTAAATATCCCGAGCTCTTTGCTAGCCAACCCTGAATCTCGAGGGCAAGATTCTCTTTAAGGGGGATAGGTTTGTAACACCTAGAATTTGGGGGTATAAAATTTCTTCTTCATGATCTACCAAATTCAGGTGTTACCTCTTATTTCTCTCTCTAGTCTTCTCTCTCTTCTTTTTATGAGAATTATGTCTACTAGGTGGGAGATTAATTATTTCTTTACTATATCAAAACCTATGTGAGTCATGGGATGTTGCATCATACTGAGCCTAAATTATTCTTTTGTTTGATGCACATGTTTGAATTTGAATTTGGAGCATGTTTAAATTTGAAATCAAAAGAAGAAAACAAAAGGAAAAGGATTAGAAATTCAGGAATAAAAGAAAAAAGAAAAGAAACCCAGCCACCTCCCCTTCTTGGCCTTTCGGCCCACTCGGCCTAGCTAGCCGCCTGTCGCGCCCGCGCTCATGGTGTGTGCCCCACGCATGGTTAAACCACGCCCACTCCCCCAAGACTCTCCCCCACATCGCCAGAGCGCCTTGGTGAAGACCCTGTGCCCCCCTCAGCTTGCCCCTGCCCCTCATTCGCTCTCTCCCTGCCCTCGCGCTCACCCAGCTCATAGCATCGCCCCTGTCGTTGTCCCGCTGTTCCACCGTCCTCGTCGGGTCTTCGTCTTTGCCTCGGCCATGGTGAGCTTCACCGGAGCCCTATGCATCAGGAACCCATAGTGGTTTTCCCTTCCACCGATCTCTCTGCCCAGTTCGTGCTCAACCCCTCCCCTGCGCAGGTCGGAGTTCGCCGCCGCCATGGTTTCTCGCCGTGCGGCCAACCAGAGCCCCCTCGCACCATGCCAAGCTACCCTGAGCGCCGTCTCTAGGTAAGTAATGTTCCCTCGCCCTTCCTCTGCACTAATTTTGTCTCACCGTGGGTAATTTTGGATCGTCAGAGTCACCCCTCGTCGGGCCGTCGTGTCCTCACAGCGTCCGGTCGATACAACCCTTCCTCGTGCCCATATAAAGGCGTAGAACACTCCTATCCTCTCACCGAAACTCATGCCACCCTTGATGCGCTGGATTTCTCCCCACCACGGCGGGTATTGCTCGCCAGAGTGGCCTCTAGTTCACCCAAGGCCCCCTCCACTGTCTGCCCGTCTCAGCCCCATTCTTGCGACCAAGGCTTCGCCATAGTGTTTGGAAGGTCCTCCCCAACCTCCCTAGCTACCCAGACCACCCCAGCACCCCTAGAAATCTCGGTCAATCTCGCCTTCGCCCCTGGCCAGCCGGAGCTGAGAAAACTCCCCGACACCCGATCCTGGCCGTTCATCCTTGATCCGATGGCCCAGGTGCTTGGATAACAGTTCGCTTGGTTCGTTGAACTAGAGCCATTGATCCGAGATCTGGTGGCTAGAGCGCCCTGCATGTGACAGAACCTCCCAAGACATTAGGCCCACCTACAGTTGTCCTTGTCCATCAGACCTCAGACAACCCTGTAGGTGCAACTGATCACTTGACAAGTTCGGTATCTGATTCCTTTACCTTGCCCAAGAGCGTTTCACCTGTCACGCAGATATTACAACACATCGGAGGAGCGAATATGCGGAAGCAGTTATAGCAACTTATTTAATATTAAAGTATAGAAAGAGTATTAACATTACAGACCAGTAAAATATAAGAGTGCTGGAGTAATATTATTACAAAACTAGGAGGCAAAAACTCCTCCTGTATAACAGTAAAAACTTTTAAAAGGAGGACACTTCCTCCCGAGGCTTTAGTCCTGGTTTTCTTCCTTTGGCACCACCTTGGAACAAAAGCAACAAAAAATTGCTGCTTCCTCTCCTACAACAACATGGGTTCAAAAACCCTGAGTACAAAGTGTACTTTCACAAGTCTTACCTGTCAAAATAAAAGACTCTCAAGGATATGCTGGCTTGAGGGAGTCAAGGTAAGGCTTAATCAATGATCAAGACTCTGTTTGCGAAAATGCTTACTAATAGTGGATCCTTAAAAATCCAGTTTTTATTAGCAAGTTAAGTCATTACCTGAATCTAGAGTTCTTTATACCATAGTTCAAGCACTTAGCATATACTAGCCATTTTCTTATCAACCCTTCTTGTTCACTGGAATGCTACGTGTAAGTCAGTGACCAAGTCTTCATGTCCGAGAAGTAACGGCAATCTGAATCGATTAATACTTAGTTGGGGATCTCCAATCACACGACATATGTAGTACTTAACCCTTGCATATGTCAACTCGCCACCGGGTATCTTAAGACTAGATCAGGTTCACGCCAACCGAGAGCATAGATACACCACCGTCTAGCCTCTTGCCACGGAGGGTACACGCTACTCTCGCCATCTCTCCACTCCCATTACATGTTGTCTTATTCTAGTATTAGTCTGCCCGAGGCAAAGCTTACCCATGATGAGGCATGTGACCAGTTAAAGGGTCCTCGGTCAGCAGGCCTACATCGACAAGGTCCTTAATCGACACAGATGGAGACACTACACCGAGACCCTCTTCTCGTGCAAGTCACCCACCCGGTCTCAGCTTTATCATTTCCACCCAAAGTTTGGTACCTGACAGAGGTACATCTTTTCCGATGTTGAACCCATCATGGCCATGATGGATCCAGCATCAAGTTTTATTTTTGAAAACATCCCATCCCACTTGAAGCATCATCTTTTGTCAAAACAAAACATTTTGTTTTTCTAGAGCAAGACTAAGCCTAAGAAAAACCTTTTTATAAAACAGGTGGTCAAGGAAAGGTAATCAAATTCCCAAGGAAGGAAATGCATCAATTTGTTTAGCACACAACTCCTATCACTTAATGCATCAAGCAAGTGAGAAAGATTTTAAAATAGCAAGGAGGTGGCAAATGCACCGGGGCTTGCCTTGTGTTATAGGAGAGTCAGGCTCTGCTCCACAAATGTCAAAATAAAAGCAGTTCCCAGCAGGTGGGTCTTCAGGTGGTGGTGGTGTAGCTCTTGCTTCTTCAACTTCTATTTCTTCCTCGTTTTCTATATAGAACCATATATAATCATGAATGCTTATGTAATGCTTATGAAAATGCAGTAATAGAAATGGTTTATCAAGTTGTATCTTGAATACAACTTTCCTTCATGGGACTCCAAGAAAATAGGGTTTTTGAAGTCAGAACAGTAGTTCATAGGGCAGGCATTACTAGGAGATTAGGGGTTTAGGTACCAAACATTGTCCAAATCAAGTCAAACTTTACCAAAGGCTTCTAAATGTTATTTTAAGCTTATCCAAAAAGTTTAGTGATTTTTGGAGTTATTAACTATTTTCTAAAATTCTAGGAGTATAAGTTTTAGCTATTTCAAATACTCTATAATTTCTTATTTGGACTTAAAAATCATAAAACTATTTTTATTAAATACTACAGAAATTTAGGAGCTTAGAAAAATTGGTTTCATCTTTTTAGCATTTCCTAGAATTTTCTATGGATTTCCTAAGTCTAGAGGAAAAAGAAAAAGGAAAAAGACCAACAGTACTAGGCTCATTTCTGTTTGAGCCAGCCCAGTACCGGCGGAAGGGGCTCGCGCGCGCGCCCGCGCTGGAGTTTTTACATAGGGACCCCTGGCTATTTGAACAATGTGCAAAGACTCCTTCCTACTGTTTCGCTGTCTCACTGACAATCACATCAAGGTCCCTCCCTTTCTGATTCTTTACAACCTGCGGTCCCCGACGGCGAACCGCGACGAACCGAGCTCCAGCGAGCCTGTACCGGCCGGAATACGCAACGACTAGCCCTCCCAATTGCTAGACACCGAATTCAACCCTACGCGATCATTTCCCCTCACTTAATTGCTAGATTGGAGCTCTAAATCACCCTGCCCACGGTGATAGTGCAAACTACAGACGAATGGAGGTGTTCCTGTTGATCTAGCGCGGTCGAGCTTAATTTAACGGGTCGAGGAGCATCAGGGGTATGTAAGGGTGCTGAAACAAAAGAGCAGAGGACATGATCGGACCTGGAGTGCACTGGCCACAGTGAGAGCTCGATCACGGCGGCAAAAAACTGATTTGGGGGAAAAGAGCAATTCGGGAACTCTGGTGAGTAATTGGAGGCACGAATGGCTGGGTTGAGTGCACAATTACATAGCGGAACCGATGGTGTGCTCAATTTATAGGATCTAGGGGCGGTGGCTCATGAATTGGAGTTGGTGTGGTGGCGGCCGAAGAAGGAAGAGGTCATTGGCGCAAGCAAATTCGTGGAAGCTATCGTGGCAAGACCACCGGCGACGAGTAGACGTATTAAGGTGATGTACTACGACGAGGTTAATGGCCTGAGGCGTGGCACAACCGCGGTGAAGAACGCAAACTCCGGTGATGGCTGCAAGGCCACGTCGCCGGTGCAAGTGGTCGAGGAACAGCGTGGCCATAATAGCCCGAACTCATCCGCGACGCGATCTTTTTACGGCCGAGTGCAATCTACTTACCCGCAGCACGAATCATGACGACTGGCGTGAATCCGAGCTTACGGCTCACCGGCGGCGAAGTTATCTGATCCAGGGATATTTTCAGTACTATACCATCAGAAACCCTATTCAGAGCTTCTGTCCGACCAACTTGCAGGACCCATAACTCCAATTTATGCGTGAGAACTCGCAAATCTCTCAGTAACAAAGTTGTAGCCCTATAATCCATCTTCAATTCGACTATAGCAACTATCCTCAATCGAGCACTAGATCCTACTCAAACTGGATCTCAAAGTTCGGCCAATGGCACTAGTGGCCATGTTTCAGTTTTAAAAATTGAATGACAGCCCGACTTTATGCTTATTTTACTCCAATTTCTATTCAGCACCAGTGCTCAGTCACTTAATCAAATTTGTTCTTCTATGATAGCTCTACAACTTTGCTATATTGACTTTGAGCAAAAAGTTCAAGAATCCGGAGATGTAGAGCTCCAAAGTCAGCCTCATGCAACTAGTTTTGGATTTAGACACATGAGATACATAGAGTGGCTTTTTGCAAATAAGCCCAAATCTCATGGTTTGATTTACAAATCCCCAAATGTGTGAACCTTATGCTTTGGGGTACTCTAATATCTTGGTTTTTGCACTTGGATCCAAAAGTGGTCAAAATTTACATATAACCCCCTAGGGTTTCAATTTGAGGTTTCCAGTGGTCTCTTTAGGGTTTTTGGCACTTCTAGGGTTTGGATGTTACTCAAGGTCATTAATGGTGATATTTTATGACCATTTCTTATGAGTTTTGAAGTTTTCCCATGTTTGGGCTTTATTGTCACTCCTAAGCCTAGTTTAGGGTCAAGTACCCTACCCTAGGGTTACACACATATCAAGTTACACCCCAAACAACTTGTTTGAGATTTTTGCCTAGTGAATGCACTCTAAGTGTAACAAACACATGATATGCTAATGCTCATGATGTTATGCTCAAGTTTTAGTGGCAGTAACACTAGGGGTGTTACATCCTTCCCCCCATAAAAGAATCTCGTCCCGAGATTAAAAAGTCCTAGGGTAAGTAATGGAAAAGGAAACGCTTCATATCTTTATTCCTTTAATTATCTTACAAGGCAGGGGTGGTATGGGGTCTATTCCTTATTTACAACAATTGCACATATCTCACAATTTACATGAAGCTAGAAAGTCTGGGAAATTCTTTTCTCAAAAGTCTTAGGTTTCCCATGTTGCTTCATCTTTCGTGTGTTGGTTCCATTGTATTTTATAAAATTTGAGAGTTCTTCTTCGGGTAATCCTGTCCTTTTGATCCAGGACTCGAATAGGATGTTCTAAATACGTTAAATTTGGTTCCAAAACAACATCCGTCACTTTAATGGTTCGATCTGGAACCCGAAGACACTTCTTCAACTGAGACACATGGAACACATTGTGTATTACAGACAACATTTCGGGTAGTTGGAGTCGGTATGCCACTGGTCCACATTGTTCAAGAATGAGGAATGGACCAATGTACCGGGGTGCAAGCTTTCCCTTTACACCAAAACGAGATACCCCTTCATTGGTGATACTTTTAGGTAGACATAATCTTCAACTTGAAAGTACAATGGTTGGCGTCGTTTGTCTGCATAACTCTTTTGGCGAGCTTGGGCTTTTTTAAATTATGTACAATTCGTCGAACCTTATCTTCCATGTCTTTCACCATATCAGGCCTCAAAAACCATCTTTCACCTGGTTCAGACCAATTCAATGGAGTACGGCACCGTCGTCCATATAAAGCTTCAAAAGGTGCCATTTTGATGCTTTCTTGATAACTATTGTTGTATGAGAACTCTGCCAACGGTAAGCATTCATCCCATTTTTATGGGTATTCCAAAACACATGCTCGCAACATATCCTCAAGTACTTGATTTACTCTTTCAGTCTGCCCACTGGTTTGAGGATGATAGGCCAAACTGTGGAGCAACTTGGTACCCAGGGACTTATGTAGTGCTTCCCAGAACTTGGCTACAAATTGCGGCCCATGATCTGACACTATGGTCTTTGGAACTCCATGCAGACTAAAAATGCGAGCAATATATAACTGAGCATAGACAGCAACTAGATGATCTGTCTTGACAGGCAGAAAATGGGTTATCTTGGTAAGTCGATCAACTATAACCCAAATAGAATCAAATCCTTTTGCTGTCTTGGGTAACCCCACAATGAAGTCCATGCTTATGTCCTCCCATTTCCATGTCTGGATAGGTAAAGATTTCAATGGACCAGCAGTTTTCATGTGTATGGCCTTGACACGTCTGCAAGTGTCGCATCTCGCCACATAGCGTGCAATTTCGATCTTCATTTTGGTCCACCAATAATGCTGCTTTAGATCATGATACATCTTAGTGCTTCCGGGATGAATAGAATAGCGACGAAGATGTGCTTCATCTAAAATTTGCTGGCGAACATCATCATCTTTGGGCACAACTATGCGGTTATTAAACCACACAATGCCTTGATCATCCATTCTGAAACAGTTTGCTTTACCGGCCTTTATTTTCTCATGAATGTGTTTCATAACCTCATCACTTCTTTGTGCATCAATTATCTTTTGCAGAAGGATCGACTCAAGCTTCAATTGATTTAATGTTCCATGTTGAATCATTCCTAGGTTTAACTTCTCCATTTCTTAACATAATGTGATGTCAGAAGTCTTCATCGTAAGACAATGGCAGGAAGCCTTGTGACTTAGTGCATCTGCTACCACGTTGGCTTTGCCTGGGTGATAGTGAATTTCCAATTCATAATCCTTAATTAGCTCAAGCCATCTCCTCTGCCTCATATTTAGTTCTGACCCGGTAAAAATGTACTTCAAGCTTTTATGATCTATATATATATATATATGACAGATATTTCCCAGCAGATAATGACACCATATTTTTAGGGCATGAACCATAGCAACTAATTCAAAGTCATGAGTTGGATAATGTTCCTCATGCCGGTGCAACTGTCTTGAGGCATATGCTATAACTCGGCCCTCTTGCATTAAAACACAACCTAGACCACTGCCTGATGCGTCACAATACACATCAAAAGGCTTTTCAATGTCCTATTGAGCTAATACTGGAGCAGTGGTCAATAACACCTTTAGTTGCTCGAAGGCTTCATTGCATCTTGTGGACCAGTTAAATTTTGTATCGTTTTTCAATAAACTTGTGATTGGCTTCACAAGCTTGGAAAAATCCGGGATAAATCGGCGGTAATAACCAGCCAGTCTAAGGAAACTTCGGACTTGATGTACAATGGTTGGCGGTTTCCACTCTAGAATATCCTTGATCTTGCTGGGATCGACCGCAATCCCCTTGGCAGACAATACGTGTCCCAAAACTTGGATTTCCTCCAGCCAAAATGCGCACTTGCTGAATTTAGCATAAAGTTGATGTTCCTTTAAGCGCGTCAATACGATCCACAGATGTCAGGCATGCTCCTCTTCATTCTTGGAATATATCAAGATATCATCAATGAAGACCACAACAAATTTATCCAACTCGGGCATGAATACTGAGTTCATCAGATATGTGAAATGGGCAGGAGCATTTGTTAATCCGAAAGACATAACCAGATATTCGAATAATCTGTACCGCATAGTAAATGCGGTCTTGGGTATATCTTCGGGTCGGATATGGATCTTATGATAACCCGACCTAAGGTCAATTTTGGAAAATACCTGAGCTCCGGTAAGCTGATCGAATAAGATATCAATCCGAGGAAGAGGGTACTTGTTCTTGATGGTGACCTCATTAAGGGGTCTATAGTCCACACACATCCGAAGCGTTTGATCCTTCTTCTTGACAAAGATGGCTAGACAACCCTAGGGTGACGAGCTAGGTCCGATAAATTCCTTCTCCAGTAGACCTTGCAATTGAGTCTTGAGCTCTGCTAACTCATTTGGAGGCATTCGGTACGACCTTCTAGAAATAGGAGCCGTACCGGGCTTTAGTTCAATCACAAACTCTACATCTCTTTCGGGAGGCAATCCAGGTAGATCTTTAGGAAAGACGTCTGGAAACTCACATACTACCGGAATATCTTGAATTTCCGGTATGATAGCTTCATAAATTCTGCCAAATGGTTTATCTGGAATAGCTACAGGGATAGACAAGAGAACCTCTTCATGGCCATAGCTCAACCTGATGGTTCTCAGATCAGTGTTGAGGATAGCTTTGTGCTGGGCTAACCAATTCATGCCTAGAATTACATCTATATCTTGGCCTTTCAGAACAATCATATTTGTGGAAAAGTCTCGTTCAGCCAATGTTACGGGCACATGGAAAGCCACTTCTTTAGTGAATATTTGTCCCCCAGGCGAATGAATAATAAACCCTTCCCTTGATTCGATGCAAGTAATGCAATATTTTTCCACAAACTTCTTGCTTATGAATGTATGCGAAGCACCAGAATCAAAGAGAATGGATGCAGGGTGATTGGCCACAAGGAACGTACCCATCATAACCGGCTCTCCCTCCGGTGTAGTGGCCACTTGTGTATAGTAGATTCGCCCGATCTTCTTTATATTCTTGCCCATTGTATTATTTGTCGTGTTTCCCTTGCCTTGGCTTGAACTCCCTGGGTTCTGCTGGTTGTTGGATTTGTTCTGCCTCGGATATGGCAGTCTTTGATGAAATGTCCAGACTTCCCACAATTGAAGCAGCCAGTTGTAGAGCTAGAGAGGGTGGGGAAACGAGCACCAAGGGCACTCGGCTGAGTTGTTGAAGTGGGGGCAGTGGCAGGGCGGATGAACAAGGCTGTTTGAAGGGGTAGGAGGGTGGACGAGGTGAAGAACGGTTTTGATTGAAAGGTCGGATCACCAACCTTTGTCGCTTTTCAGGCCCCTGGTTAGGCCTGTCACCTTCGAAGCCCTTTGACTTCCCTGGGCCTGCATGCTTAGCTTCAACTGCCAGCGCTGTGCTGACAGCCCTGCTGTAGGAGATATCAAGGCAGGTGGCCATCTTTCTTTGTAGCCAGTCATTAAGGCCTCGCGTGAAGCAGTTCTTCTTTTTCAGGTCAGTATTGACCTGATCAATTGCATACTAGGACAAATGATTGAATTTGTTGAGATACTGCATAACAGTATCTCCTCCTTGCTTGAGTCTCATGAATTCCTCTTGCTTCATATGGAGCACTCTTTCTGGAATGTAGTGCTCACAAAATGCCAATTTAAATTCATCCCATGTGACCTGATGTCCGGCAGGCTGAATGGTCACATAATTTCCCCACCAGGTGCTGGCAGGGCCTCTTAACTGTTGAGCCACGAACAATGGCTTCTGGGTCTCCGTGCAGCGGATGAGTCCGAATTTCTGCTCAATGACCCGTACCCATTCGTCAGCTTCGAGAGGATCTTTGTCTTTGACGAATATTGGGGGACGGGTTTCCGAGAAGTCCAGGTATGAAGTTTCGTGGGGCCCCTACAGATAAGCCCTCCCACCTTATTGCTGAAGTTGATGTCCCGCCATTTCACGTAGGAAGCGGGTGTTGTCAGCGGTTGTGGTGACCAAGGCAGTGATAGCCACGACCAACGTGGGTGGTACCGGCGGTGGATTGGGTGTATCTTCTTGACCACGGGACGTTCCCGCGCTGTCATGTGCACGAGTTCTGGATGGCATCTGAAGCAAAGAAATATTTGGGATAAATATACCATGCTAACATATACCATCATTTTACATTACCAAAATGTAATTATACAGACTCAATTGTACAACATGACTTCATGGCCTAATTTTACATTAGCATTTTAGATAAACCATACTATTCTAGTATTTATCATCCTTGGTGGCTTCGCTGTCGGTTGTAGGGGACCGTTCGTCAGCCAGGTTCATAGAAGAAGGGGGCTTGAAAAGGTCCAATTCCCCACTAAGTACTTCACCTGCTATTCCAGAAGGTCTGACTCCCATCTCAATAGGGTCGGCAGGTATGTCTGGGTGCAATCGAGAATACAATTCATGAACTTCCTCATGTAATGTATTGCAGTACACCTGCAAGTTGTCAACGGCCGTGCTAAGCTCCTCCACACGGGCTCGAGCTTTAGCTTCCCGGTCCCAAGCCATGGAACGTGAATTGACAGCCCAATCGATTGCCAAATCCCATCCGGCAAGCTCGTCTTGCAGATGTCGGATGTCAGCGCTTAACTCATTTATACGTTGACCATCCTCAACCCACACCCGGTTTCTGTGACGTAGCTCCGTTCGAAGCTGCTCCACCTGGGCTTCTAGGTCTCCAATAGGGTCATTGCTACCACTGCTGCTCTCCTCATGCCTTGGAGCCAGCTGATGCCGAGGCACGCCAATCGGTCCAGTGGACTTACGCGCGGTTTTCCTCGTCTGCGGCAGCATATCTCCATAAGGGGAAAACTTTATTAGTATAGTTTTTAACATGATGCATGCATAGTTACAGAATCAACCTTAGTTGATTCACAACCTTCTATACATTGCACTCTACTACCTGGCCTTATAAGATAAGTACTTCAGAAGGTAGTAAGATAAGAATGAAAGAAATTTTCCTTAGATAAGGATTTGCAAATTCTTTTTGAAAATGCCTCATAATATCTGAAGAGATGGGCTTCGCTCCAATACCAGCTGTGACAGAACCTCCCAAGTCATTAGGCCCACCAACAGTTGTCCTTGTCCATCAGACATCGGACAACCCTGTAGGTGCAACTGATCACTTGACAAGTTCGGTATCTAATTTCTTTACCTTGCCCAAGAGCGTTTCACCCGTCATGCAGATATTACAACATATCGGAGGAGCGAATATGTGGAAGCAGTTACAGCAACTTATTAAATATTAAAGTATAGAAAGAGTATTAATATTATAGACCAGTAAAATATAAGAGTGCTGGAGTAATATTGTTACAAACCTGGGAGGCAAAAACTCCTCCCGTATAACAGTAAAAAGTTTTTAAAGGAGGACACTTCCTCCCGAGGGTTCAGTCCTAGTTTTCTTCCTTCAGCACCACCTTGGAACAAAAGCAACAAAAATTTGTTGCTTCCTCTCCTACAACAACATGGGTTCGAAAACCCTGAGTACGAAGTGTACTTTCACAAGTCTTACCCATCAAAATAAAAGACTCTCAAGGATATGCTGGCTTGAGAGAGTCAAGGTAAGGCTTAATCAATGATCAAGACTCTGTTTGCAAAAATGCTTACTAATAGTGGATCCTTAAAAATCCAGTTTTTATTAGCAAGTTAAGTCATTACCTGAACCTAGAGTTCTTTCTACCCTAGCTCAAGCACTTAGCCTATACTAACCATTTTCTTATCAACCCTTCTTGTTCACTGGAATGCTACGTGTAAGTCAGTGACCAAGCCTTCATGTCCAAGAAGTAATGGCAATCCGAATCGATTAATACTCAGCTGAGGATCTCCAATCACACGCATATGTAGCACTTAACCCTTGCATATGTCAACTCGCCACCGGGTTTCTTAAGACCAGATCAGGTTCACGCCAACCGAGAGCACAGATACACCACCGTCCAGCCTCTTGCCACGGAGGGTACACGCTACTCTCGCCATCTCTCAACTCCCATTGTGTCTTGTCTTATTCTGGTATTAGTCTGCCCGAGGCAAAGCTTACCCATGATGAGGCATGTGACCAGTTAAAGGGTCCTCGGTCAGCAGGCCTACATCGATAAGGTCCTTAATCGACACAGACGGAGACACTACACCGAGACTCTCTTCTCATGCAAGTCACCCGCCCGGTCTCAGCTTTATCATTTCCACCCAAAGTTTGGTACCTGACAGAGGTACATCTTTTCCGATGTTGAACCCATCATGGCCATGATGGATCCACCATCAAGTTTTATTTTTGATAACATCCCATCCCACTTGAAGCATCATCTTTTGTCAAAACAAAACATTTGTTTTTCTAGAGCAAGACTAGGCCTAAGAAAAACCTTTTTATAAAATAGGTGATCAAGGAAAGGTAATCAAATTCCCAAGGAAGGAAATACATCAATTTGTTTAGCACACAACTCCTATCACTTAATGCATCAAGCAAGTGAGAAAGATTTTAAAATAGCAAGGAGGTGGCAAATGCACCAGGGCTTGCCTTGTCTTATAGGAGAGTCGGGCTCTGCTCCACAAATGTCAAAATAAAAGCAGTTCCCGGCAGGTGGGTCTTCAGGTGGTGGTGGTGTAGCTCTTGCTTCTTCAACTTCTATTTCTTCCTCGTTTTCTATATAGAACCATATATAATCATGAATGCTTATGTAATGCTTATGAAAATGCAGTAATAGAAATGGTTTATCAAGTTGTATCTTGAATACAACTTTCCTTCACGGGACTCCAAGAAACTAAGGTTTTTGAAGTCAAAACAGTAGTTCATAGGGCAGGCATTACTAGGAGATTAGGGGTTTTTGGGTTTAGGTACCAAACATTATCCAAATCAAGTCAAACTTTACCAAAGGCTTCTAAATGTTATTTAAGCTTATCCAAAAAGTTTAGTGATTTTTGGAGTTATTAACTATTTTCTAAAATTCCAGGAGTATAAGTTTTAGCTATTTTAAATACTCTATAATTTCTTATTTGGACTTAAAAATCATAAAACTATTTTTATTAAATACTACAAAAATTTAGGAGCTTAGCAAAATTGGTTTCATCTTTTTAGCATTTTCCTAGAATTTTCTATGGATTTCCTAAGTCTAGAGGAAAAAGAAAAAGGAGAAAGACCAACAGTACTGGGCTCATTTCAGTCCGAGCCAGCCCAGTACCGGCGGAAGGCGCTCGCGCGCGCACCCGTGCTGGTGTTTTTACACAGGGACCCCTGGCTATTTGAACAACGCGCAAAGACTCCTTCCTACTGTTTCGCTGTCTCACTGACAATCGCATCAAGGTCCCTCCCTTTCTAATTCTTTACAACCTGTGGTCCCCGATGGTGAACCGAGCTCCGGCGAGCCTGTACCGGCCGGAATACGCAACGACTAGCCCTCCCAATTGCTGGACACCGAATTCAACCCTACGCGATCATCCTACCCATGGTGATAGTGTAAACTACAGACGAATTGAGGTGTTCCCAGCAATCTAGCATGGTCTAGCTTAATTGAATGGGTCGAGGAGCATCAGGGGTATGTAAGGGTGCTGAAACAAAAGAGCAGAGGACATGATCGGACCTGAAGTGCACTGGCCACGGTGAGAGCTCGATCACGGCGGCGGAAAACTGATTTGGGGGAAAAGAGCAATTCGGGGACTCTGGTGAGTAATTGGAGGCACGAATGGCTAGGTTGAGTGCACAATTACATAGCGGAAACGTTGGTGTGCTCAATTTATAGGATCTAGGGGCGGTGGCTCATGAATTGGAATTGGCGCGGTGGCGGCCAGAGAAGGAAGAGGTCATTAATGCAAGCAAATTCGTGGAACCTATTGTGGCAAGACAACCGGCGACGAGTAGACGTATTAAGGTGATGTGCTGTGATAGAGTTAATGGCTTGAGGCGTGGCACAACCGCGGTGAAGGACGCAAACTCCGGTGACGGGCGCAAGGCCACGTTGCCGGTGCAAGTGGTCGAGGAACAGCGAGGCCACAGTAGCCCGAACTCATCCGCGACGCGATCTTTTTATGGCCAAGCGCAATCTACTTACTCGTAGCACGAATCATGGCGACCGGCGTGAATCCGAGCGCGCGACTCATCGGCGGCGAAGTTATCTGATCCAGGGATATTTTTAGTACTGTACCATCAGAAACCCTATTGAGAGCTTCTGTCCAACCAACTTGCAGGATCCATAACTCCAATTTCTGCTTGAGAACTCGCTAATCTCTCAGTAACAAAGTTGTAGCCCTATAATCCATCTTCAATTCGACTATAGCAACTATCCTCAGTTGAGCACTAGATCCTACTCAAACTGGATCTCAAAGTTTGACCATTGGCACTGGTGGCCATGTTTCAGTTCTAAAAATTGACTGACAGCTCGACTTTATGCTTATTTTACTCCAATTTCTATTCAGCACCAGTGCTCAGTCACTTAATCAAATTTGTTCTTCTATGATAGCTTTACAACTTTGCTATATTGACTTTGAGCAAAAACTTCAAGAATCCAGAGATGTAGAGCTCCAAAGTCAGCCTCATGCAACTGGTTTTGGATTTAGACACATGAGATACATAGAGTGACTTTTTGCAAATAAGCCCAAATCTCATGGTTTGATTTGCAAATCCCCAAATGTGTGAACCTTATGCTTTGGGGTACTCTAATATCTTGGTTTTTGCACTTGGATCCAAAAGTGGTCAAAATTTACATATAACTCCCTATGGTTTCAATTTGGGGTTTCTAGTGGTCTCTTTAGGGTTTTTGGCACTTCTAGGGTTTGGATGTTACTCAAGGTCATTAATGGTGACATTTTATGACCATTTCTTATGAGTTTTGAAGTTTTCCCATGTTTGGGCTTTATTGTCACTCCTAAGCCTAGTTTAGGGTCAAGTACCCTACCCTAGGGTTACACACATATCAAGTTACACACCAAACAACTTGTTTGAGAATTTTGCCTAGTGAATGCACTCTAAGTGTAACAAACACATGATATGCTAATGCTCATGATGTTATGCTCAAGTTTTAGTGGTAGTAACACTAGGGGTGTTACACTGCGCCCCCTGCGCGCCGCTGTCCCGTGGACCACGCGCGTCAGCGTCTCGTCCCACCCTGAGCCCCACCTGTTAAGCATCTGCGCGCCCGAGCGCCCGCCTGCCAGATCTAATCCTAGCCATCGATCTAAGATCTAACGGCTGAGAAGAGCTGATACCCCTTCGGTTTGTAGTTTTGTAAAAAGAACCCTCGATTCCCGGGTAATAGAACCAAATGTCCCTGGTTTTTGCAGCCGAGCCCCTGAAATCTTGCAGAGAGAACCTTGGGAATGTATTTAATCACAGAAATGGGTCTAGTTTAGGGTTTTAAGTTCTAAAACTTGTTTATTTCATATCTTTTGCATATGAACTCCAAATTGGGCGTTTCAAATTGCAGAATGTTCATATTATTATTCTCTATCTGTTTAAATTATAATCTTTCACTGTTTGCTTGTATGAATGACTAGATAATAGGTTCATTTAAAGGGATGGATTATTTTGAAAAATGGAAATAAAAAGGAAACCCTAGTGAATAGTTAGGTGGTTAACTTTGGGAAAGTAATGTCATGTAATGTATGATCCCACCGCTGGAATAACTTTAGTAGTTCATTAAGATAACTATCGTTAAGTTATGTGACCCACTGAGATAGACAAGACTTAGAGAACCACCAACCTCTAGGTGTATTAACCTGCCCTAGAACCGAGATTTCACTTTTGTGTTTAGACTTCTCTATTGAACTTGTGTTCACTTGATTGCACATGTGTGGTGTACTATTCCTTTATCTTTTCCCAAATGTGTTGAATGAATGATTGGTTTGCGTAGACAACAAGCAGTCCATGGTTCCTCAATGTGTTGCCGGAGACCTCCCTAAGCAACAACCTGGTGAAGGTAAGTGTCCTCTGACCCATTATGTTCTACTTACTTTATAATTCACTGTCCTGCATTAATTAATTGAAACCTAAGGATATACTAGCTTTGTATTTACCTTGTCCTTGATTACCTCTTGGGTTATTATGGTTAGCTTCATGCTATTGCTTTACTTTAATCAACGAGCATGATGTGAATATTTATGATATGATGATGTTATCTTGATTATGATGATGATCTTGTGGTACTTTAGGGGACTCGGTCTGTTTCCTGAGTACCTCTTCGTAAGGACCTGTTCATTGAGAGACCACCCGGGACAACAGTACAACCATGAGGGTGGATTGGGACACCCTTAGCTGATTAATTAGAGGAACTTGAGTTGTAGTTGGCTTCGCCATCATGCTATCAATGTGGTCCGAGCACAATACTTTCTGTGCCGAGGTTCTTTCGTGTTGCTTTTGTTAGTCACCCTTCATATGGGGAGAGGTACTATGTTTATCAAACTAGAGAAACCTAATGAGCGGATATGACCTCTGGGGAATCTTTGTAAAGGCTATGTAGTGAATCTCTGGCCATTCACCTCGGTAGTGAAAATTGGGTCTGGACAACCCAGGCTAGGAAGGGATCACGACTCATGGGTAAAGTGTGCAACCTATGTAGAGTGTCTAAAACTGGTATATCAGTCGTGCTCACAGTTAAGAGCAACCTTGGAATCCTCTTTGATTAGAGTAACTTTGGATACTTTTATGATGATGGTTAATGGTGATGATTATAACTATGGTTTCTGGTGTTTTCTCTTGGAGGGAGTACTTTTGGGTAATAACTAGGTTTATTACTAAAACTTGGCGTACTACTAGTAATAAATACCTGACCAACTAAAAGCACTGCTTTAAGCTTAACTCCACATACAGCTAGTCCACTTTAACCAAACAGGACATTTGCTGAGTACGTTGATGTGTACTCAGCCTTGCTTTAAAAACCACCCAACCCCAGGTTGTCCCCATTGCAATCAGTGCTCAGAAGAAGATGAAGGCAACATGGAGAACTTTCAGGAGTTTTAGGACTACGATGGGTTCTAGTTGTGTTTAGTGGCAAACCCCAATCAGCTACCTCTGAAGGCCTTATCTTTCTACGTTTCGTATCCACACTTTGATTATGATAATGACTATGTTAAGTTAATGACTCTATGGATGTTTTGGACATCTTGATGTAACAAAGTACTATTTCCGCTATTTACTTTGAGCAATGTGTGAGGATGTGCAACTATGTAATTGCTGTGTATGTGAGTTTCTGATCCTGGCACGTACATGGTTCGCATTCGGTTTGCCTTCCAAAACCGGGTGTGACAACTCTGCAGCTACGCCTCCCCGCTTGCCCCTTTCGGGTAAGGTAATCTCTCCCTAGCTTTCCTAATTACTTGGCCAATGGCATCCCATTCCACCCTTGTGGTAGCATTTTTTTCCTGGGTGGTTCTCCATGTTCCAATTAATATAATAATCTTATCATGAATAATAAATAAACCAACAATATTAATGGAACATGATCATATATATCATTAATTTCCCAAAACCAGGTAGAGCAAATCTACCCAATAGTTCATTTGTTTGCAAGGTGTGGGATAAACAATACTAGGGAAACCTATTAGGTCTCATCAAATTAACCTGAGCATGTCACAGTGATTAACAAGAACATTATTAAGTAAAGAAGAGTGATCAAGGACACAACTTGCATGTGACTTGAGATCCTAGGTACCAAGTTGGTCTTCAGATTCTCGTGACTTCACTTCTACTTATAGCAATACATACAAATAAAAAGGAGTACATAAAATAATATTACACCAAACATGGGAACAAACAGCGTAAGAATATTCTATGCGCCGCTACGAGATCGTCGGTTCGAGAACGACTAAAATCGGAGTTATGGTTAAGAAGGTATGGTTTTCGAAGGATTTTCATGATTAAATAAGTAAAACTACGCCTTGGATTGATTTTATAAATCATGTGAGATATACATTAAGGATTAATATAATTCATATCTTAGTTAAAGATAATATTCTATTCACATTATAATTATAAACATATTACTTTAATTAGATAGATTAATCTACTATACATAGGATAAACAAATATCTAATTATAAAAGTATGTGATATTGCACAAATAAGGCTACTACTGCGTAGGCAATTTTATTAGAAAGCTATCACAACTTGAATGACTTAAATCAGTGTTAAACCAATTAAGTTATGGATTTATTAAGCTTCTAGAATTGTTTTTATGCTAAAAATTCACTCTCTCGGGTTTAATTTTATAAATATTAAGGAATCCGTAGTGGGGCACTATTCTGTACAAGATCAGGGTTTAATTTGCTAAAAAATAAGGCTCATACGTAATTATTTTGACTATGGATGGACTACATGTTGATTTTAAAGAAACCCGAGGACTCTTATGCTAAATCGCTCAGTCCAAGGGGTATGGGTTGTTTCTGGCCGCGTGATCTGAGATAGAGGGCCCACGGAACTACGTCAAACCGGTATGCACGCCAAGCCGTTGGATTTAAGATGCATGGTCCATGTTTGAAATAATTGTGATCACCTCGGATCCAAACGATCATCCACCAATGGCACGGATATCACCACGAACAGGTACGTGTAAGAACTAATCTACATCGTTGATCACCGGACTAACGGCGCCCAGCCTTGTCTTCTACCTCACGATGGGAACCAGAGCACTAGTGTGGGCATGTCGTGGCTATGCCCCACCAGTGATACCCCGCTCGACGCCCAGTGTCTAAGTATCTAGCATGAATCACAGAGAGGGGGAGACATCGAGTATGCCAGAGGCTTTTCTTACCCAGGATCACGGTGCTGCAGGTGTTGTCCCCACCACGCAGTGGCTCCGTGGTGCCGTGAGTCACCGGTGATGTATGCCCTGGCCGTTGACCCCACACGAGGTGCCCACTGGAATCCCGCACGCGACCCGAGATCCCAGGCCAGACCCCAACCGATGGCGTGGACGGCTACGGCGGCGGTGGCCCATGACTCACGCGACAGTGGAAAAGCGGCACCCAGCGATCCACCCTCTCCCCACTGCGACAAAGTCGAGGTGTTAGATTGTCCGCAACGCTTCACTCTACCCCTCCCCTACCCTAATACTGTTCACCATTTGGCGGCTACAGTACCCCCTACCTCCCGCAGCGGCGAGCGTCACCCTCTCCCCTTCCTCGCCGCACTCTTCTCTCTCACGCCAAATGTAGGGGACCACTGTAGCCGCCCCCTCGCCTCCTTCGCACGGACGCAGCCGGCCACAGCAGTCTACGGAAACTTCTCGTTCTACCTCGCTTCGCCTCGAGCACTCCACAGAAGGGCGAAATTTGGCAGCGACGCGGCGGCGGATCTCCCGTCGGCCAGTGGAGTCGGCCCCAGGCCCCCTCGGTTTCGGAGAAGAGGACGCCGTGTTCGTGACCACCCAGTGCCGTTCGCGACCCAAGACGAAGAGGAGTCCAATCCGCTTCCGGCGAGGAACATCGCGACCGATTCGTTGGATTCCGTCGACGACCATCGATCGCGCCCTCAGATCCGCAAGGACAAGCTTCGATTCGGCGTGTTGCGGCCGAGATCTCCCCTTCTTAAGGTATTGTCTTCATCAACCTCGGCAAATCAATACTTTTTTCTGGATTCATTTAGAACAGCACGTGTATTTTGCTTCGATTCGCCGTCTTGCGGGCGAGATCCTCCCTTCTTCAGGTATACCATCTTGTACCCCGTGAAACGAAAACTTAATTCAGGAAATATTCAGATTACCACAGGTTTTGTTCAACATTCCTATTTTATTTTGGCCAGCCCATACGAGTTTACCAGATCCACACTTGTAGTTTCACCTCTCATTACGTTCTTCATCCTCCGATTTAGACCCCTTGTGCAACAAACTTTGTCTGCACCATTAAAGTTGTAATACACAGCAACAGTCAGTAGTCGTGCTTTCGGAACAACTTTGAACCCTTCTTTGTGCGTCATGTTTCTACGATATGCTGACGGCCCCTACAAGTTATCAGTTCACCCGTACATGCTAATGGAACAAAGGTTTTCAAACTCGTAGCCTAACATTACCCATGACACCAAATCTATTTCCCCACTGATGTTGATTCGACTGAACCAGCTGTTTATTAAGTGAACCAATTGTATTTCTACCGATTCTGTGGAATGTTACCATTTCGTAGTTATTTAGTCTTCTCCAATATAAGGCATTTCACTGACACACTGATTGTTCAATACATTTCATGACATGTTCATTTACTTTTGACTATGATTTTTTGCCTGATCATGTGTCTGCCTCAACATGTGTTTGACTATGATTACCTGCCTGATTATGTAATGTTCAAGACTTGAACCATGTCTTTCTGTCATGACAATAGTTGTAACATTTCTATCTGCATGTTCTACTTTCCTTTTCTAGTTCTGTGCCATACACTTCCCTTACGTTTAATTGTGTGTATAATGTTATTGCTTTATGTACAATCTCATGTACCTGCCAACAAACATCTAATTGATATTGACAAATTTATTGTTTTCATGTGTCTATTTGCTTTATGATTCTAACTGTACAAGGCATATGTCATCTTCACTTTACTTCCTCCCTAAATTATGGACATGTACATGTTTGTCATATGCCTTACGATACATTTTCCTGTTACCTTTGTTCATCATTATGATATATCCATGCTAGCGCATGTCTACTACATTCCAAGCTCTGTTACATGTACTTCCCTTATATTTCCTACATGTTTGTAATGCTGCTCCTTTTGTTTACGAATCCATGGTGGTGCATACAATTATGTAGGCAATATTATGTGGGAACTTTTATCATTTCATCAATGCATATGCTTTTGAAGGGTTTGCACATGTTACTTCATATATTAAATGTTTGCAGCCCTTTTCATCATGGCATCCTCCCAAGAAGATAAGATGAAGGCTTTGATGAAAGTCCTTGTAGACTGTACTGAGGATGCCACAAAATCGCTGGGGGGTTTAGTTGATCATGCATTAGACCACATGCATGATGAAGAGATCCTAGCTAGGACATTGTTTGCCATGAAAGAAAAACTAGAGTTGCTTCAGCAGGATGCCTTAGAGGCAAAAGTCCAAGCCTTTCTAGAAATAGCTAAGTACGAGTGGGATGACATCATTGTTGATCCTCCCTCTCCGTCACCCCCTCCAACAGTTACTGATCCTTCTGTTGAAGAAGAGGAATTCTACTGCCCCGACGTCAGTGACGAATGGTACTTCTGTGATTCGGATAGGTCTACCCGTAATAGCTACTGGAATATGTATTAGGCACTTGTTTGTAGTTAAAGGTACATGACATGCTTTTGAACAACCATATGTCATGTATGGCTAAGTATAAGTGCTACCCAGTCACAACAAGTAGTAACTATGATGTAAGGGATTATGTAGTGTGTGAACTATGATCAGTACTATATGTTATGTCTATGGTTTAGTACTGTAACCGTGAATGGGAACCTTTTATTATAACTGTGCTCAGTTAATTGCTTGTTATGTACTTCGTAAGTTGAAATGCTTGTGTACATTTTAATAAGTTTTTACCATATAACTAAATTTGTCCCATCTCCACAATTACTAGAATGGACCCAGCAAACAATGTCACTTCTTCACAGCCCATGTCAAATGCCTCAAGTGGCCAGCAGTTTCCTCCTCCACACCCTTTATGGCCTACGGGTTACATGCAGCAAAGTGGTATGGATTGTAACTTTATGGGACACCTCAATTTTCCAACCCCTGCTCAAGGTCCGACAACAATGTGGGCACCCATGCAGACAGGACAAAGTAGTTCCCAATCCACCATGATTCCAGCCTCACAATCAGCTATGTACTGGAATCATTACTTGAACTTTGTCAGGAATCCTCTTGGGTCAGCTGAAGTAAATCCAATTCCTGATTCCATTCCACCTTCCAATACTAGTACACCATTGCAGGGTTCCAATACTATACCTTCATTACCTGTGAACTTGGACTCAGATGCTGAACACAGTGTTCATGACATCAATAGTCCTGAAAAGAATGCACCTCCTGTGCAGAAACCGAAGAAGTCTAAGGAACAAAACTTTACTGGGCCTGAAGATCTTCTCCTTTGCACAACCTGGTTGCAAAATAGCAGTGACCCTATTGTGCACACTGGCCAACGTAGGGAGGGGCTTTGGGCTAGAATTGAAAAAAGATACAACGAACAGAGGGGCAAGTTTCCTTGTAGAGTCAACAGAGCACTTAGCAGCAGATGGGACAAGATTAGAGCAGCTGTTAGTAAGTTCTCTAGCTACTACGCAAGAGTTCTAAGAGAGAAACAAAGTGGCTTAACTGATGACGACAAGGTAACCCATTTTTACAGACTTTCAATCATGTCCATACTAAAGTATACATGTTGACACATTTTTAAAATGAAACCAAAATTTGTACAGACATCGAAGGCGGCAACAATGTTTGCACACGAGGAGAACAAACCTTTCCATTACATGCATTGCTGGCACCAACTCAAGGGCGAACCCAAATGGGAGAGCATCTGTAGTGGACATTCGTTCCGAGGATTGAATGCAAATCCAATTGGATCTACAGGTACTCCATCTGAACATGCAAATGAAACTGATAGTGCATCTGCTGGTTTGACAGGAAAACGGCCGCGTGGTCGTGATTACAGTAAATCAGAGAGAAAGAAATCAGCTTCTTCTTCATCTCCAGAATACCTTAGCCGTTTGCAAGAAATAACTGAAAAACAAATTCAGAGGTCCATAGAAAAGGGGGAAAAGAAAGAAACGTGCTCCGAAGAAGACAGGGAAATAGAGAAACAAAGGTTGCAATTGGAAGCAGAAAAGGTAATCATTCGAAAAAGGGAATTGAAACTTGAAGAACTGGCTTCGGCCGAAAAGAGATTGGAAAGGCTGGAGGCAACAAATGAAGAAGATGTGGATCCAGAAGTGTGGATTATGATGAAAGAACAAAAAAAAAGTTGCAACAATTCATATTTAGGTTTGAGTAAACGCTTTGTTCAGTGCCTCAAAACTTGAGCTTGAGAACGAAACCGGTTTGCGTTATTTGTTTAAGTTTTCAGAAATATGTTTGTGAAACCATTATATTCTTGTTGGAACCATAAGTCGTCAAGGACAATTGTGCTGTGACGTATGTTGTATCGTGTTGTTATAGACAATAATTATTTATCAGTGCTGTGAACATGTTTGATTAAAGTTTCATACATTTGTTTGTCAAGGTATACTTTGATAGTAATGGTCTGCTTGGATCCGGTTCTGATGTTTGAAAATCGTTTGCAAATTTAGTTGGAAATGGCTCCGTACTAGTTATGAATCTTATTGTTTCAAGAACCAAGGAAAGTTGTTCAATGATCATAAACTTTATTTCATAACCGATAGGTTAGAAAGTACAATGCAAATTAAACGTAGTTCAATGAACTTCAAAATAAAGTTGCAACAAATTATGAAGATTACATGCTTCCACGCCGTGCCCACAAATGCTCGACAAGATCATTTTGGAGGGAGCACGATCTTTCTTGACGATGAAGATCGAAGTGGTTTATGACCCATTCCGCCCTTCCTTCACCAATTAGTTGCGATGGTTGAATGGTTGAACTGTTATCTCCAAAATCGATATTAGCAGCAAACGCCCCTTCGTCTTCAACAATCATGTTGTGCATGATGATGCAAGCTGTGATTATTTCAGTTAAACGATTACGATCCCAACCATACGCTGGACCTCGCAACACCGCCCACCTTGCTTGAAGAACTCCAAATGCACGCTCAATATCCTTTCGACAACTTTCCTGCATTTGTGTGAAATAGACTTTCTTTTGCTCGTATGGGTGCCTGATAACTTTTACAAAGGTTGGCCAGTTGGGGTAAATACCATCAGCTAGGTAATAACCGAAGTTATATGCATTACCATTAATTGTATAATGGACAGGTGGCATTCGACCGGATGTCATGGGGTCGAAAACTGGTGATCGGTGGAGCACGTTCACGTCGTTGTTTGTCCCTGGCATGCCAAAAAAAGCATGCCAAATCCAAAGATCATATGTTGCTACAGCTTCTAGTATCATGGACGCTCGACCATTTCTGCCACAAAACTGACCACGCCATGCGGTAGGACAGTTCCGCCACTCCCAATGCATGCAATCTATAGAACCCAACATCCCTGGGAAACCCCTTGATTCGCTATGGTGCATGATGCGTGTTATGTCCGCTTCATTAGGAGTTCGTAGATACCACCCACTAAAGTATGCAATGATTGCTCGACAAAAATGCTGAAGGCATTCCCTAGCTGTGGACTCGCCAATTTGAATGTACTCGTCTACTGCATCAGAAGGTAACCCATATGCAAGTACCCGCATTGCCGCACATACTTTTTGGAGGGGACCTAGACCTGGCATACCAGTTGCGTCAACCCGTTGTGTAAAGTACGAATCCTGTTGTTGAAGTCCTTGCAAGATTCGGAGAAAGAGAGGCCTACTCATGCGGAACCTAATTTATGAACATAGAATATTAGTAAATAAAATGCCATTATCAAACCCTATTCGAATAACAAGTGGTGGGTACCTTCTACGGAAGACGTGTGGTGGATACACTGGGTTCGGGGCGAAGTAGTGATGATGGATAAGATTTTCTCCAGCAAAATGATCCCTTTGAATGACGCGGCGAGGCAAACGGGACCGTCGTCGGTGATGGCGTCTGGCCTCTATGTTGAGGGCAAGAAGATTGACAAGCATAAGTGTTTCGTCCTCACTATCACTCGAATCAGAATCATGATCCCTATGCCTGTGAGACATACCGTGAAATGGCTATGTAGTTGAACTACTCAACTTTGTTGGTGCATATGAGAAGAGATGGATTCCATATTTATAGGGGAGAGGAATGCAGCTTCAGGGGGAAGCAAGTGCCTTCCGTTGAAAGCCAAACGTGGCTTGCGTTGCAAGACAAGTGCGGCTTGCCGCGTACGACAAGTCGAATTTGCTTTGACCGTACGCGTGGTTTCATATCTTGCGTACGAATATATTCCAAAACTTATGACGGAGCATAAGTTTTTACAAAATTATGCAATTACGATTTTACTGTAAACTACAATTTTGTTTATATATTTTATGTGACATTTAATTGAATATTATTATTATTAATAATTATATTATTTATAATACAAGCGCAAAATGCGGACGTGTGCAAATAAATAAAATGAAAACAAAATTGAAGTTGGTTAAGTTAGTTATATGGAAATGTATATTTAATGAGTAGAGGGATATATAGGGGAAAATTTAGGGGGAACGGTTGCGGGACGAGTGAATATAGGGGATGGAATCTTGCTGACGTGGCTGCATAGTAATATTTAGGGGGAAAAATTTAGGGGGAACGGTTGCGGACAGTCTGAGGAAGGATGGAAGATCTGATTGGTGGGGCCCTCCCACCAGACTTCCACGAGAGCGTGTGCACAGGTGTTTCTAGGCAGACGCGGGGGAGAGAAGAAATAGGCCCATGGGCCGGCGAAGGTGTTCCTGGGCCAAGGTAAGGATTTGGCCCAGAGCGGTTCTATTTTTCTTATTCCTTTTCTATTTCCTGTTTTCCTCCTTGTAGTTCTTAGTTTCAAATCCAAGTTGAATTCAAATATGAGTTTATAATTTGAGGGAAATGCTCAGTCAAAACACCGGCTTGAGATGCAAAGTTTATATGTTTCATATGTTAATCATTTATTTAGGCAAACAATGCTCCAAAATATGTAGTAACAACCTAATTCGCACATTGTTATTTTTAAACCAATAACTTTATTTCTCTCAATGCATGATCAATTATAAGTTTAATTCAAAAGTATATCTTTGCTATTTACTTATTTCGGGGTAAAGTATTATGTATCTGTTATTAAAGTATTTCTAAGGGTATATTTTATGAGGGAAACACACGCTTTCAGCAACTAGACTGAAGGGCTTCTATTATTTAGATTTATCTTTTCTGGATTAGTTTCTAATTATATATATATATAAGACTAACTTTGGAATGGCCGAGATATAACATTACGATTTACTTATTTTAAAAGGTAATAAAAATCTATTTTGAAGACATCTTAATCGAAACCTTGTTGGTGATCCTTCCTAAATCCCAAGATAGGATTTTGGGTGTTACAGGCGGCCAGGGCTACCGTTGCGCTGACGTGGCGTCCTAACTCGACGCCACAGATCTTGGCGCTGAGCTAGGAAGTCCTATAAATCGGTTGTTCTCCTGGCCAAGAGCTGCGCCCATCTCTTCTTTATTCTTTCTCTCCATTTCAATCTTCTTCAAAACCGACCAAATTCACATCACAATCGTTGTATTCAAGTTGGAAAACTTTGTAGGCAAAGGTATGGTGTCTTACTGATTTGTTTGTTTTGTATATTGCGTTGTATAGTTTCGATTATTAGTTTTGATTGTTGCTATTAATTATGAATCCTAGGATATATAGTTCATATGATGACTACAGTTTGTTAGATAGTTTATGAAATACGTGTATTTATAAGTTAAAATGATTTATGCTATTTGTATATAGTTGTGTTAATATATAATCGTTTCTTAGATGAAAGACATGTATTGGGAGGCGTTGTGACAGAAGAGAGGTTGTCCTCGGGAGTTATATCCGGATGTATCTAGTAAAGATGCTCCTATTCCTCTTATGCCTAACTGTGACTTTGGCAGACCGGCTTGGGTATGCCAATCCAAACATCCAGACACGGCTGCTCGCTGCTTCTATCTTTGTGGTGGTTTTAACGTACGTAGCTATAAGGAAAATGGACCCTGGGCCATTTGGCTCAATAGGTTTTGGTGTTTGATGATCAACAAAACTTGTGGACTAATGTGTTTGCTAATGTTTATGCCTGTAGTTCACAGGATATGAAGAGGATTGGACTAAGCCACTGAGGATGCAACACCTTAAATGAAGACATAAAACAGTACCCTATCCGGTGTGCACCGGACTGTCCGGTGGGACACCCGGACAGTCTGCGCTGAGAGGCCCACAACGGGCACTCTCAAGCTATAGCACCGGACTGTCCGGTGTGCACCTGACTATCTAGGGAATGGTCGGATCCAACGGTCGACTGCTACAGACCCCAACGATCGGCTGACGTGGCAGGCACCAGACAGTGAACATTGTATGTCCCATGCGCACTGGACTGTCCGGTGTGCCCGTCGACAGAAAGCTGCTGCTTTCTATCCAACGGCTAGATGTGTGGGAGGAGTCTATAAATACCCCCCAAATGGCCATTTGGAGTTGTGGGAGACCAAGAAACATACCAAGGCATATTGTAGACATTTCCAAGTGCTCAAACACCCAAGTGCTTAATAGAATCACTCGGTGATTAGCGTAGCTGCTTTGCGAAGTGCTTAGCTTAGTTAGATCGCAATAGCACTTGCTCTAGGTAAATCCTAGTTAGTTGAGTGAGTTTAGATAATCCACACAACCCCTCGACTCTTGTGTGAGCCGTTGTAATTGCACCTAGTGGGGCGAGAGTCTTGCGAGACCGTGACAACTGAGTTTGTGTCACGGCCACCACCGTGTATCGGAGGGAACGAGGCCCATGGCATTTTCGACCGGAAGCTTAATAGTGGAGACAGCGGGGAGCGTCCGAGAGGAGCCGGAAGCGGAGCACCACTTGCACGCGGAGAAGGCCTGTGGCTCTCTACGGAGTTACTCGACCGTGGTGCTTGGCCCTCGCGTGCGCTTCCCATTGTGTAGGGGCACCAACGAGGATTAGTCAGAACCTTGCGTGGTTCCGGATACCTCAGTAAAAATATCGGTGTCATCCACGAGAGTTTGCATCTCTACCTTGCTCTTTAGCTTCCACATTTATATTAAACATTTAAGTTTCAATCTTATCTTTATAATTAGATTGTTCAGGATTGAAACTTAGTCATTATGGTAGAGATAGCAACACTTAGACAAAACCTAGTTTGCACATTCTAGATTGTTTATTTGTGTAGGTTTTGTTCTAGGGATTTACTTGTGGCCTAGATTAGAGAAAGTTTTAGAAGTCCTAATTCACCCCCCTCTTAGGCGTCACTGTTTCCTTCAGTAGCTTATGACTTGTGTGTCATTATTGTTTACTAGATGTGTACTAATGCTTCGTTCCATTTGTGTAGGAACACCTAAGGTATTTTTTCTAGTGGATCGACGGTCTTGATAAATTTGACCCTCGATATCTCCTTTTCTCTAATTGGTTGTGCAGAAGGAGTAGTCATGAACATTTTAAGCGTTGGGTGCCTCCTCCCTCGAATCTGCCACCAATGACGGATGAGGAGAAGGACGTAGCCATAGAAAGACGAATGGAATCTCCGCCTCGATATGATTGTGGAGATTGTGCTATCATTTGTGAGGACACTGTGAAGTACTTTGTGTGTCCCAACATTGATTATGTGAGTGCATAACAAATGTCCAAAATTGTGTTAATTTTTGCACAAATTTTCTAATTTATACTCCTGCAGCCATACGGTTGGCGTAATTAAGTGTCATTTCTTAGAGTGGTTGTATGGTCCTATGTCCCATTAGCCTGAGCCAGAGGTAAAGGAAAAGAAAAAAAATGAGTGGACGAAAGAGTTGAAGTCCGATCCAGTACTCTGCAAATGTAGTATTGAAGCTAAGTATGGATTAGTTCCTTCCGAGCTTGGTGTTGGCTATTTTTGTGGATATATGGTAGATTACGATGAGGTTGGTATTTTTTTGTTTGCATTAGCTGTAATGTCGCACCCGTACTTACTGTCTTTTGTGTAGGAGACGAGGAAATACAGTTGGGAGAGATACGACGAGAAAGAAGAGGTAATGCATACAATAAAATCCAAGAGACTAATGGGATAGAAGATGCGTTATGGATCTCAGCTCGTCGATTCGTACATTAAATATCGCAGACATGACATGCATAGGTTCACGTAATCAATGTGGTTTGACATCCCAATGCGTGCAGAGTGAAGGAGATTGAAGGCGGCAAATGTGAAGAGAGCACATGATGCAAGGGAATGGGAAGCGGCTAGAGCCGAGTAACAGATGTTGGGGAATCTTGTTGGTCGTCTGAGTGGAAGTGAGTGAGAAAAATGACATGTTGGTTTCGCTTGTACATTTTATTTATCCTGTCTTTGCAAACTTATTTGTCCCAATATATTTGCAGGAATAAGATAGTTTCTGAACTGTGTAGTGAACTCTGCCCAGGTGATATTGTTGGCAGCATCATGAGCAGCAGTGTAAGAATCTCACCAATCAGCCGCATGACCAGTAAGACGACCAGAAGCATAAAGCACCTTCTTTCGGTCAGAGCATTGAGCGATATTCAGCATCTTCTCCACTGACTTCAGCCAATCATCAGCGTGTAGAGGATCTGTAGAGCTGGCGAATGTCGGTGGCTTGTGGCTCATGAACTCCCGGTGTTTGTCCCGGGGTGGAACTGGTGGTGGTGGTGGTGGAGGCAATGGTGCTTGTTGCTGTCGTATCGTCCTTTCTTGTCTCATTTCTTCTCTCATCTCCTATCTTTCTAGGCTTGCATATCTGTCGTAGTATTTGCCATCTGTTGCAACATCTGCATATGAGCTACAACCACTAGATCTGTCCCAGTCGGTGGAGGATTCGGAGGATTCATCTCTACTTGTTGTTGTCTAAGCACCCTTTGGTTGTGTGGGTTGGTAGGTAGGTCAATTCCGCCTCCCTTCCTGGAATTGACCATCTGAGTTAGAAACACATGGTAAGAAAGAATTATAGACAAGACGAGTAACTACGAGACATGCTCTTTTGGGGGTTTTATTAGCTACGTAGATTAGTGTGTCACCTACTAAAGCTAATACAATACCTTATGGTGGTACATGCTATAATGCCCTGCTATACTATTTCAATCAATCAAAGAAGCAAATCAGGCATTTATCATCAGAACAATCATCCAAACACTTTAGATAGAGAAAATAATTTTAATTTTGTCTTAGGTCTCCGATCTCTTTAAAGGGTCATGAATGTAGGATTCCAAAGTGTAAAATCCTCCTTGTCTTGGAATAGAAAAGGTAAGAGTAATCAAAGTAGAACCGTAGAAGGTGAGACAAGATCAAGAAAAGTGTTGGGGGTCTTCTTCGCCGAAGGTCTTCAAGGAAAAAACACCTTCGGCAAGACAATACAAAAGCAGGCGCGACATGAAGATACAACTCGAAGATGATGCAAACGGAAGCCGAAGATATTACCCAACTTAAGGAGAAAAAGTCTATCTAGTCCTTAATAGTTTGTATTGTGATTATAATTACATGTCAAGGACATAAATGTAATTTTGTCCAGGCTGCGTCCCATGCCTATAAATAGATGAACAGTACCCCTGTACTGTTCACGCTGGATTGTGATCGCTTTGGTGTCACTATCGCATTTTCACCTTCTGGCAAGCCAAAGGTATCAATGTAATATAAATATAGTGGATAATTATTCATGTCTATGAAATGAGAATGTAAATAATTTACTAATATATCATCTTTATTTATATTCTTTTGTATTTCATGTACTTCCGTTTATATTTGTTTACTGAGATGATGAAGGTATATCCTTCATGACCTTCATCTGAAGATCGTTATATCTGAAAGGAGATAATGCATCGAATGACGAAGGTCTTTAATCGTTAACAATTGTGTTGCTTTGTTCTCGATGTATAGCATTCGAGAACAAAGACCAACATTGGCGCCCACCTCTGGTGAACTCACTTCCACAGTTGCGACGATGGATTCGCAAAACAACCAAGCTGTAGCACCTTTGGCCACGAAGCTGGTGTTCCCAATCACAGGCGGCTCAAGTTCTGAACCAGCCAACAAGAAGCAAAAGAAAGAAGCGCAAAGAAGGGTACAACATGTTGGGGTGCAAGGACCCTTCATCCAGTCCAAGTGGTCTCACATTCCAATTACTTTCTCTCAGGAGGACCTTCAGCTTAAAGATTATCCTCACAATGATGCAATTGTCATATCTTGTGTTATCAAGGGATTTCTGGTTCACAATGTTCTAGTGGACACAGGCAGTGTAGTGGATACCATCTTTGCAAAGGCTTTCTATCACACCCGTTTCTAAGGGGTAGAGCCGGATGCATAGCATATGTGTGCCAGGATCTATTTCCACACATATGTTGGCATCACAAGTGTAATATATCAAAAGAACAATGCATAAGAGCATAAATAACAATTATATTAACTTATTACACTTCGAACAGACATAATGTCTTAACCTTTATTCATCAAAGTACAGCGAAACATGGACATCCATCCACAGGAAGATGACCGGGGGTATCACTAGACTAGCATCCATGGAGTTCAGCATCATATCTTTATCTGCAACTTCTGATCAAAATTAAGCAAGGGTGAGCTCACTTATGGTCGGGGCTCAGCAAGTGGGGTGAAAATGCAAGGTAACAAGGTAAGGCTAAAGTTTAATGCGGTTAGCATTTTAGTTGGTCAACATTTTATTATCAACACCTGATTACTAAGGTATAAGTATATACCAATCCCATTTAAGCATAAGCGATAATCTTCAGCATAAATATATATCATCCACATAAATAATCACCAGCATAAGCTTAGAACCACTTGAACCAAAAAGGACCATGATTTATTTTCGTCTTCAAGTTCAATTATCATGTGAGGAGTCCAGGCTGCTCTTAACCATGAGCACGGCTGATATATCAGTTTTACACTCTGTAGGGGTGGTACAGCTTTACCCACAAGCCATGTATCCCCTCTAGCCTGGGTCGGCCAAAACCCGTAAACACTTCCGAGGTGAGTGGCTAGGGATCCACTATGAGGCTTTCACAAAATACTCTTAATACTAAGCAACCCGCTAAGGTTTCTAAAGTCGATGGTGGAGGCCCCCTGGGTGAGGTACCTTAGCCAAGAATATGTCCCCATGTTAACGTGGGCTGCCACCACCACCGCTCCCCCTCTTGCCCATATTTCAGGTAAGGTTGTAGGCACTAAGCATATAAAGCTAATTACCAAAGCCAGAGCCATGATAGCACTCGTGGTTGCACTGTTTTCCCGGATGGTCACTCCATGTTCCAATTATCACAATATGATCTTGTTTAATCATCGGATTAACAACAATAATGTAAACTTACCATTTGGAACATTGATATCATCAGTAGGAGTACCATCATAAAGTTAAAGTTGTAGCAACAGCATAGCTACTAGATTTGAATCATAAACCCAGGTTAAACAAGGAATAAGGTTGGAAAGGTTAGTTGTATCTGAATAGGTAACCCATCAAATTATGCACATATAGCCAAGAATAAACTTTATTAAATGAATTGTTTGGGATCAAATACAGTATGCAGAGGGAGAAGTCCACTTGCCTTGCTTATAGAAAACTTGAGATTCTTCCACGGAATAGCACTTGATTCCCAACTATTAGATCAACCATTGAATATCACACAAACAAACAAGAAGAACAAACACCACTCAATAACATACAACATTCACCATACGTAAAGCTAAAAGAAAGCCTAATGAAAAGAGCATTCGTTTTCCAAGAACGTCGCAAGTAATGGTTATAATAAGAAGGTATTCTTTTCAAAAAATGTGTGATCTATACTTTATAAAACAAGACATGAGCTTCAAATATCTTAATTAAAATATACAAATATTAGGTTCACCAAATTAATCTTTTATAAAACGTCATATGTGATATGTCTAAGATTGAGGGTTTATAAGACGATAAAACACGTTATAACGATATTAAACCTTTTTAACCTTTTATAAAAGACATAAGTTATATATCTAAGGTTAATGTGCTACGAAACACGTTATTTATTTGTAAGCATTATGGAACGTATTATAATTCATTGTTAAACCTTCACTTATGATAAATTAAGATATAAGTCTAAATAGGTTTTATGTGAAAAGATCATTATTATTAAACACCTATTTTATGACGAGTTAAGTTATGGGCCTTAAGTGGGTTTTCAAGCAAAAGATAATAAACAAATTACTATCTTTTATTATAAAGTACATGGCCTATATTCTTTATTAAGAAAGTTATAATCAAGGTCAATATATGAAGTAATATTTTAGTTATAAAAGAACTTAAGCTCTTATTACTTTATTTTATCCTTTAGAAAAAGCTAAGTGATTCGTATATAATGTGCACTAAATTCTATGAAATCATTAATCACACCATAAGTTTAGTTATGAACCAATTGACTATAGGTTTTACTAATAAATTATGATAAATGATAATTAATCTATTAATTATCTTTAATTATATTGTAGAAATAAATTATCTAATTCATTAGAAGGGAAATTATGTATAAACTATCATGTATAAAAGCAATAACTCTTGTTTTCTTTTAATTAAAAAATATAAATAATCTATTAATTAGACATATATTTATCTTCTATTTTTAATAAGAAACATATGGTCTACATATTCTTTTAAGTTTCTATTTAATACGGCTATACTTACACATCTATAAAGAATCTTATTAAATCAAAAACATGATATCTATTAAAAAGGTTATTTTAAAGTTAGCAACAAATTATCTACTTCATTAGTAAGAAACCTATGTTTATCAACATAACTATCAATTTTATTAGAAAAGTATGAGTGCCTAATTAAGTTATTTTAACATTATTATAAAATTATATCCTTTCGGTTTTCTTCTTTCTTTTCTAAATAAAATTTATACGTATAACTAAAATTTGTTTAATTATAATTCCTATGACATTAATATACCAAGAATTAATTGTATATTACTAAATGAGACTTTTAATAACATAATCATGGTTATTATGACATAAATAAGTATTTTACTATTCTAAGTAATTAAGTGCTATACTTATGAATACATTTATTGTGAATAGTAAAATTTATATATATTTTCATTCGACTAGAAAATACATGACTTGGTGTCTATTTCAATTTCTTCATGCAAATAAGTTTATACTTAAAATACTACTAACAATTATTATTCCACACTCTATAGCGAAATCAAATCTGTAAACGTTTTCTAGTATGAAAGTCACCGAGGTAGTGAATAGTGACCGTGCTCATTTTTAGAATTATAAAATCATAAGCATTTTCAAAGTATTGTCGCGGTGTTCAATTTTGGTTACACGTATACATCGAATCTCTAAAGTCATACACGTGAATCGCCAAATCGCATAATCTCAAAAACAATAATTCATAAATTGATTCAAAACGTGTTTTAGAACATAAATCAATATTTGGGGTTGTTTTCAACCTTGTGGTGAATGGAGGGATTCAGTCGCGGTGAGGCGAGGCACGACCAAGGACGAGCGAAGACGGCGCGAACGAGGCTCGACATTGGGCGCGGATGATCCAGTTGGTGTGCTGCGGATTGCGTCAACAACAAACAGCGTAACTCCGGCGATGCGTTTGGATGGCGGGCACGAATTCCGGTGAGGTTCCACGGATGGCGAACGGCGTGGACAAACTCCGGTGAGGCACGACGGCGAGCGGTGGTGCTGCTGCGCGCGCGGGCAGGGGTTCAACAGCGGGTGCGCGTGAGCAGAGCGACGGCGTGGTGGCATCAACTTCGTCGAGGTTCCGGCGAGCGCGAGCGAAGGAGAGAGTGCAGAGAGTGCGAGCGAGCTTCGGGGATTAAGAGAGGAGGATGGTGCTCGACTTTTATAGAAGGAGGGGAGGTGAGGAAGAGAGAGGGGCGCAGGGGAGTTGGAAATGGTCGGCCATGGCGCCATTGATGGCCATCAATGGATGGAGAAACGGCGGCAGTAAAGCGCCTTTACTCGCGATGAAAAACGAACGGTGCGGCGTCGGTTGGGCTGGGCGGATCTTGGGCGCGTGCAGGTCGCGCGGCGTCGCGGCCGGGTCGGGCACTGGGCGGATGGCATGGGGGCGCGGTCGTGCTCCTGGCGCTGGAGCGGAATGCCAACGACACTGGTTGCGGGGAGGCTGGGGCTTGGGCTAGTCGGCTGCTTGGCTCGGCTGCAACCTGGGCGCGGGGAAGGCCGTCGCGTCGAGTCGGCTGGGAGCAAGGGAGGCAGGGAGAGAGAGGTGGGAGGGAGAGAGAGAGAGATAAGGGAGGGAGAAGGAGTGCAAGGTGGCGGCGGCTACCAGAGGGCGGCGGCCACGGGAGAGGAGGGCGCGCTGATGGGCCTTCGTGGGCCAAAACGACCGGGTTTAGGTTTAGGGTTTCTCGTTTTTTTATTTTTTTCTTTTCTTTTCTAATTAAAAATGTAAATAAATATATTTATAAATAATTCAAAAATCATAATAATTCAGACAAAATTATTTATAACTAAAATATTTATTTTTGGACCAATATTTCTATATTATTTAATTGGATTTTTAATATAAAATAATTCCACTAAACAACCAAAAATAAAAAATGAGCAAACAAAATTATTCTAAATGTAAACAAAAATCAAAATCTTGAAAGAAAATTCATTACCATAATTACCGTTATAAACTAAAATTGTTAATATACATATTTTTCGAAAACCTTATTTTAGCAATTCATTATTGTTTTGTAAAATGAGATTTTCTTCACAAGATCAAATCCATAAATTGGATTTGCAAATCAATTCAAACAAAATATATGCTTCGGCATGAGTGTAAAAAAACACTTGGTAATTTTATCTATTCAAGAAATTCTTCAAATCAATGCTTTCTTATTTGAAAACATAAATATTTTTCCTTTCTACTGAAATCTAATAATTCAAATAGGGTTGTTTGCATTTGCTAGATTTAGGGTGTTACACTTTCAGGCAAATGCAAGAGCTAGAGGACAAGATACACGATGCAACACACCTTCTTTGTGGCTTCGAAGGAAGATAGATTATGGCACTTGGCAAGATAACAATGCCGGTTTCCTTCAGCTATGTTCACAACACAAGAACAGAATAGGTTGTCTTTGACATTGTTGATATGGAGTATCCATACAATACAATCATTGGTCGAGGGACGCTTAATGCCTTCGAAGCAATACTTCATCCAGCTTATCTTTGCATGAAAATACCTTCAGAACAAGGGCCCATTGCTGTACACGGGAGTCAAGAAGCTGCCAGGAGACCTGAAGGGAGTTGGATGGATTCGAAGGCTATTCATAATATAGATGAAGCCGAAGCTTATCAGCAGTATAAGCATAAAAGAGAAAAGGTTGCTTCAGCAGATCAGTCGAAGCCTATGCTTTTGTGTGAAGACATAGCAGAGCAAAAAGTATTTCTGGGATCTCAGCTATCTGATGAACAGGAAAAGACTTTGCTAAGATTCTTGTTCAACAACAAAGATGTCTTTGATTGGATAGCTAATGATCTCTATGGTGTCAATAGAGACATTATTGAGCATTCACTCAATGTCGACCCGTCCTTTAGACCAAGAAAGCAAAGGCTTCGAAAAATATTCGATGATGAAGCCGAAGGTGCACGAAATGAAGTGAAGAGACTTCTAAGTGCTGGTGTCATCAGAGAAGTAACATACCCAGAGTCGCTGGCCAACACTGTCATGGTGAAGAAAGCTAATGGAAAATGGAGAATGTGTATTGATTTCATAGATCTCAAAAAGGCATGTCTGAAGGATGAATTCCCACTACCAAGAATAGATTCCCTTGTGGATGCAGCAGCCTCTTCAGAACTCATGAGTTTACTGGACTGCTACTCGAGTTATCATCAAATCTGGATGAAAAAGGAGGATGAACCAAAGACAAGCTTCATAACTCCTAGTGGTACCTATTGTTACCTTCGGATGCATGAGGGGCTCAAGAATGCTGGAGGAAGCTTCAGTAGAATGGCTACCAAGGTTCTTCACTCCCAAATTGGCAGGAATGTGCTGACATATGTGAGAGCACCTAGAGGGGGGGTGAATAGGTGATCCTGTCAAACTTAAAACTTAAGCCACAAAACTTGGTTAAGTGTTAGCACAATAATTGCCAAGTGGCTAGAGATGAGTCTCAACAAAACACAATAACCACAAGAAATCAATCACAGAGATGGCACGGTGGTTATCCCGTGGTTCGGCCAAGACCAACGCTTGCCTACTCCACGTTGTGGCGTCCCAACGGACGAGGGTTGCAATCAACCCCTCTCAAGCGGTCCAAAGACCCACTTGAATACCACGGTGTTTTGCTTGCTTTTCTTAATCCCGTTTGCGAGGAATCTCCACAACTTGGAGCCTCTCGCCCTTACACTTGAAGTTCACAAAGAAGCACGGAGCAAGGGAGGGATTAGCAACACACTCAAGACAAGAAATCACAGCAACACCACGCACACAAGTTGCAACGAGAGCTCACAACACAACTCAATGAGTTCACCACTCAACTCGAGCTCTAATTGCTATCGCAAAGAATCAAAGGCACGGAATCGATGTCTTAGTGCTTAGGAATGCTTAGAGGATGCTTGGTGTGCTCCTCCATGCGCCTAGGGGTCCCTTTTATAGCCCCAAGGCAGCTAGGAGCCGTTGAGAGCATTCTAGGAAGGCTGATCTTGCCTTCTATCGACTGGCGCACCGGACAGTCCGGTGCCCGATTTCCTTCCAAAAATGGCGCAGTCGACCATTGGCAGCCTGAGAGCCGTTGGCGCACCGGACATGTCCGGTGCACACCGGACAGTCCGGTGCCTCCTTCTAGCCGTTGGCTCGGCCACGTGTCCCGCGCAGATTGCGCGGCCGACCGTTGGCTCACCGGACAGTCCGGTGCACACCGGACAATCCGGTGAATTATAGCCGTACGTCGCCGATGAATTCTCGAGAGCGACGAGTTTGCCTGTGAACGGCCCACCGGACAGTCCGGTGAACCACCGGACAGTCCGGTGAATTATAGCCGTACACCACCGTCGAAGTCCCGAGAGCAGCCTGTTCACCAGTGCCAGCCTGGCGCACCGGACACTGTCCGGTGCACCACCGGACACTGACCGGTGAGCCACCGGACAGTCCGGTGCACCCAGACTGAGCAGAGTCTTGGCTGCTCGAGCCAAGACATTTCCAGTTGGTCTTTTCCTGTTTCCAGCACTTAGACACAATACATTAGTCTCTAAAACAATGTACTAAGTCTGAGAAACATACCTTTATCCTTGATTTGTACTTTGTCCACCATTTTACATTTAGGCACTTGTGTTGGACACTAAATCACCAAAATACTTAGAAATGGCCCAAGGGCACATTTCCCTTTCAATATGTCGATGATATCATAGTGAAAAGCACAAAACAAGAAAATCATGTTGCTGATTTGCAAGAGACATTTGCCAATTTCAGGCAAGCTGGTCTCAAGTTAAATCCAGAAAAATGTGTCTTCGGAGTGAAGAAGGGCAAGTTTCTTGGCTGCTTAGTATCAACAAAAGGCATCAAAGCTAATCCAAGCAAGATCAAAGCTATCCTTCGGATGGAGCCACCAAATTCAAAGAAGGGGGCTCAACGGTTGGCAGGAAGGCTGGCATCGTTAAATAGATTCATTTCAAGATCAACAGAGAGGAATTTACCTTTCTTTGAAATACTGAAATCAGCTGAAGTCTTCCAATGGGGTCCAGCTCAGCAGAAAGCCTTCGAAGAGCTGAAGCAGTATTTGATAGATCTGACAACTCTAATCCCACCCTCATCAGGAGCTCCGTTACTTCTATATGTGGCTGCTTCCCATGCTGCGGTTAGTGCAACACTTGTACAAGAGAAACAAGAGGGCCAGGTAAAAAAGCAAGCACCAGTATACTTCATTTCTGAAGTACTCAGCCCTTCAAAGAAAAATTACACAGAGTAAGAGAAGGTACTGTATGCTGTATTGATGGCTTCCAAGAAGCTTCGACATTACTTTCAAGCATATCACATAATAGTGCCTTCATCGCAGCCCCTGAAGGACATAATGAGGAACAGAGAAGCTACAGGAAGGATCGGAAAATGGGCCGTAGAACTTAACAAATTCACCATTGATTACATGCACAGATCCTCAATTCAATCTCAGGCGTTAGCAGACTTCAATGCTGATTGGACGCCAGGGACTCAGGATGAAGAAGCAACAAAAGATGCTGAAGCTTGGACGGTATTTTGCGATGGATCTTGGGGGACCTTCGGTGCAGGAGCAGCAGCTGTCCTAGTCGCACCTTCTAAAGTCAGAACATGCTATGCAATAAAGTTAGACTTCAGCTATACAAATAACATTGCCGAGTACGAAGCTCTTCTTTTGGGGCTTCGGAAGCTAATGGCAATGATTCGCAAGTTATTTCGGGCCATGTGGATAAAAGCAGCAAGGCAAGAGACCCGAAGCTTGAAAAGTATTTGGATGCAGTCCGAAGGTTGTAAGCCTCTTTCAAAGGTTTTTCTGTAAAAAATATCCCAAGGGGAGAGAATCAGCATGCAGATTTATTAGCTAAATCAGCAGCACAGGGGCTCCCTTTGCCTTCGGAAGTATTTTTTGAAACAATAAAAGCACCTTCAGTCGAGCTTATGGAAAGAGCAGTGCTCACAATCTCACCTGTACATAGTGAAGACTGGAGGACCGAAATAGTATCCTTTCTCCAGGGCAACTGTTTTTTAGATGACGAAGCTTATAACAAGAGAATGGAAGCAAGGACAAGACCTTATGTAATATTGAAGGGGAGTTATACAAGCATGGAGTTTGCTCCCCATTGCTCAAATGCTTGTCTAGAACTGAAGGACATGAATTAATGAAGGAGATACATGCAGGACTGTGTGGAGCTCACATTGGGTCTAGACCTTTACTAGGAAAGGTTTTTAGACAAGGTTTTTATTGGCCGAAGGCAGCTTCGGATGCAGCGGACTTGGTCCAAAAATATGAAAACTGTCAGAAGTGTGCTAGAGACCAGAATTAACCTCCGTCTCTGACACAACTGATTCAACCTACTTGGCCACTACAGAGATGGGGCCTAGATTTGTTAGGCCCACTCCCACCAGCACAAGGAAACTTGAAATATGTTGTAGTAGCAGTGGAATATTTCTTAAAGTGGATGGAAGCAAAACCCCTAGCTACAATAACTTCGGTCACAGTCTAGAATTTCTTCTGGCAGAATATTGTTTGTCGCTTCGGTGTGCCGAAGGCTATTACAGTCGATAACGGAACTCAATTTGATGCTGAAACATTCAAAGATTTTTGTGATCAAATTGGTACAAAAATACACTTTGCATTAGTAAGACATCTGGAATAAAATGGATTAGTAGAAAGAGCAAATGGAATTATAATAACAGGAATAATGAAATCAATCTTTGATCAGCCCAGAGGAAAGTGGCCAGATGAATTAATAAAGGTGGTGTGGAACCACAACACTATTGTCTCAAGGTCAACAGGTTTTACTCCATTCAAGCTCTTGTTCAGTGACGAAGCAATAACACCAGAAGAAGCAAGAACGGGTTCAATAAGAACCATAGCTATGACGGAGGATGAAACTGATTTCCAAATAACATAAGGCACCATAGAAGGGATCAGACTTCAGGCCATAGAGCACATCAATAAGTACCAGGCCAAAACAATAAAATGGCGTGACAGAAAAGTTCGATTGAAAAATATCAAGCTAGGCCATTTGGTGCTTTGAAGGATAGCTAACACAGATACAGTCGGGAAGCTTCAGCTGAAATGGGAAGGCCCTTTTCTGGTAGTATCTTCGTCAAGACTCGGTTCTTACAGACTGAAGGATATGGATGGCAACGACATACCCAGGTCTTGGAATGCGGATGAACTTCGGTGATATTATGTGTAATTGATGTAATCTTTTTATTTTTTCCTATGGCACCCTTTTCCTTTTAGGAGGGGAGAAAGGTTTTTAACGGGGCCATAGGTTGTAATTTTCATTTTTTGTTTAGCACTATGCAATACAAGGGCCAAATTCCCACAGGAATGTAACATGTAACATCACAATCCGCACCATCGAGTGCAAAAAACAACAGCGAAAAGCTCAAAAGTCGTCCCTAAGGGGATGCAGAGCTACAGTGTCACCCGGAAGGTGACGAAGCTACAGAACTCATTCCTAAGGGAGCACAGAGTAAGTTCTGAAGCTACAAAAGTCGTTCCTCAGGGAGTGCAGAGTAAGTTCCCAAGCTCAAAAGTCGTTCCTAAGGGAGCGTAGAGTAAGTTCCGAAGCTACAAAAGTCATTCCTAAGGGAGCGTAGAGTAAGTTCTAAAGCTCAAAAGTCGTTCCTAAGGGAATGCAGAGCCAAAATACCACCGAAATAGAAGGTGAAGAAGCTCAAAAGACGTTCCTAAGGGGATGCATTGCTTAAATACCACCGAAATAGAAGGTGAAGAAGCTCAAAAGTTGTTCCTAAGGGGATACAGAGCTTAAATGCCACCGAAATAGAAGGTGAAGACTCAAAAGTCGTTCCTAAGGGGATGCAGAGTCTGGGGGTGGTTTCGTGTGTGTTCGGGTCATACATTTGCTCCATCACATCATTCTTTGCATTCATACAAACATTCATTAGACATTCGTAGAATCATCATTATCATGACATGAAGCACAGGCGTTAACATGAAAGGAAAAAGTTGCCTGTCTTTGGTGACAAAATGCTTCATTGAATACGAAGAAGCTTCGTCTCAGATAAGACGAATACAGAGATACTTTGTGTACAATGAAAAAAAATGCTTCGATGTGAACGAAAAGAAGGGAAGGTGTTTTTCGCCTTCGGCTCAAAAATTGTAACTGTGGGTTTCGTCCACAACAAAGCAATCCATACATGGACGGAGAGGTAAAATTATATTACAAGGTATGGACAAATATGTACAATGTTGTGTTCAGCTCTCGATTACAATCGTTTGCTAAATAACGAAAAGAGATCCTAAGTTTTCTACAGGTAATTACAAAAAGAAGCTTTAGCTCAGCGACCTTCGGAACAAGCTTTGGTTTAGTCACCTTTGGCGCCACCATCCTGCAGACAGATGACGGTATAAGATAAACGCAATTGTAATAAAGTAAAGCCAAGGTAAAAGATAGGTAAAAGTTTCATACCAAGTTGAGCAGTTTCCAAGCTTCGTCTCCAGCAAGCTCGCGCCCGCCCTTAGCCAAAATTTGAGTGATAAATCTGTTCCCAATGCTTCGGGCTTCACCAGGGATATCAACTAGGTCTGACGACGAGAGGCTGAAGGTTGGCTTATTAACTGTTTTGGCATGAGTGCATCCGGCCTTCAAAAATGCAGCAGCCGTGCTACGAGAATCTAACAGAGCACAGAAATCCCCGTGCCCAGTTATAACTTCATCGAGCGCATCAACTTCATTTTCAATATGCTCGAAGGCTTTGGGGATATCTTCAGTCGAAGGGGCAATTTCTTCAAAACTAGCCCCAACCGAGTTGAATATTCCTTTTAGTCGATACGCACAGCGGGTGGCGAAATCCGAGCACTTATTCTGAAGGTCTCTCAACGATTCCCGTAGCTTCGTATTATTCTCAGTTCGGCTTCAGTTTTTGCTTGCAGTTCTTTTCTTTCTTGCACGAAGTGCTCTGATTCTTTCTTTAAAGTTGTTTGAGCATTGTCAAGTTTCTTGTTTAATTTAGTATTTTCAGCTTGTGCTTCCGCGAGGGAACCTTCGGCTGCTTGTAGCAGGAAATCTTTCTTCTCTAGAGAAGCTTCAAGATCTTTAATCTTATTCTCCAAGCCTTCAATGATCATTTCATTTTTCTTATCTTCGTAATCCTGCTGCATTCTTAGCGCTTTACTTAGCAGCATGCTCTGTGAAAACAAGTTAAAGTTACAGCATTTTAATCCATCATGAAGGTAACGAAGATCTAGACAAAGATTTCACCTTGAAATTGGAATAAAATAGGCTACCGACAATATGTTGCCATCAGTAACCACTGATGTCAGACTCTAGCTTCAAGAAGCCAACACTCTTAGACAGAGTGCCAATTATTTTTGCCCTGGCGCGGTCGCGAATACATCCCAAAATTTCTTCATCAACCCCGCCGAAGAGCAAAGATCCCAGTTGATAGCCTCAAATATTGCATATTCTTTCAACTCCTCCTTGTCTGCCTCAGACAGTTCCTGGCCACCCAGGTGCCGAAGGTCAAAATCTTTCTCTTCCGAAGAAGTATCAACAACTTTCTTCCCTTTATCAGGCACTATGGCCATGCTCTCTTCCGTAGCCACACCTGTCTCCTCCGCAACCAAATCTGATATAAGCTTGTCAATTCCTGACATTGTGGTTGCGAGTTTTTCAGGTTCGGCAGCAGCATCGGCTTGACAACCGCAGTAGTCACTATTTTGGCCGCTGAAGCTGAAGGCGGTGTTCGCTCGATGGCTTGCATCACATTTACAATTCTTTGTTTCTTTTGCCCTTTAGTCTTCTCCTCTGTAGCCGAAGGATGTTCTTTCTTCTGTAAAAATTTCATCATTCTGGTCCCAGAGGAATTAGCAGCTTGATGGGCTAGGAGTCAGTCATTACCTTTAAAATTTCTGCTACTTCGGCAGCAGAGGGTGTTGAAGGAGCTTCTTCTATCTCATCCATCTTCGGCTCAGCAGAGGGTGTTGTGTCAAGCTTTCGCTTTTTAGAAATTGTCACATTTGGCTCAGGAGCTGTTTTTGCTTTCTTCAAAATTTTGTCATCTTCCTTTATTAGCCGAGCAGCTTGCCTGCTCAGGATGCTAACAACCCTTTTCCTTTTCACTCCTTCGGCCCCTTTGTCAAGTTTTTCATAGTCTAGGTACTCGAAGTTTAACGCTCACATTACCTGGTTCAATCTTCGTTTCGGCCGGGTACCGAAGGCTACGGTCATCAACTGATCTTCCTTCTTGGTATAATTCCCAAGTATTTCGTTGCACATGGTCTCAATCATATCCAGCCATTCTTTGCAAGGTTTTTTTAAATGTTTCTCAAACTTAAAGCGATAAGGGAGTCGTACAAGCTCGTGCTTCTTTCCCACTTCTTTTCTCTTTGGCATTCCCCAAGCGCTAGAAGTCGGATATGTTCTGTTTGATAAGTACTCTTGTCCTAGTACTGATCCCCAGCCACCACTCTAAATTCTACTTCAGCCAGTTGGCATGCAGACCCTAACTGCATGTTGCACAAGGGTCGAGTCATACCAAAGTTCAACTTTAACAGACTCATTACCATGCTCATTAGCTTTTCCCTCTTTTTCTCATTTGCCTTCATGTAAAACCATTCATTAGTCCACCCAGTTAGCCACTTGGTACGATAGCCAATAATCGGGCCTTCGTATCCTTCCGATATGCAAATTTATAGCAGCCAAAGTTCTTGTGAAGGCCATCTGCTCTAGCCTTCGTTTGGTAGTGTAGCTCGTGCACCCGACAGAAAGCTTCGACATTAGTATCCATCCCCTGGCTTCGGAGAGCCCATATGAAGACACTAAGTCTAACAATAGCATTAGGGGTCAGTTGATGAAGGTATATTTCAAAGTTCTTTAGAACCTCCCCTATCATGTCATTTAGGGGGAACCGAAGCCCTGCTCTGAAGAAGCTCTTAAAGACGATAACTTCATCCTGCTTCGGCTCCAGAATCACCTCTTCCCTGGCAAATCGAACAAGCTTGCTCTCAGCCTCCTCGAAATAGCCCGATTTTTTCATCATAGTCATGTCATCATCTGTTACCGTAGATTTCCTAAATTCAAGATGACTAGGCTTTGTCGGGTTCAGAATGATGTTGTCTTCTTCGCTTTCATTGTCACTCTCACCCTCAACCACAGTTTGTCTAGCTTCGGCATTGGAAGCACCATCGTAAGTAACTTCCCCTGTCACAACTAGACCTGATCGCTTCATTACTTCTTATATGGGCGCTATTTCGGTAGCTTCGGCCTTGTCCCCCTCACGAGACACCCTAGTAGTGGATCGAACTCTGGCCATTTATGTCTATGTTGTTTCTAAGATGAAGCTAATCTCCAGTGATGAAGCGTTTGCTCGAAAATGTAATACAAAAAGCTTCGACTATGGTTAAAATTTTTAACAACACAACAGTGCAATGGCAATGAATGTTGTGGTAACTTCTCACCAACCCGTCTGTTTATATAGTGCTGCAGGGGGAGAAGGCGAACCACCATGCCGCTCGCACTAACTAAGTAGTGGACCGTCCGGCGTCTAGAATACTATAATCGTTTCTCGGCAAAGAGCTCAGGGAAGGTGTTTTTCGGACCTTTGGCATTCCGAAGCCTTTGTGTTTTTCATGGATTGAGCTCGTTACAAAAAGCGATCTAGCACCATGAAGGGGCTACTGTTGCGGGTCTTCTTCGCCGAAGGTCTTCAAGGAAAAAACACCTTCAGCAAGACAATACAAAAGCAAGCGCGACATGAAGATACAACCCGAAGATGATGTGAACGGAAGCCGAAGATATTACTGAAGGAGCTTCGGCTCAGCATTATGATAAAGATGAAGGGCAATACCAACTTAAGGAGAAAATTCTATCTAGTCCTTAATAGTTTGTATTGTGATTATAATTACATGTCAAGGACATAAATATAATTTTGTCCGGGCTGCGTCCCGTGCCTATAAATAGATGAACAGTACCCCCGTACTGTTCACGCTGGATTGTGATCACTCTAGTGTCACTCTCGCAATTTCACCTTCTGGCAAGCCGAAGGTATGAATGTAATATAAATATAGTGGATAATTATTCATGTCTATGAAATGAGAATGTAAATAATTTACTAATATATCATCTTTATTTATATTCTTTTGTATTTCATGTACTTTCGTTTACATTTGTTTACTGAGATGATGAAGGTATATCCTTCATGACCTTCGTCTGAATATCATTATATCTGAAAGGAGATAATGCGTCGAAAGACGAAGGTCTTTAATCGTTAACAATTGTGTTGCTTTGTTCTTGATGTATAGCATTCAAGAACAAAGACCAACAAAAAGTATAGAAAGAATCAGAGTAAGGTAAGTAGGTAAGGGTTCTGTCCAGGTCTATCTAGGTTTCGTCCTACAGTCAACATTTCCTCTGATACCACTTTTGTCACACCCGGATTTAAGGGATAAAGCCGAGTGCGTCTCATATGTGCGCCAAAGAAGAACATCACATGACAAAGTGTATAGAGATAAATGTCACAAATATCATAAATGTCATTATTACATAGCGGAAGTCTTACAAAAATAAATTATAATAAATAAGCGAACTAAGTATTATTCCTTGGCGCCACAAAGCTGACTGGGAGACGCCACCTAGATCAACTCGTACTCCTCATTGTACGGCTCCTCCTAGACCACATGTTCTTCTCTTGTGGGGGGGTTTATATATCGCAAGGGTGAGCTCACAAAAGATCATAGCTCAACAATTTGTGGGGAATGATATGCATGAACTCGCTAAAGGTGGGAGTTCATGTAAAGTGTAAGGCTGATCAACAAATAAGGGTAAAAGCTGAGCATTTGTGACGGAACCTCCCAAGTCATTAGGCCCACCTACAGTTGTCCTTGTCCAATGGACCTCAGACAACCCTGTAGGTGCCCCTGAATCACTTAACAAGTTCGGTATCTGCTTTTCTTACCTTTCCCAAGAGCGTTTCACCCGTCACGCAGACATTACAGATCATCGGAGATACGAAAATGCGAAAGCAATTACATAAACTTACCTTTATTTAAAAGTAAGACAAAGTTATATTTTACAGACCAAGATATAATTAACTGAGTGCAGAGTATTAATATTACAGAACCAAAGGAGGCAAAAACCCCTCCCGAAGTTTCAACAAAAAGTTTTTATGGAGGATCCTTTCCTCCCGCAGCTTCACTCCTGATGTTCTTCCTTTGGTACCACCTTAGAACAGAAACAACAGAAGTTTGTTGCTTCTTCACCTAAAAACAATGGGGAATAAAACCCTGAGTATCGAATTACTCAGCAAGTCTTACCCGACTAAAGAAAAGACTCTCAAGGAGATGCTGGCTTTAAAGGTGTCAAGGTAAGGCTTATCAATGAGCAATGACTCTGTTTGCAGAAATGCTTACTAAAAGTGGATCCTTAAAAATCCAGTTTTATTTGTCAAGTTAAGTAAAAGTACCTGCAACTAGAGTTCTTTCTACCCTAGTTCAATCACTTGACCTGCACTAGCCAATTTCTTAACAACCCTTCATCTTTACTGGAGTTCTACGTGTAAGTCAGTGACCAAGTCTTCATAACCGCAAATGTACGGCGATCCGAATCGATTATACTCAGCTGAGGATCTCCAATCACACGATATATGTAGCACTTAACTGTTGCATATGTCAACCCGCCACTGGGGTTCTTAAGACCAGATCAGGTTCACGCCAACAGAGAGCACAGATACACCACGGTCCAGCCTCTTCCCACGGAGGGTACACGCTACTCTTGCCATCTCTCCACTCCCATTGTGTGGTATCTTATTCTGGCCTTAGTCTGCCCGAGGCAAAGCTTACCCATGACGAGGCATATTACCAGTTAAAGGGTCCTCGGTCAGCAGGCCTACATCGAGACGGTCCTTAATCGACTCAGACGGAGACACTACATCGAGACTCTCTCTTCTCGTGCAAGTCACCCACCCGGTCTCAGCTTAATCATTTCCAATCCCAAAGTTTGGTACCTGGCAGAGGTACATCTTTTCCAATGTTGAACCCATCACGGCCATGATGGATCCACCATCAAGTTTTATTTTCAAAAACATCCCTCCCACTTTGCCACATCATCTTTTGTAAAACAAAACCTTTTTCTTTGCTAAAGCCAGACTAAGCATAGTAAAAACTTTTTACAAAACAGGGATTCAAAGGAAGATAATCAAATTCAAGGAAGGTAATGCAGGAATTGTTTTATCAATCAACTCCTATCACCTAATGCATCAGTCAAGTGAGAAAGATTTTAAAAGAGTCAAGGAGGTGGCAAATGCACCGGGGCTTGCCTTGGTTTACAGGTGATTCAGGCTCGGATCCGCAGATGTCAAAGTAAAAACAATTTCCTGCTTGATGTTCCACAGGTGGTGATGGCGAAGTCTTCTCTTCTTCTACCTCAACTTCTTCCTCGTTTTCTAAATATAACCATATATATATAAGAATGAATGCCATGTAATGATCATGAGAGTGCAAAGATAGTAGAAGTTTATTTCTAACGTCTTGAATACAACTTTCCTTTACGGTTTTTCGGGAAACTAGGTTTTCCAGAGTCAGTAAAGGAATTCAAAGAGCAGGGGGTAGGGTTTTGGGTTCTAGTTATCAAACAAGGTCTAAATCAAATCAAACTCTACCCAAGGCTTCTAAATAATGTTTAAATTTCAAATAAAAAGTTTGGCTATTTTTGGAATTATTATCTATTTTCTAAAAATCCAGAACCAAGGTTTTAGGCTATTTTAAATGTTCCAAAATTCCCTATTTGATCGAAAAATCATGAAACTATTTTTATTAAATTCTATGGAAAATTAGGAACCTAGGAAAATTGGTTTGACATTTTTACATTTTTCTACAATTTTCTAGAATTGTTTTAATCCCGGCAGAAAAAGAAAAAGAAAAATCTATGAACAGCACTGGGCCGAAAGCAACCCAAGCGGCCCAGCCTGCACAGGAAAACGCGCGCCCATGCCCGCGCCTGAGAGTTTTGCGAATAAGCCCCTGCGGTATTGAATAACCCGAACTGAGTGCTCTGTACTATTGCAATGAGTCACTGATAATTTCCAAAGAACCCCCCCCCCACGTTCTAATCCTTCGCAGACCAAGGTCCATGACGAGGAACAGCACTCGCCGAACTCCGGTGAGCTTATTCCGGCTGGATGCTGCCACGGCTGGAGCTCCCGTGCGACAGAGACCGAATTAGACCCCTACCGCACACTTCCCCTCAATCAATTTCATCAATGGGGCATTGAATCAATCAGTCCATGGTGACAGGGCGGATGGGCATAGGGATGAATGCGTTCCGACCAAACGACGGCGTGGATGACCAAATTGAGGCTAAGGAAAGGTTCACGGGTTCACCAGGGTTTACGTACACGCTTTGGTTTGGGCAGAATAAGAACCGAAGAGCGGGTCGACAGTGGGGGTGTCACAGCAGCATTCTACAGAGCAGGTGCGTGTTCCGGTGAAAGGCTTCGGCCGAATTTCAATTGTTCGGTACTGAGAGAAATAGGAGGCTACAAACAAGCTAGAACAGGGAGCAATTGAGAAGTTACTAACCCGAAGAGCGCTAACCACGGTGGAGTTCTTCACGGCGGAGTTAAGAACAGGGAGAAAGGGGATTTGGGGGCTGCGTGAGTGCTCCGGTGAAATTGATCCGATTGCTCAGTCACTGAGGTGCGGGATGTGGTGAAGAAGCAAAACCCGGGCGCAATTTATAGGCTGTTGACCGGAATTGGATGAGGATCGCGGATTTCAGATTGCGCTGACGAGCTTACCGCGCGGCAGATCCCGGTGATGGCACGGTGGCCGCCGATTAACCGGGGCTTGCCACCTCAGTAACTCTTTGCCACGTCGCCGAGGACCTTTACCGTGGTCGCCGACGACCCATCCTGAGCCACGGTGGCATCCTTATCGCCGGCGAGGGGCTGATCCTTATCTCCCCCCCCCCGATGCACTGTACCATGGCAACCCTCCATCAGTTGGCCTGACCGAGCGATTTGAAACCAAATTTTCTCCCAATTCCATATGGCACCAAGCCCAAACACCTATAACAAAGTTGTTCCTCTACAATGGCTCTACAACTTTGCTATATTGACTTGGGGCAAATTCTTTGAACCTCTCAATCTACAGAGCTCCAAAGTTGACTCAGTACCATTGTTAGTCTGAATTTTCAGACTCCAATAACCTGACAGCTCGACTTTGAGTGTGTTTTTCTTCCATTTCTTCATAACAACCATGCTTACACTCTTAAGCAAAGTTGTTCCCCTTTCATAGAGCTACAAAGTTGATGTGGTGCCCTAAGGTGAATTCTCACTATTTTGAAATTTATGAAGCTCCAAAGTTGAGCCAAAATACTGATTTTCAGACTTAGGTGTATAGGGTTTAAGGTGTGCTTTTTGCAAATAGACCCAAAACTTAGGGTTTAACTTGCAAATCCACATATTTGTGATCCATATGACTTAGGACACTTTATTATCATGGTTTTTGCACTTTAGTCCAAAAGTGGACTAATTTTGCACTTAACCCCGTAGGGTTTGGATTTAGGGTTTTCGAGGGTCCTTTTTAGGGTTTTTGGCATTTCAAGGGTGTGAATGTAATGTAAGTCCCTTCTTAGTAACATTTTATGACTATTTTTCTTAAGCTTTAGGGTTTTCTCCATTTGGGTGTTGTTTTACCCCTTAGAACCATATTTAAGGTTAAGTACCCTACACTAGGGTTTTATTTGCAAAATACCATAACAATACAACTTGTTTGAAAATTTTGCCTAGTGAATGCATTCTAGGTGTATCAAACATATGAAATGCCAATGCTTATGATGTTGTGCTCAAGTTTTAGTGACAGTAACACCAGGGGTGTTACATCCTTCCCCCCCATAAAAGAATCTCGTCCCGAGATTAAAAGTCCTAGGGTAAGTAGTGGAAAAAGAAATGCTTCACGTTTTTATTTCCTAAGTTTTGGTACAAGGCAGGGGTGGTTGGGGGCTCACTCCTTTATTACAACAATTTTATACACTTTACAATTTACAAGAGGCTAAAAAGCCTAGGAAATTCTTGTCTAAGAAGTCTTGAGTTTCCCAAGTAGCCTCATCATCGGAATGCTAGTTCCACTGTATCTTATAAAACTTAAGAGTTTTTCTTCGGGTAACCCTGTCCTTTTGATCCAAGACTCGAATAGGTGCTCAGAATATGTCAAGTCCGGCTCCAGGACAACATCTGTTACTTCAATGGTTCGATCTGGAACCCGAAGGCATTTCTTCAATTGGGACACGTGGAACACAATATGTACAGCAGACAAGGTTTCGGGTAACTGAAGTCGGTATGCTACTGGTCCATATCTTTCAAGGATACGAAAAGGACCAATATGCCGGGGTGCAAGCTTCCCTTTAACCCCGAAATGCGATACGCCCTTCATTGGTGAAACTTTCAAGTAAACATAATCTCCCACGAGAAAGTATAAGGGTTGTCGTCGCTTGTCTGCATAATCTTCTGACGAGCTTGAGCTTTCTTCAAATTACGAATTATCCTTTGCACTTTTTCTTCGGTCTCTTTCACCATATCAGGCCTGAAGAAGTACCTTTCACCAGGTTCAGACCAATTTAGCGGAGTACGACATCGTCGTCCATATAAAGCTTCAAAGGGTGCCATCTTAATGCTTTCTTGATAGCTATTATTATATGAGAACTCCGCTAATGGTAAACAATCATCCCATTTCTGTGGGAATTCCAGAACACATGCCCGCAGCATATCTTCGAGTATCTGATTTACCCTCTCAGTCTGCCCACTGGTTTGAGGATGATAGGCTGAACTATGGAGCAACTTAGTACCGAGGGAGTTGTGAAGTGCTTCCCAAAACTTGGCTACAAATTGGGGTCCACGGTCCGACACTATAGTCTTTGGAACACCATGCAGACTAAGAATACGAGCAATGTACAATTGGGCATAGACAGTAACCGGGTGATCTGTTTTGACTGGCAGAAAATGAGCAATTTTCGTAAGCCGATCAATTATAACCCAGATAGAATCATACCCTTTTGCAGTCCTGGGTAATCCCACAATAAAGTCCATACTAATATCTTCCCATTTCCATGTGGGTATTGGTAAAGATTGTAATGGACCCGCAGTCTTCATGTGTATGGCTTTGACGCGTCTACAAGTGTCACATTTAGCCACATAGCGTGCGATTTCAATCTTCATCTTCGTCGACCAATAATGTTGTTTCAGATCTTGATACATCTTAGTGCTTCCAGGATGAATAGAATAGCGACTAAGATGTGCTTCATCTAGAATTTGCTGGCGGACTTCTTCATTCTTTGGCACAACTATGCAGTTGTTGAAGCATACCACACTTTGGTCGTCTTCTCTGAAACAGTTGGCTTTTCCAGCCCTTATCTTCTCACGTACATGTTTCATACTGAGAGCACCTAGAGGGGGGGTGAATAGGTGATCCTGTAAAACTTCAAACTTAAGCCACAAAACTTGGTTAAGTGTTAGCACAAATAATGCCAAGTGGCTAGAGAGGAGTCTCAACAAAACACAGAAACCACAGAAGATCAATCACAGAGATGACACAGTGGTTTATCCCGTGGTTCGGCCAAGACCAACGCTTGCCTACTCCACGTTGTGGCGTCCCAACGGACGAGGGTTGCAATCAACCCCTCTCAAGCGGTCCAAAGACCCACTTGAATACCACGGTGTTTTGTTTTCTTTTCTTTATCCCGTTTGCAAGGAATCTCCACAAATTGGAGTCTCTTGCCCTTACAAGTATATGATCACAAAGAAGCACAGAGTAAGGGAGGGAAGCAACACACACAAATCCACAGCGAAATGCGCACACACACGGCCAAGAATCGAGCTCGAATGACTATCTCAAAGTTCTCACTAGAACGGAGCTCGAATCACTTAGAATCACAAACGAATGCGCAAAGAATGAGTTTGGATGATCAAGAATGCTCTAAGGTTGCTTGGTGTCCTCCTCCATGCGCCTAGGGGTCCCTTTTATAGCCCCAAGGCAGCTAGGAGCCGTTGAGAGCAAATCTGGAAGGCCAATCTTGCCTTCTGTCGTCGGGGGCACCGGACAGTCCGGTGCACACCGGACACTGTCCGGTGCCCGATTTCCTTCCTTAAATAGCGAAGCCGACCGTTGGCAGACCGTTGCAGATCTGGAGCCGTTGGTGCACCGGACATGTCCGGTGCACACCGGACAGTCCGGTGCCGTCTTCTAGCCGTTGGCTCGGCCACGTGTCCCGCGCAGATTGCGCGGCCGACCGTTGGCCCGGCCGACAGTTGGCTCACCGGACAGTCCGGTGCACACCGGACAGTCCGGTGAATTTTAGTCGTACGTCGCCGGTGAATTCCCGAGAGCAGCCACTTCGCGCCGAGCCAGCCTGGCGCACCGGACACTGTCCGGTGCACACCGGACAGTCCGGTGCACCCAGACTGGGCAGACTTTGGCTGCTCGAGCCATCTCTTTTCCAACTCGATTTTTTCTGTTTCCAGCACTTAGACACAATACATTAGTCCATAAAACAATGTACTAAGTCTGAGAAACATACCTTAATTCTTGATTTGTACTTTGTCCACCATTTTACAATTAGGCACCTGTGTTGGGCACTAAATCACCAAAATACTTAGAAATGGCCCAAGGGCACATTTCCCTTTCAATCTCCCCCTTTTTGGTGATTTATGCCAACACAACATAAAGCAAGTAGAACAAGTACAAAAACACTTCAAATAAGAACTCAAATTATTTTGATTCAATTTTGACATATATGGATCACTCTATGCCACCACTTGGTTTGTTTTTGCAAATCAAACTCAAATTCCTATCTCTAAGTCAAAACCACTTGTAGAGACATAAAGAGAGGTTTTCCAAAGAAATTTGATCACGGATTTCAAAAACTCCCCCTTTTTCCCATAATCAACACTTCTCCCCACAAGAGGCCAACTTTTGACATAAAAACTCCCCCTTTTTCCCATAATCAACACTTCTCCCCACAAGAGGCCAACTTTTGACATAAGAGACAATAAAAGAGTTTTGACAAACCAAAAGCTCTAATCTATTATTTTTCAAAATTTCTCAAGTGGTAGCTGATCCATTATTGCTTTGGCCTTTATTTTCTCCCCCTTTGGCATCAAGCACCAAAACGGGATCAATCTTGGCCCTATAACCCCATTGCCTCACCAAAATCTTCAATTAAGAGCAAATGGCAATAAGAGTTCATTAGATGAACTTGGAATAGGTTACCCTCTCATCGGAGTGCAGTGGAAGTCTTTCATGGTCCAAGTCCACCTTTTCCCTTTCAATTCTCCTTTGAGACTAAAACAAGCAAACTCAAGCATATGGTTAGTCTCAAAGGGTCAAGTTGTAACACATCTCCCCCTAAAACAGTGCATCACTTTGCAATGGACTTGTGAGGTCCAGGGAGTGTTTGTACAACTTGAGCACCACAATAAACAACAAAATGCAGAATGAACATGATCAAAGGCATAAACACATGTATGCTACATTTCAATCCAAGTTCCGCGAATCTAAGATATTGAGCTCACTACGCAACCTGCAAAAGGTCTTCTCATCTAGAGGCTTGGTAAAGATATCGGCTAGCTGGTTCTCGGTGCTAACATGAAACACTTCGATATCTCCCTTTTGCTGGTGGTCTCTCAAAAAGTGATGCCGGATGTCAATGTGCTTTGTGCGGCTGTGCTCAACAGGATTTTCCGCTATTCGGATAGCACTCTCATTGTCACATAGGAGTGGGACTTTGCTCAGATTGTAGCCAAAGTCCCTGAGGGTTTGCCTCATCCAAAGTAGTTGCACGCAACACTGTCCTGCGGCAACGTACTCGGCCTCAGCGGTGGATAGGGCAACGGAGGTTTGTTTCTTAGAGTTCCATGACACCAGGGACCTTCCTAAGAATTGGCACGTCCCCGATGTACTCTTCCTATCGACCTTACATCCAGCATAGTCGGAATCTGAGTACCCAATCAAGTCAAAGTTAGACCCCTTTGGATACCAGATCCCGAAGCAAGGCGTAGTGACTAGATATCGAAGAATTCGCTTCACAGCCACTAAGTGACACTCCTTTGGATCGGATTGAAATCTAGCACACATGCATACGCTAAGCATAATATCCGGTCTACTAGCACACAAATAAAGCAAAGAACCTATCATGGACCGGTATGCTTTTTGATCAACGGACTTACCTCCTTTGTTGAGGTCGGTGTGTCCGTCGGTTCCCATCGGCGTCTTTGCGGGCTTTGCGTCCTTCATCCCAAACCTCTTTAGCAAATCTTGCGTGTACTTCGTTTGGGAGATGAAGGTGCCGTCCTTGAGTTGCTTCACTTGAAACCCAAGGAAGTAGGTCAACTCGCCCATCATCGACATCTCGAATTTCTGCGTCATCACCCTGCTAAACTCTTCACAAGACTTTTGGTTAGTAGAACCAAATATTATGTCGTCGACATAAATTTGGCACACAAAAAGATCACCATCGCAAGTCTTAGTAAAAAGAGTTGGATCGGCTTTCCCAACCTTGAACGCATTAGTAATTAAAAAATCTCTAAGGCATTCATACCATGCTCTTGGGGCTTGCTTAAGTCCATAGAGCGCCTTAGAGAGCTTACACACGTGGTCAGGGTACCGTTCATCCTCGAAGCCAGGGGGCTGCTCCACGTACACCTCCTCTTTGATCGGCCCGTTGAGGAAAGCGCTCTTCACATCCATTTGGTACAACCTGAAAGAATGGTGAGCGGCATATGCTAGCAAGATACGAATTGATTCTAGCCTAGCCACAGGAGCAAAAGTCTCCTCAAAGTCCAAACCTGCGACTTGGGCATAACCTTTTGCCACAAGTCGAGCCTTGTTCCTTGTCACCACCCCGTGCTCGTCCTGTTTGTTGCGGAATACCCACTTGGTTCCCACAACATTTTGCTTGGGACGAGGCACCAGTGTCCAAACTTCATTGCGCTTGAAGTTGTTGAGTTCCTCCTGCATGGCCAATACCCAATCCGGATCTAGCAAGGCCTCCTCTACCCTGAAAGGCTCAATAGAAGAGACAAAAGAGTAATGCTCACAAAAATTAACTAATCGAGATCGAGTAGTTACTCCCTTGCTAATGTCACCCAAAATTTGGTCGACGGGATGATCCCTTTGAATCACCGCTCGAACTTGGGTTGGAGGTGCCGGTTGCGCTTCTTCCTCCATCACGTGATCATCTTGTGCTCCCCCTTGATCACACGCCTCCTTTTGATGAACCTGTTCATCGTCTTGAGTTGGGGGATGCACCGTTGTTGAGGAAGAAGGTTGATCCCGTTCATCTTGTTCCTGTGGCCGCACTTCTCCAATCGCCATGGTTCGTATAGCGGCCGTCGGAACATCTTCTTCATCTACATCATCACAATCAACTTGCTCTCTTGGAGAGCCATTAGTCTCATCAAATACAACGTCGCTAGAGACTTCAACCAAACCCGATGATTTGTTGAAGACCCTATACGCCTTTGTATTTGAATCATAACCTAACAAAAACCCTTCTACGGCTTTGGGAGCAAATTTAGAAGTTCTACCTTTCTTCACCAGAATATAACATTTGCTCCCAAATACACGAAAATAAGACACATTGGGTTTGTTACCAGTTAGTAGCTCATACGACGTCTTCTTGAGGAGGCGGTGAAGGTAGACCCTGTTGATGGCGTGGCAAGCCGTGTTCACGGCTTCCGACCAAAAGCACTCGGGGGTCTTGAATTCTCCAAGCATAGTCCTCGCCATATCTATGAGTGTCCTGTTCTTCCTCTCTACCACACCATTTTGCTGAGGTGTGTAGGGAGCGGAGAACTCGTGCTTGATCCCTTCCTCCTCAAGAAACTCCTCCACTTGAAGGTTCTTGAATTCGGACCCGTTGTCGCTCCTTATCTTTTTCACCTTGAGCTCAAACTCATTTTGAGCTCTCCTTAGGAAGCGCTTGAGGGTCCCTTGGGTTTCAGACTTATCCTGCAAAAAGAACACCCAAGTGAAGCGGGAAAAGTCATCAACAATAACTAGACCATACTTACTTCCTCCTATGCTTAGATAGGCGACGGGTCCGAAGAGGTCCATATGTAGCAGCTCCAGGGGTCTTGATGTTGTCATCACATTTTTGGTGTGATGAGAGCCTCCCACCTGTTTCCCTGCTTGACAAGCTGCACAAGGTCTATCTTTTTCGAAATAAACATTGGTTAGACCTATCACGTGTTCTCCCTTTAGAAGCTTGTGGAGGTTCTTCATCCCCACATGTGCTAAGCGGCGATGCCACAGCCAGCCCATGCAAGTCTTAGCCATTAAGCATGCATCTAGACCGGCCTCTTCTTTTGCAAAATCAACTAAGTAAAGCTTGACGTCTAGTACACCCTTAAAAGCTAGTGAACCATCACATCTTCTAAAGACAGACACATCTACATTTGTAAACAGACAATTATATCCCATATTGCATAGTTGACTAACAGATAGCAAATTGTAACCAAGAGACTCAACTAAAAACACATTGGAGATTGAGTGTTCATTAGAAATTGCAATTTTACCTAACCCTTTTACCTTGCCTTGATTCCCATCACCGAATATTATTGAATCTTGGGAATCTTTGTTTTTGACGTAGGAGGTGAACATCTTCTTCTCCCCCGTCATATGGTTTGTGCATCCGCTGTCGATAATCCAGCTTGAACCCCCGGATGCATAAACCTGCAAGGCAAATTTAGGCTTGGGTCTTAGGTACCCAACTCATGTTGGGTCCTGCAAGGTTAGTGCAAATATCCTTAGGGACCCAAATGCAAGTTTTGTCTCCCTTGCATTTTGCCCCTAACTTCCTAGCAACTATTTTCCTATTCTTTCTACAAATAGCAAAGGAAGCATTTAAAGCACAATAAATTGTAGAAGGTTCATTCACTACTTTCCTAGGAGCATGAATAATATTCTTTCTAGGCGCATGATGAATAGCATTTCTCCTAGACATATTTCTACCATGCATATAGGAAGAACTAGAAGCAAACATGGCATGAGAATCAAAAACATCATACGCATTATAGCTCCTATAAGCATTTCTAGTTTGTCTCCTACCATGGTACATAAAGGCATGGTTCTTTTTAGCACTAGTTGCCATAGGGGCCTTCCCTTTCTCCTTGGCAGAGATAGGAGCCTTATGGCTTGTCAAGTCCTTGGCTTCCCTTTTGTAGCCAAGTCCATCCTTAATTGAGGGGTGTCTACCAATCGTGTAGGCATCCCTTGCAAATTTTAACTTGTCAAATTCATTCTTGCTAGTCTTAAGTTGGGCATTAAGACTAGCTAATTCCTCATTTAATTTTGAAATTGAAACTAAGTGATCACTACAAGCATCAATGTCAAAATCTTTACACCTATTACAAGTTTCAACAATTTCTACACAAGAATTAGATTTACTAGCTACTTCTAGTTTAGCACTTAAATCATTATTAACACTTCTTAAAGTAGCAATGGTTTCATGACAGGAAGATAATTCACTAGAGAGCATTTCATTCCTTTTAATTTCAAGAGCAAGAGTTTTTTGTGCACTAACAAATTTATCATGCTCCTCATATAAAAGATCCTCTTGTTTTTCTAGTAATTTATTCTTGTCATTCAAAGCATCAATCAACTCATTAATCTTATTAATTTTAGATCTATCTAATCCCTTGAATAAGCATGAGTAATCTATCTCATCATCATCACTAGACTCATCCTCACTTGAAGAAGCATAAGTACTAGTATCATGAGTGCTTACTTTCTTTTCCCTTGCCATGAGGCAAGTGTGACGCTCGTTGGGGAAGAGGGATGACTTGTTGAAGGCGGTGGCGACGAGTCCTTCATTGTCGGAGTCGGAGGAGGAGCAATCCGAATCCCACTCCTTTCCGATATGTGCCTCGCCCTTGGCCTTCTTGTAATGTTTCTTCTTCTCCCTTTTGTTCCCCTTTTCCTGGTCACTTTCATTATCGGGACAGTTAGCAATGAAATGACCAATCTTACCACATTTGAAGCACGAGCGCTTCTCCTTTGTCTTGGTCTTGCTTGGCTGTCCCTTGCGACCCTTAAGCGCCGTCTTGAAGCGCTTAATGATGAGGGCCATCTCCTCATTATTTAGCCCGGCCGCCTCAACTTGCGCCACCTTGCTCGGTAGTGCCTCCTTGCTCCTCGTTGCCTTGAGAGCAAGAGGTTGCGGCTCGTTGATCGGTCCATTCAAGGCGTCGTCCACATACCTCGCCTCCTTGATCATCATTCGCCCGCTGACGAATTTTCCTAGGACTTCCTCGGGCGACATTTTGGTGTACCTGGGATTTTCACGAATATTATTTACCAAATGAGGATCAAGAACGGTAAAGGACCTTAGCATCAGTCGGACGACGTCGTGGTCCGTCCATCGTGTGCTTCCGTAGCTCCTTATCTTGTTGATAAGGGTTTTGAGCCGGTTGTATGTTTGCGTCGGCTCCTCGCCCCTTATCATCGTGAACCGTCCAAGCTCACCCTCCACCAACTCCATCTTGGTGAGCAAGGTGACGTCATTCCCCTCATGAGAAATCTTGAGGGTGTCCCAGATCTGCTTGGCGTTATCCAAGCCGCTCACTTTATGGTATTCATCCCTGCACAAAGAAGCTAGAAGAACAGTAGTAGCTTGTGCATTCTTATGAATTTGTTCATTAATGAACATGGGACTATCCGAACTATCAAAGTGCATTCCACTCTCTACAATCTCCCATATACTAGGATGGAGAGAGAATAGGTGACTACGCATTTTGTGGCTCCAAAATCCGTAGTCCTCCCCATCAAAGTGTGGGGGCTTGCCGAGTGGAATGGAGAGCAAATGTGAATTTGAACTTTGCGGAATACGAGAGTAGTCAAAGGAAAAGTTCGAATTAACCGGTTTCCTTCTCTCGTAGTCGTTGTGGTCGTCGTCCTTTTGGGAAGAAGTAGACTCATCGCTGTCGTAGTAGACGATCTCCTTGATGCGCCTTGTCTTCTTCTTCTTCCCTTCCTTCCGTCTGTGGCCCGAGCCGGAGTCGGTAGGCTTATCGTCCTTCGGCTCGTTGACGAAGGATTCCTTCTCTTTGTCGTTGATCACGATACCCTTCCCCTTAGGATCCATCTCTTCGGGCGGTTAGTCCCTTTGTGAAGAGAACGGCTCCGATACCAATTGAGAGCACCTAGAGGGGGGGTGAATAGGTGATCCTGTAAAACTTCAAACTTAAGCCACAAAACTTGGTTAAGTGTTAGCACAAATAATGCCAAGTGGCTAGAGAGGAGTCTCAACAAAACACAGAAACCACAGAAGATCAATCACAGAGATGACACAGTGGTTTATCCCGTGGTTCGGCCAAGACCAACGCTTGCCTACTCCACGTTGTGGCGTCCCAACGGACGAGGGTTGCAATCAACCCCTCTCAAGCGGTCCAAAGACCCACTTGAATACCACGGTGTTTTGTTTTCTTTTCTTTATCCCGTTTGCAAGGAATCTCCACAAATTGGAGTCTCTTGCCCTTACAAGTATATGATCACAAAGAAGCACAGAGTAAGGGAGGGAAGCAACACACACAAATCCACAGCGAAATGCGCACACACACGGCCAAGAATCGAGCTCGAATGACTATCTCAAATTTCTCACTAGAACGGAGCTCGAATCACATAGAATCACAAACGAATGCGTAAAGAATGAGTTTGGATGATCAAGAATGCTCTAAGGTTGCTTGGTGTCCTCCTACATGCGCCTAGGGGTCCCTTTTATAGCCCCAAGGCAGCTAGGAGCCGTTGAGAGCAAATCTGGAAGGCCAATCTTGCCTTCTGTCGTCGGGGGCACCGGACAGTCCGGTGCACACCGGACACTGTCCGGTGCCCGATTTCCTTCCTTAAATAGCGAAGCCGACCGTTGGCAGACCGTTGCAGATCTGGAGCCGTTGGCGCACCGGACATGTCCGGTGCACACCGGACAGTCCGGTGCCGTCTTCTAGCCGTTGGCTCGGCCACGTGTCCCGCGCAGATTGCGCGGCCGACCGTTGGCCCGGCCGACAGTTGGCTCACCGGACAGTCCGGTGCACACCGGACAGTCCGGTGAATTTTAGTCGTACGTCGTCGGTGAATTCCTGAGAGCAGCCACTTCGCGCCGAGCCAGCCTGGCGCACCGGACACTGTCCGGTGCACACCGGACAGTCCGGTGCACCCAGACTGGGCAGACTTTGGCTGCTCGAGCCATCTCTTTTCCAACTCGATTTTTTCTGTTTCCAGCACTTAGACACAATACATTAGTCCATAAAACAATGTACTAAGTCTGAGAAACATACCTTAATTCTTGATTTGTACTTTGTCCACCATTTTACAATTAGGCACCTGTGTTGGGCACTAAATCACCAAAATACTTAGAAATGGCCCAAGGGCACATTTCCCTTTCACATACCCTCATCATCCTTTTGTGCGTCAATTATCCTTTGTAGGATGACTAACTCCAGCTTCAAGTGATTTGAAGTCCCCTGTTGAATCATCCCTAGGTTCAGATTTTCCATCTCCTGGCACAATGTAATGTCAGAAGTCCTCATGGTTAAACAATGGCAGGAGGCCTTGCGACTGAGTGCATCTGCCACTACATTTGCTTTGCTTAGGTGATAATAGATCTCCAGTTCATAATCCTTGATTAGATCGAGCCATCTCCTTTGTCTCATATTGAGCTCGGACTGGGTAAAGATGTACTTCAAACTTTTGTGGTCTGTATAAATAAGAGAGACATTTCCCAGTAGATAATGACGCCATATCTTCAGGGCATGAACCACTGCAGCTAGCTCCAGATCATGAGTAGGATAATGCTCCTCATGCCGGTGCAACTGCCTTGAAGCGTACGCGATTACTCGGCCCTCTTGCATTAATACGCAGCCGAGACCACTGCCTGATGCGTCACAATACACATCAAAGGGCTTACTATTGTCCGGTTGAGCCAATACCGGAGCAGTGGTTAATAATATCTTCATTTTCTCAAAAGCTTCATTACACTTTGAAGACCAATTGAATTTAGTCTCATTCTTCAATAGACTTGTGATTGGCTTCACAAGCTTAGAAAAATCCGGTATAAATCGGCGGTAATAGCCAGCTAGTCCAAGGAAGCTTCGGACTTGATGAACAGTGGTTGGGGGTTTCCACTCCAAAATATCCTTGACTGGGATCTACCGCAATCCCCTTGGCAGATAACACATGTCCCAAGAATTGGATTTCTTCCAGCCAGAACGCATTTACTGAACTTAGCATATAATTGATGTTCCCTTAAGCACATCAATACGATCCGTAAGTGTTGAGCATGCTCCTCTTCATTCTTTGAATATATTAAAATATCATCTATGAAGACCACCACAAATTTGTCCAACTCAGGCATAAATACCGAGTTCATCAGATAAGTGAAGTGGGCAGGAGCATTCGTCCGTCCGAAAGACATCACCAAGTATTCAAATAAACCATACCGCGTAGTGAATGCGGTTTTGGGTATATCCTCGGGCCTAATACGGATTTGATGATAGCCCGACCTGAGATCAATTTTAGAAAATTCCCTTGCTCCAGTCAGTTGATCAAACAGAATATCAATCCGAGGGAGAGGATACTTATTCTTGATAGTGACCTCATTAAGGGGTCGATAATCCACGCACATCCGCAATGTTTGATCCTTCTTTTTGACGAATATGGCTGGACAACCCCATCGTGATGAGCTTGGCTGGATGAATCCTTTCTCAAGTAGATCTTGCAATTGAATCTTGAGTTCTACCAATTCATTTGGAGGCATCCGGTACAATCTTCTAGAAATGGGAGCCGTATCGGGTTTCAATTCAATTACGAACTCTACATCTCTTTCGGGCGGCAATCCAGGCAAATCTTCTAGGAAGACATCTGGGAACTCACACACTACCGGAATATCCTTGATCTCCGGTATAATGGCTTCATTAATTCTGCCAATTGGTCTAGCTAGAATAGCTATGGGGATAGACAAAAGAATTTCTTCTTGGCCATAACTCAACCTGATTGTTCTCAGATCAGTGTTGAGAACTGCCTTATGTTGGGCCAACCAATTCATGCCCAAGATTACATCTATGTCTTGGCCTTTCAGAACAATCATCTTAGTAGGAAAGTCCCGTCCAACCAATGTTACGGGCACTTGGTAAGCCACTTCTTTGGTAAAGATTTGTCCCCCAGGCGAATGTATTTTAAACCCTTCCCTTGATTCAGTATATGGAATGCAGTGTTTATCCACGAACTTTTTGCTTATGAAAGTATGTGATGCACCCGAATCAAAGAGAATAAGTGCAGGGTGGTTGGCTACGAGGAACGTACCCATCATCACCGGTTCGCCTTCCGGTGTGGTAGCCACTTGAGTATAGTAAACCCGTCAAGTTTTCTTTGTGTTCTTGCCCGAAGTATTGTTGCCAGCATTTCCCTTGGAGCTTCCAGAACTCTGTTTATTATTTGCTTGATTTTGCCTTGGGTATGGACAGTCTTTAATGAAATGTCCGGACTTCCCGTAGTTGAAATAGCCGGTAGATGAGCTTGGAAGAGCGGGGAAACGAGTGCTAGGGGCACCCGGCTGATTTGTAGTAGTGGGGGCAGGAGTAGGACGAATAAACACTGGTTGTTTGAATGGGCAGGAGGGTGGGCGTGATGAAGAACGACCCTAATTAAAAGGCCGGATAACTAACCGTTGCCTTTTCTCGGGGCCCTGATTAGGCCTGTTGCCTCCATTCCCCTTGGACTTTCCAGAACTTGCACATTTAGATTCAACTACCAGCGCTATGCTGACAGCCCTTCCATATGTGAGGTCGATGCAGGTAGCCATTTTCCTTTGCATCCAATCATTTAAACCCCTCATGAAACAATTCTTCTTCTTTATGTCGGTGTTGACTTGGTCAATCGCATATTGAGATAAGTGATTAAATTTATTGAGATACTAGGTGACAGTATCTCCGCCTTGCTTCAACTTCATGAATTCCTCCTGTTTCATGTGGAGGACTCCTTCAGGTATGTAATGTTCACGGAAGGCCAACTTGAATTCCTCCCATGTAATCTGATGTTCGGTCGGCTGAATGGCTACAAAGTTTCCCCACCATGTGCTGGCAGGGCCACGCAATTGCTGAGCTGCAAACAGGGGCTTTTGAGTTTCTGAACATCGAAGAAGCCCAAATTTTTGCTCAATGACGTGGATCCATTCATCCGCCTCTAAAGGATCTTCTGCCTTGACGAACAACGGAGGGCGCATCTTGGAGAAGTCCAAATAAGATGTCTCACGGGGGCCTTGCGGATAGGCCCGCCCGCCTTGTTGTTGAAGTGGTTGGCCTGCCATCTCCCGCAGAAAGCGGGTATTTTCTGCTATAGCGTTTACCAAGGCAGCGATGGCCTCGGCAAGTGTCGGGGGTACTGGAGGTGGATTTGGGTCGCCTCCCTCCCACGGGAGGTACCAGCCCCATCCTGAGCGCGAGTCCTAGAAGGCATCTGAGGCAAAGAACATTGGGAGAAATATGATATGCCATACAAACCATCCATTTCACATTACTTAAAAAGGTAATGTTACAAACTCGTACTTTACAATAGGATTACACCACCTATTACACAATAGTACTACTACACTATACTATTCCTGCTTCCTGTCACTCTTGGTAGCCTCACTGTCGAGCGTAGGAGACCACTCATCGACCAACTTCATAGAGGGAGGGGACCTGAAAAGGTCCAATTCGCCACCAAAAGCTTCTCCCGCTACTTGAGAAGGTCCGACTTTTGTCCCGACAGGATCCGCAGGTACACTAGGGTGTAATTGTGAGTACAATACATGAACTTCTTCATGTAGAGTATTACAATAAGCCTGCAAGGTATCAATAGCTGAGCTAAGCTCTTCTACTCGGGCTCGAGCTTTCGCCTCCTTAGACCAGGCAAGCGAACGAGAGTGAACTGCCCAGTCGAGCGCTAGATCTCGATCCGCGAGCTGATCTTGCAGGCAGCAATGTCGCTTCTCAATTCATTGATCCTCTCGCCATCTGTGACCCATATGTTATTCCTGCGACGGAGTTTTGTTTGAAGCTGATTGACTTGAGCTTCTAAGTCCCCAATTGGATCGTTACTACCGCTACTACTGTCGTCATGTCTCGGGGCAAGTTGGTGACGAGGTACACCGATCGGCGTGGTTGACTTGCGGGCTGTCTTTCTTGTACGCGGCGACATCTTTCTAAGGGGGAATCTTATTAACATAATTCTTAGCATGATGCATGTATAATTACAGAATAACCGTTAGTTGATTCAACCTTCTATACATTGCACTCTTCCTATCTGGTCTTTCATATAAACTCTTCAGAAATAGTAGATAAGAAGGGAAGAAATTTTCTAGATGAGTCTTAGAAAATTCTTTTGAAGATGACTCATAATATCTACAGAGATGGGCTTCGCTCCGATACCAGCTGTGACGGAACCTCCCAAGTCATTAGGCCCACCTACAGTTGTCCTTGTCCAATGGACCTCAGACAACCCTATAGGTGCCCCTGAATCACTTAACAAGTTCGGTATCTGCTTTTCTTACCTTTCCCAAGAGCGTTTCACCCATCACGCAGACATTACATAAACTTACCTTTATTTAAAAGTAAGACAAAGTTATATATTACAGACCAGGATATAAATAACTGAGTGCAGAGTATTAATATTACAGAACCAAAGGAGGCAAAAACCCCTCCCGAAGTTTCAACAAAAAGTTTTTAAGGAGGATCCTTTCCTCCCGCAGCTTCACTCCTGATGTTCTTCGTTTGGTACCACCTTAGAACAGAAACAACAGAAGTTTGTTGCTTCTTCACCTAAAAACAACGGGGAATAAAACCCTGAGTATGGAATTACTCAGCAAGTCTTACCCGACTAAAGAAAAGACTCTCAAGGAGATGCTGGCTTTAAAGGTGTCAAGGTAAGGCTTATCAATGAGCAATGACTCTGTTTGCAGAAATGCTTACTAAAAGTGGATCCTTAAAAATCTAGTTTTATTTGTCAAGTTAAGTAAAATTACCTGCAACTAGAGTTCTCTCTACCCTAGTTCAATCACTTGACCTGCACTAGCCAATTTCTTAACAACCCTTCATCTTTACTGGAGTTCTACGTGTAAGTCAGTGACCAAGTCTTCATAACCGCGAAGGTACGGCGATCCGAATTGATTATACTCAGTTGAGGATCTCCAATCACACGACATATGTAGCACTTAACCCTTGCATATGTCAACCCGCCACCGGGGTTCTTAAGACCAGATCAGGTTCATGCTAACCGAGAGCATAGATACACCACCGTCTAGCCTCTTGCCACGGAGGGTACACGCTACTCTCGCCATCTCTCCACTCCCATTGTGTGGCATCTTATTCTGGCCTTAGTCTGTCCGAGGCAAAGCTTACCCATGACGAGGCATATGACCAGTTAAAGGGTCCTCGGTCAGCAGGCCTACATCGAGACGGTCCTTAATCGACTCAGACGGAGACACTACACCGAGACTCTCTCTTCTCGTGCAAGTCACCCGCCCGGTCTCAGCTTAATCATTTCCAATCCCAAAGTTTGGTACCTGGCAGAGGTACATCTTTTCCGATGTTGAACCCATCACGGCCATGATGGATCCACCATCAAGTTTTGTTTTCAAAAACATCCCTCTCACTTTGCCACATCATCTTTTGTAAAACAAAACCTTTTTCTTTGCTAAAGCCAGACTAAGCATAGTAAAAACTTTTTACAAAACAGGGATTCAAAGGAAGATAATCAAATTCAAGGAAGGTAATGCAGGAATTGTTTTATCAATCAACTCCTATCACCTAATGCATCAAGCAAGTGAGAAAGATTTTAAAAGAGTCAAGGAGGTGGCAAATGCACTGGGGCTTGCCTTGGTTTACAGGTGATTCAGGCTCGGATCTGCAGATGTCAAAGTAAAAACAATTTCCTGGCTGATGTTCCACAGGTGGTGGTGGCGAAGTCTTCTCTTCTTCTACCTCAACTTCTTCCTCGTTTTCTATATATATATATATATATATAAATGAATGCCATGTAATGCTCATTAGAGTGCAAAGATAGTAGAAGTTTATTTCTAAGGTCTTGAATACAACTTTCCTTTACGGTTTTCCGGGAAACTAGGTTTTCCGGAGTGAGTAAAGGAATTCAATGGGCAGGGGGTAGGGTTTTGGTTCTAGTTATCAAACAAGGTCTAAATCAAATCAAACTCTACCCAAGGCTTCTAAATAATGTTTAAATTTCAAATAAAAAGTTTGGAGATTTTTGGAATTATTATCTATTTTCTAAAAATCCAGAACCAAGGTTTTAGGCTATTTTAAATGTTCCAAAATTCCCTATTTGATCTAAAAATCATGAAACTATTTTTATTAAATTCTATGGAAAATTAGGAACCTAGGAAAATTGGTTTGACATTTTTACCATTTTTCTACAATTTTCTAGAATTGTTTTAATCCTGGTAGAAAAAGAAAAAGAAAAAGAAAATCTATGAACAGCACTAGGCCGAAAGCAACCCAAGCGGCCTAGCCTGCACAGGAAAACACGCGCCTGCGCCCACGCCCGAGAGTTTTGCGAATAAGCCCCTGCGGTATTGAATAACCCGAACTGAGTGCTTTGTACTATTGCAATGAGTCACTGACAATTTCCAAAGAACCCCCCACGTTCTAATCCTTCGCAGACCAAGGTCCATGACGAGAAACAACACTCGCCGAACTCCGACGAGCTTATTCTGGCCGGATGCTGCCACGGCTGGAGCTCCCGTGCGACAGAGACCGAATTAGACCCCAACCGCACACTTCCCCTCAATCAATTTCATCAATGGGGCATTGAATCAATCAGTCCATGGTGACAGGGCGGATGGGCATAGGGATTAACGCGTTCTGACCAAACGACGGCGTGGATGACCAAATTGAGGCTAGGGAAAGGTTCACGGGTTCACCAGGGTTTACGTACACGCTTTGGTTTGGGCAGAATAAGAACCGAAGAGCGGGTCGACAGTGGGGGTATCACGGCGGCGTTCTACAGAGCAGGTGCGTGTTCCGGTGAAAGGCTTCGGCCGAATTTCAATTGGTCGGTACTGAGAGCAATAGGAGGCTACAAACGAGCTAGAACAGGGATCAATTGAGAAGTTACTAACCCGAAGAGAGCTGACCACGGTGGAGTTCTTCACGACGGAGTTAAGAAGAGGGAGAAAGGGGATTTGGGGGCTGCGTGAGTGCTCCGGTGAAATTGAGCCGATTGCTCAGTCATTGAGGTGCGGGATGTGGTGAAGAAGCAGAACCTGGGCGCAATTTATAGGCCGTCGACCAGAATTGGATGAGGATCGCGGATTTTAGATTGCGCTGGCGAGCTTACCACGCGGCAGATCCCGGTGATGGCACGGTGGCCGCCGATTAACTGGGGCTTGCCACCTCAGTAACTCTCTGCCACGTCGCCGAGGACCTTTACCGCGGCCGCCGTCGACCCATCCCGAGCCGCGGTGGCATCCTTATCGCCGGCGAGGGGCTGATCCTTATCTTCCCCCCCCCCCCCCGATGCACTGTACCATGGCAACCCTCCATCAGTTGGCCTGACCGAGCGATTTGAAACCAAATTTTCTCCCAATTCCATATGGCACCAAGCCCAAACACCTATAATAAAGTAGTTCCTCTACAATGGCTCTACAACTTTGCTATATTGACTTGGTGCAAATTCTTTGAACCTCTCAATCTACAGAGCTCCAAAGTTGACTCAGTACCACTGTTAGTCTGAATTTTCAGACTCCAATAACCTGACAGCTCGACTTTGAGTGTGTTTTTCTTCCATTTCTTCATAACAACCATGCTTACACTCTTAAGCAAAGTTGTTCCCCTTCCATAGAGCTACAAAGTTGATGTGGTGCCCTAATGTGAATTCTCACTATTTTGAAAGTTATAAAGCTCCAAAGTTGAGCCAAAATACTGATTTTCAGACTTAGGTGTATAGGGTTTAAGGGGTGCTTTTTGCAAATAGACCCAAAACTTAGGGTTTAACTTGCAAATCCACATATTTGTGATCCATATGACTTAGGACACTTTATTATCATGGTTTTTGCACTTTAGTCCAAAAGTGGACTAATTTTGCACTTAACCCCCTAGGGTTTGGATTTAGGGTTTTCCAGGGTCCTTTTTAGGGTTTTTGGCATTTCAAGGGTGTGAATGTAATGTAAGTCCCTTCTTAGTAACATTTTATGACTATTTTTCTTAAGCTTTAGGGTTTTCTCCATTTGGGTGTTGTTTTACCCCTCAGAACCATATTTAAGGTTAAGTACCCTACACTAGGGTTTTATTTGCAAAATACAATAACAATACAACTTGTTTGAAAATTTTGCCTAGTGAATGCATTCTAGGTGTATCAAACATATGAAATGCCAATGCTTATGATGTTATGCTCAAGTTTTAGTGACAGTAACACCATGGGTGTTACAACATTGCTTTTAATAAGTTGGTCAAGTTTTATTAGCAGTTGCTAAATGTAAGTAGATACCAAACCAGAGTAATAATAGATCAAAATTAATAATAAATCCCAATGCGATGTGAATGACAAATTGAATTTAATTCCATAGATTAATCTTGCAAGAGTATTGAGCTGCTCATGACCGCGAGCACAGCTAGTATACCAGTTTTACACTCTGTAGAGGTTGTACCCTGTACCCATAAGTCGTGTATCCCGTCTCGCCAGGTTTAGCTAGACCCTTAGACACTACCAAGGTGAATGGCTAGGGATCCACTACTAGGCCTTTACAAAGTTCCACTAGCTTTAGAAAACCCACTACAGTTTCTAGAAAGAGCAATGTAGGAATCCCCCGTCTGACCGCCATCGTAGCAAAATCAATCTGAGAACCTCCCTACACGCCTACTCCCCTACTACCCTTGCCCCTTTCGGGTAAGGTAGTCCTCCACTAGCTTTCCTAGTTAGTCAGCCAAGGGCGTCCCATTCCACCCTTGTGGTGGTACATGTTTCTCAAGTTAAGCTCGATGTTCCAATTAACATAGTTGTCTTATCATGAACAGAAATAGAACAATAATAAAGAATGATCATGTGTAATAGTCGTATCAACACCCAAAACCATATATAGCAATAGCAAAGACTACCCAAAAATTCAGGGAATAACAAGGTGAAAAGATAACCAGACTAGGGTGACCTATTGGGTCCCATCAAAATTAAGCCTATGCATGATAAAATGATTATAGAGAACATTATTGGGTAAATAAAAGTGGTCAAGGGCACAACTTGCCTTTAATGAGCTCCTGCTCAGCAACTTCTACCTGCTGAACACCCGGATCCTCGGCCACTGGCTCACATACTCGCCACAATACAAACAAACATGGTACAAGGGATAAATTAACATCACACCAAACATGATTATAAAATGCATAATAATAATCTACGCATCGTAATGAGATCGTAGGAACAAGAATCACTAAATTCAGAGTTACGGATTTTAAGTTATGAATTTCTTAAGTTCTTAAGTGTTTGGTACAAAATTAATTGAGTGATCAATTCTAATATGGGTTTTGTTGGGGTCTTCTTCGCTGAAGGTCCTCAAGACATAAACACCTTCAGCAAAATGCCACAAGAGGTCCGCCCCACTTCTGCCGAAGGTTCTCAAGATGAAGACCTTAGAAAGAAGCAACGATGCAGAACGCCGAAGCTCAGTAGCTTTAGCTCAGATCAAGCAAAGAAGGAAAAGACTAGATAGACCTTATTAGTTTAAGTTGCTTATAAACAAATGTTCAAGGGCATGAATGTAATTTTACCCGGACTGTGTCCCGTGCCTATAAATAGATGAATAGTAACACCATATTGTTCACGCTGGATTATAATTACTCTCTTGCATTCGCACCTTCGATCGAGCCGAAGGTACCAATGTAACATTAATCATGTTAATACTCATACATGTTTTATGGAATACAATATGTATGAATCAATAAGATGCAGTTACTGTCTTCGTCCTTGTGCATTCTTATTCACATATTAAATGATGAAGGTATGTCCTTCTTGGCCTTCATCTAATGAGCATTATGCCCATGTGGAGATAATGCTTCGGAAGACGAAGGTCGGTAATAATTAACATTGTGTTGCCTTGTTCTTGATATATAGCATTTGAGAACAAGTGACCAACATTGGCGCCCACCTCCGATGAACTCACTTCCACGATTGCGACAATGGCTTCACAATAGAACCAAGTTGTGGCACCTTTGGCTACGAAGCTAGTGCTTCCAATCACAGGCATCTCAAGTTCTGAACCAGCCAACAAGATGCAGAAGAAGGAAGCACAGAGAAGGGTACAACACGTTGGAGTGCAAGGATCCTTCATCAAGTCCAAGTCGTCTCATATACCAATCACCTTCTCCCAGGAAGTTCTTCAGCTCAAGGATTATCCTCACAATGATGCAATGGTTATATCTTGTGTCATCAAGGGGTTCATGGTCCACAATGTCCTAGTAGACATAGGCAGTGCGGTAGACATCATCTTTGCGAAGGCTTTCAGGCAAATGCAAGAGCAGGATGACAAGATACATGATGCAACACACCCCCTCTGTGGCTTCGGAGGAAGACGGATTGTGGCACTCGGCAAGATAACTACGCCGATCACCTTCGGCTATGTTCACAATACAAGGATAGAGCAGGTTGTCTTTGACAATGTTGATATGGAGTATCCCTACAATGCAATCATTGGGCGAGGAACATTAAACTCCTTTGAAGCAGTACTTCATCCAGCATATCTGTGCATGAAGATACCATCAGACCAGGGCCCCATATCTGTGCATGGGAGTCAAGAGGCTGCTAGAAGGGTCGAAGGGAATTGGATAGATTCAAGGGCTATCCATAACCTATATGAAGTTGAAGCTCATCAGTAGTACAAACACAAAAGAGATAAGGTTGCTTCAGCAGACCAGCCGAAGCCTATGCTCTTATGCGAAGACATAGCCAAGCAAAATGTGCTGTTAGGATACCAATTGTCCGATGAATAGGAGAAAACTTTGTTGAGATTCCTGTTCAACAACAAGGATGTTTTTGCTTGGTCGGCCAATGATCTTTGCGGTGTCAATAGAGATGTCATTGAGCACTCACTCAATGTAGACCCGACCATCAGGCCAAGAAAGTAGAAGCTTCGGAAAATGTCCGATGATAAAGCCAAAGGTGCACGGAACGAATTCAAAAGGCTTCTGAGTGTCGGTGTTATCAGAGAAGTAATATACCCAGAGTGGCTGGCCAATACCGTAATGGTGAAGAAGGCTAATGGAAAGTGGAGAATGTGCATTGATTTCACAGACCTTAATAAAGCATGTCCTAAGGATGAGTTTCCTTTACCAAGAATAGACTCTCTGGTTGATGCAGCAGCTACTTCAGAGCTAATGAGCCTATTAGATTGTTATTCAGGCTACCATCAAATTTGGATGAATAAAGAAGATGAACACAAGACAAGCTTCATAACCCCAAGTGGAACCTATTGGAACCTTCGGATGCCCGAGGGGCTCAAGAACGCTGGAGGAAGCTTCAGTAGGATGACTGCCAAAGTCCTTCACTTCCAAATTGGCAGGAATGTGTTAACATATGTTGATGATACCATAGTAAAAAGCACGAAGCAAGGAAATCACATTGCTGATTTGCAAGAAACATTTGCTAATTTCAGAGGAGCTGGTCTCAAGCTAAATCCAGAAAAATGTGTCTTCAGAGTGAAGAAGGGAAAATTTCTTGGTTGCTTGGTATCAACAAAGGGTATCAAGGCCAATCCAAGTAAGATAGAAGCTATACTTCGGATGGAGTCACTGTCACACCCAGTTCTAGGGGCAAAACCGAATGCATAGCATATGTGGGCCAAGATCCATTTCCCACACATATGTTGACGTCACAAGTGTAATATATCAAAAAACAATGCAATAAAGGTGTAAAGAGAGTAGAGTACTTTATTACATCATCTGAATCATTGTATCTTTAACAAGTATCAACATCAAAGTAGAGCAGAATTAAATATGGGCACTCTTCCATAGGAAGGTGACTAGCGCATGGTTAGACTTAAAACTCATCGTCGTCATCAGCAAAGTCTTCAGCATCACCCTCTGATCAAAATATTAGCAAGGGTGAGCTCACTTATGGTCGGGGCTCAGCAAGTGGGGGAAAATTAATGCAAGTTAACAAGGTAGGCTATGGATAAGCGGTAAGCATTTTAGCCAGTCAATATTTTATTAGCAACACCTCTCTTACTAATAAGTGTGTATCCCAAGTATCCCAATTAATCAAAGGTATAAGATTATATCAAAAGCACTTAAGTGAAATCACTTAAGCAAACCATTGGTAGATCATCATATCTCGATTTATTGTCCATCTTTAAGTTCAATTATCATGTGAGGGTCCAGGTTGCTCTTAACCATGAGCACAGCTGACATATCAGTTTTACACTCTGCAGAGGTGGTACAACTTCACCCACAAGCCATGTATCCCATCTAGCCTGGGTTGATCGGACCCGTAAACACTGCCAAGGTGAATGGTTAGGGATCCATTATGAGGCTTTCACAAAATATCCTTAGTACAAAGCCACTCGCTAAGGTTTCCACTTCAGTATTGATGGCCCTCTAGGTGAGGTAACTTAGCCAAGACTACCACCCCATGTTAACATGAGCTGCCACCAAAACACTGCCGCCCCCTCTTGCCCATCTTTCAGGTAGGGTTGCTAAGTACTAAGTCTATACAGCTAATTACCAAAGCCAGAGCCCTGATAGCACTCGTGGTTGCACTGTTATCCTTGGTGGTCACTCCATGTTCCATTTAACACAAAATATTCTTGTTTAACCATCGGGTTAACAACATAAATAAACTTCATTTCTGGAACATAATATCATTAAAATAGTGACATCGTATTCATCAAGTTGAGCAGTAGCAAAATTGCTAAGCAAAGCATTTATCCCAGGGTAATTCAAGGAATAGGGTTGATAATTCTAGGAAATCCTTATTAGGCAAATCCCATCAAATTATGTAATATATCCAAAAAAGTAAATATTGTTATATGCATTACTTGGGTACAAATAGAATATGCAAAGGGAGAATCCACTTGCCTTGCTCGAAAGTGTCCTATGGGTCGTCCTCGAACGAGTTTGGTTCGTCTACCACATAGTCAACTTCTAGCATCGATTTGCATATCGTACATACAAAAAGAATACGTATGTCAAACAAATAAATATACACCATTACATACACATTCATACATCACACAATTATACTCATAAATACGTCTTAAAGTGTAAATACTTATTGATCATTATGACTACTACTGCGAGTCATTATTGGTGAAAATATGAGTAAGTGACTATAACACTAGTTTTATCTAGTATAATATAGATAAACATTTATTAACAACCTTTATGGAAATTAATTGCTAATTATCTTCTTTATTACTAATAATAGACTTTTGTGTTTTATCCCTTTTATTTCTACATAGAAATTATACGTATAGCTAAAAATTATTTATTTATAATTCCTCTAACATTAATATTCTAAGAATTAATATAAATTACCAATTGGACTTTTAATAACATAGTCATGATTATTATGACATAAATAAGTGTTTTTACTAATTCTAAGTAATTAAGTGCTATACTTAAGAATACCTTTATTATGACTAGTAAAAACCTATTTTCATCTGACCGAAAATACGTGGTCTAGTGTTTTCTTCTACTTCTTTATATCCATAAAATTATACTTAAAATACTACTAACAATTATTGTTTATGTGCTAAAGCGAGACTAATCGTAATCGTCTCTAGTATAACAATCACCAAGTTAGTGATTAGTGACATAATTTATTTTTGAAATAAAAATTCGCGCACCTATCAAAATATTGTTGTGAGGCTTGTTTACGACTACACGTATACATTGGAGAGTAGCACATAAGGTTTTTGAATCACTTTTACATACATTTGTGATGTAGAAAATACAGAAATAATTCTTAGAATTCGGAGGGCCAAAACGCAAAATGGTCATCTTCTACCTTGGGCTAGAGCTTGTGAGCAGGGAGGAGCTTGACGGGGGAGGGCTCGGTCGGGCAGGGCGCAGGCGAGGCCGAGGACGCGGGTGGTCCGGCCGAGGTCGCGGACGACGGGCGCGGTTGGGACGAGTGAAGCTCCAGCGAGGTGACGCGGCTCCGGCGAGGTTCCGGCGAGCACGAGCAAAGGAGACAGAGCGCGGGGAGTGAGAGCGAGCTCGAGGATGGAGAGAGGAGGGAGGTGCTCGTCTTTTATAGAGAGAGGAGAGGAGAGGGAGGGAGAGGGACGTCGGGGAGGAGGAAATGGCCGTCAATGGCCATTAATGGCGGCCATAACTCCATTGAGGGAGAGAGGATGTGGGGGAGAGGGAGAGGAGAAGCCGGGTGTCGGTTTCCGTTGTAGGGGAGGCGGACGGGCACGACGCGGCTCGGCCAGGGTGCGCAGGGTCGGCGCGGCGCGGGCGCGGGAGCCAGGCGGCGGCGCGGGAGGGAGGAGGAAGGAGAGGAAGGGGCCAGGGCGGGCTCCACCTACCATAGAGAGAGAGAGGGGAGGGAATAGGGGGCGCGGCGGCTGGGCCGCTAATGGGCCAAATCGGCCGACTAGGGTTTCTAGGGTTTTTGTTTTTTCTTCTTTTCTTTTCTATTTAAAAATATAAATAAATATATTTTTAAAAATTCTAAAAAATCATAATAATTATACCAAAATTATTTATAACTAAAATATTTATTTTTGGACCAGTATTTGTATATTATTTAATTAGATTTTTAATATAAAAGAATTCCAATAAACATCCAAAAATCAAAAAATGAGCAAACAAAATTATTCTAGATGCAAATAAAAATCAAACATTAGAAGAAGAATTCATTACCATAATTACCACTAATAAACTAAATGCATTATTTTTAGTTGATGGTTTTTATAGTGTTACAAACTACCCCCTTAAAAGAATTGCGTCCTCGAGATTAAGGAACTTCTAAGAATAACTGGGGAATTCTGCTCTGAGTTCATGTTTCTCTTTCCCAAGTGGCCTCATCCTCTGAATGATAACTCCACTAACTTTACACATGTTGATAACTTTACTTCGTGTAGTTCTGCGAGATGTTTCCAAAATTCTGATAGGGTACTCCAAATAAGTCAAATCTTCCTTAACATTGAGTTCTTCCATAGGTATTTGTTCCTCCGGTACTCTTAAGCATTTCTTAAGTTGTGACACATGAAATACGTCATGCACATCTGACAAACTATCGGGTAGCTCTAACTAGTACGCTACTTCACCTTTTCTTTCCAAAATCTTGAACGGGCCAATGTAGCGAGGAGATAGTTTACCCTTAACCTTAAATCTTTTCATGCCTCTCATCGGTGAAACTTTAAGGTATACGAAGTCTCCTACTTCGAATATCAACTCTCTTCTTCTATTGTCAGCATAGCTTTTCTGTCTAGACTGTGATGTTTTCAAATTCTCTCTGATAATATGTACTTGCTTTTCTGCTTCTTGGAGAATTTCTAGACCAAATACTTGACTTTCTGGTCTGATTCCAATAAAGCAATGTTCTACACTTTCATCCATAAAGTGCTTCAAACGGTGCCATTTTTAGACTTGCCTGGTAACTATTGTTATACGAGAATTCTGCATAAGGCAAACTTTTATCCCAACTTCTACCATGCTTTAGAGCGCAAGCTCTTAGCATATCTTCCAACACTTGGTTTGTTCTTTCCATTTGCCCATCCATTTGTGGATGATAAGCTGAACTAAAGTTTAGTTTGGTATCCATAGACTCATGTAGTCTTTTCCAAAAGCGCGAGGTAAATTGGGTTCCTCGATCTGATACGATCTTCTTTGGTACTCCGTGCAGACAAACAATTCTTGACATGTATAACTCTACTAACTGGGCTCTTGAGTACGTCGTCTTCACAGGTATAAAGTGTGCCACTTTAGTAAACCTGTCCACTATAACCATATTGAATCGTAGCCATCCCGAGTACGGGGTAGTCCAACTATGAAATCCATACTGATTTCTTCCCATTTCCATTTTGGTACTCTGAGAGGTTGTAGCAATCCTGCCGGTCTTTGGTGTTCGGCTTTAACTCGCTGACACACGTCACATAGTGCAACATGAGTAGCCACATCTCTTTTCAAACCATACCACCAATACTTTTCCTTAAGATCCTGGTACATCTTAGTACTTCCAGGGTGAATAGAATAAGTTGAATCATGGGCTTCTCTTAAGATAAGTTGGCGTAGGTGCTCGATTTCTGGTACATAGATTCTCTTTTTAAACCATATCGTGCCTTGATCATCCTTTGTGAAATCTGGGCTTTTCCCAAACTAATTTGTGTCTTAATCTCCTTGATTTTCTCATCAGACTCTTGTCCTTTATGAATCTCTTCTTCTAAAGTAGATTCAACTTCCATAACTGTTGCTTCCATATTATTGAGCATTCCAAGATTGAGTTGTTCCATCTCTCAGCACAATTCCTATGCCATCAAATGGGTAGTGATGTTGTTCACTTGACTTTTACGGCTCAAAGCATCTGCCACTACATTTGCTTTTTGTGGGTGATATTGTATTTCCAAATCGTAGTCCTTTATTAACTCAAGCCATCTTCTCTGTCTTAGGTTGAGTTCTTTCTACGAGAAGATGTATTTCAAGCTTTTGTGATCCGTGAAGATTTTACACTTGTTTCCAATCATGTAGTGCCTCCAAATCTTCAAAGCGTGCACTACGACAGCCAATTCAAAGTCATGTGTAGGATAATTCTTTTCATGCTTCTGTAACTGCCTTGAAGCATAGGAAATCACTTTTCCTTCTTGCATTAACACACATCCAAGTCCTAGATATGATGCATCGCAATACACATCAAATCCTTTATGAATATCAGGCATAATTAACACTGGTGCAGTGGTTAGCCTTTCCTTTAATTCCTCGAAACATTTCTAACATGCTTCATCCCACTTGAACTCTTTACTTTCTCTAAAAGTGAAGTAAGAGGTTTCACTATTTTGGAGAAGCCTTCAATAAATCTTCTGTAGTATTCTGCTAATCCAAGAAAACTCCTGATCTAGGACACATCTGTGGGTTGTTTCCAATTTAGTACTTCACTTATTTTACCGGGGTCTACTTTGATTCCTCCATTAGTGATAATATGACCTAGGAAAGCAACTTCCTTTAGCCAAAAATCACACTTCGAAAAATTCGCATACAACTGATTGTCGCGAAGCTTCTGTAGAACCAATCTCAGATGATCTTCGTGTGCTTCTTCATTTTGAGAGTATACTAGTATGTCGTCAATGAATACCACCACAATCTGGTCAAGGTATTCCATGAATACTTTATCATCAAGTTCATAAAGTACGCTGGTGCATTAGTCAGTCCAAAAGACATGACTAAAAACTCATATAGTCCATACTTGTAGTGAAAGTTGTTTTAGGTATATCTTTAGTCCGAATCTTCAACTAATGATAGCCTGATGTTAGATGTATCTTTGAGAATATTGTAGCTCCTCTCATCTGATCAAACAGATCTTCAATCTGAGGTAACGGGTACTTATTCTTGATCGTTACTTCATTCAAACTTCTATAGTCCACACACATTCTTCTTGAACCATCTTTCTTGTTCACGAATAGAACTGGGGCTCCCCATGGTGATGAACTGGGGCGAATAAAACCTTTTTCTAATAATTCTTCTATTTGTTTCTTTAGTTCAATTAAATATTTTACATCCATTCGGTAAGTTCTTTTCGAAATGGGTGCGGTTCCGGGTAATAGCTCAATAGAAAACTCTATATCACGATCAGGTGGCATACCTGGTAATTCTTCCGAAAATATGTCTGGGTATTCACACACTATTCTGATGTGCTCCAAAGATTTCTCTTCCAACTGATTTACCATTGTCTCTGCTATTGCTGGCATACTGACATTGACTTCAATTCTTTCTCCTTGCGGACTGGTTAATGTAACCATCCTCTTAGCATAGGATATTACTCCATCATACTTGCTCAAGTAGTCTATTCTGAGTATCACATTGATTCCACTTGATTCCAAAATTATTAGCTCTACTAGAAGCTTAGGCCTCTAATTTCAATCTTAGTCTGAGGGCATGAGTGAGTAGCTCTAAGTTCACCTCCTTGTGATCGAATTAATAGTTTCTTCTTCAAAGGATAGTTTGGTATATTATGTTTTCCATGAATGACTTTGTTACGAAGGAATGAGATGCTCCAGAATCAAATAAAACTGATGCAGGTATGGAGTTAATAAGAAACATACCATACACCATGTCGGCATCCTCATGAACTGATTCCACTGTCACATGGTTGACTCTTCCTCTACTCTAGTTCTGCGGAGTCCTGTTCTGTGCAGATCCACGAGCAGGGGTGTTCTGGTCATTCCTCTAGTTGTTGTTCTTCTGAGGTGTCTGTGGGTTACGTCTTGGGCAGTTGTTGGCATAGTGGCCAAGTTTGCCACACTTGAAACAACCATTCGGTTGAACTGGAGTAGTTGAGTTGTTGTTCTTGGCCGGTGTGTTCATTGCGCTTCCTTGACGATTCTGCTGTTGCCCACTAGACCTTTGCCCGGTCTGAGTGTTGCTTCTCTACTGGTTCTGGTATTGATTATTCCTCAGACCTTGTTGTCTAGAGCGTTGTGCATGATAGTTATTGTTCCCACTCTGGTTTTCGGAGCGAAACTGAGAACCTTGGGAGTTGTTTTGCTGGGTATTTCTGCAGGTCTGCCCTTGGTACTTCCTCTTGTGGTCAGATAGTTCTTTCCTTTTGCTCTCAAGGCCAATTTCCTTTCTCAGCAAAGTCTGGAAATTGGGGAAACTGTGGCTCTGTAGTTGGTAGTTCAATGGCCCAATCAAGCCTTCCAAGAAACGTTCTTGGCATTTCTCGTCGGTGTCCACTTCCTCTGGGGCGTAACGTGAAAGCTGGGTGAAGCGATCACGATACTCACTGACGGTCATGTTCCCTTGCATGAGGGAAAGGGACTCCTTCTTCTTAAGCTTCATAATTCCCGAGGGAATATGATGAGCGTGGAAGTTCACTTGGATCTCCTGCCAAGTTATGGCATCAGCATTTGCGTGTGCTGCTGTGAAGGCATCCCACCAATCAGACGTGGCTCCTTCAAGTCTTCCTGAAGCGTACAAGACCTTTTCTCGGTCATTGCACTAGGTGATGTCTAACTTCTTCCCAATGACCTTAAGCCAGTCATCGGCATCCAAAGGGTCTACTGCGTGGGAGAAAGCAGGCGGGTGATGATTCATAAAGTCTCGATGCTTGTCTCTAGCCTGGGGTGCGTGTTGCTGTTGTTGTTGGTACGGTTGGTTTTGCTGATTCTGCTGAATCTGCTGTACCGAAGTTGTAAGTCCTTGGAAAAGTTGCATCTACACTGTGTTGAACTGATCTATCGTGGGATTGGGTGGTGGTGGTGGCAACTGCTGACCACGCTGGTTCTGGTGATTATTGTGACCTGATCGAGTGTTCACCATATGTTTGGTTAGAAAGTGCACTCCCAGGGTAAGTGAGGAGTAAAGAATATTCTAAGGGGCATAACTTATTATTAATGTTAAGTTCATTGTTTTTTATGCTCTTATGGCCATCATTCCATAAGACCATTGCACTCAAGCAAAAATCCAAATCAAACATTTCAAACAACACCATCACATGGTTGTTATTATTGAAAGTTGCCTAGAGGGGGGGTGAATAGGCGAAACCTGAAATTTATAACTTTAAACACACACTACAATCCGGGGTTAGCGTTAGAATTAAATTCAAGTTCCAATAGAGGGAAAACAAATCAACCAAGAAATAAGGCAAGTGAACACGATAATTTGTTTTACCGAGGTTCGGCCAAAGAACCTAATCCCCGTTGAGGAGGTCACAAAGACCGGGTCTATTTCAACCCTTTCCCTCTCTCAAACGGTCACTTAGACTGAGTGAGCCTTTTCCTTAATCTCCTGGGTCACTTAGACCCCGCAAGGACCACCACACACTTAGGTGTCTCTTGCTTCGATTACAAATCACTTGAGAAAAGAAATGAGAAAGGAATAAGGCAATCCAAGCAACAAGAGCGCAAATGAACACAAGTAGCCAAGTGTTTGAGATGGATTTGGGACTTGGAGAGGATTTGATCTATTTAATTGTGTCTTGAAGTGAATGCTAGAGCTCTTGTATTGAATGTGATCTTCAGAAAACTTGGATGCCAAAGGTTGTGGTGGTTGGGGGGTATTTATAGCCCCCAACCACCAAGTAGCTGTTGGCCAAGGCTGCTGGCGATGGGTGCACCGGACAGTCCGGTGCACCACCGGATTGGTACTATGCACTGTCCGGTGCGCCGCCACGTCAGCCAACCGTCAGGGTCTGGAGCTGGTCGACCGTTGGAGGCTTTGTCCTCTTGCGGCATCGGACAGTCCGGTGCCACACCGGACAGTCCGATGCCTCTCTGACTTCGCTGTTCTGACTTCTTCGTGACACTGTTCACCACTATAGCACTTTGCAGAGTCGACCGTTGGCACAGGTATCCATTGCTCCACTGGCACACCGGACAATCCGGTGGCACACCAGACAGTCTGGGGAATTCTAGCGGAGCGCGCCCTAGAATTCCCGAGAGTGGCTGGTTGAGAGTTGTACGGGCATGGTGCACCGGACACTGTCCGGTGGTGCACTGGACAGTCCGGTGTGCCATTCTTCAGCACACTCAAGTCCTTTTGCTCCATTTAAATTGTGTCCCTAACTTGATTTCTTTCTTGGTTTGTGTTGAACCTTATGCACCTGTAATACATGAATTCTAGACAAACTAGTTAGTCCACATGTTTGCGTTGGTCATCAACCACCAAAATTAATTATAGGAAATGGTTAGCCTAATTTCCCTTTCAATTATTAATAGTGTAATGATATAAAAGATGTTTATCGTCTATCGCAGAAACTACCTTATTTCAATATAAATTTAAAATCTAAAGTAGCCTAGTGATGGATCCTGGTTCTCCATAGCGGATCCTCTTGCGGGGAGGGGATAACGCCATAGCGGGGACTTGAACTTCAGGGGGATTCCTTCCATCGAGTTGAGCTTCCAGGGCTACAATCCTTGTGTGTGCATCCTCCAGCTCCAAGTGTACCCTAGAGAGGTCCAGGGTAGCACTATCTAGGTCGGTGTTAAGACCTGCCACCACACCAGCTAGGGTGTTGAGGTGATCTTCATTTGCTCCACCTGGAACAATGATGGTCTAGTTCTCTCCACGAATATGTAGAGGAAGATGCCTGTACTTCGTGTTGTGCAGCTGCTGCCGGTAGGTGTGGCTGAGAGACCACAAAGTTTGCCTGGCAGCATCGCTGATCGAAGCAGCGTAGGTGGATAGCGGTGTCAGAGACTCATGTGCTGACAGAGTCCTAAACCCTCTATCACCTGCATCCATTACCCTGACATGAATGCGAGTGATGTAGTAGCAAGCCCGAGGAGGCTCGTACACTCACCTTGTCATGTATAGGGGTCGGGCGTAGGTTCCCAACGCGTGCAGAACATCCTGCAGCAGGTTAGGGAAGTGCCCTGTCTCAAACATTGAGGTATAATGTTAAGTGACAGGCCATAACCCCACGTAGTGGTCCTGCTATTCTTCGTTGGCTTCATCATTGAGGTTTTCCTCATCTTCATCTTCTTCTTCGTCGTTGTCTTCATCATCATCACCAGAGTTGTCTAGGTCGTCGCCTTAGAAACCATGGATTAATTAAGGAATATTCATGACAGAAGCAATACCCAAGAATTTTATGCATTTTCACCTTGGACAAAAGAGGCTCAAACCCTAGACCCCGTTTTGAGCCATTAGACCCCCAAACACTGGATTAGTGGAAAGGATAAGCAAATGAACATTTCATGAATTAAACCCTTTACCGAAGTTTAAGTACATTAATATATCTACAAGAAATGGTAAAGAAGGTATTCCAAAAAGGTCCCACAAAATGCTCAAATTCAGCCCCCAAGAGAAGAACACCCTAGGGCAACCAATTTTTCTCTAAGTCAAAAACCAGCCTTCTTCCAAAGACCATAGATGTTCACCTAGTTGCTAGCGCCAAATCCATGAGGTCCAATTGACAAAAGGGATCCAAATTACCTAAGGAACACACTGGAAAAGTTTGAACCGAAGCCAAGATCGTTTGACATGAGTTGACACATGTTTTGTCTCGGGTTGAACAGTGCAGACAGACAAGACTTGGCGCCACCATATCTTCCAAGCTAGACTAGATCTCCCCTTGGAACTCACATGAACTAGGTAGCTCTAGGTGCAGGGAAGAAATCTTACACAAGCCATAGAGCAAGATTCGCACGTTTGGGTGCTCAGCAGGCACAAGAACTTGGGCAGAATAACACAGCCACGTGTTCGACGCGCCTTGGCAACGCCAGAGCACGGCCCGGTGCTCAGCCCCGCGCGCACCACGTTGCGCTAAGCCAGACCCGTGCCCATGCCCACGCCCGCGCCTATAAAGCCGACCGAGGCCTCGATCGTACACCCCCGCTCGCTCTCAACCTCGCCGGAGCGCAAGATCGCCGGTGATCGCTCTACGCACGGTGTGCCAGCGGCCGCCGAGACCCGACCACCGTAGACTGGCCACCCTAGCTATTCCGCACCCCGTCCAACCCTCAAGATAGCCTCTGTGTGCCTCAGTGAAGCTTCCAGAGCTAGGAATCGAGCTCTACCTCGCCGGAGACCCCAGATTGACGTCACCGGACTTCACCCAACCGCCGGCGTATGTAGACCGAGCTCCACGGTGAGTCTTTCTTCGATTCCTTGCACGGGTAGTTTCCTTAGCACCCCGTGAAGCTCCCTGTGCCCTTGGATTGAGCTCTACCGCCGTGAGCAGGCTGGAGCACACGTCGCCGACGAACCCGCCCGCCTGCGCACGTGGACTGGCCGATTCCGACCATCACCATCGACGAGCCGTTCCTCGATGTGACCGCCGGGACCTCCCGAAGCTAACCCCGCCCTTCACTGGACCTCCCTTGCCGCTGGTAAGCCGCGCCGCCCTGTTTACTTCCGTGGTTACTGTTTCAAAGGGAGGAGGGATCTCGGGGAGAAAGGAGAAGAAGTCGGGGGGGTTTGAATAGTCAGAGACTCAGGTGAATAGTTCCGCAGGGGCATAAGTTAAAGAATTGGTTTGGGAAAGCCCAGGGTCCTCGGTGTAAACTGGTTTTCCATAAAACCTTTTAAACATTATTCATTTAAATGTAAATAGAGCTTATAAAATTCATAACTTCTGTTTTATTCAACCAAATTTAGTCAAACTAATTTTGCTAGGTTCGAAACATTAAGAACTACTTAGGAAAAATACAAAACACCCTAAGTATTGCAGAAAATTTTAAAGTTTAGATTTAAATAGTAAACTAACTGTTCGGGGTCTACTTCGTCGCCGAAGGTCCTGTCAGATGAAGCACCTTCGAAAGGTCAGAATAAGAACAATGCCGAAGCTATCAGTCAGGGAGCTTCGTAGTACATTTCAAAGGGCACTGACTTAAAGATGAGATGACCAATCGGCCCATGATAGACTATGTAATGATTATAATCATTTGTAGAGGGCATGAATGTAAGTTCACACAGGCTGCGCCCTGTGCCTATAAATAGTTGAACAGTATCCCCATACTGTTCACGCTTTGGCATCGCTTTTGTATCTCTGTATCCAATCGAGAACAAGGTACAAATGTAATTTAAGTTTGACTTTTATGTATTCATGATTATTTGACAATAAATATTCATATTTTGGTATTATGTATTTATGTTGTCTTATGTTTCATAACCTTCGTCCTCTGATTATATATGTCATAATTATGAAGGTATGTCCTTCATAACCTTCGTCTAAAGATCATTATATCCTAAGGGAAATAATGTTTTGAAGGACGAAGGACTTTAGCATTTAACATTTTTCTCGTGTGTTGCCTTGTTCTTAATTCATAGCATTTGAGAACAAGTCCCCAACATTGGCGCCCACTATGGGTGAACTCACTTCCACTGTTGAGCTGATGGCTTCGTTCAACAACCAAGCTGAAGCACCTTCGGCTACGAAGCTTGTGCTCCCGATAACAGGCGGTTCAAGTTCAGAACCGGCTAACAAGAAGCAGAAGAAGAAAGCACAGAGAAGGGTGCAGCATGTTGGGGTGCAGGGACCCTTCATCAAGTCAAAATGGTCTCACATCCCAATCACCTTCTCCCAGGAGGACCTTCAGCTCAAGGACTATCCTCACAATGATGCTATGGTTATATCTTGTGTCATCAAGGGTTTTCTGGTCCACAATGTTCTGGTTGATACAGGCAGTGCTGCGGATATCATATTTGCTAAGGCCTTCAGACAAATGCAAGAGCCAGAAGATAAGATTCACGATGCTACACATCCCCTATGTGGCTTCGGAGGAAGGCAGATCGTAGCACTTGGCAAAATCACAATGCCAGTTACCTTCGGCTTTGTTCACAATACAAGGACTGAACAGGTTGTTTTTGACATTGTTGACATGGAGTACCCCTACAATGCAATCATTGGTCGAGGGACACTTAATGCTTTCGAAGCAATACTTCATCCAGCATATCTATGCATGAAGATACCTTCGGAACAAGGGTCCATTGCTATTCATGGAAGTCAAGAGGCTGCTAGAAAGGTCGAAGGAAATGGGACAAATTCAAAAGCAATCCACAATATAGATGGAGTCGAAGCTTGTGAATAGTACAAGTACAGAAGAGAGAAGGCTACTTCGGTTGATCAGCCGAAACCCATGCATCTATGTGAAGACATAGCAGAGCAGAAGGTACTGTTGGGCTCTCAACTATCTGAAGAGCAGGAGAAAACTTTGATAAGGTTTTTATTCAACAACAAAGATGTCTTTGCTTGGTCAGCCAATGACCTTTGTGGTGTCAACAGAGACGTCATCGAATATTCACTCAATGTCGACCCATCCTCCAGGCCAAGAAAGCAAAGGCTTCAGAAAATGTCTGATGATAATGCCGAAGGTGCTCGAAATGAAGTAAAAAGGCTTCTCGGTGCTGGTGTTATCAGAGAGGTGAAATATCCAGAGTGGCTTGCCAATACTGTTATGGTGAAGAAGGCCAACGGCAAATGGAGAATGTGTATTGACTTCACAGATCTTAACAAGGCATGTCCAAAGGACGAATTTCCATTACCAAGAATAGACTCTCTTGTAGATGTAGCAGCTTCTTTAGAACTTATGAGTCTACTGGATTGCTACTCAGGATATCATCAAATATGGATGAAGAAGGAGGATGAGCCGACGACTAGCTTCATAACTCCGAGTGGCACCTATTGCTATCTTCAGATGCCTGAGGGGCTCAAGAATGCTGGAGGAAGCTTCAGCAGAATGACAGCTAAGGTCCTTCATTCTCAGATAGACAGAAATGTGCTAACATACGTTGATGACATCATAGTAAAAAGCACAAAGCAAGAAAATCACATTGCTGATCTACAAGAAACATTTGCTAACTTCAGGCAAGCTGGCCTGAAATTAAATCCAGAAAAATGTGTCTTTGGAGTGAAGAAGGGTAAGTTCCTTGGCTGCCTAGTTTCAACGAAGGGGATTGAAGCTAATCCAAGCAAGATCGAAGCTATCCTTTGGATGGAACCACCAAGCACAAAGAAGGGGGCCCAGCAGTTGACAGGAAGACTGGCATCATTGAATAGATTTATATCTAGATCAGCAGAAAGAAATTTGCCATTCTTTGAAATACTAAAGTCAGGCGAAGTTTTTCAATGGGTCGGGCCCAGCTCAGCAGAAGGCCTTTGAAGAGTTGAAGCAGTACTTGATTGATCTAACAACATTAACTCCACCTGCGCCAGGGGCTCCATTACTATTGTATGTGGCAGCTTCGCACTCTGCAGTGAGTGTGGCGCTTGTACAGGAGAAGCTTGAAGGCCAAATTAAGAAGCAAGCTCCAGTATATTTTGTCTCTGAAGTTCTAAGTTTATCAAAGAAAAACTATACAGAGTTGGAGAAGGTGTTGTATGTTGTGCTAATGGCCTCTAGGAAGCTCCGGCTTTATTTTCAAGCATATCACATAATTGTTCCTTCATCACAGCCTTTGAATGATATTATGAGAAACAGAGAAGCTACTGGAAGGATTGGAAAGTGGGCCGTGGAGCTTAATGAATTCAGTATTGACTATGTGCATAGGTCCTCAATTCAGTCCCAAGCGTTAATAGACTTCATTGCTGATTGGACGCCACGGGCTCAAGAAGAAGCAAATAAAGATGCCGAAGCCTGGACGGTGTTCTGCGACGGCTCCTGGGGAACCTTCGGTGCAGGTGCAGCTGCTGTCTTAGTTGCACCCTCCAAAGTAAGAACATGTTATGTAGCAAGGCTTGATTTCAGCTGTACAAATAATATTGCTGAATACGAAGCTTTACTTTTGGGACTTCGGAAGTTAAAGGCAATGGGAATAAGAAGGGCAGTCCTCAAAACTGACTCCCAAGTTATTTCTGGACATGTTGACAAGAGTTGCAAGGCAAGAGATCCGAAGCTTAAGAGATACTTGGACACAGTTCGAAGGCTTGAAGCTTCTTTCGAAGGATTTCCTGTTAAGAATATTCCAAGAGGGGAAAATGAGCATGCTGATCTGCTAGCCAAGTCAGCAGCATAGGGGCTTCCTCTACCTTCGGAAGTGTTTTTCAAGACAATAAGAGCACCTTCGGTAGAACTTCTCGAAAGAGCAGTCCTCACAATATCTCCTGTACATAGTGAAGACTGGAGGACTGAGATTATATCTTTCCTCCAAGGTAATCATCTCTCGGATGATGAGGTTTATAACAAAAGAATGGAAGCAAGAACAAGACCATACGTCATAATAGAAGGGGAATTATATAAACATGGAGTTTGTTCCCCACTTCTCAAGTGCTTATCCAGAACTGAAGGTATAGAACTGATGAAGGAGATACATGCAGGATTTTGTGGATCTCATATTGGGTTCAGACCTCTTCTAGGAAAGGTTTTTTGACAAGGATTCTATTGGCTGAAGGCAGCTTCGGACGCAGCAGATTTGGTTCAAAAGTGTGAAAATTGCCAAAAATGTGCAAGAAATCAGAAACAACCTTCATCTTTGACTCAGCTAATACAACCAACATGGCCATTGCAAAGATGGGGCCTGGATTTATTAGGTCCAGTTCCACCAGCACAAGGCAATTTAAGATATGTTGTGGTGGCTGTAGAATATTTTTCTAAGTTGATTGAGGTGAAGCCTTTGGCCACGATAACTTCGGTCACAGTCCAGAAATTTTCCTGGCAAAATATTGTTTGTCGCTTCGGTGTGCCGAAGGCTATAACTGTGGATAACAGAACACAGTTTGATGCCGAAGCTTTCATGGAATTCTGTGATCAAATTGGCACAAAGATTCATTTCGTGTAAGTCAGACATCTAGAGTCAAATGGACTTGTCGAAAGAGCAAATGGTATTATAATGATAGGAATAATGAAGCTAATCTTTAATTAGCCCAGAGGAAAGTGGCCAGATGAATTGATTAAAGTGGTGTGGAGCCACAATACGACCGTATCAAGATCAACAGGTTTCAAACCATTTAAGTTATTGTTCGGTGACGAAGCCATAACTCCCGAAGAGGCTAAAGTGGGGTCAATAAGAACAGTAGCTTCGGCTGAAGACGAAGCTAATTATTCTGTGACTAAAGATACAATAGAAGGGACCAGACTTCAGGCTGTGGAAAATATCAACAAATATCAAGCCGAAACAATAAAATAGAGCGATAGAAAAGTTCGATTGAAGGACATTAAGCCAGGACACTTGGTGCTTCGGAGAATAGCCAACCCTGACACAGTAGGCAAGCTTCAGCTGAAGTGGGAAGGACCCTTTTTGGTAGTATCTTCATCAAGACCCGGTTCTTATAGGTTAAAGGACATGGACGGCAATGACATTCCTAGATCCTGAAATGCGGATTAGCTTCGGCAATATTATATATAAATTGATGTAATCTTTTTCATTTTTTCTATGGCACCCTTTTCCTTTCCAAAGGGGGAGAAAGGTTTTTAATGGGGCCATAGTCTGTAATTTTTCCTTTTTTAATTCAGCCCTACGAGGGCAAAATCCCCCAAGATATGTAAATGTAAAATCCGAGCATGCACCATCGAGTGCAGAAAAAGAAAAAAAGGAGAAGCTCGAAAGTCGTCCCTAAGGGGATGTAGAGCATGATGAAGCTACAAAAAGCCGTTCCTAAGGGAGCGCAGCGTAAGTTTTCTGCTCAAAAGTCGTTCCTAAGGGAATGCAGAGCCAAATACCGCCGAAATATAAGGCGAAGCGCGAAAAGTCAACGTGAATACCGCCGAAATAGAAGGCAAAGAAGTTCAAAAGACATTCCTAAGGGGATGCAGAACTTACACCGAAAAATAAGTGGTGCAGCCGAAAAATAAACGGCAAAGAGATTTCAGTCATTCCTAAGGGAATGAAGGTTATGGATGAAGCTTCGTATGTGTGTGACTGGGCATTCACTTGCACGATACATTACATCATACATTGCATTCATAAACATTTATTTAGGCATACATAGGATCACCATCATCATATCATACAGATAGACAGTTGCTTCGTCTCCAAGAATATGGCTTCGGAAGCAAATCAATGCTTTGTTGCGTACGAAAAGAAGGGAAGGTGTTTTTTGCCTTCGGCTCAAAAAAAATACAAGTTTTGTCCACATCAAAGCAGTTCACACATTGACGGAAAGGTAAAAATATATTACAAGGTATGGACAATTTACATAGTAGAGTCTGATTCTCAAATTACAATATTCTTTACAAAGGATGATACAGGAGTTTTTCTAGAGTTTTTTCACAACTAGGTTTTTAGCTTCATCATCATCTGCTAAGCTTCGGATCATTTGCTAGGCTTTGGCTCAATGCTCCTCGACTTCGTCATCCTGTACATATCAAAGCATTATAAGGTAAATTCAAGTTTCAAGGAAAAAGGTAAGCACAAGGTATGAGTTTATTACTGGTTTAAGGTGACTTCGAGCTTCGTCACCAGCCAAGTCTCGCCCGCCCTTTGCCCATATTTGAGTAACGAATCTGTTTCCAATGCTTCGGGCTAGGCCGGGGATGTCGTTCAAGTCTGCCGATGACAGGCTGAAGTTTGGTCTGTTTACAATATTTCCATGTGTACAGCCAGCCTTCATGAAAGTGACAGCTGTGCCTCGAGAAGCTAACAGGGCACAAAAGTCACCATGTCCAGCTATAATTTCGTCGAGAGCATCAACTTCACCTTCAATATGGTCAAGTGTCCCCGGCAGGTCTTCAACCGAAGGTTTAAACTTTTCGGAGCTAGCCCCAACTGAGTTAAAGACCTGTTTCAGTCGTTGAACGCACTGGGTGCCGAAGCCTAAGCATTTTTCCTAAAGATCTTTGAGTGATTTCTGAAGATTTAAACTTTTTTCAGCCTCAGCTTCGAGTTTTGTTTGGAAATCATTCTTCTCTTGCTCAAAGTTTTTTGACTACAGGGAAAGTTCACCATTTAATCTAGCGATCTTAGCTTGAGCTTCTGCCAGTGAACCTTCCATCGTTTGAAGCATGAAGTCTTTCTTTTCTAGAGCAGCTTCATGATCTTTAATCTTCTTCTCTAAACCCTCAATTATAACTTTGTTTTTCTTGTCCTCGAGGTCTTGTTGCATCCTCAAGGCTTTGCTTAGCAGTAGGCTCTGGCAAAATAACCTTCATCAAAAAACATCTTCATATCAAAACAATAGAAAGTAAAGGGAAAAATTTTACCTTAAAGTTAGAATAAAACAGGCTACCAGCGATAAAGTGCTTCAGAAAACCAACACTTTTCGATAAAGTGCTGACAACCTTCACCCCAATTCGGTCTCGAATGCATCCTAATTCCTAAACTCTGTTCGGCAACACCACCGAAGAGTAGTGCCCCTGGCTGATACCCGCACGATATGGCATAGTCCTTCAGTTCTTCTTTTTTAGCTTTTGACAATTCTTGCCCAATTATGTTTTGAAAGTTAAAGCTTTCCTCTTCCAAAGTATCTTCGGCGGGCTCCTTCTCTTTTTCAGGCATTGTTTCCCCTTTTTTAGGCACTGCGGCCAGGGTTTCCTCAGCAGCTGCAGCAGTTTCTTCCTCAGCCATTTTCAAAATCATTTCATCAATGTCATCGAGTGTGGTTTCCAAATCTATGGCTTCGGCTGCTGTAGCTTCGAAAGTAGCAGCTTCGGGAGGAGCAGCTTCAACTGCTGCTATTTTCAGCGCTGAGGCCGGTGGCGGTGTTTCTTCAATAGCCTCAATGACAGTAATAATTCTTTGCTTTTTTGGTTCAATAGGCTTCTTGGTAGTCGAAGGCTTCTTCTTCTATAAAAGCTTCATCAGTTCCGGTCCCAGCGGACTTAGCTTATTAGGTAGAGATTCGGTCATTACCTTTAAAATTTCTTCTGCGTCAGTGACAGAAGGCGTTGAGGGAGCTTCTTCTTCTAAATCAGCCTTCGGCTTCGAAGCTAGAGCCTTCCTTTTCTTCGATGCAACTACCTTTGGCTCAGGACTAGATTTTTTCTTTTTTTGCTAAATTTTCATCCTCTTTTATCATCCTGGCAGCTTGCCTTTGTACAACACTAACAACCCTTCTTCGTTTTGGCCCTTCGGCACCTTTGCTTAACCTTTCATAGTCTGGGTATTCAAATTTCAAAGTGTCCATTACTCGGTTTAGCCTTCGTTTCGGCTGGGTGCCGAAGGCTGCTGTCATCAGTTGATCTTCTTTCTTCGTATAATTGCCCAAGATTTCATTGCACATAACTTCAATTATATCCAACCATTCCTGGCAGGGTTCTTTGAAGTGTTTCTTGAATTTAAAATGATAAGGCAACCGAACGAGTTCATTCTTTTTCTTCTCTCCCATAAGCTTCGGCATATCTCATTCCTTTAACGTTGGGAATACCCTATTGGCTAAATTTTCCTGGACTAGATCCCTAGTACCAATATGTTCAGACACAACTCTAAAATCACCCACAGCATCTGGGCATGCTATCCCCGGCGTCATATTGCACTGAGGCCTAGTCAACCCGAAGGTTAGCTCTAGCAGGCTCTAAACTAACTTCTCCTTTTTCTCATCAATCTTAATATAAAACCATTCAGTTTTCCAACCGGTCAGCCATTTGGTGCAATAGCTAACCACCGGTGTCTTCATGTCTTTGTGATAAGCAAAATTATAGCAGCCGAAGTTCTCGTGCAATCCATCTTCTCTAGCCTTCGTCTGATAGTGAAGTTCGTGTACCCAGCAAAAGACTTCGGCAACCGGCTCCACTCCTTGGCTTCGGAGAGCCCAGATAAAGACGCTAAGCCTAACGATAGCGTTAGGAGTCAGCTAATGAAGATAAACTTCGAAATTTTCCAAAACATCTGCAATAATCCTACTTTAAAGAAGCTTCTGAAAACTACCACTTCATTGTTTTCTGGCTTCGGGGTTGTCTCTTCCCTGCCAAAGCGAACCAGCTTCTTCTCGGCTTCCCCAAAGTAACCTATTTTTACCATCATCGGCATATCAGCTTCGAAAACACTCTACTTTCCAAAATCCAAGTGGCTGGGCTTAGATGGCACGGCGGAATAATCATCTATATCTTCCTCGTCAGCCTCACTTTCTGCAATATCTGCCTGCTCAGCTTCGGCAGCAGGTGCACCTTTGTCAGCAGTACCCTCTGTCATAACCAGTCCCGACTGCCTTATTACTTCGGAGATTGGGGCAGTTCCAGCAGCTTCGGCCTCCCCTTCGTCGCGAGTAACCCTAGCTATTGAACGGACCCTAGCCATTTGATGATTGAATTTCTTGCATTTTGGCGAAGTTGAATAATTTTTATCTTTGCCGAAGCTCCCTCTTGTGACGAAGCTTTGGTTTGGAGTACGGTGAATAAGCTTCGGCTATGGTCGAATTTTTCGGCAGCACAACAGTACAATAGTAGTAAATGCTATGGTAACTTCACACCTACCCATTTGTATATATAGTGTTGCAGGTGGGAGGGTAAATCGACAGGACGATTGCACCCGCTGAACAGCCGCCCGCACCCACTGAACGGTGGACCATACTGCGCGAGGAGACGAATCACCAGATCGAGTGTAGCCGCTTTATGGAGGGATCGCTTTACACTCGGAATATTTAAATCGTTTCTCGGCAACGAGCTCAGGGAAGGTGTTTTTCGGACCTTCGGCATTCCAAAGCATAAAAGTTTTTTCACGGGTCGAGCTCGTTACGAAAAACGATCTGGCACCGTGAAGGGGCTACTGTTGGGGGTCTGCTTCGTCGCCGAAGGTCCTGTCAGATGAAGCACCTTCGGAAGGTCAGAATAAGAACAATGCCAAAGCTATCAGTCAGGGAGCTTCGTAGTACATTTCAAAGGGCACCGACTTAAAGATAAGATGACCAATCGGCCCATGATAGACCGTGTAATGATTGTAATCATTTGTAGAGGGCATGAATGTAAATTCACACAGGCTGCGCCCTGTGCCTATAAATAGGTGAACAGTACCCTCGTACTGTTCACGCTTTGGCATCACATTTGTATCTCCGTATTCAATCGAGCTCAAGGTACAAATGTAATTTAAGTTTGACTTTTATGTATTCATGATTATTTGACAACAAATATTCATATTTTGGTATTATGTAATTATTTATGTTGTCTTATGTTTCATAACCTTCGTCCTCTGATTATATATGTCATATTTATGAAGGTATGTCCTTCATAACCTTCGTCCGAAGATCATTATATCCTAAGGGAAATAATGTTTCAAAGGACGAAGAACTTTAGCATTTAACATTTTTCTTGTGTGTTGCCTTGTTCTTAATTCATAGCATTTGAGAACAAGTCCCCAACACTTACCAAAAGCTAATTAAAGAAGGGAAAAATAGCTACACTTTTAAACTGGGGTTAAAAAAATTAGAGAAGTACTTAACCACTACCTAGCCTGTTTAAAAATAATAAACCCCTCAGTACACCAGATTAGGAAAGGGTTTACCATTTAAACTCATTTTGACTCAAAGTTAAGGAAAATAGAAAAGGAAGTTTAAAATAAGAACAAGGGGGCAACCACCTTTTTGCTAGCTCACTTATTTAACATAGTTCACTGGAAAATTTTGTTAGACCCTATGTTAGTACAAAAGAAATAAACTACCTTTTATTTTATGAAAACAATAAAACTTAGAAAAACCTTAGAAAAATAATCCTAAGAAGAACCCACCCCAAACCTTGGGATAACTAATAATATGTTATTATGAATATAGGAAAAATGTAAGTTCTGTTGTTTGATATTTTTCAAATAACAAGTTAGTTATAAGTACCTTTTTGGCATTAAACTTTAGAAAATCACAACTAAATATCCAGCAGGTCTTTTTCTGTGATTTTTAACACAAAGACCTGTTATCCCCTGGGAATCTTGGCAAAAATAAATGTTGACCCAGAACCCTTACCTAAATCAGAGCTATTGTGTAAAGTGCCCTTTCAACCTTGCTTTTGTTAATTTTGCACAAAGAGTATCTGAATTAATTTCAACCTCAAATTTTTAGGATAACCCAGAGAGATCAATGTTTACCCACTGTAATTTTTCTAACATTTTTGGATAATTCTAACTTGCCATGGTAGTTCAAAAATACTTAATAACAAGTACAATAGGAAGAAAAATGGGAATTTTGGGAGAACGAGATAATGTACAACTAAAACCTTCTAAGAATCCCATGAAACCTAAAGATGTGATTAAAGATTGTAAGTTCATTCAAAACCCTAAGGATGAATGAATGAAACCCTTAGTCTAACAATAGAAACCCTAGTATACCACTATTTTAATATTGTTTCACTATGCTTAGTGTTTCCAAAATGCCATATCATTAATATGCATACATTTTATTCATTGCATTCGATAGATTGTAATCTCGCTGATGGGGAATACATCCTCGTTCCGGAGCAAGGAGTTGCTCAGGAGGTAGTCCAGGAGCCAGCACCAGAGCCTGCCATCGAGGATCTGCCTGCCCCAGCTTTGGAAGGCAAGCCCCGGTTTTATGCATAACCTATTCTATATGATATTATACTACACTTAATGTTTGTAGGTTTGTAATGTGCACTTAAGTGTAGGAGTTATTTGGAACCTTAGCTGCATGAACTCAGGATTCCTTTTGAGATGGATACTAGTATGCTAGATCGAGTAGCTGCTTTACTAATTAGGGCTCTCGGTAGAAGTCGAGTGATTTTTCTAGCACTCGCGCGAGGTCAGGAATTGCTTGTATCCATTTATATATCATACTGATGATGGTCTGTGGACAACGGTCCATGGGGATGCGTTGTCTGCGAGACGGAAATGGGAATAAGGATTAAGGTGTGGTACTGTGTGTCAAGCGTTTGAACGTACTAAGCACATGCCGAGAAATATGGTAAATCGATAAGCCTAGTACCTGAGTGAACCTGCCCGCAGACTTTATCCCTCATGCGACCTGAGACGTGGTCTCCCATTCCGGTTATGGTGGGTACAAGTGCGGTCACTGCACGACGGCAGTCGGGGTCAGTGAGGCATTGTACGCCAAGGCGGTGAGCCCTGATCTGTTGCCAGGGAATCGATGGGGACGGTTGATGTGTGTGGGGACGGAGTGCCCTGTCGCGTCGTGTGTTTAGGTTTACCTTGCAAGGTTTAAAAACTCGACTCGAGTTGTCTACTTCTCGCAGCTAATGAGACTGCTTGGTCCATGCTGCTACATTGAGTAACAAGTGGAAATGTGTTGATTTGGCAAAAGATGTTGATTGCTAAATGCTTGATACCATGTATGATTAGCTAGATACACATTTAGTATTAAGAGAGTCACACTATAACTTGAAAAGCTAAAACTTGATTTTAGACTCAGCTAGTGCTTTTGGCAAACCAAACCCCTTAGCCAAACAGCTGCATGTCTAGAGGTAGATGAGTAGACTCCTCACACCGGGTAAGTCTAGCTGAGTATTAGTATACTCAGCCTTGCTTGTGGCATAATTTTTACAGGTTCTCTGGAGGACATGGTTGCTGGAATGACTTGGCCGTCCACCTTGCCACCAGGTTGGACAGTCGAGTGGGACCCTTCCCCGTTAGAGGAGGAGCATGAGGAGTGATGGGCCAGGCTTCCCCATCCCTCCGTTTATTCACCGTTAGTTATATTCCGCTGCATTTCGATCAATGACTACTACTTTTGATAAACTCCAATGATGATGTAATAAATTGAGTAATCTTAATGTATGGTTTTATGCTTTATTGTATTTGCTTTGTGCCTCACCTTCGAGTGAATACGTGGTACTTGATCCTGTTAGTGGCCTCGTCGGACTAGATATGAGGGACTAACGTTTTATTCCCATTTAAGTGTGGTCTAGCCTCTAAGGTGGGACTTAGGCACTTAAGTTGGAATAATTCGGGCGGTTCCACCACAAGTACTTTATTACATCATCTGAATCATTGTATCTTTAACAAGTATCAACATCAAAGTAGGGCAGAATTAAATATGGGCACTCTTCCACAGGAAGGTGACTGGCGCAACTTTAGACTTAAAACTCATCATCGTCATCAGCGAAGTCTTCAGCATCACCCTCTGATCAAAATATTAGCAAGGGTGAGCTCACTTATGGTCGGAGCTCAGCAAGTGGGGGAAAATTAATGCAAGTTAACAAGGTAGGCTATAGATAAGCGATAAGCATTTTAGTTGGTCAATATTATATTAGCAACACCTGTCTTACTAATAAGTGTGTATCCCAAGTATCCCAATTAATCAAAGGTATAAGAGTATATCAAAAGCACTTAAGTGAAATCACTTAAGCAAACCATTGGTAGATCATCAGATCTCGATTTATTGTCCATCTTTAAGTTCAATTATTATGTGAGGGTCTAGGTTGCTCTTAACCATGAGCACGGCTGACATATCAGTTTTACACTCTGTAGAGGTGGTACAACTTTACCCACAAGCCATGTATCCGATCTAGCCTGGGTTGATCGGACCCATAAACACTACCAAGGTGAATGGCTAGGGATCCATTATAAGGCTTTCACAAAATATCCTTAGTACAAAGCCACTCACTAAGGTTTCCATGTCAGTATTGATGGCCCTCTAGGTGAGGTAACTTAGCCAAGACTACCACCCTATGTTAACATGAGCTACCACCAAACCACTACCACCCCCTCTTGCCCATCTTTTAGGTAGGGTTGCTAAGTACTAAGTCTATAGAGCTAATAGCCAAAGCCAGAGCCATGATAGCACTCGTGGTTGCACTGTTATCCTAGGTGGTCACTCCACGTTCCATTTAACACAAAATGTTCTTGTTTAACCATCAGGTTAACAACATAAATAAACTTCATTTCCAGAACATAGTATCATTAAAAGAGTGACATCATATTCATCAAGTTGAGCAATAGCAAAATTGCTAAGCAAAGCATTTATCCCAGGGTAATTCAAGGAATAGGGTTGGTAATTCTAGGAAATCCTTATTTAGGCAAGTCCCATCAAAATATGCAATATATCCAAAAAGTAAACATTGTTATATGCATTACTTGGGTACAAATAGAATATGCAGAGGGAGAATACACTTGCCTTGCTCGAAAGTGTCATGTGGGTCATCCTCGAACGAGTTTAGTTCGTCTACCTCACAGTCAACTTCTAGCAATGATTTGCGTATCGTACATACAAAAAGAATACATACGCCAAATAAATAAACATACACCATTACAGGAATAATCATTCACCATTACATACACATTCATACATCACACAATTATACTCATAAATACGTCTTAAAGTGTAAATACTTATTAATCATTATGACTATTATTGCGAGTCATTATTGGTGAAAATATGAGTAAGTGACTATAAAACTAGTTTTATCTAGTATAACATAGATAAACATTTATTAACAATCTTTATGAAAATAATTGCTAATTATCTTCTTTATTACTAATAATAGACTTTTGAGTTTTATCCCTTTTATTTCTACATAGAAATTATACGTATAGCTAAAAATTGTTTATTTATAATTCCTCTAACATTAATATTCTAAGAATTAATGTAAATTACTAATTGGACTTTTAATAACATAATCATGATTATTATGTCATAAATAAGTGTTTTTACTAATTCTAAGTAATTAAGTGCTATACTTATGAATACCTTTATTATGACTAGTAAAAACCTATTTTCATGTGACTGAAAATACGTGGTCTAGTGTTTTCTTCTACTTCTTTATATCCATAAAATTATACTTAAAATACTACTAACAATTATTGTTTATGTGCTAAAGCGAGATTAATCGTAATCGTCTCTAGTATAAAAATCACCAAGTTAGTGACTAGTGACATAATTTATTTTTGAAATACAAATTCGCGCACCTGTCAAAATATTCTTGCGAGGCTTGTTTACGACTACACGTATACATCGGAGAGTAGCACATAAGGTTTTTGAATCACTTTTACATACATTTGTGATGCAGAAAATACAGAAATAATTCTCGGAATTCAGAGGGACGAAACGCAAAATGGTCATCTTCTACCTTGGGCTAGAGCTTGTGAGCAGGTTGGAGCTCGATGGGGGAGGGCTCGGTCGGGCAGGGCGCGGGTGCGGCCGAGGACGCGGGTGGTCCGGCCAGGGTTGCGGACGACGGGCGCGGTCGGGACGGGCGAAGCTCTGGCGAGGTGACGTGGCTCCGGCGAGGTTCTGGCGAGGGAGAGAAAAAGAGAGCGTGGGGAGTGAAAGCGAGCTCGGGGATGGAGAGAGGAGGGAGGTGCTCGGCTTTTATAGAGAGAGGAGAGGAGAGGGAGGGAGAGGGACACCGGGGAGGAGGAAATGGCCGTCAATGGCCATTAATGGCGGCCATAACTCCATTGAGGGAGAGAGGACATGGGGGAGAGGGAGAGGAGAAGTCGGGTATCGATTTTCGGTGTAGGGGAGGCGGACGGGCGTGGCGCGGCTCGGCCAGGGTGCGCGGGGTCGGGCGCGGCGTGGCTTGGCCGGGGTGCGCGGGGTTGGGAGCGGCGCGAGCGTGTGGCGACACGACGCGGGCGCGGGCGCGGGAGCTAGGCGGCATGGGCGTGGGAGGGAGGAGGATGGAGAGGAAAGGGCCAGGGCGGGCCCCACCTGCCATAGAGAGAGAGAGGGGAGAGAATAGGGGGCACGGCGGCTGGGCCGCTAATGGGCCAAATCAACCCGCTAGGGTTTCTAGGGTTTTCGTTTTTCTTCTTCTTTTCTTTTATATTTAAAAATATAAATGAATATATTTTTAAAAATTCTAAAAAATCATAATAATTATACCAAAAATATTTATAACTAAAATATTTATTTTTGGACCAATATTTCTATATTATTTAATTGAATTTTTAATATAAAAGAATTCAACTAAACATCCAAAAATCAAAAATGAGCAAACAAAATTATTTCAGATGCAAATAAAAATCAAACATTAGAAGAAAAATTGTTACCATAATTACCACTAATAAACTAAATGCATTATTTTTACTTGATGGTTTTTATAGTGTTACAGTCACTGAAGTCAAGAAAAGGTGCCCAAAGGTTAACAGGAAGGTTGGCATCATTGAATAGATTTATTTCAAGATCAGCAGAGAGGAACCTGCTATTCTTTGAAGTGCTCAAGTCAGCCGAAGTTTTCCAATGGGGATCAACTCAACAAAAAACCTTCGAAGAACTGAAGCAGTATTTGATAGAACTAACAACATTAACCCCACCTTCATTAGGAACTCCATTGCTGTTCTATGTAGCTGCTTCCCACGCTGCGGTCTGTGCAACGCTGGTGCAAGAAAGGCAGGATGGCCAGGCAATGAAGCAAGTGCATGTGTACTTCGTCTCTGAAGTACTTAGTCCATCAAAAAAATTACACAGAGTTGGAGAATGTACTATATGTTGTACTGATGGCTTCTAGGAAGCTTCAGCATTACTTCCAAACATACCATATCATAGTACCTTCTTCACAACCCCTCAAGGATATTATGAGAAACAGAGAAGCCACATGAAGAGTTGGAAAATGGGCTGCAGAATTGAATGAATTCACTATTGATTACGTTAATAGATCTTCGATCCAATCCTAAGCATTAGCAGACTTCATTGCTGATTGGACGCTAGGGGCTCAGGACGAAGAGAAAACAAACAATGCCAAAGCCTGGACAGTATTTTGTGATGGGTCATGGGGAACCTTTGGCGTAGGAGCACCTGCTGTCTTAATTTCACCATCAAAAAATCAAAACCTGTTATGCAGTAAGGTTGGACTTCAACTGCACAAATAACATTGCATAGTACGAGGCCCTTCTCTTAGGGCTTCAAAAACTTAAGGTAATGGTAATAAGAAGAGCAATACTCAAATCTGACTCACAAGTCATTTCCGGTCACATTGACAAGAGTAGTAAAGCAAGGGACCCAAAGCTAGAGAAATATCTGGATGCAGTCCGAAGGATGGAAGCCTCTTTCAAAGGTTTTTCTGTAAAAACATCCCGAGAGGAGAAAACGAACATGCAGATTTGTTAGCTAAGTCAGTGGCACAGGGGCTTCTGTTGCCTTCGGAGGTATTTTTCGAAACAATAAATGCACATTCAGTCAAACTCATGGAGGGAGTAGTGCTTACAATCTCACTAGTGCATAGCGAAGATTGGAGGACTAAGATTGTATCTTTCCTCCATGGAAATTGCCTTTCGGATGATGAAGTTTACAACAAAAGAATGGAAGCAAGAGCAAGACCCTATGTAATCATAGAGGGAGAGTTGTATAGTCTGCTCTCCATTACTAAAATGTTTGTCTAAAACCGAAGGTCAAGAACTGATGAAGGAGATACATGCAGGACTGTGTGGAGCTCATATTGGGTCTAGGCCTTTGCTGGGGAAGGTTTTCAGACAAGGATTTTATTGGTCGAAGGCAGCTTTGGATGCAGCAGACTTGGTTCAAAAATGTGAAAATTTCCAGAGATGTGCCAGAGACTAGAAACAACCTTCGTCTTTAACCCAACTAATACAACCCACCTAGCCACTGCAAAGGTAGGGCCTAGATTTGCTAGGTCCACTTCCACCAGCATGAGGTAACTTGAAATATGTTGTGGTAGCAGTTGAGTACTTCTCGAAGTGGATCGAAGCTGCCCCTAGCTACAATAACTTTGGCCACAGTTTAGAAGTTCTTTTGGTAGAATATTGTTTACCACTTCAGTGTGCCGAAGGCTATCACGGTTGATAACGGATCTGAAAGCTCTCTTGTGAGTTTTGGTGTTTGGATGACAACTCAATTAAAGGACTAACAAGTGTGCTAAGTGTTGAACAGGTGCTTAATGTAAAGCTAACAGGGTTCAACATAAGTAAACAAGTGTGATGGCCCAAGGACTAGATGATGGATAAGTAATGGGCATCACAAGTATGATGGACATTGCATAAAGTGAGACTCGGGTGCGTAGCTCGGAGACAACTGATCAAGCCAAGGACAGAGGCAAGAAGAGCTTTGAGGTACCAAGTGCACGGGAGAAGGTCAAAGAGGCTGAGGAACCCAAAGCCAAGGGTGAAGAAGACTTGAAAAGTCAAGGGTGATCGAGTTGAGAAGAGCTATGGCACATCAAGGATCACTACATAAGGACGTGACTTACAACCAATGGGGAAACATCTATAGTTATGTGGTGTAAGTCATAAGGCTCAAGATCAAGCTCTAAGAAGGAGATCAAGGTCACTAGAATGAGAACAAATGTCAAAAACAGAACTGGAAGCAGCCCAAAAGAGCTAAGTGCACTCTGACCTTTAGTTTGGGTTGTTCCTATGTTTGGAGATATTCTATGTGACCTTTGCAGGATGTTGGAGCTCAGAAATGTTAGTCTAGATCAAGTTAAGCTGACTTGATGATTTAGGAGTCCAACATCAATCTTTAGCATGTCAAATGATAAAGAGGTGAAAATCCAAGAGAAGGTATGTTTCTAGACTTAGTACATTGGTTTATGTGTACTAACATATTTGTCTAAGTATTAGAAACAGAGAAAAGAAGAAAAGAAAAGAGGTACAAAAGGCTTGGCTGTGTACAGCCAAGACTCAACTCAGTCTGGCACACTGGACTGTCCGGTGGTGCACCGGACAATGTCCGGTGCGCCAGGTTGCACTCTGGCGAACAGGCCACTCTCGGGAGAAGCCGGCGGTGTACGGCTATAATTCACCGGACTGTCCGGTGGTGCACCGGACTGTCCGGTGAGCCAACGGTCGGCTGGGCCAATGGTCGGCCGCGCAATTCGCGCGTGACGCGTGGCTGAGCCAACGGTCAGATGGGGGCACCGGACTGTCCGGTGTGCACCGGACAGTGTCCGGTGCGCCAATGGCTGCAGGACTGCAACGATCGACTGCTCCATTTCTAGAAGGAAATCGGGCACCGGACAGTGTCCGGTGGTGCACCGGACTGTCCGGTGCGCCACCCGACAGAAGGCAATATTTGCCTTCCTGGTTTGCTTCCAACGGCTCCTAGGCCCCTTGTGCCTATAAAAGGGACTCCTAGGCGCCTCAAGCAATAGACAAGAGCAGCCAACAAGTGTAGACATCACTCGAATCAATTCTCACTCTCCCTCTTGTGTGTATCTCTCTAGTTTGTGTAGAAGGCAAAGCTATAAGCCTTTAGAGAGTGGAGAAGTGCTGCTAAGAGCAAGAGCAAGGTCTTGAGCATATTGTTACTCTGCCGGGGTGCTGCCAAGAAGATTGTAAGCAGCCGCAGTTTCGTTGTAACAAACTCAACATAGTGGAAGGCTCTATCTGTCTGACTGACAGATCTGAGCAAACGGAGGAAGGAGTTGTAATAGACTCCAAGCCCAGGTGTGGCAAACTCCAACGAGGACTAGGCAAGCGTTTCAGGCTTGGCCGAACCTCGGGATAAATCCTTGCGTCTGTGTGCTCTGTTCTGTATTGTATTCTGACTCTCTGTCTTATTCGCTTTTATATCTGCACTTCAACACTTATCTGTGGTATAAGCTTTATTTGAAGTGCAGGACATTTTGAGACAGGATCTTCTATTCCGCTGCAACCTACTCGAAGGGTCTTCACTCCACTGCGTTCTAGTCTTCGAGTAGAGTAAGAATTTAAGTTTTAAAGTGATAAGTTTTATTCGCCTATTCACCCCCCTGTCTAGGCTACATCCAGATCCTGTTCCCGGGCCAAAGGGAACTTTCAATTGGTATCAAAGCTAGGCCTCTCCAGTGTGGGCTTAGCCGTCCGGAGATGACGATGTTGTCACAAGAGGTAACTGTAGAACTTCTTTTAGACGATGGCTCTAATTACAAGTATTGGTCTGTCTCTATTTATAATGCTTTCATGAGTGTTGATCCTGATTTGAGACAGGTCTTCAGTAGAAGTATTTTTCCCTCTAATGTTAGTAAAAATCCTTCTAATGATGAACTAAGATGTCTATCTCTAAATCACCATGCTTGCAACATCTTAGTTGATTCTCTTTCTAGAGGTGCCTATTTTGCCATCATGAGTAGTGATAGTGACTTATTTGTTAATGCTCATGATTTATGGAATAGAATTAAAGGAAAATATTCTGTGGCAAACTGTGATGCTCCTACTCCCTATACTACTTGTGATACTAACCATTCAAAGGGAGAAGAAAAGTGTTGGGCACCAAACGATGAATCCACCTCGTCGACAGGTTTGGTCTCCACTAATAATAAGTATTTTATTGCTAACAATGACGGTGGAGACAAAAGCCATGATGAGGAGGAATATGAGGATGATAGCAAGGATGAATCTTCATCACCACAAGGTACATTTTCCTATTTTGCTTCCACTGACATTAATGATAGGGAAAATGAGACCGATGATGTGGAAGAAGAGGAGATTCGCCGTTTCTACATCCATCTCAACAAAGAGGACAAAGCACTATTGGTTAAGCTGTTGAGAAGGAACAAGGAACAAGGCAAGACGCTTCTCAGGCTAGAGGAGTGTGGGGGATAGATATCCCCCGGGTCCACCAAAAGAGTAAAGGACCTCACGAAAGGCCCAAGGGCCCAATAAATCGTAAGGTTGTTCTTTTGTGGGCCTGGGGAAAGACGACCAGCAACACAGAGCGACATAGGGCCGGATTGGTGCAAACCCGGACGGCCCATAGCGCCGAGCCATTGGCCGCAACAGAGATCCGACTTTCCCGCGTCGGGGCCTCCATGCAACGAAGCCACGTGAGGATAAGTCGGCGAGAGTTACGTAGGGGATAATCTCGAGAGGTTCACTATCTTTTAGCTACTCGTTGTTATCCCATCATGTGTACTGCCCCACGGTCGAGTATATAAGGCCTAGGGGGCACCCCTTCAGAACGATGGACCCATTACTTAGCCTCCCACATCAACTCTCTGTATTCTCGATCCAGAGAGCTCTCTTGTAATCACATCCACCAAGCATACTCATCAGGACGTAGGGTGTTACGCATCTCTAAGCGGCCCGAACCTGTAAACCTTGTCCACTGTCCCTCGTGCGATCGGCACGAACCATTTTGCTACAGTTGTCGACACCGTCCTACTCCTAAAAACACCTTGAGGGGCAACCCCGGGTGTGCGGTCGGACCCTAAACGCCGACAGCTGGCGCGCCAGGTAGGGGGTGTGTTGACAATCCAAGCTAGCTCAATGGCCATCTCCTTCTACAACAAGATCACCCTGCGCCCCGGATCTATGTTCTGCTTCGGAACAATCTCGTTCGTAGCGGACGAAGAAGGAATTCTGCACCGTATCGCGGATCCGCCGAAAAAGGAGTCTTCCTCAACAAACTCCGAAAATACCGGAGAAGCGCAACCTCCAGCTCTCTGGAAGAAGATCACCACGCCGGCAGCGTCGTTCTACCCCGACGTCCTCTTCATCGGAAGGGCAGAATCGCCGGCCATCTCCGACGACGAGCCGACTGTACCCGGGGAAGAACCGCCTCAGCGAGAGTCCCGTCGACGAAGGAACCGGCGCAGGAATGTTCGACGACATCACGCGGCCGGAGAGCGGAATCCGGAACAACCTGTCTCGCGAGACGAGGTCTCGGAGGTAGGAGAAACCCCGGAGGAACGCGTCTTCAGAGAGCGAAGGAACTCCCGACGACGTGATCGCCGACGAGCCCAGGAGCAAGCTGAGCAGGATACAAGGCAACGTCGCGAGAATCCACTCTTCGGGCGTAATTTGAACCCCGACTTCGCTCGAGCCATGAACACGCCGAGCGAGGTCGGAGGGGTGCTGGCTCGGATAGCGGAAGGACTTCCTCGGACTCCTGACGCCGACGGTTACCGACGACTGTTCACCCAGGCGGCCAACCATCTTCTACCGCTTGCTCACCCGCCGAACGATCTACGACACGCCATCAACAGTCGCCGAGACGCGCGGAGCTCCATCAACGCTTCGCGGGAACGGCGGCACGAGAACGAAATTCGTCGTCGAGAGGAGTACGACAGGGATCATGGTGCCCCGACTCAGAGCCAAGCAACCAGGACTGAGTCGGCGACGGCTTCAACTGGCGGAACCTCCCGGGGACGGTCGAGGAACCACAACCACAACTCCCCTCCCCGGGACAGGCATCGACCCCGACGACAAGAGGACACGTGCGGAGTGTCCGCCCTTACTCCGCGCCTTAGGGCCATCCAATGGCCTCCCAACTTCAAGGTATCCAATGTTGACAAGTATGAACCTAAGCAGGATCCGTGGGGTTGGCTAGCCGTCTACACCACCGCTGCTCGAGCTGCCGGAGCATCTGAGGATGTGATGACCGCGTATTTGCCCATTGTCCTTGGACAAGACGCGCTGCAATGGCTACGACATCTACCCCGACACTGCATCGACGTCTGGGGAGATTTTAGTCGGCGTTTCACCGCCAACTTCCAGTCCCTCTCCGACAAGCCGGCGCAGCCGTGGGACCTCAAATCTATCAAACGCCGGGGGGACGAGACTCTCCGATCATACCTCAAGAGGTTTCAAACCATGAGGAATCGCATCCCCGATGTCACGGAGGCGGCCGTGATCGAGGACTTTTACCGAGGATCCAATGACTCGGCTTTTGTCCGAGCCATACTACAAAGGGCGCCGACAACCTCGGAGGAGCTGTTCCGGGAGGCTGACCTCTACATCACCGCCGACGAGCGAGCCCAGGACCTCATCGGAGGAGCGAAGCCCACGCCGGCAGCACCGCGGCGCGACGCGACCCAGCAACCTGACAAGCGATGGGAGAAGCGGCCACGCGAAGAAGTACACGCCGCCGGACCACCCGCCGCCCGCGCTCGAGGAGGACCTCGTGGGGGCGAACGCACACTGGACGACATCCTCGACGCCCAGTGCCCGTACCACAAAGACATGCGACACACTCTTCGTAACTGCCGGGACTTCAAGCACTCCGTCGGACACGGTCGACCCTTCCAACCTCTACCTCCTCCTCCGCCGAGGGGAGGACCAGATGAACCACGACAACCCCATCGGCAGGAGGAGGGAGGAGGAGGAGGAGCTTTCCCGCGCGTTGACAGGGAGGTCAACGTCATCTTCGGCGGACACGGATCACAGGAGAGCAGAAGACAGCAGAAGCTCAATGATCGCCAGATACTGGTAGCGACCATCGGCCCTCCCGCCCCATACCGATGGTCGGAGCACCCGATCACCTTCACTCGGGCGGATCAATGGATAAACTTTGATCACCCGGGCAAGTACCCGCTCCTCGTCGATCCGGTGATCCGAGAAAGCCGGGTGAAAAAGGTGTTAGTGGACGGGGGGAGCAGCATCAACATCACCTTCCCCCGGACACTCCAAAGCTTGGGAGTTCATCTCAAAGAGCTCCACGAGTCGGACACTCCTTTCTTCGGCATCGTGCCGACGGAAGGGGAATACCCGCTGGGCCACATCTACATGCCGGTCACCTTTGGAACTCCGGAGAACTACAGAACCGAGTTCCTGAGGTTTGAAGTGGCAAACTTCGACTGCGGGTACAACGCCATCATCGGGAGGCCAGGATTGGCCAAATTCATGGCCATTCCGCATTACACATACATGATACTGAAAATGCCGGGGCCACAAGGGATCATAACTGTGCGCGCCGACCTCCAAGGCGCCGCAGAATGTTTCCGAGTGGCTATCCAAGCAGCCCTCACCGCCAAGCCGTCGACAGCTCCCTCCGCAATGGCGAACTCTAAGCCCGAGGAGGACCTCGCAATACCGGCGAATGAAGCTCAGACCGCGACCTCTATGCGGCCGACTGAAGAAACTAAAAGAATCAACCTGGGGTTCGCTGATGAGCGCAAGACGGCCATCATCAGCTCCAGTTTGGACAACAAATAGGAAAGCGCGCTCGTCCAGTTTCTGCAAGATAACCGAGACGTATTCGCATGGCAGTCTGCGGATATGCCGGGAGTCCCGAGAGAACTGGCCGAGCACAAGCTAAAGGTCTTTCCCCAGGCGAGGCCGATTCGACAGAAATTACGTCGTTTCACGCCTGATAAGAGGGAAGCCATTCGCGCCGAGTTAGCTCGCTTGGTTGCGGCCGGATTCATTAGAGAAGTGTTACATCCTGAGTGGTTAGCCAATCCTGTTCTTGTACTCAAAAAGAATAAAGTGGACTGGCGCATGTGTGTTGATTATACTGATCTCAACAAACACTGTCCGAAGGATCCCTTCGGGCTCCCGAGGATAGATCAGGTGGTGGACTCCACCGCTGGATGTTCTATGTTGTCTTTCTTGGATTGTTATTCTGGGTACCATCAGATCAGCCTGGCAAAGGAAGATGAAGAAAAAACGGCATTCATTACTCCGTTTGGCGCTTTCTGTTATACCTCCATGCCGTTTGGCCTTAAGAACGCTGGAGCGACTTACCAGAGAGCCATTCAAACATGCTTAGCCGATCACTGGGGCAAGCGTGTGGAGGCTTATGTGGATGACGTGGTGATCAAAACACGGGACTCAAAGGACTTCATCGAAGATTTGCAACTGGTTTTCAATAGCCTGAGGCGGTATAGGTGGAAGCTTAATCCCGAGAAATGTGTTTTTGGGGTACCAGCCGGAAAGTTGCTCGGATTTATCGTCAGCCACCGAGGAATTGAAGCTAACCCAGATAAGATTGAGGCTATCATGAAGATGGAAGCACCTCGATCGCAGAAGAAGGTTCAGCGACTTACTGGATGCATGGCAGCTTTAAGCAGATTTATATCCAGGCTGGGAGAAAAAGGTTTGCCGTTTTATAAGCTACTCAAGAAGGTGGATAAATTTCAGTGGACTTCAGAAGCACAAGAAGCTCTAGATGCTCTGAAAAAATTCTTGACAACACCGCCAGTACTAAAACCACCTCGACGAGCTACATCAACTCAACCAGCTGAAGATTTGCTACTGTACATCTCTTGTACGACTCACGTGGTAAGCACCGCGTTAGTAGTCGAGCGAGCAGAAGAAGGGCACGCCTATCCAGTACAACATCCTGTGTATTTCATCAGTGAAGTCCTTGGCCCCTCAAAGAAAAAGTATTCTCAAATCCAGAAGCTATTGTATGCAGTACTTCTAACTGCCCGCAAGCTGCGTCACTACTTTGACGATCACAAAGTCATAGTGGTCACAAGTTTTCCAATAGGGGATATTCTTCACAACAAGGAGGCCATCGGTCGAATAGCCAAGTGGGCCTGCGAGCTGGGATCTCATGACATCGAGTTTCGGCCTCGCACTGCCATCAAAACTCAAGCACTAGTCGATTTCGTATCAGAGTGGACTGAACAACAAGTACCAGACAACCCGGAGACTGCAGAGGTATGGCGAATGTATTTTGATGGCTCACTCAAGCTGCAAGGAGCAGGAGCGGGGATTCTTTTCACTGCACCAGGAGGCGAACACCTCAGGTACGCCCTCCAGCTGCTATTCCCGGCCTCCAACAATGCAGCCGAGTATGAAGCTTTGATCCATGGATTGAACATTGCCATATCACTGGGCGTCAAAAGATTAATGGTGTACGGGGACTCTCTGGTAGTTATCAGCCAGATAAATAAGGAGTGGGATTGCTCAAATGATTCGATGGGAAGATACTGCACCGCCGTCCGAAAGCTGGAGGATAAATTCGAGGGTTTAGAATTTCATCATGTGGAAAGAGATCGGAATACGGCAGCTGACGCACTATCCAAGCTGGGGTCCAGTCGAACTCAGGTCCCACCTGGGGTTTTCGTGCAAGAAATCCTGCAGCCGAGTATCTCAACGGATCAAGTAGAGGAGTGCAACATCATAAATCAACCTGAGTCAGATCTTGATGACTGGAGAAGGCCAATCATTAAGTACATAAAGAATGAAGAAGAACCAGACGATAAGAACTCGGCGGAGCGCATTGCAAGACAGTCGGCTCATTATACACTCATTGGGGAGACATTATACAGAAGGGGTGCATCAGGCGTCTTCATGAAGTGCATTCTCCCATCCACTGGAAAGCAACTACTAGAAGAGGTCCACGCTGGACAATGTGGGATACATGCAGCCTCCAGAACACTAGTTGGGAAGGTCTTCAGGTCAGGATTCTATTGGCCAACAGCAAAGAATGATGCAGCCGAGTTAGTTCAGAGGTGCGAAGCTTGCCAATACTTGTCGAAGCAACAACATCTGCCAGCACAGCAGCTGCAGACCATACCAGTAACTTGGCCTTTTGCATGCTGGGGGCTGGATATGATTGGACCTTTCAAGAAAGCTCAAGGAGGATATACTCATGTGTTGGTAGCAATTGACAAATTCACTAAATGGATAGAATTCAAGCCCATTGCCTCCTTAACGTCTGCCAAGGCTGTGGAATTCATACAAGATATAATATTCAGATTCGGGATACCAAACAGCATCATAACTGATCTAGGATCCAACTTCACAAGTTCAGAGTTCTTTGACTTCTGCGAGCAAAAAAGTATTCAGATCAAGTATGCATCTGTAGCCCATCCGAGAGCCAACGGGCAAGTTGAGCGAGCTAACGAGATGATATTGGATGCACTCAGGAAAAAGATTTTTGATAAGAATGAAAAATTCGCAGGGAAGTGGATAAGGGAATTGCCCTATGTTGTTTGGAGCCTAAGAACTCAACCTAGCCGAGCCTTGCATGGAAACACTCCTTTCTTCATGGTCTATGGGTCGGAAGCAGTGCTGCCTGCTGATCTCAAGTTTGGGGCGCCAAGGCTGATTTTTGAAAGCATAGCAGAAGCTGAGACCACCAGACTAGAGGACATAGATATACTCGAAGAAGAACGGCTAAATGCAGTAATACAGTCAGCAAGATACCAGCAGACTCTAAGGCGCTATCACGACAAGGCTGTGCGGCAACGATTCTTTTCAGTAGGGGAGCTCGTCCTTCGCCGAATTCTAACGGGAGAAGGACGACACAAGTTATCACCCTTATGGGAAGGGCCTTTCATAGTGGCAGAAGTCACTCGGCCCGGATCATATCGCCTCACTCAGATGGATGGCACGGAAGTCGGGAACTCTTGGAACATAGAACACCTGAGAAAGTTTTATCCTTAGCCGTACCTCAAAACTGCTGGGATAACAATGATGTACTCTGTAAAGTGGAAATATGTCGTCAATAAAGAAAAGGTTTCAAGTATACTCAATTTATATACGATTGACTCGCATTCTTACTTAACTCGGGGTGACCACTATGCCCTGCTAACGGAGCAATCGACTTAAGTCGGCAACGACTTAAGGCGGTGCAACATGCTCACGCTTACTTAACTCGGGGTGACCACTATGCCCTGCTAACGGAGCAATTGACTTAAGTCGACAACGACTTAAGGCGGTGCAACATGCTCACGCTTACTTAACTCGGGGTGACCACTATGCCCTGCTAACGGAGCAATCGACTTAAGTCGGCAACGACTTAAGGCGGTGCAACATGCTCACGCTTACTTAACTCGGGGTGACCACTATGCCCTGCTAACGGAGCAATCGACTTAAGTCGACAACGACTTGAGGCGGTGCAACATGCTCACGCTTACTTAACTCAGGGCGACCACTATGCCCAGCTAACGAAGCAATCAACTCCAATTGGCGCTTGCTTAAGACCAATGCAACATGATCTCGCCTATTTAATTCAGGGGATGATCTCCATATCCCACACGCAAAATTTATAGTCATCATGCATCATTACTACCAAACTCATTAAACTAAAAAATCTCGATACAATGATAGAATAACTATGTTCTCTGACAAATATTCAATCATGCAAGCTGCGCGCTTGGAGCATGCGAAATGTTTTCTCTATTTTGCAATGTCTTTTCCAGGAGCAATTGACGAAGAAGGACGACTCGAGGAGTCAGGGGCGGCGTTCACGTCGGCCCTTATATCTTCAGGAACGACTACGCCAGGCCTCCTCATCAGAATTCGTCCCGCTCGAATGGCCTTGTCCATGGCCCTATCGCGTTGGGCTCTCAGAGTATTGGAAGTTTCTTCAGCAGCCTTGACAGCCGACTGGGCAGCCTCCAGCTCCTGGGAAACAGATTTTTTGGAAGCACGCAGATTCTTGATGACAACGTCTTTAGCTGATATCAACTCCCGAAGGCGAATCACATCATCCAAGGACTCCTGCAACTTATAGCGAAGATTGTTCAACTCCTCCATGGAAAAGCGATGACTTCTCTCCAAGATGGTCAACGAGTTGCTAGAATCTCGATACAACCTATCAAGATTGTCTCGAGAAGCGGCAAGGATGCGTTTTTCCTCCTGCAAGCGCAAATCAGTTCTTTCAGAAAACCAGGCAAACAATAGGAGCACGGCGAGAAAAAAGTGCAGTTTCATATATCACCTTTTCAGAGTCAAGCTGGGCATGCAGAGAAGAACTCAACGCATTGGCATCATCCAAGGCAGCAGAAACCTGACTTAGTTCAATCTGACTTTGAGAATACTTTTCCTCAAGATCAGTGCATCGCTGAGTCAATTCAGCTCGATCCTGAGAATGTTTCTCCTCAAGAAGTGCAGTCTGCCGAGTCATTCCTAGTAAGAGGTAATCAAACAAAACAAGGTCAGAAGGTCAAGCAGTCCACAAAAAAAGCGAAGAAAAGAAAAAGGGCACTAACCAGCGTTAATCGCCTCCAACTCGGATACACGACGACGAAGTAACACTGGATTCCAACATGGAAAAGATGAAGCCACTTCTGGAATAGGAGCACCATGCAATTTCAGCTGGGTGGTCACCCCGTCCACAAAAGTCTGATGAGAAGAGCAGATGAGCATAATGGCAAGAGTTCAGGCAATGTAAAAATCAAGCTAAGAAACAGCACAGTACCTGGAGGGTGGAGAAGAACGAAGGGATCCCCAAGTCAGGAGAAATCGGATGATAACCAGGCGCAAGGTCTTCACCCGAAGCAGCATGCAATGGAACAGTGGGAATCAGTTCATCTCCTTCAGCATAACCGGACACTCGATCAACGGGGACGCTGCCCTCTAAAGCGACGCCCCGGTCTGAAGTCTGGGCCACCACCATGCAGCCAGAGTGTGGAGGTGACCCAGCGTGAACGTTCATGGAAGTGCCGGAGAGAGATCTTGTCTGGGCATCCCCGGGGACCGGGCCATAGTCGGCACTGCCCACTTGAGCTGGGTTATCCCCGGCAACACCCTCGGGGGCTGGGCAGTAGCTTGCACTCTTCGCCCGGGCTAAGTCGTCCCCCACGACACCCTCGGGGGCTGGACATGTGTCGACACCATCCTTGGGGTCCAAATTTTCAGCAGTAACCGTCTCCAAGGTTAGCGGGCCCTCGGTTATTTCCATGGGATCAGGACAATCCAAGTTAACATCCCGTCCCTCAAGATCGTGCTCTAAGGTTGATGAGGCACGGGATGACCTCAACCCAGCGTCCGGCACAGCACCACAGGTTTCCGTCGCGGCATCGTCCACTGGCCCTGATAACAAGTCCTCTGGGACCATATCCTCGAGAGTTTGATCAAAATCGGCCAGGGACATGTTTTGCAGACCAACAAGAGCAGATAAGGCCGGGGAGGGAACCCCACTACTTTCCCCACTGGCGAGGAATTGCCGACTGTTCTTTCGAATCAAAGGAACCTCATCCTCTTCCTCTTCGTCATCTTCATCAGCAACACCGGCACCACACCCATTGGGATCAGCATCAGATGGACCACACCCATTGGGATCAGCAACAGATGGACCACACCCATTGGGATCAGCACCAGCAAATTCGGATACAGGAACCTCCTCATCAGCAGGAGCCGAGGGACCAGCATCCCTGATTCAAACTAGATACTCGCCGAATATGTCTCTTCTTCTTTTTCTGCTCATCAACAGAAAGATCAATCTGATTGGTTCGGCGGGGACGCTTCGAGCGAGCACGGACAGGTCTCTGGACATCCAAGACTATACCGACCTCTGGGAGAGGTGCCACTGCCAATGTTTCAGTAGGAATAGCGTCAGAAGAATCCTCGGCCTAACATGTCAAGCACGGACATTTATTTCAGCATCAGTAGGATCCGAAGGCACCTCGAAATGGGTTTGTCTTTCATCATCAGGGATTTTCCCAAGCGAAGCAACCAAGGCACTAACCTCCTCATCAGAGGGCCGCGTTCTAAGGCCCAAATTGCCATCAGTTGAAGGCGGGTTTGACACAAAGCGAGTGAAGGCCTTGGCAGGAGGCAGATTCCAGGCTGAATACGCCATCGGAGCACCAACATTGGATACTTTGCCTCTGAGAATCATCTCCAGCCGGCTCACCAAATCTGCAGAAGGGATCCTTCCATTGGTAACTCGAGTTGGGTCGGCTAGCCCTTGATACAGATAAGCCGGGTGGGCCCTGTCTTTCAGTGGCTGAATGTTTTTGAAGACAAAGTCAGCGACTATAGCTTCAGCGGTTAAACCCCTCTCCTTCAATAGCCCAACTTCAGCTAACAGCACACTAGCTTCAGCCACCTCCTCGTCTGTGGGAGACTCAGTCCAGCTCGGGGTGCGAACATCTGGCTGTCCTTCCTGACCGGGGGGGGGAGAGAATTTCCATAGTTATCAACTATAAACCATTCCAGGCGCCATCCCTTAATACTGTCTTTAAGGGGGATCTCAAGATACTCAGTTTTCCGTCCCCGACGCATCTCCAAGCTGGCACCTCCAACCAACTGATGCTGTCCCCCGGCCATCCCAGGGCGACAGTGATACAGGTGTTTCCACAATCCAAAATGCGGCAGCACACCAAGAAAGGCCTCACATAAGTGGACGAAGATAGAAATTTGCAGAATTGAATTAGGGTTCAGATGGGTTAAGTTGATGTGGTAGAAATCAAGAAGACCACGGAAAAAGGGAGAAATAGGAAGGCCAAGGCCACGGAGAAGAAAGGGAGCGTAAACCACAGACTCATGGGTATCCTCCGTCGGGACCGTAGTTCCATGGCAAACCCGCCAAGAACAGAGTTCCCGCGGAGGAAGAACCCCGATGGACACGAGGTGGAGGAGTTCAGTTTCAGAGATGTTGGACATGTGGTTACCTGCGAAAGGCAACTGGCTGTTGGGATCAATTGGGGGAATCACCACAGCGGAAGAACTCGCGATTTTCCTCTTGGGAGCCATCTCGATTTCACCAGCGAGCAGATTGGAGGCAAGCGCAGAGGAGATTTGGAAGCAGGAATGCAAAAACTAGGGCGCGGAAAGCAAAGGCGGCTAAAAGTGCGACTCTTATGGGATATTCTCGGACCAGACACCGTTTCAAAAAGTGCCCAGTCATCACTCGGCGGTTATTTCCGAAACCCCAGCATGCCACGTGGTCATTCGGCAGTTATTTCCCAGAAAACTGGTGGGCCCTCTCCTTACTCGGGTGCTAACCCTCGAAATAACTTGGCGTTGCCTCTAAAACGCTGATCTTGAGTTCAATCGTCCGGCATTACTTCTAAAATGCCGACGCTGACCTTCAATCACTCGGCGTTGCCTCTAAAACACTAACCTCGAGTTCAATAACTCGGCGCTGTCTCTAAAACGCCGACGTCACTATCCAGTCACTCGGCGCTGCCTCTAAAACGCTGACTTCGAGTTCAATAACTCGGCGCTGCCTCTAAAACGCCGATGTCACTATTCAATCACCCGGCGTTGCCTCTAAAACTGCTGATCTCGAGTTTAGTCACTCGACATTACTTCTAAAATGCCGACGTTGACCTTCACTCACTCGGTGTTGCCTCTAAAACGCTGATCTCGAGTTCAATAACTTAGTGTTGCCTCTAAAACACTGACCTCGGGTTCAACTGTTCGGTATTACTCCTAAAAACGCCAACGTTGACCCTCAATCACCCGGCGTTACCTCTAAAACGCTGACTTGGAGTTAAATTGTTCGGCATTGCCTCTGAAATGCCGAAGTCACTACTTAGTCACTCGGCGTTGCCTCTAAAACGATGATCTGGAGTTCAACCACTCGGCATTACTTCTAAAATGTCGACGGCAACTTCCGATCACTCGGCATTACTTCTAAAAACATTGATACAGACTGCAATATTGCTTGAAAACATCAGTATAACGATCAAGCCGTTCATCTACGGCCTCAAAAAACTCAGATTCATAGTCAGACGAAACAAGTCATCGAGGAGAAACCAAACCTGTTTTTCATTCAAGGGAAGTGATAACATTTACAAATCAACCCATTATGAGTTGATACTTCCCTATTTCTACCACTAAACTACACTTTACTGCTACTACTACTACTACTCTACAATATACTACTTTACATTACTAATAATACTACATTATCTAACTATACTACTTCTAATCTATACTAATATTTAAAAGGACCAGTGGCATCTAGCCACTGGCCCTGCCCCTGCCGCCGCCACCGCTCTTGGTGCCGCCCCCGCCGCCGCTGCTCTTGGTGCCGCCCCTGTCACCGCCGCCCCTGGTGCAGCCGCCGTCGTCGTCGTCGTCGTCGTCGTCGTCGTCGTCGTCGTCGTCGTCGTCGTCATTGTCGTCGTCGTCGTCGTCGTCCCCGCCCTCGCCGCCGTCGTCGTCCGAGTCCTCCTCCTCCGAGGAGTACTCGGACTCATCCGAGCCCTCGAGCCCGGAGCGCTCGACGGCCCGGATGTACGACCAGACCTCCGCCGCGAGCCCCTGGGAGTCGTCTGAGTCGTCAGACGACTCACGCAGGGGGATGGGAGCCGGAGACCCCTCGGATTCAGAGGAGAACTCCTCCTCTGAATACTCCGAGTCACCGAAATCTTCAGACGGAGGGGTTGGTTCGCGCTTGCGTTTCTTGCCCATGGTGGAAATGCAGATAGAAGGAAGAAAGCAGGCAACGGAGAACAGCGAGAGATGTGAAAAAATCAGGCAGGCAAGGGCACTATTTATAGGAAAAGAAGGCAACCGCTCACCTCCAACAGTGGTCACTGAACAGTCGCAAAGCATTCAATATACACCTCCACCCGTCCAAAGACACGTCAGGCGGCGGACGCCGTTTCATGCAGCACTACACCCATTGGGACTCCAGTCAACAGCGCAAAGGATATGATTACACTCGCCGTCCCATCACATTACAACTCAGAAGCAACCGGTTAAAACGCTCAGCGTACCAAGACGTTCCTTGCTCACACCCATTGGGGGGGGACGCCCAGGAATTGTCAGTATATTTTTCAAAATGGTCACATCTGTGCAGAGCATGCAGTGAATACCTCAAGACAAAAATGAGATATCAACAAGAGTTAAAGGGAAGCCAAATATAGTCAGTAAAGTGCAAAATATGGTCGACAGACATGACTTGAAGACTAGACAGAGAACGTCCATCGAACGTCCAATCAGTCGCAGAGCAAATACACTATGCTACTCAGCAAGATATGGAAGGGTTGCAAATTCAGTTGCAAAAGACAAAACACATGCTGACCTCCGAAGCATAATATTGATGACATAGCACGGATGACATCATGCCAACCTTTTTATAAGCAGAAAGAGTATTCTTCAGCAATAGGACGCAAAAAGAAGACCTTCAAGCGAATTATCCAAAAAATCCACTTGAAGGTCGGGGGCTACACCCATTGGGTGCACCTCCGGTGCACCCCATGGATTGTCACTATCAGCCAGGATAGCGCCAATTTCTAAGGGCATAAAACAAGATTAAGAAGCTAGTCCTCAACTGGAATAAGGAAACACAAGTGGGAGTAATTTCTAATGAAGACCTTCGAGTAGATTATTTTCTAAAATCTACTCGAAGCTCGGGGGCTACACCCATTGGGTGCACCTCCGGTGCACCCAATAAGGTTCAGAGTCCAACAAACAGGAATGCCGATCATCTAAGGCACAGGCACGAAGCTAGGTTCTGGTCGACAAGTGATCAAAGCAGGAGAAAACAGCAAGGAGTCATCTTTCTTCAAATCATCTACAAGCTGGACCTGGGATCTTCGGGTTGATTATCTCTAAATTAACCCAAAGATCGGGGGCTTGTGGGGGATAGATATCCCCCGGGTCCACCAAAAGAGTAAAGGACCTCACGAAAGGCCCAAGGGCCCAATAAATCGTAAGGTTGTTCTTTTGTGGGCCTGGGGAAAGACGACCAGCAACACAGAGCGACATAGGGCCGGATTGGTGCAAACCCGGACGGCCCATAGCGCCGAGCCATTGGCCGCAACAGAGATCCGACTTTCCCGCGTCGGGGCCTCCATGCAACGAAGCCACGTGAGGATAAGTCGGCGAGAGTTACGTAGGGGATAATCTCGAGAGGTTCACTATCTTTTAGCTACTCGTTGTTATCCCATCATGTGTACTGCCCCACGGTCGAGTATATAAGGCCTAGGGGGCACCCCTTCAGAACGATCGACCCATTACTTAGCCTCCCACATCAACTCTCTGTATTCTCGATCTAGAGAGCTCTCTTGTAATCACATCCACCAAGCATACTCATCAGGACGTAGGGTGTTACGCATCTCTAAGCGGCCCGAACCTGTAAACCTTGTCCACTGTCCCTCGTGCGATCGGCACGAACCATTTTGCTACAGTTGTCGACACCGTCCTACTCCTAAAAACACCTTGAGGGGCAACCCCGGGTGTGCGGTCGGACCCTAAACGCCGACAAGGAGTCCCTCATCAAAACCAACAACAGCCTGGATAAGATGACCAAAGAACATAAGGAGCTAAAGTGCTCTCATGATGATTTGGTCCAAAGGTATGAATCTGTTTTAATTGAGCAAAGAAATAGTCATGATGCATTATCTAATGTTGCTCAACTTAAAACGGAAAATTCTATGCTTAGGAGTCAAGTAGAAATGATGGACTTAGAAAAACTTGCTCTAGGTGCAAAGTATGATATGTTGTCATATTCTCATAATAAATTAGTTGATGACCATATCATGCTTAATGTTGCTCATGAAGTTATAATTGCGAACTTAAATTCATGTGAACCTCATTCTCGCATGTGTGTGTATTTGAATTGCATATCACCATGTGCTAACCCCTGTTGCTCAAAAGAAAGCCAATCATTGATTGAGCAACAAGTTTTAGGGTCACAAAAGAAATTGTGTGGGAACAAGAAGCAAAGACAACTAAGGAGAAGACACATTGCTCAACTTTCTCAAGATATCCACGGGCGCATGGTGAAGAAGCTTGAGAAAGGAAAAACTGCAGCAAGTGCTAAGCTCCATAAGAAGGATGTTCCTAAAGATGAAGAAATCAACATGAGCTTGGAAAAAGGTAAAGATTTAATTAATCATGTTGTTTGCACTGACCATGTCTCTATGTCACCTAAAAGTAACAAGAGAAGAGGAAAACGGAAATGCTTCAAGTGCAAGGCATTAGGCCACCTCATTGCATCTTGTCCATACAAAGACAAGGAAGAAGGGATAAGGAGATGTTTTGGATGCAACAACAAGGACCACATGATCACTTCATGTCCAGTCATGAAGAATCAAAGATGTGCATTCTCCAAGATGACTCTCACCAGGGAAAATGACAAACAGCAAGCGTCATGTTAGGTTGAGCGACGCTTCTGCTACAGGTGTGGTGAGCAGGGTCATCTATTCCAGGTATGTAATTAAGGTGAGGTTCCTAAGCAAGTAAATTTGTCTCAATCTTATTCGCTTAGGAGACCCAACTCATACTCTTGTGCTAGATCAATCATGAGATCACCTAGGACTAGCACGCATGCTATTTGGGTACCAAAGGCTTTTTTGGATGATCAATATGGACCCATTCCGAGATGGGTACCAAACTGTGCTAACTAGACCATGCAGGTGCCTTAAGATGAACTGGAGACCATGGGAGAGCTTAAGACGGTTATCTCAAACTCTATGCTTAAGCTGTTAATTGTTTTGGCGTTTATTCTTTGACCCAAGGTTGAATTATTGTGAGACACTAATCCCATGTTCATCTCAAGTGAAAAGTTGAATAGGTCCTTAATCATTATTGGTGATTCAAGCAGAGGACCTTAATGAGATTCTGCAACTTGCGCTCCATAGGATGGTACCTTTGTATCTTAAGTACTTTGTTAATAATCAGTACTGCTCTTAAGTCTGATTGATGTGCTACCTGTCCTTGGAGCAGTTATGCTTTGTTGATTACCTGTGTTGAGTACCTTTTAATCAATGATTAATAATCACCAAGATCGTAACCATGCTTGCTTAATCATGATTGTGTGCCTTAGAGGTTATGTCTCTTGAATCACTTAATGGGTAGTTTTTCATTAGATATATCCACCATGATTAACTCTTTTTGTGTTTGTATCCCTTTGTGAGTTATGATATATGGTTTTAATGATTAACCTATGTACAAATATGACATTTTGTTTAGTTTATGTTCACACGATTACTCTAGTCTGGTATTGTGTGAATACCAACTCCATGTTGTGTCTTTAATGCACCCTTTTGAGCTATAAGGTGCATGAACAAAAGGAGCCCTCAATTAGTGACAACCGGTGCTCTCATGGCAATTCAGGAAAAGGCAAAGGTATGGAGAATGGAACTATGCAATTTCATTGAAAATCTTAAAGTTCCATTAATTGTGATCACAGCTATGGTCTTGCCTCTGAATTGGTAGATCTTGGTTTAAGTGCCACTTACTTTAAAATGTTGTTTCTTTTGGTGTACCTAAGGAACCTTCTTAATTATGATGTGCTTAGACATTGCGCTTTATATGCATGATCGTGTTGTTTTTCAATTGGTATATGTGGTGCAATGATTGTCAAGTATGAAGCATGTCTAGGTTGCTAGTAAAATGTTATACTTCTTAAGGCATGCATTGTTGTATTAAGTCAACCCTTCATTTGGCATTCAATTGTTATCTCTTTGTGATGAAATGGAAAGTATGCCTTGATCAAGATGTGTTGTGATCCCCTCTAGTTCTGAGAAAGCTAGAATGTGCAAAGTACAAGTTATTCAAATACTTGATGCACAAGTTCAGGGGGAGCACACATAACTTGTGTCTTTTGAGACTAATTGTTTCTTGAGCGATCTTGTATAGTCTCAAGGCGGAAAAGAGAAGATTAGCAAGAAATGGAGCAATCAGGACTTGGGTACCTCTATAAGTCAAGTAATTGGTATCTTAAGTCATGAGTAATTGCATATTTTTAGATTGCTCATGCTATATAATATTTGGTGATACTCTATGCTTATCCTTAAATATCATGGAGCTATGATAATCAATGAGTTTTCAATTGGTAGCCATGATAGTTTGCTTCAATTGACATCTTTTAATAATCTTTTTGTGTATATGTATCTTACTTAAATGTTGGTAGTGCATATGTTCAATAAGTAAGGGGGAGTTTTGATAGTGTGTTTTTCCTCCTTAACACCCTGATGTTCCCTGACATCATCCTATGTTCTTGCTTGAGTATAGTTTTTGGTGTTTGATGTCAAAGGGGGAGAATTTGTGTATTAAAGCTTATCTCAACCTGAGAGGAAAGCTTATCCTAAGGGGTGATGTGTTAGTTTTGAGCATTGTTAGTGTGCTATTGTGTAGTTGATAATTCGTATCTTGTTGAAGTATATGGTGATGGTGCGAAACTAGTGCTTTCGATGCTATGAATTAATTGGCATCTATGGTGCTCATTCTATAATAGATATTCATGTGGATAATGGTGCATGTGGTCCATAGATTAATGGTGCTTTACGATTGCTTTAAATTGGTATCTTAGTTTAAATTGGTATCTTAATGGTGAATAGTGGTAGGTTGATATTCCTATGATATATCCACTAAATTGAATGGTGTTTAACTCTGATTATGTGCATTTGTGTGTTATAGCATCAGGGTTTGATTCTTGACACAATGCATCCCAAAAAGTGCTAAGGTGTAGAAATGTTTTGAATTGCCTAAGTATGTGCAAATTGGCGTCTGAGGCCAAAATTATGTTTTTGAAGTAAGCACATATTTAGGGGGAGCATTCTATAAACTTAGAGTTCAAAACTTGTGCTTCAAATCTTATTCTTATGTAAGCTTTAATTGTGTTGCCATCAATCACCAAAAAGGGGGAGATTGAAAGCTCTCTTGTGAGTTTTGGTGTTTGGATGACAACTCAATTAAAGGACTAACAAGTGTGCTAAGTGTTGAATAGGTGCTTAATGTAAAGCTAACAGGGTTCAACACAAGTAAACAAGTGTGATGGCCCAAGGACTAGATGATGGATAAGTAATGGGCATCACAAGTATGATGGACATTGCATAAAGTGAGACTCGGGTGCGTAGCTCAAAGACAACTGATCAAGCCAAGGACGGAGGCAAGAAGAGCTTCGAGGTACCAAGTGCACGGGAGAAGGTCAAAGAGGCTAAGGAACCCAAAGCCAAGGGTGAAGAAGAAGACTTGCAAAGTCAAGGGTGATCGAGTTGAGAAGAGCTATGGCACATCAAGGATCACTACATAAGGATGTGACTTACAACCAATGGGGAAACATCTATAGTTATGTGGTGTAAGTCATAAGGCTCAAGATCAAGCTCTAAGAAGGAGATCAAGGTCACTAGAACGAGAACAAATGTCAAAAACAGAACTGGAAGCAGCCCAAAAGAGCTAAGTGCACTCTGACCTTTAGTTTGGGTTGTTCCTATGTTTGGAGATATTCTATGTGACCTTTGCAGGATGTTGGAGCTCAGAAATGTTAGTCTAGATCAAGTTAAGCTGACTTGATGATTTAGTAGTCCAACATCAATCTTTAGCATGTCAAATGATAAAGAGGTGAAAATTCAAGAGAAGGTATGTTTCTAGACTTAGTACATTGGTTTATGTGTACTAACATATTTGTCTAAGTATTAGAAACAGAGAAAAGAAGAAAAAAAAGAGGTGCAAAAGGCTTGGCTGTGTACAGCCAAGACTCAGCTCAGTCTGGCACACCGGACTGTCCGGTGGTGCACCGGACAATGTCCGGTGCGCCAGGTTGCACTCTGGCGAACAGGCCACTCTTGGGAGAAGCCGACGGCGTACGGCTATAATTCACCGGACTGTCCGGTGGTGCACCGGACTGTCCGGTGAGCCAACGGTCGGCTGGGCCAACGGTCGGCCGCGCAATCCGCGCGTGACGCAATTAGGGCTGTCTATTACTAGATCAACGCCCTGAGCCGATTACACCGAACCGGTACTCAGAGTTCTAATCCCAGCTGTCCGACTGCGGATCGACGGCCAGAACGCGTCTTCCTCCCCCCCGGATTGATGCCGGCGACCAAAAGTGAGGCCGCGGCAGCGTGCCATGGCTAGGTTACTCCCCGCTGACCTACAGCGCACGATTGATCGAGACACTAGTGAAAGGGAAATGTGCCCTTGGGCCATTTCTAAGTATTTTGGTGATTGAGTGCCAACACATGTGCTTAATTGTGAATTTATGTACATGGATGAACAAGGTGCAAATCATGAGATAAAGGTATGTTTCTAAGCCTTAGTACATTTGTTTTGTGGACTAACATATTTGTCTAAGTGTTAGAAACAGAAAGAAGAAAAAGAGAAAAGGGGAGAGAATGACTTGGCTGTGTGCAGCCAAGTCCCAGCTCGGTCTGGAGCACCGGACTGTCCGGTGTGCACCGGACAGTGTCCGGTGCGCCAGGCTGACTCGGCTCGAACTGGCCGCTCTCGGGAATTCGCCGACGGCGTACGGCTAAAATTCACCGGACTGTCCGGTGTGCACCGGACTGTCCGGTGAGCCAACGGTCGGCCAGGGCCAACGGTCGGCCGCGCAATCCGCGCGGGACACGTGGCCGAGCCAACGGTCGGAAGACGGCACCGGACTGTCCGGTGTGCACCGGACTGTCCGGTGCGCCAACGGCTCGCAGATCTCCAACGGGCTGCAACGGTCGGCAGCGCCAGATAAGGAAACAAATCGGGCACCGGACAGTGTCCGGTGTGCACCGGACTGTCCGGTGCCCCCGACGACAGAAGGCAAGGATGGCCTTCCGGATTTGCTCTCAACGGCTCCTAGCTGCCTTGGGGCTATAAAAGGAGCCCCTAGGCGCATGGAGGAGACACACAAGCAACTCTTGAGCATTCTTGATCATCCACACAAGTTCTTTGCGCATTCGTTTGTGATTCTAAGTGATTCGAGCTCTGTTCTAGTGTGAACTCTGAGATAGTCATTCGAGCTCGAGTCTTGGCCGTGTGTGTGCGCTTTTGTTGTGGATTTGTGTGTGTTGCTTCCCTCCCTTACTCTGTGCTTTCTTTGTGATCATATACTTGTAAGGGCAAGAGACTCCAATTTGTGGAGATTCCTTGCAAACGGGATAGTGAAAGGAACAACAAAACACCGTGGTATTCAAGTGGGTCTTTGGACCGCTTGAGAGGGGTTGATTGCAACCCTCGTCCGTTGGGACGCCACAACGTGGAAGTAGGCAAGCATTGGCTTGGCCGAACCACGGGATAAACCACTGTGTCCCTCTGTGCTTGATTCTTGTGGTATTGTGTTTTGTTGAGACTTCACCTTAGCCACTTGGCATAAATCGTGCTAACGCTTAACAAGTTTTTGTGGCTTAAGTTTGAAGTTTTTTACAGGATCACCTATTCACCCCCCCCCCCCTCTAGGTGCTCTCAATTGGTATCGGAGCCGTTCTATTCACAAAGGGACTAACCGCCCGAATAGATGGATCCTAAGGGGAAGGGTATAGTGATCAACGACAAAGAAAAGGAGACCTTCGTCAACGAGCCGAAGGACGACAAGCCTACCGACTCCGGCTCGGGCCATAGACGAAAGGAAGGGAAGAAGAAGAAGACGAGGCGTATCAAGGAGATCATCTACTACGACGATAGTGATGAATCCACTTCTTCCCAAAAGGACGAGGACCACAACGACTACGAGAGGAGAAAACCGGTCAATTCGAACTTCTCTTTTGATTACTCTCGTATTCCGCAAAGTTCACATTCTCAATTGCTCTCCATTCCACTCGGCAAGCCCCCACACTTTGATGGAGAGGACTACGGATTTTGGAGCCACAAAATGCGTAGTCACCTATTCTCTCTCCATCCTAGTATATGGGAGATTGTAGAGAGTGGAATGCACTTTGATAGTTCGGATAGTCCCACGTTTATTAATGAACAAATTCATAAGAATGCACAAGCTACTACTGTTCTTCTAGCTTCCTTGTGCAGGGATGAATATCATAAAGTGAGCGGCTTGGATAACGCCAAGCAAATCTGGGACACCCTCAAGATTTCTCATGAGGGAAACGACGTCACTTTACTCACCAAGATGGAGTTGGTGGAGGGAGAGCTTGGACGTTTCGCCATGATAAGGGGCGAGGAGCCGACGCAAACATACAACCGGCTCAAGACCCTCATCAACAAGATAAGGAGCTACGGGAGCACGCGATGGACGGACCACGACGTCGTCCGCCTAATGCTCAGGTCCTTTACCGTACTTGATCCTCATCTCGTGAACAATATTCGTGAGAATCCCAGGTACACGATGATGACGCCCGAGGAAGTACTTGGAAAATTCGTGAGCGGGAGGATGATGATCAAGGAGGCGAGATACGTCGACGACGCGTTGAACGGACCACTCCACGAGCCTCAACCCATTGCTCTAAAAGCAACAAGGAGCAAGGAATCGCTACCTAGCAAGGTGGCGCAAGTTGAGGCGGCCGGACTCAATGATGAAGAGATGGCACTCATCATTAAAAGATTCAAGACGGTGCTTAAAGGTCACAAGGGACAACCAAGCAAGACCAAAGCCAAGGGGAAGCGCTCATGCTTCAAATGCGGTAAGCTTGGTCATTTCATTGCTAACTGTCCCGATAATGAAAGTGACCAGGAAAAGGGGAACAAAAGAGAGAAGAAGAAGCAATACAAGAAGGCAAAGGGCGAGGCACATCTAGGAAAGGAGTGGGACTCGGATTGCTCCTCCTCCGACTCCGACAACGAAGGACTCGCCGCCACTGCCTTCAACAAATCGGCTCTCTTCCCCAACGAGCATCTCACTTGCCTTATGGCAAGGGAGAAGAAGGTGAGTACTCAAGACTCCACTTATGCTTCTTCTAGTGATAGTGAGTCCAGTGATGATGACATAGATTATTCTTGCTTGTTCAAGGGCTTAGATAGATCTAAGATAGATAAAATCAATGAATTGATTGATGCTTTGAATGAAAAGGATAGGCTTTTAGAAAAGCAAGAGGATTTATTGTATGATGAACATGATAAGTTTGTAGAGGCACAAAAATCATATGCTTTAGAAGTGAAAAGAAATGAAGTGCTTTCTAGTGAAATATCTTCTTGTCATGAAACCATTGCTACTTTACAAAGTGTTAATATTGATTTAAGTGCTAAACTAGAAGTAGCTAGTAAATCAAATTCTTGTGTTGAACATGTTGAAATTTGTACTAGGTGTAAGGATTTTGATGTTAATGCTTGTAGTGAACACCTAGTTCTAATTTCCAAATTAAATGATGAAGTGGCTAGTCTTAATGCCCAACTTAAGACTAGCAAGAATGAAGTTGATAAAATAAAATTTGCAAGGGATGCCTACACGGTTGGTAGACACCCCTCAATTAAGGATGGGCTTGGCTTCAAGAGGGAAGCCAAGAACTTAACAAGCCATAAGGCTCCCGTCTTCGTCAAGGAGAAAGGGAAGGCCCCTATGGCTAATAGTGCTAAAAAGAACCATGCTTTCTTATACCATGATAGGAGACATGCTAGAAATATTTATAATGATTTTGATTCACATGTTTATGATTCTCATGCCATGTTTGCCTCTAGTTCCTCTCATAAGCATGATAGAAATATGAGTAGGAGAAATGTTGCGCATATGCCTAGGAGAAATATTGCTCATGTGCCTAGAAAGAATGTTATTCATGCTCCTAGGAAAGTAGTGAATGAACCTTCTACCATTTATTATGCTTGTAATGCTCCTTTTGCTATTTGTAGAAAGGGTAAGAAGGTTGTTGCTAGGAAATTAGGGGCTAGATGCAAGGGAGATAAATCTTGCATTTGGGTCCCTAAAGATATTTGTGCTAACCTTGCAGGACCCAACATGAGTTGGGTACCTAAGACCCAAGCCTAAATTTGCCTTGCAGGTTTATGCATCCGGGGGTTCAAGCTGGATTATCGACAGCGGATGCACAAACCATATGACGGGGGAGAAGAAGATGTTCACCTCCTACGTCAAGAATAAGGATTCCCAAGATTCAATTATATTCGGTGATGGGAATCAAGGCAAGGTAAAAGGGTTAGGTAAAATTGCAATTTCTAATGAGCATTCTATCTCAAATGTATTCTTAGTGGAGAGTCTTGGATATAATTTGCTATCTGTTAGTCAATTATGTCAAATGGGATATAATTGTTTATTTACAAATGTAGATGTGTCTGTCTTTAGAAGATGTGATGGTTCACTAGCTTTTAAGGGTGTACTAGACGGCAAGCTTTATTTAGTTGACTTTGCAAAAGAAGAGGCCGGTCTAGATGCATGCTTAATGGCTAAGACTTGCATGGGCTGGCTGTGGCATCGCCGCTTAGCACATGTGGGGATGAAGAACCTCCACAAGCTTCTAAAGGGAGAACACGTGATAGGTCTAACAAATGTTTATTTCGAAAAAGATAGACCTTGTGCAGCTTGTCAGGCAGGTAAACAAGTAGGAGGAGCACATCACAGCAAGAATGTGATGACCACGTCAAGACCTCTGGAGCTGCTGCATATGGACCTCTTCGGACCCGTCGCCTATCTAAGCATAGGAGGAAGTAAGTATGGTTTAGTTATTGTTGATGACTTTTCCCGCTTCACTTGGGTGTTCTTTTTGCAGGATAAGTCTGAAACCCAAGGGACCCTCAAGCGCTTCCTCAGGAGAGCTCAAAATGAGTTTGAGCTCAAGGTGAAGAAGATTAGGAGCGACAACGGGTCCGAGTTCAAGAACCTTCAAGTGGAGGAGTTTCTTGAGGAGGAAGGAATCAAGCACGAGTTCTCCGCTCCCTACACACCACAGCAAAATGGTGTGGTAGAGAGGAAGAACAGGACGCTAATCGATATGGCGAGGACGATGCTTGGAGAGTTCAAGACCCCCGAGTGCTTTTGGTCGGAAGCCGTGAACACGGCTTGCCACGCCATCAACAGGGTCTATCTTCACCGCCTCCTCAAGAAGACGTCATATGAGCTACTAACCGGTAACAAACCCAATGTATCCTACTTTCGTGTTTTTGGGAGCAAGTGCTACATTCTAGTAAAGAAAGGTAGAAATTCTAAGTTTGCTCCCAAAGCTGTAGAAGGGTTTTTATTAGGTTATGATTCAAATACAAAGGCGTATAGGGTCTTCAACAAATCATCGGGTTTGGTTGAAGTCTCTAGCGACGTTGTATTTGATGAGACTCATGGCTCTCCAAGAGAGCAAGTTGTTGATTGTGATGATGTAGATGAAGAAGATGTTCCGACGGCCGCTATACGAACCATGGCGATTGGAGACATTCGGCCACAGGAACAGGATGAACGAGATCAACCTTCTTCCTCAACGACGGTGCAACCCCCAACTCAAGACGATGAACAGGTTCGTCAAAAGGAGGCGTGTGATCAAGGGGGAGCACAAGACGATCATGTGATGGAGGAAGAAGCGCAACCGGCACCTCCAACCCAAGTTCGAGCGATGATTCAAAGGGATCATCCCGTCGACCAAATTCTGGGTGACATTAGCAAGGGAGTAACTACTCGATCTCGATTAGTTAATTTTTGTGAGCTTTACTCTTTTGTCTCCTCTATTGAGCCTTTCAGGGTAGAGGAGGCCTTGCTAGATCCGGATTGGGTGTTGGCCATGCAGGAGGAACTCAACAACTTCAAGCGCAATGAAGTTTGGACGCTGGTGCCTCGTCCCAAGCAAAATGTTGTGGGAACCAAGTGGGTGTTCCGCAACAAACAGGACGAGCACGGGGTGGTGACAAGGAACAAGGCTCGACTTGTGGCAAAAGGTTATGCCCAAGTCGCAGGTTTGGACTTTGAGGAGACTTTTGCTCCTGTGGCTAGGCTAGAGTCTATTCGTATCTTGCTAGCATATGCCGCTCACCATTCTTTCAGGTTGTACCAAATGGATGTGAAGAGCGCATTCCTCAACGGGCCAATAAAGGAGGAGGTGTACGTGGAGCAACCCCCTGGCTTCGAGGATGAGCGGTACCCCGACCACGTGTGTAAGCTCTCTAAGGCGCTCTATGGACTTAAGCAAGCCCCAAGAGCATGGTATGAATGTCTTAGAGATTTTTTAATTGCTAATGCTTTCAAGGTTGGGAAAGCCGATCCAACTCTTTTCACTAAGACTTGTAATGGTGATTTGTTTGTGTGCCAAATTTATGTCGATGACATAATATTTGGTTCTACTAATCAAAAGTCTTGTGAAGAGTTTAGCAGGGTGATGACGCAGAAATTCGAGATGTCAATGATGGGCGAGTTGAACTACTTCCTTGGGTTCCAAGTGAAGCAACTCAAGGACGGCACCTTCATCTCCCAAACGAAGTACACGCAAGATCTGCTGAAGCGGTTTGGGATGAAGGACGCCAAGCCCGCAAAGACTCCGATGGGAACCGACGGACACACCGACCTCAACAAAGGAGGTAAGTCCGTTGATCAAAAAGCATACCGGTCAATGATAGGGTCTTTACTTTATTTATGTGCTAGTAGACCGGATATTATGCTTAGCGTATGCATGTGTGCTAGATTTCAATCCGATCCTAAGGAGTGTCACTTGGTGGCGGTGAAGCGAATTCTTAGATATTTAGTCGCTACGCCTTGCTTCGGGATCTGGTATCCAAAGGGGTCTAACTTTGACTTGATTGGGTACTCAGATTCCGACTATGCTGGATGTAAGGTCGATAGGAAGAGTACATCGGGGACGTGCCAATTCTTAGGAAGGTCCCTGGTGTCATGGAACTCTAAGAAACAAACCTCCGTTGCCCTATCCACCGCTGAAGCCGAGTACGTTGCCGCAGGACAGTGTTGTGCGCAACTACTTTGGATGAGGCAAACCCTCAGGGACTTTGGCTACAATCTGAGCAAAGTCCCACTCCTATGTGATAATGAGAGTGCTATCCGAATAGCGGAAAATCCTGTTGAGCACAGCCGCACAAAGCACATTGACATCCGGCATCACTTTTTGAGAGACCACCAGCAAAAGGGAGATATCGAAGTGTTTTATGTTAGCACCGAGAACCAGCTAGCCGATATCTTTACCAAGCCTTTAGATGAGAAGACCTTTTGCAGGCTGCGTAGTGAGCTAAATGTCTTAGATTCGCGGAACTTGGATTGAATTGTAGCATACATGTATTCATGCCTTTGATCATGTTCATTCTGCATTTTGTTGCTTATTATGGTGCTCAAGTTGTACAAACACTCCCTGGATCTCACAAGTCCGTTGCAATGTGATGCACATGTTTAGGGGGAGATGTGTTACAACTTGACCCTTTGAGACTAACCATATGTTTGAGTTTGCTTGTGTTAGTCACAAAGGAGAATTGAAAGGGAAAAGGTGGACTTGGACCATGAAAGACTTCCACTGCACTCCGATGAGGGGTAACTTATTCCAAGTCCATCTCATGAACTCTTATTGCCATTTGCTCTTAATTGAAGATTTTGGTGAGGCAATGGGGTTAAAGGGCCAAAATTGATCCCGTTTTGGTGTTTGATGCCAAAGGGGGAGAAAATAAAGGCCAAAGCAATAAATGGATCAGCTACCACTTGAGAGATTTTGAAAATAGTAGAATAGAGTTTTTGATTTGTCAAAATTCTTAAGTTGTCTCTCTTGTCAAAAGTTGGCTTCTTGTGGGGAGAAGTATTGATTATGGGAAAAAGGGGGAGTTTTTGAAATCCTTGATCAATCTCTTTTTTGAATGACTCTCTTTATGCTTAAACATGTGTGTTTAACTTAGAGATAGAGATTTGTGTTTGATTTGCAAAAACAAACCAAGTGGTGGCAAAGGATGATCCATATATGCCAAAATTGATTCAAAATAAATTTAAGTGTTACTTGAATTGAGTTTGCACTTGTTCTAGTGGCTTTATGTAGTGTTGGCATAAATCACCAAAAAGGGGGAGATTGAAAGGGAAATGTGCCCTTGGGCCATTTCTAAGTATTTTGGTGATTGAGTGCCAACACATGTGCTTAATTGTGAATTTATGTACATGGATGAACAAGGTGCAAATCATGAGATAAAGGTATGTTTCTAAGCCTTAGTACATTTGTTTTGTGGACTAACATATTTGTCTAAGTGTTAGAAACAGAAAGAAGAAAAAGAGAAAAGGGGAGAGAATGACTTGGCTGTGTGCAGCCAAGTCCCAGCTCGGTCTGGAGCACCGGACTGTCCGGTGTGCACCGGACAGTGTCCGGTGCGCCAGGCTGACTCGGCTCGAACTGGCCGCTCTCGGGAATTCGCCGACGGCGTACGGCTAAAATTCACCGGACTGTCCGGTGTGCACCGGACTGTCCGGTGAGCCAACGGTCGGCCAGGGCCAACGGTCGGCCGCGCAATCCGCGCGGGACACGTGGCCGAGCCAACGGTCGGAAGACGGCACCGGACTGTCCGGTGTGCACCGGACTGTCCGGTGCGCCAACGGCTCGCAGATCTCCAACGGGCTGCAACGGTCGGCAGCGCCAGATAAGGAAACAAATCGGGCACCGGACAGTGTCCGGTGTGCACCGGACTGTCCGGTGCCCCCGACGACAGAAGGCAAGGATGGCCTTCCGGATTTGCTCTCAACAGCTCCTAGCTGCCTTGGGGCTATAAAAGGAGCCCCTAGGCGCATGGAGGAGACACACAAGCAACTCTTGAGCATTCTTGATCATCCACACAAGTTCTTTGCGCATTCGTTTGTGATTCTAAGTGATTCGAGCTCTGTTCTAGTGTGAACTCTGAGATAGTCATTCGAGCTCGAGTCTTGGCCGTGTGTGTGCGCTTTTGTTGTGGATTTGTGTGTGTTGCTTCCCTCCCTTACTCTGTGCTTTCTTTGTGATCATATACTTGTAAGGGCAAGAGACTCCAATTTGTGGAGATTCCTTGCAAACGGGATAGTGAAAGGAACAACAAAACACCGTGGTATTCAAGTGGGTCTTTGGACCGCTTGAGAGGGGTTGATTGCAACCCTCGTCCGTTGGGACGCCACAACGTGGAAGTAGGCAAGCATTGGCTTGGCCGAACCACGGGATAAACCACTGTGTCCCTCTGTGCTTGATTCTTGTGGTATTGTGTTTTGTTGAGACTTCACCTTAGCCACTTGGCATAAATCGTGCTAACGCTTAACAAGTTTTTGTGGCTTAAGTTTGAAGTTTTTTACAGGATCACCTATTCACCCCCCCCCCCCTCTAGGTGCTCTCAACTAGGTGCAAAACGGAGCTAGGATGACGGCGAACCCAGGCAGAAGGTTTGTACTCATGATTGGTTTGGTGATGAGTCTACCCACGGAGCGGGGCGGCTCCACGGCAGAGGGTGAGGGCCCGCGAGCAATTCTCGTCGTTCCGGTGCTAGCCTCCCCGGTTCGAGTGTGCGTACGGCTTCCCCTCAGTTCGGCGAACACCCCGCCTCACCAATTCGACCCAGAGCGGCGGCACGACCCTTGGCGATGACGGTCTCCTCCCTGAGCTTGTGGCAACGGTGGTTGAGGTATGGCTCAACTGACGTGGGCATGAGTGGGCAAGAAGAGGGGAATCGGTCGTGTGGGCTATGGTTTTATAGCGCCAAGGGAGGTCGATTCTGGGGTGCCAGCAACCACCCCCGAAATCCATGGCGGAGATCCGAGCTTCGTGGAATTATGCGCCCATGAGAGGGAGATGGGCTGACAGGTTGGGTCCACAATCCAGAGAAAGCGAGCTGTGAAGCGCACGGTCAAGTGGGACCGCAGTTGTCAGTGGTGGACGGCGCGCGAGCTGGCGCGGTATGACTGTTCCGTGGGCCAGGGGTGTCGGTGTCGATCTCTTGGAGTTGGGCTGCACGGAGGGAGGTGAGATGGGCCATGAGGGTGGTTTAGGCCCATCGCAGGTTTTCCATTTCCTTTTTTCTTTTCTGGTTTCCTTTTTCTCAAATTTCAGAATTCAAATTCAAACTCAAATTTGGTTGGGAAATTTTATTCCTAAATTAATGTACAATTCCAAGACCTCGATATGGACAAAGCTACCTACTTATATAATTTTCTTTCACATTATAAATAAGATTTCTTTTCTCCCTTCCTTTCTTTTCTAACTTATTTCCAAATTCTAGATTGCAATTCATGTCTTAAATTCAAATTTAGATACTAACGTGTTTCTGCTAATCTTATTTTTGTTATCAAATGCACACAAAATAAATCCTGGCATAATGCATATATTATTTAGGTGTCATCCTGTTTATTATTCACTTTTAAATGTGGTTATTCTCATGTTCAAAATAATAGAGGCAAATCGTATAAGGAAATCATCTCTGTTTTCATTATTTACACTTTTGGGTATTACAATTAATACATCACAATAAACACAGAATATCACAAAGTCCACATGTAATACTCAAGTTGTATACCAAGAGTAATAGAGAGAAAGCTTCTCATTTGGTGTGTCTTATTTGCATCATAAAAAGAGCACTTATGTAATTGTGGGTGACTAAATAAAACAATTATGCTAAAATAAAGAAAAAGTGCATTTGTTGGAGTTTTATGTGTTGTGCATTAAATAAACCATGGGGATAAAAAAAAATAATAAGGTATTAACTATTTGAAACTTGATTTAACCCTAAATTTGAAATTAGGGTTTTGAAAATAAGGAAAAGAGAAGAGAGGTGGAAATATAAATAAAATGTATACATAAATATCTTCAGACTTACTATTTTAGATGCAAAAATAGAGTTTTTAAAAGGGGATCCACAAAAGTTTGAATTAATTCAAATTGAGTTTGAAAATGAAGAAAGAAAACAGAAAAATAAAAAGAAAAAAATAAAAACCCTAGCTGGGCCGCCAGATGACATTTGGCCCACTCGGCCTCACCAACCGCGCAGCCCACCTTCTCAGGCGTGCGTGCCGACATGCGGGCCCCGCATGTCAGCCGCGCATACCGCGCTTGCGCTGTTCTCCCCGTCACTGCGAACTGGGCCCGGGTTGTCAGCCGTTACACACAACGCGCGCGCGCGGCCACTTCTCTCTCGCTGCGGGATGGGGCCCACTCGACAGATCCTTCCTCACACCCGCGCGCTCGATCTCCTCCTTTCCTGGTCTCGCTGCCCAGTGGGCCCGGTCGGTCGGAGTTCTCTCCTCCACCGAACTCGCGCGATGCTCGCCGTCATGCTCGGGATGGCGCGGTCAATCCTCATCCAGCTCGTGCCGAGTCCACAGGCGTTAAATGGGCGGCCGATGCGCCCTGCTCCACCCCATCCACCTACCCAGCGCCGGCCGTGCTCACCACTTGCCCCAAATCGCACCACCGCATCGTTTCGCCCCGCCGCTGGCTAAATCCGTCCCGCGGGACAATCCGGCCGTGGCAAGGCGTCCTGCGTGGTCGGGGGCAACTACTGAAACCGTCCGTGGGCGTATCTGGGAGTGCTGATCACGGAGGCGGCCTGAATTCCTCGCCGTACTTCATATCTCCGCCGCGGATCCGCGCCACCGCGTGGCCAGCTCGGTGTACACCGTCATCCTCGGTGAGTCCTCCTCCCCATGCTCCGCTTGAACCTCTAGTACGTTTACGGTAGCTCAGTGTTGGCCGAGGTACGCTAATTCGCGTGGTCACCGGCGATGGCTTAGGCACCGCCGCGGCGCGCCGGGGGCCGGGTCCTACACTCGACCTCGGCCAAAATCAGTGGTGGCATTGAGTTCTGGGGATCGTCAATTGTGCGTGGGAGGAGTGAATCGAGTTATGGCGCTCGCGCTGGCCGGAATCGGGGTCTCCGGCGGGCGGACCGCCGTGGTCGGGGCGCGCCACCGTGCTGTGCGCCTGAAGGTGGGAGAGAATACCAGAGCCGTCGATCTCCCCGTGAACGGCTCTGATTAGAAGACAGCGTACCCCTTCGTCACGTTGCATGGGCACCGTCGATCTCAGATCGGATGGGTGGGGTTAGATCTAGCATAATTAAATCGCGACCGTTGAACTCAGATCCGACGGCGTAGAGTATGTACCGTTTCGGCCGTGTGTGGATCTAATCTGGGCCGCACACTGGTGATCCAACGGCCCACATCTAAGGATACCCCTTCGCGGGGCAGTTTTTCTAAAGAGCCCCTGGAATAGTATGGAATCAACCCGCAGTCCATGTGTGACTATTCACTGAGTCTGGGATTTTATTCGCGCAGACCCCTGAACTTTCCAGAAATTGACGCCCAGTCCTGAGACATTTAAAAACAGAGAAATTAATATTAAAATTCATTTTTAATATAAAAACAATTCTAGAAATTTGTATAATTCATAGAAAATGCATTTTAACTCCAAATTGAGTCATTCCAATTTCTAAAATTTTGTAATAATATTCTTCATCATTTAGTGTCTCTGTTTTGATAAGAACTTTGTCAGAAAATTTATTTATCATTTAATCATATTATAATCACCTTAAATCTTAGAAAATTCATAACTTAAATTCTAAAACTCCAAATTTAGTGATTCCAGTTCCTATGGTTTCCTTTTAATGTGTAGATTTTTACTGTATATTTCATTCATCTGTTTGGTGTGATGTTGATTTTGGCTATACTATGTATGTATTGTGTTGATGCGAGTAGACGAACAAGCCACTGTGGAAACTGAGGTTCAGCAAGTAGAGATAGCTGAGCAGGAGCTCATTACAGGCAAGTTGTGCCCTTGATCACTTACTTTTCCCAGCCATGTTCTTATTAATTTTAATGATCTGCATAGGTTAATTTTGATGGGAACCTTATGTACCCCAGTTTTGATTACCTCTATACCTTGTTCACCCCTGGAATATTTTTGGGTAGTACTTGCTATTGCTTTATGTGGATTGGGTATGGAGATTCATTATTCATGATTATTCTGTTATTATTTTGTTATTATTGTTGTTCATGTTAAGATCATTAAATTAATGGGAACATGGAGCGACCACCCGGGAAAACAGTGCTACCACAAGGGTAGTATGGGATGCCCTTGGCTGATTAACTAGGAAAGCTAGTGGAAGACTACCTTACCCGAAAGGGGCAAGGGCAGTAGGGGAGAGGTCAGTGCGGGGAGGTCCCTGGTTGATTTTGCTGCGATGGCTATCAGCCAGGAACCCTTTACTGGATCTTCCCATAAACTGTAGCGGGTTTTCGGAAGCTAGTGGAACTTTGTAAAGGCCTCGTAGTGGATCCCTAGCCATTCACCTCGGTAGTGTCTAAGGGCCTTGCAAACCCAGGCGACATGGGATACACGACTTGTGGGTAAAGATGCGCAACCTCTGCAGAGTGTAAAACTAGTATACTAGCCGTGCTCACGGTCAAGAGCGGCTCGGACCCTCACATGATTAACTATGGAACTTAAACTTAATCTGTCATTTCATTGCATTTGGGATTATTTTATTATTACTGATCTTTATTATTATAAAGGTTTGGTATTTACTTACACTTAGTAATTGCTAATAAAATTTTGACCAACTTATAAAAGCAATGCTCAGCCTTAACCTTTATTTCATTGATCAGCCTTACACTTCATGAACTCCCACCTTTGTGAGTTCATGCCACATTATTCCCCACGACTTGTTGAGCTATGATCGTATGTGAGCTCACCCTTGCTGTCTCACACCCCCCCCACAGGAGAAGAACAGGTTGTTGAAGAGGAGCTGCCTAACACCGAGGAGTTCGATCTGATCTAGGTGGCGTTTCTCAGTCGACATTGGCGCCATCGATCCTTAGTTCGTTTTATCTTTATTATTTTATTTTGTAATAAGACTTCCGCTATGTAATAAATACTCTGATGTTTTATGACATTTATCTCTATACACTCTGTTATTATATATGTTGTCTTCTTGGCGCATGTATGAGATGCACCCGGCTTTGTCCTTTAAAACCGGGTGTTACAGAAGTGGTATCAGAGGAAATGTTGACTGTAGGACGAAACCTAGATAGACTGGACAGACCCTTACCTACTTATCTCATTCTGATTCATTCTACACTCACCTTACTCTGATTCTTTCTACACTTATCTTAATCCTGTCTCACCTTCTACTGTCCTACTCTGATCATTCTTACCTTTTCTACTCTGAGACAAGATGGATTTCAAACCTTGGAATCCCTACCCCTATGACATTTTTAAGAGATAGGAAGCCTAAGACAAAATTAAAACTATTTTTCCTATTAAAAATATTGGTTGATTGTTCTGATGATCAATGCCTGATTTGCTTCTTTGATTGATTGGAATGGTATAGATGGACATCTTAGCATGTACCAACATAAGGTATTGAGTTAGCTATAGTAGGTGAAATATTAATCTGCTTAGCTAATAAATCCCCCAAAGTAACATGATTGTAATTACTGCCTTGTCTACTGCTCTTTCTTACCATATGTATCTAACTCAGATGGTCAATACCAGGCGGGGTGGTGGAATTGATTTGCCTCCTAACCAACACACTCGAAGACAACCTCAGCCACAGCCTGCAGGGATGAATCCTCCTAATCCTCCACCCGGCGGAGTTGACCCATTGGTTGCTGCTCAGATGGCGGTGATGCAGCAGATGGCAGACACCATGGCTGATATGCGTGCCCAGATGCAGCAAGAACGCCAGGAGATGCGTCAAGAAAGAGAGAATATACGCCAGGAGTTGCGCCAGGAGAGAGATGAGATACGCCAAGAAAGGAGGGCGCAACAACAGCTTCAACAACAGCAGCAGCAACAAGTGCCACTGCCTCCACCACCACCACCAGTTCCACCTCGTGACAAGCACCGGGAGTTTATGAGTCACAAGCCACCGACCTTCGCCAGCTCGCCAGATCCACTTGATGCAGACGATTGGTTGAAGTCAATTGAGAAGATGCTGAATATTGCACAATGCACTGATCGGGAGAAGGTCTTATATGCTTCTGGACGTCTGACTGGTCCTGCTGCTGACTGGTGGGATTCGTATACTGCTGCCCATGATGCTGCGGATAATATTACTTGGGCGGAGTTCAGCACACAATTCAGGAACTATCATATTCCAGCTGGTATGATCAAGATCAAGAAGAAGGAATTTCTGTCATTAAAGCAAGGAAGCATGTCAGTCAGCGAGTACAGAGACAAATTTATTCAGTTATCCAGATATGCTCCAGAGGAAGTTGCTGAGGATGAAAGGAAGCAGGAGCATTTCATTGAAGGACTTAATGGACCACTGCAGTATGCTCTAGTTGCACACACTTTTCCATCATTTCAGAGACTGTTGGATAAGGCCCTGGCTATTGAACACAAGCGTGTTCAATTGGGAGATTTGAAGAGGAAGGCTATCTCACAGGGACAGGGTAGCAGCAGTGTTCGTCCTCGCTACAGTTCACCACAGAGTACACCGCCTCGACCAGGAGGACCGCGCCCAGTTCAGCAATCACCACTGAGGACACCTACTCGACAGGCTACACCCACTGGCACCCCGACGAAGTTTGCAGGACAGAGTCAGGGCACTCAATGTTTCAAGTGTGGGAAGATTGGTCATTATGCAAATGTCTGCCCACAGAGGATTGCCACTACTCCAGCTCAGAACAAGCAACAGACCCCTGGCAAGGGATATTCTATAGCCAGGGTGAATCAAGTCAGTGTTGATGATACTCCGGATGGAGGGGACCTCGTGATTGGTATGTTTTATGTTAATGCAATTCCTGCAACAATATTATTTGATTCTGGTGCTACACATTCATTCATGTCTGCTAGATATGCCAACACAAATGAAATACCACTGCTAAATATGAGAAAACCCTTGATAGTAATTACACCTAAAGGGCCTGTTGAGGCGAATCAAATGACACGTAGATTGACATTAACTATTATGGGTAGAGAATTTGGAGCTACTGCTATAATATTGGAGTCAAGCAGTATAGATTTGATACTTGGTATGTCATGGCTAAGGAAGGCAAAGGCCGTCATAGCATGTGGTAGAGGTACTATAGAGCTTACCACCACCAAAGGAGAAAGGTTTCAAGTCAATATTGCAGTAACCTCCTCATCCATGCGTGCAATGTTCTTTATGCCTGAGGAGTTTGTTGGTGACAACATCCGGGTGGTTAGAGATTTTCCGGATGTCTTTCCAGAGGAGTTACCAGGGATGCCACCTGATAGAGAAGTTGAGTTTGTTATTGACCTCTTACCTGGAACCGCCCCTATTTCTAAACGGCCATATAGAATGTCCGTAGAGGAGTTGAAGGAACTGAAGAAGCAGTTAACGGAGTTACAAGAGGCGGGGTATATTCGTCCAAGTTCCTCGCCTTGGGGTGCACCGGTGTTATTTGTGCAGAAGAAGGATGGATCGCAACGGATGTGTGTGGATTATAGATCTCTTAATGATGTTACAGTGAAGAACAAGTACCCGTTGCCCCGTATTGAGGATTTATTTGATCAGATGAGAGGAGCCAGGGTATTCTCGAAGATTGATCTCCGATCGGGATACCATCAGATGAAGATTAGACCATCGGATATTCCTAAGACGGCTTTCTCAACTCGATATGGATTATATGAGTTTACTGTTATGTCATTTGGACTAACCAATGCACCAGCTTACTTCATGAATTTGATGAATAAGGTGTTTATGGAGTATTTGGACAGGTTCGTCGTGGTGTTCATCGACGATAATCTTATCTATTCTAAGAATGAGAGTGACCATGAAGAACATCTAAGGTTGGTGCTACAGAAGCTAAGAGATAATCAACTCTACGCAAAGTTTAGCAAGTGTGAGTTTTGGATTGACAAGGTGCCATTCCTTGGTCATATCATTTCCAATGGAGGAATAGCAGTGGATCCTGCTAAAGTTAAGGAGATAATGGAGTGGAGAGTGCCCACTACAGTTACGGAGATTCGGAGTTTCTTGGGACTCGCAGGATATTATCGGAGATTTATTGAAGGATTTTCTAAGATTGCCAAGCCTATGACATCGCTTTTGGAGAAAGGAAAAGAATTTAAGTGGGATGAGAAGTGTCAGGAGAGTTTTGATCAATTGAAGGAAAGGTTGATGTCACCTCCAGTATTGATTATGCCAGATCTGCAGAAGGGATTTGATATTTATTGTGATGCATGCGGCCAAGGACTTGGATGTGTGCTTATGCAAGATGGTCATGTGATTGCCTATGCATCTCGTCAGTTGAGGAAGCATGAATTGAACTACCCCACTCATGACTTGGAGTTGGCTGCAGTTGTGCATGCACTTAAGATTTGGAGACACTACATTATGGGAACTAAGTGCCAAGTATATACGGATCACAAGAGTTTGAAGTATATATTCACTCAGAAGGATCTCAACCTTAGGCAACGCCGTTGGTTGGAGCTCATTAAGGATTATGACTTGGAGATTCACTATCACCCAGGCAAGGCAAATTTGGTTGCAGATGCCTTGAGTCGGAAGGAGCATGTTCACTCCGCTTTCGTTGTTCAGCTACCTGATGAATTAGCAAAAGACTTTGAGAGACTCAATTTGGGAATTGTTACTCATACTGAAGGAGTCACCATTGAGTTGGAACCTACCTTGGAGCAAGAGATTTGTAAAGGTCAGATTGGTGATGCTAAGATTCAGGAGATCAAGGATCTGATAACAGAGGGTAGAGGCCCAGAGTTCACAGAAGATGAGCAAGGCACGATATGGTTCAAGAATCGGATCTGTGTTCCCGATATTGATAGTCTTCGGGAAACCATATTGAAGGAGGCACATGATTCAGTTTATTCTATCCACCCTGGGAGCACTAAGATGTATCAAGATTTGAAGCAAAAGTATTGGTGGTATGGATTGAAGAGAGATGTGGCTGCACATGTGGCTATGTGCGATGTATGCCAAAGAGTTAAAGCTGAACACCAGAGGCCAGCCGGACTATTGCATCCACTGAAGATACCCGAGTGGAAATGGGAAGAGATTGGCATGGACTTCATTGTTGGATTACCCCGCACGTCTGCTGGATATGATTCTATATGGGTGATTGTGGATAGGCTAACTAAAGTAGCCCACTTTATTCCAGTGAAGACCACTTATTCAGGAGCTAAGTTGGCAGAGTTGTACATGGCACGGATTGTATGCCTGCATGGTGTGCCCAAGAAGATTGTGTCAGATCGAGGATCACAGTTTACCTCTCGATTTTGGAAGCAGTTGCACGAGTCATTGGATACGAGATTGAATTTTAGTTCGGCTTACCATCCCCAGACTGATGGGCAAACTGAGAGAACTAACCAAGTACTGGAAGATATGTTAAGAGCTTGTGCTCTTAAACATGGTGGAAGTTGGGATAAGAGTCTACCGTATGCGGAGTTCTCATATAATAATAGCTATCAGGCCAGCTTGAAGATGTCACCGTTTGAGGCCTTGTATGGCAGAAAGTGCAGGACTCCCTTGTATTGGAATCAAACTGGTGAAAGACAGTTGTTTGGACCTGAGATTATACAAGAAGCAGAGGAACAAGTTCAGCAAATAAGGGAGAATTTGAGAACTGCACAGTCCAGGCAGAAAAGTTATGCTGATACCCGGAGAAGAATACTCGAGTTTAAGGAGGGAGATTATGTCTATTTGAAGGTGTCACCACTCCGGGGTATGAGAAGATTCAAAGTCAAAGGAAAGTTGTCCCCTCGTTTTATTGGACCCTTCTTAATCTTGAAGCGAGTGGGAGAAGTTGCATATCAATTGGAATTACCGGATCATCTCGCGGATGTTCATGATGTATTTCATGTATCTCAGCTGAAGAAATGCCTCAGAGTGCCTGAGGAACAGTTACCAATGGAGGACCTTAGTGTTCAAGAGGATTTGACTTATGCTGAATACCCCATTAAGATTCTGGATACATTGACTCGAGTTACGAGGAATAAGGTTATAAAGATGTGCAAAGTTCAATGGAGCCACCATGGTGAAGATGAAGCAACTTGGGAAAGAGAAGAAGAACTTCGTATAGATTTTCCCCACCTATTCCCTAGATCTTCTTAAATCTCGAGGACGAGATTATTTTTAAGGGGGGTAGGATTTGTAATACTCAAGTTGTATACCAAGAGTAATAGAGAGAAAGCTTCTCATTTGGTGTGTCTTATTTGCATCATAAAAAGAGCACTTATGTAATTGTGGGTGACTAAATAAAACAATTATGCTAAAATAAAGAAAAAGTGCATTTGTTGGAGTTTTATGTGTTGTGCATTAAATAAACCATGGGGATAAAAAAAAATAATAAGGTATTAACTATTTGAAACTTGATTTAACCCTAAATTTGAAATTAGGGTTTTGAAAATAAGGAAAAGAGAAGAGAGGTGGAAATATAAATAAAATGTATACATAAATATCTTCAGACTTACTATTTTAGATGCAAAAATAGAGTTTTTAAAAGGGGATCCACAAAAGTTTGAATTAATTCAAATTGAGTTTGAAAATGAAGAAAGAAAACAGAAAAATAAAAAGAAAAAAATAAAAACCCTAGCTGGGCCGCCAGATGACATTTGGCCCACTCGGCCTCACCAACCGCGCAGCCCACCTTCTCAGGCGTGCGTGCCGACATGCGGGCCCCGCATGTCAGCCGCGCATACCTCGCTTGCGCTGTTCTCCCCGTCACTGCGAACTGGGCCCGGGTTGTCAGCCGTTACACACAACGCGCGCGCGCGGCCACTTCTCTCTCGCTGCGGGATGGGGCCCACTCGACAGATCCTTCCTCACACCCGCGCGCTCGATCTCCTCCTTTCCTGGTCTCGCTGCCCAGTGGGCCCGGTCGGTCGGAGTTCTCTCCTCCACCGAACTCGCGCGATGCTCGCCGTCATGCTCGGGATGGCGCGGTCAATCCTCATCCAGCTCGTGCCGAGTCCACAGGCGTTAAATGGGCGGCCGATGCGCCCTGCTCCACCCCATCCACCTACCCAGCGCCGGCCGTGCTCACCACTTGCCCCAAATCGCACCACCGCATCGTTTCGCCCCGCCGCTGGCTAAATCCGTCCCGCGGGACAATCCGGCCGTGGCAAGGCGTCCTGCGTGGTCGGGGGCAACTACTGAAACCGTCCGTGGGCGTATCTGGGAGTGCTGATCACGGCGGCGGCCTGAATTCCTCGCCGTACTTCATATCTCCGCCGCGGATCCGCGCCACCGCGTGGCCAGCTCGGTGTACACCGTCATCCTCGGTGAGTCCTCCTCCCCATGCTCCGCTTGAACCTCTAGTACGTTTACGGTAGCTCAGTGTTGGCCGAGGTACGCTAATTCGCGTGGTCACCGGCGATGGCTTAGGCACCGCCGCGGCGCGCCGGGGGCCGGGTCCTACACTCGACCTCGGCCAAAATCAGTGGTGGCATTGAGTTCTGGGGATCGTCAATTGTGCGTGGGAGGAGTGAATCGAGTTATGGCGCTCGCGCTGGCCGGAATCGGGGTCTCCGGCGGGCGGACCGCCGTGGTCGGGGCGCGCCACCGTGCTGTGCGCCTGAAGGTGGGAGAGAATACCAGAGCCGTCGATCTCCCCGTGAACGGCTCTGATTAGAAGACAGCGTACCCCTTCGTCACGTTGCATGGGCACCGTCGATCTCAGATCGGATGGGTGGGGTTAGATCTAGCATAATTAAATCGCGACCGTTGAACTCAGATCCGACGGCGTAGAGTATGTACCGTTTCGGCCGTGTGTGGATCTAATCTGGGCCGCACACTGGTGATCCAACGGCCCACATCTAAGGATACCCCTTCGCGGGGCAGTTTTTCTAAAGAGCCCCTGGAATAGTATGGAATCAACCCGCAGTCCATGTGTGACTATTCACTGAGTCTGGGATTTTATTCGCGCAGACCCCTGAACTTTCCAGAAATTGACGCCCAGTCCTGAGACATTTAAAAACAGAGAAATTAATATTAAAATTCATTTTTAATATAAAAACAATTCTAGAAATTTGTATAATTCATAGAAAATGCATTTTAACTCCAAATTGAGTCATTCCAATTTCTAAAATTTTGTAATAATATTCTTCATCATTTAGTGTCTCTGTTTTGATAAGAACTTTGTCAGAAAATTTATTTATCATTTAATCATATTATAATCACCTTAAATCTTAGAAAATTCATAACTTAAATTCTAAAACTCCAAATTTAGTGATTCCAGTTCCTATGGTTTCCTTTTAATGTGTAGATTTTTACTGTATATTTCATTCATCTGTTTGGTGTGATGTTGATTTTGGCTATACTATGTATGTATTGTGTTGATGCGAGTAGACGAACAAGCCACTGTGGAAACTGAGGTTCAGCAAGTAGAGATAGCTGAGCAGGAGCTCATTACAGGCAAGTTGTGCCCTTGATCACTTACTTTTCCCAGCCATGTTCTTATTAATTTTAATGATCTGCATAGGTTAATTTTGATGGGAACCTTATGTACCCCAGTTTTGATTACCTCTATACCTTGTTCACCCCTGGAATATTTTTGGGTAGTACTTGCTATTGCTTTATGTGGATTGGGTATGGAGATTCATTATTCATGATTATTCTGTTATTATTTTGTTATTATTGTTGTTCATGTTAAGATCATTAAATTAATGGGAACATGGAGCGACCACCCGGGAAAACAGTGCTACCACAAGGGTAGTATGGGATGCCCTTGGCTGATTAACTAGGAAAGCTAGTGGAAGACTACCTTACCCGAAAGGGGCAAGGGCAGTAGGGGAGAGGTCAGTGCGGGGAGGTCCCTGGTTGATTTTGCTGCGATGGCTATCAGCCAGGAACCCTTTACTGGATCTTCCCATAAACTGTAGCGGGTTTTCGGAAGCTAGTGGAACTTTGTAAAGGCCTCGTAGTGGATCCCTAGCCATTCACCTCGGTAGTGTCTAAGGGCCTTGCAAACCCAGGCGACATGGGATACACGACTTGTGGGTAAAGATGCGCAACCTCTGCAGAGTGTAAAACTAGTATACTAGCCGTGCTCACGGTCAAGAGCGGCTCGGACCCTCACATGATTAACTATGGAACTTAAACTTAATCTGTCATTTCATTGCATTTGGGATTATTTTATTATTACTGATCTTTATTATTATAAAGGTTTGGTATTTACTTACACTTAGTAATTGCTAATAAAATTTTGACCAACTTATAAAAGCAATGCTCAGCCTTAACCTTTATTTCATTGATCAGCCTTACACTTCATGAACTCCCACCTTTGTGAGTTCATGCCACATTATTCCCCACGACTTGTTGAGCTATGATCGTATGTGAGCTCACCCTTGCTGTCTCACACCCCCCCCACAGGAGAAGAACAGGTTGTTGAAGAGGAGCTGCCTAACACCGAGGAGTTCGATCTGATCTAGGTGGCGTTTCTCAGTCGACATTGGCGCCATCGATCCTTAGTTCGTTTTATCTTTATTATTTTATTTTGTAATAAGACTTCCGCTATGTAATAAATACTCTGATGTTTTATGACATTTATCTCTATACACTCTGTTATTATATATGTTGTCTTCTTGGCGCATGTATGAGATGCACCCGGCTTTGTCCTTTAAAACCGGGTGTTACACCACATAATTCACATCACGATCATTATATCGTCCACATCACATAGTCTAGATCACAAAGTCCACATCACATAGTCCATAACACAAAGTCCACATCACAAAGTCCACATCACAAAGTCCATATCACAAATATTACATAGTCCATAACATAAAGAGTACGGTTGATCATCCACTACCTAGATTCACTTCCTCCTAGTCTTACCCATACCCTTGGCCCCAAGAGCGTCGGCATCTGTCCAGCTGCAGAAGGTCCAACTGCGGGAGCGGGAATTTGAACGTGTGGTTGCATAGGAGGCACAAGAAGCTGCACGTCCACGCTTGCTAGGGACCTACATCCACAACGAGCCGCAGCACGACGAAGGCGACGTGACACCCTCTGTAATTGAAAGGTTAGTTACATACAAATAAATGAATTCGCTTTGTTTCTAAACATTCATACTCACTGATAGTAAAGAAAGTGTCGTGGTGTCTGAAGTCCTCCGTGAGATAGGCTCAAGTTCACCCACAGATACCAGCATAGAGTTTCCATATGCACAAGTTGAAACATTAGGATGCACAAAACAAAACATAAGACATCGAATTAACAAAACTAAATTGAGTAAACAACTTGGTACCACTATGTCTAGAATTATAGCGGCCTCAATTTGTGACCCTAGCCGAGCAGCTATGTCGAACGAAGTGTCTTCGTCGTCTGACGACTCTTGCTCCGCATAGTCTGCAGCTGTCCACTGGCCCTTAAGCTTGCACCTAGTGACACCAGCATACCAAGTCAAATACCCGCAGAAGTCGTAGTTCATGTGCGGCTGGTCGTTGATGTAGTTTAGGTCGGCCTCCTGAACCCATTCATCAATATAATCTTGGTGGTGGGTCTCAAAGTCAATGACCTTCTTCTGCCTCTATCTGTCGAACCTGCAAAAGATAGACTCCTCTTTTAGGAATTCATTGCATATCTAAAATAATAGTTAGACTAACAAGAGGACGAAGTCACTAACTTATGGAGTTCTATTGAAGTGGAGAAGGGCTCCACCAGAAACTCCTGTCGCAGTCCAAACTACCGAGCCACTCTGTGGGGCAAGTGGTACTCAACGGCCTAGAAGCAAATGAGGGGACACCTCATTAAGTAAATGTCCTTGTCTATCGCGCACATGGAGCTCAACTGGATGTGGGCAAAAGCTAGCTCATGATATGGTTACCAGGTCACCTGAAAAGGATTAGAATTTCCATATAAGTTTATAGTAATGGTACCAATGTCTTAAGAAGAAAGATAAATTGACATTCAAGTACACAACTCACCATTGAAGGTGTAAGTGTGTCCAGCTCATTGGAGTACTCCACGTAGGCACGCTGGTGTTGAGCGAAGGGCTCCTGAACCTGGTCCCAGCGGTAGGCAGTCGTGGGCCTCAGGCGCTGCCCGGCTATGATGAACAACTCATGAGGAGCAAACTCTCTCGGGCGATCGACAGGTATATGTGACCACATCCACAGCTGGAGTAGGTACGCACAACCACCTAATCTCGCGGACCTCGACGATCAACGACAGGCCTCGTAGAGTTGCCTATAGAGGAAGGCCAACACTTCATAATCCCAGTTGTAACCTCCTGTTGTGTCCCAGTCAGTAAGGCAGGGCAGAAACATCCATGACGCACTATCACCCGTCGCGTCTGGAAAAAGAACTGAGCCAAAAAAGGTGGAGGATCCAAGCACGACAATGGTAGCCAACCGTCTGCTCGTCTGCTCCAGGTGGACACACTCCAAAAGACTTCCTAAGCCAGGTGAGTGGGACTCCGGTGGTGTGGCTACCTCATAGGTCATCAGGAAGCACTCTCCTAAGGAAGGCCTCGACCCTCTGCCTCCAACCACTAGGTGCTGCTTGACCGGTCACTGGACAACCACGAATGCCGAGACCAAGAAACTTCCGACAGTCTTCCAGCATCACATTCATCTCACCGCGGGGCAGGTGGAAAGTGTGAGTCTCTGGCCACCACCTGTTGGAACACAAATGAATAAAAATTCAGAAGTATGAAAAAAGATATAATGATTGTACAAGTTAAAAAATGTGGATGTTGTTACCTGTCGACCATAGGTGTCAATGCTGCAAGGTTGAATGTTAGCAACCCACGGCGAACCTAGAATGATACGACGTCCAAGCTAGCCCTCCATAGGAGAGGAGTGTACCTGTCATCGTACTGCATCTCCTCTTGAAACCGATCGTGGGTCTGGACCCGCAGAATGGGCAACACCTAACAATCATAGTAATCTCATTAGTCAAATATACATTGCATTTACTAATTTGAAAATTAATATATATGCAAAAAATTACCTCTCCCTCTGCGGTGAGATGGCCCTTGTGGTGCTCGTCGTAGTGAGGGTCTAGCAAGAGGAACTGCGCCATCCTGCAAATTAAGAAAATAAGGTTAGTAAAATATTAAAATGTAACAACAACAATGACATAGTAGAATAATGGATTTGTACTCTGCATGTGAGGTAAACATTGTATCACACCTGACTAAGTGTCCAAATGCATGTACGTGAGTTGTGGCCAAGTCTGCCGCATTTTCCGCATTCGTTCTGCTCTAGGTCCATGAGAAAGGGGATGCTCGACCTCTCCTAGTGCGTTCAGAAACCTGATCCATGACCATGTTGCACCGGCTCCTTTTCCTAGTACCATGTTTGTCCCAACGATGCGCTGGATCAGCAATGTATGTCGGTCTAGTGTACGTTGGCCACTATGACTGTTATCCTAGGGATAAATTGGCTAGATAAGTACCAAGCAGTTATCAGTTGTGACAAGAGGGCAGTGAAGTTGGTGTCCCCATTAGGAGAGGAAGTGGTGACTGAGCTAGTCTCACCTGAGCCAAAGAAAAAAGGTTGTCACCAAATGGCTATTGATAGCAAAGAGGCCAACCCACTCGAGGCTATCAAGGTAGTGTCAGAATTTCCGGACGTGTTCCCTAAAGATCTACCAGGTATGCCACCTGAGCGAAAAGTTGAGTTTGCCATAGAGCTTATTCCTGGCACCGCCCCTATTTCTAATAGAGCCTGCAGGGTATCTGGACCAGAATTGGTTGAGCTCAAGAAGCAGATAGATGAGCTGTCAGAGAAAGGTTACATCAGACCAAGTACCTCACCTTGGGCTGCCCCTGTCTTGTTTGTGGAAAAGAACAATGGCACTAGGAGGATGTGCATCGATTACCGAGCTCTGTACGAAGTCATAATCAAGAACAAGTACCCTCTACCCAGAATAGAAGATCTATTCGACCAGCTGAGAGGAGCAAGCATGTTCTTGAAGATAGATCTAAGGTCACATTATCATCAGCTTAGGATCCAACCTTCAAACATCCCGAAGACGGCATTTATCACCAAGTATGGGCTGTATGAGTACATAGTTATGTCTTTTGGCCTGACGAATGCGCTAGCCTTCTTCATGAATCTGATGAACAGTGTGTTCATGGATTATCTTGACAAGTTTGTGGTGGTGTTCATTGATGACATTCTCATATATTCTCAAAGTGAGGAAGAGCATGTAGATCATCTGAAGATGGTATTGCAGAAGTTGCGAGAGCACCAGTTGTATGCAAAGTTGAGCAAATGTGAGTTCTGGATTGATGAAGTCTTATTATTGGGTCACATTATAAACAGAGATGGATTGGCTGTGGATCTGAAGAAAGTGGCAGACATTTTGAGCTAGAAAGCGCCAACAGATGTCCGAGGAATCAAGAGCTTCATTAGAATGGCTAGATATTATCGGCGATTCATTGAAGGTTTTTCAAAGATTGTGAGACCAATGACCGCTCTGCTAGCAAATAAAGTCGAGTTCAAGTGGACCCAGAAGTGCCAAGAGGCCTTTGTGGGGGATAGATATCCCCCGGGTCCACTAAAAGAGTAAAGGACCTCACGAAAGGCCCAAGGGCCCAATAAATCGTAAGGTCATTCTTTCGTGGGCCTGGGGAGAAACAGCCAGCGAAGCAGAACGACATGGGGCCGGATTGGTACAAGCCCGGACGGCCCGCAGCATCGAGCGAATGACCGCAACAAAGATCCGACTTTCCCGCGCCGGAGCCTCCATGCAACGAAGCCACGCGAGGATAAGTCGGCGAGGGTTACGTAGGGATAATCTCAAGAGGTTCACTATCTTTCAGCTACTCGTTGCTATCTTATCAACGTGTACTGCCCCACGGTCGAGTATATAAGGCCTAGGGGGCACCCCTTCAGAACGATCGACCCTTTACTTAGCCACCCACATCAACTCTCTGTATTCTCGATCCAGAGAGCTCTCTTGTAGCCACATCCATCAAGCATACTCATCAGGACGTAGGGTGTTACGCATCTCTAAGCGGCCCGAACCTGTAAAACTTGTCCACTGTCCCTCGTGCGATCAGCGCGAACCATTTTGCTACAGTTGTCGACACCGTCCTACTCCTAAAACACCTTGAGGGGCAACCCCGGGTGTGCGGTCGGACCCAAAACACCGACAGCTGGCGCGCCAGGTAGGGGGTGTGTCGACAATCCAAGCTAGCTCAATGGCCATCTCCTTCTACAGCAAGATCACCCTGCGTCCTGGATCCGTGCTCTGCTTCGGAACAATCTCATTTGTAGCGGATGAAGAAGGAATTCTGCACCGTATCGCGGATCCGCCGGAAAGGAAGTCTCCCCCAACAAACTCCGAAAATACCGGAGAAGCACAACCTCCAGCTCTCCGGATGAGGATCATCTCCGGAAAGCCGGGAGCCGAGAGCTCGCTGACCCGGAGAACTCCGCAGCCTACTTTTCCGACAAAAGAGTGGACACAGATCGCAAGAAAAAAGGTAACAGGGGGGAAGCAAGTTGCTCTTTCCGTCCCTCATGCCTCAAAGGGGGACGGGAAGAAGATCACCACAACAGCAGCACCGTTCTACCCCGACGTCCTCTTCATCGGGAGAGCGGAGTCGCCCATTGTCTCCGACGACGAGCCGACTGTACCCGGGGAGGAACCGCCTCAACGAGAGTCCCATCGACGGAGGAACCGGCGCAGGAACGTTCGACGACATCACGCAGCCGGAGAGCGGAATCCGGAACAACCTGTCTCGCGAGACGAGGTCTCGGAGGTAGGAGAAACTCCGGAAGAACGCGTCTTCAGAGAACGAAGGAACTCCCGACGACGTGATCGCCGACGAGCACAGGAACAGGCTGAGCAGGATGCAAGGCAGCGTCGAGAGAATCCATTCTTCGGGCGCAACCTGAACCCCGACTTCGCTCGGGCTATGAACACGCCGAGCGAAGTCGGAGGAGTACTAGCTCGGATAGCCGAGGGACTTCCACGGACTCCTGACGCCGATGGCTACCGACGACTGTTCACCCAGGCGGCCAACCATCTTCTACCGCTTGCTCACCCGCCGAACGACCTACGACACGCCATCAACAGTCGCCGAGACGCGCGAAGCTCCATCAATGCTTCACGCGAGCGGCGGCATGAGAACGAGATTCGCCGTCGGGAGGAGTATGACCGGGATCACGGCATCCCGACTCAGAGCCAAGCTACCAGAACTGAGTCGGCAACGGCCTCAACTAGCGGAATCACCCGGGGGCGGTCGAGGAACCACAATCACAACTCCCCTCCCCGGGACAGACATCGTCCCCGACGACAGGAGGACACGTGCGGAGTGTCCGCTCTTACTCCGCGCCTTAGGGCCATCCAATGGCCTCCCAACTTCAAGGTATCCAATGTTGACAAATATGAACCTAAGCAGGATCCATGGGTTTTCGTGCAAGAAATTCTGCGGCCAAGTATCTCAATGGATCAGACGGAAGAATGCAACATCATAGATCAACCCGAGTCAGACCCTGATGACTGGAGGAGGTCGATCATTAAGTATATAAAGAATGAAGAGGAACCAGACGACAAAAATTTGGCAGAGCGCATTGCAAGACAGTCGGCTCACTATACACTTATTGGGGAGACATTATACAGAAGGGGCGCATCAGGCGTCTTCATGAAGTGCATTCTCCCATCCACTGGAAAGCAACTTCTGGAGGAAGTCCATGCTGGGCAATGTGGAATACATGCAGCCTCCAGAACACTAGTCGGGAAGGTCTTCAGGTCAGGATTCTATTGGCCAACAGCAAAGAACGATGCAGCCGAGTTAGTTCAGAGGTGCGAAGCCTGCCAATACTTGTCAAAGCAACAACACATGCCAGCACAGCAACTGCAGACCATACCAGTAACTTGGCCTTTCGCATGCTGGGGACTGGATATGATTGGACCTTTCAAGAAAGCTCAAGGGGGATACACTCATGTATTGGTAGCAATCGACAAATTCACTAAATGGATAGAGTTCAAGCCCATTGCCTCCCTAACCTCTGCTAAGGCCGTGGAATTCATACAAGACATAATATTCAGATTCGGGATACCAAACAGCATCATAACTGATTTAGGATCCAACTTCACAAGTTCAGAATTCTTTGACTTCTGCGAGCAAAAGAGCATTCAGATCAAGTATGCATCTGTAGCCCATCCAAGAGCCAACGGGCAAGTTGAGCGAGCCAACGGGATGATATTGGATGCACTCAGGAAAAAGATCTTCGATAAGAATGAAAAATTCGCAGGAAAGTGGATAAGGGAATTACCCTATGTTGTTTGGAGCCTAAGAACCCAACCTAGTCGAGCTTTGCATGGAAACACTCCTTTCTTCATGGTCTATGGGTCGGAGGCAGTGCTACCTGCTGATCTCAAGTTTGGGGCGCCAAGGCTGATCTTTGAAAGCATAGCAGAAGCTGAGACCACCAGGCTGGAGGACATAGATGTACTCGAGGAAGAACGGTTAAACGCAGTAATCCAATCAGCAAGGTACCAGCAGACTCTAAGGCGCTATCACGACAAGGCTGTACGACAACGATTCTTCTCAGAAGGAGATCTCGTCCTCCGCCGAATTCTAACGGGGGAGGGACGACACAAGTTATCACCCTTATGGGAAGGACCCTTCATGGTAGCAGAAGTCACTCGGCCCAGATCGTATCGCCTCACTCAGATGGATGGCACAGAAGTTGGGAACTCCTGGAACATAGAACACCTCAGAAAGTTTTATCCCTAGCTGTACCTCAAAACTGCTGGGACGATGATGATGTACTCTGTAAAGTGGAAATATGTCATCAATAAAAAAGAGGTCTCAAGGATACTCAATTCATTCACGATTGACTTGCATTCTTACTTAACTCAGGGTGACCACTATGCCCTGCTAACGGAGCAATCGACTTAAGTCGGCAACGACTTAAGGCGGTGCAACATGCTCACGCTTACTTAACTCGGGGTGACCACTATGCCCTGTCAACAGAGCAATCGACTTAAGTCGGCAACGACTTAAGGCGGTGCAACATGCTCACGCTTACTTAACTCAGGGTGACCACTATGCCCTGCTAACGGAGCAATCGACTTAAGTCGGCAACGACTTAAGGCGGTGCAACATGCTCACGCTTACTTAACTCAGGGTGACCACTATGCCCTGTCAACGGAGCAATCGACTTAAGTCGGCAACGACTTAAGGCGGTGCAACATGCTCACGCTTACTTAACTCAGGGTGACCACTATGCCCTGCCAACGGAGCAATCGATTTAAGTCGGCAATGACTTAAGGCGGTGCAACATGCTCACGCTTACTTAACTCGGGGTGACCACTATGCCCTGCTAACGGAGCAATCGACTTAAGTCGGCAACGACTTAAGGCGGTGCAACATGCTCACGCGTACTTAACTTAGGGTGACCACTATGCCCTACAAACGCAGCGATCGACTTAAGTTGGCAGCAACTTAAGACCGGTGCAACATGCTCGCGCCTATATAATTCAGGGGATGACTTCCATATCCCGCAAACAAAATTCATAATCATCATGCGTCATTACTGCCAAACTCATTAACTAATAAATTCTGATACAATGAGAGAGTAATTATGTCATTCGAATGGTAAACTGGTGTCCTCTAACAAATATTCAATCATGCAAACCGCGCGCTTGGAGCACGCAGAATGTTTTTCTATTTTGCAACGTCTTTCTCAGGAGCGACCGACGAAGAAGGGCGACTCGAGGAATCAGGGGCGGCGTTCACGTCAGCTCTTATGTCTTCAGGAATAACTACGCCGGGTCTCCTCATCAAGATTCGTCCCGCCCGAATAGCCTTGTCCAGGGCTTTGTCGCGTTGGGCCTTGAGAGTAACAGAAGTTTCTTCAGCAGTTTTAGCAGCCAGTCGAGCGCTCTCTAACTCCTGGGCAATGGATTTCTTGGAAGCTCGGAGCCCTTTGATAGTAGCATCCTTCACTGATATCAACTGCTTAAGCCGGGTTACCTCCTCCATGGATTCCTGCAGCTTACGACGTTGGAGGTCTAATTCTTCCATGGTGAAGCGATGACTTCTTTCCAAGATGGTCAGCGAATTGCTAGAATCTCGATACAACCTGTCAAGATTGTCACGAGAAGCAGCAAGGATACGTTTTTCTTCCTGAAAGCACAAGTCAGTTCCTTCAAAAAACCAAGCAAGTAATAGGAGCACAGCAAGGCAAAGCACAGTTTCGTATATCACCTTTTCAGAGTCGAGCTGAGCATGAAGAGAAGAACTCAGTGCATTGGCATCATCTAAGGCAGCGGAGACCTGACTCAGCTCAATCTGACTTTGAGAGTACTTTTCCTCAAAATCAGTGCATCGCTGGGCCAATTCAGCCTGATCTCGAGAATGTTTTTCCTCAAGAATTGCAATCTGCCGAGTCATTCCTAGCAAGAGGTAATCAAACAAAACGAGGTCAGAAGGTAAAACAGTCCGCAACAAAGGCGAAGAAAAGAAAAAGGGCACTAACCAGTGTTAGTCGCCTCCAACTCGGATACACGACGATGAAGTGACACTGGATTCCAACACGTAAGAGATGAAGCCACTTCTGGGACGGAAGCACCCTGCAATCTCAGCTGGCTGGCCATCCCATCCACCAAAACCTGATGAGAAGAACAGATGAGCATAATGACAAAAGCTCATGCAATGTAAAGATAAAGCTAAAAACAGCACAGTACCTGGAGGTTGGAAAAGAACGAAGGGATCCCCAAATCAGGAGAAATCAGCTGATAATCAGGCGCAAGGCCACCACCCGAAGCAGCTTGCAACGGACCAGTAGGAATCAGCTCAGCGCTTTCAACAGAGCCGAATGCCCGATCAATGGGGACGCTGCCCTCTAAAGCGACACCCTGGTCCAAAGTTTGGGCTACCACCATGCAGCCAGAGTGTGGAGGTGATCCCGCGTGAACGTCCATGGAAGTGCAGGAAGGAGACCCTGCTTGGGCACCCTCGGGGGCTGGGTCATAGTTGGCACTGCCCACTTGAGCCGGATCATCCCCGGCAGCACCCTCGGGGGCTGGGCAGTGGCTTACACTCTTCATCCGAGCTATGTCATCCCCGGCGACATCCTCGGGGGCTGGGCATGTGTCAACACCATTCTTGAGGTCCAGACTCCCCGCAGTAACCACCTCTAAGGTTGACGGGCCCTCAGCCACTTCCATGGAACCAGGACAATCCAAGTTAGCATCCCGACCCTCGAGATCGCGCTCTAAGGTCGACGAGGCACGGGATGACCTCAACCCAGCATCAGGCACGGCAGCGCAAGCCTCCATCGCATCATCATCCACTGGCTCTGATAACAAGTCCTCTGGGACCATATCCTCAAGAGTTTGATCAAAGTTGGTCAGGGACAGTTCTTGCAGACCAATGAGGGCAGACAAAGCAGGAGAGGGAACTCCACTACTTTCCCCACTGGCGAGGAATTGCCGACTATTCTTCCGAGTCAGAGGGACCTCATTCTCTTCCTCCCTGTCGTCTTCATCAGCAACACAGGCAACACCCCCATTGGGATCAGTGACAGATGGAGTACACCCATTGGGTTCAACAACAGACATACCACACCCATTGGGATCAACATCAGTAAATTCAGGCACGGGAACCTCCTCAGCAGCAGGAACCGAGGGACCAGCGCCCCGATCCAAACTAGATACTTGCCGAAGACGCCTCTTTTTCTTTTTCTGCTCATCAGCAGAAAGATCAGTTTGATTGGCTCGGCAAGGACGTCTCGGGCGAACACGGACAGGTCTCTGAACATCCAAGGATGTACCAGCTTCAGGGAGAGGCGCCACCGCCAATGTCCCAGCAGGAGCAGCATTAGAAGAATCTTCAGCCAGCATATCAAGCATGGCACTTATTTCTGCATCATTAGGATCCAAAGGCACTTCAAAATGGACTTGTCGTTCGTCATCAGGAATCTCCCCAAGCGAGGCAACCAAAGCACTGACTTCTTCATCAGAGGGTCGCGTTCTAAGGCCCGAATTGCCATCAGTCGCAGGTGGATTTGACACGAAAAGAGTGAAGACTTTGGCAGGAGGCAAATTCCAGGCCGAGTACGCCACCGGAGCACCAACATTGGACACCTTGCCCCTGAGAATCATTTCCAGTCGGCTCACCAAGTCTGCAGAAGGGATTCTCCTGTTGGTAACCCGAGTTGAGTCGGCTAGCCCTCGATACAGATAAGCTGGGTGGACCCTATCTTTCAGTGGCTGAATGTTCTTGAAAACGAAGTCAGCAACCACAGCTTCAGCAGTTAGACCTCTCTCTTTCAGCAGTCCAACTTCAGCTAGCAACACACCGGCTTCAGCTACCTCCTCGTCTGTGGGATACTCGGTCCAGCTTGGGGTGCGAACGTCTGGCTGTCTTCCCGACCGGGGGGGAGAGAATTTCCATAATTATCAACTATAAACCACTCCAGACGCCATCCCTTAATGCTGTCTTTAAGGGGAATCTCAAGATATTCGGTCTTCCGTCCCCGGCGCATCTCCAAACTGGCACCCCCGACCAGCTGATGTTGTCCCCCGGCCATCCCAGGGCGACAATGATACAGGTGTTTCCACAAGCCGAAATGCGGCAGCACGCCAAGAAAGGCTTCGCATAAGTGGACGAAGATGGAGATTTGCAGAATTGAGTTAGGGTTCAGATGGGTCAGGTTAATGTGGTAGAAATCAAGGAGACCACGGAAAAAGGGAGAGATGGGAAGGCCAAGGCCGCGGAGAAGAAAAGGAGCGTAAACTACAGACTCGTGGGTATCCTCTGTCGGGACAGTAGTCCCGTGGCAAATCCGCCAAGAACAGAGTTCCCGCGGAGGAAGAACCCCGATGGACACGAGGTGAAGGAGTTCAGCTTCGGAAATGATAGACATGTGGTTACCTGCAAAAGGCAACTGGCTGTTGGGATCGATTGGAGGAATCACCACAGCGGACGAGCTCGCGATTTTCCTCTTGGGAGCCATCTCGATTCTACCAGTGAGCAGATTGGAGGAGAGCAGCAGAGAGGATTCGGAAGCGGGAATGCAAGAACTAGGGCGCGGAAAGCAAAGGCGGCTAAAAGCGCAGCTCTCATAGGATATTCTCGAGCCAGATACCGTTTCAAAAAGTGCCCAGTCATCACCCGGCAGTTATTTCCAAAACCCCAGCATGCCACGTGGTCATTCGGCAGTTATTTCCAAAAAGCCGATGGGCCACCTCATCACTCGGTTATCATCCTCAAAATAGCTCATGCGGCCTGCTATCACTCGGCGTTGCCTCTAAAACGCCGATCTCGTGTTCAATCGCTCGGCATTACTTCCAAAATGCCGACGGCGACCTTTAATCACTCGGGGTTGCCTCTAAAACGCTGATCTCGTGTTCAATCGCTCGGCATTACTTCCAAAATGCCGATGGCGACCTTCAATCACTCGGCGTTGCCTCTAAAACGCTGATCTCATGTTCAATTGCTCGGCATTACCTCTAAAATGCCGACGTCGACCTGCTCTCACTCGGCGTTGACTCTAAAACGCTGATTTCATACTCAGCCGCTCGGCATTACCTCTAAAGTGCCGACGTCACCATCCAATCACTCGGCGTTGCCTCTAAAACGCTGATCTTGTGTTCAATCGCTCGGCATTACTTCTAAAGTGCCGACGGCGACCTTCAATCACTCGGCGTTGCCTCTAAAACGCTGATCTCGCGTTCAATCGCTCGGCATTACTTCTAAGATGCCGACGTCGACCTTCAATCACTCGGCATTGCCTCTAAGACGCGGGTATAGCGTTCGGTCGCTCGGCATTACCTCTAAAACGTCGATGCAGACTACAAGATTACTCGGCAACTACTTCTGGAAGCGTCAGTATGATGTCCAAGTTATTCGTCTACTATCTCAAAAGAATCAGTCTTATAATCAAGCAAAGCAAGTCAACAAGAAGAAGCCAACGACATTCTTTCATTAAGGGAAGACAATAAGCTTACAAATCAACTCTTTGCGAGTTGATGCTTCCCTACTATTACTACATTACATTACTACTACTACTACACTACGCTATACTACTCTACATTACTACTACATTATTCTAACTATACTAAACTATACTAATATCTAAGAAGACCAGTGGCGTCTAGCCACTGGCCCTGCCCCTGCCGCCGCTGCCGCCCTTGGTGCTGCCCCTGCTGCTGCCGCCCTTGGTGCTGCCCTTGCCGCTGCCGCCTTTGGTGCTGCCCCTGCTGCCGTCGCCGTCGCCGCTGCTCCTGCCGCTGCCGCTGCCGTCGCCGTCGCCACCGTCGTCGCCGTCGTCGTCATCGTCGTCCTCGTCCTCGCCGCCGCCGTCCGAGTCCTCCTCATCCGAGGAGTACTCCGACTCATCCGAGCCCTCGAGCCCGGAGCGCTCGACGGCCCGGATGTATGTCCAGACTTCCGCGGCTATCCACTGGGAGTCATCCGAGTCATCGGACGACGCCGGGGGAGAGACGGGAGCCGGAGACCCCTCGGACTCGGAGGAGAACTCCTCCTCCGAGTATTCCGAGTCACCGAAATCCTCCGATGGAGGAGTCGGTTCGCGCTTGCGCTTGTTGCTCTTGCCCATGGTGGAAGCAAGCGGGAGAGAAGAGAAGGAAGCAGTAAAGAACAGCGAAGAGATGTGAAAAAACCAGAGGGGCAACAGCCTTATTTATAGAAGGGAAAGGCAACCGCTCACCTCCAACTGTGGTCACTGAACAGTCGCAAAGCATTCAATAAGCACTTCCACCCGTCTGGAGACACGTCAGGCGGCTGACGCCGTTTCATGCAACACTACACCCATTGGGACTCCAGTCAACAGCGCAAAGGATATGATTACACTCGCCGTCCCATCACATTACAACTCAGAAGCAGCCGGCTAAAACACTCAGCGTACCAAGCCTTCCCTTGCCCACACCCATTGGGGGGGGACGCCCAGGAATTGTCAGTATATTTTTCAAAATGGTCACATCTGTGCAGAGCATGCAGTGAATGCCTCAAGACAAAAATGAGATATCAACAAGAGTTAGAGGGAAGCCAAATATAGCCAGCAGAGTGCAAAATATGGTCGACAGACACGACTTGAAGACTAGACAGAGAACGTCCATCAAATGTCCAATCAGTCACAGAGCAAATAAATTACACTACCTAGCAAGATACGGATGGATTGCAAACTCGGCTGCAAAAGACAAAATACATGCTGACCTCTGAAGCATAATATTGATGACATAGCGTGGATGACATCATGCCAACTTTTTTACAAGCAGAAAGGATAATCTTCAGCAAAAGGACATAAAAAGAAGACCTTCGAGTGAATTATCCTCAAAAATCCACTTGAAGGTCGGGGGCTACACCCATTGGGTGCACCTCCGGTGCACCCCATGGATTATCATTCCAAGCCGAGATAGTGCCGATTTCTAAAGCACGGGACAAGATTAAAAAAGCCAACCCTCAACCAAAATGAGCGAACACAAATAGAAATGATCTCTACTGAAGACCTTCGAGTAGATTATTTTCTAAAATCTACTCGAAGCTCGGGGGCTACACCCATTGGGTGCACCTTTGGTGCACCCAATGAAGTTCAGAATCCTACAAATCGGAATGCCGACCTCTAAGGCACAGGCACGAAGCCAGGTTTTGGTCAACGAATGGTCGGAGCAGGAGAAGACAACCGGAAGCCATCTTTCTTCAAATTACCTGCAAGCTGGACCTGAGATCTTCGGGTTGATTATCTCTAAATTAACCCAAAGATCGGGGGCTTGTGGGGGATAGATATCCCCCGGGTCCACTAAAAGAGTAAAGGACCTCACGAAAGGCCCAAGGGCCCAATAAATCGTAAGGTCATTCTTTCGTGGGCCTGGGGAGAAATAGCCAGCGAAGCAGAACGACATGGGGCCGGATTGGTACAAGCCCGGACGGCCCGCAGCATCGAGCGAATGACCGCAACAAAGATCCGACTTTCCCGCGCCGGAGCCTCCATGCAACGAAGCCACGCGAGGATAAGTGGGCGAGGGTTACGTAGGGATAATCTCAAGAGGTTCACTATCTTTCAGCTACTCGTTGCTATCTTATCCATGTGTACTGCCCCACGGTCGAGTATATAAGGCCTAGGGGGCACCCCTTCAGAACGATCGACCCTTTACTTAGCCACCCACATCAACTCTCTGTATTCTCGATCCAGAGAGCTCTCTTGTAGCCACATCCATCAAGCATACTCATCAGGACGTAGGGTGTTACGCATCTCTAAGCGGCCCGAACCTGTAAAACTTGTCCACTGTCCCTCGTGCGATCAGCGCGAACCATTTTGCTACAGTTGTCGACACCGTCCTACTCCTAAAACACCTTGAGGGGCAACCCTGGGTGTGCGGTCGGACCCAAAACACCGACAGCCTTTGAAGCACTGAAAGAGAAGTTGACTACAGCGTCTGTCTTAATTTTGCCTAATGTGCACAAGCCCTTCTTGGTGAATTGCGATGCTTCCTACACCGGCTTAGGATGTGTATTGATGCAAGAGGGAAGAGTTGTGGCATACTCATCCTGACAGTTGAAGGTTCATGAGAAGAATTATCCAATCCATGACCTAGCAATGGTTCATGCATTGAAGACATGGAGGCACTATCTATATGGGCAGAAGTGCGATGTTTATATAGACCACAAAAGTCTGAAGTACATATTCACTCAGTCGAAGCTAAATATGAGACAGCGAAGATGGTTAGAGCTGATCAAAGACTATGAATTAGAAATCCACTACCATCTAGGCAAAGCAAACATGGTGGCAGATGCTTTAAGCAGAAAAAGTCAAGTCAATATGATGGTCATTCACCCGATGCCTTATGAGTTGGCCAAAGAATTTGACAGATTGAGCCTTGGATTTTTTAACAACAAGCAAGGAGTAATAGTCGAATTAGAACCCACCTTAGAGCGGGAAATCAAAGAAGCGCAAAAGAATGATGAAAAGATCAATGAAATCCGACAGCTGGTTCTAGAAGAAAAAGGCATAGATTTTCGGGAAGATGCAGAAGGTTTGGTATGGTTCAAAGACTGCATGTGTGTTCCCAATGTCCAATCCATTAGGGAGTTGATCCTCAAGGAAGCTCATGAGACAACCTATTCCATACATCCAGGAAGTGAGAAGATGTATCAGGATCTGAAGAAGAAATTCTGGTGGTACGGAATGAAAAGGGATATCGCAGAGCATGTGGCTATATGTGACAGTTGCCAGAGAATCAAGGCAGAGCATCAGAGGCCAGCCGTTCTGTTGCAGCCATTGCAAATTCCTCAATAGAAATGGGATGAGATCGGAATGGACTTCATAGTCGGGTTGCCCCGCACTCGAGCTGGCTACGATTCCATTTGGGTAGTAGTGGACCGCTTGACCAAGTCAGCCCACTTCATACCAGTCAAGAATAGCTACAACAGTGCAGTATTGGCAGAGCTGTACATGTCTCGGATCGTTTGTCTCTATGGCGTGTCAAAGAAGATAGTGTCAGACCGAGGAATGCAGTTTACCTCTCATTTTTGGCATCAGTTGCATGAAGCTTTGGGTACACATTTGAATTTTAGTTCAGCTTATCACCTGTAGACAGATGGTCAGACTAAAATAACTAACCAGATCCTAGAAGATATGTTGAGAGCTTATGCGTTGCAAGATAAGTCCAGATGGGACAAGAGACTACCTTATGCATAATTCTCCTATAACAACAATTACCAGGCCAGTTTGAAGATGTCCCCGTTCCAGGCACTTTATGGAAGGAGTTGCAGAACTTCGTTGCATTGGGATCAGCCTAGAGAAAAGCAAGTGTTTGGGGTCGACATTTTGCTCGAAGCCAAAGAGAACATCAAGATGGTTCGGGAGAATCTGAAGATAGCGCAGTCAAGGCAACAAAGTTATGTAGACACAAGAAGAAGAGAGCTAAGTTTTGAACTAGGAGATTTTGTCAACCTGAAGGTATCGCCTATAAGAGGAGTTAGAAGGTTCGGAGTCAAAGGAAAGCTGGCACCCCGATATGTTGGTTCGTACCAGATTCTCGCAAAGCATGGAGAAGTGGCCTATCAGCTCAGTTTACCGAAAGGTTTGTCAGTGGTGCATGATGTCTTTCACGTGTCTCAGTTGAGAAGTGTTTGCATGTGCCAGAAGAGCAGTTGCCAGTGGAAGGTCTGGAAGTTCAAGACCTAACCTACATAGAGAAGCCAACGCAGATTCTGGAGACTGCAGACAGGGTCACCCAGAGGAACACTATCAGAATGTGCAAAGTCGAATGGGGTCACCACTCTGAAGAAGAAGCAACTTGGGAGCGTGAAGATGATCTGATGGCCAAGTATCCTGAGCTCTTTGCTGGTCAACCTTGAATCTCGAGGGCAAGATTCTTTTAAGGGGGATAGGTTTGTAATGCCCTGAATTTGGGGGCATAAATTTTCTCATCCAATATTCACTAAATTCAGGTGTTACTCTCTTTTCTCCTCCTGTTTTGCTCCTTCCTCCTATTTTCAAAGCAATATAGAGACTGGTGTCTGTATCGCGTGTAACCAAAATCTAAGTTGATATTGTTGTTGCGTCATGCTGGAGCATATTTATTTTGTCTGATGTTGTGCCTAGGCGTGCGTTCGTCTAGTTTTGGTTTTCGATTCGCGGAATGATCATGATTAGAAGCAGGCGAGATTGAGTAGAGGGAATCGGCGTCGTGGTCCAACCTAGCCCGCGGCGCGGCCCAGTCCGGCTCTGGGCGCGTGGCCCAGGCGCCCCTGCCCTCCCCCATGCGCGCGCCCCTCGCCCACACTCTTTCCCGCGCAAAGTAACCTCCCTCTCCCTCTTCCACCTCTCTCCCACTCTCTCCCTTCCCTAGGGTGGTCCCGGTGAGCAGTTGTTGCCATCCGTCGAGTCCGTGGTGAGTTTCCCCTCTCCTCCCTCCCCTTCCTCTCGTCCCCTCCCCCCGTGCGGTGGGCAAACAGCAGTAGTATTATCAGTTTCTGGGGATTTTTCGTAGGTAATTAGTGGTAATCAGTATGAGAATCATGTAGAGCTTTGTCATACCTTTCCAACGAGTACTTATGCGCTTGATTCGGAGTTATATTTTAGGAGATATCGCTGTTTGAACCCGGCTAGGTTGCTGTCCAAAAATAGATTGCAGGGTGTATCTTGTGGATGGTTTTGGGCTAATTAGATGTTGGAATTTAATTATCATTTGAATACAAAACTTGTGGGGAATTTTATGTAGATGCCTCTGGAGTTTTTGTTTGTTACCATTGCTATCATAATTTTAAAGATATGAAATTGTCAAGCAGCACTGCTGCAGTTGGTGGGTGATGGGGTGATAAGTCGCTCGCGACGGGTTCGGAATTGTGCGTAGGTGCGGCGTCATTTATGAGTGTTTGTTATGTGGATTTGTGCACTAAGTTGTGTGTCAAAAATAGGTAGTGGACTTCCGGATCGCACTTAGGGCTTTGTCCAAATTCTTCGGTGAAGGCAAGTAAAATAGTGACGGTTTATCCCATTGGTTGATTAATGTGTCCTATACTTGATTATATTTATGTCAATTGTGTTCATCCTCATATTCCTTGTTGGTTACCGTTGCTTGAAGATATTCATGTTCTATTAATTACATATGTCGAGGGTGTGGTGTAACACCCCAGGTGTTACCTAAGGCCCTGGCTCAAGGTATACACCTATGGCCTATTATCACATGTGTTAAGTGGAAAGAGAAGGCACCCAAAGCTTTAGAACCATGGCTAAACTAAGTGATGATCATGATGGGAGGGATACCCTAGCCTTCATGTATCTTCACCCATGAAAAAGGTTCTAAACCCCTAATTTCCCCTCTTCAGCCATTAAACCCCAAACATTGGATTAAAGGGAAAGTTATGCAAATGACCAATCCATGAAATGAACCCTTTACCAAAGTTGAAGTACATTAATAAATCTACAAAATGTAGGGAAGTATTACAAAAAGGTCCAACAAAAACCCCAAATCAAGCCCCCAAGTGGAGAGCACACTAGAGCCATCCATTTTCTCTAAGTCCAAAATCAGCCCTAGTCTAAAGATCAGAAATGTTCACCCCTTTGCTGGCGCCAAAACCACTTGGTCCAAATAACAAAAAGTAGCCAAACTACCCAAGGCACACCCCTGAAAATTTTGAAACCAAACCAGGGTCGTTTGACATGGTTTGGCATCTGTTTTGTCACGAGGTGAAAAGTGCAGACAGACAAGACTTGGCGCCACCATAACTTCCCAACCAGACACGATCTCCCCTTGGAACTCACATGAACTAGATAGCTCTAGGTGTAGGGAAGAAATCTTACACAAGACATATGGCAAGATTCGCACGTTTGGGAGCTCTGCAGGCGCAAGAACTCGGGTGGATTAACACGGCCACGTGTTCGACGCGCCCTGGCAACGCCAGAGCACACCCCGGCGCTCGGCCCCGCACGCGGCTATAAAGCCCACCCCGATCTCGACCGTACGCCCCCGCTCACTCCCAACCATGCTCGAGCATGAGTTCACCGGAGTTTGCCCAGAGAACGGCGTGCCAGTGGCCAAGCGAGCCCCGGTCACCGTAGACGGGCCACGCCAGCCCTCCTCCACCCCGTCTGACCCTTTGGCTAGCTTCCCCAGAGCTTAGTGAAGCTCCCCGAGCCGCGGATTGGACACCACCTCATCGAAGACGCCGGATCAACGTCGCCGGACTTCAACTAGCGGTCATCGCACGTAGACCAAGCCACACGGTAAGCCATTCGTCGATTCCTTGTGCCTACGGCATCCTTGACCTCCAGTGAAGCTCCCCATGCCATTTAATTGAACTATACCACCGTGAGCAGGCCGGAGCACATGCCACTGACGAGCCCGACCGCCTGCGCACGCGGCCAGCCCTATTTCGGCCATCACCGCCGGCGATTCGCCCCTCGACTATCTAGGAAAAATCATAAACACCCTGATTCTTGCAACACTTTTAGAATTTTAAATTAATAAAGTGTACTGCCCAAAACTAAATAAATAGAGGAATAATAGAAATACTTTTGGAATGAGGGTAAGAAAAATTAGAGACATACTTAACTACTAACTACCCAGTTTAAAAATGTTAAACTCCTCAGTATACTAGGTTAAGGAAGGATTAACCACTAAAGCTTGTTTTGGTCCAAACTTTAAGAAAATGAAAAAGGGATTTTAAAATAAGAACCAGAGGGCAACCACATTTTTCCTAGCTTGCTTAAGTAACATAGTTCATAAGAAAATTTTGTTGAACCCTCTGTTAATACAAAAGAAATGCACCGCATTTTATTTCATAAAAATAGTAAGAACTTAGAAAAATCCTAGAAAAATAACCCTAGGAAGAAACCACCCCAATCCTTAGGATAACTACTGATATGCTAGTATCAATCTAGGAAAAATATAAGTTCTATTGTTTGATATTTTTCAAATAACAAGTTAGTTATAAGTGCCTTTTTGACATTAAACTTTGGAAAATCACAACTAAATAACCATTAAGTCACTTTCTGTGATTTTTGGCATAGAGACCTTTCATTACCCATAGATGTTGACAAAAATAATTTTTAGTATAGAACCCTCACCTAAACCAGAGCTGTAGTGCAAAGTGACCATCCACCCCCCACTTTTGTTAGTTTTGCCTAGAGTTTATCCTAATTAGTATTAACCTCAAATTTGTAGAACAGACTACAATGCCCAATGTTATCCCACTATAATTTTTGCAACATTTTAGGAAATTTCTAAATCACTAGGGTAGTTCAAGCTCACTCAAAAGCATAAATAGAAAATGATGAGAGGAATTGTGGATGGAATTAATATTATACCACTAGACCTCTCTGAGTTTCCAATACAACATGAAGGAAAGAATAGAAGTCTTAAGTTCACCCAAACCCTAAAATAGGTGTGTACAAAACACTGAGAGCACCATCCGATAAGGAAACCCTAGTTTACCCACTACTTTAATATTGTTTCTCCATACATAGTATTTACTAAATTGACATATCATTGCTATACATGTATCTTATTCCTTGCATTTGATAGATTGTAATCTTGCTGACGGAGAGTACGTCCTCATTCCGGAGCAAGGAGTTGCTCAGGAGGTAGTCCGGGAGCTAGCACCAGAGCCTGCCATCGAGGATCTGCCTACCCCAGCTTTTGAAGGCAAGCCCCGGTTTTATGCATAACTGTTATATATATATGCTATTTTACTGCACATAATGATTGTAGGCTTGTAATGTGCACTTAAGTGTAGGAGTTGTCTGAAACCCTAGTTGCATGAACTCACGATTCCTTTTGAGATGGATACTAGTATGCTAGGTCGAGTAGCTGCTTTGCTAATTAGGTATCTCGGTAGAAGTCGAGTGATTTTTCTAGCACTCACGCAAGATCAGGAATTGGTTGTATCCATTTTGATAACGGAATGATGATGGTATGTGGACACGGATCCATGGGGATGCGTTGTCGACGAGACGAAATTGGAATAAGGATTAACGTGTGGATACCTGTGTCAAGCGTTTGAACGTACTAAACACATGTCTAGAAATATGGTAAATCGGTAAGCCTAGTACCTGAGTGAACCTACCCATAGATTGCCCTCCCCATGCGACCTGAGACATAGTCTCCCATTCCGGTTATGGTGGGTACAAGTGCGGTCACTGCACGACGGCAGTCGGGGTCAGTGAGGCATTGTACGCCAAGGCGGTGAGCCCCTTTCTGTTGACGGGGAATCGATGGAGACAGTTGATGTGTGTAGGGACGGAGTGCCTCGCCATGTCGTGTGTTTAGGTTTACCTTGCAAGGTTTAAAACTCGATTCGAATCGTCTGCTTCTCGCAGCTAATGAGATTGCTTCATCCCTTGTACTGCATTGAGTAAGAAATGGAATGAGCTGACATTCAAAAGATGTTGATTGCAATAATGTTTGATACCATGTATGGATAGCTAGGTATTCATCTAGTTCAAAAAGGATCATACTAAAACTGGAAAAGCTAAAACTTGATTTCAGACTCAGCTAGTGCTTTTGGCAAACCAAACCCCTCGGCCAAACAACTACATGTCTAGAGGTAGAGGAGTAGACTCCTCACACCAGGTAAGTCTAGCTGAGTATTAGTATACTTAGCCTTGCTTGTGGCATAATTTTTTACAGGTTCTCTGGAGGATATGGTTGCTGGAGTGACTTGGCCGTCTACCTTGCCACCGGCTTGGACAGTCGAGTGGGACCCTACCTCAGCAGGAGAGGAGCATGAGGAGTGATGGGCCAGGCTTCCCCATCCTCCATTCTATTCACCGTTAGTTAATTTCCACTGCATCCAAGACAATGATTACTACTTTTGCAAAAACAACTTCGATGATGTTGTAATAACCTTGAGTACTCCTTTAATTTATGGTTTTATGATTTATTGTATTTTCTCTGTGCCTCACCTTCGAGTGAGTATGTGGTACTTGATCCTGTTAGTGGCCTAGTCGGACTAGATCCGAGGGACTGATGGTTTATTCCTATTTAAGTGTGGTCTAGGCTCTAAGGCGGGACTTAGGCACTTAAGTTGGAATAATTCAGGCAGTTCCGCCACATGTGGTTTGATCAAGTTACACATGTTGATTATTATCTGGAAGGAGTGGAAGTATATGTTTAACACATGTTATTTGGGGTGGTCTCATGTTGTTGACATGCATAGTGCATTCATCATCCTTTGCATGGAAGTTTCGTCGCGATCTTATGGTTCGATCGTACTGGTACAATAAGCATCATACGTTGCCCAAGAAGGGGTATGATGCAGCTTCATATCCTTAAGGTATGGAGGCAGAAGTCATTACTGCATCTGTAGCCATGTGCATTCACGGGTGAAATGTGGAACCTGTTATGGTGGTGTGGGAATTGTGGATCTTCACTTTGTGTTTCATCTTTAAACTGAGTAGTTATTATCTAGTTTACTTGCTGCAATTTGATATTCAAGAAGAAGTTGTGAACTATGTGGTCATTAAAACACGGTTTGTTTACATTGTCCAATTGTTGTTTGATCTTTTACTTGCTGAGATGTGTCATCTCACTCTTGCATTGTTTGATCCAGGCACTTGATCTTTGCTTTTGGGAAAAGAGGGAAGTAGCAGCACAGTCACCTACACCCTTAAATAATTGTACCACTACTTAGTACTGATGTTAAACAGGGGTTCAAGTCTAGGGGATTAATATGTTCTAGCCTTCATGGTAGTCGAATTTGCTTTTGGGTTGGCTGAATTTCTTTTTTTTATTTTGGTCGTGAATGTTCATTACTACCTTTGCATTCTGATTATACTCTGTGGATTATCTTTCTTTTACATTATGTACAAACTTTATGTTCCTCTCGTTATGCTACTTTCAAGGGAGGTGTTGCCGGATTTTTTTTCTTTACTTTCGATCTCCATTTCTTTTCTTATGTTGTTTAAGTTTTGTGGGAAGGGTCTTTGGTAATATTCATTGTGTCGGAGCAATGGGGTGTTACAGTTGGTATCAGAGGAATAGGTTGTAGGTCCTAGCAAGTGAAATAATGATAAATTGACACACTGCACATATAGGATGGGTTTCCTGCTTTACTATTGATATATTATGATATTGTTAGTGCTGGGTTTGACATTATTTGATGACACTACTACAGCATACCTCTGTACAGGCGGTTTGGTTCGCCTCTACACAGGCGGTTCCAGGAACCGCTTGTGGTGCACCGCCTATGATGTAAAACAACATCACAGGCGGTCAATTAAAAACCGCCTGTGAAAAACATAGATTACAGGCGGTCCAGTTCAAAGGAACCGCCTGTGATAGACACACATCACAGGCGGTTTCTTATCCTAGCCGCTTGTGTAGCCACACATCACAGGCGGTTTTTTATATAAGTCCGACTGCATACAATATAAATCACAGACGGTTTTCATTATACAGATTCATATATACAGAATTTTCAAACACAGAATATACACAGATTTCATACACAGATTATACACAGATTCACACAGATTTCATACACATATTACAAGTTCCATAACAGGTATAATACACAGATTCATCCACATATCAAGTTCCATCGTCATACACAGATTTATACACATATCAAGTTCCATATACAACTAAACATCTCAAAGTTCCATAGACAACTAAACATATAAAGTTCCTAACTAAAGACCTAAACACTGTGTGATATTGTGTACAAACTTAGTTCTGGGAATTTTTGCAAATTTCCATTTGTATTGTAGAATAGTCCTTGTTGATGAAGAACTTCACGGCGCATAAAGTAAAGCAAGTCTCTTACAACCTTAGCAACGCCGATGGAAACCATATCTCTTTCTAACCATTCAGCATTGATCTTGGATTTAGGAACCTGCAATGAAAGCAAAAAGCAAGCGGTGCTAAGAGTAATGTGATGAGCAACAATATAACATAAAAATTGCAACATAGACAATGATAGCGAACTTACATCCTCACGATTGACCATGTAATGGAAGGTGACACGACACCATTCACATACATAATAACCACACAGGACAGTACCCGGAGGTTGTTTGTCACCATATGGAAATAATGATATTGACAAATTAGGCTTGTCCTCTGGATGTTCGCCGCCAAGATCTTTCCAATAATAACGGTATGCACTGCATATAAGAATAGCATTGTGAGATTAAGAATACATTTGTTAAGTTGTAATAAGTACAAGTGTGCAATAATAATCATACTTCTCTAAAATCTTCAAGAAGTCATTATACGTAGCCTTTTCCATTCTCAGTGAGTCGAAGACCACGACTTTACCATCCTTTGGAAAGATCATGATACAAATGTAGTGGTCACTATATAGACATAGACGAAAACACATGTTAAGATCACGATTGCCATAATTTATAGTTCAAAATTAAACCATGTCGATAACTTACTTAAAGTGGTGCGGAGCTATTATTAAGTCCTTGCCATGTTGTACATGATTATACATGGCTCGTCCAATGTATGCCGCCATTACCTTCATTTTCTGTCTCTGCTTCTGTTTGACGGCTTTCTCAAATTCAGCATCGTCCAAGTCTTTGTATTCTTCTCCATGCCTCCGAGCAACTACTTTGTAGCGAGCTTGGGATATCATCAACGGGTCAAAAAACCCTGTCTTAAGTTGTTTCTTCTTATCATCCATATATTGCATCCTACGTGTAATAGTGTTAATCGTTAGACTCTCGTTTATGTGTGCGTGTACAAAACTAACAAATATGAAAGTTTAGAGGTACTTACAAGCAAAAGAGGGTTAAGTAGTTGGTTTCCATCCTTTGTCGGTGGTACAACGACCAGAGATCGTCAAAGAATAAATGCCGCACAGGATCTATATGATCATTGCTCCAAAATGCATCTTCTGGCACAACAAATGTGAAGTCCTCGAGTTTGTATTTGTTGCTAGCCACCATGTATCACTCATGCATTCTAATCTCCGGAGTCGACAACTTAGAAAGTTGCACCGTCGTCAAGAACGGCCTCCCATTCACAAATTTTGGAGGAACATCCTCCTTCTTGTATACCGAGATATTGGTTTTAAGACGTAATGATTCTCGAGAATGAATCATTCCATCTTCTTCCCATACTTCGAAATTGTCTATTTGGGACCGTGTGCCTACTCCATGAGATGCTGATTCCGCTTTTGATTGATTTGTCATAACTCTCTGCAATTTATGCAGGTAGCATGCCACTGATTCTGACGGTTTCTTGACATCGTCAGTGGCGATTCGCTTATGAATTTTCTTTGAAATAGTTGGCCCTTCAACATTGGTGCCAACCTTTGGTTCCTTTTTGATGTTGACGTCGACATTCTGAGGAACAATTTTGTCTACGTCCCCCTCGTCGAGTTCCTTCGCAAGAGGCGATATGATTGTTTCAACGATTTTTTTGGAGGTCGGTGTCATATTTTCCTGCACCATGGGGTGTGGAATGATCGAACTATCTTTTTGTTGCATTGGTGTTGAATTCGGCTCATCACCCAACTTGATGTCGCGTCGATGCCAAAGGACCAACTCGTTCATTGCCTCCTGCAAAGTTATGATCCCCTCAACTGGAAAATCTATCTCCCAATCTTCACAACCACTGTCTGTGATTTCTAGAACTTGGACCACAGCATAGTGTGGCGGGACAGGATTATCCTTGTAGTTAACAAGTCCTGGTTTTACCAAACCAGTAGCAGCTTGCTTTGTTTTTGTCCCAGATCGATTGATTGGAATATGAAGAAAGCAAGGCTTGTCCTCAACAATATCGTCTACAGGGTACTTGGTCAAGTCTTGCACAGATCCTACGCTGCTAGGGACTATAGGTGGACTCATGTGGCTTGGCTTGAGTTCAAATGATATGCATTCTGTTTTCTTTATTTTGTTCATCACGTCATTAATAGCCTTTTGTACCCTTTCATCAATAGTCTCTTCAAGGGTCCTTTTCGACTTCTCGTGTTTCCTATATGACGACGCATACTCTAGAAACGCCTCTCTCCAGGAAATCTTAGAAGAGATTCCCCGAGCCCGTCCAGTGTGTTCAGGATAGCCTAGTGCTGCAGTTACTATGTCATTCTCCCTCCAAGGCTTAAATTCTCCTTTTTTCTCTTATCTGCATATTCTTGAATTTTTGTCGAAACTTCGCCTACTAATTCTGGATGCAAAAGTTTGCCGTCCTCACTCAAACCTGCCCGACCTAAGATCCAACGAATAGCTCGCTCACCGATATCTTTTAATATTGGGTCCAAAGTGCTGTTAGCTATAGCTTCCTCGATTATCCTGTTCCACTTCACAACTTTATGGTGATATCCGGTTGACCCCAAGCGATGGGGGTGTTTGTTCATCTTCGCTCTCTGAGAATTAGTTTCGCCCAGTTCTTTGGCCTTCAGTTCGGTCTTCTGACGAACAAATTCCTCCCACTGAGCTTGAGTGATTTTCCCCATTTTCTTGGGCGGAGGAACCTTATTCTTCTTAACAAATTCCCTATTCATCTCGGCCTTCCACCCACGAAACATCTTGGCCATAGCAGAGAGCATCGACTTCCTTACTGCATCCTCTGTGCCTTTTGGGAACTTGAATGACTCAGACAACTTAGCCCATAGCTTATTGCGGGTGTCTTCATCTAAATCCTTCCATTTTTGAAGTGTGATTGGCACTATATCTCTAACAGTAGACCCGCAGGAATTTCGAAACTTTGTAACCACGTCAAGTGGTTCTTCAGGAAACCCCTCTGCATTTAGTTTTGTTACGTACATAACTGCACCTTCTTTCATCTGATTCGGACCTCGTCGCCCTCGTTTCCGCTTATGTGAAACGGATGATTCAGGCAACGGAGCATCCTCCGTGTTTCGTGTAGAACATGCATCCTCTTTCTTCTCTTCATTTGAAATCTATATAGTGAAACAATTAATGGCCTTTCATATATCAACATTATTTTAGAATATAGTCGGCATATTTCTATTTACCTCTTCATCGTTGGGAATATAGTCGGCATCAAGCTCATCTGATGTTTTTTTCTTCCTTGGAGGTATAGGAGTACAAGGATTGTCGTCACTAGAACTATCCTCCCCACTCCCTTCACCGGAGCTGCTCATTGTCTGCCATTCAAGTTTGTTCGCGTCTTCATCAACTTTGTTAGACGCACCGGTGCAGACCACATCCATACTAGGCTGCTCGTTGTCTGCCATTCAAGCTGGTTCCATCGATAAAGGGATATACTGTTAGTCTGATATACTGGTTCCATCAATAAGGGAACTTGGAGAAAAGGTGATTCAAAAGAAATCGAGCCCAAACCCGCCTCCGGGGTAGGATCGGGTCGGGAAGCAAGCTCGCAGATAGAAGTGCACTTTCCAATGCAGTTAGACAGAGAAGGCATGGCTGTGATGTTATAATGTTGAAGGACCCCAAGAAGAGATTATGCCCTGTAGTCTACCACCTCCCGTTATTTGTGGGCTTCACCGAGGGCGGGAAACATTTGGTGACATCAAACGACCTTCGGGCTGGGGACGTCTGCGAGCTTGTTAAGAGGCCAGACGATGGTGAGCCGGTGTACTCTGTCCGGATGTGTGGTCACAAAATTTAAAGCCGCCCCGGCTTCATCTGTGCGCTTCTCTTCTCTTATGTCGGCTACTAAGATCACTTAGCACCCCACCTAAGAGAAGAGAAGCACACACATGCAGCCGGGGCGGCTTTAAATTTTGTGACCACACATCCGGACATAGTACACCGGCTCACCATCGTCTGGCCCCTTAACAAGCTCGCAGACGTCTTTAGCCCGAAGGTCGTTTGCTATCACCAAATGTTTCCAGCCATCGGTGAAGCCCACAAATAATGGGAGGTGGTAGACTACAGTGCTTAATCTCTTCTTGGGGTCCTTCAGCATTATAACATCACAGCCATGCCTTCTCTGTCTAACTGCATTGGAAAGTGCACTTCTATCTGCGAGCTTGCTTCCCGACCCGATTCAGGCATTCCGCCGATGCCATTCTCCATATAAGTCCCAAACAGAGAATAGGGATGAGGTAGTCAAGATTGTAGGCACTAGTGCTCAACTACTAGCATCTATAGATATGGACACAAGTCCAAATTTGGTGCTACTCGGCACCATCGATATCACTAGAAAAAAAATACATCAAATAGATCCACTTCCCAATAGTACTCGAAGATAGTTCATTGACTTGACACTCTCTAAGAGGTTCATACAAAATACATTATCTCTAAGAGTGAAACCTACGATACTCATATCGTGTTGTTTAGGACTAAACATCAACAACCCCTTGACTGGTCGCTATCATACTCAATTCCAAAATATTTTTCCAATATGTCGGCTTGAGTAAGGAGATCTGGGCTTGGGAGTTCCTCCAAATCATCTGCAGCTTCATCATCTTCAGCATATTACAGGGCTTCATCTTGAATAATTTTAGCCCTCTTGGAGTCAGCATACTTTTTGATGGACAGAGCACACTTCTCAAGCATGTCGCATACATCTCCAATTTGAAACAAAGTGGTCTTAAGTGTGTACACTGATTCCGGTTCACTAGTATCCACAACCCCATCAGTCACTAGACTACAAATGATGTCAACATGTGTCTCGATGACTCGAACTGAGCTCTCAACCATGTCAAGTGGCTCTTTTTTCATCTCTAAAACTGAAAATGGCCAAATCTCACAATCAAAATTGAGATGGCAACAAAGGCAGGGATCAGAGGGAAAACAAGGATGTGGCTTATAGGGCAAAAAGAGGGGTCCAAATAACATTGTCATGGCTATGAACAAGTCAAAGATGGGAGATAAGAACAAGTCTTATAACATAGGGTTGGGAAGCAAAGATAGGTAGTCAAAAAACTAAGAAGGGAGATAAGAACAAGTCTTATAACATAGGGAGATAATAACATTGTCATGGCTATGTACTTCCATGATGTATGTGGCCATAAGCACATTTGCCCTAATGATTATCAAACAAAGATAGGTAGTCAAAAAACACTAAAAATAGACTTGTTGCCCCAATCACTATGGAGATTTTCTTATAACTGAATATGTAAGTGAAAAAACAAGTAATTGACAACCAAGCAATAAGCAATAAGCATATTGACAACCAAACAAAATATGTAAGTAAAAACACCAACAGTAATTAATCTAAGAACTGATAATCAGGGATAGCCATTGATTAACACCTTAATGTGTTTGAACCATTGATTAACCTAAGCATTTGATTAATCTAACCATTTGATTAACCTAAGCTATGATTCAAACACATATATATCCAGCTGTGTATTCAAACACATATATGATTCAAACACAAGTAATCTGCCATCAATTAACATATATGATTCAAACACATATATGATTCAAACACATATAGGAAATTCGAGCCATGAACTTAGAAGAAATGAACCTGAACTTTGACCTTACTACGAGAGGAAGAAGAAAGAGCTTGGGGACGGCGGCGCTTCGGGCTCGGGGACCGTGACGGCGGCCCTTGGGCTCGGGGACGAGGACGGCGGGGCTCGAGCTCGGGCTCGGGGACGGCGGGCGCTCGGGCTCGGTGAAGGGGACGGTGGCGCTTGGGCTCGGTCTCGGGGACGGCGTTGCTCGGGCGCTCGGGCTCGGGGACGAGGACGGCGGGGCTCAAGCTCGGTGAAGGGGACGGCGGCGCTCGGGCTCGGTGAAGGGGGCGGCGTTGCTCGGGCGCTCGGGGACGGCGGCGCTCGGGCTCGGGGATGGGGATGGCGGCGCTCGGGCTCGGGGACGGGGACGACGGCGCTCGAGCTCGAGGACGGGGACGGCGGCGCTCGGGTTCGTGCTCGGGGACGGGGACACGGCGGTAGCCTGGCGGCGCTCGGGTTCGTGCTCGGGCGGGAAGAGTTAGGGTTTCTGCCGACCAACGAGCCTTTTATATTGTAAAGAATCCCAGGCGGATATTTAGCAAAACCGCCTGTGATAGACAACATCACAGGCGGTTGTTAATTCCGACCGCCTGTGATAAATTAACTTCACAGGCGGTCGACGTAAAAAACCGCCTGTGATGTTATCTATCACAAGCGGTTTTGGTAAATATCCGCCTGTGATGTGTGTACACTATAAAAGGGCTAGCCCCCGACGGGTTCCAGAACCCTAACTCGCAGAGCCCATTCACAGCACTAGCGGCGGCGGGTTTTTTTTGAGATCTACAGGGAGAAGGTTTTGTTTTTGAGTTTATTGATTGATTTCAATAGTTTATGCATATATATGATCTCCATTTGTTTTCTTTCTCATTTTGATGCGATTTTTCGCCTCAATTTTGTAATATAGAACGGATTTGAAGAAAAGCTTTGGAATTCAAGATTTGGACTTATAATAGTTGATCTAGTTTAAAGATTCTTTAAAAACACAATTGTCTCACCTCAAGGTATCTATTGTTGCACTGTTTGTTTTATTTTCATACATATCAATTCGTTTCATGTTTTATGGATGAATTCAATTAATTAATGATTTTATTGATGTTAATCAATATAAGGATAGGTAATGGACCGAGGTTGGATGTACAATGTGCCAAGACCACATCCGTTGTATATTCGAAATTTGAGAAGCTTTATTGGAGCGGCCAAAAAGCACGCGAATTTGCGAAAGAGCAAGGAGATATTATGTCCGTGCATCGACTGTGATAATAAGATAGCTTGGAGAGATACAGGAGTAATCCAATCACATCTGCTAAAAAGAGGGTTTAAAAACAATTACACGATATGGTCAGAACATGGTGAGTTGGATCCGTGTGAAGTGCCTGGTAATGACGAGAGAGTTGTCGGAATTTTAGATCTTAGAGTTGATGGTAAAGTGGATAATGTGGATGCTAATCAAGATTTTGAAGAATTTGATTGCGAAGAGATGTTGCGCCATATGGAACCAGAAATGTTGAGTTCTGTGGGATCGCAGAAAGGGCTATCTAAAATGGAGGGACTGGAAAGTGCTTCAAAAGAACCTTTATATGATGAATCAAAGGGTTGTGACAAAGAGTTTACTACAATGCGTACAATTCTAGAACTTCTGAAGTTGAAGGCTAGCGCCGGATGGTCTGATACTAGCTTCACAGATCTTTTGAATTTTCTATCCCAATTACTACCAAAACCCAACAAACTACCAACAAGCACTTATAAAGCGAAGAAGCTTATATCTCCCATAGCTCTGGGTGTGCAAAAAATTCATGCATGTCCGAACCATTGTATTCTGTATCGTGGCGATTTTGAGAACGCATCAAGATGCCCAGTTTGCAATGTCAGTCGATACAAGAAGAGCTACAATCAAGACTGTGTAAAAAAATTCCCGAAGAAAAATAAAAACAAGAAATCCACTATTGGACCTGAAAGTGACGATGACACTTTTGATGACATGGATGGGAAAAAGAAGTCAAAGAACCCAGCTTTGGTGATGTGGTATCTTCCAGTAATTGATCGCTTAAAACGTTTGTTCTCAAATCCTAGGGAGGCTGAGCTTATGCGTTGGCATGCCGAAAATCGCAAGCAGAATAACAAACAGATTCGACACCCTGCTGATGCATCACAATGGAAAAATTTCGATCTTATATATCCTGAGTTTGCCAAAGAAACCAGAAATGTAAGATTTGCTTTGGGTACAGACGGAATGAATCCATTTGGTGAAAAAAGAAGTGTACATAGAACCTGGCCCGTGACTTTAACGATGTACAACCTTCCATCATGGCTGTGTCACAAAAGAAAGTACATTATGTTGACTATTCTTATTCAAGGTCCGAAATCAGCTGGTGTTGATATTGATGTGTTCCTAGAACCTCTTATGGAAGATATGACAAAGCTCTAGAATGAAGGAGTTAGAATATGGGATGAGTATTGCCATGAGTATTTCAACTTAAGAGCAATTATATTTGTTACCATCCATGATTCTCCTGGTGGCGCCACACTATCAGGGCAAAAGACTAAAGGAAAGAATGGTTGTGTAGTGTGCGTCGATGGAACTGCTTCCATGTACCTTAAATCATCCAAGAAGTTGGTGTTCATGGGACACAGACGGTTCTTGATGAAGCAGCATAAGTACCGAAAGATGAAAGCGGAATTTAACAATCAACTGGAAAGTGAAGGTGCACCAAAGCCTTATAGTGGGAAACTTGTTTTTGAAATTGTAAAGAACATTCATGTTGTATTCGGAAAGGGAAAAAACAAAGGAGAAAAGAGAAAGAGAACTGACCCTTCAACTTACACAACTTTCAAGAAGCAATCAATTTTTTTCAAGTACCTCCCATACTGGAAGGATATGGAAATTTGCCACAGCATTGATTTGATGCATGTAACAAAAAATGTTTTTGACAGCATCATTGGAACCTTGCTGGGCATGCCGAGTAAGACAAAAGACGGACTCAAATCACGCAATGATCTAGTAGATCTTCAAATCAGACCGGAACTTCATCCAGTGGATAGTGGCAAAGGGAAGCCTTACCTCCCCCCAGCTAGCTACAACTTGTCAGTTGAGGAGAGAACAAAGATTTGCAAATGTTTGCGTGGGGTCAAAGTGCCCACAGGTTTCTCATCCAATATCAGCAGACTAGTCAGGATGAAGGACTTGTCTCTATTTGGCTACAACTCTCATGACTGCCATGTGATGATGACGGTGTTCCTCCCAATTGCAGTAAGAGCCCTCGAAACAGAGCATGTCAAAGTTGTCATCACACGCTTGTGTTACTTTTTCAATGCGGTTTCACAAAAAGTAATAGCTTTAGAAGACTTGGACTATCTAAAGGCATACATCATCGAGACTATGTGCAAGCTTGAAATGTGTTTTCCTCCATCATTTTTTGATATGCAAGTACACCTAATCATACATCTCATGGATCAGATAAAAATATTAGGGCCACTATATTTACATCATATGTTTCAGTTGGAGCGATACCTGGGAGTATTAAAAGGTTATGTGCGAAATCGCGCTCACCCAGAGGGTTCAATCATGGAGGGATACACTACAGAAGAAGTGATTGAGAGCTGTATAGATTACATCAGTGACGGAACAATGATAGGTGTGCCTGTACCTAAACATGAGGGTAAACTATGTGGGAGAGGGAGAATGGGCAAGAAAACTTTTCGCGTTGAGGATTACAAGCTAGTACATTGTGCTCATGGTAGTGTACTACAACATCTCACGATAGCCGAGCCTTACATAGAGGAACACCTGGATGAGCTTCGTAAAGAAAATCAGAACCGCACAAAGGACTGGATCATGAGGGAGCACAAACATCGTTTCAGCGAATGGTTAATGGACAAAAACATCCCATTCGGAGACTCTTTGGAAGAGAAAACAATGAAGAATTTGGCTTCTGGGCCATCGTGTTTTGTGACATCATGGCAAGCATATGACATCAATGGGTACACATTCTACACTAAATCAAAAGACATGAAAAGTGTTGCACAAAATAGCGGTGGTCGTATCGATGCTTTTGACCTACATGGACAGAAGACCACATATTTTGGATTCATAGAGGAAATATGGGAACTTGATTATGGCCCAAGCATGAAAATACCCTTATTTAAGTGCCAATGGGTACAACATCCTGTGGGGGTGATAGTGGATAACTACGGACTCACACTGGTAGACTTAAAGAAAGTAGGATATAAAGATGACCCGTGGGTTCTCGCCGAATGTGTTGCACAAGTGTTCTATGTACTCGATCCAGCAGATGAGAAGATGCATGTAGTTATTTCTGGAAAGCAAAAAATTGTTGGAGTTGAGAATGTGGGAGACCAAGATGAGGAATACAATAAGTATGAAGAGATGTTCGTCTTTAACGGTCCAGAGAGAATTAAGCGTGTGGAAAAGAAAATTGATAAGAACTTAAAGCCACACATGCGGAAAAATGGTAGTTCATGAAAAATTGTATGAATCAAATTGTATTTGTTATCATGTATGATCGACTATGAATTGTGGTTGCCAATTAATTTAAAATCTCTCTAGTTATCTATGTGTGCTATTATAATTCATTTAAATTGTATTTGCATATTATTGTTAAAAATTAAATATTAATTCATTTAAATTGTATTTGCATATTTCTGTTAAAAATTAAATATTAATTCATTTAAATTGTATTTGCATATTTCTGTTAAAAATTAAAATTATTTTCATATTTAAATTGTATTTTCATATTTTTACAATCACAGACGGTTTTTCTTAGGGTCCGTTTGTGAAAAGGATAGAGCACCACAGGCGGTCCTAAACAAAAACCGCTTGTGATACTATTACATCACAGGCGTACTGAACCTCCTGTGACATCACAGGCGGTTTTCTAACCGAACCGCCTGTGATGTAAAAATCCTACCGCTTGTATAGAACCAAACTGTACTAGTGTGAGGTGTTATGCCAACCTTATTTATTTATTTACTTACTCCTGTGGCTGCAGTTATACCGCCTCGTAGGGCTCGTGGCAGCCCGCAAGTTCCTAGTGGGGATTTTATGAGTCTGGCGACAATGTTAGCCGCAAGGCAGGCCATGCAGCAGGAGTTGGCCATTCTGAGGCAAGCTATTCATGTTGCCCCTGCGGGTGCTGCTCAGGGTGCTGGAGGTGGAGGAGTGCCCGGGGGCGCTGTCCCTACGGGTGCTGCTCTAGGTGGCGGGGCTAAGGCGCCCCTTCCCATCAGCGGTCTTTCTCTGATGCAGTGGATGGGCATGAAGCTGGACACCTTTGATGGCAGTGGTACTCCGGTCGAGGCGGCGGATTGGCTGACTTATGTGGAGGATAAGATGGATGTCTTTGAGATTGTGTATGGTGATCGTGTTCGCTTTGGCACACAACTGCTGAAAGGAGATGCTCAAATTTGGTGGAGAGGCGTGCAGGCAGCTCACTCCTCTTCACCAGGAGTCCTGTCCTAGGATGTTTTCATCAGGCAGTTTGATAGGAGGTTCTACCCGATCACTTTTCTGGAGAAAATGAAGATTGATTTGCAGTCTTTCAAGCAAGAGAAGAAGTCCGTCATCGAGTATGAAGTGGGCTTCAACAAGATGGTCCGCTTTGTTCCTCATGTGGCTTACAATGAGATGGAGAAGGAGAGCCAGCTCCGTCAGGGCCTGAAACCTTCTATCAAGCATGCTCTGGGCACCTTTCCGTTGGTGGATTTTCGTACTACAGTGGAGCAGGCATTGGGTGTGTGAAAGGGAAATAGGCTCAAACCTTTTCCTAAATGATTTTGGTGGTCGAATTGCCCAACACAAATATTTGGACTAACCAGTTTTCTCTAGATTATATGTTCTACAAGTGCCAAAGGTTCAACACAAATCCTAGGAAATACTTCAACTCCCCCATCATAGACATCTCGAATTTTTGTACCGTGATCCTACTAAACTCTTCACAAGTAGATTTGTTAGTAGACCCAAATATGATATCATCAACATAAATTTGGCATACAAACAAATCATTTGCAATGGTTTTAGTAAAGAGAGTAGGATCGACTTTACCGACTTTGAAGCCATTAGTGATAAGAAAATCTCTTAGGCATTCATACCATGCTCTTGGGGCTTGCTTGAGCCCATAAAGCACCTTAGAGAGTTTATACACATGGTTAGGGTACTCACTATCTTCAAAGCCGGGAGGTTGCTCAACATAGACCTCTTCCTTGATTGGTCCATTGAGGAAGGCACTCTTCACGTCCATTTGGTATAGCTTAAAGCCACGGTAAGTAGCATAGGCAAGTAATATACGAATTGACTCAAGCCTAGCTCGGGTGCATAGGTTTCACAAAAATCCAAACCTTCGACTTGTGAATAACCCTTGGCCACAAGTCATGCTTTGTTCCTTGTCACCACACCATGCTCATCTTGCTTATTGTGGAAGACCCACTTGGTTCCTACAACATTTTGATTAGGACGTGGAACTAAATGCCATACCTCATTCCTTGTGAAGTTGTTGAGCTCCTCTTGCATCGCCAGCACCCAATCCGAATCTTTAAGTGCATCCTCTACCCTGTGTGGCTCAATAGAGGAAACCAAAGAGTAATGTTCACAAAAATGAGCGACTCAAGATCGAGTGGTTACCCCCTTATGAATATCGCCGAGGATGGTGTTCACGGGGTGATCTCTTTGAATCTCCTGGTGGACTCTTGGGTGTGGCGGTCTTGGACCCTGATCATCTTCCTTGTCTTGATCATTAGCATCTCCCCCTTGATCATTGTCCTCCTCTTAAGGTGGCTCATCCTCTTGATCTTCATTTTCATCATCTTGAGCCTGATCCTTATCTTGAGTTGGTGGAGATGCTTGTATGGAAGATGAAGGTTGGTCTTATGCTTGTGGAGGCTCTTCGGATTCCTTAGGACACACATCCCCAATGGACATGTTCCTTAGCGCGACACATGGAGCCTCTTCATCATCTATCTCATCAAGATCAACTTGCTCTACTTGAGAGTCGTTAGTTTCATCAAACACAATGTCACAAGAAACTTCAACTAGTCCAGTGGACTTGTTAAAGACTCTATATGCCCTTGTGTTTGAATCATAACCAAGTAAAAAGCCTTCTACAGCCTTAGGAGCAAATTTAGATTTTCTACCTCTTTTAACAAGAATAAAACATTTGCTACCAAAGACTCTAAAATATGAAACATTGGGCTTTCTACCGGTGAGGAGTTCATATGATGTCTTCTTGAGGATTCGGTGAAGGTAGAGCCGGTTGATGGAGTAGCAGGCGGTGTTAATCGCCTCGGACCAAAACCGGTCCGGTGTCTTGTACTCATCAGGCATGGTCCTCGCCATGTTAAGTAGAGTTCTATTCTTCCTCTCCACTACAACATTTTGTTGTGGCGTGTAGGGAGAAGAGAACTCAGGCTTGATGCCCTCGTCCTCAAGAAAGCCTTCAATTTGTGAGTTCTTGAACTCTGTCCCATTGTCGCTTCTAATCTTTTTGACCCTTAAGCCGAACTCATTTTGAGCCTGTCTCAAGAATCCCTTTAAGGTCTATTGGGTTTGAGATTTATCCTGTAAAAAGAATACCCAAGTGAAGCGAGAATAATCATCCACAATTACAAGACAATACTTACTCCCGCCGATGCTTATGTAAGCGATCGGGCCGAATAGATCCATGTGGAGTAGCTCAAGCGGCCTGTCGATCATCATGATGTTCTTGTGTGGATGATGGGTGCCAACTTGCTTCCCTGCTTGACATGCGCTACAAACCCTGTCTTTGTCAAAATGAACATTTGTTAGTCCCAAAATGTGTTCTCCCTTTAGAAGCTTGTGAAGATTCTTCATGCCAACGTGGGCTAGTCGGCGATGCCAGAGCCAACCCATGTTAGTCTTAGCAATTAAGCAAGTGTCGAGTTCAGCTCTATTAAAATCAACTAAGTATAGATGACCCTCTAACACTCCCTTAAATGCTACTGAATCATAACTTCTTCTAAAGACAGTAACACCTATATCCGTAAAAAGACAATTGTAGCCCATTTTGCATAATTGAGAAACTGAAAGCAAGTTGTAATCTAAAGAATCTACAAGAAAAACATTAGAATGGTCAGGTGATATAGCAATTTTACCAAGTCCTTTGACCAAACCTTGATTTCCATCCTCAAATGTGATAGCTCGTTGGGGATCATGGTTTTTCTCGTAGGAGGAGAACATCCTTTTCTCCCCAGTCATGTGGTTTGTGCACCCGCTATCAATTATCCAACTTGAGCCCCCGGATGCATAAACCTACAAAACAAATTTAGGCCTTGTTCTTAGGTACCCAAACGGTCTTGGGTCCTTTGACATTAGAAACAAGCACCTTGGGTACCCAAACACAAGCCTTTGACCCCTTGTGTTTGCCCCCAACATATTTGGCAACTACTTTGCCTGATTTGTTAGTTAGCACATAAGAAGCATCAAAAGTCTTAAATGAAATATTAGGTTCATTTGATGCAATAGGAGATTTCTTTTTAGGCATTTTAACATGGGTAGAACGCCTAGAGCTAGAAGCCTCATTCTTATAAATAAAAGCATGGTGAGAAACAGAATGAGTCTTTTTAGCATGAATTCTCCTAATCTTATCCTCAGGATAACCAGCAGGATATAAAATATAGCCCTCGTTATCCTGAGGCATGGGAGCTTTGCCCTTAACAAAATTGAATAATCTTTTAGGGGCATTAATTTTGACATTGCCTTCCTATTGGAAGCAAATGCCATCCTTAATGCGAGGGCGTCTCCCATTATAGAGCATGCTTCTAGCCAATTTAAATTTTTCATTTTCCAAGTCATGCTCATTAATTTTGGCACTAAGTTGAGTTATGTGATCATTTTGTTGTTTAATTAAAGCTAGGTGATCATAGATAGCATCAACATTAATGTCTCTACATCTAGTACAAATAGAAACATGATCAATAGTAGATGTAGAAGGTTTGCAAACATTTAATTCATCAATCTTAGCATGTAACATGGCATTTTCATTTCTAAGATTGGAAATAACATCATTGCAAACATTTAAATCCTTAGCCTTAGCAATTAATTTTTTATTCTCAATCTTAAGGCTAGCAAGAGATTCATTCAACTTGTCAATCTTAGCCATTAAACTAGCATTATCATTTCTAAGACTAATGATTGAATCATCACAAACATTTAATTTCTCAACCTTATTAATTAATTTGGCATTTTCATTTCTAAGGTTAGAGATAGTGTCATGGCAAATGCTAAGCTCACTAGTTAATTTTTCACATTTTTCTACTTCCTGAGCATAAGCATTTTTAACCTTAACATGCTTCTTGTTTTCTTTAATAAGAAAGTCCTCTTGGCTATCCAAGAGTTCATCCTTCTCATGAATGGTACTAATTAATTCATTCAATTTTTCCTTTTGTTGCATGTTTAGGTTGGCAAAAAGAGCAAACAAATTTTCTTCATCATCACTAGAGTTATCCTCATCACTAGATGTTGCATATTTAGTGGAGGCTCTAGATTTTACCTTCTTTTTGTCGTCCCTTGCCATGAGGCACTTGTGGCCGACGTTGGGGAAGAGAAGACCCTTGTTGACGGTGATGTTGGCGGCGTCCTTGTCGGAGGAGGAGTCGGTGGAGCTCTCGTCGGAGTCCCACTCCCGGCAAACATGGGCATCGCCGCCCTTCTTCTTGTAGTATCTCTTCTTCTACTTCTTCTTTCCCCTCTTGTCGTCGCCCCTATCACTATCACTTGATAATGGACATTTAGTAATAAAGTGACCGAGCTTACCACACTTGTAGCAAACCTTCTTGGAACAGGGTTTGTAATCTCTCCACTTTCGTTGCTTGAGGATTTGACAGAAGCTCTTGATGATGAGCGCCATCTCCTCATTATCGAGCTTGGAGGCGTCGATGGGAAGCCTACATGACGTAGACTCTTCCTTCTTCTCCTCCATCGCTTTGAAGGCGACGGGTTGCACCTCGGGTGTGGAGGTGGTGCCTCGCTCGATGATTTGTTTGGAGCCTTTGATCATCAATTCAAAGCTCACAAACTTTCCTATCACTTCCTCGAGAGACATTAACTTATATCTAGGATCACCACGAATTAATTGAACTTGAGTAGGATTAAGAAAAATGAGTGATCTAAGAATAACCTTGACCATTTCATGGTCATCCCATTTGGTGCTCCCGAGGTTGCGCACTTGGTTCACCAAGGTCTTGAGCCGGTTGTACATAGCTTGTGGCTCCTCCCCTTGGTTGAGCATGAACCGACCGAGCTCTCCCTCGATCGTTTCCCGCTTGGTGATCTTGGTCACCTCATCTCCTTCGTGCGCGGTCTTGAGTATGTCCCAAATTTCTTTGGCGCTCTTCAACCCTTGCACCTTATTATACTCTTCTTGACTTAGAGAGGCGAGGAGTATAGTAGTGGCTTGGGAGTTGAAGTGCCGGATTTGGGCAACCTCGTCCGAATCATAATCTTCATCCCCTACGGATGGTACCTGTACTCCAAACTCAACAACATCCCAAATGCTAGTGTGGAGTGAGGTTAGATGGTGCCTCATTTTATCACTCCACATACAATAATCTTCACCATCAAAAACCGGTGGTTTGCCTAATGGGACGGAAAGTAATGGAGTACGTTTAGAAATGCGAGGGTAGCGTAAGGGGATCTTACTAAACTTCTTGCGCTCATGGCGCTTAGAAGTGATAGACGGCGCATTGGAGCCGGAGGTAGATGGTGACGAAGAGTCGGTCTCATAGTAGACCACCTTCTTCATCTTCTTTTTCTTGTCGTTGCTCCGATGCGACTTGGTGTGTGAAGGGGATCCCTTCCCCTTGTTGCCGGACTCTCTCGATGGAGTCTTCCCGTGGCTTGTGGCGGGCTTCTCGCCAGTCACAACCTCCTTCTTGGCGTGATCTCCCGACATCACTTCAAGCGGTTAAGCTCTAATGAAGTAACGGGCTCTGATACCAATTGAAAGTCGCCTAGAGGGGGTGAATAGACGGAATCTAAACATTACAAACTTAAGCACACACTACAAGCTGGGGTTAAAGTTAGAATTATAATCGAGTCTGAAAGAGAGGGCAAAAACAAATCACAAGCGAATGAAGAGAGGAAACGGTGATTTATTTTACCGAGGTTCGGTTCTTGCAAACCTACTCCCCGTTGAGGTGGTCACAAAGACCGGATCTCTTTCAACCCTTTCCCTCTCTCAAACGGTCACCTAGACTGAGTGAGCTTTTCTCCTTAATCAATGGGTCACTTAGACCCCTCACAAGGACCACCACAACTTGGTGTCTCTTGTGTTGATTACAAGTTGCTTGAGAACAAGAAAGAGGAAGAAGAAAAGCGATCCAAGCGACAAGAACTCAAATGAACACAAATATCTCTCTCTCACTAGTCACTAATTGTTTGGAGTGATCTTTGGACTTGGGAGAGGATTTGATCTCTTGTTTGTGTCTTGGAGTGAAGTCTAGAGCTATTGTATTGAATGCAATGGCTGAAAACTTGGATCCTTGAAGTGTGGTGGTTGGGGGTATTTATAGCCCCAACCACCAAAGTGATCGTTGGGGAGGCTGTCTGTCGATGGGCGCACCGGACACTGTCCGGTGCGCCAGCCATGTCACCAACCATTAGGGTTCGACCGTTGGAGCTTTTGACAACTGGGCCACCGGACAGTCCGATGGTGCACCGGACAGTCACTGTTCATTGTCCGGTGCGCCTTCTGGTGCCTACTCTGACTTCTGCGCGCGCAGTTCTCACTGTTCACTGTTACTGTACACTTTTGCGGACGATCGTTGGCACTGTAGCCGTTACTCCGCATGGCACACCGGATAGTCCGGTGCTACACCGGATTGTCCGGTGAATTATAGCAGAGTGGCATTTCCAGAAACCCGAAGCTGAGCAGTTTAGAGTGATTCTCCCTGGTGCACCGGACACTGTCCGGTGGTGCACCGGACACTGTTCGGTGGCACACCGGACAGTCCGGTGCGCTAGACCAGGGCAGCCTTCGGTAGGATTTGCTCCTTTCTTTTTGAACCCTATCTTGGACTTTTTATTGGTTTGTGTTGAACCTTTGGCACCTGTAGAACATATAATCTAGAGCAAACTAGTTAGTCCAAATATTTGTGTTGGGCAATTCAACCACCAAAATCATTTAGGAAAAGGTTTGAGTCTATTTCTCTTTCAATCTCCCCCTTTTTGGTGATTGATGCCAACACAAACCAAAGCAAATATAAAAGTGCAGAATTAAACTAGTTTGCGTAAGGTAAGTGCAAAGGTTGCTTGGAGTGAAACCAATATAATTATTTCAATAGATATGCATGGATTGCTTTCTTTCTTTTAACATTTTGGACCACATTTGCACCACATGTTTTGTTTTTGTAAATTTTTGGAAATTCTTTTAAAAGTTTTTTGCAAATAGTCAAAGGTATATAGGTAAGATTTCGAGAAGCATTTTCAAGATTTTGAGATTTTCTCCCCTTGTTTCAAATGCTTTTCCTTTGACCAAACAAAACTCCCCCTCAATGAAATTCTCCTCTTAGTGTTCAAGAGGGTTTTATCAATTGAGATAGAATTTTCAAATATACCAATTGAAAAACATTTAAAACTTAAACTTATTTCGAAAAAATTTTGAAATTGGTGTGGTGGTGTGGTCCTTTTGCTTTGGGCTAATACTTTCTCCCCCTTTGGCATGAATCACCAAAAACGGATACTTCGAGTGAAATGTGAGCCCTTTCAACATTTGCTCCCACTTTGGCAAACAATAAATATAAGTGAAGATTATACCAATGTGGAGAGATGGCGGAATACCGGCAAAGAGTAAATAATACCGATTGAGTTGAGTGGAAGCGTCGTCTTTGCCGAATACTCCATTTCCATTTCAATTCTATGACTAAGCATGAGAAGACACTTGAAAAACACATTAGTCATAGACATAAAAGAGATATGATCAAAGGTATACAAATGAGCTATGTGTGCAAAGTATCAATCAAAATTCCAAGAATCAAGAATGTTTAGCTCATTCCTAAGTTTGATAAAGGTTTTCTCATCTAAAGGCTTGGTAAAGATATCGGCTAATTGTTCTTTGGTGTTAATATAGGCTATCTCGATATCCCCCTTTGTTGGTGATCTCTCAAAAAGTGATACCAAATGGCTATGTGCTTAGTGTGGCTGTGTTCAACGGGATTATCCGCCATGCGGATTGCACTCTCATTATCACATAGGAGAGGGACTTTGCTAAATTTGTAGCCATAGTCCATGAGGGTTTGCCTCATCCAAAGCAATTGCGCACAACAATGGCCTGCGGCAATATACTCGGCTTCGGCGGTAGAAAGAGCTACTGAGTTTTGTTTATTTGAAGCCCAAGACACCAGGAATCTCCCCAGAAACTGACAAGTCCCTGATGTGCTCTTCCTATCAATTTTACACCCTGCCCAATCAGCATCTGAATATCCTAATAAATCAAAAGAGGATCCCTTGGGGTACCAAAGACCAAACTTAGGAGTATAAACTAAATATCTCAAGATTCTTTTCATGGCCCTAAGGTGAATTTCCTTAGGATCGGCTTGGAACCTTGCACACATGCATACGGAAAGCATAATATCCGGTCGAGATGCACATAAGTAGAGTAAAGATCCCATCATCGACCGGTATACCTTTTGATCTACGGATTTACCTCCCATGTCGAGGTCGAGATGCCCATTGGTTCCCATGGGTGTCTTGATGGGCTTGGCATCCTTCATTCCAAACATGGTGAGTATGTCTTGAATGTACTTTGTTTGGCTGATGAAGGTGCCCTCTTCGAGTTGCTTGACTTGAAATCCTAGGAAATACTTCAACTCCCCCATCATAGACATCTCGAATTTTTGTACCATGATCCTACTAAACTCTTCACAAGTAGATTTGTTAGTAGACCCAAATATGATATCATCAACATAAATTTGGCATACAAACAAATCATTTGCAATGGTTTTAGTAAAGAGAGTAGGATCGGCTTTACCGACTTTGAAGCCATTAGTGATAAGAAAATCTCTTAGGTATTCATACCATGCTCTTGGGGCTTGCTTGAGCCCATAAAGCGCCTTAGAGAGTTTATACACATGGTTAGGGTACTCACTATCTTCAAAGCCGAGAGGTTGCTCAACATAGACTTCTTCCTTGATTGGCCCATTGAGGAAGGCACTCTTCACGTCCATTTGGTATAGCTTAAAGCCATGGTAAGTAGCATAGGCAAGTAATATACGAATTGACTCAAGCCTAGCTACGGGTGCATAGGTTTCACCAAAATCCAAACCTTCGACTTGTGAATAACCCTTGGCCACAAGTCATGCTTTGTTCCTTGTCACCACACCATGCTCATCTTGCTTGTTGCGGAAGACCCACTTGGTTCCTACAACATTTTGATTAGGACGTGGAACTAAATGTCATACCTCATTCCTTGTGAAGTTGTTGAGCTCCTCTTGCATCGCCAGCACCCAATCTGAATCTTTAAGTGCATCCTCTACCCTGTGTGGCTCAATAGAGGAAACCAAAGAGTAATGTTCACAAAAATGAGCGACTCGAGATCGAGTGGTTACCCCCTTATGAATATCGCCGAGGATGGTGTTCACGGGGTGATCTCTTTGAATCGCCTGGTGGACTCTTGGGTGTGGCGGTCTTGGAACCTGATCATCTTCCTTGTCTTGATCATTGGCATCTCTCCCTTGATCATTGTCCTCCTCTTGAGGTGGCTCATCCTCTTGATCTTCATTTTCATCATCTTGAGCCTGATCCTTATCTTGAGTTGGTGGAGATGCTTGTATGGAAGATGAAGGTTGATCTTATGCTTGTGAAGGCTCTTCGGATTCCTTAGGACACACATCCCCAATGGACATGTTCCTTAGCGTGACGCATGGAGCCTCTTCATCATCTATCTCATCAAGATCAACTTGCTCTACTTGAGAGCCATTAGTTTCATCAAACACAATGTCACAAGAAACTTCAACTAGTCCAGTGGACTTGTTAAAGGCTCTATATGCCCTTGTGTTTGAATCATAACCAAGTAAAAAAGCCTTCTACAGCCTTAGGAGCAAATTTAGATTTTCTACCTCTTTTAACAAGAATAAAACATTTGCTACTAAAGACTCTAAAATATGAAACATTGGGCTTTTTACCGGTGAGGAGTTCATATGATGTCTTCTTGAGGATTCGGTGAAGGTAGAGCCGGTTGATGGAGTAGCAGGCAGTGTTAATCGCCTCGGCCCAAAACCGGTCCGGTGTCTTGTACTCATCAGACATGGTCCTCGCCATGTCAAGTAGAGTTCTATTCTTCCTCTCCACTACACCATTTTGTTGTGGCGTGTAGGGAGAAGAGAACTCAGGCTTGATGCCCTCGTCCTCAAGAAAGCCTTCAATTTGTGAGTTCTTGAACTCCATCCCATTGTCGCTTCTAATCTTTTTGACCCTTAAGCCGAACTCATTTTGAGCCTGTCTCAAGAATCCCTTTAAGGTCTATTGGGTTTGAGATTTATCCTGCAAAAAGAATACCCAAGTGAAGCAAGAATAATCATCCACAATTACAAGACAATACTTACTCCCGCCGATGCTTATGTAAGCGATCGGGCCGAATAGATCCATGTGGAGTAGCTCAAGCAGCCTGTCGATCGTCATGATGTTCTTGTGTGGATGATGGGTGCCAACTTGCTTCCCTGCTTGACATGCGCTACAAACCCTGTCTTTCTCAAAATGAACATTTGTTAGTCCCAAAATGTGTTCTCCCTTTAGAAGCTTGTGAAGATTCTTTATGCCAACGTGGGCTAGTCGGCGATGCCAGAGCCAACCCATGTTAGTCTTAGCAATTAAGCAAGTGTCGAATCTATTAAAATCAACTAAGTATAGCTGACCCTCTGACACTCCCTTAAATGCTACTGAATCATCACTTCTTCTAAAGACAGTAACACCTATATCCGTAAAAAGACAATTGTAGCCCATTTTGCATAATTGAGAAACTAAAAGCAAGTTGTAATCTAAAGAATCTACAAGAAAAACATTAGAATGGTCAGGTGATATAGCAATTTTACCAAGTCCTTTGACCAAACCTTGATTTCCATCCCCAAATGTGATAGCTCGTTGGGGTTCATGGTTTTTCTCGTAGGAGGAGAACATCCTTTTCTCCCCAGTCATATGGTTTGTGCACCCGCTATCAATTATCCAACTTGAGCTCCTGGATGCATAAACCTACAAAACAAATTTAGGCCTTGTTCTTAGGTACCCAAACGGTCTTGGGTCCTTTGACATTAGAAACAAGCACCTTGGGTACCCAAACACAAGTCTTTGACCCCTTGTGTTTGCCCCCAACATATTTGGCAACTACTTTACCTGATTTGTTAGTTAGCACATAAGAAGCATCAAAAGTCTTAAATGAAATATTAGGTTCATTTGATGCAATAGGAGATTTCTTTTTAGGCATTTTAACATGGGTAGAACGCCTAGAGCTAGAAGCCTCATTCTTATAAATAAAAGCATGGTGAGAAATAGAATGAGTCTTTTTAGCATGAATTCTCCTAATCTTATCCTCAGGATAACCAGCAGGATATAAAATATAGCCCTCATTATCCTGAGGCATGGGAGCTTTGCCCTTAACAAAATTGGACAATCTTTTAGGGGCATTAATTTTGACATTGCCTCCCTATTAGAAGCCAATGCCATCTTTAATGCCAGGGCGTCTCCCATTATAGAGCATGCTTCTAGCAAATTTAAAATTTTCATTTTCTAAGTCATGCTCATTAATTTTGGCACTAAGTTGAGCTATGTGATCATTTGGTTGTTTAATTAAAGCTAGGTGATCATGGATAGCATCAGCATTAATGTCTCTACATCTAGTACAAATAGAAACATGATCAACAGTAGATGTAGAAGGTTTGCAAACATTTAATTCATCAATCTTAGCATGTAACTTGGCATTTTCATTTCTAAGATTGGAAATAACATCATTTTACAAACATTTAAATCCTTAGTCGTAGCAATTAATTTTTCATTCTCAATCTTAAGGCTAGCAAGAGATTCATTCAACTTGTCAATCTTAGCCATTAAACTAGCATTATCATTTCTAAGACTAATAATTGAATCATCACAAACATTTAATTTCTCAACCTTAGCAATTAATTTGGCATTTTCATTTCTAAGGTTAGAGATAGTGTCATGGCAACTGCTAAGCTCACTAGTTAATTTTTCACATTTTTCTACTTCCTGAGCATAAGCATTTTTAACCTTAACATGCTTCTTGTTTTCCTTAATAAGGAAGTCCTCTTGGCTATCCAAGAGTTCATCCTTCTCATGAATGGTACTAATTAATTCATTCAATTTTTCCTTTTGTTGCATGTTTAGGTTGGCAAAAAGAGCAAACAAATTTTCTTCATCATCACTAGAGTTATCCTCATCACTAGATGTTGCATATTTAGTGGAGGCTCTAGATTTTACCTTCTTTTTGTCGTCCCTTTCCATGAGGCACTTGTGGCCGACGTTGGGGAAGAGAAAACCCTTGTTGACGGCGATGTTGGCGGCGTCCTCGTCGAAGGGGGAGTTGGTGGAGCTCTCGTCGGAGTCCCACTCCCGGCAAACATGGGCATCGCCGCCCTTCTTCTTGTAGTATCTCTTCTTCTCCTTCTTCTTTCCCCTCTTGTCGTTGCCCCTGTCACTATCACTTGATAATGGACATTTAGCAATAAAGTGACCGGGCTTACCACACTTGTAGCAAACCTTCTTGGAACGGGGTTTGTAATCTCTCCACTTTTGTTGCTTGAGGATTTGACGAAAGCTCTTGATGATGAGCGCCATCTCCTCATTGTCGAGCTTGGAGGCGTCGATGGGAAGCCTACATGACATAGACTCTTCCTTCTTCTCCTCCGTCGCTTTGAAGGCGACGGGTTGCACCTCGAGTGTGGAGGTGGCACCTCGCTCGATGATTTGTTTGGAGCCTTTGATCATCAATTCAAAGCTCACAAACTTTCCTATCACTTCCTCGAGAGACATTAACTTATATCTAGGATCACCACAAATTAATTGAACTTGAGTAGGATTAAGAAAAACGAGTGATCTAAGAATAACCTTGACCATTTCATGGTCATCCCATTTGGTGCTCCCGAGGTTGCGCACTTGGTTCACCAAGGTCTTGAGCTGGTTGTACATAGCTTGTGGCTCCTCCCCTTGGTTGAGCATAAACCGACCGAGCTCCCCCTCGATCGTTTCCCGCTTGGTGATCTTGGTCACCTCATCTCCTTCGTGCGCGGTCTTAAGTATGTCCCAAATTTCTTTGGCGCTCTTCAACCCTTGCACCTTATTATACTCTTCTTGACTTAGAGAGGCGAGGAGTATAGTAGTGGCTTGGGAGTTGAAGTGTCGGATTTGGGCAACCTCGTCCGAATCATAATCTTCATCCCCTACGGATGGTACCTGTACTCCAAACTCAACAACATCCCAAATGCTAGTGTGGAGTGAGGTTAGATGGTGCCTCATTTTATCACTCCACATATAATAATCTTCACCATCAAAAACCGGTGGTTTGCCTAATGGGACAGAAAGTAATGGAGTACGTTTAGAATTGCGAGGGTAGCGTAAACGGATCTTACTAAACTTCTTGCGCTCATGGCGCTTAGAAGTGACGGACGACGTGTCGGAGCCGGAGGTAGATGGTGACGAAGAGTCGGTCTCGTAGTAGACCACCTTCTTCATCTTCTTTTTCTTGTCGCCGCTCCGATGCGACTTGGTGTGTGAAGGGGATCCCTTCCCCTTGTTGAGGGATTCTCTCGATGGAGTCTTCTCGTGGCTTGTGGCGGGCTTCTCGTCGGTCACAACCTCCTTCTTGGCGTGATCTCCCGACATCACTTTGAGCGGTTAAGCTCTAATGAAGTACCGGGCTCTAATACCAATTGAAAGTCGCCTAGAGGGGGGTGAATAGGCGGAATCTGAAAATTACAAACTTGGTAAAATTTTAACGCTAACGCTAACCCCGGCTTGTAGTGTGGAGATGCAACACCATGGAGTCACCAGTACACCATGGAGTCACAGAAGTCTTCAGGTGTTGATTAGCCTCGTGGCTAGGACGCAAGGAGGGGCAACACTGGGGGTCCAGCCCACGAGAGGGGCAAGTCTCAGCACCAGCGCCACCACCCCTACCGTGGCAAACCCTCTGAATCGGGTACTTCGGGAGAAAGTACTCAGAGGTATCGGGCTGTTCCTAAGCCTAGGCTAGGGCTGGTGTGTTTCCGTTGTGGTGATGCGCATCGCCATGCCGAGTGTCAGTGGAGTGGCAGGTGCTCTATCTGCAGCCAAGATCACAAGGATGTGGTGTGTAGGAGGAATCCCAATGGGAACCTCAGATGGGAGCCAGTGACTTCCTCCTCTTCTCAAGGCACTGTCAACATGATGTCAAGCGTTGAGCAGCAATTTTCAGTACCACTTCCTCCGCAGCAGTTCTATGTGCCCGGGACTCCTCAGTTCGTGCCTATGCAGGGTTTTCCTCAGTTTTTGGCCGCGCCTACTCCTGCCCCAACTACTCCTATACCACCTCAGTTTGGAGCTCCGCGTCTGCCTCATCCGTCGACTCAGTGGGGTTCTTCTGTTAACTTCACTCCGGGAGCTTCCTCTTCTGCGGGTATTTTCAGAGCATATGTGCTACCCTCTGCGGATGGCAGAGAGCAGGGAGACATGGTGATAGGTACGATTTCAGTTGATTCATTTGTGGCCCATGCTCTTTTTGACTCCGGCGCTAGCTATTCGTTTGTTTCGGAGAATTTTGTGTCGTGGGCTGGTCTTTCGGTGCAGAGGTTGGGTCACCCAATTATGGTTAGTTCTGCTAATGGCTCCATTAGTAGTTGTTCAGTTTGTCAGGGTTGTTCTGTCATTCTTGCTGATGAGGTCTTTTCAGCTAATCTTATTGTGATTTCCCTAGGGGCATTTGATGTTATCTTAGGTATGGATTGGCTATCTCAGTATCGTGCAGTTATATCCTGTTTTTGGAAGACAGTGTTATTGCAGGCGCTGTCGGGTAGGGAGGTGGTATTCTTGGGAAGTTCTCCAAAGTTCATGTTATCCTTGTTGTCGCAATTGCTTCCAGATCGTCGGTCAAGGAAGTCGGGAATTTTTTTCTCCATGGTCGTGGAGGGTGAGGCTGCCTTGCGGGTGTAGGACATCCATGTGGTGTGTGACTTTGCTGACGTGTTTCCAGCAGAGCTTCCAGGCATTCCTCCATAGCGCGATGCAGCTTTTGAAATCAAACTGATTTTGGGTACGCGGCCTATTCATAAGGCCCCGTATCGGATGGCTCCAAAGGAGCAGGTTGAATTGAAGCGGCAATTGGATGATCTGCTGGTAAGGGTTTCATTAGGCCTAGCAGGTCGCCATGGGCTTCCCCAGTATTGTTTGTTGAGAAGGATAAAAGCAAGAGGTTATGTGTGGATTATCGTGCTTTGAATCAAGTGACAATCAAGAATAAATATCCGCTACCCCATATTGAGGTTCTCTTTGAACAATTGAGGGGTGCCCAGGTGTTCTCCAAAATTGATTTGAACTCTGGTTATCATCAATTGAGGATTCGTGAGGAGGATATTGAGAAGACAACCTTTTGCACCAGGTATGGGCATTACGAGTTCATAGTCATGTCTTTTGGCTTAACTAATGCCCCTGCTGCTTTTATCGAAGCAATGAATAGGATGTTACAATAGTTCTTGGATGACTTTGTGGTCGTGTTCCTGGATGATATTCTGATTTATTCAAAGACCGAGGAATAGCATGAGCGACATCTCCATCTCGTTCTAGGTGCTCTTAGGAAGAATCAGTTTTATGGCAAATTGAAGAAGTGTGCCTTTTGGCTGTCCGAAGTGGCTTTCCTGGGTCATGTGATTAATCAGCAGGGCATTGCGGTTGATCCCAAGAATGTCGCGGCTGTGGTGGAGTGGAAGAGACCTTCTAGTGTCTCTGAAATCCGAAGTTTCTTGGGGCTTGCTGGATATTATCGACGCTTCGTACCAAATTTTTCTAGCTTTACTAAGCCTTTGACTAGACTCTTGGAGAAGGGTGTTCTTTTTGTCTGGTCCAGCGATTGCGAGGTCAGTTATCAGACGTTGAAGAACAAGTTGGTGAACGCCCCTATCCTAGCTTTGCCTGAGAGTGGTAAGCGTTTCACAGTTTATACAGATGCTTCTCGAATTGGTCTTGGCTGTGTGTTGATGTAGGAAGGCAGAGTGATTGCTTATGGCTCAAGGCAGTTGAGGAAGCATGACGGGAATTATCCAACTCATGATCTTGAATTGGTCATGGTGGTATTTGCTCTAAAATCATGGAGGCATTATCTTTATGGCGAGTCTTGTGACATTTACACCGATCATAAAAGTCTCAAGTATATTTTCACTTAGAAGGAGCTGAATTTGAGGCAGCGTCGGTGGCTCGAATTGATTAAAGATTATTATTTGTCCATTCATTATCACCCGGGGAAGGCAAATGTGGTGGCTGATGCCCTTAGCAGGTCCGGGGTTCCAAAAGTGGCCTTGCCTTTGATCGCAGATCTGGACCGTTTAGGGATCGCTTTGTGCTATGTCGGCACCACTAGTGAGGAGACTCGGATGCTTATTCAATCCTCCCTCATGGAGAGAGTGTGTGCGGCTCAGCAGCAGGATCGTTTATTGCAGGAAGCTCGAAAGAAGGTTGGCGATGGTAAACCCCGGGAGTTCACCATTGATGAGAATGATTTGGTTCATTTCAGGGGCCACTTTTGTGTGCCTCAGAAATCAGAGGTGAAGATGGATATCTTGAGAGAAGCTCATAAAATGCCTTACACCGTTCACCCTGGCGAAACCAAAATGTACAGAGATTTGAAGCAAAACTTCTGGTGGAAGCGGATGAAGGTTGACGTTTCTAAGTATGTGGCCGCCTGTGAAGTATGTCAGCGCGTGAAGGCCGAGCATAAGAGGCCTACAGGTTTACTGAAGACATTGAAAATTCCGGAGTGGAAGTGGGAGCATATCACCATGGATTTTGTGGTGGGCTTACCTCGTTCTCCTCGAGGCAGGGATGCTATATGGGTGGTAGTGGATCGCTTGACCAAGTCTGCGCACTTTATTCCCATGAAGACCACAAATTCAGCTTCAGAGTTGGTTCCCTTGTATATGAAGGAAGTAATTAGGCTTCACGGGGTGCCTAAGTCCATTGTTTTAGATCGAGACTCCAAATTTGTATCCAAATTTTGGGAGAGTCTTCACAGTGCTTTGGAAGCGTCGGAATTCGGGGTCGAATTCCTTTTAAGGGGGGTAGAGTGTGATACCCAATTTTCAAAAAGAAGAGAAATTGAAGTTTATTCTTTTTTTCTTTATTTTCTCTTCTAGGTCCTGTGCTACTGGGGTTTAGAATTTTTAGAAAGCATTCACCAGTAAAACAGTAGAATTCTTGTTGGACTTGTGCGCTGGGGTCAGGAGCAGACGTGAGAGCGAGTTTGGACCGTGGATCTCGATCCGGTAGTGGGGAGCCCACTAGTTCCCCCCTAACCCTAGCTGCCCCCTTCCCCTTTGGATTGCAGCCACCCCCTCCTCCCCTCTCCCTTTGTTGGTCGCCGCCCCCCCTCTCCCTCTCCTTCTTCCCCAAGAGATTGCAGCCACCACCCCTCAACCCTAGCCCCCCCCCATCTCCTCCTCTCCAAGGTGCAGCCCTCCCCGCTTGGTTCTCTGTCATGTGGGTGTGAGCCTTCCATTGGAGTTTGGAGGGAGAAAAAAGGAAGAAAAGAAGGAGGAAAGGAAGAACCCAAGGTGATTTTGTGATCATCTTTTTTTGTATTTGTGCTACAATCCAATTGGTTACATGTTTACCTATGCGAATCGGTAGAGGTGCTGTCCAGAATTTTTGTGGGTGGGCAAACAGCAGTAGTATTATCAGTTTCTGGGGATTTTTTAGGTAATTAGTGTTAATCAGTATGAGAATCATGTAGATCTTTGTCATACCTTTCCAGTGAGTACTTATGCGCTCGATTCGGAGTTATATTTTAGGAGATCTCGCTGCTTGAACCCGGCTAGGTTGCTGTCCAAAAACAGATTGCAGGGTGTATCTTGTGGACGATTTTGGGCTAATTAGATGTTGGAATTTAATTATCATTTGAATACAAAACTTGTGGGGAATTTTATGTAGATGCCTCTGGAGTTTTTGTTTGTTACCACTGCTGTCATAATTTTAAAGATATGAAATTGTCAAGCAGCACTGCTGTAGTTGGTGGGTGATGGGGTGATAAGTCGCTCGCGATGGGTTCGGAATTGTGTGTAGGTGCGGCGTCGTTTATGAGCGTTTGTTATGTGGATTTATGCACTAAGTTGTGTGTCAAAAACAGGTGGTGGACTTCCGGATCGCACTTAGGGATTTGTCCAAATTCCCCAGTGAAGGCAAGTAAAATAGTGACGATTTATCCCGTTGGTTGATTAATGTGTCCTATACTTGATTATATTTATGTCAATTGTGTTTATCCTCATATTCCTTGTTGGGTACCGTTGCTTGAAGACATTCATGTTCTGTTAATTACATTTGTCGAGGGTGTGGTTTGATCAAGTTACACATGTTGATTATTATTTGGAAGGGGTGAAAGTATATGTTTAACACATGTTATTTGGGGTGGTCTCATGTTGTTGACATGCATAGTGCATTCATCATCATTTTCATGGAAGTTTCGTCGCGATCTTATGGTCCAACCGTACTGGTACAATAAGCATCATATGTTGCCCGAGAAGGGGTATGATGCAGCTTCATATCCTTAGAGGTATGGAGGCATAAGTCATTACTGCATCTGTAGCCATGTGCATTCACGAGTGAAATGTGGAACCTGTTATGGTGGTGTGGGAATTGTGGATCTTCACTTTGTGTTTCATCTTTGAACTGAATAGTTATTATCTTGTTTACTTGCTGCGATTTGATATTCAAGAAGAAGTTGTGAACTATGTGGTCATTAAAACACGGTTTGTTTACATTGTCCAATTGTTGTTTAATCTTTTACTTATTGAGATGTGTCATCTCACTCTTACATTGTTTGATGCAGGCACTTGATCTTTACTTTTGGGAAAGGAGGGAAGTAGCAGCACGGTCACTACACCCTTAAATAATTGTACCACTACTTAGTAATGATGTTAAACAGGGGTTCAAGTCTAGGGGATTAATATGTTCTAGCCTTCATGGTAGTCGAATTTGCTTTTGGGTTAGCTGAATTTCTTTTTTATTTTGGTCATGAATGTTCATTACTACCTTTGCATTCTGATTATACTATGTGGATTATCTTTCTTTTACATTATGTATAAACTTTATGTTCCTCTCATTATGCTACTTTCAAGGGAGGTGCTGCCGGATTTTTTTTCTTTACTTTCGGTCTCCATTTCTTTTCTTATGTTGTTTAAGTTTTGTGGGAAGGGTCTTTGGTAATATTCATTGTGTGGGAGCAATGGGGTGTTACAGCATGTCTATTTAGTTGTAATATTTTATTGTGCGGTGTATTGTTTTTTTCTTTGTTAAGATTGTGGAATGTATGTTTGAACTCGTATAGATAATGGTCCATTTGCGGAGTCCGAAGAAGTTGCAGGTGAAGACCCTGAGCAGCAGCTGGTTGGTGAAGGCAAGTGTCCTATGACCTATCTATGTCCTACTTAATTATTAATTCATCTTCCCGCATTTACATAATTTATACCTAAGGATTTACTAGTCTTTGTTTGTCCTGTCCTTGTTCACCTATTTGGGTTGGATCATTTTTGGATTAGCTCTATGCTAGTGCTTTACTCTAATCAATAAACATGATGAGAGTATTTATGATACAGTGTTTACTTTTGGAAATGATTATGGCATTGTGATATTCAAGGGGGCTCGAGCGGTTTCTCGAGTGCCTCTCCGTAAGGACTGGTTCGTTGGATGACCACCCGAGAAAACAGTACAACCATGAGGGTGGAATGGGATACCCTTAGCTAATTAATTAGACGAACTAAGGTGTAGTTTGCTTCGCTGTTGTGTCGTTAATGGGGCTCGGTGTATGTGGCTCGCTCTGCCAAGGGTGGTTTGCCCCATGGGGAGGAGTGCGGTACATTTAGGAAACCTAACGGGCGGCTACAGCCTCAGGGAATCTTTGTAAAGGCTTCATAGTGAATCCCTAGCCATTCACCTCGGGAGTGAACAAGGGTCTTGCAAGCCCGGGCTAGAGAGGGAATCATGGCGCGTGGGTAAAGTGTGCAACCTCTGCAGAGTGTTATCTGACATATCAGTCGTGCTCACGGTTATGAGTGGCCTTGGGAGCTTCTTTGATTAGAGATACTATGATCACAGATGATGATGAGGATAATTATGGTTTCGATGATTATGATTTCTGGTATTCTTTCCATTTGGAAGGGGTACTTTTGGGTTAATAACTTGGGTTTAATGCTAAAACTTGGCTCTCTACTAGTAATAATTACCTGACCAACTAAAAGCAATCGCTCTAAGCTTCACCCCACATATAGCTAGTCCACTTCAGTCAAACAGGATATTTGCTGAGTACGTTGATGTGTACTCACCCTTGCTTTACAACACCAAACCCCCTAGGTTGTCCACATTGAAACCACTGCTCAGGACAAGATGAAGTCGTGGTGGAGGATTTCTAGGAGTTCCAAGACTATGATGAGTTCTAGGCGCGGGTTAGCGGCAAACCCCCAGTTAGATGTCTATGAAGACTGTGTATTGCTACGTTTTGTTTTCACACTTTGATTTACGTTTAAGACTATGTGTATGTCTCGGGCATCATGATGTAATCAAATGAATACTCTTTTATGTTATTATTTAAGCACTGTGTGATGATGTCCAACTATATAACTGATGTGTACATGAATTGCTGATTCTGGCACGTACATGGTCCATATTCAATTTGCCTTCTAAAACCGAGTGTGACAGTAGGATGGAACTGAGGGAGCTAGTGGGGGTTTTATAGGTGAGCGACACCGATGGTGGTGCTCGGGGGTGTGGAGTGGTGGTGATGGAGCAGGTGCCACGCGGCAGCAGGTGAGACATAGAGGAGGGGGGCGGTGTTCCCGGCGATGATGGCGGCGGCGGGTGCGCTGCAAAGGTGGCGTGGGGCGGTGGTAGTGTGCATGGAGGCGGGGCACGCGTGCGGGGGGCACAGGTGATTGGTGGGGTCAATGACTCTGATGTTTATGGTCTCTAGTTCCAAGAATCTTTGCCTCTCTGTATGATAATAACTTCTTTTGTGCTCTTTTTCTATTTACTTTGACTCAGGGGCAATGCTTTGATTCTCATGGTCGGTCCTTTTGACTGAGCGGCTGGGCAGGTTCCTTCTTTAGCTTATTGTAGGCTTCAAGGGTAACTTCCTGGTATCTTCTTGGCTAAGGTGCTTTTCTCTTAAGATAGGTTAAGAGGAGGATGGAAGCATAAGGTAAGGATTAGCTCTAATTTGTGATCTAAGTTTTAGAGAAAACCCTTTTTATCAAAAAAGGAAAGAAAACACATAAGCTCAGCAATGATTAGGGATGGATCCGGATACTTATTTGGATGTCAATTTTTTGGTCTTCTTTCTTCGATTGTGAACAAATAACATATAGAATTTGCTATGTAAACTTATATTATTGTTTTTAACATTGAGGCTATTAATCTTCACAAAAAATAAACATTAAATTCGTTCTATATCTTTTTCAATAATTATAAAATTTGGATGTCTATCCGAATACGGATTCAAATGTTTTTTCACCTTTTTGTTGTAGAGAGAAAATAATGTACATAAAAATTTATACAAAAATTTATTTAAATACTTCATAATATTCTTAATAACATTGCCAAAAATATTAGCTTTAAATTCTATGTATATCTAAGTTAAAATATTAAATTTATGATATAAGTCGGATGTTTTAGGAACATCCCTAGCAATGATAAGCACAAACAAATCAAATATTTTGACTAGGGAAATAATAGAGTTTTACTAAAGCACGGACTACTCAGATTTGGGGGCTAAGCATAACTACTATTGCTTGGCTCTTGAATTGAGAACTATGCTAAATGCGACTTATGAGCACTAACGTTAAAGCATCACATATGCACTAAAAAGTGGAGCAAACATCAAGCATAAATTATTTTGAAATGTCCTAGGGGGCACACAATTAGGGTTTTTTCAAAACACAGGGCTACATGATTACCTCTCGTACATGCAGGGCTCTAGCCAAAGTGAAGAAAAAACTTCACTACCCAATGCATGCAGAGGACTGGGCATAACTATCTTTAGATCTAACAACATCTCTTCTAGCGAGGCTGGTGCACAACTTCATTCTGAGACATCTCCTGGATGGGTCAAGAGGGAGCTGATGTTGATGACTTCTTTTTGCGGCAACTGAGATGGCAGGACGGGGTCAAACTCTTCCCCAAGCTAGACTAGCTCTTGTAGCTCCTTAGAGGGCGGCAGTGCTGGTGGGATGCTTGCAGCTTCTTTGAACTCAAGGGAGGGTGCTGGAATCTTCTTCATGGTGAGGGGCTCAAACAACTCTAGCGGTGGATCTTGGGAGGATTCGGGGTGCTCTTGCTTATCCATAGCCTTAGGGGAGACTATCATTCTTTCTAAGAATATGGCACCTTCCAGGACTTCCCAAGCCTTCTTCTCTCCTTTTATAGAGACCAGGAGGCCTTCAAGAATATAGAGATCTTCATCTCTCATGGGTTGAACTAGGTTGGATGAAGTGGGCTCTTGGATCCGTAAGGCTCTACGTTGGTTATGGGTGACCAAGTAGGCCTCCATCAACTTCTGGACATGCTCATCCTTGGCTTTCTTCAGGGCTTCAACGGTAATGGCTTCATGACTTTCCAAGGTAGCTGCACGGACTTGAGTTGTGGAGAGATCCACATGGAGCAGACGGTTGCGCTTCTCTGCATCTTCTGCTCGGGCAATCATCTAACGGTGGTGCCAAGCCAAGAGATCATAGTGTGCATCTAGAGTGAGCAGGTATGCAGTGAGGTACATGATTGTGGGGTCATCCTCAAGCAGTTGCTGCCCTTCTAATGCACACATCCTGGCCATCCAAACAGGACGGTCTCTCTGAAAGGGCAAAAAGAATATGAGCGAGGTGTTAGCCACATCTTCTTTGTAGATTTGACATAGGGCACTCAATGCCTTGTGAGCGATGACTTGGCAGGTGTCTCTGAATCTGTGCCCCGCAGCAGGGACACTCCATTCCACATGGTGCAGACTATATCCAATGTATACAGTCACGACACACTTCTCTGTGCCATGCTCGATGTATTCACGACCATCATACTCTGGCTGGCTCCTGATTCCGAGGCGAACTGTGCATGCTCTCAACAACTTAGGGAAACCAACTTCATTCTGGCAAAAGCTGGTTTGGCAGTGGACCTCCATCTGACTTCTGAGAGAAGGAAATGGGGAAACATTTTTGAAATGGATGGATGAGAGCAAGATTTTTTAAGAAAATAGTTTTGACTCAAAAACTTTTGGTCCAAGCCTAAGGGTTACGTTCTGCGGCCAACCTACAGCTCTGATACCATCTGAAGCATCCCAATCCTTTGGGACTCAATGTGATACAATTACCCGTCCTAGGAGGCTAGTAAACACATTTATACATTAGATGGTTCTAGATCTGCTTAAACGATACAAACCTATAAAGGTGGCGATCAACTTTAAGATTTGGTCCACAACTAGGGACATATCATATGATTGGGGCTAAAGCAGCCCGATATACGCAGCAAAGCAAATCAGCGGTCCAACAACCACATGCATGGTTCGGAACAGGCGTAAATCTTACCCGATGAGTGATCTCCTTCTCTGAAAACAAACAAATAAGCAAGAGTGAGTACTTATGTACCAAGCAGCCCACCTTCACCCACGGAATGGGGAAATCAGATATAATGCATGGAGTATGTGGAGCTCATGATATTTTGCAGAAAGAGCAATTTTTGATGCAGGGTTATTTTATAAAACATTTTATCTTTTTCAGAGCGCATCCTCTCCTAGAGGAGCAAGAAGTTTTTCAATATAGAACAAAATCCCCTGGACTAAACCATCCAGGAATTTTGGTAGTTTCCCACCGGTTTTCTTTTTCAAAAACAGCTACTAGACTTTCCATCCACCGTAGCTCGGCTCAACTGCCGGACCTTTCAAAACCACTTTTCAAAAGCATTTTTTGGAAAACAAAACACTAATTGTCATACCAAGCCATAACTCATCCATATCCATGGATGCGGACTATTCGAAAAGGTTTTTGAACTCTGCGCAGAGGTGTACACTTTACCCACTAGTCCAGTTTCTGCAATCTCACCGTCATGAGATCCGAATGTCGAAACTCTCTCTTCCCTTGCACGACTTTACCTTGGCAGTTATACCGAAAGGAACAAGGCCACCTCCATGTCCAAACCATGATAAAACATTCCCCCTCCTTGTCCTCCCGGTGCTCCCCAGCCACCATAACCCTGGGGTGCAGATCGTGCAAGTTCGGATCAAGCGACTGCCCATACAGTCTCGAGTGGTTGTACTTGATAAGAGTACAAGCAGTGAAGAATGACAAATCGGTCCTTATACAAAAGGGACAATCCTTCATCCTCACACCTAACCCGGCTGAGCCATCATCTTAAGGCCCTCCCCAAATCGAGGAGTCCCTGATCATCCCACTCAAAGGTGATAACCCTTCATCATACACATTTTGAAAACATTTTCTTTTGAAAACTCACACCTTTCCTCAAATCATTTGCCACGAGCTCAAGCGGCGGTGTTCGTTGGCGAGGCCTGCTCCGGCCAAACCACGACGGTAGAGGTCAATCAAACCTCATAGGGAGCTTCATTGGGTGATAGGGTGTGTGTGTTCAAGGAATCGAAGAATGGATCGCTGGATTACCTAAACCACACGCGCGCGGTAGGCAGGTGAAGTCCAACGAGGGTGATCTGGCTTCTCTAGTGAGGTAGCGTTTGGTCTGGGGGCTTGGGAAGCTTCACTAGCCTCTAGGGAAGCCAATGGTGAAGCTTGATTGAGTGGAAAGGGGCTGGGGTGGCCAGACTAAGGTGGCCGAGGCTTGGCTGATCTTGCGGGCAGCACTGGGCTCGGTTCTTAAGCGGTCACCGGCGTCGAGGCCTTGGTGAGGGTGAAGGGCGTGCAGGAGAGCGAGGCCAAGGGCTCAGTCTATCTTATAGGCGCGACGTAGTCACAGGCTTGGGGTTGGGCGCGTGGTCGGGCCGACCGATGCTCGGGTGCATGAGGGGAACGACCAGTGCACGCTCGATGTTGCCAGCAGAGGTTGAACACATGGAGGTTTGCTTCTGCTCTTGTCTAAGCGTCCATTTGGTCGCCTTAACATGCAAATCTTGGCAAGAATCCCTTGTAAGGTGTCTTCCCTGTGCCAGATCCTAGCTTTTCTATGTGAGTCCCGACTGTAGGTAGGCTTGGAACTTGGAGAAAAAGCTGGGTCAAGTCGGGTCTGTCTCACAGCCCAAACTGAGACAAAAGCCAAGCCAAATCGTGTCAACGATTTTGGTTTGATTCAAACTTTACCAGTGTGTGCCTAGGGTATTTTGGTGCCACTTTATCCATTGAGCCATGTGGTTTTGGGTTTTGGAACTAGGTGAACACGGTTGATCTTTGTAAGGGCTAAAAATGAACTTAGAGAAAATCTGATTGTTCCTTTTAGTTCTCTACTTGAATAACCTTTTTGGGGTTTTTGTGGAACCTTTTTGGGGTAAACTTCTTACTATTTCTTGTAGGTATTTTAGTGAGCTACCACTTTTACAAATGGCCCAAGTCATGATAATGTCATTTGCATTGCATTCTTATTTATTTTCCTTTGAGGCTCTATATGCTTAAAGTAAGTGGTTTTAGGGTTTAAGCACTTCTCTTTGTATGTGCATGAAATGGCTAAGGTAGGTATTCTAAGATAATTACCATTTAATTAGAGTTCTCAAGTTTGGTGCTTTTTGCTCAAACTAAACCACATGTGATAATAGGTCAAGGGTGTGAGTGTTGAATAGAAACCCTGAGTAACACTTGGGGTGTTACAGGCGCCGCCTCAGGCCACTGAGAGAAATGACCAGAGACAGTCACCCGATCCCTGCCGTCCATCTCTGATCAAACAATCTATTTTTATAAAAATCACACCTAATCCTAACTGTTCGCCTGGGATCTGATGCCCCAGAGCCGCTCACGTACCCTGCCTCCTTGCCACTGGGTCTGGCAGCCACTACACCCGCACCCTTGCCCCTGGGCCCCACCTATCGGTCACCCGCACCCTGCGCGCGTGCATCCGCCTCCGCGCGATCTAATCTCGGCCATTGATCCAAGATCCAACGATCGAGGGAACCTGGTACCCTTCGCGCGCGCATTTTTGCTAAAGAGACCCCGGGTTCTTGGGAATTAACCCGTCGTCCTTATTTCTTTCGCCCGAGCCCCTAGAATCTTATAGTTAGGCCCTCAAGTTTTTTATTTAATATGGAAAATGTATTTAAAATAGAGTTTTAAATCCCAAAACTTCCAAAAATTCATAACTTTGTCATATGAACTCCAAATTAACTGCTTCAAATTGCAAAATGTTCTTTATGATTTTGTCTATCTGCTGGAATTATGTTCATACACTATTTTGATATCTTAATAAATAGATAACCTTTGGTTTGAAATGAAGTTATTAGAGCCTTAATAAAATAAGGGTAGACAATTCTAACAAATGTTCTAATTTTGAAACTTAGCATCATCTAATGATTAACCCCATTATTACACTAACTTTATTTGAACAAATATTATAATAACATAGACTTGGTTAGTGAATAGAAAACCACCATATGTAGTGATCTACCCTAGACTTAGGGAACACCACATTGTCTGTATCTTTTTGTTGGACTTGTGATTACTCTATTACATGTGATTGGTGTATTGTTCTTTTGTTAAACCTCAAGTGTGTTGAATGAGTGATTGCTTTGCGTAGACAATGAGCAGTTTGTGTTTCTCGAGAGAGTTGCAGGAGAAGTCCCTGAGCAGCAGCTTGGTGAAGGCAAGTGTCCTCTGACCCATTATGTCCTACTTACTTTACAATTCGCTCTCCCGCATACTATGATCAACCTAAGGGTTTACTAGTTTGCTATTTACCCTGTCCTTGTTACCTTTTGGGGTTGGATTATTATGATCAACATTATGCTAGTGCTTTACTTTAATCAATGAACATGATAGGATTATCTTATGATATAATGCTTTACATTCTGGATATGATGATGAACTTGTGACACTATAGGGGGCTTGGGTTGTTTCCCTCGGTAAGGACCTGTCCGTTGAGAGACCACCCGACATAACAGTGCAACCATGAGGGTGAAAAGGGACGCCCTTAGCTAATTAATTAGAGGAACTAGAGGTGTAGTCACTTCGCCGTCGTGCTGTCAATGGGGTCCAGGCACAGTGCTTGCTCTATCGAGCTAGGTGCCGAGTTTCTTTCATTTTGCTTTTGTTAGTCACCCCCCTGCGATGAGGGGTACTGTGTTTATTAAACTAGAGAAACCTAATAGGTAGTTATGACCTCTAGAAATTCTTTGTAAAGGCTACATAGTGATACCCTACCGGACCACCTAGGAAGTGATCAATGGGGAGTCATGATCCCCGGGGCTGAATGGGAATCACGACTCACAGGTAAAGTGTCAACGTCTGCAGAGGGTTAGAAACCGGTATATCAACCATGCTCATGATTAAGAGTAGCCTTGGGATCCTCTTTGATTAGAGATACTTTGGATAACTTTATGATGATGGCTATACTTATGGTTTCTGGTATTTTCCTCTCCAAGGAGGTGCCTTTTGGGATAATAACTCGGGTTCTATGATAAAAGTTGGCTTCTACTAATAATAAATACCTAATAAACTAAAAGCAACTGCTTTGAGCCTAACCCCACATACAGCTAGTCCACTTCAGCCAAATGGGACATTTGATGAGTATGTTGATGTGTACTCACCTTTGCTAACACAAAACACCAGGTTGACCACATTGCAACCACTGCTTAGCTCAGGAGAAGAAGACGACAACATGGAGGACTTTCAAGAGTTCTAAGACTTCAAGGAGTTCTAGATTAGATTAGTTGCAACCCCCAGTACTGTGAAGGCCTTGTCTTTAATGTGTTTCGCTTTAGCACTTTGATTACTCGTTAAGTTGATGACTATGTGGATGTCCTCAACATCATGATGTAGTTAGTTAAAACTCCTTTATGTTATATTATTCGAGCACTATGTGATGATGTTCATTTATGTAATCGATGTGTACGTGAGTTCTGATCCTGGCACGTTCATGGTTCGCATTCGGTTTGCCTTTTGAAACCGAACGTGACACCAAATTGTCTGAGATATCTTGCACCATACAAGGAGACAAAATATCATATCCCGGGATTTTATAGTGGTCCAATGCCACAAGGTATAAAAGAAACATTTAACTTTACACATTCTTCACTTAGAAATTTTACTGAGAGGGCATTTAGAGTATTGAAGATGAAATGGAGTATAATGTTATATCTGCATAGTTATCCAATGCAGAAACAAAGCAAAATCATAACAGCTTGCATGGCTATTCACAATTTTATTAGAGAAAGTGATGTTGCAGATATAGACTTTCAAAAGTTTGACACTCATGAGAACATTATACCTATGTCCTAAGCATCAACATCTCAAGGTAATGTGCATCATGCGCACCAAGTGGAGGAAGACATTCATATGAATGCTTTTCATGATAAAAAAACTAATGGTTTATTCAATAGATCATAGTTTTTTTGTGTTTGGTTTGTTAAATGAATCGTTGGGTATGTGTATGGATGATCGCATTACCAAACATTTTTTGCACCCAATTTGTATGAACAGTTTCATTCAAGAGCTTAGTTATCATGTGAACTTTGTGATTCGTGATTGTATGAACAATGTTCAATAAGTGTGTATGGTTTTTTGTTTACATTGTGTTCATTTTTCATTGTTTTTGTGAAATGTTGTTGGCATGTTGCTTTCCTGTAAACTATTGTTTGGTGCCATTTTACGTGGAGGACATGATGTTGGAGAGAAAAGTGCAATAATTAGGGGCAATACAGACTTTCTATGACCACATGCTAAACTTTAGTACTAATATCGAAACAGGAGTAAAGTGCAAAACTTTAGCACCTCCATTGGCAATGCTAAAATTTAGCACCATGTTAAATTTAGGACCATGGAAACAAACGAGGCCTTATTAGAGATCAAGGAATACCAAACCGTTTTAGAACAAAAAAAACACCCCTTGGCAGTATCAATCTACCGCAAAACCCCTAAAAACTAGTCAATTTAGCAATTCAAATAGAAGTTTTTTTTTCAAAAAACCGGTTAACGACATAAACCGATTTGTATTTAAATTGAAATAAAACGGTTTTCAGAGATTTCTCGGCGGTAAATCGGTATTTTTTTGCCGGTTTTGTTGTTTTTACAGGTTTTCATTGTTTTAACCCAAAATGCTAGTTAATTTTAAAATTTAAAATAAATATAACATATACCAAAAAACTATTTATTCTTTTATTATATTTTTTTGTTTTTGTAGAATTTTCAAATTTTAAGCAAAAATTTAAAAAATAGGTGGGATTTTTTACCGCTGAAAACCATCTATTTTATTTTCCTTGATAGAGAAGAGAATGTTATTGCTTTTGGATGTTTGGTTCCACCCAACAAAAGTTTAGTTTCTTTCGTATTGAATGTTTGACTAATAATTACGAGTATTAAATATTGTCTGATTATAAAACTAATTACAAGTATAAAGACTAAAAGACGAGACAAATTTATTAAATCTAATTAAGCTATATTTAATACTCATAATTGATATTTAAATATTTATTGTAATATTAACTAAACTTTAGTAAGAGATTCAAACATCCCTATCTGCAACAGATCTTATATTATATTATTTATATACTGAAGTTTAAAATATTAAATTATATTATTTACGTAATAAAGTTTGAAATATAGTAGAAATTAAGATAAGGGATAAGATAATAGTCGCTCGAGACAGCCGGCAAAATTGCTTATTTGGGTCCCTATACATTGCCGCTCGCCAAAATACCCCCCTAACATTGCCAGTAGCTAAAATACCCCACAATAAGTGTGCTTCTCGCTAGATTACCCCACTATAATTTATTTAGCACTAAACCAGTCTCTAATCTTTCTACCATACCCATTTTACCCATCTCCTTTAAACTGCATACACGGACACAGGGCAGTCGCGCACCCAAACGGCCAAAGCCCTTGTTCGTCGGTTCCTCTCCCACCGCACAGGGCAGGCGACCGCTGCACTCTTCTCCCAGTCCTCATCAACGGTTCCTCTCCCACCGCCGCCACCATTACCAGGCAGCGCTCCTATCCTACCGCACAGGGCCCCATCACCACCAACGGGCGGCTGCTCCTATCGGCCGACAGTACACGTCCCGCCATCGGCTTGCAGGAGGGACGAGTCGTCGGGCCTGGAAGCTTTTCCGGGCGCCAGTGCAAGCCGATTGTAGCCCAAGGCAAGGTGAGACTTCTGTGCAGTGGTAACACAAATTTAGCACTGTAAATAGGGTTTTAACTAACAGGACGATGTACTTCATTGATCTCAGACACTATGGATGATTTACACGAGAATGTAGATGGTCCTGACCGTGGTTCTGGCAGTGGGTGTGTGATGAATGAAACTCTATTTGATTGGTCCAATTTGGAAATTGATCTTGATGATGATGCAGAGAGACAGCAATGTATTGATGAAGATGCTATGTATGTGTTGTTGGGGTTGAGAGATGAGGATGAGAGGACCAGGATGAATTCCCAAGGAGCTGCCAGCTTTACATCGCAGTTACCATCTCAGGGTGTCATGTCAGATGACATTGCTGCTAGCTTCCCAAAAAGCAGAAGTTTTACAAAGATCCCCCAATAGTGTTATTGAGATAGACACAGTCACTGTTGATGGCAAGGTCTTTTTTCAGAGGTTTTTTTGTGCACTTGGACCATGCATTGAAGGCTTTGTTGCAGGTTGTAGGCCCTATCTAAGTATAGACTCCACTGCACTAAATGGTAGATGGAACGGTCATTTAGCCTCTGCCACTGCATTAGATGGTCATAACTGGATGTACCCCATAGCATATGCCTTTATAGATGGTGAAACAAAAGAAAACTGGGTTTGGTTTTTGACACAATTGAGGAAGGCAATTGGGGATTTGAATAAGCTTGCAATTTGTAGAGATGCATGCAAAGGTTTAGAAAGTGCTGTTCAAATTGTGTTCCCACAAGCTGAGGATAGGGAGTGTTTTAGGCATCTAATGCAGAATTTCATTAAGAGGTTCCATGGTAATTGCTATAGAGGCATGTTTCCTGCTGCTAGGGCATATAGAAAAGAAGTTTTTGAGAGTCATATTGGTCCTATCTTGCAAGCAGACCCTGAAGTGCTTTCATGGCTAAACAGAGATCATAAAGCAAAGTGGATGAGATGTTCATTTGACCTGGTATTAAATGTGATTACATAAACAATAACCTTGCTGAGTGTTTCAATAGTTGGATAAAGGATCACAAAGATTTGCCGGTAGTTGAGTTGGCTGACAAAATTAGATGGATGATCATGGTACTTTGGGAAAAAAGGAGAAGAATAAGTGAGAGGCTTGATGGTGTTATTTTGCCAGCCATAGTTCAACAGCTGAATTCAAAATCCAGGGGGCTTGGACACCTTAGGGTCACAAGTGCTGGGAATGGGCATGCAAAAGTGTTTGATAATAGCCCTAAACAAGAAAGACATATAGTTGACCTATGTGCCAAAGAGTGTTCATGTTTAGAATGGCAACACACGGGAAAACCATGTGAGCATGCTCTCGTTGTGATCACTACTTTCAGGAATGAGAAGATCGAAAACTATGTCCACTCATATTATTCTATAGCCATGTTTAAAGAGGCTTACTCTAGAATTATATATCCTTTAAGGGACAGCAAACAGTGGCCTGAGGTTGAACTTGAGGATTGGGTTAGAGCACCTAATGGAAAAAGAGGTGTTGGTAGACAAAGGAAATTAAGGTTCAAAAGCTGTCTTGAGGGTGGGAAAAAACCTAAGGCTGCTAGCATAGAAGGAGATCAACAAGGTAAATCAGTAAAAAGAGGGCCTGTACGATGCAAACGGTGTGGAGAACTTGGACATAGACAAGCAAGCTACAAATGCCCCTTGAATGGAACCAAGAAGAGAAAGAGAAAGGCAAGAGCAAGAAGGTATGCTGGAGCAAATGAACCCACAAAAGATGCAAATGAAGACTCATCTCATCCTGTTGATGCAGCAAGGTACTACCATGCCATTTTGTAGTGTTTTCGTATTTATCAATTCAATATTGTATCATGCAACTAATTTTTGTGGGGCATTTTTTCAGCATGATGCTTCTAACTTGTGGAGGAACCCCAAGTCTGGATGGAGTAGCTGCAACAGTTGATAAACGAACAGATGTAGTAGCGGCCCCAAGTACCCACAGACCAAAGAAACTGACTCCAAAAAAGAAAACTGTTGTTTAGTCTTGCTGTTCGTTTAATCATGATATTTTGGACCTTTTGATAGTGTGATGTAAGACTTGAATGCTTTAAGTTGTGCTTGGACCTTTTTCCGGTTACATGGTGTAAGACATGAATTTAAATATGCAAATGTATGGCTGGACATATGGACGTATGGACAATACATTTGTTTATGAAGTTCTATTTGCTTCACTGATGCTCGCCAACATATTCCTGTCAGGGCTGCTCCTCTGCAGCGGTGTGGGAGAGGAGCCCTGTGCAGCGTTGTCCAATGCCCAGATTGCTCCTATGCCCAGATTTTTTTGCCTTAATGAATTCTTCTATGGTTGTTCCTGTAAGGCTGTGCGGGGGTGTGGGACTATGGGAGTGCCCTGTTCGATGCCCTGTGCGATGTCCAGTTTAAGGGAGATGGATAAAATGGGTATGGTAGAAAGATTAGAGACTGGTTTAGTGCTAAATAAATGATAGTGGGGTAATCTAGCGAGAAACACACGTATTGTGGGGTATTTTAGCTACTGGCAATGTTAGGGGGGTATTTTGGCGAGCGGCAATGTATAGGGACCCAAATAAGCAATTTTGCCGAGACAGCCCGCCTAGGCGCCTACCGTCCATGCACTCGTGCTGTGTGCTGTCACTTCCCTTCCTCTTTCCCTAATCCCCATCTCCCCTTCTCTCGCTGCTGGTGGCCTGCGAATGGCGGGCGGAAGCGGCGAGGCGGCGATGTCTCCGCCGTCCTCTGGTGGCAGCGGGAAGCGCGGGCGGGACCCGGAGGAGGACGTGTACGTGGACAATCTCCATTCCCACAAACGGTATCTCAGCGAGGTCGGTCGCCCATCCCACGCCCTGCTCCTCTGCGTTCCGTCTCGCTTGAGTTTCGGTCTGGGTGGTTGGTTATCGGGTTCTCGGGAAAGGGGTTGCGGGTTCCGTGTGGTTCCTTGGCCAATTCATCGGATACAGCCGTTGTCGATTCTCGAGTCGATTGTTTGGCTCCTCCGTCTGGGCTCCAGGGTTTGGGTGTTAATTCCTCGAATTGGATGGTTCCTTGGTGAGGGTTCGGGTGATTTCACTGTTTGCGTCTGTTGCTGTATTACTCCTCTGCTTTTCTTTTGGTTTGTGCCTCTTTGGCTCCAACATTGTGTGGTATTAAAACCTAGTTTTGGCCTCAATTCGTGCAATGTTGGCTTACTTTCCACTTCCCCTACTGTGTAATTCCTTGGGAAAACCAGGTGATTTGGTAATTCGAAGCCGCATATTGCTCCATATCCATCTCTTCTCCTCTCCAAATCAGAATAGCTGAGCAATTAGCGTTCTGATATTTTGATTAGCTATCCTCTTCCTTCCCTGTGTATTGTTCGTTGACGATAGGCTAACATTTGCAGATAATGGCATCCAGTCTGAATGGACTGTCTGTTGGGGATTCACTGCCTGACAACATCATGGAGTCCCCTGCAAGGTCAGAGACTGCTTCCTGCTACAGGTCTGTGTGCTCTCATCTCGTATACATTAATTGCAAACGATTTATCTATGAATGTTTACGAATGCATACTACGGCCCTGTTTGGATTCGATAGAGCTAAAGTTTGGTCCGGCTAATGTTTAGCCCATTAGCTATTAGTCACAGGGTGTTTAGATACTATGGACTAATAGGTTGTTTGTGTGTTTAGTCCTGATTAGCTCATATTTTTGGACTAATGGACTAATTGTTAGTTCAAGGGAAAGCTAAACTTTAGTCCCTCTATTAGTCGGTCTGTTTGGCGACAAATGAACTAAACTTTAGTGGCTAATAATTAGTCCTTGTAATCCAAACAGGGCCTACATCGTGTATTGCATACCGTGAAGCAGTAGGCTTGAAAATGACGAGATGAAAATAAACTACAATACTCATCTCGCAATATTGCCCATTATTGAAAAATAATATTGCTCATTAATATTAGTGTTGTTCAACAAAATTGTTTCCCCAGAAATGAATCTTCCAAATTTATGGTTCATCTGAGTCTTAGCTGCGAGATGGCAGATGAGACAAACAGTGTTAGTGTTCCGTGTGTTTTAAGATGCTAATCCATCAACCCCTGAAATGCATGATCCTTATTCTCGTCCAATTCCACACCATGCATTTGTAACTATGTAGGCACCCCAATTTCCCCAGTTTCCTAAAAAAATTTGGAGAAAGCATGTTCATTAACTGAGAATTTAGGTAACAGGAAATATTTGTGCAAGTCAAGAAATATGGCCTTTGCTTCTAGTACAGTTAGGAAGCAACAAAACTGTTGTTAGAGAAGGCTTTAGTGTAATTGCTTCTGAATATATAATTGAAGAGTAGCCTTTGTAGCATGGATGCTAGTTTGTTGTCAGATTCAATCATTCAATTGCCATTTCCATATCATTTCTGCCTTTAATTAACTGGCACTTTTGTTTGCACACCACTGCAACTTAGTATCTTCTAAAATCAATTATTGATACTTCATATTTTTTACTTGTTTCTGGTAGAACTACGGATTCTACCGGGCAGATTGCGTAGATTGTAGGGAGGGGATTTGGTGGGACCAGGGTGGCGGCGCTGGGGCGCCGTCGTGATCCTGGCTGGGTTGCGCGCAGGGAGAAGATCACAAGAGACTCTGGCTCCCTCTGGGAAGCCAAAATAGATTGGAATTCTGCTTGTCTTTATTCCAGAGTTTACAGATCTATATATAGAGCTATCTCAAGTCTATCTACTAACTTTGGATAAGTATAACTATCTAGATAGAGCTGATCTTTATCTACTAACTTTGGATAAGTATAACTAACTAGATAGAGCTTATCTATTAGCTATTGGGCCTTGGGCCCCACCTAGGCAGCCTTGGCCCTATTGCGCCTAACATAGGCTTGGCCATACATAACATCTCTCCCCGCCTTCTCAAACAGCTCGTCCTCGAGCTGTAAGTTGGGGTAAGCAGCACGGAACTCTTCAAGCTTTTCCCATGTGGCATCATCTTCAGCCAGTCCACGCCACTGTACGAGAACCTGCCACACGCCCCGCCTAAGTTGAGCGCGAAGCACCTTGGCCGGCACAGGAAGCAGCCGACCATCCATCACTGGGTCAAGCGTCCCCGGAGTTACAGGAGGATCCCCACGATGCGGCTTCAGCAGGCTGACGTGGAAGACATCATGGATGCGAGCACCATCTGGCAACTGCAGGCGGTAGGCTACCGACCCAATCCTTTCCTGGACACGGAAAGGGCCTGCGTAGCGAGGTCCCAACTTTCCCTTCGCGCGCGGATGGAGGGACTGAAAGGTGCGATGTAGCAGGCGTAGCCACACCCAGTCGCCCACCTGGAACTGGACCTCCCGATGCCCGGCATCGTAATACTTCTTGGCGAGCTGCTGGGCCTGCAAAAGGCGCTGGCGCACCTCGGCCAGCATCTCATCTCTGGAGCGTAGCATGTCGTCTGCGGCCTCAGTACGTGCCGTCCCTGGCGTGTAAGGTAGCATGGACGGTGGGGATCTGCCATAGACCACCTCGAAGGGAGTGGCACGCAATGCTGTGTGGTAGGAGGTATTATAGCAATACTCCGCCCAGGACAGCCAATCCACCCATGCCCGCGGTCGATCGCCGGTGACACACCGAAGATACATCGCAATAATTTTGTTGACCACCTCCGATTGTCCATCCGTCTGTGGGTGGAAGGCGGTGCTCATCTTTAGTGTCACCCCCGCCATCCTGAAGAGGTCGCGCCACACGTGCCCGGTGAAGACGGGGTCCCGGTCACTGACAATAGACAACGGGAACCCGTGCAGTCGTACGATGCCGTCGAAGAATGCCCGTGCTACGGACGACGCGGTGTAGGGGTGGCCGAGGGCGATGAAGTGGGCGTATTTGGAGAAGCGATCCACCACCGTGAGGATGACGGACTTGCCTGCCACCTTGGGCAGCCCCTCGATGAAGTCCATGGAGATGTCGGCCCACACCTGGGACGGCACCTCAAGGGGTTGCAAGAGGCCGCCCGGCTGCTGCGCCAGTGTCTTGTTTTGCTGGCACGTGGTGCAGGTGCGCATCCAGTCCTGGACGAGCGCGCGATCATGTGGCATGTAGAAGTCTGCCCGTAGTCGATGGAGGGTTTTCTGGATGCCCTCATGACCTGCCGAGTGCGCCAGTGTCAGCACCTGGTGGCGCAGGTCGTCGTAGTTCGGCACGAAGATGCGTGTGCCGTGCAGGAGCAGCCCGTCGACGAGGCGCCATGGTGCAGCCAATACGCCGTCCCGCAGCTGCTGGAGGAGGTGCTGCCCGTCAGGTGCAGCTGTCAGCGCCCGCCTGATGTCGTCTAACAGGGAGAATGTCGGGCCCGAAATGGCCAGTGTTGCCATAGCCGTGTCCTCCACGGCAGCCTCCGAGTCGCGGCGGGACAGGGTGTCGGCCACGGTGTTCAGGCGCCCCGGCCTGTATTCCACCGAGAAATCGAAACCGAACAACTTGCTGGTCCACTGATGCTGAGGAACTGTGGACAAGCGCTGATCCAGCAAGAATTTGAGACTGTAGTGGTCAGTCCGAACAGAAAAGTGGCGCCCCCACAAGTATGGGCGCCAGTGACGGACGGCCTGCACGAGGCCGATGAGCTCCCTCTCGTAGGCCGCCAACTTAAGGTGGCGGGCTGCAAATGGCTTGCTGAAGTAGGCGAGAGGTCCCGCGCCCTGATGAAGGACAGCACCGAACCCTGCACCTGACGCGTCACAGTCGACGACGAAGAGCTTGGCGAAGTCCGGCATCTGGAGCACTGGACCCGTCGTTAGGGCGTGCTTTAGGGCGTGGAAGGCTGTTGTCGCGTCATCGTCCCAGGCAAACGCGTCTCGTCGCAAGAGACGTGTCAGCGGGGCTGCGATGAGGCCGAAGTCTTTGATGAACTTCCGGTAGTACCCTGCTAGTCCAAAGAAGCCCCGGAGGCCTCGTGCAGACCGCGGGGGCGGCCAGGAGGCCACTGCCGCGACCTTGTCGGCGTCCATGGCGACCCCGCCCTCGGAGATGACATGGCCCAGATAGGCCACTGATGTGGCGCCGAAGGAACACTTGGAGCGCTTCAGGTGGAGGTGGTGTGCCTGCAATGTCTCGAGGACGATGCCCACATGCTGGAGGTGCTCCGCCCATGATGCACTGTAGATCAGGATATCGTCGAAGAAGACAAGCACAAACTTCCGAAGATATGGGCGGAGTACGTCGTTCATCAGGGACTGGAAAGTAGCAGGCGCGTTCGAGAGGCCGAACGGCATGACCAGGAACTCATAGTGGCCATGATGGGTGCGGAACGCCGTCTTGGCGATGTCATCGGTGTGCATCCGCACCTGGTGGTAGCCTAAGCGTAGGTCCAGCTTGGAGAAGAAACGGGCTCCATGGAGCTCGTCGAGGAGCTCGTCCACCACCGGGATCGGGAACTTGTCCTTGGACGTCTTGGCGTTGAGGGCGCGGTAGTCGATGCAGAAACGCCACGAGCGGTCCGCCTTGCGAACCAAGAGCACCGGAGCGGAGAACGGCGACGTGCTGGGTCGTATGATGCCTTGTGTGAGCATGGCCTCACACTGTCGCTCCAGCTCGTCCTTCTGCAGCTGTGCGTACCGGTACGGTCGTACGGCCACCGGAGCTGTACCGGGCAGCAGGTGGATGCGATGGTCGTAGGGGCGGGCCGGGGGGCAGTCCCGTGGGCTCGTCGAAGATGGCGCCATGTTGCTGCAGAAGGACGTCCATGAGGGGCTGTTGGGCAGTGTCGACGACTGCCACAGCCAGCTGCTGCGGGGCAGGCTGTTGCGTGGCCCGCACACCCTGCCAGTGGATGCGCCGGCCCTGGCGCTGGAACGACAGGGTCAGTGCTCGGAAGTTCCACTGGATGGTGCCCAGCGTCTCCAGGAAGTCCACGCCGAGGATGAAGTCGAAGCAGCCCAGGCGCATCCCGACGCACGTGATGGAGAAGGACTCATCGTTGATGATGACGGGGACGTCGTGGGCGATGCAGGCGCAGGGTAGGCGGTCACCGTTGGCCACCGTGACCCGAAGGTGCTCGCCACCCGCCATAGCTAATCCGAGGCGGCTCATCGTGTCAGCGTTGAGGAAGTTGTGGGTTGACCCTGTGTCCATGAGCGCGAGTAGTCGCTCGCCGTTGATGGTGACTGGTAGCAACAGCGTCTTGTCCGTCCGGATGCCCGCCAGCGCGTGTAACGAGACCACCATCGCGTTGGCTCCCGTGACGTCTGGGGCGGCCGGCTCCTCAAGGGGGTCGACCCCACCCTCACCGGACGCCTCGTCGAGGAAGTCGTCGACCTCCAAGTAGAACAGCCGCTGGCAGACGTGTCCCCGAACGTAGGGTTCATCGCAGTTGAAGCAAAGCCCCTGCCGGCGCCGCTCCTGCTGCTCGCCCGGGGACAATCGGCGAAACGGGCGTGTCGGAGTCGTACTATCGCCTGGCGTCGTCGTACCGGTCGGTAGAGCCCCGGGCGGTGCTGGTGTCACACGACCCGAGCCCTGCGCCCGTTGCGGTGGTCGCAACCCGCGCTGCTGGAATGGGGGCCAGGCCGCCGCGCGCCGTTCGAACGCCCGTGCCAGGTACATGGCAGTTTGTAGATCCTGCGGTTCGCGCAGCTCAACGTCCACCCGCAAGTACTCGGGAAGGCCGCCCACGAATAGCTCCGTCTTCTGCATGGGGGAGACGTCCCGAGCTCGACACAGCAACGCCTGGAAGCGGTCCGAGTACTCCTGGACCGTGGACAGGAAGGGGAGGCGTCCCAGTTCCGCAAGGCGAGAACCGCGCACTGCTGGACCGAAGTGAAGGCGACACAGCTCGGTGAAGCGATCCCAAGACGGCATGCCCTCGTCCTGTTCCAGGGCATAGTACCACGTCTGTGCCGGCCCCTTAAGATGGTACGAGGCCAGCCACGTGCGATCCGAGGCTGGCGTGCGCTGCCCCCGGAAGAACTGCTCACAATGATTTAGCCAGTTCAGCGGATCCTCGGAGCCATCGTATGTGGCGAAATCCAGTTTGTAGTAGCGTGGAGGCGCGCGCGCCTCAGCGCCCCCGTAGGCTGCGGTCTCCACGTCGTCGTCCTGAGGCAGCCCGTGGTACGGTGACCACGCTGCTGTCGCTGCGGGTACGTGGGGGCGCAAGGGCCCCCGACCTAGGAACAGGGGGCCGTCGCCGCCTCCTAACAGCATCCCGGGAGGCCCACCGACGGTGCTGCTGGGTAAGGAAGTCGTGAGCGCCGGTCGCGGGAGTGCCTTAGAGTACACTGGTGGTGAAACCGTAGGCGCGCCCTGCGCCCAAGATGGGATGGGGGATGGGGATGGTGAGAAGCGGATCATATGGATGGGGGCTGTGGTCGGTGATGCGGTGGATGAAGGCCCGGGGTCGATCGGCATGCCGTACTGGTAAGAAATTGGTTGCCGGGCGAGTGGAGGGAGTGGCGCAGGTGGCTGCGTGGGTGGGGGCAGTGCGGCCGGCGGTGGCTGCGCTGTCAGGGACGGGTGCGGCGGCTGGGGTGGATGGGCGGCTTGTGGATTGGGGAAGGGGAGGTGGCCTGTCAGCATGGCGTTCATGGTGATCTGCATATCGCGCACGGCGTGGCTAAGATCCGCCAAGGACGCCGCGATCTGGGCCGGTGTGAGCGCGGGGGCGGCCTGCTGGTTGATGGCCGCGCCGGGAGGGCCGAGCGCCATGGCCTCCGACGATGCAGGGACCGCGACCAGGGAGACGATTGGCGCTGCGGGCGGGCTTGAGGCCGGCGGCGGCTGCTGTCCCGGTGACGGCGATTTGGAGGAACTCATGATCGTCGAGTGCTCTGATACCAGATTGGTAGAACTACGGATTCTACCGGGCAGATTGCGTAGATTGTAGGGAGGGGATTTGGTGGGACCAGGGTGGCGGCGCTGGGGCGCCGTCGTGATCCTGGCTGGGTTGCGCGCAGGGAGAAGATCAAAGGAGACTCTGGCTCCCTCTGGGAAGCCAGAATAGATTGGAATTCTGCTTGTCTTTATTCCAGAGTTTACAGATCTATATATAGAGCTATCTCAAGTCTATCTACTAACTTTGGATAAGTATAACTATCTAGATAGAGCTGATCTTTATCTACTAACTTTGGATAAGTATAACTAACTAGATAGAGCTTATCTATTAGCTATTGGGCCTTGGGCCCCACCTGGGCAGCCTTGGCCCTATTGCGCCTAACATAGGCTTGGCCATACATAACAGTTTCATACTAAGATCCATGCTATAACAGAACATGTATGCATGGTTTTGCACTATACATGGTTACAGAAATTAGTGTTAGTAAATCTGGAGATTCTGGAAATAGTTTGATCGCACATAATTACTACAGTGGTTGCACTCACATGTAAGCGGTTAAGTATTGAACATATTTGTCGGCGTTTCGGACCCGGGGGGGTCCCTGGACCGACGAGTGAAATTGTCGCTGCGTGCCCCTGCCCAGATGGGTTGGCGCGGGATGGAACACAAGAGGTGGGGCAAGTCTTGTATTATCCTGCACCAGGGGTGCCGCTCGTAGTAGGGGTTACAAGCACGTCGCGAGAGGGAGAGAGAGAGAGAGAGGGAGCCTGTTCGTTCGCTCCTTCCCCCGCGCGAACCCCCCTCCAGGATGACCCTGGACCTCCCTTTTATAGACGCAAAGAGAGGGTCCAGACGTACAATGGGGGGGGGGGTGTAGCTATGCGCTAACGTGTCCGGCAGAGAAATGCCTAATCCCTGTGTACATGCCAACGTGGCTGTCGGGGGAGAGCTTGAGCCCTGTATACGTGATAGCGTGGTCGTCGGAGAAGCGCCTGAGCCCTGTAGGAGCACAGCTGGCAGTGCGGCAAGGATCCTGCTGACGTCTCCTTGCTGCCGTAAGGGGCTGAGAGCCACCGGCGTCATGGTTGCACGCGGGGCGCCATCATTACCCGTCGCCGGGGTAAGCCAGATGGGACGCCGGTCTTGTTCCTTGTAGCCTGAGCTGGCTAGGGATAGGGTAATGATGTATCCCCTGTTGGCGTGGTCGGTCCGAGCCCAAGGTCGGGCGAGGCGGAGACTTCTCTTGAGGCCGAGGCCGGGGTCGGGCGAGGACGCGATTCCTCCCGAGACCGAGGTCGAGGCCGAGCCCAGGGGTCGGGCGAGGCGGAGACCTCCTCCCGAGGCTGGAGCCTGAGGTCGGGCGAGGCAGAGCTTCCTGTTGCGCCTGAAGCCGAACTCGGTGATTGATCGTGACTTGTTGTCAGTCTTCGCCTGGGTGGTTGGCACGACAGTCGGAGCGGGGCGAGCGGCGCTGTTTTCCCGTCAGATCGGATAGTGAAAGGGGGGCGAAGTGACTGCGGTCACTTCGGCCCTGCCGACTGAGGCGCGTGTGTCAGGATATGGTGTCAGACGATCCTCGCATTGAATGCGCCTGCGATGTGGTCGGTTGGTGAGGCGATTTGGCCAAGGCTGCTTCACAACGAAGCCTGCCCGAGTCGGGCTTCGGGAGAGTCGAGGGGGTGCCCGCTGCCTGAGGAGGCCCTCGGGCGAGGCGTGAACTCGTCTGGGACTACTGCTCCAGCCTGAGGCTGGGCTCGGGCGAGGTCGCGTCCCTTGGATAGACGAAGCCTTGACTTGAACCGCGCCCGTCAGTTGGTCTGAGGGTGTTTACCAGCCGTGATTAGGAGTGTTGGGGGTACCCCTAATTATGGTACCCGACAGTAGCCCCCGAGCCTCGAAGGGAGTGTTGGTACTCGCTTGGAGGCTTTCGCCGCATTTTTGGTGAGGGGACCGGCCTTTCTCGGTTTTGCTTTGTTCTGGTGGGTGCGCGCGAGCGCACCCGCCGGGTGTAGCCCCCGAGGCCTCGGAGGAGTGGTTTGACTCCTCTGAGGTCTTAATGCTTTTCGTGGTGCCTCGGCCGGTCTGATCGTTCCCTCATGCGGCCTGGCCGTAGCCCGGGTGCATGGTCAGGTTCCGAGTTATCAAGCTGGTTTGTTGACGCTGTCAACAGTTTGGCCGTAGCCGGGTGCGAGAGTAGCCCCCGAGCCTCTGCACGGAGCAAGAGGACGATCAAGGACTTTCCCGACTTTTATCATACGTCCCTTCGTCGCCTTTCCGCAAGGAGGAGGGGGGGAAGCGCCATGTTGCCCTCGGAGGGCGCTGAACATGGTGTTTCCAGTGAGTTGCTAACGGGTGATCCGAGTGGACGCCCGTGCCCCGTTCGTTAGGGGTCGGCTGGTGGCCCAGAGGCGCGCTCCAAAAGTACCTGCGGGTGATTCGCCGGACCCGGACCCCTTCGACAGGGTCCGAGGGCTCGATGCCTCCCTCCGGTGGGATTCCGTTACAAATCGCTCCCGCCGGTCTCGGAAATGTCCTAGGGTACCTCGGGAGTGTAGCCCGAGCCTCGGCCATGTATCGGACGTACCCAGAGTCATCCCTTACTCTGCTGCTCTGGGGCGACTGTCGAACCCTTCCGAGGGGCCAGCCTTCGAACCCCTGATCAGTAATGGGCGCGGAGCCCGAGCGCTCTGGGGCGGCTGTCGAACCCTTCCGAGGGGCCAGCCTTCGAACCCCTGATCAGTAATGGGCTTGAAGCCCGAGTGCTCTGGGGCGGCTGTCGAAACCCTTCCGAGGGGCCAGCCTTCGAACCCCTGATCAGTAGGAGGGCTCGGGGCCCGCTTCCTTCGCCGAGAAGGATCCTTTCCACAACACCCCCTTTCCCGGTCCCTGTAGCAAGAGAGAGAGAGGAGGAGGGGAAGGATATGAATTTAAATAAGGTGGCGCACCTTTTTCGACGCGGTCGTCATGGCGGAGGCGAAACGACGCCCGCCTCGCCTGCCAGAGGTGTCGCTTGCTCTGCCGGGGAGTTAATGCGACGGGACGGGCGATTCGCGTGGCGCCCGTTGCGCGTGCGAGCCGTTCGAGGAACGGGACACGGGTGCGTCGTCTTCACGCCGTGGGAGAGGGCTCTCCCGTCGCTTTAGGAGGGGACGCGAGCTTGCAGGCGATTTGATCGCTGCTTCCGCTCGTCTGACGCTGCAATTACTGCCGGCCTACTTTTGACCATGCCAACCGTCGTGCCTACCCCCGCGGCTGACTGACCCGTGGCCGTCGCCTTTAATTGGCACTGTTGGGTCATGCGCAGGGCTGCCTCGAGTTGTGGTACTGGTTCCGCAGTCGAGGAGGCGCGACATTCGGCGCAACTGGCGGTGCGACTCTTTGCACGTCGTAACCGGCGCACCGGTTACATGACATGCGGGCCCGCTTCCTTTGCGCTGGTCCACCGGATGTGGTCGAAGCCGAAAGGGCGCATAGTTGCGGTGCGGTTGGATGCCTGTCGCGTGGCAGTCCACCCTTTCGACCACCGGTTTCTGCGAAGATGGGAGAGCGCCTGTAACCGCGGGGCGGTTGCATGCCTCGCGTGCGGCGGTTCGCCTTCTTCGCGCTTCGGATCAGCTCGTATGACGTGTGGGACCTAGCCCCCGTGTCGTAGGGGGAGAACCCTGGAGTATGTCAGTGGAGACTTTGCCCGTGACGCTAAGGGGTGCAAGTGAGGAGGTCTGCCTATAAACGGGGCAGTGGCTATGCCTTCGTTCTCCCCTCATGCATTGTGTCCTTCCACCTTTTGAGCCCCCAGATGGGGCGTACTGGCATCGCCTTGCTCTTGCTGTCGTTGGAGGAGCGCGGCCTCGTGGAGATCGGCGCCCTTCAGCCATCGCTCGGCTTCAATGATTTTTGTCGTATAGCCCGGCTGCATTCCCTCAACAATGGTCAGTTTGGTGGGGAGAAGCAAGCCGGGCTGCGGCCTCCGCCCCGCCCTCAGCTTCAAGGATCTTCGTCATCCCGGCTGAGGCGGAGGGGCGCACCGAGTGGGGGGTTGCCTCCGCGTGGGTCGATGACCCTTTTCTTCCCCCAGCGTTTGGGGGAGAAAGGCATCCTCCAGCCCTGCGGAGGCGTCCTCCAGCCATGCGGGGGAAGGCGAACTGCTGCTCCCTGGCTAGGGTGCAGCTTTCCGTCCTTCATCTAGGCGGCAGTCGTGCCGCGCGCGGGCCGGCCACGTCTAGGTCCTCGCACCGTCAGCCGCGCCGGGAGGTCGCCCAGCACGTCGTACGCCGCGAGGGTGGTACTCGTGTTCTGGGACGACCTCGGCGAGGACGGGAGTGAGGACCTGCCGGTGCGCTTTGGGGCGGCCGCTGTTCGCCGGCGCGGTGTCGGTGGGTTCGGTCCCACGGACGGCGCCCTCCGACTCTTCGGCCTTAACGGCTTGTCCTCGCCCCTCGTGTGGGGACGTGGGCGTGGGCCTCTTCACAACAGCGTCTGTCCTGAGGTCATCGCTGCTGCTATTTAGCCGCCCGAGGTGGAGGTTGTTGTCTCTGCTGCTGCAGAGGTTGCCGGCGAGCCGCTTGGAGTTCGTTATCCCGCGGGCCCCCTGGTGTGGAGGTTGTTCATACCCGCGGGAATGGAACCGGAGTCCCGTTTGTAAGGGGATATACTGGGTTTTTGCCGGAGCAAAATGTAACCGCTTCAAGGACTTAGACATTTGTCGTAGGTCGGGAGAACCGTCGAGGGTTCTGCCGACGTCTAAGTCTGTGAAGCATAGTTACCCCAAGTATATGTGTTTGTTCTTTGTGGCTGTCGAGGCCTGAACATTTGGGTATTCGAGTATGAAGCTGCGTTTCTTCCTCATTCCGAGCACTGGGACTTGCCTGTTGGCTAGCCGAACCACTTAACCGAGCGTGAGTTGCCTTTCGCGGAAGGTGACGAGTGAGGTATCCATATCCCGGAGGCGTAGGAGTCCCTCGGCTCGGTCGGCCTTGCCGCTCTAGGCCTCTCTTGCTCAGTTTTTAGAACCCTCGGCTGCTCTGCGATGAGCCGGAGCCGGAGGCAGCGGTGTTGGCGCGGACAGAGGCGGAGTCGGCTCGAAAAGAGACTTCGTCGGCCCGGGAGCTGGCGGCTTCCCAGGCCGAAGAAGATGTGGCAGCAGCAGCTGGAGCTTGGCCAAGACATCCGCGGGCGTGGTGCTGGCGTCCTCCCTTGGGTGGAGGTCCTTTCACCCGGGTCGCCGTCCGAGGCTGGGCCAGGTTCCGCCGAGGGTGGAAACAACGCCGAGGGTGCTGCTGCTCCCCCTGCCGATGCCTGAACCTGCAGGAACAGTTTGTCTGTAGCATGCGCATGTTTTTCGCGGCCGCTGAGGCCTAAACACTTTATCGTCGTGTTAAAGAGCTGCGTTTTCTTTCCTCTCATTTCGAGCATCACGACTTGTCTGTCAATAGCAGAATCGTTTATCCAAGCGAGAGTTACTTTTCGCGGAAGGTGATGAGTGAGGTATCCGTATCCCGGAGGCGTAGGAGTTCCTCGGCTCGGTCGGCCTTGCCGCTTACGTGCACTCTCATTTGGTCGTAGGATTCCGTTATTGATACAGTTGAGAAGGCACGAAAATCGTTTTCTACCCGAGTGTTTGGACTTGTTCGGTAGCAGGATCGCTTATCCGAGCGTGAGTTACTTCTCGCGGAAGGTGATGAGTGAGGTATCCGTATCCCGGAGGCGTAGGAGTTCCTCGGCTCGGTCGGCCTTGCCGCTTACGTGTACTCCCGTCGTTTTCAGGATCCCGCTATCGATACAGAAGTCGAAAGCACGAAGGTCGTTTTGGTAGAAAATTTTTTCCGAGGAAAATTTTGACGCAGAGGGGGTTCCCCCCTTCTAGCCCCCGAGGGAGGGTCAGGCTTTGCTGAGGCAAGACCGACCCTTCCTTGACGGTTAGACTTTGTGTATGTAAAGAAAACGAGGTACATGAACGACTTAAAACATCTTAAGGGTAGAAGCGACGTAGCTGTTGGATGTTCCAAGCGTTGCTGTAGACCTCGCCTTGGTCGTTGGCCAGCTTGTATGTTCCGGGCTTCAAAATCTTAGCGATGATGAAGGGCCCTTCCCAGGGAGGAGTGAGCTTGTGGCGCCCTCGGGCGTCCTGTCGTAGACGAAGCACCAAGTCTCCCACTTGAAAGCCTCGGGGCCGAACGCTTCGGGCGTGGTAGCGTCGCAGCGACTGCTGGTACCGTGCCGAATGTAGTAAGGCAACGTCCCGAGCCTCTTCGAGCTGGTCCAGCGAGTCCTCTCGGCTGGTCTGGTTGCTTTGGTCATCGTACGCCCTGGTCCTCGGGGAGCCGTATTCTAAGTCCATGGGGAGGACGGCCTCGGCCCCATAGACTAGAAAAAACGGTGAGAAACCCGTGGCTCGGCTCGGCGTCGTCCTCAGACTCTAGACTACCGAGGGTAGTTCTTTCATCCACCGCTTGCCGAACTTGTTGAGGTTGTTGTAAATCCTCGGTTTGAGTCCCTGCAAGATCATACCGTTGGCACGCTCCACCTGCCCATTCGTCATGGGGTGAGCTATGGCGGCCCAGTCCACACGGATGTGGTGGTCGTCGCAGAAGTCCAGGAACTTTTTTCCGGTGAACTGCGTGCTATTGTCGGTGATGGAGTTTGGGACCCCGAATCGATGGATGATGTTGGTGAAGAACGTCACCGCCTGCTCGGACCTGATGCTGGTCAAGGGTCGGACCTCGATCCACTTGGAGAATTTGTCGATGGCGACCAGCAGGTGCGAGAAGCCCCCGGGTGCCTTCTGCAAGGGACCGACGAGGTCTAGACCCCACACAGCAAACGACCAGGCGATGGATATCGTCTGCAGGGCCTGAGCAGGCAGGCGTGTCTGCTTTGCGTAGAATTGACACCCCCGGTAGGAGCGAACAATCCTAGTGGCGTCGTCCACCGCGGTTGGCCAGTAGAAACCTTGTCGGAAGGCATTCCCCACGAGGGCTCGAGCTGCTGCATGGTGGCCGCAAGCCCCCGAGTGTATTTCTTGCAACAGCTCTTGTCCTTGGGCGATGGATATGCATCGTTGGAGGATGCCCGAGGGGCTGCGGTGATAGAGCTCCTTTTCATCACCCAGGAAGACGAACGACTTGGCGCGCCGAGCCAGTCGCCGAGCTTTGGCCTTGTCGAGGGGAAGCTCTCCTCGGAGGAGATATTCCAGGTACGGGGTCTGCTAGTTCGGATCTGGTGTGACCCCATTCTGTTCCCCCTCGACGGGCAAGGCCTCCTCCTCGATGGCCGGTACCTCGGGCTCGGCCGAGGCCTCCTCGGGCTCGGCCGAGGCTTCTTTGGGCTCGGGCGTGTCGTCGATCTTGACGGATGGTTGATGTAGGTCTCTGGAGAAGACGTCCGGGGGAATCGTCGTCTGCCTCGAGGCTATCTTTGCCAGCTCATCCGCAGTCTCGTTGTACCGTCGGGCGATGTGGTTGAGCTCCAGCCCGTAGAACTTGTCTTCCAGGCGCCGGACTTCGTCGCAGTAGGCTTCATGACTTGGTCGCGACAGTGGGAGTTCTTCATGACTTGGTCGATGACAAGCTGCGTGTCGCCACGAGCGTCGAGGCGCCGGACCCCTAGCTCGATGGCGATGCGCAGCCCGTTAACCAGAGCCTCGTACTCGACCACGTTGTTTGATGCCGGAAAATGGAGGCGTATGACGTAGCGAAGATGCTTTTCGTGGGGTGAAACGAAGAGCAAGCCAGCGCCTGCTCCTGTTTTCATGAGTGACCCATCGAAGTACATGGTCTAAAGCTCGGGTTGGATTGGAGTTGTTGGTAACTGGGTACGGGATCGCTAGGTGGATCGAAGCTGAATCGAAAGGGTACGGGATGGAAAACGAACGGTACCTCTTGGTCGATGGACGGTGGTGAAGTCGCGTCGGGGGCGGAGCACACCGCCATCTCAGGTACGAGGGTAACGCCTAGCGGATCCTTTGCGAGGGTGCTGGCGTCATCAGTCCGCTTGGGGTTGACACGTTGCGGGGAAGTGACACCCGCCGTCGTCTCAGGTGCGAGGACAATGCCTGACATATCCCCCGGGGGAGTGCCGGTGTCGTCGACTTGCTCTGGTGCGACAGCCGATAAGGTGCCGCCTCCTGCGTGGCCATGGTTGCCCCGTCTCCGCCTCCTCCGGCGAGGAGGGTGGTGGGGACGACCGGAGTGCTCCTCTTCTGCCGCGGGGAGATGCTGTCGCCGAGCTCGCCGCCGCCGGGCGAGTCGAAGACCGTCGTTGTCGTTGCGCCGCGGGGGGAGGAGTACCATGTCGTAGCTGCCGTCGAGGGACATGAACTCGAGACTCCTGAAGCGGAGCACCGTCCCGGGCTGAAGAGGTTGCTGAAGACTCCCCATCTGAAACTCAACGGGAAGGCGTTCGTTAACACGCAGCAGGCCCCTACCTGGCGCGCCAACTGTCGGCGTTTCGGACCCGGGGGGTCCCTGGACCGACGAGTGAAATTGTCGCTGCGTGCCCCTGCCCAGATGGGTTGGCGCGGGATAGAACACAAGAGGTGGGGCAAGTCTTGTATTATCCTGCACCAGGGGTGCCGCTCGTAGTAGGGGTTACAAGCACGTCGCGAGAGAGAGAGAGAGAGAGAGAGAGAGAGAGAGAGAGAGAGAGAGAGAGAGAGAGAGAGAGAGAGGGAGCCTGTTCGTTCGCTCCTTCCCTCGCGCGAACCCCCCTCCAGGATGACCCTGGACCTCCCTTCTATAGACGCAAGGAGAGGGTCCAGACGTACAATGGGGGGGTGTAGTGTAGCTATGTGCTAACGTGTCCGGCAGAGAAATGCCTAATCCCTGTGTACATGCCAACGTGGCTGTCGGGGGAGAGCTTGAGCCCTGTATACGTGATAGCGTGGCCGTCGGAGAAGCGCCTGAGCCCTATAGGAGCACAGCTGGCAGTGCGGCAAGGATCCTGCTGACGTCTCCTTGCTGCCGTAAGGGGCTGAGAGCCATCGGCGTCATGGTTGCACGCGGGGCGCCATCATTACCCGTCGCCGGGGTAAGCCAGATGGGACGCCGGTCTTGTTCCTTGTAGCCTGAGCTGGCTAGGGATAGGGTAATGATGTATCCCCTGTTGGCGTGGTCGATTCGAGCCCAAGGTCGGGCGAGGCGGAGACTTCTCTTGAGGCCGAGGCCGGGGTCGGGCGAGGACGCGATTCCTCCCGAGACCGAGGTCGAGGCCGAGCCCGGGGGTCGGGCGAGGCGGAGACCTCCTCCCGAGGCCGGAGCCTGAGGTCGGGCGAGGCGGAGCTTCCTGTTGCGCCCGAGGCCAAACTCGGTGGTTGATCGTGACTTGTTGTCAGTCTTCACCTGGGTGGTTGGCACGACAGTCGGAGCGGGGTGAGCGGCGCTGTTTTCGCGTCAGATCGGACAGTGAAAGGGGGGCGAAGTGACTGCGGCCACTTCGGCCCTGCCGACTGAGGCGCGTGTGTCAGGATATGGTGTCAGACGATCCTCGCATTGAATGCGCCTGCGATGTGGTCGGTTGGTGAGGCAGTTTGGCCAAGGCTGCTTCACAACGAAGCCTGCCCGAGCCGGGCTTTAGGAGAGCCGAGGGGGTGCCCGCTGCCTGAGGAGGCCATCGGGCGAGGCGTGAACTCGTCTGGGACTACTGCTCCAGCCCGAGGCTGGGCTCAGGCGAGGTCGCGTCTCTTGGGTAGACGAAGCCTTGACTTGAACAGCGCCCGTCAGTTGGTATGAGGGTGTTTACTAGCCGTGATTAGGAGTGTTGAGGGTACCCCTAATTATGGTACCCGACAATATTTTAAACCTAAGGGCTAGTTTGGGATCCCGAAATCCCTTGGGAAAATGGTGTTCCCAAACTAACCTTAATAGGTTCCTTTAATGTTCCAGATCATGTCAAATTATCGATATGTAGTCAATGTTATTACTTGAATAGTGCATGTACATGGCTATGAACATTGATGTGTCCATCACACTTTGTCGATAGCTGGTTAACCATGTGGGAACTGGGTTTTACTTCTGTTGATTTGGTACTTCTTGTCAGCAACTATATTGTCCTGCATTGATGATATGAATTTCACACTGAATGATCATACTTGTCTCTTTTCAGGGATGAGATATTATCCCAATACTCACCGATGTCAGAAGACTCGGATGATTACCGCTGCTATGACACTCAATTAAACCCTGGTGGGAATCATCCTGATGCGATGATCAGCCCTTCAACTAGTCCAATGTCATCTCCTCATCGACACCAGAGACCACAATCTTCTTTGTTACCTTCAAACCCATACCCTCTCCCAAGCTGCTCCCTTTCGTCAGTAGTCTGCTCTCATGCTAGGCGTGGCTCCGATAATGAAGGCCGGTTCCCATCCTCGCCAAATGACATGTGCCATGCAGCAGATTTGAGGCGAACAGCACTACTGAGGTCAGTGCAAATGAGGGTGCAGGGACCCCATTCGTATGACCTATCATTCGGCATCAGACAAGGACAAGGACATGCACATGAGCATGAAGGGGAACATGACCATGAGCATGAACATTTAGAGGACTTGGAAGGGACAGAAGGATCATCTTGCAATAAGTCAATCGTTAACGAAATCACGTACAACCAGAGACGTGACCATGATTTTGGTCGGCCAGAGCACGAGATAGATTACATCAACAACAGCACATCAGATGATTGTCTAAGTGATCTAAAATTTAAGCAAGAAGATAAGAGCCATAGTAAATTTGATACCCGTATGCACAAAAATTCATAGCACAGGGAACATATGTGTTAGTTTTTTGGATTATAACTCTACTTAACTTCGTTGTATTCTTGACAGATGCCTTATCTATTGTCCGTGGTTTGAGAATCAGCGTTCTGAATAGCGACATTGTAATATTTGAGTGAAATTAACCTTTGGATTGTTGCGATGCCATCATATTGTATGTAAGCTCAGCAACAAAATTGTTTTAAATGGCACATAAGCCCTTGTACACAACAGTAGGTGTAGGTTGACTCATTTTCGGTGGCTATATACCGCTGAAAATAGGCTATAAGCAGCTGAAAATAAATAATTTTTGACAACATATGTCCGCCAAATAATTAGTCAAAATAAGCCACAATTTTCGGTGGCTCATCATTGATCACCGAAAATTATAAATTTCCTATGGTCATCTAGATGCCGCTAAAATTAATATTTTATTTTCGGCAGCCACACGCCACCAAAGACTAGGTTTATTATTTTTGGTGGTCTTTTTTTTCACCACCGAAAATTGGCAATTCCAAGGCAAAAAATATAAAAATATGTAAAAAAATACATTAACACCAGTTTCAACTATATATATATATATATATATGCTAACTATTAAAAGCCTACTGTAGACTGCCCCTGCCTCCCTACATCCAGCCGCAAACCACGCCGCGAACCGCCGCAAACTGACCCCGACTCCCTACGCCCGCCCGCCCGCAATCCAGCCGCAAACCACGCCGCGAACGCGGCGACCGTCGTGATCCGGTCGCCCGCCCGCCGCGACCGCCGCTATGGCACTATCCACTAACCAGACACAGCGTCCAGCCAAGCTTTTACTGCCGCCCACTTCTCTCCCACCTCCCACTCCACTCTTTTGCCTGTCGCGGGGTTAGAATCCCATGGCGCTATTGTCCGAGATCCGCTTCGGCCACCAGATCCCCTATCCCACTACGACACTGACTCCTACGAGGAGGAGGAAGAGGAGGAAGAAGAGGAAGAGGAAAACGAGGAGGAGGAGTTCGAGGGGGTGGAGGGCAGAGATGGATGAGGTGACAGTTTCGTCTCCGCTGATGCTGTCGGCAACGGAGGCCAGGGGAGGGGTGTCCGTGGTCGAGATGGTGACGGGGGCGCTTCGGAGGTCGCTCATGTTGTGCAGCAGCAGCGCCGGCGCCGGCGTGCGCAAGCCGGAGCAGGAGGAGGACGGGGCGACTCCCCCGGGTGGTATGCAGATAGGGGGGCCAACGGATGTGCGGCACGTCTCGCACGTCACCTTCGACCGCTTCGTTGGCTTCCTCGGCCTCCCCGCTGACCTCGAGCCCGGCGTGCCTCGTCCCGTGCCGAGCGCCAGGTCAGTGTTCCAACACCTTTTACTCCCCAATGGTTTGATCTGTCTATGCGCATAGTTTCCTGCCCGGGACTTCCAGGCAATTTTCTGTGTGCACTCTGCGACTGGGATCCGCCCCTAGAAATTTGGAATTTGGTGTCTGGTTGAACTGAATTTTGCGTTGTTCTGGCGTTAAAGTTAAGTTGTCCAACAGCACTGCTTATACATGTCACAGTACGTTAAGCTCACTTGGGTGAATCAGGAGTTCTGGACATGTAAGATACATATATGAATCTGGAGTTCTCGACATAGATACGTATGTTAGATAGGTGTTGGGCTGGTGAGCGGCACACCACTGTATTGCCTGACGTGCCTCCAACAAGCCGAGCTAGCAGCTCGTAGTCTGCCACTGTGAGGTTGGCGTGCCCTCTCTGGCCCGATCAAAATACGACCATGTCTGACCCTGCCCGTGTAGGCACGGGGCGCCTATTCGCCACCTAACTGAACAAAGATGCCACACAATACGCTAGATGTTTAGCTTTCGGGATTACATAGGATGAGCCGATGATGTTGTTGCTTTGTGATCGTGACCTCATTTACAGGACAGCTGTTGTATCCAAGGCTGACATGACCAAGTTCAACTAATGGTGAATATTCTAAATTGCTTTTCCTGTGGGAAATTGGTCTGTTTGTACTTGCAAGGGAGTGGGATATTGTGTTGCTCCGTCTTTTTTAGTTTTCTATGTTCACTAGATATGTGTCCGTGTGTTGCCACGGAAGTAAAAAAATAGTATGAAACATATATACGAAATGACAAGCATCACTATAATTTGCAAAAACCCATATGACAAAATATCACCGTAACACTAATATTATATTGACGATATAAATATATAATATTATTATAAATACATGGTCGTGGCAGGACAAAAAGGAGACAAAAAACAGCAACGAGGGTTGTTCGAAGGTACTCCTTTGCCTCCTCTGCTAAGTCGACTTTGATCCCTCTCGTTGATGTCTTATTCATCAATAGTTATGTGCCCATATGTTGGTACTGTATCTATATATCACATAGTTAAACCTTATTTAAATGGAATATATGCAATAATTCAACAATCTAAAAACAATAAAAATGATATGATGTTTTGTGCTGAAGGCAACTAAACAGAGATCACTCTAAACTACAACATGGAAGGAGACGTCGGCGGTAAAATGGGAAGCGTTCAGAGGAAGAGTTGAACAGGCACAGGCAACAGAGGTCACAACAAGAACAACGGTTTGTTCACTCGACGAACAACACAAACAGTTTTGGAAATTTGATCTCTACCACTTCGGTAGCAGCACGATGCGGTGAAAGACTATGCACGAGGCATGCAAATTAACAAGACTCATACAAGCGCGGAATAGTGTGCTGATGGGCCACAAGGGTAACACATGCTCAGAACCCTAACATGTTTGGCTTCCGAGCAAACTTTCTCCAGACCCCCAAGGAAATATAAGATTCAATCAGATATATGTTGTTGCTCGTCCCAGCGTACTCCCGTTGCAACGCACGGGCACACACCTAGTATATATATATGCCATCTGGTTGAGCCGGTCTCTATAAAATAAGCCCCAGAGCGCTAGGGCTTAGTTTTTGACGACCCACGCCGATGCACGAGCGACGACGCCCACCCAAGTGCGTGCGACAGCGGCGGTTGCTCGAGAGTGCGTGGTTGCGACGGACCTCGGGGCTGTGGTTGCGGAAGCGGTGGCTCCCTAACTCGGACACGTCACGGCGGTAGTTCCTCGATCTGGAGTCGCGGGGGCGGTTCCTGGATTCGAAGGCCCGGTGGCTCCCCGATCCGGAAGGCAAGCGGCGGCGACTCCGGGGCATCGAGACGCGACAACACTCTCGAGGCGGGCGGCAAGCGGCGACATTGCTTCCGAGACGGGCGAGCAACGCTTCGCACCCCCAGGCTCGAGCGGCGGCGGCACACCATAACCCACGAACGATGGTGGTGCCTAGAGATGTCAATGGGGACCCGATACTCGATAACCCGTGGGGAATTCCCCTATTAGGGTATGGGTATGGGACAAAAATTGTCCCCATGGGTATGGATATGGGACAAAATCTCCACCCATTGGGTAAACGGGTATGGGTTTGGGAAGCAATAATCCGAACCCGATTACCCATGGGTATTTCATACGCGTACACCTGTCCTGTTTGTATGAATGAGTTGAGGCCGAGTCGGCCATCAAACCCGGCAGACTCCATTTCTTATATTGGTCCCAAGTACTGATTTCTTTTCTGATGGATGGATGAATGGATAATGGTTCATGGATGAGTGCTTGCTGATGTGGTGATGTATGAAATCTGGATAGTTTGTGCTAGATGTTAGCACCTAGTTATTCCTTAATTGGGGATGGGGACCCATTGGGGACCTGAAACCCGAATGGGGATGGGTATGGGATGAGTTTTGTACCCATGATGGGTATGGGTATGGGTATGGGGATGTATCAAACATGATGGGGATGGGTCTGGGATGCTATAACCCGATGGGGAATTATCCATTGACATCTCTAGTGGTGCCCCTCTACGTGCGAGCAGCGACGGCATCGCACAAGGCGCGAGGATCGAGCAATGTCCACGAAAGGCGCGAGGTGCACGCGGCGATGGTCGCACGTGACATCCTCTGATCCGGCACAGTTCGAGCGCCACAAGTGACGACCTCCCTCCGATCTTGTGTCCTCGACGGTGTCCAACGGCGACTACCTCCTCAACGTGTTATGCCTTTGATTGTTGTGTTTTATGCTTACCACATACACTATTTACGCTAAAAATTGAAGGATTTTATGCTCGGACATGGAATTCGTACATCAATTTATTGGATGCCATATTTGCTGCATGCACATTAAAAAGGAAATTCCTTGATTTATGCTGTTCGTAATTACCATAAAAATCAAATCAAATCACTTATGTTTGTAACTGCCAGATTTTTACGTCTGCAATAAAATTGTTCCTAATTCCTGTTGGGCTGTTAGTTGGACCAATATTAGATTTTTTTATCAATTATATTACACGGTGTAGGTTTTTATGAGAATTTGTATAAAAATTTATGCTCTGTGTGGCTCATATCATCCATTTTTTTGCGCACGTGCAGTGGAAACAAAAATATATGTTATGAAAAGTAAGCAGTTGTTGACTGCTTTCTAACCGGCGTTCTCCAAGGGACGTGCTCCTGCACGATCCCCATGTACGGACGTGGCTTTTGGCCACTCCTTTAGTGTCTCCTTCTCTTGTATAAATATCAAAAGCAATAAAGGATACAGTGCCCCTTTTTCATTCTCGCACACAGTTCTATTTTCTCACACGTCATCAGCACTTGCTTTCACAAAAACAAAAGAGCAAAGGCCAAAACAAGACGACCGGAGGCAAGAAGTTCTTCATCAAAGGAAAAATAGTCGGATTATGCGGAAGTCAATCCAATGGAGGAAGAATTATGCCTTGTAGACAGTGGTACCACCAACTCTATTCTTCGGGAAACAAAATATTTCCAAACTCTCACAAAGAGGTCAGGAAATGTTTTGACAGTCGCTGGGCGCGATGCAAAAATAGTTGGCTCTGGACAAGCAACTATTACGCTCCCTATGGGTACACAAGTCACTATCGAGGATGCTTTATTGTATCCCGATTCAACTCGTACCCTTCTGAGTTTTCGAGATATTCGGAAAATTGGTTTACATATTTCTACTCATACAGAATATAATGAGGAATTTCTCCTCATTTCCAAACCTTCTGAATATGGCGCTAACATTCTGGAAAGAATACCTTCACTTCCATCTGGATTGTACTACACATACATAAAACCAGTACCTCATGTTACGTACAAAGTGATTTTTCAGAATGTAGATTCATTCAAGACCTGGCATGCACGTCTTGGTTACCCTGGAATAGGGATGATGCAGAAAATCACAGGTAATTGCATCGGTCATGATTTAAAGTCTGCTAAATTCCCTAAACCATCTGATTTTATATGTACATCATGTGCAACGGGAAAGCTAATCTTAAGACCATCTCCTTTTAAGATTCATGCTGAACCACTCAAGTTCCTTGAACGAATTCAAGGTGACATTTGTGGACCCATACAACCATTATCTGGACCGTTCAGATACTCCATGGTATTAATTGACGCATCTACGCGATGGTCACACGTGTGCCTTCTGTCTACACGTAACCATGCTTTTGCTAAAATCATGATGCAAGTCATTCGATTGAAAGCACATTATCCTGAACATCAAATCCAGAAAATCCGCCTAGATAATGCGGCTGAATTCTCTTCTAGAGCATTCAATGATTATTGTATGGCCCAAGGAATACACATTGAACATTCTGTGCCTTATGTACATACTCAAAATGGTTTAGCTGAATCTCTTATTAAGAGGATCAAACTTATCGCTAGACCTTTACTTCATGAATGCAATTTACCTACATCCTGTTGGGGTCATGCAGTTTTACACGCTGCTGATCTTATTCAACTTCGCCCAACTGCATATCATACCACATCTCCATTGCACCTGGTACGAGGAAATCCTCCAAATATATCCCATCTGCGGAAATTTGGATGTGCGGTCTACACCCCTGTATCACCGCCTCAGCAAACAGCTATGGGACCTCATAGGAAATTGGGCATCTATGTGGGATATCAATCCCCATCGATCATCAAATACCTAGAGCCCCTTACAGGTGAAAGGGAAATGTGCCCTTGGGCCATTTCTAAGTATTTTGGTGATTTAGTGTCCAACACAAGTGCCTAAGTGTAAAAAGGTGGACAAAGTACAAATCAAGAATTAAGGTATGTTTCTTAGACCTAGTACATTGTTTTATGGACTAATGTATTGTGTCTAAGTGCTGGAAACAGGAAAAATCCAATTGGAAATGTCTTGGCTCGAGCAGCCAAGAATCTGCTGAGTCTGCAAGCACCGAACTGTCCGGTGGTGCACCGGACAATGTCCGGTGGTGCACCGGACAGTGTCCGGTGGTGCACCAGACAGTGTCCGGTGCGCCAGGCTGGCTCGAGCGAAGTGGCTGCTCTCGGGAATTCACCGGCGACGTACGGCTAAAATTCACCGGACTGTCCGGTGTGCACCGGACTGTCCAGTGAGCCAACGGTCGGCCGGGCCAACGGTCGGCCGCGCAATCTGCGCGGGACACGTGGCCGAGCCAACGGCTAGAAGACGGCACCGGACTGTCCGGTGTGCACCGAACATGTCCGGTGCGCCAACGGCTCTCAGGCTGCCAACGGTCGGCTTCGCTATTTAAGGAAGGAAATCGGTCACCGGACAGTGTCCGGTGTGCACCGGACTGTCCGGTGCCCCCGATGACAGAAGGCAAGAATGGCTTTCCAAGTTTATGCTCAACGGCTCCTAGCTGCCTTGGGGCTATAAAAGGGACCCCTAGGCGCATGGAGGAGAACACCAAGCATCCTTTGAGCATCATTGATCACTCACACTTCATTCTTGCGCACTTGTTCGACATTTTAGTGACTTGAGCTCCGTTCTAGTGTGTTAGTCTCTTGAGCTCAAGTCTGGGTTTTGCGTGTGCGTATTCGCTGTGATCTTTGTGTCGTGTGTGAGTTGCTAATCCCTCCCTTGCTCTGTGATTCTTCGTGAACATCTTGTGTAAGGGCGAGAGGCTCCAAGCTGTGGAGATTCCTCGCAAACAGGATTAAGAGAAGCAAAGCAACACCGTGGTATTCAAGTTGGTCTTTGGACCGCTTGAGAGGGGTTGATTGCAACCCTCGTCCGTTGGGACGCCACAACGTGGAGTAGGCAAGCGTTGGTCTTGGCCGAACCACGGGATAACCACTGTGCCATCTCTGTGATTGATATCTCTTGGTTATTGTGTTGTGTTGAGATCCTTCTCTAGCCACTTGGCAAACTACTGTGCTAACAAGTAACCAAGTTTTGTGGCTTAAGTTTTTGAAGTGTTACAGGATCACCTATTCACCCCCCCTCTAGGTGCTCTCAATTAGTATCAGAGCCGTTCTCTTCAAGAAAGGGACTAACCGCCTGAAGAGATGGATCCTAAAGGCAAGGGGATGGTGATCAACGACAAGGAGAAGGAGTCCTTCGTCAACGAGCCCAATGATGACAGGCCCACCGACTCAGGCTCGGGCCACAAAAGAAAAGACGGGAGGAAGAAAAAGACAAGGCGCATCAAGGAAATTGTCTACTGCGACAGCGACGAATCTTCCTCCTCCCAAAAGGACAACGACGACTACGATAGACGAAAGACGGTTAACTCAAACTTTTCTTTCGATTATTCGCGCATCCCGCATAGTTCAAATGCTCAATTGCTCCCCATTCCACTTGGCAAGCCCCCTCACTTTGATGGAGAGGATTACGGATTTTGGAGCCACAAAATGCGTACTCACCTGTTTTCTCTCCATCCAAGCATTTGGGAGATTGTGGAAAGTGGAATGAAATTTGATAGCTCGGATAGCCCTGTGTTTATTAATGAACAAATTCATAAAAATGCACAAGCTACTACTGTGTTGCTAGCCTCTTTGTGCAGGGACGAGTATCACAAGATGAGCGGCTTGAACAATGCCAAGCAGATCTGGGACACCCTCAAGATCTCTCATGAGGGAAACGACGTCACCTTGCTCACCAAAATGGAGTTGGTGGAGGGCGAGCTTGGACGGTTCGCGATGATAAAGGGCGAGGAGCCGACACAAACATACAACCGGCTCAAGACCCTTATCAACAAAATAAGGAGCTACGGGAGCACGCGATGGACGGACCACGACGTCGTCCGCCTAATGCTAAGGTCATTTACCGTTCTTGATCCTCATTTGGTGAACAATATACGTGAAAATCCCAGGTACACCAAGATGTCGCCCGAAGAAGTTCTTGGGAAGTTCGTAAGCGGGCGAATGATGATCAAGGAGGCAAGATACGTGGACGACGCGTTGAACGGTCCTAGTCATGAGCCTCAACCCATTGCTCTCAAGGCAACAAGGAGCAAGGAGGCGTACCAAGCAAGGTGGCGCAAGTTCAGGCGGCCGGACTCAATGATGAGGAGATGTCCCTCATCATTAAGCGCTTCAAGACGGCGCTTAAAAGTCGCAAGGGGCAGCCAAGCAAGACCAAAGCCAAGGGGAAGCGCTCATGCTTCAAATGCGGTAAGCTTGGTCATTTTATTGCTAACTGTCCCGACAATGATAGTGATCAGGACCAAGGGAACAAGAGGGAGAAAAAGAAGCATTACAAGAAGGCCAAGGGCGAGGCACATATCGGAAAGGAGTGGGATTCGGATTGTTCCTCCTCCGACTCTGACAATGAAGGACTCGCCGCCACCGCCTTCAACAAGTGATCCCTCTTCCCCAACGAGCGTCACACTTGCCTCATGGCAAGAGAGAAGAAAGTAAGCACTCATACTAGTACTTATGCTTCTTCGAGTGAAGATGAGTCTAGTGATGATGATGAGATAGATTACTCATGCTTATTCAAGGGATTAGATAGAACCAAGGTAGACAAAATTAATGAATTAATTGATGCCTTAAATGACAAGAATATGCTTTTAGAAAAACAAGAGGATTTGTTGTATGAAGAACATGATAAATTTGTAGAAGCACAGAAATCTCTTGCTCTAGAAATTAAGAGGAATGAAATGCTCTCTAGTGAATTATCTTCTTGTCATGAAACCATTGCTAAGTTAAAAAGTTTTAATGATGATTTAAATGCTAAACTAGAAGTAGCTAGTAAATCTAATTCTTGTGTAGAAATTGTTGAAACTTGTAATAGGTGTAAAGATTTTGACATTGATGCTTGTTGTGATCATTTAGTTTCAATTTCCAAATTAAATGATGCTTTAGCTAGTCTTAATGCCCAACTTAAGACCAGCAAGAATGAATTTGACAAGCTAAAATTTGCAAGGGATGCCTACACGATTGGTAGACACCCCTCAATTAAGGATGGACTTGGCTACAAGAGGGAAGCCAAGAACTTGACAAGCCATAAGGCTCCCATCTCCGCCAAGGAGAAAGGGAAGGCCCCTATGGCTAGTAGTGTGCAAAAGAACCACGCCTTTATGTACTATGATAGAAGACAACCTAGAAATGCTTATAGGAGTTGTAATGTATATAATGCCTTTGATTCTCATGCCATGGTTGCTTCTAGTTCCTCTTATGTGCATGATAGAAATGTTGGTAGGAGAAATGTTATTCATAATATGCCTAGGAGAAATGTCGTAAATGTTCCTAGGAAAGTTAATGAACCTTCTACAATATATCATGCTTTAAATGCTTCTTTTGCTATTTGTAGAAAGGATAGGAAGATAGTTGCTAGAAAATTAGGGGCAAGATGCAAGGGAGACAAAACTTGCATTTGGGTCCCTAAGGATATTTGTGCTAACCTTGCAGGACCCAACATGAGTTGGGTACCTAAGACCCAAGCCTAAATTTGCCTTGCAGGTTTATGCATCCGGGGGTTCAAGCTGGATTATTGACAGCGGATGCACAAACCATATGACGGGGGAGAAGAAGATGTTCACCTCCTACGTCAAGAATAAAGATTCCCAAGATTCAATAATATTCGGTGATGGGAATCAAGGCAAGGTAAAAGGGTTAGGTAAAATTGCAATCTCAAATGAGCACTCTATCTCTAATGTGTTTTTAGTAGAGTCTCTTGGATATAATTTGCTATCTGTTAGTCAATTATGCAATATGGGATATAACTGTTTGTTTACAAATGTAGATGTGTCTGTCTTTAGAAGATGTGATGGTTCACTAGCTTTTAAGGGTGTACTAGACGGCAAGCTTTACTTAGTTAATTTTGCAAAAGAAGAGGCCGGTCTAGATGCATGCTTAATGGCTAAGACTTGCATGGGCTGGCTGTGGCATCGCCGCTTAGCACATGTGGGGATGAAGAACCTCCACAAGCTTCTAAAGGGAGAACACGTGATAGGTCTAACCAATGTTCATTTCGAAAAAGATAGACCTTGTGCAGCTTGTCAAGCAGGGAAACAGGTGGGAGGCTCTCATCACACCAAAAATGTGATGACAACATCAAGACCCCTGGAGCTGCTACATATGGACCTCTTCGGACCCGTCGCCTATCTGAGCATAGGAGGAAGTAAGTATGGTCTAGTTATCGTTGATGACTTTTCCCGCTTCACTTGGGTGTTCTTTTTGCAGGATAAGTCTGAAACCCAAGGGACCCTCAAGCGATTCCTAAGGAGAGCTCAAAATGAGTTTGAGCTCAAGGTGAAGAAGATAAGTGAAAGGGAATTAGGCTTACACCTAGTCCCCAAATAATTTTGGTGGTTGAATTGCCCAACACAAATATTGGACTAACTAGTTTGCTCTAGTGTATAAGTTATACAGGTGCAAAAGGTTCACACTCAGCCAATAAAAAGATCAAGTGTTAGATTCAACAAAGGAGCAAAGAGGCAACCGAGGGCACCTCTGGGTGGAGGCACCGGACTGTCCGGTGTGCACCGGACAGTGTCCGGTGCGCCCAGAGGACTCCAACTCAAACTCTTCGCCCTCGGGAATCCTTGGAAGCCGGCGCGCTATAATTCACCGGACTGTCCGGTGTGCACCGGACATGTCCGGTGCTCCAAGGAAGCGCGGTCTCCGGAACTCGCCAGCCTCGGATTCGCGCGGCAGCCACTCCGCTAAAATTCACCGGACTGTCCGGTGTGCACCGGACTGTCCGGTGTGCCAGCGGAGCAACGGCTCTTTTCGGCGCCAACGGCTCCCTGCGGTGCATTTAATGCGCGCGCAGCGCGCGCAGACGTCAGACGTGCCCATACCGGTGCACCGGACATCAAACAGTACATGTCCGGTGTGCACCGGACACCCAGGAGGGCCCAGAAGTCAGAAGCTCCAACGGTCAAAATCCAACGGCAATGGTGACGTGGCAGGGGCACCGGACTGTCCGGTGTGCACCGGACTGTCCGGTGAGCCATCGAACAGACAGCTTCCAGCAACGGTCACTTTTGGTGGTTGGGGCTATAAATACCCCAACCACCCCACATTCATTGCTATCCAAGTTTTCTACTTCTCAACTACTATAAGAGCTCTAGCATTCAATTCTAGACACACCAAATAGATCAAGTCCTCTCCAAATTCCACACAACACCATAGTGACTAGAGAGAGTGATTTGCTTGTGTTCTTTCGAGCTCTTGCGCTTGGATCGCATTCTTTTCTTTCTCACTTGTTCTTGTGATCATACTCAATTGTAACCAAGGCAAGAGGCACCAATTGTGTGGTGGCCCTTGCGGGGAAGCTTTGTTCCCGTTTGATTGAGAAGAAGAGAAAGCTCACTCGATCCGTGGGATCGTTTGAGAGAGGGAAGGGTTGAAAGAGACCCGGCCTTTGTGGCCTCGTCAACGGGGAGTAGGTTTGTGAGAACCGAACCTCGGTAAAACAAATTCACGTGTCACACTTTTATTTGCTTGCGATTTGTTTTGCACCCTCTCTCGCGGACTCGTTTATATTTCTAACGCTAACCCGGCTTGTAGTTGTGATTATTTTTGTAATTTTCAGTTTCGCCCTATTCACCCCCCCTCTAGGCGACTATCAATTGGTATCAGAGCCCGGTGCTTCATTAGAGCCTAACCGCTCGAAGTGATGTCGGGAGATCACACCAAGAGGGAGATGGAGACCGGCGATAACAAGCCCACTACAAGCCAAGGGAGCATTTCATCGGAAGAGTCCCGCACCAAGAGAAGGGAGAAGAAGAAGAACTCCTCCAAGCGGAAGGAGAAAAGATCTTCCTCTTCTCACCACAAGGAGAAGAAGGAAAAATCTTCTTCTCACAAGCCGCATCGGAGTGGGGACAAGCACAAGAGGATGAGGAAGGTGGTCTACTACGAGACCGACACTTCATCGACATCTACCTCCGGCTCCGACGCGGCATCCGTCACTTCTAAACGCCAAGAGCGTAAGAAGTATAGTAAGATTCCCCTACGCTACCCTCGCATTCCTAAACATACACCTTTACTTTCCGTCCCATTAGGCAAACCACCAACCTTTAATGGTGAAGATTATGCTATGTGGAGTAATTTAATGCGATTTCATCTAACCTCTCTCCACAAAAGTATATGGGATGTTGTTGAGTATGGTGTACAGGTACCATCTATAGGGGATGAGGACTATGACACGGACGAAGTGGCCCAAATCGAGCACTTCAACTCCCAAGCCGCAACCATCCTCCTTGCCTCTCTAAGCAAGGAGGAATACAACAAAGTACAAGGGTTGAAGAACGCCAAGGAGATTTGGGACCTACTCAAGACGGCGCACGAGGGTGATGAACTCACCAAGATCACCAAGCGGGAAACGATCGAGGGGGAGCTCGGTCGCTTCCGTCTTCGCCAAGGGGAGGAGCCACAAGACATGTACAACCGGCTCAAGACCTTGGTGAACCAAGTGCGCAACCTCGGGAGCGCAAAATGGGATGACCACGAAGTGGTTAAGGTTATTCTAAGAGCTCTTATTTTCCTTAACCCCACACAAGTTCAATTAATTCGTGGTAATCCTAGATATCCGCTAATGACTCCCAAGGAAGTTATCGGGAATTTTGTAAGCTTTGAATGCATGATTAAGGGCTCAAAGAAGATCAACGAGCTTGACGAGCCTTCCACATCCGAGGCGCAACCGGTGGCCTTCAAGGCAACGGAGGAGAAGAAGGAGGAGTCTACACCAAGTAGACAACCAATTGACGCCTCCAAGCTCGACAACGAGGAGATGGCCCTAATCATCAAAAGCTTTCGGCAAATCCTCAAGCAACGGAAGGGGAAGGATTACAAATCCCGTTCCAAGAAGGTTTGCTACAAGTGTGGTAAGCCCGGTCATTTTATTGCAAAATGTCCTATGTCTAGTGACAGTGACAGGGGCGACGACAAGAAAGGAAAGAGGAAAGAAAAGAAGAAGTACTACAAGAAGAAGGGTGGCGATGCCCATGTTTGTCGGGAGTGGGACTCCGACGAAAGCTCAAGCGACTCCTCCGACGACGAGGACGCCGCCAACATCGCCGTCACCAAAGGCCTCCTCTTCCCCAACGTCGGCCACAAGTGTCTCATGGCCAAGGACGGCAAAAAGAAGGTAAAATCAAGGTCCTCCACTAAATATGAAACATCTAGTGATGAGGATGATGATAAAAATGAGGAGGATAATTTGCGTATTCTTTTTGCCAACCTTAACATGGAACAAAAGGAAAAATTAAATGAGCTAATTAGTGTCATCCATGAAAAGGATGATCTCTTGGACTCCCAAGAGGACTTCCTAATCAAGGAAAACAAGAAACATGTTAAGGTTAAAAATGCTTATGCTCTAGAAGTAGAAAAATGTAACAAATTATCTAGTGAGCTAAGCACATGCCATGACACTATTGCCAACCTTAGAAATGAAAATGTTAAATTAATTGCTAAGGTTGATTCTCATGTTTGCATTGATCTTCCTAGAAATGATAATGTTGATTTGCTTACTAGGATTGATGAGTTGAATGTTTCTATCACTAGCCTTAGAAATGAGAATGAGAAACTAATTGCTAAGGCTAAGGATTTTGATGTTTGCAATGCTACTATTTCCGACCTTAGAACTAAAAATGATATGTTGCATGCTAAGGTTGTTGAACTAAAATCTTGCAAACCCTCTACATCTAATGTTGAGCATATTTCCATTTGTACTAGATGTAGAGATATCAATGTTGATGCTATTCATGATCACCTAGCCTTAATTAAAAAACAAAATGATCACATAGCACAACTTAATGCTAAAATCAGAGAGCATGACTTAGAAAATGAAAAATTTAAATTGGCTAGAAGCATGCTCTATAATGGGAGACGCCCTGGCATTAAGGATGGCATTGGCTTCCAAAAGGGAGACAATGTCAAAATTAATGCCCCTCCAAAGAACTTATCTAACTTTGTTAAGGGCAAGGCTCCCATGCCTCAGGATAACGAGGGTTACATTTTGTACCCTGCCGGCTATCCTAAGAGCAAGATTAGGAAAACTCATTCTAGGAAGTCTCACTCTGGCCCTAATCATGCTTTTATGTATAAGGGTGAGACATCTAGATCTAGGCAACCAACCCATGCCAAGTTGCCTAGAAAGAAAATTCCAAATGCATCAAATGATCATGCTATTTCATTTAAAACTTTTGATGCATCTTATGTTTTGACTAACAAATCCGGCAAGATAGTTGCCAAAATTGTTGGGGGCAAACACAAGGGCTCCAAGACTTGTGTTTGGGTACCCAAGGTTCTCGTTTCTAATGCCAAAGGACCCAAAACCGTTTGGGTACCTAAAACAAAGAACTAAACTTGTTTTGTAGGTTTATGCATCCGGGGGCTCAAGTTGGATACTCGACAGCGGGTGCACAAACCACATGACAGGGGAGAAAAAGATGTTCTCCTCATATGAGAAAAACCAAGATCCCCAACGAGCTATCACATTCGGGGATGGAAATCAAGGTTTGGTCAAAGGTTTGGGTAAAATTGCTATATCACCTGACCATACCATTTCCAATGTTTTTCTTGTAGATTCCTTAGATTACAATTTGCTTTCCGTATCCCAATTATGTCAAATGGGCTACAACTGTCTTTTTACTAATACAGGTGTTACTGTCTTTAGAAGAAGTGATGATTCAGTAGCATTTAAGGGAGTGTTAGAGGGTCAGCTATACTTGGTAGATTTTGATAGAGCTGAACTCGACACTTGCTTGGTTGCTAAGACTAACTTGGGTTGGCTCTGGCACCGCCGACTAGCCCATGTTGGAATGAAGAATCTTCACAAGCTTCTAAAGGGAGAACACATTTTAGGACTAACCAATGTTCTTTTTGAGAAAGACAGGATTTGTAGCGCATGCCAAGCCGGGAAGCAAGTTGGTGTCCATCATCCACACAAAAATGTCATGACTACCGACAGGCCGCTGGAGCTCCTACACATGGATTTATTCGGCCCGATCGCTTACATAAGCATCGGCGGTAGTAAGTATTGCCTTGTAATTGTGGATGATTATTCTCGCTTCACTTGGGTGTTCTTTTTGCAGGACAAATCTCATACCCAAGAAACTTTAAAGGGATTCTTGAGACGGGCTCAAAATGAGTTCAGCTTAAGGATCAAGAAAATTAGAAGCGACAACGGGACGGAGTTCAAAAACTCCCAAATTGAAGGCTTTCTTGAGGAGGAGGGCATCAAGCATGAGTTCTCTTCTCCCTACACTCCACAACAAAATGGTGTAGTGGAGAGGAAGAATCGAACTCTATTGGACATGGCAAGAACCATGCTTGATGAGTACAAGACACCGGATCGGTTTTGGGCCGAGGCGGTCAACACCGCCTGCTACGCCATCAACCGGTTATATCTTCATCGAATCCTCAAGAAGACATCTTATGAACTCCCAACCGGTAAAAAGCCAAATATTTCATATTTTAGAGTTTTTGGTAGCAAATGTTTTATTCTTGTCAAAAGAGGTAGAAAATCTAAATTTGCTCCTAAAACTGTAGAAGGCTTTTTACTAGGATATGACTCAAACACAAGGGCATATAGAGTCTTTAACAAGTCCTCAGGACTTGTTGAAGTTTCTTGTGACGTTGTGTTTGATGAGACTAACGGCTCTCAAGTAGAGCAAGTTGATCTTGATGATATAGGTGAAGAACAGGCTCCATGCATAACGTTAAGGAACATGTCCATTGGGGATGTGTGTCCTAAGGAATCCGAAGAGCCTCCACATGCACAAGATCAACCATCCTCCTCCACGCAAGTATCTCCACCAACTCAAGTTGAGGATGAGGCTCAAGATGTTGAACAAGAAGATCAAGAAGATGAGCCACCTCAAAATGACGGCAACGATCAAGGGGGAGATGCAAATAATGAAGACAAGGAGGATGAACAACCAAGGCCGCCACACCCAAGAGTCCACCAAGCAATACAACGAGATCACCCCGTCGACACCATCCTCGGCGACATTCATAAGGGGGTAACTACTCGATCTCGTGTTGCACATTTTTGTGAACATTACTCGTTTGTTTCCTCTATTGAGCCACACAGAGTAGAGGAAGCACTTCAAGATTCGGATTGGGTGATGGCGATGCAAGAGGAGCTCAACAATTTCACGAGGAACGAGGTATGGCACTTAGTTCCACGTCCTAACCAAAATGTTGTAGGAACCAAGTGGGTCTTCCGCAACAAGCAAGACGAGCATGGTGTGGTGACTAGGAACAAAGCTCGACTCGTGGCCAAGGGATATTCACAAGTCGAAGGTTTGGATTTTGGTGAAACCTATGCACCCGTAGCTAGGCTTGAGTCAATTCGCATATTATTAGCCTATGCTACTTACCATGGCTTCAAGCTTTATCAAATGGACGTGAAGAGTGCCTTCCTCAATGGACCGATCAAGGAGGAGGTCTACGTTGAGCAACCTCCCGGCTTTGAAGACAGTGAGTACCCTAACCATGTTTATAGGCTCTCTAAGGCGCTTTATGGGCTCAAGCAAGCCCCAAGAGCATGGTATGAATGCCTTAGAGATTTCCTTATTGCAAATGGCTTCAAAGTCGGCAAGGCCGATCCTACTCTATTCACTAAAACTCTTAACAATGATTTGTTTGTATGCCAAATTTATGTTGATGATATCATATTTGGGTCTACTAACAAATCTATATGTGAAGAATTTAGTAGGATCATGACACAAAAATTCGAGATGTCGATGATGGGGGAGTTAAAGTATTTTCTAGGATTCCAAGTCAAGCAACTCCAAGAAGGCACCTTCATTAGTCAAACGAAGTATACTCAAGACATTCTAAGCAAGTTTGGAATGAAGGATGCCAAGCCCATCAAGACACCCATGGGAACTAATGGGCATCTCGACCTCGACACGGGAGGTAAGTCCGTGGATCAAAAGGTATACCGGTCGATGATTGGTTCATTGCTTTACTTATGTGCATCTCGACCGGACATTATGCTTTCTGTTTGCATGTGTGCAAGATTCCAAGCCGACCCTAAGGAATCACACCTTACGGCCGTAAAACGAATCTTGAGATATTTAGCTTATACTCCTAAGTTTGGGCTTTGGTACCCTCGGGGATCCACTTTTGATTTGATTGGTTATTCGGATGCCGATTGGGCGGGGTGTAAGATTAATAGGAAGAGCACATCGGGGACTTGCCAGTTCTTGGGAAGATCCTTGGTGTCATGGGCTTCAAAGAAGCAAAATTCGGTCGCTCTTTCCACTGCCGAAGCCGAGTATATTGCCGCAGGCCATTGTTGCGCGCAATTGCTTTGGATGAGGCAAACCCTGCGGGACTACGGTTACAAATTAACCAAAGTCCTTTTGCTATGTGACAATGAGAGTGCAATCAAAATGGCCGACAATCCCATCGAGCATAGTCGCACTAAACACATAGCCATTCGGTATCATTTTCTTCGGGATCACCAACAAAAGGGGGATATCGAGATTTCATACATTAACACTAAAGATCAATTAGCCGATATCTTTACCAAGCCTCTTGATGAGCAATCTTTTACCAGACTTAGGCATGAGCTCAATATTCTTGATTCTAGGAATTTCTTTTGCTAATCTTGCACACATAGCTCATAAATATACCTTTGATCATGTCTCTTTTATATATGCTATGACTAATGTGTTTTCAAGTGTATTTCAAACCAAGTCATAGGTATATTGAAAGGGAATTGGAGTCTTCGGCGAAGACAAGGCTTCCACTCCACTCTACTACTCATCCTTCGCCGTCGCTCCGCATCACTCTCCGACTTTGGTATAATCTTCACTCATTCGTTTCATGACCAAAGGGGGAGAAAGTACTTCATTGGGCTCTAATGATTCCGTTTTTGGCGATTCATGCCAAAGGGGGAGAAAATATGAGCCCAAAGCAAAAGGACCGCACCACCACCTAATTTTCTAAATTTGATGATTTTAATTTGGTAAATTTCAAAATTGGTATCTCTTTGTGTTCTAAAGGGGGAGCAACTAGTATTTTCAAATTGATGTCTTAAAACCCTCTTGAACACTAAGAGGAGACCTTATTTGAGGGGGAGTTTTGTTTAGTCAAAGGAAAAGCATTTGAACAAAGGAAGAAAATTTCAAATCTTGAAAATGCTTTGCAAAATCTTATTCATTTACCCTTGACTATCTTGCAAAAGGACTTTGAAAAGAATTTACAAAAGAATTTGCAAAAACAAAACTCTTGGTGTAAATGTGGTCCAATATGTCAAAAACAAAGAAACCATCCATGCGCATCACATAAATATTTATATTGGCTCAATTCCAAGCAACCTTTGCACTTACATTATGCAAACTAGTTCAATTATGCACTTCTATATTTGCTTTGGTTTGTGTTGGCATCAATCACCAAAAAGGGGGAGATTGAAAGGGAATTAGGCTTACACCTAGTCCCCAAATAATTTTGGTGGTTGAATTGCCCAACACAAATATTGGACTAACTAGTTTGCTCTAGTGTATAAGTTATACAGGTGCAAAAGGTTCACACTCAGCCAATAAAAAGATCAAGTGTTGGATTCAACAAAGGAGCAAAGAGGCAACCGAGGGCACCTCTGGGTGGAGGCACCGGACTGTCCGGTGTGCACCGGACAGTGTCCGGTGCGCCCAGAGGACTCCAACTCAAACTCTTCGCCCTCGGGAATCCTTGGAAGCCGGCGCGCTATAATTCACCGGACTGTCCGGTGTGCACCGGACATGTCCGGTGCTCCAAGGAAGCGCGGTCTCCGGAACTCGCCAGCCTCGGATTCGCGCGGCAGCCACTCCGCTAAAATTCACCGGACTGTCCGGTGTGCACCGGACTGTCCGGTGTGCCAGCGGAGCAACGGCTCTTTTCGGCGCCAACGGCTCCCTGCGGTGCATTTAATGCGCGCGCAGCGCGCGCAGACGTCAGACGTGCCCATACCGGTGCACCGGACATCAAACAGTACATGTCCGGTGTGCACCGGACACCCAGGAGGGCCCAGAAGTCAGAAGCTCCAACGGTCAGAATCCAACGGCAATGGTGACGTGGCAGGGGCACCGGACTGTCCGGTGTGCACCGGACTGTCCGGTGCGCCATCGAACAGACAGCTTCCAGCAACGGTCACTTTTGGTGGTTGGGGCTATAAATACCCCAACCACCCCACATTCATTGCTATCCAAGTTTTCTACTTCTCAACTACTACAAGAGCTCTAGCATTCAATTCTAGACACACCAAATAGATCAAGTCCTCTCCAAATTCCACACAACACCATAGTGACTAGAGAGAGTGATTTGCTTGTGTTCTTTCGAGCTCTTGCGCTTAGATCGCATTCTTTTCTTCCTCACTTGTTCTTGTGATCATACTCAATTGTAACCAAGGCAAGAGGCACCAATTGTGTGGTGGCCCTTGCGGGGAAGCTTTGTTCCCGTTTGATTGAGAAGAAGAGAAAGCTCACTCGATCCGTGGGATCGTTTGAGAGAGGGAAGGGTTGAAAGAGACCCGGCCTTTGTGGCCTCCTCAACGGGGAGTAGGTTTGTGAGAACCGAACCTCGGTAAAACAAATTCACGTGTCACACTTTTATTTGCTTGCGATTTGTTTTGCACCCTCTCTCGCGGACTCGTTTATATTTCTAACGCTAACCCGGCTTGTAGTTGTGATTATTTTTGTAATTTTCAGTTTCGCCCTATTCACCCCCCCTCTAGGCGACTATCAATAAGGAGCGACAACGGGTCCGAATTCAAGAACCTTCAAGTGGAAGAGTTTCTTGAGGAGGAGGGGATCAAGCACGAGTTCTCCGCTCCCTACACACCTCAGCAAAATGGTGTGGTAGAGAGGAAGAACAGAACGCTCATAGATATGGCGAGGACTATGCTTGGAGAATTCAAGACCCCCGAGTGCTTTTGGTCGGAAGCCGTGAACACGGCTTGCCACGCCATCAACAGGGTCTACCTTCACCGCCTCCTCAAGAAGACGTCGTATGAGCTGCTAACCGGTAACAAACCTAATGTATCGTATTTTCGTGTTTTTGGGAGTAAATGCTACATTCTAGTAAAGAAAGGCAGGAATTCCAAATTTGCTCCCAAAGCCGTAGAAGGGTTTTTATTAGGTTATGATTCAAATACAAAGGCGTATAGGGTCTTCAACAAATCATCGGGTTTGGTTGAAGTCTCTAGCGACGTTGTATTTGATGAGACTAATGGCTCTCCAAGAGAGCAAGTTGTTGATCTTGATGATGTAGATGAAGAAGACGTTCCAACGGCCGCGATACGCACCATGGCGATTGGAGATGTACGGCCTCAGGAACATTTGGAGCAAGATCAACCGTCTTCCTCAACTATGGTGCATCCCCCAACCCAAGATGACGAACAGGTACCTCAAGTGGAGGCACATGATCAAGGGGGAGCACAGGATGTTCAAGATGAAGAAGCACCTCAGGCACCTCCAACCCAAGTTCGAGCGACAATTCAAAGGGATCATCCCGTCGACCAGATATTGGGTGATATTAGCAAGGGAGTAACTACTCGCTCAAGATTAGTTAATTTTTGTGAGCATTACTCTTTTGTCTCTTCTATTGAGCCTTTCAGGGTAGAAGAGGCCTTGCTAGATCTGGACTGGGTGTTGGCCATGCAGGAGGAACTCAACAACTTCAAGCGCAACGAAGTTTGGACACTGGTGTGGCGGAACTGCCCGAATTATTCCAACTTAAGTGCCCAAGCCCTGCCTTAGAGGCTAGACCACACTTAAATGGGAATAACCCGTCAATCCCTCGGATCTAGTCCGACACGGCCACTGACAGGATCAAGTACCACAATCTCACTCGATGGTGAGTCACAGAGCAAATACAATAAAGCATAAAACCATACATGTCAGAGTATTAAATTATTACATCATCATCATCATCATCATCGGAGTTTTTGCAAAAGTGACCATCATTGTTTTGAAGTGCAGCGGAAATAAACTAACGGTAAATAAATAGAGAGATGGGGAAGCCGGTCCCATCACTCCTCATGCTCCTCCTCAGCCGAGGCAGGGTCCCACTCGACAGTCCAACCCGGTGGCAGGGTGGATGGCCAAGTCACTCCAGCAGCCATTTCCTCCAGAGAACCTATAAAATTATGCCACAAGCAAGGCTGAGTATACTAATACTCAGCTAGACTTACCCGGTGTGAGGAGTCTATACTCCTCTACCTCTAGACATGCAGCTGTTTGGCTGTGGGGTTGGGTTGCCAAAAGCACTAGCTGAGTTTCTAAATCAAGATTTTAACTTTGTCAAAATTAAGTGTGACTCTCTTAAGGCTAAAAGTGTACTATCTACTCATACATAGTAGCAAGCATTTTTAGCAATCAATATCTTGTATCATCTCATCACAGTTTCACTTATTACTCAATGCAGTACAATGGATCAAGCAGTCTCATTAGCTGCGAGAAGCAGACGATTCGAATCGAGTTTTTATCCTTGCAAGGTAAACCTAAACACACGACATGCAGGGGCACTCCGTCCCCACACATATCAACCGTCCCCATCGATTCCCTGGCAACAGATCAGGGCTCACCGCCTTGGCGTACAATGCCTCACTGGCCCCGACTGGCCGTCGTGCAGTGACCGCACTTGTACCCACCATAACCGGAATGGGAGACCTCGTCTCAGGTCGCGTGAGGGGATATGTCTGCGGGCAGGTTCACTCAGGTACTAGGCTTACCGATTTACCATATTTCTCGGTATGTGTTTAGTACATTCAAACGCTTGACACAGGTATCCGCACGTTAATCCTTATTCCATTTTCCATCTCGTGGGCAACCAATCCCCATGGATTGTTGTCCACCAACTAGTATCATGACAGTGTGAAAGTGGGTACAATCAATTTCCTGATCTCGCGCGAGTGCTAGAAAAATCACTCGTCTTCTACCGAGATCCTAATTAAATAAAGCAACTACTCGACCTGTTACTCTAGTATTCATCTCAAAAGGATTCCTGAGATCATGCAACTAGGGTTTCAAACAATTCCTACACCTAAGTGCACAATCAATCCTACAATTATTAAGTGAAGTAAAATAGCATAAATAAAAGGTTATGCATAAAACCGGGGCTTGCCTTCCAAAGCAGTGGCAGGCAGGTCCTCTGGTGCAGGCTCTGGTGCTGGGTCTGGGGCAACCTCCTGGACAGCTCCTTGCTCCGGCACGAGGATGTACTCTCCGTCAGCAAGATTACAGTCTATCGAAATGCAATGAACATGTATGTCATGATTATGCAAGATTTAAGAACATGAAGCTACAGAAACTAAGTTAAGAATTAACTTAGGGTTCCCTGGCTATGTGGGTCTTCTAGTGGTTTATGTTTAGCACTTTTATATTTAAGTCTTTATTTGGGGTAAACAAGGAGAATTGGTATTGCATTTGTATATTTCTATTTCAGGGAACAATTTACAAGGGTCTTAGGAGGATACTAATTTCCATTGTTCATTTTCCTCTCTTTAGTGTTCATTTATGAATTCTAGTGGGGTTTGAACTACCAAGGTGAATTAACTATTTTCAATAATTCCACAAAAATTACAGTGGCTTGCCCTTGGTCAATAGGGCCTGTCTTAAGAATATGGGATTCAAAATAAAAAGGCTAGGCTGTATACAAAAATAACAAAAAGTGGGGCAATTAAGCCACTTTGCACTACAAGTCCTTTATTAAAGTGGATCCTGACCTAAGGGTTATTTTTGTTGGCCTCTAACAGTGGTAATAAGCTCTTGTACCAAAAATGACAGAGAGCCACATGATGGTTATTTAATGGTGGATTTCTAAAGTTTGGTGCAAAAAGGGTGTTTAGAACTAACTTGTCATTTGAAAAATATCAAACAACAGATTTCAGATTTTTCCTAAGTTCTTATTATCAAAACATTAGTTATCCTAAGGTTTGAGGAGTTTTCACCTTAGGGTTATTTTTGTAGGGTTTTTCTAAGTTATCCTTATTTTATTAATTTAAAAGGTATCCTTCTTATTTTACACTACAACAGGGTATGATATATTTTTCCAGTGAACTACATTGAATAAGTATCTTAACAAAAATAGGGGTGCCCTCTGGTTCATTATTTATGTCACCTTTTCTATTTTTCTTAACCTTAAGCATATTATGGAATAAGGGGTAAAAACTAACTTAATGTAGTGGACAGAGGGGTTTAACATTTTTAACTAGGTTAGTAGGTAGATATAAACTTCTCCAAATTTTTCTAACCCTAGTTAAATAGTACAACCATTTTTCTTGCTATTATTAAGCTTTTGGTCCAAACTATAATTAAATCAGAACCTTATATTTTTCTATAGTACCTATGGGGTTTTATATTTTTCTTAGATAGGTTACATTATTTAGAGTCTGGCAAAATTGGTTTGACCAAATTTGGATGATTATTCTTCAAGTTATGCATTTATTAAGTTATCTATCATATAAAAAGAAAAATAAATTTGAAAAAGGAAAAGAAAACCGGTTTACGCTGAGGCCCCTGGGGTTTCTCCTTTTCTTTTCTCACAGAACAGCCCTTGGTCCACTATTGGCTTGGGTCACTGACATTGCGCAAAGCCCCCTGGACTTATCGGAAATCTAACCCGTGCTCCCTGACCGGCTTAAACAGTACCCGCGGCGTAGATTACGGCGGTGGGGCTTACCGGCGGCGGTAGAGCTCCGGCGGGGTGGTCAGTGACGTCCGGGAGGTTGCGACGGTCACGTCGATGTGCGGGTCGTCGCCGGAGGTGGTCTGAGTTACCCTGGCCACGAACACAGGCGGCGGGGATCGTCGGCGGCGCCTGCTCCGGCCAAACCACGGTGGTATAGTTCAATTAGGGTGCACGAGGAGCTTCACGAGGTGACACAAAGGCCATGCGCGCATCGAATTGGAAAACGGTGCAGGGGCTTACCCGGTCCACGTGCGTCGGCGGGTTCTTGAACTCCGGTGAGCACGATTTGGCTACTCCGGTGACGCGGGTCCTCGGGTCAAGCTTGAGCAAGTCTCACGGCCTCACCAGGAGGCTATCTGGGGGCTTGGATCGAACGGAGGAGGATGGGAGAGGGGTTGGCCACGGTGGTTGCTCTCGGGCGGCACTGGCGGGTCGCGGGGAGGTCGCCGGAGGTAATGGCTGGCTCGGGCAAGTCAGGCGAGGTACGGAGGAGGCGATGGGGAAGGCAGCCAAGCACTGGAGCGGGTTTTATAGGCGCGGGCGCGGCCAGGGCGCCGGCTCGACCGTTTGGCGCGACGCGGGCACGCGGGGGCGCGCGCGGGCGTGCTCTGGCGAGCTCAGAGCGCGTCGAACACGTGGCGTGTTGCTTCTGCCCGTGTTCTTCGCTCTGCTGAGCGGCCAGGCGTACGAATCTTGCCCTACCGCCTGTGGGAGATCTCTTCCCTGCACCTAGAGCTACCTAGTTCATGTGAGTTCCAAGAGTAGATGTGGTCTGGTTGAGGAGATATGGTGGCGCCAAGTCTTGTCTGTCTGCACTGTTCAATCCGAGACAAAACCAGTGCCAACTCGTGTCAAACGGTGTTGGCTTGGGTTCAAACTTTTCCAGGGTATTCTAGGGTTAATTTGGCGCCATTTTGTCAATTGGGTCAACAGGTTTTGAAAAGGGGATCAAGGTGAACATGTGGGATCTTTGTTCAAGGGTTGGTTTTTGACTTAGGCAAATCCTGAATTTCTCCCTTGTGTTCAACCTTTGGTGATCTTTTTAGGGCCTTTCTGAAAACTTTTTGGGGGTACTTCCTTACTATTAATTGTAGGTTATTAAGTGTATTACAACTTTTATATTTGGCCCAAACCATGATCATAAGGTTTACATGATCTTTTGATCATGGCTTCAATTAGGGTTCTTATTGCCTATGGGGGTTTTGCTTTAGGATTTTGGGAGATCCCCACTTAGATGTGCATTATAAGCTAGGGCAGGACATCCAAGGTAGTTTGCACTTGATTAGGACCTTGAATTCCAAGATTGAAGTACTTTGCCCATAAATCTTTATGCAACAATGGGTTAAAAGGGGTAACCCTGGGGTGGACACCCTGAGTAACACCTAGGGTGTTACAGCCCTCCCCCCTTAAAGGAATCTCGTCTCGAGATTTCAGGTAGAGTCCCTTGGAGGGATGCTTGAAGGTGTGTTGGTGCTACTTTCCCCTTATACTCAAGTTTCACCTTTTTAACTGTTCTTCGAATGTCATCCTCTTTGCAACTTCAGAAGGAAGCCCTTCTTAAGTTAAATCCACAACTTAGACTATCCTTGTTATCTAAGTTTTTCTTATAATTGACTTCAAAGGGCAGGTGGGGGTGGGGTTCTTGGTGTTACATACCGACTCCTTTGGGCAGAAAGTCGGGGAAGCGAGAGCGTAGAAAATCCTCCGTCTCCCATGTAGCTTCTTCTGCTGAATGATGACTCCACTGAACCTTATACATTTTGATTGATCTTGCCCGAGTTGTTCTCTCCTTTTGATCCAATACCTTGACGGGGTACTCTTGGTAGGACAAGTCTGGTTCTATCTCAATGTCCGGTTCCGGTAGCACTTTAGTGGGTAGACGAACACATTTCCGTAGCTGAGATACATGGAACACATTGTGAACTGCTGACATGCGGGGTGGCAATTCCAATTGGTAAGCTACGGGTCCACAACTTGCCTTGATCTTATAGGGTCCAATGTAACGAGGGGCTAATTTTCCCTTGATCCCGAATCTCTGGACACCCTTGGTTGGTGATATCTTAAGATAGACATGATCTCCCACCTCAAACTGTAGAGGCTTCCGCCTCTTGTCATGATAACTCTTTTGCCTGGCCTGAGCAGCTTCTAGGTTCTTCTTGATAATTCTAACCTTTGCCTCTGCTTCAAGTACTAAATTTGGCCCAAAAACTTCCCTTTCTCCCTCTTGAGACCAATTTAGCGGGGTTCTGCATCTTCTCCCATACAAGGCCTCAAAAGGTGCCATCTTTAGACTGGATTGATAACTGTTATTGTAAGAAAATTCTGCCAAGGAAAGACACTTGTCCCAATCCTTCCCATAATGTAGTGCACATGCCCTTAACATATCTTCTAAAATCTGGTTCACCCTTTCTGTCTGACCATCTGTTTGAGGGTGATATGCTAAGCTTCGGATTACGTGGGTCCCGAGGGCTTCTTGCAGTTTCTCCCAAAAGCGTGCCACAAACAGTGCTCCTCTGTCAGATATAATGGTCTTTGGGATACCATGCAATCTTACTATCTGATCAACATAAATTTCTGCGTACTTCTCTGTCTTGTGGGTGGTGTGCACTGGCAAGAAATGAGCAGTCTTGGTCAATCTGTCCATAATGACCCAAATAGAATCATGGTGCCTGGAGGTATTGGGTAATCCTACTATGAAGTCCATGCAAATGTCCTCCCATTTCCAAGATGGTATGGGAAGGGGTTGCAAGGGACCTGCTGTCTTCAAGTGACTGGCCTTGATTCTCTGGCAAGTGTCACACTCTGATACGTACTTGGCAATTTCCCTCTTCATCCTGGTCCACCAATACAAAGATCTGAGATCATGGTACATCTTGTTGCTACCCGGGTGCATGGAGAACTTGGAAAGGTGAGCTTCATCCAATATCTTCTTTCTGAGCTCAGGGTCCTTGGGAACAACCAATCGATCTCCAAACCATAAAATTCCCTTGCTGTCCTGACGGAAACACTTGTATTTCTCTGCCTTCTGCTTGATCATTTCTTTGATAACCTGAACTCCCTTGTCCTCAACCTGTGCCCTGACTATCTGTTCTTGCAATGTGGGCTCCACTGAGATATAGCTTAGGTTGCTCGAAGAAACAACTTCTAGGTTCAGCTTGCACAACTCATCACACAGGGTGGTCACTCTTGTATCCATGTTCATACAATTGCACTGGGCCTTTCTGCTCAAAGCATCTGCCACAACATTGGCTTTGCCAGGATGGTAATGCACCTCCAAATCATAGTCCTTGATCAATTCCAACCACCTTCTCTGCCTCATGTTCAAATCTGCTTGAGTGAAAATGTACTTGAGGCTCTTGTGATCAGTGTAAATGTTACAGTGAGCTCCCATCAAGTAGTGTCTCCATATCTTGAGGGCATGAACAACTGCTGCCAGCTCTAGATCATGTGTCGGGTAGTTCTGCTCATGGGGTCTGAGTGCTCTGGAAGCATAAGCAATGACCCGGTTATCTTGCATCAAGACACAACCCAATCCGGTACTAGAAGCATCACAATAAACTTCAAATGGCTTGGTATTGTCTGGTTGGGCTAGAACTGGGGCTGTTGTCAAATGTTGCCTCAAGGTATGAAAAGCATCTTCACACTTTTGGCTCCACTCAAATTTGACTCCCTTCTTCAACAGTTCAGTCATTGGTTTGGCAATTCTGGAGAAATCCGGAATAAATCGTCGGTAGTACCCTGCCAATCCCAGGAAACTTCTAATCTGCCTCACTGTAGTCGGAGGTCTCCAGTTCATCACTTCTTGCACTTTCTCAGGGTCAACTGATATCCCATTCTGAGAAATTTTGTGACCCAAGAATTTAATCTCCTTCAGCCAGAACTCACACTTAGACAACTTAGCATACAGCTGATGGTCACGGAGTCTCTGAAGTACAGTATGCAGATGTTTAGTGTGCTCAGCTTCATTCTTGGAATAAACCAGAATGTCATCGATGAAAACGACCACGAACTTTTCTAACTCTGGCATGAATACTGAGTTCATCAAGTACATAAAGTAAGCCGGGGCATTGGTTAGCCCAAAAGACATCACCAAAAACTCATAGAGCCCATATCTGGTAGAGAAAGCCGTCTTGGGAATGTCACTGGCACGGATCTTAATATGATGGTAGCCTGAGCGAAGGTCTATCTTGGAGAATACCTTGGCTCCCACCAACTGATCAAACAGAACATCAATGCGGGGTAACGGGTAATTGTTCTTGATAGTCACCGCATTGAGAGGGCGGTAGTCAACACACATCCTCAAACTCTCATCCTTTTTCTTCACGAATAAGGCGGGACATCCCCATGGTGAAGTACTTGGTCGAATAAACCCCTTGTCCAACAACTCTTGCAATTGCTTCTTCAATTCTGCCAATTCCGCGGGAGGCATCCTATAGGGTCTCTTAGAGATAGGAGCAGTCCCGGGTTGCAATTCAATTGCAAACTCAATGTCCCTGTCAGGTGGCATCCCTGGCAATTCATCCGGAAAAACATCCGGATAGTCACAGACCACTGGGATCTTTTCCACTGGGGATTCCATCATAACAAAGGCACAAGATCGGGTACAACCTTGATCGGGCAAATATAATGTGGTTTCACCACAGGTTGGTGAGTGCACTTCGATGGCCCTAGCTGCAATGTCAATCACTACCTGATGTTTGGTCAACCAATCAGTTCCCAATATGATATCCACACTATCCAGTCCCAAGATAAGAAGGTTGGTTTTAATTATCAAACTACCAAACTTGAGAGGCACATTCTTATTGATTTGATAAGTGGCAACTCTGCCTCCGGGTGTTGAAATTGTAATGCTCCCATCGGTATGGTGAAAGGGCAACTGACATTTGGCACTAAACTTGGCACTGATAAAACTATGTGAAGCACCGGAATCAAAAAGAACAATAGCGGGGAAATTTAAAACTGTAAAGATACCAGTCATGACGGGTGCTCCCTCTGGAATGTCAGCCATGGTAGTGAAGTTCAGCTTGCCCTGCCTCACTTGCACCTTCTGTCTCTTGCCTTGGTTCTGATTGACATTCTGCCCCTGCCTCTGCTGGTTTCTGGGGCAATTCTTGGCATAATGCCCAGTGCTGCCACAAGTGAAGCACCTGTTGTCATTGGCCTGACGGTACTGCTGCTGCTGCGGGTTGCTTCTCTGAGCGGGAAATTGGGTGCGGTTGGGTGCCTGCTGCTGCTGCGGTGGTCTGATCACCCACCTCCCTTGCTGCTGCTGAGGTCCCTTGTTCTGTGTGTCAGACACAATCCTGAAGCGCTGTGGCTGAGCTGAGGGTCCTGCCACAGGGGTCTTCCTCTTCTTCTCCGCCTGTCGAGCTAAAATGCAGTCCTCCTGGGAGATAGCCATGTTGACCAACTCATTATAACTGTTGGCCCTGACGGTGTTGAGACGATCACGGAGCTTGGTGCTGAGCCCCCGTCTGAACCTGTCTCGCTTCTTCTCATCCGTGTCTGCATGGTATCCAGCATACTGGCACAAATCATTAAAGGCCTGGGCATACTGCAACACTGTCCTGTTGCCCTGAGTGAGTGCCAGAAACTCATTGAGCTTCCGGTCCATGATGCCAGCGGGGATATGGTGTCCCCTGAAAGCTGCCTTGAACTCCCTCCATTCCACCTCTCTACCTTCTGGCTGCATGGCAAGAAAATGGTCCCACCAAGTCTTGTGGGTCCGCGAAGCTGCTGGGTGGCGAACCTGACCTTGGTGACCTCTGAGCAAGCTCCATGGAGCAGTGGGAATTTGGATTCCACCACCCTCAACCACACATCTGCATCAAGCGGGTCCTCCGCCCTGGTAAACAATGGTGGCTGAGTACTGAGGAACTCCTGGTAGGTAGCAGCGACGGGGTGACGCTGATGGTCTCCACCACCATAGTGCTGTGGTGGTGGCTGGCGCTGAGCCAGCTGCCTCAAGATCTCATTCTGCTGAGCCATGAGCTCCTGCAGAGTGGGAGGCGGTGGCGGTGGAGGAACGTGCTCATTCTGACCACGGCGCGCTCTCCCAGCCATCTGAAAAATCACATGGTTGCTTAGTAACACATCTCCAAGCTTAAGGTTCAAACACGGTAGGGGAGTTAAAGCAATTTGATAGATTCCACATAAAACAAAAAGAAACATAAACCTTCCATCCAAATTTAAACTGCCATTAATCATCCCCAAACCTCCAAAAGAGTTTAACACGGTTACATCAATGATCCAAAAGACTCAACTCTACCTAGCCTAGTACCCTAAGGGTGCAAAAGCTAAGCTAGTGGCGAGGAGTCCAACTATCACCAACCTCTAGTATTATCCCTGGCGGCTAGTGAGCGAACGAGGCAACGCTTGACTCGGGGGAAGGTGGTCTCCCTGAGCCAGCGGTGTCTACACTGGAAGCAGGCTCCTCCCCTCCCTCGATGTCAACGTCCTCGTCAGCCTCCTCATCATGGATCTCTTGGTGATGCATGTCTAGGTGCTCATTTGCCTCTGCTAGCTGCTGCTGAGTGTTGAGGAGCTGATCTTCGAGAACCTCGATGGTGTTCTCCCTGGTGCCCACTAGCTCCTCCAACTCATGAATCTCATCAGACAACTGCTCCACTTGCAAATCTTTTTCCACCAGCTCCTGGGACAAGTCCACCACGAGCTCCTCCCTATTGTCCACGGTGATCTTGGTTGCCTCTAGTAGTGCCATCAAATGAGACATGGCCTCCCCACGCATCACTTGCAGACGATACAGAGCGTTCATGCATCGTACCGACAAGTGAGCGGTGTGGCCTGGGTAGAGAGCCCAGATGTCCTTGGCATGCTCCACCCGATCCTTCCACATCAGGTCGTCCTCCTTTTCCGCGGGGAACAACCCAATGGGGTGGGTAGCCAGCTCCAAGGGATGAAATCCGCAGAAAGTAGTCAACCCATGCAGAGCGATTGCCTCGATCGTATCCTCCGCTCGGTATCCGAAAGACTCGGAGTCCAAGGAGCGCCAGCCTGGCTGCAGGGGATGAGGCTCCAAGGTCATCCTCACTCTACAGCGAGGCACCCGGTGCTTCTCGAACTGCTGCACCGCGTACTGAGGGGGTGTCAAGTATCCTGCCCCCTGAAGTACCTCCCACAAGATGCGGGAAAACCCTCCCGTGCAAGTCCGTCAGTGTGGGTCAGTGCATTTCCGTCATCGGAGGATCCGTGGGAAGTCATCTGTGTACGGTTAAGCGTAAGTAAAAGAAAAAGAATTACAAAAAGAACAAGGAAAATAAAACTCAGCGTGTCTCTAGTTAAAAGAAAAAGGCATTGGGGACCTAGTTGGCTGTTATCTCATTTTTAAGTCCTTTTACTTAGTTATCCATTTGCTTAATTAAGAATGCATGCATGCGCGTCCTGAACGACCTCTCCAGAAGATAAAAAGGACTAGGGAAGAACTCCCATCCTTTAAAAAGTGGCCTGTAGGGCCTAGTCACTTAGCCACCTAGCTACCCTTCTATTATCCTAAGGCTTCACGTCCTAGGTCTATCCTGCTCGTCCTACGATCTATCCAACATTGTTTCTATCAAATTTTACTTTAGAAAAGGGATGGCATTTATGGTTTATTGATTCCTCTATGGTGGTACAAGCTCCGATACCAGCTGTGGCGGAACTGCCCGAATTATTCCAACTTAAGTGCCCAAGCCCTGCCTTAGAGGCTAGACCACACTTAAATGGGAATAACCCGTCAATCCCTCGGATCTAGTCCGACACGGCCACTGACAGGATCAAGTACCACAATCTCACTCGATGGTGAGTCACAGAGCAAATACAATAAAGCATAAAACCATACATGTCAGAGTATTAAATTATTACATCATCGTCATCATCATCATCGGAGTTTTTGCAAAAGTGACCATCATTGTTTTGAAGTGCAGCGGAAATAAACTAACGGTAAATAAATAGAGAGATGGGGAAGCCGGTCCCATCACTCCTCATGCTCCTCCTCAGCCGAGGCAGGGTCCCACTCGACAGTCCAACCCGGTGGCAGGGTGGATGGCCAAGTCACTCCAGCAGCCATTTCCTCTAGAGAACCTATAAAATTATGCCACAAGCAAGGCTGAGTATACTAATACTCAGCTAGACTTACCCGGTGTGAGGAGTCTATACTCCTCTACCTCTAGACATGCAGCTGTTTGGCTGTGGGGTTGGGTTGCCAAAAGCACTAGCTGAGTTTCTAAATCAAGATTTTAACTTTGTCAAAATTAAGTGTGACTCTCTTAAGGCTAAAAGTGTACTATCTACTCATACATAGTAGCAAGCATTTTTAGCAATCAATATCTTGTATCATCTCATCACAGTTTCACTTATTACTCAATGCAGTACAATGGATCAAGCAGTCTCATTAGCTGCGAGAAGCAGACGATTCGAATCGAGTTTTTATCCTTGCAAGGTAAACCTAAACACACGACATGCAGGGGCACTCCGTCCCCACACATATCAACCGTCCCCATCGATTCCCTGGCAACAGATCAGGGCTCACCGCCTTGGCGTACAATGCCTCACTGGCCCCGACTGGCCGTCGTGCAGTGACCGCACTTGTACCCACCATAACCGGAATGGGAGACCTCGTCTCAGGTCGCGTGAGGGGATATGTCTGCGGGCAGGTTCACTCAGGTACTAGGCTTACCGATTTACCATATTTCTCGGTATGTGTTTAGTACATTCAAACGCTTGACACAGGTATCCGCACGTTAATCCTTATTCCATTTTCCATCTCGTGGGCAACCAATCCCCATGGATTGTTGTCCACCAACTAGTATCATGACAGTGTGAAAGTGGGTACAATCAATTTCCTGATCTCGCGCGAGTGCTAGAAAAATCACTCGTCTTCTACCGAGATCCTAATTAAATAAAGCAACTACTCGACCTGTTACTCTAGTATTCATCTCAAAAGGATTCCTGAGATCATGCAACTAGGGTTTCAAACAATTCCTACACCTAAGTGCACAATCAATCCTACAATCATTAAGTGAAGTAAAATAGCATAAATAACAGGTTATGCATAAAACCGGGGCTTGCCTTCCAAAGCAGTGGCAGGCAGGTCCTCTGGTGCAGGCTCTGGTGCTGGGTCTGGGGCAACCTCCTGGACAGCTCCTTGCTCCGGCACGAGGATGTACTCTCCGTCAGCAAGATTACAGTCTATCGAAATGCAATGAACATGTATGTCATGATTATGCAAGATTTAAGAACATGAAGCTACAGAAACTAAGTTAAGAATTAACTTAGGGTTCCCTGGCTATGTGGGTCTTCTAGTGGTTTATGTTTAGCACTTTTATATTTAAGTCTTTATTTGGGGTAAACAAGGAGAATTGGTATTGCATTTGTATATTTCTATTTCAGGGAACAATTTACAAGGGTCTTAGGAGGATACTAATTTCCATTGTTCATTTTCCTCTCTTTAGTGTTCATTTATGAATTCTAGTGGGGTTTGAACTACCAAGGTGAATTAACTATTTTCAATAATTCCACAAAAATTACAGTGGCTTGCCCTTGGTCAATAGGGCCTGTCTTAAGAATATGGGATTCAAAATAAAAAGGCTAGGCTGTATACAAAAATAACAAAAAGTGGGGCAATTAAGCCACTTTGCACTACAAGTCCTTTATTAAAGTGGATCCTGACCTAAGGGTTATTTTTGTTGGCCTCTAACAGTGGTAATAAGCTCTTGTACCAAAAATGACAGAGAGCCACATGATGGTTATTTAATGGTGGATTTCTAAAGTTTGGTGCAAAAAGGGTGTTTAGAACTAACTTGTCATTTGAAAAATATCAAACAACAGATTTCAGATTTTTCCTAAGTTCTTATTATCAAAACATTAGTTATCCTAAGGTTTGAGGAGTTTTCACCTTAGGGTTATTTTTGTAGGGTTTTTCTAAGTTATCCTTATTTTATTAATTTAAAAGGTATCCTTCTTATTTTACACTACAACAGGGTATGATATATTTTTCCAGTGAACTACATTGAATAAGTATCTTAACAAAAATAGGGGTGCCCTCTGGTTCATTATTTATGTCACCTTTTCTATTTTTCTTAACCTTAAGCATATTATGGAATAAGGGGTAAAAACTAACTTAATGTAGTGGACAGAGGGGTTTAACATTTTTAACTAGGTTAGTAGGTAGATATAAACTTCTCCAAATTTTTCTAACCCTAGTTAAATAGTACAACCATTTTTCTTGCTATTATTAAGCTTTTGGTCCAAACTATAATTAAATCAGAACCTTATATTTTTCTATAGTACCTATGGGGTTTTATATTTTTCTTAGATAGGTTACATTATTTAGAGTCTGGCAAAATTGGTTTGACCAAATTTGGATGATTATTCTTCAAGTTATGCATTTATTAAGTTATCTGTCATATAAAAAGAAAAATAAATTTGAAAAAGGAAAAGAAAACCGGTTTACGCTGAGGCCCCTGGGGTTTCTCCTTTTCTTTTCTCACAGAACAGCCCTTGGTCCACTATTGGCTTGGGTCACTGACATTGCGCAAAGCCCCCTGGACTTATCGGAAATCTAACCCGCGCTCCCTGACCGGCTTAAACAGTACCCGCGGCGTAGATTACGGCGGTGGGGCTTACCGGCGGCGGTAGAGCTCAGGCGGGGTGGTCAGTGACGTCCGGGAGGTTGCGACGGTCACGTCGATGTGCCGGTCGTCGCCGGAGGTGGTCGGAGTTACCCTGGCCACGAACACAGGCGGCGGGGATCGTCGGCGGCGCCTGCTCCGGCCAAACCACGGCGGTATAGTTCAATTAGGGTGCACGAGGAGCTTCACGGGGTGACACAGAGGCCATGCGCGCATCGAATTGGAAAACGGTGCAGGGGCTTACCCGGTCCACGTGCGCCGGTGGGTTCTTGAACTCCGGTGAGCACGATTTGGCTACTCCGGTGACGCGGTGAAAGGGAATTAGGCTTACACCTAGTTCCTAAATAATTTTGGTGGTTGAATTGCCCAACACAAATATTGGACTAACTAGTTTGCTCTAGTGCATAAGTTATACAGGTGCAAAAGGTTCACACTCAGCCAATAAAAAGATCAAATGTTGGATTCAACAAAGGAGCAATGAGGCAACCGAGGGCAGCTCTGGCTGGAGGCACCGGACTGTCCGGTGTGCACCGGACAGTGTCCGGTGCGCCCAGAGGACTCCAACTCAAACTCTTCGCCCTCGGGAATTCTCGGAAGCCGGCGCGCTAAAATTCACCGGACTGTCCGGTGTGCACCGGACATGTCCGGTGCTCCAACGAAGCGCGGTCTCCGGAACTCGCCAGCCTCGGGTTCGCGCGGCAGCCGCTCCGCTAAAATTCACCGGACTGTCCGGTGTGCACCGGACTGTCCGGTGCGCCAGCGGAGCAACGGCTCCCTGCGGCGCCAACGGCTCCCTGCGGTGCATTTAATGCGCGCGCAGCGCGCGCAGACGTCAGGATCGCCCATACCGGTGCACCGGACATCAAACAATACATGTCCGGTGTGCACTGGACACCCAGGGGGGCCCAGAAGTCAGAAGCTCCAACGGTCAGAATCCAACGGCAATGGTGACGTGGCAGGGGCACCGGACTGTCCGGTGTGCACCGGACTGTCCGGTGCGCCATCGAACAGACAGGTTCCAGCAACGGTCACTTTTGGTGGTTGGGGCTATAAATACCCCAACCACCCCACATTCATTGCCATCCAAGTTTTCCACTTCTCAACTACTACAAGAGCTCTAGCATTCAATTCTAGACACACCAAATAGATCAAGTCCTCTCCAAATTCCACACAACTCCATAGTGACTAGAGAGAGTGATTTGCTTGTGTTCTTTCGAGCTCTTGCGCTTGGATCGCATTCTTTTCTTTCTCACTTGTTCTTGAGATCAACACTCAATTGTAACCAAGGCAAGAGGCACCAATTGTGTGGTGGCCCTTGCGGGGAAGTTTTGTTCCCGGTTGATTGAGAAGAAGAGAAAGCTCACTCGATCCGTGGGATCGTTTGAGAGAGGGAAGGGTTGAAAGAGACCCGGCCTTTGTGGCCTCCTCAACGGGGAGTAGGTTTGCGAGAACCGAACCTCGGTAAAACAAATCCTCGTGTCACACTCTTATTTGCTTGCGATTTGTTTTGCGCCCTCTCTCGCGGACTCATTTCTTTATTACTAACGCTAACTCGGCTTGTAGTTGTGATTATTTTTGTAAATTTCAGTTTCGCCCTATTCACCCCCCCTCTAGGCGACTATCAATTGGTATCAGAGCACGGTGCTTCATTAGAGCCTAACCGCTCGAAGTGATGTCGGGAGATCACACCAAGAGGGAGATGGAGACCGGCGATAACAAGCCCACTACAAGCCAAGGGAGCACTTCATCGGAAGAGTCCCGCACCAAGAGAAGAGAAAAGAAGAAGAACTCCTCCAAGCGGAAGGAGAAAAGATCTTCCTCTTCTCACCACAAGGAGAAGAAGGAAAAATCTTCTTCTCACAAGCCGCATCGGAGTGGGGACAAGCACAAAAGGATGAGGAAAGTGGTCTACTACGAGACCGACACTTCATCGACATCCACCTCCGGCTCCGACGCGGCGTCCGTCACTTCTAAACGCCAAGAGCGTAAGAAGTATAGTAAGATCCCCCTACGCTACCCTCGCATTCCTAAACATACACCTTTACTATCCGTCCCATTAGGCAAACCACCAACTTTTAATGGTGAAGATTATGCTATGTGGAGTAATTTGATGCGATTTCATCTAACCTCTCTCCACAAAAGATTATGGGATGTTGTTGAGTATGGTGTACAGGTACCATCCGTAGGGGATGAGGACTATGACACGGACGAAGTGGCCCAAATCGAGCACTTCAACTCCCAAGCCGCAACCATCCTCCTTGCCTCTCTAAGCAAGGAGGAATACAACAAAGTACAAGGGTTGAAGAACGCCAAGGAGATTTGGGACCTACTCAAGACGGCGCACGAGGGTGATGAACTCACAAAGATCACCAAGCGGGAAACGATCGAGGGGGAGCTCGGTCGCTTCCGTCTTCGCCAAGGGGAGGAGCCACAAGACATGTACAACCGGCTCAAAACCTTGGTGAACCAAGTGCGCAACCTCGGGAGCGCAAAATGGGATGACCACGAGGTGGTTAAGGTTATTTTAAGAGCACTTATTTTCCTTAACCCTACTCAAGTACAATTAATTCGTGGTAATCCTAGATATCCACTAATGACCCCCGAGGAAGTTATCGGGAATTTTGTGAGCTTTGAATGCATGATTAAGGGCTCCAAGAAGATCAACGAGCTTGATGAACCCTCCACATCCGAGGCGCAACCCGTGGCCTTCAAGGCAACGGAGGAGAAGAAGGAGGAGTCTACACCAAGAAGACAACCGATTGACGCCTCCAAGCTCGACAATGAGGAGATGGCCCTAATCATCAAAAGCTTTCGGCAAATCCTCAAGCAACGGAAGGGGAAGGACTACAAATCCCGTTCCAAGAAGGTTTGCTACAAGTGTGGTAAGCCCGGTCACTTTATTGCTAAATGTCCATTATCAAGTGATAGTGACAGGGGAGACGACAAGAAGGGCAAGAGGAAGGAGAGGAAGAAGTACTACAAGAAGAAGGGCGGCGATGCCCATGTTTGTCGGGAGTGGGACTCCGACGAAAGCTCAAGCGACTCCTCCGACGACGAGGACGCCGCCAACATCGCCGTCACCAAGGGCCTCCTCTTCCCCAACGTCGGCCACAAGTGTCTCATGGCCAAGGACGGCAAAAAGAAGGTAAAATCAAAGTCCTCCACTAAATATGAAACATCTAGTGATGAGGATGATGATAAAAATGAAGAGGATAATTTGCGCATTCTTTTTGCTAACCTCAACATGCAACAAAAGGAAAAATTAAATGAATTGATTAGTGCTATACATGAGAAGGATGATCTCTTGGATTCTCAAGAGGACTTCCTTATTAAAGAAAATAAGAAGCATGTTAAGGTTAAAAATGCTTATGCTCTAGAAAGAGAAAAATGTGAAAAGTTGTCTAGTGAGCTAAGCACTTGTCATGAGACTTTAGACAACCTTAGAAATGAAAATGCAAATTTATTAGCTAAGGTTGATTCTCATATTTGCAATGCTTCAATTCCTAGAAATGATAATGATGATTTGATTGCTAGGATTGAAAAATTGAACTGTTCTATTACTAGCCTTAGAAATGAGAATGAGAAATTAATTGCTAAGGCTAAGGATTTTGATGTTTGCAATGCTACTATTTCCGACCTTAGGACTAAAAATGATATGTTGCATGCTAAGGTTGTTGAACTAAAATCTTGCAAACCCTCTACATCTAATGTTGAGCATATTTCCATTTGTACTAGATGTAGAGATATTAATGTTGATGCTATCCATGATCACCTAGCCTTAATTAAAAAACAAAATGATCACATAGCACAACTTAATGCTAAGATTAGAGAGCATGACTTAGAAAATGAAAAATTTAAACTTGCTAGAAGCATGCTCTATAATGGGAGACGCCCTGGCATTAAGGATGGCATTGGCTTCCAAAGGGGAGACAATGTCAAAATTAATGCCCCTCCAAAGAATTTATCTAACTTTGTTAAGGGCAAGGCTCCCATGCCTCAGGATAACGAGAGTTACATTTTGTATCCTGCCGGCTATCCTGAGAGCAAAATTAGGAAAATTCATTCTAGGAAGTCTCACTCTGGCCCTAATCATGCTTTTATGTACAAGGGTGAGACATCTAGATCTAGGCAACCAACCCATGCCAAGTTGCCTAGAAAGAAAATTCCTAATGCATCAAATGATCATGCCATGTCATTTAAAACTTTTGATGCATCTTATGTTTTAACTAACAAATCCGGCAAGGTAGTTGCCAAGATTGTTGGGGGCAAACACAAGGGCTCCAAGACTTGTGTTTGGGTACCCAAAGTTCTTGTATCTAATGCTAAAGGACCCAAAACCGTTTGGGTACCTAAAATCAAGAACTAAACTTGTTTTGTAGGTTTATGCATCTGGGGGCACAAGTTGGATACTCGACAGCGGGTGCACAAACCACATGACCGGGGAGAAAAGGATGTTCTCCTCATATGAGAAAAACCAAGATCCCCAACGAGCTATCACATTCGGGGATGGAAATCAAGGTTTGGTCAAAGGTTTGGGTAAAATTGCTATTTCTCCTGACCATACTATTTCCAATGTTTTTCTTGTAGACTCTCTAGATTACAATTTGCTTTCCGTATCCCAATTATGTCAAATGGGCTACAACTGTCTTTTCACTGATATAGGTGTTACTGTCTTTAGAAGAAGTGATGATTCAGTAGCATTTAAGGGAGTGTTAGAGGGTCAGCTATACTTAGTAGATTTTAATAGAGCTGAACTCGACACTTGCCTGATTGCTAAGACTAACTTGGGTTGGCTCTGGCACCGCCGACTAGCCCATGTTGGAATGAAGAATCTTCACAAGCTTCTAAAGGGAGAACACATTTTGGGACTAACCGATGTTCATTTTGAGAAAGACAGGATTTGTAGCGCATGCCAAGCCGGGAAGCAAGTTGGCATCCATCATCCACACAAAAACATCATGACTACCGACAGGCCACTGGAGCTCCTTCACATGGATTTGTTCGGCCCGATCGCTTACATAAGCATCGGCGGTAGTAAGTATTGTCTTGTAATTGTGGATGATTATTCTCGCTTCACTTGGGTGTTCTTTTTGCAGGACAAATCTTGTACCCAAGAGACTTTAAAGGGATTCTTGAGACGGGCTCAAAATGAGTTTGGCTTAAGGATCAAGAAAATTAGAAGCGACAACGGAACGGAGTTCAAGAACTCTCAAATTGAAGGCTTTCTTGAGGAGGAGGGCATCAAGCATGAGTTCTCTTCTCCCTACACTCCACAACAAAATGGTGTAGTGGAGAGGAAGAATCGAACTCTTTTGGACATGGCAAGAACCATGCTTGATGAGTACAAGACACCGGATCGGTTTTGGGCCGAAGCGGTCAACACTGCCTGCTACGCCATCAACCGGTTATATCTTCATCGAATCCTCAAGAAGACATCTTATGAACTCCTAACCGGTAAAAAGCCCAATATCTCATATTTTAGAGTTTTTGGTAGCAAATGTTTTATACTGGTTAAAAGAGGTAGAAAATCTAAATTTGCTCCTAAAACTGTAGAAGGCTTTTTACTAGGATATGACTCAAACACAAGGGCATATAGAGTCTTTAACAAGTCCTCAGGACTTGTTGAAGTTTCTTGTGACGTTGTGTTTGATGAGACTAACGGCTCTCAAGTAGAGCAAGTTGATCTTGATGAAACAGGTGTAGAACAGGCTCCATGCATAGCGCTAAGGAACATGTCCATTGGGGATGTGTGTCCTAAGGAATCCGAAAAGCCTTCAAATGCACAAGATCAACCATCCTCCTCCACGCAAGTATCTCCACCAACTCAAGTTGAGGATGAGGCTCAAGATGTTGAACAAGAAGATCAAGAAGATGAGCCACCTCAAAATGACGTCAACGATCAAGGGGGAGATGCAAATAATGAAGACAAGGAGGATGAACAACCAAGGCCGCCACACCCAAGAGTCCACCAAGCAATCCAACGAGATCACCCCGTCGACACCATCCTCGGCGATATTCATAAGGGGGTAACTACTCGATCTCGTGTTGCTCATTTTTGTGAACATTACTCTTTTGTTTCCTCTATTGAGCCACACAGGGTAGAGGAAGCTCTTCAAGATTCGGATTGGGTGATGGCGATGCAAGAGGAGCTCAACAATTTCACGAGGAACGAGGTATGGCACTTAGTTCCACGTCCTAACCAAAATGTTGTAGGAACCAAGTGGGTCTTCCGCAACAAGCAAGACGAGCATGGTGTGGTGACTAGGAACAAAGCTCGACTCGTGGCCAAGGGGTATTCACAAGTCGAAGGTTTGGATTTTGGTGAAACCTATGCACCCGTAGCTAGGCTTGAGTCAATTCGCATATTATTAGCCTATGCTACTTACCATGGCTTCAAGCTCTATCAAATGGACGTGAAGAGTGCCTTCCTCAATGGACCGATCAAGGAGGAGGTCTACGTTGAGCAACCTCCCGGCTTTGAAGACAGTGAGTACCCTAACCATGTTTATAGGCTCTCTAAGGCGCTTTATGGGCTCAAGCAAGCCCCGAGAGCATGGTATGAATGCCTTAGAGATTTCCTTATTACAAATGGCTTCAAAGTCGGCAAGGCCGATCCTACTTTATTTACTAAAACTCTTGACAATGATTTGTTTGTATGCCAAATTTATGTTGATGATATCATATTTGGGTCTACTAACAAATCTACATGTGAAGAATTTAGTAGGATCATGACACAAAAATTCGAGATGTCGATGATGGGGGAGTTGAAGTATTTCCTAGGATTCCAAGTCAAGCAACTCCAAGAGGGCACCTTCATTAGCCAAACGAAGTATACTCAAGATATCCTAAGCAAGTTTGGAATGAAGGATGCCAAGCCCATCAAGACACCCATGGGAACCAATGGGCATCTCGACCTCGACACGGGAGGTAAGTCCGTGGATCAAAAGGTATACCGGTCGATGATTGGATCATTGCTTTATTTATGTGCATCTCGACCGGACATTATGCTTTCCGTTTGCATGTGTGCAAGATTCCAAGCCGACCCTAAGGAATCACACCTTACGGCCGTGAAACGAATCTTGAGATATTTGGCTTTTACTCCTAAGTTTGGGCTTTGGTACCCTTGGGGATCCACTTTTGATTTGGTTGGTTATTCGGATGCCGATTGGGCGGGGTGTAGGATTAATAGGAAGAGCACATCGGGGACTTGCCAGTTCTTGGGAAGATCCTTGGTGTCTTGGGCTTCAAAGAAGCAAAATTCGGTCGCTCTTTCTACCGCCGAAGCCGAGTACATTGCCGCAGGTCATTGTTGCGCGCAATTGCTTTGGATGAGGCAAACCCTGCGGGACTACGGTTACAAATTAACCAAAGTCCCTTTGCTATGTGACAATGAGAGTGCAATCAAAATGGCCGACAATCCCGTCGAGCATAGCCGCACTAAACACATAGCCATTCGGTATCATTTTCTTCGGGATCACCAACAAAAGGGGGATATCGAGATTTCTTACATTAACACTAAAGATCAATTAGCCGATATCTTTACCAAGCCACTTGATGAACAATCTTTTACCAGACTTAGGCATGAGCTCAATATTCTTGATTCTAGGAATTTCTTTTGCTAAACTTGCACACATAGCACATGAATATACCTTTGATCATGTCTCTTTTATATATGCTATGACTAATGTGTTCTCAAGTGAATTTCAAACCAAGTCATAGGTATATTGAAAGGGAATAGGAGTCTTCGGCGAAGACAAGGCTTCCACTCCACTCTACTACTCATCCTTCGCCGTCGCTCCACATCACCTCTCCAACTTTGGTATAACCTTCACTCATTTATTTCATGACCAAAGGGGGAGAATGTACTTCATTGGGCTCTAATGATTCCGTTTTTGGCGATTCATGCCAAAGGGGGAGAAAATATGAGCCCAAAGCAAAAGGACCGCACCACCACCTAATTTTATAAATTTGATGATTTTCATTGGTAAATTTTAAAATTGGTATCTCTTTATGTTCTAAAAGGGGGAGGAAATAGTATTTCAAAATGATAAATCAAAACCCTCTTGAACACTAAGAGGAGGATCTCATTTAGGGGGAGTTTTGTTTAGTCAAAGGAAAAGCATTTGAACAAAGGAAGAAAATTTCAAATCTTGAAAATGCTTTGCAAAATCTTATTCATTTACCTTTGACTATCTTGCAAAATGACTTTGAAAAGAATTTACAAAAGAGTTTGCAAAAACAAAACTTATGGTGCAAATGTGGTCCAATATGTCAAAAACAAAGAAACCATCCATGCGCATCACATAAGTATTTATATTGGCTCAATTCCAAGCAACCTTTGCACTTACTTTATGTAAACTAGTTCAATTATGCACTTCTATATTTGCTTTGGTTTGTGTTGGCATCAATCACCAAAAAGGGGGAGATTGAAAGGGAATTAGGCTTACACCTAGTTCCTAAATAATTTTGGTGGTTGAATTGCCCAACACAAATATTGGACTAACTAGTTTGCTCTAGTGCATAAGTTATACAGGTACAAAAGGTTCACACTCAGCCAATAAAAAGATCAAATGTTGGATTCAACAAAGGAGCAATGAGGCAACCGAGGGCAGCTCTGGCTGGAGGCACCGGACTGTCCGGTGTGCACCGGACAGTGTCCGGTGCGCCCAGAGGACTCCAACTCAAACTCTTCGCCCTCGGGAATTCTCGGAAGCCGGCGCGCTAAAATTCACCGGACTGTCCGGTGTGCACCGGACATGTCCGGTGCTCCAACGAAGCGCGGTCTCCGAAACTCGCCAGCCTCGGGTTCGCGCGGCAGCCGCTCCGCTAAAATTCACCGGACTGTCCGGTGTGCACCGGACTGTCCGGTGCGCCAGCGGAGCAACGGCTCCCTGCGGCGCCAACGGCTCCCTGCGGTGCATTTAATGCGCGCGCAGCGCGCGCAGACGTCAGGATCGCCCATACCGGTGCACCGGACATCAAACAGTACATGTCCGGTGTGCACTGGACACCCAGGGGGGCCCAAAAGTCAGAAGCTCCAACGGTCAGAATCCAACGGCAATGGTGACGTGGCAGGGGCACCGGACTGTCCGGTGTGCACCGGACTGTCCGGTGCGCCATCGAACAGACAGGTTCCAGCAACGGTCACTTTTGGTGGTTGGGGCTATAAATACCCCAACCACCCCACATTCATTGCCATCCAAGTTTTCCACTTCTCAACTACTACAAGAGCTCTAGCATTCAATTCTAGACACACCAAATAGATCAAGTCCTCTCCAAATTCCACACAACTCCATAGTGACTAGAGAGAGTGATTTGCTTGTGTTCTTTCGAGCTCTTGCGCTTGGATCGCATTCTTTTCTTTCTCACTTGTTCTTGAGATCAACACTCAATTGTAACCAAGGCAAGAGGCACCAATTGTGTGGTGGCCCTTGCGGGGAAGTTTTGTTCCCGGTTGATTGAGAAGAAGAGAAAGCTCACTCGATCCGTGGGATCGTTTGAGAGAGGGAAGGGTTGAAAGAGACCCGGCCTTTGTGGCCTCCTCAACGGGGAGTAGGTTTGCGAGAACCGAACCTCGGTAAAACAAATCCTCGTGTCACACTCTTATTTGCTTGCGATTTGTTTTGCGCCCTCTCTCGCGGACTCATTTCTTTATTACTAACGCTAACTTGGCTTGTAGTTGTGATTATTTTTGTAAATTTCAGTTTCGCCCTATTCACCCCCCCTCTAGGCGACTATCACGCGGGTCCTCGGGTCAAGCTTGAGCAAGTCTCACGGCCTCACCAGGAAGCTATCTGGGGGCTTGGATCGAACGGAGGAGGACGGGAGAGGGGTTGGCCACGGTGGTTGCTCTCGGGCGGCACTGGCGGGTCGCGGGGAGGTCGCCGGAGGTAATGGCTGGCTCGGGCAAGTCAGGCGAGGTACGGAGGAGGCGATGGGGAAGGCAGCCGAGCACTGGAGCGGGTTTTATAGGCGCGGACGCGGCCAGGGCGCCGGCTCGACCGTTTGGCGCGACGCGGGCACGCGGGGGCGCGCGCGGGCGTGCTCTGGCGAGCTCAGAGCGCGTCAAACACGTGGCGTGTTGCTTCTGCCCGTGTTCTTCGCTCTGCTGAGCGGCCAGGCGTACGAATCTTGCCCTACCGCCTGTGGGAGATCTCTTCCCTGCACCTAGAGCTACCTAGTTCATGTGAGTTCCAAGAGTAGATGTGGTCTGGTTGAGGAGATATGGTGGCGCTAAGTCTTGTCTGTCTGCACTGTTCAATCCGAGACAAAACCAGTGCCAACTCATGTCAAACGGTTTTGGCTTGGGTTCAAATTTTTCCAGGGTATTCTAGGGTTAATTTGGCGCCATTTTGTCAATTGGGTCGACAGGTTTTGAAAAGGGGATCAAGGTGAACATGTGAGATCTTTGTTCAAGGGTTGGTTTTTGACTTAGGCAAATCCTGAATTTCTCCCTTGTGTTCAACCTTTGGTGATCTTTTTAGGGCCTTTCTGAAAACTTTTTGGGGGTACTTCCTTACTATTAATTGTAGGTTATTAAGTGTATTACAACTTTTATATTTGGCCCAAACCATGATCATAAGGTTTACATGATCTTTTGATCATGGCTTCAATTAGGGTTCTTATTGCCTATGGGGGTTTTGCTTTAGGATTTTGGGAGATCCCCACTTAGATGTGCATTATAAGCTAGGGCAGGACATCCAAGGTAGTTTGCACTTGATTAGGACCTTGAATTCCAAGATTGAAGTACTTTGCCCATAAATCTTTATGCAACAATGGGTTAAAAGGGGTAACCCTGGGGTGGACACCCTGAGTAACACCTAGGGTGTTACAACTGGTGCCTCGTACCAAGCAAAATGTTGTAGGAACCAAGTGGGTGTTCCGCAACAAACAGGACGAGCACGGGGTGATGACGAGGAACAAGGCTCGACTTGTGGCAAAAGGTTACGCCCAAGTCGCAGGTTTGGACTTTGAGGAGACTTTTGCTCCTGTGGCTAGGCTAGAATCAATTCGTATCTTGCTAGCATATGCCGCTCACCATTCTTTCAGGTTGTACCAAATGGATGTGAAGAGCGCTTTCCTCAACGGGCCGATCAAGGAGGAGGTGTACGTGGAGCAGCCCCCTGGCTTCGAGGATGAACGGTACCCCGACCACGTGTGTAAGCTCTCTAAGGCGCTCTATGGACTTAAGCAAGCCCCAAGAGCATGGTATGAATGCCTTAGAGACTTTTTAATTGCTAATGCTTTCAAGGTTGGGAAAGCCGATCCAACTCTTTTTACTAAGACTTGCGATGGTGATCTTTTTGTGTGCCAAATTTATGTCGACGACATAATATTTGGTTCTACTAACCAAAAGTCTTGTGAAGAGTTTAGCAGGGTGATGACGCAGAAATTCGAGATGTCGATGATGGGCGAGTTGACCTACTTCCTTGGGTTCCAAGTGAAGCAACTCAAGGATGGCACCTTCATCTCCCAAACAAAGTACACACAAGATTTGCTAAAGAGGTTTGGGATGAAGGACGCCAAGCCCGCAAAGACGCCGATGGGAACCGACGGACACACCGACCTCAAGAAAGGAGGTAAGTCCGTTGATCAAAAAGCATACTGGTCCATGATAGGTTCTTTGCTTTATTTATGTGCTAGTAGACCGGATATTATGCTTAGCGTATGCATGTGTGCTAGATTTCAATCCGATCCTAAGGAGTGTCACTTAGTGGCTGTGAAGCGAATTCTTCGATATTTAGTCGCTACGCCTTGCTTCGGGATCTGGTATCCAAAGGGGTCTAACTTTGACTTGATTGGGTACTCAAATTCCGACTATGCTGGATGTAAGGTCGATAGGAAGAGTACATCGGGGACGTGCCAATTCTTAGGAAGGTCCCTGGTGTCATGGAACTCTAAGAAACAAACCTCCGTTGCCCTATCCACCACTGAGGCCGAGTACGTTGCCGCAGGACAGTGTTGCACGCAACTACTTTGGATGAGGCAAACCCTCAGGGACTTTGGCTACAATCTGAGCAAAGTCCCACTCCTATGTGATAATGAGAGTGCTATTCGAATAGCGGAAAATCCTGTTGAGCACAGCCGCACAAAGCACATTGACATCCGGCATCACTTTTTGAGAGACCACCAGCAAAAGGGGGATATCGAAGTGTTTCATGTTAGCACCGAGAACCAGCTAGTCGATATCTTTACCAAGCCTCTAGATGAGAAGACCTTTTGCAGGCTGCGTAGTGAGCTCAATATCTTAGATTCGCGGAACTTGGATTGAAATGTAGCATACATGTGTTTATGCTTTTGATTATGCTCATTCTGCATATTGTTGCTTATTGTGGTGCTCAAGTTGTACAAACACTCCCTGGACCTCACAAGTCCTGTTTGCAAGTGATGCACATATTTAGGGGGAGCTGTGCTACAACTTGACCCTTTGTGGCTAACCATGTACTTGAGTTTGGTTGTTCTAGTCTCTAAGGAAAATTGAAAGGGAAAAGGTGGACTTGGACCATGCGAGACTTCCACTGCACTCCGATGAAAAGAGTAACTCTTCCAAGTTCATCGTTATACTCTTATTGCCTATTTGCTCTTAGTTGAAGATTTTGGTGAGGCAATAGGGTTAAAGGGCCACGATTGATCCCGTTTTGGTGCTTGATGCCAAAGGGGGAGAAAATAAAGGCCAAAGCGATAAATGGATCAGCTACCACTTGAGAGATTTTGAAAATAATAGAATAGAGCTTTTGGTTTGTCAAAACTCTTTTGTTGTCTCTCTTGTCAAAAGTTGGTTTCTTGTGGGGAGAAGTATTGATTATGGGAAAAAGGGGGAGTTTTTGAAATCTTAAAATCAATTTCTCTTAGAATGACTCTCTTTATGTCTTAACATGTGTGTTTGACTTAGAGAGAAATTTGAGTTTGATTTGCAAAAACAAACCAAGTGGTGGCATAGAGTGATCCATATATGTCAAAATTGAATCAAAACATTTTTGAGTTCTTATTTGATTTGATTTTGTACTTGTTCTACTTGCTTTATGTTGTGTTGGCATAAATCACCAAAAAGGGGGAGATTGAAAGGGAAATGTGCCCTTGGGTCATTTCTAAGTATTTTGGTGATTTAGTGTCCAACACAAGTGCCTAAGTGTAAAAAGGTGGACAAAGTACAAATCAAGAATTAAGGTATGTTTCTCAGACCTAGTACATTGTTTTATGGACTAATGTATTGTGTCTAAGTGCTGGAAACAGGAAAAATCCAATTGGAAATGTCTTGGCTCGAGCAGCCAAGAATCTGCTGAGTCTGCAAGCACCGGACTGTCCGGTGGTGCACCGGACAGTGTCCGGTGCGCCAGGCTGGCTCGAGCGAAGTGGCTGCTCTCGGGAATTCATCGGCGACGTACGACTAAAATTCACCGGACTGTCCGGTGTGCACCGGACTGTCCAGTGAGCCAACGGTCGGCCGGGCCAACGGTCGGCCGCGCAATCTGCGTGGGACACGTGGCCGAGCCAACGGCTAGAAGACGGCACCGAACTGTCCGGTGTGCACCGGACATGTCCGGTGCGCCAACGGCTCTCAGGCTGCCAACGGTCGGCTTCGCTATTTAAGGAAGGAAATCGGTCACCGGACAGTGTCCGGTGTGCACCGGACTGTCCGGTGCCCCCGATGACAGAAGGCAAGAATGGCTTTCCAAGTTTATGCTCAACGGCTCCTAGCTGCCTTGGGGCTATAAAAGGGACCCCTAGGCGCATGGAGGAGAACACCAAGCATCCTTTGAGCATCATTGATCACTCACACTTCATTCTTGCGCACTTGTTCGACATTTTAGTGACTTGAGCTCCGTTCTAGTGTGTTAGTCTCTTGAGCTCAAGTCTGGGTTTTGCGTGTGCGTATTCGCTGTGATCTTTGTGTCGTGTGTGAGTTGCTAATCCCTCCCTTGCTCTGTGATTCTTCGTGAACATCTTGTGTAAGGGCGAGAGGCTCCAAGCTGTGGAGATTCCTCGCAAACGGGATTAAGAGAAGCAAAGCAACACCGTGGTATTCAAGTTGGTCTTTGGACCGCTTGAGAGGGGTTGATTGCAACCCTCGTCCGTTGGGACGCCACAACGTGGAGTAGGCAAGCGTTGGTCTTGGCCGAACCACGGGATAACCACTGTGCCATCTCTGTGATTGATATCTCTTGGTTATTGTGTTGTGTTGAGATCCTTCTCTAGCCACTTGGCAAACTACTGTGCTAACAAGTAACCAAGTTTTGTGGCTTAAGTTTTTGAAGTGTTACAGGATCACCTATTCACCCTCCCTCTAGGTGCTCTCAACAGGGGATTTGTACACAGCTCGTTTCGCTGATTGCATCTTTAACGAGGACCATTTCTCGGCATTAGGGGGAGAATTCAAGTATCCTAATGAATGCCAGGAAATCAATTGGGATGACAAATCCATCCTGTCCTCAGATCCTCAAACCCAGGAATCTGAACTTCAATTTCAGAAAATTATAGAATTGCAACACTTTGCTAATAATCTGCCTGATGCGTTTACTGACTATAATGGTGTCACAAAATCCTTGAATCCTGCTGTTAATGCGCCCAGTCGAGTGGAGGTACCACGAAAAACCATTCAACCATCTTCTCAACCAAAGAGGGTGAGGGCTGCTAAGCAGGATAATGCTTCTACTAAGCGTCAAAGGAAAGAGAGGAACATTCTATCATCCAAATCAGTAAATGAAAGTCAACCACCAGTTGATGGACACCAAGTGGATACTGTACATCCACAAACCAGCATTCATGTGCACAATTCAGATGTTGCTGGTACATCGGAACACCCCGTATCTACTCTTCTTGTGAATCAAGAAGACTTTCATGGGGTACAGGAGATTTCCATTAATTATACTAGTTCTGGAGAATTGTATGATCGTAAAAATACGGTCATCAATTCATGTTTCTCATCAATCATAGCTGGTAACCTTCTATCTGACCCAGACCCTAAATCCATGGCAGAGTGTCAACAACGCTCGGACTGGATCAAATGGAAGGAAGCAATTAACTCTGAATTATCCTCACTAGCAAAAAGAAAGGTATTCACCTCTGTGATACCTACACCTCCCAAAATCTATCCTGTTGGATTCAAATGAGTTTTCACCCGGAAACGGAATGAGAACAATGAGGTTGTGAGATATAAAGCGAGATTAGTTGCTCAAGGGTTTACCCAGAGACCAGGAATTGACTACAATGAGACATATTCTCCTGTTATGAATGGAATAACCTTCCAGTATTTAATTTCATTGGCAGTACAAAAACGTCTACTTCTGCAGTTGATGGACGTCGCGACCGCATATCTTTATGGGTCACTAGATTCGAACATATACATGAAAGTTCCTGATGGAATACCTATACCGAATAATGGCAAAAATCGTAACATGTTTTGTGTCAAACTCACCAAATCTCTATATGGCTTAAAACAGTCAGGGAGAATGTGGTACAACCGACTGAAGGAATTCCTTATGAATAAAGGTTATTCTAACAGTGATGATTGCCCATGTGTCTTTATAAAGAAATCTTCTACAGGTTTCTGCATCATATCAGTGTATGTGGATGACTTGAACATCATCGGTCATAAACGTGATATTGATGAGGCACGCAATCTTTTAAAGACGGAATTTGAGATGAAGGATTTGGGTAAAACCAAATTTTGCTTGGGTTTGCAACTTGAGCACCTTCCCACGGGCATTCTCATTCATCAGTCTGCTTATGCGCGGAAAGTATTGAGTAAATTCAATATGGATAAAGCATATCCATCTAAGACTCCTATGATCGTCCGTACCCTAGAAAGGGATAAGGATCCTTTTCGACCACGAGATGAAGGAGAAGAGATTTTGGGTCCTGAGTACCCATATCTTAGTGCAATTGGAGCACTTATGTATCTAGCAAACAATACAAGACCCGATATTGCTTTTGCGGTAAATTTACTTGCTAGATATAGTGCATCCCCTACCAAACGCCATTGGACTGGAATCAAAAACATTCTTCGATACCTCCATGGCACGGCAGATCTCGGTCTATTCTACGAAAGAAATCAAGACCCTAGCCTCGTAGGGTACACAGATGCTAGTTATCTTTCAGACCCCCACAATGGAAGGTCTCAAACTGGGTTTGTATTTCTGAATGGTGGGACTGCTATTTCTTGGAAGTCATCCAAGCAAACTCTAGTAACAACATCCACTAATCATTCAGAGATTATTGCCTTGTATGAAGCCTCACGTGAATGTGTCTGGCTTCGAAGAGTGATTAATCACATTCAATCATCATGTGGGATTAATTCCATTGAATCACCCACCATTATCTATGAAGATAATGCAGCTTGTGTTGCTCAGATGCAATAAGGTTATATCAAGAGCAATGTTACCAAACATATCTCCCCCAAGTTATTCTATCCTCATCAACTTCAACAGAGTGGTGAGATTAAGGTCATGCAAACTAAGTCTTGTGACAACCTCGCAGACTTATTCACTAAGTCGCTACCTTATTCCACATTTCGGATATGTGTTAAGGGTATTAGTATGCGTCGACTTAAAGATTTGCTTGCATCAGGGGGAGTATCTCTTTGATCAACCTAATACTAGCATCACATTGTACTCTTTTCCTATATGAGTTTTACTATCATGTTTTCTCATGTTAGGTTTTTAATGAGGCAATGTCAACACAAGCATATGTCAGTCTCTTGATTTTTCCCATCAGGATTTTTCGATAGAGACACCAAAGACATACCATATACTGTTGATTTTCTCCAAATTTTTCCCACTGGGTTTTTCTGGAGTGTTACACAGTATATTATTGCAAACCACCTTTGCTTACAGGTTTCAAGGGAGGATATACATAATGGACAACTACTTAAGGGGGAGTATTATGAAAAGTAAGCAGTTGCTGACTGCTTTCTAACTGGCGTTCTCCAAGGGACGTGCCCCTGCACGATCCCCATGTACGGACGTGGCTTTTGGTCACTCCTTTAGTGTCTCCTTCTCTTGTATAAATATCAAAAGCAATAAAGGATGCAGTGCCCCTTTTTCATTCTCGCACACAGTTCTATTTTCTCACAATATCATCAAAGATTTACGCGCATGCAACGGAAACTCACACGATCTGCCATAATTTTTGAATCTGCATAAAAATAGAAACCTCATGCATGTGACTTCCATAATTTTTGGATCTGCCATAAAAATATGATCATGAATACAACGCACCAGATTGCAACCTCTCTCACGCTGGCTCGGTATTTACGCTCATAACTGCGGGTTTTTACGCTCAAATCTTAAGGTTTTACGCTCGAAGATGGTGATGCGTCCACCAGTGAACCACAATTTACGTAGTGTACAACGTTGCATAAATAACTATACCGTGCATCATAATTAGTATTGTATATATCATAAACTGGTCCTAACGAGCCTAGCTGTATGGGTGTTAGAGTGATCCTATATTTATGGAGAAAATAAAATATTTAAATAAGATTTTTTGTTTCTATGGATGCCAATCAATTTCCTTTCATCGCACATGTTGTCATCCTAAATTTTTGCGCATGTATCTACAAACAGATTTTTACGCAGTGTATTGAATTGCATAAATATCTACACCGTGTAGCATAATCCGTATCAGGATATCATAAACTTGTTCTATCGAGTCTAACTACATGGCTGTTGAAGCGATCCTATATTTATGGAGTCATCCAATTCTGCGCGCAATTAGTGGAACGAAAATGGCATCCAAAATTTGCATAGATGTAACGGAAACTTTCACGATCTGTCATAATTATCGGATCTACCATAACAATAGGATCTGCATGCATGCACGTGTGCACGGGTCTAGTGGCTGGACGAGGTTTTTATGCCATCTCTATGAACGATTTACGCTATTTCTGTGAAATATTTATGCTATTTGCGCAAAAACAGTACCGCAGTTTATGGTGTGTGTCCCATGCAGGGTTAGAATGTTGGACCGTGGCTTTGACTGTCGCACGTGGGGGAGGTTTGAACAGGTACACAAGCGTGGGGTGTGGGTGGGCACGCTGGTGCGGTCCAACTAAGTCGCAGGGGGTGGTCGGTCAAGCCTTCCTCTACTATTTGGAACTCTAGGGCTTCCAATATACCTTCCAATATATATATATATATATATATATATATATATATATATATATATATATATATATATATATATATATATATATATATATGAACGAGGTAATGGAAGCCCAGAGCTTTCATTAGTATCGGGAAGCCCCAGCCAAGTATACCAGAGCGTATTTGATCGTGCATGGATTCTGGCTCAGACAAATTTTAGCGTAAAACATGAACTAAAACAACGTAAATGAGTATGGATTTTAGCGTAAATCATAGATCTGTTTTGTAACGAGGAACGAGGCCCAAAAATTACGGTGAGAAAATCGCGCGCGTGTTCTGGCTCGGGCGGATTTCAGCGAACGTGAACCAAAACAGCGTAAATGAGTATGAATTTTAAGGTAAATCATCGATATATTTTGTAACGACAAATGGGGCACAAAATTACGGCGCAAAAATCGGCACATACAACAATAACGAGTTCTGGCTTGGACGTATTTAAACGTAAAACGTAAACCAAAACAGAGTAAATGAGTACAAATTTTAGTGTAAATTATTGATCCGTTTCGTAACGACGAATATGGTCGAATGTATCTCTCTCCACTTGAGTTTGCCATAAAACACATGAAGAAATGTCATAAATTGATGTAAAATGCTATAAGAAATTAGAGGTAATTGTAGCGTAAAATACAAGCTAACCATCTATAAGACAACTGTTTTAGATTTTACAATAAGATATAAGAGATAATTATTCCTTTACTCAACTATAATAATGTCATGTTTACAGTTTAGTTGTTGGTACATACACACAAAACTCAAAACTCGGTTTCATCATAACACCATTGTTAGCATAAAACTAAGTATAAAAGACTCACCACCGAGATCCATATCTGCAAACGTAACATGAACTGTTAATATGATCATCTTTCATTATGAACTATTAACATGAACTGTTAATATGATCTTTCATTATTAATATGATCATTTTTTCTGGCTTGTTATGACTAACATAACATACAATCTAAACTGGATGCAAACTTGTAGTTCCTGGTCTGTTGTATGGTTCAGCATTTTGGTTCACCATATAGAAGGAACAATAGAAGCATACAAACAATAGTAGCTGAATTCGGGCGGTATTATTTTGATTCAGTAGAATGCAGATGCATAACTGAGGGTCATCCTATTGATCTAGTTCATTTGTTGTATGGCATACCGCAGAGAAAATGCACACTATACTACAACAAAATGCCAAGAAAATTGTGTGAGTGCCTAAAGATATGCCATACAACATACTGCATAACTGAAGAAGCCTCTATGCCTATCAAGCTTCTCTGTTCACATGTTCGAACTGAGGATATTCTTTTGTTCCCAGACTGCATAACTGAAGATGCTTATAACACGGCAGGGAGGAGCTCGGCCAGGCGCCGGAGCTGGAGAAGAGGAGCGCCGGGAGAGAGACAGAGTAGAGCGCCGGCAGGGGAAAGAAGCTCCACGACGAGGAGACCCAGGGGCGCGCGGTCAGGCGATCCAGGGAGGAGCGTCGGGCGCCAGAACTGGAGGAGGAAGACGCGCGGGGAAGAAGAAGGAGATTGCGCGCAGATAAATAAGAGCAGAGAGCGGCAGTTAGAAAAAATCTCAGGGGATAGAGCGGTTGGGGATTAGAACGGTAGGGTATTTTCCATTTTTTTATTTCTTTTCTCTCTTTTTTTAACAAAGAATCGCAGATATTTTGGATTATGATTTTTAACGATAATCAAAGAGTCGAATAATTAGGATCGACAGCAACAATTGGACATGATTTGGTTTGGCGAATACTCTAAAGTCGGATGAATTCATACCGTTAATTTACTTTTTGAAGATTTAGACCTGGGCGAGAAACAACAAACTGAATTAAAGTGATTCCGGCTTTGGTAATTTAATCTGCATTTGATTCAGTTGATTTTAGACAAATTCCGTTCGCTATTCGAACACTCGATTGGAGAACAATTTAACTAAAAGTCCGTAGACGCGATGTCACGGATGACAAAAAGGGGATTAAATTATTTTACACTGCAAGCTTAGTCGTCGGGTTCTTCTTAATCCATTCGGGATAAAATCATCCGCGTGAGTCGGGCTTCCGAATTCATATCTGTGCGGACGATGAGTTTTAAATAATCATCGAACGCACCGATTTTCGGAACAACAGCGTTTCGAACATCACGAAAATTTAGGAAGAGCCCAGATAAATAGAAATAAAAACGATGTCGCACTCGCGACAAACGAGACAGATGCGATATTAACATCGCGATAGGCGAAGATGTTTAAAATTCAGCATCCGTTTTATCCACTGATATTACGTGCTTAAATCCATACTCGTTGTCGAGCGGAATATAAACACCTGGGGTGTTACACCGGACCCCCTGGTATACGGTCCGGACCCCCAGGGTTGGTCCTGGACCCCCACGTGTCCAGGCTGGACCCCTAGAATAGGATCCGGACCCCTCCGTATGGAGTCCGGGTCGCCCACAGTGGGGTCCCAAGGTCCTAGGACGAAACATACACGGGCCTTGGACAAGACCCGGACAAGGGGTCTGGTGCCAACACGTGTCCAGACCCAGTCTGATGCAGACCTGTCCGCGTACACTTCTGCTCCCCGCCCAGGCGGAGGCCCGTTGCTGCCACGTGGCTGACTACGCGTGACGTAAGACAGCGGGCGGTGCCTGACGTAAGGCCTCCAGGATACACGACCCCTGCATTAATTGCGGACAAGGCGCGCCGCCTGACAAGCGATGTGCCGCCTCAGCATTTAATGTGGCCTGCCCACTCTGTTGTCAGGCGGCGTCCAGTCCATTCCACTGGCAAGTAGTGTGCCGCCTCAGCATTTAATGAGATCTGTCCATTCCGCTGGCAGGCGGCATGCCTGTCCATTCCATTGGCAGGCGGCACGCCCATGCTGCCGCATGCGCTATACTCATCATCACTCATACGCACCAAGGAAGCTACCGTTGTGTGTTAACACTGCGTGGGCTACGGACATTTGGACGCCAGAAGATCTCTCAGGCGTCACCTGCATTAGTTGCTCCGTGTATTTCTTCCATTATGTCCCTGGGCCTATATGTCGAGGCACAACAACCTTGTACGTGCCTCACTTGAGCTATAAAAGGGAAGGCACACAACGTTACAAGCATATTCTCACTCAGACTCACTTAGACCCTCGAGAAGTTCTCTAAGCTCTCGAGCGCCAGCAATACAACACACAGTGGAGTAGGGTATTACGCTTCGACGGCCCGAACCACTCTAAATTTTCGTGTCATCCTGTGTGTTCTTCCACAATCTAGCAACAGGCAAAACGCTTAGACCCCCTCCTCATCTTAGGATTTAGGACGGGTACATTCCGCCACCTGACTGGAGAGGATGAGATTTCCTCTCCGATACATTCATTACTGTTATATCATATATATACATTTTGAGACCCGTTCAACCATTTATCAGCATACTATGTAGTTCTGCCATTAGCTTTGCTCTGTTAATCTGCCACCGTGACGAAAGTCGGTGACGGGAGGGACAATCAAAATATTGTCGGTAGTGGCAAATCGGTCATTCAGATTGTTGGTGTTTCTCGATATATGATCTTGGTTAATAAGGCCACAACGCAACAAATGTACCTGAAGCACAACTAAATGTACCATAGATGATTCTCACCAAAAGTTCCTTTTGCAGTTATCTTTTAGGTGGTTCCCCTTGTAGTTTTAACAAAAAAAAGCAGCTTCTTTGATTGGAAATCCCAACTTTGTCCCAAAGAACAAACATGCCAAAATCATAGCTTCTTCCCTTTGAATAAGAAAAATGAAAGCATTTTACTGCATAAGTTAGAGTTCATTATTACAAAACCTTTGTTGCATGTTTACTCAGACCTTGCACAGAACATAGTGAGGAACCGATCAATTATGTCATCCCCACTATCTGAACCTTCAAAGGGTCTTTTGAAAAATATGCTAACCTGCATGACAATGATAGGTGAGTGTTTATATTATTTCAAAGATACTTCAGGATAGAGTTATGCGGTTGCATAAGTATATAAACATGTAAATACAGTTAAAAATTCAAACAGTTTTTACCTGTATTTGGGAAAGCCTATTCCAAGAACGTAAGCAATATCAAGATTAGAAGCTCGAATTACAACATTTTCATCCAGAACCCTATATTCACAACTGGGAAGAAAATCATCTCCAAAATATCTAAGTAACAAGCTGCAAAAACTGTAATTTAGTCAAATAAGGATCTTACTCAACACAGGAATAGAGTGAAAATTCTAATAAATGCACAAGCTATGTGTTATACAAGAGTGATGCCAACAATTATAGAGCATATGCTCATTGTACTAAATAAAATTGAACATATGCTAGTTCGAGAATTAGTTTGACATGAAGTCCTGAACAAGCATTATGTCAGAACAACATCTTGAGGATATATAAATTCATAACTGGGAAGAAAATCATCTCCAAAATATCTAAGTAACAGTCTGCAAAAAATGTAATTTAGTCAAATAAGGATCTTACTCAACACAGGAATAGAGTGAAAATTCTAATAAATGCACAAGCTATGTGTTAGACAGAAGTGATGCCAGCAATTATAGAGCATATGCTCATTGTACTAAATAAAATTGAACATATGCTAGTTCGAGAATTAGTTTGACATGAAGTCCTGAACAAGCACTATGTCAGAACAACATCTTGAGGATATATCATGAAAGAACTTAAATGACTCAAACCTTATTCAATGTAAGGGTTCCTGTCTTACAACCTAGTTGCCCACACGCCTCTCTAGTTTGGAAAGCATGAATAAATGGCAACTATATAAAAGTTGGGTACAGAACATGTGGGCAACTATACCATGTAAGGTTTTCAAGTCGATAAGTGGAGTCGAGTCGACAAGGTACCGACTTGGTGACTAGTTGATAAGTCAGTCGACTAGTCGTCGACTTGCCAATATATTGGCTGTTTTGCCTATATAATGGCTTCATATTGACAATATAGCATTTATATATGAAGGAAGAGCATATTTTACCTCATTTGAAGCCTGGAATTGAACGAAACTGAAATAAACAGCAAGTCTTACCTCATTTGAAGCCTCAAACTGAACAAAATCAGCCACATAAGTGATAAGTCATAAACTCATAAATCATAACAGCCAGATAGTTCAAATTGGAAAACAAATAGCAAGAAAATATAGTTCAAACTTGAAAGGAAATAAGCTCCATTAGATAGCTAAGCTGCTGCTGCAGCTAGATAGTAGATACCCTAAATATCTCCCAAATCAAGATCATCCATCGCATTTTCTCCTAAATAAAGAGAATATGTTGTGTAATGGGCCCTTGGGTTGTTTGGGCTGTTGAACTGGGGCACAAGTCGGCCGACTTGCCAGACCAAGTCGACGACTAGTCGACTGAAAATTTCTAGTCGTTAACAACTCACCCGAGTTGCCAGAAAAGTCGAGCCGGCTCCCCAAGTCGAGCTCCCAGGACCGACCGGACGACTAGTCGTCGACTAATTGACGACTTGAAAACAGGGATACCATGGACCATAGAAATGATCTTCTGGTAAGCAACTCATCAACCAATCTAGGTACTAGCTTCTCCCAATCAAAATCAAAGCAAATTTCTTACACAGCATAATCTAAAGAAAGAGCTCAATCCACAACACCATCGAGCACCCACAAAACCCCATACCCATTCAACAAAGAATTAGAATTAACAAGTTTACACTTCAGATAGCAGGAAAAATCTCAGCGCACCTTCTTGCTTACTTAGTTCTTACTGTTGTAAACGAGGGACATCAAGCAAAGGTAATGACTAGTCAATTGATCATAAAGCAACACACTATACAAACCTGAAGGATCCAAGACGAGCAGTCTGTGTACGTTGCTTTCCTTAGTAAACTAGCGGACAAACCCTACCAATGAAAAGTGTAGAAAAAGTTAAGATAAATTTAAATCCAAAATACCAAATAAATGCAAATGACATATGAACACTATTATGCATGCTTAATGTCCTGAAATGTGGAAGATAAGTAAAATCGCTATATGTTGTATTGCATTTATGGTCAAGCAAATATCCTACTGTTGCAATATGCAGCATCATGTGCTGGATTGAAAATGTACGTATTGCATTAGATAAATATCTAAGAAGAAAAAAGGCATCCACAAAGGTCAAATACTCAAACTTAACTTAGTTCAGTTTCTCAGGACTAAAATATGTCAAGTGCAATAGCATTGGGCCAGTAACGAAGTTACAAGTATTAGAACTTTGTACAAGAAAAAGTTACAAAACACCCAGGAAAACAAAACAAACCTTGTAGAATGAACGGACACCCTCATTTGCAAGCATGTTTCTCATGACCTGACCAACAGAGCCCTCACACCCAACTGGATCCTCACCTGAAACCAAAACAATAATAAGAATTGATCAATTATGGCATAAGATGCATATGGAATGATATCATCTACCATTTGACTGCACGAACCATTATCATTCTATATTATGAGAACAAAAAATCATCATATTTTATACTCCCTAGCATAGAGAAGCAGAGGCATAAATCTCTGTACAACCAGGTCACATGTGAAGGAATAACACAATATAAAAGTTGATACAAAATTAAGAAAAATGACGATTTGAGAATTATTTGCATAATATGAAGAAAGTGTAAAACCATGTAACCTGCCTCCTTCATGAAAGCGACAACATAAACACTAGTGCTATTACCCTTAAGGCCTTAACTCAATTCGTGGATGAACCTATACTATAACTACCAAAAAGAATAGATAAATAAAAACCCTCGGGATTGTTTCCTTTATGTGCAAATTGTAGAATTGGATAGATGAAAGAGAAAAAATTTCGAACCCGGCTGAGAGCAAAGCATTTCTGAGCAGTCAAGTGCACAGTAAACTCTTATAGGTCAGCAAGAACAAATAATGAATGGATTCCCTAGGAGGAACATTGAATTCACAAACAGCGCTCGACTCGTGAATTCAGCAATCAAGAATGATCATATCTGTCTTTCAAAGTATTAACAAACTAGTAAATAAATAAAATAGTAGAGGAAAGATAATTAACCATATAAGGTTCCAGATCTCATTTTCCCCAGCATGTATTAAATCCAAATGAGGTATCAACTACTCAACTAGCATGTAGCATGTTAACTATACAACACTAAAATTCACACTAAACCAGGCTGTCAAAGTCTAGTAGTAATATTTCTATACTTGTTTCTACAGCAAAATGGGGAAAATACTTTTTAAGAGTTTTGAGTTTGTAAGGCATCATCCATGCAGTGTTCAAACTAAACATGTATAGTATTTCAGTAGAATATTTGTCATAAGTATATGCAAGTTTAACAAATAATTTGAGGTGAGCACAGAAGCCCTCCTTAATTATGTATCCTCATTGGCCAATATTAATCTAATGTATTGTTATGAAGAAGCATAAACAAGCACTCGTGACAGTCATAATTAAAGTAAATAGTCATATGCTTAAATCTGATGGAGGCTATTAACATCCGTTGCAATTGGACCTATATAACCCATGAAAACAAGAACACAGTTACGGACAGGACTGTCGCCAACACGGGTGTAAAAAAAGAATTGTAATACAGAAGTGGTGAAAAACAATTGGCACCTACCTTTGCCCAAGCTATGCCACATGCATTGCATAAAGTCCTACAACCCTCTGGTCCACGACGCATATGAGGCGTCTCATCTGTGCTGATGCCACAACCTAGGCATCTGAACAGCTATAGCACAAAGCTTATAAATTTTCTTATTACTGTACAGTGCAATATTTATTTGAAGAAATAAACAAAAAAGCAACACTACTTCTGGATCACCCAAGAATGCTGTTGAAGTTGAATACAACTGGCGATGACTGAAGTAGTGATATAACTTTATGTATTAAAAGATATGAAATAACATAAAAGCCAAAATAAAAAGTCAGCTAATGCGCTGCTTTGTGCATAGGAATAGGAGAGCCATTGAAAATTTATTGTTTTGACATTCTTTTTAGAAAAAATACACCACATATGGTCATAGATCATTTGGTCTATCTGAATGCAGATCCTACTACCACCATACTCCAAGCCTACAAAGGCTACACAGGCCTTGATACTTTTTGGGAACTTAAGATCCAAACAGTTTTGCTAAACATGATAAACCAAAAACACGGAACAACCTTTAGCTGCACGAGAAATCCACCACAAGTTCTTCTATGACATTCAATACCTACATTTACCGTACTTAGCTATCTAGCATTGCACATTAACCACACAAAAATAACAGCAAGCATTAGTTAAATTGGCTCCACATCAAGTTTAGACCTGCCCATAAGAAGAGAACTCGATAGGAAATTTAGAACAGCTTTACTGGGCTCCTGCCAAATCCTAAGTTCCAAATAGTTACTCACCCCAAAAAAAATCATTGCATAAATTACATCATATTGCTAAATTCGACTGCTACTCAATCCACAATTCATTGCATAAATTACATCATATTGTTAATTTTGACTGTCGGTTGTTAGAGATAGTATCATTTCCTCACCTGGCAGGACCGTCCACTCTGTCATCAACTTACTTTACAAATAACACCCTATTGGCCAGGGTGATTGACGATCTGGCCACGTGGGTGAGGCAGAGGTGGGCGGAGCTATGGCTCCCAGGCGCGACGCCGGAGGAGGAGTGGCCGCGTGGGTGAGGCAAAGGCGGCCGGAGCTGGATCCCAGGCGTGATTGCGACGTGTGGGTTTCCAAGCAAGGACGAGGTGCGGATGCGGCTCCTCGGCCCGCGCCTCGGTGGGGAGGAGTTGCATGCCGTTGTGTGGTACGTCGTCATCCTGCCGCCAGAGCCGGACTGCGCTGACGACGTCGTCGTGTTCACCGCTACCCCCGGAGTGACGTATGCGGTGAGGCCTGCTGCTGTGGCTAGGGTGGGCCGCCCAGCCGGTGGGGCACGGATGGTGTAGCCCCCAACATCGTCACCGGAGAGGCGAGGAAGAGCAGGAGAGGCAGCGGCGCGGGCTGGGGCAAGGACGAGAACGAGGGCGGGGCACATCTGCTATGCGGCACGGCGGGAGGGGGCAAGGTTTTTTATTTTTTATCTTTTACCAGGAGCGGATATTGGCTGATGCTACTCCACGCCTCCACGTCCTGGCCTTTGGGTTGATTCCCACTGGATCGTGTCATATCGAAGCCCGAATTAGCAAGGGCTGGCTTCGCTATTGACCAACACTACTGGAATCGTATTCTTTGTCGAGTATCTAAGACACTCGGCAAAGATCATTTTACACTCGATAAAGAACACTCGATAAATATTTTATCGACAAAGGATTTTTTGTCGAGTACTTTTTTCGGACACTTGGTAAAGACTTTGCCGAGTGTCGAAAAGCACTCGACAAAGAAAAACACTCGGCAAATTAAGAATCGAAAAAAACAAAAAACAGCAAAACATTTTTTAATTATAGGAACAACTTTTTAACCCTACCCTATTACCTTACTCATTACCCTATCATTTTTCACTATTATTTTGAATCAAATTTATATGTTTTATATGTTTTGTAAACGGTGAGATTCGAACTCGCAACCTCTCTCTCGCACATACCCTCCTATACCACTACACTACTGTCGGGGACCATAATTAGGGGTACCCCCAAGACTCCTAAAACTCGGCTGATAAACACCATCAGCACAAAGCTGCAAAGGCCTGATGGGCGCAATACAGGTCAAAGCTCCATCCGCTCAAGGAACGCAATCTCGCCTCGCCCGAGCCAGCCTCGGGCAGGAACAGTAGACCCAGGCAGATTCACGCCTCGCCCGAGAGCCTCCTCAAGCAACGGGCGCACCTTCGACTCGCCCGAGGCCCAGTTCGGGCAGGCTTCACGGAGAAGCAACCTTGGCCAGATCGCCTCGCCACCCGACCGGATCGCAGGAGCATTCAATGCAAGGATCGCCTAACACCTTATCCTGACGCGCGCTCCTCAGTCGACAAGGCCGAAGTGACCGCAGTCACTTCGTCCCTCCACTGGCTGACCTGACAGGAAAACAGCGCCGCCTGCACTGCTCCGACTGCTGTGCCACCCGCCAGTGTGAGGCTGACAGCCGTCAAGTCCGGCCTCAGGCGCCATAGGAAGCTCCGCCTCGCCTGACCCCAGGGCTCAGACTAAACCTCGACCTCGGACGACGGACTCCGCCTCGCCCTACCCCAGGGCTCGGACTCAACCTCGACCTCGGACGACGGTCTCCGCCTCGCCCGACCCTAGGGCTCGGACTCAACCTCGACCTCGGACGACGGTCTCCGCCTCGCCCGACCCCAGGGCTCAGACTCAACCTCGACCTCGGACGACGGTCTCTGCCTCGCCCGACCCCAGGGCTCGAACTCAACCTCGACCTCGGAAGACGGTCTCCGCCTCGCCCGACCCCAGGGCTCGGACTCAGCCTCGACCTCGGAGGAGTCACCGCCTCGCCCGACCTTGGGCTCGGACCGACCACACTACAGGGGGGCCCATCATTACCCTACCCCTAGCTAGCTCAGGCTACGAGGAACAAGACCAGCGTCCCATCTAGCTCGCCCTGGTAAACAAGTAATGATGGCACCCCGCGTGCTCCGTGACGACAGCGGTTCTCAGCCCCCTACGGAAGCAAGGAGACGTCAGCAAGGACCCGACAGCCCCGACAACTGTGCTTCTACAGGGTTTTAGCGCTCCTCCGACGGCCACGACATCACATGAACAGGGCACCAACACCTCTCCGACAGCCAGGTCGGCATGTACATAGGGCTCTGGCTCCTCTCTGCTAGACACGTTAGCACTCCGCTACACCCCCCATTGTACACCTGGGCCCTCTCCTTACGTCTATAAAAGGAAGGTCCAAGGCCCTCGTACGGAAAGGTGGCCGCGCGGGAGGACGGGCTGACGGACAGGCTCTCTCTCTCTCTCCCTCACGAACGCTTGTAACCCCCTACTGCAAGCGCATCCGCCCTGGGCGCAGGACAACACGAGGCCGCGGTTCCCTTTCTTGTTCCCCCTTGTGTTTCGTCTCGCGCCGAACCATCTGGGCTGGGACACGCAGCGACAATTTACTCGTCGGTCCAGGGACCCCCCCCCCCCCCCCCCCCGGGGTCAAAACGCCGATAGTTGGCGCGCCAGGTAGGGGCCTGCTGCGTGTTGACGAATAGCTTCCCGTCAAGCTCCAGATGGGTAGTCTCCATCAACCTCTCCAACCCGAGACGATGCTCCGTTTCGGGAGTCTCGAGTTCATGTCCCTTGACGGCAGCTACGACGTGGTACTCCTTCCTCCGCCGCGCGACAACGACAATGGCGGCCTCCAGCCCGCCCGCCGGCGGTGGAATCAGCGACGTCTTCCCCGCGTGGCGGAAGAACGGCATCCGGATCTGTCCCGTCACCTTCCCCGTCGCAGGAGGAGGCGGGGCAACCATGGCCAAGCGGGACGCGACACCTTGTCAGCTGTCGAGCAAGTCGACGACGCCGGCGCCCCAGCGGGGGACACGTCGGGCGTCGACCTCGCGTCTGAGACGAAGACGGGCGTCGTTTCCCCGCAACACGCCAACCCCAAGCGGACGGATGACGCCAGCACGCTCGCGAAGGACCTGCTAGGCGTTAGCCTCGTACCCGAGACAACGGTGCAGTCCGTCGCCGACGCGACTTCGCCACCACCCGTCGATCAAGAGGTACCGTCCGTTTTCCATCCTGTGCCTTTTAGATTCAGCTTCGACCCACCAAGCGACCCCGCTTCGGTGGATGCTTTCATAAAGGCATATCCAGACCTTCCGGGGTACCATATGTGGTCCACCTGGGACCGACTGACGGCCGTCTCGACCTACGGGCCCCCGGGTTCCGAGGAAGATGACGACCCCGACTCTGGTTGGGATTTCTCCGGGCTCCGTGCTCCCAGTGCCATGCGAGACTTCATGACCGCATGTGACTACTGCCTCTCCGATTGCTCCGATGGTAGCCACAGCCTCGGCGACGAGGTCTGTGGCCCAAGTCGCGAATGTTTCCACGTCGATCTAGGGGGTCTCGACAAAGGCAACCACCTTGGTATGCCGGAGGACGGCGATCCCCCTAGGCCTGCGCCTCGCGTTGACATCCTTCGGGAGCTAGCTGTGGTCCCAGTCTCTGCGGGGGTCAGGACGCACAGCTAGAGCAAATCCGCGAGATGCAGGCCAGGCTCGACGAGGAAGCAGGACAACTTGTGCAGCTCCGGCAGAACATCGAGCAGGAGTGGGCAGGCCGAGCACCAGCCGGAGAAGCGTGTCATCCGCCCCAGGACGTCCAGCACCGCATCGCTGACGATTCCAGGGCAAGGCTGCCCCCGGCTTCCAGTGGGGTCGGCCAGAACCTGGCTGCAGCAGCAATACTACTTCGGGCGATGCCAGAACCATCCACCACTGAGGGGCGGCGTATCCAGAGAGAACTCAAGAATCTCCTAGAGGATGCCGCGGTCCGACGGGCCGAAAGCTCTGCCCCCGAAGGTAGGGGTACCCCCCGGAGCATCACGCCGCGACTTCCCGTTTCATGCGGGAAGCCTCGGTCCACACCGGGCGCACGCGGGCCACAACGCCTGCAACCCTGGGTCGCCTCGGCCACGAGCACCACCGCCGCGACCGTCGAGCCCACCTCGACGAGAAGGTGCGCCGAGGCTACCAACCCAGGCGTGGGGGATGCTACGACAGCGGGGAGGATCGAAGTCCCTCGCCCGAACCACCCGGTCCGCAAGCTTTTAGCCAGGCCATACGACGGGCGCCGTTCCCGACCCGGTTCCGAACCCCGACTACCATCACCAAGTACTCGGGGGAGACGAGGCCGGAACTGTGGCTCACGGACTACCGGCTGGCCTGCCAGCTGGGTGGAACGGACGATGACAACCTCATCATCCGCAACCTCCCCCTGTTCCTCTCCGACGCCGCCCGAGCCTGGCTGGAGCATCTGCCTCCTGCGCAGATCTCCAACTGGGACGACCTGGTCAAAGCTTTCGCCGACAACTTCTAGGGCACATACGTGCGCCCTGGGAACTCCTGGGATCTCCGAAGCTGCCGCCAGCAGCCGGGAGAATCCCTGCGGGACTACATCCGACGATTCTCGAAGCAGCGCACCGAGCTTCCCAACATCACCGACTCAGATGTCATCGGCGCGTTCCTCGCCGGCACCACTTGCCGCGACCTGGTGAGCAAGCTCGGTCGCAAGACCCCCACCAGGGCGAGCGAGCTGATGGACATCGCCACCAAGTTCGCCTCTGGTCAGGAGGCGGTCGAGGCCATCTTCCAGAAGGACAAGCAGCCTCAGGGGCGCTCGCAGGAAGACGTCCCCGAGGCGTCCGCTCAGCGCGGCACAAAGAAGGGCAAGAAGTCGCAAGCGAAACGCGACGTCGCCGACGCAGATCTTGTCACCGCCGCCGAGCATAGGAACCCCCGGAAGCCTCCCGGAGGGGCCAACCTGTTCGACAAGATGCTCAAGGAGTTGTTCCCCTATCATCAGGGCCCCGTCAAGCACACCCTTGAGGAGTGCGTCATGCTTCGGTGCTACTTCCACAAGGCCGGGCCCCTGGCGGAAGGTGGCAGAGCCCACGACAACGACAAGAAGGAAGGCGACAAGGCAGAAGAGTTCCCCAAGGTCCACGATTGCTTCATGATCTACGGTGGGCAAGTGGCGAACGCCTCGGCTTGGCACTGCAAGCAGGAGCGCCGGGAAGTCTGCTCGGTGAAGGTGGCGGCGCAAGTCTATCTAGACTGGTTCGACAAGCCCATCACCTTCGACCAAGGCGACCACCCCGACCGCGTGCCGAGCCCGGGGAAGTACCTGCTCGTTGTTGATCCCGTCATCAGCAACATCAGGCTTACCAAGGTCCTCATGGACGGAGGCAGCAGCCTCAACATCATCTACGTCGAGACCCTCGGGCTCTTGCAGATCGATCTGTCCATGATCCGGGCCGGTGCGGCACCCTTTCATGGGATCATTCCTGGGAAGCGCGTCCAGCCCCTTGGGCAACTCGATCTGTCCGTCTGCTTTGGGACTCCCTCCAACTTCCGAAAGGAAACCCTCACGTTCGAGGTGGTCGGGTTCCGAGGAACCTACCACGCAGTGCTGGGGAGACCATGCTACGCCAAGTTCATGGCCGTCCCCAACTACACCTACCTCAAGCTCAAGATGCCGGGCCCCAACGGGGTCATCACCGTCGGTTCCACGTACCGACACGCGTAGGAATGCGACGTGGAGTGCGTGGAGTACGCTGAGGCCCTCGCCGAGTCCGAGGCCCTCATCGCCGACCTGGAGAGCCTCTCCAAGGAGGTGCCAGATGCGAAGCGCCACGCCGGCAACTTCGAGCCAGCAGAGGCGGTTAAGTCCGTCCCTCTCGACCCCAGCAACGATGCCACCAAGCAAGTCCGGATCGGCTCTGAGCTTGATCCCAAATAGGAAGCCGTGCTCGTCGACTTTCTTCGCGCGAACGCTGAGGTTTTTGCGTGGAGTCCCTCGGACATGCCTGGTATACCGAGGGATGTCGTCGAGCACTCGCTGGATATCCGAGCTGGAGCCCGACCCGTGAAGCAGCCTCTGCGTCAATTTGACGAAGAAAAGCACAGAGCCATAGGCGAGGAGATCCACAAGCTGATGGCTGCAGGGTTCATCAAAGAGGTATTCCATCCCGAATGGCTAGCCAACCCTGTGCTTGTGAAAAAGAAAGGTGGAAAATGGCGGATGTGTGTAGACTACACTGGTCTAAACAAAGCATGTCCGAAGGTTCCCTACACTCTGCCTCGCATCGATCAAATCGTGGATTCCACTGCTGGGTGCGAAACCCTGTCATTCCTCGATGCCTACTCAGGGTATCACCAAATCAGGATGAAAGAGTCCGACCGGCTCGCAACCTCTTTCATCACACCCTTTGGCATGTACTGCTATATTACTATGCCATTCGGTTTGAGGAATGCAGGCGCAACATACCAAAGGTGCATGAACCACGTGTTCGGTGAGCACATTGGCCGAACGGTCGAGGCTTACGTCGATGACATCGTAGTTAAGACGAGGAAAGCCTCCGACCTCCTCACTGACCTTGAAACGACATTCAAGTGTCTCAAGGCGAAAGGCGTAAAACTCAATCCCGAGAAGTGTGTCTTCGGAGTCCCCCGAGGCATGCTCTTGGGGTTCATCGTCTCCGAGCGGGGCATCGAGGCCAACCTAGAGAAAATCACGGCCATCACCAACATGGGGCCTATCAAGGACTTGAAAGGAGTATAGAGGGTAATGGGATGCCTTGCGGCTCTGAGCCGCTTCATCTCGCGCCTCGGTGAAAGAGGCCTGCCCCTGTACCGCCTCTTAAGGAAGACCGAGCGCTTCACTTGGACCCCCGAGGCCGAGGAAGCCCTCGGGAACTTGAAGGCGCTCCTTACAAGCGCGCCCATCCTGGTGCCCCCGCTGCCGGAGAAGCCCTCTTGATCTACGTAGCCGCAACCACTGAGGTGGTCAGCGCCGCGATCGTAGTCGAGAGACGAGAAGGGCACGCATTGCTCGTCCAGAGGCCGGTCTACTTCATCAGTGAAGTACTGTCCGAGACCAAGATCCTCTACCCGCAAATTCAGAAGCTACTGTACGCGGTAATTCTGACGCGACGAAAGTTGCGACACTACTCCGAGTCTCATCCGGTGACTGTGGTGTCATCCTTCCCCCTGGGGGAGATCATCCAGTGCCGAGAGGCCTCGGGTAGGATTGCGAAGTGGGCAGTGGAAATCATGGGCGAGACAATCTCGTTCGCTCCTCGGAAGGCCATCAAGTCCCAAGTCTTGGTGAACTTTGTGGCTGAATGGGTCGACACCCAGCTTCCAGCAGCTCCGATCCAACCGAAACTCTGGACCATGTTTTTCGATGGGTCGCTGATGAAAACATGAGCGGTCGCGGGCCTGCTCTTCATCTCACCCCTCGGAAAGCACCTCCGCTACGTGCTGCGCCTCCATTTCCCGGCGTCCAACAACGTGGCCGAGTATGAGGCTCTGGTTAACGGGTTGCGCATCGCCATCGAGCTAGGGGTTCGGCGCCTCGACGCTCGTGGCGACTCGTAGCTTGTCATCGACCAAGTCATGAAGAACTCCCACTACCGTGACCCGAAGATGGAAGCCTACTGCGACGAGGTTCGGCGCCTGGAAGACAAGTTCTATGGGCTCGAGCTCAACCACGTCGCCCGACGATACAACGAGACTGCGGACGAGCTGGCTAAAATAGCCTCGGGGCGGACAACGGTTCCCCCGGACGTCTTCTCCCGAGACCTACATCAACCCTCCGTCAAGACCGACGACACGCCCGAGCCCGAGAAACCCTCGGCTCAGCCCGAGGCACCCTCGGCCGCCGAGGGTGAGGCACTACGCGTCAAGGAAGAGCGGAATGGGGTCCTGCCTAATCGAAACTGGCAGACCCCGTACCTGCAATATCTCCATCAAGGAGAGCTACCCCTCGACAGAGCCGAAGCTCGGCAACTGGCGCGGCGCGCCAAGTCGTTCGTCTTGCTGTGTGACGAGAAGGAGCTCTACCACCGCAGCCCCTCAGGCATCCTCCAGCGATGCATATCCATCGCCGAAGGTCAGGAGCTATTGCAAGAAATACACTTGGGGGCTTGCGGTCGTCATGCTGCACCTCGAGCCCTCGTTGGAAACGCCTTCCGACAAGGTTTCTACTAGCCAACCGCGGTGGCCGACACCACTAGGATTGTACGCACCTGCCAAGGGTGTCAATTCTATGCAAGACAGACACACCTGCCCGCTCAGGCCCTACAAACAATACCCATCACCTGGCCGTTTGCTGTGTGGGGTCTGGACCTCGTCGGTCCCTTGCAGAAGGCACCCGGAGGCTTCATGCACCTGCTGGTCGCCATTGACAAGTTCTCCAAGTGGATTGAGGTCCGACCCCTAAACAGCATCAGGTCTGAACAAGCGGTGGCATTCTTCACCAACATCATCCATCGCTTTGGAGTCCCAAACTCCATCATCACCGACAACGGCACCCAGTTCACCGGCAGGAAGTTCCTGGACTTCTGCGAGGACCACCACATCCGGGTGGACTGGGCCGCCGTAGCTCACCCCATGACGAATGGGCAGGTAGAGCGTGCCAACGGTATGATTCTACAGGGACTTAAGCCGAGGATCTACAACGACCTCAACAAGTTTGGCAGGCGATGGATGAAGGAACTCCCCTTGATGGTCTGGAGTCTGAGGACGACGCCAAGCCGAGCCACGGGCTTCACGCCGTTCTTTCTAGTCTATGGGGCCGAGGCTGTCTTGCCCACAGACTTAGAATACGGCTCCCCGAGGACGAGGGCGTACAACGAACAAAGCAACCGAACAAGCCGAGAAGACTCACTGGACCAGCTGGAAGAGGCTCGGGACATGGCCTTACTACACTCAGCGTGGTATCAGCAGTCCCTGCGACGCTACCACGCCCGAGGGGTTTGATCCCGAGACCTCCAGGTGGGCGACTTGGTGCTTTGGCTACAGCAAGACGCCCGAGGGCGTCACAAGCTCACTCCTCCCTGGGAAGGGCCGTTCATCATCACCAAGATTTTGAAGCCCGGAACATACAAGTTGGCCAACAGTCAAGGCGAGGTCTACAGCAACGCTTGGAACATCTGACAGCTACGTCGCTTCTACCCTTAAGATGTTTTCAAGTCGTTCATATACCTCATTCTCTTTACATACACAAATAAAGTCTAACCATCAAGGAAGGGTCAGCCTTGCCTCGGCAAAGCCCGACCCTCCCTCAGGGGCTAGAAGGGGGGAACCCCCTCTGCGTCAAAATTTTCCTCGAAAAAAGTCTTTCGGCTAGAACATCTTTCACGCTTTTTTACTACTTCTATAGTGGGATCTTGAAAACGACGGAGTACACGTAAGCGGCAAGGCCGACCGAGCCGAGGGACTCCTACGCCTCCGGGATACGGATACCTCACTCATCACCTTCTGCGATAAGTAACTCACGATCGGATAAGCAATTCTGCTGACCGAACAAGTCTTAACGCTCGAAAACTTTTCTGCCGAAACGATTTTTCGTGCCTTCTCGACTATATCGATAACAGAATCCTGCGGACGAGTAAGAGTACACGTAAGCGGCAAGGCCGACCGAGTCGAGGGACTCCTACGCCTCCGGGATACGGATACCTCACTCATCACCTTCCGCGATAAGTAACTCTCGCTCGCACAAGTAATTCTGCTACCGACAAACAAGTCCTGATACTCGAAACAAAGGGAAAAGAAACACAACTTTATAACACGACAATGATATGTTTGGGCCTCGGCGGCCGCAAAAAACATACGCACACTACAGACAAACTGTTCCTGCAGGTTCAGACATCAACAGAGGGAACAACAACACCCTCGGCATCGTCTCCACCTTCGGTGGAATCTGACCCGGCTTCGGATGACGACGCGGGCGAAGGATCTCCACCTCGAAGGAAGATGTCAGCACCGCGCCTGGGCCATCGCTGCCAGGGTCTCCTCCAGGAACCCGGCCCAAGCAGACGGCTTGACCAGCCGCTCCGTAGCCTCAGCCAACTGTCCCCCGACGGCATCAGCTCGACGCATGGCCTCGACAGCCCAACTCCGGGGTTGGTTCCACCAGTGGACGACCCGGCCCGGCGCCAGTCGCCGCTGCTACGCCTCCTTGGCCTGGGAAGTCACCTGCTCCTGGGCCAACGAAGCCCCTTTTCGAGCCAACTCCGCCTCTATCCATGATGACACCGCTGCCTCCGGCTCCGGCTCATCGCAGAGCAGCCGAGGGTTCCTTAACTAAGCGAGAGAAGCCTTGAGCGGCAAGGCCAACCGAGCCGAGGGAGTCCTACGCCTCCAGGATACGGATACCTCACTCGTCACCTTCCGTGCAGGGCAACTCACACTTGGTTAAGCGGTTCAGCTAGCCAACAGGCGAGTCCTGGTGTTCGAAATGAGGAAGAAACACAGCTTTACGCCCAAATATACAAATGTTCAGACCCCGACAACCGCAATGAACATACACCGGCACTCATGGTGCCATTACAAATGGAACTTCGGTTCCACCCCCGCAGGTACGAACAACCCCCCACATTGGAGGGCCTGCGGGACGACAAATTCCAGGTGGCTCGCCGCCGCCCACTCCATCAGCAGCGACAACGACCTCCGCTCCGGGTGGCCAAACAGCAGCAGCGATGACCTCAGGGCAGACGCTGCCGCGACAAGGCCCTCTCCCACGTCCCCACTCGAGGGGCGAGGACAAGCTATCAAAGCCAAAGAGCTGGAGGCCCGGAGTGCAGATGGCGCCGACGATCTCGTCGGCGACGAGGACTTCTCCAGCTGCCACCACCTCAGCATCGACGACGGCAGCCACCTGCCTACCAGGAAATCCCCACTCAAGTCCTCCCGGACAGGCGAGCACCGACCTCCGCGCAGAGGCGTCGTGCCGGAGCATGGGCAGGACAGCCCAAGAACACGAACGCCGCCCTAGCAGCGTGTGACGTCTTGGATGGTCCCCCGGTACGCGCAGCGCGACAGCCGCCCATACAGCGGCCAGATAGCCACACTCCGCCCAACGGCGGGAGGGGGCACCGGAAGCTGAGCCAGTGCCAGCTGAGCCAGCGAGCCCAACACGCTGGAGCTGATGACGCTCGCGGCCGACCGGCCCCGCGTTGTCGAAGTTCGCCCCCTCCGCTAGGCCGGTGAGAGCCCTCTCCTCTGAATGCTGAAGGAAGAGGTGGCCCGCCGGCCCGTACGGGAGGTAGAGCTCCGGCTCAGCTCGCCCTCCGCCCCAGCAAGGATGATGAAGATCCTTGAAGCTGAGGGCGGGGCAGAGGCCGCAGCCCGGCTGGCTTCTCCCTACCATCGAACTGGTGGTCACCGTCTTGGGTGACCATTAGTGAGGGGATGCAGCTGGGCTGCCTGATGAAAATCCTTGAAGCCGAGCGATGGCTGAAAGGTGCCAACTTCCACGAAGTTGCGCTCCTCCAATGGCAGCAAGACGAAAGCAACGCGGGCGCTCCCCATCCGGGGGCTCGGAAGGTGGAAGGGTGTGACGCATGAGGAGAGTGCGAAGGCGTGGCTGCCTCCCAGGAGGTTGATCCCTATTTAAAGGCGACTCACCCACTCGCATCCTTAGGCGTCGTGGGCTAAGTCTTCACTAATGCGCTCAAAGGTCCTCCCCCTACGACACGGGGGCTGGGTCCCACATGACATGCAAGCTGGCCCTGGACAGAAGAAGCCAAACTGCCACGCGCGGAGCGTGTAACCACCCAGCGGTTACAAGCACTCCTCCGTCTTCGCCTAAACCAGCGGGTGAAAGGGCGGACCGCCATGCAGGCGGCATGCAACCGCACCACAGGGATGCACCCTTTCGACTCCGACGCGTCCAGCATGGAGTCCTAGGCCCACACGTCATGTAACAGGCGCGCCGGTTACTACGTGCGAAAAACTACACCGCCACTTGCGCCAGTGCTGCGCCTCCTCGACTACGGAACCAGTGCCGCGACTCAAGGCAACCCTGCGCATAGCCCAACAGTGCCAACCAGGCGCATCGGTCACAGGTCAGTCAGCTGCGGGAGAAGGCGCGACGGTCGATATGGCCAAAAGTGGGCCGACAGTAATGGCGGCGGCAGGCGGGCGGAAGCAGCAGTCAAATCATCTGCAGGCTCACGTCCCCTCCTAGAGCAGCAGGAGAGCCCTCTCCTACGGCGTGAAGACGACGTGCCCGTGTTTCGTTCCTCGAACGGCTCGCGCATGCACAATGGCTGCCCCGCGAACCACTCGTCCCGTCGCATTAACTCCGCAGCAGGGCAGGCGACACCTTTGGCAGGCGAAGCGGGCGACGCTTCACCTCCGCCATAATGACCGCGTCAAAAAAGGTGCGCCACATCGTTCAATTTCGTATCCTTTTCCTCTTCCCCTTTCTCTCTCTTGCTACAGGGACCGGGAAAGGGGATACTCCAAAAGGGATCCTTCTCTGCGAAGAAAGCGGGCCCCGAGCCCTCCTACTGATCAGAGGTTCGAAGGCTGGCCCCTCGGAAGGGTTCGACAGCCGCCTCAGAGCACTCGGGCTCCACGCCCACTACTGGTCAGAGGTTCGAAGGCTGGCCCCTCAGAAGGGTTCGACAGCCGCCTCAGGCCACTCGGGCTCCGAGCCCTCCTACTGATCAGAGGTTCGAAGGCTGGCCCCTCGGAAGGGTTCGACAGCCACCTCAGGCCACTCGGGCTCCGCGCCCACTACTGATCAGGGGTTCGAAGGCTGGCTCCCGAAGGGTTCGACAACCGCCTCAGAACACGCAGAGCGAGGGATGACTCTGGGTACGCCCGATACATGGCCAAGGCTCGGGCTACGCTCCCGAGGTACCCTAGGACATTTCTAAGACCAGCAGGAGTGATTCTGTAACGGAATCCCATCAAAGGGAGGCATCGAGCCCTCGGACCCTATCAAACGGGACCAGGTCTGGCAAATCACCTGTAGGTACTTTTGGAGCGCGCCTCTGGGCCACTAGCCGACCCTTATCGAACGAGGCACGGGCGTCCACTCGGATCACCCATTAGCAACTCACTGGAGACACCATGTTCAGCGCCCTCCGAGGGCAACATGGCGCTTTCCCCCCTCCTCCTTGCGGAAAGGCAACGAAGGGGCGTATGAAAAAAGCCGAGTCAGTCCTTGACCGTCCTCTCGCCCTGTGCGGAGGCTCGGGGGCTGCTCTCGCAAACCCGGCTCCGGCCAAAACCGTTGACAGCATCAACATACCAGCCCGAGAACTCGGAACCTGACTATGCACCCGGGCAACGACCAGTTCGCATGAGGGAACAACCAGACCGGCCAAGGCATCACGAAAAGCATTAAGACCTCGAAGGAGTCAAACCACTCCTCCGAGGCCTCGGGGGCTACACCCGGCGGGTGCGCTCTCGCGCACCCACCAGAACAAAATGCAACCAAGAAAGGCCGGTCCCCTTGCAAAAAAGTGCGACAAAGCCTCCAAGCGAGTGCCAACACTCCCTTCGAGGCTCGGGGGCTACTGTCGGGGACCATAATTAGGGGTACACCCAAGACTCCTAAAACTCGGCTGGTAAACACCATCAGCACAAAGCTACAAAGGCCTGATGGGCGCAATACAGGTCAAAGCTCCGTCCGCTCAAGGAACGCAATCTTGCCTTGCCCGAGCCCAGCCTCAGGCAGGAACAGTAGACCCAGGCAGATTCACGCCTCGCCCGAGGGCCTCCTCAAGCAACGGGCGCACCTTCGACTCGCCCGAGGCCCAGTTCGGGCAGGCTTCGCGGAGAAGCAACCTTGGCCAGATTGCCTCGCCAGCCGACCGGATCGCAGGAGCATTCAATGCAAGGATCGCCTGACACCTTATCCTGACGCGCGCTCCTCAGTCGACAAGGCCGAAGTGACCACAGTCACTTTGCCCCTCTACTGGCTGACCTAACCCCAGGGCTCAGACTTAGGCGCCATAGGAAGCTCCGCCTCACCCGACCCCAGGGCTCAGACTCAACCTCGACCTCGGACGACGGACTCTGCCTCGCCTGACCCCAGGGCTCGGACTCAACCTCAACCTCGGACGACGGTCTCCGCCTCGCCCTACCCCAGGGCTCAGACTCAACCTCGACCTCGGACGACGGTCTCCGCCTCGCCTGACCCTAGGGCTCGGACTCAACCTCGACCTCGGACGACGGTCTCCGCCTCGCCCGACCCCAGGGCTCGGACTCAACCTCGACCTCGGACGACGGTCTCTGCCTCGCCCGACCCCAGGGCTCGGACTCAACCTCGACCTCAGAAGACGGTCTCTGCCTCGCCCGACCCCAGGGCTCGGACTCAGCCTCGACCTCGGAGGAGTCATCGCCTCGCCCGACCTTGGGCTCGGACCGACCACGCTACAGGGGGGCCATCATTACCCTACCCCTAGCTAGCTCAGGCTACGGGGAACAAGACCGGCGTCCCATCTGGCTCGCCCTGGTAAACAAGTAATGATGGCACCCCGCGTGCTCCGTGACGACAGCGGTTCTCAGCCCCCTACGGAAGCAAGGAGACGTCAGCAAGGACCCGACAGCCCCGACAGCTATGCTTCTACAGGGTTTTAGCGCTCCTCCGACGACCACGACATCACAAGAACCGGGCACCAACACCTCTCCGACAGCCACGTCGGCATGTACATAGGGCTCTGGCTCCTCTCTGCTAGACACGTTAGCACTCCGCTACACCCCCCATTGTACACCTGGGCCCTCTCCTTACGTCTATAAAAGGAAGGTCCAGGGCCCTCGTACGGTAAGGTGGCCGCGTGGGAGGACGGGCTGACGGACAGGCTCTCTCTCTCCCTCGCGAACGCTTGTAACCCCCTACTGCAAGCGCATCTGCCCTGGGCGCAGGACAACACGAGGCCGCGGTTCCCTTTCTTGTTCCCCCTTGTGTTTCATCTCGTGCCGACCCATCTGGGCTGGGACACGCAGCGACAATTTACTCGTCGGTCCAGGGACCCCCCGGGGTCGAAACGCCGACAACTACTACACCAATTATGTCTATATTACGTTTTCATTCCCCATGTACTATAATAAATCGAGAGTAATTTGATTATTTAAGGCACTAAATGAGTTCATTTGAAAATGTGACCAACTATAAAGTTGCATAACTTTTTAAGATCTACAAGTTTTATTTTAATAGTTTCTACATCCGAGACTGTTTACAAAATTTGAATTTTAAATTTGAAAACTTCACACGAATTTTTCAATGATAAGATGATTTCAAATCAAAAAGTTGTCAATTACAAAGTTTCATTACATTTCAAGACCTACAACTTTTATTTTGGTGGTTTTTCCATCCGAGAAAGTTTAAAAATTCAAATTTCAAAATTCAAACATAGTTTTGCATAACAAGGTGATTTCAAACCAAAACATTGTCAACTACAAAGTTTATTTTGGTTGTTTGGTCATTTGTTTATCTCACATGATGGTTCTAACAATATGCACAAATTCTATACGTCTCTCTTGTAGTTTCATAAACTACGAGAGAGATATAGGTTTTATGAACAAATTTATTTTTATTTTGTCATATGAAGAAATGATCAATATATAAATTGTACATCATGATGAGTTATACAAATTTGTAGTTGAAAACTTTTTCATTTGAATTAATTTACTACTTTAAAATGTGATTTTTAAATTGTCTTTGCCTAGTGTTGGAAAAAAACACTCGGCAAAGAGATCTTTGCCGAGTGTTGTATTTGTGACACTCGGCAAAGAGCCCTTTGCCGAGTGTCAAAAAAAGACACTCGGCAAAGAAACTCTTTACCGAGTGTCAAAAATAAAACACTCGGCAAAGAGCTTCTTCGCCGAGTGTTTTCTTTTACCGAGGGTTTTTTTGCGTGGCACTCGGCAAAGAGCTTCTTTGCCGAGTGTCCGAAAAAACACTCAGCAAAGAATATGACACTCGGCAAAGAGCCAAATTCCGGTAGTGCAAGACACAACATAAGATCAGTGCTTCCACTAATATTGAGAGCCAGAGGTAATGAAAGCACACTAAGACACAACATAAGATGAGGACTTCCACTAATATTGAGAGCTAGAGGTAATGAAAGCACAAAGCTTACATTAGTATCGAGAAAACCCGGCAAGGTGGTGTATACGGGCAGGGTCGACGTGGGTTCTGGCTCAGGTGGATTTCAACGTAAAACATGAACTAAAACAACATAAATGAGTATGAATTTTAGCATAAATCGTTGATATGTTTCATAATTGTGAATATGCCCCAAATTACGGCGTGAAAATCGCACGTGCCCTATCGTGCGCGGGTTCTGGCTCGAGTGGACTTTAGCGTAAAATGTGAACCAAAACATCGTAAATTAGTATGAATTTTAGCGTAAATCGTTGATCTATTTTGTAACAACGAATGGGGTTCGAATTACGATGTGAAAATAGCGCGGGTTCTACCTCGGACGGATTTCAGCGTAAAACGTGAACCAAAACAAGTTAAATGAATACGAATTTTAGCGTAAATCGTCGATCTGTTTCATATCGGTAAATAGGGCCCAAATTACAACATGAAAATCGCTCGAGTCCGATCGTGTGCGGGTTCTGGTTCAAGCTGATTTAAGAGTAAAACATGAACCAAAATAATGTAAATGAGCATGAATTTTAGCGTAAATCATTGATATGTTTTATAATGGCGAATGTGGCCCAAATTACGGCGTGAAAATCACACACGTTTAGTGATTATCATAGATGCACTCGTTTAGGGCACATTATGCCAAAATATAAACCTAACCATCTAGTAGAGGATGGTATATTTTTCTAAACTAGCATAAAATGCTTCTGTATAGTGTATTAAAAATGATTTTTTTTCTTCCAGGAGTTGAAGTTTTTTTTGCTACTATTGGTCCATGAGTTGAGATTCTTTTCCTCCCAGGTTGTAACCTGCAAAGAGCAAAAAAAACACATCGGTCTGCATGGACTACTGGACGTCTTAGAGCTATAGGCAAACTATGCTGATCGAATGGGATTTTCAAAGTGGCTACCCCCACTGTACACACAGAAAAATGACATAACAAAGAAAAGAATTCTAGTTGAAATATACTTCAATCAACATGTAGTTCATGGAGAAAGGTGATGAAAGTTTCACCACAGTTTTTATAATTTTATTCAGGATTCGGTTAGAAATCTGCGAGCAAAAAAATAATAATATTGCAACTAACAAACTTGAAAGCATGAATTGTGTGTCCTGTGTCAGAAGGCTTATCCTTGAACTGAGTTCCGGATCTTTGATCAGGAAAAGATTCTAGCCTTTAGCACTAGTAGTATGTGGTCAGTTATCCATTATATTAAAATGGTATAACCACTAGTACAATTTGGCTCTATACAAGCGGTAGGCTTTTTACATCACATGCGGTTCGGATAGAAAACCGCCTGGGATGTCCCTGGCTATTCGGACCGCCTGTGATATATTAGTATCACAAGCGGTTTTTGTTTCGGGCCGCTTGTGGTGCTCGATTCGTTTCACAAACGGTCCGTAATGAAAAAACCGCCTGTGATTGTGATTTGATTACCATATTAATATTTTAATTTTTAACAAAAATATGCAAATACAATTTAAATGGATTTTAATAGCACACATAGATAACTAGCGAGATTTTAAATTAATTGGCAACCACAATGCATAGTCGATCATACATGCTAATAAATACAATTTGATTCATACAATTTTTCATGAACTACCATTTTTCCGCATGTATGGCTTTAAGTTCTTATCAATTTTCTTTTCCACACGCTTGATTCTCTCTGGACCGTTAAAGACGCATCTCTTCATACTTATTGTATTCCTCATCTCCGTCTCCCACATTCTCAACTCCAACAATTTTTTGCTTTCCAGAAATAACTACATGCATCTTCTCATCTGCTGGATCGAGTACATAGAACACTTGTGCAACACATTCGGCGAGAACCCACGGGTCATCTTTATATCCTACTTTCTTTAAGTCTACCAGTGTGAGTCCGTAGTTATCCACTGTCACCCCCACGGGATGTTGTACCCATTGGCACTTAAATAAGGGTATTTTCATGCTTGGGCCATAATCAAGTTCCCATATTTCCTCTATGAATCCAAAATATGTGGTCTTCTGTCCCTGTAGGTCAAAAGCATCGATACGAACACCGCTATTTTGTGCAACACTTTTCATGTCTTTTGATTTAGTATAGAATGTGTACCCATTGATGTCATATGCTTGCCATGATGTCACAAAACACGATGGCCCAGAAGCCAAATTCTTCATTGTTTTCTCTTCCAAAGAGTCTCCGAATGGGATGTTTTTGTCCATTAACCATTTGCTGAAACGATGTTTGTGCTCCCTCATGATCCAGTCCTCTGTGCGGTTCTGATTTTCTTTACGAAGCTCATCCAGACGTTCCTCTATGTAAGGCTTGGCTATCGTGAGATGTTGTAGTACACTACCATGAGCACAATGTACTAGCTTGTAATCCTCAACGCGAAAAGTTTTCCTTCCCATTCTCCCTCTCCCACATAGTTTACCCTCATGTTTAGGTACAGGCACACCTATCATTGTTCCGTCACTGATGTAATCTATACAGCTCTCAATCACTTCTTCTATAGTGTATCCCTCAATGATTGAACCCTCTGGGTGAGCGCGATTTCACACATAACCTTTTAATACTCCCAGGTATCGCTCCAACTGAAACATATGATGTAAATATAATGGCCCTAATATTTTTATCTGATCCACGAGATGTATGATTAGGTGTACTTGCATATCAAAAAATGATGGAGGAAAACACATTTCAAGCTTGCACATAGTCTCGATGATGTATGCCTTTAGATAGTCCAAGTCTTCTAAAGCTATTACTTTTTGTGAAACCGCATTGAAAAAGTAACACAAGCGTGTGATGACAACTTTGACATGCTCTGCTTCGAGGGCTCTTACCACAATTGGGAGGAACACCGTCATCATCACATGGCAGTCATGAGAGTTGTAGCCAAATAGAGACAAGTCCTTCATCCTGACTAGTTTGCTGATATTGGATGAGAAACCTGTGGGCACTTTGACCCCACGCAAACATTTGCAAATCTTTGTTCTCACCTCAACTGACAAGTTGTAGCTAGCTAGGGGGAGGTAAGGCTTCCCTTTGCCACTATCCACTGGATGAAGTTCCGATCGGATTTGAAGATCTACTAGATCATTGCGTGATTTAAGTCCGTCCTTTGTCTTACTCGGCATGCGCAGCAAGGTTCCAATGATGCTATCAAAAACATTCTTTGTTACATGCATCAAATCAATGCTGTGGCAAATTTCCATATCCTTCCAGTATGGGAGGTACTTGAAAAAAATTGATTGCTTCTTGAAAGTTGTGTAAGTTGAAGGGTCAGTTCTCTTTCTCTTTTCTCCTTTGTTTTTCCCTTTCCGAATACAACATGAATGTTCTTTACAATTTCAAAAACAAGTTTCCCACTATAAGGCTGTTGGTGACTTGTTCTCAAATGCTATGAATCAAGAACAAGGCAACATAAAATGTTAAACATTAATGCCCTTCGTCCTTCGAAACATTATTTCCCTTAGGATATAATGATCTTCAGACGAAGGTTATGAAAGACATACCTTCGAATATTGAAAGTAAGACGGTAAAAGAAAAGGGCGTGTAAAATACAAAAGATGACATAAAGAACCATATAGCATTATGAATTCATCTTCATTCTATTATCACGAGAATATAAAAACAACATCGAATTACATTCGATACCTTCGACTTGTTAAACAGCAAAGGTACGAGCGCGATGCAAAGGCCAATGCCCAATTTTTTCTGAACAGTATGAGGGTACTATTCATCTATTTATAGGCATGGGACGCAGCCCACGTGAAATTACATTCATGCCCTTTACATTTGCTAATGATTACAAGGTAACTCATCGGGGTCTAAATAGCCTTTTCCCCTTTAAGTCGGTTCCCTTTCCTGCTGTCATGCCGAAGCTCCCTTGCGTGTAGCTTCGGCGCCTCGTGAATCTTTGTATTGTTCATGCTTCCCTTACTATGGTTCTGATTCGAATCCGAAGGTTCCTGCTCATGTATTACAACTCCGGAAACAATGTTAAATCATGTTTTTGAGGACCTTCGGAAGACGAAGGCCCCCAACAATAGCCCCTCGCAAGGTTAATTTGTTAGAACGACGAATTAAAATTGCGATATGGACGAATGCCCTAAGCCGAAGGTCCGAAAAAAACACCTTCCCTTTGCTAGAATAGCAACAGTCAATGACAGACGGAGCCCTCCAAGGCTCCAACATGAGGCGCGCTGGGCGTATAAATAAGAACTCACCCCGAGCACATTTGGTACGTTACTTGCCGCCTGCTTTGCTTTGTTCAATTTCTTAGCTCTTGCTTATCAACAGCTGCTTGGTTTTTTAGATTTCCTAAGCTTCGGCTCTGAGGACACATTTCCGCCATTTTCAAAGAAAAGATGTCTCAGGACAAAAAAGTTGATGCTGAGACGAAGATGAGCGAGGAGGAGAAGCTCCTTGAGGAGAAGACTGCTGGATTTATTGAGTCAATTGCAAAAACAAATACAGAGAAGATAACTAAAGAGATATTAGAAGGCTTGTCTGAAGATACTGATGATAGCGACAACTATGATATGGAGAGTGGAGGCGAAGACTCGGAAGATCGTCCTTGGCGACCAAGTCACACAGTCTTTGGGAAATCAACTATCAAACAGAGCCATCTTGATAATATGAGAGGAAGGTACTTTTGAGATATTTCTATTGTGAGGGCTGACGTAGACAGGGCCGTTCCTGCCCCGGAAGAAAATGAAGTTGTGATCTTCCGAAGCTTCTTCAAAGCTGGACTTCGATTCCCATTGAGTAGATTTGTGGTCGAAGTTTTGAAGACATACTAGATCTACCTTCATCAGATTACTCCCGAAACAATTATTGGAATGGGGATTTTCGTCTAGGCTGTGAGAAGTCAAGGTCTAGAGCCAAGAGCAAGGTGTTTTTGCAGTATGCACGAGCTCTCGTATGAAACGAAGGCCTGGGGTAAAGAACAATATCACAACAATTTCGGCTGCTACGGCTTCGTTGCCTGCTTTGGCGCAAGTTACCCAGTGCCAACATTCCGGAAGAGGTGGCCCGGAGACTTGATGAAAGAATGGTTCTATGTAAAGAATGATTTAAAGGTGAGAGAAGATATTAAAGAGATCATCATGCGCCCCATTTGGTCCCGCTTCGGCCTCTGGAAGCCGAAGGTTGAAATTGACGAGGCAGCCGAAGCATGCCGAAGGGCCTTCAGCACAGTTTGCTCTTTTGTTGGGACAAGGGACTTGCTTCAAGAGCATATAGCCTTCAGAATATGGCCACTGATAGACAGCTGGGAAATACCATAGGAAACTATCACTAACCCTAGCGAAGGTGGTTTGGTTCGATTGAAATATACCTTCAGGTTTGGAGACCAATTTATCGAACCAGACAATGACTGGCTGAAGTGCGTTGAAAATACTAGTGATGAACTACTTGGAACATACTCCAAGTCTGAAGATAATGCACTATCTGCAGCCTTCGGAAGCCGAAAAAAGAAAAGGCTAAATAGAGTTTTTGATGCTATTGGTTTTGTGTATCCTGACTATCGCTACCCGCCGCGGGGGCAGAAAAGAAAGGGTGCGACTCCTGAGAAAGCTGCAGCTCCGGCTACCTCAAGCGAGCCCGCACCAAAGAGGAAAAAGTTGAAGGTCCTTACCCACCGACCGCGCTACATTGAACCGGCCACAGTGCCTGAACTCGGCGATGAGACTTCTTCAGCTATTGAAGCCAAAGAACCTGCCCTTACACAGAAGATTGAAGAGCCGGCTGCAATGCCGAAGACTGACAAAATTGAAGAACCAAAAATCAAAGCGACGAAAACATTGGAAATTCTAAGTCCTTCGTCAGGAGTTGAGGTGCCGAAGACACAAAAAGGTCTAGCGGCGATCCCGAAGAGAAAAAGGATGGCTAGTGTATTAGATGTACTGGAGACAATAAAAACTTCAAGCTCTACTCCAGGGAAAATTGCAAAGGCTTCGAAGGCGCAGATTGAAACCGAGGCAAAGGTAACCGAAGCCAAAACTACAATGAGCCAGGCCAATGCCAAAGCCGGGCCTTCAGAGCCCGTCAAGGAGAAATCCTCGGACACTGGAGAAAAAACGACAGGAGAAGAAGCTGTAAAACAGATTTTTCTTGAAGAAGCTGTCGCGCCTACTCCCGAAGTGTCTTCCGAAGTCCTTGATTATATTGTTCGACACGCTTCGGGAAAAAGGTTGTCTGAAGAAGAAATTTTTGAAGCTAAACACTACGCCCGAGAACTAAAGTACCCGAAAGGGGCATTAGTGTTTAATGGCGCAGATGAAGATGACTTCTTGTACTGCCTCCTAGAAAACAAGGAATTATCTGTTTGCCGGGAAATGGCCAGAAGTATGGGGTTCCCGAAGCTTGAAGCTAGCCTCTGTGCCATGACGAAGGAGGATCTTGCAGATAACCTTGCATATAACAGTCTGAAGGTACAAAAATTGTGTATTTGGAAGTTTATGAATTTTTGAATTATTCTTTTGCTCTTATATTAACCTATTCAATTTTCATATAGGGTTTAATACTTAGCAATGCCTTAAGGGCGCAAAAGAATGCCGAAGACGAGAGTTGCACTATCGCTCTCGACAACCTTCGATCAGAGGTTATTAAGCTGAGGAACGAAGCTTTGGAAAAAGACAAAATTCTACTTACATTAGTGGACAAAGTGAAGGGGGATGAAGCTAACTTCAAGGCTCAATCTGAAATCCAAAGGAATGAGATTGAAAACCTTCAAAAACAACTCGCCGAAGCCAAATTGAAATGCGCCGTTGCCGAAGCTGACCGAGATGCCAGTGAGTACTGGAAAAATTATTTTGAGAAAACAGTTGCAGAACTTCGCTCGTCGAAAGAAAGATGTTTTGAGAAATCTGTAGAATGCGTCAAGAAGATAGAAACTAGCTTCGCCAATGTGGGCACATATTCAAGCGAAGACAACTTCATAAGAGGCGACCCCGAGGGCGTGATTGAGTGGATCAGCAGCGAAGCTGAAGCTTTTGAAGAAATTTTGAGCGACCGGGGGGACGTATGCGCATTCTCTGGTGCAAGAGGAGTTGTAGCTATTTTGGAGAAAGCACAGTGCGATCATGTTAAAACTTTGGTCCAGGCCGAAACTGCTTTATCTATTGATGACACGAAGGATCCCTCGGCCGAAGCAAGCTTAATAGGTGGAAATTTTTTACTGATATTCAGGAAAACGACGGCCGAGGGATGGCGCATGAAATAATGAAAAAGAGTGAAAAAGATATTCATGACGCTCGAGAAGCGAAAAAGCAGCTGAAAGGGCTGCAGAACTTGAAAAACGGATAGGTATTACTGAGAGCACCTAGAGGGGGGGGGGTGAATAGGTGATCCTGTAAAAACTTCAAACTTAAGCCACAAAAACTTGTTAAGCGTTAGCACGATTAATGCCAAGTGGCTAAGGTGAAGTCTCAACAAAACACAATACCACAAGAATCAAGCACAGAGGGACACGGTGGTTTATCCCGTGGTTCGGCCAAGCCAATGCTTGCCTACTTCCACGTTGTGGCGTCCCAACGGACGAGGGTTGCAATCAACCCCTCTCAAGCGGTCCAAAGACCCACTTGAATACCACGGTGTTTTGTTGTTCTTATCTCAATCCTGATTGCGAGGAATCTCCACAACTTGGAGCCTCTCGCCCTTACAAAAGATGTTCACAAAGAATCACGGAGTAAGGGAGGGATTAGCAACTCACACACAACACAGAGATCACAGCGAATACGCACACACAAAACCCAGACTTGAGCTCAAGAGGCTAACACACTAGAACGGAGCTCAAATCACTAGAATGTCAAACAAGTGCGCAAGATTGATGTGTGAGTGATCAAGAGTGCTCAAGGAATGCTTGGGTTCTTCCTCCATGCGCCAAGGGGTCCCTTTTATAGCCCCAAGGCAGCTAGGAGCCGTTGGGAACAAATCTGGAAGGCCATCTTTGCCTTCTGTCTCGTGGCGCACCGGACAGTCCGGTGCACACCGGACACTGTCCGGTGCCCGATTTGTTTCCAAAAACAGCACTTCTGACCGTTGCTGGCTGCTCCAGATCTGCGCTCAGTTGGCGCACCGGACATGTCTGGTGCACACCGGACAGTCCGGTGTTCCTTCCCGACCGTTGGCTCGGCCACGTGTCCCGCGCGGATTGCGCGGCCGACCGTTGGCCCTGGCCGACCGTTGGCTCACCGGACAGTCCGGTGCACACCGGACAGTCCGGTGAATTTTAGCCGTACGCCGTCGGCGAATTCCCGAGAGCGGCCAGTTCGCGCCGAGGAGGTCTGGCGCACCGGACACTGTCCGGTGCACACCGGACAGTCCGGTGCTCCAGACCGAGCTGGGACTTGGCTGCACACAGCCAAGTCATTCTCTCCCCTTTTCTCTATTTCTTCATGCTGTTCCTAACACTTAGACAAACATGTTAGTCCACAAAACCAATGTACTAAGGCTTAGAAACATACCTTTACTTCATGATTTGCACCTTGTTCCATTTTACAAATAGGTACCTGTGTTGAGCACTAAATCACCAAAATCCTTAGAAATGGCCCAAGGGCACATTTCCCTTTCAATCTCCCCCTTTTTGGTGATTTATGCCAACACTTCATAAAGCCACTAGAACAAGTGCAAACTCAATTCAAATGACATAAATTTAGGTGTTATTCAATTTTGGCATATATGGATCATCCTTTGCCACCACTTGGTTTGTTTTTGCAAATCAAACACAAATCTCTATCTCTAAGTTAAACACACATGTTTAAGCATAAAGAGAGTCATTCAAAAAGAGATTGATCAAGAATTTCAAAAACTCCCCCTTTTTCCCATAATCAATACTTCTCCCCACAAGAAGCCAACTTTTGACAAGAGAGACATCAAAAGAGTTTTGACAAACCAAACGCTCTATTCTACTATTTTCAAAAACTCTCAAGTGGTAGCTGATCCATTTATCACTTTGGCCTTTATTTTCTCCCCCTTTGGCATCAAGCACCAAAACGGGATCAATCTTGGCCCTATAACCCCATTGCCTCACCAAAATCTTCAATTAAGAGCAAATGGCAATAAGAGTTCATGAGATGGACTTGGAATAAGTTACCCTTCATCGGAGTGCAGTGGAAGTCTTTCATGGTCCAAGTCCACCTTTTCCCTTTCAATTCTCCTTTGTGACTAACACAAGCAAACTCAAACATATGGTTAGTCTCAAAGGGTCAAGTTGTAACACATCTCCCCCTAAACATGTGCATCACATTGCAACGGACTTGTGAGGTCCAGGGAGTGTTTGTACAACTTGAGCACCATAATAAGCAACAAAATGCAGAATGAACATGATCAAAGGCATAGATACATGTATGCTACGATTCAATCCAAGTTCCGCGAATCTAAGACATTTAGCTCACTACGCAGCCTGCAAAAGGTCTTCTCATCTAAAGGCTTGGTAAAGATATCGGCTAGCTGGTTCTCGGTGCTAACATAAAACACTTCGATATCTCCCTTTTGCTGGTGGTCTCTCAAAAAGTGATGCCGGATGTCAATGTGCTTTGTGCGGCTGTGTTCAACAGGATTTTCCGCTATTCGGATAGCACTCTCATTATCACATAGGAGTGGGACTTTGCTCAGATTGTAGCCAAAGTCCCTGAGGGTTTGCCTCATCCAAAGTAGTTGCGCGCAACACTGACCTGCGGCAACATACTCGGCCTCAGCGGTGGATAGGGCAACGGAGGTTTGTTTCTTGGAATTCCATGACACCAGGGACCTTCCTAAGAATTGGCACGTCCCCGATGTACTCTTCCTATCGACCTTACATCCAGCATAGTCGGAATCTGAGTACCCAATCAAGTCAAAGTTAGACCCCTTTGGATACCAGATCCCGAAGCAAGGCGTAGCGACTAAATATCTAAGAATTCGCTTCACCGCCACCAAGTGACATTCCTTAGGATCGGATTGAAATCTAGCACACATGCATACGCTAAGCATAATATCCGGTCTACTAGCACATAAATAAAGTAAAGACCCTATCATTGACCGGTATGCTTTTTGATCAACGGACTTACCTCCTTTGTTGAGGTCGGTGTGTCCGTCGGTTCCCATCGGAGTCTTTGCGGGCTTGGCGTCCTTCATCCCAAACCGCTTTAGCAGATCTTGCGTGTACTTCGTTTGGGAGATGAAGGTGCCGTCCTTGAGTTGCTTCACTTGGAACCCAAGGAAGTAATTCAACTCGCCCATCATCGACATCTCGAATTTCTGCGTCATCACCCTGCTAAACTCTTCACAAGACTTTTGATTAGTAGACCCAAATATTATGTCATCGACATAAATTTGGCATACAAACAAATCACCATCACATGTCTTTGTAAAGAGAGTTGGATCGGCTTTCCCAACCTTGAAAGCATTAGCAAGTAAGAAATCTCTAAGGCATTCATACCATGCTCTTGGGGCTTGTTTAAGTCCATAGAGCGCCTTAGAGAGCTTACACACATGGTCGGGGTACCGCTCATCCTCGAAGCCAGGGGGTTGCTCCACGTACACCTCCTCCTTTATTGGCCCGTTGAGGAACGCGCTCTTCACATCCATTTGGTACAACCTGAAAGAATGGTGAGCGGCATATGCTAGCAAGATACGAATAGACTCTAGCCTAGCCACAGGAGCAAAAGTCTCCTCAAAGTCCAAACCTGCGACTTGGGCATAACCTTTTGCCACAAGTCGAGCCTTGTTCCTTGTCACCACTCCGTGCTCGTCTTGTTTGTTGCGGAACACCCACTTGGTTCCCACAACATTTTGCTTGGGACGAGGCACCAGCGTCCAAACTTCGTTGCGCTTGAAGTTATTAAGTTCCTCCTGCATGGCCAACACCCAGTCCGGATCTAGCAAGGCCTCCTCTACCCTGAAAGGCTCAATAGAGGAGACAAAAGAGTAATGTTCACAAAAATTAACTAATCGAGACCGAGTAGTTACTCCCTTGCTAATGTCACCCAGAATTTGGTCGACGGGATGATCCCTTTGAATCATCGCTCGAACTTGGGTTGGAGGTGCCGGTTGCGCTTCTTCCTCCATCACTTGATCGTGTTGTGCTCCCCCTTGATCACACGCCTCCTTTTGATGAACCTGTTCATCGTCTTGAGGTGGGGGATGCACCGTAGTTGAGGAAGAAGGTTGATCACGTTCATCCTGTTCCTGTGGCCGAATGTCTCCAATCGCCATGGTTCGTATAGCGGCCGCCGGAACATCTTCTTCATCTACATCATCACAATCAACAACTTGCTCTCTTGGAGAGCCATTAGTCTCATCAAATACAACGTCGCTAGAGACTTCAACCAAACCCGATGATTTGTTGAAGACCCTATACGCCTTTGTATTTGAATCATAACCTAATAAAAACCCTTCTACAGCTTTGGGAGCAAACTTAGAATTTCTACCCTTCTTCACTAGAATGTAGCACTTGCTCCCAAAAACACGAAAGTAAGATACATTGGGTTTGTTACCGGTTAGTAGCTCATACGAAGTCTTCTTGAGGAGTCGATGAAGGTAGACCCTGTTGATGGCGTGGCAAGCCGTGTTCACGGCTTCCGACCAAAAGCACTCGGGGGTCTTGAACTCTCCAAGCATCGTCCTCGCCATATCGATTAGCGTTCTGTTCTTCCTCTCTACCACACCATTTTGCTGTGGTGTGTAGGGAGCGGAGAACTCGTGCTTGATCCCTTCCTCCTCAAGAAACTCCTCCACTTGAAGGTTCTTGAACTCGGACCCGTTGTCGCTCCTTATCTTCTTCACCTTGAGCTCAAACTCATTTTGAGCTCTCCTGAGGAAGCGCTTGAGGGTCCCTTGGGTTTCAGACTTATCCTGCAAAAAGAATACCCAAGTGAAGCGGGAAAAGTCATCAACAATAACTAAACCATACTTACTTCCTCCTATGCTTAGATAGGCGACGGGTCCGAAGAGGTCCATATGCAGCAGCTCCAGGGGTCTCGACGTGGTCATCACGTTCTTGCTGTGATGTGCTCCTCCCACTTGTTTACCTGCCTGACAAGCTGCACAAGGTCTATCTTTTTCGAAATAAACATTTGTTAGACCTATCACGTGTTCTCCCTTTAGAAGCTTGTGGAGGTTCTTCATCCCCACATGTGCTAAGCGGCGATGCCACAGCCAGCCCATGCAAGTCTTAGCCATTAAGCATGCATCTAGACTGGCCTCTTCTTTTGCAAAATCAACTAAATAAAGCTTGCCGTCTAGTACACCCTTAAAAGCTAGTGAACCATCACATCTTCTAAAGACAGACACATCTACATTTGTAAAAAGGCAATTGTATCCCATTTGACATAATTGACTAACAGATAGCAAATTATATCCAAGACTCTCCACTAAGAATACATTTGAGATAGAATGCTCATTAGAAATTGCAATTTTACCTAGCCCTTTTACCTTGCCTTGATTCCCATCACCGAATATAATTGAATCTTGGGAATCCTTATTCTTGACGTAGGAGGTGAACATCTTCTTCTCCCCCGTCATATGGTTTGTGCATCCGCTGTCGATAATCCAGCTTGAACCCCCGGATGCATAAACCTGCAAGGCAAATTTAGGCTTGGGTCTTAGGTACCCAACTCATGTTGGGTCCTGCAAGGTTAGCACAAATATCTTTAGGGACCCAAATGCAAGATTTATCTCCCTTGCATCTAGCCCCTAATTTCCTAGCAACAACCTTCTTACCCTTTCTACAAATAGCAAAAGGAGCATTACAAGCATAATAAATGGTAGAAAGTTCATTCACTATTTTCCTAGGAGCATGAATAGCATTCTTTCTAGGCATATGAGCAATATTTCTCCTAGGCATATATACAACATTCCTCCTATCATGCTTATAAGATGAACTAGAGGCAAACATGGCATGAGAATCATAAACATGTGAATCAAAATCATTATAGGCATTTCTAGCATTTCTCCTATCATAATACATAAAAGCATGGTTCTTTTTAGTATTACTAGCCATAGGGGCCTTCCCTTTCTCCTTGACGAAGATGGGAGCCTTATGGCTTGTTAAGTTCTTGGCTTCCCTCTTGAAGCCAAGCCCATCCTTAATTGAGGGGTGTCTACCAACCGTGTAGGCATCCCTTGCAAATTTTATTTTATCAACTTCATTCTTGCTAGTCTTAAGTTGGGCATTAAGACTAGCCACTTCATCATTTAATTTGGAAATTAGAACTAGGTGTTCACTACAAGCATTAACATCAAAACCCTTACACCTAGTACAAATTTCAACATGTTCAACACAAGAATTTGATTTACTGGCTACTTCTAGTTTAGCACTTAAATCAATATTAACACTTCTTAAGGTAGAAATGGTTTCATGACAGGAAGATATTTCACTAGAAAGCATTTCATTTCTTTTCACTTCTAAAGTATATGATTTTTGTGCCTCTACAAATTTATCATGTTCATCATACAATAAATCTTCTTGCTTTTCTAAAAGCCTATCCTTTTCATTCAATGCATCAATCAATTCATTGATTTTCTCTATCTTAGATCTATCTAAGCCCTTGAACAAGCAAGAATAATCTATGTCATCATCACTAGACTCACTATCACTAGAAGAAGCATAAGTGGAGTCTTGAATACTCACCTTCTTCTCCCTTGCCATAAGGCAAGTGAGACGCTCGTTGGGGAAGAGAGCCGATTTGTTGAAGGCAGTGGCGGCGAGTCCTTCATTGTCGGAGTCGGAGGAGGAGCAATCCGAGTCCCACTCCTTTCCTAGATGTGCCTCGCCCTTTGCCTTCTTGTATGCCTTCTTCTTCTCTCTCTTGTTTCCCTTTTCCTGGTCACTTTCATTATCGGGACAGTTAGCAATAAAATGACCAAGCTTACCACATTTGAAGCACGAGCGCTTTCCCTTGGTCTTGGTCTTGCTTGGCTGCCCCTTGCGACCATTTAGCGCCGTCTTGAATCTTTTAATGATGAGAGCCATCTCTTCATCATTAAGGCCAGCCGCCTCAACTTGCGCCACCTTGCTAGGTAGCGACTCCTTGCTCCTTGTTGCCTTTAGAGCAATGGGTTGAGGCTCGTGGAGTGGTCCGTTCAACGCGTCGTCGACGTATCTTGCCTCCTTGATCATCATCCGCCCGCTCACGAATTTTCCAAGTACTTCCTCGGGCGTCATCATCGTGTACCTGGGATTCTCACGAATATTGTTCACGAGATGAGGATCAAGTACGGTAAAGGACCTGAGCATTAGGCGGACGACGTCGTGGTCCGTCCATCGCGTGCTCCCGTAGCTTCTTATCTTGTTGATGAGGGTCTTGAGCCGGTTGTACGTTTGTGTTGGCTCCTCGCCCCTTATCATCGCGAACCGTCCAAGCTCGCCCTCCACCAACTCCATCTTGGTGAGCAAAGTGACGTCGTTCCCCTCATGAGAAATCTTGAGGGTGTCCCAGATTTGCTTGGCGTTGTCCAAGCCGCTCACCTTATGGTATTCATCCCTGCACAAGGAAGCTAGAAGAACAGTAGTAGCTTGTGCATTTTTATGAATTTGTTCATTAATGAACATGGGACTATCCGAACTATCAAAGTGCATTCCACTCTCTACAATCTCCCATATACTAGGATGGAGAGAGAATAGGTGACTACGCATTTTGTGACTCCAAAATCCGTAGTCCTCTCCATCAAAGTGTGGGGGCTTGCCAAGTGGAATGGAGAGCAAATGAGAATGTGAACTTTGCGGAATACGAGAGTAATCAAAGGAAAAGTTCGAGTTAACCGGTTTTCTCCTCTCGTAGTCGTTGTGGTCCTCATCCTTTTGGGAAGAAGTAGACTCGTCGCTGTCGTAGTAGATTATCTCCTTGATGCGCCTGGTCTTCTTCTTCTTCCCTTCCTTCCGTCTTTGACCCGAGCCGGAGTCGGTAGGCTTGTCGTCCTTCGGCTCGTTGACGAAGGTCTCCTTCTCTTTGTCGTTGATCACTATACCCTTCCCCTTAGGATCCATCTATTCGGGCGGTTAGTCCCTTTGTGAATAGAACGGCTCCGATACCAATTGAGAGCACCTAGAGGGGGGGGGGGGTGAATAGGTGATCCTGTAAAAACTTCAAACTTAAGCCACAAAAACTTGTTAAGCGTTAGCACGATTAATGCCAAGTGGCTAAGGTGAAGTCTCAACAAAACACAATACCACAAGAATCAAGCACAGAGGGACACGGTGGTTTATCCCGTGGTTCGGCCAAGCCAATGCTTGCCTACTTCCACGTTGTGGCGTCCCAACGGACGAGGGTTGCAATCAACCCCTCTCAAGCGGTCCAAAGACCCACTTGAATACCACGGTGTTTTGTTGTTCTTATCTCAATCCTGATTGCGAGGAATCTCCACAACTTGGAGCCTCTCGCCCTTACAAAAGATGTTCACAAAGAATCACGGAGTAAGGGAGGGATTAGCAACTCACACACAACACAGAGATCACAGCGAATACGCACACACAAAACCCAGACTTGAGCTCAAGAGGCTAACACACTAGAACGGAGCTCAAATCACTAGAATGTCAAACAAGTGCGCAAGATTGATGTGTGAGTGATCAAGAGTGCTCAAGGAATGCTTGGGTTCTTCCTCCATGCGCCAAGGGGTCCCTTTTATAGCCCCAAGGCAGCTAGGAGCCGTTGGGAACAAATCTGGAAGGCCATCTTTGCCTTCTGTCTCGTGGCGCACCGGACAGTCCGGTGCACACCGGACACTGTCCGGTGCCCGATTTGTTTCCAAAAACAGCACTTCTGACCGTTGCTGGCTGCTCCAGATCTGCGCTCAGTTGGCGCACCGGACATGTCTGGTGCACACCGGACAGTCCGGTGTTCCTTCCCGACCGTTGGCTCGGCCACGTGTCCCGCGCGGATTGCGCGGCCGACCGTTGGCCCTGGCCGACCGTTGGCTCACCGGACAGTCCGGTGCACACCGGACAGTCCGGTGAATTTTAGCCGTACGCCGTCGGCGAATTCCCGAGAGCGGCCAGTTCGCGCCGAGGAGGTCTGGCGCACCGGACACTGTCCGGTGCACACCGGACAGTCCGGTGCTCCAGACCGAGCTGGGACTTGGCTGCACACAGCCAAGTCATTCTCTCCCCTTTTCTCTATTTCTTCATGCTGTTCCTAACACTTAGACAAACATGTTAGTCCACAAAACCAATGTACTAAGGCTTAGAAACATACCTTTACTTCATGATTTGCACCTTGTTCCATTTTACAAATAGGTACCTGTGTTGAGCACTAAATCACCAAAATCCTTAGAAATGGCCCAAGGGCACATTTCCCTTTCAATTACTTAATGGCTTTTAGTTTTATTGCTTGTTTTTGTTATTTCAAACTAATTTATGTCTTCTTTCGCAGCTGAGCTATCTCCTCCCCCAGAGCCCTTCGACCCATTAGCGGACCCAAAAACAAATAAGTCAATAGAAATTATTAATATGGCTGAAGCTATTGTGGACGAAGTTGTCGCAAAACTATTAACCGAAGCTGCAGAAGAAGTCCTGAAGGAAGAAGAATAGCTATTTGTAAAAACATTACTAGAATATTGATGTAATATTTGCTGGGACATGCCTGTAATATTTGGTGACCGTAGGTTTTGAATGTAACATATGAATGATTTTGCAATTCATTTCTTTGCGATGCATGAAACTTTTATGTACATACCGTTTTTGAGCCTTTGGCGAAAAAACACCTTCCCTTCTTTTTCATGTTTCGTAAAGAAGAGCTTCTATGCTTCGTAAAAAATCCTCCAAGCGTCGCAAAAACATTAATGCTTCGTCAACAATAAATTTGTTCCTCCACCTCAGAGCTGATGAAGCTGTATTTCTTCAAACATTTTGTGCCTTAGCACAACTTCATTTTTTCATTTCATTCTCCGAAGGTCAACATTATATCCCCCTCTTGTGGCATTGATGCAATATGATGTATGATGTTATGTTATGCGAAATGATGTGATGATGTTATGTTATGCAAGATGATATTTATGCCGAAGACACACACTCACATTCTCATAATGGAACACACAATCTCTTTGCCGTTTATTTTTCGGCTTCACCGCTTATTTTTTGGTGTATCAGCGCTGACTTTTCGCTGTAAGTTCTGCATTCCCTTAGGAACGTCTTTTGAACTTCTTCGCCTTCTACTTCGGCGGTATTCGCGTTGACTTTTCGCGCTTCGCCTTATATTTTGGCGGTATTTGGCTCTGCATTCCCTTTGGAACGACTTTTGAGCAGAAAACTTACACTACGCTCCCTTAGGAACGACTTTTAATATCTTCGGCAAACTTACGCTGCGTTCCTTAGAACAACTTGTTATGTGATTTCTAGGCCTGCGTTCCCTTAGGAACGACTTTTGTGCTTCAGCGACTTTTGAACTTCGTGAGCCTGTGGAGAAGATATATTCCGCTATGACAAGAACGAAGCTATTACAGGAAATTGAAAATGTCAAGAGAACTAGGTTTTCAACAATTGTTCCTACTTTAAAAAGAAAATGACAATGAATGTAAAAACTGTTTCGAGGGTAGGATATCTCTCAATAGATATGCTTCGATTCTGGCACAGTACTGTTAACTGTGCGAGCTTCGGACTCCTCCCTGAAATCTCGCTGTTGATGGGTCTGTTGGCTCCCTTCTGGCTGCTGGCCTCGTGAATACATAGGCTGTAGTGGTGGCGGAGGTGGAAGCTGTGGCCAAGACGGCTGTGGCTGGCTAGCCGAAGCAACAGAAGCTACAGGATGGTTACCCACATACTCTGGTATGTAGGGTGAGTGATACGAAGCGGTGTGCATGACCTGCTTCGGCTGGTTCTGCTGAACTGCAACTTCTGCTATTTCCTTTTGTTTCTGAATGGTGACATGGCTCATCCTTGTAGTATGGCCCTTGTCCTCACCACAGAATAAGCAATAAATTTTTCTGGGCTGATCCCCAAACCTTCCTCCGAAGCCCCTGGCGCCTCTGCCTCTTGGAGCTGTCGGCCGGAAAGAGCTTTGTTGCTGCCCCGAAGATTGTGGAGTATATTGTGACTTCTGCAGCTGACTTCCTCTGTCATCATTCTGAGTGGAGTGGATTGACCTGACATGCCTTGGGTGGGTTCTCCCTCCGAAGCACCTGGTCATCTCAGAGAACCTGTAGGCTTCCTCTCTTCTTTGGCGAAAGTCATTGTCAGCCCGAATGTATTCATCCATCTTTTGGAGCAACTTCTCCAGGGCCTGAGGGGACTTCCTGGCGATGTATTAGGCTGTAGGTCCTAGCCGAAGCCCTTTGATCATGGCCTCAATGACGATTTCATTGGGCACGATTGGCGCTTGTGCCCTTAAGCGCAAGAACCTTCGGACACACACCTGGAGGTATTCTTCGTGCTCTTGCGTGCACTGGAACAAAGCTTGAGCAGTAACCGGCTTCGTCTGAAACCCTTGGAAACTGGTGATTAGCATATCCTTCAGCTTCTGCCATGATGTGATTGTTCCTGGCCGAAGAGAGGAGTACCAGGTTTGTGCAACATTCTTGACTGCCATGACGAAAGATTTCGCCATGACTGTGGTATTGCCCCCATATGAAGATATGGTTGCTTCGTAGCTCATCAAAAACTGTTTCGGATCTGAGTGCCCATCATACATGGGGAGCTAGGGTGGTTTGTATGATGGAGGCCATGGAGTAGCCTGCAGTTCTGCTGACAGAGGAGAAGCATTATCAAAAGCAAAATTTCCATGATGGAAATCATCGTACCATCCATCCTCGTTGAAGAAGCCTTCTTGATGAAGCTCCCTATGTTGGGGCCTTCGTTCTTGTTCATCCTGAGCAAGATGGCGTACTTCTTCGGTGGCTTCGTCGATCTGCCTTTGAAGATCAGCTAGTCGGGCCATCTTCTCCTTCTTCCTTTGTACTTGCTGATGAAGTATCTCCATGTTTCTGATTTCTTGGTCCAACTCCTCCTCTTGGAGTGTTGGGCTGGTGGCCTTCCTCTTCTAGCTTCGGGCCTCTCGAAGAGAAAGAGTTTCCTGATTTGGGTCCAGTGGCTGCAAATTGGCAGCCCCTATCGCTGAAGCTTTCTTCGGTGGCATGACGAAGGTCAGTGCTTGCCGAAGGTGGTCGAAAAGGGTTCACCGGAGGTGGGCGCTAATGTTGGTGACTTGTTCTAAAATGCTATGGATCAAGAACAAGGCAACATAAAATGTTAAACATTAATGCCCTTCGTCCTTCGAAACATTATTTCCCTTAGGATATAATGATCTTCAGACAAAGGTTATGAAAGACATACCTTCGAATATTGAAAGTAAGATGGTAAAAGAAAAGGGCATGTAAAATACAAAAGATGACATAAAGAACCATATAGCATTATGAATTCATCTTCATTCTATTATCATGAGAATATAAAAACAACATCGAATTACATTCGATACCTTCGACTTGTTAAACAACAAAGGTACGAGTGCGATGCAAAGGCCAATGTCCGGTTTTTTCTTTATAGTATGAGGGTACTGTTCATCTATTTATAGGCATGGGACGCAACCCACGTGAAATTACATTCATGCCCTTTACATTTGCTAATGATTACGAGGTAACTCATCGGGGTCTAAATAGCCTTTTCCCCTTTAAGTCGGTTCCCTTTCCTGCTGTCATGCCGAAGCTCCCTTGCGTGTAGCTTCGGCGCCTCGTGAATCTTCGTATTGTTCATGCTTCCCTTACTATGGTTCTGATTCAAATTCGAAGGTTCCTGCTCATGTATTACAACTCCGGAAACAATGTTAAATCATGTTTTTGAGGACCTTCAGAAGACGAAGGCCTCCAACAAAGGCTTTGGTGCACCTTCACTTTCTAGTTCATTGTTAAATTCCTCTTTCATCTTTCGGTACTTATGCTGCTTCATCAAGAACCGTCTGTGTCCTATGAACACCAACTTCTTGGATGATTTAAGGTACAAGGAAGCAGTTCCATCGATGCACACTACACAACCATTCTTTCCTTTAGTCTTTTGCCCTGATAGTGTGGCGCCACCGGGAGAATCATGGATGGTAACAAATATAATTGCTCTTAAGTTGAAATACTCATGGCAATACTCATCCCATATTCGAACTCCTTCATTCCACAGCTTTGTCATATCTTCCATAAGAGGCTCTAGGAACACATCAATGTCAACACCAGCTGCTTTCGGGCCTTGAATAAGAATAGTCAACATAATGTACTTTCTTTTGTGACACAGCCATGACGGAAGGTTGTACATCGTTAAAGTCACGGGCCAGGTGCTATGTACACTTGTTTTTTCACCAAATGGATTCATTCCGTCTATACCCAAAGCAAATCTTACATTTCTGGTTTCTTTGGCAAACTCAGGATACATAAGACCGAAATTTTTCCATTGTGATGCATCAACAGGGTGTCGAATCTGTTTGTTATTCTGCTTGCGATTTTCAGCATGCCAACGCATAAGCTCAGCCTCCTTAGGATTTGAGAACAAACATTTCAAGCGATCAATTACTGGAAGATACCACATCACCAAATCTAGGATCTTTGACTTCTTTTTCTCATCCATGTCATCAAAAGTGTCATCGTCACTTTCAAGTCCAATAATGGATTTCTTGTTTTTATTTTTCTTTGGATTTTTTTTACACACTCTTGATTGTAGCTCTTCTTGTATCGACTGACATTGCAAACTGGGCATCTTGTTGCGTTCTCAAAATCGCCATGATATAGAATACAATGGTTCGGACATGCATGATTTTTTTGCACACCCAGAGCTATGGGAGATATAAGCTTCTTCGCTTTATAAGTGCTTGTTGGTAGTTTGTTTGGGTTTTGGTAGTAATTGGGATAGAAAATTCAAAAGATCTGTGAAGCTAGTATCAGACCATCCAGCGCTAGCCTTCAACTTAAGAAGTTCTAAAACTGTACACAGTGTAGTAAACTCTTTGTCACAACCCTTTGATTCATCATATAAAGTTTCTTTTGAGGCACTTTCCAGTCCCTCCATTTTAGGTAGCCCTTTCTGTATCCCATAGAACTCAACATTTCTGGTTCCATATGGCGCAACATCTCTTCACAATCAAATTCTTTAAAATCTTGATTGGCATCCACAGAATCCACTTTACCATCCACTTTATCTTCAATTCCGACAGCTCTCTCGTCATTACCAGGCACTTCACATGGATCCAACTCACCATGTTCTGACCATATCGTGTAATTGTTTTTAAACCCTCTTTTTAGCAGATGTGATTGGATTACTCCTATATCTCTCCAAGCTATCTTATTATCACAATCGATGCACGGACATAATATCTCCTTACTCTTTCGCAAATTCACGTGCTTGTTGGCCGCTTCAATAAAGCTTCTCAAATTTCGAATGTACGACGGATGTGGTCTTGGCACATTGTACATCCAACCTCGGTCCATTACCTATCCCTATATTGATTAACATTAATAAAATCATTAATTAATTGAATTCATCCCTAAAACATGAAAAATAAATGTACATGAAAGTGAAACAAGATCATATCGAGAGGTACCTAGCACATGAACTACAAAAAATATTTAAAATATCCCTAATTAATTGAATTTAATCCCTAAATCATGAACGAAATGATGTGCATGAAAATGAAACAAGATTGCAGCAATAGGTACCTTGAGGTGAGACAACTCTTTATGAAGAATATTTAAATTAGATCAACTACAAGTCCAAATCTTGGGATTCCTAAGTTTTTCTTCAATTCCGGTCTATATTACAAAAGTAAGGCAAAAAATCGTATCAAAATGAGAAAGAAAACAAACAGAGATCATATATATGCATAAACTCTTGAAACCAATCAATAAACTCAAAAACAAAACCTTATCCTTGTAGATCTCAAAAAATCCGCCGCCGCTACAGTGCTGTGACTGTTCCTGGGAGATAGGGTTTTGCTGGAAACCGTGGGCTAGTCCTTTTATACTGTATACACATCACAGGCGGATTTTTAGAAAAACCGGTTGTGATATATAACATCACAGGTGCTTTTTTATTCTGACCGCCTGTGAAGTTAATCTATCACAGGCGGTCGAAATAAAAAAGCGCTTGTGATGTTATATATCACAAGCGGGTTTTTCTAAAAAACCACCTATGATTGTCTACAATATAAAAGGTCTCGCTGGTTCCAGCAGGAACCCTAACTCTCCCATGGCCGAAATGCTTGTTGCGCCGCTAGGCTGATACTGCGCCACGCCGTCCCCGAGCCCAAGCGCCGCCGTGCCCGTCCCCGTCTTCGAGCTGAGCGCCGGCCACGCCAGCCCCGAGCCCAAGCACCGCCGTCCCCGAGCCCAAGCACCGCCATCCGCCGTCCCCGAGCTGCTTTTCTCAGGTTCGTCCTTGTCGCTAGTACCCGGATTTGTCTTCTTTTCAAACCGACGTCCAATGAGCCAGCCGGCCGAAGCCACCGAGGGAGAGGAGAACCAGCTAGCCGATGAGCGATGAGAGAGCTGGCGCGCGGGCGGGGCGGCTGACCGTTTCTGCCGCCGGGCACTAGTGTCCAGTGACCACCACCCTGGCAATTGCAAGATGCTGTGTGGCAGCGGCACACCCGGATAGCCCTGAGCTCATGAGCTATTTGGGCCTTGCGGGGAGCGATGCCGTCGATGGAATGGAACAGCTCCATCGGCGGAGGCTATGAAGCTGGAATGCATGCTTCCTGGTTTTGGTATAACTAATGCTTATTTAAGAGCTATATCTAACAATTAGTTAATCAACTAGTTGATCCATTCTAAATTGTTAGGTAATTTTAGCCGCTAGCTTCCCCTGGTTCCGCGTCTGCTTGGTCAGGCAGGTCATCATCTGTGCCACTACCAGTGCCATGCATGCTTCCTAGTTTTGGTGTCTGCAAACTTTCTGGTCCTGTCGCAAAGGCAAAGGTCAGAAATCAGAGCTGCAACGAGTCGGTCATGGAGAGGGTCATGGAGGGGCGGGTGAAAGCCTTAGACTAGCTCCAACATGAAAGCTTAGTTTACAAATTACAGAAGATATTTCTCTGAATATTTCGGACGTTTTGCTGTGATTCTTGGTCTTCTTGTGTCACTAGCTTAAACAGTGAATCAACGTGCATATTTGATATCTTGTTATCTCATATTGTTTTTAGCAATATTACAAATTATGCATACCCCATGGTGCAGGAAAATATAGCACCGACCTCCACAAAAACCGTTGAAACAATCATATCACCTCTTGTGAAGGAACTCGACGAGGGGGACATAGACAAAATTGTTCCTCAGAATGTCAACGCAAACATCAAAAAGGAAGCAAAGGTTGACACCAATGTTGAAGGGTCAACTACTTCAAAGAAAATTCATCAGCGAATCGCCACTGACAATGTCAAGAAACCGTCAGAAGCAGTGACACACTACCTGCAAAAATTGAAGAGAGTTATGATAGATCAATCAAAAGCGGAATCAGCATCTTGTGGAGTATGCACACGGTCCCAAATAGACAATTTCGAAGTATGGGATGAAGATGGAATGATTCATACTTGAGAATCATTACGTCTTAAAATCAATATCCTGATATACAAGAAGGAGGATGTTCCTCCTAAATTTGTGAATGGGAGGCCGTTCGGTGGAACTTTCTAAGTTGTCGACTCCGGAGATTAGAATGCATGAGTGGTACATGGTGGCTAGCAACAAATACAAACTCGAGGACTTCACATTTGTTGTGCCAGAAGATGCATTTTGGAGCAAAGATAATATAGATCCTGTGCGTCATTTATTCTTTGACGATCTATGGTCATTGTACCACCGACAAAGGATGGAAACCAACTACTTAACCCTCTTTTGCTTGTAAGTACCTCTAAACTTTCATATTTGTTAGTTTTGTACACGTACACATAAACGAGAGTCTAACGATTAACACTTTTTACACGTAGGATGCAATACATGGATGATAAGAAGAAACAACTTAAGACAGGGTTTCTTGACCCGTTGATGATATCCCAAGCTCGCTACAAAGAAGTTGTTTGGAGACATGGAGAAGAATAAAAAGACTTGGATGATGATGAATTTGAGAAAGCCGTTAAACAGAATCAGAGAAAGAAAATGAAGGTAATGGCGGCATACATTGGACGAGCCATGTATAATCATGTACAACATGGCAAGGACTTAATAATAGCTCTGCACCACTTTAAGTAAGTTCTCGACATGGTTTTGAACAACAAATTATGGCAATCGTGATCTTAACATGTGTTTTCGTCTATGTCTATATAGTGACCACTACATTTGTATCATGATCTTTCCAAAGCATGGTAAAGTCATGGTCTTCGACTCACTGAGAATGGAAAAGGATGCGTATAATGACTTCTTGAAGATTTTAGAGAAGTATGATTATTATTGCACACTTGTACTTATTACAACTTAACAAATGTATTCTTAATCTCACAATGCTATTCTTATATGCAGTGCATACCGTTTTTATTGGAAAGATCTTGGCGGCGAACATCCAGAGGACAAGCCTAATTTGTCAATATCATTATTTCTATATGGTGACAAACAACCTCCGGTTACTGTCCTGTGCGGTTATTATGTATGCGAATGGTGTCGTGTCACCTTCCATTACATGGTCAATCGTGAGGATGTAAGTTCGCTATCATTGTCTATGTTGCAATTTTTATGTTATATTGTTGCTCATCACATTACTCTTAGCACTGCTTGCTTTTTGCTTTCATTGCAGGTTCCTAAATCCAAGATCAATGCTGAATGGTTAGAAAGAGATATGGTTTCCGTCGGCGTGGCTAAGGTTGTAAAAGACTTGCTTTACTTTATGCGCCGTAAAGTTCTTTATCAACAAGGGCTATTCTACAATACAAATGGAAATTTGCAACACTTCCCAGAACTAAGTTTGTACACGATATCACACAGTGTTTAGATCTTTAGTTTGGAACTTGAGATGTTCAGTTGTATATGGAACTTGAGATGTTGAGTTGTATATGGAACTTGATATGTGTATCATTGTGGTTTGGTGCTAATACTAGTATTGTTATCGTTCTGTGAATGTGTTTTGTGATGTGTATGAATCTGATGTATGAATCTGGATTCTGTATATTGATTTGTTATGAATATCATTTGTATATTAATTCTGTATATGAATCTGGAATCTGCATATGAATCTGGAATCTGTATATTGAAATACAGTCGGACCTATATTTAAAATCGCCTGTGGTATGTGTCTAACACAAGCGGCTAGGATTAGAAACCGCCTGTGATGTGTGTCTAACACAAGCGGCTAGGATTAGAAACCGCCTGTGATGTGTGGCTATCACAGGCGATTCCTTTAGATAGAACCGCCTGTGATGTGTGTCTATCACAAGTGGTTTTTGATTGACCGCCTGTGATGTTGTTTTAAATCACAGACGGTGCACCACAAGCGGTTCTTGGAATCGCCTGTGTAGAGGCTAACTGGACCGCCTGTATAGAGGTTTACTATAGTAGTGAACCTACTACAATTTACTATATTATTACAAGTTACAATGATGCAATCAACTGGTATAACCTACTACAACTTACTATTTCGAGCATCTAGCTAATCTATTCATGTTTCTAATTCCAGGCATGTATTTTTTAGACCAAACTTGTGACCCTGAAGACCCTGTTGTATTGCCTCAATACATACAATAAGGATCAAGCTGCCATACGTACAAACTTGGATAAGGCTCGCCGCCCTTTGATGTTTTCTCTTAAAAAATTGAAACTACACAATTATTGGTATCGCATGACTGAACTGAATCACTAATAAAACCTTTTGACAGGAGAAGCATGAATACAACCTTTCACTATCGATGAAGCAACAACTTGTGGGATGGAACTATGACCCCATGAAGAAACAAACACATTCGCGCCAGAGTTTCTATGGATGGAAGATGAATCTATTTTAAGCCCATAGTTTGGTTCTATAATTCAGGGAGAGGACATTAGAGCAACTATTTACAATAGTAATACCTGGATGACAAACTTAGAGCCAACAAAAGCCTCTATCTTCTTCCAGTCACGGTCAAAGCTGAAACAATAAGAAACATAGTTTACACATGAATATTACATGCAAGATATGGTCTTATATTTCACTGTTTTTTGGGACAGGTGTATTGATCCAAGAACAGTAAATGTGGCGTTCTTGGTAGTAGTGCGTCAGTACCATGAGCTTGATGAGGGCGCTAAGGATGTAGATGGTGTAGGCCATACTTCAAAGAATTTGTGTTAAAAATTTGTCAGTTTGGATTCCAACATAAATAAAAAACGTAGACAGGGATTAAAATGATAGGGTCATGGTAAGCTGATTGCAATGAATGCAAATAAAATTTTGAGTCTGCAGATGTTGTTGCCTCAGGTGGACTAAGCAAGTAAGGTGTCGTTTGGTTCACATATGGGTAACGTAATGTGTAATCCATAACGTTAAATTATATTTGTTTAAGTTCAACCGTAATCGATACCACACTATAAATGGATATTGGCTTATTCAAACTTGTTACCACCGGTATTCGAGTGTGAATCATTACCATTACCATTTACGTTACATTTCATAAACCAAACGGCAAGAACCTCATAAACCACCTTGTACACATGAATAAAACCCCAAGTGTGATTTAGTTCCAATTTCTAATTATCCTTGTCAAAAGAAGCAAACTTAGTTCTAGTTTCCAATTATTCTTCGGGTTCCGGTAAGCCAATGCCTTTTGATGTATTATTTCTGCAACATGTTTAGCAAATACATAAATCTATTGAGTGGTAGAGAACAAACAATTCAAGCTCCTGCTTACGGATTACCTTGATATGTCGAGCTCCTTCATGCAGTCACTCAACATGGCATGTCTACAATTAATAACATGAAGTAGAAAAAAACCTATCTATAAACAAGAAAAATATTGCAAGGTCCTTTTGCAGAACATGCAATGAGGAATAAATAACTATTTAAAATTTGGAGCACAGAGCAAGATTTCTATGACTAGATGAAAAGATCACTTTTAGTTTCAATCTCAATAATTTAACTTGTCAGTTTTATCCATTTCTTTGTAGGATCAAGAGACCGAAGTAATTGTTTCTGAAACAGTGTAACACCCTAAATCGGTCAACTGAACCTAACCTAGTTTATATTATTAATTTCTAGTAAAAAGGGAAATATTTATCTTTTCAAATAATGAAATGGTGATAAATTAAATAACTTCTTGAATAGATTAAATTTTACCAATTGTTTGATGCATTCATGTGAATCATAAATTTTGTTTCATTTGATTTGTGAATCCAAAATTTTGATTTAATTTGGTGTGAAAAAACATTTTGACAAAATAATAATAATTTGTTAAAATAATGCTTCCTGCATGTCGGTGTTTGGAGCCCGACCGCACACCGGGGTTACCCCTCATGGTGCTTTTGGGTAGGACGGTGCTATTGACTGTAACTCAATGGTTCGTGCGAGGTGCACGAGAGACGACAAGCGATTTTCTATAGGTTCGGGCCGCTTAGAGAGGCGTAATACCCTACTTCTTGGTGAGGATCTTTATGTGGTGGGTTACAAGAGGAATCTCCGGAATGGAGAGAAACTAGTGAGATGGGTTGGTGATTGACTTGAAAATGATGGGGTACCCCCTAGGCCTTATATATTCGACCGTGGGGCACTACATGCGTATGTGATGATGGTGTGTTCCTAAACTATAGTGAACCGACTGAACTGATCTTCCTGTAATCTTGTCGACTTATCCCTAATCCGCCCCGATATTCAAGGTCGCTGCACGCGGAAAAGTCGGGTGGGCGCTGTGGATAGCCCTTAAGTCCAACGAGTCGCTTGGGCCTGAGTCTGCTTCTTTCTCATGTCGGCCCATTCCGCTAGCAGTTTTCTCCTGGCCCATGAAGGGATGGTCTGGCGAGACAATAGGCCTAAAGCCTCTCGTGAAGCCTTCTTACCTTCTAGTGAATCCGAGGGATATCTGTCCCCCACAAGCCCCAATCTTTGAGTTGATTTTGAAATAATCAGCCCAAAGATTCTAGGTCCAGCTCACGAGTTCGTGGCATGATTTCCACTCTAGCAATGGGTGTGCCGAAGGCGCACCTTATTGAGCGTTGCTCCCAAACTTTGAGTGACTCAGTAAAAATAGTCTTCTCAAAGGTCTTCATTTGATGCTTTGGAGATCAGCGTCTTGTCATCATATCATGCTTTAGAAGTCAGCATTTCGTCATCGTCTTATGCTTTAGAAATCAGCATTTTGTCTTCTGGGATTTAAAGATCTATTGGGTGCACCGAAGGTGCACCCAATGGGTGTAGCCCTCGAGCTTTAAGTGGATTTTTAAAAATGATCCACTCAAAGATCTTCATCTTATGCTTTAGAAATCAACATTTCGTCATCATCTTATGCTTTAGAAATCAACATTTTGTCTTTATCTCATGCTCTTGCGAATTCAAACAACATTATCTGCCCATGCCTTGTTAGGTCTGAAATTTATTTGATCGGTGATAGATTTAACGTTTGGTAGATGGCTCTTGGCTGGTCATCACCCCGCTCTGTGCTTCAATACCTCTGCTGATTAGACTTGCAGTTCTGTAGCTATATTTGGATTTCCTCCGATCTCTACCGATCTCTTCGTTCTGTCTCAGTACATTCATTGCATATACTGTATGGATATGACTTCTTCAGAAAATCTTTTGAAAATTCCTGGTTATCCCCCTAATGGGTGTGACCAAGGGGCATCTTGGTACGCAGAGTGTTTAGCACACTGTCCTGGAGTAGTAACTTGATGTGACCGTGTGGTGTAATCATACCACCCGAGCAGTTGACCTTGGTCCGAATGGTGTCGTGTTACGCGAAGCAGCATCTGTTGCCTGACTCATTTTCAGGCGGCTTGAATTGCTTATTGAATACTTATGATTGTTTGGCTAGCGTTGTAGGAAGTGGACGGCCATCTTCCGGCCTCTATAAATAGACTGCTTGCACCGTTGTTCTCTTCACTCATCCTTCGATCATCTGTTACTTTCTTCTCCCTTTCTCTTCTTCTCCATCTGACCATGGGCAAAGGCAAGAGAGGTCGAGGCTCGCCTCGCCGCGCCGATGACAAACATAAGCGCGCCCCAAGTCCTCCCTCGGAGGACTTCGACGATTCAGAGTACTCGGAGGAGGTTTCTTCTGGGTCTGAGGGGTTGCCTACTCCCGCTTCTCCTCCAGCGTCGTCCGATGACTCGGACGACTCCTAGGGGTTGGCCGCTGAAGTCTGGACGTACATCCGTTCCGTCGAGCGCGCCGGGTGTAGGAAACGGGTGACGCCTAAGAGGGGGGGGGGGTGAATTAGGACTTCTAAAACTATTACTAAACTAGGCCACAATTAAATCCCTAGAGCAAAACCTATTCAAATAATCAAACTAGAATGTGCAAACTAGGTTTTGTCTAAGTGTTGCTATCTCTACCGCAAAGGGCTAAGTTTCAATCTACACTAAATAAGTATGAATACAAGATTGAAACTTAAATGCTTAATATAAATGCGGAAACTTAAAGAGCAAAGTAGAGAAGCAAACTCTCGTGGATGACGCCGGTATTTTTACCGAGGTATCCGCAACCACGCAAGGTCCCGACTAATCCTCGTTGGTGCCCCTACACAAAGGGAAGCCCATGCGAGGGCCAAGCACCACGGTCGAGTAACTCCGTAGAGAGCCGCGGGCCTTCTCCACGCTCAAGTGGTGCTCCGCTTTCGGCTCCTCTCGGACGCTCCCCGCCGTCTCCACTATCGAGATTCCGACCAAAACGCCGCGGGCCTCGTTCCCTTCGGTACACGGTGGCGGCCGTGACACAAACGCGGTTGTCACGGTCTCGCAAGACTCTCACCCCACTCGGTATAATTACAACGGCTCACGCAAGAGCCGAGGGGTTGTGTGGTTTTACAAAACTCACTCAACTAACTAGGGTTCACCTAGAGCAAGCGCTAAAGAGGTCTAACTAACCTAAGCACTTCGCAAAGCACCTATGCTAATCACCGAGTGATTCTATTAAGCACTTGGGTGTTTGAGCTCTTGGAAATGTGCACTATATGCCTTGGTATGTTGCTTGAGCTCCCACACCTTCAAATGGCCGGTTGGGTGAAGTATATATAGGCCCCAACTCAATTCTAGCCGTTGGAGAAAAGCTGCAGTTATCTGCGGCACACCGGACAGTCCGGTGGTGCATTGGACAGCGCACTGTAGCCTATCCGGTGCGCCTAGCCGTTGCTCTGTCAGAGCAGGTGACCGTTGGCGCCGCAGGCTTTTCCACACCGGACAGTCTAGTGCTCACACCGGACAGTCCGATGGTCTTCTCTCCGAGTGCCACCTGGAACTAGCTGTTAGGCTGGAGTTCCCTGGTGCACCGGACAGTCCGGCGTGTGGGCACCGGACAGTCCGGTGTGCCACCGGACAGTCCGGTGCGCCTTCGCATAGACAGTCCGCAGCAGCACACTTGGACTCTTCTTGGATCTTCTTAATGTCTTCTTTTGAGGTGTTGCTTTCCTCATTTCCTTAGTCCAAGTAAATCTTGCATCCTGTGAACTACAAACACAAACACTAGAAAACTTATTAGTTCACGGATTGTGTTGTTCATCAAACACCAAAACTCAATTAGCCAAATGGCCCAGGGTCCATTTTCCTTACAATCTCCCCCTTTTTGGTGATTGATGACAACACAACCAAAGCAAGCAAATAATACAAGTATTTGAATGAAAATATGCAATCTACTTGCTAGGATGCATGATTGTCCCCACAATGTGAAATTATGGACTTAAGCCTCCCCCTAACTCCATAATTCACTTACTTCCTATTTTAGGACCAAATAACCAAAACCACTTGAGAAACCATTTGTAGATATAAAATTTTAAAATTTGTGGTGTTTGGTGTTTGATATAGTTTTCATTGCTTTGGTCCCTAAACTTCTCCTCTTTGGCATCAACCACCGAAAAGGAAGACATTAAAAGCATGTAGGAAGTAAATAAAAGCTTGTCCTCAAAGGATTACTCCCCCTAAGTGAGTGTTCTCCTTTAGAAAGAGTTTTCTCCCCCTTTAGAGATGAAGAAAAGCTCCCCTGATAGAGATCATTAGGAAAAAGCATATGAAAATTAGAGGTGCAAGACATGATTTGAAAAGACTAACTTCCCTTATGCATAGGTAACAGAATATGAGTTAACTACTTATGCATTTTTAGCAACATGGAAGTATATGATATGAAATATAGTCTAATCAAATATTGGAGAAGACATGTAAATGATACTAGATGTAGTCTCAAAAGATACCAATTGAAATTCAATGGCGAGCTTGAGAGACATGAGAGTTCTTGGAGATTTTGCAGTGGAAGATTGTTGTCTTTCTCCGGGGACCTCATTTTCCTTACAATGAGACTATCACATGAAATAGACTTGAAAAGGTGTTAGTCTCAAAGTATTAGATTATAGAGTAACCTCCCCCTGAAGATGTGCATACAAGTTTTGAATACTTGTAGGAGACTTGCACTTTGATTTGATATCAAGAGGGGCAAATTATCTATAATCCAAACTTTGGCACATATAAGTTAAATGATACAACTTGTGGAAATCAAAATTTTCAATTGATGCATCATTTACTATGGAGTGATATAGAAGCTATGTGTCGTGCTTAAGTAAACATTTTAAACCATGTAGATTGCTTAAGTGAATGAATTGAAAACAAGCAATCCTACCATATGATTTACCTAGTATGCATAATTTTAAAACAAAGGTAAATGACAAATGTAATACTAGGCAAGTAAGGTAAACTAGATACAAGGTAAATAGATACGCATATCTAAAAACAAGAAATACAATAAATCTAGTTACCTTAGTCATGGGTGGGAAATTTGGGTACAAAATATACACTAACCCACTTGGCAATGAACTTGATCCAATATGATGTATCCCATGATATACATCCCAACTTTGCCAAGTCTCCAAATTTCCCGAAGACCTTCGGTCCACTCACTTCCCTTTCGGGATCCAAACCTTCTTGGTGCTTTTCATGGTTGAAATTATTTCCTTTGGCACCCATATGCGTTTGGCCCCTTTTCCTTTGTTGGCTTGCTTGTTGGCCTTGATTGCTATCACCTTTCCATTCTTTTTCTTCTTGATCAAATATGGTGTAGCATCCTTTTTGTTCACCTTTTTGATGTAGGTGTTGGAGATTTTGCTTGATGGCTTTTGCTTGAGCTTTTGCCTTTGTTTATCCCCGGTCATCGCCTTGCATTGGAAACACTTATGGCCTTCCTTGTGGCATAGCCTACAAATCATAGTTTCTCCCTCCATAGGCTTGTTCACTCCCGCAGTGGTGTTATCCTGTGGAGGTCGGATTTGTTTGGCTTTGCCTTCCTTGTCATATAAAGCCTTGCCAAGGTGAGCCACTTCTTGCTTTAATTGTTCATTTTCCTTTGCAACCTCATCCGAACATGTCTCTACAACAATATTCTCAACAACGCCTTGGTTGTAGGGGTTAGAATCATCAATTAAATCAAAGCAGAAAGTAGAAGCATCTTTCTTAATTATTTCAGGTATTTCAACTAAAGATGCTACTGGGGTGCTACCAATGTTTTCTAGCTTAGTAGTTAGCTCATTATTGTGTATGCTAAGAATTTCCATTTTCTCTAGCAAATTTTCAAAAGCTTCTTGGGAGCTAGCTAACTTAGCCTTAAGTTTTTCATTCTTTTTAATAAGGCTATCATCGGTAGCAGTGGATGGAGCACTAGATTCCAATAGCTCAATTTTAGTTGATAGCTCACTATTTAAGTTTGCAAAAGTTTCAAATTTTTCTAGCAAACCTTTGTAATCATTTTGAGAGCTAATCAACTTATTTTTCAAAGTTTTAAGTTGAGCTTTTTGCTTAGTGCAAACATCCTAGAAAAATTCTACTACTTCCGCAAGCTCATCTACAGAGGGCTTTTCCTCACCTTCATCATCACTGCTACTTTCATCACTAGAGGATGGAATGCTTTTGTTACCTCTTGCCATAAGGCATTTGTGTGATGACCGTGATGAGCATGATGAGGAACGGTGGCTGCGCGTCCTTGGAGATTCATCTTCACTTTAAGAATCATCCCAAGTTCTAACACTTGTTAGCGCCTTGCCTTTGCTCCTCTCCTTTTTGGGTTTGGCCATATTTGGACAGTTGTCCCTAAAGTGGCCCTTCTCCCCACATGCAAAGCATCCTCTCTTCCTTTGCCTTTTCCTGTCAATGTTAAAGAGAAGATCTTCGACCTGCAGGGTCACACCCATTAGATTAATCTTGCGGATCATCCTCATTACCTTTCCGACGCGTTAGATTGTTTCTTCATCCTCGGAGGATGATGTGCATGGTTGATTATCTTCATCATCATCACTTTCTTCTTCTTCCTCTTCTTCACTTGAGGAACTTCGAGTGGGAGCCTTATTTTTGCCCTTCCTTTCATCACATGCAAAGGCATATGGCCTTGAGGAAGTTGGCTCCTCTCCCCGACACATTTTTCGTGACATCTCAAAAGCTGTGACTTTCCTAATCACAATGGTCGAGGTCATGTTGCTCAAGTCCTCCATGTTGTGAAGGATGGTGATGATGCTCCCATATCTTTGTTGTGGTAGTAGGGAGATAATCTTCCTCACAATGTCCGCATCGCCTAGCTTATTAATGCCAATAGAATTGAGCTCATTGATAATTAGATTCAAACAAGAATACATGTCTCTAACAAGCTCATCATCTTTCATAGCAAAGGAATTATACTCATTTAAGACTAGGCAATGTTTTTGCTCACGGACATTGGATGTGCCGTCATGGAGCTCATGCAATTTTAGCCAAATCTCATTAGCAGTTTTCAAGGTAAATACTTGATTAAAAATATCCATGCTAAGAGATTCATACAAGCAATTTTTGGCTCTAGCATTTAAATGAATTTCTTTTTCCTCACTCGTGGTGGGTTTCTCGGGATTCTTGAGGGGTTTCATCAAGTCACGAGTGACTCTCCAAACACCTAGATCAATGGCTCTAGGTAACAAGCCATTCTAGCACTATAATATGGGAAGTTAGTGCCGTCGAAGTGTGGTGGCCTATGGGTATCCATCCCTTCCTCTAAAAAGCATCGACTCTTTTAGCGGTGAAGCTAAAGCGTTTCAAATGAGCCAAACTGGGCTCCGATACCAATTGTAGGAAACGGGTGACGCCTAAGAGGGGGGGGGGTGAATTAGGACTTCTAAAACTTTTACTAAACTAGGCCACAATTAAATCCCTAGAGCAAAACCTATTTAAATAATCAAACTAGAATGTGCAAACTAGGTTTTGTCTAAGTGTTGCTATCTCTACTGCAAAGGGCTAAGTTTCAATCTACACTAAATAAGTATGAATACAAGATTGAAACTTAAATGCTTAATATAAATGCGGAAACTTAAAGAGCAAAGTAGAGAAGCAAACTCTCGTGGATGACGCCGGTATTTTTACCGAGGTATCCGGAACCACGCAAGGTCCTAACTAATCCTCGTTGGTGCCCGTACGCAAAGGGAAGCCCACGCGAGGGCCAAGCACCACGGTCGAGTAACTCCGTAGAGAGCCGCGGGCCTTCTCCACGCGCAAGTGGTGCTCCGCTTCTGGCTCCTCTCGGACGCTCCCCGCCGTCTCCACTATCGAGCTTCCGGCCGAAACGCCGCGGGCCTCGTTCCCTTCGGTACACGGTGGTGGCCGTGACACAAACGCGGTTGTCACGGTCTCGCAAGACTCTCGCCCCACTCGGTACAATTACAACGGCTCACGCAAGAGCCGAGGGGTTGTGTGGTTTTACAAAACTCACTCAACTAACTAGGGTTCACCTAGAGCAAGCGCTAAAGCGGTCTAACTAACCTAAGCACTTCGCAAAGCACCTACGCTAATCACCGAGTGATTCTATTAAGCACTTGGGTGTTTGAGCTCTTGGAAATGTGCACTATATGCCTTGGTATGTTGCTTGGGCTCCCACACCTTCAAATGGCCGGTTGGGTGAAGTATATATAGCCCCCAACTCAATTCTAGCCGTAGGAGAAAAGCTGCAGTTCTCTGCGACACACCGGACCGTCCGGTGGTGCACCGGACAGCGCACTGTAGCCTGTCCGGTGCGCCTAGCCATTGCTCTGTCAGAGCAGGTGACCGTTGGCGCCGCAGGCTTTTCCACACCGGACAGTCTGGTGCTCACACCGGACAGTCCGGTGGTCTTCTCTCCGAGTGCCACCTGGAACTAGCCGTTGGGCTGGAGTTCCCTCGTGCACCGGACAGTCCAGCGTGTGTGCACCGGATAGTCCGGTGTGCCACTGGACAATCCGGTGCGCCTTCGCACAGACAGTCTGCAGCAGCACACTTGGACTCTTCTTGGATCTTCTTAATGTCTTCTTTTGAGGTGTTGCTTTCCTCAATTCCTTAGTCCAAGTAAATCTTGCATCCTATGAACTACAAACACTAGAAAACTTATTAGTTCACAGATTGTGTTGTTCATCAAACACCAAAACTCAATTAGCCAAATGGCCTAGGGTCCATTTTCCTTACACCAGGCTCAAAGGATCAGATGAGTCAAAGGTCTCCTCGGATGAGGAGAACTCCTCCGGCTCGTCCGAGGAGCGGAGCGGCGACGACAGCGACGATGAGGGTGGTGGCAGCGGCGACGAAGGCGACGACGACGACGGCAAGGGCGGTGGTGAAGGCGATGGTGGCAGCGGCAGTGGAGGCGACGACGACGACGGTGGCGACGGTGGCGGCAAGGGCGGCAGTGGCGACATCGGCAGTGATAGCAGCAGGGCCAGTGGCAAAGCGCCATTGGTCTAAATATTAGTATAGATAATAATTAGTAGTAGTAGTAGTAGTAGAATAATGTAGTGGTAGTTAGTAGTGCAGTGTAGTGTAAGTAGTGAAGTAATGTAGTGTAACGTAGTAAAAAGGGGGGAAAAGGCCGACTCATAATGAGTCGGCTTTTGAGTTTGTGTAACCCCCTCCAATATTAAAGAAGAACTTTAGTTGCTCCAAGTGATTGCTGTCTTTTGCTGCTTGTTCTGTTTATGTGCTTGATAGTTCATCCATATGCCTGATACTACCAGCGTTTTAGAGGTAACCGCTGAGTGATGCCTGAAACTTTGCTTTCCCGAGTAGTGATCTGGCACTTTAGAAATAGTGCCCGACCCTAGAAACCCCATTTATACTCGCATCGACGTGCCTTTTTTGATTTCCGAGCCTTAGCTTCACTTTCTCTCTTCATCCGCTCCTCTGCTTCCCCTGAATTTTCGAGCCCGCTCACCTCACCGGAGAAAAAATCGCAATGGCCCCCAAGCGGAAGAGGCAGAGCACCGCTGCTGCATTCATCCCGCCCATCAACCCCAACAGTCAGCTTCCCTTTGCTGGTAATCACATGTCTGCCATTTCTGAATCCGACCTCCTTCATCTCGTTGAAGTTGGGGTTTTGCTTCCAAAAGAGCTCTGCTCTTAGCGGATTTGCCGCGGTGTCACCGTTCCGATAGAGGATACCCATGAACCTGTCGTTTACGTTCCTTTTCTCATTCGTGGGCTTGCTCTTCCCATCTCCCCCTTTTTCCGCGGCCTCCTTGATTTCTATGAGGTGAACTTGACGCATCTGAACCCTAATTCCATTTTGCAAATTTCCATTTTCATACATCTATGCAAGGCCTTTCTCGGGATTCTCCCCCACTTCGGTCCCTGGAAGTATCTTTATCATTGTTGGCCCAGGATGGCTAGGGGACAACACCAGCTTGTTGGTGGCGCAAGTCTAGAGCTTCGCCGGGGGAGGAAAGCAGAGTATCTTGACATTCCTCTCAAGGACAGTATCAAGGGGTGGCACCTTGAGTGGTTCATTATGGAGAACCACTGCAAATCTCTCCCCCCTCGGTCGGAGAGGCAGCCAGATGTTCGCACACCTAGCTAGATAGAATCTCCGACCTCTTCAAAGATTACAGAGGCCAAAGTGCTACTTGCCGCTGAAGGATGGGGGTCTAACTGCTGAAGCTGTAGTTGCTGACTTCGTATTCAAGAACATTCAACCTTTAAAGGATAGGGTTTACCCCACTTACTTATATAGCAGTGTTAATGATTCTACCCGGGTCACGGACAGAAGGATTCCCACTAAAGATTTGCTGAGTCGACTCGACATGATCCTGAGGGGCAGGGTTTCAAATGCTGGTGCTCCTGTGGCCTATTCTGCATGGAACCTACTGCCACTTAGGCCATTGTCTGAGTTTGTATCCAACCCTCCTACTCGTGACGGTAGCCTGGGTCATAGAGTGCGACCCTCTCCTGAGGACATTGAGGCACTGATCGCTCCACTTCGAGCCTTCCTGAGGATGAGAGGCAAATTCACTTTGAGATGCCAGCGAGCACTAATGATACTAAGATGGAAACCGTGCTTAGTCTGCTGGCTGGGCAATCATCCGACTCTACCCGCACTGAACCAACGGCCATCACAACTGGGCAATAATTTGGTGAAGAGGTGGAAACTCGAAAACCCAAAGGTGCCTGCTGTAACACCCCTGGTGTTACTGGCACTAAAACTTGAGCATAACATCATGTGCATTGACATTTCATGTTGCTTGTCACACCTAGAATGCATTCACTAGGTAAATTTTCGAACAAGTTGTGATGATAGGACTTGAAGAGTGCTTAACCCTAGGGTAGGGTACTTAACCCTGAATTAGGGCTTATGGATGAAAGTGAAGCCAAAATGTGTAAAGATCTCAAGGTTCATTAGAAATGTTCACAAGAGATCAAAGTTGATGGACTTTAGTGGCCCCAAAACCCTAAAGTATTAAAAAACCCTAAAAGAAACCCTAGAAAACCCTAATTGAAACCCTAGGGGGTTAAATGTAAATTCTAGGCACTTTTGGACAAAAGTGCAATAGCAAAGTGATAAAGCATCACAAACCAAGTAACTTTCATATTGAAGGATTCTCAAGTGATGTGGAGGAATTTGGACTTATTTGCAAAAGAACCCCATGAACATTATATGGTTAAGTCTGAATTTCAGTTGAATGGGGTCAACTTTGGAGCTTTATATCTCTAAACCTACAAGGATTTTGCCCTAGAGCAACACATCATATTTGTAGAGCTATGATAGGGGTATAACTTTGCTTAAGTGACTGGGCCTTGATGCTATACAAAATGTGGAGAAAAATGGGCAGAAAGTTTGGCTGTCAGTCAAGTCAGAAGACTGAAATGTGGCTGACAGTGAGTTCTGAGATACTTTGAAGTTGATTTAAGCCTAATCGAGTGAGCAAATGACCCAAGTTCCTATGGTAGAATTGGAGCTAATATATTGGAGATTAACTTTGTTAAAGATGGATTAGGGAGTTGCCACATAAAAATTCATGAAAAACATCTCTGAAGTTGCTCTGTCAGGCGCTCTGATGAACGGTTTCGATGGTACAGTAATTGAAGATGATCAGGTGCAGTGTATCCTATTGCTGATGATCCCGCGCCATGATCCTCACCGACGCTATGATTCGTGCCCAAGGGCGCGTGGATAATGACTCCTGGTGAAAAGATGTTCACCGAGGATGAACTTGGGGCACTGTTTCGCCCTATTGCCGTACTCACTTGCACCGGCAATGTGGCTGCGCGACCATCGCCGTTGTGCCACCGTCTAGCTCGGTTGTGACACGCCTTAAGTCATCTCACCACTCATCGCAAGCCGTGAAGACGCAACAGTGACCGCCGTAGGCCGTAAATCAGTGAATGCCACGGTAACTCACGCCGGTGACTCACCCCTCTCTCCGGTGCCAACCTTCTCCTTCAAAATTCGGAGCCACCACCCTCGAACACAATAAATTGAGTGTGCCGCTAGCTCTGTGGGGTCGTCACGAAGCCAGAGCACCCGCCCTTACCTCCGATTAGCCACCATAGCCTCCTAATTTCTCTCTTCCCCCAAATCAGGTTTCCGCGCCACCGTGAACGCCGCGCCGTGGACCGCCGTCCCCAGGTCCGTTCATACCCTCCTTACCCTCATTTCAGCACCCTTGTGTGCTATGGATGCTTATCGGCCCAGTCAATTGAACTAGACCACGTTAGATCACCGGGAACACCTTGGATTGTCCTTGGTTTGCGCCATCACTGTGGACAGAGAGATTTTGAGCTAGAACTTCGCAATTGGTTGAGGGATTAGTGTCACCGAGGGTGGAATTAGGTGTCAGCCACATTAGAGCGCCGGTCATTGAGTATCCTAGCCGGTATGAGTTCGCCGAAGTGCGTGCTCACCGGCGACCACCATCGTGGAACTGGTGCTGCGAAGAAATAGAACTTCGGGGGTCTCGGTGCAAATGTCAGTGACACAGGTAAATAGTAAAAAAGGGTTCTTAACCAGTTATTCAAACGGCTAGGGTCCTCTATGTAAAGCTGACAGCGTGGCGCGCGGGCGCGTTTCCCTGTTCATGGGCCGACTCGGGCTGGTTTGAGCCCATTACTATTCATTCTTTCTCTTTTTCTTTTCTACCAGACTTGGGAAATTCATAGGAAATTATAGAAAAATGATAAAAATATGAGACCAATTTTACTGGACTCCTAAATTCCAATAGTATTTAATAAAAATAGTTCCAAGATTTTAAGTCCCAACCAAGGATTGTTTAGCAATTATAGGTGCTTAAACCTAGACTTTTGGAATTTTAGAAATTATTTGATAACTCCAAAAATCACAAAACTTTTTAGGTAATCCTAATATGGTACTTAGAACCCATGGTTGAAGTTTGATATGTTTTATACATTGTTTGATCCCTAAACTCAAAACCCTAGCCTTCTAGGTAATATCTGCCTTATGCTAGTGGAGTACTGATTCGGAAAACCCTAGTTTCCCTGGTGTACCGTGATGGAAAGTTGTATTCAAGATACAACTTGATGTATCTCTATTATAATTGCATATTCATAGCATCACATGAGCATTCATGGTTATATATGGTTATGTATAGAAAACGAAGAAGAAGTAAGTGTTGAAGAAGAAGAGACTGCACCACCAACTGAGACTCCACCTGCCGAGAACTGTTTTTATTTTGATATCTGTGGAACAGATCCCGACTCCCCTACAACACAAGGCAAGCCCCGGTGCATTTACCCTTTCCTTGAATTTTTAAATCTTTATCACTGGAATGATGCATTAGGTGATAGGAGTTGTGTGCCAAACACTTGCTACATTTCCTTCCTTGAAAGTTGACTACCATTCCTTGATTACATGTTTTATTAAAAGGTTTTCTGATGCTTAGTCCTGCCTTAGAAAAACAAATGTTTTGTTTTAAAGAAAAGATGATGCTTCAAGTGGAATGGGATGTTTTCAAAAATAAAACTTGATGGTGGATCCATCATGGCCATGATGGGTTCAACATCAGAAAAGATGTACCTCTGCCAGGTACCAAACTTTGGGTTTTTAAATGATAAAGCTGAGACCGGGTGGGTGACTTGCACAAGAAGAGAGTCTCGGTCTAGTGTCTCCGTCTAAGTCGATTAAGGACCGTGTCGATGTAGGCCTGCTGACCGAGGACCCTTTAACTAGTCACATGCCTCGTCATGGGTAAGCTTTGCCTCAGACAGACTAATACCAGAAAGGCCAACACGCAATGGGAGTGGAGAGATGGCGAGAGTAGCGTGTACCCTCCATGGCAAGAGGCTGGACGGTGGTGTATCTATGCTCTCGGTTGGCGTGAACTTGGTCTGGTCTTAAGAAACCCAGTGGCGAGTTGACATATGCAAGGGTTAAGTACTACATATGTCGTGTGATTGGAGATCCTCAGCTGAGTATTAATCGACTCGGATCGCCGTTACTTCTCGGACATGAAGACTTGGTCACTAACTTACACGTAGCATTCCAGTGAACTGAAAGGGGTGATAAAAGACAACTAGTGTAGGTCAAGTGCTTGAACTAGGGTCAAAAGAACTCTAGTTATAGGTAATGACTTAACATGCTAATAAAACTGAATTTTTAAGGATCCACTATTAGTAAGCATTTTTGCAAAACAGAGCCTTTGGTTCTTGATCAGCCTTACCTTGACTCCCTCAAGCCAGCATATCCTTGAGAGTCTTTTCTTTTGACGGGTAAAACTTGCGAAAGGACACTCTGTACTCAGGGTTTTCGAACCCATGTTGTTGTAGGTGAGGAAACAATAGACTTTTGCTGTTTTTGTTCAAAGGTGGTGCCCAAGGAAGGGCACCAGCAGTGAAGTCGCAGGAGGATGTTGATGTCCCACTTTGAAAACAATATACTTTCGTGCGGGAGGGTGTTTTGCCTCCCGGGTTTGTAATAATAATACTCTATGCACTCATATATCATGGTATTGTAATAATAATACTCTCTCTATATTTGATGAATGTGAATTAAGTTATTGTAATTTGCTTCCGCTATTCTTTCTTTCGATGTGAGGTAATATCTGCGTGATGGGTGAAGCGCTCTTGGGCGAGATAATGAGGATACAGTTACCGAACTTGTCGAGTGATTATGTGCATCTACAGAGTTGTCCAAGGTCCATTGGACAAGGACAACTGTAAGTGGGCCTAATAACTTGGGAGGTTCTGTCACACCCGCCCAAAAGCGTCCATGCCGAGTGAACCGCTCGACTGCACCTGTCGAGGAGAAGAGGAAGAAGAGGCGACTTCAGCGACTGTCGTGCTTGGATCAGGATGCCAGCCCTTCTATACCAGTTCCTGATGATGTCTCGGCAGAGGCCATTCCTAAGGTTTATGCCAAGGGTTGTGGTCGTGCACATGCTGTTGGCTGCATGTTTGACGAGGACGAAGAGGAGGAAGAAGAAGAAATCCCATTGATCCACAAGAATAGTCGATGTTATAGAGGTAGCGAAGGGAGTAGCGATATTCCCTCTCCAGCTCTATCGGCACTTGTCAGTCTTCAGGGGCTTTCAATATCAGATTTTGATCAAGCACTGGAGGAGGTCATTCCTGAAGACATGCTATCAGAGCCTCCTAAAGATGATATCCCAGCCGCCTGTTCAGAGGTCCCAGATGGTGAGCTTATGTTGCTTGATTCTGCCGGGCAAGAGGTAACCCAAGTGGTGTCTCATGCATCGTCGACCTTGGAGGGTAGTCTTTTATGCAGAGACACTGATCCGATGGAGGTGGCTGAGGGGCCTTCAGCCTTAGAAGTGGCTGCTGCAGGAGACCCAGCCCCCGAGGGTGGTGCTGGCAGCTACCCAGCCCCTGAGGGTGTTGCTGGTAGCGACCCAGCTCTTGTGGGTAGTGCAAATTGCAAGCCAGCCTTCGAGGATGTTCACGTGTGCTCTCTTTCCATTGCTTCCATGGATGTCCACATCGGGTCATCCCCACTTCGGTCCGATGGGACGACGACAGCATGTGCTTCTATGGCTTTGGCTGGACAAGTCGCCTTAGAGGTCGACGAGGTAGATGCGAGGAGCCTGCTGTCTGCTGGTAGGGGTGAGGTCACCCGAGATAGTGCCCTTCAGATTATTCCTGCTGATCTTCCCTCGTCAAGCCATGCTTCAACTCCTCCTGCCCTGGGTCTCCCGCTGTTCCTTTCCAATCTCCAGGTGAGTCGGTCTTTTGCTCTATATTGTACATACTAGCGAATTATCTTTCTTCTGCTCATCTGTCTATGATCACAGGATCTTTTGCCTAGTTGAAATCCTGCTGCATCGCTGTTCCTGAATAAGCTCTATCTCTGATGCAGTGGAATCCATTGCTGCTCCAGAAACAGATCGATGATCTGAAGGCGTCGAATGCTGGTTAATGAGCTTAAAGCTTCCCTAGCTGCTTTGATTGATCAACTTGTTCTTAATCGTGCATTCCCTTTCAGGTGCGTTGTCAGTTATGGCTCAATGATGCTCTGACCTTGAGGAGAAGTATTCTCAAAGTCAAGCCGACTTGGCCTAGACTTCTGCTTTTCTGGACGGTGCATGCTCTCTGAATTCCTCTCTTAAAGCCCAGCTTGAATCTGAAAAGATGGCGCATGAGGTAAACTTCCTTGGCTAACCCTGCCATGTTATTGTTGCCTTGGTACTGAATGTTGTTTTCTATTTGTAGGAGGAGGAGCGAGCACTTGTTTCCTCTCGTGACAATCTAGATAGGCTATACCATGACACTAGTAACTCCTTGAACATCTTGGAGAGGAGCCACCGCTTCACCATGTCTGATCTAGATCATCACCGCCATGAGCTGCAGGCATCCCAAGACAAAGTTCTGCAACTTGGACAACTGCTATCGACCAAGGATTCCACCATCAAGGATCTGCGCGCTTCCAAGAAGCTTGTCGCGTAGGAGCTAGAGGACGCTCAACTGGCTGTTAAAGCTTTAGAGGACAGTTGCACCGTCTTGAAGGCCCAGCGCGACAAGGCTATGGATAAAGCCGTTCGCGCTGGACAGATCCTGATGAGGAGGCCTGGCGTCGTGGTGCCTGACGATATTGTTGCTGATGTCAAGGCCACGCCCAACGCTGCAAGCCGTCCTTCTTCTTCCGTTGTGCCTGACGTTGCCAGCAAAGATGTTTCGATGTAGTGATGTCCTGCAAAACACTCTTTTTATCGAGTTAGCATCTTTTTAGAGGATGTAATATGAACTCTATGTGCATGTGACAGCTGTGTTAGAACTCGAATATTTTGTGGACAGGGCGCTAGAAAACCCCCTGGATCAAGCAAGTAAGATGTTCTTTTTGCTGAAGAGCTTTTATTCTTAGCCAATTATTTCGCTGTTAAGGTATAATGGTCACCCTGAACAACGTGAAAGCAAGTGTACCACGCTGGCTTTAAAGGCATTTTCTGACTTAAGCCGATCGCCTTGCTGGTAGGGCATAATGGTCACCCTAAGTCGAGTAAGCGCGAGCATGCCGCACCGACTTGAGTCGTCGCTGACTTAAGCCGATTGCTCCGTTAGTAGGGTATAGTGGTCACCCTAAGTCGAGTAAGCGTGAGCATGTCGCACTGACTTAAGTCGTCGCCGACTTAAGTCGATTGCTCCGTTAGTAGGGTATAGTGGTCACCCTAAGTCGAGTAAGCGCGAGCATGTTGCCCCGACTTAAGTCGTCGCTGACTTAAGCCGATTGCTCCGTTAGTAGGGTTTAATGGTCAACCTAAGTCGAGTAAGCATGAGCATGTTGCACCGACTTAAGTCGTCGCCGACTTAAGTCGATTGCTCCGTTAGTAGGGTTTAGTGGTCACCCTAAGTCGAGAGTCTCTTTGAAAACAAAGACTTTATTGATGATGAAGTCCCCAGATTACAGAGTATAATGTTTCTTTAAGAATTTTGAGGCCTCACTAAGGATAGAATTTTCTGAGGTGCTCTATGTTCCATGAGTTCCCCACTTCTGTGCTATCCATCTGAGTAAGCCGGTATGATCTCGGCCGAGTGACCTTCGATACAATGAATGGCCCTTCCCATAGTGGTGACAGCTTGTGCCATCCTTCCCCGTTAGAATTCGGCGAAGGACCAAGTCTCCCACTGCAAAGGACTGGTGTCGCATAGCTTTATCATGATAGTGCCTCAAGGTCTGCTGGTACCTAGTCGACTGAATTACTATGTTCAATCGTTCTTACTCTAGCACATCGATATCTTCTAGCCTGGTAGCTTCTGCTTCGGCTATGCTTTCGAAAGTCAACCTCGGCGCCGCGAATATTAGGTCTACGGGTAGCACTGCCTCTGACCCATAGACCATGAAGAACGAGGTATTTCCATGCAGAGCCCGACTGGGTTGAGTTCTCAGGCTCCAAACCACGTACGGTAGCTCTCTGATCCATTTTCCTGCAAGCTTTTCATTCTTGTCAAATACTTTCTTTCTGAGTGCTTCCAATATCATTCTATTAGCCCTTTCTACTTGGCCATTGGCTCTTGGGTGCGCCACTGATGCATACTTGATCTGGATGCTCCGTTGCTCGTAGAAATCAAAGAATTTGGAACTGGTGAAGTTGGATCCTAGGTCAGTGATGATGCTATTTGGTGTCCCAAACCTAAATATTATGTCTTGTATAAACTCCACCTCTTTGGCTGAGGTCAGAGAAGCGATTGGCTTGTATTCTATCCATTTTGTGAATTTGTCAATGGCAACCAGTACGTGAGTATAGCCTCCCTAAGCTTTCTTGAAAGGCCCGATCATGTCCAGCCCCCAGCATGTAAACGACCATGTTACAGGAATGGTCTGCAACTGCTGTACGGGTAAATGTTGTTGCTTTGATAAGAATTGGCAAGCTTCACATCTCTGGACTAACTCGGCAGCATCACTCTTTGCTGTTGGCCAATAGAAACCAGATCTAAAAGCCTTCCCAACCAGAGTTCTGGACGCTGCATGTATTCCACACTGCCTGGCGTGGATTTCCTCCAACAATTGCTTCCCAGCGACCGAATGAATGCATCTCATGAGGACTCCTGCCACGCCTCTTCTATACAGTAGGCCCCTATGATGGTGTAGTGGGCCGACTGCCTCGCGATGCGTTCTGCTTCAGCCTTGTCATCTAGCTCTTCTTCATTTTTTATATACCTGATGATAGGCTCTCTCCAGTCATTGGGGTCCGACCCTGGTTGGCTCAAGGTGTTGCACTCTTCTGCCTGACCTGAGAGGATGCTTGGTTGTGATATTTCTTGGACAAAGATCCTAGGTGGAGCTTGGGCCCGACTGGACCCTAGCTGACAACGCGTCCGCTACTGCGTTGCGGTCTCTTTCCACATGATAGAATTCTAATCCTTTGAATTTGTCCTCTAGTTTTCGCACAGCTATGCAATACTTGCCCATGGAGTCAGTCGAGCAGTCCCAGTCTTTGTTTATCTGGCTTATGACCACTAGTGAGTCACCATATACCATCAGTTTCTTGATGCCGAGTGATACAGCGATGCTTAACCCGTGGATCAGTGCTTCATACTCTGCTGCGTTATTTGATGCTAGAAACAATAGCTGGAGTGCATACTTGAGTTGTTCTCCTCCAGGAGCAATAAAGAGAATTCCTGCACCCACTCCTTGCAGCTTCAACGAGCCGTCAAAGTACATTTTCCATACTTCAATGATCTCTGGGCTGTCTGGGACCTGATGTTCAGTCCACTCAGATACGAAGTCAACTAGTGCCTGAGTCTTGATTGCCATACGAGGCCGAAACACTATGTCGTGAGCTCCCAGCTCGCACGCCCACTTGGCTATCCTTCCGATAGCTTCTTTGTTGTGAAGAATGTCCCCTATTGGAAATCCTGTGACTACTATGACTTTGTGGTCGTCAAATTAGTGTCAGAGTTTGCGTGCGGTTAGAAGTACTGCATACAACAACTTCTAGATTTGAGGTTACCTTATCTTTGAGGGCCCGAGGACTTCACTGATGAAGTAGACTAGATGTTGCACCGAGTGCGCATGTCCTTCTTCCACCCGCTCGACTACCAACATGATGCTTACCACATGAGTCGTGCAGGAGATATATAGCAATAGATCTTCTGCTGGCTGATTTGGAGCAGCTCGGCGTGGTGGCTTGAGTACTGGTGGTGTAGTCAGGAATTTCTTCAGTGCCTCTAGAGCTTCCTGCGCCTCTGTGGTCCACTGAAACTTGTCCACCTTTTTGAGTAATTTGTAGAATGACATGCCTTTCTCCCCTAGCCTTGATAGGAACCTGCTCAGGGCCGCCATGCATCCAGTAAGCCTCTATACTTTTTTCTATGATCGCGGCACTTCCATTCTCATGATGGCCTCGATTTTTTCTGGGTTAGCTTCAATCCCTCGGTGGATGACAATGAATCCGAGTAACTTCCCTGCTGGTACTCCAAAGACACACTTTTCTAGGTTGAGCTTCCACCGGTAGCGCCTCAAGCTGTTGAAGACCAGCTGCAAATCTTCAATGAAGTTTTCTGAGTTTTCTGTTTTGATCACCACATCATCGACATAGGCTTCCACTCGCTTGCCCCAGTGGTCAGCTAAGCATGTCTGAATGGCCTTCTGGTAAGTCGCTCCTGCGTTCTTGAGGTCGAATGGCATGGAGGTATAGCAGAAAGCTCCAAATGGGGTGATGAATGCAGTTTTCTCCTCATCTTCTTTTGCTAGGCTGATCTGATGGTATCCAGAATAATAGTCTAGGAAGGACAACATAGAACAACCAGCGGTCGAGTCAACTACCTGATCTATTCTAGGGAGCCTGAAGGGATCCTTCGGACAATGCTTGTTGAGATCAGTATAGTTGACGCACATGCGCCAATCCACTTTATTCTTTTTGAGTACAAGAACAGGATTTGCTAGCCACTCAGGATGCAGTACCTCCCTAATGAACCCTGCAGCCACCAAGCGAGCTAACTCGGCACGAATAGCTTCTCTTTTGTCAGTTGTGAAACAACGCAGCTTCTGTCGAATCAACCTTGCTTGAGGATAGACCTTCAGTTTGTGCTCGGCTAGTTCTATCGGGACTCCCGGCATATCCGCAGGTTGCCATGCGAATACGTCTCGGTTGTCTTGCAGGAACCGGACGAGCGCGCCTTCCTATTTGTCGTCAAGGCTGGAACTGATGATGGCAGTCTTGCATTCATCGGCAAATCCTAGATTGATCCTTTTAGTCTCCTTAGTCGGCCACATAGAGGTCACGGCTTGAGCTTCATTAGCAGGTATTGTGAGGCCTTCTCCTGGCTTGTTGTCTGCCTGCACAAGGGGAGCTGCTGGGGGCCTAGCGATGAGGGCCGCTTGAATGGCTCCCCGAAAGCACTCCGCGACACCTTGGAAATTGGCGCGCACGGTGATGATTCTTTGAGGTCCCGGCATCTTCAATATCATGTACAAGTAGTGCGGAATGGCCATGAACGTTGCCAGTCCTGGCCTACCGATGATGGCGTTGTATCCGCAATCGAAGCGTGCCACCTCGAACCTCAGGAACTCGATTCTGTAGTTCTCTAGAGTCCCAAAGGTGACAGGCATGTAGATGTGCCCGAGTGGGTACTCCCCTTTGTTCGGCACAATGCCAAAGAAGGGAGTATCATACTCGGTGAGGTCTTTGAGTGCGACCCCTAAGGCTAGAAGCGTTGGGGGGAAGGTTACATTGATGCTACTTCCTCCGTCCACTAGTACTTTCTTTACCCTGCTCTCTCGGATCACTGGATCAACGAGGAGCGGGTACTTGCCAGGGTGGTCGAAGTTGAGCCACTAATCTACTCGGCTGAAGGTTATCGCTTGCTCTGACCACCTGGCGATTGCCGCCAGGACCTGCCGGTTGTTGAGCTTCTATTGCCTTCTGTTCTCTTGCGACCCATGTCCTCCAAAGATGACATTGACCTCCCTGTCAACGCGTGGGAATGCTCCACCCCCTCCCCCTTCCGGCTATTGAGGCTACCTAGGCTCGTCGGGCCCTCCTCGTGGTGGGGGAGGTGGTAAAGGCTGGAACGGTCGCCCATTTCTGACGGAGTGCTTGAAGTCCCTGCAGTTTCGTAGGGTGTGGCGCATGTCCTTGTGGTACGGGCACTAGGTGTCGAGGATGTCATCCAGTGTCCGCTCGCCTCCATGAGGCGCTCCTCGGGCACGAGTGACGGGTGGTCCGGCGGTGTGAACCTCCTCACGAGGCCTCTTCTCCCAATGCATATCGAGTTGCTGGTTCACATCATGCCGTGGTGCCAGCGGTGCAGGTTTTGTTCCTTCGATGAGGTCCTGGGCCCGCTCATTAGTGGTGATGTAGAGGTCCGCCTCTTGAAACAGTTGTTCAGAGGTGGTCAGTGCTTTCTGCAGTATGGCTCGGACAAAGGCCGAGTCATTAGATCCCTGGTAGAAATCTTCAATCACCGCTGCTTCGATGACTTCGGGGATGCGATTTCTCATGGTCTAAAACCTTTTGAGGTATGACCGAAGTGTTTTGTCTCCCTAGCACCTGATGGACTTGAGGTCCCATGGCTGTGCCAGCTTGTTAGAGAGGGACTAGAAGTTGGCAATGAAACACGGACTGAAGTCGCTCCAATCGTCAATGCAGTGTCGTGGCAGATGTCGTAGCCATTGCAATGCATCTTGCTCGAGGACAATGGGCAAATACGCCATCATTACGTCTTCTGTTGCCCTAGCGGCCTGGGCAGCGGTCGTGTAGACGGCCAACCAGCCCCCTGGGTCCTTCTTAGGCTCATACTTGTCGATGTTAGAGACCTTGAAGTTAGGGGGGCCAATGGATGGCCCGAAGACGTGGAGTAAGCGCAGATACTCCACATGTATCTTCCTGTTGACATTCATGGTGTCAGTCCCGGGGAGGGTAGTCGGTGATGTGTCGTCTCGACCGTCCCCGGGTCGGACCACTAGTTGAGGCTGCGGCCGACTCAACTCGGGTGGCGTGGCTTCGGGCCGGGATGCCGTGGTCCCGATCATACTCCTCCTGGCACCTTATCTCATTTTCATGTTGTCGGTTGCGTGAAGTGTTGATGGAGCTCAGTGCGTCTCGCCGGCTGTTGATGGCGTGTCACAGGTCGCTCGGGGGATGAGCGATGGGTAGAAGATGATTAGCTGCCTAAGTAAGCAGCCACCGATAGTCTTCAGCATTCGGAGTCCGCGGGAGGCCATCAGCTATCTGAGCCAGCACTCCTCCAACTTCGCTCGGTGTGTTTATTGCGCGAGCGAAGTTAGGGTTCAGGTTTTGAGCGAAGAGAGGGTTCTCTCGGCGTAACCTTGCACCCTGTTCAGCTTGTTCTCGATCTCGGTCTTGAGCTTGCCGGCAGTCACGTCGGTGAGAATTCCTCCTTTCTCTGAATACCCGCTCGTCGGGAGTTTCCCCTACTTCCGAGACTTCATTTCAAGATATGGGCTACGCTGGGTCCCGCTCCCCAGCTTCATGATGTCACCGAATATTCTGATGTCTGTTCCTTCGTCGCCAAGCTTCTCGCTGGGGAGGTTCTTCCCCTGGCACGGTTGGCTCGTCGTCGGAGATGGGAGATGATTCCAATCTTCCCCCGATGAAGAGGACGTCGGGGGTAGAAAGGAGTGGTTGTGATGGCGAAGATGCCAGAAAGATAACTTGACAGACCTCCGTCCATTTTCTAGGAACGCTTGCTTCATTCTTTCTTGTAATCCATGTCCACTCCTTTGTGGGCGAAGTGGGCAACGGAGTTCTTCGGGCAGGTGAATTCTCGATCCTCGGCTTGCAAGAAGTAGTCTTCGTCCGAGGCACAGGAGGCCGTGCTATCTGTTGTCTTGTTCTGAGGAGAATTTCCTAGGAATTTCCGAGGAGAATTTCTCCTTCAATGGATCTGCTATGCGGTGTAGAATTCCATCCTCGTCTGCTACGGATGAGATGGTCCCAAAGCAGAATACGGATCCAGGGCGAAGAGCGATTTTGCACTGGGAAGTGACGGCCATTGAGCTAGCTTGGATTAACGACACACCCCCTACCTGGTGCCAAATATCGGTGTTTGGAGCTCGACCGCACACCCGGAGTTACCCCTTGTGGTGCTTTTGGGTAGGACGGTTCTGTTGACTGTAACTCAATGGTTCATGCGAGGAGCACGAGAGACGACAAGCAATTTTCTACAGATTCGGGCCGCTTGGAGAGGCGTAATACCATACTTCCAGGTGAGGATCTTTATGTGGTGGGTTACAAGAGGAATCTCCGGAATGGAGAGAAACTAGTTAGATGGTGTTGGGGACTTGTTCTCAAATGCTATGAATCAAGAACAAGGCAACACAGAAAATGTTAAACGTTAAAGTCCTTCGTCCTTCGAAGCATTATTTCCCTTGGGATATAATGAACTTTGGACGAAGGTTATGAAGGACATACCTTCAGCAGCATAACATATAAAGATGAAGGAATCATATGAAATATAAAATAACATAAACAATCAAGTACTATTATCAACTCATTTTTATTTTATCATTATGGAAAATAGAGATGATATCAAATTATAAATGTACCTTCAGCTTGAAAGAAGGTAAAAGTACAAGCGTGACGCAAAAGCAAATGCCGAGTCAGCGTGAACAGTACGGGAGCACTGTTCATCTATTTATAGGCACGAGACGCAGCCCATGTAAAATTACATTTATGCCCTTTACAATCGACTACAATAATGACACAAAACATCATGGGTCTTTAAGTCATTTCATCTTTAAGTCGGTTCACCCCTTCGTCTTGAGATCTGCCACTGTGCCGAAGCTTTATAGGTGATAGCTTCGGCGCTGCTTCTGAGAGGATCTGCCGAAGGTGTTCTCTTTCTTTAGGATCTTCGGCTACGAAGCATACCCCCAACAGTAGCCCCTTCGCGGTGCTAGATCATTTTTCGTAACGAGCTTGATCTGTGAAAAGTCTTCTAGGCTTCAGGATGCCGAAGATCCGAAAAACACCTTCCCTGAGCTCGTTGGCGAGAAACGATTAAAATAATCCTCGCGCGAAGTGGCCTGATCTTGCAGCAATTACACGCGCCCTGGCGATTCACCTTCTCGGACCCTGTGGCCCACCGTTCAGTGAGTGCGGGTGGCTGTTTGTCCGGTGTGGAAGACCTTGACGATTTACCTTCCCACCTGCGACACTATATAAACAGACAGGTAGGTGTGAAGTTACCACAACATTCATTACTATTGCACTGTTTTGCTACCAAAATATTGACCAAAACCAAAGCTTGTTTGCTGCATCCTCAACCGAAGCTATTTACTTTGCTCAAGCTTCGTAGCAAGAAAAAGCTTCGGCAAGATAAAGAAAAATTTTCAAATTCAGAAAACAAGAAATTCAATCATCAGATGGCCAGAGTGCGTTCCACAGCTAGGGTTACGCACGACGGAGAGGAAGCCGAAGGTGCTGAAACTGCCCCAATCTCCAAAGTGATGAAGCGCTCGGGGCTGGTAGCATCGGAGGATGCACCTGCCGCTGAAACAGAACAGGCTGATGTTGAGGAGACTGAGTCTGAAGATGATTACAGCGTGGTGCCAAGTAAACCCAGCCACCTAGATTTCGGGAAATCCACCATCTCCGAAGATGACTTGCCTAAGCTGGTGAAATTGGGCTATTTCAGTGAAGCCAAGAAAGAGCTGGTTCGTTTTGGTGGGGAAGAGACTACTCCGAAGCCAGGAAAGGATGAAGTGGTAGTCTTCAAAAGTTTCTTTAAGGCTGGCTTAAGATTTCCTTTGAACAAGATGATTGCTGTTGTATTGAAGAAGTTTGGGATCTACCTTCATCAGCTAACTCCCAACGCTATTGTCCGGCTTAGCGTTTATATCTGGGCTCTCCGAAGCCAAGGGTTGGAGGCATTTGGCGAAGGCTTCTGCCGAGTGCACGAGCTTCATTACCAGACGAAAGCTAGAGGAGATAGGCTACATGAAAATTTTGGCTGCTACAATTTTGCCTATCGCAAGAACACAAAATTTCCAGTGATTAGTTACCGATGCAAGTGGCCAGCTGGCTGCAAGTCTGAGTGGTTTTACGTCAAAGTTGACGAAGATAGGGAGGAGCTGGTCCAGAGTCCGCTAGAATTGATCTTCGGAGAGACCAGACCGCAGTGCAACATGACACCAGGGAGTCCAAGCCAAATTGCTCTGGCTGAATTTCGAGTTATTGCAGATCATATCGGCACTAGGGATTTAGTGCAAGAATTTTTGGCCTTCAGAGTGTTCCCAACTGTGAAAGAGTGGGACATGCCGAAGCTTAAAGGAGAAAAGAAAAAGGGGGAACTTATTCGGTTACCCTATCATTATAAATTCAAGAAATATTTCAAAGTGCCTTGCCAAGAGTGGCTAGACACGATTGAAGTGATGTGCAATGAAATTCTCGGCAATTACTCCAAAAAAGAAGATCAACTAATGACTGCAGCCTTCGGCACCCGCCCGAAGCGAAGGTTGAACCGAGTAATGGATGCTCTAGACTTTGAGTATCCCGACTACGAGCGGCTAGAAAAGGATGCCGAAGGGCAAAAAATAAAGAGAGTGGCTAGCGTTCTAAATAAAGACGATGAAAAACAATTGAAAGAGAAAAAGCTGAAGCCTGAGCCGAAAACAGATGCTTCAAAGAAGAGAAAAGCTACAGCTCCGAAGCATAAGGCAATTGACGAAGAAGAAGAAACTGCTGCAACACCCTCTACCACCGACGTGGAAGAAATTTTAAAGGTAATGACTGAATCTTTGCCTGTCAAGCTAAGTCCACTGGGGCCACATCTGATGAAGCTTTTTCAGAAGGAAAAGGAGCCCGCAAAAACGAAGAAGGCAGCTAGGCCAAAGAAGCAAAGAATCATTACAGTGACAGAAGTCATCGAAGGGACACCACCAGGAGCTTCAGCTCTGAAGGCGCCAGCTGTTGAGAGCATGACAGCCACCGAAGCTGCACCTTCGGAAGCCACAGCTACCGAAGCTGCCACGGCCGAAGATATTCATTTAGAGTGCACGATTGCCGATATTGATAAGATACTGCTAAACATGGCCGCAGAAGAAGCTGCTGCAGCCACTGAAGAAACTATGACCCCAGAACCCGGGAAGGAGAAAGAAATAGCCGAAGACACTTCTGAAGATGAAATTTCTAACTTTCAAAACTTAGTTGGTCAAGAGCTGACAAAGGCTGAAAAAGAAGAGCTAAAAGAATATGCTATGTCTTGCGGATATCAGCCGGGAGCACTTCTCTTCGGTGGCATCAATGACGAAAAATTGGGCTGCATCCAGGATTAGACCGGAGCGAAGGTTATCGGTACTCTATCAAAGAGTATTGGTTTCCCGAAGCTCGAAACAGATATTAGCCGCTACCGACGACAACACATCGTCGGTAGTTTATTCTATTCCAATTTCAAGGTAAACTTTTCTTTAACTTTTATTATTTCAATAACAAAGATGTTTTCTAACGAAGGTTGTTTATATGCAGAGTATGCTACTGAGTAAAGCTTTGAAAATGCAGCAAGATTTGGAAGATAAAAACAGGAAGTTATAATTGAAAACTTAGAAAGCAAGATAAAAGACCAATCAGCTGCTCTTGAAAAGAAAGACTTCGAGCTTCAGACAACCGAAGGCTTATTGGTAGAAGCTGAAGCTAAAATAGCAGAATTAAATACGAAGCTTCTGTCCCAGTCAGAAAGCTTCGAATAAGAAAAGCAGAAGCTTAATGCAAAATTTGAGGCCGAGGTCCAAAAAAGTTCAGATTTGAAAATCATTGGCAAGCCTTCAAAACAAATGTCTGGAGTTCAGTAATCGATGTGTTCAACGGCTGAAGCAAGTCTTCTATTCGGTTGGAGCCAGCAGCAAAAAATTCAATCCTTTGTCTGAGGACCTGCCAGGGGCCTTCGAACATATCGAAGGTGAAATTGATGACCTTGAAGAAGTTATAGCTGGACATGGTGACTTTTGTGCCCTGGTAGCTTCTCGGGGTACAGCTGTCGCCTTCGTGAAATCTGGGTGCGAACATGGAAAGGTTATCAATAGACCTAATTTCAACTTATCACCAACAGACCTGGATGATATTCCCAACCTTGCCTGAAGCATAGCAAATAGGTTTATAAAATTGGTATGGACAAAGGGTGGATGAAGCAAAGCTGCTGATGAAGCTCGGAGTCATCTTAAGCCGGTAACAAAATCATACCTTGTGCTTACCTCTTCCTTCGAACTTGAGTTTTGCTTACAATACTTGAATGCATACAGGATGACGAAGCCGAGTTCGAAGCTAAAGAGTAAGAAGACGAAGCCGAAGTTCAATGGATGACGAAGTCGAAGCCGAAGCCGAAGCTCAATGGATACTAATGAAGTTTGAATAGATAGCTGTAGAAAAAACTCTAAAAACCCTTGTAATAACCTTTGTAAAGAACAATGTAATTAATTTTTACTTTGTAAACTTTGTCCATACCTTGTAATATATTCTTACCTTTCCATCAATGTATAAAGTGCTTTGGTGTGAACGAAATTAGCATTTTTGAGCCGAAGGCGAAAAACACCTTCCCTTCTTTTCGTACACAGCGAAGCATAAAGACTGCTTCTTTTTCTTTTTGCCGAAGCCTTATCTTCAGAGCCGAAGCAACTGCGTGTGTTATGACGGTGATGATCCTATGTATGTCTAAATGAATGTTTATGAATGCAAATGTATGATGTAATGTATGGTGCAAATGAATGTCCAAACACACACATACGAAGCCACAACCACATCCTTCATTCCCTTAGGAATAACCAAAGTCTCTTTGCCGCTTATTTTTCGGCTTCACCGCTTATTTTTCAGTGTATTAGCGCTGACTTTTCGCTGTAAGTTCTGCATTCCCTAAGGAACGTCTTTTGAACTTCTTCGCCTTCTATTTCGGCGGTATCGCGTTGACTTTTCGCGCTTCGCCTTATATTTCGGCGGAATCAGTGTTGACTTTTCGCTGCAAGCTCTGCATTCCCTTAGGAAAGACTTTTGAGCAGAAAACTTACACTGCACTCCCTTAGGAATGGCTTTTTGTAGCTTTGTCGTGCTCTGCATCCCCTTAGGGACGTCTTTCGAGCTTCTCCCTGCTTTTTCTTTTCTGTTTGCACTCGATGGTGCATGCTCAGCTTTTACATTTACATCTTTGGGGGATATTGATCTTGTAGAGCTGGAATAAAAAAAAGAAATTACATGCTATGGCCCCATTAAAAACCTTTCTCCCCCTTTGGAAAGGAAAAGGGTGCCATAGGAAAAAATAAAAAGATTACATCAAGCTATACATAATATCGCCGAAGCTCATCCGCATTCCAAGATCTAGGAATGTCGTTGCCGTCCATATCCTTCAATCTGTAGGAACCGGGTCTTGACGAAGATACTACCAGAAAAGGTCCTTCCCATTTCAATTGTAGCTTGCCTACTGTATCTGGGTTGGCAATTCTCCGAAGTACCAAGTGCCCTGGCCTGATATTTTTTAGCCGAACTTTTCTGTCACGCCATTTTATTGTTTCGGCTTGGTATTTATTGATGTTCTCCACAGCCTGAAGCCTGATCCCTTCTATAGCATCTTTTGCCACAGAATAATCAGCTTCATCCTCTGCCGAAGCCATTGTTCTTATTGATCCTGCTTTGGCTTCTTCCAGGGTTATTGCTTCGTCACCAAACAATAATTTGAATGGTGTAAAGCCTATTGACCTTGACGTTGTTGTGTTGTGGCTCCACACCACATTGATCAATTCATCTGGCCACTTTCCTCTGGGCTGATTAAAGATTAACTTCATTATTCTCGTCATTATAATGCCATTAGCTCTTTCGACAAGTCCATTTGACTCCGGATGTCTAACTGATGCGAAATGGATCTTCATGCCAATTTGTTCACAGAACTCTTTGAAAGCTTCGACATCAAACTGTGTTCCGTTGTCCACAGTAATAGCCCTCGGCACTCCGAAACGACAAACAATATTTTGCCAGAAAAATTTCTGAACAGTGACCGAAGTTATTGTGGCTAAAGGCTTCGCCTCAATCCATTTGGAAAAATATTCTACCGCCACCACAACATATTTTAAATTTCCTTGTGCTGGTGGAAGTGGGCCTAACAAATCAAGGCCCCACCTTTGCAACGACCAAGTGGGCTGTATTAGCTGAGTCAGAGATGAAGGCTGTTTTTGATCTCTTGCACATTTTTGACAACCTTCGCACTTTTGGACTAATTCTGCTGCATCCGAAGCTACCTTCGGCCAATAAAATCCTTGACGAAAGACTTTTCCCAGCAAGGGCCTAGATCCGATGTGAGATCCACATAGACCTGCGTGTATTTCCTTCATCAATTCTATACCTTCAGCTCTAGATAAACATTTGAGCAATGGAGAGCAGACTCCATGTTTGTATAACTCCCCTTCTATTATTACATATGGTCGGGCTCTTGCCTCTATTCTCTTGTTATAAGCTTCGTCATCTGAAAGGCAATTGCCCTGGAGAAAGGATATAATCTCAGTTCTCCAATCTTCACTATGAACAGGAGATATATTGAGCACTGCTCTTTCAAGAAGTTCCACCGAAGGTGCTCTTATTGTCTCAAAGAATACTTCCGAAGGTAAAGGCAGCCCCTGTGCCGCTGACTTGGCTAGGAGATCAGCGTGCTCATTTTCTCCTCGCGGAATATTCTTGACAGAGAACCCTTCGAAAGAAGCTTCAAGCCTTCGAACTGTATCCAAGTATTTCTCAAGTTTCGGGTCTCTTGCTTTACAACTCTTGTCAATATGACCAGAAATAACTTGGGAATCGGTTTTAAGAACCGCCCTTCTTATCCCCATTGCCTTTAACTTTCGAAGCCCCAAAAGCAAAGCTTCGTATTCAGCAATATTATTTGTGCAGCTGAAATCAAGTTTCACTGCATAACATGTTTTGACCTTGGAAGGTGCAACTAAAACAGCAGCTGCACCTACCCCGAAGGTTCCCCAGGAACCGTCGTAGAACACTGTCCAAGCTTCAACATCTTTACTTGCTTCTTCTTCCTGAGCCCCTAGCGTCCAGTCAGCGATGAAGTCTGCTAATGCCTGGGACTGGATCGAGGATCTATGCACATAATCAATGGTGAATTCATTGAGTTCCGTAGCCCACTTTCCAATCCTTCCAGTAGCTTCTCTGTTCCTCATATTATCCTTCAAAGGCTATGATGAAGGAACAATTATGTCGGCGTTCCGAGACCGGGGGGTCCCCGAGCCGACGAGTGAGTGTGCCGCGTGCCCCAGCCCAGATGGGTCGAGCGCGTGGGCGAGCGCGAAGGGGGGAGAGAGAGCGAGGTGGCCGGAGCCGGGTCGTGAGGGAGTCGGAGAATTCCCGCGGCCTTCGTGTTCGTCCCGCGCCCAGGTTGGGTGCGCTTGCAGTAGGGGGTTACAAGCGTCCGCGCGAGGTGAGGGGAGCGGGCGGCCCCGAGAGAGCGCCTGCCCCTGCCCTTCGTCCCTGCGAGGCCAACCTTCTCTAAGAAGGCCCTGGTCCTTCCTTTTATAGTCGTAAGGAGAGGATCCAGGTGTACAAAATGGGGGTGTAGCAAGGTGCTACGTGTCTAGCGAGGGAGAGCTAGCGCCCTAAGTACATGCCAAGGTGGCAGCCGGAGAGATCTTGGCACCCTGTTGGTGTGGCGTCGTGGCTGTTGGAGAAGCAGTGGAGCTTGACGGAGGGACAGCTGTTGGAACAGCTGTGCTCTTGCTGACGTCTCCCTGCTTTCGTAAGGGAGCTGAGAGTCGCCGTCGTCATGGCCTAGCGGGGCGCCATCATTGCCTATCTGGCGTAGCTGGCCAGATGGGACGCCGGTCTTGTTCTCTGCGACCCAAGTCGGCTCAGGGCAGGGTGATGATGACGCTTCCTGTTGACGTGGCGGTCTTGTGTCCTAGGTCGGGCGTCGTGGCGGCTCCTCCGAAGTCGAGGTCGAGTCCGTCCTGCATGACAGAGGCCGAGCCCGAACCCCTGGGTCGGGCGAGGCGGAGGTCGTTCGGCAGAGGCCGAGGCGGAGTCCGAGCCCTGGGTCGGGCGAGGCGGAGTTCGTCGTCTTCCTGGGCCTTAGCCCGAGTCCGAGCCCTGGGTCGGGCGGAGCGGAGTTCGCCGTCTTCCGGGGCCTTAGCCCGAGTCCGAGCCCTGGGTCGGGCGGAGCGGGGTTCGCCGTCTTCCGGGGCCTTAGCCCGAGTCCGAGCCCTGGGTCGGGCGGAGCGGAGTTCGCCGTCTTCCGGGGCCTTAGCCCGAGTCCGAGCCCTGGGTCGGGCGGAGCGGAGTTCGCCGTCTTCCGGGGCCTTAGCCCGAGTCCGAGCCCTGGGTCGGGCGGAGCGGAGTTCGCCGTCTTCCGGGGCCTTAGCCCGAGTCCGAGCCCTGGGTCGGGCGGAACCTCCTATGGCACCTCTTGCGAAGTCTGGTCGCCCGTCGGTCTTACCTTTTGCGTTAAACGCCCCGGTGACTTGGTCGGTTGGCGCGGTGATTTAGTCAGGGTTACTTCTTATCGAAGGCGGGGCCTCGGGCGAGCCGGTGATGCGTCTGCCGTGAAAGAGGAGGCCTCAGGCGAGACGGAGTCATCTTAGGGTCGGCTGCCCTCGCCCGAGGCTAGGCTCGGGCGTGGCGTGATCGAGTCACTCGTATGGACTGATCCCTGACTTAATCAAACCCATCAGGCCTCTGCAGCTTTATGCTGATGGGGGTTACCAGCTGAGAATTAGGCGTCTTGAGGGTACCCCTAATTATGGTCCCCGACAGTAGCCCCCGAGCCTCGAAGAGAGTGTTAACACTCGCTTGGAGGCTTGCGTCGTACTTTTTTGCAAGGGGACCAGCCTTTCTCGGTGGTACTTTGTTCCGGTGGGTGCGCGCGAGCGCACCCGCCGGGTGTAGCCCCCGAGGCCTCGGAGGAGTGGTTTCACTCCTTCGAGGTCTTAATGCCTTGCGTAATGCCTCGGCTGGTCTGGCGGTTCCCTCATGCGAGCAGGGCGTAGCCTAGGTGCACTGTCGGGGCCCAAGTTCTCGGGCTGGTATGTTGACGCTGTCAACGGTTTGGCCGGAGCCGGGTTTGCGAGAGCAGCCCCCGAGCCTCCGCACGGAGCGAGAGGACGATCAGGGACAGACTCGGCTTTTTTATATACGCCCCTACGTCGCCTTTCCGCAAGGAGGAGGGGGGGAGTGCGCCATGTTACCCTCGATGGGCACCGAACATGGTGTCTCCGGTGAGCTGCAATCGGGTAATCCGAGTGGACGTCCGTGCCCCGTTCGTTGGGGGTCGGCTAGGGGCCCGGAGGCACGCCCAAAAGTACCTGCGGGTGATCTGCCAGACCCGGTCCCCTAGCGACGGGGTCTGAGGGCTCGTTGCCTCCCTCCGATGGGATTCCGTTACAGAGTCGTTCCCGCTGGTCTCGGAAATGTCCTAGGGTACCTCGGGAGCGCAGCCCGAGCCTTGGTTATGTATCGAACGTACCCCTGGTCATCCCTCGCTCGGCGTCTGAGGCGACTGTGAACCCTTCGACAGGCCAGCCTTCGAACCCCTGATCAGTAATGGGCGCGGAGCCCTAGTAGCCTGAGGCGGTCGTGGAACCTTTCGGGAGGCCGACCTTCGAACCCCTGACCAGTAATGGGTGTCGGGCCCACGCGATCTGAGGCGGCTGTTGAACCCCTCGGGGGGCCAGCCTTCGAACCCCTGATCAGTAGGGAGGCTCGGAGCCTGGTTCCTTCACGGGGAAGGATCCCTTTGGGGGTATCCCCTTTCCCGGTCCCTGTTGCAAGAGATAGAGAAAGAAGGAAAAGGGAAAAAGGATTCGAAATTGAACGTCGTGGCGTACCTTTTTCGGCGTGGTTGTTTTGGCGAAGGCGAAACGTCGCCAGCCGCTCCCGCCCGTAGCGCTGTCCGTCGAGCCGCGGAGTTAATGCGCCGGGGTGAGTAGTTGGCGAGGTTGCCGTTGCGTGTGCGCGAGCCGTTCGAGGTACGGGTCACGGGCGCGTCGTCTTCACGCCGTGAGAGGGGGTTCTCTTGCTGCCTCCGGATGGGACATGAGCTTGGCAGATGGCGTGACCGCTGCTCTCGCGCGCCTGCCACCGTCATTACTGCCGGCCCATTTTTGACCGCGTTTGACCGCTGTGCCAGGCTGGCGCTGCTGGGTCGCGGGCTGGGTCGCCTCGAATCGCGGTATCGGTTCCACAATCGAGGAGGTGCGGTGGTGGAGCGAGTGGCACAGCGGCTCGCATGCAGCACCCGGCGCGCCAGTTGCACGACGCGTGGGCTTGAGCCGTCGCGCTGGCCTGTCAGGAGTCGGAGAGGCGCGTCCACTTGGCGCGGTTGCATGCCGCCTGCATGGCCGCCTGCCCCTTTCGCCCGCTGGTCTGGGCGAAAGTGGAGGATTACTTGTAACCGCTGGGTGGTTGCGTGCGTCGTGCGCGACAGTTCGGCTTCTTCTGCTTAGAGCCGGTCTGCATGACAGGCGGGCCCCAGCCCCCGCGCCGCAGGGGAGGACTTTGGAGGCGTGTAGGAGAAGACTCAGCCCGTGACGGTTGAGGGTGCAAGCAGGGGGAGTTGCCTTTAAAAGGAGGGCGACCCCCTTCGTAAGGTGACCATGTCTCCTTCCTCCCTATGCATTGTGTCTCTCCATCTTCCGAGCCCCCGGATGGGGGGAACCGCCGTCTTTTCGCTCCATCGCTGGAGGAACGCAACTCCGTGGGAGTTGGTACCTTTCAGCCATCGTTCGGCGTCAAGGATTTTCATCATGCAGCCCGGCTGCACCCCTCCACCGGCGGTCACCCAGGGTGGTGACCTCCGGCTTGATGGTGGGGGAAAGCGAGCCGGGCTGCGGCATCCGCCCCTTCCTCAGCCTCAAGGATTTTCATCACCAGGGCTGAGGAGGGGCGTGTGCCGGGTCGGGGTTGGCCCCTGCGCGGGTGGTGACCCGCTCCTTCCCTCAGTGATCGGGGGGAAGGGCGCGAGTCGTCCGTGGCGCCAACAGCTGCAGCGTGCCCGGCTCTCTGAGCCGAGCAATCTCGGAGCCGCCCCCGGTGTCGCCTCCCGCCACGGCAGCTGGAAGAGGTTCTTCCGCCGGTGCGACGGCCGAGGTTGGCCACGGACCGACCACCGACTCTACGGCCTTCTGCCCGTCCTTGCCTCTCGAGTTTGGGCAAGGGCGAGGGCCTCCCAGCAGCAGCATCCGCCCTGAGGCCATCACTGCTGCTGTTGGGCCCCCCAGGACAGACGTCTTCATCGTCGCCGCTGCCGGGGCGGGCGGCGACGTGCCGTTCGTCGGTCTTCTGCTGCCCCGCAGGCCCTCCCCCATCGAGTGGGGTTGTTCGTACCTGCGGGGGGGGGGGGACCGGAGTTCCGTTTGTAATGGCACTTCGAGTGCCGGGTTTTTTTGTTCATTTCGGCTTTCGGGGCCTGAACATGTATGTAACTCCGGCACAGAGCCGTGTTTTTTTCCTCATTTCCGAGCACTAAGACTCGCCTGTTGTTTGCCTGAACCGCTTCACCAAGCGTGAGTCGCCCCGTGTCAAGGTGACGAGTGAGGTATCCGTATCCCGGAGGCGTAGGAATCCCTCGGCTCGGTCGGACCTGTTGTCCGAGGCTCCTCTAGCTTAGTTAAAGAGACCCCTCGGCCGCTCTTCGACGAGCCGAGGCCAGGGGTAGCGATATCAGCACGAGCAGAGGCGGAGTTGGCTCGGGAATGAAACCTGGTTGGCCGGAGCCTAGCCAGGTTGTCCGTTGGCAGGATTGTCGTCGGAGTTGCTCAGCCGAGGCTTCGGATCGAGCTGGCGCCCTCGGAAGGCGGTCGGCCGAGGCCCCGGAGGTGGCCGGCCGAGCCGTCCGCTCGGGCCGGGTTCTCGGAGAAGTCCCTGGCAGAGATTGCTCGAGCATGGTGATGACGTCGTCCTTCGGAGCGGAGGCCTTCAGACCGCGTCGCCGTCCGAGGCTAGGTCGGGCCTTGCCGAAGGTGTTGTCGACGCCGAGGGTGTCATCGCCCTCTTCCAGCGTTAAGATCCGAGCCTGCAGGGTCAAATCGTCTTGTAGCGTGGGCCTTGTGCGGCCGTCGATGTCAGAACACACACCCTTGCTGCGTTATAAAGCTGCGTCTCTTTTCCTCTTGTTTCGAGTATCTGGACTTTTTGTCGGTAGCAGGGATGTTAGTGCGAGCAAGAGTTGCTTCTCGCGGAAGGTGACGAGTGAGGTATCCGTATCCCGGAGGCGTGGGAGTCCCTCGGCTCGGTCGGCCTCGCCGCTTACGCGTACTTTTACCCGTCCATGAGGCCCTGTCACCGACTCGGTCGAGAAGGCTCGAAGAATCGCTTCGACAGAAGAGCTTCCGTACGTAAAGACTCATTCGATCCGCGGATTCACCTTATCCGAGCGCGAGTTACTTATCGCAGAAGGTGATGAGTGAGGTATCCGTATCCCGGAGGCGTAGGAGTCCCTCGGCTCGGTCAGCCTTGACTGCTTACGTGTACCCCGTCGTTTCCAGGACCCACTTTTCGAAGTAGTCAAAAAGTACGAAAGATGTTCTGGTAAAAGAGATTTTCTTTTCGAGGAAAACTTTGACGCAGAGGGGGTTTCCCCCCTTTTAGCCCCCGAGGGAGGGTCGGGCTTTGCCGAGGCGAGGCCGACCCTTCCTTGTTGACTAAACTTTGCGTGGGTGCGAGGTATATGAATAACTTGGAAACATCTTAAGGGTAGAAGCGACGTAGCTGTTGGATGTTCCAAGCGTTGCCGTAGACCTCGCCCTGACTGTTGGCCAGCTTGTACGTTCCGGGCTTCAGGACTTTGGCGATGATGAACGGCCCTTCCCAGGGGGGCGTGAGCTTGTGCCTCCCTCGGGCGTCCTGCCGCAGCCGAAGCACCAGATCGCCCACCTGGAGATCTCGGGGTCGGACCCCTCGGGCGTGGTAGCGTCGCAAGGACTGCTGGTACCGCGCCGAGTGTAGTAAGGCCCTGTCCCGAGCCTCATCCAGCTGGTCCAGCGAGTCTTCTCGGCTAGCTTGGTTGCTTTCTTCGTTGTAGGCCCTCGTCCTCGGGGAGCCGTATTCCAGGTCCGTGGGCAGGACGGCCTCGGCCCCGTAGACCAGGAAGAACGGCGTGAAACCCGTGGACCGGCTTGGCGTCGTCCTCAGGCTCCAGACCACCGAGGGGAGTTCCTTCATCCATCTCTTGCCGAACTTGTTGAGATCATTGTAAATTCGAGGCTTGAGCCCTTGTAGGATCATGCCGTTGGCGCGCTCTACTTGCCCATTCGACATGGGATGAGCTACGGCGGCCCAGTCCACCCGGATGTTGTGATCCTCGCAAAAATCCAAGAATTTTTTGCCGGTGAACTGGGTGCCGTTGTCGGTGATGATGGAGTTCGGGACCCCGAAGCGATGGATGATGTTGGTGAAGAACGCCACCGCCTGCTCGGACCTGATGCTGTTCAGGGGTCGGACCTCGATCCACTTGGAGAATTTGTCGACGGCGACCAGCAGGTGCGTGTAGCCCCCGGGCGCCTTCTGCAGAGGGCCGACGAGGTCCAGACCCCACACAGCGAAGGGCCAGGTGATGGGTATCGTCTGCAGAGCCTGAGCGGGCAGGTGGGTCTGCTTCGCATAGAATTGGCACCCTTCGCAGGCGCGGACAATTCTAGTGGCGTCAGCCACCGCCGTTGGCCAGTAGAAGCCTTGGCGGAAAGCGTTCCCGACGAGGGTTCGAGGTGCTGCATGATGACCGCAAGCCCCCGAGTGTATTTCCCGCAGGAGTTCCTGACCTTCAGCGATGGAGATGCATCGCTGGAGGATGCCCGAGGGGCTACGGTGGTAGAGCTCCTTCTCATCGCCCAGCAAGACGAACGATTTGGCGCGTCGCGCTACCCACCGAGCCTCGGCTCGGTCGAGGGGCAGTTCTCCTTGGTGGAGATATCGCAGGTACGGGGTTTGCCAATCTTGATCTGGCACGACCCCGTTCTGCTCCTCCTCGATGCGCAGTGCTTCGCCCTCGGGCTCCGAGGGTTCCTCGGGTTGAGCCGAGGATGGCTCGGGCTGGGCCGAGGTCACCTCGGACGAGGCCGAGGGTGCCTCGGGCTCGGGCGCGTCGCCTATCTTGACGGAGGGTTGGTGCAGATCTCGGGAGAAGACGTCCGGGGGAACCGTCGTTCGCCCCGAGGCTATCTTCGCCAGCTCGTCCGCAGTCTCGTTGTAGCGCCGGGCGATGTGGTTAAGCTCGAGCCCGTAGAACTTGTCTTCCAGGCGTCGAACCTCCTCACAATAGGCCTCCATCTTCGGGTCGCGGCAGAGGGAGTTCTTCATGACTTGGTCGATGGCGAGCTGCGAGTCGCCGCGTGCATCGAGGCGTCGGACCCCTAGCTCGATGGCGATTCGCAATCCGTTGATCAGAGCCTCGTACTCAGCCACATTGTTGGATGCCGGGAAATGGAGGCGGAGCACGTAGCGCAGGTGTTTCCCGAGGGGCGAGACGAAGAGCAGGCCCGCGCCAGCTCCCGTCTTCATCAGCGACCCGTCGAAAAACATGGTCCAGAGCTCTGGTTGGATCGGAGCCGTTGGCAACTGGGTATCGACCCATTCGGCAACGAAATCCGCCAGTACCTGGGACTTGATGGCCTTCCGAGGGGCGAACGAGATTGCCTCGCCCATGATTTCCACCGCCCACTTCGCGATCCGCCCCGAGGCTTCTCGGCACTGGATGATCTCCCCCAGGGGGAAGGATGACACCACAGTCACCGGATGGGACTCGAAGTAATGTCGCAGCTTTCGCCTCGTCAGGATCACTGCATATAGCAGCTTCTGGACTTGTGGGTAGCAGATCTTGGTCTCGGACAGCACTTCGCTGACGAAGTAAACTGGCCTCTGAATGGGCAAAGCATGCCCCTCTTCCTGCCTTTCGACCACGATCGCGGCGCTAACCACCTGAGTGGTTGCGGCGACGTAGACCAGGAGGGCTTCTCCATCAGCTGGGGGTACCAAGATGGGCGCCTGGGTGAGGAGCGCCTTCAGGTTCCCGAGGGCCTCCTCGGCCTCGGGGGTCCAAGTGAAGCACTCGGCCTTCCTTAAGAGGCGGTACAGGGGCAGGCCTCTTTCGCCGAGGCGCGAGATGAAACGGCTCAAGGCCGCGAGGCATCCCATGACCCTCTGTACGCCTTTTAAGTCCTTGATGGGCCCCATGTTTGTGATGGCCGCGATCTTCTCCGGGTTGGCTTCGATGCCCCGCTCGGAGACGATGAATCCCAAAAGCATGCCCCGGGGCACCCCGAAGACGCACTTCTCGGGATTGAGCTTGACGCCCTTCGCCTTGAGACACCGGAATGTCAGTTCGAGGTCGGAGAGAAGGTCAGAGGCTTTCCTCGTCTTGACTACGATGTCATCGACGTAGGCCTCGACCGTGCGACCGATGTGTTCGCCGAACACATGGTTCATGCACCGCTGGTACGTTGCACCCGCGTTCCTCAAACCGAACGGCATTGTGACATAACAGTACATGCCGAAGGGCGTGATGAAAGAAGTCGCGAGCTGGTCGGACTCTTTCATCTTGATTTGATGATACCCTGAGTAGGCATCGAGGAAAGACAGGGTTTCGCACCCTGCAGTGGAGTCCACGATTTGATCGATGCGAGGTAGAGGGTAGGGGACTTTCGGACATGCTTTGTTGAGACCAGTGTAGTCTACACACATCCGCCACTTCCCCCCTTTTTTCCTCACAAGTACAGGGTTGGCAAGCCATTCGGGATGGAATACCTCTTTAATGAACCCTGCTGCCATCAGCTTGTGGATCTCCTCGCCTATCACCCTGCGCCTTTCCTCGTCGAATCGGCGCAGAGGCTGTCTGACCGGTCGGGCCCCGGCCCGAATATCCAGCGAGTGCTCGGCGACATCCCTCGGTATGCCGGGCATGTCCGAGGGACTCCACGCAAAGACGTCGGCGTTTGCGCGGAGAAAGTCGACGAGCATTGCTTCCTATTTGGGGTCGAGCCTGGATCCGATTCGAATCTGCTTGGAGGCGTCGCCACTGGGGTCGAGGGGGACGGCCTTAACCGTCTCCGCTGGCTCGAAGTTGCCGGCATGTCGCTTCACGTCCGGCACCTCTCGGGAGAGGCTTTCCAGGTCGGCAATGAGGGCCTCGGACTCGGCGAGGGCCTCGGCGTACTCCACGCACTCCACATCGCATTCGAATGCGTGTTTGTACGTGGGGCCGACGGTGATGACCCCGTTGGGGCCCGGCATCTTGAGCTTCAGGTAGGTGTAGTTGGGGATAGCCATGAACTTCGCGTAGCACGGCCTTCCCAACACTGCGTGGTAGGTTCCTCGGAACCCGACCACCTCGAACGTCAAAGTCTCCCTTCGGAAGTTGGAGGGTGTTCCGAAGCAGACAGGGAGGTCGAGCTGTCCGAGGGGCTGGACGCGCTCCCCGGGGATGATCCCGTGGAAGGGCGCAGCGCCTGCTCGGACGGATGACAGATCGACGCGCAGGAGCCTGAGGGTCTCAGCGTAGATGATGTTGAGGCAGCTGCCCCCATCCATCAAGACCTTGGTGAGCCTGGCGTTGCCGATGACGGGGTCGACGATGAGCGGGTACTTCCCCGGGCTCGGCACGTGGTCGGGGTGGTCGTCCCGGTCGAAGGTGATGGGCTTGTCGGACCAGTCTAGGTAGACTGGCGCCGCCACCTTCACCGAGCAGACCTCCCGACGCTCTTGCTTACGATGCCGAGCCGAGGCATTCGCCGCATGCCCTCCGTAGATCATGAAGCAGTCGCGGACCTCTGGGAACTCTCCTGCTTGGCGATCCTCCCTTTTGTCGTCGTCGCGGGCCTTGCCACCCTCTGCGGGTGGCCCGGCCCTGTGGAAGTGGCGCCGAAGCATGACGCACTCCTCGAGGGTGTGCTTGACGGGCCCCTGATGGTAGGGGCACGTCTCCTTGAGTGCCTTGTCGAAGAGGTTGGCGCCCCCGGGGGGCTTCCGAGGGTTCTTGTGCTCGGCGGCGGCGACAAGGCCTGCATCGGGAACGTCGCGTTTTGCTTGCGACTTCCTCCTGCCTTTCTTCTTGGCGCCGCGCGGAGTAGACGCCTCGGGAGCATCTTCCGACGGGCGGCCCTGGGGCTGCTTGTCCTTTCGGAAGATGGCCTCTACCGCCTCCTGGCCGGAGGTGAACTTGGTGGCGATGTCCATCAGCTCGCTCGCCCTGGTGGGGGTCTTGCGACCCAACTTGCTCACCAGGTCACGGCAGGTGGTGCCGGCGAGGAACGCGCCGATGACATCGGAGTCGGTGACGTTGGGCAGCTCGGTGCGCTGCTTCGAGAACCGCCGGATGTAGTCCCGGAGAGACTCTCCCGGCAGTTGCCGACAGCTTCGGAGGTCCCAGGAATTCTCGGGGCGCACGTACGTGCCCTGGAAGTTGCCGGCGAAAGCCTGGACCAGATCTTCCCAGTTGGAAATCTGCCCCGGAGGCAGGTGCTCCAACCAGGCACGAGCGGTGTCGGAGAGGAACAGGGGGAGGTTGCGGATGATGAGGTTGTCATCGTCCGTCCCACCCAGTTGACAGGCCAGGCGGTAGTCCGCAAGCCACAATTCCAGTCTCGTTTCCCCCGAGTACTTTGTGATAGTAGTCGGGGGTCGGAATCGGGTCGGGAACGGCGCCCGCCGAATGGCTCGGCTAAAGACCTGCGGACCGGGTGGTTCGAGCGAGGGACTCCGATCCTCCCCGCTGTCGTAGCGTCCCCCACGCCTGGGGTGATAGCCTCGGCGCACCCTTTCGTCGAGGCGTGCCCGACGGTCGCGATGAGGGTGCTCGTCGCCGAGGCGGCCCGGGGCCGCAGGCGCGGTGTTGCGCGTGCGCCCGGTGTAGACCGAGGCTTCCCGCGTGAGTCGGGAAGTCGCGGCACGAGGTTCCGAGGGGTACCCCTGCCTTCGGGAGGCAGAGCTTTCGGCCCGCCGGGCCACAGCGCCTTCCAGGAGATGCTTGAGTTCTCCCTGGATTCGCCGACCCTCGGTGGTTGATGACTCCGGCATCGCGCGGAGGAGCATCGCTGCGGCGGCCAGGTCCTGACCGGTTCCGCCGGATGCGGGTGGCGGTCTGTCCCTGGCATCGTTGGTGATGTGGTGCTGGAGACCTTGGGGCAGGTGACGTATTCCCCCGGCCGGGGGCTGGCTCGCCCATACCTGCCCGATGTTCTGGTGGATTGCCTCGAGCGCTCCCGCTCCCTCATCGAGCCCGGCCTGCGCCCCGCGGACTTGCTCGAGCTGTGGGTCGTGACCCCCCGCCGGAACGGGGACCACAGCTAGCTCCCGCGGGATGTCGGCGCGAGGCGCTGGCCTAGGGGGATCACCATCCTCCGGCATGCCGAGACAGCCGCCTCCGGAGGGAACCCCTAGCTCGATGTGGAAACATTCGCGGCTCGGGCCGCGGTCCTTGTCGTCAAGGCTGCGGCTGCCGTCGGAACAGTCGGAGAGGCAGTAGTCACATGCGGTCATGAAGTCCCGCATGGCACTAGGGTTGCCAGATCCGGAGAAATCCCAGCAGATGCTGGGGTCGTCATCTTCCTCGGACCCAGAGGGTCCGTAGGTCGAGACACCCGTCAATTGGTCCCAAGGCGACCGCACACGAAACCCCAGAGAGGTTGCACTCGCCTCAACGTGAGCGCCCGCCAAAGCGAGGTCGCCAGGCGGGCTGAGGTCGAGTCGAAATGACGAAAGATGGGTAGCAGTCGGTACCTTTTTGTCGACGAGGAGCGATGAAGTCACGTCGGGGGCTGATCGCGCCGTCGTCCTGGGTACGAGGGCGACGTCCTGCAGGCCCTCCGTGAGCGTGCTGGCGTCGTCCACCTGCTCGGGGTCGACGTGTTGCGGGGGGATGCTGCTCGCCTTTGCCTCGAACGCGAGGGCGACGCTTGGCGTGTCCTCCGTTGGGGCGCCGGGGATGTCGATTTGCTCGACAGCCGTCGGAGCGCGGCCTCCCGCTCGGCCCTGGTTGCCCCGCCTCCTCCTCCTCCGATGGCGAGGGAGAGGATGGGGCGAGCTCGAAAGTTGTCCTTCCCCCACGCGGGAAAGGCGTCGTCGATTCCGCCGCCGGCGGGCGGGCTGTCCGCCACCATTGTCGCTGTCGCACGGCGGTGGAAGGAGTATCATGTCGTAGTTGCCGTCGAAGGACATGAACTCGAGACTCCCGAAACGGAGCACCGTCCCGGGTTGAAGAGGTCGTTGGAGACTGCCCATCTGGAGCTTGACGGGAAACTGCTCATCAACACGCAGCAGGCCCCTACCTGGCGCGCCAACTGTCGGCGTTCCGAGACCGGGGGGTCCCCGAGCCGACGAGTGAGTGTGCCGCGTGCCCCAGCCCAGATGGGTCGAGCGCGTGGGCGAGCGCGAAGGGGGGAGAGAGAGCGAGGTGGCCGGAGCCGGGTCGTGAGGGAGTCGGAGAATTCCCGCGGCCTTCGTGTTCGTCCCGCGCCCAGGTCGGGTGCGCTTGCAGTAGGGGGTTACAAGCGTCCGCGCGAGGTGAGGGGAGCGGGCGGCCCCGAGAGAGCGCCTGCCCCTGCCCTTCGTCCCCGTGAGGCCAACCTTCTCTAAGAAGGCCCTGGTCCTTCCTTTTATAGTCGTAAGGAGAGGATCCAGGTGTACAAAATGGGGGTGTAGCAAGGTGCTACGTGTCTAGCGAGGGAGAGCTAGCGCCCTAAGTACATGCCAAGGTGGCAGCCGGAGAGATCTTGGCACCCTGTTGGTGTGGCGTCGTGGCTGTTGGAGAAGCAGTGGAGCTTGACGGAGGGACAGCTGTTGGAACAGCTGTGCTCTTGCTGACGTCTCCCTGCTTTCGTAAGGGAGCTGAGAGTCGCCGTCGTCATGGCCTAGCGGGGCGCCATCATTGCCTATTTGGCGTAGCTGGCCAGATGGGACGCCGGTCTTGTTCTCTGTGACCCAAGTCGGCTCAGGGCAGGGTGATGATGACGCTTCCTGTTGACGTGGCGGTCTTGTGTCCTAGGTCGGGCGTCGTGGCGGCTCCTCCGAAGTCGAGGTCGAGTCCGTCCTGCATGACAGAGGCCGAGCCCGAACCCCTGGGTCGGGCGAGGCGGAGGTCGTTCGGCAGAGGCCGAGGCGGAGTCCGAGCCCTGGGTCGGGCGAGGCGGAGTTCGTCGTCTTCCTGGGCCTTAGCCCGAGTCCGAGCCCTGGGTCGGGCGGAGCGGAGTTCGCCGTCTTCCGGGGCCTTAGCCCGAGTCCGAGCCCTGGGTCGGGCGGAGCGGGGTTCGCCGTCTTTCGGGGCCTTAGCCCGAGTCCGAGCCCTGGGTCGGGCGGAGCGGAGTTCGCCGTCTTCCGGGGCCTTAGCCCGAGTCCGAGCCCTGGGTCGGGCGGAGCGGAGTTCGCCGTCTTCCGGGGCCTTAGCCCGAGTCCGAGCCCTGGGTCGGGCGGAGCGGAGTTCGCCGTCTTCCGGGGCCTTAGCCCGAGTCCGAGCCCTGGGTCGGGCGGAACCTCCTATGGCACCTCTTGCGAAGTCTGGTCGCCCGTCGGTCTTACCTTTTGCGTTAAACGCCCCGGTGACTTGGTCGGTTGGCGCGGTGATTTAGTCAGGGTTACTTCTTATCGAAGGCGGGGCCTCGGGCGAGCCGGTGATGCGTCTGCCGTGAAAGAGGAGGCCTCATGCGAGACGGAGTCATCTTAGGGTCGGCTGCCCTCGCCCGAGGCTAGGCTCGGGCGTGGCGTGATCGAGTCACTCGTATGGACTGATCCCTGACTTAATCAAACCCATCAGGCCTCTGCAGCTTTATGCTGATGGGGGTTACCAGCTGAGAATTAGGCGTCTTGAGGGTACCCCTAATTATGGTCCCCGACAAATTATATGGAATGCTTGAAAATAATGCCGAAGCTTCCTGGAGGCCATTAAGACAGCATATAGCACTTTTTCCAATTCTGTATAGTTTTTCTTCGATAAGCTGAGGACTTCGGAGACAAAGTATACTGGGGCTTGCTTTTTGATTTGTCCTTCAAGCTTTTCCTGCACAAGAGCTGCACTTACTGCAGAATGCGAAGCTACCACATATAATAACAGAGGAGCCCCTAGCGTGGGTGGAGTTAACGTTGTTAGGTCTATTAGGTACCGCTTCAGCTCTTTGAAGGCTTTCTGCTGAGCTGATCCCCATTGAAAGACTTCGGCCGACTTCAACACTTCAAAGAATGGTAAATTTATCTCTGCTGATCTAGATATGAATTGATTCAGAGATGCCAGTCTTCCTGTCAGCCGTTGAGCTCCCTTCTTTGTGCTTGGCGGCTCCATCCGAAGAATAGCTTCGATTTTATTTGGATTAGCTTCGATCCCTTTTGTTGAAACTAAACAACCAAGGAATTTCCCCTTCTTTACTCCGAAGACACACTTTTCTGGATTCAACTTCAGGCCAGCTTGCTTAAAGTTAGCGAATGTCTCCTGCAGATCATCAATGTGATTTTCTTGCTTCGTGCTTTTTACTATGATATCATCTACATAAGTTAGCACATTTCTGCCTATCTGAGAATGAAGGACTTTCGCTGTCATTCTACTGAAGCTTCCTCCAGCATTCTTGAGCCCCTCAGGCATCCGAAGATAACAATATGTACCACTGGGGGTTATGAAGCTGGTTTTTGGCTCATCTTCCTTCTTCATCCAGATTTGATGGTAGCCTGAGTAACAATCTAGTAGACTCATGAGTTCTGATGAAGCTGCTGCATCTACTAGAGAATCTATCCTTGGTAATGGAAACTCATCCTTCGGACATGCCTTATTAAGATCAGTAAAATCGATGCACATTCTCCATTTACCATTGGCCTTCTTCACCATAACAGTGTTAGCTAGCCATTCTAGGTATTTTACTTCTCTGATGACTCCAGCACTAAGAAGTCTTTTCACTTCATTCCGAGCACCTTCGGCTTTGTCATCAGACATTTTCCGAAGCCTCTGCTTTCTGGGTCTGAAGGATGGATCGACATTGAGCGAGTGTTCAATGACATCCCTGTTGACACCATAGAGATCATTGGCGGACCATGCGAAGACATCTTTGTTGTTGAACAGAAACCTTATTAGGTTTTTCTCCTGTTCCTCAGACAATTGAGATCCTAGCAACACCTTCTGCTCTGCTATATCTTCACATAAGAGCATGGGCTTCGGCTAATCGGCCGAAGCAGCCTTCTCCCTTCTGTACTTGTATTGCTCACAAGCTTCGGCTCCATCTATATTATGGATTGCTTTTGAATCTGTCTAGTTTCCTTCAGCCTTTCTGGCAGCTTCCTGGCTTCCATGAATAGCAATAGGGCCTTGATCCGAAGGTATCTTCATGCAAAGATATGCTGGATGAAGAATTGCTTCAAAAGCATTGAGTGTCCCACGACCAATGATTGCATTGTAGGGGTATTCCATGTCGACAATATCAAACACAATTTGCTCAGTTCTTGTACTGTTGACAAATCCGAAGGTCACTGGCATCGTGATCTTGCCGAGCGCTATAATCTGTCTTCCTCCGAAGCCGCAAAAAGGGTGTGTAGCATCATGAATCTTATCCTCTGGCTCTTGCATCTGTCTGAAGGCCTTAGCAAATATAATATCCGCTGCACTACTTGTGTCAACCGGAACATTGTGAACCAGAAATCCTTTGATAACACAAGAAATAACCATAGCATCATTGTGAGGGTAATCCTTGAGCTGAAGGTCCTCTTGGGAAAAGGTAATTGGGATGTGGGACCATCTTGACTTGATGAAGGGTCCCTGCACCCCGACATGCTGTACCCTTCTCTGTGCCTCCTTCTTCTGCTTCTTGTTGGCCGGCTCTGAGCATGAACCGCCTGTTATCGGGAGTACCAGCTTCGAAGCCGAAGCAGCTCCAGCTTGGTTGTTGAACGAATCCATCAGCTCAGAAAGGTGGAAGTGAGTTCACCGGAGGTGGGAGCCAATGTTGGGGACTTGTTCTCAAATGCTATGAATCAAGAACAAGGCAACACAGAAAATGTTAAATGTTAAAGTCCTTCGTCCTTCGAAGCATTATTTCCCTTGGGATATAATGATCTTTGAACGAAGGTTATGAAGGACATACCTTCAGCAGCATAACATATAAAGATGAAGGAATCATATGAAATATAAAATAACATAAACAATCAAGTACTATTATCAACTCATTTTTATTTTATCATTATGGAAAATAGAGATGATATCAAATTATAAATGTACCTTCAGCTTGAAAGAAGGTAAAAGTACAAGCGTGATACAAAAGCAAATGCCGAGTCAGCGTGAACAGTACGGGAGCACTGTTTTCATCTATTTATAGGCACGGGACGCAGCCCATGTAAAATTACATTTACGCCCTTTACAGTCGACTACAATAATGACACAAAACATCATGGGTCTTTAAGTCATTTCATCTTTAAGTCGGTTCACCCCTTCGTCTTGAGATCTGCCACCGTGCCGAAGCTTTATAGGTGATAGCTTCGGCGCTGTTTCTGAGAGGATCTGCCGAAGGTGTTCTCTTTCTTTAGGATCTTCGGCTACGAAGCATACCCCCAACAGATGGGTTGGTGATTGACATGGAAATGATAGGGTACTCCCTAGGCCTTATATATTCGACCATGGGGCACTATATGCGTATGTGATGACGGTGTGTTCCTAAACTATAGTGAACCGACTGAACTGATCTTCCTATAATCTTGCTGACTTATCCCTAATTCGCCCCGATATTCAAGGTCGCTGCACGCGGGAAAGTCAGGTGGGCGCTGTGGATAGCCCTTAAGTCCAACGAGTCACTTGGGCCTAAGTCTGCTTCTTTCTCGTGTCGGCTCATTCTGCCAGCAGTTTTCTCCTGGCCTATGAAGGGATGGTCTGGCGAGATAACAGGCCTAAAGCCTCCCGCGAGGCCTTCTTACCTTCTAGTGGACCCAGGGATATCTGTCCCCCACATTGCAAAACAAGTATTTAGTTAATAATATTCTTGGATTTATTATGATTTTAGAAATATGTAGGTGCTTATACATTAATTGAGATTTAGTTATTTGTGTGCATCTTTCCATAAAAATATAATATGTTAGTACAATCTTATTGTGAAAATATGCATTTTAAATATGTTAATAATATTATAGACTGTATTCTAAATTTTTGGAATGATTATTATGATATTTTTTTAGAATTTTTAAAAATATATTTATTTATATTTTTAAATAGAAAAGAAAAAGACAAACCTGAAACCCTAGTCGTAGTGGCTAATCTGGCCCATTAAGCCCAGCCGACCGCGCCCTCTTCCCTCCCTCACCGCTAGGTGGGCCCCACCCGGGCCCCCTCTCTCTTCTCCTCCCTTCCTTCTCCCGCGCCACCGCCTAGCCGTGCACGAGCCGCAACTGCGCGCGCGCCGCCGTGCGCCACGCCGCGCCGTGCCACGACCCGGCCGAGCACCGCGCCCAACCCCGCGCAGCTGCCTCGTGCCTCTACCGCGTCCGTTCGGCTCTCCCGGAGCCGGAAACCGCTGCCCCATTCTCGCTCCATTGAAGACACGCCATCAATGGCGTTTTGAAGAGCCACCGCCCGCCAATCTACATGCCAGAGCCATTCCCCTGCTCGCCGTCGACGGTCTCCATGCCTGGCCTGAGCTCAGTCCGCTGTTGGTGTCATCTCCCTCGCTGAGTTTGTCCCTGATGGCCGAGCTTCTTCTCCCTGCTCTCGTCGTCTTGCTGGAGTTGTGCTTCCCATGAACAGCGTGACAACGAGTCCTTGTTGCCCCTTGCCAGAGCTTCGCCCTTCATCGCCGGTGCTTCTATCTCTTCTTCCTCGGCGCCGCCTACCACTCGTCGCCGAGGCTGTCAGACCAAACTCACCGGAGCCATGCTCGTGCACAGCCACGACGTCGCTTGGTTCCTCGCCTGCCCGTCGCCCGAGCACAACATCGTCGAAGCCTCCTTCAGACAGTCTGCTCTGCTTAGTCTTTGGTGCCGAGATCTCCTGCGATCTCGACGACGACCCCATTCCTTGCTATTGTGCTGAACCAAGGTAGAAGAAGGTAAAAACAAAATCACAAACAACCAATCCAAATATATGTCTAATCGTGTATAGACTTTGCGACAGTTTTCCTATTTTAAAATATTTATTTAATACTCAAATAAATTAAAATACTATTTTATTAGCTTCATAAATTTGTGCGAAAAACGTTAAATCAGTGTTTGCAACAATATACATGTTTTTTAATTTAAATTTGATTAGTGATTGTTATAATTGATCTATACATAATTTTATAAATAAGAATGGAAAGATTATATATTTTTAACCAAAAGTAAGAGATTGTTATTTATAGTGTTATCTAAATACAAAAATGTAAATATACCGGCTACACCTTCTAGTCTATCTTTATTTATGCTTAGGTCCCTATTATAGTTTTATTATAAAGTATATATTAGGAACCGAAACAAAATAGAAAAATAGTTTTGTTAGATTCGTAGGTATGTGAAACACATTTTAAATTAGTGTTTCGAACAATTCACTTGTATACAATTGATATTAAAATGGCCCCTTCTATAGATGTCATGTTTCATAATTTAACAAAATTTATTATAGATGTTTAAGTATGGTCTTCTTAAATATAAATTTTAAAAAATACTGTAGACTATATGTTTCTTAATAAAAAATAAAAGAAAATATATGTCTAATTACATTTCCTATAAAATTTAATTTAACCTTATATTCAAGTTCTTATAAATGATGATATATTATGTCTCACAATGTTTAAAGTATTATAGGGCTTTTTCTAATAAAACGTTAAAATGGATTAATTAGTGTCCTTGCTTTTATAAACTAAAATGATAGCTTATACATTTTTCCTTTCAAATGAATTAGATCATATGTTCCTAAATTGAAACTAAATATAATTAATAGATTATTTATATTTTCTCACAATTTATTAATTAGACTTACATTTCAATTTGTCCATAACTAGTAATATAAGCGTGATTAATCCGTTCATCAAATTGAATCCATATTATTTATATATCATTTAGTTTTTCCTAAAGGATAAAATAAAGAAATTAGTGTTCATGTTCCTTTTATAATTAAAATGGTAGTTTACATATTGTTTTGTATATAGCTTTCTTAATAAAGAATATAGACCATGTACCGTCTAATAAAAATAAAAGATAGTTATTTGTTCATTATCTTTTGCATAAAATCCACTTAAGGCCTATAACCTAACTCTTCATAAATAGGTGTTTAATAATATAATTATGATCTTTTCACATAAAAAGTTGTTTAAGCTATTATGAGCTTTTTATAAAAGTAATGTTTAATAATGTGTTTCATAACTCATCAACCTTAGATATATAACATATATCTTTTCTAAAAGGTTTAATAATATTTAATAGTGTGTTTTATAATGCTTCATAACTAAGTGTTTAATAAATTGGTTAGCCTAATGGTTATAAATTTATAATTAAGATATTTTCAAGCTTAAGTATTGTTTTATAAAATATGAACCAAACCTTTTTCAAAAGAGTGCCTTCTTATTATAACTACTAGGTGAGTGCCCGTGCGTTGCAACGGGGACTTATAATACCACGATAACTTATGTACAAATATGTATTATGCTGTTATTAGATGGAGGACGACCTCCACGAGCTGTCCAGGATAGCGTCAAAACAAAATTTGGGCCACGGTTGAGCGCGCCGGCCCCACGGCATGAGGTCGCCCGTCTGCAAGGCACATGAGGTGGAGGGTGGAGGGCAGTCTCGAGGAGGGAGCAATCTTCGGGGGACGGTATTGGAGTGGCGACGCGCGGTCGCGGGGGCAGTGTTGGCACGCTATCGATAAGGTGCACATGGCACCATGACCTCAAACTGGCCACCGCCTTTGAGAAGCTCCTGGATGGAGTCAACGATGGAGAGCAGGCTCTCCATCTCCCGCGTCCACATCGCCTTCCTCGTCGTCGCGAGCGGCTCTAGCCTCATGATCATGTTGGTCGGGTCATTGTTGGCACTGCAATCAAGCCATTCCAGAATATCTTTCAGTAGAATATTTAGCCACAATTTAATAACAAGCTAAGTTAGTACATCTATATGATTCCTAGAAGTGTTACCAGATTCCTCAACTTCTTTGTTTTATCCATAATCAGAAGACAACTCTCCATCATGACTATCATTGTAATCATCATCATTGTCATCCTCAATAAGGTAATCCTCTTCCTCAAGTGCATTGAACTGATGATCAATGTGTTGCTGCTCAACAGCGAGCCTAAAATGTGGCTCTACAGCCTCAAGGGACTTGACTCCCTTACTAAACAAATTTAGTTGGTTCACAAGACAATTGTTTTACCAAATTAGTTTCCAGATAGATTGGCACAAAGAAGAAAAGGAGATAACTTCTAAGTGATCAGATGTGCACCTATGCAGCATGATGCCGAGCAGCTTGTGTGAAAAGACTTCGGAACTGTCCTTGCTTCAATTACTTCAACTGGAATAGGAAAAGAGTCGCTTCCTCTTGATAATCTTCCTGGGCTTGTTTAAATGGATCTGATGCTCCATTATCACCTTTAGCATCCTTAGACCATCCCCTTTCGTTCTTCGTGTTTAGCATTAATTTGTATGATTCTCTGAAAGGAGTATTGGAACTTCAAATTCACGTCAACAAAACAAAAAAGGTGAATTTTGTGTAAATACTATACCTCTTTTCATCACATTTGTGCTTCATTTCCTGCGATGGGAAATACTCTACTAATCACACATAATTGTGTGATGGGCATAAAACTAAAGCTCTTAAAAGAATAAATACTTTTCAGTCAAGAAATAAATGCATCAACCAGTAGCATACAAAAATAAACTGGATGCAAATAGAAATTTGATTGTGCTTATCAAGCAAGACCATGTTTGCTTGGCATGCCACACTCCTTTTGATAAACCTAAGGTACGGTAATTATACTTGAAAAGTGTGAGCCTATTTGTAAACAAGAACCAGTGTTACATTTGTCAAAGATTCAGCATGAGAAAAAAGTTCACTCGAGCATGCCCTTTGAAATGTATAAATTATTAATTAAATACAAATACATCCTATTTATTTTTGAAAGATGATTGTGATAGCCTATTTCGTATATTCTTTGAAATGTAGTTGCCTCTCAGTGGTAAACATAGAACAAATAGACCTACTATTAATATGCCACTGTTGACTGGTGACCACTTTTCACCTTGTTTGGTTAACTGTAGTGTAAACAATGCACATGCATCTACATTTTTCTTATGTATGCATATGACCTATATACTCTCTTTCAGCTTCGAGTGTATTTGAGAACCAATGGCTTGACCAAATGGTCCAAGCAGTAGGTGCTTCAGCTAGCCTTAGAGTTATCGAAAGGGTTGATCAGACACTACAAGAGCTAGAGGTTCGTTATGTTCTTGATGCGCACAAAATTATATTTTGTGAATTAGCATAAATATATTTCAGCAACCATATTTGTTTAGGTGAATTTGAAGCATAAGATCCCAACGAAAGCAGTTTGCATAGAACATATTGAATCATGGAATGAGCTACTCACATTGCTTAACCTACAAAAGCAGGGGTACATTTTTGTAAGGCTGATCATCCATGTCCTTTAGGATTTTGCAACTTGCATACACTTTTAACTTTATAAAAATGCATTAGGTTGCAAAAGTGTTGATTTCGAATTTTGATATTTTTTCCCGAAACATTTGTTGAATAAGATGTGATGGAAAAAAGGGGAAACTAAGTGTATCTTCAAATATTTGTTCCCCCCTTTAGCTAACAGTTCCCTTTAGTCTTCTATGTTAATAGTTGCAAAATAAAGAGGCTGAAGTTTCAGCTGACCAGGAAAGTTCTTCACAGAGGCACCAAGCACACCTAAGGTATATAATATAATAATGAATTACCTGCCTTTTTCCTCATTTTATCATTGTGGAACTGTTGTAATTTGGTTATCCAGCCGCGTTGATTCAGCATGAGAAAAAGTTCAAACAAGCATGTGTGCGCGATAGAAATTGGATACAACATCTATCGAAGCAGCAAGAAACGGGCACAGGCGACGACATGGGTGGACGAATCTGGTCTCCCCAAGCGAGGGAATGAGAGAGTGCTAGTACCTAGAAAAGCTTAGTGGTGGAAAGCAGGCACTCCATCTCCCATGTCCACATTGCCTTCCTCGTCGTCGCGAGTGGCTCCAGCCTCATGATCATTTTGGCAGGGTCATTGTTGGCACTGCAATCAAGTAATGTTCCATAATATTTTTCAATAGGCTATTTGACCATAATTTAATAACAAGTTATGTTAGTACATCTATATGATTCCTATAAGTGTTACCAGATTCCTCAACTTCCTTTTTCTCCATAATCAAAATACAACTCTCCATCATGTGCTTTCCTGATTCCTAAAATGGATTTGACGGTCTATTAGAAACTTATCGCCATTAATCAAGAAGATCGAAAAGCATGTCCAATAGAAAAAAGGCATGCTTGCCCTCAGCACACAACAATTCAGAAAATGAAGTCAACATGATGCAGATGTTTTATATAGCACAAAAGCTATCTTTGTAGTAGTAGCCATACATCTTGTCTAGGAAGTTTAACTTAATCTTCATTCTCAATTTTGGAGCAATAATAACAGTTACAACATTATGGCAATAGATAATGTGACGCCTAATTGGCTTAACATGACCTTACTTAATATGGATAATAATAGATAACCATTTTACTCATTTTTCTCATCTAAAGACATCTTAGAGGTTAAACTCTTTGCTACTCTCATGTATTACTAAATACTTACAGAAGAATGCACCAGGAATTGCATGTTCAAGTATCAGTACAGTAATTTGTATTGGTAACTCCATTTGTAGAGAACGTTTTCTGTCCGACACCTAGCAACACTCACTTACATCTACTATGTTAACATTGTTAACAAAATAGAATTGATAGGGAGAAGGCAAGGGGTTTGCAAAACAATTCATTATGTGACTGAATACTTGTACAACGATAGGGAGAAGGCACGAGATTTATAGCAGCATGCCAAATTATAGTCCATCCCATGTGATTGAATACTTGTTCAACGCATCATATTCGAAGGATGCTTCTAGCATATCACCACCATATAGGCAAATAGAACCAATAGCAAATTAAGAGAAAGGTTCTCACATGCTTCTCGCGCGGGAGTCGGATGGCGGGCGGTGGGAGGTGTACGATAGGGCCGTCGAGGTCCTCGGTGGGTGGTAGAGCGAAGAGGGCGTCGGCCACCGCATGCGCTAGTTTCGTCCCCTTTCGTAGGCAGCCAGCAGGCACTCCTGCCTCAACTTCTCCCTAAGTTTTTCCACTTCAGAAAAATTTAAACAAAACTTCTAGTTAGCAATGCTTCTTGATTTATTTCCCTTCTAAAGTACACAAGTTACTTTTTACAGTAAACAGAAATGGTAGGGTTTGTGGGCTTTATGAAAGAAAAATTAGGGATATAACCCAATGGCCTAACTTATGACATCAGTGACTTCTATAACTTCATTGATGGCCTAACTGACATTAGTGCGCTGGTGTGAGTACAACTTTTTAAAGATTTCAAGGCTATTCAGTGTATTCTGCAATTTGTATCAAGGAAAGACAAACTCTATAAGGAATGAAATGGAGTAGTAGTATTGTAGGTTGAAGATTTCTTTTTGTACTTTGGTCTTGAACTGAACATGGAGTTTCTTTGGGGCAAGGGAACCTATGCAGACATAATTTTATCTGAAACAACTTTTGCAACGATAAAATGATTATGCCATCTAAAGAATATATATAAGAATTCAGATCAATGTGACAGCTAGCTACCACATGTCCAAATGGCACTAAATAGTAAGGAATTAAACACTCAGAAAAGGACAATCAGATCCATGTTATCATTCAATAAAAAGTCAAAATGACTTAATGACAAACTTATAGTCTTCACCTTTAGGTCTTCCCCACCGAGCTCCCTCAGTAATTGCCTTTAGTTGTCGATGATGTAGGCATGTACTTGCTAATTTGAGGTTGTGCACCCACTCGCAAATACTATGGTCGTCGAACTGGATGGAGCTGCTCTTTAGCCTAGCACTTTGCTCAAGAGTGAGCATTCACAATTGAGGGAACCCTGACTCCTGAAAATAGAAAAGGTCTTCTATTAACAAACTGGGCGGCAACAAGACAACATGTTTCTGTTTAGATCACATAAGTGCAATAAATTCAGACAACCCAAACTGTAAGGTTCACAAGAAGAAAATATCTGCTCATATGTAGGGTCCTTGTGAACTGGGATATGGCATGAAACAAAATATCTAGCATGAGAGCTTCCTCCTTGTGCCAAAATATAAGGAAGAATGTCAAATTGTAAAAGAAAAGCATGCTGCACTCAACTTTGACAAACAAATAACAAAATGGTTTGTAAAATCTTACAGGATCCCTAGCCATTGTAGCAACTTGGGCAACAACACAACCACAAAACTTTCCCTTTGAATTAGACACATCGATGATCAAATCATCTCCCATGCTATCAGGAAAGCTAAAATATCCACATAAATAGTTTGGTTTACTACTTTTATAAGATTAAGTTTTGTTCTTAAAATAGAAAGTTTGGACAAATATATAACAAACCGAGTGTAGTACTTAGAACAAGTTTGGAAAAATATCATTTCTAAATATACCAAACACTGCGATATATGTTCACTTTTTATACCTTGGTAGTTTATTTTACTTTTCACTACAATAATGGCTCATCCCCATGTTGCCTCCTCTTCCCCTTTTCCCATGTTCGTTTTGTTTGTAGCAGAGAGTAGTTTGGTTAACCTATGCTAGCAGAGATTTTTCCCTCCTAGAGCACTGAGATTAACCTGCTGCGTGAAGTTGCAGTAAATTCAGTTCCTTTGAGGGTATTAGCAAGTATCAGCTAACGCACATGGCAATCAACTACTGTAATTAAAGGTACCAATCATGCTCTAGGAGGGAGCATATAGTCGTGGACATATTAGCAGTAAAGAAGAAAATAAAAAGTGAAATCCAAGCCAAAAACTGAACTGAATGACGAACCAAATTTGGCCCCTCTTTCTTGGCTAATATGTATATGTTCCTAATAGCAGCAGAGCAAAGAGGACACTAAAATACCTGAAAAAATGGTAAAACTCAAAGCATGACCTATTAAAGGTGGAATGCAAAATAAAACAACATGTATTCCTACAAAACTACGTACCCAAATAACCTTTATAGGAACTCTCTATTGTGATTGCTTTCATAAACCTGGTTCTGCAAGCCAGTGACTTAAAACATGCCGACAATGCAAAAGTGTATAACATCCCAGAGACAGAGAAACCTTTGTTGTGTTCATCTTGAAGAATATCTTCCCATGTTACAGCAATTAATGAAAAAATAAAAGAGCATATAGGAATAACACTTACAGCTTTGTTATCGAACAACTTTGGCACACTCTTATCCATTATATCCTTTAGCTAAGGACACAACGTCAGAAATCATTTTCAAACTCTCTTGCAACTGAGAGTAGATTTCTTCCTTCTTTGGAAGCCACCTTGGCTCCTCAATGTAACGAACAAGTGGTCCAGGTGGAGTGAAATTATTCACATGCATTTACAAACATTCTCCGAGATGCTGGTCTGCCACATCAACCTACACAAACACATATCAATCCCCTTATTTATAGAAGAGAATATCCTAACCACTTGTTTCATAGAAAAAACATTTAGTGTGCATCATATCTTCTGCAATTTTGCTTAGAAACATCTAGTAGCAATTTAATCATCCCAAACATATCCCTCGGATCATAGTAAGTCAAATAGTCTTTAATATGTGGCACATGGGAAGCTTCAGTTTGAACCTAAAGTTATTACAGTGGCCTCAACGAACAAATGCGAACATCTAATGGAAAATGCATAATTTGGGAGGAATTTCTAATCATATCACCTGGTTTGTTCAAATATGGAGCTTCACAAAACAAATTCATTATTTAGTGAGCATGATCTTTTATTGACAAGGAGCAACATTCATGAGCACATTTATTCATATTATATATGACTAATACTTTCCAATAGAATGCATTTTCTGAAAGAGCATTTCAAATGGGCACAAATCACAATAATGAGTGATTTATCTATTAGTTGGAATGCATTGAGGTCTCTAAAAAACTTAACATAATAACATAGTATCTCTATGCGGTGCAATAAATAGAATATTGTAATTATAGTTGGAGAGTTTTAGCTTGGGTAGATCAATTATACTGCTTTTTAAATAAGACTCCAAAGACACACAATCGTGAAAACAGGGACATAACTAACCAGGTATAAAGACCACTGCCAAGCTGAGAAGTCAGCCGTAAACATTTTGCAATTAAAATGTGCATTTGCTGATAGGATGATAAGTCATACCTCTAATAAATTATCAGAGGATAGCTTGAGGGTGTCCATTGGTGGATAGTCATTGACATTGCTGTCATTTATTATATAAATATGCAGCCAGACTGAATATAAAAGATATTGTGTTTTGAAAAGTACAAATTAAAATAACTCGAGGTAGGTGGTAGCATACCTGAAACCCATATGCTCTTTGTTGGAGAAGAGTCTTATTGTTTTGCAGTTCTCAACGAAGAAATCGATAGGATATCAGTGTTGCAGTGACAAACATCATTTCAAAGAAACAACCTTATAATTGTTTCAAACTTTGAGGCAAAAAAATAAGAACTTGATAGTAATGCTGAAAGTGGCATATGAAGTTCGCAAACACGTTTCGACAGCTTGCGCAAAAATTATTTTTTGGGGGCAATTATTAGTTAATTAGGTACTGAAATAATAGCTGAAGAGCATTAAAATTCTAGCTGCATAACACCTATACTCAACAATAGTAGTGGTCCACACAAGCTGCTCGTGGGTTTATGGCAAAAACAAAAAAAGTTCCGTCGCGGCATTCAAGTAACTCTGGCTTTTGTATATCGTGCCAGAAACCTGTGATTCTGATTAACCCCCAATGAGGTATGGCAATGCGATACAAGTCTGAATGTGTGATGCAAATTAATTGCGGAATCCAAGGCTCGTGGATTGAAACAAATTCCATGCGATGGGAAACAGGAAAATGGAACATGAAACACCCAACAAGCAGAATTCAGAGCAGAGGTGCTGTGAATGTGCAGGTAGAGGTACCTGGTCTCCGGTGAAGTCGACGAGGAGGCCGGTCTTGGGCTCCAGGTCCTGGCCGCCAGTGAGGCGGACGCCGTGCCGGAGGAGCTGCAGCGTCGTGTAGACGAAGTCCAGCAGGCCAATGGAAACGATGTACCTGACAAGCAAACCGATATCAATTCGTTGGACGAGAAGAGTGGAGAAGCACAGCCGGACAGAGAGGGCAGAGAGAGAGAGAGACGGCGGAGATGCGCTGACCTGTACTCCTCGTAGCGGTCGAACTGCCTCCAGTCCCCATGCTCGTTGCAGGCCATGACGAGAAACGCCAGCAGGGAGAACGCCCACGCCCCGGCGCGCAGCGCGGACCCCGACCGGTCCAGCAGGTCCTGGGTCTGCCACCGCCGCAGCAGGGCGCCCACCGCGCCGGTTCTCCCGCCGGCCATGTCGCCGCCCGCGCCAGCAGGGAGAACCCGCGGGAGGCGCGCATGGGGACGGCGTCGTGCGCCAGCGCGCAGCCGGCGCCCGCGGCGTGGCCCGTGACGGTCGTGACCGTTGGCACGGGGAGCGCGAGCAGGTCGGCGACGAGGCCGCGGAACGCGGCGCGTATCGCGAAGAGGCGGTGCCCCGGCGCCGGGGCCGGCCCCGCGCGTGCCCACGCGAGGTCGTAGCCGTTGCTGAAGAACTTGCCCTCGGCGGCCAGGATGAGCGCACCCGGGGAGGCACGGCGGGCGGAAGCGGAGGGTGGAGAGCAGGGCCGGGCTGAGGCGGTGCTCCCCCGCGCCGGTGAGGGGAGGGCGTGGAGGAAGAAGGGGCTTGCAGCCTGCGGAGCTCGGACCTCTGGTTCTCGAGACGGAGGGAGGTCGTAGAGGAAGGCGGGGCCTGCCACCTACGGAGCCTCGTCGGGTCTCGTCACCCTTCCGCTCGACCGCCGACTGTGACGGCGGAGCCGTCCCGGTCTCTGGACTGCGGCGCAAGAGGAGGCGGCTCTGCAGAAACCACGGTGGCGGCGTTGGACTCAGCCGGGGGTGGAGCGCATCACGGGCGGTGGCGGTTGCGATTGCAAGTCGAGATCGAGAGTAAATCGAGGGTGATGTCGAGGCGGGATGGAGAGAAAACCGACGGACGGAGGAGGTTCGAGGGGAAGCGTGGGCAACAGAACGATCGGTCCAGATTGATGGGAGGCAGAACGGTGGGGAGGCAGAACGAGAGAAGGCAGACTACTCTTAGTTTCTTAATAAGTAGTAAAAATTGCTTGCGATGTTTTTGAAAAGTGAATGCTCTTTTCGTTAAGCTTTCTTTTGGCTTTGCGTATGGTGAATGTTGTATGTTATTGAGTGGTGTTTGTTTCTTCTTGTTTGTTTGTGTGATATTCAGTAGTTGATCTAATAGTTAAGAATCAAGATCTATTCCGATCCATGGAAGAACCTCAAGTTTTCAATAAGCAAGGCAAGTGGACTTCTTACCCTGCATATTCTGTTTGATCCCATACAATACATTTAATAAAGTTTACTTTTAGATATATGCATAATTTGATGGGTTACCTATTAAAATACACCTAACCTTTCCAACCTTATTCCTTGTTAACCTGGGTTTTGATCTAATCAAGTAGCTATGCTATTACTACAACTTTAATTTTATGCTGGTACTCCTACTGATGATATTAATGTTCCAAATGGTAAGTTTACATTATTGTTGTTAATCCGATGATTAAGCAAGATCATATTGTGATAATGGAACATGGAGTGACCACCCAGAAAAACAGTGCAACCACGAGTGCTATCATGGCTCTGGCTTTGATAATTAGCTTTATATGCTTAGTGCCTAGCAACCTTACCTGAAATATGGGTAAGAGGGGGAGCAGCAGTGGTGGCAGCTCACGTTAACATGGGGACATATTCTTGGCTAAGGTACCTTACCACTACACCATGACACAATATTGCCAACGGATTGTCTGATGGTAAAACACCTGAATAGCGTTGCACAGTCCGTCGGTAAAGAGCTTTGCCGACAGACAATGTGTGTCGGCGAAGGTCCTATCGGCAATAACCTTTACCGGCAGATATAGATCTACCGACAGACTATCTGTCGGCAATGTTTATGTTATTGCCGACAGACATAGCTTTGCCGTCGGACAAATTTTTGCCGACATATTCTTTTGTCAATGCCGTGTGTGTCGCTAAAAGTCTATATACCGACAGATTGTCTGATGTTATTCCGACATATTCTTTTGTCAACGCCTTGTGTGTCGCTAAAAGTTTATATACCGACAGATTGTCTGATGTTATTCCCTATGTGCAGTTTTAAAAAAAGAATCATGCATACAAATATATGCTAATAAAATAAAAAATAAACCAATTATGATGCACATTACAAGACAACTTGAATAATATGTAGCTCAGAATATATGAAATTTGATTACTAAAAGAAAGAGATCAATCTTTGACTTTGAATTCCAACATATATTGGTTTGTTGGAACACAGTTTGTGTGATGAACGTATAAAAATAATAGCATACATGTTTTCTAAATTCTGATGTGATCTTTCAGTTCTATTACATGCAAAGTCTAAAGATTCATCTAGCAAACTAAAATCTCTCCATCACCTCTTCCCTACAACATAGCTGGGTGTTACGCCAACGGCTAGCATGCATGCGTGAGTAATCATTTTTTTCACACACTTCATGCACTCTGATCCTTGCTTCCAGCACCTCTTCCCTACAACATATTTTGATAATTTGTCAATTACTATATCAACAGGTCTATAAACTCCCAACAGAAAATACAAACTGAAAGTTTAATAAAAGTATTATATAGAGCTTGTTCGGTTCCGAGTTGGGTGGCTGAAATGAGAATTATATTACTAATGCAGTATAGCCAATTACAACAGACCCATAGTAGTTAGACTATAATATCTTGGCCTCAACATTCACAAGTGAATGAGTATAGCCAATTACAACAGACCCATAGTACTTAGACTATGCTTCACCAATCAGAGTACAAATTACGGAACAAAGAAAAGAGACTCAAATTCCTATCCTATTTCTTCTTTGACGCATAACTTGCTGAAGAGCTTAGTCGACATCTCTGAAGAGACTTGTACTTGTATACTTTTAGTGATAAAGAATGATGTTGTCTTAATATAACAGCTAAATTAGGCTAAAGTTGTATGGTTGCAATCTTTGTACAAGAGTTATCTTGAATTGTATGGTGAAGTACGATGTCAAAGACACTAAGCCTGTGCAAACATGAGAAAGTAATTGATAATACTGATAGGATGCCAAAATATTTCTAGGAACTCTTCTATCCCAGCCCTTCCATATAGTCTTAATCTCACTTGAATAGAATAGAAGATGGAGGCTTACTAATGAGCTAATACTGATCCCAAATATGCTACTGATGAATCAAGAATCGAGCAAGCTACTCTATCTTGTTTTATTTATTAAGTTGATCAATATTGCCATCCACTCTAGGCACTGTACAGAGCTGCTCTCAAGTCTAAGAAAGTATCTTAGCTAGTTGTTAACCATACACTTTGTGCACTATACGGCAGAGTTAAGGGGTGAATGGAGAGATGGAGTTTTATGAAGTCATTTAGGTGGGCACATACTATACCTTGACAATAGCAACATGCGTACTTTATCGGTATCCGCAGAGATGGGCCAAAAGATCACCGAATAAGTTATGAAGAGGACAAAACAGAGACATGAATTTGGACATTAAAAATTAAGACAAAATAGAGACAACGTGCAGAAAATATATGAAGAAAATAGTTTGTGTCTGGTGCCATTTCCTCTACTTATATGGAAGTGCTGTCAGTTAACAACAACATATATCTGATCATCTTTTCACTTTTAATCAAGCATATATCTGATCTGTACAGAAGTATAGCAATGGGACTTCTCCAGACATATATCTGATCTGTACATTATGCAAGCAGAGAAATACCAGAACCGACTCCCAGCTATTGAAGTGCAAATGCATTTTCTTGAGCAGGAATACTAGTCAAGTTAACAGGCTTCAGATCCCATCCAATCATTGTCACATTTGAATATAACATGAGCGGTAGAAAATTTATCATAACAAAGGTATCATGGTCTGAATCCTAAACATCATACTGAAGGCATCATGGACTGAATCCCGGTCATCATAACAACGACAAGAAACAGACTCCCAATTGAATCATGGACAACAGGAACAAAAACGGACTTCTCCAGACATATAAAGAATATGATGTTAAATAGACAGACAAAACAGATACACTGATTCTTGCATAATGCACATGTCCATGAGAGTTCATCCCACATGGTCCAAGAGAGCGCCGAGGCAAACTCGAGCCTAGTCAGCGTGATTATCTAGCAGAAGGTGAAGGTCGATGGGATCATGGGAATCAGAGTTCACCAATCTGATCTAGTGGAGCATGCTAGTGAAAGCCCAAAACTGTGATTCTATTCTATTCTTTTAAAAAGGATCATCAGTTAATTGAATTGGACTTGGTCGGAATGGACTTCCCCCACTAAATTTGAGCATTTCCCAATTGGAATAAAATGATTTAGTCCATTGTTATACCATTTTTCATTCATGACAATGCTAATACAACAAAGAAATGGGGACATTCTACAAAAGGGTCGTAAGATGACCCTTATGATGGACAAATGAATCCTGTTGTGAGCCCATTACTCAAATTGCACATTTGCACAATGTCTTACAGATATATGGATAGGCAGAGAGAGGTCTGATATGATTTTTGCTTATCCCTTTCCTAAATTGAGGTTAGAGTGGTCATTCTTCTAAACTGATCTTTATTTTCAGGTTTGCTTTTGTTGATCTGAGTGCAGGGCCATTTGCCTGTGGGCCTTCTGTTGGTGGTGATGGTGTCCGTATAGAACTTAGTCTGCCAAATGTTGCAAAGACTGTCGGGGCTATTGCAGGTCATCTTTTACCACAAAGTCTTCTGCATATGTATTCTATTTGAGCTATTATTTATTGCTATACTCTGCATACAGATGCATTTGTTATGTATAGTTTACTTTGTCTTTATTATATGTCTAGGTATTACAAATAATTTTGATCTCCTTAGTTTCCCTTAGAAGTTATGTGCCTTTAATCTATGGTTATGATTAATCAGTCACCTGAAGTTCTCCATATTCAAATATGGTTAATTCGTTGTCCTAGCTCATGTTGTAATTACTTAAATGCTACCTAATTATATTGCAACCATGTAGGTGCTTGAATGCATAGTAGTACCATTCACTCTATTTTTAATCCAACTCTACACTTATACACAACTATATATGAAGAAAATATTTACCTGCTGCTGTAGAACCTTGGGTCAACGTTGATTTTTTGTTACGACTCATCTAAAAATACAGAACATTAGAAGCTTGTTCCATTAATTACATAAATAAAATACAAGGTTGTAGTATTACCTTGTTTGTTGGCCATGCAACGGGCATAAAAAGAGCATCCCCATACTCTCTACACCTAAGTATGGTCGTGGCAGAGTACTTTCCCTTTTTAGCACGCGATTCACAAAAACTTGTGTGAACTCCCTTCCAAGAGGAACATCTCCCACCTTAGTGGTTGGGTCGGTTGAGATAATATTTGCTATTGCAACAAGAACTTCAGATCTCATCATAGAATATAATATCACTTCTTTACCAACCTAATAAAATATGCGAAGTAAGATTACAAAGTTTAAGTAATGAAACATAAATATGAAGTGATAGATGAGAAAATTACAGGATTATCATCTGTATTTTGAGATGATCCATGATTTCTTTGAGGTACCATTGTTGCAATGTCTCGCCTGCGACTTTGCTCTTCAATGGTATTAATGTCTTCACAATTCCTTGGACGACCCACAGTGCTTGCAACTCGCCTAGTAAGTTGCAAGTCATCTTGAACCATATTTTGTGAATGGTAATTACCATTGTAATCATGTGCCACCTCATCTGAATAATGCACCCTTGAGTTCTAAAGAAAAATAAAAATAAATAAGTGTTAGTGAGATAAAGGAAACAAGCCTAATTAACATGATAGACGCCGAACTGCTCGATATATGCTACAATGGCTAAATATATGCAATATTATATCACCTGTCGAGAATTAGACCCATGTTGTGAAGGGCTTTCTATATGTTGCACCCCTTGAGATGCTACCATCATTTGATAAATTTGATCCATTTTATCTTTCATCTGATTCATATCCTGCCTTAAGGCTCTAACCTCTTGCTCAAAATGACTGCGAGCTTGCAACGCCATTTGAAGCTTTGTTGATATTTTCATTTGAGTTCTAGGGGTGCCTACATCTTGTGGAGTTGGTCCTAAGCCTAAACCACGAATACGACCTCTTGGTTCTTTCTCTCCAAAAACATGTGCATATAAATCACCATCTTCAATACTTCTATCCTTTAATTCTAGCTTCGCAGCAACAACTTCTTCAAATTTATTCTTAAGGTGCTCCAATCGGCCGTTGAACCATGGCAGAAGCAAACACACATGTGTTCGACGCGCTCTGAGCTCGCCAGGGCACGCCCGACGCGCGCCCCCCCGCGTGCCCCGCGTCGCGCCAAAGCCGAGCCGGTGCCGCTGCCCGCGCCCGCGCCTATAAAGCCCCCAGGGACTTCGACCGTACTCCTCCGCGCACGCTCGACCTCACCGGAGCACCAGATCACCGACAAAACCCCGCACACGGCGTGCCCGCGGCCACCCGATCCCCCGCCACCATAGACTGGCCAATAGAGCCTCTCCCAGCCGCGTCCGACCCTCGGAATAGACCGTGCATGCCTCGGTGAAGCTCCCCGAGCAAGGAATCAAACTTTGCCTCGCCGGAGAAGCCAGTCCACGGTCGCCGGACTTCACCCGACCGCTGGTGAACGTAGACCGAGCTCCACGGTGAGTTGTTCTTCAATTCCTTGCACAAGTCGACTCACCAACACCCCGTGAAGCTTCCTGTGCCCTTGGATTGACCTATGTCATCGTGGTTAGGCCGGAGCACTCGCCGCCGATGAGTTCACCCGCCTGCGCACGTGGACCGGCCGATTCCGACCACCCCCGCCGTCGAGCCGTACCTCGCTGTGACCACCAGAACCTCCCGAAGCCAACCCCGCCCCTCGCCGGACCTCTCTCGCCGCCGGTAAGCCGCACCGCCCTATTCTTTTCCGCGGTTACTGTTTGCTTAAGGGGAGGGACCTCGGGGAAGAAGGAGAAAGGGGCAAGGGGTTTTGTGCGCTGTCAGTGACTCAAAGGAATAGTGGTGCAGGGATATAACTGAAGGGATTAGTTTAGAAAGAACCCAGGGTCTTCGGTGCAAAGTGGATTTTCCAGAAAACCTTTTGTTATTTTTGTTTTAAATCCAAATAGAACTTGAAAAATTCATAACTTCAGTTTGGTTTACCCAAATCGAGTCAAACCAATTTTGCCAGATCCTAAATGAGGTAAACTACTTAGGAAAAATATAAAACCCCTAAGTGTTATAGAAAACTTTAAAGTTTTGAATTAAATGATTAACTGGTCAAAAGCTAAAAGAAATAAGGAAAAATAGTTACACTATTAGATTGGGGTTAAGAAAATTTAGAGAAGTACTTAATCACTTCCTAACCTATTTAAAAATAACAAACCCCTCTGTACACCCCATTAAGGTAGAGTTTGCCATTAAAATCACTTTTTTTGCTTAAAGTTAAAGAAAATAAAAAAGGTAGTTTAAATAAAGAACTGGGGAGCACCCACATTTTTGTTAGCTTTCATAATCAGTATAGTTCACTAGAAAATTTTATTATACCCTTGTTTAGTAAAGAAGAAATGAAATACCTTTTATTTCAAGAAAACAAGAAAAACTTAGAAAAACCCTAGAAAAATAACCATAAGGAGAAAACACCCCAAACCTTGGGATAACTAATAATTTGCTATTATGAACATAGAAAAATTATGAGTTCTGTTGTTTGATATTTTTCAAATAATAAGTTAGTGGTAAGTTCCCTTTAAGCATTAAACTTTAAACAAATCATAACCAAATAACCACTAAGTAGCCCTTTGTGATTTTTGGCACAGAAACATGTTATTATCTATAGATATCAGTAAAAATGACTATTAGTACAGAACCCACCCCTAGATAAGAGTTGTAGCACAAGTGGCCCCTTTTGCCCCAACTTTTTTTATTTTTGTCTAGGGCATACTCTATTTATTCTGGACCCCAAATTTATAGGATAGATTACAGCGACAAATAGTAACCCACTGTAATTTTTACAGAATTTTTAGAAAAAGTTAAATCACTGTTGTAGTTCAAACCCACACAAAAATCCATAAATAGAAAAGAAAAAGGGGGGAATTAATAGTGGAGACTAAATGTTACCCTAACCAAACCAGCAGCACCCCTTGAATGCCTACTAAAACATCTAAGGGACAACCCAAGACTAAATCCCTTATGCTTATCCCTAGGTAAAACCCCAGAACCTAAATTGATAAGCATAAACCACTAAGAGCCTCGTATAATAACCAGAAAACCCTAAGTGATTAACTAACTTAGTTTTTCTTCACTTAGCACAATGATTACTAAATCCTGTATAATCATAGCATACATATTCTTATTCATTGCATTCGATAGATTGCAACCTCGTGGACGGAGAATACATCCTCGTGCCGGAGCAAGGATTTGCTCAGGAGGTAGCCCCGGATCCAGCACTAGAGCCTGCCCCAGAGGATCTGCCTACCCCAGCTTTGGAAGGCAAGCCCCGGTTTTATGCATAACCGTTTATATATGCAATTTTACTATACTTATTGTTTGTAGGCTTGTATTGTGCACTTAAGTGTAGGAGTTGCCTAAAACCCTAGTTGCATGAACTCAGGATCCCTTTTGAGATGGATACTAGTATGCTAAGTCGAGTAGCTGCTTTGCTAATTAGGGATCTCGGTAGAAGTCGAGTGATTTTTCTAGCACTCGCGCGAGGTCAGGAATTGATTGTATCCATTTCTATATCGGAATGATGATGGTCTGTGGACAACGATCCATGGGGATGCGTTGTCTACGAGACAGAAATTGGAATAAGGATTAAGGTGTGGTACTGTGTGTCAAGCATTTGAATGTACTAAATACATACCGAAAAATATGGTAAATCGGTAAGCCTAGTACCTGAGTGAACCTGCCCGCAGACTTTACCCCTCACGCGACCTGAGACGTAGTCTCCCATTCTGGTTATGGTGGGTACAAGTGCGGTCACTGCACGATGGCAGTCAGGGTCAGTGAGGCATTGTACGCCAAGGCGGTGAGCCCTGATCTGTTGCCAGGGAATCGATGGGGACGGTTGATGTGTGTGGGGACGGAGTGCCTCGCCATGTCGTGTGTTTAGGTTTACCTTGCAAGGATAAAAAGTCGATTCGAATCGTCTGCTTCTCGCAGCTAATGAGACTGCTTGATCCATGCTGCTACATTGAGTAATAAGTGGAAATGAGGTGACTAGCAAAAGATGTTGATTGATAAAAATGTTTGATACCATGTATGATTAGCTAGGTACACATCTAGTTTAAAGGATTCTACTAAAACTTGAAAAACTAAAACTTGTTTTTAGACTCAGCTAGTGCTTTTGGCAAACCAACCCCTCAGCCAAAGCTGCATGTCTAGAGGTAGAGGAGTAGACTCCTCACACCGGGTAAGTCTAGCTGAGTATTAGTATACTCAGCCTTGCTTGTGGCATAATTTTACAGGTTCTCTGGAGGACATGGTTGCTAGAGTGACTTGGCCGTCCACCTTGCCACCGGGTTGGACAGTCGAGTGGGACCCTGCCTCGGCAGAGGAGGAGCATGAGGAGTGATGGGACAGGCTTCCCCATCTCTCTATTTATTTATCGCTAGTTTTATTCCGCTGCATTTCGAACAATGATGACTATTTTTGCTAAACTCTGATGATGATGTAATAAATTTAATACTTCTCAACGCATGGTTTTATGCTTTATTGTATTTGCTCTATGCCTCACCATCGAGTGAGTATGTGGTACTTGATCTTGTTAGTGGCCTCGTCAGACTAGATCCGAGGGACTGACGTATTATTCCTATTTAAGTGTGGTCTAGCCGCTAAGGCGGGACTTAGGCACTTAAGTTGGAATAATTCGGGCGGTTCCGCCACAGCTGGTATCGGAGCTCGTACCACCATAGAGGAATCAATAAACTATAAATATCATCCTTTTCCAAAGTAAAACTTGGTAGAAACAAATGTTGGATAGATCGTAGGACGATCAGGATAGACCTAGGACGTGAAGCCTTAGGATAATAGAGGGGTAGCTAGGTGGCTAAGTAAGTAAGCCCTACAGGCTACTATAAGGGATGGGAGTTCCTTCCTATTCCCCTTAAGTTGGTGTGAGGTCGTTTAGGACGAGCATGCATGCATCCTTAATTAAATTATTTAATAATTGGGTAAGAACTTTAATACACGAAGATGACAAATTAAGTACACCCAGTACCATTGTTATAGAAAGGCTGAGTGTGATCCCTTTTTATTTTTATAGTTCTTTTTCTTTTTTACTTACGCTTAACCGTACATAGATGCCTTCTCACGGATCCTCGGACGAAGGGAATGCACAGTCCCACACTGACGGGCTTGCACGGGAGGGTTTCCCCCGTATCTTGTGCGAGGTACTTCAGGGAGCTGGTTACACGATGCCTCCCCAGTATGCGGTGCAGCTGTTTGAGAAGCACCGAGTGCCCCGCTGTAGGGTGAGGATGACCCTGGAGCCTCATCCCCTGCAGCCAGGCTAGCATTCGCTGGACTCTGAGTCTTTTAGATATCGGGCTGAGGATACTATCGAGGCGATTGCTCTTCACGGACTGACCACCTTCTGTGGATTCCACCCCTTGGAGCTGTCCACTCACCCCATTGGTTTGTTCCCTGCGGAAAAGGAGGACGACCCAATGTGGAAGGATCGAGTGGAGCATGCCAAGGATATTTGGGCTATCTACCCAGGTCAGACTGCTCACTTGACGGTGCGGTGCATGAATGCCCTGTATCGTCTGCAAGTGATGCGTGGAGAAGCAATGTCCCATCTGATGGCATTGTTGGAGGCGACCAAGATCACCTTGGATAATAGAGAGGAACTTGTGGTTGACTTGTCCACTGAGATGGTGGAAAAAGACCTACAAGTGGAGCAGTTGTCAGATGAGATCCACGAGCTTGAGGAGCTAGTGGGAACCAGGGAGAACACCATCGAGGTTCTCGAGGATCAGCTTATCAATACTCAGCAGCAGCTTGCGGAGGCTAACCAGCATCTGGATATGCACCACCAGGAGATCCAGGACATGGAGGCCAACGAGGATGTCGAATCGAGGGAGGAGAGGAACCTGCCTCCAGCTTGGACAATGCTGGCTCAGGGAGACCACCTTCCCCCGAGTCGAGCGTTGCCTCGTTTGCTCACTAGGTCGCAGAGATAGAGTTAGAAGTCGGTGACGGTAGAACTCCTCGAGACTAGCTTAGCTTTTGCACCCTTAGGGTACTAGGCTAGATAGAGTTGAGTCTTTTGAGTTACTGATGTAATCATGACAAACTCTTTTGGAAGCATGGTTGATGAATGATGTCAGACTTAATTTAAGAAGAAAAGTTTATGCCCTGTGGAATCTTTTATAATTATGCAAGAAAATATTGGTTTTACCCTTTTGACTCGTTCACCACGATTGAACCTTGAACCTCAGAAATGTGATATCGAGAATATGCATGATTTTTCAGATGGCAGGAAGAGCGCGTCGTGGACAGAATGAGTGCATTCCTCCACCACCGCCGCGACCTCCTACTCTGCAAGAGCTGATGGCTCAACAGAACGAGATTCTGCGACAGTTGGCGCAGCGTCAGCCACCACCTCAGCACTATGGTGGTGGTGATCATCAGCACCACCCTGCGGCAGCCACTTATCAGGAGTTCCTTAGTACCCAGCCACCGTTGTTTACCAGGGCAGAAGACCCACTTGATGCTGATGTATGGCTGAGGGTAGTGGAGTCCAAATTCCCGCTACTCCATGGAGTTTGTTCAGAGGTAACTAAGGTCAGGTTCGCCACTTAGCAGCTTCGCGGACCCGCGCGGACATGGTGGGATCATTTCCTTGCTATGCAGCCAGCTGACCATGAGGTGGAATGGAGAGAGTTCAAGGCAGCTTTTAGGGGGCATCACATACCAGCAGGCCTTATGGACTGAAAGCTCAATGAGTTTCTAGCACTCACTCAAGGGAACCAGACAGTGTTACAGTATGCTCAGGCCTTCAATGACATGTGCCAGTATGCCGGATATCATGCAGACACCGACGAGAAGAAGAGGGACAGGTTCAGGAGGGGGCTCAGCACTAAGCTCCATGACCGTCTCAACACGGTCAGGGCCAACAGCTATAATGAGTTAGTCAACATGGCCATTTCTCAGGAGGACTGTTTCACAGCTCGTCAGGCAGAGAAGAAGAGAAAGACCCCTGTGGCAGGACCTTCAGCTTAGCCACAGCGCTTCAGGATTGTGTCTGACACTCAGAACAGAGGACCTCAGCAGCAGCAAGGACGTTGGGTGATCCGACCACAGCAGCAGTAGCAGGCACTTTACAGCCCCTTCCCATACCATCTTGGAAATGGGAGGATATTTGCATGGATTTTATCTTAGGATTGCCCAATACCTCCCAACATCATGATTCTATCTGGGTCATTGTGGATCGGTTGACCAAGACAGCTCATTTCTTGCTAGTACATACCGCCCATAGGACGGAGAAGTATGCAGAAATCTACATTGACCAGATAATTCGCTTGCATAGAATACCGAGGACTATAGTATCTGATAGAGGAGCACCATTCGTGGCACGATTTTGGGAGCAATTACAGGAATCACTTGGGACCCATGTAATAAGAAGCTCAGCATACCATCCCCAAACAGATGGTCAGACAGAAAGGGTAAATCAGATTTTGGAAGACATGTTGAGGGCATGTGTGCTACACTATGGAAAGGATTGGGATAAGTGCCTTTCGTTGGCAGAGTTCTCTTATAATAACAGCTACCAGTCCAGTTTGAAGATGGCGCCCTTTGAAGCCTTGTATGGGAGAAGGTGTAGGACCCCACTAAATTGGTCTCAAGCAGGAGAGAGGGAAATATTTGGACCAGACTTGGTACTTGAAGTAGAGGAAAAGGTCAGAGTTATTAAGAAGAACTTAGAAGCTGCTCAGGCCAGGCAAAAGAGCTATCATGACAAGAGAAGGAAGCCTCTACAGTTTGGAGTGGGAGATCATGTTTATCTTAAGGTGTCACCCACCAAGGGTGTTCAGAGATTTGGAATCAAGGGCAAGTTAGCTCCTCGCTACATTGGACCCTATGAGATCAAGGAAACATGTGGACCCGTAGCATATCAGTTGAAGTTGCCACCCCACATGTCAGCAGTTCATGATATGTTCCATGTATCCCAGCTACGGAAATGTGTCCGCTTACCCACTGAAGTGCTACCTGAGCCAGAAATTGAGATAGAACTAGACTTGTCTTATCAAGAGCACCCCGTCAAGGTATTGGACCAAAAGGAGAGATCAACGCGGGCAAGGTCGATCAGAATGTATAAGGTTCAGTGGTGTCACCATTCAGTAGAAGAAGCTACGTTGGAGACTAGGGATTTTCTACGCTCTCGCTTCCCCGACTTTCTGCCCAAAGGAGTCGGTACGTAATCAAAAAAACCCCCACCCCCACCTACCCTTTGAATCTAAATATAAGAAAAACTTAGATGTTAAAGGTAGTGTAAGCTCTGAAAATGACTCAAAAAGGACTTCCTTTTGATGTTGCAAAGAGAATGACATTTGAAGAGCAGTTAACTAGAGAAACTCGAATAGTGGAAGGAGCAAAACATCAGCACACCTTCATGGCACCCCCTCCAAGGGACTCTACCCAAAATCTCGGGACGAGATTCCTTTAAGGGGGGAGGGCTATAACACCCTAGGTGTTACTTAGAGTTTTCCACTCAAGGCCACACAAGTAAGCCCATCATCACATGTGACTTAAGTTGGGGATAAGTACACCAAATTTGGAGCTCAAAATCCTAAGTAAGTGCACCCCATCTTAGAAGTCATACCTTGGGTTGTCATGCACATATAAGGGGGGAGAATTGCCCAAACCCTAATTCAAACCCCTTGGACAAGTGGAGCACTAGAGGTAAGTATGATCAAAAGGCTATGAAAACCCCATGATCATGACTTGGGCCAATTATAAAAGTTGTAGTACACTTGATACCCTACAAATAATAGTAAGAAAGTGACCCCAAAAAGATTTCAGAAAAACCCCAAAAGGTTCACAAAAGGGTTGAGCACAAAAGAAAAATCAGAACTTTTCTAAGTCTAAAACCAACCCTTTTTCAAAGATCAAACATGTTCACCTTCATTCAAACTTCAAAACCATTTGACCCAATTCACAAAGTGGCGCCAAAATACCTCTAGAATACCCTGGAAAAGTTTGAACCCAACCCTAGGTCGTTTGACATGACTTGGCATAGGTTTTGTCTCGGTTTGGACAGCTAGGACAGAGGCAACTTCCCACCCCTATCTCTCCCTACCCCGACCGTATCTTGGCTTGGGACACACATCAAAAAGGTAGGATATGGTGCAGGGAAGAGATCGTCCATAGTGGTTTTGCCAAGATCTTCATGCTAAGGTGCTCCAATCGGCCGTTGAACCATGGCAGAAGCAAACACACACGTGTTCGACGCGCTCTGAGCTCGCCAGGGCACGCCCGACGCGTGCCCCCGCGTGCCCCGCGTCGCGCCACAGCCGAGCCGGTGTCGCTGCCCGTGCCCGCGCCTATAAAGCCCCTAGGGACTTCGACCGTACTCCTCCGCGCATGCTCGACCTCACCGGAGCACTAGATCACCGACATTGCCCCGCACACAGCGTGCCCACGGCCACCCGATCCCCCGCCACCGTAGACCGGCCAACAGAGCCTCTCCCAGCCACGTCCGACCCTCAGAATAGACCGTGCATGCCTCGGTGAAGCTCCCAGAGCAAGGAATCGAACTTTGCCTCGCCGGAGAAGCGAGTCCACGGTCGTCGGACTTCACCCGACCGCCGGTGAACGTAGACCGAGCTCCACAGTGAGTTGTTCTTCAATTCCTTGCACAAGTCGACTCACCAACACCCCGTGAAGCTTCCTGTGCCCTTGGATTGACCTATGTCGCTGTTGGGGGCTTGTTCTCAAATGCTAAGAGTTAAGAACAAGGCAACACAGAAAATATTAAATATTAAGGTCCTTCGTCCTTCATCACATTATATCCTTTCGGAATATAAAGGATTTCGGACGAAGGTTACGAAGGACGTACCTTCGTAAACATAATAATGAAGGATGAAATATTCGTATAAATCATGATGTATAAAATGAACATTTAAATGTTAACATAGAATCATTTCTTAACATGAATAAATATAAATGATTTCAAATTACAAATGTACCTTCGGTCCTGAGGAAAGCGAGAGTACAAGTGTGATGCGAAGGCCAATAACAGGTTCGCGTGAACAGTACAGAGGTACTGTTCATCTATTTATAGGCACAGGTCGCAGCCTGTGACAAATTACAATTATGCCCCTTACAAATGTTTACAACATTGACTCAGACCTATATGTATAAAAAGGTCATTCTATCTCTATGTCGGTTTGAAACGCCGAAGGTCCATGAAAAGGAACCTTCGGCCATCTCTTGGAGACGACTTCAGCCGAAGCTGCTTCTTCGTGTGAGACCTTCGGCGCGCCGAAGCACGACCCCAACAGTAGCCCCTTTCGCGGTGCTAGATCGTTTTTCGTAACGAGCTTGACCCGTGAAAAAAGCCTCTTCAGCTTCGGGAAGCCGAAGGTCCAAAAAACACCTTCCCGGAGCTCGTTGCGGAGAAACGATCCGGCTTCCGAGCGCGTGCCAGGACCACCTTGCAGAGTTACTGTTTGATCCTTGCGGTCCACTGCACAGCGAGTACAAGTGACCGCCCGTCTGGTGTAAAAATCCTGCCGCTTCGCCTTCTTACCTGCTGCACTATATAAACAAACGGGTAGGTGTGAAGTTACCACAGCATTCATTGCTATTTGCACTGTTTTGCTGCCAAAATTTTCCACCGTAGCCGAAGCTTGACTCTCAGAATCGAACGAAGGTCCGTCCCAACGTCTGCTTCGTCAGAAAGAAAAGCTTCGGAGAAAAGAAAAGAAAAAAGAAAAAAGTTTCTGACTTCCCCAAACTCAGAATCAAATGGTGAGAGTGCGATCTACTGCCAAAGTTGTACGTGAGGGAGACGAAGCTGAAGGTTCAGACACTGTGCCCATCTCCGAAGCGATGCAGCGTTCCGGTCTAGTGACTGCGGGAGAAACGCCTGCTGCTGAAGCAAACCCGACAACAGCCGAAGGAGAAGAAGAGAACATTGAAGGGACTGACCCCGAAGATGACTACCACATTGCTATGCCCAGCAAGCCCAGTCACCTGGATTTTGGGAAATCAACCGTTTCAAAGGCTGACCTTTCGAAGATGGTAAAAGCAGGTTATTTCAATGAAGATCAGAAGAAGCTACTCCGCTTCGGGGGAGAAGAAACCACCCCGAAGCCAGGAAAGGATGAGATTGTTATCTTCAAGAGCTTTCTAAAGGCTGGGCTTAGATTCCCTCTTCACAATATTATTGCGGAGATACTGAGGAGGTTTGGTATCTACTTTCATCAATTGACTCCTAACGCCATCGTTAGGCTCAATGTTTATATCTGGGCCCTCCGAAGCCAAGCTGTGGAACCGTTTGCCGACAGCTTCTGCCGAGTTCACGAATTACATTACCAAACAAAGGCCAGAAAAGATGGACTACATGATAATTTCGGCTGCTATAATTTTGCCTACCGGAAGACAACAAAGTGTCCTGTCATCAGCTACCGAAGCAAATGGCCAGCAGGCTGGAAGTCTGAGTGGTTCTACGTAAAAGTTGACGAAGACAGAGAAAAATTGGTACAAAGCCCTCTGGAGTTAATCTTCGGAGAGACGAGGCCACGCTGCCGCATCGGCGATTTAAAGGGTCCTACCTGGGCTGCTCTGGGTGAATTCGAAATTATTTCAGAACATATTAGCACCAGGGATCTAGTTCAGGAGTTCTTGGCATTCAGAGTTTTCCCTACTCTAAAAGAGTGGGAAATGCCGAAGCTGAAGGGAGAAAAGAAGAAGGGGGAGCTGGTCCGTCTGCCCTATCACTTTAAATTCAAGAAGTACTTTAAGAAACCCTGCAAAGAGTGGTTAGACACAGTTGAGACAATGTGCAATGAAATCTTGGGGAATTACTCCAAAAAAGAGGATCAATTAATGACAGCGGCCTTCGGCACCCGACCGAAGCGAAGGCTGAACCGAGTATTCGATGCCCTGGGCTTCGAGTACCCAGACTATGAGCAGTTGAACAAGGGTGCTGAGGGCCACAAAAGAAAAAGAGTGGCCGAAATTCTGACCAAGGATGAAGAGCAACCAGCAGCAGAGAAGAAAATTCCGAAGAAAAGGAAAATATCAACTCCGAAACGGAAAATATCCGAAGAAGAGAGGACCCCCACACCGCCTTCTACCAGCGACGTGGAAGAAATTTTAAAGGTAATGACTGAACCCATGCCCACGAAGCTAAGTCCATTAGGGCTCCAACTGACGAAGCTTTTTCAAAAGGTGGACGAGCCGGATCAGACGAAGATAAGCAAACCCAAACGGCAAAGAATCATTGCGGTAACTGAAGTTATCGATAAGACACCGCCAAGAGCGTCAGTTCAGAAAACAGCAGCTGCCGAAAGCACCATAAACGTCGAAGTCGCACCTTCGGAGGTCGCGGCTACCGAAGCCGCTACAGCCGAAGATGTTAATTTAGAAACAACCATTGAGAATGTTAACAAAATTTTGGAAGACATGACTGCAGAAGAAGCTGGTGTTGCTACTGAAAAAACCATGGCCACAGTGCCTGAAAAAGGAAAAGAAATAGCCGAAGACATTTCGGACGACGAAGCCTACTCCTTTCAGAATTTAATTGGGCAAAAACTTACGAAGGACGAAATAGAAGAACTTAAAGACTATGCCAAATCTTGCGGCTACAAGCCAGGTGCTCTCCTATTTGGAGGTGTAGACGATGAAAAGCTAGGCTGCATTCGAGACCAGACTGGAGCTAGGGTAATCGGTACTCTATCAAAGAGTATCGGTTTTCCGAAGCTAGAGACAGACATCAGCCGCTACCGACGACAACATATCGTCGGCAGCTTATTTTATTCTAACTTCAAGGTAAACAACCTTTTCTCTGGTTTTTATTGCTGTTAACAATGAAAATATTATTAACATAAGTTGTTTCTGTACAGAGCATGCTACTGAGCAAAGCTCTGAAGATGCAACAAGACTTGGAGGACAAAAAGCACGAAGCTATAATTGAAAACTTAGAAAGCAAAATAAAAGAGCAATCTGCCATCATTGAAAAGAAAGACTTCGAGCTCCAATCGACCGAAGGCTTACTGGCTGAGACTGAGGCTAAATTATCAGAGTTGAATTCGAAGCTTATCAATCAATCAAAACAATTCGATCAGGAGAAGCTAGAACTGAATTCGAAACTTAAAGCCGAAGTCCAGACCAGCTCAGAGTTGAAGAAAACATTAACAAGCCTTCAAGACAAATGCTTGAACTTTGGCAATAATTGCATTGGACGATTAAAGAAGATATTTTACTCTGTTGGAGCCAGCAGCGGGAAATTTAACCCTTCAGCGGAAAATTTACCCCAGGCCTTCGATCATATTGAAGCTGAAATCGAAGAGCTTGACGAAGTTATAGCCGGGCACGGCGACTTCTGTGCCTGGGTAGCTTCTCGGGGTACCGCTGCTGCATTTCTGAAGGCCGGCTGCGAACATGGAAAAATTGTCAACAGGCCCAACTTCACCTTATCTCCATCAATCCTGGATGATATGCCTGACCTCGCCCGAAGTATCTCCAATAGATTTATAAAAATGATATGGACAAAAGGCGGGCGGGAGAAGGCTGGAGACGAAGCCCGAAGTCATCTTGAACCAGTAAGAAATGATATTTCGTACTTACCTTTTCCTTTGGGCTTGATTTTTACTCACGATTCGTTGATTCATGTAGGATGACGAAGGTGAAGATGATGCCTAAGATATGTCGCCGAAGCTGTCGCCGAAGCTGAAGCTTAATGAAGATTAGTAGAAGTGTGCTATAGAAAAACTCAGGATATTTTTGTAACAACTCTTGTAAATAGAATTAAACTGTTCTTCAAGGAACTTTGTACATACCTTGTAATATATTCTTACCCTTCGATTGAGGCGCTTTGATGTGGACGAAATCAGTATTTTGAGCCGAAGGCGAAAAAACACCTTCCCTTCTTTTCGTACACAACGAAGCATAAAAACAACTCTTCTTTTTGCCGAGCAACGAAACTTTTCTCTTTTGTACACAACATAGCATAACAAATCATAAAAACACACTTCTCCGAAGCTTTTCTTTTACATAACGAATCATAAAAAACCACTTCTCCGAAGCTTTTTGCCGAAGCAGCCACTTGGGAACACAAATGCTATGAATGAATGCTTATGCATGCAAATGTTATGATGTAATGTAATGCGCGAATGAATGTCCGAAGCATATGTCCGAAGCCACATTGTCAGCCATTACTTAGAAACAACCACACATTAGCTCTGCATTCCCTTAGGAACGACTTTGGAGCCTCTTCGCCTTTTACTTAGGCAGTATCAGCGTTGACTTTTCGCTGTAAGCTCTGCATCCCCTTAGGGACGTCTTTGGAGCTTCTTCGCCTTTTACTTAGGCGGTATAAGCTCTGCATTCCCTTAGGAACGTCTTTGGAGCTTCTTCGCCTTTTACTTTCGGCGGAACCAGCGTTGACTTTTCGCTGCGAGCTCTGCATCCCCTTAGGGACGTCTTCGGAGCTTTTTCTCTTTTTCAGTTTCGGCACTCGATGGTGCACTCTCAGCTTTTACATTTACATTCTTTGGGGGATTTTGCTCTTATAAAACTAAAAAGGGAAATTACATATGATGGCCCCATTAAAAACCTTTCTCCCCCTTTAGAAAGGAAAAGGGTGCCATGAAAAAGAAAAGAAAAGACAAAATTACATCGAGTTATACATAAAACCGCCGAAGCTCATCCGCATTCCAAGATCTTGGAATTTCATTGCCATCCATGTCCTTCAGTCTGTATGAACCAGGCCTTGACGAAGATGCTACTAAGAAAGGCCCTTCCCATTTCAATTGTAGCTTGCCCACTGTATCCGGGTTGGCCACTCTCCGAAGCACCAAGTGTCCCGGCTCAATATTTTTTAGCCGGACCTTTCTATCTCGCCATTTAACTGTTTCAGCCTGGTATTTATTGATATTCTCCACGGCTTGAAGCCTGATCCCTTCTAATGCATCTTTTTCCACGAGACAAGTATCTTCGGAACCTGATTCTGCCGAAGCTACCACTCTTATTGATCCGGCTTTGGCTTCTTCCGGGGTTATTGCTTCGTCACCAAATAGCAACTTAAATGGGGTAAAGCCTGTAGACCTTGATGTTGTTGTATTGTGGCTCCACACCACTTTGGTCAACTGATCTGGCCACTTTCCCCTTGGTTGATTAAAGATTAGCTTCATTATTCCTGTCATTATGATGGCGTTGGCCCTTTCAACAAGCCCATTCGACTCCGGATGCCTGACTGATGCAAAATGGATCTTCGTTCCAATTTGATCACAGAAATTTCTGAAATCTTCGGAGTCGAACTGTGTTCCATTATCTACAGTGATGGCCTTCGGCACTCCGAAGCGACAGACAATATTCTGCCAGAAAAATTTTTGGACAGTGGCCGAAGTTATTGTAGCTAATGGCTTCGCCTCAATCCACTTGGAAAAATACTCCACAGCCACTATAACATATTTCAGATTGCCTTGAGCCGGTGGTAATGGACCCAGTAAATCGAGGCCCCACCTTTGCAATGGCCAGATGGGTTGTATCAGCTGTGTCAAAGACGAAGGTTGTTTTTGATCTCTTGCACATCTTTGACAACCTTCGCACTTTTGAACTAACTCCGCTGCATCCGAAGCTGCCTTCGGCCAATAAAATCCTTGGCGGAACACTTTTCCAAGTAACGGCCTGGATCCGATGTGGGATCCGCACAGGCCTGCATGTATCTCCTTCATCAACTCTATACCTTCGGCCCTAGACAAGCACTTGAGCAGCGGGGCACAAACTCCATGCTTGTATAACTCCCCTTCTATCATGACATAGGGACGAGCTCTTGCCTCTATCCTTTTATTATAAACTTCGTCATCTGATAAGAAGTTACCCTGAAGGTAAGAGATTATTTCAGTTCTCCAATCTTCACTGTACACAGGAGAAATGTTAAGGACTGCTCTTTCAAGTAGCTCCACTGAAGGTGCCTTTATTGTTTCGAAGAATACATCCGAAGGTAGCGGCAGCCCCTGTGCTGCAGACTTGGCTAACAAATCAGCATGCTCATTTTGTCCTCGAGGGATATTCTTAACAGAAAATCCTTCGAAGGAAGCTTCGATCCTTCGGACCGTGTCTAGGTATTTTTCAAGCTTCGGGTCCTTAGCTTTGCAACTTTTATCAATATGACCCGAAACAACCTGGGAATCAGTTTTAAGAATCGCCCTTCTGATCCCCATTGCCTTTAGTTTCCGAAGACCCAGGAGCAAAGCTTCGTACTCAGCGATATTATTTGTGCAGCTGAAGTCAAGTCTTGCTGCATAGCAAGTTTTAACCTTGGATGGTGAGACCAAAACAGCAGCTGCACCTGCTCCGAAGGTTCCCCAAGAGCCATCGCAAAACACTGTCCATGCTTCGGCATCTTTATTCGCTTCTTCGTCCTGAGCCCCTGGCGTCCAGTCGGCAATGAAATCTGCCAATGCTTGAGACTGGATTGAGGATCTATGCACATAATCAATGTAAAATTCATTGAGCTCCGCAGCCCACTTTCCAATTCGGCCAGTAGCTTCTCTATTTCTCATGATATCCTTCAACGGCTGCGAAGAAGGAACAATAATATTGTATGCCTGAAAATAATGCCGAAGCTTCCTGGATGCCATTAAAACGGCATACAACACCTTCTCCAGCTCTGTATAATTTTTCTTTGAAACACTAAGGACCTCAGATACAAAATATACTGGGACCTGCTTCTTGACTTGTCCATCAAACTTCTCCTGGACAAGCGCCGCACTTACTGCTGAGTGCGAAGCTGCCACATACAACAACAGAGGAGCCCCTGGCATTGATGGAGTTAATGTTGTGAGATCTATTAAGTATTGCTTCAGCTCTTCGAAGGCTTTTTGTTGACTTGGGCCCCATTGAAAGACTTCAGCTGACTTCAGCACCTCGAAGAATGGTAAGTTTCTTTCTGCTGATCTGGATATAAATCTGTTGAGAGATGCCAGCCTTCCTGTCAATCTTTGGGCCCCCTTTCTTGTGGTTGGTGGCTCCATTCGAAGTATAGCTTCGATTTTATTTGGATTAGCTTCGATTCCCTTTGTTGAAACCAAGCATCCAAGAAATTTGCCCTTCTTCACTCCGAAGACACATTTTTCTGGATTCAGCTTCAGACCAGCCTGTCTGAAGCTGGCGAAGGTCTCCTGCAGATCAGCAATATGATTTTCTTGCTTCGTGCTTTTTACAATGATGTCATCGACATAAGTCAGCACATTTCTGCCTATCTGAGATTGGAGAACCTTCGCAGTCATTCTGCTGAAACTCCCTCCAGCATTCTTGAGGCCCTCAGGCATCCGAAGATAGCAATATGTACCACTTGGGGTGATGAAACTAGTCTTCGGCTCATCTTCCTTCTTCATCCAGATTTGATGATAGCCTGAGTAGCAGTCCAGGATACTCATGAGCTCCGAAGAAGCTGCTGCATCAACTAAAGAGTCTATCCTTGGTAGCGGGAATTCATCCTTCGGACAAGCCTTGTTGAGATCTGTGAAATCAATACACATTCTCCACTTGCCATTGGCCTTCTTCACCATAACGGTGTTAGCTAACCACTCTGGATACTTCACTTCTCTGATAACTCCTGCACTGAGGAGTCTTTTTACTTCATTGCGAGCCCCTTCGGCCTTGTCATCAGACATTTTCCGAAGCTTCTGCTTTCGGGGTCTGAAGGATGGGTCAACATTGAGCGAATGTTCAATAACATCCCGATTCACTCCACAAAGATCATTGGCTGACCATGCAAAAACATCTTTGTTGTTGAATAAAAACCTTATCAAGGTTTTCTCCTGGTCTTCAGATAGTTGCGAGCCCAACAGCACCTTGTGCTCTGCTATGTCTTCACACAATAACCTGGGCTTCGGCTGGTCTGCTGAAGCTGCCTTCTCCCTCCTGAATTTGTACTGTTCACAAGCTTCAGCTCCATCTATGTTATGGATTGCCTTAGAGTCAGTCCAGCTTCCTTCGGCCCTTCTAGCAGCTTCCTGGCTTCCATGAATAGCAATAGGTCCTTGGTCCGAAGGTATCTTCATGCAGAGATAAGCTGGGTGAAGAATTGCTTCGAAAGCATTAAGAGTTCCGCGACCAATGATAGCATTGTAAGGATATTCCATGTCAACAATATCAAACACAATTTGCTCAGTCCTTGTGTTGTTAACAAATCCGAAGGTTACCGGCATGGTAATCTTCCCAAGTGCCACAATCTGCCGCCCTCCGAAGCCACAAAGAGGGTGCGTAGCATCGTGAATCTTGTCTTCGGGCTCTTGCATTTGTCTGAAGGCTTTAGCAAATATAATGTCAGCTGCACTGCCTGTATCAACTAGGACATTGTGGACAAGAAATCCTTTGATCACGCAAGAAATAACCATAGCATCATTGTGAGGATAATCCTTAAGCTGAAGGTCTTCCTGAGAGAAGGTAATTGGAATATGAGACCATTTTGACTTGATGAAAGGTCCCTGCACTCCAACATGCTGCACCCTTCTCTGAGCCTCCTTCTTCTGCTTCTTGTTAGCCGGCTCTGAGCAAGAACCGCCTGTTATCGGGAGCACCAGCTTCGAAGCCGAAGCAGCTCCAGCTTGATTGTTGAACGAAGCCATCAGCTCAGAAAAGTGGAAGTGAGTTCACCGGAGGTGGGCGCCAATGTTGGGGGCTTGTTCTCAAATGCTAAGAGTTAAGAACAAGGCAACACAGAAAATATTAAATATTAAGGTCCTTCGTCCTTCATCACATTATATCCTTTCGGAATATAAAGGATTTCGGACGAAGGTTACGAAGGACGTACCTTCGTAAACATAATAATGAAGGATGAAATATTCGTATAAATCATGATGTATAAAATGAACATTTAAATGTTAACATAGAATCATTTCTTAACATGAATAAATATAAATGATTTCAAATTACAAATGTACCTTCGGTCCTGAGGAAAGCGAGAGTACAAGTGTGATGCGAAGGCCAATAACAGGTTCGCGTGAACAGTACAGAGGTACTGTTCATCTATTTATAGGCACAGGTCGCAGCCTGTGACAAATTACAATTATGCCCCTTACAAATGTTTACAACATTGACTCAGACCTATATGTATAAAAAGGTCATTCTATCTCTATGTCGGTTTGAAACGCCGAAGGTCCATGAAAAGGAACCTTCGGCCATCTCTTGGAGACGACTTCAGCCGAAGCTGCTTCTTCGTGTGAGACCTTCGGCGCGCCGAAGCACGACCCCAACAGTCGCCGTGGTTAGGCCGGAGCACTCGCCGCCGACGAGTTCACCCGCCTGCGCACGTGGACCGGCCGATTCCGACCACCCCCGCCGTCGAGCCGTACCTCGCTGTGACCGCCAGAACCTCCCGAAGCCAACCCCGCCCCTCGCCGGACCTCTCTCGCCGCCGGTAAGCCGCACCACCCTATTCTTTTCCGCGGTTACTGTTTGCTTAAGGGGAGGGACCTCGAGGAAGAAGGAGAAAAGGGTAGGGGGTTTTATGCGCTGTCAATGACTCAAAGGAATAGTGGTGCAGGGGTATAACTGAAGGGATTAGTTTAGAAAGAACCCAGGGTCTTCGGTGCAAAGTGGATTTTCCAGAAAACCTTTTGTTATTTCTGTTTTAAATCCAAATAAAACTTGAAAAATTCATAACTTCAGTTTGGTTTACCCAAATCGAGTCAAACCAATTTTGCCAGATCCTAAATGAGGTAAACTACTTAGGAAAAATATAAAACCCCTAAGTGTTACAGAAAACTTTAAAGTTTTGAATTAAATGATTAACTGGTCAAAAGCTAAAAGAAATAAGGAAAAATAGTTACACTATTAGATTGGGGTTAAGAAAATTTAGAGAAGTACTTAATCACTTCCTAACCTATTTAAAAATAACAAACCCCTCTGTACACCCCATTAAGGTAGAGTTTGCCATTAAAATCACTTTTTGCTTAAAGTTAAAGAAAATAAAAAAGGTAGTTTAAATAAAGAACCAGGGAGCACCACATTTTTGTTAGCTTTCATAATCAGTATAGTTGACTAGAAAATTTTATTATACCCTTGTTTAGTACAGAAGAAATGAAATACCCTTTATTTTAAGAAAACAAGGAAAACTTAGAAAAACCCTAGAAAAAAAAACCCTGAGGAGAAAACACCCCAAACCTTGGGATAACTAGTAATTTGCTATTATGAACATAGAAAAATTATGAGTTATGTTGTTTGATATTTTTCAAATAACAAGTTAGTGGTAAGTGCCCTTTAAGCATTAAACTTTTAAAAAAATCATAACCAAATAACCACTTAGTAGCCCTCTGTGATTTTTGGCACAGAAGCATGTTATTACCTATAGATACCAGTAAAAATGACTATTAGTACAGAACCCACACCTAGATAAGAGTTGTAGCACAAGTGGCCCCTTTTGCCCCAACTTTTGTTATTTTTGTCCAGGGCATACCTTATTTATTCTGGACCCCAAATTTATAGGACAGATTACAGTGACAAATAGTAACCCACTGTAATTTTTACAGAATTTTTGGAAAAAGTTAAATCACTGTTGTAGTTCAAACCCACACAAAAATCCATAAATAGAAAAGAAAAAGGGGGGAATTAATAGTGGAGACTAAATGTTACCCTAACCAAACCAGCAGCACCCCTTGAATGCCTACTAAAACATCTAAGGGACAACCCAAGACTAAATCCCTTATGCTTATCCCTAGGTAAAACCCCAGAACCTAAATTGATAAGCATAAACCACTAAGAGCCTCGTATAATAACCAGAAAACCCTAAGTGATTAACTAACTTAGTTTTTCTTCACTTAGCACAATGATTACTAAATCCTGCATAATCATAGCATACATATTCTTATTCATTGCATTCGATAGATTGCAACCTCACGGACGGAGAATACATCCTCGTGCCGGAGCAAGGAGTTGCTCAGGAGGTAGCCCCGGATCCAGCACCAGAGCCTGCCCCAGAGGATCTGCCTGCCCCAGCTTTGGAAGGCAAGCCCCAGTTTTATGCATAACCGTTTATATATGCTATTTTACTACACTTATTGTTTGTAGGCTTGTATTGTGCACTTAAGTGTAGGAGTTGCCTAAAACCCTAGTTGCATGAACTCAGGATCCCTTTTGAGATGGATACTAGTATGCTAAGTCGAGTAGCTGCTTTGCTAATTAGGGATCTCGGTAGAAGTCGAGTGATTTTTCTAGCACTCGCGCGAGATCAGGAATTGATTGTATCCATTTCTATATCGGAATGATGATGGTCTGTGGACAATGATCCATGGGGATGCGTTGTCTACGAGACGGAAATTGGAATAAGGATTATGGTGTGGTACCGTGTGTCAAGCGTTTAAACGTACTAAACACATACCGAGAAATATGGTAAATCGGTAAGCCTAGTACCTGAGTGAACCTGCCCGCAGACTTTACCCCTCACGCGACCTGAGACGTAGTCTCCCATTCCGGTTATGGTGGGTACAAGTGCGGTCACTGCACGACAGCAGTCGGGGTTAGTGAGGCATTGTACGCCAAGGCGGTGAGCCCTGATCTGTTGCCAGGGAATCGATGGGGACGGTTGATGTGTGTGGGGACAGAGTGCCTCGCCATGTCGTGTGTTTAGGTTTACCTTGCAATGATAAAAACTCGATTCGAATCGTCTGCTTCTCGCAGCTAATGAGACTGCTTGATCCATGCTGCTACATTGAGTAATAAGTGGAAATGAGGTGACTAGCAAAAGATGTTGATTGATAAAAATGTTTGATACCATGTATGATTAGCTAGGTACACATCTAGTTTAAAGGATTCTACTAAAACTTGAAAAACTAAAACTTGTTTTTAGACTCAGCTAGTGCTTTTGGCAAACCAACCCCTCAGCCAAACAGCTGCATGTCTAGAGGTAGAGGAGTAGACTCCTCATACCGGGTAAGTCTAGCTGAGTATTAGTATACTCAGTCTTGCTTGTGGCATAATTTTACAGGTTCTCTGGAGGACATGGTTGCTGGAGTGACTTGGCTGTCCACCTTGCCACCGGGTTGGACAGTCGAGTGGGACCCTGCCTCGGCAGAGGAGGAGCATGAGGAGTGATGGCACAGGCTTCCCCATCTCTCTGTTTATTTATCACTAGTTTTATTCCGCTGCATTCCAAACAATGATGACTACTTTTGCTGAACTCCATTGATGATGTAATAAATTTAATACTTCTCAATGCATGGTTTTATGCTTTATTGTATTTGCTCTATGCCTCACCATCGAGTGAGTACGTGGTACTTGATCCTGTTAGTGGCCTCGTCGGACTAGATTTGAGGGACTGACGTATTATTCCTTTTTAAGTGTGGTCTAGCCGCTAAGGCGGGACTTAGGCACTTAAGTTGGAATAATTCGGGCGGTTCCGCCACATTCTTCTTCAAGGTTGGGCCCCTTCCTTTCCTTATATTATGATGCCCAACATGTTGCTCTGATTATTGCATGAGATAAAACAGATGAAAACATTTCTTGATAACTATTTTCAAAAGTTATACAGTGAATTTAAAGTTTGTTTGGTTGTTTCCTTCATCATTGATGGGATATTCAGATTCTCCATAACTATTTTCAGAGGTACTATATATCCTCATGGTTATCGTCAACAATATCCCTTTGAGTCCTTAATCGCGAAGTAGGACCATTAGTTGAATCTGCTAATTTCCTTGTCTACACTCAAAGAAGTTGAAAACATTCAACATACAGGTTCAAAACATGAACTTATTAAATAGGGGAATACATTAACCTTGTGTTTCTTGTTGGCTCGATGTGATCCATTTGCTTTATTAACCATAGTACTTGGTACAGGGAGATTAAGAGATCTCATCCTCTTCATATTTTCTTTTATGTTGGCAGCCCTCTGCAGTTCATATTCATTGACCTCTGTTTCGTTACCCATTCCTCTTCCTCTTACAAACTTTACTCCTAAATCAAGACATAAAGAGATTACAATCACACATTACAATGTAAAATGAAACATTTTTACATACACAAATATAAACATATCTTACTTGCTAGGATGGTTTTCGTCAATCATTATTCCATCTATATCAGTCCTAACACAACTACTACCACCAATAGAAACATTAACTTGTGTGTTTGCATCCAAATCTGGCAAGAAAGAACTTATTTCTGTACTATTGCCTAGCCTTTCATCCATGTCATACATGTCACGTTGTTTTGACTTTAAAACAGTAAACCAATCAGCATCAATAGGATCTTGCACATAGTAAACTTGAGTTGCTTGAGATGCAAAAATAAATGGCTCATCTAATTCGTTGTCACCAGTATTGAATAAATGCTTGAAGTTGAACATTGTCACCCCAAAATTGTCTATTTTGACCCATTTGTCTCGTACTCAGTTATCAATCCAATCACATTTGAACAATACTAATTTTCCTTGGTGATGGTAGTTCAGCTCAAGAATGTCTTTTATAACACCATAATAAGTTTTGCTCATTGATATTGGGTTATTATTGTTTGTCCCATCAAAAATTGTTGCATGTGCAACTAGAGCTACACCACTACACTGCATTGACCTACCCACATCATAAGAATGTGTATGGAAATTTATCCCATTTATAGTACAACTTTCATAAGAATGTGCAACCATGTTAGGCTCCTTAGCTAATATTGTTATCTCCTCAGGTACTTCCTCACCCGTTGTTTCCACCTGACGATATTGAAGATTGTTATTGCACTAAAGAAATAATGTGGAACTAGATGTTGTATAAACCATTTTCATAGATACTTACACGTGACTTAAACCACTCGTGAAATGTCTTATAGTGTAAACGACTGATTGTTCTTTGATTTTGATGGCCAGCCAAGTAAAGATATTCTATATGTTTGCTAAACATACATTATACTTTAGTAATCATGAAATAAATGGATGATACTGATTATAAGATATATAATGGAAAACTTACTTCAAGTAAGGCTCTATATGGTCATAGTTGAACAAGACATATCTATGTGCTTGAAGCCATGTTTTGTGGTCTAATGTGACACTATGCTTACAAACTAATCCTCGACCTACGTTATGGAAGAAAGGGGTGGTATTGATTAAATCAACATCCAAGCCATCATCATTTCTTTTTTCTCGGTTAAATCTAGTTTCACTATGTAAATAGCGAGAACAGAATGTGAGACTTTCATCAAATAGATAGCTTTCCGTAATTGACCCCTCTGGGTGACTCCTAGTGCGAACATAGCCCTTACATCTCATTAAAAACCTATAAAGGAGAATGCCATATATGTTAAACCTTCCTATGAGTAAAACTAAGTTTAATTTGTTGCTAAAATATATTAAAATTTACCTCTTCACTGGGTACATATTACGAAATTGAACAGGGCTAGCAATTCTGACTTGAGTAGGAAGATGAACCATTAAGTGTACCATAATATCAAAAAAGGATGGTAAGAATATAGTCTCAAGAATGCTTAGAGTCTCAGCTATTTCTGACTCTAGCTTATACATATCGCTTATATGAATAACTGGCGAATAGATTTGCTTAAAAAAATTGTTCACACGAATCGGCGCACCACTAACTTTTTTGGTAATATCTTTCTCACAGCAAGTGGAAGTAAATATTGTAACAAAACATGGTTATCATGGCTCTTTAGCCCAACAAGCTTCATCTCCTTCACGTCCACATTGTTTCTTATATCTGATGCATAACCATCAGGAAATTTTACTCCTTTTAGTAGTTCACAAAATAATGTCTTCTCAGACGCACTCATAGTATATGATGCTAGTGGTAAATAAAACTTGTCACCCACTGGAACAGGATCAAGCTCAGTTCGGATGCCTAGGGACTGAAGATCCAAACGATATTTCAAGTTATCCTTGGACTTTCGCTGAATGCCTAGGAGGGTGTTGACAATGTTATCACACACATTCTTCTCGATATGCATCACATCTAAATTATGTCGTAACATTAAATCCTTCCAATATGGAAGCCTAAAAAATAGACCTCATTTTCCAAATGACAATAGGCTCCCCTTCCTTATTTTTTGCTTTCTTTTTATGTTGGCAACCTTTCCCATGCACTGCGTGCATATTCTCTGTTTGCAATAAAACTTCCTCTCCAGAAAGTGGTCTAGGCGCTGGCCTGTCCTCAACTTTACCATCAAATGAATTTGGATCAAATCTATATGGATGGTTTGGGTCCAGGAATCTACAATGTCCCATATAACAATTTTTTGTACCTTGTTTCAATCGTAGAGAACATGTATATGAGTGGCATTCAATACATGCTACTTGACCTGATGTAGTACATGTTGCAATGTACCATAGGCCTGGATAATCAGATATGGTCCATATTATTACAGCACGCAATTGAAAGTACTCATGCTTTGCGGAATCATAAGTCCTTACCCCTTCAACAAACATATCCAACAGATCATCAATTAGTGGCTCAAAACAAATATCTATATCACTACCAGGAGATCTACGGCCTGGAATCAACAATGAGATAATGAAATTTGTTTGCTTCATACACAACCATGGTGCAAAGTTATATGGGATGAGAATAACAGGCCAAATGCTATAGCTAACATTCATGGACCTGAACGGATTAAAACCATCTGTAGCTAAAGCAAGTCTAATGTTGTGACTGTCAGAAGCAAACACTGGGTGCTTTTGGTCAAAATCCTTCCAGAGAGGTGAATCTGCAGGACGCCTTAGTAATCCATCTTGTATACGCTCCTCATCATGCCACCTCGTGTCACTTGCTGTCTTAGATGATAGAAATAACCTCTGAAGCCTTCTTTTTATTGGAAAATAGCGAAGAACTTTGCATGGAACCTTGTGTACACGTTTTCCATTTAAACTTCTCCTTTTTGTTTTCCAGCGTGACTTTTCACATGTGGGACATGCATCACAATTAGCGTACTCCTTCCTAAACAAAATGCAATCATTTTCACATGCATCAATTTTGATATACCCAAGTCCTAGACACTTAATTACTTTCTTTGCTTCATTGAAATTTTTTGGCAATGCCAAGCCATCAGGGAAAGCCTCCATTAGTAGATCTAGTAGCATATCAAAACTTTTATCTGTCCACCCTCCAAGCAATTTCAAGTGAAGAATTCTTATTAAGAAATGCAACTTTGAGAACTTCTTACACCCTGGGTATAGCTCTTGGGTATTATATATCACTAACTGATTGATGGCTTCTAAATCTACATCAGTTTCATCTAAACCATCAGATACTTCAAAATCCCCTTTATCATCTAGACCACCAGCCATGTCTTGAAACAAATTGGCTATGTCATCTTCATTTGAATTGTTTGCAGCCTCTATATCGCTATAGTCATGACTATTAATAGGCATAGAGTCTGTTTCTCCATGATAAGTCCACCTTTTGTATCCCTCTTGAAAAACATCACATATCAAGTGCGAACGAACTTCATTTTCATCTTTCCATAGAGAATTAACACATTTTCTACAAGGACATAGAATTCTATTTCCACCTATAGAATTGCTAAACACTCAATAAATCTAGCTACCCCATCTATCTAGACCTTCGTGTGCCTATAAATATTAGGTACAAAAATGATATGTTGGTCAAAGGTGATTACTACAAAATAATGGTTTATAGTACATTGTCAGAAATATACCTAGGTTCATTCATCCACCTTTTATCCATGTTGTACCTTAACAAATAATAAGATGAAATGTACCCTTCCTAGCCTCAAAGTAGAGGTGGAAAAAGGGGAATCGTTACAAGTATCAAAGATAAAAGCTAAATTAATTACTTTTTTCCTAGTTTAGATAGTTCTGATCAACAGAAGATGAAAAAGTTAAGGCTAGATATTAGCACTGACCAATGGCTATCGTTCAGGCGTCGTGCACCACTGAATTTATCGTCACCGGCTGTCTGTCCGCAATACTTGCCAACAGATTTCTCAACACAAAAGTGATCTTCGGCTATGCTCCTTATTCCAATAGATATATGCACCCATACCAGAAAAAGAACATAAAAATATTTTCAAATTTGAACTTAAAAATATTTTCAAATAAGGATTACATAGTTCATGAAGACACATGTGAATGTTTTCTGCACAAAAAACTCTTTAACACTTTAGTTTGTTGTGCATTCGTACTTTTGTGCCTTAGAATAATATGGGTCGATTAGTTGATCAGACATCCTAATCGTCCAAGACTCTAGAAACCGACCAACCTATATAATACGCCCATCAGCTATGGTGTTGCGGTGGACATGGCTTCAGACACTGAACCGCGGGTGGAGTAGGAATTGCAGGCCGACAAACAGGCAACAACCATACGCCCATACATCCATGAACCTATCATGTTAGGTCGAGATATTGTTGGTGGGACTAATGGCAGAGCCACTACTCAGACACCCTATAGGACTGCTAGGTGGCAAAGTGTAAAGATTATATTTAAAAAACAACAATATAAATATTTTTGTATATATAATAAATATTACTCGGGCCCTAAAAGCTTCTGGCTCTAGTATTGGATGGGACGGTGCTGGGACCTAGGACGATGGAGCTCCAAAAGAAACAGGTTAGGATGGCATGTGTTGTTCCGATATTGCAAGTGCAGAGCCAACTTCTTTCATCTAAGATAGATAGAGATAGGGAAACAAAGCTTCTACCATATAGGAGGAACTGTGAGGACTAAGGATGATCAGAAGAACATTTCTAGACACTGGATGATGTAGCTAGCATTGCCACCATGTCAGTGAGGAGTCCTAAACAACGCTATTATTAAACTCACTATCGTACCTTTCTAGAAATTTAATCTGATAGTACATATTTCAGTATTTTGATTATACGGGATGATTTGTGCATTTAGCCTATAGGACTTATAAATTGGACTGCTTAAATGTTCCTGTATTACATGATTTTTGTGACAGTGTGATCCTTTGTAGTAGCATTAGATAGGGAATTCGTTTGATTTGTAGGCACAAAATTGCAATGATAGTACTTGGAATATCTACAATTATCTGTTTTGAGGTCTGTCTTAATTAACTCAGTTCTAAATAAGATTGGTTGCTAGTACTTGGAATATCTGCAACTGCAACTCTACCTCTGAACTCCTGCAGACCGACGCATGGGTATTACTTCCAATCTCTGGAAGAGAAAACCTCCCTCCTACATCGATCCATCCACTCAAAAATCAAACAGGTGCAGCGGATGGATGACAGAAAGGGAGGGAAAATCACAACCGAGTAAGCCAATCCAAGGTACGGTGGCAATGTCCAACCCAACCACGCGCAACAAAGAGCAACAATAGCAGCACCGAGCCCAGGTCAGTACGACCTCTTGATTCCAAAATCCCCAAATTCAAACATACCGAACAAGGAAATGATTAGAGGATTGCATCCCAAATTCCCAACCTCTAGATCTCTTGTACTGCTTTCCTCTACCCAGACATCAAAAATATGAAATCAAAGGCACCCTCCACCCATCATCGCCACCCATGCTTCGTATCTTGCTGAAGCCGAAGCCGAGGTCGAATGAAGCGGAAGCGGCAGCGGCGTCCCTGTCCTCCTCGTGGAAATGGAAGCCGGCAGCGTCCGTGTCCTCCTCGCCTCCTCGCGGAAGAAGAAGCCGAAGCCGAGGTCGAATGAAGCGGAAGCGGCGGCGGCGTCCTAGTCCTCGCCTCCTCGCGGAAGAAGACGACGGCGTCCCTGTTTGGATGTTGCAAATATGGTAGGGTTTTAACCGGCCGCGGCTAGCTATGTGGCTTTAATTTTTTTAATTATGAGTCCCAAACCTACTGCCAACAAATAATCCGATGTAAATTTTTCGCGACAGATGTTGCGTCACGCGTAATCATTTTTACCGACAGATAGACTGTCACAATATCTCTACATTATTACCGACAAATTGTTTGACGTCAGAACAATATAAACCTGACAGCTAGTGCGTTGGTAATATATTGCGACAGACCTGCTGTCGCCAACGGTCTTTTTTTATCGACAGATGTTTGACGCTAATTTTGTGTCATGGTGTAGTGTACCCAAAGGGCCTCCACACCGACTTAGAAACCTTAGCAGGTTGCTTTGTATTAAGTGTATTCTGTGGAAGCCTCATAGTGGATCCCTAGCCATTCACCTCGGAAGTGTTTACGAGTTTGGCCGGCCCAGGCTAGAGGGGATACACGACTTGTGGGTAAAGTTGTACCACCTCTGTAGAGTGTAAAACTGATATATCAGCCATGCTCACGGTTAAGAGCAGCTTGGACCCTCACATGATAATCAAACTTGAAGATGAAAATAAATCGTGGTCCTTTTTGGATCAAGTGGTTTGAGCATATGATGATTATGAATTATGCTTAATTGGGATTGGTATATACTTATACCTAGTAATCAGGTGTTGATAATAAAATGTTGACCAACTAAAATACTAACCGCATTAAACTTTAGCTTTACCTTGTTACCTTGCATTTTCACCCCACTTGCTGCGCCCTGACCATAAGTGAGCTCACCCTTGCTTAATTTTGATCAGAAGTTTGCAGATGAAGATTTTGATGGTGAACTCGATGGATGCTAGTCTAGTGATTCCCATGGTCATCTTCCTGTGGAAGGATGTCCATGTTTCGCTATACTTTGATGTATAAAGGTTAAGACGTTATGTCTGTTCGAAGTGTAATATGTTATTATAATATTTATTTACGCTTTTATGCATTGTTCCTTTGATATATTACACTTGTGACATCAACATATGTATGGAATTAGATCCTGGCATACATATGCTATGCATTCAGTTTTGCCCTTAAAACCGGGTGTGACAAACAGTTCAATCCAAACTGATATCACAAGTCCATGATCATTACCAAGTTTAGGAATAGCAGCACGAGGACCAAAATTATACGAAAACTTCTCTCTGAAGGCTAACATCATTAATTGAAATTTATTTGTTAGAGGCTTACCCGTCATCTTCGTCATCGATTATGGATAACAACATCGTGCCTGGGCATCATTCAGTAATACATGTAGAACGATTTAGTGTACATGCAAAACTGTTGGGGGTCTTCCTATTCCGAAGGTCCTCAAAAACATAATTAATCATTTGTTTTCAGCATAATCTATTACAGGGGGCTTCGTATTTAGGATACAAGTCTTTTTCTCATGATGAAGGCATACGAGATGAAGACAAATCTAAGGATGATAAGAATAAACACCAAAGCTATAGCCAGATTGATAGCTTCGGCTCCTAACGGAGATGAAGTATGATGATGATGCTGACCTAACGGGAAAAAGACTACTTAGTCCTTAATGATTTGTATTACAATCATAAGTGAATATTGGGGACATAAATGTACTTTTACCGGGGCTACGTCTCATGCCTATAAATAGATGAACAGTAGCACCGTACTATTCACATTTGATTGTAATCACTCTCTCGCGTCAGCACCTTCGAACAAGACGAAGGTATCAATGTAATATTAACTCTGTTAATATTTATGTGTATGTTATAAAATACAAATGCGAATGAACCAATGAATTATATTTGTTATCTTTATGCATTCTTAGTTATCTATGATATGATGAAGGCATGTCCTTCATGACCTTCGTCCGAAGATCATTATATCTGAGAGGAGATAATTCTTCGGAGGACGAAGGTCCTTAATGTTTAACAATTGTGTTGCCTTGTTCTTGATTCACAATATTTGAGAACAAGTGACCAACATTAGCGCCCACCTCCGGTGAACTCACTTTCATAGCCTTCGGCAAACTCTAGCCTTCGTCATGCCGCTGAAGAAGACGACAGCGCCAGGGGCTGCTCTGCAACCACTAGACACTAATCAGGAGACGCTCTCACTGAGAGAAGCTAGGAGCCAGAAGAGAAAGGCTACCAGCCCTACACCTCAGGAGGAAGAGTGGACCAGGAGATCAGGGATTTAGAAGATATACATCACTAGATGCAGAGGAAATGGGAAAATATGCTTTGGTTAGCCAAAATTCAAAGGAAGATCGATGAAGCAGCTGAAGAAATGCACCACATCACACAGGACGATCAAGGACGAGGGCCTCAACACAGAGAGCTTCGTCAAGAAACTCCAATCAACGATGATGGATGGTATGATGATCTGTACCATGGTAATTTTGCTTTTGATGATGCTTCTTCCCTAGTAGCAGAGTTGCAGGCTACCCCATGTATGATGGGCACTATGACCTGAAGCAATTCCTCATGAGCTACGAAGCAACCATATCATCATATGGTGGCAACACTGCTGTCATGGCAAAGTCCTTCGTCATGGCAATTAGGAGTGTGGCTCAGACTTGGTATTCTTCTCTTCGGTCGGGAACAATTACATCGTGGTAGAAGTTGAAGGATATGCTAGTCACAAGCTTCCAGGGCTTCCAAATGAAGCTAGTGACCGCTCAAGCTTTGTTCCAGTGCACGCAAGACCATGAGGAGTACTTGCAGGCATATGTCTGAAGATTCTTGCGACTAAGAGCCCAGGCGCCAACGGTGCCTATTGAAATCGTCATCGAAGCCATGATCAAGGGGCTCCAACCAGGACCGACAGCACAATATTTTGCAAGGAAGCCACCACAAACCTTGGAGAAGCTTCTCCGGAAGATGGATGAATACATCTGCGCTGACAATGATTTCCGCTAGAGAAGGGAGGAAGCCTACAGGTATTCTGAGATGACTAGAGGCTTCGAAGGAAGACTCCACCCCAGGCATGTCAGAACGATCCACAATCCCAACACAAATGATGACAGGGCCAATCATACTCAGAGCAGCCAGCAAAGCTCAAAGTCTTCGAGAATGCAGCAAACTTCCAACAGGCCACCAGCCCTGAGAGGCAGAGGGGGAGGAACTTCAGAGGAAGGTATAGTAGTCAACCCATGAGACTGTTCTGCCTATTCTGTGGGGAGGATAAGGGACACACGACAAGGACGTGCCAAGTCACGATCCAAAAGCAAAAGGAAATCGCTGAAGCCAAAGCATGACAGAACTAGCCGAAGCAGGTCTTGCATACTGCTTCATACTATTCTCCATATATCGCTGAGTATGTGGGCAATCAGCAACCTACGACATCCGTTGCTTCGACAAGTCACTCCCAAGCTTCCTGGGCTCATTTGCCACCGCCACCACCACCACCACTGTGCCTACCTTGGTCCATAACCAACAGCCAGAAGGGCATCACCAGGCTCAGCAACTGTAATACCCATATTGTAAAACCTAATAAAGGAGAGTTGCTTCCTTAATCGTTTTGCATTTCACTCACTACAACATGAAAGCATCTTGTGTAAGTCAACAAATAACTAATAAAAATATATTCTAAGTATCATGTTGGGGTTTTGTGTGTGCATTGAATAATAATAACAGTGAAATTAATAAGAATATAGTAGTGATTTGAGAATTTAGATTTGTCCCAAAAGCGCAAATTAGGAAATTGAGAACGACATAGAAAAGGAAAAGAGAATAAATATGGTATAAAATAAAGTAAAGGTGTAAATAACTTAAATTATCACAGGATATGTAAAAAAATAAACATCTTAAGGTGAAGACAAATTTGTTACCAAGATTTGGATTCAAATTGGAATTTAAGTTTGAAAATGAAATGGAAAAGAAAAAAAATAGCAAAGGATAAAAAAAACAGAATACACTGCATGGGCTCATTTTTCAGCTTCTGGCCCACCTAGTTCCTTCATCCGCGCGGCCCATTCAGCCTAGTCGCGCCAAATCCGCTCGTCTTGCCACTAACCCTCTCACTGTCACTCTGGGCCCACGAATCAGTCACTTGGGTGTGCTCGGGCCCTGCCAGTGGGGCACGGATATCAGCCCAACCATCTTGGATGCTACCGCATGGCCACGGATTCAGATTCCGCCATGGATTGAGCTCCAACTGTGTCACGCGATTCTGGGAATCCTCTGCATGCCAGTCAACGATTCCGCGCCCGCCGCCTCTTTTCTCGTGCACACGAACGAACACCCGCTGCTGGCCACGCACAGGTAGTTCCGCGGCAATGGCGGATGCGAAATCCGCGCGAACCTTGGCCAGCCTACGCTAACTGACCGGATGGTAGGGGCATAAGTATGCGAGCGCTGCGGCTACCTCTTCCACCGGTTCTCGTCGTCAAAGACCTCCTAGCCATCCTCAATTCACTCGGCGGCTTACAAATTTTACCGTCGTCCGTCGTTTCCCGTGGCCAGGCCTTCCCCGAAGCTCCAATCGACGGTGAGCCTCTCCCTCATGTCCGCATTACTATTCCGATGTCGAATCGCGGGTTAGTTAGGGATTGGGATGCTCCAGCGCGCTAATCCGGCCGGCTCCGGTGATCCTCCACCGAGAGGACTCTGGCGGCGCCTCTGCTGGTACCGGCTGCTTGAAGACGCGCTCACGACCGTTGGATCGTGTAGGAGTGGTTACGATTAGGGTCGGCGCGTCTGACCTCGACCATCGCGTGTGGGAGGAACACTAGGATCGTGGGATCCTAGTCAACGGCGGGGATCAAAACTTGGTCTTGCTTCAGTATTGAGTTGTGGTGGCCGTTGATCCGGTCATGGACGTCCGAGATGTGATCGTGATCGTTTAAAATCCGAGTCGTTACTTTTAGATCCAAGGGCGCGTATAGGAATGCCAGTTCTGATTTAACCAAAGCTAATCCTATGCGTCGATTAGCGATCGGGCGGCCCACATTTACCCATACCCCTTCGCGGGTATGTTTTATAAAAGAGACCCTGTCTGTTATATATATCAACCCGCCGTCCGTACCTGGGGTTCTCTGAGTCTTGGAAACACTTACACCGAGACCCCTGCGCTTTCTAGAAATTGAGGCCCAGGCCAGAGAATTATAAAATCAGAGAAAACTTATTAGAAAAAGGATTTTTAGTATGAAAATAAATCCTAGAACTTGTTTAATTTGTAGAAAATTCATTTTTACTCCAAATTAATCCATTCCAGTTCCTAAATTTTTATAATATTATTGTCTAGCCATTAGTGCCTCTGTTTTGGCATGAAAGACTCATTTAAATTTATCTAATACTTAATCTTGTATTAAATACATAAAACATTAGAAAATTCATAACTTAAAATCTATAACTCCAAAATTAATGATTCCAGTTCCTATGATCATATTTTAATGTCTAGTTTATTACTGTATATTATATTTGCATGTTTGATGTGGTGTTAATTTTTGCTATACTATGTATGTATTGTGTTGATGCGAGTAGACGAGCAAGCCACTGTGGAATCTGAGGTTCAACAAGTAGAGATAGCTGAGCAGGAGCTCATTGAAGGCAAGTTGTGCCCTTGATCACTTCTTTTACCCATTCATGTTCTTATTATTCATAATGATCTGCATAGGATAATTTTGCTGGGACCCAGTAGGATACCCTAGATTTGACTATCTTTATACCTTGATTCACCACTGGTTTCACTACTAAAGTTTTGGGTAGTACATGCTATTGCTTTATATGGATTTGGGTATAGAGATATTCATCACTCATTGTTATACTTTTTATTATCTGTTTTATTCTTTATTGTTCATGTTAAGATCATTATGTTAATGGGAACATGGAGAACCACCCGGGAAAACAGTGCTACCACAAGGGTTTAATGGGACGCCCTTGGCTGATTAACTAGGAAAGCTAATGGAGGGCTACCTTACCCGAAAGGGGCAAGGGCAGTAGGGGAGTGGTCAGTGTAGGGAGGTCCTTGGGTTGATTTTGCTGCGATGGCGGTCAGGCAAGAACCCTGCACTGGAGCTTCCTATAAACTGTAGCGGGTAGTCTGAAGCTAGTGGAACTTTGTAAAGGCCTCGTAGTGGTACCCTGCCTCGCTTCCTTGGTAGAGGTGTATGGAGTCTGATCAACTCCGTGGCAAATGGGCAACACGACTTGTGGGTAAAGATGCGCAACCTCTGCAGAGTGTAAAACTGGTATACTAGCCGTGCTCACGGTCATGAGCAGCTCGGACACTCACATGATTAATTTATGGAACTTAAACTTAATTTGTCATATCATTGCATTTGGGGTTATTTTACAATTACTTTTACTTATTATTACTATGGTTTGGTATTCACTTACACTTAGTAATCGCTAATAAAATTTTGACCAACTTATAAAAGCAATGCTCAGCTTCAGCCTTTATTTCATTGATCAGCCTTACACTACATGAACTCCCACCTTTGGTGAGTTCATGCCACATTATTCCCCACGACTTGTTGAGCTATGATCGTATGTGAGCTCACTCTTGCTGTCTCACACCCCCCCACAGGAGAAGAACAGGTGGTCGAAGAGGAGCCGCCTAACACCGAGGCCTTCGACTTAATCTAGGTGGCGTTTCTCAGTTGACATTGGCGCCGACGATCCTTAGTTTGTTTTACACTTATTCCTTTATTTTGTAATAAGTCTTCCGCTATGTAATAAATACTCTGATGTTTTATGACATTTATCTCTATACACTCTGTTATTATATATGTTGTCTTCTTTGGCGCATGTATGAGATGCACCCGGCTTTGTTCCTTAAAGCCCGGGTGTTACAGAAGTGGTATCAGAGGAAATGTTGACTGTAGGACGAAACCTAGATAGAAATGGTCAAACCCTTACCTACTTATCTTACTCTGATTCATTCTACACTTACCTTACTCTGGATCTCTCTATACTTATCTTGATCCCGTCTCACCTTCTACTATTCTAATCTGATCATTCTTATCTTTTCTACTCTTAGACAAGATGGATTTCACACTTTGGAATCCTATATTTATGACTTTTCTAAGAGATAGGAGGCCTAAGGCAAAAATCAAAACTATTTTCTCTATTTAAAAATGTTGGTTGATTGTTCTGATGATCAATGCCTGTATTGCTTCTTTGATTGATTGAAATAGTATAGATGGACCTCTTAGCATGTACCACTATAAGGTATTGTATTAGCTTTAGTAGGTGACACACTAATCTACTTAGCTAATAAATCCCCCAAAGAAACATGATCGTAATTACTGCCTTGTCTACTGCTTTCTCTTACCTTATGTATCTAACTCAGATGGTCAATACCAGGAGGGGTGGTGGAATTGATTTGCCTCCTAATCGACACACTCGAAGGATATATAGACAACCTCAGCCACAGCCTGCAGAGATGAATCCTCCTAACCCTCCACCAGGCGGAGTTGACCCACTGGTTGCTGCTCAGATGGCGGTGATGCAGCAAATGGCGGACACTATGGCTGATATGCGTGCCCAGATGCAGCAAGAACGCCAAGAGATGCGTCAGGAAAGAGAAGATATACGCCAGGAGTTGCGCCAGGAGAGAGATGGGATACGCCAAGAAAGGAGGGCGCAACAACAGCAGCTGCAACAATAACTTCAACAACAGCAGCAACAGCAGCAAGTGCCATTGCCTCCTCCACCACCACCAGTTCCACCTCGTGATAAGCACCGGGAGTTTATGAGTCATAAGCCACCAACCTTCGCCAGTTCGCCAGATCCACTTGATGCAGACGATTGGTTGAAGTCAATTGAGAAGATGCTGAATATTGCACAATGCACTGACCGGGAGAAGGTTTTATATGCTTCTGGACGTCTGACTGGTCCTGCTGCTGACTGGTGGGATTCTTATACTGCTGCCCATGACGCTGCTGATACTATTACCTAGGCAGAGTTCAGTACACAGTTCAGGAACTACCATATTCCAGCTGGGATGATAAAGATCAAGAAGAAGGAGTTTCTGTCATTGAAGCAAGGCAATATGTCGGTCAGCGAGTACAGAGACAAATTTATTCAGCTGTCGAGGTATGCTCCGGAGGAAGTTGCTGAGGCTGAGAGGAGGCAGGAGCACTTCATTGAAGGACTTAATGGACCCTTGCAGTATGCATTGGTTGCACACACCTTTCCATCATTTCAGAGGCTACTGGATAAGGCTCTTGCTATCGAACACAAGCGTGTTCAATTGGGTGATTTGAAGAGGAAGGCAATCTCACAAGGACAGGGTAGCAGCAGTGTTCGTCCTCGCTACAGTTCACCATAGGGTACACCGACTCGACCAGGAGGATCGCGCCCAGTTCAGCAATCACCACTAAGGACACCTACTCGTCAGGCCACTCCCACTGGCACCCCGACGAAGTTTACAGGACAGAGTCCAGGCACTACGTGTTTCAAGTGTGGGAAGACTGGTCATTATGCAAATGTCTGCCCACAGAGAATTGCTACTACTCCAGTTCAGAACAAGCAACAGACTCCTGGCAAGGGATATTCTATAGCCAGGGTGAATCAAGTCAGCGTTGATGATACTCCTGATGGTGGTGACCTCGTAATTGGTATGTTTTATGTTAATGCAATCCCTGCAACCATATTATTTGATTCTGGTGCTACACATTCATTCATGTCTGCTAGATATGCCAACACAAATGAAATACCACTGCTAAATATGAGAAAACCAATGATAGTAATTACACCTAAAGGGCCTATTGAGGCAAATCAAATGACACGTAGATTGACATTAACCATTATGGGTAGAGAATTTGGAGCTACTGCTATAATATTAGAGTCAAGCAGTATAGATCTGATCCTTGGTATGTCATGGCTAAGAAAGGCAAAGGCCGTTATAGCATGTGGTAGAGGTACCGTAGAACTCACTACCACTAAAGGAGAAAGGTTTCAAGTTAATATTGCAGTAACCTCCTCATCCATGCGTGCAATGTTCTTTATGCCTGAGGAGTTTGTTGGTAACAACATCCGGGTGGTTAGAGATTTTCCGGATGTCTTTCCAGAGGAGTTACCAGGGATGCCACCTGATAGAGAAGTTGAGTTTGTTATTGATCTCTTACCTAGAACCGCCCCTATTTCTAAACGGCCATATAGAATGTCCGTAGAGGAGTTGAAGGAACTTAAGAAGCAGTTAACGGAGTTACAAGAGGCTGGTTACATTCGTCCGAGTTCCTCACCTTGGGGAGCACCGGTGTTATTTGTGCAGAAGAAGGATGGATCTCAAAGGATGTGTGTGGACTATAGATCACTTAATGATGTTACTGTGAAGAACAAGTATCCGTTACCCTGAATTGAGGATTTATTTGATCAGATGCGAGGTGCTAGAGTATTTTCGAAGATCGATCTCCGATCCGGTTACCATCAGATGAGGATTAGACCATCGGATATTCCCAAGACGGCTTTCTCGACTCGATATGGATTATATGAGTTCACTGTTATGTCATTTGGATTGACCAATGCACCAGCTTATTTCATGAATTTGATGAATAAGGTGTTTATGGAGTATTTGGACAGATTCGTCGTGGTGTTCATCGATGATATTCTTATTTATTCTAGAAGTGAAAGTGATCATGAACAACATCTAAGGTTAGTGCTACAGAAGCTACGAGATAATCAACTCTATGCTAAGTTCAGCAAGTGCGAGTTTTGGATTGACAAGGTGCCATTCCTTGGTCATATTATTTCTAATGGAGGAATAGCAGTGGATCCTGCTAAAGTGAAGGAGATAATGGAGTGGAGAGTGCCCAATACAGTTACTGAGATTCGGAGTTTCTTGGGACTCGCAGGATATTATCGGAGATTTATTGAAGGGTTCTCTAAAATTGCCAAGCCTATGACATCGCTTCTGGAGAAAGGAAGAGAATTTAAGTGGGATGAGAAGTGCCAAGAAAGCTTTGATCAATTGAAGGAGAGATTGATGTCACCTCCAGTATTGGTTATGCCAGATTTACAGAAGGGATTTGACATTTATTGTGATGCATGTGGCCAAGGACTTGGATGTGTGCTTATGCAAGAAGGTCATGTGATTGCCTATGCATCCCGTCAGTTGCGGAAGCATGAATTGAACTACCCCACTCATGACTTAGAGCTGGCAGCAGTTGTGCATGCACTGAAGATTTGGAGACACTACATTATGGGAACTAAGTGTCAAGTGTATACGGATCACAAGAGTTTGAAGTATATATTCACTCAGAAGGATCTCAACCTCAGACAACGTCGTTGGTTGGAGCTCATCAAGGATTATGATTTGGAGATTCACTATCACTCGGGCAAGGCGAATTTGGTCGCAGATGCCTTGAGTCGGAAAGAACATGTTCACTCCGCTTTCGTTGTCCAGCTACCCGATGAATTAGCAAAAGATTTTGAGAAGCTCAACCTAGGAATTGTTACTCACACTGAAGGAGTTACCATTGAGTTGGAGCCTACCTTGGAGCAAGAGATTCGTAAAGGTCAGGTTGGTGATGCTAAGATCCAAGAGATTAAGGATCTAATCACGGATGGTCAAGTTCCGGAATTCACGGAGGATGAGCAAGGTACTATATGGTTCAAAGATCGGATATGTGTTCCAGAGATCGATAGCCTCCGTGAGGCTATATTGAAAGAAGCTCATGATTCTGATTACTCCATCCACCCTGGAAGCACTAAGATGTATCAAGATTTGAAGCAAAAGTTTTGGTGGTATGGACTGAAAAGAGATGTGGCTGCTCATGTGGCTAAGTGTGATGTATGTCAAAGAGTCAAGGCCGAACATCAAAGACCCGCTGGATTATTGCACCCATTGAAGATACCTGAGTGGAAATGGGAAGAAATTGGTATGGATTTTATTGTTGGACTACCCCGCACCCCTGCTGGGTATGACTCTATTTGGGTAATTGTGGACAGATTGACCAAAGTGGCTCATTTTATACCTGTGAGGACTAACTACACGGGAGCCAAGCTAGCGGAATTGTATATGACTCGGATAGTTTGTCTACATGGAGTACCTAAGAAGATCGTGTCTGATCGAGGATCACAGTTTACTTCTCGATTTTGGAAGAAATTGCATGAGAGTTTGGATACAAAGTTGAATTTTAGTTCAGCCTACCATCCCCAGACTGATGGACAGACAGAGAGAACTAATCAAGTGCTGGAAGATATGTTAAGAGCTTGTGCTCTCAAGCATGGGGGCAGTTGGGAGAAGAGCTTACCATATGCAGAGTTCTCTTATAATAATAACTATCAGGCTAGTTTGAAGATGTCACCATTCGAGGCTTTGTATGACAGAAAATGCAGGACTCCCCTATATTGGGATCAAACTGGAGAAAGACAGTTCTTTGGGCCTGAGCTTATACAAGAGGCAGAAGAACAAGTTCGAATGATAAGGGAGAATTTGAGAATTGCACAATCCAGGCAAAAGAGCTATGCTGATAATAGAAGGAGACTACTGGAGTTTAAGGAGGGTGATCATGTCTATTTGAAGGTGTCACCACTTCGTGGTATGAGGAGATTTAAAGTTAAAGGGAAGTTGTCCCCTCACTTTATTGGACCCTTCTTGATCTTAAAGCGAGTGGGAGAAGTTGCATATCAACTGGAGTTACCCAATCATTTGTCAGATGTACATGATGTATTCCATGTGTCTCAGCTAAAGAAGTGCCTTAGGGTACCTGAGGAGCAGCTACCAATGGAGGACCTTAGTGTTCAGGAGGATTTGACTTATGCTGAGTACCCCATCAAGATTCTGGATACACTGACTCGGGTCACGAGGAATAAGGTTATAAAGATGTGCAAAGTTCAATAGAGTCACCACGGTGAAGATGAAGCAACTTGGGAAAGAGAAGAAGAGCTTCGTATAGATTTTCCTCACCTTTTCCCTAGATCTTCTTAAATCTTGAGGACGAGATTATTATTAAGGGGGGTAGGATTTGTAATACCCATATTGTAAAACCAAATAAAGGAGAGTTGCTTCCTTAATCATTTTGCATTTCACTCACTACAACATGAAAGCATCTTGTGTAAGTCAACAAATAACTAATAAAAATATATTCTAAGTATCATGTTGGGGTTTTGTGTGTGCATTGAATAATAATAACAGTGAAATTAATAAGAATATAGTAGTGATTTGAGAATTTAGATTTGTCCCAAAAACGCAAATTAGGAAATTGAGAACGACATAGAAAAGGAAAAGAGAAGAAATATGGTATAAAATAAAGTAAAGGTGTAAATAACTTAAATTATCACAGGATATGTAAAAAAATAAACATCTTAAGGTGAAGACAAATTTGTTACCAAGATTTGGATTCAAATTGGAATTTAAGTTTGAAAATGAAATGGAAAATAAAAAAAATAGCAAAGGATAAAAAAACAGAATACACTGCATGGGCTCATTTTTCAGCTTCTGGCCCACCTAGTTCCTTCATCCGCGCGGCCCATTCAGCCTAGTCGCGCCAAATCCGCTCGTCTTGCCACTAACCCTCTCACTGTCACTCTGGGCCCACGAATCAGTCACTTGGGTGTGCTCGGGCCCTGCCAGTGGGGCACGGATGTCAGCCCAACCATCTTGGATGCTACTGCATGGCCATGGATTCAGATTCCACCATGGATTGAGCTCCAACTGTGCCGCGCGATTCTGGGAATCCTCTGCATGCCAGTCAACGATTCCGCGCCCGCCGCCTCTTTTCTCATGCACACGAACGAACACCCGCTGCTGGCCACGCACAGGTAGTTCCGCGGCAATGGCGGATGCGAAATCCGCGCGAACCATGGCCAGCCTGCGCTAACTGACCGGATGGTAGGGGCATAAGTATGCGAGCGCTGCGGCTACCTCTTCCACCAGTTCTCGTCGTCAAAGACCTCCTAGCCATCCTCAATTCACTCGGCGGCTTACAAATTTTACTGTCGTCCGTCGTTTCTCGTGGCCAGGCCTTCCCCGAAGCTCCAATCGACGGTGAGCCTCTCCCTCATGTCCGCATTACTATTCCGATGTCGAATCGCGGGTTAGTTAGGGATTGGGATGCTCCAGCGCGCTAATCCGGCCGGCTCCGGTGATCCTCCACCGGGAGGACTCTGGCGGCGCCTCTGCTGGTACCGGCTGCTTGAAGACGCGCTCACGACCGTTGGATCGTGTAGGAGTGGTTACGATTAGGGTCGGCGCGTCCGACCTCGACCATCGCGTGTGGGAGGAACACTAGGATCGTGGGATCCTAGTCAACGGCGGGGATCAAAACTTGGTCTTGCTTCAGTATTGAGTTGTGGTGGCCGTTGATCCGGTCATGGACGTCCGAGATGTGATCGTGATCGTTTAAAATCCGAGTCGTTACTTTTAGATCCAAGGGCGCGTATAGGAATGCCAGTTCTGATTTAACCAAAGCTAATCCTATGCGTCGATTAGCGATCGGGCGGCCCACATTTACCCATACCCCTTCGCGGGTATGTTTTATAAAAGAGACCCTGTCTGTTATATATATCAACCCGCCGTCCGTACCTGGGGTTCTCTGAGTCTTAGAAACACTTACACCGAGACCCCTGCGCTTTCTAGAAATTGAGGCCCAGGCCAGAGAATTATAAAATCAGAGAAAACTTATTAGAAAAAGGATTTTTAGTATGAAAATAAATCCTAGAACTTGTTTAATTTGTAGAAAATTCATTTTTACTCCAAATTAATCCATTCCAGTTCCTAAATTTTTATAATATTATTGTCTAGCCATTAGTGCCTCTGTTTTGGCATGAAAGACTCATTTAAATTTATCTAATACTTAATCTTGTATTAAATACATAAAACATTAGAAAATTCATAACTTAAAATCTATAACTCCAAAATTAATGATTCCAGTTCCTGTGATCATATTTTAATGTCTAGTTTATTATTGTATATTATATTTGCATGTTTGATGTGGTGTTAATTTTTGCTATACTATGTATGTATTGTGTTGATGCGAGTAGACGAGCAAGCCACTGTGGAATCTGAGGTTCAACAAGTAGAGATAGCTGAGCAGGAGCTCATTGAAGGCAAGTTGTGCCCTTGATCACTTCTTTTACCCATTCATGTTCTTATTATTCATAATGATCTGCATAGGATAATTTTGCTGGGACCCAGTAGGATACCCTAGATTTGACTATCTTTATACCTTGATTCACCACTGGTTTCACTACTAAAGTTTTGGGTAGTACATGCTATTGCTTTATATGGATTTGGGTATAGAGATATTCATCACTCATTGTTATACTTTTTATTATCTGTTTTATTCTTTACTGTTCATGTTAAGATCATTATGTTAATGGGAACATGGAGAACCACCCGGGAAAACAGTGCTACCACAAGGGTTTAATGGGACGCCCTTGGCTGATTAACTAGGAAAGCTAGTGGAGGGCTACCTTACCCGAAAGGGGCAAGGGCAGTAGGGGAGTGGTCAGTGTAGGGAGGTCCTTGGGTTGATTTTGCTGCGATGGCGGTCAGGCAAGAACCCTGCACTGGAGCTTCCTATAAACTGTAGCGGGTAGTCTGAAGCTAGTGGAACTTTGTAAAGGCCTCGTAGTGGTACCCTGCCTCGCTTCCTTGGTAGAGGTGTATGGAGTCTGATCAACTCCGTGGCAAATGGGTAACACGACTTGTGGGTAAAGATGCGCAACCTCTGCAGAGTGTAAAACTGGTATACTAGCCGTGCTCACGGTCATGAGCGGCTCGGACACTCACATGATTAATTTATGGAACTTAAACTTAATTTGTCATATCATTGCATTTGGGGTTATTTTACGATTACTTTTACTTATTATTACTATGGTTTGGTATTCACTTACACTTAGTAATCGCTAATAAAATTTTGACCAACTTATAAAAGCAATGCTCAGCTTCAGCCTTTATTTCATTGATCAGCCTTACACTACATGAACTCCCACCTTTGGTGAGTTCATGCCACATTATTCCCCACGACTTATTGAGCTATGATCGTATGTGAGCTCACTCTTGCTGTCTCACACCCCCCCACAGGAGAAGAACAGGTGGTCGAAGAGGAGCCGCCTAACACCGAGGCCTTCGACTTAATCTAGGTGGCGTTTCTCAGTTGACATTGGCGCCGACGATCCTTAGTTTGTTTTACACTTATTCCTTTATTTTGTAATAAGTCTTCCGCTATGTAATAAAGACTCTGATGTTTTATGACATTTATCTCTATACACTCTGTTATTATATATGTTGTCTTCTTTGGCGCATGTATGAGATGCACCCGGCTTTGTTCCTTAAAGCCCGGGTGTTACAGCAACAGCGCGATACTCGGGAGGAGTCCAAAGCTCGCACAGTCAACAACACTGTGCCAGAGTCAAGGCACATCTAATAAAGGTAGCACAACGTTTTTCGACTAGAGAGTGTCCTAATCCAATGTATTTTTACCTTTTTTGCCTTTATACTTTCTCTTCAAAAGACAATACAAGGAGGTTTAACCTTCAGCTTGATGTAATAAGTCTGTGGTTACACCATCGAGTGTAACAAAAAAGGATCAAGAAGCTCCAAAGTCATTCCTATGGGAATGCAGAGCTAAGTTACCACCTAAGCGAAAGATGAAGAAGCTCCAAAGTCGTTCCTAAGGGGATGCAGAGCTTAGCTCCGAAGTCGTTCCTAAGGGAATGCAGAGCTGAAATACCACCTAAGAAAAAGGTGAAGAGACTCCAAAGTCGTTCCTAAAGGGATACAAAGTCTTATCTTTTATGTTTCATGTGCCAACATCATTTGCATCATGCCATCACATCATATTGCATCATGACATCGCATCATACATCATTTTGCATCAACAAAAGCAGTGAAAAAATGGGGATTCTCCTTCAGCTTCGGCAAAGATTCATGAAAGAGTATTAAAGATGCACGGTTCATGCCTGAGACTACTGCCATGTGAAGTTTGTGCTTCCGACAATAATATTCCTATGCAACGTCTATACCAAGAATCAAACATCATACAGTAGCTTCGGTAAAGAAGGGGGATTTCTTTCTGAAGCGTGAAAAGGAGGGAAGGTGTTTTTTTGCCGCCGACTCAAAAACGGTATGTACGAAGGTTCCATGCTTCATAAAGAAATATATTACATCAATATACATACAAATTGTTTATAAGTGTTTCTTACAAAACTAGGGATCATGTTCAAGGACATTAAACTAGCAAAAATACAAAGTTTTAGTCTTCCCTAAGGACTTTATCGGCAGCTTCGTTCAGAAGCCTGTCGATAGCTTCGTCAATTGCGTCATTAGCAATTTTAATTATATCCAGCGCCTCTTTGATGGATGGGTCAGCTTTAGGGTTGTATGGTTCGGGAGGTGGAGAAAGCTCAGCTGCATTGAAACACAAATATCTGTCAGTGTCGAAGCTGAAAAACTTACAGAAAAATGAGTTAAAAAGTGCATACCTATAAGTCTAGCCCACTCGGCAGCTTCTTTAGCTCTTTTTGCTTCTTCTGAAGCATCATGAGATTACTTCTCATTTCTTTTGATGGTTTCATCAGCGATTTCTCGTCCACCCTTCAGCCATACATCGGAATAAAATTTCCCACCTAGGGTAGTAGCTTCGGCTGAAGGATTCGTAATATCATCAGTTGAGAAGGCAAAGTCTGGCTGAGCTACAACCTTAGCATGATCTCAGCCAACCTTCTCCAGGATGGACGTAGCCCCATGGGCACCGGCAAAGGCACAAAAGTCCCCTCTGTTGCTAAGAACTTACTCGAAAGCTTTGACTTCGTTGTTTGTCCATGGAATGACTTCATCAGGATTTCCACGAATAAATTTCTGCTCGAAAGAATATGCTCCAACTTTAGAAAAGCTCTTCTTTAAATTTGTAGCACGCTCCATGGATATTTCATAACATTTTTCCTTGGTGGCACGAAGCTCATCGACATTCTTTTGCGCTCTTGATTTTTCAATTTCACATATTTCATGCTTCACCACTTCAACATTGAAGTTCTCAGTTGCTTTGGCAACTTTCTTCTTTAGCTCTTGCATTTCGGCCTCATGAGCTTCGGCTTGAGCAGTAAGCTTGTCTTTGCTAGATTTAAATCTTTCCACTAAAGAGAGTAGGATCTTATCCTTCCCAAGAGCTTCATTTCTTAATGTAATAACCTATAAACGAAGTTTTCCAAGCATCATTCGGCATCTCTCATCCTTTGCATCTTTCTGGGCTTTCAAAGCCTTGCTTAAAATCAAGCCCTGGAAAACAAAGAATGAATACATAACGACTATAGGAATTACCACAAAAATAGTTTATCGTAACACAAATTGCAAAATGACAATTCAAAGTATACACACCTTTAGGCTATTGTAGGCTAGGCTACCTACAAGTTGATCTTTGGTCATCGTAGACAAGCCGAGTTCGATCTTCAGATACCCCATATTATCCATCATTTCTTGGCAAACATTGATCTCCTTACCGTCAGGTAGACAGTAGAGGAAATCATCATTGTTATCTCCTCCATATACCAAGGATTCTTGGGGGTACTTCAACTCTTTAGCATAATGTTCTGTTTCGATGACTTGCTCTGCTGATAGTTGTTTTCCTGAAACATGTCGAATAATAAAATTCAAATCACTCCTGGAAGGTGCTTCGGGAGCAGGTGCCGAGGGTTTCTCTGGAAGGCTTTCTTTCACAAGATTTTTTGGTGCAGTTTTTGAAGGTCCCGCCTCGGCATGAGCAGAAGTACTGGTAGTGATCATCTCTAAGACATTTTCAGTTTTGCTGCCAGAAGCTTCGATAGAAGAAGGAGACGACGTTTTCACAGATTTTAGAACAGCTTCCAAGACACTAGCCATCCTCCTCTTCCTTGGAGTTCCTGTGGTAGCTGGTAGCTTCGGTAGTGCTGTCACCATCATCTTAGGCTGCTCTAGTACTTTTTTTGCTACCTTTTTTTGGCTCCGGCTCTTTGGCCAGGTCTACAATGGCTTCAATAGGCATAGTAGGAGCAGTCTCTCTGGAGGGTTGTTTCCACCCTTTCACTTAACTTTGGCACATCGGTCGTCTCGATGCGCCTGGGTCTACATGTCAAAACCTTGATTTTCTTTGACTTTGACACACTAGTAGATGTCGAGGCAGCGGCTTTCCTTTTCCTCCCTTGCTTTTGGGCGGGATAGCAGTAGTCTGGGTAAACGAACCCAATAACATCAAATACTCTATTCAACCTCTTTTTGCCACGAGTGCCGAAGGCAACCGTCATAGCTTCACCTTCTGCCCTCAAGTACACTCCAAGAAGTTCATCACTTGTTGCCTCTATAGCCTCTAGTCAATCATCATTTGGCTCATCAAACTAGTTTCTGAACTGAAAAGTATACTTAAGATAAACCAAGCCACCCTGGCTGGAGCCGGCGGTAGCTTCCTTTGGCATTTCCCATTCGCTTGCAAGAGGCCATACTTTGTAAGCAATATGCTCATACAACCACGCCATTAAACAACATGTTACAACCCCTAAGTCATACTATGTTAACTCAAGTACAACCAACATCATCACCAACCCAAGTGTTTGATGGACTAATTACACGTAGACGAGCTAAGAAGCTACATCAAGAGGTGCACGCGCTACTTTATGAATTTCAATTAAACACTAATGAGAACTTTAAGCTACCTAAGTCGTGTATGTTGATATTACTTAGGTTCACCAAAGAGGAAGGACAAAACATATCAAGGGCGAATCAGAAAGAAGAGCTATGTTCGACTGTCCGAGTTAGTCCAGCGCAATAGAAATGTCCAGAAGAAACAGTCATATCTTTTGATTCCCAAAAGCTATGAAGGCCCATAAGTACTTTTCGGAAAGCTCTTGAAGTCTAGTTTCCAATGCTTCTAAGGCCGAGTTAATTAAATCTACCAGAAAGGTGACCGACCTACTTTAGTGCTGACTGGTTAGAAGGTCAACAGTCTGTTTGATGACCAAGTTTTCATATTAAACTGCATCATTCTACAAAGTTTCATTAAACATGCTATACATGGTGAGAAAGCTTATCAAGTCAGCTTTCCAATGCATCTAGCCCCACATCATTTGGAGATTCCTAGAAGAAGTTATTATCAAAATACTGAAGGCTGCGCAGAAGTCAAACAACCACACGGAATTCAGCTCTGCAGATCTCCCGAAGAGGCTCCTTCACATTAGCATGTTAAATTACTTTTGTTTCATGTTTATACCTCTCTAAGGCTAGTTGTTACTAGTATAAATACCCCCCTATGTCTATGATGTAAGGAGCTTTGGATAATCTAAAAACAGAACCCTTTTTGTTCAGCTGTGTGCTAACAAATATTGAGAATGATCTCTACTCCTTTGCTCTTGTGAATTCCTTCGCGGGATTGCAGAAGTGGCGGCTTCATTCGCTCCCAAGTGGTGCTCCTACTCCCTTCGAGGTCTCCTCGATTGATTGTAGGCTGTGTTGGTTGGTTCTTTGAGAGTGTGGTTGGGAGAATCCTCGATTCAAGTTGCCGGTTAAAGACGGTGGTTGGCTTTGAGTTTTATTTGTCAGGATGCACTAGTTATCGCTGCTTGCAGCAAGTTATCTTGGCTTCTTCGAAGCTAGTTATCTAATGATTGATCCTATATCGTGAAGATCAGGCATCGGGACGCATCATCTGGTATCAAAGCCTCAGTTTCCATGGTAGGATTCTTTACCCTTAGCTACATCTATTTTGTGTTTGTCCTATCCACCAAAAAGCTATAAAATATTTTTTTTCCATAGCCCTTTGATTCAATCTGTTGTTCTAGTGAGTTTTGTTAAGTTTATGTCCTTAGAGTCTTTGTTTAGTTGATGTTCGCTCTCTCCTTTGTGTTTTTTTTGAGCCTCTTATATATATATGAGAATATCCACAAAAGGAAAAATGTAAAAACTCTTATCATTTCCTTCAGATTAACTTTGATCCTATCTAAGTTATAGCTGCTGGTTGAGTTCTTTGTTAATTATTATAAAGTGTGCAATATCATATCAGATCTCTGTGTTTAGTTCTATAAAAAAAAGTATCAAAAAAGTGAGAAGAAAGAAAAGTACCAAAAAAGTGTTGAGCAAGATTGTGAAAGAAAAGTAGAACAATCAGTTTATGTGCACAAGTACTGAAAGTTCATCAAGTTGTTCAACCAGTTTGCTATTTGTTGGGGACTTGTTCTCAATTGCTACGAATTAAGAACAAGGCAACATAAAATGTTAAATGCTAATGCCCTTCGTCCAACGAAACATTATTCCCTTAAGGACTAATGAACTTTGGACGAAGGTTAAAGTCGATACGTTTACGAAGGTTGAATCTTCGTAATTGAATTATAATAAATCGTATGAAGTAATATAAAATATGAAGTGTCAAAGGTAAATAAATTATAAACGAGTAACATTACTTTCAAACTATATTGATTTAATGTATTACAACATTGGATACAATTATACCTCTGCCTTGACAAAGATTGATTTCCGAATGATGCGATTGCAATTACAGGAATGCGTGAACAGTAAAGGAATACTGTTCACTATTTATAGGCACGGGACATAGCCTGGGAGGAATTACAACCATGCCCCTTATAAGGAATTACAACAACGACTCAAACATTTATGGACTAAAAGGTCATTCTACTCTTAAGTCGGTTTGTAATTCCGAAGCTTCATGAAGAGGAACCTTCGGTCATCACATGCGGACAGCTTCAGCCGAAGCTGTTTCTCCCTTTAATACCTTTGGCGACGAAGCATAATCCCAACAGTAGCCCCTTCACGATGTTAGATCGTTTTTCATAACGAGCTTGATCCGTGAAAAAAGTCTCTTAGGCTTCGGGAAGCCGAAGGTCTAAAAAACACCTTCCCTGAGCTCGTTGTCGAGAAACGATTTAGTTTCCGAGCGCGTAGCGGTCCCACCTTGCAGCGGGTGCAAGCAGCTGTTCGCCTGGTGTAAAAATCCTGGCGATTCACCTCCTTACCTGCATTACTATATAAACAGATGGGTAGATGTGAAGTTACCACAGCATTCATTGCTATTTGCACTGTTTTGCTGCCAAAATTTTTAATGATAGCCGAAGCTTGACTCTCGGAATCAAACGAAGCTTTAGTTTGAAGCCTACTTCATCAGAAGAAAAAGCTTCGGAAGAAAAAATATTTAGTTCCCAAAAAATTCAGAACTAGATGGCTAGAGTGCGCTCTACCGCTAGAGTTGAGCGTGAGGGAGGCGAAACTGAAGAATCGGAGACTGTTCCCATCTCCGAAGCGATGCAACGATCCGGACTGGTAACTTCGGAGGGAATCCATACTGCCGAGACAGAACAAACTGTTCCCATCCCCGAAGTTGCTGCCGAAACGGAAGAAGGAAATATTGAAGAAACTGATCCCGAAGATGATTATCATATTGCCGTGCCAAGTAAGCCCAGCCACTTGGACTTCGGCAAGTCGACTGTCTCTAAGGCTGATCTCTCCAAGATGGTGAAGTCGGGTTATTTCAGCGAGAGTCAGAAGAAGCTACTTCGCTTCGGGGGGGGGGGGGAAGAAACCACCCTGAAGCCAGAGAAGGATGAAATAGTCATTTTCAAGAGTTTTCTAAAGGCTGGGTTGAGATTCCCCCTCCATGGGATTGTTGCAGATGTATTAAAGGAATTTGGGATCTATTTTCATCAGCTGACTCCTAACGCTATCGTTAGGCTTAGTGTTTATATCTGGGCCCTCCGAAGCCAGGCGGTTGAGCCGTTTGCCGACAGCTTTTGTCGAGTTCATGAACTACATTATCAGACGAAGGCCAGAAAAGATGGATTACATGAAAACTTTGGTTGCTATAATTTTGCCTATCGGAAAACCACAAAGTTTCCTGTAATTAGCTACCGAAGTAAATGGCCGGCAGGCTGGAAGTCAGAGTGGTTTTATGTGAAAGTTGACGAAGACAAAGAGAAGCTAGTACAAAGCCCTCTTGAATTGATCTTCGGAGAAACAAGACCGCGATGCCACATGACATTAGAAGGTCCCACTTGGGCTGCACTGGGTGAGTTTAAAATTATTTCAGAGCATATCAGTACTAGGGACCTGGTTCAAGAGTTCTTGGCCTTCAGGGTTTTCCCTACTTTAAAAGAATGGGAAATGCCGAAGCTAGAGGGGGAGAAGAAGAAAGGGGAGCTTGTGCGGTTACCTTACTATTACAAGTTTAAAAAATAATTTAAAACGTCTTGCCAAGAGTGGCTGGACACAATTGAAGTAATGTGCAATGAGATACTCGGTAATTACTCCAAAAAACAAGATCAGTTGATGACTGCGGCCTTCGGTACCCGCCCGAAACGAAGACTGAATCGAGTGCTAGACGCCTTGGGTTTTGAATACCCTGACTACGAACAACTGAATAAAATTGTCAAAGGCCGGAAAAGAAGGGTAGCCGAAGCTTTAGATGAAGATGAAAAAGAACCGCCAAAAGGGAAGAATATTCTGAAGAAGAGAAAAGTATCATCTCCAAAGCGAAAAGTATCTGACGAAGAAGAGACTCCCGCATCACGCTCTGCCACTGACGTGGAAGAGATTTTGAAGGTAATGACTGAATCCCTGCCTGTGAAGCTAAGTCCATTAGGGCCTCAACTGACGAAATTTTTTCAGAAGGAAAAGGAGCCCGAAAAAACGAAGAAAACAACAAAGAGACAAAGAATCATCACAGTGACCGAAGTCATTGACAAGACACCACCGAGAGCTTCAGCTCGGAAAATACCAGCGGCTGAGGAAATATCAAATGTTGAAGTCGCGCCTTCGGAAATCGCGGCTACCGAAGCTACCTCAGCCGAAGATTTGAACTTGGAAACTACGATTGAACATATCGACAAAATACTGCTAGAAATGGCCACAGAAGAAGCTACTACTGTCGCCGAAGAGACCATGACCGCAGTGTCTGGGAAAGGAAAAGAAATAGCTGACGATACTTCGGAGGACAAAACCTTCATGTTTCAAAATTTAGTTGGACAAGAATTGTCAAAAACCGAAATAGAAGAGCTTAAAGAATATGCCAAATCTTGCGGCTATAAACCAGGAGCACTCCTCTTCGGAGGTATTGACGATGAAAAATTAGGCTGTATCCGGGATCAGACTGGAGCTAAGATTATCGGTACTCTATCAAAGAGTATCGGTTTTCCGAAGCTAGAAACAGATATTAGCCACTACCGACGACAACATATCGTTGGTAGCTTATTTTATTCCAATTTCAAGGTTATGATTGAAAATTTAGAGAACAAAATAAAAGAGCAATCAGCTGCTATTGAAAAAGACTTCGAGCTTCAGTCAACTGAAGGCTTATTGGCAGAAACCGAAGATAAAATAGCAGAATTGAATACGAAGCTTCTCTGCCAATCTGAACAGTTTGAACAAGAGAAGCAAGAACTTAATGAGAAACTTGAAGCCGAAGTCCAACAAAATTCAAATTTGAAAAAATTATTGTCAAGCCTTCAAGACAAATGTTTGGAATTTAGCAATAAATGTATTGAGCGACTGAGAAAGATCTTCCACTCAGTTGGGGCTAGCAGCGAGAAATTCACTCCGTCAACTGAAGATTTACAAAAGACCTTCGAACATATTGAGGGTGAAATTGATGAGCTTGACGAAGTTATAGCCGGGCACGGTGACTTCTGTGCCTGGGTAGCTTCTCGGGGCACTGCTGCAGCTTTTCTGAAAGCTGGCTGCGACCATGGAAAAATTGTTAACAGGCCCAATTTCACCCTGTCACCATCAATTTTAGATGACATTCCTGACCTCGCCCGAAGCATTTCTAATAGATTTGTAAAGATGATATGGACAAAAGGCGGGCGAGAAAAGGCTGGAGACGAAGCTCGGAGTCATCTTGAACCAGTAAGAAATCATACCTTGTGTTTACCTTCTCCTTCAAACTTGGTTTTGACTCACAACAACTTAATTCATGTAGGATGACGAAGCCGCCGAGACCGATGCTTGAAGAGTATCACGCCGAAACTGAGGCCCCATGAAGATCAGTAGGAATAGACTGCAGAAAAACTCAAGAAACTTTTGAAATAACTTTTGTAAATGTGGCTAAACTGTTCTTAATGAATTTTGTTCATACCTTGTAATATGCTCTTACCCTTCCATTAATGTATGAGGTGCTTTGATGTGGACGAAATTATCTTTTTGAGCCTAAGGCGAAAAAACACCTTCCCTTCTTTTCGTACACAGCGAAGCATAAAAACAGGTTTTCCTTTCTGCCAAAGCTCTTCTTTTCGTATATGACGAAGTACAAAAGACAGTTTTTCCCTTTTTGCCGAAGCAGCCACTTATGCTATGATGATGGTTATCCTACATATGCCTGGATGAATGTTTATGAATGCAAATGTTATGATGTAATGTGGTGTGCAAATGAATGTTCAAACACACATCCGAAGCCGCAATCACAACCGTTATTTCCTTAGACAATCACATATCAGCGTTGACTTTTCGCTGTAAGCCTCCCTTAGGAGCTTCTTCGCCTTTTACTTTCAGCGTATCAGCGTTGATTTTTCGTTGTAAGCCTCCCTTAGGAGCTTCTTCGCCTTTTACTTTCGGCGGTATCAGCGTTGATTTTTCGCTGTAAGCCTCCCTTAGGAGCTTCTTCGCCTTTTACTTTCGACGGTATCAGCGTTGATTTTTCGCTGTAAGCTCTGCATTCCCTTTGGAACGACTTCTGAGCAGAAAACTTACACTGCGCCCCCTTTGGAGCGACTTCTTTAGTAGCTTCGTCGTGCTCCGCATCCCCTTAGGGACGGCTTTCGAGCTTCTTCTCTGTTTCTTTTTTTTTCTTTTTTGGCACTCGATGGTGCGTTTTCAGTTTTTACATTTACATCTCTAGGGGATTTTGCTCTTATAGAGGTAAAAATAAAAAAGAAATTACATGTGATGGCCCCATTAAAAACCTTTCTCCCCCTCTAGAAAGGAAAAGGGTGCCATAAAAGAAAAATAGAAAATATAAAAAAAATTACATCAAGTTATACATAAAATCGCCGAAGCTCATCCGCATTCCAAGATCTAGGAATGTCGTTGCCGTCCATATCCTTCAATCTGTATGAACCGGGTCTTGACGAAGATGCTACCAAAAAGGGTCCCTCCCATTTCAACTGCAACTTGCCTACTGTATCTGGGTTTGCCACTCTCCGAAGTACCAAATGTCCTGGCTCAATATTCTTTAGCCGAACCTTTCTATCACGCCATTTGATTGTTTCGGCTTGATATTTACTGATGTTCTCCACAACTTGAAGCCTGATCCCTTCTATAGCATCTTTTTCTACAGAGTGATCAACTTCGAAATCTGATTCTGCCGAAGCTACTACTCTTATTAATCCGGTTTTAACTTCCTCCGGAGTTATTGCTTCGTCACCAAACAATAATTTGAATGGAGTAAAGCCTGTTGACCTTGATGTTGTTGTATTGTGGCTCCACACCACTTTGATTAATTGATCTGGCCACTTTCCCCTAGGTTGATTGAAGATTAACTTCATTATTCCTGTCATTATGATGCCATTGGCTCTTTCAACAAGTCCATTTGACTCCGGATGTCTAACTGATGCAAAATGGATCTTCGTGCCAATTTGATCACAAAATTGTCTGAAATCTTCGGAGTCGAACTGTGTTCCATTATCTATAGTGATGGCCTTTGGTACTCCGAAACGACAAACAATATTCTGCCAGAAAAACTTTTGAATGGTGGCCGAAGTTATTGTGGCTAAAGGCTTTGCCTCAATCCATTTAGAAAAATATTCCACGACTACTACAACATATCTTAAGTTTCCTTGGGCCGGTGGTAACGGACCTAACAAGTCAAGGCCCCACCTTTGCAATGGCCAGATGGGTTGTATCAGCTGAGTTAAAGACGAAGGTTGTTTTTGATCTCTTGCACATTTCTGACAACCTTCGCACTTTTGAACTAATTCCGCTGCATCCGAAGCTGCCTTCGGCCAGTAAAACCCTTGACGAAAAACTTTTCCAAGTAACGGCCTAGATCCAATGTGAGATCCACACAGGCCTGCATGTATTTCTTTCATCAATTCTATGCCTTCGGCTCTGGATAAACACTTGAGTAATGGAGCACAAACTCCATGCTTGTACAACTCCCCTTTTATCATGACATATGGACGAGCTCGTGCCTCTATCCTCCTGTTATAAGCTTCGTCATCTGAAAGGAAGTTACCCTGAAGGTAAGAGATGATCTCAGTTCTCCAGTCTTCACTATAAACAGGAGATATATTGAGGACTGCTCTTTCAAGAAGCTCCACTAAAGGTGCTTTTATTGTTTCGAAGAACACATCCGAAGGTAAGGGTAGCCCCTGTGCCGCTGACTTAGCTAGCAAATCAGCATGCTCATTTTCTCCTCGAGGAATATTTTTGACAGAAAATCCTTCGAAGGAGGCTTCAATCCTTCGGACCGTGTCTAGATATTTTTCGAGCTTCGGATCTTTAGCCTTACAACTCTTGTCAATATGACCGGAAACAACCTGGGAATCGGTTTTAAGAATGGCCCTTCTGATTCCCATTGCTTTCAACTTCCGAAGACCCAAAAGCAAGGCTTCGTACTCAGTAATATTGTTTGTGCAACTAAAATCGAGTCTTGCCGCATAACAAGTTTTAACTTTGGATGGTGAGACCAACACAGCAGCTGCTCCTGCTCCGAAAGTTCCCCACGACCCATCGCAAAACACTGTCCACACTTCGGCATCTTTATTTGTTTCTTCATCCTGAGCCCCTGGCGTCCAGTCGGCAATGAAATCTGCCAATGCTTGAGACTGGATCGAAGATCTATGCACATAATCAATGCAAAATTCATTGAGCTCCGCAGCCCATTTTCCAATCCGTCCAGTAGCCTCTCTATTTCACATAATATCCTTCAACGGTTGCGAAGAAGGAACAACAATATTATATGCTTGAAAGTAATGCCGAAGCTTCCTGGATGCCATCAAGACAGCATATAACACCTTCTCCAATTCTGTATAGTTTTTCTTTGATACACTAAGAACTTCAGATACAAAATATACTGGGACCTGCTTCTTGACTTGGCCATCAAGCTTTTCCTGGACAAGTGCTGCACTTACCGCTGAGTGCGAAGCTGCCACATATAATAACAAAGGAGCCCCTGGTGTTGGTGGAGTTAATGTTGTCAGATCCATCAAATATTGCTTCAGTTCCTCAAAGGCTTTTTGTTGGCTTGGTCCCCATTGAAAGACTTCGGCTGATTTCAGCACTTCAAAGAATGGTAAAATTCTCTCTGCTGATCTGGATATGAATCTATTGAGAGATGCCAGCCTCCCCGTCAATCTTTGGGCCCCCTTTTTTGTATTTGGTGGCTCCATTCGAAGTATAGCTTCAATTTTACTTGGATTAGCTTCAATTCCCTTTGTTGAAACCAAGCATCCAAGAAATTTCCCCTTCTTTACTCCGAAGACACATTTTTCTGGATTCAGCTTTAGACCAGCTTGTCTAAAATTGGCGAAGGTCTCCTGCAAATCAGCAATGTGATTTTCTTGTTTCGTGCTTTTTACAATGATATCATCAACATAAGTTAGCACATTTCTGCCTATCTAAGACTGAAGAACCTTCGAAGTCATTCTGCTGAAACTTCCTCCAGCGTTCTTGAGCCCCTCAGGCATCCGAAGGTAACAATATGTTCCGCTAGGGGTTATGAAACTGGTCTTCGGCTCATCAACCTTCTTCATCCAAATTTGATGATAGCCTGAATAACAGTCTAAAAGACTCATAAGCTCTGACGAAGCTGCTGCATCAACTAAGGAGTCTATCCTTGGCAATGGGAATTCGTCCTTCGGACAGGCCTTGTTGAGATCTGTAAAATCGATACACATTCGCCATTTGCCATTGGCCTTTTTTACCATAACAGTGTTAGCTAGCCATTCTGGGTACTTTACTTCTCTGATAACTCATGCACTGAGGAGTCTTTTGACTTCATTCCGAGCTCCTTCGGCCTTGTCATCAGACATTTTCCGAAGCCTCTGCTTTCTGGGCCTGAAGGATGGATCAACATTGAGCGAATGTTCAATAACATCCCTGTTAACTCCGCAAAGATCATTAGCTGACCATGCAAAGACATCTTTGTTGTTGAACAAAAACCTTATCAAGGTTTTCTCCTGTTCTTCGGATAATTGGGAGCCCAACAGCACTTTCTGCTCTGCTATGTCCTCACATAAGAGCATGGGCTTCGGCTGATCTGCCGAAGCCGCTTTCTCCCTTCTGAATTTGTACTGTTCACAAGCTTCAGCTCCATCTATATTATGGATTGCTTTTGAGTCAGTCCAGTTTCCTTCGGCCCTTCTGGCAGCTTCCTGACTTCCATGAATAGCAATGGGTCCTTGATCCGAAGGTATCTTCATGCAAAGATAAGCAGGATGAAGAATTGCTTCGAAAGCATTTAGGGTGCCACGACCAATAATTGCTTGTAAGGGTATTCCATGTCAACAATATCAAACACAACTTGCTCAGTTCTGGTGTTGTTGATGAAACCGAAGGTCACTGGCATGGTGATCTTGCCCAGTGCTACAATTTGTCTCCCTCCGAAGCCACAGAGAGGGTGCGTAGCATCATGGATCTTGTCTTCGGGCTCTTGCATTTGTCTGAAAGCTTTGGCAAATATGATATCAGCTGCGCTGCCTGTGTCAACCAAGACATTATGAACCAGGAATCCTTTGATCACACAAGAGATAACCATAGCATCATTGTGTGGGTAATCCTTGAGTTGAAGATCCTCTTGGGAGAAGGTAATTGGAATGTGGGACCATCTTGACTTGATGAAGGGTCCTTGCACCCCGACATGCTGTACCCTTCTCTGTGCTTCTTTCCTCTGCTTTTTGTTGGCTGGCTCTGAGCATGAACCACCTGTTATCGGGAGCACCAGCTTCGGGGCCGAAGTAGCTCCAACTTGATTGTTGAACGAAGCCATCAGCTCAATAAGTGGAAGTGAGTTGGACCGGAGGTGGGCGCCAATGTTGGGGACTTGTTCTCAATTGCTACGAATTAAGAACAAGGCAACATAAAATGTTAAATGCTAATGCCCTTCGTCCAACGAAACATTATTCCCTTAAGGACTGAACTTTGGACGAAGGTTAAAGTCGATACGATTATGAAGGTTGAATCTTCGTAATTGAATTATAATAAATCGTATGAAGTAATATAAAATATGAAGTGTCAAAGGTAAATAAATTATAAACGAGTAACATTACTTTCAAACTATATTGATTTAATGTATTACAACATTGGATACAATTATACCTCTGCCTTGAGAAAGATTGATTTCCGAATGATGCGATTGCAATTACAGGAATGCGTGAACAATAAAGGAATACTGTTCACTATTTATAGGCACGGGACATAGCCTGGGAGGAATTACAACCATGCCCCTTATAAGGAATTACAACGACTCAAACATTTATGGACTAAAAGGTCATTCTACTCTTAAGTCGGTTTGTAATTCCGAAGCTTCATGAAGAGGAACCTTCGGTCATCACATGCGGACAGCTTCAGCCGAAGCTGTTTCTCCCTTTAAGACCTTCGGCGACGAAGCATAATCCCAACACTATTGTCATTTGGTGCAAAATTTTGGTTGGGTCTGATCGCAACACTTGCATTCCAATCATACTCCTTGATTTGCATGAAATCTAAAATTTATTTACGCGTGTGTTTGATCTACTTACATCACTCGTATCTTGTGGTAAGCACTAGGCATGGAACTTCTAGTTGGATGGTTATTTAACTTTACAACAACTAGGATTCAGATTGCATTCCTTATTTATTATTGCCCACCAAGCTCCACATATAAGCCATCGTAATCGGTACTCTGGTCTTGTATTCGCTTAACCATCCCTTTCTTGTTACCACCACACATTTTTTCTTGCAACCCGCAGGGACCTCATAAGAGCTTTGGTTGGTAAGAGTGGTGAGGTTGTGAGATTCTATATTTGTTGCCTTGTCGCCACTAATTTCGCAGGAAGATGGGTTCCAATGCTGAGATTGAAGAATGTGTCACCATGATACAATTCAATGAGCTCAAACAAAGCATAGAAGATAAGCAAGATCGGTTGGCACAAGATCTTTAGGCACTTATGGCTGAAATCAGAGGTCATCGTCGACCCCTTGATGGTGCAAGAAACCATGATAAAGATGGGGAAGAAGGTGAAGGAAATTATTCTAGAAGAGCAAGTGAACATGGGAGGAGGAATCAAGGTGCTGCACGTGGTAGAGGAAGAGGGTGGAACCAAAGAAATGATGACAATGAAGAATCTGAATGTGGGGATAATGATGATCAGTCCCAACATCGCTATGGTCATCGTTGTAAAGGAATCAACCAAGAAGAGAGATTTGGGAAACTTAAGTTTACCATGCCAAAATTTGATGGTAGATGTGATCCTGAAGATTATTTCACATGGAAATTAAAGGTGGAGAAAATCTTTTGCCTACATAATTATTCAGAGGAGAAGAAACTTGCAATGGCATCTCTTGAGTTTGATGGATATGCTCTGATTTGGTGGGAGGAACTTCTTCGTGATCGTGAAGAAGATGGAGAGGGCCCTATTGTTACTTGGCAAGAGATGAAGCAAGAAATGAGAATTAGTTTTGTGCCAAAGCATTATCAGCGTGATCTTTTTGATAAATTGCAGAATTTGAGGCAAGGAAGTTTCTCTGTTGAGGAGTATTATAAGGAGATGGAGAAGGCCATGATTAGAGCCAATGTGTATGCAGACGAAGAGCAAACCATTGCACATTTCATGGCTAGGTTGCACCGCAGCATTCAACATATTGTTGAGTTTCAGCCGTACCAAAGTCTTATTGATTTGGTACATCAAGCCACCAAAGCTGAATGACAGCTGCAACATGATGCTAAGAGCAGCAAGCCCTTGTCATATGGTGCACGAATCATGACTGGAGGAAGTAAACAATCTCAAGATTTACTGTTGCATCCTCAGCAACAAAAGGTTCAACTGGAGGCTTGCGATCCAATAATCAAGGCAATTCTAATGGAAAGAACGATGCTGCTCCAAACATGAGTTATAAACCAGCAGCATCTACTTCAACATCAGTGGGTTCAACATCCAAGAGTAGTGGTATTCAGTGCTTCAAGTATGGAGGTCGTGGTCATGTCATAAAGAAGTGTCCAAATAATCGTGTGATCCTTGTGAATGATGATGGAGAATATACATCAGCTAGTGAAGAGGAAGCTGAAGCAGGAAATGTAGGCGACACTCATAAAATTGAGGAAAATACTGGATGTCAATTTGAGCATGGTACTGCTCTTGTGGTTACACAAATCTTGAGTGTTCAAATGAAAGAAGCTGAAATTGGATAACGACATAATCTTTTTCAAACGCGAGCAAAAGTGCAAGACAAGGTAGTAAAGGTGATCATTGATGGAGCGAGCTGCCATAATCTTGTAAGCCGTGAGATGGTTGAAAAGCTTGGCTTAATGTTGCAGCGACACCCTCATCCATATCATGTCATGTTGGGGACTTGTTCTCAAATGCTATGAGTTAAGAACAAGGTGTCACACCCGGTTTTAGAAGGCAAACCGAATGCGAACCATGTACGTGCCAGGATCAGCAATTCACGTACACAGCAGTTACATAACTGGACATCATCACACAGTGCTCAAATAATAACATAAAAGGGGAATAATAGTCGATTACATCATATGTCTGAGACATCCACATAGTCTTACAATAATCAAAGTGAGGAAAAGAAACGTAGATACACGCAGCCTTCACAGGAAGCCGACTGGGGGTTGCCGCTAACCCATGCCTAGAACTCGTCATAATCTTGGAACTCCTGGTGGTCTCCTTCCATGGCTTCATCCTCTCCTGAGCAGTGGTTGCAATGCGGACAACCTGGGGGGGGTTGGTGTGTAGAGCAAGGGTGAGTACACATCAACATACTCAGCAAGTGTCCTGTTTGGTTGTAGTGGACTAGCTTTATGTGGGGGTAAGTCAAGCAGTTGCTTTTAGTTGGTCAGATTATTATTACTAGTAGAGAAAGCCAAGTTTTAGAATTAACCCACGTTATTAACCCAAACGTACCCTTTGCAAACGGAAAGAGTACCACTTACCATTACTAGAGCCAATACCAAAACCATCAATCTCATTGCCACCTGTAATCCGAACATCTCTGATCAAGTATCACTAATCACTGGAGCTCCCTTGGCTGCTCATAACCGCGAGCATGGCTGATATATCAGTTTTCATACACTCTGCAGAGGTTGCGCACTTTACCCACAAGCCGTGATTTCCCTTTCTGCCCGGAGGTCATGACTCTCCATTGATCACTACCAAGGTGACCTAGAAGGGTATCACTACGTAGCCTTTACAAAGATTCCCCAGGGTTGTAGCCACTCGTTAGGTTTCCTAAATGTACCGCACTCCTCCCCAAGGGGCGAACCAAACATGGCAGAGCGAGCCGCATACACCGAGCCCCATTGATGGCACGACGGCTAAGCGAACTACACCCCGGTTCTTCTAATTATTCAGCTAAGGACGTCCCACTCCACCCTCATGGTTGCACTGTTTTCCTAGGCGGTCATCCAACGAACAGGTCCTTATGGAGAGGCACTCGAGAAACCGCTCGAGCCCCCTTGAATGCCACAAGTATATCATCGTAATAAAGAGGGGAAACAGCGTATCATTGATAAATCTCATCATGTTCATTGATTAGTGTTGAGCAATAGCATAAACTAAACAATGATAATCTGACCCAAAGAGGTAAACAAGGACATGGATAACAAAAGCTAGTCAATCCTTAGGTATAAAGGTGTAAATGCGGGAAGTGAATTGTAGAATGGATAGGACAAAGATAGGTCAAGGGACACTTGCCAACACCAACCAGCTGCTGCTCAGGGGCTTCTCCTGCGAGTTCCTCGGGCTCTTCAACCAGATCGTTATCTATACGAGTTCACACATACATTCCATACATTTAATACAAAAGAACAGTACACCATACAATAGAACGCAATAATCAAACAGACGTTCAACGCGGGGCTCGCAATTACGGTTAAAAGAGAAAGAGGAACTGACAGTCGAGTCTATGATCGAGAAGCGATCATGTTACATAATTATAAATTAGACCACTCGTTTAAACAGAAGGTTATCAATTTGGACACTGTGTTTTGCATAAAGTAAGGTCATGTTCCATATTTAATCATTATAAATAGATAAAGATGAATGAAAGGGAGTGGTCGCATGGCGAGACGTACGACACAACATTTAAATTGAATTAAGAAATAAATGACTCGCTGCGTGACAAAGCGTGCAACGGGATTCTTGCATTAATTAAAGGCAAACGTTAAGCGTTGCGCGACAAAACGCACGACGGCTTACGTCAACAGAGTTGCATTTAAAACAAATCGTTGTGCGACGGAGCGCGCGACACAGCACTGTAATAAATATAAATTAAACGAATCATCACGCTACGAAGCGCGCGACGCAACACTTTAATAAATATAGATTTAAAAGGACCGTCGCGCGACGAAGCGCGCGACGCAACACATTAATAAAGATGAAATTAGAATGAACTGTCGTGCGGCGAAGCGCATGACGCAGCACATTAACTAAACAAAATTAAAATGGATTAAACGAGGGTTAAACAAAGCGCGACTACGGTCGCACGCGCGAGAGCACGCTGCGCGTGCCGAGGGCACGCGAACCGTGCAAGCGCGCGGGGCGCGAGGCCGGGGCACGGGGTGCGCGGCACGGCCGCCAGCGCGCGGCTAGGGCGTGTGTGCGCGCGAGCTCGCCGGGGCAGGAGAGGGCGCGGCGCGGGGAGGGGCTCGCCGGGGAGGGCCGAGCCGCGGCGCGAGGAGGGCTCGCCGGGGGCGCGAGCGCGCGGGGAGGGGAGGGGAGCAGCCGCAGCCGAGCTCGCCGGGGCGCGGGACGGGGAGGGGAGGGCGCGGCGCGGGCCACCGCCGGGCGTGGGGAGGACGCGGGGGCGCGGGGCCAGGGCCGAACGCAAGACCGGGGCCGGGCGCGGGACACGGCACGGCCGAGCCGCCGCCACGGTGCGCGACGGGCCAGGGGAGGGCGCGCGGCGCGTGCAGGGGAGGGCGCGCGGCCAAGGGCGCGGCTCGCCGAGGAGGGGCTCGCCGGCGGCCAGCGCGCAGGGCGCGGGGACGGGAGGGGGCGCGACGGGGCGGGACTCGCCAGGGGGCACGCGTGACGAGGATAGGGGAGGGGCGCGTCCAGGGGAAGAAGAAGGGAGAGGGAGGAGGGAGAGAGAGAAGGGAAGGGGAGGGGAAAACTCACCTCCGGGGATCCAAACTCCGACGATCACGTCTCCAAACCCTAGGGCGCCACGGGGAGAGAGAGAGGGAGGTGGAAGAGGGAGAGGGAGGTTACTGCACGGGAGAAAATCAAATGAGACAAATGGATCAGGGGGAGGGAGGGGGCTCGCGCATGGGGAGGGCAGGGGGCGCCAGGGGCGCGCGGGCCGGACCAGGTCAGGCTGGGCCACATCGCGGATCGAAACCCATGACACGCACGACCACTAAACAAAATCCAATCGCGAACCGAAATCCGAAACGGGATGAGATGAACACGCAACATCAGACAAAGAAATGCGCTTTGGCATGATGCAACACCCATGACACTTAGGTTTTGTTTATACATGACACGGACACCTGTCACTATACTAGTTTGAAATTGGGAAGAAGGAGCAAAACGGGAAGAGAAAAGAGAGTAACGTCCGAATTAGGTGAGTGAAAAGAAGAAAAAAAATTCTACCCCCAAATTCAGGGCGTTACAAACCTATCCCCCTTAAAAGATTCTCGCCCTCGAGATTTAGGGTTGGCTAGCAAAGAGCTCAGGATATTTAGCCATCAGATCATCTTCACGCTCCCAGGTTGCTTCTTCCTCAGAGTGGTGACTCCATCTGACTTTGCACAGTCTGATAGTCTTCCTCCGGGTGACTCTGTCTGCAGTCTCAAGAATCTGCGCTGGCTTCTCTATGTAGGTCAAGTCCTCCTGGACCTCCAGACCTTCCACTGGCAACTGCTCTTCTAGCACACGCAAACACTTCTTCAACTGAGACACATGAAAGACATCATGCACTGCGGACAAGCCTTCTGGCAAACTGAGTTGATAGGCCACTTCTCCACGTCTTGCGAGGATCTGATACAGACCAACATAGCAGGGTGCTAGCTTGCCTTTAACTCTGAATCTTCTGACTCCTCTGATCGGTGACACTTTCAGATAGACAAAATCTCCAACTTCGAAACTCAGCTCTCTTCTTCTTGTGTCTGCATAACTTCGCTGCCTTGATTGCACTATCTTCAAATTCTCCTGAACCATCTTGATGTTCTCTGCAGCTTCAAGTAGAATGTCTGGCCTGAACACTTGCTTTTCTCCAGGCTGATCCCATTGCAACGGAGTTTGACAACTCCTTCCATAAAAGCGCTTGAAATGGTGACATCTTCAAGCTGGCAGGGTAACTGTTGTTATAGGAGAACTCCGCATAAGGCAACCTCTTGTCCCATCCGGACTGATCTTGCAATGCGTAGGCTCTCAACATATCTTCGAGGATTTGATTGGTTCTTTCGGTCTGGCCATCTGTCTGCAGATGATAAGCTGAACTGAAATTCAGATGTGTACCCAAGGCTTCATGCAACTGCTGCCAGAAATGAGAGGTGAACTGTGTTCCTCTGTCTGACACTATCTTCTTTGGCACACCATCAAGACAAACGATCCGAGACATGTACAGCTCTGTCAATACTGCACTGCTATAGTTGGTCTTGACAGGTATGAAGTGGGCTGACTTGGTTAAGCGGTCCACCACTACCCAAATGGAATCGTAGCCGGCTCGAGTGCGAGGCAATCCGACTATGAAATCCATACCGGTTTCATCCCATTTCCACTGAGGAATTTGCAACGGTTGCAACAATCCAGCGGGCCTCTGATGCTCTACCTTGATCCATCGACAACTATCACACATCGCCACATGCTCTGCGATTTCCCTCTTCATTCCGTACCACCAGAATTTCTTCTTCAGATCTTGATACATCTTCTCACTTCCAGGGTGTATCGGATAAGCTGTCTCATGAGCTTCCTTAAGGATCAACTCCCGAATTGACTAGACATTGGGAACACACAAGCGGTCCTTGAACCACATCACACCTTCTGCATCTTCTCGAAAATCTTTGCCTCTGCCGTCGAGAATCAGTCGCCGGATTTCACTGATCTTCTCATCATTCTTTTATGCTTCTTTGATTTCCCGCTCTAAGGTGGGTTCCAGCTCAACTGTTACTCCTCACGTATTATTCAGAAATCTGAGGCTCAACCTGTCAAACTCTTTGACCAACTCATAAGGCATCGGACGAGCGACCATCAGATTGACCTAACTCTTCCTGCTCAAAGCGTCTACCACTATGTTTGCTTTGCCTGGATGGTAATGAATCTCCAATTCATAGTCCTTAATCAACTCTAACCATCTTCTTTGCCTCATACTCAATTCTGACTGAGTGAATATGTACTTCAGACTCTTGTGGTCTATGTAAACATCACATTTCTGCCCATACAGATAGTTGAACCACTGCTGCCAACTCTAGGTCATGGATTGGGTAATTCTGCTCATGAACCTTCAACTGTCGGGACGAGTAAGCCACAACTCTTCCCTCTTGCATCAACACGCATCCCAAACCAGTGTAACAAGCATCGCAATACACTGAGAAAGGCTTGTGCACATCAGGCAAGACTAAAACAGGCGCTGTAGTCAACTTCTCTTTCAGCGCTTCGAAGGCCTCTTGACATTTCTAGGTCCACTTTAACTCAACTTTGTTGTCTAGCAAAGCTGTCATTGGTTTCGCAATCCTTGAAAACCCTTCAATGAATCGCTGATAATATCCCGGCCATTCCAATGAAGCTCTTGATTCCTCGGGCATCTATTGGCGCTTTCCAGTTCAGAATATCTGCCACTTTCTTCGGATCCACAGCCAATCCTTCTTTGTTCATTATGTGACCCAAGAACAGGACTTCCTCAATCCAGAACTTGCACTTGCTCAACTTTGCATACAACTAGTGCTCTCGCAATCTCTGCAAAACCATCCTCAACTGATCTGCATGCTCCTCTTCACTTTGAGAATATATCAGAATATCATCAATAAATACCACCACAAACTTATCAAGATAATCCATGAATACACTGTTCATCAGATTCATAAAGAAGGCTGGTGCATTTGTTAGACCAAATGACATCACAGTGAACTCATACAACCCATACTTGGTAATGAATGCTGTCTTTGGAATGTCTGAAGGTCAAATCCTGAGCTGGTGATAACCTGACCTCAGATCTATCTTTGAAAACACGCTGGCTCATCTCAGCTGGTTGAACAGATCTTCTATTCTGGGCAAGGGATACTTGTTCTTGATCGTGACCTCATTCAGAGCTCAATCGATACACATCCTTCTGGTACCATCTTTCTTCTCCACGAATAGGACAGGGGCGGCCCAAGGCGAGGTGCTTGGCCGGATGTAACCTTTCTCTGACAGCTCATCAATCTGCTTCTTGAGTTCAATCAACTCTGGTCCAGATACTCTGTAGGCTCTTTTAGAAATGAGGGTGGTTCCAGGAAGAAGCTCTATGGCAAACTCAACTTTCCGCTCTGGTGGCATACCTGGTAGGTCCTTTGGAAACACATCTAGGAACTCAGACACAACCTTGATAATCTCAAGTGGATCTGCTTCACTGCTATCAACAACCATCTGATAACAACTTCCTTTCTTTGGCTCAGGCGGGACTAACTTCATCACCACTTCCTCTCCAAGTGGGGACATCAACTTGATTGTTCTCTTATCACAACTGTAACTACCTGATATTTATCTAGCCAATTCATCCCTAGGATGACATCTATTCCCTGAGTACCCATTACTATGAGGTTAGCGGGAAACGCTATCCCCCTTATTTCCACACTTACATTCAAGCAAATGCTATCTGCTCGAATTCTACCACCGGCTGAATCAATTTGAATGGGGGTCGACATGGTAGTTACTGGAAGATTATTTGCTTCTACCCATGATGCAGTTATAAAAGAATGCGTTGCTCCAGTATCAAATAACACTTCTGCAATATGGGAGTCGACTGGAAACATACCTACTGTCATGCTGGGGTTCTCCTGAACTGCTTCGGCCTCCAAGTGGTTTAGTCTCTGTAACACCCACTTTGTAATAGCTAGATAAAGTACCAATAGAGGAAACAATATCTCTTTATGTGAGTTTGATTTTTATTCATCATCATATGAGAACACCATATCCAAGAACAAATAACGAAAAGATATGCTACTAAATTGTTGCATCATGCTGGATATTTTATTTTTGTGTGCATTTTGTGACAAGAAAAATATTAAATATCCAAATGAGAAATTAAATCCTAAAAGAAATGCTAAAATTTGGAAAGAGAGAAAGAAAAATGCTATGTAATACAAAGAAATAAAACTTACAAATAGATAAATTTGATCCACAATGATTTATCCAAATCATATACTCAGAAAGATTTGAGTGCAAGTTCATCACAAATTTGAAATTCAAAACTTAGATTCAAAAGTAAAAGAAAAGAAAACAGAAAATAAAAAGGAAAAAGCATAAAACCCTACCTGGGCCTCGGAACCACATTTCGGCCCATTTGGAGAAGCCACCGCGCGGCCCAACCAGGTCATCCCGAGCGCGCCGACACGCGGGACCCACTGCGCAGTCACTCGCCCGCTCGCGCTGGCTCCCCGTCTCTGTCTCGCGGGGTCCACTCGTCTGCCTCTACCGCACGCACGCATGGATTCCGTTTCACTGGCGTGTGGGGCCTTCTTGTCGGCGTTTTCTTCTCCGTCTAACGACCACGCGAAGTCGTCGCCCGCCCGTGGAGCTCGTGCGCGGCAACAAACCCGCCGTGACGACCGGGCCATATCGCGTCCATATAGGGGAGGCTCGACGGGATGCGCTCACTCCTCCTTAGTTTCCCATCTTCTCTCCACCGAATAACCGAACCCATCACCGTCCCGTCGTGGCACTCTCGGTCGCCGAGTCAAGTGACGGCGCCGCCATTGCTGCGCTCGGGAAATTCTCCATAGCCGTGACCTCGTGAACCGCCACCGGGGCTCGCCGTTGTGCACCGTGCCGTCCTGTACCGGTGTGGAGCGCGAATTCGGTGCATCGGGGGCCAATTCCTCGCCGACATCGGGGCGGGACTCCATCCGCACGTGGCCGAGCTCGCCTTCGCCCGGGGATCCTTGGTACGCACTCCCATTCGATTTGCGATCATCTATAAGCCACTTAGCATCGATTGGGCTAGGCCATAGATGACCGGAGCCCTTAGAATTGCTCGCCGTAGCATATACCTCCGCCGTGGATTGAACTGCGCCGTGGGCCGAGGGTCTGCGGGGTGCTGCGGCTGAAATTGATGGGAAGCATGGATTCGGGTGGTCGCGAATCTTGCGTGGGTCAGACGAATTTGGGTATGGTGCTCGAATTGGCCGGATTTCGTGGGCTCCGGCATGGCGCCGCCGCGGGGAAGACATTCTCCGGTGCCGGAGTTGGGCGGGGGTCGGCCGGATTGCGTGTGCCGTCGGTTCGGCGATGAACGGCCGAGATTAGGCCAAGGGATACCCCTTCGCGCTTTAGATCTGGACCGTAGGATTGCGAGCGCGCCGGCGAGCCTCCGCCGCGGCTTTGGGTAGCTCCGCCGTGTCTTGGCATCGGACGGAGACGATAACCGATGGTCGTTGATCGCCCAACGTGCGGCTCAGATTAGAAACGCGTAACGTTTTGGTGGGTTTCGCGTCAGCCGTTGATATCCGATCGGATGGATCGGGTGGCTCTGGATAAAATTAAATATGTGCCGTTGATCGTGGATCCTACGGCTGTAGACGCGTACCGGTTCGGGTATGAGTGGATCTAATCCGAGCCGTCCGTGTGTGATCCAACGGCCAGAACGGCCCGATACCCTTTCGCTGTGGCGATTTTGTTAAAGAAACCCTGGAGAACCGAGGAATCAACCCGCCGTCCTAATTCCACTGTGCGCTGTGTCTCTGTAGTTTTACCCCGAGCCCCCTGGGTTTCTCTGAAATTGAGGCCCAGTCCAGCAGAGTTTTAAATTAATTAAATGATTAGGAAATTGGATTTTTAATACAAAAATAAATTCTAGAACTTGAATAAATCATATAAAATCCATTTTTAGTCCAAATTCATCCATTCCAGTTCCTAAAATTTTGTAATTTTATTATTTATCACTTAGTGTCTCTGTTTTGGCATAAAAACAGTAAGGAAATTTATTTATCACTTAATCCTATTTAAAGCACATAAAACCTTTGAAAATGCATAACTTAAAATCTATAATTCAGAAAATTATGATTTCTGTTCCTAGGATTTTATTTTAATATGTAGTTTATCTCTGTGTATTTTGTTTACATGCTTGGTGTAATGTTAATTTTCCCTATATCCTGTGTTTGTTTGTATTGTGGCGAGTAGAAGAGCCCGTTGTTGAGGATACTGGTGAGCAGCAGGTTGAAGTAGCTGAGCAGGAGCTCATTGAAGGCAAGTTATGCCCTTGACCACTTTTTACCCAATAATGTTCTTTAATATCACTTATCCATGCATAGGTTAATTTTGATGGGACCCAATAGGTCACCCTAGATTTGTTTATCTCATTACCTTGTTTACCCCTGAATCACTTGGGTAGTTTGCTATTGCTTTATATGGTTTTGGGATAATCATTTATTACCTCTATGTTCCAATTCTTGTTGTTATTCTGTTTATGTTCATGTTGTTATCATTAATGTTAATTGGAACATAGAGCTTAACTTGAGAACCACGTGCCACCACAAGGGTGGAATGGGACGCCCTTGGCTGACTAATTAGGAAAGCTAGTGGAAGACTACCTTACCCGAAAGGGGCAAGGGCAGTAGGGGAGAGGTCAGTGCGGGGAGGTCCCTGGTTGATTTTGCTGCGATGGCGGTCAGCCAGGAACCCTTTACTGGATCTTCCCATAAACTGTAGCGGGTTTTCGGAAGCTAGTGGAACTTTGTAAAGGCCTCGTAGTGTTGCCCTGCCGTGCTTCCTAGGTAGAGGTATATGGGATTCATGACCCCTTGGCAGATGGGTAACATGACTTGTGGGTAAAGGGTACAACCTCTGCAGAGTGTAAAACTGGTATACTAGCCGAGCTCGCGGTCATGAGCAGCTCAGGACTCTCTGATGTTTAATTATGGAACTTAAATTCAATTTTGCCATTTGCATTGCATGGGTTTTATTATTAATTTTGTTCTATTACTTTACTTATGGTTTGGTATTTACTTACACTTAGTAACTGCTAATAAAACTTTGACCAACTACTTAAAAGCAATGCTCAGCTTTAACCCCTATCATTGATTAGCCTTACACATCACATGAACTCACACCTTTGTGAGTTTATGTCCACTGGTTCCCCACAACTTGTTGAGCTATGATCATGTGTGAGCTCACCCTTGCTGTCTCACACCCCCCCACAGGAGATGATCAGGTGGTTCAGGAGGAGCTGCCTAACACTGAGGAGTTCGATCTGATCTAGGTGGCGTTTCCCAGTCGACATTGGCGCCGACGATCCTTAGTTTGTTTTATCTTTATTACTTTATTTTGTAATAAGTCTTCCGCTATGTAATAAATACTCTGATGTTAATGACATTTATCTCTATACACTCTGTTATTATATATGTTGTCTTCTTGGCGCATGTATGAGATGCACCCGGCTTTGTTCTTTAAAACCGGGTGTTACAGAAGTGGTATCAGAGGAAATGTTGACTGTAGGACGAGACCTAGATAGAAATGGACAAACCCTTACCTACTTATCTCATTCTGATTCATTCTACACTCACCTTACTCTGATTCTTTCTACACTTATCTTGATCCTGTCTCACCTTCCACTGTTCTACTCTGATCATTCTTACCTTTTCTACTCTGAGACAAGATGGATTTCACACCTTGGAATCCCTACCCTTATGATCTTTCTAAGAGATAGGGAACCTAAGACAAAATTAAAACTATTTTCTCTATTTAAAAATGTTGTTTGACTGTGCTGATGCTAAATGCCTGATTTGCTTCTTTGATTGATTGAACTATGAACATCTTAGTATGTACCACTATAAGGTATTGAATTAGCTAGGATATGTAAAATATTAATCTGCTTAGCTAATAAATCCCCCAAAGTAACCTGATTTGTAAATACCTGCCTTGTCTACTATTTTCTTACCATATGTATCTAACTCAGATGGTCAATACCAGGCGGGGTGGTGGAATTGACTTGCCTCCTAACCAACACACTCGAAGACAACCTCAGCCACAACCTGCGGGGATGAATCCTCCCAATCCTCCACCAGGCGGAGTTGACCCACTGGTTGCTGCTCAGATGGCAATGATGCAGCAAATGGCAGATACTATGGCTGATATGCGTGCTCAGATGCAGCAAGAACGCCAGGAGATGCGTCAAGAAAGAGAGGATATACGACAGGAGTTGCGCCAGGAACGAGATGAGATACGCCAGGAAAGGAGGGCGCAACAACAACAGCAACAAGTGCCATTGCCTCCACCTCCACCACCACCAGTTCCACCCCGAGACAAGCATAGAGAGTTCATGAGCCATAAGCCACCCACATTTGCAAGCTCACCAGATCCACTTGATGCAGATGATTGGCTGAAGGCAATTGAGAAGATGCTGAATATTGCACAGTGCACGGACCGTGAGAAGGTTTTATATGCTTCTGGACGTCTGATTGGTCCTGCTGCTGACTGGTGGGATTCTTATACTGCTGCCCATGATGCTGCGGATACTATTACTTGGGCAGAGTTCAGTACGCAGTTCAGGAACTACCATATTCCAGCTGGGATGATAAAGATCAAGAAGAAGGAATTTCTGTCGCTGAAGCAAGGGAGTATGTCAGTCAGCGAGTACAGAGACAAGTTTATTCAGTTATCCCGATATGCCCCTGAAGAAGTTGCTGAAGACGAGAGGAAGCAGGAGCATTTTATTGAAGGACTTAATGGACCCTTGCAGTATGCTCTGGTGGCACACACATTTCCATCATTTCAGAGGCTGCTTGATAAGGCACTGGCTATTGAACACAAGCGTGTTCAACTGGGAGATTTGAAGAGAAAGGCCATATCTCAAGGACAAGGAAGCAGCAGTGTTCGTCCTCGCTACAGTTCACCGCAGGGTACACCGACTCGACCCGGAGGACCACGCCCAGTTCAGCAGTCACCACTGAGGACTCCACCTCCTCGACAGGCTACCCCTACTGGCACCCCGACGAAGTTTTCAGGACAGAGTCCAGGCACTCAATGTTACAAGTGTGGGAAGATTGGTCATTATGCAAATGTCTGCCCACAGAGGATTGCTACTACTCCAGCTCAGAACAGGCAGCAAACTCCAGGAACTGGCAAGGGATATTCTATTGCCAAGGTTAATCAAGTCAGCGTTGATGATACTCCGGATGGAGGGGACCTCGTAATTGGTATGTTTTATGTTAATGCAATTCCTGCAACCATATTATTTGATTCGGGTGCTACACATTCATTCATGTCTGCTAGATATGCCAACACAAATGAAATACCACTGCTAAATATGAGAACACCCCTGATAGTAATTACACCTAAAGGGCCTGTTGAGGCGAATCAAATGACACGTAAATTGACATTAACCATTATGGGTAGAGAATTTGGAGCCACTGCTATAATATTGGAGTCAAGCAGTATAGATTTGATCCTTGGTATGTCATGGCTAAGAAAGGCAAAGGCCGTTATAGCATGTGGTAGAGGTACCGTAGAACTCACTACTACTAAAGGAGAAAGGTTTCAAGTTAACATTGCAGTAACCTCCTCATCTATGCGTGCAATGTTCTTCATGCCTGAGGAGTTTGTTGGTGACAATATCCGGGTGGTTAGAGATTTTCCGGATGTCTTTCCAGAGGAGTTACCAGGAATGCCACCTGATAGAGAAGTTGAGTTTGTTATTGACCTCTTACCTGGAACCGCCCCTATTTCTAAACGGCCATATAGAATGTCCGTAGAAGAGTTGAAGGAACTTAAGAAGCAGTTAACTGAGTTACAAGAGGCTGGGTACATTCGTCCGAGTTCCTCACCTTGGGGAGCACCGGTCTTGTTTGTACAGAAGAAGGATGGATCGCAACGGATGTGTGTGGATTATAGATCTCTTAATGATGTTACGGTGAAGAACAAGTATCCGTTGCCTCGTATTGAGGATTTATTTGATCAAATGAGGGGTGCAAGAGTATTTTCGAAGATTGATCTCCGATCAGGATACCATCAGATGAGGATTAGACCATCGGATATTCCCAAGACGGCTTTCTCGACTAGATATGGATTGTATGAGTTTACTGTTATGTCGTTTGGATTAACCAATGCACCAGCTTATTTTATGAACTTAATGAACAAGGTGTTTATGGAGTATTTGGACAGATTCGTCGTGGTATTCATCGACGATATTCTTATTTATTCTCAGAGTGAAAGTGATCACGAGGAACATCTGAGGATGGTGCTACAGAAGCTACGAGATAACCGGCTATATGCCAAGTTCAGCAAGTGCGAGTTTTGGATTGGCGAAGTGCCATTTCTTGGTCATATTATTTCTAATGGAGGAATAGCAGTGGATCCTGCTAAAGTTAAGGAGATAATGGAGTGGAGAGTACCCACTACAGTTACTGAGATTCGGAGTTTCTTAGGACTTGCTGGATATTATCGGAGGTTTATCGAAGGATTTTCTAAGATTGCCAAGCCTATGACTTCGCTTTTGGAGAAAGGAAAAGAATTTAAGTGGGACGAGAAGTGTCAAGACAGCTTTGATCTATTGAAGAAGAGGTTGATGTCGCCACCAGTATTGGTTATGCCGGACCTACAGAAAGGATTTGATATCTATTGCGATGCATGTGGCCAAGGCTTAGGATGTGTGCTCATGCAAGAAGGACATGTGATTGCTTATGCTTCTCGTCAGTTGCGGAGACATGAATTGAACTACCCCACTCATGACTTGGAATTGGCAGCCGTTGTGCATGCACTTAAGATTTGGAGACATTATATTATGGGGACCAAGTGCCAAGTGTATACGGATCATAAGAGTTTGAAGTATATATTCACTCAGAAGGATCTCAACCTTAGGCAACGTCGTTGGTTGGAGCTTATTAAGGATTATGATTTGGAGATTCACTATCACCCGGGCAAGGCAAACTTGGTTGCAGATGCCTTGAGTCGCAAGGAGCATGTTCATTCAGCTGTTGTTGCCCAGCTACCCGATGAGATTGTTGAGGACTTCAGGAGACTTAACCTGGGGATAGTTGCTCATACTGAGGGAGTTACTATTGATGTGGAACCTACTTTAGAGCAAGAGATCCGCAAGGGACAAATTGGTGATGATAAGATAAAAGAGATTAAGGATCTGATTACTGAAGGTCGAGTTCCGGAATTCACGGAAGATGAGCAGGGCACGGTATGGTTCAAGGACAGGATATGTGTTCCTGATGTTAAAAGCCTTCGAGAGACTATATTGAAGGAGGCCCATGACTCGGATTATTCTATTCATCCTGGTAGTACCAAGATGTATCAGGATTTGAAACGGAAGTATTGGTGGTATGGATTGAAAAGAGATGTAGCTGCACATGTGGCTATGTGCGATGTATGTCAAAGAGTTAAAGCTGAACACCAGAGGCCAGCTGGATTATTGCATCCACTGAAGATACCCGAGTGGAAATGGGAAGAGATTGGTATGGATTTCATTACTGGATTGCCTCGCACCCAGAAAGGATATGATGCTATATGGGTGATTGTTGATAGATTGACTAAAGTGGCTCACTTTATTCCTGTCAAGACTACTTATAAAGGTTCTCAGCTAGCAGAGTTATATATGGCTCGGATTGTGTGTTTACATGGAGTACCAAAGAAGATCGTGTCTGATCGAGGTTCACAGTTTACCTCGAGATTTTGGAGAAGCTTTCATGAGAACATGAGTACGAAGTTGAATTTCAGTACAGCTTATCACCCGCAGACTGATGGACAGACTGAAAGGACTAATCAAGTATTGGAAGATATGTTGAGAGCATGTGCCCTTCAGCATGGAGGAAGTTGGGATAAGAGTCTACCTTATGCTGAATTCTCGTACAATAATAGCTATCAAGCCAGTCTGAAGATGTCACCTTTTGAAGCTTTATATGGGAGGAAGTGCAGGACTCCTTTGTATTGGGATCAGACTGGAGAAAGACAATTCTTTGGGCCTGAATTGATTCAAGAAGCAGAAGAACAAGTCCGTATAATTCGAGAGAATTTGAGAGTGGCTCAAACCAGGCAAAAGAGCTATGCTGATAATAGAAGGAGGCCACTGGAATTTGAAGAGGGAGATTATGTGTACCTCAAGGTGTCACCACTACGTGGAATGAGGAGATTTAAAGTTAAGGGCAAATTGTCCCCTCGCTATATTGGACCATTCTTGATCTTTAGAAGAGTTGGGGAGATGGCATACCAACTCGAGTTACCTGCTAGTCTATCAGATGTGCATAATGTGTTCCATGTTTCTCAACTGAAGAAATGTCTCCGTGTCCCTGAGGAACAGTTACCCATGGAAGAGCTCAGTGTTCAAGGAGATTTGACTTACACGGAGTACCCGATCAAGATTCTGGATACATTGACTCGAGTTACAAGAAATAAGGTGATAAAGATGTGTAAAGTTCAATGGAGTCACCACAGTGAAGATGAAGCAACTTGGGAAAGAGAAGAAGAGCTTCGTATAGATTTTCCCCACCTTTTCTCTAGTTCTTCTTAAATCTCGAGGACGAGATTATTTTTAAGGGGGGTAGGATTTGTAACACCCACTTTGTAATAGCTAGATAAAGTACCAATAGAGGAAACAATATCTCTTTATGTGAGTTTGATTTTTATTCATCATCATATGAGAACACCATATCCAAGAACAAATAACGAAAAGATATGCTACTAAATTGTTGCATCATGCTGGATATTTTATTTTTGTGTGCATTTTGTGACAAGAAAAATATTAAATATCCAAATGAGAAATTAAATCCTAAAAGAAATGCTAAAATTTGGAAAGAGAGAAAGAAAAATGCTATGTAATACAAAGAAATAAAACTTACAAATAGATAAATTTGATCCACAATGATTTATCCAAATCATATACTCAGAAAGATTTGAGTGCAAGTTCATCACAAATTTGAAATTCAAAACTTAGATTCAAAAGTAAAAGAAAAGAAAACAGAAAATAAAAAGGAAAAAGCATAAAACCCTACCTGGGCCTCGGAACCACATTTCGGCCCATTTGGAGAAGCCACCGCGCGGCCCAACCAGGTCATCCCGAGCGCGCCGACACGCGGGACCCACTGCGCAGTCACTCGCCCGCTCGCGCTGGCTCCCCGTCTCTGTCTCGCGGGGTCCACTCGTCTGCCTCTACCGCACGCACGCATGGATTCCGTTTCACTGGCGTGTGGGGCCTTCTTGTCGGCGTTTTCTTCTCCGTCTAACGACCACGCGAAGTCGTCGCCCGCCCGTGGAGCTCGTGCGCGGCAACAAACCCGCCGTGACGACCGGGCCATATCGCGTCCATATAGGGGAGGCTCGACGGGATGCGCTCACTCCTCCTTAGTTTCCCATCTTCTCTCCACCGAATAACCGAACCCATCACCGTCCCGTCGTGGCACTCTCGGTCGCCGAGTCAAGTGACGGCGCCGCCATTGCTGCGCTCGGGAAATTCTCCATAGCCGTGACCTCGTGAACCGCCACCGGGGCTCGCCGTTGTGCACCGTGCCGTCCTGTACCGGTGTGGAGCGCGAATTCGGTGCATCGGGGGCCAATTCCTCGCCGACATCGGGGCGGGACTCCATCCGCACGTGGCCGAGCTCGCCTTCGCCCGGGGATCCTTGGTACGCACTCCCATTCGATTTGCGATCATCTATAAGCCACTTAGCATCGATTGGGCTAGGCCATAGATGACCGGAGCCCTTAGAATTGCTCGCCGTAGCATATACCTCTGCCGTGGATTGAACTGCGCCGTGGGCCGGGGGTCTGCGGGGTGCTGCGGCTGAAATTGATGGGAAGCATGGATTCGGGTGGTCGCGAATCTTGCGTGGGTCAGACGAATTTGGGTATGGTGCTCGAATTGGCCGGATTTCGTGGGCTCCGGCATGGCGCCGCCGCGGGGAAGACATTCTCCGGTGCCGGAGTTGGGCGGGGGTCGGCCGGATTGCGTGTGCCGTCGGTTCGGCGATGAACGGCCGAGATTAGGCCAAGGGATACCCCTTCGCGCTTTAGATCTGGACCGTAGGATTGCGAGCGCGCCGGCGAGCCTCCGCCGCGGCTTTGGGTAGCTCCGCCGTGTCTTGGCATCGGACGAAGACGATAACCGATGGTCGTTGATCGCCCAACGTGCGGCTCAGATTAGAAACGCGTAACGTTTTGGTGGGTTTCGCGTCAGCCGTTGATATCCGATCGGATGGATCGGGTGGCTCTGGATAAAATTAAATATGTGCCGTTGATCGTGGATCCTACGGCTGTAGACGCGTACCGGTTCGGGTATGAGTGGATCTAATCCGAGCCGTCCGTGTGTGATCCAACGGCCAGAACGGCCCGATACCCTTTCGCTGTGGCGATTTTGTTAAAGAAACCCTGGAGAACCGAGGAATCAACCCGCCGTCCTAATTCCACTGTGCGCTGTGTCTCTGTAGTTTTACCCCGAGCCCCCTGGGTTTCTCTGAAATTGAGGCCCAGTCCAGCAGAGTTTTAAATTAATTAAATGATTAGGAAATTGGATTTTTAATACAAAAATAAATTCTAGAACTTGAATAAATCATATAAAATCCATTTTTAGTCCAAATTCATCCATTCCAGTTCCTAAAATTTTGTAATTTTATTATTTATCACTTAGTGTCTCTGTTTTGGCATAAAAACAGTAAGGAAATTTATTTATCACTTAATCCTATTTAAAGCACATAAAACCTTTGAAAATGCATAACTTAAAATCTATAATTCAGAAAATTATGATTTCTGTTCCTAGGATTTTATTTTAATATGTAGTTTATCTCTGTGTATTTTGTTTACATGCTTGGTGTAATGTTAATTTTCCCTATATCCTGTGTTTGTTTGTATTGTGGCGAGTAGAAGAGCCCGTTGTTGAGGATACTGGTGAGCAGCAGGTTGAAGTAGCTGAGCAGGAGCTCATTGAAGGCAAGTTGTGCCCTTGACCACTTTTTACCCAATAATGTTCTTTAATATCACTTATCCATGCATAGGTTAATTTTGATGGGACCCAATAGGTCACCCTAGATTTGTTTATCTCATTACCTTGTTTACCCCTGAATCACTTGGGTAGTTTGCTATTGCTTTATATGGTTTTGGGATAATCATTTATTACCTCTATGTTCCAATTCTTGTTGTTATTCTGTTTATGTTCATGTTGTTATCATTAATGTTAATTGGAACATAGAGCTTAACTTGAGAACCACGTGCCACCACAAGGGTGGAATGGGACGCCCTTGGCTGACTAATTAGGAAAGCTAGTGGAAGACTACCTTACCCGAAAGGGGCAAGGGCAGTAGGGGAGAGGTCAGTGCGGGGAGGTCCCTGGTTGATTTTGCTGCGATGGCGGTCAGCCAGGAACCCTTTACTGGATCTTCCCATAAACTGTAGCGGGTTTTCGGAAGCTAGTGGAACTTTGTAAAGGCCTCGTAGTGTTGCCCTGCCGTGCTTCCTAGGTAGAGGTATATGGGATTCATGACCCCTTGGCAGATGGGTAACATGACTTGTGGGTAAAGGGTACAACCTCTGCAGAGTGTAAAACTGGTATACTAGCCGAGCTCGCGGTCATGAGCAGCTCAGGACTCTCTGATGTTTAATTATGGAACTTAAATTCAATTTTGCCATTTGCATTGCATGGGTTTTATTATTAATTTTGTTCTATTACTTTACTTATGGTTTGGTATTTACTTACACTTAGTAACTGCTAATAAAACTTTGACCAACTACTTAAAAGCAATGCTCAGCTTTAACCCCTATCATTGATTAGCCTTACACATCACATGAACTCACACCTTTGTGAGTTTATGTCCACTGGTTCCCCACAACTTGTTGAGCTATGATCATGTGTGAGCTCACCCTTGCTGTCTCACACCCCCCCCACAGGAGATGATCAGGTGGTTCAGGAGGAGCTGCCTAACACTGAGGAGTTCGATCTGATCTAGGTGGTGTTTCCCAGTCGACATTGGCGCCGACGATCCTTAGTTTGTTTTATCTTTATTACTTTATTTTGTAATAAGTCTTCCGCTATGTAATAAATACTCTGATGTTAATGACATTTATCTCTATACACTCTGTTATTATATATGTTGTCTTCTTGGCGCATGTATGAGATGCACCCGGCTTTGTTCTTTAAAACCGGGTGTTACAGAAGTGGTATCAGAGGAAATGTTGACTGTAGGACGAGACCTAGATAGAAATGGACAAACCCTTACCTACTTATCTCATTCTGATTCATTCTACACTCACCTTACTCTGATTCTTTCTACACTTATCTTGATCCTGTCTCACCTTCCACTGTTCTACTCTGATCATTCTTACCTTTTCTACTCTGAGACAAGATGGATTTCACACCTTGGAATCCCTACCCTTATGATCTTTCTAAGAGATAGGGAACCTAAGACAAAATTAAAACTATTTTCTCTATTTAAAAATGTTGTTTGACTGTGCTGATGCTAAATGCCTGATTTGCTTCTTTGATTGATTGAACTATGAACATCTTAGTATGTACCACTATAAGGTATTGAATTAGCTAGGATATGTAAAATATTAATCTGCTTAGCTAATAAATCCCCCAAAGTAACCTGATTTGTAAATACCTGCCTTGTCTACTATTTTCTTACCATATGTATCTAACTCAGATGGTCAATACCAGGCGGGGTGGTGGAATTGACTTGCCTCCTAACCAACACACTCGAAGACAACCTCAGCCACAACCTGCGGGGATGAATCCTCCCAATCCTCCACCAGGCGGAGTTGACCCACTGGTTGCTGCTCAGATGGCAATGATGCAGCAAATGGCAGATACTATGGCTGATATGCGTGCTCAGATGCAGCAAGAACGCCAGGAGATGCGTCAAGAAAGAGAGGATATACGACAGGAGTTGCGCCAGGAACGAGATGAGATACGCCAGGAAAGGAGGGCGCAACAACAACAGCAACAAGTGCCATTGCCTCCACCTCCACCACCACCAGTTCCACCCCGAGACAAGCATAGAGAGTTCATGAGCCATAAGCCACCCACATTTGCAAGCTCACCAGATCCACTTGATGCAGATGATTGGCTGAAGGCAATTGAGAAGATGCTGAATATTGCACAGTGCACGGACCGTGAGAAGGTTTTATATGCTTCTGGACGTCTGATTGGTCCTGCTGCTGACTGGTGGGATTCTTATACTGCTGCCCATGATGCTGCGGATACTATTACTTGGGCAGAGTTCAGTACGCAGTTCAGGAACTACCATATTCCAGCTGGGATGATAAAGATCAAGAAGAAGGAATTTCTGTCGCTGAAGCAAGGGAGTATGTCAGTCAGCGAGTACAGAGACAAGTTTATTCAGTTATCCCGATATGCCCCTGAAGAAGTTGCTGAAGACGAGAGGAAGCAGGAGCATTTTATTGAAGGACTTAATGGACCCTTGCAGTATGCTCTGGTGGCACACACATTTCCATCATTTCAGAGGCTGCTTGATAAGGCACTGGCTATTGAACACAAGCGTGTTCAACTGGGAGATTTGAAGAGAAAGGCCATATCTCAAGGACAAGGAAGCAGCAGTGTTCGTCCTCGCTACAGTTCACCGCAGGGTACACCGACTCGACCCGGAGGACCACGCCCAGTTCAGCAGTCACCACTGAGGACTCCACCTCCTCGACAGGCTACCCCTACTGGCACCCCGACGAAGTTTTCAGGACAGAGTCCAGGCACTCAATGTTACAAGTGTGGGAAGATTGGTCATTATGCAAATGTCTGCCCACAGAGGATTGCTACTACTCCAGCTCAGAACAGGCAGCAAACTCCAGGAACTGGCAAGGGATATTCTATTGCCAAGGTTAATCAAGTCAGCGTTGATGATACTCCGGATGGAGGGGACCTCGTAATTGGTATGTTTTATGTTAATGCAATTCCTGCAACCATATTATTTGATTCGGGTGCTACACATTCATTCATGTCTGCTAGATATGCCAACACAAATGAAATACCACTGCTAAATATGAGAACACCCCTGATAGTAATTACACCTAAAGGGCCTGTTGAGGCGAATCAAATGACACGTAAATTGACATTAACCATTATGGGTAGAGAATTTGGAGCCACTGCTATAATATTGGAGTCAAGCAGTATAGATTTGATCCTTGGTATGTCATGGCTAAGAAAGGCAAAGGCCGTTATAGCATGTGGTAGAGGTACCGTAGAACTCACTACTACTAAAGGAGAAAGGTTTCAAGTTAACATTGCAGTAACCTCCTCATCTATGCGTGCAATGTTCTTCATGCCTGAGGAGTTTGTTGGTGATAATATCCGGGTGGTTAGAGATTTTCCGGATGTCTTTCCAGAGGAGTTACCAGGAATGCCACCTGATAGAGAAGTTGAGTTTGTTATTGACCTCTTACCTGGAACCGCCCCTATTTCTAAACGGCCATATAGAATGTCCGTAGAAGAGTTGAAGGAACTTAAGAAGCAGTTAACTGAGTTACAAGAGGCTGGGTACATTCGTCCGAGTTCCTCACCTTGGGGAGCACCGGTCTTGTTTGTACAGAAGAAGGATGGATCGCAACGGATGTGTGTGGATTATAGATCTCTTAATGATGTTACGGTGAAGAACAAGTATCCGTTGCCTCGTATTGAGGATTTATTTGATCAAATGAGGGGTGCAAGAGTATTTTCGAAGATTGATCTCCGATCAGGATACCATCAGATGAGGATTAGACCATCGGATATTCCCAAGACGGCTTTCTCGACTAGATATGGATTGTATGAGTTTACTGTTATGTCGTTTGGATTAACCAATGCACCAGCTTATTTTATGAACTTAATGAACAAGGTGTTTATGGAGTATTTGGACAGATTCGTCGTGGTATTCATCGACGATATTCTTATTTATTCTCAGAGTGAAAGTGATCACGAGGAACATCTGAGGATGGTGCTACAGAAGCTACGAGATAACCGGCTATATGCCAAGTTCAGCAAGTGCGAGTTTTGGATTGGCGAAGTGCCATTTCTTGGTCATATTATTTCTAATGGAGGAATAGCAGTGGATCCTGCTAAAGTTAAGGAGATAATGGAGTGGAGAGTACCCACTACAGTTACTGAGATTCGGAGTTTCTTAGGACTTGCTGGATATTATCGGAGGTTTATCGAAGGATTTTCTAAGATTGCCAAGCCTATGACTTCGCTTTTGGAGAAAGGAAAAGAATTTAAGTGGGACGAGAAGTGTCAAGACAGCTTTGATCTATTGAAGAAGAGGTTGATGTCGCCACCAGTATTGGTTATGCCGGACCTACAGAAAGGATTTGATATCTATTGCGATGCATGTGGCCAAGGCTTAGGATGTGTGCTCATGCAAGAAGGACATGTGATTGCTTATGCTTCTCGTCAGTTGCGGAGACATGAATTGAACTACCCCACTCATGACTTGGAATTGGCAGCCGTTGTGCATGCACTTAAGATTTGGAGACATTATATTATGGGGACCAAGTGCCAAGTGTATACGGATCATAAGAGTTTGAAGTATATATTCACTCAGAAGGATCTCAACCTTAGGCAACGTCGTTGGTTGGAGCTTATTAAGGATTATGATTTGGAGATTCACTATCACCCGGGCAAGGCAAACTTGGTTGCAGATGCCTTGAGTCGCAAGGAGCATGTTCATTCAGCTGTTGTTGCCCAGCTACCCGATGAGATTGTTGAGGACTTCAGGAGACTTAACCTGGGGATAGTTGCTCATACTGAGGGAGTTACTATTGATGTGGAACCTACTTTAGAGCAAGAGATCCGCAAGGGACAAATTGGTGATGATAAGATAAAAGAGATTAAGGATCTGATTACTGAAGGTCGAGTTCCGGAATTCACGGAAGATGAGCAGGGCACGGTATGGTTCAAGGACAGGATATGTGTTCCTGATGTTAAAAGCCTTCGAGAGACTATATTGAAGGAGGCCCATGACTCGGATTATTCTATTCATCCTGGTAGTACCAAGATGTATCAGGATTTGAAACGGAAGTATTGGTGGTATGGATTGAAAAGAGATGTAGCTGCACATGTGGCTATGTGCGATGTATGTCAAAGAGTTAAAGCTGAACACCAGAGGCCAGCTGGATTATTGCATCCACTGAAGATACCCGAGTGGAAATGGGAAGAGATTGGTATGGATTTCATTACTGGATTGCCTCGCACCCAGAAAGGATATGATGCTATATGGGTGATTGTTGATAGATTGACTAAAGTGGCTCACTTTATTCCTGTCAAGACTACTTATAAAGGTTCTCAGCTAGCAGAGTTATATATGGCTCGGATTATGTGTTTACATGGAGTACCAAAGAAGATCGTGTCTGATCGAGGTTCACAGTTTACCTCGAGATTTTGGAGAAGCTTTCATGAGAACATGAGTACGAAGTTGAATTTCAGTACAGCTTATCACCCGCAGACTGATGGACAGACTGAAAGGACTAATCAAGTATTGGAAGATATGTTGAGAGCATGTGCCCTTCAGCATGGAGGAAGTTGGGATAAGAGTCTACCTTATGCTGAATTCTCGTACAATAATAGCTATCAAGCCAGTCTGAAGATGTCACCTTTTGAAGCTTTATATGGGAGGAAGTGCAGGACTCCTTTGTATTGGGATCAGACTGGAGAAAGACAATTCTTTGGGCCTGAATTGATTCAAGAAGCAGAAGAACAAGTCCGTATAATTCGAGAGAATTTGAGAGTGGCTCAAACCAGGCAAAAGAGCTATGCTGATAATAGAAGGAGGCCACTGGAATTTGAAGAGGGAGATTATGTGTACCTCAAGGTGTCACCATTGCGTGGAATGAGGAGATTTAAAGTTAAGGGCAAATTGTCCCCTCGCTATATTGGACCATTCTTGATCTTTAGAAGAGTTGGGGAGATGGCATACCAACTCGAGTTACCTGCTAGTCTATCAGATGTGCATAATGTGTTCCATGTTTCTCAACTGAAGAAATGTCTCCGTGTCCCTGAGGAACAGTTACCCATGGAAGAGCTCAGTGTTCAAGGAGATTTGACTTACACGGAGTACCCGATCAAGATTCTGGATACATTGACTCGAGTTACAAGAAATAAGGTGATAAAGATGTGTAAAGTTCAATGGAGTCACCACAGTGAAGATGAAGCAACTTGGGAAAGAGAAGAAGAGCTTCGTATAGATTTTCCCCACCTTTTCTCTAGTTCTTCTTAAATCTCGAGGACGAGATTATTTTTAAGGGGGGTAGGATTTGTAACACCCACTTTGTAATAGCTAGATAAAGTACCAATAGAGGAAACAATATCTCTTTATGTGAGTTTGATTTTTATTCATCATCATATGAGAACACCATATCCAAGAACAAATAACGAAAAGATATGCTACTAAATTGTTGCATCATGCTGGATATTTTATTTTTGTGTGCATTTTGTGACAAGAAAAATATTAAATATCCAAATGAGAAATTAAATCCTAAAAGAAATGCTAAAATTTGGAAAGAGAGAAAGAAAAATGCTATGTAATACAAAGAAATAAAACTTACAAATAGATAAATTTGATCCACAATGATTTATCCAAATCATATACTCAGAAAGATTTGAGTGCAAGTTCATCACAAATTTGAAATTCAAAACTTAGATTCAAAAGTAAAAGAAAAGAAAACAGAAAATAAAAAGGAAAAAGCATAAAACCCTACCTGGGCCTCGGAACCACATTTCGGCCCATTTGGAGAAGCCACCGCGCGGCCCAACCAGGTCATCCCGAGCGCGCCGACACGCGGGACCCACTGCGCAGTCACTCGCCCGCTCGCGCTGGCTCCCCATCTCTGTCTCGTGGGGTCCACTCGTCTGCCTCTACCGCACGCACGCATGGATTCCGTTTCACTGGCGTGTGGGGCCTTCTTGTCGGCGTTTTCTTCTCCGTCTAACGACCACGCGAAGTCGTCGCCCGCCCGTGGAGCTCGTGCGCGGCAACAAACCCGCCGTGACGACCGGGCCATATCGCGTCCATATAGGGGAGGCTCGACGGGATGCGCTCACTCCTCCTTAGTTTCCCATCTTCTCTCCACCGAATAACCGAACCCATCACCGTCCCGTCGTGGCACTCTCGGTCGCCGAGTCAAGTGACGGCGCCGCCATTGCTGCGCTCGGGAAATTCTCCATAGCCGTGACCTCGTGAACCGCCACCGGGGCTCGCCGTTGTGCACCGTGCCGTCCTGTACCGGTGTGGAGCGCGAATTCGGTGCATCGGGGGCCAATTCCTCGCCGACATCGGGGCGGGACTCCATCCGCACGTGGCCGAGCTCGCCTTCGCCCGGGGATCCTTGGTACGCACTCCCATTCGATTTGCGATCATCTATAAGCCACTTAGCATCGATTGGGCTAGGCCATAGATGACCGGAGCCCTTAGAATTGCTCGCCGTAGCATATACCTCCGCCGTGGATTGAACTGCGCCGTGGGCCGGGGGTCTGCGGGGTGCTGCGGCTGAAATTGATGGGAAGCATGGATTCGGGTGGTCGCGAATCTTGCGTGGGTCAGACGAATTTGGGTATGGTGCTCGAATTGGCCGGATTTCGCGGGCTCCGGCATGGCGCCGCCGCGGGGAAGACATTCTCCGGTGCCGGAGTTGGGCGGGGGTCGGCCGGATTGCGTGTGCCGTCGGTTCGGCGATGAACGGCCGAGATTAGGCCAAGGGATACCCCTTCGCGCTTTAGATCTGGACCGTAGGATTGCGAGCGCGCCGGCGAGCCTCCGCCGCGGCTTTGGGTAGCTCCGCCGTGTCTTGGCATCGGACGGAGACGATAACCGATGGTCGTTGATCGCCCAACGTGCGGCTCAGATTAGAAACGCGTAACGTTTTGGTGGGTTTCGCGTCAGCCGTTGATATCCGATCGGATGGATCGGGTGGCTCTGGATAAAATTAAATATGTGCCGTTGATCGTGGATCCTACGGCTGTAGACGCGTACCGGTTCGGGTATGAGTGGATCTAATCCGAGCCGTCCGTGTGTGATCCAACGGCCAGAACGGCCCGATACCCTTTCGCTGTGGCGATTTTGTTAAAGAAACCCTGGAGAACCGAGGAATCAACCCGCCGTCCTAATTCCACTGTGCGCTGTGTCTCTGTAGTTTTACCCCGAGCCCCCTGGGTTTCTCTGAAATTGAGGCCCAGTCCAGCAGAGTTTTAAATTAATTAAATGATTAGGAAATTGGATTTTTAATACAAAAATAAATTCTAGAACTTGAATAAATCATATAAAATCCATTTTTAGTCCAAATTCATCCATTCCAGTTCCTAAAATTTTGTAATTTTATTATTTATCACTTAGTGTCTCTGTTTTGGCATAAAAACAGTAAGGAAATTTATTTATCACTTAATCCTATTTAAAGCACATAAAACCTTTGAAAATGCATAACTTAAAATCTATAATTCAGAAAATTATGATTTCTGTTCCTAGGATTTTATTTTAATATGTAGTTTATCTCTGTGTATTTTGTTTACATGCTTGGTGTAATGTTAATTTTCCCTATATCCTGTGTTTGTTTGTATTGTGGCGAGTAGAAGAGCCCGTTGTTGAGGATACTGGTGAGCAGCAGGTTGAAGTAGCTGAGCAGGAGCTCATTGAAGGCAAGTTGTGCCCTTGACCACTTTTTACCCAATAATGTTCTTTAATATCACTTATCCATGCATAGGTTAATTTTGATGGGACCCAATAGGTCACCCTAGATTTGTTTATCTCATTACCTTGTTTACCCCTGAATCACTTGGGTAGTTTGCTATTGCTTTATATGGTTTTGGGATAATCATTTATTACCTCTATGTTCCAATTCTTGTTGTTATTCTGTTTATGTTCATGTTGTTATCATTAATGTTAATTGGAACATAGAGCTTAACTTGAGAACCACGTGCCACCACAAGGGTGGAATGGGACGCCCTTGGCTGACTAATTAGGAAAGCTAGTGGAAGACTACCTTACCCGAAAGGGGCAAGGGCAGTAGGGGAGAGGTCAGTGCGGGGAGGTCCCTGGTTGATTTTGCTGCGATGGCGGTCAGCCAGGAACCCTTTACTGGATCTTCCCATAAACTGTAGCGGGTTTTCGGAAGCTAGTGGAACTTTGTAAAGGCCTCGTAGTGTTGCCCTGCCGTGCTTCCTAGGTAGAGGTATATGGGATTCATGACCCCTTGGCAGATGGGTAACATGACTTGTGGGTAAAGGGTACAACCTCTGCAGAGTGTAAAACTGGTATACTAGCCGAGCTCGCGGTCATGAGCAGCTCAGGACTCTCTGATGTTTAATTATGGAACTTAAATTCAATTTTGCCATTTGCATTGCATGGGTTTTATTATTAATTTTGTTCTATTACTTTACTTATGGTTTGGTATTTACTTACACTTAGTAACTGCTAATAAAACTTTGACCAACTACTTAAAAGCAATGCTCAGCTTTAACCCCTATCATTGATTAGCCTTACACATCACATGAACTCACACCTTTGTGAGTTTATGTCCACTGGTTCCCCACAACTTGTTGAGCTATGATCATGTGTGAGCTCACCCTTGCTGTCTCACACCCCCCCCCCACAGGAGATGATCAGGTGGTTCAGGAGGAGCTGCCTAACACTGAGGAGTTCGATCTGATCTAGGTGGCGTTTCCCAGTCGACATTGGCGCCGACGATCCTTAGTTTGTTTTATCTTTATTACTTTATTTTGTAATAAGTCTTCCGCTATGTAATAAATACTCTGATGTTAATGACATTTATCTCTATACACTCTGTTATTATATATGTTGTCTTCTTGGCGCATGTATGAGATGCACCCGGCTTTGTTCTTTAAAACCGGGTGTTACAGTCTCCCATGGTTGTAGCGTGGCTGAGAGCGGTTGCCTGCTCCAGGCTAAGGCACATTCTGCTTTGCTGGGGCATTGGGGCCTGACTGCTGCTGGGCTGCCTTTTTCGGACATTGCATCACCCAATGTCCTTGCTCTCCACAGTGGAAACATGCCCTGTTTCCACCCTGAGCTGGTGCTGCTTGATTGTTCTGCTGGGTCGCTGGGGCAGGAAGACGAGGTGCCTGCTGATTTGGCCTCTGAAACTGACCTCCTCCTGACTAATTGCTCTGGCGACTCTGATGCTGGTGCTGAGGGTACTACCTTTGGAACTGCTGCTGCTGAGGTGGACGCTGGTTCTGCCTGAACTGCTAAGGTTGATTGCCTGAGAAACGAGGGCGATTGCTGCTTCCAGGCTGGGGTCCACTGATCTTGCGCTTGCGATCCTCCATCTCTTTGCGCTTCCTCTCTGTCATGATTGCTCTGTCAATCAGGTGCTAGAATGTCAGGAAGGTATGATTCATCAGCTCATACTGAAGAGGGTCAACCAAGCCTCTCAGGAAACGATACTATCGCTTGGCGTCGGTGTTGACATCTTCAGGAGCATAGCGAGACAACTGCAGAAACCTGTCCCGGTACTCACTGACAAACAATGACCCTTGCTTGAGTGCCAGGAACTCCTCCTTTTTCACTGTCATCAGACCTGCAGGAACATGGTACTGACGAAAGCTACCTCTGAACTCTTCCCAAGTGATGGTGTCAGGGTTGGCATGGGTGGCGAGATAAGACTCCCACCAGGACTGAGCTGCTCCTCTCAACAGATGGGTTCCATACAGAACTTTCTCCCTGTCGTCACACTGAGCGGTATGCAACTCCCGCTCCACTGTGCGCAGCCAGTCTTCGGCATCCATGGGGTCAGAAGAATGAGCAAACATCGAGGGATGACCTCTCATGAACTCAGCACGCTTGTCCCTAGGCATCTGAGGCATCTGAGGCTGGGGTGGTGGCTACTGCTGCTGCTGCTGAATGGCAGCCAGAGTCTGACCGATGGCCTGAACTGCCTAAGTCTGCATCATGAACATCTGCTCGATCGACATCGGGGGTGGGGGTGGCAGCTGCTGCTGCTGGGGTGCCTCATCCTGCGGTGCTGCATGCTCCTGCTGAGCACGCCTTCCTCCTCTGCAACTATTTTCTGACATCTGCAGAATGCAACCACACATCAGAACTGATCTGGCAAATCTTGCAGCATAAGAAAAGAGTATAGAATTCTCCATAATACTGAACAGATGAACATCTTCACTGATCTCCAACACAGCTTTTTAGATAAAGAGGAAAGTAGAATAAAAAGGCTTCCCAACTAGACAGCTAACTTTACTAACATATAACAGATAAACCAAAATGCAGGGGATACCCACACTCTGGTGACAGTCATTACAAAGATCCAAATCCAGCATAGTTCACCATGACAAACATAAATGCACAGGATAAGGTAACTACCCTGTCTAACTAAGACTAACTAAAAGCAAGACTAACGCTAAGACTATAGCTTCTATGTATATATTTTCGTATTAATTACAAGGTCCGACGCTGACGATCTATGGTTCTAAATTTATCTTGGTCTTGCAGTTGGGGTTGCCATAAGAATGGTGTCCACGCCGAGGTGAGCGGTACGGGTGCTGAGTCATGACGGGAGCGGGGGAGCCATCATCTAGGTGATGACACTCCACGCGCTCAGCCTGTAGCTAGGCGATCTCAGCACGAGCCCTACTCAGCTCGTCTAATGCATGGTCCAGCTCCGTGTTTAGCATGGCGGCTAGGTTGATTGTGCTGCTCAACCTAGGATTGTCCTCACCAACAGGTGAGACAATCATGCCTCCTGTGCTGCCAGATGGACGACGGGGGTAGTACTTCAGGTTGAGACCATCAGCTACCCCACCGAGCACTGAGCAGTAGTGTGAAAGCACACGTCGTGCAGCATCTTGCATGGTCGCCTCAGCTGAGTCCCGCTCAGAGATGGAATAGTGCTCTGAGCAGACCTCCACACCCAGAGACTGTTCTCCAGACGACGCACCAAGTAGGTCGCCTCCCTATGGTCCGAGTAGACCCTGCGACTGTGCTGGAAGACCACACAACGATACTCGATGGACCAAGTACGCCGGTCAAGTGCTCGACGTAGCAGGGTGTCGAGCGCATCGTGGAAGTGACACCCGTGAGCAGCATCGTGAGTGATGGGTCAAGCAACCCATCCTTCCGGCTCCTGGTCGGCGGAAAGGTCGGTGTCGTGGCTCGAGCTGCTGTCGCCACCTCCGTCGTTTGGGTCTCCTCCAGCAGCTACTCCATCGGCTGGGGCGCTCAGTGGTGGTGCAGGGGGCGCCTCCAGGGGGAGCACAGGGGAGCAGCTCCTCACAGACTCCATCTCCTGCTGGAGCGAGGGAGAAGAGCCCTGCTACTCCTGCTCCTGTCGTCGACGCTCCTGCTCCTCATGCAGGCGGTGGTGCAGCCTCTCCAAGTGGCTGGACTGATCAGTCCCTGGACGGCGAAGCGGACGCTCAGCGAGACGAGAGGGTAAGAAGGGGATGACGGACTTCCGTGCAGTGTGTCTAAGACGAGCCATCTACAAAAGACACCGTAAGCATAAGAGTGAGAACAGAACTAATATGACCAGCAAGTAATTAACCATAAATAAATGAAGGATTAGAATAAAACACAATTTTCAGCAAGGTATAATATATAGTAGAACATAGGTTTGGTCGATATGACCAACTTTTGAAGGGATACCAAAGTCAAGGCAAGAATAGGGGTCTATAATCCTTAAAACGACCATTCTACTCTAGGTTAGCAGTCCTACAGTCAGCACGGCTTTGATACCACCTATGTCACACCCGGTTTTAGAAGGCAAACCGAATGCGAACCATGTACGCGCCAGGATCAGGAATTCATGTACACAGTAGTTACATAACTGGACATCATCACACAGTGCTCAAATAATAACATAAAAGGGGAATAATAGTCGATTACATCATATGTCTGAGACATCCACATAGTCTTTACAATAATCATAGTGCAAAAAAGAAACGTAGATACACGCGGCCTTCATAGGCAGCCGACTGGGGGTTGCCGCTAACCCACGCCTAGAACTCGTCGTAATCTTGGAACTCATGGTGGTCTCCTTCCACGGCTTCATCCTCTCCTGAGCGGTGGTTGCAATGCGGACAACCTGGGGGGGTGGTGTGTAGAGCATGGGTGAGTACACATCAACATACTGAGCAAGTGTCCTGTTTGGCTGTAGTGGACTAGCTTTATGTGGGGGTAAGTCAAGCAGTTGCTTTTAGTTGGTCAGATTATTATTACTAGTAGAGAAAGCCAAGTTTTAAAATTAACCCACGTTATTAACCCAAATGTACCCTTTCCAAACGGAAAGAGTACCACTTACCATTACCAGGGCCAATACCAAAACCATCAATCTCATTGCCACTTGTAATCCGAACATCTCTGATCAAGTATCACTAATCACTGGAGCTCCCTTGGACGCTCATAACCGCGAGCACGGCTGATATATCAGTTTTCATACACTCTGCAGAGGTTGCGCACTTTACCCACAAGCCGTGTTCCCTTTCTGTCCGGAGGTCATGACTCTCCATTGATCACTACCAAGGTGACCCAGCAGGGTATCACTACGTAGCCTTTACATAGATTCCCCGGGGCTGTAGGCACCCGTTAGGTTTCCTAAATGTACTGCACACCTCCCCAAGGGGCGAACCAAACTTGGCAGACCGAGCCGCATACATTGAGCCCCATTGACGGCACGACAGCTAAGCGAACTACACCCCGGTTCTTCTAATTATTCAGCTAAGGGCGTCCCACTCCACCCTCATGGTTGCACTGTTTTCCCGGGCGGTCATGCAACGAACAGGTCCTTATGGAGAGGCACTCGAGAAACCACCTGAGCCCCCTTGAATGCCACAAGTATATCATCGTAATAAAGAGGGGAAACAGCGTATCATTGATAAATCTCATTATGTTCATTGATTAGTGTTGAGCAATATCATAAACTAAACAATGATAATCCAACCCAAATAGGTAAACAAGTACATGGATAACAAAAGCTAGTCAATCCTTAGGTATAAAGGTGTAAATGCGGGAAGTGAATTATAGAATGGATAGGACAAAGATGGGTCAAGGGACACTTGCCTCCACCAACCAGCTCCTACTCAGGGGCTTCTCCTGCGAGTTCCTCGGGCTCTTCAACAAGATCGTTCTCTATACGAGTTCACACATACATTCCATACATTTAATACAAAAGAATAGTACACCATACTATAGAACGCAATAATCAAACAGACATTCAACGCGGGGCTCGCAATTACGGTTAAAAGAGAAAGAGGAACTGACAGTCGAGTCTACGGTCGAGAAGCGATCACGTTACATAATTATAAATTAAACCACTCGTTTAAACAGAAGGGTATCAATTTGGACACTGCTTTTAGCATAAAGTAAGGTCATGTTCTATATTTAATCATTATAAATAGATAAAGATGAATGAAAGGGAGTGGTCGCACGGCGAGACGTACGACATAGCATTTAAATTGAATTAAGAAATAAATGACTCGCTGCGCGACAGAGGGTGCAATGGGATTCTTGCATTAATTAAAGGCAAACGTTAAGCGTTGCGCGACGAAACGCACGATGGCTTACGTCAACAGAATTGCATTTAAAATGAATCGTCGCGCGACGGAGCATGCGACACAGCACTGTAATAAATATAAATTAAACGAATCGTCGCGCGACAAAGCGCGCGACGCAACACATTAATAAATATAGATTTAAAAGGGCCGTCACGCGACGAAGCACGCGACGCAGCACATTAATAAAGATGAAATTAGAATGAACCGTCGCGCGGCGAAGCGTGTGACGCAGCACATTGACTAAACGAAAGTAAAATGGATTAAACGAGGGTTAAACGAAGCGCGACTACGGTCGCACGCGCGAGAGCACGCCGCGCGTGCCGAGGGCACGCGAACCGTGCAAGCGCGCGGGGCGCGAGGCCGGGGCACGGGCTCGGGCAGGGGCGTGCGAGGGCGCAGCCGAGGGCACGGCACAAGGACTGGGGCGCGGCACCGGCGCGCGGGGCCGCCAGCGCGCGGCTAGGGCGCGCGGGCTCGCCGGGGCCGGGGAGGGCGCGGCGCGGGGAGGGGCTCGTCGGGGAGGGCCGAGCCGTGGCACGAGGAGGGCTTGCTAGGGGCGGGAGCGCACGGGGAGGGGAGGGGTGCGGCGCGGCTGAGCTCGCCGGGTCGGAGCTCGCTGGGGCGCGGGACGGGGAGGGCGCGGCGTGGGCCGCAGCCGGGCGCGGGGAGGACGCGGGGGGCACGGGGCCGGGGCCGGGCGTGGGACGCGGCGCGGCTGAGCCGCCACCACGGTGTGCGACGGGGCAGGGGAGGACGCGTGGCACACGCAGGGGAGGGCGAGCGGCCAGGGGCGCGGCTCCCCAGGGAGGGGCTCGCCAGCGGCCAGCGCGCAGGGCGCGGGGAGGGGAGGGGGCGCGATGGGGCAGGACCCGCCAGGGAGCGCGCGCGACGAGGACAGGGGAGGGGCGCGTCCAGGGGAAGAAGAAGGGAGAGGGAGGAGGGAGAGAGAGAAGGGAAGGGGAAAACTCACCTCCGGGGACCCAAACTCCGGCGATCACGTCTCCAAACCATATGGCACCATGGGGGAGAGAGAGGGAGGTTACTGCGCGGGAGAAAATCAAATGAGACAAATGGATCAGGGGGAGGGAGGGGGCGCGCGCATGGGGAGGGCAGGGGGCGCCAGTGGCGCGCGGGCCGGACCGGGCCGGGCTGGGCCACATCACGGATCGAAACCCATGACACGCACGACCACTAAACGAAATCCAATCGCGAACCGAAATCCGAAACGGGACGAGACGAACACGCGACATCAGACAAAGAAATGCGCTTCGGCATGATGCAACACCCATGACACTTAGGTTTTGTTTATACATGACACGGACACCTATCACTATACTGGTTTGAAATTGGGAAGAAGGAGCGAAACGGGAAGAGAAAAGAGAGTAACGCCCGAATTTGGTGAGTGAAAAGAAGAAAAAAATTCTACCCCCAAATTTAGGGCGTTACACAAGGCAACACAAAAAATTAGTGGTCAAAGTCCTTCGTCCTTCGAGACATTATTTCCCTTAGGATATAATGATCTTCGGACGAAGGTTATGAAGGATGTACCTTCATCATCATAGTGTATATTAATAGAGGTAGAAGCATATGAAACATGAAAAATAACATGAATAATCATATGACATCATTTATATGTCTTTATTGTATCATCATGAATAAACATGAACAGCATCACATTTATACCTTTGGCTTGACAGAAGACAAAAGTCCAAGTGTGACGCACGAGAGAATACAAGTCAGCATGAACAGTACGAGGGTACTGTTCATCTATTTATAGGCACAGGACGCAGCCTGTGTAAAATTACATTCATGCCCTTTATGTTTACTATGGACTTAAGGACAATCTATCGAGGACTAGATAGGCTTTTCCTCTTTAAGTCGGTTCCGTTTTCCTCTGCTGAGTTGAAGCATCCCTGTGCGTAGCTTCAGGACTGATTCAACCTTCGTCCCGACCATGCTTTTCATATTGTGTATAGCTTCATTCCAAGTCTGAAGGTTCCTGTACATATATTATACTTGGGAAACATTGTTAGTCGTATTTTTTAGGACCTTCGGAAGATGAAGGCCCCCAACAGTAGCCCCTCGCAGTATCAATTTGTTATAACAACGAATTCAGACTGCGACGTGAACGAAGTCCTTAAGCCGAAGGTCCAAAAAACACCTTTCCTTTGCTAGAATAGCAACAGTCAATAACAGTCGGGGCCCACCAAGTTGCGACACACTGGGTGTATAAATATGAACCATAGCGGTAGCATTTGATACGCTATTTCTGCCGTTTGTATTATTTTCTCAAATTTCTAGCTCTTGTTCACCAGCTCTCACCTGATTTTCAAGCTTTTTGAGCTTCGGTTTAAGGACATGTTTTTTCCATGTCTGAAGAGAAAAAGATGACTGAGGAGACAAAGATAACTGAGGACATGAAGCTGTTTGAAGAGAGAAAAGTCGTGGATCCCTTCATCGCTGGGTTTTTTGAATCCATGGCAAAAATGTGAAAAAATTACAAGAGAAATACTGGCGGATCTGTCTAAAGACTCCGACGACAGTGATGAGTATGATATAGAAAGTGGAGACAAAGATTCTGCAGATCGGTCGTGGCGACCAAGCCATACCACCTTCGGAAAATCGACTATCAAACAAAGTCATGTTGATGCTATGAGAGGAAGATACTTCCGCGATATGACTATTGTGAGGATTGGAGGAGATAGCACTGCTCCTACTCCTGAAGTAAATGAGGTGGTTATTTACTGAAGCTTTTTGAAAGCAGGGCTTCGGTTCCCGTTGAGCAGATTCTTGGTTGAGGTACTGAAGACATTTCAAATATTTCTTCATCAACTTACGCCTAAAGCTATAATCAGGATGGGTTTGTTTATTTGGGTTGTGAGAAAAAGCCAAGGATTGGAACCAATCGCAAGATGTTTTTGCAGCATGCATGAACTTTTGTACGAGACGAAGGCTACCGCCAAGGAGCAGTACCACAACAACTTCGGTTGTTACGGCTTCATTGCTCGATCCAATGCAAGCCATCCAGTTCCTACATTCCGAAAAAGATGGTCTGGGGCTTGGATGGAAGAATGGTTTTATGTCAAGAATGATCTGATTGAAAGAGAGGATATTAAGGAAATCATCCAACACCCCATCTGGTCTCGATTCGGCCTTCGGAGGCCGAAGGTGACAATCGATCAGAATGACGAAGCATGCCAAAAGGCTTTTAGCAACGTATGTGCCTTTATTGGCACAAGGGATATAGCTCAAGAGCACATAGCATACAGAATATGGCCACTTGTAGAAAACTGGGATATGTCGAAGGATACTATTGTCGAGTCAACTGAAGGTGGGTTGGTCCGATTGAAGTATACCTTTAGATTCAGAGACCGGTTTGATGAGCCAAATGATGATTGGCTAAAAAGTATTGAGGCTATCAGTGACGAGCTGCTTGGAGCATATAGCAAAGCCAAAGATGATGCCTTGTCCGCACCCTTTGGGAGCCGGGGGAAGAAAAGATTAAACAGAGTATTTGATGCCATCGACCTTGTATACCCTGATTACCGCTACCCGCTGCGAGGGCAAGGAACAAAGAGAAAGACTGCCGCTTCGGCCACCACAGTTGTTCTGAAGGGCAAAAAGGTGAAGGTTCTGACCCACTGGCCGCGTTATATTGAACCGGCCGTGGTGCCTGAATTTGCCGAAGAAGCCTCTTCAACTGCCGAAGCAAGACAAGGTGCTCCGATTATGCATGGCGTTGAAGAGCCAACTGTAGTGCCAAAGATGCCTACAGTCGGGCCAATCGAAGCTAAGGATGATAAGGCCGAAGAGCCAAAGGTGGAGGAAACAATGAAAATGCCAGAAATTCTGAGCCCATCAGCAGGAGCAGAATTGCCAAAGATACAAAAAACTGCTACCGCAACTCCCAAAAGGAGGAGGATGGCCAGCGTACTAGATGCTGTCATAGAGACCACAAAGGCCTTAACTCCTACTTCTACCAAGAAAACTGCCGAAGTTGCCAAAAATCAAGTCAAAGCCGAAGCTAGGCCTTCAGCGCCTACTAAGACGAAGGCCGCCATGCCTGAAGATAAGGTGGGTCTGCAAAGTTTAGATACCGACAAGACGACAAAGCAAGTCGTGACAGAAAAAGCAAAATCTCCTGTCCCCGAAGCCTTAGCTGAGGATACTGATTACATTGTTCGACATGCTTTGGGGAAGAAATTATCTGAAGAAGAAATCTTGGAGGCCAAACACTACACCCAAAGACTGAAATATCCGAAGGGGGCCTTAGTGTTCAATGGTAGTAATGAAGATGATTTCCTGTACTGTCTCCTGGATAACAAAGAAATATCCGTTTGCTGGGAGATAGCTAAGAGTATGGGATTTCCTAAGCTTGAAGAAGGCCTTTCGGTCTTATCGAAGGATGATCTTGCTGACAGCCTCGCATACAACAGTATAAAGGTTTAGAGGTTAACTTTGAAGCTAAAAAATGAAGTATTTTATTGCCATGCTCAACTCTTCTTCTTTTGCAAGGCTTAATTCTTAGTAATGCCTTGAGGGCTCATAAGAGCGCCGAAGACGAAGGCTGCACAATGGCTCTTAACAACCTTCGTTCTGAGGTGATTGAACTGAGAAATGAAGGTCTGGAGAAAGACAAAATTTTGATTTCATTGGTGAACAAAGCAAAGGAAGATGAAGCTAATTACAAAGCTCAGGCCGAAGCCCAGAAAACCGAAATTGAAGACCTTCGGAGACAACTAGCCAAAGCTAAAGAGAACTACGCGCTCGCACAGGCTAATCAAGAGATCAGTGAATACTGGAAAAATAAGCTAGAGAAAAATGTTGAAGAACTTCACGAATCCAAGGAAAGGTGCTTTGAGAAATCCTTGGATTGTGTGAAGAAATTAAAAACTGGCTTCGCCAAAGTGGGCGCCTACTCTGCTGAAGAAAACTTCATACGAGGCGACCCCGAGGGTGTCGTTGAATGGATAAGTGGAGAAGCCGAAGCCTTCGAAGAAATTTTGAGTGACCGCGGGGATATTTGTGCGTTTTCCGGTGCACGGGGAATCTCAGCTATTCTGGAGAAGGCCGGATGTGATCACGTTAAGGCCATAGCCCAGGCCGAAGCTGCCTTCTCCGTAGATGATACGAAGGATCCTTCAGCCGAAGCAACTTTAATGGGCGGGAAATTTATAACGATGTCTGGGTGAACGATGGCCGAGAGCTGGCCCACGAGATTATAAAAAAGAGTGAAGAAGACACCTAGGACGCTCGGGCAGAAGCAAAGCGAGCTGAAGAAGCTGTGGAACGTGAAAGGTGTATAGGTATTATTTCTTGATTATTTTAGCTTTGGTACTTGCTTTACGGCTTCGATCTAATCTGTTTACCTACTTCAGCTGAACTATCCCCGCCTCCTGAGCCGTACGATCCCCTTGCTGATCCAGAAATGAAGGAAGCATTGGAAATTATAAGCATGGCAGACTCCAATATCGACGAAGTCATCGACAAACTCTTGAACAAAGTTGCAGAAAAAGTCCTTAGAGAGGAATAGATTTTATTGTAATAATATTTTGAAATGCTGGAATGTATGGAACAATTGAAGGAAGATTAGGCTTCTATTGTAACAAAACTATGTGACATTTGATGTATGTAACATTGAATCGAATATGTAAATTATTGTAATTTATTTCTTTGTGATGCATGAAATTTACACACATACCGTTTTTGAGCCTTCGGCGAAAAAACACCTTCCCTTCTTTTCATGCTTCGTAAAGAAAGAGATCCCTTCTTATGACAAGGCTGATAAAACTGTATTTCCCGAAGCTTACTTCGTGCCTTAGCACATTTTCAATTTGACGAAGCATTCGCCGAAGATTGGCTTTGTATTCAATTCTTGTGCCAGTAATGCAATATGATGTATGATGTAATGTTATGTGAAATGATGTGATGATATGATGCAAAATGATGAGGATGTCGAAGACACACACCCACACGCCCACACTGGAATACACAAGCTCTGCATCCCCTTAGAAACGACTTTTGAGCTTCTTCACATTCTATTTCGGTGATATAAGTTCTGCATCCCCTAAGGAATGTGTTAGGGACTTGTTCTCAAATGCTAAGAGTTAAGAACAAGGCAACACAGAAAGTGTTAAATGTTAAAGTCCTTCGTCCTTCAAAGCATTATCTCCCTTCGGATATAATGAATTCCGGACGAAGGTTATGAAGGACAAACCTTCATAAGCACAATAAATGATGAAGAAGGATTCATACACAAGATATGAGAAATAATATAAACATTTTAGATGTTATTATCAACTCATTTTTATTTGTGTTACTGTATTAACAATAACAGATTATAAATGTACCTTCGGCTCGAAGGAAAGCAGGGGTACAAACGTGACGCGAAAGTAAATGCCAAGTCAGCGTGAACAGTACGGGAGCACTGTTCATCTATTTATAGGTACGGGACGCAGCCCATGTAAAATTACACCCATGCCCTTTACATTTGCTAATAACTCTATAGCAATCCATCGGGGTCTAAATAGCCTTTTCCCTTTTAAGTCGGTTTCTTTTTCTGCTATCACGCCGAAGCTCCCCTGCGTATAGCTTCGGCTCTACGCCATCCTTCATACTCTTTGTGCATCTTCATGCTGTGGTTTTGATTTGTGTCCGAAGGTACCTGTTTACACATTATACTCCAGAGACATAGTTAAATCATGTTTTTGAGGACCTTCGGAAGCCGAAGGCCCCCAACAGTAGCCCCTCGCAATATTAATTTGTTAAAGTAATAAATTCAGATTGCGACATGGACGAAGGCCTTAAGCCGAAGGTCCGACAAAAACACCTTCCTTTTGCTAGAATAGCAACTGTCATTGACAAGCGGGACCCTCCAGCTTTTAACGCACTAGGCGTATAAATAAGAGCTCACCACGAGTTCATTTGGCACGCTTTCTTGCCATCTGCTTCTTGCTCACCCAACTTTTAGCCCTTGCGCACCAACACTTGCTTGGCTTTTTAAATTTTTAAGCTTCGGTTTCGAGAGCACTTTCTGAGCATTTTCAAAGATGTCTGAAGATAAGAAAGCTGTCGCTGAATCGAAGCTAAGCCTTTCTGAGGAGATGAATCTCGACTTTCTTGAATCAATAGCAAAGACAAATACAGAGAAGATTACTAGGGAGATCTTAGAGGGTTTATCTAAAGACACTGGTGATAGTGACAGCTATGATGTGGAAAGTGGTGGTGAAGATTCCGAAGATCGACCCTAGCGACCAAGCCATGCAGTTTTTGGAAAATCAAGCATAAAGCAAAGCCATCTTGTCAATATGAGGGGTAGATATTTTCGGGATTTATCTATTATGAGGGCGGACGAAGGAGAGAAAACTTGTCCGACTCCCGAGGAGAATGAAGTCGTGATATTCCGAAGTTTCTTCAAGGCTGGACTTCGGTTTCCTTTGAGCAACTTTGTGGTAGAAGTTTTGAAGATATTTGAAATCTGCCTGCATCAAATTACTCCCGAAGCAATCATAAGGATGGGAATCTTCGTATGGGCCGTGAAGAGCCAAGGTTTGGAGCCAAATGCAAAAAGTTTCTGCAGTATGCATGAGTTATTATATGAGACGAAACCATGGGGTAAAGAGCAATATCATAACAATTTTGGCTGTTATAGCTTCGGTGCCCGCTCTGGGTCAAGCTGTCCCGTGCCAACTTTTCGAAAGAGATGGCTCGGGGACTGGATGAAGGAATGGTTCTATGTGAAAAACGACTTGAAAACGTGAGAAGATATTAAAGGTATTATCATGCGCCCCATCTAGCAGCGTTTTGGCCCTCGGAAACCGAAGGTGGATATTGACGAAGCAGCCGAAGAATGCCGGAGAGCCTTCGGTGTAGTTTGCTCTTTCATTGGGACGAGGGATTTGATCCAGGAACACATTGCCTTCAGAGTATGGCCACTTGTAGAAAAGTGGGAAATGCCAAAGGAAACCATCAGCAAACCTGACGAAGGTGGACTAGTTAGGTTAAAATACACCTTCAGAAATGGAGATAAGTTTGTCGAGCCAGATGATGACTGGTTAAAATGTATTGAGGCCACAAGCGATGAACTGCTTGGACCATACTCGAAGGCAGAAGATACTACACTGTCTGCGGCCTTCGGAGGCCAGAAGAAGAAAAGACTCAATCGAGTATTTGATGCCATTGGGTTCGTCTATCCTGACTATCGTTACCCAACACAGGGTCAAAAGAGGAAAGATACGGCTTCTGTGAAGGAAGTTGCTTCAGCCGCTCCTAGTGAGCCAGCGCCGAAGAGGAAAAAGATGAAGGTTCTTACACACCGGCCACTCTATATTGAACCGGCCACAGTGCCTGAGTTTGTCGGTGAGACCTCTTCGGCCACCGAAGCCAAGGAGCCGACTCCCCTGTCGAATATTGGAGAGCCGGCCAAAATGCTGGAGATGGAAAAAATAGAAGAACTGAGAGCTGAAGAAACAAAAACATCGGAAATTTTAAGTCCTTCAGCAAGAGTTGAGGTGCCAATGCCAATGCCGATGACACAAAAAGACCTTACTACAACCCCCAAGAGGAAAAGAATGGTTAACGTGCTAGATGTACTAGAAACGATAAAATCTTCAAGCGCTACTCCAAAGATAACTGCCAAAGTTCCAAAGTCAAGCGGAAACTGAAACTGGGCTTTCAGAGCCTACCAAGAGGGAATTCTTGGAAATTGAAAAAGAAACTAAAAAAGAATCTGCAGAAGAAGCTTTATCTGAGAAAATCGCCACACCTATTTCCGAAGCATCTTCTGAAGCTTCTGACTATGTATTACGTCATGCTTCGGGTAAAAATCTGAGCGAAAAAGAAAAAAGAGAAGCTCAATTCTATGCGCAAAAATTGAAATATCCAAAAGGGGCGCTGATATTCAACGGCAGCGGAGAAGAAGACTTCTTGTATTGTCTCCCTGACAGCAAGGAGATTTCTGTCTGTCGGGAGATGAGCAAGAGCTTCGGATTCCCAACATTAGAAGACGGGCTCTCGGTGTTGTCAAAGGACGAGCTGGCCGACAGCTTAGCGTACAATAGTTTAAAGGTGAAAAAATGAGATCTTTGTATTATTCCTTGAAACCAAAATTTTTCATTTGCTTAAACTTATTAACGCATTTTTTGCAGGGCCTTATACTTAGCAATGCCCTCAGGGCACAAAAAGATGCCGAAGACGAAGGGTGTACCATAGCCTTGAGCAACCTTCGTTCCGAGGTAATTGAACTAAGGAACGAAGGTCTCGAAAAAGATAAAATATTACATTCGTTGGTGAATAAAATAAAAGAAGACGAAGCTGCTTTCAAAGCTCAAGCTGAGGCTCAGAAGCGCGAACTTGAGGATTGTAACACCCCTGGTGTTTATATTTTGCTCGACAACGAGTATGGATTTAAGCACGTAATATCAGTGGATAAAGCAGATGCTAAATTTTAATTATCTTCGTCCATCGCGAATTTAAAATTGCATCTGTTCCGCCTATCGCGAGTTCGATATCATTTTTATTAATCCGGGCTCTTCCTAAATTTTTCGTGATATTCGGAACATCGTCGTTCCGAAAATTGGTGCGTCCGGTGATTATTTAAAATACATCGCTCGCGCGAACACGGATTCGGAAGCTCGACCCACTGGGTGATTTTTACCCCGGACGAATTAGTCGAACGCGACGACTAAGCTTTCAGTATAAAATAATTTAGTCCCCTTTTTTGTTATCCGTGAAATCGTGTCTACGGATTTTTAATTAAATTATTCTCTAACCGAGTGTTCGAATAGCGAACAGAATTCATCTAAAATCAACATAATCAAATGCAGATTAAAATACAGAAGCCAGAATCCGTTTACTTCAGTCCGTTGCTTCTCGCTTCGGTCTAAATTTTCAAAAGTGAATTAACAGTATGATTTTGTCCGAGTTCAGAGAATTCGCCAAATCAAATCGTTAGTCCTCGAATTTCCGTTTCGAGAATCGGCCAATGGGATGCGTAGTTAAATAGCGTGTTGATTTAATATGCATCGCTAAAAATCGGGATTCGAAAAATCTGCAATTTCTTTAAAAAGAAAAGAAGAAAAGATGGGAAAATATCCCACGTGTCCCAGATCAGCATCGCACTGCTCCTGGTTAATAAAAAAAATCTTGCCGCTGATTCTTCTCCTCCTTATCCCTCTCACGCGAGCTTCTCTCCCCTTGATTTTTCCAGTGAGCGGCTGCTTTATCTCTAGTTTCCCACGCCCAGGAATTTTCTTCTCCCACGGTCGGCTCCTGCGTAGCTTCTGTTTCTCCTGCGCGCAGAGCTTTATCGCCCAGCTGAGCCCCTCCTGTGTCGTGCCGGCCAAGCTCGTCGAGCTCCGTCTCCACACCAAGCTCCGCCCATGGCCGAATTCTTCCCTGGCGCTCGTCCAAGGTGCCGTCGTCCTCGAGCTCCATCTCCCTAGCTCTTCTCTGCACGTCGCGGTGCTCTAGCTCGGCCCCTGCTCAGCTCGCCGGCGTTGCTCCTACTCCGGCTCGTCGGACCGCGCCTGCTGCTCGCCGCGCCGCTGGTCCCTGCCCATGGCCGCCGAGCTCCTTCCAGTCCTCTCTGCTCGTCGCGACCCCCAGCTCCTTTCCTGCTGCGGCCATCTATCTCCCCTACGCACCACCGTCGAACCCCCTGCTCGGCCTCCCTGCACCGCGCTCTGGTGGCCGTGCGCGCCCAGCCCCAACGCCCGGCCAAGCTCCCTGTCCGTCCTCTCTGTCGAGCGACTTTCCAGCGCGCGCTCACTCTAGCTCGTCCTCCATGGCAGCCGCACCCCTCAGGCTCGCCGTGGAGCCTCACCGTCGCAGTCTCAGCTCAGAGCTCCCAGCGCCGCGGTCTCGCCAAGACCCCTATCGAGCTCGTCCCTGCGCGCGTGTTTTTTTTTTGTGCGCAGCTTCTCTTTTCGGCGCTCTCTGCTTGGATCTCGCCCAGCAGTCCTTGCCCTCGGACCCGGCCATCGTTTGCTGCTAACCCACTATCGGATTAATTTTCAGCTTTTCTCGCGCGGCTCTCTGGAGATAAGCTCCTCACCGGCTGTCGCTCCCAATCTTCAGCTCGCCGACTGACCGATGTGTTCCTTGTTTTTCTTCATCGGTCGACCTCGCTGTGACTTAGTTCGTCCATCGTGCTGGTCGCTGTCTCATACTGTGCCTATTAGCTCGGATCCTGCCCAGCTCGTCGTCGTGTCGTTCGCTGTCGAATCCCGATATCACTCTACTGGTCATCGAAGTGAAGCTCTGAACGGATTCGGCCACATCCAAGACTACCCATATCGTTGTCGTTCGCCTTCGTGTTGTGAGCGACAGCATCGTCATTTCCCTTCATGTGCTCATCCTCCATCTCTGCCTCGCCATGGCGCGTGCTGTCATTTTTAATCTCAGTAACTCTTCCGATACGCATCTCGTCGTGTTTCGCCTCCTCGTGGTCAGCCCCATCTGGGACAGAAGATCTCGACACTGCTTCATATGGCTGTTTTAAATGTTGTTTGCGGGGTAGAGAGTTGTTGTGATAGATGGTTTTCGCCCTCTCGTCATGTTCGCAATCCTCGTCGATCGTCACTGATTTGAGAGAAATCACCGAAAGGTATGGAGAAGAAAGTGAAGCCGCACGACACCCGTCAGATGTTCAACGACAAGCTCGAGCCAAGATTTATCAGCATTCGTACGAGTATTGAGTCGCGTTTGATGCTGGTACGTGAATTAACCACGTGATGTGGGACAAGAGCCGAGTCGACCCCGAAATGACGTAGCGGGTGGACTACTCCGCATAATGAAGCGGATGGACGAATCTGAAGATGGGCAGACTGAACAAGTGCCAAGCCAAAGGATGGTCGTCAAGTGATCGACGTCTAACAACACTAACCTAGTGTTACCCAGGCAAGCCCCGGTGCATGCAACCCCTTCCTTGTGTTTTTAAATAATTTTTGCACACTTTAAGTCTAGTGAAATGTGCACTAGGTTTATAGGAGTTGCTTGGAAACCCTTTGATGCATTGCCTTCCTTGATATACATACCTTTATAGATACTTCTAATGAAGTATCAAAATATGATTTACAAAAATGCTTAGCTCTGCTTAGATCTTGTGGATAGAAGTTGTCTTTCGCAATAAGGCCTTGCTCAGGGGTTATCCTGAGGAAAGGTGGCTTCTACCTGCAAGATTATTTTCATTGGGAGCAATGGTGGGATCTTACTGCAAAGTTCCCTATAATGCTCTTTTCATCCTAAGGAACACAAACAATCCTAAGGATGGAAGTATTTAAATCGGGACTTGGGCTAGGAACAGGTGATGTTCTACCCAGGTTGATTAAGGATTGAATGCGTATGTAGGCGTGCTGATCGAGGACCCTTTAACTGGTCACATGCCTCGTCATGGGTAAGCCTTGCCTCGGGCAGACTAAGGCCAGAATAAGATAACATGGAATGGGCGTGGAGCGGTGGCGAGAGTAGCGTGTACCCTCCGTGGCAAGAGGCTGGACGGTGGTGTATCTATGCTCTCGGCTCGCGTGAACCTGATCTGGTCTTAAGAACCCCGGTGGCGGGTTGACATATGCAAGGGTTAAGTGCTACATATGCCGTGTGATCGGAGATCCTCAGCTGAGTATAATCGATTCGGATCGCCGTACCTTCGCGGTTATGAAGACTTGGTCACTTCCCTACAACCTAAGTCAGGATATGAACTTCGTGAATAAAAATGATATTGTATTGATGAAATGATGAAATTAGACTAGAGGCAAACAAAGTCTATTAATATTTAATCTGGCGTTAAAATGTTAAAAGTAAGGACTCACTTTAGTAAGCTATTTCTGCAAAAGTATCTAAGTTGATTTTTGCTAAAGCCTCTCCTTGATTCCTATTTATCCAGCATACCCTTGAGAGTCTTTTCTTTAGTCGGGTAAGTCTTGCTGAGTAATTCCATACTCAGGGTTTTATTCCCTGTTGTTTTTCAGGTTCTAACCTTGTGCTGCTGTAATGGTGTTAAGTGGCGGTGGGCTCGGCCTTCTTATAAGTCTAAGTAACCCTTCTATACTTCTTATTGAGGATGGTCATTTGAGCTAGCATATATATTTCAAACTTATACTTTTGTAATCACTCCGATAAAATAATATAAAATTTTTGTAACTTGTAAAATTTGGTAATAGTATTTCCGCTGCAAAAATATTGTTGTGTGTGATTTGTGTTACTTAATCCCGCGGTTCTGGCTGAAAGTGGTTTATCCGATGTCCTTGGGGCAATCGGACAGATCCTATTAAGTTATCTGGTGCACATGCCTAGCCATCTGAGGTCTTTGGGACAAGGACAGGTGCATGTGGGCCCAATAACTTGGAGGTTCTGCCACAAGGATCTTCGGAAACAGCTAGCCAGAGCTAAAGAAGAATGCACAGTTGAAGAAGCAAAACGAGAAATTAGTGAACAATGGGCAAATCATTTAGAAAAAAACGTTGAAGAGCTTCGTGCATTCAAGAAAAGGTGTTATGAAAAATCTATAGAATGTGTTAAGAAAATAAGAACCAGCTTTGCCAGCGTTGGCGCGTTCTCAAGCCAAGAAAATTTCATAAGGGGCGACCCCGAAGGCCCAATTGGATGGATCAGCCACGAAGCTGAAGCTTTTGAAGAAGTCTTGAATAGCCGCGGAGACATATGTGCCTTCTCGGGTGCTAGGGGGATTGCCACTGTTTTGGAGAAAAAAGGTTGCGATCACGTGAAATCCTTGGCACAGACCGAAACTGATTTATCTTCTGAAGACATAAAAGACCCTTCGGCCGAGGCAAGTTTGGTTGGTGGAAAATTTTTCACCGACATCTGGGAAAATGGTGGCCGGGAGATGGCTCAAGAAATTATACGAAGAAGCGAAAAAGGTATTCATGACGCTAGAAAAGTAGCAGAGGCCGCTGAGAAAAGTGCGGATCTCGAAGGGCGAATAGGTATTAACTACTAGTTTTTGGGTTTTTGTTGTAACTTTTTGATTTCAAACATGTGTACACTTTGTAACATAGCTGCACCTTCTCCTCCCTCAGAGCCCGCCGAGCCATTAGCGGACCCCAACGTGAAGGGGGATGACGAGATTAGAAAAATGGCCGAAGCTATCATGGACAAAGTTGTTGATCAACTACTAAACGAAGCTGCAGAAGTAGTTCTAAGGGAAGATTAGATGTTATTGTAAAAACATTTGTAATGTAATATTTGTTGAACAATATATGTAATATTTTGTAACTTTGAATGTAATATATAAGCTATTTATGGTTCAATTCTTTACGATGCATGAAACTTTACATGCATACCGTTTTTGAGCCTTCGGCGAAAAAAACACCTTCCCTTCTTTTCATGCTTCTTAAATAATATCCGTATCTTCATAAAAAACATCCAATCTTCGTAAAATCAATAACCAATAGATCTTTTCATTTTAGAGTTTGACGAAGGTATGCTTATTCAATAATTATTTCTGTGCCTTGGCACTGTTTCTTCGAAACAATCTCCGAATATCGACATTGAACCCCCTTCTTGCGTTATTGATGCAATATGATGTATGATGTTATGCTTATGCAAATGATGTGATGATGTGATGTTATGCAAAATGAAATTTACCGAAGATCGACATTGATTTTTCACTGTAAGCCTCCCTTAGGAGCTTCTTCGCCTTTTACTTCAGCGGAATCAGCGTTTATTTTTCGATGTAAGCCTCCCTTAGGAGCTTCTTCGCCTTTTACTTCAGTGGAATCAGCGTTTATTTTTCGCTGTAAGCCTCCCTTAGGAGCTTCTTCGCCTTTTACTTCAGCGGAATCAGCGTTTATTTTTCGCTGTAAGCCTCCCTTAGGAGCTTCTTCGCCTTTTACTTTAGCGGAATCAGCGTTTATTTTTCGCTGTAAGCCTCCCTTAGGAGCTTCTTCGCCTTTTACTTCAGCGGAATCAGCGTTTATTTTTCGCTGTAAGCTCTGCATTCCCTTCGGAACAACTTTTGAGCAGAAAACTTACGCTGCGCTCCCTTAGGAACGACTTTTTGTTATTTCGGAGGTTCTCCCTGTAACCATAAGTTCCTTTGCTTCGGCAACTTTTTGGACTCCGTTATTCTGTGGAGAAAGTATATTGGTACTATGGCAAAGGCGAAGCTATTACAAGAAATTGAAAACAACAAAAAATACTTAGGCTTTCAATAATTATTCCTTCTTAAAAAGAAAATGATACTGAATGCAAAAACTGCTGCCGAGGTAGGATATTTGTTAGTAAATGTGCTTCGATTCTAGCACAGTACTGTTGACTGTGCGAGCTTCGAACTCTTCTCTGAAGTCTCGTTGGTGTTGATTATGCTGACTCCCTTCTGGCTGCTGGCCTCATTGCATTGGTGGTGGAGGTGGAGGCTGTTGCCAAGATGCCTGAGATTGACTTGCCGAAGCAACAGAAGCTGTAGGGTGGTTGCCTACATACTCTGGGATATAAGGCGAGTGGTACGAAGCAGTATGCATAACTTGCTTCGGCTGGGTCTGTTGGGCTGCAGCTTCTGCTATTTCCTTTTGTTTCTAGATGGTGACATGGCACATCCTGTTGGTGTGGCCCTTGTCCCCACCACAGAATAGGCAATAAATTTTCCTGGGCTGATCGCCAAATCTTCCTCTGAAGCCCCTGGCACCTCTGCCCCTTGGAGCCGGAGGCCGAGGATAGCCTTGTTGCTGCCCCGAAGCCTGGGAGGAATATTGCGGCCTCTGCTGCTGGCTTCCCCTGTCATCATTCTGAGTGGAATGAATCGATCTGACATGTCTAGGATGAATTCTCCCTCCGAAGCTCCTGGCTATTTCGGAGAACCTGTAAGCTTCCTCCCTTCTCTGCCGAAAGTCATTGTCAGCACGGATGTATTAATCCATCTTCTGAAGCAGTTTCTCCAAAGTCTGAGGGGGCTTCCTGGCAAAATATTGAGCTGAAGGTCCCGGCCGAAGCCCCTTAATCATGGCCTCAATGACAATTTCATTGGGCACTGTTGGCGCTTGTGCCCTCAGGCGTAAGAACCTTCGGACATAAGCCTGAAGATATTCTTTGTAGTCTTGGGTGCACTGGAATAAGGCTTGAGCGGTGACCGGCTTCGTTTGAAACCCTTGGAAACTGGTGATCAACATATCCTTCAGCTTCTGCCATGATGTGATTGTTCCTGGCCGAAGGGAGGAGTACCAGGTTTGTGCAACATTCTTGACGGCCATGACGAAAGACTTCGCCATGACTACAGTATTGCCACCATAGGAAGATATCGTTGCTTCGTAGCTCATCAAAAACTGCTTCGGATCTGAGTGTCCATCATACATGGGGAGTTGAGGTGGCTTGTAAGACGGAGGCCAAGGTGTAGCCTGCAGTTCTGCTGACAGAGGAGAAGCATCATCAAAAGCAAAATTCCCATGATGGAAATTCTCATACCAGTCATCCTCGTTGAAGAAGCCCTCTTGATGAAGCTCTCTGTGTTGAGGCCTTCGGTTCTGCTCATCTTGAGTAAGATGGCAAACTTCTTCAGAGGCTTTGTCTATCTGCCTTTGCAGATTAGCTAGCCTAGCCATCTTTTCCTTCTTCCTTTGCACCTGCTGATGGAGCATCTCCATATTTCTGATCTCTTGGTCCAAGTCGTCCTCCTGAGGCGTTGGACTGGTGGCCTTCCTCTTCTGGCTTCAGGCCTCCCGAAGAGAGAGGGTCTCCTGGTTGGGGTCCAGCGGCTGTAGAGCGGCAGCCCCTGTTGCTGAAGCTTTCTTTGGCGGCATGACGAAGGTCTATGCTTGCCGAAGGTGTTCGAAACTCAAAAAGTGGAAGTGAGTTCACCGGAGGTGGGCGCCAATGTTGGGGACTTGTTCTCAAATGCTAAGAGTTAAGAACAAGGCAACATAGAAAGTGTTAAATGTTAAAGTCCTTCGTCCTTCAAAGCATTATCTCCCTTCGGATATAATGAATTCCGGACGAAGGTTATGAAGGACAAACCTTCATAAGCACAATAAATGATGAAGAAGGATTCATACACAAGATATGAGAAATAATATAAACATTTTAGATGTTATTGTCAACTCATTTTTATTTGCGTTACTGTATTAACAATAACAGATTATAAATGTACCTTCGGCTCGAAGGAAAGCAGGGGTACAAACGTGACGCGAAAGTAAATGCCAAGTCAGCATGAACAGTACGGGAGCACTGTTCATCTATTTATAGGTACGGGACGCAGCCCATGTAAAATTACACCCATGCCCTTTACATTTGCTAATAACTCTATAGCAATCCATCGGGGTCTAAATAGCCTTTTCCCTTTTAAGTCGGTTTCTTTTTCTGCTATCACGCCGAAGCTCCCTGCGTATAGCTTCGGCTCTGCGCCATCCTTCATACTCTTTGTGCATCTTCACGCTGTGGTTTTGATTTGTGTCCGAAGGTACTTGTTTACACATTATACTCCAGAGACATAGTTAAATCATGTTTTTGAGGACCTTCGGAAGCCGAAGGCCCCCAACAGAACGTCTTTTGAACTTCTTCGCCTTCTATTTCGGTGGTATAAGTTCTGCATCCCCTTAGGAATGACTTTTGAACTTCTTCGTCTTATATTTCGGCGGTATTTGGCTCTGCATTCCCTTTGGAACGACTTTTGAGCAGAAAACTTACACTGCGCTCCCTTAGGAATGACTTTTTGTAGCTTCGTCAATTTTGGCTCTGCATTCCCTTAGGAACGACTTTTGAGAAAAAGACTTACGCTGCGCTCCCTTAGGAACGACTTTTGTAGCTTCGTTTATGTTGGCTCTGCATTCCCTTAGGAACAACTTTTTGAGCTTCGTAAACCTGTGAAGAAGATATATTTCATTCTGGTACAGGCAGAATCATTACGCGAAATTAAAACTAAGTTTTCATTGCTTGTTCCTCATACAGAAAGCAAAATGGCGTAGAAGAAAGATATTGCTCAGTAGATGTGCTTTGATTCTGGTACGGTGCTATTGACCGTACGAGCTTTGTACTCCTCCCTGAAGTCACGTTGCTGTTGTGGGTGTTGGTGCCCTTCTAGCTGCTCGCTTCGGGTATAAGTAGGTTGTAATGGAGGTGGCGATGGGAGCTGAGGCCATGAAGCTTGTGAATGGCTTGCTGAAGCAACAGAGGCTGTAGGTTGATTGTCCACATATTCTGGTATGTAGGGAGAGTGGCACGAAGCAGTATGTAAGACCTGCTTCGGCTGATTCTGCCGGGCTTTTGCTTCGGCAATCTCTTTTTGCTTCTGAATGGTGATTTGACACGTTCTTGTAGTGTGGCCCTTGTCTTCACCACAGAATAAGCAATAGATTTTCCTGGGCTGATCCCCATATCTTCCTCCAAAGCCCCTGTCGCCTCGGCCCCTTGAAGCTGGTGGCTTGAAGGAGCTTTACTGCTGTCCTAAAGATTGTCAATTGTGATGTGGCCTCTGTAACTGGCCTCCTTTGTCATCGTTCTGACTGGAGCTGTGGATTGATCTGACATGCCTAGGGTGGATTCTTCCTCCGAAGCCCCTAGTCATCTCAGAAAATCTGTAAGCTTCCTCCCTTCTTTGGAGGAAGTCATTGTCAGCCCAGATGTACTCATCCATTTTCTTAAGCAGCTTCTCCAGAGTCTGGGGGGCTTCCTGGTGAAGTATTGGGTCGTAGGCCCTAACCGAAGACCTTTGATCATGGCCTCAATGATGATTTCATTGGGCACCATAGGCGCTTATGCTTTCAGGCGCAAGAACCTTCGGACATATTCCAAAAGGTACTCCTCATGGTCTTGAGTGCACTAGAATAAGGCCTGAGCAGTGACTGGCTTCGTCTAAAACCCTTGAAAACTGGTGATCAACATGTCCTTAAGCTTCTGCCATGACGTGATTGTCCCTGGCCGGAGAGAGGAGTACCATGTCTGGGCCACACTTCAGACTGCCATGACAAAGGACTTCGCCATGACTGCGGTATTGCCCCCATACGAAGATATAGTTGCTTCGTAGCTCATCAGAAACTGCTTTGGATCTGAGTGCCCATCATACATGGGGAGCTGGGGTGGCTTGTATGATGGGGGCCATGGGGTAGCCTGCAGTTCTGCTGATAGAGGAGAAGCATCATCAAAAGCAAAATTTCCATGATGGAAATCGTCATACCAATCATCATCATTGTAAGAATTGTCCTGACGAAGCTCTCTTTGTGGAGGTCTTCGATCCTGGTCATCTTGAGTAAGATGACGTATTTCTTCAGTAGCTTCATCGATCTTCTTCTGTATATCAGAAAGATGAAGCATCTTCTCTCTCTTCCTTTCGACCTACTGATGGATAGCTTCAAGATCCATTATCTCCTGGTCCAGCTCCTCCTCCTGGGGTGTTGGACTTGTAGCCTTCCTCTTTTGAGTTCGAGGTTCACGCAGTGTGTCCTGGTTGACGTCCAGTGGCTGCAGTGCAGCCCCTAGCCCTGAAGAAGTTTTCTTCGGTGGCATGATGAAGGTCACAGCTTGCCGAAGGTGGTCAATTGAGTTCACCAGAGGTGGGCGCCAATGTTGGGGACTTATTCTCAAATGCTATGAATTAAGAACAAGGCAACACAAAACATTAGTGGTCAAAGTCCTTCGTCCTTCGAGACATTATTTCCCTTAGAATATAATGATCTTCGGACGAAGGTTATGAAGGATGTACCTTCATCATCATAGTGTATATTAATAGAGGTAGAAGCATATTAAACATGAAAAATAACATGAATAATCATATGACATCATTTATATATCTTTATTGTATCATCATGAATACACATGAACAGCATCACATTTATACCTTCGACTTGACATAAGACAAAAGTTCAAGTGTGACGCATGAGTAAATACAAGTCAGCGTGAACAGTACGAGGGTACTGTTCATCTATTTATAGGCACAGGACGCAACCTATGTAAAATTACATTCATGCCCTTTATGTTTACTATGGACTTAAGGACAATCTATTGAGGACTAGATAGGCTTTTCCTCTTTAAGTCGGTTCTGTTTTCCTCTGCCAAGCCGAAGCTTCTCTGTGCGTAGCTTTGGGACTGATTCAACCTTCGTCCCGACCATGCTTTTCATATTGTGTACAGCTTCATTCTGAGTCCAAAGGTTCCTGTACATATATTATACTTGGGAAACATTGTTAGTCGTGTTTTTGAGGACCTTTGGAAGACGAAGGCCCCCAACATGTCCAATGGTTGAATGAATCGGGAGATATCAAGATTGGTTATAAGGTGAAAGTTCCATTCAAGATTGGAGAGTATGTTGACACAGTGGAGTGCGATGTTGCACCCATGTCTGTGTGTCACTTACTGCTGGGAAGACCTTGGCAATATGACCGATATTCTCAGCATTGTGGAAGAACAAATCAGTACACACTAGATCTAAAAGGGAGAAAGTTTGTACTAAAGCCTATGACCCCTCAACAAATCATGGCTGAACACTTACAAAAGAAAACTGAAACTAGTCTAGCAAGTAGAGGAGGAGAAGAGCAAAAGAAATTGAGTGCCATCCACAATTCGGTGAGTGAGTGCTACAAGCCAAATTCAAGAGATAAAAAGAAAAAAGAGGGAGAACATCTAGTTATGCTAGCCACAAAATCTGAGTTGAGATAAGTGAGGAACAACCCTTATCAAGTGCTCTTTGTACTTGTGAGCAAAGATGTTTTGATTTCTCCTAACGACATAACATCTCTTCCTAGTATTGTGGCTGATCTTTTGTAGGACTTTGAAGATGTGTTTCCACAAGAAACACTGGCTGGACTACCTCCAATTCATGGGATTGAGCATCAAATTGATCTTATTCCTGGGCTGCACTTCCTAACCATCCACCATATCAAACCAATCCTGAAGAAACTAAGGAAACACAAAGGCAAGTGCAAGAACTTCTTGATAAAGGTTTTGTTCATGAAAGATTAAGCCCTTGTGTTGTTCCTGTGATTTTAGTACCTAAGAAAGATGGATCTTGGAGGATGTGTGTTGATTGTAGAGCTATAAATAATATTACCGTTCGCTATCGCCATCCTATTCCACGGCTAGATGATATGCTTGATGAATTAAGTGGTTCCACAATTTTTACTAAAATTGATTTGAGAAGTGGATACCATCAAATAAGAATGAAAACTGGAGATGAATGGAAGACTGCATTTAAAACAAAATTTGGGTTGTATGAATGGTTAGTGATGCCATTTGGTTTGACAAATGCTCCTAGTACTTTTATGAGATTAATGAACCATGTCTTACGAATGCCATTGGAAAATTTGTTGTTGTTTACTTCGATGATATTCTAATTTACAGGAAATCTTTTGATGAATATGTGAAACACATGTGACAAGTTTTAGATGAGCTTAGAAAGGAGAAATTATTTGCTAATCTTGAGAAGTGCAGTTTTTGCATAGACCATGTTGTGTTTCTTGGCTTTGTTGTTTCAGCAAAAGGAATAGAGGTGGATGAATCCAAGGTGAAAGCAATCAAGGATTGGCCAGCTCCAACGAATGTAAGAAGTTTTCATGGTCTTGCTGGTTTTTATAGAAGATTTGTATGAGATTTCAGTACCATCGCTTCCCCTTTAAATTAATTGACAAACAAAGGTGTTGATTTTAAATGGAGAAACTCACAAGAAGAAGCTTTTCAAGAATTGAAGAAACATTTGACTGAAGCACATGTACTGATTCTTCCTGATTTCACTAAAACTTTTGAAGTAGAATGTGATGCTAGTGGGATTGGGATAGGAGGAGTTTTAATGCAACAAGGAAAACCTATAGCATATTTTAGTGAAAAATTGGGAGGTGCCCAATTAAATTATTTTGTGTATGATAAAGAATTGTATGCTTTGGTCCGAGTGCTTGAAACATGGCAGCACTACTTATGGCCAAAAGACTTTGTTATTCATTCTGATCATGAAGCTTTCAAGTATTTGAAAGGGCAAGCCAAACTGAACCGTCGCCATGCCAAATGGGTTTAGTTTATCGAAACATTTCCATACATTGTGAAATATAAGAAAGGTAAGGACAATGTGGTCGCTGATGCCTTGTCTCGAAGGAATGTGTTGTTGAATCAACTAGAGGTAAAAGTTTTGGGTCTTGAAAATTTGAAAAAAAATGTATAATGATGATCCTGAATTTTCAGAACCATACAATCATTGTAAAGATGGAAAAGGTTGGGAAAAATATCATATACATGATGGATTTTTGTTTAGAGCTAACAAACTTTGTGTACCAAATTCTTCGGTTAGATTGCTTTTATTATAGGAGTCACATGGAGGACGTCTAACAGGTCATTTTGGACAAAAGAAGACTTACGAACTGCTTAGTGATCATTTCTATTGGCCCAAGATGAGGAGAGACGTCATCAGATTTGTGGAGCGTTGTGTCACCTGTCACAAAGCTAAGTCAAAACTGAACCCTCATGGTTTATTTACTCTTTTACCCGCTCCTAAAATTCCTTGAGAAGACATAAGCATGGATTTTATTTTAGGGCTACCTAGGACTCAAAAAAGAGAGATTCTATTTTTGTTGTGGTTGATAGATTTTCAAAAATGGCTAATTTTATTCCATGCAACAAGAGCGACGATGCTTCACATTGTGACACCCCTGATGTTACTGACACTAAAACTTGAGCATGCCATCATATGCATTAACATTCCATTTTGTTTGTTACACCTAGAATGCATCCACTAGGTAAGACATCAAAACAAGTGTAATGTGGTGGCTTGAAGTATTCTTAACCCTAGGGTAGGGTACTTAACCCTAGGATTAGGGCATGTGGGTAATGGGAAGCCAAAATGAGTAATACCTCAAAAGTCATTGGAAATATTCATAAGAGATCAAGTTTGATAGATTTGAGTGGCACAAAAACCCTAGAGTGCTTAAAACCCTAAAAGGAACCCTAGAAAACCCTAATTTGTACCCTAGGGGGTGATTTCAAATTCTATACACTTTCAGACCAAAGTGTATATATAAAAGTGGTAGAACATAAAAAACCAAGCAACTTTTACATTGGAGAATTTTCAAGTATTGTGGAGCAATTTGGACTTAATTGCAAAAGTCCCAAGAACACCCATGTGTTAAACTCTGAAATTTCAGTGAGATTAAGCTGACTTTGGAGCATCGTATTGCTTAATTCATGAGAATTTTGCCCTAGGTCAATACATCAAACTTGTAGAGCTATGATAGGAGTACAACTTTGATTAAGTGACTAAGCATTGGTGCTGTACAAAAATTGGAGATAAATGGACTTGAAGTCTGGCTGTCAGTCAGCCCTGAAACTGAATCTCGACTGATAGTGAACTGGGACAGACTTTGGGGAGCAATTTCGAGTAAGATCCAGTGAGTATTTGATTCTAGTTGCTATAACAAAATTCAAGCTGGTTTGTAGAAGATCAACTTTGCCACAAATGGATTAGTGAGTTACTACATAAAAATTTGAGAACCAAGCCCTTTAAATTGCTCTATCAGGCGCACTGAATGAAATTCCCATTGTACAGTAACCTGAACAAGATCGCAGATTCACTGAACCCCGCCGATGGTGAACCCGCACCGCGATCCATGTCGGTGTTGTGATTCGTGCCGAATGGCGTGCGGATAATGACTCGGGGTAAAAGATCTTGGCGTGGGATGAGCTTGGACCCTGTTACCGCTCAGTTCGCCGTACCCACTTGCGCCGCAACGTGGCCGCGCGCCATCGCTGTCGTGCCGCCATTTCTCTCGATTACGCCACGCTCTCGGTCATTTCACCACGTCGTCGCAAGCCGTGAGGGATAGCTAGTGACAGCCGTAAGTCCTTGCACTGTGAATGCCACGATAGCGCTCGCCGGTGACATGACTCACCCCTTCTCTTCGGCCGCTAGCTTCCTTCCTCAAATTTAGAGCCACCGCTCCCGAAGGCTATAAATTGAGTGCACCGCTGGCTCCGCTAGGTTGTTACGAAGCCAGAGCACTAGACCTCGCCTTTGATTGTCCACCACATCGCCCTAATTTGGGATTTCTCCCAAATCCACTCTCCATGCCACCGCAAGTCACCTCGTCGTGGTCAGCCGTCTCCAGGTCCGCTCTTGCCCTCCTGGTTCATGTTTTGACACTCTCATGTGTTTGTGTTGCTCGTCGACCCCGCCAATTGAGCTAGACCACGCTTAATCGTTGGGAATGCCTCAGTTTGTCCTTGGTGTTCGCCGTCATCGTGGGTAGGAGAATATAGGGCCGGATTAATTCAATTAGGGCATGGACTGGACTTGCCTAGGCTCCGGGATGGTAAATCGATGCTTAGTTCCGGCGGTCGTCGTCTTTTCGGACGGATTCCGATGAAGAGATGGCTGGTGGGCAAACGCGCCATCGCTAGGGCCTGAGTTGGAGAAGAAATAGAAACTCAGGGGTGTATGCGCAATCGTTAGTGAGACGTGTGAATAGTGCGTAGGGATTCTTTACTGTTCGAAAGGCCGGGGACATCTGCGCAAAACCACCGCGAGGGCGCGTTTCGCCCGGTGATGGGCCGGTTTGGGCTGGTTTCAACCCAGCATTGTTCCTTCTTTTTTCCTTTTCTTTTTACTGCCAGTCTTAGAAATTTATAGGAAATTCTAGAAAATGATAAAATCATGGGACCAATTTTACTAGACTCCTAAATTCATCTAGTATTTAATAAAAATAGTTTCAAGATTTTTATCCCAAACCAGGAATTATTTAGCATTTAAAGATGCCTAAACCTAGACTTTTAGAATTTTAGAATTATATTGATAGCTCCAAAAATAGTAAAACTTTTTGGGTGAACTTAACTTGAGGATTAAAACCCTTGGGTAAAGTTTGGCATGCTTTGAACATTGTTTGATCCCAAACCCAAGAAACTAGCTTTCTAGGATTTAAATGCCTAACCCTAATAGGGCACTAAACTAGGAAACCCTAACAAGTAGTGTGTACCATGAAGGAAAGTTGTATTCAAGATACAACTTAGTGTGTTTTAATTATAACTGCATATTCATAGCATCACATAAGCATTCATGTATATGTTTTGTTATGTATAGAAAACAAAGAAGAAGTGGTAGTCGAAGAAGAAGTTGCACCGCAAGCTGAAATTCCACCTATCGAGAACAACTTCTACTTTGATATCTGTGGGACAGACCCTAAGCCTCCTACAACACAAGGCAAGCCCCGGTGCATTTGCCCCTTCCTTGTTATTTCAAACTCTTTATCACTTGAAATGATGCATTAGGTGATAGGAGTTGAGTGATAAACAATTGCTGCATTTCCTTCCTTAGAACTATCTACCATTCCTTGATACCTGTTTTACTTAAAAGTTTTCTGATGCTTAGTCTTGCCTTAGAAAACAAAATGTTTTGTTTTAAACAAAGATGATGCTTCATATGGGATGGGAAGTTTTCAAAGAAAAGACTTGATGGTGAATCCATCATGGCCATGATGGGTTCAACATCGGAAAAGATGTACCTCTCATAGGTACCAAACTTTGGGTTTAAATGGTAAAGACGAGACCGAGAGGGTGACTTGCACGAGAAGGAAATCTCGGTGTAGTGTCTCCGTCTGAGTCGATTAAGGACCGTGTCGATGTAGGCTTATTCATTGAGGACCCTTTAAGTAGCCACATGCCTCGTCATGGGTAAGCTTTTCCTCGGTCGAACCAACACCAGAAAGGCCAACACGTAATGGGAGTGGAGAGATGGCGAGAGTAGTGTGTACCCTCCGTGGCAAGAGGCTAGACGGTGGTGTATCTGTGCTCTCGGTTGGCGTGAACCTGGTCTAGTCTTGAGAAACCCGGTGGCGAGTTGATATATGCAAGGGTTAAGTGCTACATATGTCGTGTGGATGGAGATCCCCAGCTAGGTATTAATCGATTTGGATCACCGTTACTTCTCGGATATGAAGACTTGGTCACTGCCCTACACGTAGCAATCCAGTAAAGTGAAGGGTTGATAAAAGATGGCTACTATAGGCCAAGTGCTTGAACTAGGATAGAAAGAACTCTAGCTGTAGGTAATGACTTAACCTGATAATAAACAGGATTTTTAAGGATCCATTATTAGTAAGCATTTCTGCAAACAGAGTCTTTGATTCTTGACCAGCTTTACCTTGAATCCCACAAGCTAGCATATCCTTGAGAGTCTTTTCCTTTGTCGGGTAAGACTAGCGAAAGTACACTCCGTACTCAGGGTTTTCGAACCCATGTTGTTGTAGGTGATAAAACAGCAGAGTTTTGCTGTTTCTGCTCGAAGGTGGTGCCAAAGCAGGAGGAGAACCAGTAGACTTGCTTGGGGAGGACGTTTCGCCTCCCAGTTTAAAAACACTAAAGTTTTGTGCGGGAGGGTGTTTTGCCTCCCTTATATGTAATAATATGTTATGCACTCAGACACCCAGTATTGTAATAATACTCTCCTTATATTTTATAAATGTAAATTAAGTTATTGTAATCCGCTTCTTCTTATTCTTTACTCCGACTATGTGTGCAATGTCTGCATGATGGGTGAAGCACTCTTGGGCGACATGCTGATGATACAAAACACCGAACTTGTCAAGTGATTATGTGCATCTACATGGTTGTTCGAGGTCCTTAGGACAAGGACATCTGTAGGTGGGCCTAATACCTTGGGAGGTTCCACCACAGCTGGTATCGGAGCGAAGACCTTCTCTTTGGACATTACGTAGTACTTCAAAAGAATTTTCAAATACTTACTTTGAAACATTCTTTCATTCTTATCTTACCACTTTCTGGTAGTAACTTATCTTTTAAAGTCGGGTAACAGAGTGCAGTATACGTAGGAAGTAAGGGATCAACGAAAGTTGATTCCATAATTACTAGGTTATGCATGCATCATGTTTAAAACTATACTAATAAATCTTCCCCTCTTATGGAGATATGGCACACACTAAGACTACCCAGCGCAAATCAACTGGACCTCATGGTGTGTCTCGACATCCGCTGCCTCTAGGCATGAGGGAAGCAGCAGTGGAAGTAATGACCCAATCAGAGACCTGGAAGCCTAGGTGGAACAACTTAGGTCAGAGCTACGCCACGGGAGCAGAGCACATGCATGAGATAGCCACCTTATAGCGGAGCTATCTACGGAAGTTCATCGCTTGCAGCATGAGATTGCGGAACGAGATATGCCATTGACTGGGTCGTAAACTCACGCTCTTACGCTTGGGACTGTGAAGCCAAAGCTCTAGCCCGGGTAGCAGAGCTCAGCGCATCACTAGAAAACCTGCAAGCATATTGCAACACACTGCATGAAGGGGTGCACGTGTTGTATGATCAGCTGCATCCGAAAGTGCCACCAGAAGTTGTAGCAATGGAAGCTGGACCATCTGGGAGAGCTAATGGAGGACCTGATGGGGGGTTGGACCTTTTTGCAGCCCCTCCTTCCATGAACCTTGCTGATGAACAGTCTCCTGAAGCAGGCAGTGAAGTAGCTAAGGATAAAGAAATTTAGAATAGTATAGTTTAAGTAATGTACTCATGTAAAATAAGTAAGGAAGTCGAGTTGTATAATGGGGTATGTATAATTATTACAGTTCAACAATGTAATAAAGATGGTGTATGTTGGCATGTTATATTTCCAAATGTTTCTTTTGCCTCAGATGCCATCCCGGACTCGTGCTCATGATGGGGTGGGTACATCCCACGGCGGGGAGGATGCTCCCAACCTGCCACCGGTACCTCCTACCCTGGCCGAGGCTATCGCTGCCTTGGTCAATGCCACCGCCGACAACACGCGCTTTCTACGCGAAATGGCGGGCAACCAATTTCAACAACATGGAGGAAGAGTTCCCCCTCAAGGACCATGAGACACTACCTGTCTAGAGTTCTCAGAAACTCGCCCACCACTCTTCGTCAAGGCAGAGGAACCCTTGGAAGCTGACGAATGGGTGCGAGTAATGGAACAGAAATTCGGGCTAATTCGATGCACTGAGGTACAGAAGCCCCTATTTGCCACTCATTAGTTAAGAGTCCCCGCCAGTACCTGGTGGGCAAATTTTTCCGCCATCCAACCTGCGGGGCATCAAGTCACTTGGGAAGAATTCAAACTAGCATTTAGGGAACATTATGTTCCAGAAGGCGTGCTACAAATGAAACTGGAAGAGTTCATCCGACTGAAGCAAGGGGGAGATTCTGTGATGCAGTATCTCAATAAATTTAATCACCTCTCCCAATATGCCATTGACCAAGTGGATACAGACTTGAAAAATAAGAATTGTTTTATGAGGGGACTAAATGATAGACTCCAGCGTAAGATGGCAACATGTCTGGACCTCAGATACAATAGGGTTGTTAGTACAGCACTGGCAGTTGAAGCCAAAAATGCGGGACATGGGAAGTCAAAGGGATATGCGGGTGAAAGATCAACTCAGGGACCTGAAAAGAGAACAAGGTTGGTAATCTGACCTTTCAATCCAAACCGTTCTTCACCTTGCCCACCTACATATCCATTCAAACAACCCGTATTTATTCGTCCCACTCCTTCCCCCGCTCCGACCAATCAGCCGAGTGCCCCTGGTACTCGTTTCCCTATCCTTCCTAGTTCCTCTAGTGGTTGCTTCAATTGTGGAAAGTCCGGACATTTTATCAAGGACTGCCCATATTCGAAGAAAAACAAATCCAACTTTCAGCAGACTTCTGGAAAACTCAAATCAAGGAAAGGGGAACACAGCCAACTCTTCAACGGGCAAAAATTTGAAGAAAACTGGACGGGTCTATTATACCCAGGTGGCTACTACACCGAAAGGCGAACCAATGATGATGGGTACGTTCCTTATTGCCAACCACCCAGTGGTTAACCTTTTCGATTCTGGTGCATCACATACCTTCATAAGCAAGACTTTTGTGGAGAAATATTGCATACATTGCACTGAATCAAGGGAGGGATTTGTTATCCACTCACCCGGGGGTTGAATATTTACTAAGGAAGTAGCCTTCCACATACCCATAACTTTGGCCAGACGGGAATTCCTTATAAACATGATTGTTATAAAGGGGCAAGATATAGATATGATTCTGGGAATGAATTGGTTGGCCCAGAATAAAGCAATCATTAATACTGACCAAAGGACCATTAAGTTAAGTTATGGTCATGAAGAAGTCCAATTGTCCATCCCTGTAGTTGTCCCAGTCAAAGCATCTGGTCAAGTTTTTGAGACCATAGTACAAGAAATTCGGGATATTCCAGTGGTATGTGAATTTCCGGATGTCTTTCCCGAAGACTTGCCCAGATTGCCTCCTGAAAGGGATGTGGAATTTGTAATTGAATTGAAGCCTGGTATGACTCCCATTTCTAGAAGGTCGTACCGCATGCCACCTAATGAACTGGCAGAACTCAAGACTCAACTACAAGACTTGTTGGAGAAAGGGTTCATCAGACCAAGTTCATCATTGTGGAGATGTCCAGCAATTTTGTCAAGAAGAAGGATCAGACACTTTGAATGTGCGTGGACTATAGGCCCCTCAATGAGGTTACCATCAAGAACAAGTATCCTCTTCCTCAGATCCATATTTTATTCGATCAACTTATGAAGCGTCCCCAATCCTCTAGGACTCAAATGTGATACAATTACTAGTCCCAGGAGGCTAGTAAACACATTTATACATCAGATGATACCAAATCTGCTTAAACGAGACAAACCTACAAAGGTGGCGAACAACTTTAAGAGTTGGTCCACAACTCGTGACATATCATCAGAGTGGGGCTGAAGCAGCCCGATATACGCAGTGAAGCAATTCAGCGGTCCAACAGCCACAGGCAAGGTTGGGAACAGTCGTAACTCTTACCCGATCTCCTTTTTCTGAAAAACAACAAATAAGCAAGGGTGAGTACAAACGTACTCAGCAGCCCACCTTCACCCGCGGAATGGGGAAATCAGATATAATGCATGGAATATGTGGAGCTTAGGATATTTTGCAGAAACAGCAATATTTTATGCAGAGTTATTTTGAAAAACATTTTGTATTTTTGCAAAGCGCATCCTCTCCAAAAGGAGCAGGAAGTTTTTCAGTATTATAACAAAATCTCCTGGACTAAACCATCCAGGTATCTCAGCAGTTTCCCACTGGTTTTCCTTTTCAAAAACAGCTACTGGACTTCCCGTCCACCATAGCTCACGGCTCAACCGCCGAACCTTTTAAAAACCACTTTTCTCAAACGCACCCTTTTTTTTGGAAAACAAAACATTAATTGCCATACCATACCAGACTCGTCCATTCCTGTGGACACAGACTATTCGAATAGGTTTGAACTCTGCGCAGAGGTGTACACTTTACCCACTAGTCCGGCTCTGCGATCTCATAGCTAGTGAGACCCGAATCCGAATCTCATTCTTTCCCCGCACGTCCTAACCTTAACGGTTATCCGGAAGGAGTCAGGCCACCACCATGTCCAAACCGGACAAAACTTCCCCCTCCTTATCCTCCCGGTGCTCCCCAGCCTTCATAACCCTGGGGTTGGACCGTACGAGTTCAGATTGAGTGACTGCCCACACAGTCTCGAGTGGTTGTACTTATCATGAGTACAGGTAGTGAAAGATGACAAACCGGTCCTTATACGAGGGGACAATCCTTCTGCTCCCGCCTAAACCAGCTGAGCCATCACCTTAGGCCCTCCCCTAAACCAGGGAGTCCCTGATTATCCCTACTCAAAGGTGATAAGGGTGAAAACCCTTCATCATACACATTTTGAAAAACATTTTCTTTTGAAAACTCACACCTTTCCTCAAATCATTTGTAACAAATATATCAGGGATTGATTGCGGCAAGCGGCTGGGTGGCCATAATAACTTGTCTTAAAATCATATCATGCATAAAATAACAGGCTGAGGGTTGTGGTTGTAAAACATAGGTAATTTATGCATCAAAGGGATCCAGTGAGCTTGCCGTGCTTATTCGGCGAAGGGGGAAGGGGAGCTCGCAGAACTGGCTTCTGGCTCCACCGCCTAGCATAGACTTGCAGATCTGGCCTCCACGAGACGGCACGAACGCTCCAATGACTATGCAACATGAATAAGCAAACATACAAACAAACAAGTATACCAACAAATATTTAGTATAGTGGTCAGAATAGCGATATATGGATGGGTAGAGTCTTGAGTAGAATCTGTGTCATGTGGTGTTGTGATATTACTGGTGGTGGAGCGGAGGTGCTTACCAGGAGGGTGGACTGGAGGCGAAGCGACACTATGCGTGTAGCCGGCAGAGCGGAGTAACTGAGTGGGTGGGGTGTTTGCCTTGGCTGAGGGTGTTGAGTGTGTGTGGGGAGGGTAGCTGAGTGTAGGTGGTGTAGCACAGTGAAGTTCACTGTTGGTGAGAATAGTGACGAATGAATCGTCTGACTTAGTATGAACATGAGAGTTATAGGCAGAATATGGGACAAGAGTATTTTGGGAGTTTTCTGGAATATGGACCATGCTTAAGGGATGACATGGTTGGATAGGGATATTTTGATAAGAATTTAGAAACGAGAATTATTGGAATCTGAGTTTGGGAGCCTGGTTCGAAGGAATCTCAAAGTTAAACGTGCTCAACTTGGAGAAACCTGGGATGGGTGACCAGATGGGAAGTTCCCACTGGAAGGAAAACCACAGTCACCGGAGTTCGTATGATTGGAACATGGGTCTGGCTGGTCTTAGGTGGACTAGGCAGCATGATGGATGAGTAGTTGAAATTTGGGATGACTAGATGACCGATGAATAGTAACGATGATTAGTAACGATGAATAGTGGCGATGGAAAAGAAATTATAGATATCATCGATGAATAGTAACGATGATGAATAGTAATGGTAAATAGTAACGATGATGAATAGTGTATGTGAATAGTAACGATGAATAGTAATGGTGAATAGTAATGGTGAATAGTGATAGTGAATAGTTCGTATGAACGAACGATGAACGATGAATAGGAACTATGAACGAACGGACGAACGATCGAATGATCGGACGAACGAACGATCGGAATTTCGGCAGCGTAACGGTAGGAAAAGATTATTTGGACGAACGAACGGACGAACGATCGAATGATCGTACGAACGATCGGAATTTCGGCAGCATAACGGCAGGACAAAGATTATCTGGAAGAACGATGAATATGGACTATGAACGAACGATGAACGATGAATAGGGACTATGAACGAACGATGAACGATCGAACGATCGAACGAACGAACGAACGAACGAACTAAGAACAGAGGACGAACGATCGAAGAACGATCGAACGATCCTTGTGCTAGTGTGTGCTTGTGTGGAACATGGAGTGGGTGTGTGTGTGGGGGGAGAGAGTTGCCATGAAATGGCTTGGGGTGGGAAGAGAGGAGGCCCTTGCCCCTCTATTTATAGCCATGGTGGGGGGATTAGGGGGAGGGATGAGAGGATTAGTAGGAGGATGAGAGGATTAGTGGGAGATTAGCATGTATTTGTCTTGTATAAGTGAGATTTGCTTGTAGAGCTCACCGTATGACACTGGAGGCATACGTATACGTATGAGCATGAGGAAAGTTATGAAGAAAATATTTATAGGGACTTGAAAAATGAGTCTGAAGGTATTTCTCAGGAGGAAAATATCTGGAGATATATCGGTGGAATATTTGGGCAGTATTTCTGGAAAGAACTTGAAGAGGATCACTAGGGAAATATCTGGGCAGTATTTCTGTAAACAATTTGAGGGGGATCACTGAGGAAATATTTGTAGGATATTTTGAGGAGGATTTTAGAGAGAATATAGACCACTATACTTTATTTGTTGATATCAACTCGCAAACAAACATTTTGAAATGAAATTTGAAATTCATTTTGAATTTAGAGCAAGTTTGAGAAAGTTTCAGGATTTGATTTTTTGGGATGCTACAAATCTACCCCACTTAAAAGGAATCTCATCCTCGAGATTCGGCTTAGAAGGGTTATGGGTATAGCTTTACTTCAGCTACATATCTTCACTTTGTAACTCTTCGAGGAGATGGAACTTCAACAAAATCTGGCCTGGCGGAGCATCTGGTTGCTGATTGCAAACGCTGATTCTGGCTACTCAAGATCATCTTCAGGCTTCTAGCTTTCGCTTGGCAACTAGCTTATTGAAGAAGCATCGATGCCAACACGCAAACCTTTCTCTTGCGAACTTCCACATGGATTCCTTCTTTGATTGGTCTTCTGGTGCTTCATCAACAAAACTTGGGTGACCACTTGTCATCCAGAAACTTATTTGCTTTGATGATCTGGTCCTCCACAAGCTTGCTACAAGTCTTCTCCTTTTTCTCCACAGCAGGAACCTTACTGGAATACTACCCCACTTAAAATGAATGAGGGTAGATCTCCTGAATCTTGGGGATTTGAACTCCTTGAAGTACCTCATAACAAGGGTGTTACGGGGCCTCCTTCTGCTATTGCTGCTTGACCAGGCTGCGGAGAGATGACTGGCACAGGGTTGATTCAGGGAGAACCTTCTTCTTATCTTCTCTTCACTATCTTCTTTTCTCTTCTCACTTTTCACTTTTCACTGCCTCTTTCTTTCTCTTTGCTCTTCCCACTGGAGGATTCTATCGATGAGTATTACCATCATACAGAGGAGGAAACCAAAGACTATGAACCATGTGCAACAGTCTTCAACCCAAGAATCACTGAGCATTGTGATCTTAGGAGCGAGGGAGTGGAAAATGGAGTTGCTTGCTATTTGGCAGGGAGGTTTATCTGGAGTGTGCTTTGCTTTGAGCGAGATGGGAGTTGAGGGAGCCGATGGGGGGTTTTATAGGCGAGTGGGGGTGCTCGGTTGCAGAGTGGTGGTGATGGAGTAGGTGCTACGCGCCAGCGGGTGCGATAAGGGGAGGGGGCCTGGTGTTGCCGGTGATGATGGTGGCGGTGGGTGCGCTGCAAAGGTGGCGTGGGCGGCGGTAGTGCGCTGCAAAGGGGGGGGCATGGGGCGGTGGTAGTGCGCATGGAGGCGGGCACGCGTGCGGGGGGGCATGGGTGAGTGGTGGGGTCAATGACCCTGATGTTTGTGGTCTCTGTTTCCAAGAATCTTTGCCTCTCTGTATGGTAATAACTCCTTCTGTCCTCTTTTCCTGTTTACTTTGACTCAGGGGCAGTGCTTTGATTCTCACGATCGGTCCTTTTGACTGAGCGACTGGATATGTTCCTCTGTAGCTTATTCCATGCTTCAAGGGTAAGCTTCCCGGTATCTTCTTGGGTAAGGCACTTTTCTCTTGAGATGGGTTAAGATGAGAATGGAAGCATAAGGTGAGGATTAGATCTAATTTGTGATCTATGTTTTTAGAGAAAACATTTCTTAAAAAAAAAGAAAACACACAAGCTCAACAATGATAAGCACAAACAAATTGAATGTTTTGAATAAGGGAAGGATAGAGTTTTTCCAAAGCACAGACTACTCAGATTCGAGGGCTAAGCATAACTACTATTGCTTGGCTCCTGAATTGAGAACTATGCTAAATGCGACCTATGAGCACTAACGTTGAAGCATCACATATGCACTCAAAAGGGGAGAAAACATCAAGCGAAATTCATTTTGAAATGCCCTAGGGGGCCATACAATTAGAGTTTTGCAAAACACGAGTCTACACGATTACCTCTCATACATGCAGGGCTCTAGCCAAAGCGAAGAAAACTTCACTACCCAATGCATGCAGAGGACTGAGCATACTAACTCAGATCTGGCAGCTTCTCTTCTGGCAAGGCTGGCTCACAGCTTCAATCTGAGACATCTCCTGGATGGGTCAACAGGGAGCTGATGTTGATGACTTCTTCTGGCAGCGACTGAGATGGCAGCACGGGGTCGAACTCTTCTTCAAGCGGGACTGGCTCTTGTAGCTCCTCAGAGGGCGGTGGTGCTGGCGGGGTGCTTGCAGCTTCTTCCCTGACCTCAAGGGATGGTGCTGGAATCTTCTTCATGGTGAGGGGCTCAAACAACTCTGGCGGGGGATCTTGGGAGGATTCAGGGTGCTCTTGCTTATCCATAGCCTGAGGGAAGACTGGAATTCCTTCCAAGACTATGGCTCCTTCCGGTAGTTCCCAAGTCTTCATCTCTCCTCTGATAGAAACCGGGTGACCTTCAAGAATCTGGGGTCTTCAGCTCTGATGGGTTGAACAGGATTGGATGAAGCGGGCTCTTGGATCCACAGGGCTCTACGTTGGTTATGGGTTACCAGGTAGGCCTCCATCAGCTTCTGGACATGCTCATCCTTGGCTTGCTTCAGGGCTTCAACAGCAACGACTTCATGACTTTCCAATGCAGTTGCACGGGCTTGAGCTGTGGTGAGATCCACATTGAGCTGACGGTTGCGCTTCTCTGCATCTTCTGCTCGGGCAATCATCTGACGGTGGTGCCGAGCCAAGAAATCATACTGTGCATCCAGGGTGAGCAGGTATGCAGTGAGGTACATAACTGTGGGGTCGTCCTCAAGCAGCTGCTTCCCTTCCAATGCACGCATCCTGGCCATCCAAACTGGACGGTCTCTCTGAAAGGGCGGAAATAATCTGAGCGGGGTGTCGGCCACTTTTTCTTCATAGATCTGACACAGGGCCCTCAATGCCTTGCGAGCGACGACTTGGCAGGTGTCTTTGAATCTGTGCCCAGCAGCAGTGACACTCCATTCCACATGGTGCGGACTGGATCCAATGTATACAGTCACGACACACTTCTCTGTGCCATGCTCGACTAATTCACGACCATCATACTCTGGCTGGCTCCTGATTCCGAGGCGAACTGTGCATGCTTTCAACAATTTGGGGAAACCATCTTCATTCTGGCAAAAGCTGGTTTGGCAGAGGACCTCCATCTAACTTCTGAGAGAAGGAAAGGGGGAAGGCATTTTTGAAATGAAGGGATGAGAGCAAGATTTTTTTTAAGAAAATAGTTTGGACACAAAAACTTTTGATCAGGCTAAGGGTTACGTCCTGCGGCCAACCTAACAGCTCTGATACCACCTGAAGCGTCCCCAATCCTCTGGGACTCAAATGTGATACAATTACTAGTCCCAGGAGGCTAGTAAACACATTTATACATCAGATGATACCAAATCTGCTTAAACGAGACAAACCTACAAAGGTGGCGAACAACTTTAAGAGTTGGTCCACAACTCATGACATATCATCAGAGTGGGGCTGAAGCAGCCCGATATACGCAGTGAAGCAATTCAGCGGTCCAACAGCCACAGGCAAGGTTGGGAACAGTCGTAACTCTTACCCGATCTCCTTTTTCTGAAAAACAACAAATAAGCAAGGGTGAGTACAAACGTACTCAGCAGCCCACCTTCACCCGCGGAATGGGGAAATCAGATATAATGCATGGAATATGTGGAGCTTAGGATATTTTGCAGAAACAGCAATATTTTATGCAGAGTTATTTTGAAAAACATTTTGTATTTTTGCAAAGCGCATCCTCTCCAAAAGGAGCAGGAAGTTTTTCAGTATTATAACAAAATCTCCTGGACTAAACCATCCAGGTATCTCAGCAGTTTCCCACTGGTTTTCCTTTTCAAAAACAGCTACTGGACTTCCCGTCCACCATAGCTCACGGCTCAACCGCCGAACCTTTTAAAAACCACTTTTCTCAAACGCACCCTTTTTTTTGGAAAACAAAACATTAATTGCCATACCATACCAGACTCGTCCATTCCTGTGGACACAGACTATTCGAATAGGTTTGAACTCTGCGCAGAGGTGTACACTTTACCCACTAGTCCGGCTCTGCGATCTCATAGCTAGTGAGACCCGAATCCGAATCTCATTCTTTCCCCGCACGTCCTAACCTTAACGGTTATCCGGAAGGAGTCAGGCCACCACCATGTCCAAACCGGACAAAACTTCCCCCTCCTTATCCTCCCGGTGCTCCCCAGCCTTCATAACCCTGGGGTTGGACCGTACGAGTTCAGATTGAGTGACTGCCCACACAGTCTCGAGTGGTTGTACTTATCATGAGTACAGGTAGTGAAAGATGACAAACCGGTCCTTATACGAGGGGACAATCCTTCTGCTCACGCCTAAACCAGCTGAGCCATCACCTTAGGCCCTCCCCTAAACCAGGGAGTCCCTGATTATCCCTACTCAAAGGTGATAAGGGTGAAAACCCTTCATCATACACATTTTGAAAAACATTTTCTTTTGAAAACTCACACCTTTCCTCAAATCATTTGTAACAAATATATCAGGGATTGATTGCGGCAAGCGGCTGGGTGGCCATAATAACTTGTCTTAAAATCATATCATGCATAAAATAACAGGCTGAGGGTTGTGGTTGTAAAACATAGGTAATTTATGCATCAAAGGGATCCAGTGAGCTTGCCGTGCTTATTCGGCGAAGGGGGAAGGGGAGCTCGCAGAACTGGCTTCTGGCTCCACCGCCTAGCATAGACTTGCAGATCTGGCCTCCACGAGACGGCACGAACGCTCCAATGACTATGCAACATGAATAAGCAAACATACAAACAAACAAGTATACCAACAAATATTTAGTATAGTGGTCAGAATAGCGATATATGGATGGGTAGAGTCTTGAGTAGAATCTGTGTCATGTGGTGTTGTGATATTACTGGTGGTGGAGCGGAGGTGCTTACCAGGAGGGTGGACTGGAGGCGAAGCGACACTATGCGTGTAGCCGGCAGAGCGGAGTAACTGAGTGGGTGGGGTGTTTGCCTTGGCTGAGGGTGTTGAGTGTGTGTGGGGAGGGTAGCTGAGTGTAGGTGGTGTAGCACAGTGAAGTTCACTGTTGGTGAGAATAGTGACGAATGAATCGTCTGACTTAGTATGAACATGAGAGTTATAGGCAGAATATGGGACAAGAGTATTTTGGGAGTTTTCTGGAATATGGACCATGCTTAAGGGATGACATGGTTGGATAGGGATATTTTGATAAGAATTTAGAAACGAGAATTATTGGAATCTGAGTTTGGGAGCCTGGTTCGAAGGAATCTCAAAGTTAAACGTGCTCAACTTGGAGAAACCTGGGATGGGTGACCAGATGGGAAGTTCCCACTGGAAGGAAAACCACAGTCACCGGAGTTCGTATGATTGGAACATGGGTCTGGCTGGTCTTAGGTGGACTAGGCAGCATGATGGATGAGTAGTTGAAATTTGGGATGACTAGATGACCGATGAATAGTAACGATGATTAGTAACGATGAATAGTGGCGATGGAAAAGAAATTATAGATATCATCGATGAATAGTAACGATGATGAATAGTAATGGTAAATAGTAACGATGATGAATAGTGTATGTGAATAGTAACGATGAATAGTAATGGTGAATAGTAATGGTGAATAGTGATAGTGAATAGTTCGTATGAACGAACGATGAACGATGAATAGGAACTATGAACGAACGGACGAACGATCGAATGATCGGACGAACGAACGATCGGAATTTCGGCAGCGTAACGGTAGGAAAAGATTATTTGGACGAACGAACGGACGAACGATCGAATGATCGTACGAACGATCGGAATTTCGGCAGCATAACGGCAGGACAAAGATTATCTGGAAGAACGATGAATATGGACTATGAACGAACGATGAACGATGAATAGGGACTATGAACGAACGATGAACGATCGAACGATCGAACGAACGAACGAACGAACGAACTAAGAACAGAGGACGAACGATCGAAGAACGATCGAACGATCCTTGTGCTAGTGTGTGCTTGTGTGGAACATGGAGTGGGTGTGTGTGTGGGGGGAGAGAGTTGCCATGAAATGGCTTGGGGTGGGAAGAGAGGAGGCCCTTGCCCCTCTATTTATAGCCATGGTGGGGGGATTAGGGGGAGGGATGAGAGGATTAGTAGGAGGATGAGAGGATTAGTGGGAGATTAGCATGTATTTGTCTTGTATAAGTGAGATTTGCTTGTAGAGCTCACCGTATGACACTGGAGGCATACGTATACGTATGAGCATGAGGAAAGTTATGAAGAAAATATTTATAGGGACTTGAAAAATGAGTCTGAAGGTATTTCTCAGGAGGAAAATATCTGGAGATATATCGGTGGAATATTTGGGCAGTATTTCTGGAAAGAACTTGAAGAGGATCACTAGGGAAATATCTGGGCAGTATTTCTGTAAACAATTTGAGGGGGATCACTGAGGAAATATTTGTAGGATATTTTGAGGAGGATTTTAGAGAGAATATAGACCACTATACTTTATTTGTTGATATCAACTCGCAAACAAACATTTTGAAATGAAATTTGAAATTCATTTTGAATTTAGAGCAAGTTTGAGAAAGTTTCAGGATTTGATTTTTTGGGATGCTACAAATCTACCCCACTTAAAAGGAATCTCATCCTCGAGATTCGGCTTAGAAGGGTTATGGGTATAGCTTTACTTCAGCTACATATCTTCACTTTGTAACTCTTCGAGGAGATGGAACTTCAACAAAATCTGGCCTGGCGGAGCATCTGGTTGCTGATTGCAAACGCTGATTCTGGCTACTCAAGATCATCTTCAGGCTTCTAGCTTTCGCTTGGCAACTAGCTTATTGAAGAAGCATCGATGCCAACACGCAAACCTTTCTCTTGCGAACTTCCACATGGATTCCTTCTTTGATTGGTCTTCTGGTGCTTCATCAACAAAACTTGGGTGACCACTTGTCATCCAGAAACTTATTTGCTTTGATGATCTGGTCCTCCACAAGCTTGCTACAAGTCTTCTCCTTTTTCTCCACAGCAGGAACCTTACTGGAATACTACCCCACTTAAAATGAATGAGGGTAGATCTCCTGAATCTTGGGGATTTGAACTCCTTGAAGTACCTCATAACAAGGGTGTTACGGGGCCTCCTTCTGCTATTGCTGCTTGACCAGGCTGCGGAGAGATGACTGGCACAGGGTTGATTCAGGGAGAACCTTCTTCTTATCTTCTCTTCACTATCTTCTTTTCTCTTCTCACTTTTCACTTTTCACTGCCTCTTTCTTTCTCTTTGCTCTTCCCACTGGAGGATTCTATCGATGAGTATTACCATCATACAGAGGAGGAAACCAAAGACTATGAACCATGTGCAACAGTCTTCAACCCAAGAATCACTGAGCATTGTGATCTTAGGAGCGAGGGAGTGGAAAATGGAGTTGCTTGCTATTTGGCAGGGAGGTTTATCTGGAGTGTGCTTTGCTTTGAGCGAGATGGGAGTTGAGGGAGCCGATGGGGGGTTTTATAGGCGAGTGGGGGTGCTCGGTTGCAGAGTGGTGGTGATGGAGTAGGTGCTACGCGCCAGCGGGTGCGATAAGGGGAGGGGGCCTGGTGTTGCCGGTGATGATGGTGGCGGTGGGTGCGCTGCAAAGGTGGCGTGGGCGGCGGTAGTGCGCTGCAAAGGGGGGGGCATGGGGCGGTGGTAGTGCACTTGCAGATTGTGTTAACACACTTAAGGGAACATCAGTTGTATGCCAAATTTAGCAAATGCACGTTCTAGTTGGAGGAAATCCAGTTTTTGGGATATGTATTTTCTGCCAAAGAGATTGCGGTCGATCCCAGCAAAATCAAGGATATTCTGGAATGGAACCCACCTACTACATACATCAAGTCTAGAGTTTCCTTGGACTGGCTGAATATTACCGCAAATTCATTTCGGATTTCTCCAAGATTGTTAAACCCATTACGGGATTATTAAAGAATGATACAAAGTTTGATTGGTCCTCGAAATGCAACGAAGCCTTTGAGCAGCTGAAAGTGTTGTTGACCACTGCCCTAGTGTTGGCCCAACCGGATATTGAAAAGCCTTTTGATGTGTATTGTGACACGTCAGGCAGAGGACTCGGATGTGTCTTGATGCAAGAAGGGCAAGTTATAGCATATGCTTCAAGGCAACTGCGCCGGCATGAAGAACACTACCCAACTCAAGACCTGGAACTAGCTGCGGTCGTTCATGCCCTCAAGATTTGGCGTCATTATCTGCTGAGAAATACCTATCTTTTGTATACGGATCACAAAAGTCTGAAATATATCTTTATCCAGTCAGAACTAAACATGAGGCAAAGAAGATGGCTTGAGCTAATCAAAGATTATGACTTGCAAATCTATTATCACCCAGGCAAAGCCAATGTGGTGGCAGATGCTTTAAGTCGCAAGACTTTTTGTCATTGTCTTACAGTAAGAGGACCTGACACCACTTTATGTCAAGAAATGGAAAGGTTGAATCTGGGGATGATCCAACAAGGAACCTTGACAAATGTGAAGCTTGAGTCAGTTCTTCTGCAAAGAATTATTGACGCTCAAAGAACAGATAAGGGTTTGAAGTACATTTATGAGAAAATGGAAGCCGACAAGGCAAATTGCTTCAGGAAAGATAATCAAGGAGTAATATGGTTTAAGGAATGCATAGTAGTGCCAAAGGATGTTAAAGTCTGCCAACAAATTTTGGACGAAGCTCATCTTAGTCGATATTCCATTCATCCTAGAAGCACTAAGATGTATCAAGACTTAAAGTGACATTATTGGTAGACTAAAATGAAGATTGAAATTGCACGCTATGTGGCAAGGTATGACACTTGCAGACGAGTCAAGAACATACATATGAAGGCTGCTGGGCCCCTGCAATCTTTGCCAATCCCAACTTGGAAATGGGAGGATATTAGTATGGATTTCATTGTAGGATTACCCAGAACAACTAAAGGATTTGATTCTATCTGGGTTATAATTGATAGACTTACAAAGATTGCCCACTTTCTTCCCGTCAAGGTAAAATATACAGTGGCCACATATGTAGAACTTTATATTGCTCGTATTCTTAGTTTGCACGGAGTTCCAAAGACAATAGTGTCGGACCGGGGACCATAATTTGTATCCAAGTTTTGGGAAGAACTGCACAAATCCTTAGGTACTAAATTACTCCATAGTTCAGCTTATCATCCTCAAATGAGTGGACAAACTAAGAGAGTAAACCAGATACTTGAAGATATGCTACGTGCATGTGTCCTGGAGTTCCCGCAGAAATAGGATAATTGTCTGCCATTAGCAGAATTTTCTTATAATAACAGCTGTCAAGAAAGCATTAAGATGGCATTGTTTGAAGCACTGTACGGACGATGATGCCGAACACCCTTAAATTGGTCTGAACCAGGAGAACGGTGGTTTTTCTGGCCTGACTTGGTCAAAGAAACAGAGGAACATGTTCAACGGATAAGACACCACTTGAAAGAGGCTCAAGCTCGGTAGAAAAGTTATGAGGATAAACGACGTCGACCTTTACTCTTTCAAGTCAAGGATAATGTATACCTGAAAGTATCACCGATGAAGGGTGTTAATCGATTCAGGGTAAAAGGAAAGTTGGCACCCCGGTATATTGGCCCGTTTCCCATTCTTGAACAATACGGACCAGTGGCATACAGACTTCAACTGCCCGAATCATTGTCTGCAGTACATAATGTGTTCCATGTATCCCAATTGAAGAAGTGCCTTCGAATTTCGGATCGAACCATAGATGTGGTGGATGTTCCTCTGGAACCAGACTTGACTTATTCAGAACATCCCATTCGAGTTCTGGATCAAAAGGACAGAATCATCCAAAAGAGGACTCTTAGATTCTATAAGGTACAATGGAACCAACACACTGAAGATGAAGCTACCTGGGAGACTCAAGATTTCTTGGAGAAAATTTTCCTAGGTTTTGAGCTTCATGTAACCTGTAAGATTTGTATATCTGATTGTAAAGTTGGAATAAACCCCATACCACCCTTGCTCTGTAAGATAAACAAGGAAATAAAGATGTGACGTGTTTCCTTTTCCACTACTTACCCTAGGACCTTAAATCTCGGGACGAGATTCTTTTATGGGGCGAAGGATGTGACTCCCCTGGTGTTACTGACACTAAAACTTGAGCATGGCATCATATGCATTGGCATTCCATTTTGTTTGTTACACCTAGAATGCATCCACTAGGTAAGACTTCAAAACAAGTGTAATATGGTGGCTTGAAGTATTCTTAACCCTAGGGTAGGGTACTTAACCCTGGGATTAGGGCATGTGGGTAATGGGAAGCCAAAATGAGTAATACCTCAAAAGTCATTGGAAATATTCATAAGATATCAAGTTTGATGGATTTGAGTGGCACAAAAACCCTAGAGTGCTTAAAACCCTAAAAGGAACCCTAGAAAACCCTAATTTGTACCCTAGGGGGTGATTTCAAATTCTAAACACTTTTGGACCAAAGTGTATATATAAAAGTGGTAGAACATAAAAAAACCAAGCAACTTTTACATTGGAGAATTTTCAAGTATTGTGGAGAAATTTGGACTTAATTGCAAAAGTCTCAAGAACACCCATGTGTTAAACTCTGAAATTTCAGTGACATTAAGCTGACTTCGGAGCATTGTATTTCTTAATTCTTGAGAATTTTGCCCTAGGTCAATACATCAAACTTGTAGAGCCATGATAGGAGTACAACTTTGATTAAGTGACTAAGCATTTGTGATGTACAAAAATTGGATATAAATGGACTTGAAGTCTGGCTGTCAGTCAGCCCTAAAACTGAATCTGGACTGACAATGAACTGGGACAAACTTTGGGGAGCAATTTCGAGTAAGATCCAGTGAGTATTTGATTATAGTTGCTATAACAAAATTCAAGCTGGTTTGTAGAAGATCAACTTTACCATAGATGGATTAGTGAGTTAGTACATAAAAATTTGAGAACCAAGCCCTTTAAATTGCTCTGTCAAGCGCACTGAATGAAATTCCCATTATACAGTAACCTGAACAAGATCGCAGATTCACTGAACCCCGCCGACGGTGAACCCGCGCCGCGATCCACGCCGGCACTATGATTCGTGCCTAATGGCGCGCGGATAATGACTCGGGGTAAAAGATCTTAGCGTGGGATGAGCTCGGACCCTGTTACTGCTCAGTTTGTCGTACCCACTTGCACGGCAACGTGGCCGCGCGACCATCACTGCCATGCCACTGTTTCTCTCGATTATGCCACGCTCTCGGTCGTTTCACCACGTCGTCACAAGCCATGAGGGATAGCTAGCGACAGCCGTAAGTCCTTGCATTGTGAATGCCACGATAGCGCTCGCCGGTGACTCACCCCTTCTCTTCGGCTGCAAGCTTCCTTCCTCAAATTCGGAGCCACCGCTCCCGGAGGCTATAAATTGAGTGCACCACTGGCTTCGCTAGGTTGTTACAAAGCCAGAGCACTAGCCCTCGCCTCCGATCGTCCACCACAGCGCCCTAATTTGGGATTTCCCCCAAATCCCCTCTCCGCGCCACCGCGAGTCACCTCGTCATGGTCAACCGTCTCCACGTCCGCTCTCGCCCTCCTGGTTCGTGTTTCGACACTCTCATGTGTTTGTGTTGCTCGTTGACCCCGCCAATTGAGCTAGACCACGCTTAATCGTCGGGAACGCCTCGGTTTGTCATTGATGTTCGCCGTCGTCGTGGGTAGGAGAATGTAGGGCCAGATTAATTCAATTAGGGCATGGACTGGACTTGCCTGGGCTCAGGGATGGTGAACTGATACTTAGTTCCGGCAGTTGTCATCATTTCGGACGGATTCCGGTGAAGAGATGGCTGGCGGGCGAACGCGCCATCGCCAGGGCCTGAGTTGGAGAAGAAATAGAAACCCAGGGCTCTATGCGCAATCGTCAGTGAGATGTGTGAATAGTGCGTAGGGATTCTTTACTGTTTCTTCGAAAGGCCAGGGACCTCTGTGCAAAACCACCACGCGGGCGTGCATGGGCCCGTTTCGCCCGGTGATGGGCCGGTTTGGGCTGGTTTTAGCCTAGCACTGTTCCTTCTTTGTCCTTTTCTTTTTACTGCCAGGCTTAGAAATTTATAGGAAATTCTAGAAAAATGATAAAATTATGGGACCAATTTTACTTGACTCCTAAATTCATCTAGTATTTAATAAAAATAGTTTCAAGATTTTTATCCCAAACCAGAAATTATTTAGCATTTAAAGATGCCTAAACCTAGACTTTTAGAATTTTAGAATTATATTAATAGCTCCAAAAATAGTAAAACTTTTTGGGTGAACTTAACATGAGGATTAAAACCCTTGGGTAAAGTTTGGCATGCTTTAGACATTGTTTGATCCCAAACCCAAGAATCTAGCTTTCTAGGATTTAAATACCTAACCCTAATAGGGCACTAAACTAGGAAACCCTAATAACTAGTGTGTACTGTGAAGGAAAGTTGTATTCAAGATACAACTTAGTGTGTTTCTATTATAACTGCATATTCATAGCATCACATAAGCTTTCATGTATATGTTTTGTTATGTATAGAAAATGAAGAAGAAGTGGTAGTCGAAGAAGAAGTCGCACTGCAAGCTGAAATTCCACCTATCGAGAACTACTTCTACTTTGATATCTGTGGGACAGACCCTGAGCCTCCTACAACAAAAGGAAAGCCCTGGTGCATTTGCCCCTTCCTCGTTATTTCAAACTCTTTATCACTTGAAATGATAAATTAGGTGATAGGAGTTGAGTGATAAACAATTGCTGCATTTCCTTCCTTGGAACTGTCTACCATTCCTTGATACCTGTTTTACTTAAAAGTTTTTTGATGCTTAGTCTTTTCTTAGAAAACAAAATGTTTTGTTTTAAACAAAGATGATGCTTCATATGGGAATGGGAAGTTTTCAAAGAAAAGACTTGATGGTGAATCCATCATGGCCATGATGGGTTCAACATCGGAAAAGATGTACCTCTGACAGGTACCAAACTTTGGGTTTTAAATGGTAAAGACGAGACCGGGCGGGTGACTTGCACGAGACAGAAATCTCGGTGTAGTGTCTCCGTCTGAGTCGATTAAGGACCATGTCAATGTAGGCTTGCTGTTTGAGGACCCTTTAACTGGCCACATGCCTCGTCATGGGTAAGTGTTACCTTGGCCGGACCAATACCAGAAAGGCCAACATGCAATGGGAGAGGAGAGATGGCGAGAGTAGCGTGTACCCTCCGTGGCAAGAGGCTGGACAGTGGTGTATCTGTGCTCTTGGTTGGCGTGAACCTGGTCGGGTCTTGAGAAACCCAGTGGCGATTTGACATATGCAAGGGTTAAGTGTTACATATGTCGTGTGGTTGGAGATCCCCAGCTGGGTATTAATCGATTCGGATCGTCGTTACTTCTCGGATATGAAGACTTAGTCACTGCCCTACACGTAGCAATCCAGTAAAGTGAAGGGTTGATAAAAGACGGCTAGCATAGGTCAAGTGCTTGAACTAGGTTAGAAAGAACTCTAGCTGCAGGTAATGACTTAACCTGATAATAAACTAGATTTTTAAGGATCCACTGTTAGTAAGCATTTCTGCAAACAGTCTTTGATTCTTGACCAGCTTTACCTTGAATCCCACAAGCTAGCATATCCTTGAGAGTCTTTTCCTTTGTCGGGTAAGACTTGTGAAAGTACACTCCGTACTCAGGGTTTTCGAACCCATGTTTTTGTAGGTGATGAAGCAGCAGAGTTTTGCTATTTCTGCTCGAAGGTGGTGCCAAAGCAGGAGGAGAACCAATAGACTTGCTTGGGGAGGATGTTTCGCCTCCCAGTTTAAAAACACTAAACTTTTGTGCGGGAGGGTGTTTTGCCTCCCTTATATGTAATAATGTGTTATGCACTCAGACACCCGGTATTGTAATAATACTCTCCTTATATTTTATGAATGTAAATTAAGTTATTGTAATCCGCTTCCGCTTATTCTTTACTCTGACTATGTGTGTAATGTGTGCGTGATGGGTGAAGCGTTCTTGGGTGACATGATGATGATACAGAAGACCGAACTTGTCAATTGATTATGTGCATTTACATGGTTGTCCGAGGTCCTTAGTACAAGGACATCTGTAGGTGGGCCTAATACCTTGGGAGGTTCCGCCACACACATGTTGCCAATTTGTTTTTCAGAGAAATCTTGAGACTACATGGAATGCCCAAGACCATCGTATCTGGCCGTGTTGTGAAGTTTGTGAGCTATTTTTGGAAAACATTGTGGGCAAAGCTTGGGGCTAAACTTTTGTTCTCCACCACATGCCACCCTCAAACTGATGGACAAACTGAAGTGGTGAATCGTACATTGTCAATGCTGCTGCGAACAATGGTAAAGAAGAACTTGAAGGATTGGGAGGAATGTTTGCCACACGTGAAGTTTGCTTATAATAGGGCAGTACGTTCTACAACTAATTTATGCCCCTTCGAAATTGTATATGGGTTCAAACCTATTGCTCCGATAGATTTGTTACCCCTTCCATTGCAGGAAAGAACCAATATGGAAGCTTCCAAGCATGCTGCATATATAAAAAAGATACATGAGAAGACCAAGGAAGCAATTGAGCTCAAAGCAGTGCGCAAGGCTGCAAGCATGAACAAGCATAGGAAGAAAGTGTTATTTGAACCGGGGGACTTGGTTTGGATTCACTTGTGCAAGGAGCATTTTCCTGATCAACGCAAATCCAACTTGATGCCACAAGGGGATGGTCCATTTCATGTTCTTGTCGAGATCAATGATAACGCATACAAGATAGATCTTCCACCAAGCTATGGCGTGAGCAACACGTTCAATGTTGCTGACCTCTTACCATATACGAGTGAAGACACTTCAGAGTCGAGGATGACTCCTTTTCAAGGGGAGGAGGATGATATGACCACGCCATTAAGCAACATGTTACAACCCCAAGTCACACTACATCAACTCAAGTACAACCAACATCATCACCAACCCAAGTCTTTGATGGACCAATTACACGTAGCCGAGCTAAGAAGCTACAGCAAGAGGTGCACACACTACTTTATGAATTTAAATTAAACACTAATGAGAACTTTATGCTACCTAAGTCATGTATGTTGATATTACTTAGGTTCACCAAAGAGGAAGTACAAAACATATCAAGGGCGAATCAGAAAGAAGAGCTATGTCCGAGTTAGTCCACCGCAATAGAACCATCCGGAAGAAATAGTCATATCTTTTGATTCCCAAAAACTATGAAGGCCCATAATTACTTTTTGGAAATCTCTTGAAGTCTAGTTTTAATGCTTCTAAGGCCGAGTTAATCAAATCTACCAGAAAGGTGGCCGACCTACTTTAGTGCTGACTGGTCAGAAGGTCACCGGTCTGTTTGATGACCAAGTTTTCGTATTAAACTGCATCATTCTACGAAGTTTCATTAAGCATGCTATACATGGTGAGAAAGCTTATCATGTTAGCTTTCCAATGCATCTAGCCCCACGTCATTTGGAGATACCTAGGAGAAGTTATTATCAAAATACTGAAGGTTGCACAGAAGTCAAACAGCCACACAGAATTCAGCTCTACAGATCTTCCGAAGAGGCTCCTTCACATTAGCATGTTAAAATACTTTTGTTTCATGTTTATACCTCTCTAAGGCTAGTTGTTACTAGTATAAATACCCCCTATGTCTATGATATAAGGAGCTTTGGATAATCTAAAAACATAATCCTTTTTGTTCAGCTTTGTGCTAACAAATATTGAGAGTGATCTCTACTCCTTTGCTCTTGTGAATTCCTTCGCGGGATTATAGAAGCGACGGCTTCATCTGCTCCAAAGTGGTGCTCCTACTCCCTTCGAGATCTCCTCGATTGATTGTAGGCTGTGTTGGTTGGTTCTTTGAGAGTGTGGTTGGGCGAATCCTCGATTCAGGTTCCCGGTTAAAGACGGTGGTTGGCTTCGAGTTTTATTTGTCAGGTTGCACTAGTTATTGCTGCTTGCAACAAGTTATCTTGGCTTCTTTGAAGCTAGTTATTTGAAGATTGATCCTACGTCGTGAAGATCGGGCATCGTGACGCATCATATGCTCTTGAACTAAGTCTCTTATGCCAATATAGGTCCACACCGTGTTGAAAGCAGCTTGGCACGCTTGCACGTCATTTCCATGTGCGTTGGATGGCCTTCTAATGCCGAAGCGTGACCATATAGGATGCTAGATAACGTCCTTCACATCCTCCCTCTGATTCACGTCATTTTCTATATAAAACCATTCCTTCATCCAAGAATCTAGCCACTTCTTCCGAAACGTGGGCACAGGGTAATTCGCCTCAGATCGAGGTACAAAGTTATAACAACCAAAATTGTTATGATACTGCTCTTTTCCTGTTGCCTTCGTTTGATAGGACAGCTCATGAATATTGCAGAAGCATCTTGCATCTGGTTCTAGTCCTTGGCTTCTCATGACCCAGATAAAAACTCCCACTCTAATAAGAGCTTTGAGGGTAATCTGATGAGGTATATCTCAAACGTCTTCAAAACTTCGACCAGCATCTTGTGGAGCGAAAAGCGGAGCCCGGCTTTCATGAAGCTCCTAAAGACTACTACTTTATCACCTTCTGGCAGGGGAACAGTGTCTTCTCCTCCAGCCCTTACTATAGACACATCATGAAAGTATTTGCCTTTCATCGCTTCAATTTGACCTTGTCTGATTGTGGATTTCCCAAAAACAACGTGGCTTGGTCTCCATGGCCGATCTTCGGCATTTTCATTCTCACTCTCAACATCGAAGCTTTCACTACTGCTTGAATCACCAGATAGCCTAGCCAATATTTCGTTGGTGATCTTCTCTACGTTGGTCCTTTCCATGGCTTCATAAAAGCCAGCGAGTGTGGGATCAACACTTTTCTTGTCCTCAGACATTTCGATGATAGTTACGGCTGAAAGTCAAAGCTCATAAACAATTGCACTCAGAACAGGGAAACTAAAATGACAATTGCAGCACGAAAGCTAGATGGCATGAAAAATATTCGTGACACAGCCTCCTATATATATACTCAGAGCCCCACAGCTAGGTGCGTCCCAAGGTTCAGAATAATTCGCTATTCTAGTGAAGGGAAGGTGTTTTTTTGGACCTTCGGCTAAAGGCCTTCGTTCACGTTGCAGCCTGAATTTGTTACAATAAAACAAATTAATATTGTGAGGGGCTACTGTTGGGGACCTTTCTCTTCCGAAGGTCCTCAAAAACATAATTAACCATTTATTTTCAGCATAAGCTATTACAGGGGGCTTCGTCTTCAGGATGGAAGTCTTTTCCTCATGATGAAGGCATACGAGATGAAGACAGATCTAAGGATGATAAGAATAGACGTTGAAGCTATAGCCAGATTGATAGCTTCGGCTCATAATGGAGATGAAGTATGATGATGCTGACCGAAGGGGAAAAAGACTACTTAGTCCTTAATGATTTGTATTACGATCATAAGTGAATATTGGGGGACATAAATGTACTTTTACCCAGGCTACATCCCGTGCCTATAAATAGATGAACAGTAGCATCATACTATTCATGCTGGATTATAATCGCTCTCTCACGTCAGCACCTTCGAACAAGCCGAAGGTATCAATGTAATATTAACTATGTTAATATTTATGTGTATGTTATAAAATACAAATGCGAATGAACCAATGAATTATATTTGTCATCTTTATGCGTTCTTATTTATCTATGATATGATGAAGGCATGTCGTTCATGACCTTTGTCCGAAGATCATTATATCTGAGAGGAGATAATGCCTCAGAGGACGAAGGTCCTTAATGTTTAACAATTGTGTTGCCTTGTTCTTGATTCACAACGTTTGAGAACAAGTGACCAACAAAAACCTAAAGGACATCATTTATTAATACCTCTTGAGAACAAATTATACAAGGGACTATAACCAACTGAGCAACCCGAGGAACCCACTTTACGCATTTATTAGCTTATATTTGTTTGGTGGCTTGCCAAAGAAATCATGTTTAATCAAAATAAGGATATGGAACTCTTACCTGAACATGAGGCTATTTTTAGCATCCGGATAATCTTCTGGTGCTTTTTTTGAGCTCTTTGTGATAACATACCTTTTTAGTTCTATTTGACCACGTCTCATTTGCTCTTCCACCTAAACATACCTCATTCAATATATTATAATATACATTACTACAAAAATATTACAAATAAGATGTTTTAAGCCAAAGAATCGTTGTAGAGGAACAACATATTGTTAATCAAGCTAGTCCCCTGTGCATCTCGGAAGCTAGATCCAGGAAGCGCTCCTCCAAACACTGCTAGATCCGCGAGCACATGTAGGAAACGGTGACGCCTAAGAGGGAAGAGGGTGAATTAGGTCTTCTAAAAACTATCTCTAAACTAAGCCACAAATAAATGCCTAGAACAAAATGAAAGTTGCCTATAGGGGGAATAGACGAAACCTGGAAATTATAAACTTTGAACACGAACTTCATCTAGGGTTAGGGTTAGAATGAAATCGGAATGCGAAAGATAGTCTTCTTGCTATGAGTTGCTTAATCAATGCAGATAACTTTAGGAACTAACTCAAAAAGATTGCAAGCAAGATAACTTAGAAAGAGAGGAGAGAAAATAATCAAATCGTAAGGTAATGATCAACACAAATGAACATAGTGATTTGTTTCTCGAGGTTTGGTTCCAAAGAACCTACTCCCCATTGAGGAGCCATGTAGGTCAATTCTCTTTCAACCCTTTCCCTCTCTCAAACAATCACTTAGACTAGTTGAGTGCTTCTTCTTAATCTCGAGGGTCACTTAGGCTTCGCAAGGATCACCACACAATTATGTGTCTCTTGCTAGCTTTACATGTCACTTGAGAGTTTAGAAGGAGATGAAGAAAGCACGACCAAGAAAGCCAAGCAAAAAAGAGCAACAAAAGATCACAATGTCACACTCTCTTATGTCTCTCCAAAGCACAAATCACTAATGATTCTTGAACACAATTATGGCACTTGGAGATGGAGTTAATGCTTTGAGTGTGAATGAAGTGACGTCTTCGCTCCTTACAAAGAATGTGAGTTGTGGAAGCTTGGATGAAGTGAATGGAGGTGGTTGGGGTTGTATTTATAGCCACCAACCACTTCCTAGCCATTGCTCACTTTCTGCCAGCCGTGGACGGTCCGCGCTCCTAGCTCGGATGGTCTGCCCCTGCACATCAACAGTAGAAATCACAACGGTTAGTAGTAACGACTATATCAATGGCTATAAGTGCATTAAATGCGTCGTCAAATGTTAGATAAAGCAGTCGTGGACGGTCCACGAGGACTCTATAATTCCTTCTTTATCGAACTTGGCACCCTTGAGTTTCTCTGTTTTCCAACGGGCGAACGGTTTACGCCTGAAGCCGGACAGTCCGAGCTTCATCTCGGACGGTGTTCCTCTCTCCTTCGGACAGTCCATAGTAGAAATGTGAGTTCTGGATAGTTCCTATCCGAGGCTCACCAAGGTGTCACAAACGATCTGCCGGAAGGGGCCCGACGGTGCGTGCACAAGTGAATTCTCCAAAAAGCTTCTTCTGTCCAGAATAATCTGCGGTATTCCGGACGATCGACTTAGAATTGAGATGGTTGGACTTATGCACCTAAGAATTAATCAACTAGGTAAACTAGTTAGCCTATTAGGTTCTGATGGTCATCAATCATCAAAATCAATTTAGATAAATGGTAAAGGTCATTTCCCTTTTAATATCTCCCTTTTTGGTGATTTATGCCAACACAAACCAACGCAAATATAACGTACAGAAATGTAACTAGTTTGCAATTTTGATAATAGTACTTAAGTTACAGAAGTGAAAGCAGTTCTAAGTACATGATATAGTTAAAATTTTGGACCACATTTGCACCACTTAGCTTGTTTTCGCAAATCTTTTGGAAAAGTCTTTTCAAATTCTTTTGCAATTAGCCTAAGGTATAAGAATATATTTTTTCAAAAGCATTTTCAAGTTAGAAAGATTCTCCCCCTTTTCAAATGCTTTTCCTTTGGCCAAATAAAAGCTCACCCCAAAAAAGTTCTCCCCTTAGTTGTCAAGAGGGGTTTGCAAATGCAATAGTACCAATTTGGAAGATAAAAAGTTTTCAAAAAACAGGGTGGTGGTGCGGTCCTTTTGCTTTGCCCCTATTAATTTGTCCCCTTTGGCATTAAGCACCAAAAACGAAGAAATCTAGAGGCCTATAACAAGAAAGATATGAATGTAAGTACATGAGTAAGGGAAAGGGTATCTGATACCGATGGAGATGTAGTGGAAGCCTTGACTTTGCCTACAACTCCATTTTCCTTTCAATCTAAGACTAAGTATAGAAATACACTTAGAAGCACATTAGTCTTAGCTTTGGCACAAGAAGAATAAGAAATATGCATTTGTACCAAATGAAAGAGACATGCCATGATCAAAGGTATAAAATGAGCAATGGATGCAATATTTCAATCAAGGTTCCGAGAATATAAGACATTTAGTTTATTCCTAAGCTTACAAAAAGTCTTTTCATACAGGGGCTTGGTGAAGATATCGGCTCACTGATTGTGGGTGATAACATGGTCAAATGCGATATCTCCCCTTTGTTAGTGATCTCTCAGGAAGTGATAACAGATGTCTATGTGCTTTGTGTGGCTATGTTCAACAAGATTATCCGCCATGCGGATTGCACTCTCATTATCACATAGGAGAGGGACTTTGCTCAATTTGTAGCCATAGTCCCTAAGAGTTTTCATCATACAGAGTAATTGTGCACAACAATGTCCTATAAGAATATACTTGGCTTCGGCGGTGGATAGAGCTATTGAGTTTTGTTACTTTGAAGCCCAAGACACCAGAGATCTCCCTAGAAATTGATAAGTCCATGATGTACTCTTTCTATCAATCTTACATCCTACATAATTGGCGTCAGAATACCTGATTAGATCAAAGGTAGATCCCTTGGGGTACCATAGCCCAAACCTAGGAGTATGAACAGAATACCCGATTAGATCAAAGGTCGTGAAGCACATAAATAGAGTAAATATCCTATCATCGACCGATATACCTTTTGATCAACAGATTTATCTCCTATGTCGAGGTTGAGATGCCCATTTGTTCCCACATGAGTCTTGATGGGCTTAGCATTCTTCATTCCAAACTTCTTGAGTATGTCTTGGCTGTACTTTGTTTGGCTGATGAAGGTGCCCACTTGGAGTTGCTTGATTTAGGATCCAAGGAAATACTTCAACTCCCCCATCATGGACATCTCAAATTTTTGTATCATAATTCTACTAAACTCTTCACAAGATGACTTGTTAGTACACCCAAATATAATATCATCAACATAAATTTCACATATAAACAAGTCTTTGACAATTGTTTTAGTGAAGAGAGTACGATCAACTTTTCCGACTTTGAAACCATTAGCAATAAGAAAGTCTCTTAGGCATTGATACCATGCTCTTGGGGCTTGTTTGAGCCCATAAAGCGCCTTTGAGAGCTTATAGACATGTGAAGGATACTCACTATCTTTAAAGCTAGGAGGTTGCTCAACATACACCTCTTCCTTGATAGGGCCATTGAGGAAGGCACTTTTCACATCTATTTGATACAACTTAAAGCCATGGTAAGTAGCATAGGCAAGTAAAATTCGAATTGACTCAAGCCTAGCTACAGGTGGATAGGTTTCATCAAAATCTAAAGCTTCGACTTGTGAATACCCCATGGCCACAAGTCGGGCTTTGTTCCCAGTCACCACACCGTGCTCGCCCTGTTTGTTGCAGAATACCCACTTGGTACCTACAACATTTTGGTTAGGATATGGAACTAAATGCCAGACCTCATTCCTTGTAAAGTTGTTGAGCTCCTCTTGCATTGCCACCACCCAGTCTGGATCTCTAAGTGCATCCTCTATCTTGTATGGCTCAATAGAAGAAACAAAAGAGTAATGTTCACAAAAATGAGGAACTCGAGCGTTGGGGGCCTATATTGCCGAAGGTCCTCAAAACATTGGCACTACATAACTACATTTTAGGTGTACAATGAAAGCCATATGAAGCAGGTCTTCAGCCATTTTAGGCGTACAATAACAGTCGAGCGAAGCTGTCTATTAGTCAAAGCTACAAGGAGAGAAGCTTTGTCTATGCGTACAGATAACAAGGAATGAATTTGAGAAATGGAGATAGACGTGATTCGAGAAATCGAAATTTCCACTGAGGATCCGAGTTTAGGACAAATCTCCTGACATAACATGAAATAAACACCGTGGGTGTCACACTATCTCTCTATACTAAAATGTAGCATTTTCTCCCAAAGACCCTAAAGTATGAAACATTGGATTTGTTACTAGTTAGGAGTTCATATGATGTTTTCTTGAGAAGTTGGTGAAGATACAACTAGTTGATAGCGTGGCAAGCCACGCTGATGCATCTTCCCAAAACTGATCCAAATTCTTGAACTCTTCAAGGTTTCAAAAACAATTTGTGTTACTATCTCTTCATCTACATTCCAATTATTATTTGTTTATCATTAACCTTCCTCCTTAATTAACACCCTTGAGGAGAGTCAATTAAGGGGAGAAGAATAAGTATACTTATTTGTGTTGCCTTGTTCTTTATTTCATTTTGGAGTAAAAAACAAGTAACGAACATTGGCTAGTTCTTAACCTCTTATCCAAGCAGAGCTTCAGTGATAGATCAAGCTTCACTAGATCACCGTTATAATGTATCATCCTACCAATGCAGCTATGGTTGGTAGTCCCCCCTGGCGACAGCAGGAATGTGGTCTATGTATCCCTACCCCGTCGTCAGTAGACCCGTAGGTGATAGCTGGCTATCTTAGGTGTTTCGCCTTTTTTCTATAGAAACTCTTTGGCACTCAGAATTTCGCTCAACGCAAGTTCTTTATTGAAGCTTATGAACAATTGGCTAACCGCAATTATTGAGTAGTAAAAGTAATAGTTTGCTTCTTTTACTCCTTATTAACCTCCCATACAACTTTACCTTACTATGGAACATAGGGTTCATACTAGTTTCCTCCCCATACACCTATCTTTTATTGTGCCCATCTAATCACTAATGTGTACACTTACCAAAGTTTACATGTCAATGCAAGTATGAGTTTGTTTAATCCATCTCTAGCCTATTGCTTCCCTGTGGAAAATACAATACCTGGGATACTCCCCATAAAGGGCTACAATTGGCCTTTGTGTGCTTGTAGAGTAAAATCCAATTGGCATAAGAACTGTCAACAATATCCGTTTTTGAATCCAAATAAATTTATTAGTGTAGCATATATGATGACCTACTATCTGTCATCATCCATACCATTTTCACCCCTAGCATCGTATGAAAGATTGAGCATGCCATGCCGATCCAACATTAATCGGGTCTTGCCTTCAAAGGGCATGGGCCATGCATGTCACTCTATTGGTCTCCATACCCATACTTGCTCACTATATATGTTGTCGTAAAAAAGATATGTGTGTCATACTCACTATGCTATAACTTTGGACAAGTTTGAAAGATCCAATATTCTTTTATTTAGGTCATCTTTGGTATGCTTTCCTTTCACTAGTGAAGTCATATTTTTGCTTTGGCTCTATGAACAATTTCATATAAAGAACTTTTTAAAAGTTGCACTTACAGAATCTGTTCATTAGGATGAGATGAAGTCTGTTCATTAGGACGAGATGAAGCTGGATAAAGCCACTATTTTTTGTTCATCTCATATTAAACATATATAAACATGATTTAAATTGATTCCATTTTGTTTCAACCCGAAAGGTAGTGAAAAAGTCGTGCAAAACGAGGCTTATGGTCAACATGTAAAAAAAGAGAGGCTAAAACCATATTTTTAGACGACAATTGGAGCAGACACAGCGCACGTGGGCGTCGCTTGCCTTGCTTTGCTTGCCTGTCTGTGCCGTTGATCCCACCAATTTGGCACGACACCATCTTTAAATAGCATGAAAATGGAGGGGGACCGCCCCCGTTCGCCACCCCGGTGCCCTCCTCTGTTCCACTCTGCCCCCCGCGCCTAGTGCTCCCTGCCTCGTGTGGCGGTGGCCCGGCTTCTAGGCTTCGGCGCCCCTTCACGACCAAGGGGCTTCATTAGGTGAGAGGTGATTGGTGTTCACACGCTTGCATTGCTTTGTTGTTGCTGTTGTTGTCTGAGTGCTCAATTGGTTGCCTATCGATCGGGAGTTTCGATTCTGGGTTGTTTGCATACGTGTTTATGATAAATTTGCCATTATCACATTCGTTGAGCTAAATGGAGGCTAATTCGATTCCAGGCAGATATTCCATTTCGGAAGCTCCTGTACAACATTTGGGGTTGCATGCAGGGGCGTAGGTAGGTAGGAGATGGTGGATGCACATGCACCCACGAAAATTTGAAAAACTATTGATATAGACCAAATTTTCACCATACATACACCATCTATAAATTATTACTATACACTCTCAAGGTGTTTGCACCCTCCTCTGATTCGTTCTAGCTTCGCCACTGGTCGCATGTACTAATATTTGTCGCACGCTAATTTATTTTTAAACTAAACAGCGAAAAATAAAAAAGAATGGAGGGAGTAGTATATATGGTCATGCTCGATTTCAATTGTATCGTACCACTATACCTGGATGAAATTTTATTATAAGAGCGCCGCAATTTCATGGGTTGATTTTGCCTTGGCGTTGCAACTTAAACTTCCCGTACTTAAGACCTAACGGCGCGCATTTACGTGTAGTTACTTGTGTTTGCTAATTTTTTAGCACAAAGGAGACCTTAACACGCTAGCTGTTCTTTGGCTGTGTGTAGCTAATGCCTTTTAAATTTCCTTTGACTGGTTGTTCTAAATTATCAATTTCGTTCATTTAGATTATCTATCAAATTTATATGCCCATCAGCCCATGTAATATTCCATGGTCTTGTGTTGTTTGTGTGAAACCTATATTGGATCAGTGTACTCATGAAAAATGTGCTCATGTCAAGCTAAAGATAGCATAAGGTAAAAACTAGAAACTTTTTGGTTTTTGTTGTTTGTGATTGTCGTCCCATCTTGGGGTGTTTGTTCGGGATTATAATCTGCTCAGATTATATAATTTAACAAATTTTTAAGTAACACTTAGTTAAATTTATTGGATTATATAATCTGGTAGACTATAATCACAAATAAACACCTCTTAAGGTCCCATTGCTCTACTGTAATATGGATTTATTTTTTTAATAAAATCAGCAGCTGCCTTGCTTATTATCTTGTTCAAAAATAATAATAACAGAAACTCGATCATGTGGTGATGGTTTCAAGAGGAGTCAAAGATTGTTGGTCATGTTTGCTATATACAATATAATGCTCTCACGGTTCCAAACTATAAAATATATTGATTTTTCTAGATACATTATGTTATTATACCTTTAGACATAACCTGTGCTTAAGGCTGCAAGTTAGCTAACCTCTAGGCGTACTTAACGCCGTACGCCCTCTCGCGCGGCTGTTCTGCCCCCGGCCGTACGCCCTCCCGCGCGGCAAAAATGTGCAGCGTCCAGGGGAGGAGTCCACGCCTAACCACGCGCCGATGCAAACTACAATGCCATATTTTTGTTTCTACCGTGTTCCTCTCAAACAACGGGGCAACTACTAAACTAGATTTCCAAACAGGATGGGAAAAAACAACTCAATCAAAACCAAATGTTGACGCCTTTTTGGAGCGCCAAACACTCAACAAGAACCGTGGCGGTGCCCTCTGCACAGGGGCGGACGGTCCGCACGCAGGGGCCGGACGGTCCGCGGCCTGGTGCGAGGCGCGGTGGTGCGCTCTGCGCTCTGCGCAAGGGCGGACTGTCCGCGGCCTGGGGCCGGACGGTCCGCGGCCTGGTGCGCGGCTAGGGCTCCTGCCTGACGGCCGGACGGTCCGTGCCCTGGGGCCGGACGGTCCGCGCGTACGCAGGGACGGCGGAAGATCGCCGACGGCGCCTGGATCTCGCTCCCGGGAGGGACCCCGTCGGGGAGTAGAGATCCTAGGTGGTGTCTAGGCTCGGGCTGGCCGACCTAGACTCCTCTAATCGACGTAGAGCCGAAGAGAGACGAAGAATTTGGAGATTGGAAGACTAACCCTAAACTAGACTAGAACTACTCCTAGGATAAAATGCGAAATAGAAGTTGTATTGATTCGATTGTTGATTACAAATCGGCCGTATACCTCTCTATTTATAGAGGAGGGGGGCTGGACCCTTTACAAACTAATTTCCGAGCTTATCCCATGATTTTAGCTAACAACCGTAGCACAAAACTCGGAACCCTAATCTGTTCTGCGCACGCGCGGACCGTCCGCCCCACAGGCGCGGACCGTCCGGACCGCGGACCGTCCGGCCTCAGGGCCGGACAGTCCGCCGGCTTATTTTTGGTTCGAACATATGCCCCCCCTGCCTTTTGGTGGAGCTGAGTGAACCAAAAGCAACTAACTCGATGTTATCACATCGGTTTTCTTAGGCATCTTGCCACTTACTAGGATGGTACGCAGTGGCCTTGGTCTCGATGGTTGACTCAACGGACGTGATCCCTTTAGATTTGATCGAACTGTCAGTCCCAACATCGCCGAGCGTCATACTGGTCCTGACCAATTCGTCACATTGCCTTCCTAATTCTCTAAGTGTTCTGGTGTAGCTCCGTAGTCGACCAGGTCTTCTCCTCGCAGGTCGTCTTCCTCCATGGGCGTCGGTACGTCGTCGGAGGTGTCATGGTTTATTGCAGATGAGTCGGCCTCAGGGGTCGGACGGTCCGCGCCCCGTGCGGTTGGTCCGGTCTTTATAGTGGGACTGTCTGCTATACCTGCAAAGAGCTGCACAGTTGCTGTTTTATTTTCTGTCTTTATGGCCGTTTGATTTTCTTCAACGGCCTTTGGTCTCCATCTCTTTTGTGGTGGCGGATATTGCGGATGTGTGTCATTAAATATTTTTTCCGCCTCCTTTTCCTGATTCTCTTTTGCCCTAAGGCGCTGTAATTTTCGCTTTTGCGATCGTGTCAATCCCGATGGGCACCATCGGGGCATGGAGTATTTTGGATCGGCTATTTTATTGACAGTCGTACTTTCTTTTTTGTTTGTGTTGGCCGATTCACCAAAAATCATCGGCCCTTCGTTATTTTGTTGTACGACGACATCTGTCGTTCCTATTTTAATGACATCTTCCTTTTTCGTATTGTTGGGGGTTGTAGCTGTATGCCCCCTTGCCGGATTAGTCAGCCTTTGGGGCCGAGTTGTTCGGCAATCTTGCTGGGCATGTGCTCGTGGACCGGATTGAGGGGCTCTCAATCGGTCTTGTACTGGAGGTGTCAACCTATTGAATACAGATGTTTGGGGTGCCCCCCAAGCGGGGTACTGTGGCATCCCAAATGAGTATGGTGGCATGCCCCACATTTGATTTGGGACATATGGTGGAGGTATGTATGTGTATGGATATGGCATAGGTGGATATGGTGGTGGAGGTGTCCATGCAGGTACGTTAGGTCTTAATTGAACATTATGACCTCCCGTCTTTTCCGATTGGTGTGGTGGTCCAATCGGCCTAACCTGCCGTCGCACCTGGGTGGGTAAGCGAGGTCCCTTTGGTGGCCGGTCGCTGGGGCCAGCCTTCTTTTTCACATATTTAGACAATAATTGATCAAAGGTCGGGCTAGATTTTACCAACCGACCAGTTGCCTTGAACGTGTTAGTTTTCCACGTACCTATTTCTGGTCGTCGTGGTTTGAAGGTACGTGGTCGCCGCGGCTCTTCGACGTTGCCGGACCGTCCGTCGGAACGCTTCGGACCGTCCGGTGATGTTACGGACCGTCCGCGCCTAGACACCGGACCGTCCGCGATGCGTAGTATGGGTTCTCGCGCATATCCCTTTGTCTGTGCTTGCCCCCCAGCGCTGGAGTTTGTGATGGTTACCTTCAGTGTCTCCCCTCCATCAGGAGTCTTCTCGGCCATCACTTTCCTGCAAGAAATTTTGTTGTTTCCATCGGCCTCCCGTGCGTTGCCGATGATGACTTCTTTGTCTTTGCCCTTATCGGCTGTGTTGGGCCGAATTAGGACCTTTTTGCCATTAAAGTCGATCACATTCATTGGGAAGGGCTCCGTGTCCTCCTGAAATTTCAATCGTCCCTCATTAATGGCCGATTGAATTTGTCGTCGGAACACATTACAATCATTAGTGGCATGGGAAAATGAGTTGTGCCACTTGCAGTATGCGCGACGCTTTAGTTCGTCGGCAGGTGGAACGATATAATCAATTTTAATGTTACCATTTTTTAGTAATTCATCGAATATCTTATCACATTTGCCGACATTAAATGTAAACTTAACCTCCTCCTTTCGTTCCTTTTGAATTGACTGCAAGGAGTAGCAAGCCGAAGATTTGGCCTGCTCGGGCCAGACTATTTCGGCAGTGTAAACTTTCTTTGGTTCATCGTCCGAACTACTTTGATTGTGTTCTACTATAGGGACATTATGATGAACCGTTCTGACTAGTTCTTTGCTTCGGCTTTCACAAGCCGAAGCTCTCTGATGTAATTGTGCTAGAGTAAAGAACTGGATGCCTTCTAATCTCTCTTTTAAATAATAGCGCAATCCATCAAAGGCTATTCCCGCCAGTTGTTTATCTGTTAAATGAATTTGAAAGCATCGGTTTCTCGTATCCTGGAATCTCCGGATATAATCACTAACCGATTCATCCCTTTCTTGTCGTAGGGTCACTAAGTCTACTAAATCTAGCTCATAATCACCAGAGAAGAAATGTTCATGAAATTTTTGCTCTAAGTCTCCCCATGACAAAATGGAATTAGGAGGGAGCGTGGCATACCATGTGAATGCAGTCCCTGTTAAGGATAATGAAAATAAACGCACACGGAATGCTTCGGTGTCGGCCAATTCTCCTAATTGTGCTAGGAACTGGCCTATGTGCTCACGCGTGCTCTTTCCTTGGTCACCCGAGAACTTTGCAAACTCGGGTATCCTGGTTCCCTGTGGGTATGGGTGGCGATCAAATCGGCTGTCATAAGGCTTCCGATATGATTGCCCTCCAGGGATCATGCTTACTCCGAGCTTATCTCGGAACGCCCCGGCTATTTCTTCCCTCACTATACCAATTGCAGCCGGTGCAAGACCACCGGCTCTCTGGTCAAACATAGGTGGGGTTGGTTGCATGTTAGTATGTTGTCGTTCCCCCCATTGGTTTGAGCTACGTGGTGCATTTCCATTTGCCCTATATGGCTCATATGTTTGATCGTTTCTTTCCGGCCTTCTAGGTGGGGCCGGAAAGCTTTCCTGGGCTCTGGATCCTGAATTAATGGGCTGGTGCATTGCATAGCGCGATGGGACGTGTCGCTGGGACGGGTGAGGATTCAGGTAACAATCCTCCTCAAAAAGGTCATGCGCGGACTGTCCGGACATTGGCCCGGACCGTCCGTGATTATATGCGGACCGTCCGTCGTTGTATGCGGACGGTCCGACTTGGTAGTTTAGATTTTGTGTCGTATGTGGTGGCTCGGGCGCATATCTAGGTAACTCATTAAAAATAGGCCCGACTGTTGCTGGCCCGGACGGTCCGCGCTCACGTGCGGACGGTCCGGGCATGTGCAGATCGGCTGATTTGCTGCCGATTTGCGTCTGCTCAGGGTACGTGTCCATCGGCATCCCATAAGGGGGTTGTGACTGGTCGTGACAACCTTTAACCGATGTATTACGTGTATTATCTCCTAATTCAACCTCGGGTGAAGGAAAATTTGCTATACTAGATTTATTAAATGCACGTACTAGTCTCCTACAATCGTTTTGCATAACCCCTATGATATTTTGCATCTGTTCGCGCTGTTCATCTACATAATTCTTAAGAGATTGCAGCTCGTTCGTATTACTTACATTGGGGATGTCTGGCGTGGGTTGGAGCGAAGCCGGATCCGTCGCCCGATGTCGAACGACTTTGTTGTTCCTGTCCACTTTGAAGTCGGCCAGGAACCTCGCCTTTGCTTCTTGGATCAGCCGCTCCTGGCACTCCTCGAACAGGAGCTGTTCTTCAGCCGGCAAATTTTCCCATATCGGTGTGATGATATTGCTGGTGGAAACTTCGGAGCTATCCTTTGAACCGGCCATTGAGGGCCGATTTGATGAGCTTAGATGTGTTGTCCCCAGCGGAGTCGCCAAAAAGTATGTTGACGCCTTTTTGGAGCGCCAAACACTCAACAAGAACCGTGGCGGTGCCCTCTGCACAGGGGCGGACGGTCCGCACGCAGGGGCCGGACGGTCCGCGGCCTGGTGCGAGGCGCGGTGGTGCGCTCTGCGCTCTGCGCAAGGGCGGACTGTCCGCGGCCTGGGGCCGGACGGTCCGCGGCCTGGTGCGCGGCTAGGGCTCCTGCCTGACGGCCGGACGGTCCGCGCCCTGGGGCCGGACGGTCCGCGCGTACGCAGGGACGGCGGAAGATCGCCGACGGCGCCTGGATCTCGCTCCCGGGAGGGACCCCGTCGGGGAGTAGAGATCCTAGGTGGTGTCTAGGCTCGGGCTGGCCGACCTAGACTCCTCTAATCGACGTAGAGCCGAAGAGAGACGAAGAATTTGGAGATTGGAAGACTAACCCTAAACTAGACTAGAACTACTCCTAAGATAAAATGCGAAATAGAAGTTGTATTGATTCGATTGTTGATTACAAATCGGCCGTATACCTCTCTATTTATAGAGGAGGGGGGCTGGACCCTTTACAAACTAATTTCCGAGCTTATCCCATGATTTTAGCTAACAACCGTAGCACAAAACTCGGAACCCTAATATGTTCTGCGCACGCGCGGACCGTCCGGCCCACAGGCGCGGACCGTTCGGACCGCGGACCGCCGGCTCATTTTTGGTTCGAACACCAAAGAATCGCAGCAGCCGGCTCATCAGCCAACCACCTTCTCCTCGGAGAACCTGGGGAGCTGGACGAGCGAGTTCACCTGCGTCACTCCGTCAAGGCCCGACCAGCTCTGGTCGTGGGCGGCGACGACCGCGTCTGCCGCCGTCGACAGCGCCTTCTCGTGGGCACTTCAGTTCCGGTCACCGTCGTGACCGTGAAGTTGAGGGTCAGCGCTGGCTCCTGCTCCTGAGCTTCGTTCGGGTCCGCGGCTGAGCCTTCGTAGTCCAGGCTGATGTTGTCCATTGAGGCCGTCGAGTCGCTTTCGTGGTCCATCTTGCCGTCCATGTATAGGCAGACCACTGCATAGTCGTGGATCTTCGATGTCGGGTACTTGGTTTTCCATTCGCGAGCGGCAGGCTCGACCAGGGATCTCGCAGCCTTTGATCGGCTTGGGGACGACAACACGATGTCAACGGCCTCCTGGTTGCTAAGGACATCCCACACCTGCATCAGTTGCATTAGCGTTAGATAGACAGATATAGAAGTAGCCGAGTGGCAGCGCATACAAACAGGGGAACTGAGCCAAACAAGAAAGACAAAAGACGCATCCATAAGGGGATCAATGAAAACACTCTTGCTGATTCCACATAAACGCTCTTTTAACCTTTTCCTTAAAAACATGGATGCTAAAAGGGACTAAACTAGCATGCTCTGAAATTTTCAATAGTAACAGTGGCACAAGGTAAAACCAATTACGCAGACAATGACTTAAATCGACCCAACTGGTCGTTCACTCAAGGAATGTTAGAAAAGTGTGACAGAGAAGTCCATTACAAATGGGAAAATAAACTATCTTCACCAACCACAATCATTTCAACAAAGGGCCAAAGATCTACCAAGACAAAATCTCACTTTTGATAGTATAGATTATTTATGCAAATGTAGTGTGTCGTGTTGTTATATAATATAAGTGAATTGCTCACCTCCTACTATCAGTTTAAGATTTTGGGTTGAACTGGTTGTTGCATACAACTTAATTTGATATAGGAGCCAGATGTCTCGAGTTCGAATCCTGGTTAGCACAATTAAATAAAATAATTGTTACTCACTCCTATTTCACGTCTGAGACCCAAGAGAGGATCAACGTGAGGTGAAGTGTTGGAATATAATATAAGTAAATTGCCCACCTTCTCTTATCAATTTAAGCTTTTGGGTTGAACTGCTTGGTGCATGCAACTTAATATGATGCACTCATCAAATGAGAGTTCAAGCGAGGATGTATGGATCAAAAAGAGCATTGGTCCCTCGACTTCACAATAAATATGTTGTCTAAAGAAAGATTATATATGTTTTCAATGACAGTAAATTGTGTGATATACATATTGTAGTATAATTTGATTTGTTCTAGTTTAGTTCTGTATTGTTTGTTGGCAAAAAAAATAGTGAGATATTATGGTCGATGACAATATGTATAGTTCGTTTTATGTAATTGTTGTGTACTAATGTTTTATTAATAATTTGTGAGACGTCGCAACGTACGAACATCTAACTATCATATATAAAAGTGTGTATGATATTGATGGTTGTAATGTAGTGGTGAAGCAGGTATATTAAAATAACAAAATTTATATATGGCCTAGATTACAAAACTTTTTCTCATAACAATATAACACATTTATATATAAGTTATCGTAGTATTACATGTTCTCGTTGTAATGCACGGGCACTCACCTAATGTACATCTAAGTACATATCAAATGCTATAAATCTAAAAAAGTCAAAACGTCTTATAAATTAGAACAAGGGAGTAAAACAAGTAGGCACACACCCAACTGACCAGTCTTCTAATGGTACTTGTTTTTTCCAGAGACAACATCTCATCACAAGTTGTGTATTATGATGTAATGTTCTGGAACCCCAGACATTTTTCTGTGAAGAATACTGTTTTGTTTGTGATGCACTTTGACTTATGGCTGGTTTGTAAAACCCGTCCATGGTTTTGCAAGCACAATATTTGATTATTTTTTACCTCCATGTTCAGATGTCGGGACCTAATAAAGCTCCATTTAGTGGAGTGGCTGAGGATTTGAAAGGAAGAGCAGGTTGCTACAAACAAGACTGGAACAATGGATTTCGTTCTGGTTTAAGGTTTGCACAACACATGTTGTAATTGCTTAGCTTGACATGTCATCATTACTTAATTAGCCTACTGTGTTCATTGTGCTACATGAATTCTGTTGTCAGGATACTGGCACCTACGCTCTACATATTCTTTGCATCTGCAGTCCCTGTTATAGCCTTTGGGGAGCAATTGAGCAAAGATACAGGTTGGTTATCCTGCTCTCACCATCAGGATGAATATTTGATCTGGGATTGCTGTCATGACACACTGCACTTTCCTTCTATCCCTCTCTCTCCTGCTCAGTGAAAAAGAAAAGGGGGAAATTAACAGCATATCAAGTGTTGTTTGAAACTGGGAATATGAAAAAATAATAACAGTTTGGTCCATTGGTTGCAATTCAAATTGTAGAATAGAATATTAAAAAAAGTAAATCCTAAATTCTTTTTCTTAGGCACAGTTTCTGACAATTAAACTGACATGTTTCAGATAGTGCACTAACCACAGTTGAGACATTAGCATCAACGGCTATTTGTGGCATCATACATTCAATAATAGGTGGACAGCCACTATTGATCGTGGGTGTTGCAGAACCGACAATTATCATGTACACCTATATCTACAATTTTGCCAAAAATCAGCCAAACCTGGGAGAAAAAATGTTTCTGCCATGGGCTGCCTGGTAAGGACTTAAAACTATAATATATCCTACATTAGTTTTTCAATCACCCAACTAAATGCTAATTGTATTTCCTTTTCATTGGGCATTTGACAGGGTTTGCATCTGGACAGCTGTTATGCTGTTCCTCATGGCAATTTTCAACGTTGCAACTATTCTAAACAAATTTACCAGGTTTGCTGGAGAACTTTTTGGAATGTTAATCACAGTTTTGTTTATGCAAGAGGCGATAAAGGTATGCAATTTACATCTGTTAAATCTGAATGATTTAGTTTTAGCTGCTGATCGCATAATATGCCATATATAGGGGATGGTTGGTGAATTCAGTGCCCCTGACGGTAGTAATCAAAGTCAATCAACATTTCAGTTCCAGTGGCTATATATTAATGGTTTGCTTGGATTTATCTTTTCAATGGGTGTACTATATACTGCATTAGCCAGCAGGAGCGCAAGGTCATCGCTATATGGCACTGGTTTGTCATATGGCACAAATGTACTTCTGTTTCCATTATGGTTAATTCAACACAATAATTACTAATGCTCCAGATAATACCTGCAGCATGGCAAAGGAGCTTAATTGCGGACTACGGTGTTCCACTGATGGTGATACTTTGGACAGCATTGTCATATTCATTGCCAAGCAGGATCCCTTCAGGGGTCCCTAGGAGGCTCTTCACCCCACTTCCTTGGGAACCCAAGTCGCTCCAGCATTGGACAGTAGCAAAAGTAATTAGGTAGTTTGTTACAATGACTTCAGGATCTTATGCTTTTTATGACTTCCACTTTCTTCATTGATGATCTTGCAGGATCTGTTTTCAGTCCCCACAGTACATATATTCCTGGCTATTGTGCCTGCTACCATGGTCGCAGGGCTCTATTTCTTTGACCACAGTGTAGCTTCCCAGATGAGTCAGCAGAAGGAATTTAATTTGAAGAACCCATCAGCCTACCATTATGACATTTTGGTCCTGAGCTTGACAGTATGTCATATATGCTGATTTGTAGTTACCTCTTTGACATAACATTGTTTTAAATTAGGGATGTCACTTAATAAAAAAACGTTTTACCAATGAATTCGCAGTTCGCACTGCTTGTTGGAACTGGAAAAACATAGAAATTAATGGTGGGACATAGTAGTTAAGTTGCATTTTCATAAACAAACATGATATCGGACTCTTTATTAATGTGTTTCTTGTTCGCATACGATGGAAATGTGGTGTAGACCTTGATCTGTGGTCTTCTTGGCATTCCTCCATCTAATGGAGTACTCCCCCAGTCTCCGATGCATACAAGAAGCCTAGCGGTCCTCAAGAAGCAGGTTAGTGTTCAGATGCATAGATAGATGTGGTCTGTTATACAATGAAATTTGCTCACATCTCCCCTCTCTGGCTCTCTTTCATTTTAAATAGTTGCTTCGCAAGAAGATGGTCCAAACTGCCAAGGAGGGCATGATGAATAATGCTACCAGTTCCGAAGTTTATGTCAAAATGCAAGATGTTTTCATAAAAATGGACCATGGAGGCGACGTGAGTACTATATCCACCAAACACTTACACTATCACATGCCATGTTCTTCTCACTACATTACTAAAGCTCTGTTAGTTGTCGTGGTGGCTTATCAATTATTTCAGATGACAGATGCTAGAGTTAGTTGAAGGATTTTCATAAAACTATAACAGTGACTTATTTCTATTGTTTGTAAAAGGTAACTGCATAGTGTCCCTAAATTACAACATTGTTCCATTTTGTTTGATGCCTCTATTTTGTTTTGCTTTCTCTTTCAAAGGTTTTCTACTTTTGTTGCAAGTGTTGTAATGTTACTGTCTGTGTCTGAGATCATTCCCCTACTAATTGTTTCAGAAATTTGCTCCAGAAAATACTTATGTAAGAAACAAAAAAAAGAAAGAAAATATCATTAACTACCCTGGAGGCACTAAGAGTTCTTCTGTAAAATTGTGCAGACTGTTTCTGCTCACAAAGAACTGAAGGACCTGAAGGATGCAATTATTCCAGAAGGGAATGGATCAGGAACAGTGCCTGAAGTATTTGATCCTGAAAAGCATGTAGATGCTTACTTGCCTGTCCGGGTGAATGAGCAGAGAGTAAGCAATCTGTTGCAGTCCCTGTTGATTGCTGGTTGTATTGGAGTTACACCGCTCATTCAGAAGATACCAACATCAGTCCTCTGGGGTTACTTTGCCTATATGTCCATCGACAGCCTTCCTGGAAACCAGTTCTGGGAGAGGATACAGCTTCTTTTCATCACGCCTCAAAGACGCTACAAGTATGCCTTGTTAGCTGTAGTAAAATTCCATGTCTTGTCACCTTAGGTTACCTATGAAGAAAGGACTTGTGTGCTCAACCAACAGTTTTGATCTAGGAAGCCAGACATAGGAGTGCTCATTTGTCTGTTTTAACTCTGGCAGGGTTCTTGAAGGAGCACATGCATCCTTCATGGAGTCAGTGCCTTTCAACACAATATGCACCTTCACACTCTTCCAGCTAATCTATCTGTTGATCGTCTTTGGGATGACATGGATACCAGTAGCAGGAATCCTCTTCCCACTGCTCTTCTTCTTCCTCATTATCATCAGGCAGCACTTCATCCCGAAATATTTTGATCCGAGCCACCTGAGGGAATTAGATGCAGCCGAGTATGAAGAACTGAAAGGTTTTACACCTGATCCATCAGTGGTAAGAAGTCTTGATCTACCTGGTTTTATCAATTGCCCGTTAGCATATACTATTCAACAAAGGCTACTTCATTCATCTGTGTATTGTTAATATGCTCCTTCTCACGCAGTGTGAGGACGAGTCTGTTCGCAGCGGAGATGCTCAGCCTGGATATGCTTCCGAAATACTTGAGGAATTCACGACTCACCGTGGAGAGCTGAAGCGTAGGAACTCTACCTTCCGTGATGGGAGACTACTTCAGGTAACATTTTCGCGCAAACATTAGTGCCTCTGGTTTTCGTAAGATTAATTAATTAAAGATCTCCCCTTCAACTCTGGAGTTGGAACTTGATATTTCCTTTATTATTTTGGTTTGGCAGCTTAACTCTGTCAAGATGACGAGAGAGCTTTCTCGGGTTCCTTCTCGGCTTACATGAATCTTGGAAGAATACGCGGTTTCTGAATCCGAACTCCAATTAAGCATGGGAGTGCGAAGTCTCATGGCCTCATTGCTTACAGAGTATTTTTTGAAGCAAGCAACTCATTTTAGGTACTGACTTTGGGGCAAATACACGGGGATGAGCAGAGGAATGTAGCAGAGCAGAGCTGGAAAATGTTTGTAAAAAAATATAAAGACAAAAAGAAATGCATGTTAAACACATATAAGCTTCAATTTCAGTTTTGTGATTTTGATGGTGGAGGATATAAGTTGTAGGAAATGGTAATGCCAAAGAGAGGGTAAATCAGAACAAGTTTAGACCTCTAATTTTATATCTTAAACGAAACATATGCGGAAAACCAATCAGGCTTGTGCAACTAAGGTTTTTGTCTAAGTGTTGTTATCTTACAAGTTCCAATCCTACTAACTAGCATCTAACAAAGCTGAAAAAGGTAAAGCTTAAATATGATAGAGTTACACAATCTGATAGATATGTTGGTATTTTTACCGATGTATCAAGAACAACGTATTAACTCCATAGACAACTGTGGGTCTTCTCCTTGCATAAGTGGTGTTCCAATGTAGGTCTTCTCCATGCTCAAGTGGTGCTTCTGCAAACACAAGGTTGACTTATCCCTTGTGGTTCGGGTTGAAGATGAGTGATTGTCAACGGGTAACATTCTAGGGTAGTCAGTGGGCTGACTAGAGTGTGAGATTCTTCTTGTGCAACCATGTCGGTCGGCTTGTGGTATGCGAGTGTGGACCATAGGGACGATGGTCAACGGCTAAGGTGAAGGTCATGCGGGATCGTGCTAATGGACCGAGGGTGGTGAAGGGCGAGTGTTGAGTCTTGATTGACGGACCAGAGCAGTCGGGTGACCAGCCGCGGTGGCTGACACCTGGGACACGCACTCGCACGAGGACATGGTAGAGTGGATCGTGTTGCCGGCATGGTCGAGGACTAGCGGGACATGTATCTGGTCATGGAGGACGTGCACAAGGTGCGGTGCTCACGGCAGGTTTGGTGGTTTGGGCCTCAAAACCACCTAGAGGTACAGATGGCGGGTTTTCCTAAGTTTGGGCCTCAAAACTCGGTGGCGCTAGTTCCGGAGGGAACCAGTGGCGGCACGTGACGTGATTGTGGAGGGTGCATCAAGGCAAAGCAACTCTGTGTGAAGGACATGGCTGTTGAATCGAAAACCTAGGAGTTGGTCCATTTCGCCCCCGGTGGAGTGGATAGGCTCTATGTAAATAGGGGTAGTTTAGGAAGTGAGAATAGCCCTCTATAAATAGAGGGGAGGGTTGATTAGTTCAGCATCTCTTGGCTGCCATTTGTTTAGGGCACTCATTCTAGAGCTCCTATTTTTCTATCTAGGTAGACACTAGTTGAGCCGAGGGATCTGCAGCGATTTTGTACTTTGACTATATTCTTGATCTTCAAGTTTAATCAGAGGAAGGGTCATCGGTCTAGCCCACAGAGCTCTTTGGCTTCAAATCTCAGTTTGTACCCTTGCTTGAATTTCTGAAGTCTTGTGTTTTTGGTTTATCTCTTTCCCTTATCATGTGGTTTTGTGGAGAACCTTTGAGTTCTTTTGATATGGATGTTGTTGGGGACTAATTTGTGGAGAGATAGACTCTTTGGATCACTGCATACGCCCTCACGGTGTTGTTCTTGGTCGTGATCGGACTTGAGGTCTCTTTGAGTTCGTTTTGAGAAAACCACATCAAAACCCCATCCATCTCGGGATTTCTGATATGCAATTTGATCTCTTGTTTGTTCGGGTTCATACTTCACCAGATAACTTCTTACACCCCGCGCAAACTATCTGTCAAATTTGAGATCGTTTTGGGTGTTTTTGCTTGCCCGGCACGGTCGCCCGTGTGTGCGGCACTGCTGGACCTCCAGTACTGCCAGACCTAAGGTCTACACTGTGGCTCTGACTTTCTGGTGATTTTGACTCTGATAATTTCTAGGAAGTTAGGTCTACAGTTCTTAGGGCTTTTGGTGCATAAAAACGACACTGGTTTATGTTGCACTCTGATCTACTGCTCTGAGTTCCTAGAGGGCCTTTCGGGTTGATCTATAGGATAAAAGTCGCGTACTCGCAGGATGAGAATTTTTAGTGGTTCCCATTCACCCCCCTCTAGTCGCCTCACCGGTCCTATAATTGATATCGGAGCCGGTTAAGGATTTCCCTTCCTTAATCGGTTCGAAATCCATGTAGGCAACATGGAACGAGGTGTTAGCAAACCTTCATTCTTCGATGGGACCAACTACCCGTACTAGAAGATCCCCATGTATGCGTATCTTCAGAGCATCAGATACTGGGTTTGGGATTTGCCTCGATGCGAATTTCGGTGCTACAAGTGATCAGATCACTTCAATTCAAATGGAGTTCCATGATTAGAACAATAAAGCTCGAAACGCTTTGTTCTCGTGTCTATCGTTTGGTGAGTTTGAGCGAGTTGAACATCTGACTACGACTCATCAGATCTGGTTTACCCTCGAGAGATTCCATGAGGGCAACAATCATGTGAAGACCAAACTATTTGAGACGTACATGCGAGAGTTCGAGAACTTCACATAGTTGGCTGGAGAGACCATCGATACTATGTTCTCCAGGTTCTAGCCAATTGTGAACAAGATGCGTGCCAACAAGGCACAACTTCCCTATAACGATCATGAGAGAGCGTTGAAATTACTACATGCTCTAGACAGCAGGGTTTGGGAGGTGAAGGTCTCGGTGATCATCGAGTCGCCCAACTACGAGACTCTCACCGTGGATGAGCTCTTCAGCAAGCTCAAGTCCACTTAGATTGACCACCAGACTCGGGCCAAGATTGAGAATCCTAGTGCACCCACCATGGCCCTGGTTTCTAGAGGTGGTTCTGCTTCTAAACCCTCACCTGCTATATTTCCTCTATCTTCTTTGTTGTCTATCATAGAGGAATAGGTGGAGAGCCTTGGGGATGAGGACCTGGCACTTGTGGCCAACCGGTTCACACGGTTCCACAACAACAGTATGAGTCGACGGCGTGGCAGGTCTAAGGACGGATGCTACAACTGTGGGAGTTCCGACCACTTCGTTGCTAGCTGCCCTAGGAAATGCAAGGCGGAGTCCAGCTCGCGCGAGCATCACTTTGGTCGGCGCAAGGGCAAGTACTCCTCCGGCAATTACATGTCCAAGGGAGGATTCGACAAGGAGGCGCTCAATAAGAAGTACCTTCAAAAGCAAAGATCAAGGAGTGTGCCTTCCTTGCCTCCCTCAGTGACCTCAACCACGACTCCGACGATGTTGTATCTTCCTCGAGCGATGAGGAGCTTGAGAGGCAGGTCGAGGACAAGCTAAATGGGCTATGCTTCATCGCCGACACCACGGGAGCCTCTACACCATGGAAATTGGTGAGGATGCGGTCGGCACTAGCGACGACACTACTTCCGAGGTACTACCTTCCGCCGATGATCTCGCCGCTGAGATAGAAGAGCTGAATGCTGCTTTGGCTAGTCAGGATAAGTTGCTTAAGTAGTCTACTCATGAGAGGAGAGAGTTTATATCCAAGTACGAGAGCACACTTAGGGAACTTGAGTCTGCTAGAGCATCAGTTGTGGTGCCCGATGAGACTGAATGTGATTATTGTGCTCTACACATGTCTAACATCACTGATAGAGCTGGAGTGCCCGATCTTTTGGTGAGGTGGATAATTTCGATTGGTGGAGGACGTGACTCTCGTGATCCGACTACAAAGGAACAGGTCATGGTGCCTTAGCAATCGCAGAACCAACTCCAATTAGTTATTGACCTTGCTGGTGACAAGATCAACCTGAACACGAAGTTCTATTCCTGTAAGCAATTAAATAAACAAGCAAGAACAAGATGTAGGTAAAACTGAATATCAATCACTCACGAATTAGGGTTCATGATGGTTGTCCACAAGTGGCTGCTGAGCACAACAGCAGTACAGATGTTTGCACGATGGCTAAACTTATCAAAGAAAACCCAACTCTAGGAGGGGGCGCAGCTGTAACACCCAAATTTGTACATCGTATGATAAGAGGTTATTCCCTTGAATATTTTGTCTCTATTTAATGGAGCATGTGAACACCATATTTAAAAACAAATAATTAATAAAAGACATACCACAAAATTTTGCATCATGCTGATGATTCATTTTGTGTGCATTTCGTGACTATATAAAAATAATGTAACAAGAAATATATTAAGGCCAAATTGGAATTTTAGTATTAGAGAAAGAGAGCATGATTACCAAGAAATAAATATTAAAAATGGCTAAGTTCACCATACCATGTCTAAGTTGAATATTTATTGGGGAAAACAAATCTACCAGGAAGTTGGGATTTGAATAGAATTTAAACTTCCTGAATTTGAAAATCTAAAAAAAGAAAAAAAGAAAAGGGGAAAACAACTAACAGCTGGGCCAAACCCCCCCCCTAACTTGGCCCATAACATGCACCAGCCCAACCGTGCCAACCCTGCCCTCCACCTAGCACTGACCGGTGGGACCCGCACCCCGGCTGTCTGCCCACGCGTGGAGATCTACTTTGGCACTGTCGTGTGGGGCCTGGTAGTCAATCTCACTGGCTCGCCCACGCTTGCTGGCGTTTCTGCTATTGACAGGTGGGCCCCGATGCACAGCTTCATCCCCTTCCCACGGCGAGATCCACGGGCAACTTCTTTCCCCTTTTCCATCGACGTCGTGTCGGGTCCATCCCTGCTCGATTCACGCGCTCGCTCGTGGCACTGCCGCGCAGGCCCCGTCGGTAAGCTCCTCCGTGTAACCGCCCGATCAATGCTGGCACAACGACCTCCGCTTCCGCCATGTGCTCCATCTTAGCCGCCACGATTTTGCCGCCTGCGGGATCTCAACTGAAGCCACGTGCGCCGTGATATAAGCCTCGTCTGGGGCGGACTCCCTCCCCAACTTGGTACCTCGGGGGTTAGTTGCACGCTAGGTTTGTTTCACCCATAGCCGCGAGAAGGGAGAAAGGAAGAGCGACGTCGCCGTCAGGATTCCTCCATGCCTGCAGTCGGCCGTTGGGCGAATTCGCGAGGGTGGGCAGGAGCCTTGGACCCAGACGCACGTCTTCATTGCTGAATCGAGCTTCGTGGGTACCCGGAGCTGACGAAATTGCTCACCGGTGTGGCGTCTCCGTCGTGGATCCGCCCTTCGTTGTGATCGGAGCACAGCTCAGCACAGAACTTGGTAATAGCTTCCCCATGCCGTTCGCATCGTTATGTACTACGAGTAGGTGTCGTCAATTTTGCGAAGAAGACGCTAGCATGACTGCTGGTGTGCTTGCCAGGAAACCTCCGCCGTGGGCAGGCGTTGTAGTCACCGGTGGCCGTCGGGTGTTGTTGGGGTCGCGCTGGCCGTGGATTCAAGGATGAGCGGTGGAGATTAGGCGACACACATACCCTTCGCTAAATGCATCTCGGTAGTAGGATCGCGATCGGAGGGTTAGTGTCGGATCTCGAGATCGTAGGATGTTGGCCGTTGGATCTAGATCCGTTGGCTCTCGGTGCGTACCGATTCGACAAAACCTAAATCTAATCACCGCCGTTGAATGTCGATCGGGCGGACCAGAGCCTCCCGTACCCCTTCGGCCAGTCGGTTTAACAAATGAGCCCTCGGGCTTTAAGGGAATTAACCCGCAGTCCACAGATCATGTGTACTGAGTCTAGTAAATATTGCGCTGGGGCCCGTGTATTTTATAGAATTTGATGCCCAGTCCTGGAATTAGAAAAATCTAGAGAAGTAGTTAGGAAATGAATTTCTAATGTAATAATAAATACTAGGACTTGTTTAATTCGTATAAAATTCATATTAAGTCCAAATGAGTCCATTCCAGTTCCTATAATTCTATAATATTATTGTTTATCACATAGTACCTCTGTTTTGACTTGAAAGTCATATTAAAAATTTATACCCTATTTAACCTTGTACAAAACACATAGAATCTTCAGAAAATCATAACTTTCTCATTTAAACTTCAAATTGATCCATTCAAGTTGTGTTAGTCTCGCATAAATATTTACTACGCAGTAACAACAGTCATTATACAATGTCGCATACTTTTATATTTATTTATCCTATGTCTACTAGATTAGCTTTTCTAAATCAAATCTAGTATGTCCATAATTATAACTTAATTAAAGTATGATCTCTAGTTAAGTTATAATTAAGATTAAAGTTGAATTAATTACTATTTTTGGGTTATCTTTTCTCTAGAATTATAAAATAAAACCTAGTTTTAATCATTTAATCACATCATAACTTGATGACCACTACTCCGATCTTAGTAGTTCTCGATCCCGCGATCTCGTAGCAACGCGTAGATTATTATTATTCAGTTTGTTCTTATGATTGGTGTGATGTTAATTTTTGTCTATACCATGTTTGTTGTATTGCTATGACTAGCAGTGAGGTTTCGAGTCGCCTGAAGATCACCCTGGTAACTGGAATCTCAAGTGCCAGGCAAGTTGTGCCCTTGATTCACTTTTGTTACCCAATAATGTTATTTATAATCATTTACCATGCATCTGTTTAATTTTGATGGGACCCAATAGGTCACCCTAGATTGTTTATCTCATTACCTTATTTACCCCTGAATCACTTGGGTAGTTTTTGCTATTGCTCTATACGGTTTTGGGATTAATATTTCATTATATCCATGTTCTAGTTATTTTGTTATTTTATTTATGTTCATGTCAAGATCATTATATTATTGTTAATTGGAACATGGAGCTTAACTTGAGAAACACGTGCCACCACAAGGGAGGAATGGGACCCCTTGGCTAACTAATTAGGAAAGCTAGTGGAAGACTACCTTACCCGAAAGGGGCAAGGGCAGTAGGGGAGTTGCATGCAAGGAGGTTCTCGGGTTGATTTTGCTACGATGGCGGTCAGACGAGGGATTCTTGCAAGTGCTCTTCCCATAAACTGTAGCGGGTTTTCGGAAGCTAGTGGAACTTTGTAAAGGCCTCGTAGTGGATCCCTAGCCATTCACCTTGGTAGTGTCTAAGGGTCTAGCTAGCCCTGGCGACATGGGAAACACGACTTGTGGTTAAAGGATACAACCTCTGCAGAGTGTAAAACTGGTATACTAGCCGAGCTCACGGTCAAGAGCAGCTCAGGACTCTCCAATGATTAAATTATGGAACCTAAACTCAATTTGTCATTTGCATTTGCATGGGTTTATTATTAATTTTGTTCTATTATATTATTATGGTTTGGTATTCACTTGCACTTAGTAACTACTAATAAAATTTTGACCAACTTATAAAAGCAATGCTCAGCTTTAACCTCTATTGTTGATCAACCTTACACTTCATGAACTCCCCACCTTTGGTGAGTTTATGCCACATTATTCCCCACAACTTGTTGAGCGATGAACATGTGTGAGCTCACCCTTGCTATCTCACACCCCCCTCAGGTCAGGATCAGGTATCACTGGAGGTGGCGCATGGTGGATGTGCGTTGTGTTCGTGAGAGGTCTAGGTCGTCGTCTCCCAGTTGACTTTCTAGCGCTAAGGATGGATTTTAGATCCTGTTATATTTATCTTTTATTTTGTAAGACTTCCGCTATGTAATAAGTACTCTGATTATATTGTGACATTTATCTCTATACACTCTATTATTATATATGTTGTCTTCTTTGGCGCATGTATGAGATGCACCCGGCTTTGTCCCTTAAAGCCCGGGTGTGACAGAAGTGGTATCAGAGGAAATGTTGACTGTAGGACGAAACCTAGATAGAAATGGACAAAAACCCTTACCTAGTTGCCTTACTTTGAGTCATTCTATACTTATCTTGATCCTGTCTCACCTTTTACTGTCATATTTCGATTACTCTCATCTTTTCTGTTCTAAGACAAGATGGATTTCATACCTTGGAATCCTACATTTATGATTTTTTAAAGAGATAGGAAACCTAAGACAAAATTAAAACTATTTTATCTAATAAAAATGTTGGTTGATTGTTCTGATGATCAATGCCTGATTTGCTTCTTTGATTGATTGAAATAGTATAGACGGGCATCTTAGCATGTACCATCATAAGGTAATGTATTAGCTTTAGTGGATAACGCGCTAATCTACTTAGCTAATAAATCCCCTGCAGTAACATTCCTCATAATTACTCGCCTTGTCTACAACTCTTCCTTTCTTACCCTGTATTTCTAACCCAGATGGGCTACCCCTATACTGTTAGAAGAGAGCAGTATAGACTTGATCCTTGGTATGTTGTGGTTAAGAAAGGCAAAGACTGTTTATACACTATGCTAAGGGAACCGTAGAACTCACCAGTTCCAAAGGACAAAGATTTAAAGTTGAAGTTGCAGTAACTACCACCATCAGACTAGCAGCATTCCTAGTAGATGAAAAGTTTGTGGGTGACAACATCCATGCAGTTAGGGATTTTCCGGATGTCTTTCCAGAGGAGTTATTAGGGATGCCACCAGATATGGAAGTTGAGTTTGTCATTAATCCCTTACCTAAGACTGCCCCTATTTCTAAACGGCCATACATGATGTTCGTAGAAGAGCTAAAGGAACTTAAGAAGCAATTAATGGAATTACAAGAGGCTGGGTACATTCATTCGGATTCTTCACCTTGTGGAGCGCCGGTTCTATTTGTACAGAAGAAAGAAGGATCACAAGGGATGTGCGTGGATTATAGGTCCCTTAACGATGTCACTGTGAAGAACAAGTGTCCATTACCCCGCATTAAGGATTTATTTAATCAGATGAGAGGTGCAAGGGTATTCTCGAAGATTGATCTTCGATCGGGTTACCATCAAATGAAGATAGACCATCGGATATTCCCAAGACGGATTTCTCAACCCGATATGGATTATATGAGTTCACTGTTATGTCGTTTGGATTAACTAATGCACCGGCTTATTTTATGAATCTGATGAATAAGGTGTTTATGGAGTATTTGGACAGATTCGTCGTAGTATTCATCGATGATATTCTTATTTATTCCAAGAGTGAGAGTGATCATGAGGAACATCTGAGATTGGTGCTACAGAAGCGACGAGATAATCAACTCTACGCCAAGTATAGCAAGTGTGAGTTCTAGAGTGACGAGGTGCCATTTATTGAACATATCATTTCTAATAGAGGAATATCAGTGGATCCTGCTAAAGTTAATGAGATAGTGGCGTGGAGCATACCCACTACAGTTATGGAGATTCGGAGTTCTTGGGACTTGCAGGATACTATCGGAGATTTATTGGAGGATTTCCTAAGATTGCTAAGTCTATCACCTCACTTATGGAGAAGGAAAGAGAGTTCAAGTGGGATGAGAAGTGCCAAGATAGCTTTGATCAATTAAAGAAGAGGTTGATGTCATCCCAGTGTTGGTTATGCCAGATCTACAGAAAGGATTTGATATTTATTGTGATGCTTGCGGCCAAGGCTTGGGATGTGTGCTCATGCAAGAAGGACATGTGATCGCCTACGCGTCTCGTCAGTTGCGGAAACATGAATTGAACTACCCCACTCATGACTTAGAACTGGCAGCCATTGTGCATGCGCTTAAGAATTGGAGACATTATATTATGGGAACCAAGTGTCAAGTATACACGGATCATGAGAGTTTGAAGTATATATTCACTCAGATGGATCTCAACCTTAGGCAACGTCATTGGTTGGAGCTTATTAAGGATTATGATTCGGAGATTTACTATCACCCGGGCAAGGCAAATTTGGTTGCAGATGCCTTGAGTCGAAAGGAGCAGGTTCATTCAGCTGTTGTTGCCCAGCTACCCAATGAGATTGTTGAGGATTTTAGGAGACCTAACCTGGGGATAATTGCTCGCACCAAAGGAGTTACTATTGATGTGGAATCTACCTTAGAACGTGAATTTCGCAAAGGACAAACTGGTGATGCTAAAATACAAGAGATTAAGGATCTGATTACTGAAGGTCGAGGTTCAGAATTCACAAAAGATGAGCAAGGCACGGTATGGTTCAAGGACAGGATATGTGTTCCTAATATTGAAAGCTTTCGTGAGACTATTTTAAAGGAGGCCCCTGACTTGGATTATTCTATTCATCCTGGTAGTACCGAGATGTATCAGGATTCGAAGCAGAAATACTGGTGGTATGGATTGAAAAGAGATGTGGCTACACATGTGGCTATGTGCGATGTGTGTCAAAGAGTTAAGGCTGAACACCAAAGACCAGCTGGACTATTATACCCATTAAAAATATCCGACTGGTAGTGGAAAGAGATTGGTAAGGACTTCATTACCAGATTGTCTCGCACCTCGAAAGGATATGATTCTATATGGGTTATTGTGGATAGATTGGCCAAAGTGGCTCATTTCATTCCGGTCAAGACTACTTATAAGGGATCTCAATTGGTAGAGTTATATATGACTTGGATTGTGTGTTTACATGGAGCACCAAAGAAGATCGTTTTGGATAAGAGGATCATAGTTTACCCCCAGATTTTGGAAAATTTTTTATGAGAATATGGATACGAAGTTGAATTTTAGTATGGCCTACCATCGTCAGACTGATGGACAAACTGAAAGGACTAATCAAGTATTGGAGGTCATGTTGAGAGCTTGTGCCCTTCAGCATGGTAGTAGTGGGACAAGAGTCTACCTTATGCTGAGTTCTCATATAATAATAGTTACTAGGCCAGTCTGAAGATGTCACCGTTCGAGACTTTGTATGGCAGGAAATGCAGGACTCCTCTATATTGGATCAGACTAGAGGAAGACAGTTCTTTGGACCTGAACTTATTCAAGAGACAGAAGAACAAGTCTGTATAATTCGGGAGCATTTGAGGGTAGCTCAGACCAGGCAAAAGAGCTACGCCGATAATAGAAGAAGACCACTGGAATTTGAGGAAGGTGATTATGTGTACCCCAAGGTGTCACCACTTCGTGGAATGAGGAGATTTAAAGTTAAGAGCAAATGGTCCCCTCACTTTATTGGACCATTCTGAGTTTTAGGCAAGTTGGAGAGATGGCCTATCAACTTGAACTACCTGATAATCTATCCGATGTGCATAATGTATTCATGTGTCTCAACTTAAGGAGTGCCTCCGTGTCCCCGAGGAACAGTTACCAATGGAAGAGCTCAGTGTCCAAGGTGATTTGACTTACACGGAGTATCCTGTCCAGATTTTTGATACATTAACTCGAGTTACAAGAAATAAGGTTATAAAGATGTGCAAAGTGCAATGGAGTCACCATGGCAGAGCTGAAGCTATGTGGGAAAGAGAAGAAGAACTCCGCATAGTTTTTTCCCATCTTTTCACTAGACCTTCCTAAATCTCGACGACGAGATTTCTATTAAGGGGGTAGGATTTGTAACACCCAAATTTGTACATCGTATGATAAGAGGTTATTCCCTTGAATATTTTGTCTCTATTTAATGGAGCAAGTGAACACCACATTTAAAAAACAAATAATTAATAAAAGACATACCACAAAATTTTGCATCATGCTGATGATTCATTTTGTGTGCATTTCGTGACTATATAAAAATAATGTAACAAGAAATATATTAAGGCCAAATTGGAATTTTAGAATTAGAGAAAGAGAGCATGATTACGAAGAAATAAATATTAAAAATGGCTAAGTTCACCATACCATGTCTAAGTTGAATATTTATTGGGGAAAACAAATCTACCAGGAAGTTGGGATTTGAATAGAATTTAAACTTCCTGAATTTGAAAATCTAAAAAAAAGAAAAAAAGAAAAGGGGAAAACAACTAACAGCTGGGCCAAAACCCCCCTAACTTGGCCCATTAACACGCACCAGCCCAACCGTGCCAACCCTGCCCTCCACCTAGCACTGACCGGTGGGACCCGCACTCCGGTTGTCTGCCCACGCGTGGAGATCTACTTGGGCACTGTCGTGTGGGGCCTGGTAGTCAATCTCACTGGCTCGCCCACGCTTGCTGGCGTTTCTGCTATTGACAGGTGGGCCCCGAAGCACAGCTTCATCCCCTTCCCACGACGAGATCCACGGGCAACTTCTTTCCCCTTTTCATCGACGCCGTGTCGGGTCCATCCCCGCTCGATTCACGCGCTCGCCCGTGGCACAGCCACGCGGGCCCCGTCGGTCAGCTCCTCCATGTAACCGCCCGATCAATGCTGGCACAACGACCTTTGCTTCTGTCGCGTGCTCCAGCTCAGCCGCCACGATTTTGCCGCCTGCGGGATCTCAACCGAAGCCACGTGCGCCATGATATAAGCCTCGTCTGGGAGGGACTCCCTCCCCAGCTCGGTACCTCGGGGGTTAGTTGCACGCTAGGTTTGTTTCACCCGCAGCCGCGAGAAGGGAGAAAGGAAGAGCGCCGTCGCCGTCAGGATTCCTCCACGCCTGCAGTCGGCCGTTGGGCGAATTCGCGAGGGTGGGCAGGAGCCTTGGACCCAGACGCACGTCTTCATTGCTGAATCGAGCTTTGTGGGTACCCGGAGCTGACGAAATTGCTCACCGGTGTGGCGTCTCCATCGCGGATCAGCCCTTCGTCTTGGTCAGAGCGCAGCTCGGCACAGAACTTAGTAATAGCTTCCCCATGTCGTTCGCATCGTTATGTACTACGAGTAGGTGTCGTCAATTTTGCGAAGAAGACGCTAGCATGACTGCCGGTGTGCTCGCCGGGAAACATCCGCCGTGGGCAGGCGCTGTAGTCACCGATGGCCGTCGGGTGTTGTTGGGGTCACGCTGGCCGTGGATTCAAGGATGAGCGGTGGAGATTAGGCGACGCACGTACCCTTCGCTAAATGCATCTCGGCAGTAGGATCGTGATCGGAGGGTTAGTGTCGGATCTCGAGATCGTAGGATGTTGGCCATTGGATCTAGATCCGTTGGCTCTCGGTGCATACCGATTCGACAAAACCTAAATCTAATCACTGCCGTTGAATGTCGATCGGGCGGACCAGAGCCTCCCGTACCCCTTCGGCCAGTCGGTTTAACAAATGAGCCCTCGGGCTTTAAGGGAATTAACCCGCAATCCACAGATCATGTGTACTGAGTCTAGTAAATATTGCGCTGGGGCCCCTGTATTTTATAGAATTTGATGCCCAGTCCTGGAATTAGAAAAATCCAGAAAAGTAATTAGGAAATGAATTTCTAATGTAATAATAAATACTAGGACTTGTTTAATTCATATAAAATTCATATTACGTCCAAATGAGTCCATTCCACTTCCTATAATTCTATAATATTATTGTTTATCACATAGTACCTCTGTTTTGACATGAAAGTCATATTAAAAATTTATACCCTATTTAACCTTGTACAAAACACATAGAATCTTCAGAAAATCATAACTTTCTCATTTAAACTTCAAATTGATCCGTTCAAGTTGCGTTAGTCTAACATAAATATTTACTACGCAGTAACAATAGTCATTATACAATGTCGCATACTTTTATATTTATTTATCCTATGTCTACTAGATTAGCTTTTCTAAATCAAATCTAACATGTCCATAATTATAACTTAATTAAAGTATGATCTCTAGTTAAGTTATAAATAAGATTAAAGTTGAATTAATTACTATTTTTGGGTTATCTTTTCTCTGGAATTATAAAATAAAACCTAGTATTAATCATTTAATCACATCATAACTTGATGACCACTACTCCGATCTTAGTAGTTCTCGATCCTGCGATCTCGTAGCAACGCGTAGATTATTATTATTCAGTTTGTTCTTATGATTGGTGTGATGTTAATTTTTGTCGATACCATGTTTGTTGTATTGCTATGACTAGCAGCGAGGTTTTGAGTCGCTTGAAGATCACCCTGGTAACTGGAATCACAAGTGCCAGGCAAGTTGTGCCCTTGATTCACTTTTGTTACCCAATAATGTTCTTTATAATCATTTACCATGCATAGGTTTAATTTTGATGGGACCCAATAGGTCACCCTAGATTGTTTATCTCATTACCTTGTTTACCCCTGAATCACTTGGGTAGGTTTTGCTATTCTCTTTACGGTTTTGGGATTAATATTTCATTATATCCATGTTCCAGTTATTTTGTTATTTTATTTATGTTCATGTCAAGATCATTATATTATTGTTAATTGGAACATGGAGCTTAACTTGACAAACACGTGCCACCACAAGGGAGGAATGGGACCCCTTAGCTAACTAATTAGGAAAGCTAGTGGAAGACTACCTTACCCGAAAGGGGCAAGGGCAGTAGGGGAGTTGCATGCAAGGAGGTTCTCGGGTTGATTTTGCTGCGATGGCGGTCAGACGAGGGATTCTTGCAAGTGCTCTTCCCATAAACTGTAGCGGGTTTTCGGAAGCTAGTGGAACTTTGTAAAGGCCTCGTAGTGGATCCCTAGCCATTCACCTCGGTAGTGTCTAAGGGTCTAGCTAGCCCTGGCGACATGGGAAACACGACTTGTGGGTAAAGGGTACAATCTCTGCAGAGTGTAAAACTGGTATACTAGCCGAGCTCACGGTCAAGAGCAGCTCAGGACTCTCCGATGATTAAATTATGGAACCTAAACTCAATTTATCATTTGCATTTGCATGGGTTTATTATTAATTTTGTTCTATTATATTATTATGGTTTGGTATTCACTTACACTTAGTAACTGCTAATAAAATTTTGACCAACTTATAAAAGCAATGCTCAGCTTTAACCTCTATTGTTGATCAGCCTTACACTTCATGAACTCCCCACCTTTGGTGAGTTCATGCCACATTATTCCCCACAACTTGTTGAGCGATGAACATGTGTGAGCTCACCCTTGCTATCTCACACCCCCCTTAGGTCAGGATCAGGTATCACTGGAGGTGGCGCATGGTGGATGTGCGTTGTGTTCGTGAGAGGTCTAGGTCATCGTCTCCCAGTTGACTTTCTGGCGCCAAGAATGGATTTTAGATCATGTTATATTTATCTTTTATTTTGTAAGACTTCCGCTATGTAATAAGTACTCTGATTATATTGTGACATTTATCTCTATACACTCTGTTATTATATATGTTGTCTTCTTTGGCGCATGTATGAGATGCACCCGGCTTTGTCCATTAAAGCCCAGGTGTGACAGCAGCCCCTAGTTAAATAGGGAGGAGGAGGTGGTGTCCAGCCTTCCCACAAGGCAGGGAATAGGCACCCAATCAGCCACACAATCTCCTGCCCACAAGACAGGGAACAGGCACCCAATCAGCCGCACAATCTTCTGCCCATAAGGCATGGAATAGGCGCCCAATCAGCCACACAATCTCCTGCCCACAAGGCAGGGAATAAGCACCCAATCAGCCACCTCCTTGATCCCCATTCCTTATTTAGGTGGCGCATCACCTTATTGATTCTTTCTTTTCAAAACTAAAAGATAGATAGGTGGTACAACACTTAGACTTTATGCTAGGTAGATTCATCATGAGCATAGATGGCGCATGCACTTTAGAGAACGTCTAGCCCTTTATTCTTCAGAATCATCACAAAGTTTAATTCACATGCACGAGCTCGAGTGAGTGGTCCTAGTGGTGCCTATGCTGGTTGTGGCAGAACTTCCCAAGTTATTGGGCCCACATGCACCTGCCCTTTTCTCAAAGACCTCAGACGGCTATGCATGTGCACCAGATAACTTAACAGGATCTGTCCGAGTGCCCCACGGACCTCGGATAAACCACTTACAACCAGAACCGCGGGATTAAGTAAACACAAATCACATACACCAACATTTTTGCAGCGGAAATTTTATTACCAAATTATACAAGTTACAACAAGTTTACTTTATGTTTATCGGAGTGATTACAATAGTGATTCAAAGAAATAAACTTTGAAATGTCATAAAATATTTATAAGTTGAAATATATGCTAGCTCAAGTGACCATCCTCAATAAGAAGTATAGAAGAGTTACTTAGACTTATAAGAAGGCTAAGCCCACCGGCACTTAACACCATCAACAGCAGCACAAAACTATAACCTGAAAAATAACAGGGAATAAAACCCTGAGTACGCAATTACTCAACAAGACTTACCCGACTAAAGAAAAGACTCTCAAGAGTATGCTGGCTAGAGGGAGTCAAGGTAAGGCTAAGCAATAATCAAGGACTCATTTTGCAGAAGAGCTTACTAGTAGTGAATCCTTATGCCAAAATTTTACTTCACAAGTACTTTTCCTGAAGCTAGATTTGCCTAATCTAGAGCATTCACTTGTCTTGATCTAGCTTTCTTTTAACCAACCACAATCATGTTTCACTTATGAACTACGATGAGTGGTCGGAGGGTAGAGTCTCCATGACCGAGGAGCAACGACGATTCGAACCGATTATACCTAGCTGGGGATCCCTAACCACACGACATATGTAGCACTTAACCCTTGCATATGTCAACCGTTCCCACAGATCCTCCACAACGTGAACTGGTCTGCGCTACCCGGGAGCACAGTACTCCTCCATCCAGCCTCTAGCCAGGAGGGTACACGCTACTCCCACCATCTCCCACGCCCAGTGCGCGGTTGTCTTTTCATATATGGAATAGTCGGGTTCAGGCTTACCAGAGCATGTGGCTAGTTGCAAAGTCTCCACCACAACAGGCCTACATCGAACGGTCCTTAATCGACACAGATGGGCGACCATGTCCGCTCAGCGTCTGGTCTAGATGTATTCAAACCATTTTCCCATTTTTGGTACCCGATAGGGGTACTCTTTTCCAAATGATGAACCCACTCTGGCCGAAGTGGAATCATCACCATAAGTTTGCTTTGATTTTTGAAACGAAAGGCCCATAACCAATGTTCCACAATCATTATTTTTGAAAACAAATGATTTTTCAGTTTCTAAGCAGGGCTAAGCATTATCAGTTCTTTTTATAAATCCGGGATTAAGGAGTTTCTAAGGAATGGTAATGCATCAATTGTTTATCACACAACTCCTATCACCTAATGCATCAGATAAGGTGAAAAAGCATTTAAAACACAAGGAAGGGGCAAATGCACAGGGGCTTGCCTGGAAGAAACACTACGTTATTGTTTGTTAGGTGGCGACCACTTGGCGACCATCCTTTGTCTTGGCATTTGTTCAGATTATCCATTTTCATGTTCGTCCGACTGACGACATCGGCTTGCAGAGATGTCCAATCTCTGCATTATCCTGGGGTCGACTTGGGTTGTCTTCCACATCACGTGATCAACTACCGCACCTAATGAGATGCATAATGCACATGAATGAATATAAACATGAATAACACACAATTAATTATTGCTATACCGAAGAGGACTAAATATTTAACCGCAAGGCATCACAATTCTTACGTGTATCACTAGATAACTTTGGCTTTATAGCAAACATGATCTTTGAGTTAATCAGACCTAACTCAAACATTAGGCAACAATAGCTAAACATAAGTCTTAAGCTAGATCACAACATCAATAGAGCTCAGCACTAAGACTTGCTACCCTTGGACACTCCAACTTGGAATGAGTATAGGAGTCATTTAACTAACCTTCTAAATTACTCTTCTAGGTTAATTAGTACAATATTTTGACTTACTAACTTTGGACACCAAATAATCAAATTAAGGGGGATATCAAGTTAATTAACCTCTTAACCTAGCAAGGTTTTGCACAAGCATCAAAGAAGAAATAAACCGAACATATGACATGAGACATTACAACACACGCTTCATTTTCAACTACAAAATACAAGAACATAGGTAAAGCTAACTCTAAGTCGCAAGTAATATGACCAATGGATTACCAACTGGTTAAGCTACATGATCATATCTACTTAAATAGGGCATCGACACCATATAGACAAACAAAAATTCATTATACGTACTCTATACTTAACCTTCATATTATTAATTTGACCATGCACGCAAGATACGTATGTTTGAAGATTATGAACGCAACTAAGAAATCTAGCCTAACCATTCATCGACCCAACTAACACAGATAATAATTTAGCTGACCAAGAACTAATTTACCTGAAATCGAATCACCCCCGGTTCAGTCAAATACAAAACATATCCTTAGCACTTTAATACACTACCGGAAGCTAAATAAAACACCTCACTCGATCACGTTTATTTTTTAATCGTGACGGTAACTACAACACTACACACACTAAGATATTTCATCAAACATAATATATTCACAACGCGCCTGCGATACATACATGATAATCATGGGCCATAATTCTAATCAATCCATCAATCAAATTAACTAGCTAGGGTAGTGAAAGAGCTCACCATATCATCAACCACTTTGATATTTGTCAGAGGACGACGATATCTAGCTTGCGCATAACACCGAACACCTAGGAGCAAAGACGGTGGCCAGGGGATCGGAGCACGCACGAGGCAGCAGTGACGATCGTGGCACAACGACGGGCTGGTGGCCGATGAACTGGCGAGCAGGATGGACAGAAGGAACTCGGCACTATGGCCGGCTGAGGCGAGTGCGCCCGCTGCCTGGGCGAGCTGGAGGATGGTGAGCCTGAACGACAAGGAGCTAGGGAACTGCTGGCTCTTCATTATGCCGACTAGGTGGCACGCGAAGAAGAAATGGTAGCGCTTGGGCAGAGGGAGCTGACGCGTGCGCAGGCGAGCCAGGAAGCAGGCACATTATAGCTGAGACCAGGGGTGCGGCGAGCTAGAAGGCCGCATGACAAGGGCGAGCTCGGGCAGAGGGTCAGGGCGCGAGCACCAATCAAGGCATAGGGGCGCAGACTGGAAAAGCCCTAGACGCGGGGACGCGCGGGATCTGGGCGAGCGGAGGGAGCTTCGAGGAGAGAGGACGGCGTGAGTCCGAGAAGGAAGCTGGAGCATTGTCGGCCATGGGAGAGAGAAGAGGAGAGGAACGCTGACCAGCTGAGGGAGAGGGAGAGGCAGCTGGGCGCGCACGGTAGGAAAATGGGCGCGCGGCCAGCCTGGAGGAGCAGGGGCGCGACGCTGGGAGCTCGGCATGGGCGCCGACGCGCGCACAGGGAAGCTCCGAGCAGAGAACGGTAGCACGTGTGGGGAGGAAGAGAGGCTGGGCACGGCGTGCGGGAGATAAGTACACGGCAGCCAACAAAAATCAGAGCAGGGGCGGCATGATTTTTTTCCAAGGGCTACGTGGTGCGGTACAAAAAAAATCCAGTGACGAGATTAAAGAGAGGCAGTGAGCGACGGGAGAGAGAAAAAAATATCTCCACGGCGCGCAGGGGATAGGATCGGCGGGAGAGATTTTGGTTTTTCAAAGACTCGACATGTACCAGATAAAGAAGAGAGAGTGTACGGCTTAAGAAAATATCAGTGTGACGGTGGGATGAGAGATAGAAGATATTTTCCTTTTCTTTCTTTCTTTTTCTTTTACAAAAGAATACATACATATTCGTGTTTAGTGATTCGGATCTGAGCAAGATGCAAATAGATAGGATCAAAATGCTGTCAAGATACGATATTATTCTCTCGGATTCTGGAATAGGAAACTTATTCGGCTAATCGTTGTTTTGGTTTCATTTAGTTCGGGTTCATTTTATTTAAACAACCTGCCCTTATTATTGTCTACCGGATTCGTAGAGACTGCTCGAATAAGAGCGAAATACTTAGGTGATTTTTTTCCAATTAGCCTTAATTGATTACTTTTAAATTGTCACTAGGCTCGACACTTTATAAATAAATAAATTTTGAACTACACGAGCCGAACGCGGCATCGCAATCAGAATCCCCCTCGCAGACGATGCCAGCATCATCATGAGAGCGAAATGTAGACGGATTAAACCAGGCGATATCAGATTTGATATTTTAGACTGTATTTAATCCAGTCTAATTTTTACGGGTCTCACCAGCTATCGATCATTCGCTTTAACGCCAAGAATCACATGCTGAGAGAAACAATTTAATTAATGTGCTGGCGCATTATTCTTTTCGAACAGCGCGGGGCTCCAAATTTTACATAAAATCAGAAGCTTTCTGATTTTCGCATTCACTTATGCGCGTGATTCGAACAGTTCAAAGTTCGCCAGCAAACGAAGATTCGATAATCCAAAAGTTTCTTGAACCCCTTTTTAATTGCGTAGATTATCAAAATGAGTACGACACCAAATTCTAACTTTTGCGGGATGATTAGAATTTAGTGTCCACTTTATTTACTGACATCCCGCGCTTAAATCCATAATCGCTGTTTAACGGAAGATAACACCTGGGGTGTTACACTGGTCTAGTTAGAGTAGTCATCCTTTGTTGGGGTTGATGTCCTCATCATCCTCACCTTCTTGAATCGAAGTCGTCCTCGACGACAGCTCCTCATCCTCGTCTACATATGGTTTCAAATCTGCAACATTAAAACTAGAAGAAACACCATATTCTGCAGGCAGGTCAAGTACGTAAGCATTATCATTAATTTTCTTTAACACCTTGAATGGACATGCAGCCCGTGGCATCAGCTTAGACCTGCGCAAAGTAGGAAAGCGATCCTTGCGCAAATGCAACTAGACCAAATCACCCGATTGAAAAGTAATAAGCTCATCAAGCATATCATCAAGGCGGGGTATAGCATATCATCAACTCGGGACCACAATCGACGCAGATGCGCCAGGTACCATCCTTCTTGGGAACAAGTAAAACACTTGGACTTGGCTCTGAATCCCCTTTATTTCATCAAGATTGGTACGATACGGGGCGCAGTTGGGAAGTTGAGTGCCTAGGATGAGGTCGATCTGGTATTCAATGCCGCGAATGGGGAAGATCTGGTGGTAAGTCCTTCGGAAACACATCGGCAAAATCCTGCAAAAGCTTAGTAACAGCAGGGGATATATCCAAAGAGGCGCATCATCTAGTGAAAATAATGTATGAGAGCAAACAAGCGCATAGCAAGGCAGATTATCAGCACATACGTCATCAAAATCAGATTTAGTGGCAAGCAAAACAGGAGCTTTCAGTTTAATTTCGTTTGGTATGGTCGACTGCCGCTGTTGTTGTTTAGCTCTAGCGATGTCAGATTTTACAATATGTTCAGGGGTCATTGGATGAAGAATTATTTTCTTTCCTTTAAACATTAAAGAGTAATGGGTTGTGTGACAATGATGTAATCTATCCTCTTCGTATGTGCCCCAGTAGAATGGCATTGTTGAACGCAAAAATTGGACCCTTGTTGAGAAGGCTAGGACGATGCTTGATGAGCATAAGACTCCTAGGCTTTTTGGGCCAAAGCGATCAACACTTCTTGCCATGTGTCCAATCTCCAATTGCATCTTTCTTCGAGCTTTTCTGAACAAAACTTCTTATGAGCTGCGATTTGGACGGCCACCAAAGGTTAGCCATTTCAGGTTGTTTGGCTACAGATGCTTTGTGCTGAAACAGAGAAATTTGGACAAATTTGAGTCTCGGTTTTCTAATGGGGTTTTTTGGGTTATAAATTGCATTCTCGTGCTTATCATGTTCTTAACCTGGAGACTTGAAAGTCGCCTAGAGGGGGGGTGAATAGGCGGAACCTGAAAATTAAAACTTTATCCCCCAACTAGATCCCTTGATTAGTGGTTAGAACAAGATATACAAATATCGGAGAATAGAAACTAAGTTCTTGCTTGAAAGGAGTATTGCTAAATAATGCGGGAGAGATAAATCAATACAACTTAATAAGTTATAGAATAACAAAGCAAGAACCCTTAGATGAGAAGAGCACTAGGACAAGTTCTTTCTTGCAACGTGTTGCTTTACTAAAAGGAAATTTAACTTGAAGCAACACCAAATGATATTAGCAAATAAAGGTGCAAGAAAACTTATAGCAAGAGAAAACAAACAAATCACAAGCAATAAACGCAATGGACACGGGTGATTTGTTTTACCGAGGTTCGGCCCTCGAAGGCCTAGTCCCCGTTGAGGAGTCCACTTAAGGACGGGTCTTTTTCAACCCTTTCCCTCTCTCCCCCGATCACACAAGGATCGGCGAGCTCTTCTTCTTCTCAAAGGATCACTCTCGATCCCACAAGGACCACCACAATCTTTGGTGTCTCTTGCTAGCTTTTACAAGCCTCCAAAACTTTGGAGGAAGTTCGAATGGGAGACAAAAACTCCACGCGCAAATGAACACAAAGATGAAGCACACACTATCTCTCAATGAATCTCACAAGGCACTAGTGCTAAACTCAAATGAGTAGCTCTCTTTTGCTTGCTCTCTCTTTTGTGGCACTTGTGTTGGTTGTAGTGGTCTAAATCTTGTGTATAGGATGGATCAATGAATATATGTGGTTGGGAGGGCTTGAGTATGTCAACTAAATGACTTGAAATGTTGCTTGGGCTCCCGCACTTTGAAGTGGCCGGTTGGGGTGGTATTTATAGCCACCAAACAAAAACTAGCCGTTGGTGAAGGCTGTCTGTCGTATGGTGCACCGGACAGTCCGGTGCACACCGGACATGTCCGGTGTGACAGCCACGTCACCAAATAGCCGTTGGGGTTGGAGCTGGTCGACCGTTGGAGGCTTTGTCCTCATGTGGCACCGGACAGTCCGGTGCACACCGGACAGTCCGGTGCCTCTCTGTTCCTCTGCTCTGACTCTGCCGCGTGAACTGTTTACTGTCAGAGTCGACCGTTGGCGCCGAAGTAGCCGTTGCTCCGCTGGCACACCGGACAGTCCGGTGTACACCGGACAGTCCGGTGTACACCGGACAGTCCGGTGTACACCGGACAGTCCGGTGAATTTTAGCGGAACGGCTGCCGTGCGAACCCGAGGCTGGCGAGTTCCGGAGACCGAGCTTCCCTGGAGCACCGGACATGTCCGGTGCACACCGGACAGTCCGGTGAATTATAGCGCGCCAGCTTCCGAGAATTCCCGAGGGCGAAGAGTTTGAAGTCGGAGTCCTCTGGTGCACTCGTGGCGCACCGGACACTGTCCGGTGTACACCGGACAGTCCGGTGCCCCCAGACCAGAGGTGCCTTCGGTTGCCTCATTGCTCCTTAGTTGAATCCAAAACTTGATCTTTTTATTGGCTAAGTGTGAACCTTTTGCACCTGTATAACTTATGCACTAGAGCAAACTAGTTAGTCCAATATTTGTGTTGGGCAATTCAACCACCAAAATTACTTGGGGACTAGGTGTAAGCCTAATTCCCTTTCAATCTCCCCCTTTTTGGTGATTGATGCCAACACAAATCAAAGCAAATATAGAAGTGCATAATTGAACTAGTTTGCATAATGTAAGTGCAAAGGTTGCTTGGAATTGAGCCAATATAAATACTTACATGAATGCGCATGGATTGATTTCTTTGTTTTTGACATATTGGACCTCATTTGCACCAAAAGTTTTGTTTTTGCAAACTCTTTTGTAAATTCTTTTTCAAAGTCATTTTGCAAGATAGTCAAAGGTAAATGAATAAGATTTTGCAAAGCATTTTCAAGATTTGAAATTTTCTTCCTTTGTTCAAATGCTTTTCCTTTGACTAAACAAAACTCCCCCTCAAAAAAAAGTCTCCTCTTAGTGTTCAAGAGGGTTTTAAGACATCAATTTTCAAGAGGGTTTTAAGACATCAATTTTGAAAATACTAGTTGCTCCCCCTTTAGAACACAAAGAGATACCAATTTTGAAATTTACCAATTGAAAATCATCAAATTTATAAAATTTGGTGGTGGTGCGGTCCTTTTGCTTTGGGCTCATATTTTCTCCCCCTTTGGCATGAATCGCCAAAAACGGAATCATTAGAGCCCAATGAAGTACTTTCTCCCCCTTTGGTCATGAAATGAATGAGTGAAGATTATACCAACGATGGAGAGACATTGTGGAGTGATGGCGAAGGATAGATAATATCGATAGAGTAGAGTGGAAGCTTTGTCTTCGCCGAAGACTCCAATTCCCTTTCAATGTACCTATGACTTGGTTTGGAATTCACTTGAGAACACATTAGTCATAGCATATAAAAGAGATATGATCAAGAGGATATATTAAATTAAGCATGATCATAGTTATATATAACATAGATTGCTCCCCCTAAATATGTGCGAGAGGAAAAACATATTCTTGGTCTCAAATGCCAAATGCACATAATTAGGTTAATGAGAACATATCTATATCATACAGAATGTGAAGTGCATTGTGTCATAGTATAAGTGTGATGCTCATGACAGTTTATGCACTTATGAAAGCATGTTGTAAACAATTTAAGCATTTTCCCTTAAGGATTTCAAAGAGACTTAAGGACCATCCACCTTTGAAACAAAGGCAGCTTATCCTCGTTACAAGGTTAAGCTTTAAGCTCTTTGACAATAAAAGTACTTCATCTAGTTTTACCAAAGATGCACTAAGGCAGGAATGAATTTTGGGAAATTAAACTAGGTATGAAGCAGGGATAATACATGGACATGCTTTCTCTTCCTTTTATACAAGATATGCAAAGAATGTATAGAAAAGGAAGATTTAGGTACAAGTTTAAATGAAAGGAGATAGTTTTACCTTCATGTACCTTTACATAGGGACGCTCTTTTCATTGTGCTTGTCCTTAGTCTTAGATGCTTAAGACTAATTCTTAATGACAATATATGGAAATATTTTGCACAAGAGAGAGTTCTACAACTAGTGATCTTTTCACGTTATTGTTAGCATATATCAAATGAATCACAAGTTGCATAAATGTATCATGAATTCTCCTTTTAACTTAGTGCATATCAAGAGAGATATCGATTGATAGAATATACGGCACTAAGAAACATGATTGTTGATTGAAGTCATTCAATGATCAAACAAATAACAGATGTGATCAAAAGAACAATATACGCATTAGATTATCAATTAAGCTTAGAGTAGGAGAATCCAGCAAATATGCTACTTTAGAGTGAAAGACAAGAATTTTAAAGATAGTAGCATACTTCATGAGAAACTTATTCTCATGCAAGAGACTATATGAAATTACTGAGATAAAGCAATAGTCTCAACATAATCAAGATAAAAGGCTCCCCCTAAAGATATGCATCAAGTATTTGAATGAATTGAATGGATGCATTTACTTTAGAGACAAATAGAGAGAAGCATTATACATCTTGATCAAGGCTCATTAAATTTGTAATAAACAACTTGAGCCTAGTATTCTCAATATGAAAGGGTTTAGAATACTCACAACCACACCATTGATTGTTTCGTAGAAGTAGGTGGTGTTGTTCTTGATGTTTTCCTCTTTCATTTGAGAGTCCTCCCTTTGCAGTGGCTTCTTTTTCCTTTCAAACTTATTGAAAATACTCAAGAAGAATGTTAGTAATACAAGGGAGTATATAGTGATGGATGATTTCTTTTAGATAGGAAATAAGCATAATTCATCATCCATGAGTCACATAGATATGAAGTAAATTCTTTAATGTTAGTGCATATTACCAGAAAAGAGGAATGAGCACCTTTTTAATCATTTTTGATCAATCAAAGGAATTTTACTTTTTCATATTGAATTTATTATCATGACTTAGAAGCGCATCAATATGAGAATGGATATAGCAAAGGCATGAGTTAGATTCTAATGGACAAACGCATTTATGAAAATGATATTGAATGCATACTTAGTTAATTTCGGTCCAATAAAGAATCTATTTCTCACAAGGGTACAATATGATAATTTTGATTAAATACCCATTGAGATGGGAACCAAACTTAAGAAGATGAGTTCCCATACCTTTGCTTTTACCTTTCTTCCTTTGGGTGAAGATCATCCCATGAGGCTTGTGCACTTTCTTTCTTGTAGATTTTCATAATTGAACTCAAGAGAAATGTTAGTAGCAACACAAGCACTAGTTTCCATTTTTGTAATCATTTTGATAAGGAATGGGAAGCTAGATTACTAAAACATGGAAACTTCATAGTATGAACTAGATTATCCATAGATGATGTTATGCTCAATTTTGACTCATAAAACAAGCATAAATAATCCTTTAAGATTATGGGAATAAATCTAATTTATGATTTGGAAAGCGATAAATGTGAAAGAATCAAATCCACTTTAAGTAAGTAGAAGCACATCATACGTCATTGGATTGATTTTTCTTTTTATGTTAGATTACATGCTTTTCCAAAGAGAAACCTATTCTCTACAAGTGAGACTACTTGGGTTACTTTAGATAAAATCATTAGTCTCACTATTCTATTTATAGAGAGAGTTTTCCTTTTATAAGTGTCCTAAGGATTTGAATTCCTTACATGACACCTTATTCTTTTAAGAACTTGAAATATCTCTCTATATCTAGAATCATGGCAATAATAGAATAACTTAGCGAAAAACATGCCATGTGGTACTTCCAATAATTTAAAGCATGTAGATTGCCATAGGATGGAAATGATGAGTATGCAATCTACCATATGATAGGAAATTCTTCAAAGAATGGTAATATAAATTTAAAGGCATTTGAAGTGCTTCAATTTTTTTATGTGACTACACAAGACACATAAGAAATGATATTCTAAAATACTTGCACTTAAAAGATAAGTGTTACCATCCTTTGGCTTTCCTCCATGTTGTAGGCTTTGATTTTTCGCATATGATATCTCTTCACTTCCTACAACATATAATATCTTCCCCGAGATGATATGAGTTTAAGACATAGCAATTTAAAAAAATAACCTTGGGTCAATCATGTATATAGATCATTGATGATTGATAGCTTGAGTTGATAAGAGTCGAATGAACTTTCTCAAGCACCCAAAGGCTTCATATCATCTCCTTTTCCTGCAAAGCTTGTCAAGCATATTTTGGTACCCATCGCTTGATGGGTCCATCACGGTTAGTCAACAAAGATCTAGGAACCCAAAAGTCCTTTGTGTTAGCACTAGGTAAACTCATTGCCTTTCTAGCACAAGTTGCAATTTTGGGTTGCCTAGTTACATGAGAATTAATTGACAAGCTAGGAGTGGAATTGTTACCAATGGGACAATCCTTGCATTGATGTCCTTTCTTTTGGCATGTGTAGCATAGGCGTTTTTCAAGTTTTGAAGTTTTCTTCTTTCCTTGTTTGTCGCCTGCTACATGGTTAGTAAAAACTTTCTTTTCTAACCCTATGCCTTTTTGTTTTAAATGGGGACAAGATCTAAGCAAGTGTCCCTTCTTGGAGCATTTAAAACAAAGTCTATCATCCTTGTTAATAATCAAGCCATTTTTAATGTAGGGACATGACCTAATCAAGTGCCCCTCTTCAAAGCATTCACTACACCTCTTAATGTGAAGTGTGGCTTGATTATTACCTTGGATGTTACCTTTTGTGGAGGCGTGGTTTAGGCTTTTGGAGGAGGTGTTGAATTTCATCTTTTGTTTCTTCCTCTTGGCAATCCTCAATTCCTTGACATTTTCTTCAAGGGATGTAGTGCATGCCACGGCTGTTCCCGTCTCAAGCTTCTTCACCATGTGATCATGGTTATCTTGAGAAGGTTGAGCAATGCACTCCCCTTTTAGTTGTGTCAAGCTTATTTTTAGCCTCTCATTTTCTTCCTTGAGCTTTTGATATGTATCATCACTTGTTCCTGCAAGTTCTAGCTCAAAAGAAGATTTGCTTGTCGACAAACAACAAGCATTAACACATGGTAATATAGTATCAATTTGAATACATGTGCACGAGTGAGGTTGTTGGGATTTTAAGTTTTCTATCACAACCTCATGAGCAATGTTTAATATGATATGATCATCCATAAAGTTTTCATGAGAACATAGGAGCATATCATATTTATCTTGAAAAGCTAGATTTTCAACTTTTAGCTTTTCTACTTGGTCCTTAAGCAAGGTATTCCTATTTACTAATTGAGCGATACAATGTAAAGCGTTATCATGCTCAATTGAAATAGTTTCATACCTTTGGACCAAATCAACATGTGAGCACTTTAGCTCCTCATGTTCTTTAGTCAACTCGTCAAAGTGTAGCATTTTCATGGAGAGAATATCTTCTAGCCTTTGACGAGCTTCGCTTTGCTCTCTTGCTCTTTCTAGAAGTTTGAGCATGACCGCCTTATCTTCTTGGCTTAGGCGAGCGTAGAGATGCAAGAAGCTTCTTTCTTCCTCCTCATCCTCATTTGTCCTTCCGCTATCATTTTCATTAGCCACACAACATATGTGGGAATCGAAATGGGAAGACAAACCTTTTGGAGAGGTGGATTCATCGTTTGGTCTCCACCGTTCATTTTCTTCTTCTTCCTTGCAAGGGTTAGTATCACAAAGACTAAAGGAAGTAGAAGTATCAAATGAACTATCATGTTTGGACTCATCAAATTTATTTTTAATTCTAGTCCAAATATCATGCGCATCATGGATAGATTCGTCATAGTTTGATATGAAGGCATGATAATCTTCTCTACTAAGAGAATTAGTTAAGATGTCAAAAGCTAGATAGTTTAAGCGATAACATTTTTGATCCTCCTCGGAATTAATTTTTCCATTGAAATTAGAGGAAAAAAACTTTTGTCTATAATTTGTTCTAATCGTGGATCTATGGTTCTAAAAGCATTTATCACACTAGTAGACCATGAGTCATAATTAGAACAATCATCAAATAATATTTCAAGAGTTACCTCCTTTTGAGTTGCATTCGATGGAGGAGTCTTTTTGTTCTTTTGGGATCTTCTACGAGCCATCACTTCGAGTTGTTAGACTCAAGATGAAGTGCCTAGCTTTGATACCAATTGAAAGTCGCCTAGAGGGGGGGTGAATAGGCGGAACCTGAAAATTAAAACTTTATCCCCCAACTAGATCCCTTGATTAGTGGTTAGAACAAGATATACAAATATCGGAGAATAGAAACTAAGTTCTTGCTTGAAAGGAGTATTGCTAAATAATGCGGGAGAGATAAATCAATACAACTTAATAAGTTATAGAATAACAAAGCAAGAACCCTTAGATGAGAAGAGCACTAGGACAAGTTCTTTCTTGCAACGTGTTGCTTTACTAAAAGGAAATTTAACTTGAAGCAACACCAAATGATATTAGCAAATAAAGGTGCAAGAAAACTTATAGCAAGAGAAAACAAACAAATCACAAGCAATAAACGCAATGGACACGGGTGATTTGTTTTACCGAGGTTCGGCCCTCGAAGGCCTAGTCCCCGTTGAGGAGTCCACTTAAGGACGGGTCTTTTTCAACCCTTTCCCTCTCTCCCCCGATCACACAAGGATCGGCGAGCTCTTCTTCTTCTCAAAGGATCACTCTCGATCCCACAAGGACCACCACAATCTTTGGTGTCTCTTGCTAGCTTTTACAAGCCTCCAAAACTTTGGAGGAAGTTCGAATGGGAGACAAAAACTCCACGCGCAAATGAACACAAAGATGAAGCACACACTATCTCTCAATGAATCTCACAAGGCACTAGTGCTAAACTCAAATGAGTAGCTCTCTTTTGCTTGCTCTCTCTTTTGTGGCACTTGTGTTGGTTGTAGTGGTCTAAATCTTGTGTATAGGATGGATCAATGAATATATGTGGTTGGGAGGGCTTGAGTATGTCAACTAAATGACTTGAAATGTTGCTTGGGCTCCCGCACTTTGAAGTGGCCGGTTGGGGTGGTATTTATAGCCACCAAACAAAAACTAGCCGTTGGTGAAGGCTGTCTGTCGTATGGTGCACCGGACAGTCCGGTGCACACCGGACATGTCCGGTGTGACAGCCACGTCACCAAATAGCCGTTGGGGTTGGAGCTGGTCGACCGTTGGAGGCTTTGTCCTCATGTGGCACCGGACAGTCCGGTGCACACCGGACAGTCCGGTGCCTCTCTGTTGCTCTGCTCTGACTCTGCCGCGTGAACTGTTTACTGTCAGAGTCGACCGTTGGCGCCGAAGTAGCCGTTGCTCCGCTGGCACACCGGACAGTCCGGTGTACACCGGACAGTCCGGTGTACACCGGACAGTCCGGTGAATTTTAGCGGAACGGCTGCCGTGCGAACCCGAGGCTGGCGAGTTCCGGAGACCGAGCTTCCCTGGAGCACCGGACATGTCCGGTGCACACCGGACAGTCCGGTGAATTATAGCGCGCCAGCTTCCGAGAATTCCCGAGGGCGAAGAGTTTGAAGTCGGAGTCCTCTGGTGCACTCGTGGCGCACCGGACACTGTCCGGTGTACACCGGACAGTCCGGTGCCCCCAGACCAGAGGTGCCTTCGGTTGCCTCATTGCTCCTTAGTTGAATCCAAAACTTGATCTTTTTATTGGCTAAGTGTGAACCTTTTGCACCTGTATAACTTATGCACTAGAGCAAACTAGTTAGTCCAATATTTGTGTTGGGCAATTCAACCACCAAAATTACTTGGGGACTAGGTGTAAGCCTAATTCCCTTTCAAGACTAACCTCATTATGGAGACTTGTGAGGTTACATTCGATGAGATTGCACCTTGTCTATCCCCTGTCTTTGAGCCTACATGCCAGATCAGATGGGATAGACCATCTTTGTGGAGGAGGAGCACGACGACGCCGATTGGGGTTATCCCGAGTCGACTCCACCAGCTACCCCATTCGAGCTTGCTTCTAGTACTACGGCTGACGGACCCAACCCCACTTCCACCACTTGGGGTTCGCTCGAGCCAGCTCCTGCTGAGGCTGGAGGAGTTGAGGTTGCTATTGAGGGGGAGGCCACTTCCTTAAGGGGGGCTCCACATCACATTTAGTGTCGTCACCCACCTCAACAGATGATCGGGGAGCTTCATGAGTGAGTTACTCGCTCCAGGTCACTACAGATTTCTCACTTTTCTCACTCAGCTTTTGTTGCTACTTTTGAGCCCCAAGATGTTGGACATGCTTTATCTAATCCTAACTGGGTTAATGCTATTCATGAGGAGCCTTGCCTTTGCCGAATACCCCATTTCCCTTTCAATTTTAAGATTAAACATAGAAGTACACTTGAAAGCATGTTAGTCTTAGCCTTGGCACAAGAAGAATAAGAAATATGCATTTGTACCATATGAAAGAAACATGATCAAAGGTATATAAATGAGCTATGTGTGCAATGTTTCAATCGAAGTTCCGAGAATCTAGGATGTTTAGCTCATTCCTAAGTTTGCTAAAAGTATTTTCATCCAGTGGCTTGGTAAAGATATCGGCTAATTGGTTATGGGTGCTAACATAAGCAATTTCGATATCCCCCTTTTGTTGGTGATCTCTCAAAAAGTGATACCGGATGTCTATGTGCTTAGTGCAGTTGTGTTCAACGAGATTATCCGCCATGCGAATTGCACTCTCATTATCACATAGGAGAGAGACTTTGATTAATTTGTAGCCATAGTCCCTAAGGGTTTGCCTCATCTAGAGTAATTGTGCACAGCAATGGCCTGGAGCAATATACTCGGCTTCGGCAGTGGATAGAGCTACTGAGTTTTGTTTCTTTGAAGCCCAAGATACAGGGGATCTTCCTAGAAACTGACAAGTCCCTAATGTGCTCTTCCTGACAATTTTACATCCAGCATAATCGGCATCGGAATACCCTATTAAATCAAAGGTAGATCCCTCGGGGTACCAAAGCCCAAAATTAGGAGTGTAAACTAATTATCTCATGATTCTTTTCACGGCCCTAAGGTGAACTTCCTTAGGATTTGCCTGAAACTTTGCACACATGCATACTGAAAGCATAATATCCGGTTGTGAAGCACATAAATAGAGTAAAGATCCTATCATCGACCGGTATACCTTTATCTACGGATTTACCTCCCGTGTTGAGGTCGAGATGCCCATTTGTTCCCATGGGTGTCTTGATGGGTTTGGCATTCTTCATTCCAAACTTTTTAAGTATGTCTTGAATGTACTTAGTTTGGCGGATGAAGGTGCCCTCTTGGAGTTGCTTGATTTGAAATCCAAGGAAGTACTTCAACTCCCCCATCATAGACATCTTGAATTTCTGTATCATTATCCTACTAAACTCCTCACAAGATGACATGTTAGTAAACCCAAATATAATATCATCAACATAAATTTGGCATATAAACAAGTCTTTAGCAATTGTTTTGGTGAAGAGAGTAGGATCAGCTTTTCCAACTTTGAAGCCATTAGTGATAAGAAAGTCTCTTAGGCATTCATACCATGCTCTTGGGGCTTGCTTGAGCCTATAAAGCGCCTTTGAGAGCTTATAAACATGGTTAGGATACTCACTATCTTCAAAGCCGGGAGGTTACTCAACATATACCTCTTCCTTGATAGGACCATTGAGGAAACTCTTCATGTCCATTTGATATAACTTAAAGCAATGGTAAGTAGCATAGGCAAGTAATATACGAATTGACTTAAGCCTAGCTACAGGTGCATAGGTTTCATCGAAATCCAAAACTTTGACTTGTGAATAACATTTTGCAACAAGTCGGGCTTTGTTCCTTGTCACCACACCATGCTCATCTTGCTTGTTGCGGAATACCCATTTGGTACCTACAACATTTTGGTTAGGACGTGGAACTAAATGCCATACCTCATTCCCCGTGAAGTGTTGAGCTCCTCTTGCATTGCCACCACCCAGTACGGATCTCTTAGTGCATCCTCTATCCTGTATGGCTTAATAGAGGACACAAAAGAGTAATGTTCACAAAAATGAGCAACTCGAGATCTAGTGGTTACCCCCTTGTATATGTCACCAAGTATGGAGTTGACAGGGTGATCTCTTTGAATTTCTTGGTGGACTCTTGGGTGTGATGGTCTTTGATTTTGAATCTCTTGATCATCTTCCTTGTCTTGATCATCTTCATCTCCCCCTTGATCAATGTCGTCCTCCTGAGGTGGCTCATCATCTTGGTCTTCATTCTCTTCTTCTTGAGCCATGTCCTCTTCTTGAGTAGGTGGAGATGCTTGTATGAAAGATGATGGTTGATCTTGTGCTTGTGGAAGCTCTTCGGATTCTTTTGGACACACATCCCCAATGGATATGTTCCTTAGCGCGACGCACGGAACCTCTTCATCATCTAGTTCATCAAGATCAACTTGCTCCACATGGGAGCCATTAGCCTCATCAAACACAATGTCACAAGAAACTTCAACTAATCTAGTGGACTTGTTGAAGACTCTATATGCCCTTGTGTTTGAGTCATAACCAAGTAAAAAGCCTTCTACTGCTTTAGGAGAAAATTTAGAATTTCTACCTCTCTTAATAAGAATAAAGCATTTGCTCCCAAAAACTCTAAAATAAGAAACATTGGGCTTTTTACCAGTGAGGAGTTCATATGATGTTTTCTTGAGGATTCAGTGAAGATATAATCGGTTGATGGAGTAGCGGGTGGTGTTAATCGCCTCCGCCCAAAATCGATCCGGTGTCTTGTACTCATCAATCATAGTCCTTGCCATGTCCAATAGAGTTCTATTCTTCCTCTCCACTACACCATTTTGTTGAGGTGTGTAGGGAGAAGAGAACTCATGTTTGATGCCTTCCTCCTTAAGAAATCCTTAAATTTGTGAATTCTTGAACTTTGTACCATTGTCGCTTCTAATCTTTTTTATTCTCAATCCGAACTCATTTTGAGCTCATCTCAAGAATCTCTTTAGGGTCTCTTGGGTTTGAGATTTTTCCTGCAAAAAGAATACCCAAGTAAAGTGAGAATAATCATCCACAATTACAAGACAGTACTTACTCCCGCCGATGCTTATGTAAGCGATCGGGCCGAATAGGTCTATGTGGAGTAGCTCAAGCGGCATGTCAGTCGTCATGATGTTCTTGTGTGGATGATGAACTCCAACTTGTTTTCCTGCATGGCATGCACTACAAATCCTGTCTTTCTCAAAATGAACATTTGTTAGTCCTAAAATATGTTCTCCCTTTTGAATCTTGTGAAGATTCTTCATTCCAACTTGGACAAGTCGGCGATGCCAGAGACAGCCCATATTAGTCTTAGCAATTAAGCAAGTGAATAGTTCATCCTTGTTATCATTAAAATCAACTACATATAGCTGACCATCTAACACTCCCTTAAATGCTATGGAATCATAACTTTTTCTAAAGACAGTAACACCAATATCAGTAAAAAGACAGTTGTACCCATTTTACATAATTGAGAAACAGAAAGCAAATTATAATCTAAAGAATCTGCAAGAAAAACATTGGAAATGGAATGTCAGTAGATATAGCAATTTTACCCAAACCTTTGACCAAACCTTGATTTCCATCCCCGAATGTGATAGCTCTTTGGGGATCTTCATTTTTCTCATATGAGGATAACATCCTTTTCTCCCCTGTCATGTTACTTGTGCACCCGCTATCGATTATCCAACTTGATCCACCGGATGCATAAACCTACAAAACAAATTTAGTCCTTGTTCTTAGGTACCCAAACGGTCTTGGGTCCTTTCACATTAGAAACAATCACCTTGGGTACCCAAACACAAGTCTTGGGACTCTTGTGTTTGCCCCCAACATATTTGGTGACTATTTTGCCTGATTTGTTAGTTAGCACATAAGATGCATCAAAAGTCTTAAATAAAATATTATGCTCATTTGATGCTTGACAGTTTTCTTTTTAGGCATTTTGATATGGGTTGAATGCCTAGAGCTAGATGCCTCATTACTATACATATAAGCATGATGAGTAACAGTATGAGGTTTTTCTAGCATGAATTTTCCTAATTTTATGCTCAGGATAGTTCTGAGGATATAAAATGTAGCCCTCTCTATCATGAACCATGGGAGCCTTACCTTAACAAAATTAGATGGTTTCTTGGCGGCATTCAGTTTGGTGTTGCTTTGGCTTCCTTGTTGAAAGCCAATACCATCCTTAATGCAGGGCGTCTCCCATTATAAAGCATGCTTCGAGCAAATTTAAATTTTTCATTCATGCTCGGCAATTTTTGCATTTAATTTAGCTATGTGATCGTTTTGTTCTTTAATCATGGTAATTTGATCATTCATAGCATCGATATTAACATCTCTACATCTATTAGAAATAGTGGCATACTCAACAATAGATGCAAAAATATTGCAAACATTCAATTCTTCTATCTTAGCATTTAAACTAGCATTCTCATCTCTAAGACAGGAAATTGAATCATTGCAAATGTTAAGCTCTTTAGATAAGTTTTCACATTTTTCAACTTTGAGAGCATAAGCATTTTTGAATTTAACAAATTTCTTATTTTCCTTAACGAGCAAGTCCTCTTGGCATTCCAAGAGATCATCCTTCTCGTTAATGGATTCTATCAATTCATTTATTTTATTCTTTTGATCTTTAGTAAGGTTGGCAAAAGGAGAAGTTAAATCATCTTCATTATCACTAGAGCTACCCTCATCATTGGATGTAGTATATTTGGGGGTATCTCTAGAGTGTACCTTCTTCTTCTCCTTGTCGTCCTTAGCCATTAGGCACTTGTGGCCGACGTTGGGGAAGAGAAGTCCTTTGTTGATGGCAATGTTGGCGGCATCCTCATCGGAGGAGGAGTCGGTGGAGCTCTCGTCGGAGTCCCATTCCTGCCCCATGTGTGCCTCGCCACCCTTCTTCTTATAATACTTCTTTTCCATCTTCTTCTCACACCTGTAGCACACCCTTTTGGAACGGGGCTTGTAGTCTTTCCCCTTCCTTTGTTTGAGGAATTGTCGAAAGCTCTTAATGATAAGAGTCATCTCCTTGTTGTTGAGCTTGGAGGCGTCGATTGGGAGTCTACTTGGTGTAGACTCATCTTTCTTCTCTTCTGTTGCTTTGAATGCAACGAGTTGCACCTCGGGTGTGGAGGTGGCGCCTTGCTCCAAGTTGACAATATGTTTGGAGTCTTTGATCATGAGTTCATCAAATATGGTGGTTTGCCTAGGGGTACCGAAAGTAGAAGAGCGCACTTTGGAATGTGAGGATAACGAAGAGGCGTCTTACTATACTTCTTACGCTCGTGGTGTCTCGAAGTTGTAGACTCAGCGCCGGATGTGGAAGGTGATGAAGAGTCGGTCTCGTAGTAGACCACCTTCTTCATTTTCTTTTTCTTCTTGTCACCCTTCCTATGTGACTTGATGGAGGAGGAGTATTCCTCCTTGTATTTGTCACCAGACTCCCTTGACAGAGTCCTTCCCGAGCCTATGGCCTTGTCGCTGGTGACAATCTCTCTCTTGGCGTGATCTCGGACATCACTTCGAGTTTGTTAGACTCTTAATGAAGCACTGGCTCTGATATCAATTGAAAGTCGCCTAGAGGGGGTGAATAGGCGAAACCTGAAATTTACAATCTTTAAACACGCACTAAGGTCGGGGTTAGCATTAGAATTGAATTGGAGTTCCGAAGGTAGTTCTCCTTGCTTAGAGTTGCTCAATCAATGCAGATAACATTTGGGAGCAAACTTAAATCAATATGAGCAAGGGAACTTTTAGAGAGAGGAAAGAGGGGAAACAAATCGAGTGAAGATCAACGAGTGAACACGGTGATTTGTTTACCGACGTTAGCTTCCAAAGAACCTAGTCCCCGTTGAGGAGGCCACAAAGGTCGAGTCTATTCTAACCCTTTACCTCTCTTATCGGTCACACAGACCAGTCGAGACTTCTCCTTAATCACTTGGGTCACTAAGACCCCGCAAGGATCACCACACACTTAGGTGTATCTTGCTAGCTTTACAAAGCACTTAGAGAAATAAGAATGAGAAGGAGAAAGTAATCCAAGCAACAAGAGCAACAAAAGAACACAAAACACCCTCTCTCAAGTCACTAAGCAATTGAGTTGATTTTGAGGCTTAGAGGGGATTTGATCTTTGGAATTTGTCTTGGAGTGAATGTTATTGCTCTTGTATTGAATGTGATCTTCGGAAAACTTGGATGGCTTGAATGGAGGTGGTTGGGGGTATTTATAGCCTCCAACCACTTCCTAGCCATTGGCTGAGTATGCTGTCGATGGGCACACCGGACAGGGCACTGTTCAGTGTCCGGTGTGTGCCACGTCAGCGGCCTGTTGGGGTTTGGAGCGGTTGACCGTTGAAGCCCTTTGTCATGTAGTTGCACCAATCAGTCCGGTGTGTTCTGACTTCGTAGCCTGACATCTGACTTCTACACTGTGCGCTTTTACTATACACGGAGTCGACCGTTGAGCGTAGGTTACCGTTGCTCCGTTGGCTCATTAGACATGTCCGGTGCACACCGGACAGCCCAGTGAATTATAGCGGAGCGCGCCCTGGAAAAACCCGAGAGTGGCTAGTTGGGATGGTGCTCGGCCTAGGGCACCAGACACTGTCCGGTGCGCCACTGGCAGCACCATTCCAAGCCTTTGCTCCAAACATTGTTGAGTCCCCAACTTGATTTCTTTCTTGGTTTATGTTGAACCTTATGCACCTGAGATAAAAGATAACTAGGCAAACTAATTAGTCCACGTGGTTTGTGATGGACTTCAACCACCAAAATCGATTATAGGAAATGATTAAGCCCATTTCCCTTTTACCTGGCTTTATCCCTTAAATCCGGGTGTGACATTCATGTTCCAATTAACAATATGATCTTATCATGAATAATAATTAAACAACAACATAATTGGAACATGATCATAATGAACATTATGCTATCGTCTGCAGTCTAAATACCGATGCTATCGTCTGCAGAGCTCGTAGCGGCCATGATAGGGAGGAGACTTACCAACACATGGGCAAAGACGAGGCCAGCGAAGACGACTTGAAGGTTCACCACACGACGAGAGCTCTGTGGAGGATCGCCGCTGAGACCCCCCCCAATACGTCTGTCGCCGCTCCATATGGTTTCGTAGCGCCCGAAGACTTCCCCCAACGGCCTCCCGAACCAAACATGATGCGGGTGCGGTGATGGCGGCGACCGCGAGCTCTCTCTCTCTCTCTCCTCCTGGTCCCTCAACACTCTGGTGGCGATTTCTACCGCGTGGGCTTGGAAGTAGTCACAAATGGAGGGGGAAGAATGGCGCGCCCGGCTTTTCTAACCACTAGATGAGGAGCTAGGGATCCCTGGGCGACGAGCAGGGGAAAAGTGCGGAGGTGGTTGTAACCACCTCCCACATGGAATCCGTGCGGTTCCTGGGCGCCCGCAGTAGGGAAGGAAAAACCCCTGGCGACATGGGCTCACCCGCCAGCCAGATAACGCGTGCGTGGCGCGAAGGGAGACCGGGCAGTGGGCCCCGCCTGGAAGTGGCGTCGTGATGGAGTGGACGCGGTGTGTGCTACCGAGCCACAGGGCCCACACGGCAGGAGAAGCAGCTTCTGGCTGGGATGGCAGGATTGGGGAAGGATTATGGGCCGAGAAAGGTGGTGAGCTGGGCCAGCAACGAGTTGCCCCGGCCTATGCATCCATTCCTCTCTTCTTTTTTTCTTTTGTTTTAATTTCCATTTAATTTTTAGGTATCTATCCTTTAAATTCAAATTCCAATTTTTTGTCCCAGATTCTAATTTCAAAGTGCACAACCAAAACACCATCAGGAATGTAACTTTATTCGATCTTAATTTACTTATTTAGCATTTATTAAAATTACACGTCATGCCTCAATAATAGAACACAACTTCAAATAAACCCTAAGATTATTTCTCAATTAATAAAAGGACTTATTAAGGGTTTACAACAATGGAGATTATTATCCTTGTGACCTGGTCCATCTGGAAGCAACGAAATAATTAGTTATTTGAAGGAGGGGCACCATCAATTATGTCCTATCACACAATATAACTCCGCTTCTTCGTAGGGCAAAGAAAAATATTTGAAGGAACTTTTTTATCTGCTTCTTCATAGGGCAAAGAAAAAAAACATTTCCCCACAATTGAACTATGGAGAGACCAATTCTTGTAACATCTTTGTAACCCTCTTTCTGTACATTCTTCATTACCTGTCGTTTGTAACACTATAAAGGCTAGTTTGGGAGCCCAAAAATCGGAGGAGATTAGAGGGGCTAAATTATGGCTCCCAAACTAGCCCTAAATAACTTTTCTCCTTAATATATCTTAACTAGTAGGGCATTCTCTCCCCTCACGTTTCATAAAAAATAAAGCCACCTGATAATTTTGGGGGACTTCATGTCCTCGAACATGCGTAGTTGATGAAGGTAATGCAACAGCTTGGTATATATATCTCTTCTATACACACGCTTGTCTAAGCTTTCCGAGATAAAGTTTAAAGGAGGTTTCATAAACCCATAATAGAATCTTTAAAGTGAAAATTCCTCATATTTTTGCATTAGGTGCGTCAAAAAGTTAGAAAATAAAAGTTTGAATGATTACCAGAGATTGGATGCCTACCTATTTTATTAATGTGCTAATTTACTTCAAGTAGTGGTTGCTGTAAAATTAGCCAGAACTACTCATTGTCCATCCAATAACTTTTAAACTTGAAAACCTTAAAACTTGGGAGTATCAGTATTGATCTTGAAGAGTAATCCGTTCCTTCCTTTGAAATGGTAAGAACATCGAAGTCTGGATAGTGAAGGTTCCCGGAAACAGAAGCAAAGCCCAGTCAAATCGCTCAAGGAGAGACCAAGCGTATTGTTGGGAGCCTTCGTCCTCCGACGGTCCTCAAAAACGAGGTCTAACAAAACCTTCCAAGTGTAGCATATGAACAGATACCTTCGGACTCGGGCTAAAAGCATAATCGCGACGAAGGTTGGAGTTGCTCCGAAGCTACGCACGGGGGAGCTTCGGCTAAATGGCGGAGAAAGGAACCGACTTAAAGGGAAAAAGGCTATCTAGTCCTTATAGAGTTGACTATTAGTTAACAATGAATGTAAAGGGCATGAATGTAATTTCTCATAGGCTGCATCCTGTGCCTATAAATAGATGAACATTTCCCCCGTACTGTTCACGCTGACTTGTATTCACTCGTGCGTCACGCTTGGACTTTTACCTTCTGTCAAGCCGAAGGTATAAATATGATTCTATTTTGTTTCTGTTTATCTATGTTAATAAAAAGATGATATATTAATGATGCCATATGATTATTCATGTTGTCTTACATATTTCATATGTTTCTTCTTTCATTAATATACACTACGATGATGAAGGTATGTCTTTCATAACCTTCGTCTGAGGATCATTATATCCTAAGGGAAATAATGCTTCGAAGGACGAAGGACATTAACCTTTGACATTATGTGTTGTCTTGTTCTTAATTCATAGCATTTGAGAACAAGTCCCCAATATTGGCGCCGACCGTGGGTAAACTTTTTCAACCACCTTCGGCAAGTACTGACCTGCGTCATGCCGCCGAAGAAAGCTTCAGCGCTAGGGGCTGCTGCATTGCAGCCGTTGGATCCAAACCAGGAGACTCTCTCTCTCTCTTCGAGAGGCCCAAAGCCAGAAAAGAAAAGCCAGCAGTCCAACACTCTAGGAGGAGGAGTTGGACCAAGAGATCAGGGATATAGAGATCATTCATCAGCAAGTACAAAGAAAGAAGGAGAAGATGGCGCGACTGGCTAACCTTCAAAGGCAGATCGACGAAGCTACTAAAGAAGTGCGCCATCTCGCTCAAGACGAACAAAACCGAAGGCCCCAGCACAAGGAGCTTCATCAGGAAGGCTTATTCAACGAAGATGGATGGTATGATGATTTTAACCATGATACATTTACTTTTGATGATGCTTCTCCCTTGGCAGCAGAACTGCAGGCTACTCCATGGCCCCCATCATACAAGCCACCTCAGCTTCCCATGTATGATGGGCATTCAGATCCAAATCAGTTTCTCATCATGAGCTACGAAGCAATACCGCAGTTATGGCAAAGTCCTTCGTCATGGCAGTCCGGAATGTAGCTCAAACATGGTATTCTTCTCTTTGGCCAGGGATAATCACATCGTGGCAGAAGCTTAAGGACATGCTGGTCACCAGTTTCCAAGGCTTTCAAACGAAGCCGGTCACAGTTCAGGCTCTATTCCAACGCACACAAGACCACGAAGAGTACCTTCAGGCATATGTACGAAGGTTCTTGCGATTGAGGGCACAAGCGCCTACAGTGCCCAATGAGATTATCATTGAGGCCATGATCAAAGGTCTTCGCCCAGGACCTACCACCCAATATTTCGCCAGGAAGCCCCCACAAACTCTAGAAAAGCTGCTTCAAAAGATGGACGAATACATTCGGGCTGACAATGACTTCCGCCAAAGAAGGGAGGAAGCTTACAGATTCTCTGAAATGACCAGGGGCTTCGGAGGAATAATCCACCCGAGGCATGTCAGGTCAATTCACAACTCCACTCAGAATGATGACAAAGGAAGTCAGCTGCAGAGGCCACAGTATACCTCACAATCTTCGGGGCAGCAGCAAATCTCTTTCCGGCCGCCAGCTCCAAGAGGCAGAGGTGCCAGGGGCTTCGGAGGAAGATATGGGGATCAGCCCTGGAAGATCTACTACTTATTTTGTGGTGAAGACAAGGGTCATACTACAAGAATGTGCCAAATCACTATCCAAAAGCAGAGGGAGATTGCAGAAGCCGAAGCTCGGCAGAATCAACCGAAGCAGTCAGCCACAGGCTTCTTGGCCACAGCTTCCACCTCTGCCACCACTACAACCTACCTATTCACGGGGTTAGCAGCCAGAAGGGAGCTAGCACACCCAGCAGCAGAGGGATTTCAGGGAGAAATCTGAAGCTCGCACAGTCAACAGTACTGTGCCGGAGTCAAAGCACATCTATTGAGAGATATCCTACTTTCTGAAGCACTTTTTTATTCTATGCCACTTTGTTTTTTAATAAAGGATAAGTAATGCAAATCTTGTTTTAATTCTTTGTAATAGCTTTGCTTCTATTAAAATGAAATATATCTTCTTCACAGATTTACGAAGCTCGAAAATTGCCGAAGCTTAAAAAGTCATTCCTAAGGGAGCGCAGCATAAGTCTTGCCGAAGCCACAAAAAGTCGTTCCCAAAGGAGCGCAGTGTAAGTTTTTTGCTCAAAAGTCGTTCCTAAGGGAATGCAGAGCCAAATACCGCCGAAATATAAGGCGAAGCGCGAAAAGTCAACGTGAAAAATACCACCGAAATAGAAGGCGAAGAAGTTCAAAAGTCGTTCCTAAGGGGATGCAGAACTTACACCGAAAAATAAACGGTGAAGCCGAAAAATAAACGGCAAAGAGATTCCGATCGTTCCTAAGGGCACGCAAAGATGGTGTGTTCCAGTATGGGTGTGTGGGTGCGTATCTTCGGCATTAGCATCATCCTTTGCATCATATTATCACATCATCCCGCATAACATCACATCATACATCATATTGCACCAATGACACGAATTGAATACGAAGTCGATCTTTGGAGACTGCTTTATAAAAAATGAAAGTGTGCTAAGGCACAAAGCTGAGAAATACAGCTTTGTCAGTTCTAATGCCAAAGAAGGGATCCTTTGCTTACAAAGATGGGATGTTTTACGAAGCAAGGATATTTTTTCCCGAAGCACGAATTTTCTTCTTTACGAAGCATGAAAAGAAGGGAAGGTGTTTTTTCGCCGAAGGCTCAAAAAGCGGTATGTATATAAAGTTTCATGCCTCGCAAAGAACTGAATTACAAAAAATTTACATATTAGATTCAAAAACATACACATCGAGTATCGCAGTCTTGATACAGCAAAGTTACATTGATCATCTAAAAATGTTTTTACAAACAAGTACTAGTCCTCTTTCAGGACCTTCTCCGCAACTTCATTTAGCAACTTGTTAACAACTTCGTCAACAATAGATTTGGCTACATTGATGATATCTATTGCTTCTTTCGTTTTCGGGACAGCCAGGGGGTTGAACGGTTTTGGTGGAGGAGATAGTTCAGCTACAATAGAAAAAATTAATCAGTTCGAAGTCACGAAAACAAATGACGAAGCTAGATGTCGCGAAATAATACCTATGCGCCTCTCGCGCTCTGCAGCTTCTTCAGCTTGCTTAGCTTGAATTCGGGCCTTATGCATGTCTTTCTCGCTTTTCTTCATTATTTCGTGAGCCATTTCGCATCCGCCATTGGCCCAGATGTCAGTATAGAATTTTCCGCCCATTAAGCTTGCTTCGGCTGAGGGATCCTTCGTAACATCCACGGAGAAGGCAGCTTCGGCCTGAGCCAGGGTTTTGACATGTTCGCAACCAGCCTTCTCCAAGATAGTTGAAATTCCTCTCGCACCAGAAAATGCGCAGACATCCCCGCGATCACTCAAAATTTCTTCAAAAGCTTCGACCTCTCCGCTTATCCATTCTATAACACCTTCGGGGTCGCCTCGAATAAAGTTATCTTCATTTGAATAGGCGCCCACGTTGGTAAAGCTAGCCTTTATTTTCTCCACGCAGCCCAGGGATTTTTCGAAGCATCTTTCTTTGGACGCGCGGAGTTCTTCGACTGTTTTTTCTAGATAATTTCTCCAATATTCACTAATATCTCGGTTGGCCACTGTGAGACCACACTTCTCTTTGCTTTCGGCCAGCTGTTTTCGAAGGTCTTCAATCTCATTCTTTTGAATTTCAGCTTGAGCCCTGAAACTAGCTTCGTCTTCTTTTACTTTGTCCACCAATGAAAGTAGAATCTTGTCTTTTTCTGCGGCTTCGTTCCTAAGTCTGATAACCTCCGTTCGAAGGTTGTTGAGAGCTATAGTGCAGCTCTCGTCTTCAGCATTCTTTTACGCCCTTAGGGCGTTGCTAAGTATCAATCCCTGCAAGACAGGTTAAAAGGATTAACATAAGAATAGAAATATTCCATTCTAGAATCTATAAGTTTCAAAATTCGCAACTTTGGTACCTTCAGACTGTTGTACGCAAGACTGTCTGCCAGATCGTCCTTTGTCATGGCACAGAGGCCAGCTTCAAGCTTCGGAAAACCCATACTTCTGGCCATCTCCCGGCAGACAGATAATTCTTTGTTGTCTGGGAGGCAGTACAGGAAATCATTTTTGTCCGTACCATTAATCACTAAGGCCCCCTTCGGATACTACAGTTCTCGGGCATAGTGTTTAGCCTCATAAACTTCTTCAGATAATCTCTTTCCTGAAGCATGTCGAATAATATAATCAAGATCTTCGGAGAGCGCTTCGGGGACAAAGGATTCGGCCTCTTTGGTTGGGGGCCTTCGTCCTCCGAAGGTCCTCAAAAACGTGGTTTAACAATGTTTTCCAAGTGTAACATGTAAACAGGTACCTTCGGATATAGATCAAAGTCGTACACGACGTAAGAAGCATGGTTAGAACGAAGGATGATGCTGCTCCGAAGCTATGGGCGGAATAGCTTCGGCTCAACAGCAGAAAAAGGAACCGACTTAAAGGGGAAAAGGCCATCCAGTCCTCGATGAGTTGTCCATAATACAGTAGTAAATGTGAAGGACATAAATGTAATTTTACACATGCTGCGCCCTGTGCCTATAAATAGGTGAACAGTACTACTGTTCACGTTGACTGGTACTCGCTCGTGCGTCACGCTTGGACTTTTGCCTTCTGTCAAGCCGAAGGTATAAATATAATTCAATATTGTTCACGTTCATTCATAATGATATAATGAACAAATATTAATGATGTCATATGATCATTTATGTTATTTCTCATGTTTCATATGCTTCTCCTTTCATTAATATATACTTGATGATGAAGGTACGTCCTTCATGACCTTCGTTTGAAGATCATTATATCCTGAGGGAAATAATGCTTCGAAGGACAAAGGGCATTAACCATTAACCTTTTCTGTGTTGTCTTGTTCTTAATTCATAGCATTTGAGAACAAGTCCCCAACAACCGCACTCTTCTCAAAAGCTATATTAATATCTGGAGTTATTTCTTCGGCTTTCTGCTCGGTGGCGGCCAGCTTCATCTCAACAGTCATCGTGGGCTCTGCCCCAGCTTCAGCCTGAGTTAATGTAGTCTCGACTTCTATTTGCTCAGTATCAGACTTGGAATGCGTTGCAATAGTTTCAGCAACCTTCTCTGCGGGAACAGGGCCTATACAATTGATCGTTTCCAAAACATCTAATACATTTACCATCCTCCTCCTCTTAGGAGTCATGACAGAACTCTTTTGTGCCTTCAGCGCTGTGGCTTCTGTCGAAGGACTTAAAATCCCTGGCATCTTTTTCACCTCTTCAATTGTTGACCTGTCAGCCTTTTCTTTGTCAACCTTCGTTTCAACTGGTTCAACCGAGGGTGCCTTCGGCATCGTAGCCGGTTCTTCAGCCTTCTGTGCTGCAGCAGATCCTCTTGATTCAGCAGCCGAAGAGGCCTCCACCCCAAACTCAGGCACCACGGCCGGTTCAATGTAACGTGGCTGGTGGGTAAGTACCTTCATCTTTTTGCCCGCAGCCTTCGGCGCAGGATCAGTCGGGGCGGTCTGACCAGCAGATTTCCTCTTCTTCCCTTGACCCCGCACCGGGTAGTGGTAGTCGGGGTAGACGAAGCCAATGGCATCAAAAACTCTGTTTATTCTCTTTTTTCCCCGACCTCCGAAGGCTATAGACAGCGCATTATCTTCTGCCTTGGAGTATGATCCAAGTAGTTCATCACTTGTAACTTCGATGCATTTCAACCAATCATCGTTTGGTTCATCGAATTTATCCCCATATCTGAATGTATATTTTAGCCGGACCAGTTCACCTTCGCTAGATTTGGAAATAGTTTCTTTCGGCATTTCCCAGCTCTCTGCAAGCGGCCATACTCTGAATGCTATATGTTCTTGAATTAAATCTCTAGTACCAATGAAGAAGTAGACAGTACCAAACGCCTTTTGACACGCTTCGGCGGCTTCATCAATTTCAACCTTCGGCCTTCGGAGGCCGAAGTGGGACCATATGGGGCGCATGATAATACCTTTAATGTCCTCCCTCGCTGACAAGTCGTTCTTCACATAAAACCATTCTTCCATCCAATTTCTGGGCCATCTCTTCCGAAATGTCGGCACATGGTGACTGCCATTGGAACGGGCGATAAACCCATAACAACCGAAGTTGTTATGATACTGTTCTTTCCACATGGCCTTTGCCTCATACAAAAGTTCGTCATGCTACAGAAGCACTTCGCACTTGATTCTATCCCTTGGCTTCTCGCTGCCCAGACGAACATTCCCATCCTCAATATAGCTTCGGGGGTCAGTTGGTGAAGGAAAACTTGGTAGGTCTTCAATACTTCAACTACAAACTTACTCAGCGGAAACCGAAGCCCAGCTTTGAAGAAGCTTCGGAAAATCACAACTTCGCTTTCCTCAGGGGCCGGGACGTTGTAGTCTCCGCCAGCCCTCACAATAGACATATCTCGAAAGTATCTTTCCCTCATGTTTTCGAGGTGACTTTGCTTAATGGAAGATTTTCCGAAAAATGTATGGCTAGGTCTCCAGGGTCGATCCTCAGAATCTTCGCCACCACTTTCTGCATCATAATTGTCACTGTCACTAGTATCCTCAGACAAGCCCTCCAATATCTCCTTAGTAATCTTTTCTGTATTTGTTTTTGCCATTGACTCGATAAATCCAACAATGTATGGATTCACAGCCTTCTGCTCCTCAAAAAGCTTCTCCTCTTCAGCAAGCTTCGTCTCAGCGGCAACCTTCTTGTCCTGAGACATTCTTTCCTTCAGAGATGACGAAAATGTGTCTTTCAAACCGAAGCTTGAAAAGCTTTGAAAAACTAGCAAGTGTTAGTGAGCAACAGCTATGAAATTGAGAAAATAAAGCAAATGACACAGGAAGTGTACCAAATGAGGTTGGTGCGAGCTCTTATTTATACGCTCGGCGCGCTCTAAACCAAGGGGCCTTGTCTGTCATTGACTATTGCTATTCTAGCAAAGGGAAGATGTTTTTTCGGACCTTCGGCTTAAGGCCTTTGTCCATATCGCAGTCTGAATTCATTATCTTAAACAAATTAATACTGCGAGGGGCTACTATTGGGGGCCTTTGTCCTCCGAAGGTCCTCAAAAACGAGGTCTAACAAAACCTTCCAAGTGTAGTGTAAGGAAAATGGACCCCGGGCCATTTGGCTAATTGAGTTTTGGTGTTTGATGAACAACACAATCCGTGAACTAATAAGTTTTCTAGTGTTTGTGTTTGTAGTGTTTGTGTTTGTAGTTCACAGGATGCGAAGAGAATTGGACCAAGGCAATGAGGATGCAACACCTCAAAAGAAGACATAAAAAGATACATAGGAGTCCAATACCCAAGAACAAAGAAGCCCGAAGAAATGAGCGAAGAAATCCAAGATGAGGGCTGTCAGCCAGTGCCTGGTGGCGCATCGGACATTGGTGTCCGGTGTGCACCGGACTGTCCGGTGTGGCACCGGACAGTCTGCGCAGAGAGGCCGCAGACAGGCGCTCTCTGGCTGTAGCACCGGACTGTCCGGTGTGCACCGGACTGTCCGGTGTGCCAACGGGCAGACGGCAACGGTCGGATCCAACGGTCGACTGCTACAGGCGCCAACGGTCGGCTGACGTGTCGTGCACCGGACATCCACTGTGCAGTGTCCGGTGGTGCACCCGACGACAGAAAGCTGCTGCTTTCTGTCCAACGGCTAGTTTGGGGTGTGGAGGCTATAAATACCACCCCAACCGGCCATTCTCAAGTGTGAGAGCCCAAGCAACATACCAATACACATAGTGCATATTTCCAAGAGCTCAAACACCCAAGTGCTTAATAGAATCACTCGGTGATTAGCGTAGGTGCTTTGCGAAGTGCTTAGGTTAGTTAGACCGCTTTAGCGCTTGCTCTAGGTGAACCCTAGATTGTTGAGTGAGTTTAGATAAACCTCACAACCCCTCGGCTCTTGCGTGAGTCGTTGTAATTGTACCGAGTGGGGCGAGAGTCTTGCGAGACCGTGATAACCGCGTTTGTGTCAAGGCCGCCACCGTGTACCGGAGGGAACGAGGCCCACGGCGTTTCGGCCGGAAGCTCGATAGTGGAGACGGCGAGGAGCGTCCGAGAGGAGCCGGAAGCGGAGCACCACTTGCGCGTGGAGAAGGCCCACGGCTCTCTACGGAGTTACTCGACCGTGGTGCTTGGCCCTCGCGTGGGCTTCCCTTTGCGTAGGGGCACCAACGAGGATTAGTCGGGACCTTGCGTGGTTCCGGATACCTCGGTAAAAATACCGGCGTCATCCACGAGAGTTTGCTTCTCTACTTAGCTCTTTACATTCCGCATTTATATTAAGCATTTAAGTTTCAATCTTGTTGTCATACTTATTTAGTGTAGATTGAAACTTAGTCTTTGCGGTAGAGATAGCAACACTTAGACAAAACCTAGTTTGCACATTCTAGTTTTGATTATTTGCATAGGTTTTGCTCTAGGGATTTAATTGTGGCCTAGTTTAGTAAAAGTTTTAGAAGTCCTAATTCACCCCCCCCTCTTAGGCGTCACCCGTTTCCTACAAGTGGTATCAAAGCCCGGTTTGGCTCATTTGAAACGCTTTAGCTTCACCGCTAAAAGAGCCGACGCTTTTTAGAGGAAGGGATGGACACCCATAGGCCACCACACTTCGACGGCACTAACTTCCCATATTATAGTGCTAGAATGGCTTGTTACCTAGAGGCCGTTGATCTAGGTGTTTGGAGAGTCACTCGTGACGGGATGAAACCCCTCAAGAATCCTGAGAAACCCACCACGAGTGAGGAAAAAGAAATTCATTTAAATACTAGAGCCAAAAATTGCTTGTATGAATCTCTTAGCATGGATATTTTTAATCAAGTATTTACCTTGAAAACTGCTAATGAGATTTGGCTAAAATTGCATGAGCTCCATGATGGCACATCCAATGTCCGTGAGCAAAAACATTGCCTAGTCTTGAATGAGTATAATTCTTTTGCTATGAAAGATGATGAGCTTGTTAGAGACATGTATTCTTGTTTGAATCTAATTATCAATAAGCTCAATTCTATTGGCATTAATAAGCTAGGTGATGCGGACATTGTGAGGAAGATTATCTCCCTGCTACCACAACAAAGATATGGGAGCATCATCACCATCCTTCACAACATGGAGGATTTGAGCAACATGACCCCGACCATTGTGATTGGGAAAATCGCGGCCTTTGAGATGTCGCGAAAAATGAGTCGGGGAGAGGAGCCAACTTCCTCAAGGCCATATGCTTTTGCATGTGATGAAAGGAAGGGCAAAAAGAAGGCTCCCACTCCAAGTTCCTCAAGTGAAGAAGAGGAAGAAGAAGAAAGTGATGATGATGAAGATAATCAACCATGCACATCATCCTCCGAGGACGAAGAAACAATCCGACGCGTAGGAAAGGTAATGAGGATGATCCGCAAGATTAATCTAATGGGTGTGCCCCTGCAGGTCGAGGATCTTCTCTTTAACATTGACAGGAAAAAGAAAAGGAAGAGAGGATGCTTCGCATGTGGGGAGAAGGGCCACTTCAGGGACAACTGTCCAAATATGGCCAAGCCCAAAAAGAAGAGGAGCAAAGGCAAGGCGCTAACAAGTGTTAGAACTTGGGATGATTCTTCAAGTGAAGATGAACCTCCAAGGACGCGCAGCCACCGGTCCTCGTCACGATCATCACGGTCATCACACAAATGCCTTATGGCAAGAGGTAACAAAAGCATTCCAACCTCTAGTGATGAAAGTAGTAGTGATGATGAAGGTGAGGGAAAGCCCTCTCTAGATGAGCTTGCGGAAGCCGTAAAATTTTTCCAGAATGTTTGCACTAAGCAAAAAGCTCAACTTAAAACTTTGAAAAATAAGTTGGTTAGCTCTCAAAATGATTACAAAGGTTTGCTAGAAAAATTTGAAACTTTTGCAAACTTGAATAGTGAACTATCAACTAAAATTGAGCTATTAGAATCTAGTGCTCCATCCACTGCTACCGATGATAGCCTTATTAAAAAGAATGAAAAACTTAAGGCTAAGTTAGCTAGCTCCCAAGAAGCTATTAAAAATTTGCTAGAGAAATGGAAATTCTTAGCATACACAATAATGAGCTAACTACTAAGCTAGAAAACATTGGTAGCACCCCAGCAGCATCTTTAGTTGAAATACCTGAAATAATTAAGAAAGATGCTTCTACTTCCTGCTTTGATTTAATTGATGATTCTAACCCCTGCAACCAAGTCGTTGTTGAGAATATTGTTGTAGAGACATGTACGGATGAGGTTGCAAAGGAAAATGAACAATTAAAGCAAGAAGTGGCTCGCCTTGGCAAGGCTTTATATGACAAGAAAGGCAAAGCCAAACAAATCCAACCTCCACAGGATAACACCACTGCGGGAGTGAACAAGCCTATGGAGGGAGAAACTGTGATTTGTAGGCTATGCCACAAGGAAGGCCACAAGTCTTTCCAATGCAAGGCGATGACCGGGGATAAACAAAGGCAAAAGCTCAAGCAAAAGCCATCAAGCAAAATCTCCAACACCTACATCAAAAAGGTGAACAAAAAGGATGCTACACCATACTTGATCAAGAAGAAAAAGAATGGAAAGGTGATAGCAATCAAGGCCAACAAGCAAGCCAACAAAGGAAAGGGGGCCAAACGCATTTGGGTGCCAAAGGAAATAATTTCAACCATGAAAAGCACCAAAAAGGTTTGGATCCCGAAAGGGAAGTGAGTGGACCAAAGGCTACGGGAAATTTGGAGACTTGGCAAAATTGGGATGTATATCATGGGGTATGTTGGTGACTTGTTCTCAAATGCTTAGGATTAAGAACAAGGCAACATAAAAAATGTTAAACGTTAAGGCCCTTCGTCCTACTGAACGTTATTCCCCTTCGGGAATAATGAGTTCCGGACGAAGGTCACAAGAGATATACCTTCGTAAATTCAACAAGTAATAACGAAGGACTTATATAAAACATGAAATGTAAATCATAGAATCATTTCTATTTTATTAACACAAAGAAATAGAAATGATTACATATTACAAATGTACCTTCGGTCCTGAGAGAAGGTAAAAAGTACAAGCGTGACGCAAATGTCAATGCACAGTCAGCGTGAACAGTACGGGAGTACTGTTCATCTATTTATAGACGCGGGACGCAGCTCACGTAAAATTACATCCATGTCCATTACATTTGTTAACGGTTTATGGAAATCTGTCGAGGCCCCCGAAGTCTTTTCATCTTTAAGTCGGTTCCCCCTTATGCCATCGCACCGAAGCTTCCCTGCGTACAGCTTCGGCTGCCCTCGACCTTCGTCTGGTTCAGGCTTCGTCCTGGTCGTGCTCTATATCCATAATTCTGAATCCGAAAATACCTGTTCATATAATCCACTTGGAAAACATTGTCAAATCATGTTTTTGAGGACCTTCGGAGGACGAAGGCCCCCAACAGTAGCCCCTCGCAATATTAATTTGTAAATAATAAATTCAGATTGCGATATGGACGAAGGCCTTGAGCCGAAGGTCCGAAAAAAACACCTTCCCTTTGCTAGAATAGCAACATTCACTGACAAGCGGGGCCTTTCAATTTTCAACGCCCTAGGCGTATAAATAAGATCACATCGCGAACTCATTTGGTACGCACACTTTCCTTTTGCTTCGGCCCACTAAAATTTTTAGCTCTTGTTCATTAAGATTTGCTGGTCTTTTTGATTTCGAAGCTTCGGCCTCGGGAGCAATTTTTTAGCGTTTCCGAAGATGTCTGAAGGCAAGAAGATCCCTGCTGAGACGAGGCTGAAGATCCCTGCTGAGACGAAGCTGAGTCTCGAGGAGGAGAAGAATCTGGGGTTCCTGATAGCGATGGCAGAGACCAATACAGAGAAAATTACGAAGGAGATTCTCGAAGGTTTGTCCGAAGATACTGATGACAGCGACAGCTATGATGTGGAAAGTGGTGGGGAAGAGGCCGAAGATCGACCGTGGCGACCAAGCCACACAGTTTTTGGGAAAACGGCCATCAAGCAGAGTCACATTGATAATATGAGGGGGCGATATTTCCGAGACATATCTATTGTGAGAGCTGATGCCGGGGAAAAAACTTCTCCCACCCCCGAAGAAGATGAAGTTGTGATTTTCCGAAGCTTCCTCAAGGCTGGGCTTCGATTCCCCCTGAGCAACTTTGTTGTTGAGGTATTAAAGACATTTCAAGTCTACCTTCATCAACTCACTCCCGAAGCTATTATAAGAATGGGGATTTTTGTCTGGGCTACGAGAAGCCAAGGTTTGGAACCAAACGCTAAAAGCTTCTGCAACATACACGAGTTATTGTACGAGACGAAGCCCTGGGGAAAAGAGCAATATCACAACAATTTTGGGTGCTACAGCTTCGGCGCCCGCTCCGGGTCAAGCTACCCTGTGCCGACCTTTCGGAAGAGGTGGCCCGGAGCCTGGATGACTGAATGGTTTTATGTAAAGAATGATCTGACAGCTCAAGAGAATGTGAAGAGTATTATTATGCATCCAATCTGGCAACGCTTCGGTCTTCGAAGGCCGAAGGTCGAAATGGACGAAGCCGCCGAAGAATGCCAAAGAGCCTTCGGGGTAGTCTGCTCGTTTATTGGGACAAGGGACTTGGTCCAAGAACACATTGCCTTCAGGGTATGGCCACTTGCAGAAAAGTGGGACATGCCGAAGGAAACCATCAAAGAGTCCGACGAAGGCGGACTAGTCAGATTAAAGTACACATTCAAATATGCAGATAAATTTATTGAACCTGATGACGACTGGCTGAAAAGCATTGAAACATTAAGTGATGAATTACTTGGGGCATATTCGAAGGCTGAAAATACGGCACTATCAGCAGCCTTCGGAGGCCGAAAAAAGAAGAGACTCAACCGAGTGTTTGATGCAGTCGGGTTCTTCTACCCTGATTATCGTTATCCCATCCGAAGGCAAAAAAGGAAAAACATAACCCCTGAAAAAGAAGAAGCAGGAACTGCTCCTAGCGAGCCAGAACCGAAAGGAAAAAGGTTGAAGGTCCTCACACATCGACCACGCCATATTGAACCAGCTTCGGTGCCTGAGTTCACTGGAGAAACTTCTTCGGCCGCCGAAGGTGAACAGCCAACCTTGCTGCCAGAAATTGCAGAGATGGCCGAAGCACCATCGACAGAAAAAATGGAAGAAGCAAAAAATCCGATTAAGGAAAAAGCATCAGAAATTTTGAGTCCTGTAGTAAATGTCGAAGCAGCAAAAATCCAAAAGGGTCCAATGGTGACCCCAAAAAGGAAGAGAATGGTAAATGTACTAGATGTCTTGGAGACAATTAAGTCTTCAAGCACAACTCCAAAAAAGAGTGTTGAAATTGCTGAAGCTTCTTCTGAAGCTCCGACGCAACGAGCTGAAGCTGAAGCTGGGCCTTCAGAGCCCTTCATGGAGCAAACTTTAGAAGCCGAAGCAATGAAAATACCAGAACCAATTTTAATTGAAGAGACTGACACTGCCATCCCCGAAGCGCCTGCCAGCATGTGTGATTACATCATACGACATGCTTCGGGGAAAAAACTATCTGAAGAAGAAACTCGCGAAGCTAACCATTATGCAAAGGAGCTAAAATATCCAAAGGGGGCAGTAATATTCAATGGGACAAATGAAGATGATTTCTTATACTGCCTTCCTGACAACAAAGAGCTCTCTGTCTGCCGAGAGATGGCCAGGAGTATTGGTTTCCCGAAGCTTGAATCTGGATTAAGCGCCATGACGAAAGAAGATCTCGCAGACAGTCTTGCGTACAACAGCCTGAAGGTACGGGAATTTAACGCTTGAAAAGAAAACCCCCTTATAATTTTTTACGCAACTCATTCCTTTTTTCTTATATGAACTCTTTTTCGTATAGGGCTTGATCCTAAGCAACGCGCTAAGAGCGCAAAAGAGCGCCGAAGATGAAAGTTATGAAATTGCGTTTAATAATTTACGCTCTGAAGTTATCAAACTGAGAAACGAAGCTTTGGAAAAAGATAAAATTCTGCTTACACTGGTAGATAAAGTGAAAAAAGACGAAGTTGCTTCAAAGGCCCAAACCGAAGCTCAAAAACGCGAGATAAAAGATCTTCAGAAACAGCTGGCTAGAGCTAAAGAGGAGCGCGCGCTTGAGGAAACGAAACGAGAACTTAGTGATTTTATGGTCAGCAAATTGGAATCAAGAGTTAAGGAGCTTCGCACATCTCAGGGGAAATGCTATGTTAAATCTATAGAATGCGTGAATAAAATTAAAACCAGCTTTGCTAGCGTCGGCGCCTTTTCCAGCGAAGAGAATTTTTCTCGAGGCAATCCCGAAGATCCGCTGGAATGGATTAGCCACGAAGCAGAGGCCTTCGAAGAGATTCTGAACAGTCGCGGCGACATATGCGCTTTTTCGGGCGCCAGAGGAATTGCTTCTGTCTTAGAGAAGAAAGGTTGCGGGCACGTAAAATTCTTAGCTCAGTCTGAAGCTACCCTCTCTTCCGAAGATATCAAGGACCCCTCGGCTGAAGCAAGCGTGGTTGGTGGCAAATTTTTTACTGATATCTGGAACAACGGCGGCCGAGAAATGGCGCAAGAGATCATTCAAAGAAGCGAAAAAGGCATTCATGATGCTAGAAAAGTAGCAGAAACTGCCGAAAGGAGTACGGAGCCCGAAAGACAATTAGGTACCAATTAGTCATTCTTGTTGCGTTGTAATTTTCATTTTAAACTTTGTTCGCGACTTGTAAAAGTGATGAAGAAGTGTTCTCTTCACTCAGAAACTGTTGAACCAACTGCCGACCCCCACACAAAAGGGGATGAAGAAATTAAACAAATGGCCGAAACTATCATGGACAAGGTTGTTGACCAACTTCTGAATGAAGCCGCCGAAGCAGTATTGAGAGAAGATTAGATGCTATTTGGAAAAACATTTAAAGTGTAATCTATGCAACACTTTGTACATTTGAATGTGATATACAAGTCTCTTTTCATTATCAAATTCTTTACGATGCATGAAACTTTAAATACATACCATTTTTGAGCCTTCGGCGAAAAAACACCTTCCCTTCTTTTCATGCTTCGTGAAGAAGACATTCTTCGTTAAAATTACTTTGATGAATGATATCCATACTTCGTGAAAACATTCTCCGAAGCTATACAACTTTGATATTGATCTGATAAAATTTGCCCATGTTTCGTAAAAATATTCTTCGAAACTGTATTCCGAAGCTATACAATTTCGATGTCACTTTCTCAAAGCATCCTTTCGAAGGTTGAGAGTATCCCCTTCTCTTTCCAAATGCAATATGATGTATGATGCTTATGCTATGCAAAATGATGTGATGATGTTATGTTATGCATGTGTCATTTGTTTCGGAGATACACATAAAATATATTCGTAAGCTCTGCATTCCCTTAGGAACGTCTTTGGAGCTTCTTCGTCTTTTACTTAGACGGTATCAGCGTTGACTTTTCGCTGTAAGCCTCCCTTAGGAGCTTCTTCGTCTTTTACTTAGACGGTATCAGCGTTGACTTTTCGCTGTAGGCTCTGCATTCCTTTAGGAACGACTTCTGAGCAGAAAACTTACACTGCGCTCCCTTTGGAACGGCTTTATGTGACTTCATAAACTTACTCTGCGTTCCTTAGAACGACTTTCTGTTACTCCGAAGGATTTTTAATCCGAAGGTCCTCCTTGATAACGGAAAAAGTTTTAGGCCTCAGGAACTTAGGTTTGTGGAGCAAATAGATTTTCCTCGTAGAAAACAACAAAATTATTACATGAAAACTATCAATGTTTTTTGCTTCACAGAAAATAAAACTGAATAGGAAAGACTGCTATCAAAGGTAGGATATGTGTTAATAAATGTGCTTCGACTCTGGCACAGTGCTATTGACTGTGCGAGCTTCGGACTGCTCTCTGAAGTCCCTCTGATGTGGAGCGTATTGACTCCCTTCTGGCTGTTGACCTTGCTGCAATGGAGGTGGGGGCGGAAGCTGTTGCCAGGAAGCTTGAGGTTGACTTGCCGAAGCTACAGAAGCTGCAGGGTGGTTGTCTATGTATTGTGGGATGTAAGGCGGATGATACGAAGCAGTATGCATGACCTGCTTCGGCTGAGCTTGTTGAGATGCAGCTTCGGCAATTTCCTTTTGCTTCTGGATTGTAATATGGCACGACCTAGTGGTATGGCCCTTGCCTTCTCCACAGAACAAGCAAAACAGTCTCCTTGGCTGATCTCCGAATCTTCCGCCGAAGCCCCTGGCGCCTCTGCCTCTTGGAGCTGGTGGCCGGAAGGAAGTTTGTTGTTGCCCCGAAGCCTGTGAGGAGCATTGCGGTCTGTTCTGACCCCCCTTATCATCATTCTGAGTGTTATGGATGGAACGGACATGTCTCGGGTAGTATCTTCCCCCGAAGCCCCTGGTCATTTCAGAAAATCTGAAGGCCTCCTCCCTTCTTTGCCGAAAGTCATTGTCAGCACGAATGTACTCATCCATCTTTTGAAGCAATTTCTCCAAGGTCTGAGGAGGCTTTCTAGCAAAGTATTGAGCTGCAGGCCCAGGACGAAGCCCCTTGATCATGGCTTCGATAACAATCTCATTGGGCACCGTTGGTGCCTGCGCCCTCAATCGTAAAAACCTTCGGACATATGCCTGAAGGTACTCTTCGTGATCCTGAATACATTGAAACAGGGCTTGAGCTGTGACCGGCTTCGTCTAAAATCCTTGAAAGCTGGTCAGTAACATATCCTTCAGCTTCTGCCATGAAGTTATTGTTCCTGGCCGAAGGGAGGAATACCAGGTCTGAGCAACATTCCTGACGGCCATGACGAAAGACTTCGCCATGACTGCAGCATTGCCCCCGTACGAAGACACCGTTGCTTCGTAGCTCATCAAGAATTGCTTCGGGTCGGAGTGACCATCAAACATGGGGAGCTGGGGTGGCTTATAGGATGGAGGCCAAGGTGTAGCCTGCAGCTCAGCAGACAGAGGAGAAGCATCATCGAAAACAAAATTTCCCTAATGGAAATTATCATACCAGTCATCTTCGTTGACGAAGCCCTCCTGATGAAGGTCTTTCTGATGAGGCCTTCTGTTCTGCTCATCGTGAGTAAGATGGCGGACTTCCTCAGAGGCTTCGTCTATCTGCCTTTGCAACTCAGCTAGGCGAGCCATCTTCTCCTTCTTCCTTTGTACTTGTTGGTGTAGCATCTCCATATCCCTGATTTCTTGGTCTAGCTCCTCTTCCTGAAGTGTCGGGCTGACAGCCTTTCTCTTCTGGCTTCGGGCCTCCCGAAGAGAGACGGTCTCCTGATTGTGGTCCAGCGGTTGCAGTGCTGAAGCCCCAGTCGCTGAAGCTTTCTTCGGCGCCATAGCTTCCGAAGGTGTTCAAAGAAGCTCGAAGTGGAAGTGAGTTCACCGGAGGTGGGCGCCAATGTTGGTGACTTGTTCTCAAATGCTTAGGATTAAGAACAAGGCAACATAAAAAATGTTAAACGTTAAGGCCCTTCGTCCTACTGAACGTTATTCCCCTTCGGGAATAATGAGTTCCGGACGAAGGTCACAAGAGATATACCTTCGTAAATTCAACAAGTAATAACGAAGGACTTATATAAAACATGAAATGTAAATCATAGAATCATTTCTATTTTATTAACACAAAGAAATAGAAATGATTACATATTACAAATGTACCTTCGGTCCTGAGAGAAGGTAAAAAGTACAAGCGTGACGCAAATGTCAATGCACAGTCAGCGTGAACAGTACGGGAGTACTGTTCATCTATTTATAGACGCGGGACGCAGCTCACGTAAAATTACATCCATGTCCATTACATTTGTTAACGGTTTATGGAAATCTGTCGAGGCCCCCGAAGTCTTTTCATCTTTAAGTCGGTTCCCCCTTATGCCATCGCACCGAAGCTTCCCTGCGTACAGCTTCGGCTGCCCTCGACCTTCGTCTGGTTCAGGCTTCGTCCTGGTCGTGCTCTATATCCATAATTCTGAATCCGAAAATACCTGTTCATATAATCCACTTGGAAAACATTGTCAAATCATGTTTTTGAGGACCTTCGGAGGACGAAGGCCCCCAACAGGGTACATCATATTGGATCAAGTTTATTGCCAAGTGGGTTAGTGAAAACTTTGGACCCAAATTTCCCACCCATGACTAAGGTAACTAGTTTTATTGTATTCTTCATTTTTAGATATGCGTATCTATTTACCTTCTATCTAGTTTACCTTTCTTGCCTAGTATTACAATTGTTATGTACTTTTGTTTAAAATCATGCATACTAGGTAAATCACATGGTAGGATTGCTTGCTTTCAATTCATATACTTAAGCAAACCTACATGGTTTAAAATGTTTATTTAAGCACGGCACATAGCTTCTATATCACTCCATAGTAAATGATGCATAAATTGAAAATTTTGATTTCTACAAAGTGTATCATTTAACTTATATGTGCCAAAGTTTGGATTATGGATAATTTGCCCCTCTTGATATCAAATCAAAGTGCATGTCTCCTACAAGTATTCAAAACTTGTATGCACACCTTTAGGGGGAGGTTACTCTATAATCTAACACTTTGAGACTAACACCTTTTCAAGTCTACTTCATGTGATAGTCTCATTGTAAGGAAAATGAAGTCCCCGGAGAAAGACAACAATCTTCCACTGCAAAATCTCCAAGAACTCTTATGTCTCTCAAGCTCACCATTGACTTTCAATTGGTATCTTTTGAGACTACATTCAGTATCATTTACATGTCTTCTCCAATATTTGATTAGACTATATTTCATATCATATGCTTCCATGTTGCAAAAATGCATAAGTAGTTAACTCATATTCTGTTACCTATGCATAAGGGAAGTTAGTCTTTTCAAATCATGTCTTGCACCTCTAATTTTCACATGCTTTTTCCTAAGTAGAGGATCTCTGTCAGGGGGAGTATTTCTTCATCTCTAAAGGGGGAGAAAAACTCTTTCTAAAGGAGAATACTCATTTAGGGGGAGTAATCTTTTGAGGACTCCTTCAAGTGGTATCATTCACATAGTTTAATTTAATATCCTTCTAGTGATATCATTTGATACAATTCTTGATGAGGGCAAGCTTTTATTTACTTCCTACATGCTTTTAATGTCTTCCTTTTCGGTGGTTGATGCCAAAGGGGGAGAAGTTTAGGGACCAAAGCAATGAAAACTATATCAAACACCAAACACCACCAATTTAAAATTTTATATCTACAAATGGCTTTTCAAGTGGTTTTGGTTATTTGGTCCAAAAATAGGAAGTAAGTGAATTATGGAGTTAGGGGAGGCTTAAGTCCATAATATCACATTGTGGGGACAATCATGCATCTTAGCAAGTAGATTGCATATTTTCACTCAAATACTTGTATTATTTGCTTGCTTTGGTTGTGTTGTCATCAATCACCAAAAAGGGGGAGATTGTAAGGAAAATGGACCCCGGGCCATTTGGCTAATTGAGTTTTGGTGTTTGATGAACAACACAATCCGTGAACTAATAAGTTTTCTAGTGTTTGTGTTTGTAGTTCACAGGATGCGAAGAGAATTGGACCAAGGCAATGAGGATGCAACACCTCAAAAGAAGACATAAAAAGATACATAGGAGTCCAATACTCAAGAACAAAGAAGCCCGAAGAAATGAGCGAAGAAATCCAAGATGAGGGCTGTCAGCCAGCGCCTGGTGGCGCACCGGACATTGGTGTCCGGTGTGCACCGGACAGTCTGCGCAGAGAGGCCGCAGACAGGCGCTCTCTGGCTGTAGCACCGGACTGTCCGGTGTGCACCGGACTGTCCGGTGTGCCAACGGGCAGACGACAACGGTCGGATCCAACGGTCGACTGCTACAGGCGCCAACGGTCGGCTGACGTGGCGTGCACCGGACATCCACTATGCAGTGTCCGGTGGTGCACCGGACTGTCCGGTGCACCCGACGACAGAAAGCTGCTGCTCTCTGTCCAACGGCTAGTTTGGGGTGTGGAGGCTATAAATACCACCCCAACCGGCCATTCTCAAGTGTGAGAGCCCAAGCAACATACCAATACACATAGTGCATATTTCCAAGAGCTCAAACACCCAAGTGCTTAATAGAATCACTCGGTGATTAGTGTGGGTGCTTTGCGAAGTGCTTAGGTTAGTTAGACCGCTTTAGCGCTTGCTCTAGGTGAACCCTAGATTGTTGAGTGAGTTTAGATAAACCTCACAACCCCTCGGCTCTTGCGTGAGTCGTTGTAATTGTACCGAGTGGGGCGAGAGTCTTGCGAGACCGTGATAACCGCGTTTGTGTCACGGCCGCCACCGTGTACCGGAGGGAACGAGGCCCGCGGCGTTTCGGCCGGAAGCTCGATAGTGGAGACGGCGGGGAGCGTCCGAGAGGAGCCGGAAGCGGAGCACCACTTGCGCGTGGAGAAGGCCCGCGGCTCTCTACGGAGTTACTCGACCGTGGTGCTTGGCCCTCGCGTGGGCTTCCCTTTGCGTAGGGGCACCAACGAGGATTAGTCGGGACCTTGCGTGGTTCCGGATACCTCGGTAAAAATACCGGCGTCATCCACGAGAGTTTGCTTCTCTACTTAGCTCTTTACATTCCGCATTTATATTAAGCATTTAAGTTTCAATCTTGTTGTCATACTTATTTAGTGTAGATTGAAACTTAGTCTTTGCGGTAGAGATAGCAACACTTAGACAAAACCTAGTTTGCACATTCTAGTTTTGATTATTTGCATAGGTTTTGCTCTAGGGATTTAATTGTGGCCTAGTTTAGTAAAAGTTTTAGAAGTCCTAATTCACCCCCCCTCTTAGGCGTCACCCGTTTCCTACATGTAGCATATGAACAGGTACCTTCGGACTCGGGCTAAAAGAATGATCACGACGAAGGTTGGAGTTGCTCCGAAGCTACGCATGGGGAAGCTTCGGCTAAATGGCGGAGAAAGGAACCGACTTAAAGGGGAAAAAGGCTATCTAGTCCTCATAGAGTTGACTATTAGTTAACAATGAATGTAAAGGGCATGAATATAATTTCTCACAGGCTGCGTCCTGTGCCTATAAATAGATGAACAGTTCCCCGTACTATTCACGCTGACTTGTATTCACTCGTGCGTCATGCTTGGACTTTTACCTTCTGTTAAGCCGAAGGTACAAATATGATTCAATTTTGTTTCTATTTATCTATGTTAATAAAAAGAGAATATATTAATGATGTAATATGATTATTCATGTTGTCTTACATATTTCATATTAATGATGTCATATAATTATTCATGTTGTCTTACATATTTCATATGCTTCTTCTTTCATTAATATACACTACGATAATGAAGGTATATTTTTCATAACCTTCGTCTGAGGACCATTATATCCTAAGGAAAATAATGTTTCGAAGGACAATGGACATTAACCTTTAATATTATGTGTTGCCTTATTCTTAATTCATAGCATTTGAGAACAAGTCTCCAACACGTATTTATCTCCTAAGGAGCAATTCTCCTAGAGCTAAATTACTTAGGACAAAGTTAAACCTAAGCATTTCCTGATGATTGCCACCAGGTTTATTGCGATCCGAAGGCCTTCTAGTGAGACCGAAATCCCCACCAAGAGATAATCGTGATTACCATCCATTTGAAAAGATTTAAGCTAATTCAGTCTTATTAATAGTACGAAGTTAGGATAACAGATAAATACAACGATAATACCATACCAAAATCATTTGCCACCAGAAAATCAAGGTTGTACCCTAAACACTGACTGGAAACCAGAAAACTAACCATCCAATACTTATTACCCACGGGGAAAAAACTCGATTTGCTTAGTGAAAAGCAAAATATCTTGTACCAGAAGTTACAAAATAGCAAAGATTAGCCACCTCATCTCATTTTTCATCTAACAAAATGGAGGTACACGCTGTTAGTGACGACAGTTCTTCTTGTGTTGCAGATCCAGAGCCTTGCCATCTTATTCTTCCCAGGCCATCAACCAGATATATGTATCTGCAGTTCAAGAGTACACCTACCTTATATTGACAAGAAAAACTACTTTTAGTATTTATAAAATGACAAAAGAGAAAGTATTGTTACCCAGTGAGAAGGTTTATAATTTGAAGCTTCTTCCGGAAGTCATAATGGTCCCCGAAAGCATACACAACATGTCTCCGTGGATTGTTAGATTTCCTCATCGCCTTGAGAAATGCTCGTCTCATAGGACTCAATGATAATACCCAAGAATCTATAAATGAGACCTGGAACATAACATATATTTTCTTTCAAATCTCTGCTTGGAATAGTGTCACATTTTTTCCCTCTCAACACTACCCAAAATCCCAAATGTTAAAAATACCTCACTAGCTAAAGTTTAACCACAGGTGCATTTTCCTTTCCATCACATGGTATAGAATAACAGCTGAGTAATTGTACTAATCCTGATATGGAATAAACATAGATATAACCAAACCTGAGCATATATCGACAATCAAAGAAATTCAAATTGAATCACATAAACGGCAATTATATGAACTATTAACATTAAAGCATCTTAGCCATTATCAATGATGTGAAAATGCAAAAAAAATGGATAATGAATTGTACGGTTACAGGGTAACATCAGTGCCGTCCAATATTTTCTTTCCTTTACTCTCAAAAAATTGTCAATGGCACTTGATCCAACATCAACCCAGTAATCATTAAGAAATGGCAAATAGCACGTTGCATCCAACACGAAACCAGTAATCATTAAGAAACTGTCAAGTGTCAACGGCACTTTGGATCCAAAACCAAGCCAGTAATCATTAAGTACAATAACACTAATACCTCATAAACATGCATGTTCTTGGCAGCACCGAAAGCATCCAGGTAAGGTAAACTCCATGACTCTGCCATTTTCTGTTGAGGACCAGTTAACCATTGAATCATTAAGATCAATATAGCATATTAGCTTCACTGCATACAAAATGCAATGTAAAGTGACAGATGTAAATAAAATATGAAAATTCGTATTAGTAATAGCTTTTGGAACAAAATCATTAATTAAGAAGCAAAAAAATCAAAATATGTAGGGCTTGTACAGTTAGGAGTGGATTGAAGGGGATTGCAAGGGATTAAATCTCTTGCTAGTCAACATTAAATAGAAAGAGCTTAAATCCCCCTCAATCCCCACGCAACCAAAAAAACCTGCAAGGAACCCAAATCTAGAGTTTCGTACACCAAAAAATGTGCGATTAAAAAAAGTGAAAACATATACATACATACATACATACATACATACATATATATATATATATATATATATATATATATATATATGAGTGATACGGGATTGCCTCCTTGGCGTCTTGAGAGGGGAGTGGAGGAGAAGAGCAGAATGGGGCACAGAGCGCAAGGGGTAGGAGGGAAGAGGAGGACTGCTCCTATCAGCCAGGGTGACCGAGGAAGCAGCCCCTGTGTAGGGTGACCAAAAAAGTGTCCATAACAATGAGCATCTTCAATCCGAAACTTCCTAGTTAACAGCCATTTAGGGGCATCTAACAAGTATGAACACATTTTCTAGTACACTGCCAAATTTTGGATTTTGGACAGTAAATCCGCAAACAATGGGGTTGTTTGTTTCAGATTAAAATCAGATTCAGGCCATCAAAATCGGCTTCTTGCAGCCAAACGCTTCGCTTCTCAGCCCGCTTGAGAATCGCTTTGGTGAAAATCGTCCAATTCAACATGAACACAGAATCCGCCGAGCCGTCTCGATGGGAGGAATCCGTCACTTCCTAGGTCCTAAACCCTATAGACCCCTTCATCTTTCTCCCTAGTCGTCCCCTAATCGCGACTAGTCGACCCCTAGTCGGTCCTAGTCGGTCCCTGGTCGTCCTAGACTAGTAGTTATACTTATATAGATATATATATAAATATACTTGTATACATTATATAAATTAGAACAAACAACTAGGATAAACAAAGTAACATATTGCTTCATTGTGATTTGTGACTTACCTGAACCTGACATGTGACATCCCATAATTGAGTACAGAGAAGGGGGAGAAGTGGGGGAAGCAGGAGGGACCTTTAGATGACGTGCTCATCTCATCACTGGTTCGCAGCCACCGCCGGTTGGAGACTGCAGCAGTGCAGCAGGTGAGCAGGACTGCAGGAGAAGGGGCAGGGGATGCAGGGTGTTGTAGCCGGCTAGCCGCCGGCAATCAGGAGTCCAGGACTGCAGGGGCGGTGCCAAGAGGAGAGGAGACGTGCAGGTTGGAGACTGTTGGCGGCTAGGTTAGAATAGGAGAGGAGAGGGTACTCTAAATTAGACTGTAGATGGGCTAAAAAAGGCCCAATAACTAAACCCTAGCCGGGACGACCAGGGCACATAACTCGGACGACTAGTCGCCCTAGTCGACGATTAGTCGGACGACCAGGACGACTAGGTCTTCTAATCGAGTCGTCCAGCAAATCGTGTCCTAATTGTCGACCAGCCCGACTAATCGCGATTAGTCGGACGACTTGAAATCATTGCCCAGGCGTCCAGGTCCAGCACGGCAGCACATGCTCCAAAGTCCAAATCACAGGTACCTCGCATAGCCAACGCCCGGCCCACAAACATGAAACTGAGCTGCTTTGCCTATTGATTGACCTAGAAACTGTGTTGGGTGCCTGCGTCGTCGCCGGCCGCCGCCATCTTGCGTAGTCGCGTCCTCGCCCGTGGGCCTTGGCCCTGCTCGCTGCGACCGTCGTCGGCTCGCCGCGGACATCTGCAGTTCTATCCCACACAGGACGTCTGCAGCTCTGCCACCGCCAGGAGTCAAGGACCTGCTTGGTGCTCGCTGCCGCAGTGTCGCCGTCGCCCAGGCGTCGGACCAGGCGTCTCTTTCTCCATTCGATTCCGATTTGAAGAAATGGTTGGAAATAGAAAGGGAAAAGCAATGACATCCCAAAAAGGTACCGCTATATACTCTCTGCAATTCGATTCCGATTCAATATTGATTTGAAGAAATGATTTACTGATCTCTGATTTTAATGGAACATTCAACATTGACAGATTTAAAGAGCTATTTTAGCACCGTAGTTCAAGTAGACAACCAAGCACGCATAGCAGTGGACTTGCAGCAGTTCAACAAGTTGAGGAAGTGCAAGATAATGTTGATTGTGTTGTTGTGCCAGCCGAAGCAGTTCAAGAGGAAGTTTCTCAACAAGAGAAAGGTATAACCGAGTTCAACCCAGATCATATCATCTCTGATCCAGGACTTCACATTCCAATTGATCATTTTGCCCCTAATATTAGAGATGAAGTTAGAAGAGCTTTAATAGTTAAAGGTCCTTTTCAACCAATGGATCATAAGTTTCCTACCTCAAATAATAAAAGGAGTTTTCAAAAAATGGTTTAGGCAATACAGTTGGTTGGAATATAGTTTGGAGAAGGATAAAGCTTATTGCTTTTATTGCTATCTTTTTAGACACAATCAAGTGGAAGAGAAATTTGGCCATGATGCCTTTACAAAAGTCAGGTTCTCACAATGGAAAAATGGTTATTTAGCACTCCCTAGACATGTTGGTGGACCTAGTAGCATTCATAATATTGCAGCAACATCATTTCATTATTTTCATAACCAAAGAGCAAGTGTAAGAAATAAGGTTTCAACTTATAGCAAAGATGCAATGGTCAAATATGAAACTCGAGTGGAAGCTTCCTTGAGTGTTGTGGCTTATCTTGCTTTACAAGGTGAACCATTTCGGGGGCATGATGAAACTTCTACTTCCTTGAATAAGGGAAATTTTTTAGAATTGCTTGATTGGTACAAACAGAGGAATGAAGAGGTGAAATGTGCTTTTGATGAGTTGTGTCCAAAAAATGCCAAAAATGACTTCTGGAACGATTCAGAAAGACCTTGAAAAATCTTGTGCACAAGCAATCACAGAGGTAATAAAGGAAGAAATGGGGGTTGTCTATTCTCTATTCTTGTTGATGAATCGCGTGATATATCAGTCAAAGAACAAATGGCCATAGTGGTTAGATTTGTTAACAAAAAAGGGGAAGTCAATGTAGGATTCGGTAATAGAAGTCCTAGAAATTATGAATCAAGATGAGCGCAATCCATCTAGGGTAGGAGGTTTGGTGCAAACAATGGAATCTTTTAGCTTTGTATTTATCATGAAGATGATGTTGCAAATCCTTCGGATTACAAATGAGCTCTCACTCATATTGCAAAGAAAGGATCAAAATGTTGTTCAAGCTATGTCTTTGATTATTGATGTCGGCACACGCTTAAATAATTTGAGAGCTGAAGATTGGGAGCCATTATTTGAAGAAACTAAAGCATTCTGCCTTGCAAAAGATATCCAAGTACCAAATATGAGTGATGAAGTACCACGGTTTGGTCGATCAATAAGAGGTGGGAGAAACAATATCACTCAAGATCACTATTTTCGTATTGATATCTTCTATGCTTCAATAGATGCTATTATCACAGAGTTTGATCATCGCTTTAATGAGCAGTCCTCGGAGTTACTTGTTTGTTTTTCTTGTCTTGACCCTAGAGACTCATTCTCTAAGTTTGATGTTGATAAGCTTGTTCGTATTGTGGATATCTATCATGACGACTTCTCTTTTGACGACCGCAAGACGATAAAAGATCAACTTCAAACTTTCATCATTCATGTACCAAGGCTTGAAGACTTTAAAGTTTGTTATGATCTTGCAAGTCTTTCAGAAACAATGGTTAGACTCGAGAGGCACACTGTTTTTCCATTGGTTTATTGTCTCATTGAGTTGGCATTGTTATTGCCGATGGCAACCGCAACAGTTGAAAGAGGTTTCTCAGCTATGAAGATTAAAAAAACTGAATTGCGCAACAAGATGACCGATGGGTGGTTAAACGATTTGATGGTATGCTATATTGAAAGAGAAATATCCAAAGGGATTGATCTTCAAAAAATTAAAAAGGCATTTCAAAAAAAGAAGGAAAGACAAATGCAATTCCCTAAGTCTCCTAGACATAACTAGAGGTATATTGTATATCACTTGTTTTAAACTCTTTGTATAAATATATAATTTTATTAACTGATTTTATTATGTTGACAGGTTTTTATTGCTATGTTGTAATCATCTATATGTGGACAGGCTTTTATTGCTATGTTGTAATCGCTGACATTCGTTGAGGTATTTATCCTACATGTGCATTGTCATCAGTTTTTGCTACCTTCTCTGCCACACCACAAATTGGTGGCGTCCTCCGCCACTTTTCAACACTTTCCCTCACGTGGAGGCTCCCTCAAGTCTCAAACATGGAATAGGAGCATGCATCAATTATTTAATTTAATTGCACTAACTAGAATTCAAACTCAAGACCTCTATCTTTGAAACCATATTAAGTTGCATGGACCTGCACCTACCAGTTCCAAAAGCTTAACCTAATGAGGGAGAAATGCACAATTCACTTATATTCCAACACTTCACGTGGAGGCCCTGATTGTTGTAGGTGTGACCGGGCCGAAGTTTGTTGTGGATCAAACGGGAGGGGAGGCCGAGGTCCACACATCTGTATGGAACCAACCAAAGGATGGAGAATGGAGATAGGAGGGTCAGGGTACATTCGCCTTGGGTTGGCTACCTATCCACTAGGGATGGCAATTTGACCCATGGATTCAAATATTCGTCGAATATCCGACCCGACGGAGCCGGACATGGGTATATTTTTTTTGACACGTGGGTTAGACTTAGACCCTTATCTGATCCGAAGTTGGGTGGGCATAGATTAAGATATTACCTCCCACCCACAGGTTACTCGTCGGATATCCAAAATCGGCCAATAGTTTATCTTTCCGCCTAGCTCATATTACACAACAAAAGAGCAAACCCTAACTCCGTAAGCCGACGCCTAACGCTTCAAATTCCCCATTGCTGGCTGCCCCTTCCAGCCTTGTTGGCTTCCTGCGCTGCGTCCCATGCTCCCTTCCAAGTCCCACAAACCGCAGGCGACTGCCCGGCAGCCACCCCTTCTAGGTTCTATACCCTGCCCTTGGCTGCAGCCCGCACATCGTAGGTCGTCCCTTTCTGCGCCCATGGTTGCCCCTTTCTGCATGTGCCTCAATCTTGCGCCAGCCGCTCCCAGCTCCTTAGTCCATGTCGTCGTCGCCCCTTCGCGCTTCCAGTTCGGCGCCGGTGAGCCTCCCCTTCACTTCCCTAGCAGCCCCCAGCTCCCACCCCTTTCTAGTTTGGCGCCCCTTTCATGTTGACATGTTGAGAATATTACTTGTTAAAAGACATGTGTATTTGTATAATTCTTTTATTATGTTTTTGACTGTGCATAATGGTGAATTCGGAAGAAATTTGATTAATTATGTTATTGCATTGTTGAAAAATGATACTCTCTATCATATCCAATCTAGTCGCAGATATTGGTTGCAACCGTGGATATGGTTATGGGCAGATATGTGCAATATCCGATCCAAATTTGATATGTTGTCATCCCTACTGTCCACTGGAGCTGCCTTGGCTGCCACTGGAGGCCCTCTTGCCACGGTGCTTGCCATGCCTATTGTTGGAGGGAACGCCCCCAGAAGCTGCAGAGCCAGAGGACGATTGGGGCTGATCTTGGCGAGGCTAAGAATTAGGAGAGGGGCACTGGACACCTGCAACAAGGGGGCGCTGTGTGCCTGACTGTCTGTAGCCACCAAAGCCGTAAGAGGGGTTGACACCGAGTGCGCCTGGGTGAGTTACTCCAGTAGCATATCATTTTGGGCCTCCAAGGAGGGGAAGGGACACCCATGCAGAAGATTTAGGTTGATGGAGGCGAACATGTCATTGTCCGCAAACCAGGTTGAGGGTGATGGTATGGTTAGGGATATGTTTGCCAAGATCATCAAGGGCATCAACCATGCCCTAGCGGCATTTGCAGTAGTCGGTGATGGAGAGGTCTAGTTGGGCGAAGTTTCGAAACTGAGCGTCAAGGTGAAGAGCACGTGCCTCCCTGTTCCCAAGTAACCACGACTCCATGGCAAGCCAAGCCAAGCAGGTTGTATAGAGAGAACGAAACGTTTGGATGGTTTCAGCTAGCTCGAGAGAGATGACACCATAAATCTAGGACTTGACCATGCAATCCATGTGAGCCCAAGCACGACCTAAGGCATCGGGCCAGGCTAGCCCGACACTAAACTATTACGGGCCATGCCGAATTTGGGTCGTGCTTTGTTTACGTGTTTCGGTCTGGCCCACGAAGCCCAGCCCAAATGTACATGTATTATCATGGAGGCACGATGTAGAGACACCTAGAAACCAGAAAGGTAGGGAGAAACCTGGACGATATCATGTTGAGTTGCATGCACTTCAACTAGCAATTCACTTAGATTCTAACACTATACAGTCCTATTAATATGTAATTGTATGCAGTAACATAAAAGGTATGGAATTGTGGTGCTAGATTTCTGCAGAAATAATGCAAAACCAAACAATTGGAGTCCAATTTGTCATAGCAGAAATCTACTATCTAGCCAAGACCAGCTGGGTAGTTCCTCATACCAGCGAGCTTGCGCGGAAGGAAAGGCACACCAATGAAGCACCAGGAATCTTATGGTCCCCAGCCTCACCATCATCAGCTTGCAGAGTTGGTGCAACAAGAGGCAGATGCAGTGCCCCTCCATCAGGGGAATCCACATCAAGATCAGGAAACTTCACAGCATCTACCTCTGGGATGATGACCTTACTCGCTGTCGCAATCTGAACCATTTTTTTGCGAGTGTGATTACTGGTTACTCAAACCGATCAAAAACTAGTAAATTTGTGTTACATAGTACATACTATATATAGGTGATATACCTTGCCAGCGTTCTCGCGGATCTCGGCAATGTCTTGGAAGTAGCCTCTACTCAGTTCATCGGTACTGCACTAGACCAATCAGAACCAAAACATCACACCATACAATGCTGCAGCGCAGCAGCAGTAACCAGTAATGGCTAGTAAACGAGGTTGAAGGAGAGGAGACTTACAGCCTGGCCTTATCCTTCTCGATGGCCTCCTTGTTCCCCGTCTGATCACTCCAGCAACACACACACACACAAAAGTCACTCATTTCACTCTCAACCATCTTCATTTCTACGGTTCAACAATCTTCTAAAATTAACTGCAGTTGCGGAGGAAACGAGGAGGAACGGAGACGAAGCAGCTACCTTGCGGAAATCCAGGAAGGCGCGAGCAAACGTGGCGCGCGCTAGCGGAGGGAAATAGTCCCTATGGACGCCAGCTCTGGCGCCGGCGAGGCGGAGCAGCGCCCGCGCCGCGTCGCGCGCCCTCACCATCATCGCCGCCACCCGCCCGCCGATCCACTCGCGTTAGGATTCGGAAGCCGGGAGAGGGCGAGACTGGTCAGCGGGCTGACAGCTGCGGTAGTGACTAGTGACAATATGGGCCGGAGCCAGATATGCCGGTTCAAATGACACAATTTCACTTACACCTAAGGGCTGTTTATTTTAACTTATAGATTATACTAGGTACGTGTCCGTGCGTTGCTACGGTTTTCATTTATTATATAGATAGACCTTGTGAAATAAATTTTAGAGAAGTCAATTCAACTTTAGTTCAACATCTTGATCTTTTCAATGATCCAAAGCTGTACACTCATAGAGTACACAACATTTATAGCTTTACATGTTGTCTTTCTCTCTAAAACCAGCACTACATGATGTTGAATTGATGATGCGCCTCACAACGATGGCTAATGCGTTGAAGAATTCTCATTTCTGTTGCTATAGCATTTTTTTCTCTGACGAGGAAATCAACATGTCATCAATTCTTAGCCTTCCTACCTCTCTTAGCAGGTTGGGCTTTCATCGTGCCCTTTTTAGGGCCCTTTTCTACAACCTTCACCTTTTTCAGTGTCTTCCCCTACATGTCACGTGAAACATGTTGGATTCCCTATCAGGTGCACTATGATGTTGCAACAAGCATTGATAGCAAAGAAAAAAAACTCGATCAAAAAATAAATTGTTCTAAATACTAAGGAAAATGCTCCAAGCAAAGAGAAATGTTCTGAGAAAGGAAAAAGTTCTAACCAAAAAACTAAAATTGTTCTAATCACCAGAACTGATCAAGGAATTTTTTTGATGAAGCAAAGAATATTTGAGCACCAATAGTAAATTTACAAGCAATAAAAGATTTTATGAGAAAGACAGAAGTGTCCGGATGAAAATAAAATGTTCCATGGAATCAAAGTTAAATTATTGGAGCCAACTCACATATGTAGTGATCATAAGTGTCAAAAGATAATTATAAACTGGTGGAAAATATATAGCAGGATGGAACAAATCAAAACGGACCAGAGAACTCGCTTGCACGTTTGCACCTAAGTACTGCTTGCACAACTACCATTGCCCTAGCTAAAAGCAATCTTTTATATTGAAACACGCTGGACATTGAGGCCTCGGCGCTTCAGGCATACGGTGGAGCCTTGGCGTCAGGCAATTTTCAAAAGGAGAAAAAACACACGAGCCAAGGAAAATAATTTTTTGGAGATGATTGCCATGAAATAAAGCGACTACGCCCTTGCACCACTCCACGGCCACACGTCTGCTGGCTGGTCCACATGAAGCTGGGGGCTTATTAACAAATGGGTTTCTGTCAGTGGTGTTATGTGCAGTTCTGCAGTAACAAGTTGCAAAATGGGGGGAAAGTATTTCATATTTTTATAGCATGCACCAACTCTTCTGTGAAATTGACTATAGTTTATCGCAGACAAGAATCAGTTACATATATATCAGCCGTCTGTTTGCTTGTGTATTGAGAAATAGCGCACTAAAACTGTGCCAAAGCCCTTCTGTATCCAAGACGGTCCAGGTCATTCCCTCATGAAGATTGACAACCCCAGATAAACCTAGCCTACCATAAAGCATCCAGGACTTTCTGCATCTAGACATAAAATTAGCGAACGGGTGAAGAGAAGAAAATAACCAGTGAATACACAAGAAATCCAGCCAAAAGGATCCCTCCATAGACAAAAGCCTGGGATGACTATATTCAATGCTACATCATTTCATCTTGGCTCTCTCGTTAGCTAGAACACGTTCCACATACCTGTCAAGAGAAGGGGGGAAAGGGTAAAAATGTTTTGAATGAAACAGAATGAAAATAATGAGTTTCAAAAAGATAGCACAAGAGTAGCCAGGTGCAAATATAGCATCTCTGTATAAACATACTGTTGTGTAAAAATAGTGCTTTGCAGGATGTCGGTACTGTTTTGATATGCATCGACCAGCCGGTGGTCATACAATAAGGAAGACAAGTCCACGAGTTGCCCTTCAAGTTTCTACAAGGGGCACCATAGATGAAGGAAAATCAAAACATATATATGCATTATTTCATCATGAAAGTACACTTATGCAATGTATGGTATATAATACTTACATCCAGAGGCATTCTTCTAACTTCTCAACAAGATCATGGGGAAAAGGCTCCGATAGATTGGTTACCTTCTTATAGAATTTCTCTACCCATAACTCAGTGGTGGACTTGTTTTAATTACCTTTCACAAGTTCTCCTAATGGCGTCTTAAGATGCTCTAATGCAAAAGATTGGACAAACTGCACCAGACCAGAGATAGTAGTTATACTTTCTGTGCATTTGAGGAAATAAGTGAATAAAAGTAGGCTGAATTGCATGTAGGACCTCTGATGTGTCTCTTATTTTGCGAAGAGCAGCATCGACTTGAGCATAAATTGTAGTACTCTACACACAATAAAACATGGGTTACATAATGGATATGAAAGCACAGAAGAAACAATTTATGCCAGTGAAATATCAACAGACTAAAAAATAATGCGACCATGATTATACAGTAAGCATAATACCAAGATTTGTTGGATTTAGATAATTGGATGCATCAAATATCCTGATTCCTGACAGGTCGAAAGCCTCCAAAAGGTCACAGGAACACAGTACAAGTGTTTTTGGTGGCTGGAATGGCTTGCCTTTTCTGTTTTCTCTTCTACTACTACTATTATAACCAATGTGAGCTACAAATAAATTAAAGTTGTTATAGCCCCTAATAAATGCAGGATATTACTCAACTAATCAGCATATTACTTCCTATTATTCCATGCTGAAATTTAGCTAAAGTAAATGCTATGAACCTAGACACGGGATTATTTCCAACATACCCAAGTTATGTTGATCCAAAAAATTGAAACTGGCAAACTCAGACAGAAACAATTGGGGCATAGTTTGGCCTTGTTTTTCTTTGTTGGTTTGCATACCTATGCACTGTGCAAACCATTGGAAGCATGAACAGATTTTCTACTTTAAGCTGCACTTCGACATAGGAGCATTGACCTCCCTCGCTCCTTGCCTACTCATTGTACATATCTTAGAAATAAAAAAATGTTGTTGATAACATTACCAGTGCTACATCCTGAAGAATTTGACTGATCTGGGAGGAGTTCGAGAATGGTCCAAACGGATGACAGCCTCCAGCCCATAGCCAGTTCACTACATGTCTTTCATGAATACGTGATGCTCTTTCATATGGTGCACTCAGACCGCCAACTGCTGATGCCAGACCAGCCAAGATGTGGCGTTGTGCGATAGATGGAAGAGCAAACTGCCTAGTCATATAGAAACCAAGCACCCAGTACACAGTCGAAATTCCATGGCACCGATCAACCAAAAATATCTAGCGATTTTTTGCAAGCAAGCTATCAATACAAGATTGATGGCAACCCCATAGCGCTAACAAGTAACAACCTAACAGCAAAAAAAATTATATGTCAGCCACTGGTTCCACAGTTGCAACCAACATAAAACTGTCATCATGGGGTCCAATCTCTCACCAAATTCGAACAGCTACAATCAAGCACAAGAAGAGCATTAACAAAAGTTGCAAGGCCACCAATAATCGAATTTGAAGCATGTCGAGTGAGGGTAGAGGAGACAGAGAAAAGGGAAATTTCTCCAAATTTAGCTTCCAATGATCCAATCCCCCACCAAAGCAACGAAACCCAAGCAGAAAAAACACGAAAGCCTCCTCGGCTATCACTCCACATCTTGGAACCAAAGAGATCGAGCGCACTCACCGGGGTCACAGAGTTTGAAGAACCTCTCCACATCCGCCCCGGATGGAAAATATATCCCTTGCCCTCGCCCCCGTTCGCCTCACCGTGATGCGCATCCGCCAGACTCCCCACCGCCTCGCCCGTGTTGCCATGACGTGCGCGGTTCGCGGGGGAGGACGCGGCTATCGGAGACGCGCCTTCTATGGAGAGAGCGGGGGCGGGGTTCCCAATCCACGTGAGCATCGCGGACTCACCTTCCATAGAGAGCAGGCTGTCACGGGCGTGGAGAGAGCCGGGGCGACGATCCGGGGAGGAGGACGCGCCTTCCACGGAGATCGGGCTGTCGCGGACGCGCCTTCCATGGAGAGAGCCGGGGCGGCGATCCGGGGCGGAGGACGCTGGAAATCGGGCTGTCGCGGACGCGGAGAGAGTCAGGGCGGGGTTTAGGGACGACGCAAGCATCACGGACTCGACTTCCATGGAGAGCGTTGATGGCGGGGAGCAGAGGGGGAGGAGGGTGGGGATCCGTGACGCGACAACCTTCCTTGACGGGCGCGTCCGCGTTGACGGGGGATCGGCAGAACCGTGCACCAAAAGATTGTGGACGTCTACAGTAGTGTCTTAAATAGTAGTACAGATAATCTACATTATAATTTAAAGTATATAATCTAGATTATAATCTAAACATATTATAATCTACATGTAATTATTTGGTAGTCTAGATTATACAAATGTAGATTATTTATAAAGATAGCAGTACCTTTGTTTGTTCATTTGAGGTGAGGAAATAAGGGCTGGTTTGTTTCAGCTTATAGATTATATAATCTAAATTATAATCTAAATTATAATCTAAATTATAATCTAAATTATATAATCCAGATTATAATCTAGATATATTATAATCTATATGTAGTTGTTTGGTAGTTTAGATTATACAAATGTAGATTATTCACAAAGACAACAATACCCTTTTTGTTTATCTGAGGTGAGAAAAGAAGGATGACATATATTGTGATTTTTATTTACATAACCATGGCTAGTGGGTCTTTTACCAAAATAATCTCAAATAAGCTACTCTTGATGAAATTATGAGATTATCATAATCTGGACTTTAGATTATATAATCTGAACCCATAATCTAGTTATTTGTTTACCTAATGAATTATTTGTGCTAGATTATATAATATGGAGAGATTATAATCTGAAACAAACAGGGCCTAAGAATGGCATATATTGTAATTTCTATTTACATAACCAAGGGTAGTGGGTTTTTTGCCAAAATAATCTCAAATAAGCTACTCTTGAGGAGATTATGAGATTATCATAATCTGGGCTTTAGATTATATAATCTGAACCCATAATCTAGATGTTTGTTTACCCGCTGGATTATTTACACTGGATTATATAATCTAGAGAGATTATAATCCGAAACAAACAGGGCCTAAGTCTAGCACGGTTTAATCTAATTATGCGCCTAGACCAGAACGGTCTAATATGTGCGTTGTACCTGAGCCTCAAGTCAACATTATGGGCCGGTCTAGCATGGCCCATTTAACAAAGGTCCATCGAAACCTATTAAACATAGACTCGATATTTAACTAACACCCGTTAAAGTCCATAGGACCAACACAACTTGAAAAATTTAAAGCTTCAATAGTTCTTCGAGAACCAGTACCTACATGGGATAGTGAATAGTAATGATGATCATTATATATGTATTTCGTATGGCAACTAAACACTAAACATAGAACTGAATATTATTTGTGAGCTACTTATACTATTTTTATTTCTGGCCAAAGGTTTTTAATGTGGCAGCCACAAAACATCTTAGTTTTATTTTGGTCATATATATTGTTGGGCCTTCGTCTTCCGAAGGTCCTCAAAAACATGCTTAACCATTTGTTTTCAGCATATTATTAAGTATTACAGGAGCTTCGTCACCAGAAAAGCTTCGATATAGATCGATGGAAGTACAACGAAGCAATCTTCGTCATGATGAAGCATAAAGGAGACGTAAGAAGGTGTTATTCAAGCTGTTAAGTGCAAATGCCAATATTGTCCTCATGGCATTTGTAAACCTTGTATGTAATTTTTTGAGGGTATGAATGTAATATCGTACGAAGTTGTACGATTGTCTATAAATAGATGAGCAGTACCCTCGTACTGTTCATGTTTGATTGTAATTGCATTCACGTCATTGCCCTCAAGCAAGCCAAAGGTATCAATGTAATATAAACTTTGATGCTATCAATACATTCAGTACGAAATAAATATGTGGCTTGATATTACATTTGTAACTATATTTTTATATCTGTGAATGAAGAAGACTCATTCTTCATGACCTTCGTCCAAAATTTATTATACCCAAAGGGAAATAATGCTTCAAAGGACGAAGGTCTTTAACGTTTAACAAATGTGTTGCCTTATTCTTGATTCACAGTAATCGAAAATAAGTGATCAACATTGGCGTCCACCTCCAGTGAACTCAAACGACCACCTTTGTCAAGAAGAACTCGAACAACTACCTTTGTCATGCTGCCGAAGAAGATAACGGCGTTAGGGGCTGCCCTTGCACCGCTGGACACTAATCAACAAGTGGAGATAAGAAGGGAGAAGATGCTTCGACTGGCTGAGCTCTAGAAAAAGATTGATGAAGCAGCCGAAGAGATGTGTCACATCACACAAGACAATGAGCAAGAGCATAAGCCACAGCAGAGAGAGCTTCGTCAAGAAAGCCCAAGCCATTATGACGTATGGTATGACAACTTTCATCATGATAACATTGTTTTTGATGATGCTTCCCCCTAGCTACAGAATTGCAGGCTACCTCATGGCCACCTTCATACAAACCACCCCAGCTTCCCACGTATGACGGGCATTCGGACCTGAAGCAGTTCCTCATGAGTTACGAAACAACTATATCATCATATGGTGGCAACACCGCTGTTATGGCAAAATCCTTTGTCATGGCAGTCAGGAGTGTTGCTCAAACCTGGTATTCTTCTCTTCGTCCAGGAACAATCACATCATGGCAGAAGTTGAAGGATATGTTAGTCACCAACTTTCAGGGCTTTCAGACGAAGCTAGTGACTGCTCAAGCCCTATTTCAGTGCACATAGGACCATGAGGAGTATTTGCAGGCATATGTCCAAAGGTTTCTATGTCTCAAAGCTCAGGCGCCAACGGTGCCAAATGAGATTGTCATTAAAGCCATGATGAAGGGACTTCGTCTAGATCCAACAACACAATATTTTTGCAAGAAAGCCCCCACAAACCCTGGAGAAGCTCCTCTAGAAGATGGATGAGTACATCATAGCTGATAATGACTTCCAGTAAAGAAGGGAGAAAGTTTACAGATATTTTGAGATGACCACAGGCTTTGGAGGAAGGCTCCACCCAAGGCATGTCAGGACGATACACAATCCCAGCCAAAGTGGAGATAGAGGCAATCACAACGAAGGGCACCAACATAGTTCCCAGTCAACTGGGACACAGCAAAGCTCCTTCAGACCACCAGCCCAAGAGACAGAGGGGGACGAAGCTTTAGAGGAAGATTCAACTTGCAACGAAGAAGGTTGTTCTGCTTGTTCTGTGGAGAGGATAAGGGGCACACAACTAGGACCTGCCAAGTTACAATACAGAAGCAAAAGGAGATAGCTGAGGCCAAAGCACGACAGAATCAGCCGAAGCAAATCCTACATACTGCTTCGTGTTATTCCCCGTACATTCTTGAGTATGTGGGCAATCAACAACCATTTTCACAACCTAAAGTTTCAGTAGCTTCGGCAAGCCACTCTCCACCTGCATGGGCCTTACCACAACCACCGGTCATGGCTTCAACTTCGTCCCACAACCAGCAGCCTGAAGGGCAGCGCCAAATTCAGCAACAATGCGATGCAAGAGAAGAGTCCGAAGCCCGGACAGTTAATAGCATTGTTTCAGAGTCGAGGCACACAGTGGTGGATCCAGGATTAGATTAAAGGAGGGGCTATAAATTAAAGCATATTTGGTGGAGCCACCAGCAGCCATCTTGGGGGTGAGTGTCACGATGACGTCCTCGCATGCCTGATGTACTAGCGTGCTGCAGCAGGCCTGCCATGGTGCTGCTTGCAGCAGGGGCGAAGCCAGGATCCAAAATTAGGGGGACCAAATTAGATTAAGGGGGATGTTAGAAGCATTTTTTGCACTATTTACATGAGAATTGGCTAAAAATTAACATGTCCTATAGAATTAGGGGAGCATTATGGGGGACATTGCTCCCCTGTCCCCCCTGTCGTCGCCCCTGGCTTGCAGCCTGCCCCTTGCGTTGGGTACATACACGCTGCTAACTATTAGATGTTCATTAGCCGTGCGCGCTAGCTCATGACTGCGTCCTGTGTGGCGGTGTGGATTTGCACTACTGAAGCATGGACGGGGTCCAGTGTGGATGCACGCGCTACCACCTAGCGTGCTGGTGGCACGAATGGAGGCCAAATACATGTGTTGAATGACACGATCAGAAAGAAGGTTGTGGCCTATCTTAGTTAACCTTTATAGGTTGTATTTATGTTATAATATACTCCCACGTTCCAAAATATTTGTCCTTTTAGCTCTTGTTTTTTATGTCTATATTCAAATGGATGATGATGAATCTAGACACATATAAAACATATGCATCAATCAAAAATTATATAATCCTACTAATTCCCTAAAATGATGACTACTATTTTAAAATAGATGGAGTATGTATTATTAGGACACGTCATAAAATAGGTGTTATGGGGGGCGACCGGGGCTGTAGCCCCGGCAGCCCCCCTCCTAGATCCGCCCCTGGAGGCACATTTACTGAAGCTACAAAGGGGTTGGGTTAAAAACTTCATATACACCTATTGTAATTTTCATTTCTCTCATTTTCATATTCTTGCCTCAGAAACAATTTGAGAAGGTGCAACCTTTAACATGTTGTAATAAATTTGTGGTTACACCATCGAGTGTAACAGTAAAGGTGAAAAAGTTCCAAAGTCGTTTCTACGGGAATGCAGAGCTAAAATACCACCTAAGTAAAAAGGCGAAGAAGCTCCAAAGTCATTCCTAAGGGGATGCAGAGCTTAGCTCCAAAGTCGTTCCTACGAGGATACAGAGCTAAAATACCACCTAAGTAAAAGGTGAAGAAGCTCCAAAGTCGTTCCTAAGGGGATGCAGAGCTTAAATGCTACCTAAGTAAAGGGTGAAGAGACTCCAACGTCGTTCCTAAGGGGATGCAGAGTCTTACTATTGCAAAATGTTTTCTTTTAACATTTGTCGCATCTTAACATCACATCATTCTGCATCATAACATCGCATCATTCATCATTTTGCTTCATCCAAAAAATGGAAAACAAGGGAAATTGCTCCTTCATCCGCAATGGTTAGTCTTCAAAGTTAAGCGTGTTTTTGTCAAGGAACTATGAAAGGATATTGCATCTCTACATGTTGCTATTAAACGGTACATAACTCCTTATACAAGACCTATGACAAGACCTTCGGGACTAATAATGTCACTTCGGCAACGGTATTCCTTATGCAAGACCTATGGCAAGACCTTCGAGTTTAATACTGCCACTTCGGCGTAAAAGAGATTTTTCTTTATGAAGCGTGAAAAGAAGGAAAGGTGTTTATTCGCCTTCAGCTAAAAAACGGTATGTATGACACTTTCACACTACACAAAGAAATATATTACATAATGAATCACATAGTTTGCAATTGTTTTTTTACATAAAAGTAGCATACAAATTCTGCGAATGTTTTTTACACACAGTTTAATCACCTTCCTTCAGGACTCTTTCAGTAGCTTCATTTAGAAGTCTTTCTACAACTTCATCAATTGTTGCATTCGCTATTCTAATTTCATCGAGAGTACCCTTCAGGGCTGGATCGGTGTCAGGGTTGTATGGCTCTGGAGGAGGAGAGAGTTTAGCTACACCAAAATATAAGTTTTCTCAGATACGAAGCTAAAATACTTATGAAGCTAAAATATGACAAATGTACCTATACGCCTTTCGCGCTCAGCGGCCTCTTCAGCTTTTCTTGCTTCTTCTGAGGCAAGATGAGATTCTTCTTCGCTTTGCCTAATAGCTTCGTCTGCTATCTCTCGGTCGCCATTCATCCATACTTCATAATAGAATTTTCCACCAAAGGTTGTAGCTTCGGCTGAAGGCTCTTTAATGTCATTCGCTAAACTGAGAAGTCTGGTTGAATTACAGCCTTAGCATGTTCACAACCAGCTTTTTCAAGCAGTGATACAGCCCCCGAGCCCCTACGCATGCACAAAAATCTCCCCTGCCAGTTAGAACTTCATCAAATGCTTCGACTTCTCTCTCAATCCATTTGATCACACCCTCGGGATCACCACGAATGAAATTTTTCTCAGCCGAGAATGCACCAACACTAATAAAAGCATTTTTTAACTTGTCTGAGCATTGCATAGCAACGTTATAGCACTCCTCCTTTGCTTAACGAAGCTCTTCAACATTCTTTTGAACCCTCAATCGTTCAGTGTCAGATATCTCACGCTTCGATTGCTCAATGTTGAAGTTTTCAGTAACTTCATCAAGCTTATTTTCCAGTCCTGCTACTTTAGATCTGTGTAATCCCACTTGAATAGACAAAGCATAGTCCAGATCAGCTATACGTTTTGCATCTGCTTCTTTTTCTTTCTCAAATTTTAAAATCTTTTGGCCCACTTTAGAGAGTTTGCCCAAATTAGCTTCTCTTGTCTTTAACCTTTTGACCAAAGAAAGCAGGATTTTATCTTTCTCAAGTGCCTCATTCCGAAGAGTTATAACCTCCGAGCGCAAATTTCGAAGGGTATTTTTGTGCTCTCATCCTCACATTTTTTGAGCCTTCGGAGCTTTACTTAAAATAAGACCCTAATAATAAAAGAAATGTTTATTAAAACAAGCAAATAATATAATTAAAATGATTATCAGAAGACTGGAGGAAATAGTAAGCACAAACCTTTAAGCTATTGTATGCCAAGCTGTCTGCCAGATGGTTCTTTGGCATTAAGGATAGCCCGAGCTCAAGCTTCGGGTAACCCCATGTTATCCATCATTTCGCGGCAGACGTCAATTTCCTTACTGTCAGGAAGGCAGCATAGGAAGTCATTCTCTTCATCACCTTCGTACACTAGATATCCTCGAGGATACTTCAAGTCCCTAGCGTAATGCTGAGCTTCAGCAATCTGCTTCTGTGTCAGTTGCTTTCCCGAAGCGTGACAGATGATGAATTCAAGATCTCCGGTCGACACTGCTTCAGGTATCGGCAGTGATATTCTCTCTGGCAGACTCTCGCTTATGTGTTCTGTTGGCCTAATCTCCGAAGGTCCAGCCTTAGTGCAATCAAGAGCAGCACTTGCGGCATCAACTTCTTCTGATTCTCTAGCCTTATCTTTGGAAACCCTAGTAGGGCAGGAGTAGCCATCTTCGAAGGCCTTAGAACAGCGTCTAGAATGCTGGCCATCCTCCTCCCTTTCCTAGGTGTCACTGCTGAAGCGGTTGCTATCCTTGATAGCCCTGGCACTACTAGAGAACTCTGCAGCTTCGGCTGCTATTCGGTCTTAGAACTCTCTGTTGTTGTCTTCTCCAGTTGAATGGTGGGAACTTCGACTGCCACAACGGGTATTTTCATCATCTGTTCAAAAAATTCAAAAAACAGCAGTAGATTAAATTTCCTTCTATTTAAAGCAAGGAAAAAGGAAAAAAAGTATTACCTCCGAAGCTAAGAGGGAATCTTCGGCAGATTCAGCAATCTCTGTCTTTGAAACCCCAGCAGTGGGCAGTATCGTAGCTTTCTCCAAAAAATACGACTTTGGCCGGTGAGTTACAACTTTCATTTTCTTTGGTCTCGGCATGGTAGAGGGGGTCGTTGATGCAATTTTCCTTTTCGTCCCCTACTTTCGAGCCAAAAAGCAGTAGTTAGGATAGACAAAACCAATAACATCAAATACTCTATTTAGCCTTTTCTTGCCACGGGCACCAAAAGCAATGTTCATGGCTTCATCTTCAGCTTTTGTGTATGCCCCCAACAAATCATCAGTAGTCACCTCAATGGCCTCAAGCCATTCGTCATTTGGCTCCCCAAACTAGCTTCTGTAGCAGTATGTATACTTCAAATAACTAGACCACCTTCGCTTGAACTGTCAGTGGTCTCCCTCATCATTTTCCATTCATTAACAAGGGCCCATACCTTAAAAGCTATATGCTCTTGGACCAAGTCTCTGGTGCTAATGTAACCGCACACAGTGTTGAACGCCACCAGGCAAGCATGAGCCTTATCACTGTTCACAATCGAGGGCCTTCGAATGCCGAAGCGTGATTGTATTAGACGCTGAATTATATCTTTCACATCCTCCCTCTCAATCAAATCATTCTTAACATAAAACCATTGCCTTATCCAAGATCCTGGCCATTTCTTCCGAAACGTTGGCATAGGGCGCCTTGCATCAGAGCGGTATACGAAGGAATAACAACCAAAGTTGTTGTGGTACTGTTCCTTCCCCATTGCCTTCGTCTGGTAAGATAATTCATGTATATTGTAGAAGCAGTCGGCGTCTGGTTCCAGTCCTTGACTCCTAATTGCCCAAAAACCCCAATTTTAATGAAGGCTTCGGGGGTAAGCTGATGAAGGTATATCTCGAACCTTTTAAGCACTTCAACCAGCATCTTATGTAGAGGGAACCGAAGACCAGCCTTCATAAAAGCTCTTGAAAACTACCACTTCGTCAGCTTCAGGAAGAGGAACAGTGTTCCCTCCTCCGACCCTCACCATAGTTGTATCACGGAAATATTTGCCCTTCATCGCCTCAATTTGTCCTTTTTAATAGTGGATTTTTCAAACACAACTAGTGTGGGTCCTCATTAGGCCTCAATGGCCGATCGTCGGCATCATCGTTGTCACTCTCAATATCAAAATCACCACTGTCACTAGAATCTTTAGACAGCCCAGCTAAAATTTCATTAGTAATCTTTTCAACATTGGTCCTTTCCATAGCTTCGTAAAAACCAACTAGTGCGGGGTCCTCACTTCTCTTGTCTTCGGCCATCTCAGCGTTGAATGAAACCAAAGGCTGAAGCTCCAAAAGCAACCACGGTTACAAAATCAGCAAGCTAGAAAACAAACTCAACACAAGCTTGATAGCACGAAAAATATTTTTCATCGCAACCCTCGTATATATATATGCAAAGCACCACTGCATGATGGGCCCCACGATACAGAAGGTTTCGCTATTCTAGCGAAGGGAAGGTGTTTTTTCGAACCTTCAACTAGAGGCCTTCGTTCGTTTCGTAGTCTGAATTTGTTACAAAAGGAACAAACTAATACTGCGAGGGGCTACTGTTGGGGTCCTTCGTCTTCCGAAGGTCCTCAAAAACATGTTTAACCATTTGTTTTCAGCATATTATTAAGTACTACAAGAGCTTCGTCACCAGAAAAGCTTCGATATAGATCGATGGAAGTACAACGAAGCAAGCTTCGTCACGATAAAGCAGGAAGGAGACATAAGAAGAAGGTGTTGTTCAAGCTGTTAAGTACAAATGACAGTATTGTCCTCATGACATTTGTAAACCTTGTATGTAATTTTTTAGGGTATGAATATAATATCGTACGAAGCTGTACGATTGCCTATAAATAGATGAACAGTACCCCGTACTGTTCACGCTGGATTGTAATTGTATTCACGTCATTGCCCTCAAACAAGCCGAAGGTATCAAGTTAATATGAACTTTGATGCTATCAATACATTCAGTACGAAATAAATACGTGGCTTGATATTACATTTGTAACTATGTTTTTATATCTGTGAATGAAGAAGACTTGTTCTTCATGACCTTCGTCCAAGCTTTATTATACCCGAAGGGAAATAATGCTTCAAAGGACGAATGTCTTTAACATTTAACAAATGTGTTGCCTTGTTTTTGACTCACAGTAATCGAAAACAAATGACCAACATATATATTCTTTACTTTCTGTTTACGTATTATTGTAGTATGTATATGGGCCAATCTAGCACACTAAAACATTCTGGGCTATTTGGATCGACCTGTCACATATAACTAATTGTGGGTCGTGTCGTGGGCCGATGACTGAGCCTACGTGCCAGCACGGCACGGCCCATAATTAGGGACGTGCTTTTGTGGATAATGCCTTTGTGGGCCTTGCTTTTATGTGCCTATGCCGTGTCGGCTCAGGCCGGCCTACATGTACAGGTATACCCGGAGCCGGACCTATCTAACTGTGTTTAGAACTTTAGATGTGAGCATAGGCCACCAATCCCGTCGACCCAACCTGATCCATAAAAAAAATCGACCCGATTAAGTCGGGCCAATACATCGGACAGGTTTGCACCATATTTTTTTACACAGTGAAATTTTCAAGTCAAACTCGGGCCAAAAAATAAACCCACGGGTTATCCTGTTGGTTCAAAAAATCTTCCACCCCTGTACTCGATAGGCCACAAAATAGAGGTCGTTAGTTCGACCTGGCCCAACAAGAAAACTGAAAATCCATATATAACTCAAATGCAGTTATAACTGTTAGAACACAGTGAAAATGAGACACTGAGCGTTGAGAGAATGACAGCGATATCCTTTATTGCAGGGAAGACAATGCTTATATACAGGCGAATCAATGCCTCCCCAAGGGGTGTGTCTCTTGGGGAGAAATTGTCGCACCCCATGGAGGGGATTGATCACAAATATTGTAACACTCCCCCTTGATCAATCCAAGTACATTTGATCATCGTTCAACTATCTTTCAATATAGTATCTCCTCAAAAACCCTGTGGGAAAAATAAGGAGTACACAATTTCTTTTGGATAATGAGAAAATCTCACTTGAACTCCAAAAGGAAAATATGCTTGTAATCATCATGCATAAAAACCCATGTGGGGAAAAGTTAATGATGAAGCATATAGCTTAGTTGATATTACCTCGTTAAAAACTTTAGATGAGAAAACCTTAACAAGGCAAAACTCATACAAAGAAAAGAGTGTAATATGATGGTTCAAAACAGGTCAAATATCATGGAGAATTACTCCCCCTGATCCTTGCAAGAATTAAAGTCTTCTCATACCAATCCACTCAACACATTTCTAAAACGTGGAGTATGGTAGAGATTTTGTGAATAAATCAGTATGATTATCACAAGACTTTGTTTGTAAGATGTTTATATCTCCATTTTCCTGAAGTTCATGGGGATAAAACAATTTAGGAGCAATACCTTTATTAATATTGCTCATGATATAACATGTTTCCATCTGAACAACACAAGCTCAATTATCCTTATAGATAATTGTCGGTGGTTCAATTGAACCATGGTATGCCATTGTTCTCCCATGGACCTCTAGCCCAAAGAACAATAATATGTCTATAGTCATCATCTCAAAAACCCCAGTGCGGAAAATAAATGATGAGACATATAGCTCAGGCTAATATTTTTCCAAGATAATCTTGTCAGAAAATCTGAGAAATCAACATATGAGCCGAGTCTCCTTAAAAACCCAACGGGAAAAATAAGGAGAGTAGTCATACTGTATTGTTGATCCATTTGAACTCTAGGGAGATAAACTCATAACCTAGTTCAAATACAACAATAGCTATGTGAAAGTCGCCTAGAGGGGGGTGAATAGACGGAATCTGAAAATTACAAACTTAAGCACACACTACAAGCTGGGGTTAGCGTTAGAAATAAAATCGAGTCCAAAAGAGAGGGCGAAAACAAATCACAAGCAAATGAAGAGAGTGACGCGGTGATTTGTTTTACCAAGGTTCGATTCTTGCAAACCTACTCCCCGTTGAGGTGGTCACAAAGACCGGGTCTCTTTCAACCCTTTCCCTCTCTCAAACGGTCACCTAGACCGAGTGAGCTTTTCTCCTCAATCAATTGGGACACTTAGTCCCCAAAAGGACCACCACAACCTGGTGTCTCTTGCTTTGATTACAAAGGTGTTGAGAACAAGAATGGGAAAGAAGAAAAGCGATCCAAGCAATAAGAACTCAAATGAACACAAATATCTCTCTCTCACTAGTCACTAAATATTTGGAGTGATCCTGGACTTGGGAGAGGATATGATCTCTTGTTTGTGTCTTGGAGTGAAGTCTAGAGCTCTTGTATTGAATTCAATGGCTGAAAACTTGGATACCTTGAAGTGTGGTGGTTGGGGGTATTTATAGCCCCACCCACCAAAACGGCCGTTGTGGAGGCTGTCTGTCGACGGGCGCACCGGACAGTCCGGTGCGCCACCGGACAGTCCGGTGCGCCACCGGACACTGTCCAGTGCGCCAACCACGTCACCCAACCGTTAGGGTTCGACCGTTGGAGCTTCTGACAGCTGGGCCACCGGACAGTCACTGTTCACTGTCCGGTACGCCTTCTGGCGCCTGCTCTGACTCTGCGCGCGCTGACGCACACTGTTCACTGTTCATTTTGCAGATGACCGTTGGCGCTATAGCCGTTGCTCCGCATGGCACACCGGACAGTCCGGTGCATCACCGGACAGTTCGATGAATTATAGCGGAGTGCCATTCCAAAAACCCGAAGCTGAGCAGTTCAGAGTTGATCTCCTTGGTGCACCGGACACTGTCCGGTGGCACACCGGACAGTCCGGTGCGCCAGACCAGGATAGCCTTCGGTTTCTTTTGCTCCTTTCTTTTTGAACTCTATCTTGGACTTTTTATTGGTTTGTGTTGAACCTTTGGCACCTGTAAAACTTATAATCTAGAGCAAACTAGTTAGTCCAATTATTTGTGTTGGGCAATTCAACCACCAAAATTATATAGGAAAAGGTTTGACCCTATTTCCCTTTCAATCTCCCCCTTTTTGGTGATTGATGCCAACACAAACCAGAGCAAATATATAAGTGCAGAATTGAACTAGTTTGCATAAGGTAAGTGCAAAGGTTGCTTAGAATGAAACCAATATAATTATTTCAATAGATATGCATGGATTGCTTTCTTTCCTATTTAACATTTTGGACCACACTTGCACCACTAGATTTGTTTTTACAAATTCTTTGGAAAATTCTTTTCAAAATCCTTTTGCAAATAGTCAAAGGTATATGAATAAGATTTCGAGAAGCATTTTTAAGATTTTGAAATTTTCTCCCCTGTCTCAAATGCTTTTCCTTTGACTAAACAAAACTCCCCCTTAATGAAATTCTCCTCTTAGTGTTCAAGAGGGTTTTACCAATTGAGATAGAATTTCTTAGAGGAATGCTAATTTCAAATATACCAATTGAAAAAACATTTAAAAACTTAAACTTGTTTCAAAATTTTTTGAAATTGGCGTGGTGGTGCGGTCCTTTTGCTTTGGGCTAATACTTTCTCCCCTTTGACATTAATCGCCAAAAATGGATACTTTGAGTGAAATATGAGCCCTAGTAAAATTTTCTCCCACTTTGGCAAACAATATATGAGTGAAAGATTATACCAATGGAGAGATGGCGGAATACCGGCAAAGAGTAGATAATACTGATGGAGTTGAGTGGAAGCGTCATCTTTGCCGAATACTCCATTTCCCTTTCAATTCTATGACTAAGCATGAGAATACACTTGAAAACACATTAGTCATAAGCATAAAAGAGATATGATCAAAGGTATATAAATGAGCTATGTGTGCAAAGTATCAATCAAAGTTCTGAGAATCAAGAATGTTTAGCTCATTCCTAAGTTTGGTAAAGGTTTTCTCATCTAGTGGTTTGGTAAAGATATCGACTAGTTGTTCTTTGGTGTTAATATAGGCTATCTCGATATCCCCCCTTTGTTGGTGATCTCTCAAAAAGTGATACCGAATGACTATATGCTTAGTGCGGCTGTGTTCAACGGGATTATCCGCCATGCGGATTGCACTCTCATTATCACATAGGAGAGAGACTTTGCTAAATTTGTAGCCATAGTCCCTGAGGGTTTGCCTCATCCAAAGCAATTGCGCGCAACAATGGCCTGCGGCAATATACTCGGCTTCGGCGGTAGAAAGAGCTACTGAGTTTTATTTCTTTGAAGCCCAAGAAACCAGGGATCTCCCCAGAAACTGACAAGTCCCTGATGTGCTCTTCCTATCAATTTACACCCTGCCTAATCAGCATCTGAGTATCCTAATAAATCAAAAGAGGATCCCTTGGGGTACCAAAGGCTAAACTTAGGAGTATAAACTAAATATCTCAAGATTCTTTTCACGGCCCTAAGGTGAACTTTCTTAGGATCGGCTTGGAACCTTGCACACATGCATACGGAAAGCATAATATCTGGTCGAGATGCACATAAGTAAAATAAAGATCCTATCATCGACCGGTATACCTTTTGATCTACGGATTTACCTCCCGTGTCGAGGTCGAGATGCCCATTGGTTCCCATGGGTGTCTTGATGGGCTTGGCATCCTTCATTCCAAACTTGGTGAGTATGTCTTGAATGTACTTCGTTTGGTTGATGAAGGTGCCCTCTTGGAGTTGTTTCACTTGAAATCCTAAGAAATACTTCAACTCCCCCATCATAGACATCTTGAATTTCTGTACCATGATCCTACTAAATTCTTCACAAGTAGATTTGTTTGTAGACCCAAATATGATATCATAAACATAAATTTGGCATACAAACAAATCTTTTGCAATAGTTTTAGTAAAGAGAGTAGGATCGGCTTTACCGACTTTGAAGCCATTAGTGATAAGAAAATCTCTTAGGCATTCATACCATGCTCTTGGGGCTTGCTTGAGCCCATAAAGCGCCTTAGAGAGTTTATACACATGGTTAGGGTACTCACTATCTTCAAAGCCGGGAGGTTGCTCAACATAGACCTCTTCCTTGATTGGTCCATTGAGGAAGGCACTCTTCATGTCCATTTGATATAGCTTAAAGCCATGGTAAGTAGCATAGGCAAGTAATATACGAATTGACTCAAGCCTAGCTACGGGTGCATAGGTTTCACCAAAATCCAAACCTTCGACTTGTGAATATCCCTTGGCTACAAGTCGTACTTTGTTCCTTGTCACCACACCATGCTCATCTTGCTTGTTGCGGAACACCCACTTGGTTCCTACAACATTTTGGTTAGGACGTGGAACCAAATGCCATACCTCATTCCTCGTGAAGTTGTTGAGCTCCTCTTGCATCGCCAGCACCCAATCCGAATCTTTAAGTGCATCGTCTACCCTGTGTGGCTCAATAGAGGAAACAAAAGAGTAATGTTCACAAAAAATGAGCGACTCGAGATCGAGTGGTTACCCCCTTATGAATATCACCGAGGATGGTGTTCACGGGGTGATCTCTTTGAATCGCCTGGTGGACTCTTGGGTGTGGCGGTCTTGGACCCTGTTCATCTTCCTTGTCTTGATCATTGTCATCTCCCCCTTGATCATTGCCCTCCTCTTGAGGTGGCTCATCTTCTTGATCTTCTCCTTCATCATCTTGAGCCTGTTCCTCATCTTGAGTTGGTGGAGATGCTTGTATGGAAGATGATGGTTGACCTTGTGCTTGTGGAGGCTCTTCGGATTCCTTAGGACACACATCCCCAATGGACATGTTCCTTAGCGCGACGCACGGAGCCTCTTCATCATCTAGCTCATCAAGATCAACTTGCTCTACTTGAGAGCCGTTAGTCTCATTAAACACAATGTCACAAGAAACTTCAACTAGTCCAGTGGACTTGTTAAAGACTCTATATGCCCTTGTGTTTGAATCATAACCAAGTAAAAAACCTTCTACAACCTTAGGAGCAAATTTAGATTTTCTACCTCTTTTAACAAGAATAAAACATTTGCTACCAAAGACTCTAAAATATGAAACATTGGGCTTTTTACCGGTGAGGAGTTCATATGATGTCTTCTTGAGGATTCGATGAAGGTAGAGCCAGTTGATGGAGTAATAGGCGGTGTTAATCGCCTCGGCCCAAAACCGGTCCAGTGTCTTGTACTCATCAAGTATGGTCCTCGCCATGTCCAGTAGAGTTCCATTCTTCCTCTCCACTACACCATTTTGTTGTGGCGTGTAGGGAGAAGAGAACTCATGCTTGATGCCCTCCTCCTCAAGAAAGCCTTCAATTTGAGAATTCTTGAACTCTGTCCCATTGTCGCTTCTTATTTTCTTGATCCTTAATCCGAACTCATTTTGAACCCATCTCAAGAATCCCTTCAAGGTCTCTTAGGTTTGAGATTTTTCCTGCAAAAAGAATATCCAAGTGAAGCGAGAATAGTTATCCATAATTACAAGACAATACTTACTCCCGCCGATGCTTATGTAAGCGATCGGGCCGAATAGATCCATGTGGAGTAGCTCAAGCGGCATGTCGGTCGTCATGATGTTCTTGTGTGGATGATGGGTACCAACTTGCTTTTCTGTTGACATGCGCTACAAACCCTGTCTTTCTCAAAATGAACATTGGTTAGTCCCAAAATGTGCTCTCCCTTTAGAAGCTTGTGAAGATTCTTCATCCCAACATGGGCTAGTCGGCGATGCTAGAGCCAACCCATATTAGTCTTAGCAATTAAGCAAGTGTCGAGTTCAGCTCTATTGAAATCAACTAAGTATAGCTGACATTCTAACACTCCCTTAAATGCTACTGAATCATCACTTCTTCTAAAGACAGTAACACCTAAATCTGTAAAAAGACAGTTGTAACCCATTTTGCATAATTGAGAAACTGAAAGCAAATTGTAATCTAATGAGTCTATAAGAAAAACATTGGAAATAAAATGGTCAGGAGATATAGCAATTTTACCAAGTCCTTTGACCAAACCTTGATTTCCATCCCCGAATGTGATAGCTCTTTAGGGATCTTGGTTTTTCTCATAGGAGGAGAACATCCTTTTTTCCCATGTCATGTGGTTTGTGCACCTGCTATCAATGATCCAACTTGAGCCCCCGGATGCATAAACCTACAAAACAAGTTTAGGCCTTGTTCTTAGGTACCCAAACGGTCTTGGGTCCTTTCACATTAGAAACAAGCACCTTGGGTACCCAAACACAAGTCTTTGAGCCCTTGTGTTTGGCCCCAACATATTTGGCAACTACTTTGCCTGATTTGTTAGTTAAAACATAAGATGCATCAAAAGTCTTAAATGAAATAATTGGCTCATTTGATGCAATAGGAGTTTTCTTCTTAGGCAATTTAGCATGAGTGGATTGCCTAGAACTAGATGCCTCACTCTTATACATAAAAGCATGATGAGAGCCAGAGTGAGACTTCCTAGAATGAATTCTCCTAATCTTATGTTCGGGATAACCAGTAGGATATAAAATGTAACCTTCGTTATCCTGAACCATGGGAGCTTTGCCCTTAACAAAATTAGACAATCTTTTAGGGGCATTAAGCTTGACATTGCCTCACTGTTGGAAGCCAGTGCCATCCTTAATGCCAGGGCGTCTCCTATTATAGAGCATGCTTCTAGCAAATTTAAATTTTCCATTTTCTATCTCATGCTCATTAATTTTAGCACTAAGTTGAGCTATGTGATCATTTTGTTGTTTAATTAAAGCTAGGTGATCATGAATAGCATCAACATTAACATCTCTACATCTAGTACAAATAGAAACATGATCAACACTAGAGGTAGAGGGTTTGCAGACATTTAATTCATCAATCTTAGCATGTAACATGACATTTTCATTTCTAAAATTGGAAATAACATCATTGCAAATATTTAAATCCTTAGCCTTGGCAATTAATTTTTCATTCTCAATTTTAAGGCTAGAGAGTGATTCATTCAACTTGTCAATTTTAGAGATTAAACTAGCATTATCATTTTTGAGGTTGACAATAGAATCATCACAAATATTTAACTTCTCAACCTTAGCAATTAATTTAACATTCTCATTTCTAAGGTTAGAGATTGTGTCATGGCAAGTGCTAAGCTCACTAGTTAATTTTTCACATTTTTCTATTTCCTGAGCATAAGCAATTTTAACTTTAACACGCTTCTATTTTCCTTAATAAGGAAGTCCTCTTGGCTATCAAAAAGTTCATCCTTCTCATGAATAGCACTAATCAATTCATTTAACTTCTCCTTTTGTTGCATGTTAAGGTTGGCAAAAAGCGTAAGCAAATTATCCTCATCATCACTAGAGCTAGCCTCATCACTAGAGCTAGCCTCATCACTAGATGTTGTATATTTAGTAGAAGCTCTAGATTTTACCTTGTTCTTTTTGTCGTCTTTTGCCATGAGGCACTTGTGGCCGACGTTGGGGAAGAGGAGGCCCTTGTTGACGGCGATTTTGGCGGCGTCCTTGTCGGAGGAGGAGTCGGTGGAGCTCTCATCGGAGTCCCACTCCCGGCATACAAGGGCATCGCTGCCCTTCTTCTTGAAGTATCTCTTCTTTTCCTTCCTCTTTCCCTTCTTGTCGTCGCCCCTGTCACTGTCACTAGAAATATGACATTTTGCTATAAAGTGACCGGGCTTACCACACTTGTAGCAAACCTTCTTGGAGCGAGCCTTGTGATCCTTCCCCCTCCATTGTTTGAGGATTTGGTGGAAGCTCTTGATGATGAGCGCCATTTCCTCGTTGTCGAGCTTGGAGGCGTCGATGGGGACCCTACTTGGTGTAGAATCCTTCTTTTCTTCTTCCGTTGCTTTGAATGCGACGGGTTGCACCTCGAGTGTTGAGGTGGCGCCTTGCTCGATGATTTGTTTAGAGCCTTTGATCATCAACTCAAAGCTCACAAATTTTCCTATCACCTCCTCGGGAGACATTAGCTTGTATCTAGGATCACCACGAATTAATTGAACTTGTGTAGGGTTAAGGAAAATGAGTGATCTTAGAATAACCTTGACCATTTCATGGTCATCCTATTTTGTGCTCCCGAGGTTGCGCACTTGATTCACCAAGGTCTTGAGCCGGTTGTACATGGCTTGTGGCTCCTCTCCTTAGTTGAGCATAAAACGACCGAGCTCCCCCTCGATCGTCTCCCGCTTGGTGATCTTTATCACTTCATCTCCTTCATGCGCGGTTTTGAGCACGTCCCAAATCTCTTTGGCGCTCTTCAACCCTTGCACCTTATTATACTCCTCTCGACTTAGAGAGGTGAGAAGTATAGTAGTGGCTTGGGAGTTGAAGTGCTGGATTTGGGCGACTTCGTCCAAGTCATAGCCTTCGTCCCCCGGCGATGGTACCTGTGCTCCAAACTCAACAATGTCCCAAATACTAGCGTGGAGTGAGGTTAGGTGATGCCTCATTTTATCACTCCACATGTTATAATCTTCACCCTCAAAATGGGTGGTTTGCCTAATGGGACGGAAAGTAAAGGAGTGCGTCTAGAAATACGGGGATAACAAAGTGGCATCTTACTATACTTCTTGCGCTCATGGCACTTAGAAGTGACGGACGGCGCGTCGGAGCCGAAGGTGGATGGCGATGAAGAGTTGGTCTCGTAGTAGACCACCTTCTTCATCTTCTTTTTCTTGTTGCCGCTTCGATGCGATTTGGTGTGTGAAGGGGATCCCTTCCCCTTGTTACCGGACTCTCCCGATGGAGTCTTCCCATGGCTTGTGGCAGGCTTCTCGCCGGTCACAACCTCCTTCTTGGTGTGATCTCCCGACATCACTTCGAGCGGTTAGACTCTAATGAAGAACCGGGCTCTGATACCAATTGAAAGTTGCCTAGAGGGGGGGGGTGAATAGGCGGAATCTGAAAATTACAAACTTAAGCACACACTACAAGCCGGGGTTAGCGTTAGAAATAAAATCGAGTCCGAAAGAGAGGGCGAAAACAAATCACAAGCAAATGAAGAGAGTGACGCGGTGATTTGTTTTACCGAGGTTCGGTTCTTGCAAACCTACTCCCCGTTGAGGTGGTCACAAAGACCGAGTCTCTTTCAACCCTTTCCCTCTCTCAAACGGTCACCTAGACCGAGTGAGCTTTTCTCCTCAATCAATTGGGACACTTAGTCCCCACAAGGACCACCACAACTTGGTGTCTCTTGCTTTGATTACAAAGGTGTTGAGAACAAGAATGTGGAAGAAGAAAAGCGATCCAAGCGACAAGAACTCAAATGAACACAAATATCTCTCTCTCACTAGTCACTAAATATTTGGAGTGATTCCGGACTTGGGAGAGGATTTGATCTCTTGTTTGTGTCTTGGAGTGAAGTCTAGAGCTTTTGTATTGAATGCAATGACTGAAAACTTGGATACCTTGAAGTGTGGTGGTTGGAGGGTATTTCTAGCCCCACCCACCAAAATGGCCGTTGGGGAGGCTGTCTGTCGACGGGCGCACCGGACAGTCCGGTGCGCCATCGGACACTGTCCGGTGCGCCAGCCACATCACCCAACCGTTAGGGTTCGACCGTTGGAGCTTCTGACAGCTGGGCCACTAGACAGTCCTATGGTGCACTAGACAGTCACTGTTCACTGTCCGGTACACCTTCTGGCGCCTGCTCTGACTCTGCGCGCGCTGACACGCACTGTTCACTATTCATTTTGCAGACGACCGTAGGCGCTGTAGCCGTTGCTTCGCATGGCACACCGGACAGTCCGGTGCATCACCGGATAGTCCGGTGAATTATAGCGGAGTGCCATTCCAAAAACCCGAAGCTGAGCAGTTTAGAGTTGATGTCCTTGGTGCATCGGACAGTCCGGTGCGCCAGACCAGGGCAGCCTTCGGTTTCTTTTGCTCCTTTTTTTTGAACCCTATCTTGGACTTTTTATTGTTTTGTGTTGAACCTTTGGCACCTATAAAACTTATAATCTAGAGCAAACTAGTTAGTCCAATTATTTGTGTTGGGCAATTCAACCACCAAAATTATATAGGAAAAGGTTTGTCTATTTCCCTTTCACTATGTCATAATGTATCATCCTCGAAAACCTCTACAGGAAAAATAGATGATACGACATAGACCTTGTGTTGATGTTGCCTCGTTAAAAACTTTGAATGAGAAACCCAAACAAGGGAAAAACTCATGCAAAGAAAAGAGTACAACATGATGTAAGGACAAGTTCTTCCGATCAAGAGGAAACTCCCCCTAATCTTTGTAAATTACTAAGTCATCCCATACCTGCTCTCAAACACATTTAAAATGTGGAGTAAGGTAGTGACTTAGTTCGTAACTTGTTTTTCATCTAAACAACACAAAGTAATATTATATTCATAGATAATAAGGCCAGTGATAGAAAATCATGATCACCACATATCCTCAGTATGTAGCATATCATTATGTACAATCCCACGAAGTGTGCTACAGAATGATTAGTGTAAGTGACCATTAATCTCTGTTGATTGACATTTATCAAACAGTAGGTCCAACTTACCAGAAGTATGTCATTGATCTTGTACCTGGGGATCTTCTATAGATATCCAAGATCAGTATATCCAACTGTAACCAGATCATGAGTACTCATAGAGAACATAACTCGATCTCATGTGTTGTTAGCTAGCAAATCATTGCAAAGCAATATCATGTCGTATGCTCTTGCAATATACAATAGCACATCTCATGATCCGAAAGAATCAAATAACCATGATTCCCTCATATTGAATTTCTTCAATATATGTTGGATATAGACAACTTTGTATCCAAGATACTCAAGATAGTTTATTTTGAATTGAAAATCTCTTACAATTCAAATCCACTATCTCGAACTCCGTCGATAAGTAATGTATGTTTAAAATACGCTACACATATTTACATTGAACATACAATTCTTTGTGTATCTTTTCAGAAGGAAGGATTCACTAGGTCGAATGTACCATATTTGACTAGGATGCTCTAAGTCACAAAGACTTTTCAAGCATTGCAAATTTTTGATTGGTGATTATGTATTTGGAATCCTTCAAGACTCCACAAATACCATAATCTAGTGACCACATATGCATATGTTGTCACTACATCTATCAACTGCATAGATAGATGATTTACTGCCCATATTATTGTATCGGAATTTTACTTCTCACGGTAGAAGAGAATTTATAGCATTAAAATAATGCTTGGGTTTGTGTATAAAACCCAGTTGCTACTAGCCATGCTTTCTCACCACCTCATTGTTTCCAAGTCCATAAAAACAAACATGTATCCACAGTAAGATACCATGAAGTGGAAATAATTCAACACTTCTTTTCGGTGAGCAAGGCTATCTCTGCAACATTGTATCACTCAACAAGATCCAGTTTGAGCATACTCGTGCTCCGCTATGGCCATAGTCTTTTGGATCACTTGGAGCGCATATACAATTGCTGAGATGTATGTGTCGACACTTGTAGCTTTTAAATTACACAATTCTCCACTTGACATAAAGTCATTTTCTTATGCACCCTTATGATTTCTCGTGAAATCCCAAAATGAGAATTAAGGGCTTCTGATAACCTAGCCTCATCAGTGCGCACTGAGCTAGGTTGTGAATGTCTTCCATTCACATGATAATTCATATCCTCTATGTGTCCACCAACACTAGGTTGGTTACCAACGAATAATTGGTCTGCATTTACTATCTCAGAAGATCTAGTCTTCAGTTGCTTGCAAGCATTTTAATCCTAATTTGTGACCATACTTCTCCCCCTCTTATTAACAACATCATTGTAATAGGGAGTTTAGTGGTGTTCCATTTAACCACTCTTTCTGGCACTTCCACATAGGATTAATTTGAGTGACACCTCATAGTAAATGCACATGGCAGTTAATTTGCAACTTCTTGCAAGTCATTCGAACCCAAAGGTTCAGTTTTAGTACGTGATCCTGAGCCTAAATGCTTACTGCATTCATTATAATTTCCTGGCATTTTTTTGGTACTCGAAATCTCCCCCTAATGCCTGGAAAAGCTCATGATTCAAGCAAGCGTACGGGCCATAAATAGATTCTCATGAAGAGATTCTAAAACTTAATGGTCGACGAAGAATGAATTCTCACATATATCCCAGCTTTCTATGTGCCCATTTATGTACGCTGCGGTGGTGAGATTGGGAACATACCCAATGTACGCATGGGAAATCTTTCATGGATTCCCACGTACTAAAAACCATAGGGGAACTTGTACATGCAGTACATGCAGTTAATCACAAGTCAAGAGCGTGCAAAACTTCCTGACTCCAACCATAACCAGTTAGAAATGACAATTCATTATTGATGGTCATTAATGATCTGAAATTTTCGAATCTATCACAGATTCATCATATCCTTTATGGATATCATTCTGAATACCAAGACAAACAATCATCATTGTAAGCACATTTGGTAAATTCAGTAGTGTGGAGGCTAATGTGCTCAAGCTGGAGACATTATTACTTAATGGTCACGAGTTGTCTGAAGGACACACTTCATGTCATCGTATAGATGCACCAAAAAACCATATAAAGTCTTCAATGTCCATACCATCTTTTTAATGGACCACACTTGTTCTTTTGAAACAATTCAAAGAACTTAACCAATTCAGATCAGATTTTAAGACAAGAGGGACTTAAAATCTCATTCCCGATGATACTCATCCAGTATCCATCTTATGGGAAAACATGACTAATAGAATTGTTCATAACTTTTCGTTTCATCCTAATAATGGAATTACTAATTCAATCTTACCCAGCATGGTAAGTATCATCACATGAAAACTTTAACAAATGCAACACATTGTACGAGAGGATATATGTAGAATACAATCCATAAGAAATGTTTCCGAGAAACACATGCAATATCCATCACTATCACTTTGTGTTTCCACATGATAGAAATTTTATGGATATCTCTATAATTTTGGTAAGATAAATTAGGATATATCAACAGATCCTTGTTACTTCCATTACCAAAAGGGGACTAGATATTAACATATCATGATATCGCGCGAAGCGATTGTTAAAATATTGTTTCCTCTTTCAAAAGGAATATGAGAATATTTTGTTTCCCCACTTATAGAGTTTGTGGCTCAATTCTCCACATTGCATGTTTTTCCTCAATTGGAAGAATCTCTGTACAAGTTTGCACAACTCAAATCAATGAGTCTTCAACTCCCTTGATGAGTTGGTTCAACTCTAATCGATGAGCTCGTTCAACTCAAATCACATGAGTGATCAACTCCAATCGATGAGTTTGTTTAACTCAAATTCATATGAGTTTGTTCAATAATAATGAGATTATCACAAATCTCATGAATCATTTGAATAATACTCAAAAGCAAATCATCTAACAAAGTGGTCTTCTCTTAGAAAAAGAAGTGTTGTTACATGATTTGCCCAAATCACGATTTACACAACAAGCCACTGTTATCATGTCAGATGGAAGATTGAAGTACACTTCATATCTTAGCTTTCATGAGTATTATGCATCTATTGGGATTTCAAATACACAATTAGATGCTTAGGCATACAACACTATATCACATAGTGTAATGACAAATGAGTTTGTTATACTCATTGCCCTTCTCTTTTTAATGTGCTTGCATATGTGCTTCATATATGTGCTTCTTGTTGCACATCAAGCCACAAAAGCACATAAGTTCTTTTCATAAGAACCGCAAGAGAAAGAGAGCATCACACTTCCTCCAAAGTGAAGAAGTGAGTCCCCATATATTGCAAAAATGATCTTGGAATCAAATGAACATTAAGGATAATTAAGCCCATTAGGCGAGTTCATCAAACTCTATTGAATTATTATCCTTCAAATGGCTTTACCATTTTCTGATGTTGTAATATGCTACAAAATATATCATATCTTCATATGTTGGAGAATTCTAGGTATCACATACAGTGTACCAAAAGATTTTTGAAAATTGGTGGACACAACGTAGATAATCTCCATGTAATGAAACAATGGAGTAGATCTCCCAGTAGTGGGCAAAACTTTTGCTGCCTAAAAGCATGGTCTCTAGGCTGATATATTCAAGGAACATACCGCAACCAATGCTTAGGACTCCACTACCCTGTGCTTGACCAAAATTTCAAAAATAAAATGGTAATCACCATAAAGGTGAATAACCAACATCACATCTCCAACATATCTACTTGGGAGAACACATAGGTAATCATCATGACCATATGATGTAGACCTTTTACTGATGGGCAAATAACATTTTGCTGTCTAAAAGTTTGGTCTCAGGGCAAATAAATTCCAAGAACTTATTGCAACCAAAGCCTAGATCTCCATCATGTATTGAATAATCCCAAGTTCAAGATATGTGTCATATTTTGCAAGAATTCATCGTTTAATTAAGTAGAACTTAATTAAAAGAACTCTTTGAGTTGCCAGCATGACCGCAGCGTCCAGCCTGGCTCCATAGCCCGCTACGCCTGCGTGGTCCATGATCTTTTTAGGTTAGCACGTATAGGTAATCATCTCGAAAGATGTAGACCTCATAGTGATAGGTATTTTAAATGCGGCCTAAAGCACGGTCTCTGGGCTACTAAACTCTATAAAGAATTTAACGCAGCCAGAGCTTAGGGCTCTATCACCCTATGCTTTTCCCAAAAATGCAACCTTATTTTGCATGAAGACCATTAAGTTTCGACTTATTAATGTGTTATGTTTTCTATGCAAACGTAAAAGAATGCAAAAACAAAAGCAAGTCGAAAATATGTGAATTATAAATGTAAAAAAATAATTCACTAACTTGTCGGCATTTTTCATAATTAAAAACAGACAACTATGTACAATTACATATATCAGCAGTAGTCTAAATATTAAATTTAGACTCACTAACACTGATTAGGATAGTTGTCTGTGTTTCGGACCCGGGGGACCCTCAACCGGACCGACTAGTGAATTTTAGTGTCGCGTGCCCCTGTCCAGATGGGTTGATGCAAGATAGAACACAAGAGGGAAATAAGGCTTATGTTATCTTGCACCGGGGTGCTTGTAGTGGGGGTTACAAGCGTTGCGGGAGAGCGAGAACGAGAGAGAGAGAAAGGGAGGGTTCGGCCTTGAGGCGAGCTGTCTGAGGCTGCCTCTACCGCGTCTCTCCTACTCTGCCTGCCTCCGCTCGTCTACATCGTGCGTCCGTAGTGTTCGTACGTCGCACGTTCGTCTCCCCCTCGCCCCCCTCTGGAAGGCCCTGGACATCCCCTTTTATAGATACAAGGAGATGCCCAGCTGTACAATGGGGGTGTAGCTATGAGCTAACGTGGCTGGTAGGGAAGTGCCCTAAGCCCGGTACAGGTAATAACGTGGCCGTCGAAGAAGTGCTTTGAGCCCTGTAGATGTACCAACGTGGCCATCGGAGAAGTGCCTTGAGCTCTATAGAAGCATAGCTGGCGGGGCGGCATGGATCCTGCTGAGGTTTCCTTGCTTCCGTAGGGGGTTGAGAGCAACCGACGTCACGGGCGCACGCGGGGAACCATCATTACCTGTTACCGGAGTAACTTAGATGGGACACCGGTCTTGTTCCTTTGTAGCCTGAGGCAGCTAGCTAGGGGTAGGGTAATGATGGATCCCTAGTAGCGTAGTTGATACGAGGCCGAGGTCGGGCGAGGCGGCGACTCCTCCGAGGCCGAGGCTGAAGTCGGGCGAGGCGACGACTCCTCTGAGGCTGAGGCTAAGGTCGGGCGAGGCGGAGTCCTTCTCCCGAGGCCGAGGCTGAGGCCAAGGCCTGGGGTCAGGCAAGGCGGAGCTCGCTGTTGTGCCCGACGCCGAACTCGGGGAAGGCCACGACTGTTGTTAGTCTTTCCCTGGTGGCTGGCACAGTTGCCGGAGCGGGGTGAACAGCGCTGTTTTCCTGTCAGAACGGTCAGTAAAGGGGCGAAGTGACTGCGGTCACTTTGACCTTGCTGACTGAGGCACGCGTGTCAGGATAAGGTGCCAGGCGATCCCCGTATTAAATGCGCGTGTGATACAGTCGGTTGGTAAGGCGATTCGGACGAGGTTGCTGCACGACAAAGTTCGCCCGAGCTTAGCCTTGGGTGAGACGGGGGTGTGTCTGCTGACCGAGGGGACCCTCGAGTGAGGCGTGAATTCGTCCGGGACTACTGTCCTTGCCCGAGGCTAGGCTCGGATGAGGTCGCATCCCTTGGCAGACGGGGCCTTGACTTGAACCGCGCTTCATCAGCCGTTGATGGTTTGTTCTGAAGACATTTTCCAGCCGGGTTAAGGAGCATTGGGGGTACCCCTAATTACGGTACCCGACAGTAGCCCTCGAGCCTTCAAGGGAGTGTAGGTACTCGCTTGGAGGTTCTATCGGATTTCTGGCAAGGGGACCAGCCTTTGTCGGTTATGCTTTGTTCCGGTGGGTGCACGCGAGCGCACCCGCCGGGTGTAGCCCCCGAGGCCTCGGAGGAGTGGTTTGACTCCTCTGAGGTATTAATCCTTTTTGTGATGCCTCGGTCAGCTTTGTTGTTCCCTCATGCGGCCTGGCCATAGCCCGGGTGCATGGTCAGGCTCTGAGTTTTTGAGCTAGTTTGTTGACGTGGTCAACAGTTTGGCCATAGCCTGGCGCGAGAGCAGCCCCCGAGCCTCTGCACGGAGCGAGAGGACGATCAAGGACCATCTTGACTTTTATTGTACGCCCCTTCGTCGCCTCTCCGCGAGGAGGAAGGGGGGGAAAGCGCCATGTTACCCTCGGAGGGCACCGAACATGGTGTTTCCGGTGAGTTGCTAATGGGTGATCCGAGTGGACGCCCGAGCCCCGTTCGATAAGGGTCGGCTAGTGGCCCAGAGGCGTGCTCCAAAAGTACCTGCAGGTGATTTGCTGGACCCGGACCCATTCGATTGGGTCCGAGGGCTTCGTGCCTCCCTTCGGTGGGATTCCATTACAAATCGTTCCTGCTGGTCTCGGAAATGTCCTAGGGTACCTCGGGAGCGTAGCCTGAGCCTCGGCCATGTAACGGACGTACCCAGGGTCATCCCTCACTCTGCGTGCTCGGGGGCGGCTGTCGAACCCTTCCGAGGGGCTAGCCTTCGAACCCCTAATCAATAATGGGCTCGGAGCCCGAGTGCTCTAGGGCGCTTACCGAACCCCAGAGGGCGCAACCTTCGAACCCCTGATCAGTAGGAGGGCTCGGGGCTCATTTCCTTCGCCGAGAAGGATCCTTTTCGCAATATCCCCTTTCCCGGTCCCTGTGGCAAGAGAGAGAGAGAGTGGAAAAGGAAAAGGATATGAATTTAAATAATGTGGCGGTCAACAGTTTGGCCGTAGCCCGGCGCGAGAGCAGCCCCCGAGCCTCTGCACGGAGCGAGAGGACAATCAAGGACCGTCTCGACTTTTATCGTACGCCCCTTCGTCGCCTCTCTGCGAGGAGGAAGGGGGGAAAGCGCCATGTTACCCTCGGAGGGCACCGAACTTGGTGTTTCCGGTGAGCTGCTAACGGGTGATCCGAGTGGACGCCCGAGCCCCGTTCGATAAGGGTCAGCTAGTGGCCCAGAGGCACGCTCCAAAAGTACCTGCAGGTGATTTGCTGGACCCGGACCCATTCGATAGGGTCTGAGGGCTCGGTGCCTCCCTCCGGTGGGATTCCATTACAAATCGTTCCCGCTGGTCTTGGAAATGTCCTAGGGTACCTTGGGAGCGTAGCCCGAGCCTCGGCCATGTAACGGACGTACCCAGGGTCATCCCTCACTCTGCGTGCTCTGGGGCGGCTGTCGAACCCTTCCGAGGGGCCAGCCTTCGAACCCCTGATCAGTAATGGGCTTGGAGCCTGAGTGCTCTAGGGCGGTTACGGAACCCCGGAGGGCGCAACCTTCGAACCCCTGATCAATAGGAGGGCTCGGGGCCCATTTCCTTCGCCGAGAAGGATCCTTTTTGCAATATCCCCTTTCCCGGTCCCTGTGGCAAGAGAGAGAGAGAGAGGAAAAGGAAAAGGATATAAATTTTAATAATGTGGCGCACCTTTTATGATGCGATCATCATGACGAAGACGAAATGGCGCCTGCTTCGCCTGCCGGAGGTGTCACTTGCCCTGCCAAGGAGTTAATGCGACAGGACGGGCGATTCGCGAGGCATCTGTTGCGCGTGCGTGAGTCGTTCGAGGAACGGAACACGGGTGCGTCGTCTTTTATGCTGTGGGAGAGGGCTACCCTGCCGTTTCGGGAGAGGATGCGAACCTGTAGGTGATTGGACCACTGCTTCCGCACGCCTGTTGCTGCAATTACTGCTGGTCCGCTTCTGATCATATTGACCATCGTGCCTATCTCCATGGCTAAGTGACCCGTGATCGCCACACTTAATGGGCACTATTGGGTCATGCGCTGGGCTGCCTTGAGTTGTTGTGCTGGTTCCGTAGTCGAGAAGACACAGCATTGGTGCAAGTGGCAGTGCGGTTTCCTTGCAGGTAGTAACCGTCGCGCCGGTTACATGACATGTGGGCCCGGGCCTCCATGCTGGACCGCCAGATGTGACGAAGCCGAAAGGGTGCACAACCGTGGTGCGATTGCATGCTCCCTGTGCGGCGGTCCGCCCTTTCGACCGCTGGTTTCAGCAAGGATGAGGGAATGCTTATAACCGCGGGGCGGTTATGTGCTTCGCGTGCAGCGGTTTGCCTTCTTCGCGTTTTGGGTCAGCCCGCATGACGTGTGGGACCCAGCCCCCGTGTCGTAGGGTGGGAACCCTAGAGCATGTCGGTGGAGACTTTGCCCGTAACGCTTGGGGGTGCGAGTGAGGAGATATGCCTTTAAAAAGGGACCGACCCCCCGGGGGGTAGCCGTGCCTTCACACTCCTCGCATTCATCGCGCCTTTCCGCCTTCCGAGCCCCCAGATGAGGTGCACCTGTGTTGCCTTATTTTTGCTGTTGTTTGAGAAGCGCGACCTCATGGGGGTTGGCGCTCTTCGGTCACCGCTCGGCTTCAAGGATTTTCATCATGCAGCCCGGCTGCAGTCCCTCATCAATGGTCATCCGTAGGGATGATTACCAGCCTTGTGGTGGGGAGAAGCAAGCTGGGCTGTGGCCTCTGCCTCGCCCTCAGCTTCAAGGATGTTCATCATCTGTGCTGGGGAGGAGGGTGCACCAAGTCGGGGCCCGCCTCCGCGTGGGCAGCGGCCCGCTCCTTCCCTCAGTGATTGGAGGAGAAGGGCGTTCGTCGCCCGTGGCGCTGTCAGCTGCCGCGTGTCTGGCTCCTCGGCCTGAGCGGCTTCGGTGCTGCTTCCGGCGCCACCTCCTACCGCTAGGGTGGAGCGTGGCTGCCCGTCCGCCGCACGGGAGTCGGTCGTGCCGTGCGTAGGCTGGCCACGTCCAGGTCCTCCTTGCGTCGTCGGCTGCACCGGGGGGTCGCACAACACGTCGTACGCCATGAGGGCGGTACTCATGTTCTGGGACGGCCTAGACGAGAAAGGTAGTGAGGACCTACCAGTGCGCATTGGGGCGGCCGCCGTTCGCCGGTGCGGTGTTGGTGGTCAGGTGGCCGCTGTCGTCGGTGCTGAGGTGGTGGTCGCCATAGGTGAGGCTTCCTCTACCGAAGCTGTTGTCTACGTCGACGAGATCGTTAGTGCCACCTGCGCTCCTGACCTCCGGCTCTTTGGCTTTAATGGCTGGTTCTCGTCCCCCGTGACGGGACGTGAACGAGGGCCTTTTCACAGTAGCGTTTGCCCTGAGGCCATCGCTGCTGCTGTCTAGCCGCCCGAGGCAGAGGTCGTTGTCGCGCTGCTGGTGCAGTGGTCGCTGGCGAGCCGCTTGGAGCTCGTTATCCCGTAGGCCTTCTGGTGTGGAGGTTGTTCATTCCTGCGGGAATGGAGCTAGAGTCCCGTTTGTAATGGTACCTTCTTGAGAGCAAGATGTAATAGCTTTAAGTACTAAGACATCTGCCGTAGGTCGGGAAAACCACCGAGGGCGCTGCCGACGTCTAAGTCTAGGTACCATTGTTATCCCATGTATGTGTGTTCGTTCTTTGTGGCTGCTGAGGCTTGAACATCTGGGTATAAAGACGTGTTTCTTTCCTCTTGTTTTGAGCATTAAGACTTGTTCGTCGGTGGAAGAATCACTTATCCGAGCGTGAGCTACCTTTCGTGGAAGGTGACGAGTAAGGTATCCGTATCCCGGAGGCGTAGGAGTCCCTTGGCTCAGTCGGCCTTGCCGTTCAAGGTCTCTCTTGTTGTTTTTAGGACTCCGCCATCGATATAGTCGAAAAGCACGAAAGTCGTTTTGGTGGAAAAACTTTTCTGAGGAAAGTTTTCGGCACAGAGGGGGTTCCTCCCTTCTAGACTCCGAGGCGACCGCCCGGGCCGGGACCCTTGCGGAGGGTCTGGCCGTGGCCGTCGGGTCTGCTTGGTCCGCCCAAGCTAAGGCCTCGCAGCAGCGTGTCCGGGCTGAAGGTATGTTTTGCCCGCTTCGTGACTTTATTTTTGTCTCCATTCTTCTCCTTGCGTTTGAAGAACATTGTCCTACTGCCTGCAGGGTTCGAGACGGCTCTTAACGAGTCCGTCAAGAACTGCAAGGCGCTCGCCCAGGCGGCTGAGCAGAAGGAGGCCGACCGTGTGGCCATGTCTGGGGCCATCTCGGCTTTCTGCCAGGCCTTTGACCTCGACGACGTCCCCTCGGGTAGCTCCCCCCAGAGTCACCTGCGGGGCTTGGGCAGCCATGTGCGCAGCAGACTCCGCGGGGCACTGCACCACGGCGTTAGGCGGGCCTTCGCCGTGCTTGCTTCCCACTACGACGTGGATCTGGAGCGGGTCAGCAAGGGGTACTGCTTACCCGACGAAGAGGAGGCTGCCTTAGCCGAGGTCCAGAGGCTTGACAGGGCTGTCGAGGGCCCAAGCGCGGCGCTGGCTTCCTCCTTTGAGGTGGAGATCCTTCCGCCCATGTCGCCGTCTGAGGCCGGGCCAGATTCTGCCGAGGGTGGAAATGACGGCGAGCGTGCTGCTCCTCCCCCTGCCGATGTCTGAGCCTGCAGGAACAGATTTGTTCTAAGTATGCGCATGTTTTTTGCGGCCGCTGAGGCCTAAACAGTATTGTCGGATTATAAAGCTGCATTTTCTTTCCTCTTGTTTCGTGCGTTAGGACTTGTTCGGTAGCAGAATCGCTTATCCGAGCGTGAGTTACTTTTCGCGGAAGGTGATGGGTGAGGTATCCGTATCGCGGAGGCGTAGGAGTCCCTCGGCTCGGTCGGCCTTGCCGCTTACGTGTTCTCTCGTCGTTTTTAGGATTCCGTTATCGATATAGTCGAAAAGCACGAAAAGTCATTTTGGTAGAAAAGTTTTCGAGTGTTAGGACTTGTTCGTTAGCAGAATCGCTTATCCAAGCGTGAGCTACCTTTCGCGGAAGGTGATGAGTGAGGTATCCGTATCCCGGAGGCGTAGGAGTCCCTCGGCTCGGTCGGCCTTGCCGCTCAAGGTCTCTCTTGCTCGTCTTTAGGATTCTGTTATCGACGCAGTCGAAATGCACGAAAGACGTTCTGGCAAAAGACTTTTTCGAGGAAAATTTTGACACAGAGGGGGTTCCCCCTTCTAGCCCCTGAGGGAGGGTCGGGCTTTGCCGAGGCAAGGCTGATCCTTCCTTGATGGTTAGACTTTATTTATGCATGTAAAGAAAGCGAGATACATGAACGACTTGAAACATTTTAAGGGTAAAAGCGACGTAGCTGTTCGATGTTCCAAGCGTTGCTGTAGACCTCACCTTGATTGTTGGCCAGCTTGTATGTCCTAAGCTTCAGAATTTTGGCGATGATGAATGGCCCCTCCCAGGGAGGAGTAAGCTTGTGGCGCCCTCGGGCGTCTTGTCGCAGCCAAAGTACCAAGTCCCCCACTTGGAAGTCTTGGGGCCGAACCCTTCGGGCGTGGTAGCGTCGCAGGGACTGCTGATACCGTGCTGAGTGTAGCAAAGCTACGTCCTGAGCCTCTTCTAGCTGGTCCAATGAATCCTCTCAGCTGGCCTGGTTGCTTCAGTCGTCGTAAGCCTTTGTCCTCGGGGAACCGTATTCCAAGTCCGTGGGTAAGATGGCCTCGGCCCCATAGACTAGGAAAAACGGCGTGAAGCCCGTGGCCCGGCTCGACGTTGTCCTCAGACTCCAAACTACCGAGGGTAGTTCTTTTATCCACTGCTTGCTAAACTTGTTAAGGTCGTTGTAGATCCTCGGCTTTAGTCCCTGCAAAATCATACCGTTAGTGCGTTCCACCTGCCCATTTGTCATTGGGTGCGCTACGATGGCCTAGTCCACACGGATGTGGTGGTACTCGCAGAAGTCCAGGAACTTTTTCCTATTGAACTGCGTGCCATTGTCGGTGATGATTGAGTTTGGGACACCAAAGCGATGGATGATATTTGTGAAGAACGCCACCACCTGCTCGGACCCGATGTTGATTAAGGGTCGGACTTCGATCCACTTGGAGAATTTGTCGATGGCGACCAACAGGTGCGTGAAGCCCCCGGGTGCCTTATGCAAGGGACCGACGAGGTCCAGACCCCACACGGCAAACGACCAAGTGATAGGTATTGTCTGCAGGGCTTGAGCGGGCAGGTGCGTCTGTCTCGCGTAAAATTGACACCCTCGGCAGGAGCGTACAATCCTAGTGGCGTCAGCCATTGCGGTTGGCCAGTAGAAACCTTGTCAGAAAGCGTTTCCCACGAGGGCTCGAGGTGCTGCATGGTGACCACAAGCCCTCGAGTGTATTTCTTGTAACAGCTCTTGTCCTTGGGCAATGGATATGCATCGTTGGAGAATGCCTGAGGGGCTGCGGTGGTATAGCTCCTTTTCATCACCCAGTAAAACGAACGACTTGGCGCGCCGAGCCAGTCACCGAGCTTCGGCCTTGTCGAGGGGCAGCTCTCCTCGGAGGAGATATTCCAGGTACGGGGTCTGCCAGTTCGGGACCGGTATGACCCTATTCCGCTACACCTCGACACGCAGGGCCTCACCCTCGGCGGCCGAGGGTACCTCGGGCTGGGCTGAGGCCTCCTCGGGCTCGGGCGCGTCGTCGATTTTGACGGATGGCTGATATATATCCTTGGAGAAGACGTTTGGGGGAACCGTCGTTCGCCCCGAGGCTATTTTCGCTAGCTCATCTGCGGTTTCGTTGTACTGTCCAGCAACATGGTTGAGTTCTAGCCCGTAGAACTTATCTTCCAAGCGCCGAACTTCGTCGCAGTAGGCCTCCATTCTTTGGTCGCGACAGTGAGAGTTCTTCATGACTTGGTCAATAACGAGCTGCGAGTCGCCATGAGCGTCGAGGCACCGAACCCCTAGCTCGACGGCGATGCGTAGTTCATTAACCAGGGCCTCGTACTCAGCCACGTTGTTTGACACCGGAAAATGGAGGCACAGTACGTAACGCACATGTTCTCCGAGGGGTGAGATGAAGAGCAAGCCCACGCCTGCTCCGGTTTTCATCAGCGACCCGTCGAAGTACATGGTCCAAAGTTCGGGCTGGATTGGGGCCGTCGGCAACTGGGTGTCAGTCCATTCAGCTAGGAAGTCGGCCAAGATTTGGGATTTTATGGCCTTCCGAGGGGCAAATGAAAGTGTTTCGCCCATGAGTTCCACTGCCCATTTTGCTATCCTACCCGAGGCCTCTCGGCTCTGGATTATTTCTCCCAGGGGAAAGATGACACCACAGTAACCGGATGAGACTCAAAGTAGTGTCGCAGCTTCCGCCGTGTCAGAATCACTGCGTATAGTAGCTTCTGGATTTGCGGGTAGCGGACTTTGGTCTCGGATAGCACTTCGCTGATGAAGTAGACTGGCCTCTGGACGAGCAGTGCGTGCCCTTCTTCTCGTCTCTCGACTACGACCATAGCGCTGCCCACCTGAGTGGTTGCGGCTACGTAAATCAAGAGGACTTCTCCCGCAGCAGGGGGCACCAAGATGGGCACATTAGTAAGGAGCGCCTTTAAGTTTTCGAGGGCTTCTTCAGCCTGAGGGTCCAAGTGAAGCGCTCGGCCTTCCTTAAGAGGCGGTACAAGGGCAACCCTTTCTCGCCGAGTTGCGAGATGAAGCGGCTCAGAGCCGCAAGGCATCCCATGACCCTTTGTACTCCTTTTAAATCTTTGATGGGCCCCATGTTGGTGATGGCCGCGATTTTCTCCGGGTTGGCTTCGATGCCTCGTTCAGAGACGATGAACCCTAAGAGCATGCCTCGGGGGACTCCGAAGACACACTTCTCAGGATTGAGTTTTACGCTCTTCGCTTTTAGGCAACTGAATGTTACCTCAAGGTCAGAGAGGAGGTCGGAGGCTTTCCTTGTTTTGACAACGATGTCATCGACGTAAGCCTCGACTGTTCTGCCGATGTGTTCTCCGAACACATGGTTCATGCACCTCTGGTAGGTGGCACCTGTAATGGCACCTGCATTCTGCGATCCCGTGTAAGGGTGCCGCACCAGCCCGGATCTCGGACCGATCGACCCCCAAGAGCTCCAGGGTCTCGGCGTAGATGATGTTGAGGTTGCTGCCTCTGTCCATGAGGACCTTGGAGAGCCTAACGCTGCCGATGATCGGGTCGATGACGAGCGAGTACCTTCCTGGGCTTGGCACGAAGTCGGGGTGGTCGCCTTGGTCGAAGGTGATAGGCTTGTCGGACCAGTCTAGGTAGACCGACGCTGCCACCTTCACCGAGTAGACCTCCTGGCGCTCCTGCTTGCGGTGCCGAGCCGAGGCGTTCGCCACCTGCCCGCCACAGTTCATGAAGCAGTTGTGGACCTCCGGGAACTCCTCTTCCTTGTCGCCCCCTTGTTGTTGCCTTGGTCTTTGCCACCTTCTGCCGAGGGTCCAGCCTTGTTGAAGTAGCGCCAGAGCATGTTGCACTCTTCAAGGGTGTGCTTGACGAGACCCCAGTGATAGGGGCACGACTCCTTGAGCATCTTATCGAACGCGTTAGCCCCTCCAGGAGGCTTTCGAGGGTTCCTATGCTCGGCAGCAGCGACGAGATCCGTGTCGACGGCGTTGCGTTTCGCTTGTGCCTTCTTCTTGGCCTTCTTCTTTGCGCCACGCTGGGCGGACGCCTCAGGGGTGTCTTCCTTATGCCCTCCTTGAGGCTGCTTGTCTTTCCGGAAGATGGCTTCGACCGCCTCCTGACCAGAGGCGAACTTGGTGGCAATGTCCATCAATTCGCTTGCCTTGGTGGGTGTCTTGCATCCTAGTTTGCTCACCAGGTCTCGGCAAGTGGTGCCGGCGAGGAAAGCCCCGATGACATCCGAGTCGGTGATGTTGGGCAGCTCGGTGCGCTGCTTTGAAAACTGCCGGATGTACTCTTGCAGGGATTCCTTGGGCTGCTGGCGACAACTTCAGAGATCCCACGAGTTCCTAGGGCGCACGTACGTACCTTGGAAATTTCCCGCGAAAGCCTTGACCAGGTCGTCCCAGTCGGAGATCTACGCAGGAGGCAGATGCTCCAGCCAGGCCTGGGCAGCGTCGGAGAGGAAAAGGGGGAGGTTGCGGATGATGAGGTTGTCGTTGTCCGCCCCTCCCAATTGGCATGCCAGCCGGTAGTCCGCAAGCCACAACTCTGGCCTTGTCTCCCCCGAGTACTTGGTGATGGTAGTTGGGGCCCAGAACCGGGCCGGGAACGGCGCTCGTCGTATGGCCTGGCTGAAGACTCGCGGACTTGGTGGCTCGGGTGAGGGACTTTGATCCTCCTCACTGTCGTAGCGTCCCCCGCGCCTGGGATGGTAGCCCTGGTGCACCTTCTCCTAGATGCGGGCTCGACGGTCGCGGCGGTGTTGCTCGGCGCCGAGGCGATCCGGGGCTGCAGACGTCCCGTCCCGTGTGCGCTCGATGTGGACCGAGGCCTCCCGCATGTGTCAGGAGGGCGCTGCGCAATGCTCTGAGGGGTCTCCTCGCCTCTGAGAGGCAGAGCTCTCGGCTTGTCGGACAGCGGCGTCTTCTAGGAGGCCCTTGAGCTCGCCCTGGATACGTCGCCCTTCGGTGGTGGATGGCTCTGGCATCGTCCGAAGCAACATTGCTACTATGGCTAGGCTCTGGCCGGCCCCGTTGAAGGCCGGGGGCGGCATCGCCCTGGCATCATCAACAATGCGGCGCTGGACGTCCTGGGCCCGATGACGTGCTTGAAAGGGAAATGTGCCCTTGGGCCATTTCTAAGTATTTTGGTGATTGAGTGCCAACACAAGTGCTTTTATGCTAATCTATGCAAAGTGGTGGACAAAGTGAAAATCTTGTCAAAAGGTATGTTTCTAGACTTAGTACATTGTTTTTATGGACTAATGTATTGTGTCTAAGTGCTAGAAACAGGAAAAGTTGAATTGGAAATGAGATGGCTTTGTTCAGCCAAAGTCTGCGCAGTCTGGGTGCACCGGACTGTCCGGTGGTGCACCGGACAGTGTCCGGTGCGCCAGGCTGGCTCTAGTGAACAGGCTGCTCTCGGGACTTCGACGGCGGTGTACGGCTAAAATTCACCGGTCGGTCCGGTGGTGCACCGGACTGTCCGGTGGGCCATTCACAGGCGTACTTGTCGCTCTCGGGAAACCATCAACGGCGTACAGCTAAAATTCACCGGTCTGTCCGGTGGCGCACCGAACTGTCCGGTGAGTCAACAGTCAGCCGGGGCAACGGTCGGCCGAGAATTCCGCGCGTGACGTGTGGCCAAGCCAACGGTCACATTGGTGCACCGGACTGTCTGGTGTGCACCGGACAGTGTCCGGTGCGCCAACGACTCTCAGACTCCAACGGTCGGCTTCGCCAAATAAGGAAGGAGATCTGCACTGGACTGTCCGGTGGTGCACCGGACTGTCCGGTGCGCCAGTCGACAGAAGGCAAGATCTGCCTTCCAGGATTGCTCTCAACGGCTCCTAGCTGCCTTGGGGCTATAAAAGGGACCCCTAGGCGCATGGAGGAGTACACCAAGCATTCTTACAACATTCCTAAGCACCAAGACCTCAATTCCGTGCATTTGTTTCTTTGTGATAGCATATAGAGCTCTAGTGGAGTTGTGAACTCATTGGGTTGCGTTGCGAGCTCTTGTTGCGACTTGTGTGCGTATTGACACTCTGATTTTTGTGTCTTGTCTGCGTTGCTAATCCCTCCCTTGATCCGTGCTTCTTTGTGAACTTTAAGTGTAAGGGCGAGAGGCTCCAAGTTGGGGAGATTCCTCGCAAACGGGATTAAGAAAAGCAAGCAAAACACCGTGGTATTCAAGTGGGTCTTTGGACCGCTTGAGAGGGGTTGATTGCAACCCTCGTCCGTTGGGACGCCACAACGTGGAGTAGGCAAGCGTTGGTCTTGGCCGAACCACGGGATAACCACCGTGCCATCTCCGTGATTGATCTCTTGTGGTCATTGTGTTTTGACTCCTCTCTAGCCACTTAGCGATTATTGTGCTAACACTTAACCAAGTTTTTGTGGCTTAAGTTTCAAGTTTTACAGGATCACCTATTCACCCCCCCTCTAGGTGCTCTCAATTGGTATCAGAGCCATTCTCTTCACAAAGGGACTAACCGCCCGAAGAGATGGATCCTAAGGGGAAGGGTATCGTGATCAACGATAAAGAGAAGGAATCTTTCGTCAACGAGTCGAAGGATGACAAGCCTACCGACTCGGGCTCAGGCCATAGACGGAAAGATGGGAAGAAGAAGAAGACAAGGCGCATCAAGGAGATTGTATACTATGACGACAGCGACGAGTCATCTTCTTCCCAAAAGGACAACGGCGACAACGACTACGAGAGAAGGAAACCGGTTAATTCGAACTTTTCTTTTGACTACTCTCGTATTCTACAAAGTACAAATACTCATTTGCTCTCCATTCCACTTGGCAAACCTCCTCACTTTGATGGAGAGAACTACGGATTTTGGAGCCACAAAATGCGTAGTCACCTGTTCTCTCTCCATCCGAGCATTTGGGAGATTGTGGAAAGTGGAATGAAATTTGATAGCTCGGATAGTCCTACGTTTATCAACGAACAAATTCATAGAAATGCACAAGCTACTACTGTGTTGTTAGCCTCTCTGTGCAGGGACGAATATCATAAGGTGAGCAGCTTGGACAATGCCAAGCAAATCTGGGACACCCTCAAGATCTCTCATGAGGGGAATGATGTCACCTTGCTCACCAAGATGGAGTTGATAGAGGGAGAGCTTGGAAGATTCGCGATGATAAGGGGCGAGGAGCCAACCCAAACATACAACCGGTTCAAGACCCTTATCAACAAAATAAGGAGCTACGGAAGCACGCGATGGACGGACCACGACGTCGTCCGCCTAATGCTAAGGTCATTTACCGTTCTTGATCCACATTTGGTGAATAATATTCGTGAGAATCCCAGGTACACCAAAATGTCACCCGAAGAAGTTCTTGGAAAATTCGTAAGCGGGCGAATGATGATCAAGGAGGCGAGGTACGTGGACGACGCGTTGAACGGTCCAATCCATGAGCCTCAACCCATTGCTCTCAAGGCAACAAGGAGCAAGGAAGCGTTACCTAGCAAGGTGGCGCAAGTTGAGGCGGTAGGGCTCAATGATGAAGAGATGGCCCTCATCATCAAGCGCTTCAAGACGGCGCTTAAGGGTCGCAAGGGACAGCCAAGCAAGACCAAGACAAAGGGGAAGCGCTCATGCTTCAAATGTGGTAAGCTTGATCATTTTATTGCTAACTGTCCCGATAATGAAAGTGACCAGGAAAAAGGAAACAAGAGGGAGAAGAAAAAGAACTACAAGAAGGCCAAGGGCAAAGCACATATCGGGAAGGAGTGGGATTCGGATTGCTCCTCCTCCGACTCCGAAAATGAAGGACTCGCCGCCACCGCCTTCAACAAGTCTTCCCTCTTCCCCAACGAGCGTCACACATGCCTCATGGCAAAGGAGAAGAAGGTATGTACTCGAGACAGTACTACTTATGATTCTTCTAGTGACAATGATTCTAGTGACGACGATGAAATAGACTATTCTAGTTTATTTAAAGGATTAGATAGAACTAAAATTGGCAAAATTAATGAGTTAATTGATGCCTTGAATGACAAAAATAGGTTACTAGAAAAGCAAGAGGATTTGTTATATGAAGAACATGATAAATTTGTAGAAGCACAAAAATCTCATGCTTTAGAAGTTAAAAGAAATGAAATGCTTTCTTATGAACTATCTACTTGTCATGAAACCATTGCACTTTAAAAAGTGTTAATGATGATTTAAATGCTAAACTAGAAGTAGCTAGTAAATCTAACTCTTGTGTAGAGCATGTTACTATCTGTAAGAGATGTAAAGATTTCGATGTTGATGCTTGTAGTGATCACTTAGTTTCAATTTCCAAATTGAATGATGAATTGGCTAGTCTTAATGCTCAACTTAAGACTAGCAAAAATGATTTTGATAAACTAAAATTTGCAAGGGATGCCTACACTAGTGGTAGACACCCCTCTATTAAGGATGGTCTTGGCTTCAAGAGGGAAGCCAAGAACTTGACAAGCCATAAGGCTCCCATCTCCGCCAAGGAGAAAGGGAAAGCCCCTATGGCTAGTAGTGTGCAAAAGAACCATGCTTTTATGTACCATGATAGGAGACAATCTAGAAATGCTTATAGGAATTATAATGCTTATGATGCTTTTGATTCTCATGCCATGTTTGCTTCTAGTTCTTCCTATGTGCGTGATAGAAATGTTGGTAGGAGAAATGTTGTTCATAATATGCCCAGGAGAAATATTGTTAATGTTCCTAGGAAAGTTAATGAATCATCTACAATATATCATGCTTGCAATGCTTATTTTGCCATTTATAGAAAGAATAAGAAAGTGATTGCTAGTAAGTTAGGGGCAAAATGCAAGGGTGACAAAACTTGCATTTGGGTCCCTAAGACTATTGTAACAAACCTTGTAGGACCCAACAAGAGTTGGGTACCTAAGACCCAAGCCTAAATTTGCCTTGCAGGTTTATGCATCCGGGGGCTCAAGCTGGATTATCGACAGCGGATGCACAAACCACATGACGGGAGAGAAGAGGATGTTCTCTTCCTACATCAAGAACAAGGATCCCCAAGATTCAATAATATTCGGTGATGGGAACCAAGGCAAGGTAAAAGGGTTAGGTAAAATTGCTATTTCGTCCGAGCACTCTATATCCAATGTGTTTTTAGTTGAGTCTCTTGGATATAGCTTGTTATCCGTTAGTCAATTATGCAATATGGGATATAATTGTCTATTCACAAATGTAGATGTGTCTGTCTTTAGAAGGTGTGATGGTTCACTAGCTTTTAAGGGTGTACTAGACGACAAACTTTATTTGGTTGATTTTGCAAAAGAAGAGGCCGGTCTAGATGCATGCTTAATGGCTAAGACTTGCATGGGCTGGTTGTGGCATCGCCGCTTAGCACATGTGGGGATGAAGAACCTCCACAAGCTTCTAAAGGGAGAACACATGATAGGTCTAACTAATGTACACTTCGAAAAAGATAGACCTTGTGCAGCTTGTCAAGCAGGAAAACAGGTGGGAGGCTCTCATCACACCAAAAATGTGATGACCACATCAAGACCCTTGGAGATGCTTCATATGGACCTCTTCGGACTCGTCGCCTATCTAAGTATAGGAGGAAGTAAGTATGGTCTTGTTATTGTTGATGATTTTTCCCGCTTCACTTGGGTATTCTTTTTGCAGGATAAATCTGAAACCCAAGGGACCCTCAAGCGCTTCCTCAGGAGAGCTCAAAATGAGTTTGAGCTCAAGGTGAAGAAGATAAGGAGCGACAACGGGTCCGAATTCAAGAATCTTCAAGTGGAGGAGTTCCTTGAGGAGGAGGGGATCAAGCACGAGTTCTCCGCTCCCTACACACCACAACAAAATGGTGTGGTAGAAAGGAAGAACAGGACGCTCATCGATATGGCGAGGACAATGCTTGGAGAGTTCAAGACCCCCGAGCGTTTTTGGTCGGAAGCCGTGAACACGGCTTGCCACGCCATCAACAGGGTCTATCTTCACCGCCTCCTCAAGAAGACTTCATATGAGCTACTAACTGGTAACAAACCCAATGTGTCTTATTTTCGTGTATTTGGGAGCAAGTGTTATATTCTTGTGAAGAAAGGTAGAACTTCTAAATTTGCTCCAAAAGCTGTAGAAGGGTTTTTATTAGGTTATGATTCAAATACAAAGGCGTATAGGGTCTTCAACAAATCATCGGGTTTAGTTGAAGTCTCTAGCGACGTTGTATTTGATGAGACTAATGGCTCTCCAAGAGAACAAGTTGTTGATCTTGATGATGTAGATGAAGAAGACGTTCCAACGGCCGCAATGCACACCATGGTGATTGGAGATGTGAGGCCACTGGAACAAAAGGAGCAAGATCAACCTTCTTCCTCAACAATGGTGCATCCTCCAACCCAAGATGACGAACAGGTACCTCAAATGGAGGCGTGTGATCAAGGGGGAGCACAGGATGTCCAAGTTGAAGAGGAAGAAGCACAACCGGCACCTCCAACCCAAGTTCGAGCGACGATTCAAAGGGATCATCCCGTCGACCAAATATTGGGTGATATTAGCAAGGGAGTAACTACTCGTTCAAGATTAGTTAATTTTTGTGAGCATTACTCCTTTGTCTCTTCTATTGAGCCTTTCAGGGTAGAAGAGGCCTTGCTAGATCCGGACTGGGTGTTGGCCATGCAGGAGGAACTCAACAACTTCAAGCGCAATGAAGTTTGGACACTGGTGCCTCGTCCCAAGAAAAATGTTGTGGGAACCAAATGGGTGTTCTGCAACAAACAGGATGAGCACGGGGTGGTGACAAGGAACAAGGCTCGACTTGTGGCAAAAGGTTATGCCCAAGTCGCAGGTTTGGATTTTGAGGAGACGTTTGCTCCTGTGGCTAGGCTAGAATCAATTCGTATTTTGCTAGCATATGCCGCTCACCATTCTTTCAGGTTGTACCAAATGGATGTGAAGAGCGCTTTCCTCAACGGGCCAATCAAGGAGGAGGTGTACGTGGAGCAACCTCCTGGCTTCGAGGATGAACGGTACCCCGACCACGTGTGTAAGCTCTCTAAGGCGCTCTATGGACTTAAGCAAGCCCCAAGAGCATGGTATGAATGCCTTAGATACTTTTTAATCGCTAATGCTTTCAAGGTTGGGAAAGCCGATCCAACTCTTTTCACTAAGACTTGCGATGGTGATCTTTTTGTGTGCCAAATTTATGTCGATGACATAATATTTGGTTCTACTAACCAAAAGTCTTGTGAAGAGTTTAGCAGGGTGATGACGCAGAAATTCGAGATGTCGATGATGAGCGAGTTGAACTACTTCCTTGGGTTCCAAGTGAAGCAACTCAAGGACGACACTTTCATCTCCCAAACGAAGTACATGCAAGACTTGCTAAAGCGGTTTGGGATGAAGGACGCCAAGCCCGCAAAGACTCCGATGGGAACCGACGGACACACGGACCTCAACAAAGGAGGTAAGTCTGTTGATCAAAAAGCATACCGGTCTATGATAGGATCTTTACTTTATTTGTGTGCTAGTAGACCGGATATTATGCTTAGCGTATGCATGTGTGCTAGATTTCAATCCGATCCAAGGGAATGTCACTTAGTGGCTGTGAAGCGAATTCTACGATATTTAGTCGCTACGCCTTGCTTCGGGATCTGGTATCCAAAGGGGTCTAACTTTGACTTGATTGGATATTCAGATTCCGACTATGCTGGATGTAAGGTCGATAGGAAGAGTACATCAGGGACGTGCCAATTCTTAGGAAGGTCCCTGGTGTCGTGGAATTCTAAGAAACAAACTTCCGTTTCCCTATCCACCGCTGAGGCCGAGTACGTTGCCGCAGGACAGTGTTGCGTGCAACTACTTTGGATGAGGCAAACCCTCCGGGACTTTGGCTACAATCTGAGCAAAGTCCCACTCCTATGTGACAATGAGAGTGCTATCCGAATAGTGGAAAATCCTGTTGAGCACAGCCGCACAAAGCACATTGACATCCGGCATCACTTTTTGAGAGACCACCAGCAAAAGGGAGATATCGAAGTGTTTCATGTTAGCACCGAGAACCAGCTAGCCGATATCTTCACTAAGCCTTTAGATGAAAAGACCTTTTGCAGGCTGCGTAGTGAGCTAAATATCCTAGATTCGCGGAACTTGGATTGATTTATAGCATACATGTGATTATGCCTTTGATCATGTTCCTTATGCATTGTGTTGCTTACTATGGTGCTCAAGTTGTACAATCAATTCCCGGACCTCACAAGTCCTTGTGCAAGTGATGCACATATTTAGAGGGAGTTGTGCTACAACTTGACCCTTTGAGACTAACCGTGTGCTTGAGTTTGCTTGTTTTAGTCTCAAAGGAGGTTTGAAAGGGAAAAGATGGACTTGGACCATGAAAAACTTCCACTGCACTCCGATGAGAGGGTAACTTATTCCAAGTTCATATCATTGCCTTTGTATTCTTATTTAAAGATTTTGGTGAGGCAATGAGGTTAAAGGGCCAAGATTGATCCTGTTTTGGTGCTTGATGCCAAAGGGGGAGAAAATAAAGGCCAAAGCAATAGATGGATCAGCTACCACTTGAGAAATTTTTGAAAATAGTAGATTAGAGCTTTTGGTTTGTCAAAACTCTTTTATTGTCTCTTTTGTCAAAAGTTGGCCTCTTGTGGGGAGAAATGTTGATTATGGGAAAAAGGGGGAGTTTTTGAAATCCTTGATCAATTTCCTTTGGAATACCTCTCTTTATGTCTCTACAAGTGGATTTGACTTAGAGATAGGAATTTGAGTTTGATTTGCAAAAACAAACCAAGTGGTGGCAAAGAGTGATCCATATATGCCAAAATTGATTCAAAACAACTTTTGGTTTTCATTTGCATTGATATTGCACTTGTTCTAGTTGTCTTATGTTGTGTTGGCATAAATCACCAAAAAGGGGGAGATTGAAAGGGAAATGTGCCCTTGGGCCATTTCTAAGTATTTTGGTGATTGAGTGCCAACACAAGTGCTTTTATGCTAATCTATGCAAAGTGGTGGACAAAGTGAAAATCTTGTCAAAAGGTATGTTTCTAGACTTAGTACATTGTTTTTATGGACTAATGTATTGTGTCTAAGTGCTAGAAACAGGAAAAGTTGAATTGGAAATGAGATGGCTTTGTTCAGCCAAAGTCTGCGCAGTCTGGGTGCACCGGACTGTGTCCGGTGCGCGAGGCTGGCTCTAGTGAACAGGCTGCTCTCGGGACTTCGACGGTGGTGTACGACTAAAATTCACCGGTCGGTCCGGTGGTGCACCGGACTGTCCGGTGGGCCATTCACAAGCGAACTTGTCGCTCTCGGGAAACCATCAACGGCGTACGGCTAAAATTCACCGGTCTATCCGGTGGCGCACCGGACTGTCCGGTGAGTCAACAGTCAGCCGGGGCAACAGTCGGCCGAGGATTCCGCGCATGACGCGTGGCCAAGCCAACGGTCACATTGGTGCACCGGACTGTCCGATGTGCACCGGACAGTGTCCGGTGCGCCAACGGCTCTCAGACTCCAACGGTCGGCTTCGCCAAATAAGGAAGGAGATCTGCACCGGACAGTGTCCGGTGCGCCAGTCGACAGAAGGCAAGATCTGTCTTCCAGGATTGCTCTCAACGGCTCCTAGCTGCCTTGGGGCTATAAAAGGGACCCCTAGGCGCATGGAGGAGTACACCAAGCATTCTTACAACATTCCTAAGCACCAAGACCTCAATTCCGCGTATTTGTTTCTTTGTGATAGCATATAGAGCTCTAGTGGAGTTGTGAACTCATTGGGTTGCGTTGCGAGCTCTTGTTGCGACTTGTGTGCGTATTGACACTCTGATTTTTGTGTCTTGTCTGCGTTGCTAATCCCTCCCTTGCTCCGTGCTTCTTTGTGAACTTTAAGTGTAAGGGCGAGAGGCTCCAAGTTGTGGAGATTCCTCGCAAACGGGATTAAGAAAAGCAAGCAAAACACCATGGTATTCAAGTGGGTCTTTGGACCGCTTGAGAGGGGTTGATTGCAACCCTCGTCCGTTGGGACGCCACAACTGGAGTAGGCAAGCGTTGGTCTTGGCCGAACCACGGGATAACCACCGTGCCATCTCCGTGATTGATCTCTTGTGGTCATTGTGTTTTGACTCCTCTCTAGCCACTTGGCGATTATTGTGCTAACACTTAACCAAGTTTTTGTGGCTTAAGTTTCAAGTTTTACAGGATCACCTATTCACCCCCCCCTCTAGGTGCTCTCAGCGCTCCTTCGGCGAGTGCCTGGCCTGCCCACTCCTGCTCGATGTTTTGCCGGAGCTGCACAAGTCGCCCCGCTTCTTCGTCAAGCTTGGCCTGCATCTCGCGGAGTTGCTCAAGCTATGTGTCCTGACCCCCCCCGCAGGGACTTGGACCACAGCTAGCTCCCGCGGGATCTCAACGCGAGACGCAGGTGCAAGGGCACCGTCACTTCCTGGCATGCCAAGGTGGTTTTCTCCATCGTGATCCTCCTGATCGATGTGGTAGCACTCGCGAGTTGGGTCGCAACCCTCGTCGTGAAGGCTGTAACCATCATCAGAGCAGCCGGAGAGGTAGTGGTCACATGCGGACATAAAGTCGTGCATGGCACTGGGATCACGGAGTCCGGAGAAATTCCAACTGACGTCGGGGTCGTCCTCTTCCTTGGAACCCGTGGGTCCGGAGGTTGAGACAGCCGTCAGTCGGTCCCAAGTTGACCACATATGGTACCCCAGAAGGTCAGGATATGCCCTTGCGAAAGCGCTCACCGAAGCAGGGTCGCTTGGTGGATCGAAACTGAATCTAAAGGGGACAGGGTGGAAAACGGACGGTACCTTTTGCTTGATGGACGGTGGTGAAGTCGCGTCGGGGACGGACTGCACCGTTATCTTAGGTACGAGGCTAACGCCCAGCAAGTCCTTCGCGAGGGTGCTGGCATCATCAGTCCGCTTGGGGTTGGCACATTGCGGGGAAGCGACGCCCGTCGTTGTCTCAGGTGCGAGGACGACACCCGACATGTCCCCCGCAGGGGTGCCGGCGTCGTCGACTCGCTCTGGTCTGACAGCCAACGAGGTGCCGCCTCTAGCCTGGCCACGGTTGCCCCATCTCCTCCTCCTCCGGCGAGGAGGGTGGCGGGGTAAACCCGTGCATTCCTCTTCTGCCACGGGGAGATGCCGTCGTCGAGTTCGCCTCCGCCGGGCGAGCCGTCGACCGTCGTTGTTGTCGTGCTGCGGAGGGAGAAGTACCATGTCGTAGCCGCCGTCGAGGGACATGAACTCGAGACTTCCGAAGCGGAGCACCGTCCCGGGCTAGAGAGGCCGCTGAAAGCTACCCATCTGGAACTCATCGGGAAAGTATTCGTTAACACGCAGCAGGCCCCTACCTGGCACGCCAACTGTCGGTGTTTCGGACCCGGGGGACCCTCAACCGGACCGACTAGTGAATTTTAGTGCCGCGTGCCCCTTTCTATATGGGTTGATGCAAGATGGAACACAAGAGGGAAATAAGGCTTATGTTATCTTGCACCGGGGTGCTCGTAGTAGGGGTTACAAGCGTTGCGGGAGAGCGAGAACGAGAGAGAGAGAGAAAGAGAGGGTTCGGCCTGGAGGCGAGCTGTCTAAGGCTGCCTCTACCGCGTCTCTCCTACTCTGCCTGCCTCCGCTCGTCTACGTTGTGCGTCCGTGTGTTCGTACGTCGCACGTTTGTCTCCCCCTCGCCCCCCTCTGGAAGGCCCTGGACATCCCCTTTTATAGATACAAGGAGATGCCCAGCTGTACAATGGGGGTGTAGCTATGAGCTAACGTGGCTGGCAGGGAAGTGCCCTGAGCCCGGTATAGGTAATAACATGGCCGTCGGAGAAGTGCCTTGAGCCCTATAGATGTACCAACGTGGCCGTCGGAGAAGTGCCTTGAGCCTTGAGCCTTGTAGAAGCATAGCTGGCGGTGCGGCATGGATCCTGCTGATGTTTCCTTGCTTCCGTAGGGGGTTGAGAGCAACCGACGTCACGGGCGCATGTGGGGAACCATAATTACCTGTTACAAGAGTAACTTAGATGGGGCACCGGTCTTGTTCCTTCGTAGCCTGAGGCGGCTAGCTAGGGGTAGGGTAATGATGGATCCCCAGTAGCGTAGTTGATACGAGGCCGAGGTCGGGTGAGGCAGCGACTCCTCCGAGGCCGAGGCTGAGGTCGGGCGAGGCGATGACTCCTCCGAGGCTGAGGCTAAGGTTGGGCGAGGCGGAGTCCTTCTCCCGAGGCCGAGGCCTGGGGTCGGGCAAGGCGGAGCTCGCTGTTGCGCCCGAGGCCGAACTCGGGGAAGGCCGCGACTGTTGTTAGTCTTTCCCTGGTGGCTGGCACAGTTGCCAGAGCGGGGTGAACAATGTTGTTTTCCTTTCAGAACGGTCAGTAAAGGGGCGAAGTGACTGAGGTCACTTCGACCTTGCTGACTGAGGCACGTGTGTCAGGATAAGGTGCCAGGCGATCCCCACATTAAATGTGCGTGTGATACGGTCGGTTGGTAAGGCGATTCGGACGAGGTCGCTGCATGACAAAGTTCGCCCGAGCTTAGCCTTGGGTGAGACGGGGGTGTGTCTGCTGACCGAGGGGACCCTCGGGCGAGGCGTGAATTCGTTCGGGACTACTGTCCTTGCCCGAGGCTGGGCTCGGATGAGGTCGCGTCCCTTGGCAGACGGGGCCTTGACTTGAACCGCGCTTCATCAGCCGTTGATGGTTTGTTCTGAAGACGTTTTCCAGCCGGGTTAAGGAGCATTGGGGGTACCCCTAATTACGGTACCCAACAATAGTAATTATGTACAAATATAGAGTTCATTTTGTCTGAAATTGCAGAAAATAAAAGAAAAATTATAAAAATCATATGTCCCATCTGTCCAGCCAAGCCAATGTGGCCTATGAGGCCCATATAGGCGAGTCCATATGAACAAACAGTTAGGATTGGAACCCTAACTGTTCATCTCGTCCTCCTTCCCTCGGTGGTGGCCGACGCGGCCCTGTAGCTAGCGTGGGCGCGCGGCCACGGCGAGCGCGGCCCAGCGTAGGCACAGCGTCCTCGACGCCCATCCTCTCTGGCGCGTGGCGCCAACCATGGCCTAGCCCGACGCGGCCGCGGCGGTCCGGTGGCCTGGCCCCCATGCCCAACACAGGGCCCAGCGCGGCCTCGGCCAGCATGGGGCGCGGCTGCCCGGCCACGGCACGGACGCGTAGGCAGCGGCCCCCGTCCCCGACGGCGCGAGGCGCGGCACGCGGTCCCGAGGCGGTCTGGCCTTGGCGGCGCAGGGCGCGGCCCCGACGCGCGTGGGCGCATTCCCTGCCGGCGCGGCGGCCCCCAGCGCACGCGGGTAGGCCACCAACGGCGCGCGGTAGTGTTGCCCCGGTGGACGTCTTCCCCTGCCAGGCACCGGCGGCCTTGGTTGCGCTGGTGCGCAGCCCAGACGACACGAGGGCGTGCGACCCCGGTAGCGCATGAGCGCGGCCCACAACACGAGGGCACGTGGCTGCTCCGACACGAGGGTGCGTAGTCCCAGCGGGGCGTGGGCGCGGCCCCAACATGGGTACCTCCGATGCTTTTCCAGCGGCGGTTCCCTGCCCTACTCTATCCGTGCGTTCGCGCACCCGACGCTGGAAGGTTGGCTGCCCCTTCGGGTGTCACAGCCCTTGCGCAGGGAGGCCGCAGGCTATGCCATGGGTCCCAGGCCCAATCGCGCTGGTGTATAATGTCCACGCCGGGATGGCCACTACTGCAAATAGCGAAACCATAGAGGGTGGAGTGATCATCTTCATAGCACGTAGGTAAAAACATATTGAAATTCTTACTATTTTGATGCTTTCAGTCCTTTCTCGTTTTCAGTTAGTTCCGATGGCGGCCATCGTTTTCATCTCTTCTCCGATGAAAACCGACGTCGGCGTCAAAGCGTTTTTGCGCCATGGCCTTTCCTCGCTCGATGAAGAGCAACGTGCCTGATAACGTGTTAGAACGCAGTGAAAATGAGACACTGAGCGTTGAGAGAATGACAGCGATATCCTTTATTACAGGGAAGACAATGCTTATATACATGCAAATCAATGCCTTCCCAAGGGGTGTGTCCCTTGGGGAGAAACTGTCGCACCCCATGTAGGGGATTGATCACAAATATTGTAACAATAACCCTAAAATCCTCTCTTTCGATCCCAACTCAGCAGTTGTCACTCCACGACGTCGAAGCCTTATAGGCCGGCTAGAGCGAGCGACGGGCCGAGTCGGGTGACACATGCCTACATCCTCCACGCTCCAGCCATCTGGCATCCTCCTCGAAGACATCTCTGGATAGCTAGAACCTAGCAGCTAGCTGACAGTTTTAGATCATCTTTAAGAGATTCTTTATTTTTGACTCTCTATTTGACTTTTTATTTAACTCTCTATAAAGATTAAACTCTATATATAACATCTCGTTTCAATAGACTCTCCAACATGTAAGTTAGCTTGGCTAGCGAGAGTTGCTAGCCAAATTTAGCTAGTGAAGGATTCAATTTAGAGAGCCGGATAGTTTGACAAATTAAATGACTAGTCTGTTTGAGAGCTATTTTACTATTAAATAGCTAAAATTTAACTTGACAAGTTATTTAGCTAGTCTTTTGGAGATGCTCTTAGTAGTACTCGGTAGTATAATATATAGCTACGTACTCAGTAGTACCCATGTTTTTTAATGTGACGCAAATCCAAAGCAGCAGCAGGGTATTAGCGTTAGCGATGTAATTTGTACTCTGCAGTCAGCGTCGTGCAGATATGCAAACTGTTGTTTGCGAGTCATCAGGTTGGCCCGTGGGCCATTGGGTCAGGCCACGGTAGGCTCAGGCCAAATGCTTTTCATGTCGAGTTTTGTCTGGCCCCATCAGAACCCGATCCGACCGAGTGAATGATCTAGTCTAGCTGTGTTGTAGTCATGAGGTGTTTGGTTCCACCCAACTAAAAGTTAGTCTCTTTAATCAAATGTTTGAATGATAATTATGAGTATTAAATAAAGTATAATTATAAAATTAATTATATAAATGAAGAATAAAATATGAGACGAATTTATTAAACATATAGTTTATGTGGCGGAACCGCCCGAATTATTCCAACTTAAGTGCCTCAGTCTTGCCTTAGAGGCTAGACCACACTTAAATAGGAATAAAACGTCAGTCTCTCGGATCTAGTCCGATAAAGCCACTTAACCAGGATCGAATACCACTAACTCACACGAAGATGAGGCACAGAGAAATACAATAAAACATAATACCACAAATTTATTAAGTATCAATAGTGATTACATTATTGGAGTTTCAAAAATAATAATCATAAATTTTAATGCAGCGGAGATAACTAACGGAGAAAACCGAGTAACATGGCGAAGCCTGGCCACGCTACTCCTCCTGGTCCTCTCCTGCGGAAGCAGTAACCCACTCGACCGTCTATCCCGGTGGTAGGGATGGAGGCCAAGTCACACCATCAACCAAATCTACTCCTCTACCTCTAGACATGCAGCTGTTTGGCTGTGGGGTTTGGTTGCCAAAAGCACTAGCTGAGTTTCTAAGTCAAGTTTTAACTTTGTCAATTCAAGTGTGACTCTCTTAAGGCTAAATGTGTACTATCTACTCACATATAGTAGCAAACATTATTAGCAATCAACATTTTATATCAACTCATCATATTTCCACTTGTTACTCAATGCAGTACAATGGATCAAGCAGTCTCATTAGCTGCGAGAAGCAGACGATTCGAATCGAGTTTTTAAACCTTGCAAGGTAAACCTAAACACACGACGTGGCGAGGCACTCCGTCCCCACACACATCAACCGTCCCCGTCGATTCCCTAGCAGCAGATCAGGGCTCACCGCCTTGGCGTACAATGCCTCACTGACCCCGACTGTCGTCGTGCAGTGACCGCACTTGTACCCACCATAACCGGAATGGGAGACCACGTCTCAGGTCGCGTGAGGGGATATGTCCGCTGGCAGGTTCAATCAGGTACTAGGCTTACCGATTTACCATATTTCTCGGTATGTGTTTAGTACGTTCAAACGCTTGACACAGGTATCCGCACGTTAATCCTTATTTCAATTTCCTCTCATAGACCACGCATCCCCATGGATACGTGTCCACCAACCAACTATCAATATGATAAGAAAAGTGGGTACAACCAATTCCTGATCTCGCGCGAGTGCTAGAAAAATCACTCGTCTTCTACCGAGATCCTAATTAAATAAAGCAGTTACTCGACCTAGCATACTAGTATCCATCTCAAAAGGATTCCTGAGATCATGCAACTAGGGTTTCAAACAACTCCTACACTTAAGTGCACATTCAATACTACAATCATTAAGTGTAGTAAAATAGCATAAATAACAGGTTATGCATAAAACCGGGGCTTGCCTTTAATTAAACACTTAGGTAGTGTTTGCTGGGGGAGGTACTCGCTTGGCGAGCATCCACTGGTTAAGTCCATCATTCCTTCAGTACGTCCACCAACTGTATCTTGTGGTTGGCACCACATCACTTGCACGGTCGTCACCTCTCGGTCCTAAATGAGATGCAGGATGCATATGTATGAATACAATGAAAAATATCACAAGATACTTTAAGTACACGCTAGCGAATTAAACACTAAGTAGCAAGACATCACAAGCAACTACACACACTAGCGTTAGCTAACTACATATCATCGAGCACACAACGTTAACACCACAAAAAGATGACACACATTTTGTATATTTACGCAACACAACTATGATATGACGAGTACACGCACATTTTATTTATTTGGATACGGTTTTTTATTAGTTCTCCTATTAATCGCGCAAAAGCATCACCGACCACACAAGTCCAACCAAGACAACGTAAGCTTGAATACGACATAGGCATCACTAACTACGGGACTCCTATATCATAATCAACTAGAGCAAGAAACATACAAAACATGACACACGTGCATTATTAAGCTTAGTCCTGGCAAGTCTACATTACTTAGGTGTCAACCAAACATTTTTAGCAAATAGGGTGAACTAAACATTCATTTGCTCACTTGCAGATTTTTGGACAGCAATACAGCCGTCACTTGTTTTAATCATAACTTTTCAAATATTAATCCAAAACTAGCAAACTAGGACTTTCTGGAAAGCTTAGAAAGTGCTCTACAATTTTGGTATTTTCATCACAGCATGATTAAACACTTAGCAAGGTCAAAAAGTGCAATCACAGCAGCTCTGTCCAGATTTGGACAGATTCAGACTTGCAACTTAAAAAAATTCACAACTGAAGATTCAGACATCCAAACAAAATGATTCTAGATTTTCTGGAAAGGTAATAAGATGTTCTACAAATTATTTATAAATATCACTGGCTGGTTTAACATGTATCAAGGGTGAATTACACTATGAAGGCTGTGCTGTCCAGAACTGGACAGATTCAGTCTTCAGACTTTAAACATCCATAACTTAATCTTCAGACCACCAAAAATAGTGATCCAAGACTTTTTGGAAAGCTTGACAATTGCACTACATAACTTTTATAATCACCAAGAAGTGATTCTGAGCTTAACTGAATCAAACAACGCAGTTTTCAAAATCTGTTCTGACAGTGGACAGAACACAGCAACCAAGTTGTAAAATTCATAACTCTTAAACCGTCAGGCCTTTAGTTATGAAATTTTAACACAAGCAAGATAGAAAAAGCACCTACAACTTTCTTATAATGACCATGAACAGATTATAACATTAAATTGAACAAACAATACAGTTTCTGAAATCTGTACAGAATTTGGACAGATTCAGTTACTGAATTTGTAAAAAGCATAACTCCTAAACTGTCAGACATATGGCTGTCAAATTTTAACACCAGCAAGATACTAAAGTTATCTACCACTTTTCTATAGCACATATCTACAGAAAACATAATTTAGTTCATCAAACATACAGCACAACTAAAATAGCGCGTGCAGTCCAAAACAGCAATCAATAAATTTCAGCTCCTATATAATTCAAGAATTGCCGCGTTCTAGATACTTGAATTGTTCTAACGCTTTGACAATTGTTAGAGTTAAAATAATCAAAGGAGAACTAACAAGTAGACTCACTAATTTTTATCCATGTCATTTGGTATTACTAGCTTAATCATTCTACACATATAAGTCTATTACACCTTCCTCGCCTGAAAGGCAATCCTCAAGCCTAACATTTATCACACATATATAATGTACTTAGATCACAATAACAACACCACTAAATCATATGATGCATCTATTTCATTTTTTTCATATACATCAAATTAGCATATGCGATGGGTATCACGGCGGAGGCATAACACATCTAGACCCGACTCATAACCGGGGGAAACTACTTGGTCACGTCACCACTTCATTACCCAAGCCGAAACAAAATTCCTAGCCACATCAACCAAACTTCTAATTGGGTAAAACCCACACCTCCTTGTCACGAATACAAACATACACTATGTGCGACGTGAAATTTAATGAAAGCCTAATGGGTATTGACTCGACTTATAAACATAGAGAAGCGATTACTACCTTGGCATGTCACCATCTCACCTCACACGCAAAATCATTCTTAATTGGACTGACCAATTTGAACGACTGTTCTTCCAAATATTATTATTAATCCACACGCCTAGATAAGCATACTTTCAACTCAAATTGCCCATATTTTACATTTCGGCATAAGCTTGGCTATTGGCTAACGTCGTGACTATTTTCTAATTACCAACATACACCAACTTTCACTATTTTTGGATACTTGTACGACACGCAGTTATTCTAATACATCACAAGTACATTCAACCCCAGCAGTAAGGCACCAGCACATCTCCGAAAATTCCCCGAGACTACGACGACAAGGCATCGATCCGCCATACAACAAAAATCGTGACGGAGACGATAGGTGCTATCAACTAATCGTTTAAAAATATTAGACTTACTTCTCGCTTTGCCACTACAACACCCTTTAGTCATATGAACATCGGAAGCATCCTTCACACGGTTATATGACAGCAATCTAACGTTGTGTTACACCAGACATACATCTTCCTTTGTTGCAGGTATAACCATATTACGGCATATATCCGCACACTTCAAACAAATATCTTACGCCACCACCACTATGATACACCACGGCACACACGCACATACGTGTCCCCTCGTTACGCACAAGGCCTCAACAGCATAGTGACTCTAACAGGATTAGTCATACTCCTCATTCGCCTCGACTATCCCAATCATCGATCACATGCATAAAACAATACACTTTTCACTTATACACCTATCGATGCATTCCCCAACACATAATCCGCATTTTAAAACTTTAGTTTTTGCATTTAACAACACATCGCATATTTTCCGATCAAAATAAAAATATAAAAACATCTGAGTTCTTTTCTACTTCATTTTCTTTTTTACTCGCGTCCATTCATACAATTATATTTTTACGCACATATTCACACAGGCACATCATCGACCGAATACGTAAGTAAAACAAATCGCAATCATTCAAGGCGAACAATCTGGCCGACTTGTGTCACGCATGCATGCCATTAGTTTGGGCTCTTTGTCGACGAGCGATGCGCAAGGCGTGATGTCGACAAGGGCCACGAGCACGACACCATTTTATACATGATTTCTTAGTGTGGTTATTTTATCGAACAGGAGAAACGCGGGACAGTAGGGTCTCACCATGGGTTTCGACGACGGCACGCAGGGGCTGCGCAGATCGACGGCGGGTAGCCCGACCTGGCGGGCACAACGCAGCGGAGGGCGTTGCTGCTGCATGCGTATTACGGCATTACATCGAGCATGCCGAGGGCGCGCCGCAGGGAGATCCACGTGGCTGCGCAGCCTAGCGTCGCGGCTGCGGCTCATCCACAGGGGAGATCCGGTGCCTAGGTGCCTGCCATGGCCAACGGCGGCTGGACCTTGGCGTGGCCAGAACGCGGAGTGTCTGGCGAAGACGACGGCCGTAAGCGGAGGGCCGCTGCAGGCTGCCGGCGCACCGGTGGAGGAGCTCGCACGGCCCCGGCGTGGCTGAGCGCGCGCGTGAGGGGGGGGGGGGGGTGCCCCAGCCTGACTCGCGGGGAAATGGAGCTCGACGCCGCGGCTACGCAGACCGAGCCGACGCAGGGGCGTCAGCTTGTGCTGCGGGAGACGGCCGACTGGAGCAGAGGGGCGAGAGGAACTCGTCTGCACCAAGGAAGGGAGCAGGGAGCGCCAGGGTTGGGTGCTCGGCTGCTCAAGCCTCGTCAGTGCCATGGGAGGAAGGGAGCCGAGCTCCCTGCGCGCTGGGGAAGAAGGCGCTGCACGTGGGGGGAAAAGCCAGGGAGAAGAAAATGGCGGCTAAGGAAAGTGAGGGGTGGGAGTGAAAATTTGCCAAGTGAGCACCCCTATTTATAGGCATGTGCTAGGGTTAGGGTTTTAATTGGGCCAATTGGGCTAGAATGGGCTTGGCCCAAAGTACTCAAACGGGCTACGCTAATTTATTTTCCGGAATAAAAATGTTCTTGCGGATTTCGTCTGTACGCAAAACAGAGCGAACTATAGTTTCGACGAACGGACGATTGAGCGATCAATTCGACCGAGAGTTGGATTTGAATTCGCTCGGAAATAATTCCCTACGCGTGATTTGAAAATAAATCGTCTTGAGATACGGCCGGCTTTCAGATTTTTGATTGAAAGAGACAAACCGCGACATTTAAAAATCGTCGCCGATGTTGATTTTTGAAATCGGAATTGAACACAGAGGTATGAAGTCGAGTCGGATAAGAATTAATTAGAGGGCGACATACTGAGTATCCTGTTGGAGAATACGGACCCGAATAAAATAGTCGAACATAGATCGAAGTTTTGAGGAATTAGATTCGGGCTCAGATCAGATAACAGTCGTCGAGAGTTTGATTTAAAGAGCTTCAGACGAGATTTATAATTCGAGAATGATCTTCGAGTCTGCATTAGTTCCGAGAATTAAAAGTTTTAACACGCTCCAAAATTGGCTGTTTCTAGCGATCGATTAACTCTGAATTCGGTGAACTTCCGAGAGAAAGCCTGATAAACAGAGATAGGCACGATCGAGGAATAGAAATTTTTACTGAGTATCCGAGATTAGGATTAATCTCCCGACATAACGCGAAATAGACACCTGAGGTGTCACAGTTTAATACTTATAATTGATATTTAAATATTTGATGTTACACGAACTAAACTTTAGTAAGGAGAAGCAAACACCCCTTTAGTTAGGCTGGTTTACTAGGGATGTAAAATGTACGGATAATATCCATTCGTATTCGAGTCCGAAGAGAGCAAATACTTATTTGGATTTTTTTGATATTCGGGCAATTTTTCTGGATATCAATACGGATACAATATAGGTTATACCAGTTGGATATCAGACATTTGACAAAAATATCGGATATATTCGAAAAACTATCCGTTTAATATCTGTGTACATTTTAGTCACTGGGCATAGTGTGACAAACACCGAAACATGGGTCCATTGCCCACTTGGTCTAGTAGGCAGCACGAGAAAGCTTTGGCATCTGCTTCTTACGCCCTATGCCCTCAACCCTCAACACATTCATCTGCCACGCTAAACGCTTAAACCCTATGTAGCTATGCAGGAACTAGGTGGCGGTGCAACCACACTCATGTTGTCATGCACTCAAGGCGAGCGGCTGGCTGGCTATGGGCTGCAACGGTGCAGCCAGTGGCGGAGCGCAACCAAGAAACAAGGTATGGCAGGAGGGCAGCGGCTGAATTGTTGTCTGTTAGAGAGGGGGAAGCGGGGAGGGCTGCCGCACTAGTGCACGGATACGACGCGTGAGCGCGAGGACGCTGAGGAGGGCTGCAACCCAAGACTAGTGGGTGCAACCCAAGACTGGTCGCCGACCACACGGGAGCTAGAGATCGGAGAGGGCGGAGCGCTGCGCTAAGCGGACGAGCCGTGAGCGAAGAAGCAGGCTGCGAGCAGAATTGGAGAGGGGAGCTAGAACGACGACTGCTGAGACGAAGAAGCGGGCTGTGATAACATGTCGCGCGAGCAACTTGGCAAGGTTACAAAAAAGTGCTGAATAATACAAGTGGACTGAGGGCCTGAGGCAAGGTATGGCGAGAGCCATACTCAGCCATACCGAGCGCTCCGCCGCTGGGTGCAGCCTACTTCACGGGTAGCGGACTGACGAAGTGATAAGTCCTTAGCGGCTCGAGATTGGCATCACCATGTAAATACAACGGATAGCAGCGAGCCAGCGAGCGACTAGCCGATGAATGGTACGTGGCGAGCACGAGTTCCCATTCCCTAGCTTCCCCAACCCAACGTAGGCATTTAGGCACACATCCCACTCCCCAGCTTCAAGGTAATCTTCTAATATTTAATTTTACAAGCTTCAATTCTTTATGCTATTATTATCCATAAATTTATTATCTATAGATGTATTTTGCAAGATTTATTATTTTAATTTATATGTGTAGTTTAGGATCACGTCTGTTGCTTGCTGGACTGGTGCTCGTTCATTGTTTGCTTGTTTGGACTTTGGAGTGGTGTGTTTGTTCACTATTTGGCCTAAGGCTGAGAGAGTGTCAAACTGTTAATGGGCTGCCAATCCATTAGTGCTAAGGTTTGCAAGTGGAAGTGTATGTGCAAGCACATGAGCATCTCCTACTGCTAATTCACCCATTTGCACTGATCAGTTAGCACACAGACCACAACAACCTGTTGTGCTATGGTTCTATTAGGTGGAGGTGCTGAAAATGTTGTTAATATTGAAGAAGATCAAGATGAGTCCAATGGCACCGAGAAATTAGGATGTGGTACAAAGGGGAAACAAAAAACAAACAAATAGCCTACCTCCAAGGTTTGGGACCACTTCAACAAGTCCAAAGTGATGCAGAAGGGAGATGATTGGGAGATGGAGGAACAATTTTAGGCCAAAAGCAAGAAGTGCACGTTCAAAACTCGTTGTGAATCCTCGAGAGGCACAACCGTATTTTGGAACCATCTGAAACTAGAGCACTATATAAAGAAAGGGCAACAAGAATTACAAGTCCAAAAAGGTGTAGGTGACAATGTTGTTTGTTGGGACCGACTGACACATGGTCAGGTGGCTAGGTGGGCCCAATCACTCGGGAGGGATGGAGCTCAGGTGCACAACAAAACAATATGTAGGGAACTGTAGCGTCTTGTTATCGTGTCCTGTCCATGTACAGTGCGGGGGTATTTATAGGTAACCGGGCGGGTAGGTGGGTCCCCTAAGTACCATTATACCCCCGGTTACCTGCTATAACCCAGAATATTTCCCCTATGTGGTCATTACAGTGATGTGAGGTATTGTCTAATTAGACATACTATGGAACCTACCCCAAGGAGGGGCTTACAAATGGGCCCAGATGGCGATAGAGCGCAGCCTAGGCCCCCACTGTTGAGTGGCGTAGCCTTCGTCCGTGTGTGATGCCCTTCACTATGCGAAGCCGAGCCTTCGACCTCGTCTGGACTGTCGTGCAGAACTGTCCGAGCCAACAGGGGCACCTTTGTGAGGCTGCAACGAGCCCCCTCTTAAATAGTGCAGCCCTTCGCTCCGACGCCTCTGATAGCTCCGGTCGGAGACCTCGATACTAGTACCGGTCGAAGTACCCTTCACTTCCTGTACCTACGACAAGACCTGTTCGATTGATGTTAAAGAAGTTTGATCGAGGGGGCAATCGGCCTTCTCTCATAAACTAGCCCCCTAAGGGGTCGGTTCAACTTGGTGAGCTGGTCCTAAAGTCTTTTTCGGGAGATGGTCGAATGCTGCCCATGTCAGGTTGAAGTGGTCCTTGAGGGTGGGGGTTGAAATATGACCGTTGGGATGTGATGTTTTACTGTGGGACTGTTGGTTTCCTGAGGCATTTTCTCGGGCCTATAAAGACCGGTCTCAGCCACGGTGGGAAAACTTTCATGCGCCAACGCAAAAAACCCTTGGCTTCTTCATCTGAGAAAATTGTTGCGCGCGTTCCACTTCTCGCCAACGGTGAACTGGCCCGCGCCATGTAGATCGCCCGCCGCCATAGGAGGTACATAATGTCGTCTTATTCCTCGCCGCCGTCTGCTTCGACTGCGCCATCGAGCGCATCGTCGTCAGAGAAGACAGTTAGCGATTTAGTGGCGGTAGTGGAGCTGTTGTCGGGGCACATGGTGGAGTTTGGGACGTCAAGGATTTACTTGGGCTGCGTGCATGAGATGCAACGCTTGGGGTATTTTGGGGACGGTGTGGGGCGCTCTAGGAGTAGGGGAGGTCTTAGAGCCATAGGGGAGCTGGTTGTTTTTGAAGCGTTCTTCACTATTGGCCTTCGCTTGCCTGTGCATCGATTTATCGTCAAAGTGCTCCATCATTTTGAAGTTCAAATTCACCAGCTCACGCTGAATGTCATGGTAGCGTTGGTGATGTTTATGTGGGCAGCGACTATGTATGGTGGAGAGCCCTCAGTTGAAGTCTTCGCTAAGAATTATTACCTCCATTGTTAGAAGAAAGTTGCTGGGGAAAGATTATGCAATTTGGCTCGTGCACGTTCACTCCGATGACTAGGAAGAGTTTGGGTGAAGTTGTGAAACTTGTTCCATGCGCGAAGAACAAGTGGGGGAATTGGTGGGATTTCTGGTTTTATGTGACCTTGAAAGATGTCGAAGGCATACCAGGGCTGCCTCCATCCATACTGTGCTTGCATTGCAACATTGCCTTTCCGTAGTTTGAATTGAAGAAAGGAGATGTGAATGAAGACGCCCTTCACCGCGCTTCCAAGGCGAGTAGTGGCTATGACTTAGTGGAGGAATTTATTGCCTGCGGAGTGTGGCCACTTGCGCATGGCTAGGATGTGGGTGAGGTGAAGCTACACCTGATGCCTTTCTTGAACGGTCGGTAGGTATTGAGTCCTGCTTTCAACATTGAACTGCAGGGTCGGGATGTTGTAGCTTTTGTCCGGGAGGTGGAAGTAGAGGCTATGAGATTTGTGGGGAAATATTCGATGAAAACGGAGATGCCAAGGAGCAGGGATATATACAGTTCGAACGTCAAGTTGAACCGTGTCTTCGAGTTGAATGGTCTTTAGTACAGTCCGTATCTTGAGGAGGATTCTGCTGATGTTGGGGATGATCGTAGGAGAAAGAAAGTGGTGACATGGGTGGAAAAAGGCTGTTCTAAAAGGAAGGTTGTGGTTACAGTATCAAGGAAAAGAGGAAAGTTGATGTTAAGGCCAAGGGCGTGACAAAAATATCTGGGGTTACGGGGGCCTCTGATAGATTTGTTGAGAAGTTGGCGGAGACATGTGTCGAGCTGGGGGAGGTCATGACTTCACCTGACCTCTGGAAAGCATCTTCTGAATGCTAAGGGTGACCGAGGGTGAGTGGCATAAAAAAGATCCTATTCCCATGGCTCTCGTCGAGGATTATTTTACATCTTGTTTGGCTCGGACTTTTAAAATTTTTCCTTACGAGCAAAATATTGGCGCTGTTGTGATAGCTGTGATGGATAAGGACCGCTAGGAGTCCACACGGAAAAAGCGAAAGGCGCCGCTGAAGCTTGGGGACCTGCGACGTGAGTGCGAAGGTGCTGCTGGCGTGAAGGGTGCCACTGGTGCTAAGACAATGCCTCCGCCTGCAGCGCTGGTGACAGCTACTAGGAAGGTGCCCTCGCTGTGAAAGCTAGTGAGGTTGATGCAGCGAGGGGTGCTGAGATGGGGGGCCGGTGAGGCGAGCCAGGAACTTTCTGTTGATGATTACTTGATCGAGGGTGTGAACATGTTCGATGCTCATACCGACCTGGCGGCTAGCAGTGAGTGTGTTTATGTTATTGTATATGTTTTACTTTTGTGATGGTATGTGCACTCTTGTATTGACTATGGTTTTTGGTCGTAGGGTCAGGGTCTGGTCAGATGGTTGCGATACCAACGAAGCCAGTGGTGGAGACAGTGCAGGAGAAGTCTGCGGTGGAGGCTTTGCTGGACCCATGGGCGTGATTCTGCACTACTGTTGTCGAGGCAGAGTCGTCGCCAACCCGTCTGTGACCGGTGGCATGGCGGCGACTGTTGCGTGGTAGCTGCGCTATGCGAGTTTTTTTACCTAAGTCTACGTGTTGGTAGGCTGCTGCCTTCACTGATCAAGTGGCATCCGGAGCGATGGTGGTCGTCGTAACCTCGCAGCTGTGTTCTGAGAAGAAACAGTTGGAGGACAAAATTGAGTGTTTTCGGACACAAATATAGAGGCCATCAGGGAGAAGTCTGCCACTAAAAACAAGAGTCGAAACCTTTTGGAGAGGGTCGGCGCTCTTGAGAAAGAAAATGAGGGGCTCAACCGTCAGTTGGGCGAAATAAAAGATGTTGTTGCCAAGTCACAAATGGAGGCCCAAGCTGCTTGGACGGAGGCTCAAGTCGGCTGAGAGCACGTGGTCGAATTGGAGCTAGAGGTGAGGAATGCGAAGGCATATAATGAAAGGATGAAGGCTGCCACATGGGTCGGCGTGGATCAGACACACGCGCTCTTTGTTGATGCCTATCATGACTTGGGTGCGGAGACAACCCCCTTCAACAGCTCTAGAGGAGAGGTGGGGACTTGCTTCCTTAGCTGGCTGCAAGAGGAGCTGGAGTCCCTCCCGTCTATCACGGTGGGCCTCATGTCCTATGCCTCCCTTGTCACATGCGAAGGCATTGCAAATGCTCTATCCCGCAAGGGCTGTAAGCACTTCGAGGCTTTTGACCAGAGTAATGAGGACTTCGACGGGGAAGTGTTCTAGGTTGAAGACGTTGCGCTGAAGCGGTCGGCTGGGGCATTGTACGACCGTATGTGGGGGCCACACGGTCATGCTATTGTTCAAGAGAGGGCTAGTCGTGCACTGGCGTAGGTGAAAGCCTTTTCTCTAGTTGGGGGTGAAAATACTGTCATGTTCGATGTATAATGCTTTGTTGTCTTCTTACCGCAGGCGTTGAGGGACGAGGAGGTTGAGGACCTCGCTGGCTTGGAGTGCTCTTTGACTACTCAAGATGTTGGTGTTGAGGTAGGCATAGAGGAGCAATCGTCCGGTGCGGAGGTCAGTCGTGCCAATCTTGATGTGACGGGGACTTCGCAGCCTTCTACTGATGAGCATGTGCAAATAGGAGTAGGCTTCCTGAGTGGTGATACTTTTGATGTATGTTGACACTAAAGTGGGTTGCTGCACAGTTTCCGGTGACTGGGCCTGCGCAGGCAAACTTTGGCTTCTTGGACAAAGGTACAGAAATCGTTGGGGCTGCCGAATGTGTCACACCGTTGTCCCATCGAAGTCCGATTGTGTGTAGTGGTGAGGACTCTAGGTTTGGCTCACGGTCGTCGGGTAGTGAAGGGTGCTTGAGCCCATTCGCGAAGATGGACGAGGAGTCTTCTTAGGAGGATTTGAATTTTTGTTGTTGTGTTAGATGTTGCATCTACGGTAGAATCTAGAGTGAATGAGGGGTCCTTGTCTAGGGTCCCGATACCCATGATAAAGGGAAAAAGGAAACGAGTTGGTATTTCAAAGCAAAGCTTGGGGAGTGTCAACACGCCTGTGCGAGGTGGCGAGGGCTACAGAAGACGTCGGCGTATGGGATTGGGCACGCCTCGCTCGCGGGTTTCGCTCTGCGAGACGCTTCGCATGTCGCCCTCGTGTCTTCATGAAAGGGAAAGGGCACGGTCGGAAGAGGGACCTCATCGAATTGTTCTGGCGCAGACGGCTGGAAAGGGTTTGGAGGACCGGGAACTTTGGGCGCTTTTTGAAGGCAAAGAACTTGATCTTATGCTGTTTAATTTTTGGGACACCGATCTTATTCTGAAGGAGGAGCCTTTGAAATATTAAAAGATGTGTATTGTCGTGGCTCCACGAATTTTAGATTGGAATGCTGCCCTCGCCTCCTTCGCCGAGGAACGACTATACTCATTTAGTGTCTAAATATGTGTCGGCGTTCCGAGACCGGGGGGTCCCCGAGCCGACGAGTGAGTGTGCCGCGTGCCCCAGCCCAGATGGGTCGAGCGCGTGGGCGAGCGCGAAGGGGGGAGAGAGAGAGAGGGAGAGCGAGAGCGAGGTGGCCGGAGCCGGGTCGTGAGGGAGTCGGGGAATCCCGCGGCCTTCGTGTTCGTCCCGCGCCCAGGTCGGGTGCGCTTGCAGTAGGGGGTTACAAGCGTCCGCGCGGGTGAGGGGAGCGAGCGGCCCCGAGAGAGCGCCTGCCCCTGCCCTTCGTTCCCGCGAGGCCAACCTTCTCTAAGAAGGCCCTGGTCCTCCCTTTTATAGGCGTAAGGAGAGGATCCAGGTGTACAAATGGGGGTGTAGCAAGGTGCTACGTGTCTAGCGGGGGAGAGCTAGTACCCTAAGTACATGCCAAGGTGGCAGCCGGAGAGATCTTGGCACCCAGCTAGTGTGGCGTTGTGGCCGTCGGAGAAGCGATGGAGCTGGACGGGGGGACAGCTGTCGGAGTGGCTGGGTCCTTGCTGACGTCCTCCTGCTTTCGTAAGGGAGCTGAGAGTCGCCGTCGTCATGGGTCTAGCGGGGCGCCATCATTGCCTATCTGGCGGAGCTGGCCAGATGGGACGTCGGTCCTGTTCTCTGTGGCCCGAGTTGGCTCGGGGTAGGGTGATGATGACGCTTCCTATTGACGTGGCGGACTTGTGCCCTAGGTCGGGCGACGTGGTGGCTCCTCCGAGGCCGAGGTCGAGTCTATCCTGCATGGCCGAGGCCGAACCTGAGCTCCCGGGTCGGGCGAGGCGGAGGTCGCTCGGCAGAGGCCAGGGCGGAGTCCGAGCCCTGGGTCGGATGAAGCGGAGTTCGTCGTCTTCTGGGGCCTTAGCCCGAGTCCGAGCCCTGGGTCGGGCGGAGCGGAGTTCGCCGTCTTCCGGGGCCTTAGCCCGAGTCCGAGCCCTGGGTCGGGCGGAGCGGAGTTCGCCGTCTTCTGGGGCCTTAGCCCGAGTCCGAGCCCTGGGTCGGGCGGAGCGGAGTTCGCCGTCTTCCGGGGCCTTAGCCCGAGTCCGAGCCCTGGGTCGGGCGGAGCGGAGTTCGCCGTCTTCCGGGGCCTTAGCCCGAGTCCGAGCCCTGGATCGGGCGGAGCCTCCTCTGGCGCTTTCGGCCAAGCCTGGCTACCCGTCAGTCTTACCTTTTGCGTTAAAGGCCCCAGTGATTTGGTCGGTTGGCGCGGTGATTTAGTCAGGGTTACTTCTTATTGAAGGCAAGGCCTCGGGCGAGCCGGAGATGCGCCTGCCGTGAAAGAGGAGACCTCGGGCGAGACGGAACCATCTCAGGGTCGGCTGCCCTCGCCCGAGGCTAGGCTCGGGCGTGGCGTGATCAAGTCACTCGTATGGACTGATCCCTGACTTAATCAAACCCATCAGGCCTCTGCAGCTTTATGCTGATGGGGGTTACCAGCTGAGAATTAGGCGTCTTGAGGGTACCCCTAATTATGGTCCCCGACAGTAGCCCCCGAGCCTCGAAGGGAGTGTTAACACTCGCTTGGAGGCTTTCGTCGCACTTTTTTGCAAGGGGACCAGCCTTTCTCGGTTGCACTTTGTTCCGGTGGGTGCGCGCGAGCGCACCCGCCGGGTGTAGCCCCCGAGGCCTCGGAGGAGTGGTTTCACTCATTCGAGGTCTTAATGCCTTGCGTAATGCTTCGGCTGGTCTGGCGGTTCCCTCATGCGAACAGGCCGTAGCCCAGGTGCACTGTCGGGGCCCAAGTTCTCGGGCTGGTATGTTGACGCTGTCAACGGTTTGGCTGGAGCCGGGTTTGCGAGAGCAGCCCCCGAGCCTCCGCACAGAGCGAGAGGACGATCAGGGACAGACTCGGCTTTTTTACATACGCCCCTACGTCGCCTTTCCGCAAGGAGGAGGGGGGGAGAGCGCCATGTTACCCTCGATGGGCACCGAACATGGTGTCTCCGGTGAGCTGCAATCGGGTAATCCGAGTGGACGTCCGTGCCCCGTTCGTTGGGGGTCGGCTAGGGGCCCGGAGGCACGCCCAAAAGTACCTGTGGGTGATCTGCCGGACCCGGTCCCCTGGCGACGGGGTCCGAGGGCTCGTTGCCTCCCTCCGATGGGATTCCGTTACAGAGTCGTTCCCGCTGGTCTCGGAAATGTCCTAGGGTACCTCGGGAGCGCAGCCCGAGCCTTGGTTATGTATCGAACGTACCCCTGGTCATCCCTCGCTCGGTGTCTGAGGCGACTGTGAACCCTTCGGGGGGCCAGCCTTCGAACCCCTGATCAGTAATGGGCGCGGAGCCCGAATAGCCTGAGGCGGTCGTGGAACCTTTCGGGAGGCCGACCTTCGAACCCCTGACCAGTAGTGGGTGTCGGGCCCACGCGATCTGAGGCGGCTGTTGAACCCTTCGGGGGGCCAGCCTTTGAACCCCTGATCAGTAAGGAGGCCCGGAGCCTAGTTCCTTCACGGGGAAGGATCCCTTTGGGGGTATCCCCTTTCCCGGTCCCTGTTGCAAGAGATAGAGAAAGAAGGAAAAGGGATAAAGGATTCGAAATTGAACGTCGTGGCGTACCTTTTTCGGTGTGGTTGCTTTGGCGAAGGCGAAACGTCGCCAGCTGCTCCTGCCAGTAGCGCTGTCCGTCGAGCCGCGGAGTTAATGCGCCGGGGCGAGTAGTTGGCGAGGCTGCCGTTGCGCGTGCGCGAGCCGTTTGAGGAACGGGTCACGGGCGTGTCGTCTTCACACCGTGAGAGAGAGAGGGTTCTCTTGCAGCCTCCGGATGGGACGTGAGCCTGGCTGATGGCGTGATCGCTGCTCTTGCGCGCCTGCCACTGTCATAACTGCTGGCCCACTTTTGACCGTGTTTGACCGCCGCGTCAGGCTGGCGCAGCTGGGCCGCGCGCTGGGCCGCCTTGGGTCGCGGTATTGGTTCCGCAACCGAGGAGGTGCGGTGGTGGCGCAGGTGGCATAGTGGTTTACATGCAGCATCCGGCGCGCCGGTTGCGCGACGCGTGGGCCTGAGCCTTCATGCTGGCCTGTCAGGAGTCGGAGAGGCGCGTCCACTTGGCGCGGTTGCATGCCGCCCGCATGGCTGCCCGCCCCCTTCGCCCGTTGGTCTGGGCAAAAGTGGACGGTCACTTGTAACCGCTGGGTGGTTGCGCGCACGCCGCGCGCGGCAGTTTGGCTTCTTTTGCTCGGAGCCGGTCCACATGACAGGTGGGTCCTAGCCCCCGCGCCACAGGGGAGGGCTTTGGAGGCGTGTTGGAGAAGACTCAGCCCGTGACGGTTGGGGGCGCGAGCACGGAGAGTTGCCTTTAAAAGGAGGGCGACCCCTTTCGTAGGGCGACCATGTCTTCTTCCTCCCTTATGCATTGTGTCTTTCTACCTTTCAAGCCCCCGGATGGGGGAAACCGCCGTCTCCGTGCCTCGTCGTCGGGGGATACCGCTCCATGGGAGCGGGTACCTTTCGGCCATCGTTCGGCTTCAAGGATTTTCATCAGGCAGCCCGGTTGCTCCCTTCCGCTGGGGGTCACCCGAGACGGTGACCACCAGCTCCTGGGTGGGGAGGAGCAAACCGGACTGCGATCTAGGTCCCACCCTCAGCTTCAAGGATGTTCATCATCCTCGCTGGGGTGGGTGCCGGACTGAGCTGGCGCCCTACCTCCCGCACGGGTTCGCGGGTCATCCTCTCCCACGATGTTCGAGGGAGAAGGCGCTCACTGGCCCTGCGGGCGGCCCGGACTTCGACAACGTGGGGTGGATCGGCGGCGGACGTCGTCACCTCTAGCGTGTCGGGTCCGCTGGCTCGGCTCCGGCGGCCCCTTCTGTTGGGGGGGGGGGCAGCTGCCGCGCCGTGTACACGGGAGGTCCACCCTAGACGTCGCGCGCTGCTAGGGCGGCGTTCGTGTTCTGGGGTGGTCCTGCCTTTGCACCAGGGCGGCGCCTTTGCGCGGAGGCCGGTGCCCCACTCGTCTGGGAGGATTTGAGTGGGGATCTGCCGGTAGGCTGGTGGCTCCTGGCGTCAGCGCCGAGGTGGAGACGGCTCGAGAAGTCCCCGTCAGCGACGGGATCACCGCCACCATCGGCGCTTCGGGCCTCCGGCTCTTTGTACTTGTCCTCGCCCCTCGAGCGTCGGCGCGGGCGGGGGTAAGACTGCAGCCGTGCCTACCCCTGAGGCCTGCGCTGCTGTAGTTCGGTCATCCGGAGCGGGGGCCGTCGCCGTCATAGTCGGAGCGGGCGGCGACGAGCCGCCCGTCAGTCTTCTGTAGCCCCGCAGGCCCGCCTCTACCGAGTGGGGTTGTTCGTACCTGCGGAGGGGGAACCAGAGTTCCGCTTGTAATGGCACTTCGAGTGCCGGGTTTTTTGTTCATTTTGGCTTTCGGGGCCTGAACATGTATGTAATTACGGCACGGAGCCGTGCTTTTTCCTCGTTCCCGAGCACTAAGACTCGTCTGCTGATTGTCTGAACTGCTTCACTAAGCATGAGTCGCCTCGTGTCAAGGTGACGAGTGAGGTATCCGTATCCCGGAGGCGTAGGAGTCCCTCGGCTCGGTCGGCCCTATTGTCCGAGGCTTCTCTAGCTTAGTTAAAGAGACCCCTTGGCCGCTCTTCGACGAGCCGAGGCCAGGGGTAGCGATATCAGCATGAGCAGAGGCGGAATTGGCTCGGAAATGAAACCTGGTTGGCCGGAGCCTAGCCGGGTTGTCCGTTGGCAGGATCGACGCCGGAGTTGGTCAGCCGAGGCTTCGGACCGGGCTCGTGCCCTCGGAAGGTAGTTGGCCGAGGCCCCGGAGGTGGCTGGCCGAGCCACCTGCTCGGGCCGGATTCCCAGAGAAGTCCCTGACAACGGTCGCCCGGGCGTGGTGATGACGCCGTCCTTTGGAGCGGAGGGCCTCGGATCGCGTCGCCGTCCGAGGCTAGTTCGGGCCTTGCCGAAGTTGCTGTTGATGCCGAGGGTGTCGCTGCCCCCTTCCAGCACCAAGACCTGAGCCTGCAGGATCAGCTTGTCTTGTAGCGCGTGCTTTGTGCGGCCGTTGAGGCCAGAACACACATCCTTGCGGTGCTGTAAAGCTGCGTCCCCTTTCCTCTTGTTCCAAGCATCTGGACTTTTTGTCGGTAACAGGGATATTTGTGCGAGCGAAAGTTGCTTCTCGCGGAAGGTGAGGAGTGAGGTATTCGTATCCCGGAGGCGTGGGAGTCCCTCGGCTCGGTCGGCCTTGCCGCTTACGCGCACTTTTACTCATCCATGAGGCCCTATGACCGACTTAGTCGAGAAAACTCGAAGAATCGCTTCGACAGAAGAGCTTCCGAACGTAGAGACTTGTTCGATCAGCGGAGTCACTTTATCCGAGCGCGAGTTACTTATCGCAGAAGGTGATGAGTGAGGTATCCGTATCCCGGAGGCGTAGGAGTCCCTCGGCTCGGTCAGCCTTGGCTGCTTACGTGTACTCTGTCGTTTCCATGACCCACTCTTCGAAGTAGTCAAAAAGCACGAAAGATATTCTGATAAAAGAGATTTTTTTGTTCGAGGAAAATTTTGACGCAGAGGGAGTTTCCCCCCTTTTAGCCCCCGAGGGAGGGTCGGGCTTTGCCAAGGCGAGGCCGACCCTTCCTTGTTGACTAAACTTTGCGTGGGTGCGGGGTATATGAACAATTTGGAAACATCTTAAGGGTAGAAGCGACGTAGCTGTTGGATGTTCCAAGCGTTGCCGTAGACCTCGCCTTGACTGTTGGCCAGCTTGTACGTTCCGGGCTTCAGAACTTTGGCGATGACGAACGGCCCCTCCCAGGGGGGCGTGAGCTTGTGCCTCCCTCGGGTGTCTTGCCGCAGCCGAAGCACCAGATCGCCCACCTGGAGGTCTCGGGGTCGGACCCCTCGGGCGTGGTAGCGTCGCAGTGACTGCTGATACCGCGCCGAGTGTAGTAAGGCCTTGTCCCGAGCCTCATCCAGCTGGTCCAGCGAGTCTTCTCGGCTAGCTTGGTTGCTTTCTTCGTTGTAGGCCCTCGTCCTCGGGGAGCTGTATTCCAGGTCAGTGGGCAGGACGGCCTCGGCCTCGTAGACCAGGAAGAACGGCGTGAAACCCGTGGCTCGGCTTGGCGTCGTCCTTAGGCTCCAGACCACCGAGGGGAGTTCCTTCATCCATCGCTTGCCGAACTTGTTGAGATCATTGTAAATCCGAGGCTTGAGCCCCTGTAGAATCATGCCATTGGCACGTTCTACCTGCCCATTCGACATGGGGTGAGCTACGGCGGCCCAGTCTACCCAGATGTTGTGATCCTCGCAAAAATCCAAGAATTTTTCGCCGGTGAACTGGGTGCCGTTGTCGGTGATGATGGAGTTCGGGACCCCGAAACGATGGATGATGTTGGTGAAGAACGCCACCGCCTGCTCGGATCTGATGCTGTTCAGGGGTCGGACCTCGATCCACTTGGAGAATTTGTCGATGGCGACCAGCAGGTGCGTGTAGCCCCCGGGCGCCTTCTGCAGAGGGCCGACGAGGTCCAGACCCCACACAGCGAAGGGCCAGGTGATGGGTATCGTCTGTAGAGCCTGAGCGGGCAGGCGGGTCTGCTTCGCATAGAATTGGCACCCTTCGCAGGCGCGGACAATTCTAGTGGCGTCAGCCACCGCCGTCGGCCAGTAGAAGCCTTGGCGGAAAGCGTTCCCAACGAGGGTTCGAGGTGCTGCATGATGGCCGCAAGCCCCCGAGTGTATTTCCTGCAGGAGTTCCTGACCCTCGGCGATGGAGATGCATCGCTGGAGGATGCCCGAGGGGCTACGGTGGTAGAGCTCCTTCTCATCGCCCAGCAAGACGAACGACTTGGCGCGTCGCGCTACCCGCCGAGCCTCGGCTCGGTCGAGGGGCAGTTCTCCTTGGCGAAGATATTGCAGGTACGGGGTCTACCAATCCTGATCTGGCATGACCCCGCTCTGCTCCTCCTCGATGTGCAGTGCTTCGCCCTCGGGGGTCGAGGGCTCCTCGAGTTGAGCCGAGGATGGCTCGGGCTGGGCCGAGGGCCTCGGCGTACTCCATGCACTCCACATCGCATTCGAATGCGTGCTTGTACGTGGGGCCGACGGTGATGACCCCGTTGGGGCCCGGCATCTTGAGCTTCAGGTAGGTGTAGTTGGGGATGGCCATGAACTTCGCGTAGCATGGCCTTCCCAACACTGCGTGGTAGGTTCCTCGGAACCCGACCACCTCGAACGTCAAAGTCTGCCTCCGGAAGTTGAAGGGTGTTCCGAAGCAGACAGGAAGGTCGAGCTGTCCGAGGGGCTGGACGCGCTTCCCGGGAATGATCCCGTGGAAGGGCGCAACGCCTGCTCGGACGGATGACAGATCAACGCGCAGGAGCCTGAGGGTCTCAGCGTAGATGATGTTGAGGCAGCTGCCCCCATCCATCAAGACCTTGGTGAGCCTGACGTCGCCGATGACGGGATCGACGACGAGCGGGTACTTCCCTGGGCTCGGCACGTGGTCGGGGTGGTCATCCTGGTCGAAGGTGATGGGCTTGTCGGACCAGTCTAGGTAGACTGGCGCCACCACCTTCACCGAGCAGACCTCCCGACGCTCCTGCTTACGATGCCGAGCCGAGGCGTTCGCCGCATGCCCTCCATAGATCATGAAGCAGTCGCGGACCTCGGGGAACTCTCCTGCTTGGTGATCTTCCTTCTTGCCGTCGTCGCGGGCCTTGTCACCCTCTGCGGGAGGCCCAGCCCGGTGGAAGTGGCGCCGAAGCATGACGCACTCCTCGAGGGTGTGCTTGACGGGCCCCTGATGGTAGGGGCACGTCTCCTTTAGTGCCTTGTCGAAGAGGTTGGCGCCTCCGGGGGGCTTCCGAGGGTTCTTGTACTCGGCGGCGGCGACGAGGTCCGTGCTGGCGGCGTCGCGTTTCGCTTGCGACTTCCTCCCGCCTTTCTTCTTGGCGCCGAGCGGAGTAGACGCCTCGGGAGCATCTTCCGACAGGTGGCCCTGGGGCTGCCTGTCCTTTCGGAAGATGGCCTCGACCGCCTCCTGACCAGAGGCAAACTTGGTGGCGATGTCCATCAGCTCGCTCGCCCTGGTGGGGGTCTTGCGACCCAACTTGCTCACCAGGTCACGGCAGGTGGTGCCGGCAAGGAACGCACCGATGACATCGGAGTCGGTGATGTTGGGCAGCTCGGTGCGCTGCTTCGAGAATCGCCGGATGTAGTCCCGAAGGGACTCTCCCGGCTGTTGCCGGTAGCTTCGGAGGTCCCAGGAATTCCCGGGGCGCACGTACGTGCCCTGGAAGTTGCCGGCGAAAGCCTGGACCAGATCTTCCCAGTTGGAAATCTGCCCCGGAGGCAGGTGCTCCAACTAAGCGCGAGCGGTGTCGGAGAGGAACAGGGGGAGGTTGCGGATGATGAGGTTGTCGTCGTCCGTCCCACCCAGTTGACAGGCCAGGCGGTAGTCCGCGAGCCACAATTCCGGTCTCGTTTCCCCCGAGTACTTTGTGATAGTAGTCGGGGGTCGGAATCGGGGCGGAAACGGCGCCCGCCGAATGGCTCGGCTAAAGACCTGCGGACCGGGTGGTTCGGGCGAGGGACTCCGATCCTCCCCGCTGTCGTAGCGTCCCCCACGCCTGGGGTGATAACCTCGGCGCACCCTTTCGTCGAGGCGGGCCCGACGGTCGTGATGAGGGTGCTCGCCGCCGAGGTGGCCCGGGGCCGCAGGCGCGGTGTTGCGCGTGCTCCCGGTGTAGACCGAGGCTTCCCGCGTGAGTCGGGAAGTCGCGGCACGAGGTTCCGAGGGGTACCCCTGCCTTCGGGAGGCAGAGCTCTCGGCCCGCCGGGCCGCAGCGCCTTCCAGGAGATGCTTGAGTTCTCCCTGGATTCGCCGACCCTCGGTGGTTGATGACTCCGGCATCGCGCGGAGGAGCATCGCTGCGGCGGCCAGGTCCTGACCGGTTCCGCCGGATGCGGGTGGCGGTCTGTCCCTGGCATCATTGGCGATGCGGTGCTGGAGACCTTGGGGCAGGTGACGTATTCCTCCGGCCGGGGGCTGGCTCGCCCATACCTGCCCGATGTTCTGGCGGATCGCCTCGAGCGCTCCTGCTCCCTCATCGAGCCCGGCCTGCGCCCCGCGGACTTGCTCGAGCTGTGGGTCGTGACCCCCCGCCGGAATGGGGACCACAGCTAGCTCCCGCGGGATGTCGGCGCGAGGCGCTGGCCTAGGGGGATCACCATCCTCCGGCATGCCGAGACAGCCGCCTCCGGAGGGATCCCCTAGCTCGACGTGGAAACATTCGCGGCTCGGGCCGCAGTCCTTGTCGTCAAGGCTGCGGCTGCCGTCGGAACAGTCGGAGAGGCAGTAGTCACATGCGGCCATGAAGTCCCGCATGGCACTGGGGTTGCCAGATCCAGAGAAATCCCAGCAGATGCTGGGGTCGTCATCTTCCTCGGACCCAGAGGGTCCGTAGGTCGAGACACCCGTCAATCGGTCCCAAGGCGACCGCACACGAAACCCCAGAGAGGTTGCACTCGCCTCAGTGTGAGCGCCCGCCAAAGCGAGGTTGCTAGGCGGGTTGAGGCCGAGTCGAAATGACAAAGGATGGGAATCAGCCCGTACCTTCTGGTCGACGAGGATCGACGAAGTCGCATCGGGGGCTGATCGTGCTGTCGTCCTGGGTGCGAGGGCGACGTCCTGCAGGCCCTCCGTGAGCGTGCTGGCGTCGTCCACTTGCTCGGGATCGGCGTGACGCGGGGGGACGGCGCTCGCCTTCGCCTCAAACGCGGGGGTGATGCCCGACACGTCCTCCGTTGGGGCGCTGGGGATGTCGATTTGCTCGACAGTCGACTGAGCGCAACCTCCCGCTCGGCCTCGGTTGCCCCGCCTCCTCCTCCGATGGCGAGGGAGAGGACGGAGCGAACTCGAAAGTTGTCCTTCCCCCACGCGGGAAAGGCGTCGTCGATTCCGCCGCCGGCGGGCGGGCTGTCCGCCACCATTGTCGCTGTCGCGCGGCGGTGGAAGGAGTATCATGTCGTAGCTGCCGTCGAAAGACATGAACTCGAGACTCCCGAAACGGAGCACCGTCCCGGGTTGAAGAGGTCGTTGGAGACTGCCCATCTGGAGCTTGACGGGAATCTACTCGTCAACACGCAGCAGGCCCCTACCTGGCGCGCCAACTGTCGGCGTTCCGAGACCGGGGGGTCCCCGAGCCGACGAGTGAGTGTGCCGCGTGCCCCAGCCCAGATGGGTCGAGCGCGTGGGCGAGCGCGAAGGGGGGGGAGAGAGAGAGAGGGAGAGCGAGAGCGAGGTGGCCGGAGCCGGGTCGTGAGGGAGTCGGGGAATCCCGCGGCCTTCGTGTTCGTCCCGCGCCCAGGTCGGGTGCGCTTGCAGTAGGGGGTTACAAGCGTCCGCGCGGGCGAGGGGAGCGAGCGGCCCCGAGAGAGCGCCTGCCCCTGCCCTTCGTTCCCGCGAGGCCAACCTTCTCTAAGAAGGCCCTGGTCCTCCCTTTTATAGGCGTAAGGAGAGGATCCAGGTGTACAAATGGGGGTGTAGCAAGGTGCTACGTGTCTAGTGGGGGAGAGCTAGTACCCTAAGTACATGCCAAGGTGGCAGCCGGAGAGATCTTGGCACCCAGCTAGTGTGGCGTCGTGGCCGTCGGAGAAGCGATGGAGCCGGACGGGGGGACAACTGTCGGAGTGGCTGGGTCCTTGCTGACGTCCTCCTGCTTTCGTAAGGGAGCTGAGAGTCGCCGTCGTCATGGGTCTAGCGGGGCGCCATCATTGCCTATCTGGCGGAGCTGGCCAGATGGGACGTCGGTCCTGTTCTCTGCGGCCCGAGTCGGCTCGGGGTAGGGTGATGATGACGCTTCCTATTGACGTGGCGGACTTGTGCCCTAGGTCGGGTGACGTGGTGGCTCCTCCGAGGCCGAGGTCGAGTCTATCCTGCATGGCCGAGGCCGAACCTGAGCTCCCGGGTCGGGCGAGGCGGAGGTCGCTCGGCAGAGGCTAGGGCGGAGTCCGAGCCCTGGGTCGGATGAAGCGGAGTTCGTCGTCTTCTGGGGCCTTAGCCCGAGTCCGAGCCCTGGGTCGGGCGGAGCGGAGTTCGCCGTCTTCCGGGGCCTTAGCCCGAGTCCGAGCCCTGGGTCGGGCGGAGCGGAGTTCGCCGTCTTCTGGGGCCTTAGCCCGAGTCCGAGCCCTGGGTCGGGCGGAGCGGAGTTCGCCGTCTTCTGGGGCCTTAGCCCGAGTCCGAGCCCTGGGTCGGGCGGAGCGGAGTTCGCCGTCTTCCGGGGCCTTAGCCCGAGTCCGAGCCCTGGATCGGGCGGAGCCTCCTCTGGCGCTTTCGGCCAAGCCTGGCTACCCGTCAGTCTTACCTTTTGCGTTAAAGGCCCCAGTGATTTGGTCGGTTGGCGCGGTGATTTAGTCAGGGTTACTTCTTATCGAAGGCAAGGCCTCGGGCGAGCCGGAGATGCGCCTGCCGTGAAAGAGGAGACCTCGGGCGAGACGGAACCATCTCAGGGTCGGCTGCCCTCGCCCGAGGCTAGGCTCGGGCGTGGCGTGATCAAGTCGCTCGTATGGACTGATCCCTGACTTAATCAAACCCATCAGGCCTCTGCAGCTTTATGCTGATGGGGGTTACCAGCTGAGAATTAGGCGTCTTGAGGGTACCCCTAATTATGGTCCCCGACAATATGTTCACACATTTTTTATGTTAACCTGGCTTCAGAATTTTTGCTTCCGCTAGGCCGTCTTTGCACGTTTTCTGTGCACATTCGCCTTTTCCTTTAGGCGAGTTTTTGCTCGGATGGACACTGTCTTCGTATGTTTTTGCGTATCTGGCTGCACCCTTAGGCGACTTTTGCTCAGATAGAAATTGTCTTCGCACGTATTTTGTGTGTATCCGGCTGTACCCTTAGGCGACTTTTGCTCGGATAGATAATGTCTTTGCACATATTTTATGCGTATCGGGCTCCACCCTTAGGTGACTTTTTGTGGCGAAACCCCCCAGATTATTCCAGCTTAAGTGCTTTGGTCTCACCTCACGGGCAATGACACAAACTTAAGATGGAATAAACTGTCAATTCCTCGAATCTAGTCCGACTGAAGCCACTTACCCAGAGATCGAGTACCATTTGCTCACACGAAGGTGAGGCACAGAGAAATACAATAAAGCATAACACCACAAATTTAAATAAGTACTTAGAATTATTACATCATCGGAGTTTTAAAAGTAGTAGACATTGTTCTTGATCCAGTGGAAATTAACTAACGGTAAATAAGGAGTGAGATGAAGCCTGGCCCATCACTCCTCCTGATCATCTCCTGCTGAGGTAGGGTTCCACTCGACTGTCCAACTCGGTGGCAAGGTGGATGGCTAAGTCAACCCAGAAACCATATCCTCCACGAAGGTACCTGTAAAAATTATGCCACAAGCAAGGCTAAGTATACTAATACTCAGCTAGACTTACCCGGTGTGAGGAGTCTACTCCTCTACATCTAGACCATGAAGTTGTTTGGCTGAGGGGTTTGGTTTGCCAAAAGCGCTAGCTAAGTCTAAAATCAAGTTTTAGCTTTTCAAGTTTTAGAGTAATACTTTTAGACTAGATGAGCACTTACCTATCCATACATGGTATCAAACATTATGTCAATCAATATCTTTTGCCAGTAATCTCATTTCCACTTATTACTCAATACAATATAATGGATCAAGCAGTCTCATTAGCTGCGAGAAGAAGACAATTTGAATCGAGTTTAAACCCTTGCAAGGTAAACCTAAACACATGACATGTAGGAGCATTCTGTCCCCACACACGTCAACCGTCCCCATCGATTCAAGGGACAAATCAGATCAGAGCCCACTGTCATTGGCATACAATGCTCCACTGGCCCCGACCGTCATCATGCAGTGACTGCACTTGTACCCACCATAACAGGAATGGGAGACCCTGTCTCATGAACACGTGGGGAGGTATGTTTGCGTGCAGGTTCACTCAGGTACTAGGCTTACCGATTTACCATATTTCTCGGCATATGCTTAGTACTTTTAAATGCTTGACACAAGTATCCACACGTTAATCCTTATTCCAATTCCATCTCGAAGACCACATATTCTCATGGATCCGTGTCCATAGACCATCATAATTCCAATATCAAAGGGGGATACAATCAATTCCTGATATCGCGCGAGTACTAGAAAAATCACTCAACTTCTACCAAGATCCTGAATTAGCATAGCAGCTACTCGACCTAGCATACTAGTATCCATCTCAAAAGGAATCATGAGTTCATGCAACTAGGGTTTCAAACAACTCCTACACTTAAGTGCATAGTACAAGCCTACAAACATTAAGTATAGTAAAATAGCATATATAAACGGTTATGCATAAAACCGGGGCTTGCCTTCAATTGCTGGGACAAAAGGTAGATCCTCAGTAGCAGCCTCTGTAGCTGGCTCCTGAACTTCCTCTTGGTTAGCTTCTTACTCGGGAATAAGCACGTACTCTTCGTTAGCGAGGTTGCAATATATTTAATATGATGCATAAGATGCATGTACATTTATAATATGCAGCTGATAAATGTGATGCATGGTCGAGTAACACTAGGTCATTTAGGGTTTCTCCTTATTTTATTTTCCCTTAGGCTTTAATGGTGGTTTGAACTATGAATGTTATTTAGAATTCTTCAAAAATTCTAAAAAATTTATAGTAACTTATCACTGGTTAAACTAGTATGTTCTAGAAATTTGAGGTCAAAACTAATTAGAACATGTTTTTAAAAAATAATAAAAACTAAGGTACAGGGGTCACTTTACACTAAACTTTCTATTTAGAAGTGACCTATATTCCAAGGGTTCTTTTTACTGGTATTTAGATGCAATATCATGGTCTTGTGTAAAAATTTCCTTAATGATACTCAGTGAATATTTGTTTATGGTTTTCTAAAGTTGTGAGGCTAAAAGGTGCCTTTAACTAACTTCTCTTTTGAAAAATGTCAGACAACAGATTTGGCATTTTTCCTAACATTTTCTTTGCGCGAGAGCAATCATTCCTAAGTTTGGTCATTTTCCTTATAGGGAATGGGTTGTATGATTTTCTAAAGTTCCTTATAATTTCTCTTGGGGCAGGGGAACATATTTCCTAGTCAAACTTAGGTCATTTTTATATTTTTTCTTGAAACCTTGCTGCTATACTAGTCTAGGAAAAATAAGTTGGTCTTGTGGTTAACATGTCTAGGTCCTGATTTTATTTTTCCAAGAAAATGGTCAGAAACTTAATTTATTTTATAATCTCTACTTAAATGAGAAGACTATTGTATACAATAATTTTGTGGGACTCTACTGTTGACTGATTATCTTCTAAAAATTCCTCAACTTCAGTATTATAGTTCTACTAATTTTACTTCTTTTCTTGCATATTGCTTAATATTTTAATAAAAATCTAAACATCTAGAAACAGTACTGGACTAGTAGGTTTTCTATTTTTATTCTAAAGTTTACCTTGTCGGGAACCTAGTAAAATTTGTTTGACTAAATTTGGTCATATTTTGTCCAAGTTATGAATTTTTAAAGTTTTCTGCTGGTTAATTAAAGTGGATTTTCGAAAAAGAAAAGGAAACACACTTATAAATAGGTCCCTGGTATTTTTCTCCCTTTTTCCCTTACGGATTGGTCCCTGGTACACTATTCATCTGAGTCTAGGCCTTTACGCATAACCCCCTAGACTTTTCTAACCTCTAATCTGCGGTCCCTAGCTAGGTTTAATATTATCCGCTATGAAGGAGACGACGAAGCGGCTTACTAGCGTTGGTAGGGTTCTGGAGAAGGGTCGAATGAGGATGGGGAACCTCTAGTGGTCACGTCAAGGTATAGGTCCATGTCAATGTGCCTGGAGCTGGTCTTGCCGCGGACTCAGGCGGCGGAGCTCATCGACGAAATCTGAACCAGCCATACCACGGTGGTAGAGTTCAATCAGACCGCACAACAAGCTTCACTGTGTGGCAGGGAGTATGTGTGTGCAAGGAATCGATGAATGGGTGGGTAGATTACCTGGACCAAGGGAACCGATAGAAGGGACAAGTCCGACGAGGTGATTTGGCTTCTCCGGCGAGGTAGCGTTCAGTCTGTGTGGCTAGGAAGCTTTGCTAGTCTCTGGGGAGCTGGCCAGGGAGCTAGAGTGGATAGGGATAGGCGGGAGTGGCCGGGCTATGGTGGCCGAAGCTTTGGCAAGCTTGCGGGCAGCGTCGCGCTCGGTATTCTAGCGATTACCGCCATCCAGTCACTGGTAAGGGGGGTGAGGCGTGCGGGAGGGTAAGGCTGAGGGGCTAGGGATTCTTATAGGCGAGGGCTTGGGCATGGGCGTGGGGCTAGGCGCGCGGTCGAGCTGACCAGAGCTCGTGGCGTGCGCGGGCACGGTCAGAGCACGCTCCCAAGTGCCAGCCGTGGTCAAACACCTGGAGGATCGCTTCTGCCCCTATCTAAGCGACTGTTTAGCTGCCCTAACGTGCATATCTCGACAAGGATCCTATGTAGGGTATCTTCCCTGCTCCAAATCCTTTCTTTTCCATGTGAGTCCTGAGCTGAGATATGCTTAGGGCGGGGAGATAAGCTTACGTCAAGTCGGGTCTGTCACTCTGTCCGGGTCACGACAAAAACCATGCCAAGGCATGTCAAACCGTCTTGGTTTGGTGTCAAACTTCACCAGGGTGTGTCTGAGGTAATTAGTCGCCACTTTGTCCATTTGACCACTTGGGTTAGAGTTTAGGAGCTAAGTGAACGCAATGGATTTTTGAATTCGGGTTGGGGAGACTTAGAGAAAAGCTGATTTCTCCCTAGGGTTCTTCTAGTTGAGTGATCGATTTGGGGCTGTTTTTGATCCATTTTGGGGAAACTTCCTTACAATCTTTAGTAGATATTTTGATGAACTTCAACTTGTATAATTAGCCCAACTTGTGATATTGACGTCTCATTGTCTGTTTACCTAATTTCTATTTTGTCTCACATGGCCCAAGTGATTATGCTTAGGGTTCTGAAATTTTCTTCTCTGTTATATGCACCATATGGTCAAGGTAAGCATCTTAGGATAACAAACACTAGCTGGCCCTTTGGTTGTTAAGTTGTGGTCATCTCAGGCTCCACTAATCCACATGTGATAATAGGTCAGGGTGTGGGTTTACAGTAGAAACCCTGAGTAACAACTAGGGTGTTACACTTTTGCTTGGATAGATATTGTCTTCGCACATATTTTGTGCGTATCTGGCTGCACCCTTAGATGACTTTTGCCGACGTTGTTGCGTCTATTAGATGACTTTGCACCCTTAGGTGACTTCACACACATTTGTGATGATTCGGTTGTACCCTTAGGCGACTTTTACCGAAGTTGTTTATTTGTCGCATGTGATGGCTGACTTGATTATTTGTCATCGTGGTGACCGCCTTGTTGTCGAATAGGGAAGGCCAGTCTTGTGGCCTTTTTCGACGTGTTCGGGCCGTGCTTCTCTTTGTGGGGGTTTTTCTTGTTTATTTTATTACATGGCACCGCCTCATTAAAAACCTCGCTCGCTGTGAAGAAAAGAGTGTAGGCCTGAATGGAGCAATGTATCAATCATTTTTTTACAAGGACGCGAAGGATCTGGCTATGCGTTGTCCTATTGGTAGTATTTTCTCATATTGTCTACATTTCAATAATGTTTGAGGTCCACCCCTGTTTGATTTGCGAGCCTATATGAATTCAAGGATGTCTTCTTCTTGATAATGAAGGGTCCTTCTCGCTTCGGTTTGAGTTTGCATTGTGACTCTATTCTTGCTGTCCTGATAAGGACGAGGTCTCCTTCAAATTCTTCGAAGATGACAACTTTGTCTCTCTAGCTCTTCGTTGCTTCTTGATACTTGTTCAATGTGTTGAGGGTGTCGACTCGGTCTTCGTCGAGGAGGTCTTTTGCTGTTAACTCGTTGATGCCTGGGATGGCACCGGGTCTGATCTTGGTGAACCATGTTTGGGCTCTTGCGAAGTCATGTCCTCGACTCCGTACATTAGTCTGAATGGGGTGAAGCGTGTTGGCCTAGATTTAGTTGTGTTTAGTCCCCAAAGCACTTTAGGTAATTGGTCTGCCCATTTGCCCTTGTCCTCAAGGAGTCTTTTCTTGATTGTTGTAAAGATCTTTCCGTTTGCATGCTCTATGACTTCGTTGGACTATTGGTGATACATTGATGCGAGGACAACCTTTGTTCCTAGGGAGGAGTAAAAATCCTGAAAGCCTTGATTATCGAGTTTTCTTTTGTTGTATATCATTAGCTCAGAGGGTACCCCAAAATGGCAGGCGATGTTCCGCCAGAAAAATTTTTTAGTTGTTTTTGCTGTTATGGTGGAGACTGCTCTTGCTTCAATCCACTTAGTGAAGTATTCTACAATGATGAAGACAAATTTGAGGTTGCCCTGAGCTGTGGGAAGGGGCCCTACTATGTCGAGGCCCCAGCGCTATAGAGGCCATGTGTGGGAGATTAGCTTTGTGAGATACGAAGGTGTCCTATTTTGGGGTGCAAATTTCTAGCAAGCTTCGCTCGATCGTACTACGCGGTTCGCCACACATACAATGTCTGGCCAATAAAAACCTTGGCGCATGACTTTAGCAGCGAGGGTTCTAGGACCCGAGTGGCAGCTGCATGTTCCTTTGTGTACTTCGTGGAGGAGGTCTACACCTTCGACCGTCGTGATGCATTTGAGCAGAGGTTGACTGATTCCTTTCTTGTACAGTTGTCCTTCTATTAGGGTGAAACCACGACTTCAGTACTTGAGTCTCTTGACTTCGGCTTGGTCCGTGGGGTGATAGTGTCCTTGTAGGTAAAGGGCAATGGGGCCCCTCCATCCTTTGGTCATAATGAGACTTATAATTCTCTACCCATCGGGGTCCCTTACGATAGGGGATTCAACTATCTGAAAGAAAACATTCGACAACATAGGGTCTCCTCTTGCAGCGGCCTTCGCAAGTGCATCTGTCTCTTCGTTTTTGCTTTTGTCCACATGCTGGATTAAAAACCCTTGAATTGTTTCTCCAGACTTCAGAAAGGCGGTAGATATTGGAGGAGGATTGGCTCTCGGGCTGTACGATCTTTTTCTATCTAGCCGATAATGACTTTGGAATCGGTCTTGGCTATGCATGTCTTAACGCCGAGCGCCCTGAGCTTGCGGAGTTCGAGAATGATTGCTTCATACTCTGCTATGTTGTTGGTACATTTGTCTGTCTCGAGAGCAAAGCTCGGTCAGGCGACATATCTGTACTTGGCACCTGATGGGGCTGTAATTACTGCTGCTACACCGGCTGCTGCATGACACCAGGCGTCGTTGCAGTGGATTTTCCAGTGTGTTTCCAAGTCTGGGTGACAAGAAGGCGAAGGCCCTGTCCAGTCTACTATAAAGTCAGTGAGGACTTGTGAATTGATTTAATTTCTTGACTCAAAGACTATATGGTACCCTGAGAGTTCCGTTGCCCACTTGCCTATCCTGGCTGTAGCTTCTAGGTTGCTGAACAGGTCGTTGAAGCTTCGATCTGTTGCCACTCTTATCTTGTGTGCTTTGAAGTAATGACATAGTTTTCATGATGCCATGAGTACTGCATATGCTATTTTTTAAATTTTCATCATATTGCATTTGGAGCTGCTGAGGACCTCTGAGACAAGATATATGGGCTGCTTTTGTAGTTTTCTGTCTTTGGCTTTCTCCTGCACTAAAGCTGCACTGACTGTGCTATGGGATGCTGCGATGTACAAGAGTAGAGTGGAGGCAGGACCTGGACTTGTTAAGGTTAGCATTTCCGATAGATAAGTTTTGAGCGAGTCGAAGGCTACTGCCTGCTTGGGGCCCCAGACGAAGTCTTTTGCTCCCCTCATGGTCCGTGGGAATGGTAGGCTTCGCTCTACGGATTGGGAGATGAATATATTTGATGCTGCCGCCCTTCCTGTGAGTGTCTTTTGCTAATTGCGGATGTTGCGTATCCATTATTGCTTTGACTTTGGTGGGGTTGGCTTTGATACTGTTGGGAGCCTTCCTCTTCCGATGGTCCTCATAAACATGACTAACCATCTGCTTTTAGTATAACATGAATTGCTACATAGAGCTTCAGCTTCAGGATGGAGGTTTTCTCCCATGACAAAGGTATACAAGATGAAGGTATAGCCCGAAGATGATAAGAATGAACGCTGAAGCTATAATCAAAGAAGTAGCAGCTTCGACTTGAAGTGAAGACCAAACATGATGTTGACCCACAGAGAAAAAGACTAGCTAGTCCCTAATGATCTATTTTATAGTTATGAGTAAATGTTAAGGACACAAATGTAATTTTACTCGGGCTGCGTCCCTCGCCTATAAATAGATGAACAGTAGCACCATACTGTTCACGCTAGATTGTAATCGCTCTCGCGTCAACACCTTCGAACAAGCCGAAGGTATCAATGTAACATAAATTTTATTAATGTTCATGTGTACATTATGAAATACTTATGTGAATGAGCCAATGTATTGCATTCATTATCTCTATGTATTCTTATTCATTCATTAAATGATAAAGTGTCACACCCGGTTTTGGGGGCAAAACCGAATGCATAGCATATGTGTGCCAGGATCCATTTTCCACACATATGTTGACGTCACAAGTGTAATATATCAAAAGACAATGCAATAAAGGTGAAAAAGGGAGTAGAGTAACTTTATTACATCATCCAGATCATAGTATCTTAACAAGTATCATTATCAAAGTACGGCGGAATTAAACATGGACACTCTTCCACAGGAAGGTGATTGGCGCATCATTAGACTTAGTATTCATCAACGTCATCTACGATGTCTTCGTCATCACCCTCTGATCAAAATATTAGCAAGGGTGAGCTCACTTATGGTCGGGGCTCAGCAAGTGGGGGAAATAATGCAAAGTTAACAAGGTAGGCTATGGATAAGCAGTAAGCATTTTAGTTGGTCAATATTTTATTAGCAACACCTGACTTACTAATTGTAAGTGTATCCCAAAATTTCCTAGTTAAACATGAGTACATGAGTATATCTCAAAATACTTAAGTGAAATCACTTAACAAACCATTTGTGGATCATAGGTTCACAATTTATTTTCCATCTTTAAGTTCAATTATCATGTGAGGGTCCTGGTTGCCCTTAACTGTGAGCACGGCTGACATATCAGTCTTACACTTCACAGAGGTGGTACAAATTTACCCACAAGCTGTGTATCCCATCTAGCCTGGGTTGATCGGACCCATAAACACTGCCTAGGTGAATGGCTAGGGATCTACTATGAGGCTTTCACAAAATATCCTTAGTACAAAGCCACCCGCTAAGGTTTCCATGTCAATATTGATGGCCCTCTACGTGAGGTAACTTAGCCAAGACTACCACCCCATGTTAACATGAGCTGCCACCAAACCACTATCGCCCCCTCTTGCCCATCTTTCAGGTAGGGTTGCTAAGCACTAAGTCTATAGAGCTAATTACCAAAGCCAGAGCCATTATAGCACTTGTGGTTGCACTGTTATCCTGGGTGGTCACTCCATGTTCCATTTAATATAAAATATTCTTGTTTAACCATCGGGTTAACATCATAAATAAAAACTTAATTTCTAGAACGTAGTATCATTAAAAGAGTGACATCATATTTATCAAGTTGAGCAATAGCAAAAATTGCTGAGCATAGCATTTATCCTAGGGTAAATCAAGGAATATGGTTGGTAATTCTAGGAAATCCTATTTAGGCAAATCCCATCAAATTACGCAATATCCAAAAAGTAAACATTATTATATGCATTATTTGGGTACAAATAGAAATGCAGAGGGAGAATCCACTTGCCTTGCTCGAACGTGTCCTGCGGGTCATCCTCGAACGAGTTTGGTTCTTCTACTTCACAGTCAACTTCTAACATCGATTCACATATCGTACATACAAAAGAATACATACACCAAATAAATAAACATACACCATTACATGGGTAACATTCACCATTACATAAACAATCACATATCACACAACTATACTTCTATATCATAACTATTTTATTAATCCACTAAGTTTTTCACTTTGAGTTATCATTGGTGAAAATTATATGGGCATGTGACTATGAAGGTATTTTATCTAACATAGTTTAGATGAAATGACTTAACAATTCTACTAAAGTAAATTGCTAAATAACTATTTTCTTCATGACTGATAATAATCTTTTGGTTTTATCCTTTCCTTTCTAAATAGAAATTATACGTATCGCTAAAATGTTTAATGTAAATTACTAATTTTGGGCTTTAGTAACATAATCATGGTTATTTTGACATAAACAGATATTTTACTAATTCTTAGTGAATAAGTGATACGCGTATGAACACAAATATCATGATTAGTAAAAATCTATATTTCAATCTAATCGAAAAGATGTGGCCTAGTGCTTATTTCAATTTCTTATATCATTAAAACTATACTTAAACAATTACTAACATAATATTGTTTTATGCGCTTCTAGTACAAAGTTAATGAATCATAACATTATTTATTTCCGCAATATAAAAATAATGTCCATATCCAAAATATTGTTGCTGGGGTTGATTCACAATTAAACGTATACTTTGGGGAGTAGTACGTAAGATTTAGGACTTCTTCTAAATACATTTGTACTGCAGAAAATACAGGAATAATTTACAGAGGACCGGAGGGCCAAAATGCAAAACGGCTTTCTTCTACCTTGAGCTCATGCTCGAGCGCAGGGAGGGGTTCGGCGAGGGGGAACGGGATGAGGTGGCACGGCGAGGCTCGGGCGGGGCTCCGGCGAACGACGGGTTGGGCACGACGCGACGGCGGACGACACAGGCTCGGGCGGGGCTCTAGCGAATGGCGCGCAGGGCACGGGCGCGGGCAGGAACGTGGTGGCAGACGGCGAATAGAGCGCGACGAGCTCGTGACATGTGAGCGAGAGAAGAGAGCGCGAGAAGGGAGAGAGAGCTCGGGCAGGGGAGAGAATGGCTCGGCCCGGTTCCATTTATAGAGAGAAGAGAGGGAGAGGGAGGGACGCCAGAGAGGAGGTGGCTGGCCGACCATCAATTGTGGCAGCCTCCATTAATGGGGGAGAAGAAGTGGGGGAGGGAGAAGAGGAAACAGACACCGGTTGAATGCTCCACTTACGCCTGGAGCCAAGGGGTCGCGGCCGTCGAGGCAGACCGAGGGGTGGCGGCCGGATGGCCTTGCGAGCAAGTGAGTCACGACGGTGACGTGGTGCCGAGCGCCTGCACGGCTTGGGGAAGAACAGGCCGCGGGGCCAGGGCGGGCCCACACGCCATAGAGAGAGGAGGGATGGAGGGGAGGCGGCTGGGCCAATATAAAATATATATTTTTGAATATTTCTAAAAATCATAATAATTATACCAAAATTATCTATGACTAAAATACTAATTTTTGGACCAATGTTTATATATTAATTAATTGGGCTTTCAATAAAAGAAATTTCTACAAACAACCATAAATCAAATATGAGCAAACAAAAATTATTCTAAAGGCAATTAAAATCAAACACTTTGAAGCAAGATTCTTTACTATTATTACTACTAATATTCTAAATGTATTATTTTTAGTTGATGGTTTTGAGGTGTTACATAAAGGCATGGCCTTCCTGACCTTCGTCTAAAGATCATATATCCAAGAGGAGATAATGCTTCGGAGGACAAAGGTCCTTAATCCATAACAATTGTGTTGCCTTATTCTTAATTCATAGTATTTGAGAACAAGTGACCAACAGATGCATCTGTGGGACACAAGGTAACCCAAGATTTTGCCCTGGCGGACACCGAAAATGCACTTTTCTGGATTTAGGCGAAGCCTTGCTTCACGCATTCTTGCGAATGTTTCAATGAGGTCAGCGATGCAATCTTCTTCATTTCTACTTGTGACAATAATGACGTCAACATAAGTGAAGACGTTGCGGCCTAGCTATTCTTCGAGCACTGACTTGGTTAGCCATGAAAAGGTGGAGCCGACATTCTTGAGGCCTTCGTGCATACGCACAAAGCAGTAGGTGCCAAAGGGTGTTATAAAGCATGTCTTCGCTTTGTCCTCCTCCTTCATGTATATCTGGTGGTATCCTAAGAAACAATCCAAGAGTGACATGACCTAGCAGCCTGCCGCTGAATCAAAATCTTATCGATTCTAAGGAGGAGAAAATTGTCTCTAGGGCATGCTTTGTTGAGGCTAGTGAAATCTATACACATTCGCCACTTGCCACTTTTCTTCCTGACCATGACTACGTTGGCAAGCCAGGTGGGGTAATTGATTGGTTGAATGAATTGGCTTCGAGCAGTCTGTGGGCCTCAGCCTTGGCTACTTCAGTTTTATTGTCCGACATTTTTGTGGAGTTTCTGCTTTTTTGGTCGGACCGAAGGGTCTATGCTTAGACCATGCTCAATGATTGAACGACTGACGCCAATGAGGTCTAAGGTTGACTAAGCGAAGACGTCCTTGTGACTTAAGCAGGATAATAGCTTGGCCTCTCTATCTTTGGTGAGATCTTCGCTGTTCAAAACTATCTAATTTGGTATCGCGGTATCCAGAGGGACTTTTTTGGCCTGGTCACACAACAGCACTGTATACCATTTTCGGCGGCCAGGGCGTGGCCGTCGAAAATAAGTAGGGATTTTCGGCGGCAGGAGCAGGCCGCCGAAAATAGGCTTATTTTCGGTGGTCTGCTCCCTGGCCGCCGAAAATTAGTTATTTAAAAACGTTCGGTTTCTTCTTCTCTGTTCTCTGTTTCTTCTCTCTTCGCGTCCGCCGCTGCTCGCACGCTCCATCCTCGCCAGCCCTCGCCCCACCGCACCGCCCCCGGCCCATCGCGCTGCCCCACGCCCCTGCCGTGCCGTGCTGGCCCTCGCCCCGCTGCGCCGCCCCACGCGCCGCCCCCGACCCGTCGTGCCGCCCCACGCGCCCCCGCAGCGCCGCCCCCGGCCCGCCGCTCCGCCCCATGCCCCCGTAGCGCCGGCCCTCGCCCCGCCGCGCCGCCCCTGGCCCGCCGTGCCGCCCGACGCCCCTGCAGTGCCGCCCGCCCACCCGCCCACGCAGCACGCCCGTGCCCCCGACGTGCCGCCGCCAAGCCCAACGCCCCGCCCGCCGACACCACCGACGCACCGCCGACCACGCCGCGCTCTGCCCCGTCCCATCGACCTCGGCTCCCGTCAACCTCGCCTTCATTAAGGTATTTTATTTTGCGTATTTTATTTTGTATTTTCGATGGCCTTTTATTTAATTGCCGCCGAAATTAGTATATTTTTGTAATTGTGTTTGTTGATTTGTGCGTTTGATTAATATTATTGATTAGTGTGTTTGTATATGTGTTATATGTTTAGGGAAGGCATATGTGGTATATGTGGAATGTATTAGTGGTATATGTGTTTGTTGATTAGTGCGTGTGATTAGTATTATTGTTTAGTTCGAGGCATATTGTATATGTGGTATATTTGGTTTAGTAAAGGCATATGTGGTATATGTGGTATATGTGGTTCATTCTTATATTGTTTAGTGGCAGCGAGGTTATGCTGCCGAATTTTTTTGGGTCCTGCTAGGTTCATGTGGGTTTAGAACCTATCCTTTCCTATACATGTAGGACCGATACCCTTGACGAAGTTGAATAATGTTTTCACGATATGGTTCGGTTTAACAGTCTCAGGCATGGTTGAAGATCGTGCATGGATGTACAATGGTTGGAGTAGGAATGGACGTCATTCTGATGATTGGGTAGCCAAGACCAAAGATTTTGTGGACCATGTATTCTCCTTGTCATTAACCGGCACTGTCAGATGCCCTTGTAGGCGGCACGAAAATAGTATATTTCTTAATAAGGAAAGAGTTAGCCTAGATCTTTTGGATTTATGCCCGGATATGAGGTGTGGGAACATCATGGTGAGGTAGTACCCAACCGAAATGTAGAAGAGGAGGAGAACAATGATTGGGCTGGCGATGATGCGATGCATGAGATGCTAGATTCGCTATGTCTAGAATTAAACCTAAGCTCCGAGGTTCCTGCCACACCAGAGGTTTCCAGATTTTTCAAACTACTAAAGACTCTGAAGAGCCATTGCATGAACACACAGATGTGAGTATACTCGCTTTTGTGACTCGGCTCATGGCCATTAAGTCCAAATACTTTTTCTCGAACAATTGTTACAATGAGATTTTAAAGTTATTAGGAGATGTGCTCCCAAAGCCCAATTAGTTGCCTAAAGACATGTACCATTCAAAGACAATTATCAAAAGTCTCGGTATGGATTATGAGAAGATTGATGTGTGCAAAAATAATTGTATGCTTTTCATGAAGGAGCATGCGGAAGAGAAAAAATGTCCGAAATATGGACAATTTAGATTTGTGGAAGTTGTTAATGATGAGGGTGAGAAGGTGATGACAGATGTTGCACATAAGCAGCTCCGCTACTTGCCACTAACTTCTCGAGTGAAACAGATGTTTCTATCTAAAAAACCGCTATGCACATGCGATAGCACAAAGAAGGTGTCTGTGATAACGATGACCTAATCGTGCACCCTTCAGATGGGGATGCATGGAAGGCTCTTGACACGTTTGATCCCGACTTTGCAGCTGATCCGAGGAATGTTCGAATCAGCCTCGTGACCGATGGCTTCACACCTTTTGGTCAAATGGCACCATCATACTCATGTTGGTCCATCTTTGTTATTCCATACACCTTCTCTTTGTATGAAATATGAATTTATATTCCTTTGCTTAATCATTCCTGGCCCAGACTATCCTGGAAAGAACCTCAATGTCATGTTAAAAGCCTTGATTGAAGAGTTGAAGGAGCTTTGGAAAGGTGTTGAAGCATACAATGTTTTAAAAAAATAGATATTCAAACTTCGAGTTGCGTATTTGTGGTCGGTGCATGACTTCATGGCGTATGCTATTTTTACCGGTTGGAGTACACATGGTAGATTGACATGTCCATATTGCGGTTCAGATACAGATTGCTTCCGTCTTACTCATGGTGGAAAGATCACTTACTTCGATTGTCATCGACACTGGTTGCCCAGGAAATACCCCTTTAGGAGCGATAAAAAAACTTTGTAAAGAACACTGTGGTCAACCAAAGGACCGCCTAAACGTCTTAACGTAGCAGAAATATATGCTCAGCTGAACAACCTTGTCTTAAATGAAAAGGGGGACAAGTACGAAGTATTCGGAGTGGACCACAACTGGACACATATATGTGGTCTTTGGGAGCTCCCTTATATGTCGTCATTGATTCTTGTGCACAACATTGATGTCATGCACCAAGAAAGTAATGTTGTTGAAGCCCTCATACACACCTGCATGCATTTTGAAAAAACAAAGGACAACCTGAAAGCTCGAAGAGATCTAGCAATGCTTTGTGACCGACCAACCCAAGTGCTCAATGCCAACGGTAAGCCGCCACGCGCCTTGTTCTGTCTTACCTCTAAAGACAAGATCGAGGTAATGAGATGGATGAAAAAAATTAAATTTCCCGATGGATATGCTGCGGGCTTGAAAAGAGCTGTGAATTTGAAAATGGGAAAACTAACTAGGTTAAAGAGCCATGACTTCTATATATTAATGGAGAGGATTATCCCTATCATGTTTCGTGGTTATATGCCCAACGCCATGTGGCAAGCAATAGCTGAGCTAAGTTATTTCTACAGGCAGATCTGTGCCAAAGAAATAAGTAAAAATATGGAGAAGTTGGAGAAAGAAATACCAGTGTTGTTATGCAAGCTAGAAAAAATATTCCCACCTCGATTCTTCAATCCGATGGAGCATCTACTTATTCACATTCCATATGAGGAAAAGGTTGGTGGACCTATACAATATAGGTGGATGTATCACATTAAACGTGCACTCAAAAACCTGCGAGGCATGGTTCGAAATAAGGCTAGAGTAGAAGGATGCATCGCTGAAGCTTTGTTGCTAAAGGAGGTTTCATACTTCACGAGTGTGTATTTCGCAGAGGAACATAATGTCTATGCTGCTACCATGCGATACAATGTCGATGAGGAACCTCCTGTCAGTGATCTCAACATTTTCCAATGGAGAGGCATAAGTACTAGTAAGGGCGCGTTCTACCACCTTAGCATGGATGAAAGAATGTCCGCATTGCTATACATGTACTCTAATATGGAAGAGATGGAGCCATATTTCATGTAAGTCTTTACTTTACCCCTTAATTTCTTTATCCAAGGAGCCATATTTAATTACTTATTTGTCGTACAGTGAGTTCGACGAGGAAAATTGGACTTATTCCCATCAGCCCACAAGCAAACAACTAGATACGATGCGATGACATGGGAGGCAAGGAAGACCCAATTTTGTTGACTGGTTTCGCGAGCATGTAAACTCTTTATATTCTTTACTTTCATGTCATTTAGCCTTTTACGCGAGGTAGTCATTTTAACTGTATGTTATTTGCAGTGCACAAAGACTCCTAACATACACGAGGACTTGAGACAGCTATCTTATGGGACGGTGACTTGCAGAACCTTTGGTCGATACGATGTGAATGGCTTCCGTTTTCATTCAGACCAATTTGAAAAGTCTCGTCCTCGTGTAGCCACACGTAACACTGGAGTTTTGACTACGGCACTCGATGCACTCGACAGAGAAACTAATTATTATGGCATCATTCAAAACATCCTAGAGTTTAATTTTGGAGGGAACAAAACTTTGAAATTAGTATTCTTTCTATGTGATTGGTTTGATAGCACTAATGGGATTAGACAAAGTCAATATGGCCTAACTGAAGTAAAGCACAAGGAATGACTTCGAGGCCATGATAATTTTATCCTTGCACACCAGTGCGAGCAGGTCTACTATATGTCGTACCCAAATCCGAAGTTTAAAGCATGGTGGGTAGTTCATAAGATGAACCCTAGGGAACGTTTACATACTCCTTGCACTGCTGGTTATCAATTCGAAGACGAATAGGCCGATGATGTTTATCAAGAAGAAGAATTGCCAACCACTTTTACTATCGATGAGGGTGTTGCACTGAACTCACTAGTCGGAGACCGTAACGATGTCACTGCTGATGAGTGTGTTGCACCAAAACGAAAATGAAATCCAAGGAACAAAAAAGCCACATTGCGAGCTTTGGATCGAAGAAGACTCCTTGATCGTGATTCTAATGAATTTTGATGTGTAATGCATAATTTCATTTTATGTGATGTATTATTTGATTTTCTATTAATTCAGTTGATTTTATGGAGCTAATACATTTAATGTTTTTCTATTAACAGGATGAGTGGTAGGAAAACAAAGCGCACTGCTAGGGGGTTTCTTAATGCGGCTAGCAGGATACTCCCTGGTTCATGTTCCCTTTTCCAAGAGAGTTCTTCTAGCCAGAGCAGACAGGAGGCGTTGCTGAGACATGCCCGACCAGAACTACGTGATACACCTATCGCTCTACAACGGAGTACCGATGTAAATGTTTATGTAATTGATCTTATTTGTCAGTCACTTATGTAATTGATAAGGGTGGAATGGTGAGTATGTAGTATTCTGTTTTACTCAGAAATGAAATCAGATTAAACTCATATATTTGCAAGAGGCTCAAACTGGAGTTGTCTCGAGCCCAATCGATGTTTATAGGAGAGGGCATAGAGCGAAAAATAGTGAAATCTCCGATGAGCTATGTAGTCAAGCGGCCGTTGAGCGTATGGTTAGTTGTTAGGATTAATGTTTTCTTGCCATATAGCTATCAATTACATGTGTGCTGAACCTTCATATTGTATTGCAGGAGACATACGGGCAGGAGATGGTTAGGAAGTATGGAGAAGACTATGATTGGCGAGGAGCGCCTACCATCGACGCCGAAGTTGTGCATTCTATTGGAGGAAAGGCGCATGGACGGTATTAACTTGTCAATTTTTTCAATAATATTAGAACTATGACCAAATAGCTAATTTTCTTGTTTTCAAGATATTCTATGTTTACCGGTGTGATCGATTCGACGGAGTTGCGTTCTCGTGGCGGCTCTTCGTCGCAGGCGGGCTGTGGTAGTAGCAGCCGTAGTCGGCGCTCTGTATCTAGCATGGAGGACGCTATGAGGGAGCAGCAAGAAAAGTTTCGTGAAGAGTTACGACAACAACAAATGGCATTCCTCCAACAGCAATCAGAGTACATGGCTGCTTACAACGCACAGACGCAACAAGCAATGAACATGAGTGTCTTATTTATTCTCAACACGCTCGATATTGGTTCTATAACTAATATATTATATTTGCAACAGTCTTGGTTTCCACAGCAGGCACAGCAGCAACCATTTGTTTTCCCTCAATTTTAGCCGTCGATGCCTCAGTGGGGATTACATGCTTCGCCACCTCCACCTCCACCTCAGGTGCTTCAATTTAGTTAAGACTTGTCATTTGTATCAACCTAATTTCAGATCTTTACTAAACTTGATTTTATAGGGATCCGGGGTCATGGGCCACAACACGCCACCACCGGTGATACCAGCACCAGGAGGAGCTTATGCAGGGGAGGGAGCTACTCCAGGAGAGGTTAGTTTGACAAATAATTTGTTTGAATAGTGGCCATGCATGTAAACACTGCCGTTATTAATGTCTTCTTTTTTTCTTTAGAATCCAAACCCGTTACACGACTTCGTCAACGAGTTTTTCGCTTTGGAGGTAGTGGTCACAACTCCAATGACCCCGACATGTGATAGTTTAGTTTTGTGCCGAATTCTGTCTTGTAATGGACTATTTGTGAACTTTATGTTGTATGGACTCTCGGATGTTGTAATGGACATATTTGTGAATTGTGCAATTGTGGTCACAACTCCAACTTTTTATTGTGTACAATTTGTGAATTGTGCAATTGTGGATTTAATGTTTCTGTGATTATATTGTTGATGAATTTGCTGTTTTTTTTTGCATTTTATTCCAATTTTTTCTCTGAAAATAGTAATTTTCAGCGGCCTCATAGGGCCACTGAAAATAAGTGTCCTATTTTCGTCAGAATTTTATTTTCGGCGGCCAGATACCTGGCCGCCGAAAATAAGTTGTTTTCTACGCCCACGTGGCAGCATTCGAAAATAAGCCTTTATTTTCGGCGGGTGTTCTGGCGGCCGCCGAAAATAGACTATTTTCGGCGGCTGGTCCCTGACCGCCAAAAACAAATGCTTATTTTCGGCCGAAAATAAGCCTAAGGCCACCGAAAATAGCTTATTTTCGGCGGCAAAGGCCTTATTTTCGGCGGTTTTTAGCCGCCAAAAATGACTATAGATCCCGTTGTGTCAGTGATTTGAAATTGAGCTTTAATTGGTGCTGCTTTCTCGTGGCACGGAACATCATGGCCATTGTCCTCAGAGATGAGGCAGTGGACGTTGCGCTACTCTAGGGTGAAGTCTCTTTTGATGTTGCGAGCAGTTTGTTGGTCCCTATAAATTATTAGTGCCGAGGGGTCTTGGAATTTTCATGCACAGGTAGAGGTCATTAATTGCTGATTCAAGTTTGTTGATGGACCCTCTTCCCATTATGGAGTTGTACGGATAGACCATGTCGACTACGTCGAAGGTCACTTGCTCTGATCTTGCGTTGGGGTTTGCACTGACAGAGAGGGGGAGCTCTATCTTGCCAAGTGGAAATGTCCCCTTTCCTCAGAAATCATAGAGTGGGTTGTCGGCTGGCTGAAGTAGGCTGTGGTTGATGATGTTCCCTTTCCTCTATCGAAGGCATGCATGAAGATGATGTTGGCTTGGCTCCCATTGTCAACGAGGACCTTGTGTAACTCCCAGCCTGCGACATTGCAACTGATGACGAGTGTGTCCGCATGGGGCGTGCTGTGAAAGTCGATGTCTCTTGCATCAAAGGTTAGTGGAACATGTGACTACTTTATCCGAACAACAGGTCCTATGACGATGACATGGTTGACCCTTCGGTAGTGATCCCTTTTCTGTCGTTTGTTCTCGAAATTTGAACTGGACCTTCTGGTGATCATATGAATTACTCATCTGAAGGGTGGATCGGCGAAGTCTTCTTGCTTAGGTGGTGGGGGCAGTGGTAGGTGTTGGTTTGGATGTTGTGGTGGTTGCAGGGCTAACCTTTCTTGGTGTTGAAGGCATTGTTACTGTGGGAAGGGATTGGGGTTTTGTTGCTGGGTGAAGGGATTGTGGTTTTGCTACAGGAGGTAATATCGATGTTTGTTTTGGTATTGATGGTGGTGGTATGGTTGTGGTTGATAGGTATGAGCGATGACTCTTTGGTTGTCTATCGGGGCGGCCCTAGCCATTCAGTCCTTGGTCACCCTAGTCTCCAGGCAATCCCTGGTGGGGTGCACTGAGTCTTTGCCATGGAAGACATAATGGGATCTTCTTGGCTGCTAAGGGCATCGGCCTTTGCCTCTACCCCTAGTCACATTGCGACGGGGGGGGTCTCTCATGGTTGTTGTTGGTTTGCGATGTTTATGTACTTGGAGCTGACCATGTTCTTGTTGGGCTAGGTCTTGCTGTGGAGGCCTGATCCATGTCCTGCTGGATTGTGGGGTCTCTTTTGGCTTTCGCTGTGACTCAACTTTTCTTTGGTGGAGCTCTTCTAAGCAGACATATTTTTTGAAAAGCTTGTACAACTCCTACAGGTTGGTTGGTGGGTCCCTTATGCAGTGGTTGTATAGGACACTTGCTTGAAGGTCACTGATTGCATAGTAGATGACTATATGGTCATCAACTGAGGGCAACTGTGATTTCAACTGGAGAAACTTTTTTGTATTCACGGAGACTTTCCTTTTCTTGCTGCCTACAAAGTGAGAGTTCTACCAGTACGTCTGTTTCAGGTCTGTAGCCTTGGAAATTCAGTAGGAATTTGTCGAGGAGTGTCTTCCATGAATCAATTGATAACAGCAGTAACCTTGAATACCATGTGAGAGTTGGGCCCTCGAGGGCTATGATGAATGACTTGGCCATGGTGGCGTCATCCCCCCAGATGATGCAATTGCGACCTAATAGCTCATGATGTACTGAGTTGGGTCCTTGCTACCATTATACTTTAGGTAAATGCTTGCTTTGTAATTTTGCGGCCAAGGGGAGGCATGGAGCTATTGTGCGAGAGGGCTTCGCTCGTCAAGGTAATTCAGCCCTTAGAAGGTAGCTGGTGCGAAGGCTGGTATGTGGAAGTGACAAAGGTTTTGGTTGAGTGCGCTGGTTGGCTGCTGGTGGCAGGGGTCTTCGCCCTACATTTTAGTGATTTGCTGCTCTAGCTCTCTGGCCTTTTGCTACTCTTCTAGGATCATTTGCCTTACTTTGGCCTACATGTTGGTTCGCTGCCTCTTGACCGCGAGTATCCTTCTCTGTTATTGTAGATGATTATTTTTGATGTGAAGTGCTCGTAATTTGAGTTGGTCTTCAGCTGAGATGCCCAGGACGTCACCGTCTTCGGTGATGCCATCAGCCTCCGAGGGAGTGAATCCTAGCGGGGGGTCCCAAAGGAGGCCCACAGAACTGCACATGTGAACGGTGCCTTCGGGAGTAGGTGGGTTCTTGGTTCGAGGATGCTTGTTGTTTATTGCTTCGTCATAGTTTTTCGGTGCATCTTGGGGGCATCGTTAGAGAGGGCTGCGTTGCCTTTTTTCTCGGCGAGGGCCGCCTTCACAGCGTTGTCCAGGGAGGTAGTGGCCTTGGAAGTCGCCTTCTTGGGGGCCATCACGGGTTTGCTTTGTCATAGCACGAATAGTGGGCGCCAAATGTTGGGACCGACTAACACGTGGTCAGGTGGGCCCAATCACTCGGGAGGGAGGGAGCTCAGGTGCACAACAAAATAGTAGGTAGGGAACTATAACGTCTTGTTATCCGTGTCCCTTCCATGTACATTGTGGGGTATTTATAGGTAACCGGGTGGGTAGGTGGGTCCCCTGAGTACCGTTATACCTAGTTACTAGCTGTAGCCCTAGAATATTCCCCCTTACGGGGTCATTACAGTGATGTGAGGTACAGTTTGATTAGACATACTACGAACCTACCCCAAGGAGGGGCTTACAAATGGGCCTAGAAGGCGAGGGAGCGTAGCCTAGGCCCCATCGTTGAGCGGTAGCCTTCGCCCGTGTGTGACGCCCTTCACTTTGCGAAGCTGAGACTTCGACCTCGTTAGGACTGTCATCGTGCATAACTGTTCAAGCCAATGGGGGCGCCTTCGCGAGGCTGCAACGAGCTCCCTCTTAAACAGTGTGGCCCTGTCACACCTTAATTTAAGGGCAAACCTGGGTGCGTCTCAAATGTGTGCTTGGATCAAGTCTCACATATATGATGACTCATGTTATAGAAATGAATGTCTCATCTTAACTATATAATAGGAATTCTATACAAAATAACTAAATATTTAGATCATACAAAGACAACGATCCTACACAACCATAGTTGACTGGGAGACGACGGCCTAGACCTCTCATGAACTTATCGCGGCATCCTTCATCCTCCTCATCTTGTGGTACATGTTCTTGACCTAGGGGTGTGAGTACAACAAGGGTGAGCTCACATACGTTCATCACTCAACAAGTTGTGGGGAATAATGTGCATGAGCTCACTTACGATGGGGGCTCATGTGAAGTGTAAGGCTTACCAAAGAAGATGTTTAAAGCTGAGCATTGCTTTTAAAGTTGGTCTAAATCTTATTAGCAGTTACTAAATGTAAGTAGATACCATCCCAATAAAATAAGAGATCCAAATTAATAATAAAACCCACAATGCAATGCATATGACAAATTAAGTTTAGTTCCATAAATTACTCATGTGAGGGTCCGAGCCAGTCATGACCGTGAGCAGGGTTGATATACCAGTTTTACACTCTGCAGAGGTTGCACATCTTTACCCACAAAAGTCATGTTAACCATTTGCCAAGGGACCGTGACTTCCCATTCATCTCTGCCGAGGAGATGAGGCAGGGTAGCACTACGAGGCCTTTACAAACTTCCACTAGCTTCAGAAAACTCGCTATGATTTCTGAGGAGAGCGATATAGGAATCCTCCGTCTGAAAAGCCGTCATAGCATGATCAACCCGAGAACCTCTCTATACTGACAACTCCCCTACCACCATTGCCCCTTTTGGGTAAGGTAGTCCTCCACTAGCTTCCCTAATTAGTCAGTCAAGGCGTTCCATACCACTATTGTGGTAGCACTATTTTTCTGGGTGGTTCTCCATATTCCAATTAACATAATGACCTTATCATGAATAATAAATAACTCATTGACAATAAATAGCATGATCATGAATAATGTGAATCTTGACACCCAAAACCACATAGAGCAATATTATATACTACCCAAAAGTTCAGTGGTAAACAAGGTATAAGGAAGACCAAACTAGGGTGGCCTATTAGGTCCCATCAAATTTAGCTATGCAGATCATAATGATTAACATGAACATTATTGGGTAAAGAAGAGTGATCAAGGGCACAACTTGCATGTGACTAGAGATTCCAGGCACTTCACCAAGTTGGTCCTCAGGTTTCTCGTGACCTTGTTGCTACTCATAGTAATACATACAAATAGACAAGGAGTACATAAAAATAATAGTACACCAAACATGAGAATAAACAACGTAAGAATATTCTATGAGTCGCTACGAGATCGTAGGTTTGAGAAACACTGGGATCAGAGTTACGATTAAAAAGATATAGTTTTCGGGAGATTTAGGTGATTAAATACAAAAACTAGGTTATATGTTGATTAATATAAATCAGGTAATAATGATATTCTAAAGAAATAACAAATGCATTTAGGTCATTGTTGGGGGTCTTCCTCTTCCGAAGGTCCGCAAAAACATGACTAACCATTTGTTTTTCAGCATGATATGGATTGTTACAGGGAGCTTCGGCTTTAGGATGGAGGTTTTCCCCATGATAAAGGCATACGAGGTGAAGATATGATCCGAAGATGACAAGAATGAACGTCGAAGCTATAACCGAAGAGTAATAGCTTTGGCTTATAATGGTGATGAAGACTGAACATGATGCTTGCCGGAAGGGAAAAAGACTAGCTAGTCCTTAATGATTCATGTTATGATTATAGGTAAATGTTAGGGACATAAATGTACTTTTACCCGGGCTGCATCTTGTGCCCATAAATAGATGAACAGTAGCACCATACTGTTCACGCTGGATTGTAATCACTCTCACGTCAACACCTTCGAGCAAGCCGATGGTATCAATGTAATATTGATTCTGTTAATACTCATGCATATTTTACAGAATGCAAATATGAATGAATCAATGAGTTATACTCACTATTTTCATCTCTTTGTATTCTCATTTATCCATAAGATGATGAAGGCATGTCCTTCATGACCTTCGTTTGATGATCATTATGTCCATGGGGAGATAATGCTTCGAAAGACGAAGGTCCTTAATACTTAACAATCATGTTGCCTTGTTCTTGACTCACAGCATTGAGAACAAGTGACCAACATTGGCGCCCACCTCCGGTGAACTCACTTCCACAACCTTCGGCAAGCATTCACCCTCATCATGCCGCCGAAGAAGGCAATAGCGCCAGGGGCTGCCCTGCAGCCACTGGACACCAACCAAGAGACACTTTCACTAATAGAAGCACAGAGCCAGAAAAGAAAGGCTACCAGCCCAACACCACAGGAAGAGGAGTTGGACCAGGAAATCAGAGATCTGGAAGCTATACATCAACAAGTACAGAGGAACAGAGAGAAGATGCTTTGGCTAGTCAAACTTCAGAGGAAGATCGATGAAGATGCTGAAAGAATGTGCTACATCACCCAAGATGACCAAGGACGAAGGCCTCAACAGAGAGAGCTTCATCAAGAAAGTCCAACCAACGATGATGGATGGTATGATGACTTCTATCATGGTAACTTTGCTTTCGATGATGCTTCTCCTCTAGCAGCAGAGTTGCAGGATACCCCATGGCCACCATCTTACAAGCCACCATAGCTTCCCATGTATGATGGGCACTCGGATCTGAAGCAGTTTCTCATGAGCTATGAAGCAACCATATCCTTATATGGGGGCAACACGACTGTCATGGTGAAATCCTTCGTCATGGCGGTCAGGAGTGTAGCTTAGACGTGGTATTCTTCCCTTCGCCCGGGAATGATCATGTCACACCCGGATTTAAGGGACAAAGCTGGATGCATCTCATATATGCGCCAAAGAAGACAACACATATAATAATAGAGTGTATAGAGATAAATGTCACAATATAATCAGAGTACTTATACATAGTGGAAGTCTTACAAAATAATAATATAAAACGAAATAAAGTCCATCCTTGGCACCATAAAGTCAACTGGGAGACGCCACCTAGATCAAGTCGAACTCCTCGTTGTGTGGCTCCTCTTGAACCACCTATTCTTCTCCTATGGGAGGGGGTGTGTGACAGCAAGGGTGAGCTCACACATGTTCATCGCTCAACAAGTTGTGGGGAATAATGTGCATGAACTCACCAAAGGTGGGAGTTCATGTGATGTGTAAGGCTGATCAACAACAGGGGTTAAAATTGAGCACTGCTTTTAATAACTTGGTAAAATTTTAATAGCAGTTATTAAATGTAAGTAAATACCAAACCATAATAAGAATAATAGAACAAAATTAAATAATCCCATGCAATGCAAATGACAAATTGAATTTAGTTCCATAATGTAATCATGCGAGAATCTTGAGCTGCTCTTGACCGTGAGCTCGGCTAGTATACTAGTTTTACACTCTGCAGAGGTTGTACCCTGTACCCACAAGTCATGTTACCCATCTGCCATGGGGTTGTACAGGCCCCATACACCTCTACCAAGGAAGCGAGGCAGGGTAACACTACGATGCCTTCACAAAGTTCCACTAGCTTCTGAAAACCCGCTACAGTTTATGGGAAGAGCAATTGTAGGAATCCCTCGTCTGACCGCCATCGCAGCAAAATCAACCCGAGAACCTCCCTACATGCCTACTCCTCTATTGCCCTTGCCCCTTTTGGGTAAGGTAGTCTTCCACTAGCTTTCCTAATTAGTCAGCCAAGGGCGTCCCATTCCACCCTTGTGGTGACACGTGTTTCTCAAGTTAAGCTCCATGTTCCAATTAAAATTAATGATCTTGACATGAACATAAATAACATAACAGAATAATTGGAACATGGATATAATGAAATATTAACCCAAAACCATATAAAGCAATAGCAAAACTACCCAAATGATTCAGGGGGAAATAAGGTAAAAGATAAGAAAACTAGGGCAACCTATTGGGTGCCATCAAAATTAAACCTATGCATGAATAAATGATTATAAAGGACATTATTGGGTAAAAAGTGGTCAAGGGCACAACTTGCCTTCAATGAGCTCCTGCTCGGCAACTTCTATCTGCTGAACACCGGGATCCTCAGCCACTGCTCTTCTACTCACCACAATACAAACAAGCACAATATAAAGGAGAAATTAACATCACACCAAACATGTAAACAAAATACATAATAATAATCTACACATTAAAATAAGATCCTAGGAATAATAATCATTAATTTTGGAGTTATAGATTTTAAGTTATGAATTTCCAAAGGTTTTATGTGCTTGATATAAGATTAATTAAGAAATCAATTTTATTATTGTTTTCATGTCAAAATAGAGACACTAGGTGATAAACAATAATATTACAAAATTATAGAAACTGGAATGGATTAATTTGGACTTAGTATGAGTTTTCTATGAATTAAACAAATTCTAGCCATTATTTTCATATTAAAAATCCATTTCTAAATTCATTTCCCTGATTTCTTAACTCCCTGGACTGCGCCTCAATTTCTAGAGAAGACAGGGGCAACGACGTAAAAGTTTCTAAGACTCAAAACTTCGCTGCTGTGGGCTGCGGGTTGATTTATAAATAATTCAGGGTCTCTTATGCTATTCTGCCATGGTGAAGGGGTATCGTGATCTCACGACCGTTGGATTAGAAACCAAGCGCCCGGATTAACACTAGATCTTCCCGAACCGGTATTGGATCTCAACCGATGGATCTGATTTGAACGACACAGATTTAATCTGGCATCCGTCAACCCCGCCAGTAACCCTGGCCGTCCGATCTTTGCCCATCGGACCAGATTAGGTTTGTGCACGCGTTTACTCTCCAAGTCATACCAGCCGTTAGATCTGATATCGACGTCTCATATCTCATAGAATGAAACGGTATCCGTCCCCCTAATCCTGACCGCTGCTTTTAGATCCAACGGTCAGAAACGTTCCCACATCCCAGGCGACCGGAGGGCGGCGCCTAGGCCCTCCCCACGGTGGCGGGTTTGCCGGAGTTGGTGGAGCTGGCACCCCCAATCCCTAATCTCCAATCCGATCAGTGCCACATGATCCTACGAATGAGGCAAAAGTGCCAAGGGGCATACCAAAGTTAGGGATCGGGTCTATAGAGCCGACCAGGGTTCATGGCGGCTCCACGGCGGAGCCTGAGCTCTGGTGAGCAATTACCGATCCAAGGGCCTGCAATTCATTTTTGCTCGAGGCGCTACACAATGCATAGAGGGAAACAAAGACTCGGTGGAGATCCTCACCTTGATTGGCGCGGGCAGACGCTTTGTCCACGGCATGAGGCGATTGCGTGGCAGCGCGACAAGGAATTCGCACAGTGCCGGGGTTCAATGCGCGAAATTGGTGGTGGCCTAAGCTCACCCGAGCTCCGACTAGGCGCCTGGTGGTCGACGAAAAGCGACGGACTGGCACAGAGGTGGCCGAGGCGTGTGGCCATGGGGTCAAGAGGCGGGGGAGCGCGGAGCTGACGCCGTGGTTGCGGGGTTGTGTAGTAAGTGGGAAGATGCTGAATCGGCGGGGAGAAGAGACCATAGGCACGCTACTTATTCACGGCCGCCCAGGAAGTCGCGGAATCCGCGGTGAAGACCCCGGCCGAACCCAACTGCCCCCGGCGAGCTCGGGTTCTGTTACTTGCGCCAACAGAGAGGAAGCCCTAACGATGCGAGTCCACCGGCCAGTGACCGAGCGTACCGGAGCGGAAGGGGAAGCTAGAGGCTGACATCATTGGCCCACTTGGCGGCGATTCAACCCCCAGTACGGCGATTAGGCTGGGCCAGCAGGTGAAGAGGAGTTGGGCCACCGGTGAGGACAATCGGCCCAGTGGCCGAATTCGTTTATTCTTTTCTTTTTCTATTTTTGATTTTCCTTTTTATTATTTTCTTTTGAATTCCAAACTTGAATTCAAGCTTTTGTGGCAAATTTTGTACTCAACTTTTAAGTGTATAATTTGAACATATTACTTATAGAATAAATTTATTTATTTAGAAATTTATTTGGTATTGTGTAGTATTTTCTTCCTTATTTTCTTTTGATTTCTTTTCAAATTCAAATTTACTTTCAAATTTAAATTTGATACTGTGGCAAATTTGTCTTCAAATTACATTGCACATTTAAAGTACTAACTCTGAAAAATATATTTCTAGGTATATTTTATGTAAGTCTCTTATTCCTCTATTTCTTTTCTTACTTCTCTTTTATCTCTAATTTTATTTCCAATTCCTATAATTGAATTTGAATTAAATCCCTAATTCTCATCATTAATGTGCCCTTAGTAATATTATCAGTACTATTAAATGTACAAGAAACCAAAACTCCAACATGAGACATGATTTATTTTAGTGGTCTTAATCATTTGTTTTCTCATATGTGGTTATTACCATGTGATGATGAGTATGAGGCAATACATAGGTTGATATGTACTCTCTTATTTTTATCTACAAATTGGGTGTTACATATCACGTCATGGCAAAAGCTGAAGGACATGCTGGTAACTAGCTTCCAGGGTTTCCAGACGAAGCCAGTGACTGCCCAAGCATTGTTCCAATGTACGCAAGACCATGAAGAGTACTTGCAAGCATACATCCGAAGATTCTTGCGACTCAGAGACCAGGTGCCAACAGTGCCTAATGAGATTGTCAATGAAGCTATGATCAAGGGGCTCCGGCCAGGACCGACAACGCAATATTTTTCTAGGAAACCACCACAAACACTAGTGAAGCTCCTCTAGAAGATGGATGAATATATCCGAGCTGACAATGATTTTCGCCAGAGAAGGAAGCTTACAGGTATTCTGAGTTGACTAGGTGCTTCGGAGGAAGATTCCACCCTAGGCATATCAGAACAATCCACAATCCCAACACAAATGATGACAGGGAAACCACACCCAAGGCAGCCAGCAAAGCTCACAATCTTCGAGAATGTAGCAAACCTCCTACAGGCCACCAACTCCAAGGGGCAGAGGGGGAAGAAGCTTCGGAGGAAGGTTTAGCACTCAACCCAGGAGATTGTTTTGCTTATTCTGTGGGGAGGATAAGGGACACACAACAAGGACGTGCTAGTCACGATCCAAAAGCAGAAGGAGATCGCTGAAGCCGAAGCACGACAGAATCAGCTGAAGCAGGTCTTGCATACTGCCTCATGCGATTCGCCATATATCCCTAAATATGTGGGCAACCAGCAACCCATGACATCAGTTGCTTCAGCAAGTCATTCTCAAGCTGCATGGGCTTAGTTACCAACACCACCACCATTGGCATATACTTTGGCTCATAACCACTAGCCAGAAGGGCATCGCCAAGCGCAACAATAGCGTGACACTCGAGAGGAGTCCGAAGCTCACACAGTCAACAGCACCGTGCCCGAATCGAGACACATTTACTAAAGCAATGCAAGGGCTTGATCAGAAAGTTTCCTAGTTCAATGAATTTTTACTTTTATGCCTTTATATTTCCCTTCCAAAAGACAATATAAGGAGGTTTAACCTTCGGCCTGTTGTAATAAATTTGTGGTTACACCATCGAGTGTATCAAAAAGGGTGAAGAAGCTCCAAAGTTGTTCCTAAGGGGATGCAGAGCTAAAATACCACCTAAGTAAAAGATGAAGAAGCTCCAAAGTCATTCCTAAGGGGATGCAGAGATAAAATACCACCTAAGTAAAAGGTGAAGAAGCTCCAAAGTCATTCCTAAGGGGATGCAGAGCTTAGCACCAAAGTCGTTCCTAAGGGAATGCAGAGCTGAAATACCAACTAAGTAAAAGGTGAAGAGACTCCAAAGTCGTTCCTAAGGGGATGCAGAGTCTTATTTTTTATGTTTTGTGCATCAACATCATTTGCATCATACCATCGCATCATGCATCACTTTGCAATGATACATATAGTGCAAAAACAAGGAAAATTGCCCCTTCAGCTTCGGCAAAGACTCATGAGAGAGCATATTACTAAGGCATGATACATGCTTGTGACAGAGGTACTGTCATACGGAGTTTATGCCTTCGATAATGGTATTCTTATGCAACGTCTACGGCAAGAACTACACAGTTGCTTCGGCAAAGAAGGGGGAATTCTTTCTGAAGCGTGGAAAGAAGGGAATGTGTTTTTTTGCCACCGGCTCAAAAACGGTGATAGGAACGGGGGTGTACGATCTTCCGTCAGGTGAAGGTAACTATCGATTTGATGGAGATGTCATATAGACGATCCGGCTTCCAATCAACAAGACTAGAACCCCGCAATCGTAGCACCACTTCTCCTCTGGTTATCAACTGTGCCCTGCTCGATTGACCTCGCCACGAAGGCTAATCCTTGCCTGCGAATCGAAGACACAAGCAAGAATGAGAAAGAAAACAATCTAAAAAATTGCGGATGGATGATTAAGCTCTCGAGTTGGGGTCTCACAAACCGATCTACGGAGAATTGTTCTTGACAGATTTAACTTAAGCAAAACCCACCTCTAACAAGAAGGGGGCAGCTACTAATAAAGACTCTAGGGTTATGCAAAACCCTGGACGCGCCCCTAATGGGCTCAATGAAGATACACGGCCCAAAAGGCCAAAAGACGGCGTCGCAGCGCCGGAACAGATTCTGGATGTCAACTTGTTTAGACAATTCCCGTGGATTCTGGATGAATTTGGACCTGAAATCGGTGCCATTGGAAGCTCCTCAAAATTATCTTTCCATCCTTATAAATAACATCCAAATCCAACTCTGTATGCGACTTGGGCGCTCATTTTATTACAGGTTGTTCCTGGAATCCGAAACTGAAATGAACTCAAATCGGTTTGGGCCTCCATCTTGATCCAGACGTCCTAGCTGGTCCTCCCCGCCTCTAAGGACTTCCATACACCTATCTAGTCCCCTCCTTCATTCCTAAGTACAATTAAATCATTATGTAGCATACTACTCTCAAATGCACAAGAATAATTACTTAGGAACGAGATCACTTATAAATTCAATTGTCGAGCGCGTGCGCGAGTAATTGGGGAGTCAACTTGAGGAGTGTTGTTTGTATCCATGGGAGTGATGTCCTCATCAAACGGTATGTACGAAGGTTCCACGCATCACAAAGAAATATATTACATCAACGTACATGCAAGTTGTTGATAATTGTTTCTTACAAAAACAAAAGCTATGTACAAGGACACTAAACTATGAAATATACACAACTTCAGTCTTCTTTTAGGACTTTGTCGTCAGCTTCGTTCAACAGCTTGTCGACAGCTTCGTCAACAGACTCATTAGCAATTTTAATCATATCGAGCGCCTCCTTCATAGATGGATCAGTTTTAGGATCATATGGCTCTAGAGGGGGAGAAAGCTCAGCTGCGTTAAGACACAAATATGTGTTAGTGCCGAAGCTACAAAAATTTACAAAGCTAAGCTATAAAGGACATACTTATAAGTCTGGCTCATTCAGTAGCTTCTTTAACTCTTTTAGCCACTTCTAAGGCATCATGAGATTCTTTCTCATTTTTTCTAATGGCTTCATCCGCTATTTCTCGGCCACCCTTCAGCCATACTTCGGAATAAAACCTCCCACCCAGGGTAGTAGCTTCGGCTGAAGGGTTTCTAACATCGTCAACTGAGAACGCAAAATCTGGCTGAGCTACAGCCTTGGCATGATCACAACCAACCTTTTCCAAAATGGACATGGCCCCACGGGCACCGGCAAAAGCACAAAAATCCCCTCTGTCACTAAGAATCTCCTCGAAGGCTTTGGCTTCATCTTTAATTCATTGGATAACTCCATCAGGGTCACCACGAATGAATTTTTGCTCTAAAGAAAATGAACCAACTTTTGAAAAGTTGTTCTTCAGATTCTTAGCGCATTCCATAGCCATATCGTAGCATTTTTCTTTAGTTGCACGAAGCTCGTCAACATTTATTTATGCCCTTGATCGTTCGATTTAACAAATTTCATGTTTTGTCAGCTCCACATTAAAATTTTCAGTTGCTTCGGCAAATTTCTTTTCTAGCTCTTACACTTTGGCTTTATGGGCTTCTGCTTGAGCAGATAGCTTAGCTTCGCTGGATTTCAGTCTCTCGACTAAAGGTAGCAAAATCTTGTCTTTTGTGAGAGCTTCATTCCTTAAGGTTATAACATCCGATCGAAGGTTTCCAAGTGCTATCTAACAGCTCTCGTCTTCTACATCCTTTTGAGCCTTCAGAGCTTTGCTGAGGATTAGACCCTGTAAAACAAAAGAGCAAACAAACAATAAAGGTAAGAATTACCAAAAATAGCTCAAAAAGTACTAAATACGAAGCTAAAATGTGCAAACCTTTAAACTATTATACGCGAGGTTGTCCATAAGCTGGTCCTTTGACATGGTGGACAAACCAAGCTCGAGCTTCAGAAATCCCATGTTATTCATCATTTCACGTCAAACATTAACTTCCTTACTGTCGGGAAGATAGTAGAGGAAGTCGTCTTCGTCATCCCCTTCGAATACCAAGGACCCTAGGGGGTATTTTAAGTCCTTGGCATAGTGCTCTACTTCGGCAATTTGTTCTAATGATAGCTGCTTTCCCGAAGCGTGTCGAACAATGAATTCCAAGTCACCATGAGGAGGTGCTTTGGGAGCAGGAGATTTAGATTTTTCAGGAGCACTTTCTTCCACCAGCCCTATTGGCGCGACTTCCAAAGGTCCGGTTTCGGCAAGAACATTAGCCGTGCTTGCAGTAATTGTTCTTTTGCGTCACCATATGTTTCACCAGATGCTTCAGCAGAAGCAGAAACTGGCGCCTTTACGAATTCTAAAACATCATCTAAGACGCTAGCCATTCTCCTTTTCCTTGGAGTCGCTGTTGTAGTACTTGATGGCTTCGGCAGCCCTGTTACAGCTACTGGGCTCAACACCCTTGGCCGTTCTACTGCCTTCTCTGATTTTGGCTCTTTGACTAGGCCTGCACTAGTTTCGATCGTCATTGCAGGAGCTATTTCTGTGGCTAACGGGGCACCCTCTGCATTTTCAATAAGCTTCCGCACTTCGGCCGTCTCAATAGGCTTCGACCTACGTGTTAAGACCTTGGCCCTCTTTGCCTTCGGCACACTGGAAGAGGTTGAAGCAACAACTTTCCTCTTTCCCCCTTGCCTTCGAACAGGAAAGCAATAATCAGGGTAGACAAACCCAATAACATCGAAAACCCTGTTCAGCCTCCTTTTCCCCCGAGCATCAAAGGCAACTGTCATAGCTTCGTCTTCTGTCCTCGAGTTGGCTCCAAGTAGCTCATCACTCGTTGCCTCTATAGCATCTAGCCAATCATCATTTGTCTCATCAAATTGACTTCTGTACCGGAAGGTGTACTTGAGATAAACCAAGCCACCCTGGCTGGAGCCAGCGACATCTTCCTTCGGCATTTCCCATTCATTTGCAAGAGGCCACACTTTAAAAGCGATATGCTCTTGAACTAAATCTCTGGTGCTAATATAGGTGCATATGGTGTTGAAGGCCATTAGGCACGCTTGCACTTCATTCCCAAGTGCGATTGACGACCTTCTAATGCTGAAACATGACCATATAGAACGTTGGATGATGCCTCTCACATCCTCCCTCTGATTCAGATCATTCTTCACATAAAACTATTGCTTCATCCAGGAGCCCGACCACTTCTTCCGAAATGCAGGCACAAGGTAATTTGCCTTAGAGCGGGGCACGAAGTTGTAACAGCCGAAGTTGTTATGATATTGTTCTTTTCCAGTCACCTTCGTCTGGTAAGATAACTCGTGAATTGTTGCAAAAGCACCTAGCATCCGGCTCTAGTCCCTGACTCCTCATGGCCCATATAAAAACCCCCACTTTGATAAGATCTTCGGGGGTAAGTTGATGAAGGAATATCTCGAATGTCTTCAAAACCTCAACCAACATCTTGTGGAGCAGAAAGCGAAGCCCAACTTTCATGAAGCTCTTGAAGACCACTACCTCATCAGCTTCGGTAAGGGAAACATTGTTTTCTCCACCAGCCCTCACTATGGAAACATCATGAAAATATTTACCTTTCATCGCTTCAATTTGCCATTGTTTGACATTTAACTTCTCAAAAACAACATGGCTTGGCCTCCACGGCTGATCTTGGACATCTTCATTCCCACTCTCCACGTCAAAATTGTCGCTATCGCTGGAGTCCTCAGACAAACCAGCCAGCATCTCATTGGTGATCTTTTCTGTGTTGGTCTTCTCCATAGCTTTGTAAAACTTAGACAGTGTGGGGTCTGTGATCTTCTTCTCCTCAGCCATTCGGGTGATGATTACGACAGATGCTGAAGCTCAAAAGTCAATCGAGCTCGTGAAAGAGAAGAAAGCTAAAATGGCAAACACAACGCAAACAGCTAGATGGCATGAAAAATATTCGTGACACAACCTTCTATATATATACTCAGAGCCCCACGGCTCGGTGGGTCCCACGATTCAGAATGATTTGCTATTCTAGCGAAGGGAAGGTGTTTTTTGGACCCTCGGCTAAAGGCTTTCGTTCACGTCGCAGTCTGAATTTGTTACAATAAAACAAATTAAGACTACGAGGGACTACTGTTGGGCTTTTATCTTCCGAAGGTCCTCAAAAACACGACTAACCATTTGTTTTTAGCATGATATGGATTGTTATAGGGAGCTTCAGCTTTAGGATGGAGGTTTTCCCCCATGACAAAGGCATATGGGGTGAAGATATGATCTAAAGATGATAAGAATGAACGCCAAAGCTATAGCCGAAGAGTAATAGCTTCAGCTTATAATGGTTACGAAGACTGAACATGATGCTGGCCAGAAGGGAAAAAGACTAGCTAGTCCTTAATGGTTCATGTTATGATTTTAGGTAAATGTCATTGGCATAAATATACTTTTACCCGGGCTGCGTCCCATGCCTATAAATAGATGAACAGTAGCACCATACTGTTCACGCTGGATTGTAATTACTCTCACGTCAACACCTTCGAGCAAGACAAAGGTGTCAATGTAATACAGATTTTGTTAATACTCATGCATATTTTACAGAATGCAAATATGAATGAATCAATGAGTTATACTCGTTATTTTCATCTCTTTGTATTCTCGTTTATCCATAAGATGATGAAGGCATGTCCTTCATGACCTTCGTCTGAAGATCATTATGTCCATGGGGAGATAATGCTTCGAAAGAGGAATGTCCTTAATACTTAACAATCGTGTTGACTTGTTCTTGACTCACAACATTTGAGAAAAAGTGACCAACAATCATAACTTGACTAGGGATCAAATTATTATTTTAGAAAAATATTCCATGAACTATATATAAAAAAGCTAATCCAATAGATTAACCAAATTAGTTATATATGTTACATGATAAAATAGTATTACCAAAGTGTAAACAATTTTATTATAAAGCTAGCACAACTTGAACAGGTTAAATCGGAACTAAAACATAGAAAAATATGAATTATCAAAGTTTAGAGAATTATTTTTATAAAAAAATATTTTCTATATTCATTTTATGAATTTCTAGAATTTCTGGACTGCGGGTTATAATACCTATAATTCCATGGTTAAAAGTATAATGGTCTGGACTTCATTGTCTCGATTCTATAATGGAACAGGACTGCAGCTTGATTCTCCAAGAGCACAGGGACTCTTTTGCACTTAGGCACGGCTGAAGGGGTACTGTCCATCTCCATCGTGAGCCATCAGATCCCTGGGTTTAAAACACCGCGATCTGTTCTGGTGCGCACAATCTCGATCCAAGGGCTGAGATCAACCATTGAACCGGTACGGTGTGGATCTAATCCAGGCCATTCATTGGCCAATCAATGGCACACAGGATTTGCCCCCAACCTCCACCGATTGAGATCTAACGGTGGCAGCGCGTCTTCCCAAAATAGCTCGAACCTGGCGGCGCGCTTGGGTCCGTGCAGAGGCGTACATGGCCGGCAAACCCGCCCGTGCCTGGGTGCACTACTTGTCAAATTGAAACGCGCTATACGATGTGAGAACGAAGGTAAATCAATGGAGGGAGGCCCTACCACAGATGGTGGCGTAGAGATCTTTGCCCACGGCGAGGGGTGGCTCTGCGGCAAAAGACTCGCTCCAGTGAGCAATTGTCGGTGCACCCGACCCTGCTTCCACCCGCCGAGGCCCCAGGCAGGATCCTTGCGATCTAGCGAAGCTACTCGGCCACCACCTAGGGTCTGAACGACGTTGACGATGAATCGGGGGCGCTGTGGCGACGAGCATCCCTCTGCCGGGCATGTTTGGTTCAGCTTTTTTCTGACCAGTTTTTCTGAAAATCTGGCTGTGAAGAGAATCTGGCTGTGGAGAGAATCTGAGTATCATTACGATTACGTGTGTAGGAAGATAAAGTTGTTCATAGGGCTCAGGATTTAGAAAGTGACGGATTTCTACTATTACAACGACTCAACCGATTATGCGTTTATGTTGATTTTGTATGGTTTTTTTCCCCAACGAATTTTATAGAAGCTAGCTGAAAAGCTGAGCGTTTGGCAGTCCGCGGCAGCTTTTGGTGGCCAGAAGCTGCCAGAAGCCGAAACAAACAGGCACCAACGTCACGACGGTTGATTATGGACGACTCAAAGGCATGCGCTAACTCGATGGAAGTAGGGGGGTCATGGCTTCATACTTATAGTCTACTAGGTGAATGCCCGTGCGTTGCTACGGAATGAACATGTTATGATAAGATACATTAAAATTCAAGAATATTGATTGCAATTTTATATTCGTGTTAACATCTTTTAAAAGTTAAGAATTTTTACATGCCTTAAAAGCCTAACACATCGAAAAAATCCATCATGTAAAGTAAAATACAACGTTCATCCGTCACTATTGTAATCTTCTACTCGCACTATCCAATTATAAACTACTCATATAAAATATACTGTAAAATCAAATATTTTAAAGGCTATATAACGCACGAGCAACCAATTTAATGAATATTGTTAGAGCTATTCTAAAAAGATGGTCAATAGTACTCTTTATTCTTTGAGTCTGAAAGGGTTCAATGGTGAGAGATGTTAAAACATGCCCCAAAAAAACAGGGGAGAACAGTCTGGAGTGTTAGAATGAGAGAAATGTTGAGATACTTGATAGTTAAAAATTTCAGATTTTGCAGCCTAAATAGTTCAAATATCAGCATGCCACTGAGTGCAACAAATCCTTACACAAGTTTCTAGCTCAAAAGGCATAAGTCTGAAAAATTAGTAGATACAGTTTGCTAACACAAAATGACATATAATAGTTACAACTGAATCGACACACTATGTCCCAAATTTGATGGGAGTTTCATTTGAGAGGAATTAACTTCCTCTTGATAAACCAAGACGCTCGTCATCTCCATCGTTGCCCTTAGGGGCTTGGTCTCCAAAAAAACGCATCTAAAAAACAAATGAAAAGTGGTCTAAAAGCGTTACAGAGTGAGAAATGTTAAAACATGCCCAAAGAAGTGGAGCGGGTGAGAAATATTGCAGGTTATCAAATAGACAAACTAATTCAAGATACTTGATAGTTAAAAGTATTCAGATTGGGCAGGCTAAATAGTTCAAGTATCACCATATCATAAACCAGGAATAGCTCTGATTGGATCTGGATCAGCTAAGTGTAACAGAAGGATGGTTAACACAAACTGGTTTACAAACAGAAATGAAAGATAAAAGAGAACAAAAAGACAACCAACACAATCGAAAAAGCACACAAAGAACTAATATCAGGGGTTTCCTTTCGTCACCATACCTAGCTCCGGGACATAATCATATTTTATTCTGATAATTCAATTGTGTTAGCCGACTGCCCATGACATTGTTTCTTTGAAAATACTGAAACAATATGTTCTAGTCTTTGAAATCAAATTGGAAGACAAAGTGGTTATAGACCACATCTCTGAGGCAACAGGAGGTGCATTCCTTTTATTTGTTGCGATCAATAGAGTTAAATCAGACACATTGAAGTATATGAGAACAAAACAAGTGAATAACCATGATATTGTAGCATAGAAGCAACTAAGCAACAATCATATAGATAAAATGATGTCCCTCATCATTCACTTTGATCTGAACTCTTCCATCTTTCACAAGGAATGACAAGGCAAATATGTTCTGCATTGTTTGAGAAAATGATGTACTTTTAAAATAAGGTGTTCCAGCCTGCAATTTTATTCTTCCTCAGGAGATCAAATATGGCAGACATATTTTTCTCACTATCATACTTTGTTTTCAGATATGGACCAGCAAGCTACAGAATAAGGTAGTGTCAAATTGGCATGTTATCTTGAAAGATAAATGATCTGTCTTTGAATTAGAAAAAATATAAATGTTACAAAAAGCCATGTCCAAAAATCGATTATAGTCTATACCTTAACACGTCCACACGAAAATGATTGCATAACGATATCATTAATGATAGAAAATTTACTTGTGGTTCCAACACTTGCAACTGTTGGGTTGGTCTTGTTATATAATTGGTGATAATGATAGGTATTTCTCAAAAGCCTTTACCAACCCTTCTACTCATGTCTGCTCAGAATCTGCACATTTTCAATTCAGTTAAATTGCGCGTTTTTGCTCTCTAAGGGACACTTTGAGTGTATTATCAACTTAATAGTTCGTGCTGGTCATAGAATTAAACTGCAACGTTGGCGCCTGCTGTTGTCTGGGTTGTCCAACGTACACTGGAGCTTGGTACCTATACAAAGAATATAATGTTTAAATGATTTATATAGTGCAAAAGTACTTCTTATACCTACTAAAGAAACTCATTCTTGACACCTTAACACTGAAGAATTAACAGAGATACACATCTGACTCACCTAGGAGTGTGCTTGTCTAGCTCTCTAGGGAACAAAGTAATTGATATCATAGAAACATGCTGAGTCATCACCAATCTAAAAATGGGCAAGCCTTTAAAAAGTTAGGTACGTGAATTGCAAAAATGTGTATACAAACTAATCTAGGTCGAGTAGAAATTTTGAGGAACAAGCCCTTTTTCTATGAGTTCCCATACATCAATGATACTGACAAAACTGATGTTGGTATCCTGGTGCAACCCATGTGCTGTTTTTTGTTATAAAACAATTGTCATGTATGGTTGATTGTTTCGCAAAAAATGCAACAATAGAGAGCGAGTAAGAGGACTACCTTGATAATCTGTGCAACAGCAACAGACTTACTGATTGCCTGTCCCACGACCTTCAAAACAATATCTCTAATTCTCCTTTCATAATTCTATAATGATAAAAAAGAAACAATTAATATCTTAGAAAAAGGGAAGCGAGATCTTAGAAATACGTAAAGAATTAAAAGAAAGCTAAATAGTAGTAGTAAATAGACAATAGTTCATGTAAAACTATTATTCATCATGCAATGACAAGCTGCTGGAGATAGCCAGCTTAGTGATTAATGGTCGGCTGCCTATTTTTGCAACCTTTTAGGAACTTACGCTACTCTCTGCCAATAGTACAAACTTTTGAGAACTTAAGTGCACAAACAGGCAACAATATAGGAAGGGGTCACTACTGCAGCATTGTCGTTTGTACTATTAACAAAAGATAATCAATCATTGCAACAAATATACATGGTCCTACAAACCTCAGGTTCAAACCTAGCCGCAAGGCAAATGAAGAAAAGCATTAAATCAGTGTATAGCATCAATCGGACATGCAAAGTAGCACAAAAGAACAAGCAGATAAGAGCACATGAGTACAAATTAGAATAAAAGCTTTAAACAATTCAAAGAGCAGATTAGCTATCCCATTAGTTGCAACAGTAGCAAAAACAACATTTTAAACCACCATGGGAATTGGGGGGAGGGAAGGTGCAGGAGTATTCAGACAGTGGCACTAAGAGAAAAAGGTCACTTGAGTGGCTCAATTTTAACCATTATCAGGATAGTATGTGCATTTTATAGTGGGAGCACAATGTGATCTCTCTTGCTCTCTTTCTGTCTCTCCCATGGCCATATAATTGGTTACTTGTAGCTACCACTGTCCTAAAAGGCATGATTGTCGAGGTGCATAGACAAAACTGCATTCCTTTTCACTTTTCGGAATGGAGGTAGTAAGGTACATGCCATCTTAATTAAACAACAAACGGAGACTAGATAGCTTTTTGTCAATTGGAGGACGGGAAAGTCGACATGAAGGGCAAGGGGAGCTAGAATGGTGTTAAATCATTTATACAACTCAGAGTATATACCAAGTTCCATAAAAACCAAGTGGCAAGTGTTAGCACATATCACAAAACAATTGTTGTAAAACCAGATAAAATAAAAACGAATTGAAATGAAATATACTCATCTGAGTTTCAACGCCATGTAAATGTACCAGCTCAGTTTTCAGGAAAAAAACTTGTCCATCTTGCTAAGATCCAGTCTGACTTCAATACCACATTTTTAGACAGCATGAATCTAGGGACACACGATACAATATATAATTTGTTGTAAGGCATGTCTTGTTCAGATACAGAATCTACTAAAACTGCATTGTATATATTTAGACAATGTGAACATATGGCCACGCGGAACAATAACTAATCTGTTGCGAAGTAAAAATTACAAGTTCATGGAGAACAGATCAAGAGACCAATAAATTACAAGTTGCCAAATATGCATGAACAAATCCATCCTCATTGTGCAGGTACTAATCCTTATGCGTAAATCCAGGGACACAAACTTGTAAGGCAACAAAATAATCAAGCACATAACTATAGAGGCATGGAAATGGACAGACCAGTTTAATCTTACATCAGGTGATAGAAATGAGGATAAACATGCATATTGTACAAAGAATCTTATGTACATAGGCTCAAGCCATGGTGGGCCAATTTATTAATCTGTACACTTGCACCTATTTATTTATTTACAAGTGGATTTCAGGTTACCATGAACATGAAGCTCTCCTCTAAGAAAATGAAGAAGAAAAGTTGGAGAAAATATGTTGGCTTTTAAGCATGTAACCTATAACAACTGTACTCAATAGCTGATTGTTAAAAAAATATGTTGGCTTTTAAGCATTTTCGGTATAGATACTGGATTTCAAAGTGCAATACCGTAAAATAGGTGCACAGTTGGCAAAGTGCAATACTGCTGAGTGGTTTTGCATTAAAGAATCCATTACCCAGTACCATGTATAATCTTTCTAGTGTTGTAAGTGGATCACCATACATCATACACAGGGAATGAACATACAACATTTACTAATGCTACGGCAGGTACAACATGCAAATGAAACATGCAAATGAAACAGAGTAAGAGAAGAAGATAATTGGTGTCCTGAGCATGTGTACCTGCATGATCTCCCACCCGAACACCTGGATGTTCTCTTTGATCCTTTCGTCCCTGGTCGATTTAGGGATGACGCTTGTCCCCCTCTAGAGCGCCCACCTGACGATCACCTGCCCCGGGGTCTTGTCCAGTTTGTTGGCTACCTGTGGTTTAAACGCTTGGAGTCAGACCTAGGAACAGCAGCATGTAGTTTAGTTTAGGAGCTTGGGTTCAACTGAAGTAGTAAGGGACCTTTTCGATGAGCGGGTCGTGTGCTAGGTTCTTCTCTGACGAACCCAGCGGAGAGTAAGCCTTGAAGCGTCAAAAAAGAGTATTATTATTAGTGATTATCACTCTGTCCCATCTGATTTTCAAAAGAAGAAAAAATCTTACAGTAACATGGATCCCATGCTTTTTGCAGGCCTCAAAGATCCTGTCATTCTTCCACCCAGGGTGCATTTCCATCTGCATTGAACAATGTCAAGCGAACAAAAACAAATAACTCGAGTTCAGTTTTGTCAGTTCCAGATCTTCAGCATGCTATAGGCTTGTTTGTAGCTATGGATCAGCTCTGAATATATAAATAGCTCGAAACCTACCTGGCACACTGCCGGTGGAACATTCGCTGACCGCATCAGGCGGTTGAGCTTGGTGACCATGTAATTGCAGACACCTATATCCTTGACGAGCCCGTCTTTCACAAGGCCTTCCATCTCCCTCCACACCCCTTCCATGTCGAACTCCAGCACCTCCCCGGCTTCCGGGGGCATGTGCGCCCCGTCTTTCAGCCTGAAGGGCCAGTGGATCTGCGTGCGTTCGTTTGTCAATGCAAGCATATAGTGTTTCTATTCTATCAGAAAGAACATATTGCGTTTTAGTAGCTGTAAGCATTAACCTGTCCCTCAGCATACAAAAGTTTGTTTTTTTTCCAGATAAAAGTAAGGAAGTTACAATAAAAAGGTCAGTGGTTTTGGTTTCTTACAAGGTAGAGATCCAGGTAATCCAGCTGCAAGTCCTTGAGTGTTTTCTAGAGTGCTGGCCGAACCCTATCAGGAGCCAGCTCGGTGCACCTGAAAGCAGACAAATATCGATCAAATTTCGGAGATTGGAGCAATATATTCAGGTATTTAGCGCAACGGTATAAACTCTGCGTGTAGTGTAGGTACCATAGCTTCGACGTCACAAACAAATCTTTCCTGTTGATCCCAGCGCAAGTGCCTGATAAACTGAACGTCTCCTTTGCTCCTTGTCTGTCTTGTTTACCGCCGGAGCCGGCACAAGTCACAGCGCCACACCAGCGGGGAGGGGGAAGGCGAGACGCGGCGGGCTTCGCTCATCGAGGTTTGCGACCTTCTCCTGCTCCTTCCCTGGTTCTGCATCTGCCTGCGCGTACGTTGCTCTCCCTCCCCTGCTGATTTGGTGCCGAGCTCTATCTAGCCTCGTGCTCATGGACGGGGTCCGGGCGCGAGGCAGCCGATTGCTTGGTGGCCTAGGGTTGGGGGAGCGGGCAGCGCGAGCGGGGCGGACGCGACGTCGGGAGGACGGGGCGCGGCACGCAGGGGAGGAAGGCGTCAATGTCGGGAGGGCGGGCGGGGATTGCGCTGGTCGTTGGCGATGATCTCCACCCGGTCGTGCTGCCACACGCCGACGCACGAGTAGGTGGTGCCGAGATCGATCCCGATCGCCAGACCCTCGCCCTTCGCCATTACCACCAGCTAGAGAATGGCTCGATGAAGAGGGCGATGTGGCGTTGAGGGCGCCGACAAATGAGTGCGAGGCCCACCACGGCTGTGACCCTCGACGATGACGGTGGTGTTCGAACGACATGGTGGACGACGAGGAGGCTCGCGGCCACGCGCTCGATGCAGCCCCACGCCCACATCGGGCGCAGATCTACAATCTTGGGCGGGGGTACGGGGCCGAGGGGAGGGGCTCGACGGCGATCTCGGGCGTGGGCCAGGACTGCAAATCACGTGATGGGGGCAGAGGGGCGAGCGACGGATGGATCGCGGCGGGGGCTCGGGATTGTTGGGGGATGCGGCGAATGGATTGCGATGGTCGCGGCGCGATTCGTGGAAGGATTTGCGGCGGCGAGGATTCCGGACGGGTGGGCGGAGGCGGGATTGGCGGAGGTCGTGCGCGCGGAGGCAGGGGCGGGGGCGGTCTAGACTAAGCTCTTAATAGTTGTAGAGATAAGAGAGGAGGCCCAGCTTTATCCTCGACGAGCACGTGACGGCCGGAAGAAGCGGCAACGCGGAGTTTGCTCGGGTTTGTTACAGAGAAGGAAGGGAAAGACTTCGGTTGAGGCAGCCCCACGCGCTAGTGTCCGAACGAAGTCCGTGTTGTGGGACTCGTCGGTCAGTGTTAAAGCATGAACGCAAGAGCTAACCAGTGGGGCCCACAGTGGGCGGCTGGGTCGAGTGGGTGGAGAAGGATTACTGGGCCTGGCTGAGGGAGGGAATCGGCCCAGGTAGTGGCAGATCTTCTCTTTTTCCTTTCTTATTTCTTATTTCTATTTTGATTTTCCTTACCAATTTCAGTTTTCCAATTCTAATTCAAGTTCAAATTTTTCAGAGTTCAGATTTCAAGATTATATGCATCACATAAAACTCCAGCATGAATGCAAAGGTTTTAATTTATTTATTGTCTCGCTCATGCACATAAATGCTTCTATCTCTATATGTAATTCAATACTAATAGTTTTATCTAATAAAAACTTTTACTCAAATAAAGGATAATATATATATTTTGTTTACTTAAATTCAATTCCATTGATAGGATTCAAAATCTAAATTTTCCATTAGTTTGTCTTAGAAGAATAATCTAAAAGGTGAGGAAATCCTTATTAAGGTCTCTCTTAGATTTCAAATCTTTAGAGGATTTTCTTAAAATGTCAAAATAGGATTTTAGGGTGTTATAGGCCCTTTGCTCCGACGCCTCCGATAGCTTCGATCAAAGACCTTAATACTAGTATGGTCGGAGTACCCTTCGCTTCTTGTACCTGCAACAAGACATATTCAATTGATGTTAAAGAAGTCTGACCGAGGGTGCGATCGGCCTTCGCTCCAACATTGTTGTTCAAAATTTTAAGTATGATCCTGAAGTTAGCCTAAAAAGCACTTACAACTTGATTGTCTTTTGAAAAGTGTCAAACAATAGATTTAGAAATTTTTCTAGGTTTCTTTTAGCAAAAGAGCAGTCATTACTAGAGGTTGGGGTTTAGCTCCTCTAGATTCTTTTTCTATGATTTTCTATAGTTTTCACTGTTTTACTTAATTAAATGGCGACTCTATATTTCTTAACTAGACTAGAGCTTAATACATTTTTTTGGTTCTACATCACTTAGGCAATCTAGGAAAAGTATGATACATTTATGTTTCTTGTTTTTAGTCCCCTTTTTATTTTGAAAGAATGGACAAAAACACCTTTTAGTGGATAAACTTTACTTAATCTCTTTAACCAAGGAGCTCACTTTTTTTAAACAGTGTTACTACTGGCTAAGGACTTACTCAATTTTTCTCAATCCTAGAGTAATTGTTCTCCTATTTTTCCTCTATTTCTAAGATTTAAGCAGTTTATTGAATTAAATCAAAACCCTGAGAAAAAGTACTATAAACATGGTGTTTAATATTTTTAGTGGAAAGTTTAGATTATCCAAAGTCTAACAAAATTACTTTTATAATTTTTGGGCTAATATTTCTTAAGTTATGGATTTTAGAAATCCCCTGCAGAGCTCCGTGAAAGGGGTTGTCGAGGTCGGGGTGTCACGAGGGTCACACTAGTGGTCGGGTCATTGTCGGAGGTGGTCGGAGTCAGTCTGGCCATGTACTCAGGCTGATAGAGGACGAGGCCCGATCTTCTGTGAGATATAATAACTTGATTGGGTGGAGATCTCAATGTTAATGATCTAAGGCTCCGAGTGAACGGATCCTCACAATCACTACACCACTGCTCCATTGGTTGTCACCCATGACACATGAGTGACCTCACCATGAAGGCTTATCCCTGTAAGCAATCAATAACACAAGCAAGAACAGGAAGAATGCAATCAAAACTACATTGATCACGAGGCGGGGTTTCACAAACCGATGAACGACAACACTTTTCGATGATAGATTTGATCTAAGCAAAAAACCCAAACCCTACCCCTGGTCGCACCCCTGATGGGCTCCAACACGATACACGGCCCAACAGCCCAACAGACGGTGTCACAGCACCAAAACAGAATCTGAACGCTGACTTGTTTCGATGATTACTGTCGACTCCTGATGAATTTTAAGGTGGTTCCAATTGGGCTAGAAATCTTATCTCCTTATCTTTCCATACACATAAAACCCAACCTAATTGGAGTTCGGATGCATCCTAGGCATCTATTTTGGTGCAGACTAGTCCTGAACTCCGAGGTGGAGACGAGGTTGAGTCGGACTTGGCTTTCTCTTGTTGTGAACATCCTAGCTTCTCCTCCTTGATATATTGGCTTTTCTCAAGTCCTTGTTAGTCTTCTCCAAGGTTCCTAATCATCAAAACATCCATGGCACCAAGCGTAAGCTCTAAAACATAATTGACTAGGTTAGAATGAACCTAGATATTTAGCTGTCGTGCAAGTGCTCGTGTTGTTGATCCATGCATCATTTGTATGGGAGTGATGTCATCATCATCCTCCCCCACTTGAATTGGAGTCATCCTTGACTCAGGCGGTGGCCAAGGGGGTGGCCGAGCAACTCTAGGATGTACAAGGCCTTTAGGCCAAGAAACAGGCGTCACTGATTTCTAGCAGATTCTAGACGTCATCTTGTTATGACGATTCTCATCAGCTCTGAGAATATTTTGACGTGGGACTAGATGGGTTGGAAAGCTTATCTTCTTAGCTTTCCAACGGTATCTAAAATGTTGAAAACAGAGTCCCTATGTGGCCTGTGCGTCCATTTTCGTGAGACCCACTCCTGCTGTCCGAACCGGATTCTCGAATAAACTGGACTTCAATTTCTTGAGCTTGGGAATCTATGATTGGTTGGGCCTTAACCACATAGTTGACGTCCATGTACTCATCATAGGTGGTGGAGCTTGACGGCATTGAGAGTTTAAGCAAAACGACGTTGGTAGAGTTTGATGGGATAGGCCAGGGAGCTTGACGGGAGTACGAGGGTGCTTCTAGTGCAAGGAATCAGATGGCGGTATACGGGGTGGCCCTGGCCACGTTCACCAGCAGAGCTTATCTACACCGGCGAGCAATGGCGGCAGCCCTGGCATGGTAGTGAGCTCGAGGAGGGGTCGACAAGCTGCACTAAGGTGCGGTGAGTGTGAAGGCATCCTTGGTCGGAGCTGGGGTGGTGTATGGAGCCCTGGCCACGGCGGGCTTGCTTCGGGGAGAACGGCGGGCGACAGAGCCCACGACTCAGGCAAAATTCCGATTAGGCAAGGTTTGGGCTAGGTTTAGGGACAGGAGGGGAGTGTGACTAAGGGTTGGGGCAGTTCTTATAGGAGCGGCGTGGTTTGGACACTGTGGTGGCCGACCAGGCATGTGCGATGTGCGGTTGACAGCGCATTGGCGTGCTAGCCCGTGTCGAACACGTGTCCATGGTTCGTGAGCCCGTTTTCTCACATGTGTAGTGACAAATCCATGGCCGATCTTGCTAAGATTTCTATACTTAGCACCTTCTCCTCTTCCTAAGCTAACTCTTTTGTATGGGGTTATGAGATTTGTGAGAGCACCTAGAGGGGGGGTGAATAGGTGATCCTGTAAAACTTAAACTTAAGCCACAAAAACTTGATTAAGCGTTAGCACAATAATCGCCAAGTGGCTAGAGAGGAGTCTAAGCAAGACACGATAACCACAAGAAGATCAACACAGATAGACACAGTGGTTTATCCCGTGGTTCGGCGAAGTACAAAAACTTGCCTACTCCACGTTGTGGCGTCCCAACAGATGAGGGTTGCAATAAACCCCTCTCAAGCGGTCCAAAGACCCACTTGAATACCACGGTGTTTTGCTTTGCTTTTCTATATCCCGATCGCGAGGAATCTCCACAACTTGGAGCCTCTCGCCCTTACACTTTGATGTTCACAAAGAAGCACGAAGTAAGGGAGGGATGAGCAACGCACACAAGACACAAAATCACAGCGACAACACGCACACAAGTCGCAACAAGAGCTCACAACACAACCCGACGAGTTCACAACTCAAATAGAGCTCTAGATGCTATCACAAAGAATCAAATGCGCGGAATCGAAGTCTTGGTGCTTAGGAATGCTTGGGGAATGCTTGGTGTGTGCCTCCATGCGCCTAGGGGCCCCTTTTATAGTCCCAAGGCAGCTAGGAGCCGTTGAGAGCATTCCAGGAAGGCAATTCTTGCCTTCAGTCGCCTGGCGCACCGGACAGTCCGGTGCACCACCGGACACTGTCCGGTGCGGATTTCTTTCCTTGGCGAAGCCGACCGTTGCAGATTGAGAGCCATTGGCACACCGGATAGTCCGGTGCTCCAATGTGACCGTTGGCTTGGCCACGCGTCACGCGCGGAATCCTCGGCCGACCATTGGCCCGGCTGACCGTTGGCTCACCGGACAGTCCGATGCACCACCGGACAGACCGGAGATTTTTAGCCGTACACCGTTAATCACTTCCCGAGAGCGACGACTTCGCCTGTGAACGGCTCACCGGACAGTCCGGTGCACCACCGGACAGTCCGGTGATTTATAGCCGTACACCGCCGTCGAAGTCCCGAGAGCAGCAAGTTCACCAGAGCTAGCCTGGCGCACCGGACAGTCCGATGCACCCAGACTGAGCAGACTTCGGTTGAACAAAGCCATCTCTTTTCCAACTTGATTTTTCCTGTTTCCAGCACTTAGACACAATACATTAGTCCATAAAACAATGTACTAAGTCTAGAAACATACCTTTACTTTTGATTTGCACTTTGTCCATCACTTGGGATACTTTAACACTTAAGCACTTGTGTTGGCACTCAATCACCAAAATACTTAGAAATGGCCCAAGGGCACATTTCCCTTTCAATCTCCCCCTTTTTGGTGATTTATGCCAACACAACATAAAGCAACTAGAACAAGTGCAATATCAATGCAAATGAAAACTCAAAATTGTTTTGATTCAAATTTGGCATATATGGATCACTCTTTGCCACCACTTGGTTTTGTTTTTGCAAATCAACCTCAATTTCCTATCTCTAAGTCAAACACACTTGTAGAGACATAAAGAGAGTTGTTCCAAGAGAAATTGATCAAAGATTTCAAAAACTCTCCCTTTTTCCCATACTCAACCATTCTCCCCACAAGAGGCCAACTTTTGACAAGAGAGACAATAAGATAGTTTTGACAAACCAAAAGCTCTATTCTACTATTTTCAAAATTTCTCAAGTGGTAGCTGATCCATTTATTGCTTTGGCCTTATTTTCTCCCCCTTTGGCATCAAGCACCAAAACGGGATCAATTTTGGCCCTTGAACCCCATTGCCTCACCAAAATCTTCAAATAAGAATACAAAGGCAATAAAAGTACTTGAGATGAACTTGGAATAAGTTACCCTCTCATCAGAGTGCAGTGGAAGTCTTTCATGGTCCAAGTCCACCTTTTCCCTTCCAAACCTCCTTTGAGACTAAATCAAGCAACTCAAGCACACGGTTAGTCTCAAAGGGTCAAGTTGTAGCACATCTCCCCCTAAATATGTGCATCACTTGCAAAAGGACTTGTGAGGTCCGGGGAGTGTTTGTACAACTTGAGCACCACAAGTAAACAACAAAATGCATAAGGAACATGATCAAGGCATAAACACATGTATGCTATAAATCAATCCAAGTTCCGCGAATCTAATACATTTAGCTCACTACGCAGCCTGCAAAAGGTCTTCTCATCTAGAGGCTTGGTAAAGATATCGGCTAGCTGGTTCTCGGTGCTAACATAAAACACTTCGATATCTCCCTTTTGCTGGTGGTCTCTCAAAAAGTGATGTCGGATGTCAATGTGCTTTGTGCGGCTGTGCTCAATAGGATTTTCCGCTATGCGGATAGCACTCTCATTGTCACATAGGAGTGGGACTTTGCTCAGATTGTAGCCAAAGTCCTGGAGGGTTTGCCTCATCCAAAGTAGTTGCGCGCAACACTGTCCTGCGGCAACGTACTTGGCCTCAGCGGTGGATAGGGCAACGGAAGTTTGTTTCTTAGAATTCCATGACACCAGGGACCTTCCTAAGAATTGGCACGTCCCCGATGTACTCTTCCTATCGACCTTACATCCAGCATAGTCGGAGTCTGAATATCTAATCAAGTCAAAGTTAGACCCTTTTGGATACTAGATCCCGAAGCGACTAAATATCTAAGGATTCGCTTCATGGCCACAAGGTGACACTCCCTTGGATCAGATTGAAATCTAGCACACATGCATACGCTAAGCATAATATCCGGTCTACTAGCACATAAATAAAGTAAAGACCCTATCATGGACCGGTATGCCTTTTGATCAATGGACTTACCTCCTTTGTTGAGGTCGGTGTGTCCGTCGGTTCCCATCGGAGTCTTTGTGGGCTTGGCGTCCTTCATCCTAAACCGCTTTAGCAAGTCTTGCATATACTTCGTTTGGAAGATGAAGGTGCCGTCCTTGAGTTGCTTCACTTGGAACCCAAGGAAGTAGTTCAACTCGCCCATCATTGACATCTCGAATTTCTGCGTCATCACCCTGCTAAACTCTTCACAAGACTTTTGATTAGTAGAACCAAATATTATGTCATCGACATAAATTTGGCACACGAAAAGATCACCATCACAAGTCTTAGTGAAAAGAGTTGGATCGGCTTTCCCAACCTTGAAAGCATTAGCAATTAAAAAGTCTCTAAGGCATTCATACCATGCTCTTGGGGCTTGCTTAAGTCCATAGAGCGCCTTAGAGAGCTTACATACGTGGTCGGGGTACCGTTCGTCCTCGAAGCCAGGGGGTTGCTCCACGTACACCTCCTCCTTAATTGGCCCGTTGAGGAAAGCGCTCTTCACATCCATTTGGAACAACCTGAAAGAATGGTGAGCGACATATGCTAGCAATATACGAATAGACTCTAGCCTAGCCACAGGAGCAAAAGTCTCCTCAAAGTCCAAACCTGCGACTTGGGCATAACCTTTTGCCACAAGTCGAGCCTTGTTCCTCGTCACCACCCCGTGCTCGTCCTATTTGTTGCGGAACACCCACTTGGTTCCCACAACATTTTGCTTGGGACGAGGCACCAGTGTCCAAACTTCATTCCTCTTGAAATTATTGAGCTCCTCCTGCATGGCCAACACCCAGTCCGGATCTAGCAAGGCCTCTTCTACCCTAAAAGGCTCAATAGAAGAGACAAAGGAGTAATGCTCACAAAAATTAACTAATCTAGAACGAGTAGTTACTCCCTTGCTAATGTCACCCAAAATTTGGTCGACGTGATGATTCCTTTGAATCGTCGCTCGAACATGGGTTGGAGGTGCCGGTTGTGCTTCTTCCTCCTCAACTTGGACATCCTGTGCCCCCCTTGATCACATGCCTCCACTTGAGGTACCTGTTCGTCATCTTGGTTTGGGGGATGCACCATTGTTGAGGAAGAAGGTTGATCTTGCTCCAATTGTTCCTGTGGTCGCACATCGCCAATCGCCATGGTGTGTATTGCGGCCGTTGGAACGTCTTCTTCATCTACATCATCAAGATCAACAACTTGCTCTCTTGGAGAGCCATTAGTCTCATCAAATACAACGTCGCTAGAGACTTCAACCAAACCCGATGATTTGTTGAAGACTCTATACGCCTTTGTATTTGAGTCATAACCCAACAAAAACCCTTCTACGGCTTTGTTACCGGTTAGCAGCCATACGAAGTCTTCTTGAGGAGGCGGTGAAGGTAGACCCGGTTGATGGCGTGGCAAGCTGTGTTCACGGCTTTCGACCAAAACCGCTCGAGGGTCTTGAACTCTCCAAGCATTGTCCTCGCCATGTCTATGAGCGTTCTGTTCTTCCTCTCTACCACACCATTTTGCTGTGGTGTGTAGGGAGCGGAGAACTCGTGCTTGATCCCTTCCTCCTCAAGGTACTCCTCCACTTGAAGGTTCTTGAACTCGGACCCGTTGTCGCTCCTTATCTTCTTCACCTTGAGCTCAAACTCATTTTGAGCTCTCCTGAGGAAGCGCTTGAGGGTCCCTTGGGTTTCAGATTTATCCTGCAAAAATAATACCCAAGTGAAGCGGGAAAAATCATCAACAATTACTAAACCATACTTACTTCCCCCGATGCTTAGGTAGGCGACGGGTCCGAATAGGTCCATATGCAGCAGCTCCAGGGGTCTTGATGTAGTCATCACGTTTTTGGGATGATGAGAGCTTCCCACCTGTTTGCCTGCTTGACAAGCTGCGCAAGGTCTATCTTTTTCGAAATGCACATTAGTTAGACCTATCACGTGTTCTCCCTTTAGAAGCTTGTGAAGGTTCTTCATCCCCACATGTGCTAAGCGGCGATGCCACAGCCAGCCCATGCAAGTCATAGCAATTAAGCATGCATCTAGACCGGCCTCCTCTTTTGCAAAGTCAACTAAATAAAGTTTGTCGTCTAGTACACCCTTAAAAGCTAGTGAACCATCACACCTTCTAAAGACAGACACATCTACATTTGTGAATAAACAATTATATCCCATATTACAAAGTTGACTTACAGATAACAAATTATATCCAAGTGACTCAACTAAAAACACATTAGAAATAGAGTGCTCAGATGAAATAGAAATCTTCCCTAACCCTTTTACCTTGCCTTGGTTCCCATTACCGAATATGATTGAATCTTGGGAATCCTTGTTCTTGACGTAGGAGGTGAACATCTTCTTCTCCCCCGTCATGTAGTTTGTGCATCCGCTGTCGATAATCCAGCTTGAACCCCCGGATGCATAAACCTGCAAGGCAAATTTAGGCTTGGGTTTTAGGTACCCAACTCTTGTTGGGTCCTACAAGGTTAGTCACAATGGTTTTAGGGACCCAAATGCAAGTTTTATCTCCCTTGCACCTTGCCCCTAATTTCCTAGCAATTACCTTCTTATCCTTTCTACAAATAGCAAAGGAAGCATTGCAAATATGAAAAATTGTAGAAGGTTTATTAATTACTTTCCTAGGAAAATTTCTATCATGCACAACATGGGAACTAGAAGCAGTCATAGCATATGAATTATAAGCACAGGTCCTATACGCATTTCTAGAAAATTTTCTATCGCCATAAATGAAAGCATGGTTCTTTTGAACACTACTAGCCATAGGGGCCTTCCCTTTCTCCTTGGTGGAGATGGAAGCCTTATGGCTTGTTAAGTTCTTGACTTCCCTCTTGAAGCCATGACCATCCTTAATTGAGGGGTGTCTACCAATCGTGTAGGCATCCCTTGCAAATTTTATTTTATCAAATTCACTCTTGCTAGTCTTAAGTTGGGCATTAAGACTAGCCACTTCATCATTTAATTTAGAAATTGAAACTAGGTGTTCGCTACAAGCATCAACATCAAAATCTTTACACCTAGAGCAAATCACAACATGTTCTACACAAGAGTTAGATCTATTTGCTACTTCTAGTTTAGTATTTAAATCATTGTTAACATCTTTTAAACTAGAAATTGTCTCATGGCAAGTAGATAGTTCACAAGAAAGCATTTCATTCCTTTTAACTTCTAAAGCATGGGATTTTTGTGCCTCTACAAAATTATCATGTTCTTCATACAAAAGATCCTCTTGCTTTTCTAGTAACCTATTCTTATCATTCAAGGCATCAATTAATTCATTAATTTTATCAATTTTAGTTCTATCCAGTCCCTTGAACAAACTAGAGTAGTCTATTTCATCATCATCACTAGACTCATCATCACTTGAAGAAGCATAAGTGGTATTGTTTCGAGTACATACCTTCTTCTCCTTCGCCATGAGGCATGTGTGACGCTCGTTGGGGAAGAGGGCCGATTTGTTGAAGGCGGTGGCGGCAAGTCCTTCATCGTCGGATGAAGAGCAATCCGAGTCCCACTCCTTGCCAAGATGTGCCTCGCCCTTAGCCTTCTTGTACTTCTTCTTCATTTCCCCTTTCTTCTCTTGTTCCTGGTCAATATCATTATCGGGGCAATTAGCGATAAAATGACCAATCTTACCGCACTTGAAGCAGGAGCGCTTTCCCTTCGTCTTGTTCTTCTTGGGATGCTCCTTGCGGCCCTTTAGCGCCGTCTTGAAGCGCTTGATGATGAGGGCCATCTCTTCCTCATTTAGTCCCGCCGCCTCAACTTGCGCCACCTTGTTAGGTAGCGTCTCCTTGCTTCTCGTTGCTTTGAGGGCGATGGTTTGAGGCTCATGGATTGGGCCATTTAGCGCATCATCCACATATCTCGCCTCCTTGATCATCATTCGCCCACTTACGAACTTCCCAAGGACTTCTTCGGGCGACATCTTGGTGTACCTAGGATTTTCACGAATATTGTTCACCAGATGTGGATCAAGTACAGTAAAAGACCTTAGCATTAGGCGAACAACATCGTGGTCCGTCCATCGCGTGCTTCCGTAGCTCCTTATTTTGTTGATGAGGGTCTTGAGCCGGTTGTATGTTTGGGTTGGCTCCTCTCCCCTTATCATTGCGAATCTTCCAAGCTCGCCCTCCACCAACTCCATTTTGGTGAGCATGGTGTTGGAGACTTGTTCTCAAATGCTATGAATTAAGAACAAGGCAGCATAAAATGTTAAATGTTAACGTCCTTCGTCCACGAAGCATTATTCCCTTGAGGATAATGAACCTTGGACGAAGGTTAATGAGAATATGATTACGAAGGTTAAGTCTTCGTAATCAAATTTTAATAGATTGTACAAGATAATATAAAATAAAGGGTATCAAAGGTAAATGAATCATAAATGAATCATATTATAATATATTAAATCATTGAATACAGCTATACCTCTGCCTTGACAAAGATTGGTTCCCGAACGATGCGATTACAATTACCGGAATCCGTGAACAGTAAAGGAATACTGTTCACTATTTATAGACACAGGACACAGCCTGTGAAGAATTACAATTATGCCCCTCATAAAAGTTTACAACATTGACTCAGACCTTTATGGACTAAAAGGTCATTCTATCTTTAAGTCGGTTTGTAATACCGAAGCTTCATGAAGAGGAACCTTCGGCCAACTCATACAAACAGCTTCAGCTGAAAACCGCTTATTCCTACAAGACCTTCGGCGACGAAGCATAGTCCCAACAGTAGCCCCTTTCGCGGTGCTAGATCGTTTTTCGTAACGAGCTTGATCCGTGAAAAAAGTCTCTTAAGCTTCGGGGAGCCGAAGGTCCGAAAAACACCTTCCCCGAGCTCGTTGTCGAGAAACGATTCAGTTTCCCAGCGCGTATCGGTCCCACCTTGCAGAGTTACTGTTTGTCTCTGCGGTCCACCACGCAGCGAGTGCAAGCGGGTGTCCGCCTGGTGTAAAAATCCTGGCGGTTCGCCTTCTTACCTGCAGTACTATATAAACAGACGAGTAGGTGTGAAGTTACCACAGCATTCATTGCTATTTGCACTGTTTTGCTGCCAAAATTTTTAACCATCGCCGAAGCTTGACTCTCGGAATCGAACGAAGCTCCAACTTGAAGCCTGCTTCGTCAGAAGGAAAAACTTCGGAAGAAAAAAGTATTTAATTTCCACAAACTCAGAATTAAATGGCCAGAGTGCGATCTACCGCTAGGGTTGAGCGTGAGGGGGGCGAAGTTGAAGGTTCGGAGCGAAGACTGAATCGAGTGCTGGACGCCCTGGGTTTTGAATACCCTGACTATGAAAATCTGAACAAAGGTGTCGGGGGCCAGAAAAGGAAAAGGACAACTGAAGCCTTAAATGAAGATGAGAAAGAACCATCAAAGAAGAGAATTCCGAAGAAGAGGAAAGCGTCTTCTCCGAAGCAAAAAATATCTGACGAAGAAGAAACCCCCGCATCACCCTCTGCCACTGACGTGGAGGAAATTTTGAAGGTAATGACTGAATCCCTGCCTGCGAAGCTAAGTCCATTGGGGCCTCAACTGACAAAGTTTTTTCAGAAGGAAAAGGAGCCCGAAAAAACGAAGAAGACGACTAAAGCAAAGAGACAAAGAATTATCACTGTGACAGAGGTCATTGACAAGACACCACCAAGAGCTTCGGCTCAGAAGACACCAGCGGCTGAGGAAAGAACAGATATTGAAATCACACCTTCGGAGGTCGCGGCTGCCGAAGTTGCCTCAATTGAAGATGTGAACCTGGAAAGCACAATCGAACACATCGACAAAATACTGCTAGACATGGCCACAGAAGAAGCTACCACTGCCGCCGAAGAGGCCGCGGCCGCAGCGTCGGGGAAAGGAAAGGAAATTGCTGACGAAGCTTCAGAGAACGAAGCCTTCATGTTTCAAAATTTAGTTGGAGAAAAATTGTCAAAACCCGAAATAGAAGAGCTTAAAGAGTATGCCAAATCTTGCGGGTACAAACCAGGAGCACTCCTCTTCGGAGGTATTGATGATGAAAAATTAGATTGTATCTGAAACCAAACTGGAGCCAAAGTTATCAGTACTCTGTCAAAGAGTATCGGTTTTCCGAAGTTAGAAACGGACATTAGCCGCTACCGACGACAACATATCGTTGGTAGTTTATTTTATTCCAATTTCAGGGTGAACTACTTTTCCCTTAACTTATATTGTTTTTAATAATGAAAACATGTCTAACGAAGGTTGTTTTCGTGCAGAGTATGCTGTTGAGCAAAGCCTTGAAAATGCAGCAAGATTTTGAAGACAAGAAACACGAAGTTATAATTGAAAATTTAGAAAACAAAATAAAGGAGCAATCAGCTGCTATTGAGAAGAAAAACTTTGAGCTCCAGGCAACTGAAGGTTTATTGGCGGAAGCCGAAGCAAAAATAACAGAACTGAACACGAAGCTTCTCTGCCAATCTGAGCAGTTTGAACAAGAAAAGCAAGAACTTAAGGCAAAACTTGAAGCCGAAGCTCAACAAAATTTAGATTTGAAAAAACTATTGGCGGACCTTCAAGAAAAATGTTTGGAATTTAGAAACAAATGCATTCAACGACTAAGAAAATTTTTCACTCAGTTGGAGCCAGCAGTGAGAAATTCACCCCCTCAGCTGAAGATTTACCGAAGACCTTCGAACATATTGATGGTGAAATTGACGAGCTCGACGAAGTTATAGCTAGGCACGGTGACTTCTGTGCCTGGGTAGCTTCTCGGGGCACTGCTGCAGCTTTCCTAAAAGCTGGCTGCGACCATGGAAAGATTGTCAATAGGCCCAATTTCACTTTATCACCATCAATCCTAGATAACATCCCTGATCTCGCCCGAAGTATTTCCAATAGATTTATAAAAATGATATGGACAAAAGGCGGGCGAGAAAAGGCTGGAGATGAAGCTCGGAGTCATCTTGAACTAGTAAGAAATCATACCTTGTGCTTACCTCTTCCTTCAAGCTCGATTTTGATTTACAACAACTTAATTCATGTAGGATGACGAAGCCGAAGTCGATGATTAAAAAGAGTGACGCCGAAGCTAAAATCCCTCGAAGATTAAGTAGGAGTAGACTGTAGACAGACTCAGGAAACTTTTGAGATAACTTGTGTAAATGTAACTAAACTTGTCTTTAATGAGTTCTGTTCATACCTTGTATTATGCTCTTACCCTTCTATTAATGTATGTGAAGTGCTTTATTGTGGACGAAATTATCTTTTTTGAGCCGAAGGCGAAAAAACACCTTCCCTTCTTTTCGTACACAGCGAAGCATAGAAAACAACATTTCCCTTTCTTCCGAAGCTCTCCTTTTTGTACGCGAAGAAGCTCTTCTCTTATGCCGAAGCAACCACTTATGCCATGATGATGATTATCCTACATATGCCTGGATGAATGTTTATGAATGCAAATGCTATGATGTAATGTGATGTGCGAATGAATGTCCAAACACATATCCGAAGCCATACCCTCAGCCATTATTTCCTTAGAAACAATCACACATCAGCTCTGCATTCCCTTAGGAACGACTTTGGAGCTTCTTCGCCTTTTACTTTCGGCGTAATCAGCGTTGACTTTTTGCTGTAAGCTCTGCATTCCCTTAGGAACGACTTTGGAGCTTCTTCGCCTTTTACTTTTGGCGGAATCAGCGTTGACTTTTCGCTGTAAGCTCTGCATTCCCTTAGGAACGACTTTGGAGCTTCTTCGCCTTTTACTTTTGGCGGAATCAGCGTTGACTTTTCGCTGTAAGCTCTGCATTCCCTTAGGAACGACTTTGGAGCTTCTTCGCTTTTTACTTTTCGGCACTCAATGGTGCGTTCTCAGCTTTTACATTTACATTCCTTGGGGGATTTTGCTCTTATAGAACTAAAAAAGGAAATTACATATGATGGCCCCATTAAAAACCTTTCTCCCCCTTTAGAAAGGAAAAGGGTGCCATGAAAAAGAAAAGACATAAAAAGTTACATCAAGTTACACATAATATCGCCGAAGCTCATCCGCATTCCAAGATCTAGGAATGTCGTTGCCGTCCATATCCTTCAATCTGTATGAACCGGGTCTTGACGAAGATGCTACTAAGAAAGGTCCCTCCCATTTCAACTGTAACTTGCCCACTGTGTCTGGGTTGGCCACTCTCCGAAGCACCAAATGTCCTGACTCAATATTCTTTAGCCGAACTTTTCTATCTCGCCATTTGACTGTTTCAGCTTGGTATTTATTGATATTCTCCACAGCTTGAAGCCTGATCCCTTCTAAAGCATCTTTTTCCACAGAATAAGCATCTTCAGAACCTGATTCTGCCGAAGCTACTACTCTTATTGATCCAGTTTTAGCTTCTTCCGGAGTTATTGCTTCGTCACCGAATAATAACTTGAATGGAGTAAAGCCTGTAGACCTTGATGTTGTTGTATTGTGGCTCCACACCACTTTGGTTAACTGATCTGGCCACTTTCCCCTGGGTTGATTGAAGATTAACTTCATTATTCCTGTCATTATAATGCCATTGGCTCTTTCAACGAGCCCATTTGACTCCGGATGCCTGACTGATGCAAAATGGATCTTCGTACCAATTTGATCACAGAAATCTCTGAAAGCTTCGGAGTCGAATTGTGTTCCATTATCTACAGTGATGGCCTTTGGTACCCCGAAACGACAAACAATATTCTGCCAGAAAAACTTTTGGACAGTGGCCGAAGTTATTGTGGCTAAAGGCTTTGCCTCAATCCATTTAGAAAAATATTCCACAGCCACAACAACATATCTTAAGTTCCCTTGGGCCGGTGGTAATGGACCTAACAAGTCAAGGCCCCACCTTTGCAATGGCCAGATGGGTTGTATGAGCTGTGTTAAGGACGAAGGTTGTTTTTGATCTCTTGCACATTTCTGACAGCCTTCGCACTTTTGAACTAATTCCGCTGCATCCGAAGCTGCCTTCGGCCAATAAAACCCTTGGCGGAAAACTTTTCCAAGTAACGGCCTAGATCCAATGTGAGATCCACACAGGCCTGCATGTATTTCTTTCATCAACTCTATACCTTCGGTTCTAGATAAACACTTGAGTAGCGGAGCGCAAACTCCATGCTTGTACAACTCCCCTTCTATCATGACATATGGACGAGCTCTTGCCTCTATCCTCCTGTTATAAGCTTCGTCATCTGAAAGGAATTTACCCTAAAGGTAAGAGATGATCTCAGTTCTCCAATCTTCGCTATAAACAAGAGATATATTGAGGACTGCTCTTTCAAGGAGTTCCACTGAAGGTGCCTTTATTGTTTCGAAGAACACATCCGAAGGTAAAGGCAGCCCCTGTGCTGCTGACTTAGCTAGCAAATCAGCATGCTCATTTTGTCCTCGAGGGATATTTTTGACAGAAAATCCTTCGAAAGAAGCTTCGACTCTTCGAACCATGTCTAGATATCTTTAAGGCTTCGGATCTTTAGCCTTGCAACTCTTGTCGATATGACCCGAAACAACTTGGGAATCAGTTTTAAGAATGGCCCTTCTGATTCCCATTGCTTTTAGCTTCCGAAGACCCAAAAGCAAGGCTTCGTACTCAGTAATATTGTTTGTACAACTGAAATCGAGTCTTGCCGCATAACAAGTTTTAACTTTGGATGGCGAGACCAACACAGCAGCTGCTCCTGCCCCGAAGGTTCCCCAAGACCCATCGCAAAACACTGTCCAAACTTCGGCATCTTTATTTGTTTCTTCATCCTGAGCCCCTGGCGTCCAGTCAGCAATGAAGTCTGCTAACGTCTGGGACTGGATCGAGGATCTATGCACATAATCAATGCAAAATTCATTGAGCTCTGCAGCCCATTTTCCAATTCGCCCAGTAGCTTCTCTATTTCTCATAATATCCTTCAACGGCTGCGAAGAAGGAACAACAATATTGTATGCTTGAAAGTAGTGCCGAAGCTTCCTGGATGCCATCAAAACAGCATATAACACCTTCTCTAATTCTGTATAGTTTTTCTTTGATATACTAAGAACTTCAGATACAAAATACACTGGGACCTGCTTCTTGACTTGGCCATCAAGCTTCGCTTGGACAAGTGCTGCACTTACCGCTGAGTGCGAAGCTGCCACATATAATAACAAAGGAGCCCCTGGCGTTGGTGGAGTTAATGTTGTTAAATCTATCAGATATTGCTTCAGTTCCTCGAAGGCTTTTTGTTGGCTTGGTCCCCATTGAAAGACTTCGGCTGATTTCAGCACTTCGAAGAATGGTAAATTTCTTTCTGCTGATCTGGATATAAATCTATTAAGAGATGCCAACCTCCCTGTTAATCTTTGGGCCCCCTTTTTTGTAGTTGGTGGCTCCATTCGAAGTATAGCTTCAATTTTACTTGGATTAGCTTCAATTCCCTTTGTTGAAACCAAGCATCCAAGAAATTTCCCCTTCTTTACTCCGAAGACACATTTTTCTGGATTCAACTTTAAGCCAGCTTGTCTGAAACTGGCGAAGGTCTCCTGCAAATCAGCAATATGATTTTCCTGTTTCGTGCTTTTTACAATGATGTCATCAACATAAGTTAGCACATTTCTGCCTATCTGAGACTGGAGAACCTTCGCAGTCATTCTGCTGAAACTTCCTCCAGCGTTTTTGAGCCCCTCAGGCATCCGAAGATAGCAATATGTGCCACTTGGGGTTATGAAGCTAGTCTTCGGCTCATCTTCCTTCTTCATCCAGATTTGGTGATAGCCTGAGTAATAGTCTAGCAGACTCATGAGCTCTAAAGAAGCTGCTGCATCAACTAAAGAGTCTATCCTTGGCAATGGGAATTCGTCCTCCGGACAAGCCTTGTTGAGATCTGTAAAATCGATACACATTCGCCACTTGCCATTGGCCTTTTTTACCATAACAGTGTTAGCTAGCCATTCTGGGTACTTTACTTCTCTGATAACTCCTGCACCGAGGAGTCTTTTGACTTCATTACGAGCACCTTCGGCCTTATCATCAGACATTTTCCGAAGCCTCTGCTTTCTGGGTCTGAAGGATGGGTCAACATTGAGCGAGTGTTCAATAACATCCCTATTTACTCCGCAGAGGTCATTGGCTGACCATGCAAAAACATCTTTGTTGTTGAACAAAAACCTTATCAAGGTTTTCTCCTGCTCTTCGGATAATTGAGAGCCCAACAGCACCTTCTGCTCTGCTATGTCCTCACATAAGAGCATGGGCTTCGGCTGATCTGCTGAAGCTGCTTTCTCCCTTCTGAATTTGTACTGTTCACAAGCTTCAGCTCCATCTATGTTATGGATTGCTTTTGAGTCAGTCCAGTTTCCTTCGGCCCTTCTGGCAGCTTCCTGACTTCAATGAATAGCGATGGGTCCTTGATCCGAAGGTATCTTCATGCAAAGATAGGCAGGATGAAGAATTGCTTCGAAAGCATTGAGGGTGCCACGACCAATAATTGCATTGTAAGGGTATTCCATGTCAACAATGTCAAACACAACTTGCTCAGTTCTAGTGTTGTTGATGAACCCGAAGGTCACTGACATGGTGATCTTGCCCAGTGCTACAATCTGTCTTCCTCCGAAGCCACAGAGAGGGTGCGTAGCATCATGAATCTTATCTTCTGGCTCTTGCATTTGCCTGAAGGCCTTAGCAAATATGATATCAGCTGCACTGCCTGTATCAACCAAGACATTGTGGACCAGAAATCCTTTGATAACACAAGAGATAACCATGGCATCGTTGTGTGGGTAATCCTTGAGTTGAAGGTCCTCTTGGGAGAAGGTAATAGGAATGTGAGACCATCTCGACTTGATGAAGGGTCCTTGCACCCCAACATGCTGTACCCTTCTCTGTGCTTCCTTCTTCTGCTTCTTGTTGGCTGGCTCTGAACATGAACCGCCTGTTATCGGGAGTAGCAGCTTCGGAGCCGAAGCAGCTCCAGCTTGATCGTTGAACGAAGCCATCAGCTCAAAAAAGTGGAAGTGAGTTCACCGGAGGTGGGCGCCAATGTTGGAGACTTGTTCTCAAATGCTATGAATTAAGAACAAGGCAGCATAAAATGTTAAATGTTAACGTCCTTCGTCCATGAAGCATTATTCCCTTGAGGATAATGAACCTTGGACAAAGGTTAATGAGAATATGATTACGAAGGTTAAGTCTTCGTAATCAAATTTTAATAGATTGTACAAGATAATATAAAATAAAGGGTATCAAAGGTAAATGAATCATAAACGAATCATATTATAATATATTAAATCATTGAATACAGCTATACCTCTGCCTTGACAAAGATTGGTTCCCGAACGATGCGATTACAATTACCGGAATCCGTGAACAGTAAAGGAATACTGTTCACTATTTATAGACACAGGACATAGCCTGTGAAGAATTACAATTATGCCCCTCATAAAAGTTTACAACATTGACTCAGACCTTTATGGACTAAAAGGTCATTCTATCTTTAAGTCGGTTTGTAATACCGAAGCTTCATGAAGAGGAACCTTCGGCCAACTCATACAAACAGCTTCAGCTGAAAACCGCTTATTCCTACAAGACCTTCGGCGACGAAGCATAGTCCCAACACATGGTGACGTCGTTCCCCTCATGTGAGATCCTGAGGGTGTCCCAGATCTGCTTGGCATTGTCCAAGCCGCTCACCTTATTGTACTCTTCCCTGCACAAAGATGCTAAAAGAACAGTAGTAGCTTGTCCATTTCTATGGATTTGTTCATTTATAAACATGGGACTATCCGAGCTATCAAATTTCATTCCACTCTCTACAATCTCCCATATGCTTGGATGGAGAGAGAACAAGTGACTACGCATTTTGTGACTCCAAAATCCGTAGTCCTCCCCATCAAAGTGTGGAGGTTTGCCAAGTGGAATAGAGAGTAAATGAGCATTGGTACTTTGCGGAATACGGGAATAATCAAAGGAAAAGTTTGAATTAACCGTCTTCCTTCTCTCGTAGTCGTTGTCGTCATCCTTTTGGGAAGAGGAAGATTCGTCGCTGTCGTAGTAGATTATCTCCTTGATGCGCCTCGTCTTCTTCTTCTTCCCATCTTTTCGTTTGTAGCCCGAGCCCGAGTTGGAAGGCTTGTCATCCTTCGGCTTGTTGACGAAGGACTCCTTCTCCTTATCATTGATCACAATCCCCTTGCCCTTAGGATCCATCTCTTCGGGCGATTAGTCTCTTTGTGAAGAGAATAGCTCTGATACCAATTGAGAGCACCTAGAGGGGGGGTGAATAGGTGATCCTGTAAAACTTAAACTTAAGCCACAAAAACTTGATTAAGCGTTAGCACAATAATCGCCAAGTGGCTAGAGAGGAGTCTAAGCAAGACACGATAACCACAAGAAGATCAACACAGATAGACATAGTGGTTTATCCCGTGGTTCAGCCAAGTACAAAAACTTGCCTACTCCACGTTGTGGCGTCCCAACGGACGAGGGTTGCAATCAACCCCTCTCAAGCGGTCCAAAGACCCACTTGAATACCACGGTGTTTTGCTTTGCTTTTCTATATCCCGATCGCGAGGAATCTCCACAACTTGGAGCCTCTCGCCCTTACACTTTGATGTTCACAAAGAAGCACGGAGTAAGGGAGGGATGAGCAACGCACATAAGACACAAAATCACAGCGACAACACGCACACAAGTCGCGACAAGAGCTCACAACACAACCCAACGAGTTCACAACTCAAATAGAGCTCTAGATGCTATCACAAAGAATCAAATGCGCGGAATCGAAGTCTTCGTGCTTAGGAATGCTTGGGGAATGCTTGGTGTGTGCCTCCATGCGCCTAGGGGCCCCTTTTATAGCCCCAAGGCAGCTAGGAGCCGTTGAGAGCATTCCAGGAAGGCATTTCTTGCCTTCAGTCGCCTGGCGCACCGGACAGTCCGGTGCACCACCGGACACTGTCCGGTGCGGATTTCTTTCCTTATTTGGTGAAGCCGACCGTTGCAGATTGAGAGCCGTTGGCGCACCGGACACTGTCCGTTGCACACCGGACAGTCCGGTGCTCCAATGTGACCGTTGGCTCGGCCACGAGTCACGAGCGGAATCCTCGGCCGACCGTTGGCCCGGCTGACCGTTGGCTCACCGGAAAGTCCGGTGCACCACCGGACAGACCGATGATTTTTAGCCGTACGCCGTTAATCACTTCCCGAGAGCGACGAATTCGCTTGTGAACGGCTCACCGGACAGTCCGGTGCACCACCGGACAGTCCGGTGATTTATAGCCGTACACCACCGTCGAAGTCCCGAGAGCAGCAAGTTCGCCAGAGCCAGCCTGGCGCACCGGACACTGTCCGGTGCACCACCGGACAGTCCGGTGCACCCAGACTGAGCAGACTTCGGCTGAACAAAGCCATCTCTTTTCCAACTTGATTTTTCCTGTTTCCAGCACTTAGACACAATACATTAGTCCATAAAACAATGTACTAAGTCTAGAAACATACCTTTACTTTTGATTTGCACTTTGTCCATCACTTGGGATACTTTAACACTTAAGCACTTGTGTTGGCACTCAATCACCAAAATACTTAGAAATGGCCCAAGGGCACATTTCCCTTTCAATTTGGTCCACTGGGTTGTGAGATATGGGAGGGGAAAAGTCGGTCTAACTCCCAACCAAAATCCAAGGTAAAACTTGTGTCCTGTCATCTCAAACAATTTGGCTTTGAGTTCAAACTTTTCTGGGGTGTGTCTAGGATAGTTTGACACATTTTTTATAATGGGGGCACTTTAGTTTAAGGTCTTTAGCCAAGAGAACACGTGGAGTCTTTGTTAAGGGGTGAAATTAAGTCAGAAGAAAACTTGAATTTTCTTTTACTTCACACTCATTTTTGGCATAATTAGGGATGTTGCTAAACCTTTTTGGTGCCCAACCTTGAATAACTTTTATTTGCTATTTAGTGAGCTATAACTTTTATTATTGGTCTGTTTCATGATGAGGTGATTTGACAGGTTTTCCTGATCACCTTTGCTTGGTGCTTTCTTTTGGTTTTTAAGGGTGGGGCTTAGGGTTTGATCACTTGCCCTTCTTTGATTGGTATGGTAAGGTTAAAGTAGACCCTTTAGGATAATTAACACCTAACTAGAACCTTGATCCTTAAGTATGGTGACCTAATAATTCACATGTGATTATAGGTTTAAGAGTAGGTGTTGGGTTAAACCCTAGAGCTAACACCTGAGGTGTTACAACCATCTTTCCCAAACAACTCTATATGAACTCTGCAACAAAAGTTACTAAGAATTCATGTCAAGCAAATATCAGGAAAATGCCTCTTGTGGCCTGAAACCTGTTTTGAGCTTTATAACAATACTACTATGACCATAGTGAAAATTCAAATTCTAATCAAGATATAAGGTCTGACCTTTAATAAAAGTTGTAGAACAAGTGAAATAAAACAAATGTTGCCATATGCGATAGCTGTCAGAAAATTAAAGCGAAGCATCAAAGGCCTGCAGGTTTGTTGCAGCCATTGCAGATTCCTCAATGGAAGTGGGATGAGATAAGGTTTATCCAAGATTGCCAGGCCAATGACAGCCCTGCTAGCGAAGAAACTTGAGTTCTAGAATGCCAATAGTCCTTTATAGCATTGAAGAAGAAGTTGACCACAACACCTATGTTGATTCTACCTGATGTTCACAAGACGTTCTCAGTGTATTGCGGTGCTTCTTACACTGATCTGGGATGTGTGCTAATGCAAGAAGGGAGAGTGGTGGCGTACTCGTCCCGATAGCTAAAGATTCATGAGAGGAACTATCCCATACATGACCTGGAATTGGCAGCAGTGGTTCATGCACTGAAGACCTAGAGGCACTATCTATATGGGCAGAAGTGTGATGTTTACACGGACCACAAGAGTCTTAAGTATATATTCACCCAGTCAGAGCTAAACATGAGGCAGCGAAGATGGCTGTATTTGATCAAAGACTATGAGCTGGAGATACACTATCACCTAGGCAAAGCTAATGTGGTTGTAGTTGCTCTGAGCAGAAAGATCCATGTCAACATGATGGTCGCTCGTCTGATTCCATATGAGCTGGCAAAGGAATTCAACATGCTGAGTCTCGGATTTCTAAATAGCACACAGGGAGTGACAATTGAGCTGGAACCCACTCTAGAGCGAGATATCAAAGATGGGCAGAAAAATGACAAGAAGATCAATGAGATTCAGCAGCTGATCCTAGACGAAAAAGGCAAAGACTTCCGCGAAGATGCAGATGGAGTGGTATGGTTCAAAAATAGGCTATGTGTTCCCGACATCAAGTCGATTCAGGAGCTGATTCTCAAAGAAACTCATGAAACAACTTATTCCATACACCCTGGCAGCGAGAAGATGTACCAAGACCAGAAGAAAAGATTCTGGTGGTACAGTATGAAAAGAGAGATCGCAGAGTATGTTGCCATATGTGACAGCTGTCAGAGAATTAAAGTGGAGCATCAAAGGCCCACAGGTTTGTTGCAGTCATTGCAGATTCCTCAATGGAAGTGGGATGATATTGGGATGGACTTTTTAGTTGGTTTGCCTTGCACTCGCGCTGGTTATGCCTCCATCTGGGTAGTAGTGGACTACTTAACAAAGGTGGCTCATTTCATACCAGTCAAGACTTGCTACAATAGTGCAGTGTTGGCAGAACTATACATGTCTCGGATTGTATGCTTGCATGGTGTTCCGAAGAAGATAGTGTCCGACCGGGGAACCCAGTTTACTTCTCATTTTTGGAAGCAGCTACAAGAAGCTTTGGGCATGCATTTGAAGTTCAGTTCAGCTTATCACTCGCAGACAGATGGTCAGACTGAGAGAACCAACCAGATCCTAGAAGATATGTTGAGGGCTTGTGATTTGCAGGATAAGTCAGGTTGGGATAAGAGGCTACCTTATGCATAATTCTCCTACAACAACAGGTATTAGGCTAGTTTGAAGATGTCACCATTCCAAGCATTCTATGGAAGGAATTGTCGAACTTCATTGCACTAGGAACAACCCGACGAAAGGTAGGTGTTCGGTCCAGACATTTTGCTTGAAGCTGAAGAGAATATCAAAATGGTTTAGGAGAACCTGAAGACAGTGTAGTCTAGACAGCAAAGTTATGCCGACACCAGAAGAAGAGAATGGAGTTTCAAAGTGGGAGATTATGTTTACCTGAAGGTGTCACCGATCAGAGGAGTCAGAAGGTTCGGAGTCAAGGGCAAGCTAGCACCTCGATACATCGGACTATACCAGATTCAAGCAAGACATGAAGAAGTGGCATATAATCTCAGCCTACCAGAGAGCCTGTCAGCAGTGCATGATGTGTTCCATGTGTCTCAGTTGAAGAAGTGTTTGCGAGTGCCAGAAGAGCAATTGCCAACCAAGGATCTCAAAGTCCAAGAAGACCTGGCATATATTGAGAAGCCGACTCAGATTCTAGAGATAGTAGACAAAGTCACTCGAAAAAGCACCATCAGAATGCGCAAAGTCAAGTGGGTCCACCATTTAGAGGAAGAAGCAACTAGGCAAAGAGAAGATGATCTGAAGGCCAAGTATCCTGAACTCTTTGCTAGCCAACCCTGAATCTCAAGGGCGAGATTCTTTTTAAGGGGGATAAGTTTGTAACACCTAGAATTTAGGGGTATAAAATTTCTTCTCTAACATATACCAAATTCAGGTGTTACTCCTTTTCTCATCTCTATAGATTTCCCTTCTCTTCCTTTTAATAGAATTTTAGGTATTTATTTGAGAGGTGTATTATTTCTTTAGAACATTAAAACCCATGGGAGACATGAATTGTTACATCATGCTGAGCTCAAACTTTGTTTTTGGTTGAAGCACATGTTTGAAATATTTAAATTTGAATTTGTGGTTTGAGTGGATTTGAATTAAAAAAAGGAAAAGAAAAAGGGATTAGAAAATTTGGAATAAAAGAAAAACCCAAATCAGCTAGTCGCCCCCTTCCCCCGGCCTTTTGGTCCATTTGGCCCAACAAGCCACACACGCGCGCCCTCCCTCTGCCATCAGGCCCCGCCTATCGGCGCCAGCCAGCCGGCGCTCATGCGCCCGCTTCACTGGTCCCTCTGCCCAGTGGGGCCAACCTGTCGGCGTCGCGCCCCTCAACCACGCGCGCACTCTCGCTCTCTACGCAGCGGACCCGACCCATCAGCGTTGTGCCGTTTTCCCCCGTGCGCCCGTGCCTTTGCGCCATGGGTCCCACCTATCAGTTCCATCTCCTTCCCCGCATCCACCACACCTGTGCCCATGGCGTGCGCTCCGCGCAGAAAAACCGCGCCCACACCCCCACGACTCACCCCGCGCATGTCGCCTGCGCGTTAGCGTGCAGACCACGGACCCCCAGCACACCCTCACCCCTCATTCACTCTCTCCCTACCCCTTGCCCTAACTCACCTCGCAGCGCTGCCACCGCCATTGCCCAGCCATTCCGCCATCCTCGCCGGGCCTTGACATTGCCTCGGCCACGGTGAGCTCCACTTGAGTGCAATGCACCGGGAACCAGCCTTGGTTTCCCCTTTCACCAACCCCTCTGCCTCGTCCGTGTCTAACTCCCTCCCTGCACAGACTGGTGATCGTCGTCGCCGCGTTTCCTCGTCGTCCAGCCGACCAGAGCCTCCCGACATGGTGCCAAGCTTCCCCAAGCACCACCCCTGGGTACGGAACCTGTAACGCCCGGCATTTGGGGGTAGAATTTTTCTTCTTCTATACTCACCAAATTCAGGCGTTACTCTCTTTTCTCTTCCCATTTCGCTCCTTCTTCCCATTTTTAAAGCAGTATGACAACTAGTGTCTGTCTCGCGTGTAAACAAAAAACCTAAGTTGACATGGGTGTTGCATCATGCCGAAGCATATTTCTTTTGTCTCATGTTGTGTTTAATCGCGCGTTCGTCTTGCCTCGCTTCGGATTTCGATTCGCAATTGGATTCCGGTCAGTGGTCGTGTGTGTCGTGGGCTTCCGTCCCGGTCCACGACCTAGCCCAGCCAGACCCAGCCAAGCCCGGCCCGGCGCGCCCCTGGCGCCCCACACCCCCCATGCGCCCCCTTCTTTATCTCTCTCATTTGATTTTCCCACGTAGCAACTCCCTCTCCCTTTCTTCCACCTCTCTCTCCCACCTCCTTGCCCTAGGTATCATCCAGTGACGGTTATCGCCGGATTTTGGATCCCAAGGTGAGCTCCCCTCTCCTCTTCTCTCTCCCTCCCCTCCCCTTTCCCCTTCCCTTCTCTCTCCCATGCGCACAACCCCCCTCCCTGCGCGCCCCGTCGTGGCCCCGGCGCCCTCCCGTCGCGGCCTCGGCGCCCTCCCCTACGCGCCCTGTCGTGGCCCCCTCCCTGTGCGGCCCTGGGCGCGGCAGCGCGGCCTCGGGTGCGGCCCCTCAGGCACGGGCTCAGGCGCAGCCCCCAGGCGTGGTGGCGTGGCCCCTCGGGCGAGGCTCCTCAGGTGCGGCAGCGTGGCCCGGCGTGGTGGCACGGCCTTGGCTCGGTCCGACGTGGCCCCTCGGGCGCGGCCCTCCCCGGCGCGGTTGCTCGCCCCGGCGTGGCTTGCCCCCAGCGTGCGGCCCTCGGCCCCCACGGCGCGGCTCCCGACCCCGACAACGTGACCCCCTGCCCTCGCGGCTCGCCCGGTGCGTTCCCACGCGCGCAGCCCCAGCGTGCACGATGTTTAAATTTCAGTTTAAGTAGTTTTAAATTCAGATTCATTAACGTGCACACGACGATTTATTTTAAATTCAGATTTATTAGTGTGTTGCGCCACACGCTTCATCGCGCGAGGGTTCATCTTAATTTCAGATTATTTAATGTGTGGCGTCGCGCGTCTAGTCGCGCGACATTTCGTTTAAATTCAGTTTAAGTGACGTATGATGTCGTGCGCTTCGTCGCACAACGCTTGACGTTATTTTCATAATTAATTCAAGTGTCTCGTTGCGCACTCCGTCGTGCGACAATTCATTTTATTTTAATTCAGTCTAAGTGTTGTGTCGCGCACTTCGCCGCGCGACGACTCATTTTATTTTCGGTTTAGTTTGAGTATGTCGTCGTACGTTTCGTCGCGCGACGATCCTTTTATATTTTACTTTGAAAGGTTTATAATAATTAAACGTGTGGTGTAACTTTATTCTATGCATAACGTGATTGTCAAATTAACACGATTATGTTTAGACGAGTACTTTAATCTATAATCGCTTAACGCGATCACTCTTCGACCATAGCCTCGACCGTTGCTTTCTCTTTCTCGCTTAGTCGTAGGTGCGAGCCCTGCACCGAGCGTCTACTTATTTATTGTATTTTACTGTCTGGTGTATTGTTCCTTTTATATTGAATTTGTGGAATGTATGTTTGAACTCGTATAGATAACGGTCAATTGGCAGAGTCCGAAGGAGTTGCGGGCGAAGACCCTGAGCAACAGCTGGTTGGTGAAGGCAAGTGTCCCTTGACCCATCTATGTCCTACTCATTTTATAATTCACTCCCCGCATTTACACAATTTATACCTAAGGATTGACTAGCTTTTGTTTATCATGTCCTTGTTTACCTATTTAGGTTGGGTTATTTTGGTTTAGCTTTATGTTAGTGCTTCACATTAATCAATTAACATGGTGAGATTATTTATGATACGCTGTTTTCACTTTTGATTATGATGATATACTTGTGGCATTTAAGGGGACTTGAGCTATTTCTCGAGTGTTTCTCCATAAGGACTGGTTCGGTGGATGACCGCCCGGGAAAACAGTGCAACCATGAGGGTGGAATGGGACACCCTTAGCTGAATAATTAGAGGAACTGAGGTGTAGTCCGCTTCACCGTCGTGCCGTTAATGGGGCTCGGTGTATGCGGCTTGCTCTGCCGAGGGTGGGTTGCCCCTTGAGGAGGAGTGCGGTACATTTAGGAAACCTAACGGGTGGCTACAGCCTCAGGGAATCTTTTGAAAGGCTACATAGTGAAACCCTGCCTGTTCACCTTGGTATTGTTTAAGGGTTTGATCAGCCCGAGGCAAAAGGGATCATGGCTTGTGGGTAAAGTGCGCAACCTCTGCAGAGTGTTATGAAACTGATATATCAGCGTGCACGCGGTTATGAGCGGCCAATGGAACTTTATTGATTAGAGATACTTTGATCAGAGATGTTTGGTTTACAGGTGGTGACAAGGATGATGGTTTTGATTATGTTTATGGTAATGGTAAGTGGTATTCTTTCCGTTTGGAAAGGGTACTTTGGGTTAACAACTTAGGTTAATGCTAAAACCTGGCTCTCTACTAGTAATAATAATCTGACCAATTAAAAGCAACTGCTTGACTTAACCCCACATAAAGCTAGTCCACTACAGCCAAACGGGACAATTGCTGAGTATGTTGATGTGTACTCACCCTTGCTTTACACACCAAACCCCCCCAGATTTTCCACGTTGCAACCACTGCTCAGGAGAAGATGAAGTCATGGACGAGGACTTCAAGGAGTTCCAAGAGTACGATGAGTTCTAGGCGTGGGTTAGCGGCAAACCCCCAATCAACTGCCTGTGAAGGCCGTGTTTATCTACATTTCTTTTTCGCACTTTGATAATTGTTAATGACTATGTGGATGTCTCGGACATCATGATGTAGTCGACTATTACTATCTTTTATGTTATTATTTGAGCACTGTGTGATGATGTCTGGTTATGTAACTACTGTGTACGTGAATTACTGATCCTGGCACGTGCCTTCTAAAATCGGGTGTGACAGAACCTCACCCCACCCTTCTTTTGCATTAATTTCGTCTCACCGCGATGGAGTTAAGCTCGCTGGAGCCACTGCTCGTCGGGCCGCCGTGTCTTCACGACGCCTAGCTAGTACAACCTTCCCCTGTGCCCAAATCCCGACCTAGAATGCCCCTACGCGCTCATTAAAGCTCACGCCGGCCTCGGTGCACCAGATTATCCCCCACAGCAGCGGGGATTGCTCGCCGGAGCACCCTTCGGTCTCCCGGACCCCCCTCCAACGTATGCCCGCGCTCAATCCCGTTCTCGCGACCGAAGCTCCGTCATAGTGCTCGTTGGGTTCTCCCCAATGGCCCTGGCTTGCCCAGACAGTCCTGGAACCCTAGATCCCCGGTCCGCCTTGCCTTCGGCGACTGCGCCACCGCGAGCGTGAGCGGCGCCGCCCTTGGCCGGTAGGAACTGTTAAACCCCTGGACGCTCGATCTTGGCTGCCCACCCCTGGTCCGATGGCTCAGACCATCGGATATCGATTCTCGTTAGTTCGTTGAGCCGAAACCCTTGATTTCCCATCCAATGGCTTAACGCCCACGCCCTCAGCACACCACTGGCTCGTGGGCCTCACACGTCGTCGTCGCGCCCCGCCCTAGGTCCACCTATTAGGGGTCTGCGCTCTGGCCCGTTGTAACACCAAAAATCCATTTTTGGGTTTTATAAAGGTTCTCCAAAATATTTGTGTTTAAATGTCTTTTAATAATGATTTCCTTCCTTTATAAAGTATATATCTCTAAATTATTTGATACTAAGTTGGTAATCAAAACTTAGAAAAAAAAATAAATAGTTAAAATAAAATAACTTATGGAAAATAATGTGAGGGTTGCATAATTGAAGCATTTTGCATGAATAAATAAATAACTTAGTTAATATAAATTATACCTGCACCATGTTGGATTTTTTTTGTATGTGCATATTTGAATTGAGATCTGAATTTGAAACTCACAAATTAAAATAGAAAATAGAAAAGAAAACAGGAAATAGAAAATCAAAGTCAAAAAAAGAAAAGAAAAGACAAGAACCCTCTTGGGCTGAATTCCTCGCTCCCGGCCCAGTTCTGTCCACCTTCAGCCGGCCCAGTTGCGCCCTCCAGCCCAGTACTCCTTATGCGTGTGCACGGTCACCGACATGTGGGCTCCATCGCTCAGCTCGCACCACGCCTATGGTGGGCCGCTCTGGTCCGCTTCATCACCTCCCCTCACCGCAGCTCAACCAACTCTGCTTCAACAGGAGATCGTGCGAATCCCCCCTGATCTCATCCTCATCCGGACTCTTGGCCATGGGTGTATAAAAACGGGTCCCTAGCGACCTTCACGTCCATCTAGTGAGCCTCGCAGAATCGCCACCATAACAAATGGAGCTCAAGGATTTGCGGGAATCGGTCGTTGTGTGGGGAAACTCCGCCCTCCGTTGCTCAAGGTCGAGTGAATGCCCGGGGATCTTCGCTGGGTCAGGATGATGATGCTTGTACTGTCACTGGGTGTGAAGGGTGCCTGGGGGATGGCGAATCACTCGCTAGGTTTCACTTCCGCCTGCCGATCTGCAGAGCATCATGGACTGGGCACTGTGTCGGGCTACTACCAGCGTGGGGCCTCTTAGTACATTCACTGGCGCGCATGGATGATGACCGTGCTCCTATTTTTCGGGTTCACGGTCGTGGTTGCGAGTTATTTCTCGCTGGAGAACCATCTCTGCTGTGGATCTGCCCTACATCGTCGTCATGGTGCTCTGCTACACAATGTAGGGTAAGTTGCCCCTAGATCGATTTGTGATTCTCTCTTTTCGGCGTGGGGTCAATCGGGGGAGGGTGTGGATCCTTGGTTTGATAGGGCTTTGCGCGCCGGTGGTGTTGCCGTCGCGGGCGCAGTGGCGCCACCATGGCTCGGCGTCGGGTGGGGAAGATAGTGCTGATGTGATGCCAATGATCTCGTAAACAGCGGGCGAGATCTGGCCATTGGATACCATTCGGAAGATCAAATCTTGACCGTCGATCAAAAAGCGTGCGGCCGGGGATGGATCAAAGCGCTTTATCATCTGAACCGTGGATCGCTTGTTGGGCGGTCGGCGTTGTGTACTGGTTCGCGTTGGGTATTGTCTAGTCTATGTGGCAGAACCTCCCAAGTTATCGGGCCCACATGCACATGTCCTTGTCTCAAAGACCTCAGACTGCTATGCAGGTGCACCAGATAACTTAACAGGATCCGTCTGATTGCCCAAGGACATCAGATAAACCACTTACAACCAAGATCGCGAGATTAAGTAACACAAATCACACACACCAATATTTTTACAGCGGAAATCTTATTACCAAATTTTACAAGTTACAAAAAATTTACATTATTTTATCAAAGTGATTACAAATGTATCAGTTTGAAATATATGCTAGCTCAAATGACCATCCTCAATAAGAAGTATAGAAGGGTTACTTAGACTTATAAGATGGCCGAGCCCACCGGCACTTAACACCATCACAAGGTTAGACCTAAAAAACAATAGGGAATAAAACTCTGAGTACGGAATTACTCAGCAAGACTTACCCGACTAAAGAAAAGACTCTTAAGGGTATGCTGGCTAGAGGGATTCAAGGTATGGCTTATCAAGAATCAAAGATTCTATTTTGCAGAAAAGCTTACTACGAGTGGATCCTTAAAATCCAATTTTACTTGTCAGGTTAAGTAAAGTTACCTGCATCTAGAGTTCTTTCTACCCTAGCCGTCTTTTATCACCCTTTTTCTTCACTAGATTGCTACGTGTAGGTCAGTGACCAAGTCTTCATGTCCGAGAAGTAACGGCGATCCGAATCGATTAATACCCAGCTGAGGATCTCCAATCACACGACATATGTAGCACTTAACCCTTGCATATGTCAACTCGTCACTGGGGTTCTTAAGACCAGATCAGGTTCACGCGAACCGAGAGCACAGATACACCACCGTCTAGCCTCTTTCCATAGAGGGTACACGCTACTCTCGCCATCTCTCCACTCCCATTGTGTGTTATCTTATTCTGATATTAGTATGCCTGAGGCAAAGCTTACCCATGATGAGGCATGTGACCAGTTAAAAGGTCCTCAATCATCAAGCCTACATCGAGACGGTCCTTAATCGACTCAGACGGAGACACTACACCGAGACTCCTTTCTCGTGCAAGTCAACCGCCCGGTCTTAGCTTTATTATTTTCAACCCAAAGTTTGGTACCTGGCAAAGGTACATCTTTTCCGATGTTGAACCCATCAAGGCCTTTGAGAGATCTACATCAAGTTTTATTTTGAAAACATTCCCATCCACTGAAGCATCACTTTTGTTTTAAAACAAAACATTTTTGTTTGCTAAAGCAAGGCTAAGCATCAAATTTTCTTTTTGTAAAAGGGTATCAAGGAAGGGTATTCAATTTTCCAAGGAAGTAAATGCATCAACGGTTTAGCACACAACTCCTATCACCTAATGCATCAAACAAGGTGATAAAGATTTTAAAACATCAAGGAGGTGGCGAATGCACCGGGGCTTGCCGGAATAACACTAGGTTAGTGTTGTTAGACGACGTCCACTTGGCGACCATCTTCAAGTTTGTCCATCAGCATCATCCTGTGGATTAGCCCGCGCTTGGGGTCGACTTGGCTCATCTTCCGCATTACGCGATTATTTATCGTACCTCATGAGATGCATGATGCACATGTATGAGCATGAGTATAACGAGTATAATATAGATAATCTACACTAAAAAGGACGAAACACTTATAACCAAGCATTAAGCACCATGAATATCACAGCAGGGCATCGACTACATCCATTAATCAAATTGACATAATAACACTAGAACATCTATTTTTATTCCTAGCTTTTTATTAACTCTTTAAACTGTGTATCTTAATTACTTGATTTACCGATTTACCTAAATCGATCAACACAATATACGCATGCTAAATTAATAACATTTCTTGTGACCAACAATTCTATTTAATCTATTTATAGACCTAGTTGACTGGAATACGAATCAACTTACCCTTATGACATCCGACTTCAGCTTACGTGCATTGAACACCATTAGCATTGACAGAGCTATCGACAATAGCATAAAATACTGAATTTAACCTACGCGTCACCGAAATACTATACTCTACAAAATAGAACTAGTTCGCATATACTTGGCAACTAAACTCCTCGAAGCACATCTCGCATCACTGGTATTTCTAACTTAAACATCACACGCATACTAAGCGTCTTATTTCGCAATCATAAAAATCAATAGTAAAAATAGGTAATCGGCTCACCATAATCAGCTCGACTCAATATTGGCGAGAACGACGAGAGTCTCCGATTAAAGTCTTCGATTAAACACTTGACGAGCATTGAACTGAGCTTCACTTTCTCTTCAATCCACAACTCTTGGAATCTCTCCTCGACTGAATAATTTTGTCAAATCGAACTTGAGTCACGCGGGATGTTCGAGCTTTTTGTCGTGCACATGGTGAACATCATGCTGCTAGCTTCGTTTTCTCCTGATTCTTGGGATTTCATGGGGATGCACGAACAACGACAACCTTCAATTGTAGTCTGGAGCGAGCTAGTGAGGTGGGGATCGAGCAGGGGATGACGGGTTCGACGACTCGACGGCAAACGCGAGCACGCGCGAAACCCGATGGATGAAGAGCGAGCGCACGGATGGGTCGGGCTGGGACCAGAGGATGACAAATGTGCAGAGCTTCAAAATCACGCGCGTGAGATAGAAAGACGCGCAACCAGAGACCTAAGCATCCATGGTGGCAATTTGGACGAAAGCGAACTAGTGACGACAACTCCTGGCCAGGCAACGATGCACCGGCACGAGTGTCGTGGGATATCAGCACCACAACAGCAGGCGAGCTGCAAAGCGGAATTAACGGCGGGCAAGAGCGGCCAATCGGCGAGACCCCAAATACCGCACGATGGGCATCAGGGACAAGCGCGCGCGGCAGCGAACATGGTTGACTAGCCTAACGACACAGGGCCAGCGATGAACACGTTCAGCGAGCTGGAGTAGACACTTTTACTGGACGATCTGTGCGAGGTTGCTGCTATCACGCTAGGAGCGGATCGAGGCATAGCTGTATGACCAGGCGCAATCGAGCACCGGCAATCAGCGAGAAACAGTGGGAGACGAGCTCGCCGGGACAATAGAGAAGTCCGAGACAGCGGCGACCGACGCCGGAGATTTACAGTTTGACGCGACCGAGCACCACGACGAGCGACGGTCGATGAGCCAGTGGCCATAAAAATAAACTGGAGCAGGGAGCTCAGGAACATAGACACTTGGGTACGCGGCGCAGTGGAGCAGAGGAATGGGCGCGTCGCAGAGGGGTTCGGCTGGGCTGGGCGAGTTGGATCAGAGGGCATCGGTGCAGGCAGCCATGGGAGGAGCGAGCTGAGGGATCACGACCACCAGGAAGCAGAACGCGATGGGCGGATCCGAGCAGTAAGCTCCTCGGTGGGGTCGGCGAATACCGGCGCCGGACAGCGCCCAGCGCGCGACCAATCGAGCGCGGCAAGCAGTAAAGAAAGTCTGCGTGTAGGGAGAAATCGGGGAGGAGCAGGAGCGCACACGCAGGAGAAACCGAGCAGAGAGGAGCGCCATGGAGAAACAGGGAGCTGGAGGAGGCCGCGGCGCCAGGACACGCGCTGCAGGGGAGCACAGACACCACCGCGATGGGGAAAAGGTGTGGTGGCCATGGACGGGCAGAGGCGATGCCCCAACAACTTGAGGCAAAATCCGGTGGCCTGGAGAGCAGTGGTCGTCGATGTACGTGTTGGTGGAACCGAGTTGGGGTGGAACACCGAGAGGAGAAGGGTGTGGTGGCCATGGCGACGAGCTGGAGACTAAGCGTGAGCAGGGGCGAGCAGAAGGATGGAAGCCGCGGCGCTGGGGATTCAGCCAGCGAGCAGAGGGAAGATGGGGAGGAGAGAGGGAGCTGGGCGCGGCTACCAGGGAACGTGGCCACCATGGGAGCAGGGGAGCTCGCGGCCACCATAGGAGAGGGAGAGGGCGAGCTGGGAGGAAAACACCCGAGAGCCGCGTGCGGCATTGGAGAAGAAGACGACGCGATTGAAGAAGGAGTCGTGCGCAGATAAAAAGGAGTCGTGGGCGGCGAGATTTTTCTCCGTGAGCGGCCGGATGAAGACGAGGGAACGGCGGTGGCTGAAAAAATCAAGAGCGGCGAGGGAAAAAAATCTAAAGAGAGGCGGCTGAAGCAGGGGAAAGAGCACGCTCTGGAAGATGAGGATGTGCTGGGATTTTTTTTAGTTTTTCCCACCATTTTGTTTATTTTGATTTATCTGTTTTCTCTTTTTTATAAAGAAAATTGCAGATATTTTAGATCACGATTTCTAGCGATAACAAAAAGGGTCGACAGTATTTGGATCCGGGTGAGAACAACAGACCGAAATAAACTGATTTTGGCACCAATAATTCGTTCTGCTTGATTCGACCGGAATTAGCCGAAATAATATCTGCGAACGTATACGCGATTTTGTCGTCGAAACCGCGTGCTGAAGAATTAATTGGATTATAACCTCGCGCATGATTTTCCTCGGACAACGCACGATACAAATTATTTTGCCCCCCAACATTTAGTTGTCAAGTTCAAATTAATTTGTCCGGAATAAATCTCATCTGAGTGGGTCGGGCTTCCGAAGTCGTATTCGCGCGAGCGATGAATTTTAAATAATCACCGGACGCACCGATTTTCGGAACAACGAGGTTCCGAACATCCCGAAAATTTAGGAAGAGCCCGGATAGATAACAATAAAAATGATGTCGCACTCGCGACAGACGGAACAGATGCGATATTAAAATCGCGATAGACGAGGATGATTAAAATTTAACGTCCGTTTACCCACTGATATTACGTGCTTAATTCCATACTCGTTGTCGAGCGGAATATAAACACCTGGAATGTTACCGTCTAGGCCTTCGGAGCGGGATCCAACGGTCCGAATTAGGCCCATGTTAAACTGGCGATGCATTTACTAAAGAGACCCCGCATTTTTATCAAAACAACCCGCCGTCCCAAACCGTGTCCCGAACCGTTGTAAAATCTTCACACGTAAGTCCAAATTCTTATGAAATAGACACTGACCTTGTTTTAAATAATAGACACAGTCCATTTTAATTCGTAATAAATGAATAAAACCCTAGAAATTGATTTTTGGTATAAAAATGATTTCTAGAACTTTGAAAATCCATAACTTTCTCATTTTAAGTCCGTTCCAATCCGTTCAAATTGTGTTGGCTTCATATTAATATGGTCTACATAATAACAACATTTGTTTTAGTGTTTTCATAAATAAATAAATAAAATACATGTTTATTAGATTGACTTTTCTAATCAAGGTTAATGTGACATTGTAAATTGGTCTATGACTCTAGTCTACCTAAAATATGATTCTAATACCATTATAACATAGGATTAAGATGAATTAGTCATTTTATTGCAATATCTTAATTAACATAGAATATACATTTACTGTTTAATCACCAAAAAACTACATAGAACCATAACTTCTTTGTTCTAATTCCGAATTTAGTAATTCTCAAACCGATGATCTCGTAGCAGCGCATAGAATAATCTTACATTGTTGGTTCTCATGTTTGGTGTAATGTTATTTTTGTGTACTCCTTGTCTGCTTGTATGTATTGCTACGAGTAGCAGCGAGGTTATGAGTTACTGAAGAATAACTTGGTGAAGTACCTGGAAATTTGAGTTACAGGCAAGTTGTGCCCTTGATCACTTTTCTTTACTCAATAATGTTCTTGTTAATCACTGTGACATGCTCAGGTTAATTTGATGGGACCTAATAGGTTTCCCTAGACTTGTTTATCTCACACCTTGTTTACCACTGAACTTTTGGGTAGTTATGCTATTGCTCTATCTGGTTTTAGGATTAATATTACATTATGATCATGTTCCAGTTATACAGTTGTTTAATTATTGTTCATGACAAGATCATTGTGTTAATTGGAACATGGAGCTTAACTTGAGAAACACGTGCTACCACAAGGGTGGAACGGGATGCCCTTGGCTGACTAATTAGGAAAGCTAGTGGAGGACTACCTTACCTGAAAGGGGCAAGGGCAGTAGGGGAGTTGCATATAGGGAGGTTCTTGGGTCGATCATGCTATGATGGCTTTTCGGACGAGGGATTCCTATATTGCCCTTCCTAGAAACTGTAGCGGGTTTTCTAAAGCTAGTGGAACTTTGTAAAGGCCTCGTAGTGGATCCCTACCCATTCACCTCAGAAGTATCTAAGGGTCTAGCTAACCCTGGCTAGATGGGATACACGACTTGTGGGTAAAGGTCACAACCTCTACAGAGTGCAAAACTGGTATATCAGCCGTGCTCGTGGTCATGAGCAGCTCCGGACTCTCGCATGATTAATTTATGGAACTAAACTTAATTTTTCATATGCATTGCATCGCGGGTGTTACTATCAATTGTGATCTCTTACTTAATTGGGTCGGTATCTACTTATACTTAGTAACTGCTAATAAAATTTTGACCAACTTTAAAAGCAATGCTCAACTTTAACCATCTCCTTTGGTAAGCCTTACACTTCACATGAGCTCCCACCTTTGATGAGTTCATGCACATTATTCCCCACAACTTGTTGAGCAATGAACCTATGTGAGCTCACCCTTGTTGTACTCACATTCCCCAGGTCAAGGACAGGTACCACTGGATGAGGCGCATGAAGGATTTCGTGATGAGTCTGTGAGTGGTCTAGGCCGTCGTCTCTCAGTCAACTTTGTGTTGCTAGATCGTTGTCTTCGCATGATGTAATTATTTAACTATTTTGTACAAAACTCCATTATATATAAATGATGTGACATTCATTTCTGTACCATGAGTCATCATATGTGTGAGATTTTTTCCTTGCACACTTGGTGATTATTTCGCGCCCGGTTCCCTAAATCCCAGGTGTGACAGAAGTGGTATTAGATGAATGTTGACTATAGGACGTAAAACTAGATAGAACTGGATACCATTACCTACTTACCTTTACTACTCTGTTTCTTTCTGAACTTCTCTTAATCTTTTCTCATTTATTGCTGCTTTACTTTGATTACTCTTACCTTTCCACTTCTAAAGACAGAAGTGGATTTCACACTTTGAAATCTTGTACCTAAAGTGACCTTTAGGAATAGGAGACCTAATCTTAGGAACCAAATCAAAACTATTTTTGTAAATATTTATATGCTTGAGTGTTTGTTCTTATGATAACTGCTTGATTCGGTTCTTTGATTGGGTGTGATGAGTTGTGGAGTAATGTCCACAATTGCATCTACATATACTTAAAAAATACGTTTATAAGATAACTAATCAGCTCAGATTATCACCCATTAAAATAGATCTATCCTATAGATCCATCTTAAAAGATTCTCTCTTTTCTTAATAGATTCATCTTATCTTGAAAGATTCATCTTATCCTAACTCCTTCACTTATCCCATCCTAAAGTAACAACCATGATCTAGTCCAAAATAAATTAATTAGATCTTATCTATTCACATCTAGTCATGACAAACTAATCTGGATCCCATCTAATCTAATATGATCCAATCTAAAGTGAATTACTTAAACAGGTTAGTTAACCCTAGTGATATAGATTATACCCTATTTCTATAAACATGTATTAACCTAAATTGGTGCCCCAGACTAACTTAACCATATACAACTACCTGACCATATGCAACTACCTTACCCATCAGATGGTTGCATAACCCCTATTTATCAACCTAACAACAAAATAGAGATTCTAACCAACCTACCTCCTAAAATCTATCCTACCCATAATTATCTTAACTACATGTCTCTAACTCGGATGATCACACCAAGACCAAAGGAAAGAAGAAGGTCAACCTCAATAAGGAAGGATGTGAATAGAATAAGAACTTTAGATGATTCAAGATCCACCATCCGGGATAGAAGTTTTCTTACCCTAATCCTTCTTACCTCATTCTAGACATAGAAGATAACCATTAAAGACTCAAGAAAAATGGTATGGGAACCAACTAATTAAGAAACTAAAAGGTAAACCGCAAATAAAAGTTGTTGCAACCTTTTTTCTAGTAATCTCGAGGACGAGATTATTTTAAGGGGGTAGAATTTGTAACACCCAAAATCCATTTTCGGGTTTTATAAAGGTTCTCCAAAATATTTGTGTTAAAATGTCTTTTAATAATGATTTCCTTCCTTTATAAAGTATATATCTCTAAATTATTTGATACTAAGTTGGTAATCAAAACTTAGGAAAAATAAATAGTTAAAATAAAATAACTTATGGAAAATAATGTGTGGGTTGCATAATTGAAGCATTTTGCATGAATAAATAAATAAATTAGTTAATATAATTTATACCTGCACCATGTTGGATTTTTTTTGTATGTGCATATTTGAATTGAGATATGAATTTGAAACTCACAAATTAAAATAGAAAATAGAAAAGAAAACAGGAAATAGAAAATCAAAGTCAAAAAAAGAAAAGAAAAGACAAGAACCCTCCGGGGCTGAATTCCCCGCTCCCGGCCCAGTTCTGTCCACCTTCAGCCGCCCTGGTTGCGCCCGCCAGCCCAGTACTCCACATGTGTGTGCACGGTCGCCGACATGTGGGCTCCATCGCTCAGCCCGCACCGCGCCTGTGGTTGACATGTGGGCCGCTGTGGTCAGCTTCGTCACCTCCCCTCACCGCAGCTGAGAAATTTACCATTATGGAGATCCTCACGTGCGGCTTCGACGTTTTGGAGGCGTAGGCGAGGGATTCGCTCTTATGGAAAAATTGGGGACAACCCACACTCCAAAATGGACATGACCACGCCATTACACGGTAACTTAAAAGATTAAAACCATTGATGCTCACGTCGTTTTGATCCGTTACCTTTCTCCTAGCAGCCGCCGTTTTGTTTCTCCTATTCTCTTCCGATATCTCTTCTCTTCCTGCGCGAGAAACCCTAGCCGCCGCACCCTAGGCGCCTCACCCAAATCGCAGAGATGGATCGAACAGCTCCGGTCGTCGCTGTTGCAGAAGCTGTTAATGCTGCTCGTGCTACGGCTATTGCAGCTGCGGAGGCGAGATGTGCGGCGTTGGTTGCTGAGAAGGAGGCACGTGCGGCTGTTGAATCTGCCACTATTGCCGCAGATAAGGTTAACCTGGCCGTCTCTGCTGTGAAGTATCGAAGATTTGTTGAAGACGACTCCACGGTGGAATCACAGGTGACTGATTTTATTTCTCTCTTATTTTGCTGCATAGGGTACATGGCTGTTGTTCTTTCAAGTTAGGGTTAGTTCTTCACAAGCATGGTAATTAAGTCGTCCACTGGACCAACAAGTAGTTGAATGTTGTATAGGAACATGTTGATTTGAAGTATCATGTTAGCATCAAGAACTCACTGCGATATGCCATTCAAGAGATGAGGAGGTAATGTTCACTTTTACAAAACATGAATAGGTTGTGTTGTAGCATCCCAGAAGTTGAAGGGGGTAAGGTTGGAAAGCTTGCTGGCCATTTGAAGGAAGTGTGCAAGAGTCTCGAGAAGACTTCAATTGTGTGTGAAGAAGATCTAGAGAACAAATGTCCTGGTTGGGACCTTGATCATCCCCCTTCAGATGTTGATGACAACTCTAACCCTTCTGATTTTGAGGACCAAGTGGATGGATATGTGTCAGAAGATCCGGAGCTGTGGGAAATGGTTTTTGAAGACATGAAGTGGGAGCAGAACAAAGTGCCTGTCTCTTTGTTCGAGCATTGTCGTATTATGGGCTACGACTATGACCAGATGTTTGATCGCGAGAGGAAATGAATCTTCTGTGGTTCTATCTTTTGTGGTCATGAGATGAACTTGTAACCAGTTTGTCTCATGAGATGAACTTGTAACCAGCTATGTAGGCTTTTGTGATGTCAAGACTATGTACTTGTTACATCTCTATGTGATGTGGTTGTGTTTATGTAAGACTCTCTATGTACTGAAGACTATCTATGCAGTTAATGTATTAGTTCTGGGAACTGGTTCTGGGAACTTTGGCGTGCTAACTTTGGCATTCACTTAATTCTGGGAACTAGTTCTAGTTCTGGGAACTGCTTCTGGTTCTGGGAACTACTTCTGGGAACATTGGCGTGCTAACTTTGTGCTTGCTGTTCGCTATCTACGGACTGTGCAGCGTGCTTCTGGGAACTGTTTCTGGGAACTGGGCACCCAGAACTGCATCTGGGAACGCAGCAAGAAGTAGTTGGGCACGCAGATAGGTAGCAGTTGGGCTCAGATAGCAAGCAGTACCTTCCTATCTATATATTGAGTTAGTTTCTGGGAACTGTTTCAGATTGCAGTTGTGTTCAGATAGCAAGCAGTATTTGGGCACCCAAAAATGTTTCTGGGAACTGCTTGTTTGTTTTTTTCAGATAGCAAGCAGTAATGTTTCTGGGAACTGCTTGTTTGCTTCTGGGAACGCAGCAAGGAACTCGCAGTAATCCGTTGGGCAAGCAGTAATGTTTTTTTCAGATAGCAAGCAGTAGTCCGTTGGGCAAGCAGTTTGTTTTTTCATATAGCAAGCAGCAAGCAGTTGTGCTCAGAATTCCCACAACTGTTTTCCTAGATAGCAAACAGCAACCACAGATTCTAGAAACGCACAATGAGTTCATACAGCAAGCAGTTTGTATCTGAGAACTAACAAAGAATAATACAGCAGTAGTCTTTCACAAACAGACACACATCTACGGACTTTGCGTAGCACGCTTCAAGTTTTTCCTCGGAGTAATTTTCTTGACGAGCCACTTGACACTTCTTGGTGGAGAACTAGGAGGAGTTTGCACACGGACTACTGCTGCATCTTCAGCCGGCACACGGACTACTACTGCACCATTGTCTATTACAACTGTTTCTGCATCTTGAGTCGCCTCTGCATCACCAACATCTTGTACATCTTCATTAGGAGCACTAGGTTGTGATGTTGAAGTCCGCAACTCTTTCGGGATCAAATTTTTCGTGGTATTCTTCCTAGGCTTCTGTGGGGAATAGATATCCCCCGGGTCCACTAAAAGAGTAAAGGACCTCACGAAAGGCCCAAGGGTCCAATAAATCGTAAGGTCATTCTTTCGTGGGCCTTGGGAGAAACAACCAGCAAAACAGAACGACATGAGGCCAGATTGGTGTAAACCCGGACGGCCCACAGCATCGAGCGAATGACCGCAACAGAGATCCGACTCTCCCGCGCTGGAGCCTCCATGCAACGAAGCCATGCGAGGATAAGTCGGCGAGGGTTATGTAGGGATAATCTCAAGAGGTTCACTATCTTTTAGCTACTTGTTGTTATCTTATCCACGTGTACTGCCCCACGGTCGAGTATATAAGGCCTAGGGGCACCCCTTCAGAACGATCGACACTTTACTTAGCCACCCACATCAACTCTCTGTATTCTCAATCCAGAGAGCTCTCTTGTAACCACATTCACCAAGCATACTCACCAGGACGTAGGGTGTTACGCATCTCTAAGCGGCCCGAACCTGTAAACCTCGTCCACTGTCCCTCGTGCGATCTGCACGAACCATTTTGCTACAGTTGTCGACACCGTCCTACTCCTAAAACACCTTGAGGGGCAACCCCGGGTGTGCGGTCGGACCCAAAACACCGACAGCTGGCGCGCCAGGTAGGGGGTGTGTCGACAATCCAAGCTAGCTCAATGGCCATCTCCTTCTACAGCAAGATCACCCCGCGTCCCGGATCCGTGTTCTGCTTCGGAACAATCTCATTTGTAGCGGATGAAGAAGGAATTCTGCACCGTATCGCGGATCCGCCGGAAAAGAAGTCTCCCCCAACGAACTCCGAAAATACCGGGGAAGCTCAACCTCCGACTCTCCGGACGAAGATCGTCTCCGGAAAGCCGGGGGCCGAGGGCTCGCTGACCCGGAGAACTCCACTACCTACCTCTCCGACAAAAGAGTGGACACAGATCGCAAGAAAGAAGGTAACCAGGGAAAAGCGAGTTGCTCTTTTCGTTCCTCATGCCTCAAAGGGGAACGGAAAGAAGGTCACCACGATAGTAGCACCATTCTACCCCGACGTCCTCTTCATCGGGAGAGTGGAGTCGCCTATCGTCTCCGACGATGAGCCGACTGTGCCCGGGGAGGAACCGCCTCAACGAGAGTCCCGTCGACGGAGGAACCGGCGCAGGAACGTTCGACGACATCATGCTGCCGGAGAGCGGAATCCGGAACAGCCTGTCTCGCGAGACGAGGTCTCGGAGGTAGGAGAAACCCCGGAAGAACGCGTCTTCAGAGAACGAAGGAACTCCCGACGACGAGATCACCGACGAGCTCAGGAACAGGCTGAGCAAGATGCAAGGCAGCGTCGGGAGAATCCATTCTTCGGGCGTAACCTGAACCCCGACTTCGCCCGAGCTATGAACACGCCGAGCGAAGTCGGAGGGGTACTAGCTCGGATAGCTGAGGGACTTCCTCGGACTCCTGACGCCGATGGCTACCGACGACTGTTCACCCAGGCGGCCAACCATCTTCTACCGCTTGCTCACCCGCCGAATGACCTACGACACGCCATCAACAGTCGCCGAGACGCGCGAAGCTCCATCAATGCCTCACGCGAGCGGCGGCATGAGAACGAGATTCACCGTCGGGAGGAGTATGACAGGGATCATGGCGTCCCGACTCAGAGCCAAGCCACCAGGACTGAGTCGGCAACGGCTTCAACTAGCGGAACCACCCGGGGACGGTCGAGGAATCACAATCACAACTCCCCTCCCCGGGACAGACATCGTCCCCGATGACAGGAGGACACGTGCGGAGTGTCCGCCCTCACTCCGCGCCTTAGGGCCATCCAGTGGCCTCCCAACTTCAAGGTATCCAATGTTGACAAATATGAACCTAAGCAGGATCCATGGGGTTGGCTAGCCGTCTACACCACCGCCGCTCGAGCTGCCGGGGCGTCCGAAGACGTGATGACCGCATACTTACCCATTGTCCTTGGGCAAGACGCGCTGCAATGGCTGCGACATCTGCCCCGACACTGCATCGACGTCTGGGGCGACTTCAGTCGACGCTTCACCGCCAACTTCCAGTCCCTCTCCGACAAGCCGGCGCAACCGTGGGACCTCAAATCCATCAAGCGCCGGGGGGACGAGACTCTCCGGTCGTACCTCAAAAGGTTTCAGACCATGAGAAATCGTATCCCTGAGGTCACGGAGGCGGCCGTAATCGAGGACTTCTACAGAGGCTCCAATGACTCGGTTTTCGTCCGAGCCGTACTACAGAGGGCACCGACTACCTCCGAGGAGCTGTTCCAGGAAGCCGACCTCTACATCACCGCCGACGAGCGAGCCCAGGACCTCATCGGAGGAACAAAGCCCGCACCGGCAGCACCACGACGCGACACGAACCAGCAACCCGACAAACGATGGGAGAAGAGGCCTCGCGAAGAAGTGCACGCTGCCGGACCACCTGCCTCTCGCGCCCGAGGAGGACCTCGTGGAGGTGAACGCACGTTGGACGACATCCTCGACGCCCAGTGCCCGTACCACAAGGACATGCGCCATACTCTTCGCAACTGCCGAGACTTCAAGCATTCCGTCGGACACGGCCGACCCTTCCAACCTCTACCTCCTCCTCCGCCGAGGGGTAGACCGGATGAACCACGACAACCCCATCAGCAGGAGGAGGGAGGAGGAGGAGCTTTCCCACGCGTTGACAGGGAGGTCAACGTCATCTTCGGCGGACACGGGTCGCAGGAGAACAGAAGACAGCAAAAGCTCAATGATCGCCAGGTACTGATGGCGGCCACCAGCCCTCCCGCCCCGTACCTGTGGTCGGAGCACCCGATCACCTTCACTCGGGCAGATCAATGGCTCAACTTCGACCATCCGGGCAAATACCCGCTTCTCGTCGATCCGGTGATCCGAGAGAGCCGGGTGAAGAAGGTGTTAGTTGACGGGGGGAGCAGCATCAACGTCACCTTCCCCCGGACACTTCAAGGCTTGGGAGTTCACCTCAAAGAACTCCACGAGTCAGACACTCCTTTCTTCGGCATCGTGCCGACGGAAGGGGAATACCCGCTGGGCCACATCTACATGCCAGTCACCTTCGGAACTCCGGAGAACTACAGAACCGAGTTCCTGAGGTTTGAAGTGGCGAACTTCGACTGCGGGTACAACGCCATCATCGGGAGGCCTGGGTTGGCCAAGTTCATGGCCATTCCGCATTACACATACATGATACTGAAGATGCCAGGACCGCAAGGGATCATAACCGTGCGCGCCGACTTCCAAGGCGCCGCAGAGTGTTTCCGAGTGGCTATTCAAGCAGCCCTCACCGCCAAGCCATCGACGGCTCCCTCCACACTGGCGAACTCTAAGCCTGAGGAGGACCTTGCAGTACCGGCAAGCGAAGCTCAGACCGCGACTTCTATGCGGCCAACTGAAGAAACCAAGAGAATTAACCTGGGGTTCGCTGATGAGCGCAAGACGGCTATCATCAGCTCCAGCTTGGATGACAAATAGGAAAGCGCGCTCGTTCGGTTTCTGCAAGATAACCGAGATGTATTCGCATGGCAACCTGCGGATATGCCGGGAGTCCCAAGAGAACTGGCCGAGCACAAATTGAAGGTTTATCCCCAGGCAAGGCCGATCCGGCAAAAATTGCGTCGTTTCACGCCTGACAAGAGAGAGGCCATTCGCACTGAGCTAGCTCGCTTGGTTGCAGCTGGATTTATTAGAGAAGTATTACATCCCGAGTGGTTAGCCAACCCTGTTCTTGTACTCAAAAAGAATAAAGTGGATTGGCGCATGTGTGTTGATTATACTGATCTCAACAAACACTGTCCGAAGGATCCTTTCGGGCTCCCGAGGATAGATCAGGTGGTGGACTCCACCGCTGGATGTTCTATGCTGTCTTTCCTGGATTACTGTTCTGGATACCATCAGATTAGTCTGGCAAAGGAAGATGAAGAAAAAACGGCATTCATTACTCCGTTTGGTGCTTTCTGTTATACCTCCATGCCGTTTGGCCTCAAAAACGCTGGAGCAACTTACCAGAGAGCCATTCAAACATGCTTAGCCGATCACTGGGGCAAGCGTGTGGAAGCCTACGTGGATGATGTGGTAATCAAAACACAAGACTCAAAAGACTTCATCGAAGACTTGCAACTGGTTTTCAACAGTTTGAGGCGGTATAGATGGAAGCTTAATCCCGAGAAATGTGTTTTCGGGGTACCAGCCGGAAAGTTGCTCGGGTTTATTGTCAGCCACCGGGGAATTGAGGCTAATCCAGATAAGATTGAAGCTATCATGAAGATGGAAGCACCTCGATCGCAGAAGAAGGTTCAGCGACTCACTGGATGTATGGCAGCTCTAAGCAGATTTATATCCAGGCTGGGAGAAAAAGGTCTGTCATTTTACAAGTTACTCAAAAAGGTGGATAAGTTTCAATGGACTTCAGAAGCGCAAGAAGCTCTAGATACTCTGAAAAAATTCTTGACAACACCACCAGTACTGAAACCACCTCGGCGAGCCACGTCAACTCAACCAGCTGAAGATTTGCTACTGTATATCTCTTGCACGACTCACGTGGTAAGCACCGCGTTAGTAGTCGAGCGAGTAGAAGAAGGACATGCCTATCCAGTACAACATCCTGTCTACTTCATTAGTGAAGTCCTAGGCCCCTCGAAGAAAAAGTACCCTCAAGTTCAGAAGCTATTGTACGCAGTACTTCTAACTGCCCGCAAGCTGCGTCACTACTTTGACGACCACAAAGTCATAGTAGTCACAAGTTTTCCAATAGGGGATATTCTTCACAACAAGGAAGCCATCGGTCGAATAGCCAAGTGGGCTTGTGAGCTGGGATCTCATGACATCGAGTTCCGACCTCGCACTGCCATCAAAACTCAAGTACTGGTTGATTTCGTATCGGAGTGGACTGAACAACAAGTACCAGACAACCCGGAGACTGCAGAAGTATGGCGAATGTATTTTGATGGCTCACTGAAGCTGCAGGGAGCAGGAGCAGGGATTTTCTTCACTGCGCCTGGAGGCGAACACCTCAAGTACGCCCTCCAGTTGCTATTCCCAGCCTCCAACAATGCAGCCGAGTATGAAGCTTTGATCCATGGATTGAACATTGCCATATCGTTGGGCGTCAAAAGATTAATGGTATACGGAGACTCTCTGGTAGTCATCAGCCAGATAAACAAGGAGTGGGATTGCTCAAGCGATTCAATGGGAAAATACTGCACTGCCGTCCGAAAGCTGGAAGATAAATTCGAGGGTCTGGAATTTCATCATGTAGAAAGAGATCGGAACACAGCAGCCGATGTACTGTCCAAACTAGGGTCCGGTCGAACTCAGGTCCCACCCGGGGTTTTCGTGCAAGAAATTCTGCGGCCAAGTATCTCAATGGATCAGACAGAAGAATGCAACATCATAGATCAACTCAAGTCAGACCCTGATGACTGGAGGAGGCCGATCATTAAGTATATAAAGAATGAAGAGGAACCAGACGACAAAAATTTGGCAGAGCGCATTGCAAGACAGTCGGCTCACTATACACTTATTGGGGAGACATTATACAGAAGGGGAGCATCAGGCGTCTTCATGAAGTGCATTCTCCCATCCACTGGGAAGCAACTTCTGGAGGAAGTCCATGTTGGGCAATGTGGAATACATGCAGCCTCCAGAACACTAGTTGGGAAGGTCTTCAGGTCAGGATTCTATTGGCCAACAGCAAAGAACGATGCAGCCGAGTTAGTTCGAAGGTGCGAAGCCTGCCAATACTTGTCAAGGCAACAACACATGCCAGCACAGCAACTGCAGACCATACCAGTAACTTGGCCTTTCGCATGCTGGGGACTGGATATGATTGGACCTTTCAAGAAAGCTCAAGGGGGATACACTCATGTATTGGTAGCAATTGACAAGTTCACTAAATGGATAGAATTCAAGCCCATTGCCTCCTTAACCTCTGCTAAGGCCGTGGAATTCATACAAGACATAATATTCAAATTCGGGATACCAAACAGCATCATAACTGATTTAGGATCCAACTTCACAAGTTCAGAATTCTTTGACTTCTGCGAGCAAAAGAGCATTCAGATCAAGTATGCATCTGTAGCCCATCCAAGAGCCAACGGGCAAGTTGAGCGAGCCAACGGGATGATATTGGATGCACTCAGGAAAAAGATCTTCGATAAGAATGAAAAATTCGCAGGAAAGTGGATAAAGGAATTACCCTATGTTGTTTGGAGCCTAAGAACCCAACCTAGCCGAGCTTTGCATGGAAACACTCCTTTCTTCATGGTCTATGGGTCGGAGGCAGTGCTACCTGCTGATCTCAAGTTTGGGGCGCCAAGGCTGATCTTTGAAAGCATAGCAGAAGCTGAGACCACCAGGCTGGAGGACATAGATGTACTTGAGGAAGAACGGTTAAATGCAGTAATCCAATCAGCAAGGTACCAGCAGACTCTAAGGCGCTATGACGACAAGGCTGTGCGACAACGATTCTTCTCAGTAGGAGATCTCATCCTCCGCCGAATTCTAACGGGGGAGGGACGACACAAGTTATCACCCTTATGGGAAGGACCCTTCGTGGTAGCAGAAGTCACTCGGCCCGGATCGTATCGCCTCACTCAGATGGATGGCACAGAAGTTGGGAACTCCTGGAACATAGAACACCTCAGAAAGTTTTATCCCTAGCTGTACCTCAAAACTGCTGGGATGATGATGATGTACTCTGTAAAGTGGAAATATGTCATCAATAAAAAAGAGGTTTCAAGGATACTCAATTCATTTACGATTGACTTGCATTCTTACTTAACTCAGGGTGACCACTATGCCCTGCTAACGGAGCAATCGACTTAAGTCGGCAACGACTTAAGGCGGTGCAACATGCTCACGCTTACTTAACTCAGGGTGACCACTATGCCCTGCTAACGGAGCAATCGACTTAAGTCGGCAACGACTTAGGGCGGTGTAACATGCTCACGCTTACTTAACTCAGGGTGACCACTATGCCCTGCTAATGGAGCAATCGACTTAAGTCGGCAACGACTTAGGGCGGTGCAACATGCTCACGCTTACTTAACTCAGGGTGACCACTATGCCCTACAAACGGAGCGATCGACTTAAGTTGGCAACAACTTAAGACCGGTGCAACATGCTCGCACCTATATAATTCAGGGGATGACTTCCATATCCCGCAAACAAATTTCATAATCATCATGCGTCATTACTGCCAACTCATTAACTAATAAATTCTGATACAATGAGAGAGTAATTATGTCATTCGAATGATAAACTGATGTCCTCTAACAAATACTCGATCATGCTAACCGCGCGCTTGGAGCACGCAGAATGTTTTTCTATTTTACAATGTCTTTCTCAGGAGCGACCGATGAAGAAGGGCGACTCGAGGAATCAGGGGCGGCGTTCACGTCAGCCCTTATGTCTTCAGGAACAACCACGCCGGGTCTCCTCATCAAGATTCGTCCCGCCCGAATAGCCTTGTCCAGGGCTTTGTCGCGTTGGGCCTTGAGAGTAACAGAAGTTTCTTCAGCAGCTTTAGCAGCCAGTCGAGCGCTCTCTAACTCCTGGACAATGGATTTTTTGGAAGCTCGGAGTCCTTTGATAGTAGCATCCTTCGCTGATATCAACTGCTTAAGCCGGGTTACCTCATCCATGGATTCCTGCAGCTTACGACGTTGGAGGTCTAATTCTTCCATGGTGAAGCGATGACTTCTCTCCAGGATAGTCAGCGAATTGCTAGAATCACGATACAACCTGTCAAGATTGTCACGAGAAGCAGCAAGGATACGCTTTTCTTCCTGCGAGCAAAAGTCAGCTTCTTCAAAAACCAAGCATGTAACAGGAGCACAGCAAGGCAAGGCACAGTTTTGTATGATACCTTTTCAGAGTTGAGCTGAGCATGAAGAGAAGAACTCAGTGCATTGGCATCATCTAAGGTAGCGGAGACCTGACTCAGCTCAATCTGACTTTGAGAGTACTTTTCCTCAAAATCAGTGCATCGTTGGGCTAATTCAGCCTGATCTCGAGAATGTTTTTCTTCAAGAGTGGAAATCTGCTGAGTCATACCTAGCAGGAGATAATCAAACAAAATGGGGTCAGAAGGTAAGGCAGCCCACAGCGAAGGCAGGGAGAAGCAAAGAAGCACTAACCAGCATTGGTTGCCTCCAATTCAGAGACGCGACGTTGAAGCGACGTTGGGTTCCAACGTGCAAGAGATGAAGCTACCTCCAGGGTGGAAGCGCCCTGAAGCCTCAGCTGACTGGCCATCCCATCCACCAAAGCCTGATGAGGAAAACAGACGAGTGTAACGACAGCAGTTCAGGCAATATAAAAGTCAAATTAAAATACATCACGGTACCTGGAGATTGGAGAAGAACGAAGGGATCCCCAAATCAGGAGAAATCAGTTGATAAGCAGATGTAAAGCCACCACCCGGAGCAGTTTGCAACGAATCAGCAGAGATCAACTCAGTACCTTCAACAGAGCCCAACACTCGGTCAGCAGGGATGCTGCCCTCTAAAGCGATTCCCTGATCCAAATTCCGGGCTACCACCATACAGCCAGAATGTGGAGGAGATCCCGCGTGAACGTCCATGGAGGTACAGGAAGGAGACCCTGCTCGGGCATCCTCGGGGGCTGGGCTATAGTTGGCACTGCCCATTTGAGCCGGGTCATTCCCGGCAGTACCCTCGGGGGCTGGGCAGTGGCTTACACTCTCCACCCGAGATAAGTCATCCCCGGCGACACCCTCGGGGGCTGTGCATGTGACAGCACCACTCTCAAGGTCCAAGCTCTTTGCAGTAACCACTTCTAAGGTTGATGGGCCCTCATCTACCTCCATAGGACCAGGACGATTCAAGTTAGTCTCCCGGCCCTCAAGATCGCGCTCTAAGGTCGACGAGGCACGGGATGACCTCAACCCAGCATCGGGCACGTCAGCACAAGCCTCCATTGCGCCATCATCCACTGGCTCCGATAACAAGTCCTCTGGAACCATATCCTCAAGAGTTTGATCGAAGTTGGCCAGAGACAGTTCTTGTAGACCAATGAGGGCAGACAAAGCAGGAGAGGGAACTCCACTACTCTCACCACTGGCAATGAACTGCCGACTGTTCTTTCGAGTTAAGGGAACCTCATTCTCCTCCCCCTCGTCATCCACACTGACAACACAAGCAGCACACCCATTGGGATCAGCAACAGGTGGAGCACCCACATTAGGATCGGTAGCAGTTTGGGTACACCCATTGGGGTCAATGCCAGTAAGTCCAGTCGCAGGCGTTTCTTCAGCAACAAGAACTGAAGTACCAGCGTCTTCATCAAAACTGGATACTCGCTGGATACGTCTTCTTTTCTTCTTTTGCTGATCAGCGGAAGGCTCAGGCTGATTGGTTCGGCTAGGGCGCCTCGGGCGAGTACTGACAGGTTTCTGAACATCCAAAGTTGTATCAACCTCTGGGAGGGGCACTACTGCTAATGTACCAGCAGGAGCAGCGTCGGAAGAATCCTCAGTTAGCAGATCAAGCATGGCATTTATATCTGCATCACTAGGGTTTAGGGGCACCTCAAAATAGACTTGCTGTTCGTCATCAGGAATCTCCCCAAGCGAAGAAACCAAAGCATTGACTTCTTCAGCAGAGGGTCGCGCTCTAAGGCCCAAATTGCCATCAGTCGCAGGTGGATTTGACACGAAAAGGGTGAAGGCTTTGGCAGGAGGCAAGTTCCAGGCCGAGTACGCCATCGGAGCACCAACATTGGACACCTTGCCCTTGAGAATCATTTCCAGTCGGCTCACCAAGTCTGCAGAAGGGATTTTTCTGTTGGTAACCCGAGTTGAGTCGGCTAGCCCTCGATACAGATAAGCTGGGTGGACCCTATCTTTCAGTGGCTGAATGTTCTTGAAAACGAAGTCAGCAACCACAGCTTCAGCAGTTAGACCTCTCTCTTTCAGCAGTCCAACTTCAGCTAGCAACACACCCGCTTCAGCTACCTCCTCATCTGTGGGAGACTCGGTCCAGCTTGGGGTGCGAACGTCTGGCTGTCTTCCCGACCGGGGGGGAAGAGAATTTCCATAATTATCAACTATGAACCACTCTAGACGCCATCCCTTAATGCTGTCTTTAAGGGGAATCTCGAGATATTCAGTCTTCCGTCCCCAGCGCATCTCCAAACTGGCACCCCCGACCAACTGATGTTGTCCCCCGGCCATCCCAGGGCGACAATGATACAGGTATTTCCATAAGCCGAAATGCGGCAGCACGCCAAGAAAGGCTTCGCATAAGTGAACAAAGATGGAGATTTGCAGAATTGAGTTAGGGTTCAGATGGGTCAGGTTAATGTGGTAGAAATCAAGGAGACCGCGGAAAAAGGGAGAGATGGGAAGGCCAAGGCCGCGGAGAAGAAAAGGAGCGTAAACTACAGACTCGTGGGTATCCTCTGTCGGGACAGTAGTCCCGTGGCAAATCCGCCCAGAACAGAGTTCCCGCGGAGGAAGAACCCCGATGGACACGAGGTGGAGAAGCTCAGCTTCGGAAATGATGGACATGTGGTTACCTGCAAAAGGCAACTGGCTGTTGGGATCGATGGGAGGAATCACCACAGCGGATGAGCTCGTGGTTTTCCTCTTGGGCGCCATCTCGATTCTACCGGCGAGCAGAGTGGAGGCGAGCGGCAGAGAGGATTCGGAAGCGGGAATGCAAGAACTAGGGCACGAAAAGCAAAGGCGGCTAAAAGCGCAGCTCTTATGGGATATTCTCGAACCAGATACCGTTTTAAAAAGTGCCCAGTCATCACCCGGCGGTTATTTCCAAAACCAGCGTGCCACGTGGTCACCCGGCAATTATCCCCAGAACACCAATGCGCCACCTCATCACTCGGCCACCATCCTCAAAGTGGCTCGGGCGACCTGCCGTCACTCGGCGTTGCTTCTAAAACGCTGATTTCATATTTAGTTGCTCGGCATTACCTCTAAAATGCCGACACCGACCTGCCGTCACTCGGCGTTGCTTCTAAAACGCTGTTTTCGTATTCAGTTGCTCGGCATTACCTCTAAAATGCCGACACCGACCTGCCGTCACTCGGCGTTGTTTCTAAAACGCTGTTTTCGTATTCAGTCGCTCGGCATTACTTCTAAAATGCCGACGTCAACCCGCCATCACTCGGCGTTGCTTCTAAAACGCTGTTTTCGTACTCAGTTGCTCGGCATTACTTCTAAAATGCCGACATCGACCTGCCGTCACTCGGCGTTGCTTCTAAAAACGCTGATTTCGTATTCAGTTGCTCGGCATTACTTCTAAAACGCCGACGTCGACCTCCCGTCACTCGGTGTTGCTTCTGAAACGCTGTTTTCATGTTCGGTTGCTTGGCATTACTTCTAAAATGCCGAAGCCGACCTTCAGTCACTCGGCGTTGCTTCTAAAAATGCAGACGCAATCTACAGTTACTCGGCAGTTACTTCTACAAGCCGCCGGCGCCACCCACAAAGTTACTCGGCAACCATTTCAGAAAACATCAGTTCAATGCTTGAGTATTTCGCTTACTCTTTCAAAGGAACTACACTCTCAAGCAAACGGGAAAGTCATCAAAGAGAAGCCAAACGTCATTCTTTCATTCAAAAGGGAAGTTAATAAACTTACAAATCAACTCTTCGCGAGTTGATACTCCCCTACTATTACTACATTACATTACTACTACTACACTACGCTATACTACTCTACATTACTACTACATTATTCTAACTATACTATACTATACTAATATCTAAGAGGACCAGTGGCGTCTAGCCACTGGCCCTGCCCCTGCCGCCGCCGCCGCCTCCGCCCTTGGTGCTGCCCTTGCCGCTGCCGCCTTTGGTGCTGCCCCTGCTGCCGCCGCCGTCACCATTCCTGCCGCCGTCGCCGCTGCCCCTGCCGCTGCCGTTGCCGTCGTCTTCGCCACCGTCGTCGTCGTCGCCGCCGTCGTCGTCGTCGCCGCCGTCGTCGTCGTCGTCCTCGTCCTCGCCGCCGCCGTCCGAGTCCTCCTCATCCGAGGAGTACTCCGATTCATCCGAGCCCTCGAGCCCGGAGCGCTCGACGGCCCGGATGTATGTCCAGACTTCCGCGGCTATCCCCTGGGAGTCGTCCGAGTCATCGGACGACGCTGGGGGAGAGACGGGAGCCGGAGATCCCTCGGACTCGGAGGAGAACTCCTCCTCCGAGTATTCCGAGTCACCGAAATCCTCCGATGGAGGAGTCGGTTCGCGCTTGCGCTTGTTGCTCTTGCCCATGGCAGAAGCAGATGGGAGAGAAGAGAAGGAAGCAGTAAAGAACAGCGAAGAGATGTGAAAAAACCAGAGGGGCAACATCGTTATTTATAGAAGGGAAAGGCAACCGCTCACCTCCAACCGCGGTCACTGAACAGTCGCAAAGCATTCAATAAGCACTTCCACCCGTCTGGAGACACGTCAGGCGGCTGACGCCGTTTCATGCAACACTACACCCATTGGGACTCCAGTCAACAGCGCAAAGGATATGATTACACTCGTCGTCCCATCACATTACTACTCAGAAGCAGCCGGCTAAAACACTCAGCGTACCAAGCCGTCCCTTGCCCACACCCATTGGGGGGGGACGCCCAGGAATTATCAGTATATTTTTCAAAATGGTCACATCTGTGCAGGGCACGCAGTGAATGCCTCAAGACAAAAATGAGATATCAACGAGAGTTAGAGGGAAGCCAAATATAGCCAGTAGAGTGCAAAATATGGTCGACAGACACGACTTGAAGACTAGACAGAGAACGTCCATCAAATGTCCAATCAGTCACAGAGCATATAAATTACACTACCTAGCAAGATACGGATGGATTGCGAACTCGGCTGCAAAGGACAAAATACATGCTGACCTCTGAAGCATAATATTGATGACATAGCGCGGATGACATCATACCAACTTTTTTACAAGCAGAAAGGATAATCTTCAGCAAAAGGACATAAAAAGAAGACCTTCGAGTGAATTATCCTCAAAAATCCACTTGAAGGTCGGGGGCTACACCCATTGGGTGCACCTCCGGTGCACCCCATGGATTATCATTCCAAGCCGGGACAGTGCCGATTTCTAAAGCATGAGACAAGAGTAAAAAAGCCAACCCTCAACCAAAATGAGTGAAAATAAATGCAAATGATCTCTACTGAAGACCTTCGAGCAGATTATTTTCTAAAATCTACTCGAAGCTCGGGGGCTACACCCATTGGGTGCACCTTCGGTGTACCCAATGAAGTTCAGAATCCTACAAATTGGAATGCCGACTGTTGGAGCGAAGGCAGAAACGCCACCCTTCGCCCGAAGTCTCCACCGCTTAGCCCCTGCCCTGACAGACAAAGCAGGCAGGGACACCCTCCGCTTGTCGGCACCAGAGACAACACGGAGACCCTTCGCTCGATTCGGCACCAGACGAAGGCCTGCGGCGACGCCTCCCACGGCGCGGCCTCGGTCAGTTCCGAGGCCCACATGAGATCTGGCCCATTGTAACGGGCCCTGCGTGGCCGCCTTTGTGTTACGGGCCTAATTTGTAAAGGCGTACTTGTAATTACAGCTTGTAACCCCGCTTTATGGGAATATTCTGGGGATAAACTAGGTACCTGAGGGCACATGCGTCCTTGACGCAAGGCGCCGTGCACTCGGTTACCTATAAATACCCCCGCACAGTGCCCGTGAGAGGCTAGATTAACAGAGCTTTTGCCATCACGCGCGAGTGCCCTGTTGCCATCACCATTCACTCGTGTTGGATCTCCTTGCTGTCGAGAGACAGTACCAACATTTGGCGCCCACCGTTCGTGCTACGAGACAACCACCCGCGATGGCACCCAAGAGAGCTAACCCGAAGGCTGACGAGGCTGCGAAGGCAGCACTGCTCGCCGCAAGAAAGGGCAAGGCCCTCGCCCTCACCCAATCCACCCACCAAGAGGCCACTGAAGACGACACCCTCCGCACCTGCGACCCTGAGGGACAACCCTCAGGCTTCGCACCTCCCCCAGGCTTCGCACCTCCCTCAGGCTTCGCACCACCGGAGGGCGCGGACCCCGCCGAGGACGGTGAGGCCCTCGACATCTCCGCAGAAGAACAGCTACAGCTGCGCGCTCTGCGCCTCAAGAACCGCAACCTCTAGAGGCAGAAGGAGATACTGGAGGCCAAGCGCCAGCGTGTGTCCGCACTCGCCAAAGTGCGGCAGATGATACGCGACGAAGAGCACAAGGCCCAGGAACTCGAGCGGGAGATCGCGCTGATGCAGCGCGAAGGCCACCTCGGCTCGCAGCACGAGTCATCCCTCCAGCAGCGCGCACAAAACGAAGACACGCGCGAAGGCCACCCCGGCCTGCAGCATGAGCCACCCCTGCAACACCGCGCGCAACCGGAGGACCCGCGTTCACCCCAGCGCGACTTCACCTTCCCGCACGCCGCGCCTTTCCAAGGGGTCAATTATCTCGACGAGCGAAGTCCCCTGGCGCCTCACCTGCAAGTGACACCGTGGCCAGCTAACTTCCGGGCTGGGACCTACCCCAAGTACAACGGCAGCACCGACCCGGCTCAATACATAATGAGTTACCAGGTCGCCGTCGCATCGTCCGGGGGGGACGACGCCACAATGGCGAAGTCCTTCATCATCACCCTCGAGGGCCCCGCGCTCACCTGGTTCACCAGGTTGCCTCCGCTGTCCATCGATTCCTGGAGAAGTCTCCGGGACAAGTTCCTCCTCAACTTCCAAGGGTATCGCCCGGACACCGACGCCCTGGCCGAGCTCTCGCTCTGCAAGCAGCTAGAGGGGGAGACCCTGAGGGAATATTACCGCAAATTCCTCACACTCAAGTCACAGCTACCCTCAGTCGATGACCAGATTGCCATCCACTATGCTATCAGTGGTCTTCGCGCTGGCGTCCTTTACAGCCACTGCATCAGAGACCCGCCGAAGAATCTCCAAGAGTTGTACCAGCTGTTTGAAAAGTATGCCAGATCCGAGGAGCTCCACCAGCGCAAGATTGAGTCTCAGCGGAAGCCAAAAGACGCTCCACAGTCCAGCCGCACGTGGACAAGAACTCCGCAACCAGACTCCGGTCGAGATGGCCGCGGTCAGCCGCAAGTGCACAACATTGCCAACCAGCAGCCGGCCGCTGACCCCCTTCGCCGCCAGGAATCTCCCCCCCAGGGCCACGGAAGTGGAACTCGCGGCAGGGGCCGAGGGCGTGCGCAGCCACCCCCTCCACCGCGCCGATTTTACTGCCTTTTCCATGGCGAAGACTGCGCCCACCCAACCAAAGACTGCCCCGAAGTGAAGGCCACCAGAGACAGAATGGCGAGGGCGCAGCCAGCCGACAACCCCAGAATTGTCGCGCATAACTACCAGCCACCCCCTCCACCATATATCCACGCTCCCGCCCCGCATCCACCGCACCACGCTTACCAACATCATCAGGAAGTACAAATCGTACATCCTCCGCCTCCACCACCACACCAGCAACAACAAAACATCCCCAACGCCCCAAAGCAGGAGGACTTCGCCGATCAACCTTATCGCGGAGTCATTCATATGATAACTGGGGGGTCCAGCACCGACTTCGACACCAAGCGGCAGAAGCGGGACCACTACCGCAGCATAAACCATGTAGCCGTCACGGGCCCAGTTGTACAGACAAAGTGGTCCCACGTACCGCTCACCTTCGACGCACGGGACGTCGATTTGTGCAGCGCCCCCCACTGCGATGCCATGGTCATCAATTGCAGCGTGGCAGGCTGGGACCTACACAAGGTCCTCGTTGACAACGGCAGCCAGGCAGACATCATCTTCCTCCACGCCTTCGATCGCATGGGCATCAGCCACAGCCTGCTTAAGCCTTCGGACAACCCGTTGTATGGCTTCGGCGGCAAAGGCACCTTCCCCGTCGGCAAAATAGAGTTGCCCCTCTCCTTCGGTGTAGCACCCAATGCCCGAAGTGAGCAGGTGACTTTTGACATTGTGGATATGGTATATCCATACAACGCCATCATGGGCCGGGGCTCCATCAATAAGTTTGAAGCTGCCATCCACGGACTGTATTTGTGCATGAAGATACCAGGCCCGCTAGGCGTAATTACAGTCTTCGGTAACCAGCAGACAGCGCGCAACGTAGAGCGAGACTTCGTGCCGGGTCAGAGGAACGTGCACTGTCTCACGGCACAGTGCGAGGTCCCCGTGCCCGCCAGCCCAACTGACAAACACCACGACAAGGCTCAGTTGCAGAGTCAGGATGGGACCAGGACTGTCCCCCTCGATCAGGCCACGCCCAAGCAGACAGTCACTATCAGCGAAGACCTTACTTCGCATGAAGAAGAGAAGCTCCTCTGCTGCCTCGCCAAGAATAAAGATGTCTTCGCCAAGACAAAAGCTTCCCCCAGCGCTTACAGGCTCACAACGCCAACCGGCGAGGACCTGGAGCACTCCTGGAACATTGACAACCTCCGCAAATTTTTTGTTTGATTCCTCAAGGCCGTCTTCGCCCTTTTTAACTCGCAAAAACATTCTTGCACCGGCCCGCACTCTTTTCCTCCCGGGGGGTGAGGTTTTTAACGAGGCGGAGCCATGTAATATATGCGTAAAAAATCCCCCGCAAAAAGACATGTGTCGAAAAAGACCGCGATGACGGTCTTCGACATTCGACCACCACGAGGTCACCGCGAGGCTAAGCGCTAGCTACCCTCGCGTGCGACAAATCCGCGCAAAAGTCGCCTAAGGGTGCAGCCGGATCAGCACAACAAGTGCAAAAAAAATCTAAGTCTATCGCGAAGACTATCCGTGCAAAAGTCGCCTAAGGGTGCAGCCGGAAAAAAAAAATCTAAGTCTATCGCGAAGACTATCCGTGCAAAAGTCGCCTAAGGGTGCAGCCGGATCAGCACAACAAGTGCGAAAAAAAATCTAAGTCTATCGCGAAGACTATCCGTGCAAAAGTCGCCTAAGGGTGCAGCCGGGAAAAAAAATCTAAGTCTATCGCGAAGACTATCCGTGCAAAAGTCGCCTAAGGGTGCAGCCGGATCAGCACAACAAGTGCGAAAAAAATCTAAGTCTATCGCGAAGACTATCCGTGCAAAAGTCGCCTAAGGGTGCAGCCGGGAAAAAAAATCTAAGTCTATCGCGAAGACTATCCGTGCAAAAGTCGCCTAAGGGTGCAGCCGGATCAGCACAACAAGTGCGAAAAAAAATCTAAGTCTATCGCGAAGACTATCCGTGCAAAAGTCGCCTAAGGGTGCAGCCGGGAAAAAAAATCTAAGTCTATCGCGAAGACTATCCGCGCAAAAGTCGCCTAAGGGCGCAGCCGGATTAGCACAACAGGTGCGGAAAAAATCCGAGTTTATCGCGAAGGCTATCCGTGCAGAAGTCGCTCAAAAGTGCAGCCGGATCAGCACAACAAGTGCGAAAAAACCGAAGACAATCTGTGCAGAAGACACTTAAGGGTACACCTGGACTAGCACAACAACGGCCGAAACGACAACATCGAACCATTCACGCCAAGACCAATTATAATCAAGCAAGCACAGCGCAGCCGAACGAATCAGTCAGTACAAAACGCCTTCACACACATGCACGCGAGGGCACACAATTCCACCACACAAGCCTCCACATACACAAGCGAGGGCACCACACTCTACATCGGCTCAACCTTAGGAATAATTCCCATCTCCCTATAATTAAATAACATTATCCTGAGCTCCTCACCCGCAAAAAGCCTTCACAGTTCCCCTTCACCCACACTCTCGGCGGTCGGCAGAGACAACAGTTCCTGCCGACCAGTCCCACTCACACGAAGCAGAGCCCGCTCCTCCGCGCTAACCCTACGTTTTGCAACCGCCCTTCGTCGACGGCGCCCGGCGCTAGGGCCTGGCACGTCCGACGCGTCCGCGGCGTGTGGCGAGGCCTCCGCCGCAGCCACGTCCAAGGCCGCAAAATAATCCAAATTCTCCTCCGACGACTCCTCAGTCCACTCAACCGAGCTCCCGGAGTCAGCAAAGTCAAAAAACTCAGATGCAGACCCACTATATTGATTACCACCCTCCGCGGTCGAGGCCGCCAAAAACTCAGTAGCAGCGGTTGCGTGCGCAGGCCCAAAATCTTGAACCTGCGCAGCAACCAAAGTTCAGTACAACATCCAAAATTCCCTAACCCTAAACAACCACTACGCCACCTGCGAGGGCCCTGACGCTGCGGGTGCCTCCGCCGTTGTCTCCGCCGCCACTTCCGCCATTGTTTCCATCGCCTCCGCCGTCGGATCTGCGACGGTCGGCGCAGCTGCTGCGAGGGCATCGGGAGCGCCTTCGGCCACCGTCAGGGGCAGGTCTTCAACTGCCGCAGCAGATGTGGGGGCGCCTGGTGCGTTTTCCGCGGTCTCCGGGGCCGCCTCCGGGTCGGGCGGGGCGTCGTTCAGGGCTCCGAAATCGTCCACCCGCTCGCCTCGCTCCGCCTAAAACAAAACATACAAAAAGTCAGCAAGCACACGCACAGACCACATCCAGCAAACGCCGAACAAACGACAACGTTACCTGAGCCCTCGCAGCCTCGGCCCGCTCCCTGACCACTTCACCACCATACAGACCCCACATCCGGTCATAGAGGGCGCCGGCGGACTCCTTCACCACGGGGTCTTCGACCTTATAGATGTCTCGCCCAAAATCTTCATCTGCCTGGTCGAAGGCCTCATAGTGCCGGCACCCTTCGCGAGAGAGTGCGTTCATCGCCCCCTCGCAGGTGACCAGGGAGGCGAACGACATTAATCCCCCCAGGACAGTGGGGAGCTCCTGCAGCTCCTCTCGCACCCATTCCAAACAGCGAAGCCCGGCCTCTCGCTCCGGCACCACGAAGTCACCGGTCCGCGCACCCAGCTCGCGATATGTGGCCATAAGCTGTGCGCGCGTCCGTTCGGCCTCCGTTCGCACCGCGGCTTCGGCCCCCTTCGCGCGGCTCTCCAGAGCGGTGAGCCGCCCCCGCAGGTCTTCGGCGAGATCCTTGGCAAGATTGGCCTCCGCCCGTGCCAGCCTAGCCTCCGCCTGAGCGGCCTGCTCCTTGGCGATGGCCTCGTTGGTTTCCCTCCTCTCCCCCGCCAGCTGGCGCCGGAGGTCAGCCTTTTCCTCCTCCAGGGCGGCCACCTTGTCCGCCAGTTTACGGCACTTGCTGTCGGAGGCAGACCTCTCACGGACAGCGTCAGCATGTTGCGTCCGAAGTCTCTCGACTTCGGCAGATAAGGCTGCCGTAAGTGCCCCCGACGCAGTACGGCTGGTGAAGTCAGCCACCTGCAGAGCACACGTAAGGCCATGGCCGAAAAAAAAAAGCTCGGCGGACCTGACTCAGCGCCTCCGTCGCCTGACTCAGCGCCTCCGTCACTCCTTTCAGCCGGCGGGTCGCCGCGCCAGCCTCGTCTCTGACCAACGCAAGGGCCGACACCTCGCCTCCGGCGCCAAGGGTCCCGCCCCTCGCCTTCGACGACAGCGCAGCCGTCGCGATTGCCCCGGCGGGCACAGCTATAGCAAGCCGGCCCTCGTCCGACCCTGCAGTGCATCAACGATTAAAAAAAAAAAGGGGCGGCCGGGTAACTTACCCCCAAGATAATCGTCCACACTAATGTCGGTGCCGAAGTCGGCAACGCGTTTGCCCGGTGGCGGCAACGTTCGGGCCGCCTTCGAAGCCTCCGCCACCCCGCTGGCCGGCGGCACCACCTTCGTCAGCTTGGAGACTCCGGCGCCCGCCGTTGTCTCCGGCGCCTTGCTGGGTGCAGAGGCGCCCGCCTTCGCCGCCAGCGGCGGCTTGCCTCCGCTGGAGGCCGCAGCCTTCGCCGTTCCCCGCTGCCTTTTCGGCCGGGGATCGTGAATCCTGACGGTCGCCTGGCGTTTTTGCGCCGCCCCTTGGCGATCCTTGTCCATCACTGCCCACACAACAGCACCGATATTTCGCCCGTAAGGAAAAACCCTCCACCGACGAACCATACGAGATATAAAACAGTCTTCCTCAGCCGCGCAGGGGACAGGAACATTTCTAGGCCAACAGCCCCCGGTAACCCTCAGCATCCGAGCCGAAGACTCCCGGAGCTCGGGCGAAGACATCCTCTCCCCCGGGGCCGCACACGTCCTCATTAACTCCCTAGCAAAACTATCAGACACCCCGATTCCTCCCATCGCAGTACCTAATTTTCTCTTTTTTGAGGAGGGGGCGGCCGTCAGCGCAGGGTCGCCTCCAGTCTCCACCGCCGGCTTCTTCCCACGGCGGTCCGCTTCGTCTTGACCAGGGTAGCCGTCGTACGGCAATTGATTTAATTCGAAGACCCTGTTCAAACGTTCATTTGACCCGCGAATATCAAAGCTGCGCTGGCCTTCCGTCCTCGCCACGTACCGCCCCACGAGCCGCACCGCCAAGTCCTCCGCATCACGCACAAAGGCGGCCGGATCACGGTTTCGCAAATTCAGTGCAAAGGCAGGACTTCGCACCACCCTTCCTCCGTGAAAAGGCATCTGGCGAGGGCACACTTCGCCCAGCGCCCAGCCGTGCGCCAAGGGCCAGACCCCGTACGCCACGAATTCTTCAACTAAATCACGACCACTGCTCTGGCCGGCAGCGCATCGAAGGGCCCCTTCGTTTGCATCCTCTTCTGCCACTTCAAAAGGCGGATACGCAGAATAATAGTGGGAACACATCTCAGACACGGGAAGTCCTTCGTGGCCTTCGACAGTAGCCTCAGCAACGTAAAACCAAAATTCATTCCAATTGCCCCACTTGTTGCGGGCGCACGGAACCAACTCCACTACTGGCATTGTGGTCTTGCCGGTCTTCGGCGTGAATGTGCACGACCCAAACTGGGCAACCCCGCCCTCAACCACCCTCTTCTGCCAATGCAAGCAGTAATTCTTCGCAAAAACTTCAACCGACGGCTGTCCGCCGTATGAAGTCGTCGCCCAGACATACTTCGCCAGCGCCACCACGGCGTTCGGTGTCAGCTGATGAATTTGAACGTTGAATCTACGCAGGACTTCGCCAACAAACCGGTGCGCAGGCAAGCGGAGACCGACGACGAAGAACGCCTCGAAAACAACCAACTCACCCTCCGGCTCGGGGACTTCCTCCGTCCCCGGAGCACGAGCGACTCCGCCGCCAAAGTAGCCCAAGCGCTGCATTTCTTCGACGCGGGCCGACGTCATCCGTGACACACCAAAATCAACAGAGTCGCCGGCGCGCAGCTCCTCCACCATCACGCTACTCAACGTCTCCTCAGACGAGGCGGCGGCCGGCGGCGTGGCGTCGGCGGAAGAAGAAGAGGATGGCATCGCTACGTACCGTCGGCGGCGGCGGGCGGTCTGCTTCACTCGAGCCAGATCTCCGACGAGCAAAGGGAGCAGTAGAAGAAGAGGAGCAGAAAGACGGCGGGTGGCTAGGGTTTTCACGGAGCGCGGAAGGCAAAGTGCAAACAGCGCCGTCCCCCGCCCCCCTTTATAGGCAGGGCGCGGCTCCTCGGGAAACCCGCAATCCCACAAAGCGCGACGCTTCGGAAAACCCGCAGTCCAACAGTACGATGTCCATCAACGGTCACATCAAAAACCCCCGCGGAACCACTTCGAGCGAGGGCAGCGTCTCCGCCATCTAGCGACGTCTTCGGCACCAGGTGACTTTGTCGAACTGGTCCCTCGGAGGGCAAATGTTGGAGCGAAGGCAGAAACGCCACCCTTCGCCCGAAGTCTCCACCTCTTAGCCCCTGCCCTGACAGACAAAGCAGGCAGGGACACCCTCCGCTTGTCGGCACCAGAGACAACACGGAGACCCTTCGCTCGATTCGGCACCAGACGAAGGCCTGCGGCGACGCCTCCCACGGCGCGGCCTCGGTCAGTTCCGAGGCCCACATGAGATCTGGCCCATTGTAACGGGCCCTGCGTGGCCGCCTTTGTGTTACGGGCCTAATTTGTAAAGGCGTACTTGTAATTACAGCTTGTAACCCCGCTTTATGGGAATATTCTGGGGATAAACTAGGTACCTGAGGGCACATGCGTCCTTGACGCAAGGCGCCGTGCACTCGGTTACCTATAAATACCCCCGCACAGTGCCCGTGAGAGGCTAGATTAACAGAGCTTTTGCCATCACGCGCGAGTGCCCTGTTGCCATCACCATTCACTCGTGTTGGATCTCCTTGCTGTCGAGAGACAGTACCAACACCGACCTCCAAGGCACAGGCTTGAAACCAGGTTTTGGTCAACGAGTGATCGGAGCAGGAGAAGACAACAGGAAGCCATCTTTTTTCAAAAATTACCTGCAAGCTGGACCTGGGATCTTCGGGTTGATTACCTCTAAATTAACCCAAAGATCGGGGGCTTGTGGGGAATAGATATCCCCCGGGTCCACTAAAAGAGTAAAGGACCTCACGAAAGGCCCAAGGGTCCAATAAATCGTAAGGTCATTCTTTCGTGGGCCTGGGGAGAAACAACCAGCAAAACAGAACGACATGAGGCCGGATTGGTGTAAACCCGGACGGCCCACAGCATCGAGCGAATGACCGCAACAGAGATCCGACTCTCCCGCGCTGGAGCCTCCATGCAACGAAGCCATGCGAGGACAAGTCGGCGAGGGTTACGTAGGGATAATCTCAAGAGGTTCACTATCTTTTAGCTACTTGTTGTTATCTTATCCACGTGTACTGCCCCACGGTCGAGTATATAAGGCCTAGGGGGCACCCCTTCAGAACGATCGACACTTTACTTAGCCACCCACATCAACTCTCTGTATTCTCAATCCAGAGAGCTCTCTTGTAACCACATTCACCAAGCATACTCACCAGGACGTAGGGTGTTACGCATCTCTAAGCGGCCCGAACCTGTAAACCTCGTCCACTGTCCCTCGTGCGATCTGCACGAACCATTTTGCTACAGTTGTCGACACCGTCCTACTCCTAAAACACCTTGAGGGGCAACCCCGGGTGTGCGGTCAGACCCAAAACACCGACAGCTTCCTCTTCCTACAAAGAAACAAAATATGTAAGTACTGAAGACAAATAGAGATCAATAAAATAAAAAATCAAGTTATAACCTTTTCTTTGTTCCATTTAAAGGGCACTTATAACTGGTTTTTCGATGACCTAGTTGACCACAGTTTGGGCAAGTGTACTGTCTTTTTATCTTTGATGTTCCTTGAGCATTTTCTATGACCTTTTGTTTTTTCCCACTGTCACCCTCTAGACAGCTCTTCATTCTGTTTTTCCTTTGTCGACCAACCCCTCTTTTAGCCATTGGTGCACATACTTCATTTGCAAAATCCACCTTCGGCCAAAAAGAACGGTCACCAATTGGTGGAATCCTTCCCATGTAAGCTTTTCTAAACTTCTCAACAGAATAATAATCATCGACAAAGTTCTCCATACCAACATTCCTTACATCCTAGGCAATAATCACCGTCAATCCATGTTGACAAGGTTTCCCTGTGTGCTGCCACTCTTCACAAGAACATTGTCTCGACTCTGCCTTCACCACATGTTTTGTCAAACAATTTGTACTATCTCTCACTTCTGCCAAGTAATTGTCGCTTTTGACAATTGTCAAATGGCCCAACCCTCTAGTCTGAGCTTTCAATGTAGCCATAACAGATGGCAAGATCAGACCATGCAGTCTTTCACCAATCTTTCTCCTCCTATGAAACAACTCCATGGTCATCTCCCTAATCTTATCAGCTAAGTCACAAATTGGTAGGTCCTTATGATCCTTCACCCAGTTGTTAAAGACCTCAGCCATGTTGTTTGTTATGTAATCACATTTAACAGATGGGTCGAAACCACTCCTGTACCAAAGGAATTTGTGATGTTGATCCAAATATTCAGCTATCTTAGGAACACTTCTTACTTTGCTGACATGATGCTCAAACACTTCACTCCTATATGCCCTTGCAGCTGGATACATGTGTTCAGAACCTAAGTAGCTTTTGACATAATTGCCCATGAGATGTCGGAAGCACTCTCTCTTCTCAGCATGAGGGAAACAATGCGTCACTGCATGCATTAAGCCTTTTTGAGCGTCCGAACAAATAGCGAGTACTCCATGTTCTCCAACAGCCTTCTTCAATTGTGACATGAACCAAATCCAATTATCTACTGTCTCTGATTGGAAAAATCCAAATTCTAAAGGATACATCCAATTATGCCCATCAACACCGGTTGCTGAAGCAAGCTGGCCATTCCATCTACCATTAAGTGTGGTCAAGTCAACACTTAAGTACGGTCTACAACCATCCCTAAATCCTGAGATGCACGGACCTAGGGCACAAAAGAAACGGTTGAAATAGTACTTCCCATCCTCTAAAACCACATCAATCTCTACAATGCTATCAGGCTCCATAGCAAGTACTGCCTCCCGCCAAGAGAATAGTTGCTTGAAACTCTCCTCCCAACTGCCAAACAACTCTTTTAATGCCTTCTCCTTCCCTTTCCAAACTATGTCGTAACCAATAGTCACATTGTGAACTCCTTGAAGTGTGTCTTGCAATTCCTTGGCACCCATCTGGGGTTTCTTCATGAGTAGTGGTAAAGCGTGAAAAGCTACCCATCCACAACTTGGTGTAGTCGTCTTCCGCCTACCACTAGATGTGCAAGTATGCGAGTCATGCAAAACAGCAACCTGCAAAAATAGTCGAATCACAACTTTGTACACAAACAAACCCTAAAGTCACAACATAGCTATGAATTAACATACCACAATGGTTGGTAATCCTTTCTTTTCTTCTCGCACATAAATCCTCCAATGACAATCACCACCTTTACAATATCCGACGTATCTGGTAGTCGAAGTTACTTCGATTCCAAGCTCGAACTCATGCTTTATGGCATATTGCCTCATAGCAATTTGAAATTCCTTCATATTGGGGAACAAACTACCAGGTTGCATTGACGGATTCATTTTATCATACATAACCCTCTTCTCATTTGGTAGGAAGTCCTCACAAGGTTGGTCGTCACTATTCTCTCCAAATTTAATAGGCTCCGATTGATCCAAATTACTTGTACCTCCTAAACCAGCTTCATCTCTTTTATTTTCCTTTGCCTTGTCCTCTTCATTCAGTCCTAGTTCAGAATACATCTCCATCTCACTTGGAACATCTTGTCTCCCTTCGTCATCCCAAAAATCAGATAGTACAAAAGATTCCCAATCATTGACCTGCATGACTAAGTGAACTCACATACAATCCTAACCACACTATAGTGTACAAAAATGAAGCAAAACTAACCTTATTAGCAGTATTACCACCTAATGGAACTAGTCGCAAGGAACTTGAGCTAGGCGGTGAAGAAATTACGGCACCTGCCAATAATTCAACCAAACATTTACAGCATCAATGGTTCAATGTACACGATTCATACCACGGCCGACCAATAATAAGTACCTTGGGGCGAAGAAATCACAATGTCTGTGTCATTAAACAGCTCCAAATCATCCATGCTGGACCCACTGCACAATGACAACGAGCTAAATCTGGTTGGGGTGAGATCTCGGTTGGGGTAGGGTACGACTGAGGGAGATAAGTTCAATGAATGAAGAACAACAATCACAAACTCACGGGCGTCGTTGTTGAATCAGGTCCCAGACAGCGGCGACCGGCGTCCGTGCGGATCTCGCGTCGGTGGGGAGAGTGGGGGAGGACGGAATCTACGGGACAGCTCTCTGGTTCGGCTATGCTGCGAGCAGTGAGGTCACTCGTGCGAGATAGGAGAGACACCCGTGCGAGGAGATCTCCCCGTGCGAGAGGAGTGAGAGAGGAGAGAAGGAAGATGTCCGGCGTCCGTGCTAGAGAGGAGAAGGAGAGAACGGACACCTCGACGACGCTAACGGCGCTGGAGACGGCAACGGTATCAACAACACTAATCGTTTTTCGATCCGTATAATGGCGTGGTCATGTCCATTTTGGAGTGTGGGTTGTCCCCAATTTTTCCATAAGAGCGAATCACTCGCCTACGCCTCCAAAACGTCGAAGCCGCACGTGAGGATCTCCATGATGACAAATTTCTCACCGCAGCTCAACCAACTCTGCTTTAACAGGAGATCGCGCGAATCCCCCCTGATCTCGTCCTTATCCGGACTCTCGGCCATGGGTGTATAAAAACGGGTCCCCAGCTATCTTCACGTCCACCTAGTGAGCCTCACAGAATCACCATGGACGTGATTGGTAGCTAGGCTCTAGGACGCCGGGCTCGCTGCAGCCTGGATAGACAGAGAATCTCTTTTTTCACGTCTCCCCGCATGCAGGCTTACAGACAAAAAAAACGTCTGGGCTGCATCCGTCCGTGCAGACTAGGATCCACAGGTGCAGTCTACCAATCACCAGACATGCACAGTCAGCGGCATGCACAGGGCCTGCGCGCACTCAGTCCGGAATCCAATCACGCGGCATCATAACAATCGGAGCTCGGGGATTTGCTGGAATTGGTCGCTGCGTGGGGAAACTCTGCCCTCCGTTGCTCGGGGTCGAGTGAATGCCTGGGGATCTTCGCTGGGTCACGATGATGATGCTTGTGCCATCGTCGGGTGCGAAGGGTGCCTGGGGGATGGCGAATCGCTCGCCAGGTTTCACTTCCGCCCGTCGATCCACAGAGCATCGTGGACTGGGCATCGTGTCAGGCTACTACCAACATGGGGCCTCTTGGGACGTTCACTGGCGCGCATGGATGATGATCGTGCACTCATTTTCGGGTTCGTGGTCGTGGTTGCGAGTAATTTCTCACTGGAGAACCATCTCCGCCGTGGATCCGCCCTACATCGTCATCGTGGTGCTCTGCTACACAATGCGGGGTAAGTTGCCCCTAGATCGATTCGTGATTCTCTCCTTTCGGCGTGGGGTCAATCGGGGGAGGGTGTGGATCCTTGGTTCGACAGGGCTATGCACGCTGGCGGTGTCGCCGTCGCGGGCGCAGTGGCACCGCCGCGACTCGGCGTCGGGTGGGGAAGATAGTGCCGATGCAGTTGATCTGGTAACTGGCGGGCGAGATCTAGCCATCGGATACCCTTCGGTAGATCAAATCTTGAGCGTCGATCGAAAAGCTTGTGGCCGAGGATAGATCAGAGCGCTTTATCATTCGAACCGTGGATCTCTTGTTGGGCGGTCGGCGTTGTGTACTGGTTCGCCTTGGGTATGGTCTAATCTAGAATTCGGAGCGGGATCCAACGGTCCGAATTAGGCCCCATGTTAAACTAGCGTGGTGCATTTACTAAAGAGACCTCGCGTTTTTCTCAAAACAACCCGCCATCCCAAACCGTTGTAAAATGTTCACACGTAAGTCCAAATTCTTCCGAAATAGACCCTGGCCTTGTTATAAATAATAGACGCAGTCTATTTTAATTTGTAATAAATGAATAAAACCCTGGAAATTGATTTTTAGTATACAAATGATTTCTAGAACTTTGAAAATCCATAACTTTCTTATTTTAAGTCAGTTTCAATCCGTTCAAATTGCGTTGGCTTTATATTAATATGTTCTACATAATAACAACATTTGTTTTCATGTTTTCATAAATAAATAAAATACCTGTTTATTAGATTTACTTTTCTAATCAAGGTTAATGTGACATTGTAAATCGATCTATGACTATAGTCTACCTAAAATATGATTCTAATACCATTATAACATAGGATTAAGATGAATTAGTCATTTTATTGCAATATCTTAATTAACATAGAATATACATTTACTGTTTAATCACCTAAAAACTACAAAGAACCATAACTTCTTTGTTCTAATTCCAAATTTAGTAATTCTCAAACCTATGATCTCGTAGCAGCGCATAGAATAATCTTACGTTGTTGGTTCTCATGCTTGGTGTAATGTTATTTTTATGTACTCCTTGTCTGTTTGTATGTATTGCTACGAGTAGCAGCAAGGTTACGAGTCCCCGGATACTAACTTGGTGAAGTACCTGGAAATTCGAGTTAGATGCACGTTGTTGCCCTTGATCACTTTTCTTTACCCAATAATGTTCTTGTTAATCACTATGACATACTCAGGTTAATTTGATGGGACCTAATAGGTTTCCCTAGACTTGTTTATCTCACACCTTGTTTACCACTGAACTTTTGGGTAGTTATGCTATTGTTCTATCTGGTTTTGGGATTAATATTACATTATGATCATGTTCTAGTTATACTGTTGTTCAATTATTATTCATGACAAGATCATTGTGTTAATTAGAACATGGAGCTTAACTTGAGAAACACGTGCTACCACAAGGGTGGAATGGGACGCCCTTGGCTGACTAATTAGGAAAGCTAGTGGAGGACTATATTACCCGAAAGGGGCAAGGGCAGTAGGGGAGTTGCGTATAGGGAGGTTCTTGGGTCGATCATGCTGCGATGGCTTTTCGGACGAGGGATTCCTATATTGCCCTTCCTAGAAACTGTAGCGGTTTTCTGAAGCTAGTGGAACTTTGTAAAGACCTCGTAGTGGATCCCTAGCCATTTACTTCGGAAGTATCTAAGGGTCTAGCTATCCCTCGCTAAACGGGATACACGACTTGTGGGTAAAGGGCACAACCTCTACAGAGTGTAAAACTGGTATATCAGTCGTGCTCGCGGTCATAAGCAACTGAGGACTCTCGTATAATTAATTTATGGAACTAAACTTAATTTGTCATATGCATTGCATCACGGGTGTTATTATCAATTGTGATCTCTTACTTAATTGGGTCTGTATCTATTTATACTTAGTAACTGCTAATAAAATTTTGACCAACTTTAAAAGCAATGCTTAGCTTTAACCATCTCCTTTAGTAAGCCTTACACTTCACATGAGCTCCCACCTTTGGTGAGTTTATGCACATTATTCCCCAGAACTTGTTGAGCAATGAACGTATGTGAGCTCACCCTTGTTGTACTCACATCCCCCTAGGTCAAGGATAGGTACCACTGGATGAGACACGTGAAGGATGTCGTGATGAGTTCGTGAGTGGTCTAGGTGGTCGTCTCCCAGCCAACTTTGTGTTGCTGGATCGTTGTCTTCGCATGATGTAATTATTTAACTATTTTGTACAGAACTCCATTATATATAAATGATGTGACATTCGTTTCTGTACCATGAGTCATCATATGTGTGAGATTTGATCCTAGCACACTTGGTGATTATTTTGCGCTCGGGTTTTGGTGCCCCTAGAACCCGGGTGTGACACCCGCTGTTTCTAATCTCGGCCGTTGATCCGAGATCCAGCGGCCGAGGGAGCCCTATGCCCTTTCGTTTGGCATTTTTGTAAAAGAAATCCTCTTCCGTGGAATTAGAACCCGTAGTCCAGTTTTCTTTTAGCTGAGTCCCGGGTTTCTTGCAGACAGGCCCCTGGACTTCATTTTAATCACAGAAATGGTTTTAATTTAGGGTTTTTGAATTCCAAAATTTGTAAATTTCATAACTTTTGCATATGAACTCCAAATTGGATGGTTCAAATTGCAAAATGTTCATAATGTTATTCTCTATCTGTTTATATTATGTTCATTCACTATTTTTATGTCCCTATTTTATGGTTAGTCACTAGATTATTGTAAAGCTATAGGAATTTCATCAGAAATAAAATAAAAGGGTAAAACCCTAATGAATAATCAAGTGATTAACTTTGTGGAATTAACCTCATTTAATATATGATCCCATCTCTAGAGTAACTTTATTTAAGTCAGTAATTTATTAAGATAGACCCAGTTAGGTAAGTAATTTACTGAGATAGACTTAGTTAGAGAATAGTAGACCCTTAACCATAGTGATCTACCCTAGAACCTAGAGTTCACTTGTGTGTCTATACTTTTCTACTTAAATTGTGTTTGATCTATTGCATATGTTTGGTGTACTATTCTTTGTTATTCCCCAAGTGTTTTGAATGATTGATTGCTTTGCGTACACAACGAGTAGTATGTGGTTCCCGAGTGTGTTGCAGGAGACTTCCCTGAGCAGCAACCTGGTAAAGGCAAGTGTCCTCTGACCCATTATGTCATATTTACTTTATAATTTATTGTCCTGCTTACCATGATCAACCTAAGGATTGACTAGTGTTCTGTTTTTCCTATCCTTGGTTCCTTTGGGAATTGGCTACTATGATTAGCATCATGCTATTGCTTTACTTTAATCAATGAATATGATGAGAATATTTATGATATGATGATGTTATTCTGGATATGTTGATGAACTTGTGATACTTTAGGGGACTCGGGCTGTTTCCCGAGTACCTCTCCGTAAGGACCTGTTCGTTGGATGACCACTTGGGAAAACAGTACAACCATGAGGGTGGGATGGGACGCCCATAGCTGATTAATTAGAAGAACTTGAGGTGTAGTCAGCTTTGGCGTCGTGCTATCAATGGGGTTCGGGCATAGTACTTGCTCTGCCGAGGCTGGGTGCCGAGGTTCTTTCATGTTACTTTTGTTAGTCAGCCTTCCTGTGGGGAGAGGTAATGTGTTTATCAAACTGGAGAAACCTAACGGGCGGCTATGACCTTCGGGGAATCTTTGTAAAGGCTATGTAGTGAATCCCTAGCCATTTACCTCGGTAGTGAAGATCGGGTGTGTACACCCCAGGCTAGGAAGGGATCACGGCTCGTGGGTAAAGTGTGCAACCTCTCTAGAGTGTTAGAAACTAGTATATCAGCCATGCTCACGGTTATGAGCAGCCTTGGGAGCTCCTTTGATTAGAGTTACTCTGGATATTTTTATGACGATGCTTAATGATAATGATTATATTTATGGTACTTGGTATTTCCCCTTGGAGGGAGTACCATTGGGTTAATCACTTGAAATTATTGTTAAAACTTGGCTTTCTACTAGTAATAAATACCTGACCAATTAAAAGCAACTGCTTTGAGCTTAACCCCACATACAACTAGTCCACTTTAGCCAAACGGGACCTTTGCTGAGTATGTTGATGTGTACTCACCCTTGCTTTAAAACACCAAAACCTAAGGTTGTCCCCATTGCAATCAGTGCTCAGGAGAAGATGAAGGCAACATGGAGGACTTTCAGGAGTTTCAGGACTTCGATGAGTTCTAGACTAGATTAGTGGCAAACCCCCAGTCAGCTGCCTGTGAAGGCCTTATCGTACTGTGTTTCGTTCAGCATTTTGATGATGACTTAAGTTAATGACTCTGTGGATGTCTTGGACATCGTGATATAATAAAATACTTATTTTCACTATTGTTTTGAGCAATATGTGATGATGTCCAACTATGTAATCGCTATGTACGTGAAATTTTTATCCTGGCACGTACATGGTTTGCATTCGTTTTGCCTTCCAAAATCGGGTGTGACATAGGTAAAGGCGACGCAGCGGCTCAGCGACGATGGCGGAACGACCTTGCGATGACGGCGCTGCTGCTGCGTGCTGGGTGAGGAAAATGGGCAGGAAGAGTGTGAATGAGGGGCAGGGATGTGCTGGGGGTTCAAGGTCTTCACTTTGAATCCAGGACGACGTGCGTGGGATGGGGATCGTGGGGTGCGGGCGGCAGTTATCCGCGTGGAACGCGCGGCGTGAGTGTGGGCACGACGGTTGCGGGGAGGGGGACGGGGTTGACGAGTGGGACCAGGGAGTCAGTTGGCTAGCGTGGGCGAGCAGGCGACGAGCGCTGACAGGGCGGGTCCATGGGGCAGAGAGAGGGAAAGAGCGCGTGGGCGCGGGGAAGGTGGGTCGGGGGTGGGCCGAAAGGCTGAGGGGGCAGGGCCCTGCGGATTTCTTTTCCCTTTTCTTTTATTTTGAATTTCCACTTCCTTTTTCTTTTATTCCCTCTTTTGAATTCAAATGCAAATGAGCCACAAATTCAAAAGGAAGCATCTCAAGCCTATGCATCAAACAAAAGTAAAGTTTGGGGTTCAGCATGGTGCAACTTTTCATACTCCCTTGGATTTTTGCCTACTTGAGTATAATTGCATTTCCAAATAGAATAACACTGTTCTATATAAAAGAGAGAAAAGGGGGGTTGGGAGAGAGGAGAAGAGGGGAGTAACACCTGAATTGTGTATATGAGTAAAGAAATTTTATACCCCCAAATTCAGGGTGTTACAAACCTATCCCATAAAAGAATCTCGCCCCAAGATTCAAGGTTGGCTAGCAAAGAGCTTGGGTTACTTTGCTTTTAGATCATCTTCTCATTCCCATGTTGCTTCCTCCTCAGAGTGGTGACCCCATCTGACTTTGCACATTCTGATGGTGGTCCTCCGGGTGACTCTGTCTGCAGTCTCCAGAATCTGCATTGGCTTCTCGATGTATGTCAGGCCTTCTTGAACCTCCAGTCCCTCCACTGGCAACTGATCTTCGGGTACTCGCAGACACTTCTTCAGCTGGGGCACATGGAAAATATCATGCATTGCTGATAGACCTTTCGGTAAGCTGAGCCGGTAGGACACTTCTGCACGCTTTGACAGAATTTGGTACGGTCCGATATATCGTGGTGCTAACTTGCCCTTGACTCCGAACCTTCTGACTCCTCTAATAGTTGAAACCTTCAAATAAGCATAATCTCTCACCTCAAAACTCGGCTCTCTTCTTCGGGTGTCGGCATAGCTTCGCTGCCTTGACTGTGCTATCTTCAGATTCCCCGAACCATTCTGAAATTCTCCTCGGCTTCGAGAAAAATGTCTGGACCAAACACCTGCCTTTCTCCAGGTTGGTCCCAATGCAACGGAGTTCAATAATTCCTCCCATAGAGTGCCTAGAACGGTGACATCCATAAACTAGCTTGACGACTATTGTTGTAGGAGAAATCTGCATAAGGTAATCTCTTATCCCAACCTAATGTGTCCTGCAACGCGGAGGCCCTCAATATATCTTCTAGGATCTGATTAGTTCTTTCAGTCTGGCCATCTGTCTGTGGGTGATAAGCTGAACTGAAATTCAAAAGCGTGCTCAAAGCTTCATGTAGCTACTACCAAAAGTGAGAGGTGAACTGCAATCTGATACTATCTTCTTTAACACTCCATGTAAACAGATAATCCGAGACATATATATAACTCTACCAATACTACATTACTGTAGCTGGTCTTGACTAGTATGAAGTGAGTCGCCTTTGTTAAACGGTCCACCACTACCTAGATGGAGTCGTAGTCGTCTCTAGTGCAAGGCAAGCCAGCCATAAAGTCCATCCTGATCTCATCCCACTGAGGAATCTATAGCAGCTATAACAAACCAGCTATCATTTGGTGTTCTACCTTTATCCTCTGACATCTGTCACATACGGCAACATGCTCTACAATTTCTCTTTTCATACCATACCACTAGAATCTCTTCTTCAAGTCTTGATACATCTTCTCACTTCCAGGATGTATGGAATAGGCTGTTTTATGGGCCACCTTGAGGATTAGCTCCCGAATCGACTTGATGTCGAGAACACATAGCCGATCTTTGAACCATACCACGCCTTCTGCGTCTTCTTGAAAGTCTTTGCCTCTCCCTTCTGGGATTAGCTATTGGATCTTGTTGTTCTTCTCATCATCCTTCTGCCCTTCTTTGATGTCCCGCTCTAGGGTGGGTTCTAGTTCAACTGTCATTCCCTACGTGTTGTTCAGAAATCTAAGACTCAGCCTGTCAAATTCCTTAGCAAACTCATATGGCATTGGATGAGCGACCATCATGTTGACTTGATTCTTTCTGCTCAGAGCATCTACAACTACATTGGCTTTGCCTGGATGGTAATGTACCTCCAACTCATAATCTTTGATCAATTCCAGCCATCTTTGCTGCCTCATGTTTAGCTTTGACTGGGTGAATATGTATTTAATACTCTTGTGGTCTGTGTAAACATCACATTTCTGCCCATATAGGTAGTGTCTCCATGTCTTCAGTGCATGAACCACTGTGGCAAATTCTAGGTCGTGTGTGGGATAAGTCTTCTCATGGACCTTCAGCTGTCAGGAGGAGTATGTGAAAGCTCTCTTGTGAGTTTTGGTGTTTGGATGACAACTCAATTAAAGGACTAACAATGTACTAAGTGTTGAACAGGTGCTTAAGGTAGAGCTAACAGGGTTCAACACAAGTGAACAAATGTGATTGTCCAAGAACTGGATTATGGATACATAATGGACATCACAAGTAAGATGGACATTGCATAAAGTGAGACTCGGGTGCGTAGCTCGGAGACAACTGATCAAGCCAAGGACGAAGGCAAGAAGAGCTTCGAGGTACCAAGTGCACAGGAGAAGGTCAAGGAGGCTGAGGAACCCAAAGCCAAGGGTGAAGAAGAAGGCTTGCAAAGTCAAGGGTGATCGAGTTGAGAACAGCTACGGCACATCAAGGATCACTACATAAGAACGTGACTTACAGCCAATGAGGTAACAGCTACAGTTATGTGGTGTAAGTCATAAGGCTGAAGATCAAGCTCTAAGAAGGAGATCAAGGTCACTAGAAGGAGAACAAGTGTCAAAACCAGAACTGGAAGCAGCCCAAAAGAGCTAAGTTCACCTTAATCTTTAATTTGGGTTGTTCCTATGTTTGGAGATGTTCTATGTGACCTTTGCAGGATGTTGGAGCCAAGAAATGTCAATCTAGATCAAGTCAAGCCGACTTGATGATTTATGAGTCCAACATCAAAGCTCAAGCATGTGAAATGCTATAGATGTAATAATTAAGAGAAGGTATGTTTCTAGACTTAGTACATTGGTTTTGTGGACTAATATACTTGTCTAAGTGTTAGAAACAGAAAGAAGAAGAAAAGGAAAGAGGTGCGAAAGGCTTGGCTGTGTACAGCCAAGACTCAGTTCAGTCTGGCACACCGGACTGTCCGGTGGTGCACCGGACAGTGTCCGGTGGTGCACCGGACAGTGTCCGGTGCGCCAGGCTGGCTCGAGCGAAGTGGCCGCTCTCGGGAATTCACCGGCGACGTACGGCTATAATTCACCGGACTGTCCGGTGTGCACCGGACTGTCCGGTGAGCCAACGGTCGGCCGGGCCAACGGTCAGCCGCGCGATCTGCGCGGGACACGTGGCCGAGCCAACGACTAGAAGGAGGCACCGGACTGTCCGGTGTGCACCGGACATGTCCGGTGCGCCAACGGCTCTCAGGCTGCCAACGGTCGACTGCGCCATTTATGGAAGGAGATCAGGCACCGGACAGTGTCCGGTGGTGCACCGGACTATCCGGTGCGCCACCCGACAGAAAGAAAGTATTGCCTTCCAAATGGGATTCCAACGGCTCCTAGGCCCCTTGTGCCTATAAAAGGGACCCCTAGGCGCCTCAAGCAAAGTACAAGTGAAGCCAACAAGTGTAGACTCCACTGGAATCAATTCTCACTCTCCCTCTTGTGTGTAACTCTATAGTTTGTGTAGAAGGCACAGCTATAAGCCTTTAGAGAGAGGAGAAGTGCTGCTAAAAGCTAGAGCAAGGTCTTGAGCGTATCGTTACTCTACCGAGCTGCTGCCGAGAAGTTTGTAAGCAGCCACGGTGTTGTTGTAACTCAACTCAATAGTGAAAGGCTCTATCTGTCATACTGACAGATCTGAGCAAACGAAGGAAGGAGTTGAAATAGACTCCAAGCCCAGGTGTGGCTAACTCCGACGAGGACTAGGCAAGCATTTCAGGCTTGGCCGAACCTCGGGATAAATCCTTGCGTCTGTGTGCTCTGTTCTGTATTGTATCCTGACTCTCTGCCTTACTCGTCTTTATATCTGCACTTCAATACTTATCTGTGGTATAAATTTTATTTGAAGTGCAGGACATTTTAAGACAGGATCTTCTATTCCGCTGCAACCTACTCGAAGAGTCTTCTCACTCCACTGCGTACTAAGTCTTCGAGTAGAGTAAGAATTTAAGTTTTAAAGTAATAAGTTTTGTTTGCCTATTCACCCCCCCCCTCTAGGCGACATCCAGATCCTGTTCCCGGGTCAAAGGGAGCTTTCAAGTATGCTACCGCTCTCCCTTCTTGCATTAGCTCACATCCCAGTTCGACGTAAGATGCATCGCTGTACACTAAGAATGGCTTGTGAACATCAAGTAGGATCAAAACAGGTGATGTAGTCAACTTCTCTTTCAGTGCTTCAAATGTTTCCTAGCGCTTTGGGGTCCACTTGAACTCGACCTTCTCGTTAGCAACATTGTCTTTGGTCTAGCAATCTTGGCTAAGCCTTCAATGAAATGCCGATAGTATTCGGCCATTCCAATGAAAGTCTTGATTCCACAGACATCCTTCAGTGCTTTCCAATTCAGAATATCTGCTACCTTCTTTGGGTCTATAGCTAACCCATCTCGGTTTATGATGTGACCTAAGAACAGAACTTCATGAATCTAGAACTCACATTTGCTCAGCTTGGCATACAACTGATGCTCTCGTAACCTTTGCAATACCATTTTCAAATGTTCCACATGCTCTTCCTCACTCTGAGAATATATGAGGATGTCATCGATGAACACCACTACAAACTTGTCTAGATAATCCATGAACACACTGTTCATCAGATACATGAAGAAGGCTGGTGCATTCGTCAAACTAAAGGACATGACTATGTACTCGTATAGCCCATACTTGGTGATGAATGACATCTTTGGTATGTCTGAAGGTTAGATCCTGAGCTAATGGTAACATGGCCTTAGATCTATCTTCGAGAACACGCCAACACCTATGAGCTGGTCAAACAGGTCCTTTATCCTTGGCAGACAGTGCTTGTTCTTGATGGTGACCTCATTCAAAGCCATGTAGTCTATGCACATTCTCTTGGTCCTATCCTTCTTCTCCACAAACAGGACTAGAGCGACCCAAGGCGAGGTACTTGGTCTAATGTAACCTTTCTCTAACAGCTCATCGATCTACTTCTTGAGTTCCACCAATTCTGGCTCAGACACTCTGTAAGCTCTCTTAGAAATGGGGGTGGTGCTAGGGTCAAGCTCTATAGCAAACTCGACCTTCCGCTCAGGATGGCATGCCTAGTAGTTCCTCAGGAAACACATCTAAAAATTCTAACATAAGTTTGATGGCCTCAAGCGGGTTGGCCTCCTTACCATCCACGGAATTTGGTGACAGGCCCCTTCCTCTAGATTAGGCATGATTAGTTCAGTCACTATCTCTTCCCCGGATGGGGACACTAACCTCATTGTCCTCTTGTCACCGCTGACGGTTGCTTAATTCTTGTGTAGCCAATTCATCCCTAGGATGACATCTATCCCTTAAGTACCCATTACCACTAGGTTAGAAGGGAATTCTATCCCCTTATTTCAATCCTTAGGTTTCGGCACATCTTATTTGACTGAATCTTCCTCCCAACTGAATTAACCCTTAGTGGTGGTATCATTGGTTCTATGGGGATATTATGTGCTTCTACCCATGTTGTAGTAACAAAAGAATGTGTGGCACAAGTATCAAATAGTACTTTTGCTGGATGTGATTCGACTGAAAACATAACTACTACCACATCTGGTGCATCCTAGATTGCTTCAGCCTCCAAGTGGTTCACCTTTCCATGATTGTACGCCTAGCCATGGCCTCTTGATGCCTGTTGTGGTGCTCCTTGTCTCGCTGGGGCATTGGGAGTTGACTATTGTTGGGTTGCTTTCTTCGGGCAATGCATCGCCCAATGGCCTTGCTCTCCATAATGGAAGCATGCTCTGCCTCCTCTTGATGTTGAGATCGCCTAGTTGCTCTGATTAGTTGCTGGGACAGGAAGGCGAGATGCTTGATTTCTCTGCCTCTAGTACTGATTTCCTCTCGGTTGGCTATGCTGACGGTATTACTGATGCTGTTGAGGGTACTACCTCTGGAATTGCTGTTGATGCGGACATTGGCTCTATTGCTGATATCCTTGTGGGTGACCATGCTTGTACTGCTGGGATGAACTGCTTGAGAAGAGGGGCGGCTGCTGCTTCTGGTCTGTGGTCCACACATCTTGCATTTTCGATCTTCCATCTCCTTGCGCTTCCTCTCGATCATGATTGCTCTATCGATCAGATGTTGGAAGGTGGGGAAGGTGTGATTCATCAACAGGGAATGCAGAGGGTCGACCAAACCTTTTATGAACCTGTACGGCCTTTTTGCATTAATGCTAACATCTTTGGGTGCATAATGAGACAGCTGCAGAAATTTGTCCATGTACTCACTGACCGACATGGGTCCCTATTTTAGTGCTAGAAATTCCTCCTTCCCTATCATTAGGCCTTCTAGAACATAATATTAGCGAAAGATGTCTCTGAACTCCTTCCAAGTGATAGCTTTGGGGTCGGCATGGGTGGCGAGATAGGACTCCCACCAGGACTGAGCTGCTTCGCTTAGCAGGCATGGACTATACAGAGCCTTCTCCCTGTCGTTAAGTTGCACTGAGCTGTGTGCAGTTCCCGTTCTACTGCACGCAACCAGTCCTCAGCATCCATGGGGTCTGCAGAGCGGGTGATGATACCGCGGTGATCTCTCATGAACTCAGCACGCTTGTCTCTTGACACAATGTCATCTGCATCTGCGGTTATGGCTATGGTTGTTGTTGAGCTTGCTGCATGGCTGCTAGAGTCTGTCCGATAGCTTGCAATTCCTGGGTTTGCATGAAGAACATTTGCTCCACGATCATCGGGGGTGGCAGGGGACGCAACGGATAGGGATGGGGCTCCTCCTCCTTCGGACACGCTGCTGCTGCTAGGCACGCCTCCCTCCTCGGCGCCTGTTGTCAGACATCTATGTAAGGCACTCACACATCAGTATTGATCTCACAATCTTTCAGCATAGGAAAAGGCATACATAATTCTTCGTGACATTGAATGAACAAGGATCTTCACTGATTCTCAACATGATCAAACACAACTTCTCATATAAAGAGGGAAGTAGAAGTAAAAGGTTTTCCAACTAAACGACTAAATTTATTAATCATTACTAACTAAACCAAACTATAGGGGAGACCCATATTTTGGCAAAAATCTTTACAAAGATCCAACTCCAACATAGGTTCATCATAACAAGCATAAAAGCAACTGTCAAGAAAACTAACCTCACTGACAAAGACTGAGACTTATTACTTAAGAATTTATTACGGACTCCGACTCTAACAGTCTAAGGCTCCATGTAACACCTTAAAGTTCTATTTTGAGATCTAGAAAAAAACTTCTTCCAAAAGATAATAAATAAAAGTATTTTTATACAAATGAATCAAATTAACCTTGGGTGAATTATGCATTGGGATATATTCTCTAAGAGAATGGAATTATAAATAATAATTCCCCTTAATAAGAGATTATATATTAAGAAAAAATTTCTCTTATAACAAATAAATATTCAGTTCCGAATAAACATTCAATTTAACTGCATATCTAAATATTATTATTTTTAACTAACTTTGTGTATGTGGATTTCCATAATTCAAAACATTTGGTAAAAATAAGATGATAAATAAAAATAAAGTAATGCATCCATGTTGGTTCTTTATTTGATGCATTTAACTTGTGCTTTGATTTCAAAACAAATCCAAATGTATAATTAGAAAATTGGAAATAGAAAGGAAAATGGAAAACAGAATTAAAACAAAAAAGGGAAAGACCACCTATACTCGTCTTGGGCTGATTCCTTCTTTGGCTCGGCCGAGTTCCGGCCTTCCTCAGCCCAACTGCTTGACGCCGCTAACACCTGGGTCCTGGGACCGGGTCGTCAGCCTGCATGGACTCACACCACACGCGTCCTCAGGAAATCAAAGTGCTCTGACCGGCGGGGCCCGTATCACGGTGCTTCACCTGTGCGACTCGCTTACCTAACCAGCACTCGGGCTAAAATTCCCTCGCGCCAGCCCATCACCTTACCCTCTGCTTGGCCTAGGAAAGAGAAGTCACACCGGCCCACTCCCCAGCCAGGGATGTCGCGCCCATGCTCCCTAGTGTCGTTGTTGCGTGGGTCCAACTTGTCAGCGTCGTCTTCTCCGTTGTGAGCTCAGCCCAGTGTACCTAAGTCGCACGCAGGTCACGTAACAAATCGCACGGATCACGGGATCAAGAATTCGGCCATCGCTTGCCCTCGCATGGCCGCGGGTACAAAACCACGCCCCACACCCTTCCCTATCCAGCAAATTGTGGTTGCCAAGCGCGCGCCGAGAACATCACCATTTGAGGAGACGGAATGAACCCGAGATCACCGCCTCAGTCAACCCATGGGTGTGCCGCATTTCCCCCTCCAGAGCATGATCTACAGACATCCCTGGGTCATGGCAGAGCTATACGTGGCATCAGCAAACAGGATGAGGCCTCGGACCGGCGGGAATCGCTCACCGGAATCCGGTATTCAGCCGACATGTCGCGGCACCCGTGGACTGAGACTCCCGCACTTCAAACCACGGTGAGGTGCCTCCCATCTTATTCTCCATAGTATCTGCATGGTTTAGGGAGATTTTCTTCGAAATTTGGTGCATCTGGGCGTTGTTCGGATCCCGGCGGTGATATCACTACTGCAGTTGCGGGGAGCACCGCCTCCCTGCTTGGTCGTGAGGGAGGATGTCACACGGTCACACCACTACAAGAATATTAACCTTCTATGATGTTTTGATGGGATCATAAGCGTCACAGAAGGTACGTAATTAAAGGTCTTTTGTGATGAAACATAATAAATAATGACGTTCCTAAGAATATTCCTCCATAGGAATGTCATAATTTTTTATGTTTCGTCAGAGAAGATCTTTAATTACGCACCTTCTGTGACGCTTATGATACCATCAGAACGTCATAGAAGGTCAATATTCTTGTAGTGCACCCGTTTCCCAAGGGCAGAGCCGGGTGCATCGCATATATGTGCCAGGATCTATTTCCACACATATGTTGACGTCACAAGTGTAATATATCAAAAGAACAATGCATAAAAGCGTAAATAACGATTATATTAACATATTACACTTCGAACAGACATAATGTCTTAACATTTATTCATCAAAGTACAGCGAAACAAGGACATCCATCCACAGGAAGATGACCGGGGGTATCACTAGACTAGCATCCATGGAGTTCAGCATCATATCTTCATCTGCAAGCTTCTGATCAAAATTAAGCAAGGGTGAGCTCACTTATGGTCGGGGCTCAGCAAGTGGGGGAAAAACTAATGCAAGGTAACAAGGTAAGGCTAAGGTTGAGCAGTAAGCATTTTAGTTGGTCAATATTTTATTAACAACACCTGTCTTACTAATAAGTGTGAATCCCATGTATTCCCATTAAACAAAGGTATAAAAGTATATCAAAAACACTTAAGTGAAACCACTTAAGCAAACCATTGGCAGATCATCGGATCTCGATTTATTTCCATCTTCAAGTTCAATTATCATGTGAGGAGTCCAGGCCGCTTATAACCGTGAGCACGGCTGATATATCAGTTTTACACTCTGCAGAGGTGGCGCATCTTTACCCATGAGTCGCGATTCCCTTCTAGCCTGGGTTAGCTAGACCCGTATTCACTTCCGAGGTGAATGGCCAGGGTTTCACTACGAGGCTTCTCCCTAGAGTCCTCATTACGCAAATGCTGGAAATGGTCAAACTGCATAAGGCACAACTACTGTAACCAACTTATAGTCCAAACCACAGGGTAAAGCTTTGGGAACTATGCCCGTATCCAATCTGCCTGAGCCGGTACTATAAGAGCTTGCCAGATGCCCCCGTCCCGGTCGACCACGACCAACACCCAACATAAGACTTCCCTAGTTATTTAGCCAAGACCAGAGCCATGATAGTTCTCATGGTAGCACTGTTTTCCCAGGTGGTCACTCCATGTTCCAATTAATATGCAATAATCTTGTTTAACCATCGGGTTAACAACCATAAAGTAAACTTACCAAGTTTGGAACATTAATATCATAAGCGGGAGTGACTGCATAAATTTAATTTGTAGCAATAGCATAGCTACTAAGGTAAAGTATAATTCCCAGGTTTCATCAAGGAATAAGGTTGGAAAGGTTATCTCAATAGGTAACCCGTCAAATTATGCATATATTTCTAAAAGAATAAACTTTATTAAATATATTGCTTGGGATCAAACAGAGTATGCAGAGGGAGAAGTCCACTTGCCTTGCTTATTGAAAACTTGAGGTTCTTCCGCGGATCTGAATAGATCTTGATTCTTAACTACTAGATCAACCACTGAATATCACACAACAAACAAGAAGAACAAACACCACTCAATAACATATCACATTCACCATACGTAAAGCTAAAAGAAAGCCTAACGAAAAGAGCGTTCGCTTTTAAAGAACATCGCAAGTAATGGTTATAATAAGAGGGTATTCTTTTCAAAAATGTGTGATCTATACTTTATAAAACAAGACATGAGCTTAAAACTATCTTAATTAAAATATACAAATATTAGGTTTGTCAATTTAATCATTTATAAAAACGTCATATGTGATATGTCTAAATTTAAGGGTTTATAAGACGATAAAACACGTTATAATAATATTAAACCTTTTTAACCTTTTAGAGAAGATATATGTTATATATATATATATATAACGTTAATGAGTTATAAAACACATTATTAAACATTACTTTTATAACAAGCTCATAAACAACTTTTTATGTGAAAAGATCATAATTATATTATTAATCACCTATTTAAGACGAGTTAGGTTATGGGCCTTAAGTGGATTTTCATGCAAAAGATAATGAACGCATAACCATCATTTAATTTCATTAAAAAGCACATAGCCTATATTATTATATTTGAAGTCAATATATATAAAGTGACATTTTAAGTTATAAAAGAACTTAAACTCTTATTACTTTATTTTATTCCTTTAGGAAAAGCTAAGTGATTCGTATATAATGTGGACTAAATTCTATAAAATCATTAATCATGCCATAAATCTAGTTAAGAACAAATTGACTATCAGTTTAATTAATAAATTATGATAAAGGATAATTAATATATTAATTATCTTTAATTCTATTGTATGAATAAATTATCTAATTCATTAGAAGGAAGTTATGTATAAACTATCATTTTAGTTTATAAAAGTAATGACCCTTGTTATCTTTTAATTAAAAAATTGTAAATAATCTATTAATTAGACATATATGTATCTTCTATTTTTATTAAGAAACATATGTCTACATATTCTTTTAAGTTTCTATTTAATACGGCTATACTCAAACATCTATAACGAACCTTGTTAAATATAATATCTATTAAAAAGGTCATTTTGAACGAGAAACAAGTTATCTAATTCTTTACTAAGAAACCTATGTTTATCAACATACTATCATTTTCTTTATTAGGAAAGTATGAGCAATTAAGTCATTTTAACATTATTATAAATTATACTATTTTGGTTTTCTCCTTTCTTTTCTAAATAGAATTTATACGTATAACTAAAATTGTTTATTTATAATTCTTCTAACAATAATATTCTAAGAATTAATTGTAAATTAATAAATGGACTTTTAATAGCATAATCATGGTTATTATGACATAGATAATTATCTTACTGATTCTAAGTAATTAAGTGTCATACTTATGAATACATTTATTATGAATAATAAAATATATATTTTCATCTGATCGAAAATATGTGGCTTAATTCCTATTTCAATTTCTTATATCCATGAGTTTACACTTAAAATACTACTAACAATTATTGTTCCACACACACTAAAGCGAAATTCAATTTGTAAACGTTTTCTAGTATGAAATCACGGAAGTAGTGAATAGTGACCATACTCATTTTTAAAATTATAAAATCATACGCATATTCAAAGTAGTGTCGCAGGGTTCAATTTTGGTTACACGTATACATCGAAATATCTAAAATCATACACGAATCGCCAGGTCGCACAATATTACAACGATAATTCACAAATTCATAAATTAATTCAACACATGATTTAGACAATAAATTAACGGGTTGGGATTGTCTTCAACCTTGGGTTAAGGGACGACGGCGAACGAGCTCGAGCGTGCGATGGCGAAGGCTTGGCACGGCGGGATCGGCGAGGCTTGGACGGGGTTCGGACACGTCTCCAATGAGGCCGACGCGCAGAACAGAAACCAGCAGAGCGCAAGGACGTAGAGTCTTGGTGAGATACTCAGCACAGTCGTCGGTGAGGCTGTAGTGGGCAGCAGCATCACACATGCGAGCAGGGCAGAGGCGAGGCGTAGAGCAGCAGCATCGCTGCTATGCAGAGCGACGTGCAGAGGCGCATCGACGACCGACAGAGCAGGGTGAGGGGCTTGGCGTCGAGGGCACGACAGTCGGCACAGTAAATGCGGCGCGACGAGGTGACGACACACAGCAGTGAATTATGGCGTGCAGTGTGAGTAGCACGGAGCGTCGGCGAGATGCTGTGAACAGGAGAGGGAGTGTGGGGGACAAGAGCGAGTGTGGCATTTTATAGAGGGAAAGAGGCAATCACAGACCACGAATTGATGCGTCCAATGAATCTGAGTAACGGAGGAATTGAATCGCCGTTGATGACGCTTAAGTACCGTACGCGCACACATGTGAAGAAGAAGTGGGGAGATGAAGGGAAAGGTCGTCCACGACAGTTAATGGCGGGAGGGAAGTTAATGACGGGGAGGGGACGGGCGACGCGCTCGGCTGAAGGGGCGCCGGGAAGAGGAAGCGAGGCGAACGGTCACGGGTGCGTTCCTGGCGCGGGGAGTCCGGTTGGCTGGGCAGGTGCCTGGCAGCTCTAGGTGCGGTCGCGGCACGGGGGCTGGTTTGGCGGCCTGGGCGCGGCTGTCGAGGCTGCTTGGGGCTGCAGGGGCTTGGTCGGCCTGGGGCTTCTGAGCGCGGACGTCGGGGTCGCGGGGCTGCTCGGCTCCTGGGCGTGGGCGGGGCTCGGCCAAGGCTCGGCGCGCTTGGCCGGTCGGAGTGCAGGGGCGGTGGGCTGCGTCGCTGCTCGAAATGACGGCAGCGGCATTTGTTTGTGTGCGCAGGAGATACGAACGGGAGAGAGAGAGCCTATGGGGAAGAGAAGAAAGAGATGCGGGGCCCGCTAGTCATAGAGGCAAGAGAGAGGAGAGGGAAGGGAGGCTGGACGTGGGCTTGCTGGGAGAATGGCCAGGCGAGCGCTCGTTTTGGTTTTGGGTTTGTTTTTTTTATTGGGCCGAGCGACAGCTAAGTCGTTTAGATGAGTTTTTTATTTTTTTATTTTCAAATTTCCAAACGCTTCTTCTTTTTTTTAGAAAAAACAAATAGACGAATGTGTGTATATATATTCACAAATAAAAACCTAAAATTTTATTAACAAAATTAAAATACATCTTTTTTTCAGAAAAATATTATTTTGAAACCCATTATACTTTTATAAAATAAATCCACAGCAATAAATCCAAATAAAGTATAAACATATATATGTTTCTAAAATCAAAATTCAAGAATAACATTAACAAATCAAAATTCATACCCTCCAAAAATAATATTTTAATAATTCACCATGATTTTATAAAATGAGATTCTTCTCACAAAATTAAACTTAAAAATTGGATTTTCAGATCAATTCAAACAAAATTTATGCTTCAGAATGCATCAAACTTGATAACATTTTATCTAATCAAAAAATTGTTCAATTTATTTATATCACCATTTTATTATTTGAAAACATAAATATTTTCATTTCTTCTAGAAACTAATAATATAAACTAAGTTGTTTTCAATTGACGGATTAGGGTGTTACAGAGGAGATGGTCGCGGGCCATTGATCTCCTTGTGATCGGCAGTGATTAGAACGCGAGTACCACTTTGGCCAGATTCGTTCTAAGCCGTCGATAACGTGATAAGCGAACACAGATTAGATCAAGACGTGGGGCGCTGTTGACTGTTGATATTTGATCGGTCGACTACTATTAGGTACTGGTTTGCCGATTTATCCGAGACGCTGATCTCCGGATGGACGGCCAGAAAACGTCTATACCCGTTCGGCCGTATGAATTTTGCATAAGAGCCCCTTCACTTGTATCAAATCAACCCGTCGTCCAATACATTAAGGGAAGAATTTAATTTAAGCCCGAAAATTTATGCAACGGCCCCTGGTCTCATAAAATAGTGCCCCTAGTCCAGAATTATTTGATAATTATAAATAAAATCCGAAAAAGGATTTTTAGTATAAAACAATTCTAGGAAGCTTGGAATATTCATAACTTAATCAATTTAACTCTGATTTAACTCGTGCCCGTTGCGTTAGCTTTGTAATAAAATTATCTACGCAATAACAACATTATTCATAGCATAACAAGTACTTTTATACTTAGATATTTATTTAACTTATGTTTATTAGACTAACTCTTCTAATCGAGGTTAATATGTCTATAATTATAATTTCACCAAAATATTATCTCTAATCAAGTTATAATGACGTACCTCTTTAGATTATCTTTCTCACATGGTTTATAAGATCAACAAAACACCTAGTTTTAATTGGTTAATCACATAGATCTTCCGAAAGCCATATCTCTTTAACCACAACTATTTTAGTGATTCTCGAACCTACGCTCTCGTACCAACGTGTAGAATATTTTTACACTATTTTTTCTCATATTTGGTGTAATGTTATTTTATGTACTCCTTGTCTATGTGTATGTTTTGCTACGAGTAGCAGTGAGGTCACGAGAAACTTGAAGATTAACTTGGAGAAGTACCTGGGAATCTCAAGTCTAAGGCAAGTTGTGCCCTTGATCACTCTTCTTTACCTAATAGTGTTCTCGGTTAATCACTGTGACATGCTCAGGTTAATTTGATGGGACCTAATAGGTTTCCCTAGTTTTGCTTACCCATACCTTGAAAACCAATGAACCATTAGGTAGACTTGCTATTTCTCTACCTTGTTTCGGGATTAATGTTACATCTGAATTATGATCATCTTCAAATTTTGTTGTTGATTTAATTATTGTTCATGACAAGATTATTGTGTTAATTGGAACATGGAGCTTAACTTGAGATAACAGTGCTACCACAAGGGTGGAATGGGACGCCCTTGGCCAAGTAATTAGGAAATCTAGGGAGAGATTACCTTACCTGAAAGGGGCAAGCGGGGAGGCGTCGATGCAGAGTATAGGGAGGTTCTTGGGTCGAACTGTCTATAAAGCTTTTCGGATGAGGGATTCTTATGCTTCCTTCTTTCTGAATCCGTAGTGGGTTTTCTCGAACTAGTGGAACTTTAGAAAGGCCTCGTAGTGGACCCCTAGCCACTCACCTTAGAAGTGTCTAAGGGTCTAGCTAACCATGTCTAAATGGGAAACACGTCTTATGGGTAAAGATGTGCAACCTCTGAAGAGTGTAAAACTGATATATCAGTCGTGCTCATGGTCAAGAGTGACTTAGGACTCTCGCATGACTAACTTATGGAACTAAACTTAATCTATCATATGCATTGCATTGTGGGTATTATTATTTATTGTGCTCTCTTATTTAATTGGGTTGGTATCTAATTATACTTAGTGACTGCTAATAAAACTTGGACCAACTTTAAAAGCAATGCTCAGCATTAACCATCTTCTTTGGTAAGCCTTACACTTCACATGAGCCCCCACCGTAAGTGAGCTCATGCACATTATTCCCCACAACTTGTTGAGCGATGAACGTATGTGAGCTCATCCTTGCTATACTCACCCCCAGGTCAAGGACATGTACCACAAGATGAGAAGCATGAAGGATGCCATGATGAGTTCGTGAGAGGTCTAGGCCATCGTCTCCCAGTCAACTATGGTTGCTAGATCGTTGTCTTCATATGGTAACTATTTAGCTATTTTGTATAGAACTCCTATTATATAGTAAATATGTGACATTCGTTTCTGTACCATGAGTCATCATATGTGTGAGACTTGATCCTAGCACTCTAGGATTTGCCCGTAAATTTGGGTGTGACACTCCAGGTCTATCACTACCGGAATCAGCTCCTTTGCCGTGTGTCTCAGACACACGGCAAAGGCAATCTTACACTCGGCAAATGCTTTGCCGAGTGTTACACTCGGCAAAGAACGCTCGGTGAACTGTACATCGGCAACAGCCTCTTTGCCGAGTACTATTTGTCGGGCACTCGGCAAAGACTTTGCCGAGTGCCAAATGGCACTCGACAAAGAAAAGTCACCGTCACGGCGCCAAGTAACGGTGACGGATCCTTTGCCGAGTGCCGTCTGTGGCACTCGGCAAAGAGGTCAATGTTGCCGAGTGTTTGCTCGAGAGGCCCTCGGCAAAGACTGACCCAGTGGGCCCCACTGCCAGTCCCTGTGCCGAGAGCTCTAGTAGGCACTCGGCAAAGGAGGCTTCTTTGCCGAGTGTCTGTTGGACAGGTACTCGGCAAAGAACCCTCCAGTGGGCCCCTTTGCCGAGTGCCTTGGCAATGGCACTCGGCAAAGATGTCTTTGCCGGTTCCCAGGTTTCCTTCTTTGCCGAGTGCCATTGTTAGCACTCGACAAAGATGGCTTTACCGGTTCCCAGGTTGCCTTCTTTGCCGAGTGCCATTGTCAGCACTCGGCAAAGCGCCCCTTTGCCGAGTGTTACACTCGGCAAAGTGACCAGAATGTCCCTTTTTTATTTGCTTTTGTTGTTCCATCCAAACAAACAAAAGATATATATGATTCACATCACATTATATATCAATCACATCACAGAATGAACACATTTATCATCAACACCATATATATCACAAAGTCTCACTAAAGTCTCACAAATATAAGTAAGGATCATCACAAAACAGATATAAGTCTGCGTCATCACTAACATCACCAAGTATCTCACAAGATAAAGTTTAACTAACATCACCAACACTCATAAAGGTAAGTCTGGATCATCACAAAACAGATCATCAACGAGGTGGGCATCTGGACTGGTTCGGCGAAGGGCTGGACGAAGCATGAGGGTTGTTCGACGCCGCCGATTGACCCTGCACAGAGAAGAGATTGTATGTGTGAGAACATATGAATAAATATCATGAAGTACTAAAATTTTGATACTCACAGGAGTAGTGAACTCTGTAGGGTCAGCTACAGGGAACAACGGAGGTGGTGGAGCATGACCCTGTGCGGCGCCAAGGCTCTGCATGTACGCGAACATCTCCGCCATCCTCTTCTCCAGCTCCTCACGTTGCCTCCTCTCATCATCTAGCTGAGTCTGTAATATTTCGCCCTAATGTTACGATAATGCAAAGAGAAGATATATAAAAATCAATGAACGATGAATAGATAAGGAATAACCTGGAGTTGCTGGATACGATGCTGTGAGGTGTCCTACCGAGGTCGTATGGCTGGGCTCGCGCTCGTGCTCCTTGCTCGCACCTGAGAGAGAGTGGGAGTGGAGGACGAGTCGATTGCCCCGTCGGCAATCCAGTACCGCCCATGCCTCTTGCCTCCTCCGACCCTCATGAGCACATCTCCGTCGATGTCCTCGGTCCTCGGATCGTAATCTGGCCCATGGACCTCCTTGGCCATGGCGGTGTACTCACTGAGTCGGCTGTGGATGGCAGGGTTGGTGTACGCCTCGGGCCCGTCATCCGGGTTGTAGGTGACGTCGGACGTTGCCTTCCCCTTGTGGGCCATGGCATATGCCGAGAACGTGGAGCAAGGCGCGCCACCATGTGCCGCCGACTGCGAGAAAACCAACGATATGGTTAGAAATCATGTCTAATCAAAAGTTATATACCTAAATAAAAAAGAGCGCGTACCCATGCTTCCGCGTATTTGCCCAGGCTACGGCTGCCTTGATGGTGGGAGGGACCTTGCATCAGCAAACGCCGTTCCCGGCTAGCGTTGTGCGCCTCGTCCCACTCAGCCGAGCACCACCTCTGCACCATCTTCTCCCAGCACTCAGGATGCGCGGCGCACCAATGAGGAATCATCTAAAAAAATATAAGTACACCGCATATCAGAAGATAAGAATAAGCATATTTAGTACCAATAATAAAGTTTTGTATTTACCTGCAAGTACTGGTCCGCAGTCAATGACATGGTTCGGGCGTCCTTCTTGTTCACCTTCTCCCCAAGGACGGAGCCGTGGTAAGTGACGATGGCCTGGATGCGCGCCTCGTAGTGCATGTCCACGACGAGCTTCTTACAGCACGTCGTAGACACCACATCCGCCCTGGCCTCGTATCCAGCATCGCACCTGAAGAAATCCTACATACAAAGACGATGTATCCATACATTATTTCAAGAATATGCAACAAATGCGACTTATTAAACAATATAGTGCGAGGAAGACTTACCCACAGCTCTTGCTTCACCCGCTCCGCCTTGTTGTTGAATTGTCTGCCGTCCCGATCTACTGCATCGGGGGCGACGGCGTAGTGGTCGAAGGTGTATGCTGGGCTCGTCACTCCGGCGTACTCGACAAGTCCAGGGAAGTGTTCCCGGCATAGAAGGCCGAGGATGCCATTGGGGTTGCGGCCGTGACCCCCTGCAGTCTCCAAAACCATCCAAGACCTGTCGAAGTGATTAAGATGAAGTATTAGTTTCTATTATTAATTTGAACATATAATATGAAAAAGCAGCAACAACATCTAAAGTTACCTACCTCTCTCCATCGGGTCGTATCAGCGGACGTCTGTCACGAAGTATGGGTCGCTTAGGTAGGCTCGCGGGACCTCGCAGGTAGATACTCCTCGAACCTGAGGAGCCAGAACCTGAGACGTCCTGCTGAGCGGCGTCGTCGTCGTCGTCGTCCTGCTGCGCCGCATCGTCGTCGTCCTGCTGTGCCGCATCGACAGCGGCTTGCTGCTCCACCTGCTGCTGTACGGCGTCGTCCTGCTGTGCCTCCTCCTCCGTCCTACGGGTGCTCCTCCTCCCCCTCCCCCCTCCCCCTCCTCGTCCTCGTCCCACCGCCCACCATCTTTGTCCAACAACCTGCAATTAAGAGTAAACAATTAAGCACAGATAAAAAAATATGTATTTAGAAACATATGCAAAATAAATGAAATATAGCATTACATCGATTAAAAATAATCTTCATATGTGTCCGGGTTAGCCGGATCATAAGTGTCATCATCACTATCAACCATTTCATAGTCAACATCATCTGAAGGCGCAATTTCGTCATTGGCATTGCCTTCAAGTATTTCTAAGTCATTCTCATTTTGCACCTCATCATCCTCGTCATCAACAACCATTTCAATATCTACTTCCATTCCGATCGCTTCGGTTAAGTCTATCTCAAATTGCCCTTCGAGCCCATCTTCTTGGAAGAACTCTCCGTCATATGTGTCCGGGTCTAAGTTATAATCTTCATCGTTTGGAACAGGTAATTTAGCGTGCGGTGATACCTTATACACAACATCCCAACCCTTAAGATGTTGTTTCGTTTGGCACGCATATGGAAGATAATACACTTGTGTGGCCTGTTGGGCCACAATATAGACATCGTCTCCTGTTAAGGTGGAATCCTGTCGAATTTCGACTATCCCAAGATTAGAATGTGTCCGTCTCGTAACTTCAGGGTCAAACCAATGACATTTGAATATCACTGGAGTAAGAGGTTTGGAACCATAAAAATTGAGTTCATATATTTCTTCAATTCTTCCATAATACTCGACCTCGTCAAGCCCGGGCGTAAAGACTCCAGAACACGTGGTTTTTCGATTGGGCCGACTTTGGTCGTAGCTTGTTGTGCGAAAACGGTATCCATTGACGTCATACCCAGAAAATTTCATGACCCTATAGGCAAAGCCATTGGCTACTTGTCTCAACTCGGCACTCATAGACGGCTCTCTTTGGCCCTGCAAGTTCAAACACGCTAGATTGTTATATTATTCGCACGTAAGAGCAACTTGGAATAACAAACTAAGCACGTACCTTATGTTTAAACCAGGAAATGAAATCGGGCAATCCATTTCCCGCACCCTTTCTAAGAAGGGTATCATATTCCTGTGGAGTTGGGTCCCTTGATCGACGCCAGAATTCATGAAGAAATTGCTCCATGTATGGCGTCACCTCTTCAAGGTTTGTCAATACATATAGCATGATATGGCGCCACTCTTCATGTCTCAGGGTCTTGGTGGTCGAACCACTCGCGCTTCCGAGTTGCCCTCGAAAAATGCTGAGGTTCGATTCATTGCCGCCATCATTGTAACGAGGGGGTGGATTATGCACGCTCGGCAGTTTGTCACCATAGTAAGTTGTTGTGAAGTTTGACACCTCCTCCAGTATGTATGCCTTTGCAATGGAAGCCTCGATTTTGCATTTATTTCTACATTTCTTTCGGATACTCTTTAGACATCTCTCAATTGGATAGCACCAACGTCCCTGCACGGGCCCCCCATTCGTGCCTCATACGGGAGATGAATAATCAAATGCTGCATCGGATTGAAGAAGCCGGGTGGAAAGATCTTCTCCAGCTTACACAGTAACACGGGTGCCATCCTTTCCAAGTCTGCAATCATGGTCCAAGCTAACTCTTTTGCACAAAGCTGGCGGAAGAAATAGCTCAACTCTGCAAGCGCTAGCCAGACATGCTCAGGGACATAGCCTCGAACCATCGCCGGAAGAATTCGTTCAATCCATATGTGGAAGTCATGACTCTTCATCCCTAAGACTCGCAGAGTAGATAAGTTCACCCCCCTACTAAGGTTAGCTGCATACCCATCAGGGAACATTAACATCTTGATCCATTGTAGTACTTCCTTCCTCTGGGCCCTGCTCAGGACGAAATCGGCCTTAGGCCTTCTCCATGTCTTACCACCACTAGGCGGCTTCATCTCTTGGTTTGGTCTATCACATAACTCTGCCAGATCCACTCTTGCCTTTACGTTATCCTTTGACTTATCAGGAATCTCCATAATTGTCGCCCAAAGTGCCTCGGCGACATTCTTTTCAGTGTGCATCACGTCAATGTTGTGTGGAAGGAGCAGGTCATCATAATAGGGGAGCCGAGTCAAGCCCGACTTATGTGTCCACATATGTTTCTCACCATATCCCACAAAACCACCTTCTAGGTTGGCCACGAGACCATCTATCTGTTCGCGAACTTCGGCACCAGTCATCATTGCAGGTGGGCGGTCTATCACCATGACACCTTTCGTAAAGTTCTTGATGTCTAGTCGGAATGCATGGTCAGGAGGGAGAAATTGTCGATGTTTATCGAATGACGAATATTTGCCACCCTTCTTCAACCAAATGAACCTAAGAGCTTCCTTGCAAACTGGGCATGGGAACTTACCGTGAACACACCAGGCGCAAAATAGCCCATACGCCGGAAAGTCATGCATGGAGTACTGGTACCAAACATGCATTTTGAAGTTTGTCTTCGTAGCTCGGTCGTACGTCCATACCCCTTCCTCCCAAGCACGGACCAATTCATCAATCAAAGGCTCCATGTACACGCCCATTTTATTCCCCGGGTGTCCAGGAATTATCAACGACACGAATATGTTCTGTCTTTGAAAGCATACGCCGGGGGGGGAGATTGATGGGGATAACGAACACGGGCCAACATGTGTATGGGGCAGCGGTCATTCCATAGGGATTGAACCCATCTGTGGCCAGCGCAACACGAACATTACGAGCCTCTTTGGCTTTCTCATGGTGAATGGCATCAAAGTGGGTCCATGCTTCACCATCGGATGCGTGAACCATCTTGTCAGGATTGTATCGTTTGCCTTTTTTGTGCCATGTCATCTGTTTCGCGGATTCCTCTGTCATGTATAGACGCTGGATCCTCGGTATGAACGGAAGGTGGCGTAGGATTGTCACGGGGATGTCGAGCTGCCTCTTCTGTCCATCACCAGAGTCTACCTCCATGAACCTAGATGATTTACACTTCGGACAGTACTTTGCCTCAGTGTGTTCTTTCCTAAATAGGACGCAGCCCTTCGGACAAGCATGTATCTGCTCATACGTCATCTTGAGTGCACGAAGGAGTTTCTGTGCCTCGTACATGCTCTTTGGCAGAACGTGATCCTCCGGAAGCAGGCTGCCAATAACTGTCAACAAACCATCGAATGCGTCTCGACTCATGCTATACTGCGACTTGAACGCCATTATACGCCCAATGGCATCCAGTTGAGAAACCTTTGTCTTGCCGTGAAGGGGTTTCTGTGCCGCGTCAAACATGTCGTAGAATGCCTTTGCGGTCGCCTCTGGCTCGTCCTCCATACGTCCTTCGGCAAACTGCGCCTCGTGATAGTCGTTCAACATGTCTGCTACCCCGGCATCAGCATCGTAATCCTCGACGCGTTGTCTCACCACCTCCTCTCTCGTGCGATGCGCTTCACCATGGAAGATCCACCGAGTATAGTCCGGCGTAAATCCATTCTTCCAAATATGTTCTACCATGGCCTTCTTTGGTTTTCTTTTCCGGTTGTCACATTTGCTGCACGGACAAGGGACTAGGCTAGCTCCTTTAGCAGCTTCGCCATATGCCCGTTCCACGAAAGCATCGGTCTTCCTAATCCATTCAAGGGTGACATCATTACGTCGAACGCGGCCCGTGTACATCCACTCACGGTCCTCCATCCTCTAACATATATAACCGAGTATAGTTTAATATAGACATGTAATGCATGTACACTACGTTCCTACCTTCTAATAGGTGACGATAGGTCCTAATCCCACCCGCGGTTGCGTAGATGGAGTTAGTTTACATGCTCTACTCCGATCCGAGATAGAATTTCGGCAGCACCTCCCCGCTGTTCTCCGGATACACGTCCTGGCAGGGAGAGTGTACTGTCCGGAGAACAACAGGGAGGTGACGCCGAAACTCTATCTTGGACCGGAGTAGAGCATGAAACTAACACCATCTACGCAACCGCGGGCTGTCCAAAAAATGTGGACAATTCGAAACTGATACATTTGTAGATATGCAAAGATCTGCATATCTACACCGTATCACTTTCGAACGGGAGACGCCTAACTGGGTTAGGTGATCTACGACCATGATGCGGATGTAGAGGTTATACCTAGGGTGGCGGTGGAGTCAGGCTAGTGGGGCTGTGGCGGGTCGGTGCAGTGGTGATGGGACGAGGTGCAGGCAGACCCGCAGCGGCTAGGAAGACAAGTATCTTCTCTGTAAAAAAGAAACACAAGTCTGTTAATACAAAAAAAATCGACAGCACCTCCCCTGTACGTTGAGGTTTTTAAAACTTGCAAATAAAACTAACAACACGATGGCTGACATGCACACAGTAACAAGTTTATAAATGGTTGGGTGACATCGGCTTACATGATTTATACATTCTATCATCTAATCAATAATAAATATAAATTGACGCATAAAAAGTTTATACCTCGCGTGGCCGAGAGGCGGTGGCGGCGCGCGAGGAGGTGGCTTCCGGCGGCGGTGGTGGCGCGCGGCGTTGGTGGCGGGGGCACGGCGAGGGGCACGGGCACGGCGGCGCGAGCGCGGCGGCGTAGAGGGCGCGCGGCGGCCGAGGGCGTGGAGGGCGCGGGCGGTCGGGCGAGGGGCACGGACGCGGTCGGGCGAGGGCGAGGGCGTAGAGGGCGCGCGTGGTCGGCCGAGGGCGTAGCGGGCGCGGCGGCGGCGACGGCGCGTCAAAGTGAGAGGGCGAGGGCGCGGCGGCGGGCGGGCAGGCGCCGGCGAGGGCGCGGCGGGCGGACGGGCGGGCGCCGGCGAGGGCTCGGGCGCCGGCGAGGGAGGGCGCAGCGGGCGCGGGCGGACGCGGCGTGGAGGAGGCGCGGCGGGCGGCGAGCCGGCGATGGCCCGGAGCGGCGGCGGGCGCGCAGGGAGGCGGCGGCGGGCGCGATAGAGAGGAGAGAGCGAGAGCAGAGAAAGAAGGAGGAAGAAAGCCGCGGGCGAGTATATTCGCCTTCTTTGCCGAGTGCCCGTGATCTGGCACTCGGCAAAGTTTTTTTTAATTTTTAAAATAAACTTTGCCGAGTGCCAGATCGATGGCACTCGGCAAAGGATCCTTTGCCGAGTGTCTATCATCTGACACTCGGCAAAGATTAACTTACACATCTTTGCCGAGTGCCACCCTGGGGGCACTCGGCAAAGAAGTCTTTGCCGAGTGTCATCTCTAGACACTCGGCAAAGTATATTTTTATTTTTTTATTTTGTCTCCCAAATTTTTTGTGGTATGTTCCTACACTGTGTAGACCTACATGTATCATTTGTGCACAATTTTAATAAAGTTTTCAATCGTTAGTAGATTTAGTTCGTTTATTTGAATTTCTTCGGAAAATTTAGATTTGAACTGCAGGTCACTCGAAACTTGGAAAACCGTGCATGCAAAAATGATATTCATGTTACTTAGCATAAGTTACGACCGATTCCAGGAGCGGACCGGAAACTTCGAGCAACATGCTCACTAAACATGGTCGTGAACTTGTCATCGACATGTTTAAAAATTATATAAAACACAAACAAAGTCAGAAAATCCTGAAACTTGTCCACGTGTCATGATATCATATGTACATGCTGCGATAAAAATTTTAGAATGTTTGGAGAAAGTTGTGGGACACTATGTGTAGAAACCTAAGAGAACTACTCATGAAATCATAGAGTTTCAATGTGGATCTCTTAGGTTTGTACACATAGTGTCCCACAACTTTCTCCAAACATTCTAAAATTTTTATCGCAGCCTGTACATATGATATCATGACACGTGGACAAGTTTCAGGATTTTCTGACTTTGTTTGTGTTTTATATAATTTTTAAACATGTCGATGACAAGTTCACGACCATGTTTAGTGAGCATGTTGCTCGAAGTTTCCGGTCCGCTCCTGGAATCGGTCGTAACTTATGCTAAGTAACATGAATATCATTTTTGCATGCACGGTTTTCCAAGTTTCGAGTGACTTGCAGTTCAAATCTAAATTTTCCGAAGAAATTCAAATAAACGAACTAAATCTACTAACGATTGAAAACTTTGTTAAAATTGTGCACAAATGATACATGTAGGTCTACACAGTGTAGGAACATACCACAAAAAATTTGGGAGACAAAATAAAAAAATAAAAATATACTTTGCCGAGTGTCTAGAGATGACACTCGGCGAAGACTTCTTTGCCGAGTGCCCCCAGGGTGGCACTCGGCAAAGAATCCTCTTTGCAGAGTGCCAGCCGTAGGCTCTCGGCAACGACTAACGACCGTCAGCTTTGGGACGGCCGTTGATGGCCCTTTGCCGAGAGCCCCCTTTGCCGAGTGTTTGACACTCGGCAAAATGTGTCTTTGCCGAGAGCCCCCTGTGCCGAGTGTTCAGCACTCGGTAAAGGGGCTCTTTGCCGAGTTCCTAACTTTACCGAGTGCAGCACTCGGCAAAGCCTTCTTTGCCGAGTGCCCGACAAAAGGCACTCGGCAAAGCGTACTGCACTCGGCAAAGCCTGCGATTCCGGTAGTGTATATTGGTCCCGTAGTCCGGGGTGACATAAGCATGATGACCATGGGGCAGTGAACGGTAAGGGGACGAACCCCAGTAGGGGTGGGGAACCACCCTCCTAGTGGTGGTGCTATGTGCACTCAGCACGTAGTCCCACGATCTCTGTACGTGTGATAGAACCTCCCAAGTCATTAGGCCCACCTATAGTTGTCCTTGTCCAACGGACCTCAAACGACCCTGTAGATGCACCTGATCACTTGACAAGTTCGGTATCTGAATTCCTTATCTTTTCCAAAAGCGTTTCACCCGTCACGCAGATATTACAACACATCAGAGGAACGAATATGTGGAAGCAGTTATAACAACTTATTTATATAAAGTATAGAAAGACTATTATTATTACAGACCAGTACTATATAGGAGTGCAGGAGTAATATTATTACAAACCCGGGAGGCAAAAACCCCTCCCGCTTAATAGTAAAAAGTTTTTAAAGGAGGACACTTCCTCCCGAGGCTTCAATCCTGGTTTTATTCCTTTGGCACCACCTTGGAACAAAAGCAACAAAAATTTGCTGCTTCCTCACCTACAGTAACATGGGTTCGAAAACCCTGAGTACGAAGTGTACTTTCGCAAGTCTTACCCGTCAAAATAAAAGACTCTCAAGGGTATGCTGGCTTGAGGGAGTTAAGGTAAGGCTTAATCAAGAATCAAGACTCTGTTTGCAAAAATGCTTACTAATAGTGGATCCTTAAAATCCAGTTTTATTAGCAAGTTAAGTCATTACCTGATTCTATAGTTCTTTCTACCCTAGTTCAAGCACTTGGCCTATACTAGCCATTTTCTTATCAACCCTTCTTGTTTACTGGAATGCTACGTGTAGGGCAGTGACCAAGTCTTCATGTCCGAGAAGTAACAGTGATCCGAATCGATTAATACCCAGCTGGGGATCTCTAATCACATGACATATGTAGCACTTAACCCTTGTATATGTCAACTCGCCACCGGGGTTCTTAAGACCAGATCAAGTTCACGCCAACCGAGAGCACAGATACACCACCGTCCAACCTCTTGCCACGGAGGGTACACGCTACTCTCGCCATCTCTCCACTCCCATTGCGTGTTGTCTTATTCTGGTATTAGTCTGCCCGAGGCAAAGCTTACCCATGATGAGGCATGTGACCAGTTAAAAGGTCCTCGATCAGCAAGCCTACATCGAGACGGTCCTTAATCGACTCAGATGGAGACACTACACCGAGACTCTCGCCTCGTGCAAGTCACCCGTCCGGTCTTAGCTTTATCATTTCAAACCCAGAGTTTGGTACCTGACAGAGGTACATCTTTTTCGATGTTGAACCCAACATGGCCATGATGGATCCACCATCAAGTTTTATTTTTGAAAACATCCCATCCCACTTGAAGTATCATCTTTTGTCAAAACAAAACATTTTGTTTTTCTAGAGAAAGACTAAGCATAAGAAAAACATTTTTATAAAACAGGTGATCAAGGAAAGGTAATCAATCTTCCAAGGAAGGAAATGCAGCACGTGTTTAGCACACAACTCCTATCACCTAATGCATCAAGCTAGTAAGAAAGATTTTGAAATAGCAAGGAGGTGGCAACTGCACTGGGGCTTGCCTTGTGTTATAGGAGAGTCGGGCTCTACTCCACAAATATCAAAATAAAAGCAGTTCCCGGCAGGTGGGTCTTCAGGTGGTGGTGTAGCTCTTGCTTCATCAACTTCTACTTCTTCTTCGTTTTCTATATATATCATATATACAACCATGAATGCTCATGTAATGCTTATGAAAATGCAAAGATAATAAAAGTACATCATATTAGGTCTTGAATACAATTTTCCTTCATGGTACTCTAGGAAACTAGGGTTTTTGAAGTCAGTATTTGATTTCATAGGGCAGGCACTACTTAAAAGATTAGGGTTTTGGGGTTTAGGTACCAAACATTGTCCAAATCATACCAAAATTTACCCAATGTTTTTAAATATTATTTTAAGCTTATCCAAAAAGTTTAGTGATTTTTGGAGTTATTAATCAATTTCTAAAATTCTAGGAGTATAGGTTTTGGCTAATTTAAATACTCCATAATTCCTTATTTGGACTAAAAATCATAAAATTATTTTTATTAAATACTATAGGAAATTAGGAATATAACAAAATTGGTCTGGTATTTTTAGCATTTTTTCTACAATTTTCTAGGAATTCTCTAATCCTGGAAGAAAAGGAAAAAAGAGAAACTATGAACAGTGTTGGGCTGAATTCAGCCCAATCCGGCCTGCAGAAGGGAGGACACGCGCGCGCCCGTGCCCGCGTTGCCGATCTTGCGAAAAGGCCCTGGATGTTTTAAATAACTTGAAAAGTGTCCAACGGACTATTCCCTGAGTCACTGACATCTACAAAACCCCCCCTCTAGTTCTATTTCTTTACAGATCTCGGCCCACGACGGGATCAAGCCGAACACCTGGTCGGAGCCATGGTTTCACGGCGGTGGTGACCCGGTCAAAGAGTAACAAGCTCATTAACATCAAGCATAAGTCGGTCCGAGTAAAAGCCCTCATTTAATTTGAAAGATTTGACCCTAAATGGAGCTTGTTCATGGTCACGGCGGTGGAATGGCCCTGGAGATCGCATTCTGGACAACTAATGGGATTGACGCTAAAATTGAAGCTTGAGGAAGCTTCACAGGTTCACCAGGGACTAGGCACACGATTGAATTTAGGCCGAAGGAGGGTAGGAAAGCGGGTCGACAGAGAGGGTGTATGCGGCGGCGTTCTACGGAACTACAGGGTGTTCCGGTGGTGGGGCTCTGGTAAAATTCAATTGGACGACACCGAGAGCAATAGGAGGCTAAAGACATGCTAGAACAAGAGACAATTGGGCGAGTACTGACCCGAGGAGGGCTGCCCACGAAGAGGTCCTTCACGGCGATGCTAAGAACAGTGAGGAGGAGATTTATGGCCTATCTGAGTTCCTCAGTGGATTTGGGTAGTTTGCGCAAGCACTCTTGTGTGTGATGTGGTGAAGAAGTAGCGCTCGGGCTCAATTTATAAGAGGATGGTCGAAGGTGGATGAGATTCAAAAATCTTCTAGTGCGCTGGCGAACTCACCCGCGCGGGCAGAGCCACGGCGAGCGTCCGGTGATCACCGATTAACCGGGCAGCGCCACCTCAAGGTTTATGTGCCACATCACGGAAGATTTTTACCATGGCCATAGTCCGATCCTCAGCCGCAGTGGCAATCTTATCCACGACGAGATTTTTCTGAACTTTGGTGAATAGTACACCAGCCAGGCCAAATTCAAATAGCTATTGCTTCAAATTTTATGTGACTACTTGCAAACGAGTCTGCATCAAAGTTGTACCTGGACTAATGGTCTTTCATTTTGGTATAACGACCATGTCGAAAATCTTCACAGATTAATCAGGCCAGGACACTCAAGTTGACGCGACAACACTAAACCCTGATTTCCGATTAGATGCAGTGAATAAACACCTATCAGGCCGACTGACCGTGCCTTTTTAACCTCATATATCTCCCATTTTTGTGTAACACTAGTGTTTGATTACTTAAGCAAATTTGTTCTCCATACATGGCTCTACAAATTTGTTGTGCTGACCCATGGCAAAGTCCTTAAGAATCCCAAGATATAGAGCTCCAAAGACAGCCTCCTTCCACTGATTTTGGACTTAGGTATATGGAGTATATGAGGTGCTTTTTGCAATTTAGTCCAAAGTTCACAATTTGATTTGCAAATCCTCAAAGGTGTGAACCATATGATTTGAGGTATCAAAATACCTTGGTTTTTGCACTTGGGTCCAAAAGTGTGCAAAGTTTACATATAACCCCCTAGGGTTTCGACTTAGGGTTTTCTAGGAGTCCGTTTAGGGTTTTTGGCACTTCTAGGGTTTGGGTGCCACTTAAGTCCATTAAATGTGATATCTTATGATTATTTCTCATGAGTTTTAAAGTTTTTTCATGCTTGGGCTTTATTATCACTCCTAAGCTTGGTTTAGGGTTAAGTACCCTACCCTAGGGTTTCACACATGACAAGTCACATCAATACAACTTGTTTGAAATTTTTGCCTAGTGAATGCATTCTAAGTGTAACAAACACATGATATGCTAATGCTCATGATGTTATGCTCAAGTTTTAGTGACAGTAACACCAGGGGTGTTACATCCTTCCCCCCATAAAAGAATCTCATCCCGAGATTAAGAAGTCCTAGGGCAAGTAATGGAAAAGGAAACGCGTCATATTTTTATTTCCTTATTTCTTGTATAAGGCAGGGGGTGGTATGGGGTTTATTCCTTTATTACAACAATTGTACATATCTCATAATTTACATGAAGCTAAAAAGCCTGGGAAATTCTTTTCTAAGAAGTCTTTGGTTTCCTAAGTAGCTTCATCTTCCGTGTGTTGGTTCCATTGTATCTTATAAAATTTGAGAGTTCTCCTTTGGGTAACCCTGTCCTTTTGATCCAGGACTCGAATAGGATGTTCTGAATATGTCAAGTCTGGTTCTAAGGCAACATCCGTCACTTCAATAGTTCGATCTGGAACCCGAAGACACTTCTTCAATTGGGACACATGGAATACATTGTGCACAGCAGACAATGTTTCGGGTAGTTGGAATCAGTATGCCACTGGTCCACATCTTTCAAGGATATGAAAAGGACCAATGTACCAGGGTGCAAGCTTTCCTTTTACCCCAAAACGAGATACACCCTTCATTGGTGATACTTTCAAATACTCATAATTTTCAACTTGAAAGTATAAGGGTTGTCATCGTTTGTCTGCATAACTCTTTTAGCAAGCTTGGGCTTCTTTCAAATTATGTATAATTCATTGAACCTTCTCTTCCGTTTCTTTCACCATATCAGGCCTGAAAAACCATCTCTCTCCTGGTTCAGACCAATTTAATGGAGTACGGCACCATCGTCCATATAAAGCTTCAAATGGTGCCATCTTGATACTTTCTTGATAACTATTGTTGTATGAGAATTCTGCCAATGGTAAATAGTCATCCCATTTCTGTGGAAACTCTAAAACACATGCTCGCAACATGTCTTTAAGTATCTAGTTCATTCTCACAGTCTGCCCACTGGTTTGAGGATGATAGGCCGAACTATGGAGCAACTTAGTACCTAGAGATTTGTGGAGTTCTTCCCAGAATTTGGATACAAATTGAGGTCCACGATCCGACACTATTGTCTTCAGAACACCATGCAAACTGAGAATACGAGCAATATATAGTTCCGCATATGTGGCCACTGTATACTTTACCTTGACTGGGAGAAAGTGGGCGATCTTTGTAAGTCGATCGATGATAACCCAGATGGAATCAAACCCTTTTGTTGTCCTGCGTAATCCCACAATGAAGTCCATATTAATGTCCTCCCATTTCCAAGTCGGGATAGGCAAAGATTGCAGTGGACCAGTAGTTTTCATGTGTATGGCTTTGACACGTCTACAAGTGTCGCATCTCGCCACATAGCGTGCAATTTTGATCTTCATTTTCGTCCACCAATAATGTTGATTTAGATCATGATACATCTTAGTGCTTCCGGGATGAATGGAATAGCGGCTAAGATGAGCTTCATCCAAAATTTGCTGGCGGACTTCATCATTCTTAGGCACAACTATGCGGTTGTTAAACCATACAATGCTTTGATCATCTTTTCTGAAACAGTTTGCTTTACCGGCCTTTATTTTCTCATGAATGTGTTTCATACCCATATCACTTCTTTGCGCATCAATAATCTTTTGCAGAAGAATTGACTCAAGCCTTAATTGATTTAAGGTTCCATGTTGAATCATTCCCAGGTTTAATTTCTCCATTTCTTGGCATAATATGATGTCAGAAGTATAGATGTCCAAACAGTGCGGGCTGCCAGTTTAGCCCACAGCCCGGCATGTTTTTGGCCCGGCCCGCGCACGGCACGGCCTGGTTAAGATCGTGCCCGGGCCGGCACGGCCTGATCCACATGCTGGGCTTGGGCGCCATATGCGGCCCACGTGCTTTGGCCCGGCCCGACATGGAAAATGGGTCGGCCCATTATCAGCCCGCGCCCCCATCCCACAAAACCTAATCCCGTGTACCGCCTAGGCCGCCACCCCCAATTCGACCACCTCGTCTCCCAAGTCCTGGTCCTAGCTGTGCTTGGCGATTTTCTAGCTCCCGGTCCCGGTGGCTCTGCCTGTGGCTCGCTGTCGCCTTGGTGCCTCCTCCAACCGTCGACAGCCGATGGCTCGCCACTTCCGACGTCTCTGGTGCTCCCTGACTCCCTCTCCTCCCTCCCTATGTCTCCCTGTTCCTAACCCTAACCCTAATCCCATTTGGATATGGTGATTGGTGATACCCTAACCCTAATCCCATTCGGATCTGGTGATTGGTCATGCTCGTTCATCATTGGTGCTCCTCGTTGGTCGGCTGGTGCTCCTCGCCTCCTCGGATCGAGTTGTAGCTTGAGAGTTGGACGACTGGTGCTCCGTGCGGTGCCAGTGTGGGTGTGTGATTCCCTTCCTGATTCTTCTCTGTCTCCGGTCCGACCGTCCGTGGCTCCGCGCCTTGTATGGTCATTGGTTCACTGCCTCACTGGTACAGTAGTGCCCCTGCTGGCTGCTTGGACATCTATAATTTTGTTCTGTTTTCATTTTCCTCCCATTCTCACCCTCCTTCTAACCTGTCCAGTTGTCCGACTTTCTCTGGTACTCGGCTGGTCCTTGCTTGCTTTTGCTGGTCGCTCTGCTCGGCTGCTCCTCAGAACTCGGCTCCGTTCCGTCGTCTCTGGTGCTCCGGCTTGGAAAGGTATGTTTAATTTTAGCCATTTAATTCTTGTAATCATGTGGATAGATAGGTGTACATTTAATTCCATTTTGTTGCTTTGAACCTTGTAGCCGTTGAGGTAGCCGGAGCCGACTGTACGTTGTAGCCGTTAAACCTCCTAGTCGTCGGGCTTGTGTCCGTTGTAGCCGTCAGGCTCATGGACCTTGACGCGGCTGCAGAGGAGGAGGAGCGTAGGCTCGAGGACTATAAGGAGGCTGAGGATGCTAGGTTCTTCATTGGTTTCGGTGAGAATGAGACCCATGGAGATCCTATTCATATCGATATTGTCGCTGGCTCTGTAGTAGGGACTAGCACAGGCTCCACAAGCCTGCCAGAGTTAGTCCCTAATCCTGATGCTGGTGGAAGCAACTCGCACTCAAAGAAAAGGTCCAAGTGCTGGAATGACTTTGATGAATTGACTAAGATCGTGAATGGTAAAAAAGTCAGGTATGCTGCTCGTTGCAAGCACTGTAAGAAAACTCTTACTGCTCGTTCTACTTCAGGTACTGGTCATTTGCTTCGTCATAATTGCCCTGCTAAGAAAGCACATGAACGCTCTGGGCAAGTCCAATATGTGCTTAAGTACAATGCTGACGGTACTTTGCAACGCTAGGAGTACTCTGCTTCTATTGCTAGGACAGAACTATGTCGTTTGATTGCTAGGGATGACCTTTATTTATGGACTGTAATGGACTGTAATGATTTATAAACTTAGGAGCTGGGCTGCACTCTTTTTTTCCTTCTTAGGGTTTTCTCACGAGGTGTGAGTTTTTACCTAAGAAGGTTTTTAATGAGGCGACCATTACACTAACAGCTCCTAATAGTCATTTCATATCTGTGTTTGTGTAATATCCTGTGAACCAACTGTTATTTCTTGTGTGATTAATTCTATGTGAATCATGTGATTAATTCTGTGTGAATCCTGTGATTAATTCTGTGTGAATCATTCTGTGTGAATCCTATGGTTAATTCTGTGTGAATCTGGTATTAATTCTATGATTAATTTTGTGTGAATCTGGTATTTACATGTATTTAATTCTGTGATTACCTATTGGTTTAGGCCAGTGGATGGCCTTGTACGTTCAGGCCCACCGGGCGAATGGGTCGGCCCGGCACGATTTATACCTGCGCGTGCCGGGTTTGGACATGTCCCTAGGCACGTGGGCCAGCACGACCCGGCCCGGAGCTTCAATGGGTCGTGCCTGGCCTGGCACTATTCATACTGGGCCAAAACGGGTTCGGACCAGGTCCATGCCGGGTGGCCCGTTTGGACATCTATAGTCAGAAGTTTTCACTGTAAGACAATGGCAGGAAGCCTTGCGACTTAGTGTATCTGCTACCACGTTGGCCTTGCCTGGGTGATAGTAAATTTCTAATTCATAATCCTTAATCAACTCAAGCCATCTCCTCTACCTCATATTTAGTTCTGACTGGGTAAAAATGTACTTCAAGCTTTTATGATATATATATATGACAGATATTTCCCAGCAGATAATGACGCTATATTTTCAGGGCATGAACCACAGCAGCTAATTCTAGGTCATGAGTTGGATAATGTTCCTCATGCTGGTGCAACTGTCTTGAAGCATAGGCTATAACTCGGCCCTCTTGCATTAAAACACAGCCTAGACCTCTACCTGATGCGTCACAATACACATCAAAAGGCTTTTCAATGTCTGGTTGAGCTAATACCGGAGTAGTGGTCAATAACACCTTCAATCGCTCAAAGGCTTCGTTGCATCTTGAGGACCAGTTAAATTTTGTATCATTCTTCAATAGACTTGTGATCGGCTTCACAAGTTTAGAGAAATCTGGGATAAATCGGCGGTAAAAACCAGCCAGTCCAAGGAAACTTCGAACTTGATGTACTGTGGTTGGTGGTTTCCACTCTAAAATGTCCTTGACATTGCTGAGATCAACCGCAATCCCCTTAGCAGACAACACGTGTCCTAGAAATTGGATTTCCTCCAGCCAAAACGCACAGTTGCTGAATTTAGCATATAGTTGATGTTCCCTTAAGCGCGTTAATACGATCCGCAGATGCCGAGCATGCTCCTCTTCATTCTTGGAATAAATCAAGATATCATTAATGAAGACCACTACAAATTTGTCCAACTCGGGCATGAATACTGAGTTCATCAGATATGTGAAGTGGGCAGGAGCATTTGTTAATCCAAAAGACTTAACCAGATATTCGAATAAGCCATACCGCGTAGTAAATGCGGTCTTGGGTATATCTTCGGGTCGGATACAGATCTGATGATAGCCCGACCTGAGGTCAATCTTGGAAAATACCCGAGCTCCGTTAAGCTGATCAAATATGATATCAATCTAGGGAAGAGGGTACTTGTTCTTAATTGTGACCTCATTAAGGGGTCTGTAATCCATGCACATCCGAAGCGTCTGATCCTTCTTCTTGACAAAGATTGCGGGACAACCCCAAGGTGACGAACTAGGTTGGATGAATCCCTTCTCTAGTAGATCTTGTAATTGAGTCTTGAGTTCTGCCAACTCATTTGGAGGCATTCGGTACGACCTTCTAGAAATAGGAGTCGTACCGGGCTTTAGTTTAATCACAAATTCTACATCTCTTTCTGGAGGTAATCCAGGAAAATCTTCCAGAAAGACGTCCGGAAATTCACATACTACCAGAATATCTTGGATTTCCGGTATGATAGCTTCATAAACTCTGCCAAATGGTTTGGTTGGAATAGCTACAGGGATGGACAAGAGAACCTCTTCATGGCCATAGCTCAACCTGATGGTTCTCAGATCAGTGTTGAGGATAGCTTTGTGCTGGGCTAACCAATTCATGCCCAGAATTACATCTATATCTTGGCCTTTCAGAACAATCATGTTTGTGGGAAAGTCCCGTTCAGCCAATGTTACGGGCACATGGAAATCCACTTCTTTAGTGAATATTTGTCCCCCAGGCGAATGAATAATAAACCCTTCCCTTGATTCAATGCAAGGAATGCAATATTTCTCCACAAACTTCTTGCTTATGAATGTATGCGAAGCACCAGAATCAAAGAGAATAACTGCTGGGTGATTGGCCACAAAAAACGTACCCATCATAACCGGCTCTCCCTCTGGTGTGTAGTATATTCGCCCAGTCTTCTTTATATTCTTGCCCGCTGCATTATTTGTCGTGTTTCCCTTGCCTTGGCTTGAATTCCCTGAGTTCGGCTGATTATTGGATTTGTTCTGCCTCAGATATGGGCAGTCTTTGATAAAATGTCCAGACTTCCCACAATTGAAGCAGCCAGTTGAGGAGCTAGGGAGGGCGGGGAAATGAGCACCAGGGGCACTCGGCTGAGTTGTTGAAGTGGGGGCAGTGGCAGGGCAGATGAAAATAGGCTGTTTGAAGGGGTAGGAGGGTGGACGGGGTGAAAAACGATTTTGATTCAAAGGTCAGATTACCATCCTTTGTCGCTTTTTAGGCCCCTGGTTGGACCTGTCACCTCCAATTCCCTTCGATTTTCCTGGGCCTGCATGCTTAGCTTCAACTGCCAGCGTTGTGCTGACAGTCGTGCTGTAGGAGAGATCAAGACAGGTGGCCATCTTTCTTTGAAGCCGGTCATTGAGGCCTCTCATAAAACAATTCCTCTTTTTCAGGTCAGTATTGACCTGGTCAATTGCATATTGGGACAAATGATTGAATTTGTTGAGATACTGCATGATAGTATCTCCTCCTTGCTTGAGTCTCATGAATTCTTCCTGCTTCATGTGCAGCACTCCTTCTGGAATGTAGTGCTCACGAAATGCCAATTTAAATTTGTCCCATGTATCCTGATGTCTGGCAGGCTGAATGGCCACATAATTCCCCCACCAGGTACTGGCAGGGCCTCTTAGCTGCTGAGCCGCGAACAACGGCTTCTGGGTCTCAGTGCAGCGGATGAGTCCAAATTTCTGTTCAATGACCCATACCCATTTGTTGGCTTCAAGGGGGTCTTCGGCTTTGACGAAAAGTGGGGGACGGGTTTCCGAGAAATCCAAGTACAAAGTTTCATGGGGCCCCTACGGATAAGCCCTCCCGCCTTGCTGCTGAAATTGATTTCCCGCCATTTCACATAGAAAGCGGGTGTTGTCAGCGGTCGCATTGACCAAGGCAGCGATAGCCTCGGGCAACGTGGGCGGCACCGGTGGTGGATTAGGCGTGTCTTCCTGACCACGGGATGTTCTCGCGCCGTCATGTGCATGAGTTCTGGATGGCATCTGAACAAAGAAATATTTGGGAAAATATAAGATACTGATATACACCATTTTACATTACTAAGATGTAATGTTACAGACTCGAATGTAGAACATGACTTCATTACATATTTTACATTACTATTACATCTAAACTATAGTATTTATCATCCTTGGTTGCTTCACTATCGATTGTAGGGGACTGTTCGTCAGCCAGGTTCGTTGAAGGAGGGGGCTTGAAAAGGTCCAATTCCCCACCAAGTGCTTCACCTACTGTTCCAGAAGTTCTGGCTCCCATTCCAACAGGGTCAGCAGGTACGTCTGGGTGCAATCGCGAATACAGTTCATGAACTTCCTCATGTAATGTATTGCAATACACCTGCAAGTTGTCAACGGTCGTGCTAAGCTCCTCCACACGGGCTCGAGCTTTGGCTTCCTGGTCCCAAGCAATGGAACATGAGTTGACAGCCCAATCTATTGCCAAATCCCATTCAGCAAGCTTGTCTTGCAGATGTCGGACATCAGCTCTTAACTCATTTATACGCTGACCATCTTCTACCCACACCTTGTTTCTGTGATGTAGCTCCGTTCGAAGCTGCTCCACCTGGGCTTCTAGGTCTCCAATGGGGTCGTTACTGCCGTTGCTGCTCTCCTCATGCCTTGGAGCCAGCTGATGCTGAGGCACGCCAATCGGTCCAGTGGACTTACATGCGGTTTTCCTCGTGCGTGGCGACATATCTCCATAAGGGGAAAACTTTATTATTATGATTTTTAACATGATGCATGCATAATTACAGAATCAACTTTCGTTGATTCACAACCTTCTATACATTGCACTCTGCTACCTGGTCTTACAAGATAGGTACTTTAGAAAGTAGTAAGATAAGAATGAAAGAAGTTTTCTTAGATAAGTCTTTGAAAATTCTTTTTGAAATGTCTCATAATATCTACAGAGATGGGCTTCGCTCTGATACTAGCTGTGACAGAACCTCCAAAGTCATTAGGCCCACCTACAATTGTCCTTGTCCAGCGGACCTTAGACAACCCTGTAGATGCACCTGATCAGTTGACAAGTTCGGTATCTGAATTCCTTATCTTTCCCAAGAGCGTTTCACCCGTCACGCAGATATTACAACACATCAGAGGAACGAATATGCGGAAGCAGTTACAGCAACTTATTTTATATAAAGTATAGAAAGAGTATTATCTTACAGACCAGTACTATATAGGAGTGCAGGAGTAATATTATTACAAACCCGGGAGGCAAAAACCCCTCCCGCTTAATAGTAAAAAGTTTTTAAAGGAGGACACTTCCTCTCGAGGCTTCAATCCTGGTTTTCTTCCTTTGGCACCACCTTGGAACAAAAGCAACAAAAATTTGCTGCTTCCTCACTGTTGGGGACTTGTTCTCAAGTGCTATGAATTAAGAACAAGGCAACACAGAAAATATTAAACGTTAAAGTCCTTCGTCCTTCGAAACATTATTTCCCTTGGGATATAATGATCTTCGGACAAAGGTTATGAAGGACATACCTTCAGCAGCATAACATAAAATGATGGAGAAGGAATCATATGAAATATAACATAAACAATCATGTATTATTATCAACTCGCTTCTATTTCATTTCTATTTTATTACTATGGAAAATAGAAATGATATCAAATTACAAATGTAGCTTCGGCTTGAAAAAAGGTGGGAGTACAAGCGTGACGCAAAAGCAAATGTCAAGTCAGCGTGAACAGTATGGGAGCACTGTTCATCTATTTATAGGCACGGGACGCAACCCATGTAAAATTACATTTATGTCCTTTACATTTGCTAATGGCCCTATAGTGACTCATCGAGGTCTGAATAGCCTTTTCCTTTTTAAGTCGGTTTCCTTTTCTGCTATCATGCCGAAGCTCCCCTGCACATAGCTTCGGCTCTGCGCCAACCTTCGTATTCTTTGTGCTTCTTCACACTGTAGTTCCGGTCCGAGCCCGAAGGTACCTGTTCATATATTATACTCCAGAAACAATGTTAAATCATGTTTTTGAGGACCTTCGGAAGCCGAAGGCCCCCAACAGTAGCCCCTCGTAATATTAATTTATTAGAATAATAAATTCAGATTGCGATATGGACGAAGGCCCTAAAGCCGAAGGTCCGAAAAAACACCTTCCCTTTGCTAGAATAGCAGCAGTCAATGACAAGTGGGGCCCTCCACCCTGCAACGCACTAGGTGTATAAATAGGAGCACACCTCGAGCTCATTTGGTACGCTTTTTTAGCCATCAGCTCTGCTTGCTGAATTTTTAGCTCTTGCCTACCAACGCTTGCTTGGTTTTTAGATTTTCTAAGCTTCGGCTTTAAGAGCACATTTTCACCATTTTTGAAGAGATGTCTCAAGACAAAAAAGCTGTTACTGAAACGAAGCTAAGCGAGGAGGAGAAGCTTCTTGAGGAAAAAACTGCTGGATTCATCGAGTCAATTGCAAAGACCAACACAGAGAAGATTACAAAAGAAATTCTAGAAGGCTTATCTGAAGATACCGATGACGGCGATAGTTATGATGTGGAAAGTGTGGGCGAAGACTCCGAAGATCGGTCGTGGCGACCAAGTCACACAGTCTTCGGTAAATCAACTATCAAGCAAAGTCATCTTGATAACATGAGAGGAAGGTATTTTCGAGATATATCCATCGTGAGGGCTGACAACAGGGACCGAACTGCTCCTGCTCCTGAAGAGAATGAAGTCGTAATCTATCGGAGCTTCTTCAAGGCTGGGCTTCAATTTCCTCTAAGCAGATTTGTGGTTGAAGTTTTAAAGATATACCAGATTTTTCTTCACCAGATTACTCCCGAAGCCATCATAAGAATGGGAATCTTCGTTTGGGCTGTGAGGAGTCAAGGTTTGGAACCAAGTGCGAAAAGTTTCTGCAGTATACACGAACTTTTATATGAGACGAAACCCTGGGGTAAGGAGCAGTATCACAATAATTTTGGTTGCTACAGCTTCGTTGCTCGTTCAGGCTCGAGCTGCCCAGTGCCAACCTTTCGGAAGAGGTGGCCTGGAGACTGGACGAAGGAATGGTTCTATGTGAAGAATGATTTAAAAGCGAGGGAAGATATCAAAGAGGTCATCATGTGCCCCATCTGGTCCCACTTCAGCCTTCGGAAACCGAAGGTAGAAATTGATGAAGCAGCTGAAGAATGCCGAAGGGCCTTTGGCATAGTTTGCTCTTTCATCGGAACAGGAGACTTGGTCCAAGAGCACGTGGCCTACAGGATATGGCCACTGCTAGACAACTGGGAGATGCCAAAAGAAACCATCAGCAACATAACGAAGGTGATTTGGTTCGACTGAAATATACTTTCAGATTTGGAGACCAATTTATCGAACCAGACGATGACTGGCTGAAATGCATCGAAGCTACAAGTGATGATCTGCTAGGGTCATACTCTAAAGCGGAGGATAATGCGTTATTTGTAGGCTTCGGGAGCCGAAAGAAGAAGAGGCTAAACAGAGTTTTTGATGCCATTGGATTTATGTATCCTGACTACCACTACCCACCAAAGGTACAAAAAAGAAAGGGTGTAACTTCCGGGAAGGATGCTGCTTCAGCTGCTCCAAGCGAGCCCGCTCCAAAGAGGAAGAAGGTAAAGGTTCTTACCCACCGGCCATGATATATTGAACCGGCCGTAGTGCCTGAATTTGGTGGTGAGACCTCTTCGGCTACTGAAGCCAAAAAACCTGCGCCTACGCAGAAAATTGAAGAGCCGGCTGTGATGCCGAAGACATCCTTAGCCAAATTAGCTGAGTCGACGGCCGATGTTACGGGGGTCGAAAGAACAAAGATATCAGAAATTACAAGCCCTCCGGTAGAAGTAACTGTGTCGAAGGCACAAAAAGGTCTTACAACAACCCCTAAGAGGAAAAGAATGGTCAATGTACTAGATGCGCTGGAGACAATAAGACAAGCTCTACTCCAAGGAAAACTGCCGAAACTCCAAAGACGCAGTCTGAGACAAGAGCAACCGAAGCCGAAGCTGCGAAGAGCCAGGTCGAAATGGAAGCTGGGCCTTCAGAGCCCACAAAGGAAAAATTCTTGGGAACCGGGGAGGAGAAAACGGAAAAAGATGCTGCAGAACAAATTCTGCCTGAAAAGACTACCACTCGTACTCCCGAAGCATCCTCTGAAGCTCTTGATTATATCGTACGACACACTTCGGGAAGAAGATTAACTGAAGAAGAGATTTTTGAAGCTAAACACTATGCCCGAGAACTGAAGTATCCAAAGGGTGCCTTAGTGTTCAATGGAACAGACAAAGATGATTTCTTATACTGCCTCCCAGACAACAAAGAATTATCCGTCTGCCGGGAGATGGCCAGAAGTATGGGGTTCCTGAAGCTCGAAGCTGGCCTTTGTGCCATGACAAAGGACGATCTTGCAGATAGCCTCGCATATAATAGTCTGAAGCTACAAAAATTGTACATTTGGAAGTTTACGAACTTTGAATTATTTTTCTGCTCTTATACTAATTCTTTTCATATAGGGTTTAATACTGAGCAATGCCTTAAGGGCGCAAAAGAATGTCGAAGATGAGAGCTGCACTATTGCTCTCAACAACCTTCGAACATAGGTTATTAAGCTAAGGAATGAAGCTTTGGAAAAAGATAAAATTTTACTTACATTGGTAGACAAAGTGAAGGGGGATGAAGCTAACTACAAGACCCAATCTAAAATCCAAAGGAATGAGATTGAAAACCTCCAAAAACAACTGGCCGAAGCCAAATTGAAATGTGCCATTGCCGAAGCTGACCAAGATGCCAGGGATTACTAGAAAAATTACTGGGAAAAACAGCTGCAGAACTTCGGGCGTCAAAAGAAAAATGCTTTGAGAAATCTATAGAATGTGTAAAAAAGATAAAAACAAGCTTTGCGAATGTTGGCGCGTATTCAAGTGAAGACAACTTTGTACGGGGCGATCCCGAGGGGCCAATTGAGTGGATCAGCGGCGAGGCCGAAGCTTTTGAGGAGATTTTAAATGGTCGTGGGGACGTCTGTGCCTTCTCAGGTGCAAGGGGGATTGCGGCTATCTTGGAGAAATCAGGTTGCGAACATGTGAAAATTCTGGCCCAAGCTGAAGCTACTTTATCTATTGATGATACGAAGGACCCCTCGGCCGAAGCAAGCTTAGTTGGTGGAAAATTCTTTACTGACATCAAGGAAAATGACAGTCGAGGGATGGCCCAAGAAATAATAAAAAAGAGCGAAAAAGATACTCACGATGAAAGGGAAGCAACGAAGGCAGCTGAAAAAGCCGCGGAACTCAAAAAGCGGATAGGTATTGCTTAATAGCTTTTAACTTTATATATATTTTTTTATTTTTGCGACATCTAATCTTATTTACGTTTTCTACTGCAGCCGAACTATCTCCTCCTCTAGAGTCGTTCGAGTCATTGATCAAGCCAGAGGCAAAGGAACCAGCAGAAATCATTAATATGGCCGAAAGTATTTTGGACGAAGCTGTTACCCAACTGCTGACCGAAGCTGCAGACGAAGTTTTAAAGGAAGAATGATAGATATTGTAAAAACATTGTTAGAAAACCAATATAACATTTGTTGGACTATGCTTGTAACATTTGGCGTTCGTGAGTTTTTACTGTAATGTATAAATGTCTTTGTAATCCATTCCTTTGCGATGCATGAAACTTTTATTGTACATACCGTTTTTGAGCCTTCGGCAAAAAAAACAAATTCCCTTCTTTTCATGCTTCGTAAATAAGAATTTTTATGCTTCGTGAAAAATCCTCCAATCAACACAGAAACATTAATGCTTCGTCAACAATAAACTTTTTTCTCCACTTTAGAGCTGATAAAACTGTATCTCTTCGAAATTTATTTTGTGCCTTAGCACAATTTCTCTTTTTTCAAAGCATTCTCCGAAGATCAATAGTGTGTCCCCTTCTTATGCCATTGATGCAATATGATGTATGATGTTATGTTATGTGAATGATGTGATGATGTTATGCTGTGCAGAATGATATTTGTGCTGAAGATACACACACATCCCCGCTGTAGGATACACAATCCCTTTGCCGTTTATTTTTCGGCTTCACCGCTTATTTTTCGGTGTATCAGCGTTGACTTTTCGCTGTAAGTTCTGCATTCCCTTAGGAACGTCTTTTGAACTTCTTCGCCTTCTATTTCGGCGGTATTCGCGTTGACTTTTCGCGTTTTGCCTTTTATTTCGGCGGAATCAGCGTTGACTTTTCGCTGTAAGCTCTGCATTCCCTTTGGAACGACTTTTGAGCAGAAAACTTACACTGCGCTCCTTTAGGAACGACTTTTTGTAGCTTCGGCAAACTTACGCTGCATTCAATAGAACGACTTTTTGTAGCTTCGAGGACACTTATAACTTAGGAACGGCTTTTTATGCCTTGGTGACTTTTGGAACTCCGTAAGTCTGGAGAAGATATGTTTTCACTATGACAAAAACGAAGCTATTACAAGGAATTAAAAATGACAAGAAAACTAAGTTTTCAACAACTGTTCCTTAGTAAGAAAAAGAATGACTATGGATGTAAAAACTGATTCTAGGGTAGGATATCTCTAAAGTAGATATGCTTCGACTCTGGTACAGTGCTGTTGACTGTGCGAGCTTCGGACTCCTCCCTGAAGTCTCTCTGCTGATTGGCCTGCTGACTCCCTTCTGGCTGTTGGCCGCGTGAATATGCAGGTTGCAGTGGTGGCGGAGTTGGAAGTTGTGGCCAGGATGCCTGTGGCTAACTAGCCGAAGCAACAGACGCTGCAGGATGGTTACCTACATACTCTGATATATAGGGTGAGTGGTACGAAGCAGTATGCATGACCTGCTTCGGCTGGTTCTACTGAGCTGCAGCTTCTGCTATCTCTTTCTGTTTCTGAATGGTGATATGGCACATCCTTGTAGTATGGCCCTTGTCCTCACCGCCGAATAAGCAATAAATTTTCCTGGGCTGATCCCCAAACCTTCCTCCGAAGCCCCTGGCGCCTCTGCCCCTTGGAGCTGATGGCTGAGGATAGCTTTGTTGCTGCCCCGAAGCTTGCGAGGAAGATTGCGGCCTCTGTTGCTGACTTCCTCTGTCGTCATTTTGGGTAGAATGAATTGATCTGACGTGTCTTGGGTGGATTCTCCCTCCGAAGCCCCTAGTCATTTCGAAGAACCTATAGGCTTCCTCCTTCTTTGATGGAAGTCATTATCAGCGCGGATGTATTCATCCATATTTTGGAGCAATTTCTCCAGGGTCTGAGGGGGTTTCCTGGCGAAGTATTGGGCAGTAGGTCCTGGCCGAAGCCCCTTGATCATGGCCTTAATGACAATTTCATTGGGCGCTATTGGTGCTTGTGCCCTCAGACGCAAGAACCTTCAGACATACGCTTGGAGGTATTCTTCGTGATCTTGCATGCACTGGAACAAAGCTTGAGCGGTAACCGGATTCATTTGAAACCCTTGGAAACTGGTGATCAACATGTCCTTCAGCTTTTGCCATGATGTAATTGTTCCTGGCCAAAGAGAGGAGTACCAGGTTTGCGCAACATTCTTGACTGCCATGACGAAAGATTTCGCCATGACTGCAGTATTGCCTCCATATGAAGATATGGTTGCTTCGTAGCTCATCAGAACTGCTTTGGATCTGAGTGTCCGTCATACATGGGGAGTTGGGGTGGCTTGTAAGATGGGGGCCAAGGTGTAGCCTGCAGTTCTGCTGACAGAGGAGAAGCATCATCAAAAGCAAAATTTCCATGATGGAAATCCTCGTACCATTCATCCTCGTTGAAGAGGCCTTCTTGATGAAGCCCCCTATGTTGAGGCCTTCGCTCTTGCTCATCTTGAGCAAGATGGCATACTTCTTCGGTAGCTTCGTCAATCTGTCTCTGAAGATCGGCTAGTGAAGCAATCTTCTCTTTCTTCCTTTGTACTTGTTGATGAAGCATCTCCATGTTTCTGATTTCTTGGTCCAACTCATCCTCTTCTGGACTAGTGGCCTTCCTCTTCTGGCTTCGGGCCTCTCGAAGAGAAAAGGTCTCCTAGTTCGGGTCCAGCGGCTGGAGAGCGGCAGCCCCTGTCGCTGAAGCTTTCTTTGGTGGCATGACGAAGGACAATGCTTGCCGAAGGTGGTCGAAAAGAGTTCACCGGAGGTGGGCGCCAATGTTGGGGACTTGTTCTCAAGTGCTATGAATTAAGAACAAGGCAACACAGAAAATATTAAACGTTAAAGTCCTTCGTCCTTCGAAACATTATTTCCCTTGGGATATAATGATCTTCGGACGAAGGTTATGAAGGACATACCTTCAGCAGCATAACATAAAATGATAGAGAAGGAATCATATGAAATATAACATAAACAATCATGTATTATTATCAACTCACTTCTATTTCATTTCTATTTTATTACTATGGAAAATAGAAATGATATCAAATTACAAATGTACCTTCGGCTTGAAAGAAGGTGGGAGTACAAGCGTGACGCAAAAGCAAATGTCAAGTCAGCGTGAACAGTACGGGAGCACTATTCATCTATTTATAGGCACGGGACGCAGCCCATGTAAAATTACATTTATGTCCTTTACATTTGCTAATGGTCCTATAGTGACTCATCGAGGTCTGAATAGCCTTTTCCTTTTTAAGTCGGTTTCCTTTTCTGCTATCATGCCGAAGCTCCCCTGCACATAGCTTCGGCTCTGCGCCAACCTTCGTATTCTTTGTGCTTCTTCACACTGTAGTTCCGGTCCGAGCCCGAAGGTACCTGTTCATATATTATACTCCAGAAACAATGTTAAATCATGTTTTTGAGGACCTTCGGAAGCCGAAGGCCCCCAACGCTCACCAACAACATGGGTTCGAAAACCCTGAGTACGAAGTGTACTTTCGCAAGTCTTACCCGTCAAAATAAAAGACTCTCAAGGGTATGCTGGCTTGGGGGAGTCAAGGTAAGGCTTAATCAAGAATCAAGACTCTGTTTGCAAAAATGCTTACTAATAGTGGATCCTTAAAATCCAGTTTTATTAGCAAGTTAAGTCATTACCTGATTCTATAGTTCTTTCTACCCTAGTTCAAGCACTTGGCCTATACTAGCCATTTTCTTATCAACCCTTCTTGTTTACTGGAATGCTACGTGTAGGGCAGTGACCAAGTCTTCATGTCCGAGAAGTAACGGTGATCCGAATCGATTAATACCTAGCTGGGGATCTCTAATCACATGACATATGTAGCACTTAACCCTTGTATATGTCAACTCGCCATCGGGGTTCTTAAGACCAGATTAGGTTCACGCCAACCGAGAGCACAGATACACCACCGTCCAGCCTCTTGCCACGGAGGGTACACGCTACTCTCGCCATCTCTTCACTCCCATTGCGTGTTGTCTTATTCTGGTATTAGTCTGCCCGAGGCAAAGCTTACCCATGATGAGGCATGTGACCAGTTAAAAGGTCCTCGATCAGCAAGCCTACATCGAGACGGTCCTTAATCGACTCAGATGGAGACACTACACCGAGACTCTCACCTCGTGCAAGTCACCCGTCCGGTCTTAGCTTTATCATATCAAACCCAGAGTTTGGTACCTGACAGAGGTACATCTTTTTCGATGTTGAACCCAACATGGCCATGATGGATCCACCATCAAGTTTTATTTTTGAAAACATCCCATCCCACTTGAAGTATCATCTTTTGTCAAAACAAAACATTTTGTTTTTCTAGAGCAAGACTAAGCATAAGAAAGTTTGGGTTATCAAGCTGCGTTTTCTTTCTTCTCGTTTCGAGCATTAGGACTTGTTCGTTAGTAGCAGAATCGCTTTATCCGAGCGAGAGTTACTTTTCGCGGAAGGTGATGAGTGAGGTATCCGTATCCAGGAGGCGTAGGAGTCCCTCGGCTCGGTCGGCCTTGCCGTTTACGTGCTCTCTCGCTCGTTTTTAGGATCCTGTTATCGATATAGTCGAAAATGCACGAAAGTCGTTTTCTACCCGAGTGTTAGGATTTGTTCGATAGCAGGATCGCTTATCCGAGCGTGAGTTACTTTTCGCAGAAGGTGATGAGTGAGGTATCCGTATCCTGGAGGTGTAGGAGTCCCTCGGCTCGGTCGGCCTTGCAACCTTTTTATAAAACAGGTGATCAAGGAAAGGTAACCAATCTTCCGAGGAAGGAAATGCAGCAAGTGTTTAGCATACAACTCCTATCACCTAATGCATCAAGCAAGTGAGAAAGATTTTAAAATAGCAAGGAGGTGGCAACTACACCGGGGCTTGCCTTGTGTTATAGGAGAGTCGGGCTCTGCTCCACAAATATCAATATAAAAGCAGTTCCCGGCAGGTGGGTCTTCAGGTGGTGGTGTAGCTCTTGCTTCTTCAACTTCTACTTCTTCTTCATTTTCTATATATATCATATATACAACCATGAATGCTCATGTAATGCTTATGAAAATGCAAAGATAATAAAAGTACATCATATTAGGTCTTGAATACAATTTTCCTTCATGGTACTCTAGGAAACTAGGGTTTTTGAAGTCAGTATTTGATTTCATACGGCAAGCACTACTTAAAAGATTAGGGTTTTGGGGTTTAGGTACCAAACATTGTCCAAATCATACCAAACTTTACCCAAGGTTTTTAAATATTATTTTAAGCTTATCCAAAAAGTTTAGTGATTTCTGGAGTTATTAATCAATTTCTAAAATTCCACGAGTATAGGTTTTGGCTAATTTAAATACTCCATAATTCCTTATTTGGACAAAAAATTATAAAATTATTTTTATTAAATACTATAGGAAATTAGGAATATAACAAAATTAGTCTGGTATTTTTAGCATTTTTCTACAATTTTCTAGGAATTCTCTAATCTTGAAAGAAAAAGAAAAAGAGAAACTATGAACAGTGTTGGGCTGAATTCAGCCCAATTCGGCCTGCAGAAGGGAGGACACGCGCGCGCCCGCGCCCGCGTTGCCGTTCTTGCGAAAAGGCCCTAGATGTTTTAAATAACTTGAAAAGCGTCCAACAGACTATTCCCTGAGTCACTGACATCTACAACCCCCCTCTAGTTCTATTTCTTTACAGATCTCGGCCCACGACAGGATCAAGCCGAACACCTGGTCAGAGCCAAGGTTTCACGGCGGTGGTGACTCGGTCAAAGAGTAACAAGCTCATAAACATCAAGCATAAGTCGATCCGAGTAAAAGCCCTCATTTAATTTGAAAGATTTGACCCTAAATGGAGCTTGTTCATGGTCACGGCGGCGGAATGACCCTAGAGATCACGTTCTGGACATCTAACGGGATTGACGCAAAAATTGAAGCTTGAGGAAGCTTCACGGCTTCACCAGGGACTAGGCACACGATTGAATTTAGGCCGAACGAGGGTAGGAAAGTGGGTCAACAGAGAGGGTGTATGCGGCGACGTTCTACAGAACTACAGGGTGTTCCGGTGGTGGGGCACTAGTAAAATTCAATTGGACGACATCAAGAGCAATAGGAGGCTAAAGACATGCTAGAACAAGAGACAATTGGGCGAGTACTGACCCGAGGAGGGTTGCCCATGAAGAGGTCCTTCACGGCGGTGCTAAGAACAGTGAGGAGGAGATTTATGGCCTATCTGAGTTCCTTAGTGGATTTGGGTAGTTTGCGCAAGCACTCGTGTGTGTGATGTGGTGAAGAAGTAGCGCTTGGGCTCAATTTATAGGAGGATGGCCGGAGGTGGATGAGATTCAAAAATCTTCTAGTGCGCTGGCGAACTCACCCGTGCGGGCAGAGCCATGGCGAGCGTCCGGTGATCACCGATTAACCGGGCAGCGCCACCTCAAGGTTTATGCGCCACGTCACGGAAGATTTTTACCGCGGCCGTAGTCCGATCCTCAGCCGCGGTGGCGATCTTATCCCCGGCAAGATTTTTCTGAACTCCGATGAACAGTACGCCAGCCAGGCCAAATTCAAATAGCTATTGCTTCAAATTTTATGTGACTACTTGCAAACGAGTCTGCATCAAAGTTGTACCTAGACTAATGGTCTTTCATTTTGGTATAATGACCATGTCGAAAATCTTCACGGATTAATCAGGCCAGGACGCTCAAGTTGGCGCGACAACACTGAACCCTGATTCCAATTAGATGCAGTGAATAAACACCTATCAGGCCGACTGACCGCGTCTTTTTAACCTCATATATCTCCCATTTTCGTGTAACACTAGTGTTTGATTACTGAAGCAAATTTGTTCTCCATACATGGCTCTACAAATTTGTTGTACTGACCCATGGCAAAGTCCTCAAGAATCCCGAGATATAGAGCTCCAAAGACAGCCTCCTTCCATTGATTTTGGACTTAGGTATATGGAGTATATGAGGTGCTTTTTGCAATTTAGTCCAAAGTTCACATTTTGATTTGCAAATCCTCAAAGGTGTGAACCATATGATTTGAGGTATCCAAATACCTAGGTTTTTGCACTTGGGTCCAAAAGTGTGCAAAATTTACATATAACCCCCTAGGGTTTCAACTCACGGTTTTCTAGGAGTCTGTTAGGGTTTTTGGCACTTCTAGGGTTTGGGTGCCACTTAAGTCCATTAAATGTGATATCTTATGATTATTTATCATGGTTTTTTCATGCTTGGGCTTTATTATCACTCCTAAGCTTGGTTTAGGGTTAAGTACCCTACCCTAGGGTTTCACACATAACAAGTCACATCAATACAACTTGTTTGAAATTTTTGACTTGTGAATGCATTCTAAGTGTAACAAACACATGATATGCTAATGCTCATGATATTATTCTCAAGTTTTAGTGATAGTAACACCAGGGGTGTTACAGTACGAGCCCTGCTCAGCTTTTCCAAATCGTGGTCCAGCTCGGTGTTGAGCACGCCGACTAGGTTGATTGTGCTGCTTAACCTAGGATTGACTTCACCGACGGGTGAGACAATCACACTCTTCGTACTGCCAGTAAAATGGCGGGGGTAATATCTAAGGTTAAGACCGTCAGCCACCCCACTGAACAAAGAGCAATACTGCGAGAGTGCACATTGTACAGCATCTTGTATGGCCGCCTCGACAGTGTCCCTCTCAGAGATAGCATAGTGCTTTGAGCAGGCCTCTACACCCCGGAGGCTATCCTTTAGACAGTGTACTAGACAGGTAGCCTCCGAGCGGTCTAGATACTTCCTGCGACTGTGCTGGTAGACCGCATAATGGTACTCGATTGACTAGGTGTGTCGGTCAAAAGCCCGATGCAACAGGGTGTCGAGAGCATCGTGGAAGTGACAACCGCGAGCGGCGTCATGAGTGATGGGTCGGGCGACCCATCCTTTTGGCTCCTACTCCTCCAAAAGCTTAGTACTATGGTCTGAGCTGCCACCATTGTCATCTTCGTCGGGGTCTCCTCCAGCAGCTCCTGTAGCAACCGGGGTGCCTTGTGGTGGTGCAGGAGGCGCCTCCAGTCGGGGCACAGATGAAGGGCGCCTTGCAGACTCCACCTCCTACATAGGCGGGGAGGAAGAGTCCTGTTCTCCCTCTCCATACGTCGACGTTCCTGCTCCTCACACAGGCGATGGTGCAACCTCTCCAGGTGACTCGACTGACCGGACACCATGCGGCGAAGTGGATGTTCTGCAAGGCGAGAAGCAGGAAAGAGATCACCGACTTACGAACGGTGTGCCTAAGGCCAGACATCTACGAAAGATGTTGTAAGCATAAGAGTAAGAATATAACTAATATGACCATTAAGGAAACCATAAGTAGAACAAAATAAAGTTTTGGCAAGGTGTAGTATATACATAGTAGTATAAAATAGGGTTGGTCAAGATAGCCGACTTTTGAAGTGACACCAAAGGTCAAGGCGAGAAAGAGGGTTTATAGTCCTTAGAACGACCATTGCTACTTTAGGTTAGTGGTACTACAGTCAACATGGCTTTGATACCACTTATGTCACACCCGGTTTTGGAAGGCAAACCGAATGTGAACCATGTATATGCTAGGATCAGAACTCCCGTACATAGCGAGTACATAACTGAACATCATCACACAGTGCTTGAATAATAACATAAAGAGGTATTACTTTATAACATCACGATGTGAGAGACATCCACATAGTCATTAACTTAAACAGTAATCAAAGTGCTAAGGCGAAACACAGTAAATATAAGGCCTTCACAGGCAGCTGACTTGGGGTTTGCCGCTAATCTCTTCTAGAATTCCTCGAAGTCCTGGAACTGCAGAAAGTCCTCCGCATGGCCTTCATCTTCTCCTGAGCAAGGGTTGCAATGGGGACAACCTAGTGTTTGGTGTTTAAGCAAAGGTGAGTACACATCAACGTACTCAACAAATGTTTTGTTTGGCTAAAGTGGACTAGCTTTATGTGGGGTGCGGCTCAAAGTAGTTGCTTTTAGTTTGGAAGGTAATTATTATTAATAGAAGACAAGTTTTAGCAATAACCCCAAGTTATTAACCCAAAAGGTACACCCTCAGAGAGGTAATATGAGAATTCATAATTATAATCATCATCATTAAACCACCATCTTAAATGTACCTAGAGTATCTCTAATGAAATGAGCTCCCAAGGCCGCTCATAACTGTGAGCATGGCTGATATACCAGTTTCTAACCCTCTGTAGAGGTCACACACTTTACCAACGAGCTGCGATCCCTATTTGCCTCGGGTTGTATAGAGCCTCAAACACTTCTAAGGTTAGTCGACAAGGTTTCACTATGTAGCTTTTACAAAGATTCCCCAGAGGTCATAGCCGCTCGTTAGGTTTCTCCAGTTTGATAAACACATTACCTCTCCCCGTAGGAGGGGTGACTAACAAAAGCAAAACAAAAGAACCTCAGCACCCAGCCTCGTCAGAACAAGTACTATGCCTGGACCCCATTGACAACACAACGCGAAGTTGGTTACACATCAAGTTCCTCTAATTAGTTAGCTATGGGTGTCCCATACCACCCTCATGGTTGTATTGTTTTTCTCGAGTGGTCATCCAACGAACAGGTCTTAATAGAGAAGTACTTGGGAAACAACCTGAGTCTACTTTAGTGTCACAAGTTCATGATCATATCCAAAATAACTTCATCATATCATAAAGTATTTGAAAGTCGCCTAGAGGGGGTGAATAGGCGAAACCTGTAATTTATAAACTTTAAACATGCACTAAGGTTGGGGTTAGCGTTAGAATTAAATCCTAGTTCGAAAGATAGTTCTCCTTGCTTAGAGTTGCTCAATCAATGCGGATAACGTTTGGGAGCGAACTCAAATCAATATGAGCAAGGGAACTTTACAGAGAAGAAAGAGGAGAAACAAATCAAGTGAGAATCAACAAGTGAACACGGTGATTTGTTTTATCAAGGTTTCGTTCCAAAGAAACTAGTCCCCGTTGAGGAGGCCACAAAGGCCGGGTCTATTTCAACTCTTTCCCTCTCTCAATCGGTCACACAGACCGGTCGAGGCTTCTCCTTAATCACTTGGGTCACTAAGACCCCGCAAGGATCACCACACACTTAGGTTTCTCTTGCTAGCTTTACAAAGCACTTATAAGAATAAGAATAGAGAAGGAGAAAGCAATCCAAGCAACAAGAGCAACAATAGAACACAAAACACACTCTCTCTCTCAAGTCACTAAGCGATTGAGTTGATTTTGAGACTTGAAGAGGATTTGATCTTTGGAATGTGTCTTGGACTGAAGTCTTTTGCTCTTGCAATGAATGTGGAGTTCAGAAAACTTGGATGCAATTGAACGAGGTGGTTGGGGTGTATTTATAGCCTCCAACCACTTCCTAGCCATTGGCTGTTTTTGCTGTCGATGGGCACACCGGACAGGTATTGTTTACTATCCGGTGCGTGCCACGTCAGCACACCCGTTGGGGTTTGGAGCGGTCGACTATTGAAACCTTTTGTCCTATAGCTGCACCAGACAGTCTGGTGCCACACCGGACATGTGCAGTGTGCTCTGACCTCTGACGTGCACTGTTCACTTTGGCAGTCGACCATTGGCGCCAGGTTACCGTTGCTCCGTTAGCTCACCGGACATGTCCGGTGCATACCAGACAGTCCAGTGAATTATAGCGGAGCGCGCCCTAGGAAAACCCGAGAGTGGTTGGTTTGAGTATAGCTCGGCCTGGGGCACCGGACATTGTTCGGTGCGCCACTGGCAGCACACTCTCAAGTCTTTGCTCCAAACTTGTTGAATCCCCAACTTAATTTATTTCTTGATTTATGTTGAACCTTATGCACCTGAGATAAAAGACATCTAGGCAAACTAGTTAGTCCACGTGGTTTGTGATGGACATCAACCACCAAAATCGATTATAGGAAATAATTAAGCCCATTTCCCTTTCAATCTCCCCCTTTTTGGTGATTGATGCCAACACAAACCAAAGCAAATATAAAGTGTAAAAATGTAACTACTTTGCAATTATGATAGATGTGCATAGGTTACTTAGATTTAAACCAATTGAAAGACTTTATTCATATGTCTAAGAATAAACGTGATTGCTTTCTTCCATTAACATTTTGGACCACTTTTACACCACTTGCTTGTTTTTGCAAATCTTTTGGGAAAACCTTTTCAAATTCTTTTGCAAATAGCCAAAGGTATAAGAGTATGATTTCAAGAAGCATTTTCAAGATTTGAAATTCCTCCCCCTATTTCAAATGCTTTTCCTTTTGACTTAATAAAAGCTCCCCCTAAAGAAATTCTCCCCTTATCTTTCAAGAGGGTTTTTGAAATGATTTTCCCTATTTGAAATAGATACCAATTGAAGTTCTTATACTTAGTGAAATTTTGAAACAAAATGAGATATCAATTAAAAATTTTGAGACTAATTGAAATACCAATTGAAATAATTTCTTCCTTTAGTTTTTGAATATTTTAAAATGGTGGTGCACTCCTTTTGCTTTGAGCTTAATACTTTCTCCCCTTTGGCATTAATCGCCAAAAATGGAGAACTTGAGAGCCCTTGATATTCTCCCCCTATGGGGCCTAATACTTTCTCCCTCATTGGTAAAAGAAATATGAGTGAAGGGTCATACCAATTGAGAGTTTTCGGAGTAACAGCAAAGGATAAATGATACCGTCAGAGTTGGAGTGGAAGCCTTGCCTTTGCCGAATACTCCATTTCCCATTCAATTTAAGACTAATCATAGAAATACACTTGAAAGCATGTTAGTCTTAGCCTAGGTACAAGAAGAATAAGGAATATGCATTTGTACCAAATAAAAGGGACATGATCAAGGTATATAAATTAGCTATGTGTGCAATGTTTCAATCAAAGTTCCGAGAATCAAGTATATTTAGCTCATTCCTAAGCTTGCTAAAAGTCTTTTCATCTAGTGGCTTGGTAAAGATATCAGCTAATTGGTTGTGGGTGCTAACATAAGCAATTTCGATATCCCCCTTTTGTTGGTGATCTCTCAGAAAGTGATACCGGATGTCTATGTGCTTAGTGCGGCTGTGTTCAACGAGATTATCCGTCATGCAGATTGCACTCTCATTATCACATAGGAGGGGGAATTTGCTCAATTTGTAGCCATAGTCCCTAAGGGTTTGCCTCATCCAAAGTAATTGTGCACAGCAGTGGCCTGTAGCAATATACTCGGCTTCAGCAGTGGATAGAGCTACTGAGTTTTGTTTTTTTGAAGCCCAAGACACCAGGAATCTTCCCAGAAACTGACAAGTCCTTAATGTGCTCTTCCTGTCAATTTTATATCCAGCATAATCGGTATCGGAAAACCCAATTAAATCAAAGGTAGATCCCTTGGGGTACCAAAGCCCAAACTTAGGAGTGTAAACTAAATACCTCATGATTCTTTTCACGGCCCTAAGGTGAACTTCCTTAGGATTTGCCTAGAACCTTGCACACATGCATATGGAAAGCATAATGTCCTGTCGAGAAGCACATAAATAGAGTAAAGATCCTATCATCGACTGGTATACCTTTTGATCTACGAATTTACCTCCCGTGTCGAGGTCGAGATGCCCATTTGTTCCCATGGGTGTCTTGATGGGTTTAGCATTCTTCATTCCAAACTTCTTAAGTATGTCTTGAATGTACTTAGTTTGGCTGATGAAGGTGCCCTCTTGGAGTTGCTTGATTTGAAATCCAAGGAAATACTTCAACTCTCCCATCGTAGACATCTTGAATTTCTATATCATTATCCTACTAAACTCTTCACAAGTTGACTTGTTAGTAGACCCAAATATAATATCATCAACATAAATTTGGCATATAAACAAGTCTTTTGCAATAGTTTTGGTGAAGAGAGTAGGATCTGCTTTTCCAACTTTTAAGCCATTAGTGATAAGAAAGTCTCTTAGGCATTCATACCATGCTCTTGGGGCTTGCTTTAGCCCATAAAGCGCCTTTGAGAGCGTATAAACATGGTAAGGATACTCATTATCTTCAAAGCCGGGAGGTTGCTCAACATATACTTCTTCCTTGATAGAACCATTGAGGAAAGCATTCTTCACGTCCATTTGATATAACTTAAAGCCATGGTAAGTAGCATAGGCAAGTAATATAAAAATTGACTCAAGCCTAGCTATGGGTGCATAGGTTTAATCAAAATCCATACCTTCGACTTGTGAGTAACCTTTTGCAACAAGTCGGGCTTTGTTCCTAGTCACCACACCATGCTCATCTTGTTTGTTGTGGAATACCCATTTGGTACCTACAACATTTTGGTTATGACGTGGAACTAAATGCCATACCTCATTCCTTGTGAAGTTGTTGAGCTCCTCTTGCAATGCCACCACCCAGTCTAGATCTCTAAGTGCATCCTCTATCCTGTATGGCTCAATAGAAGACATAAAAGAGTAATGTTCACAAAAATGAGTAACTCGAGATCTAGTGGTTACCCCCTTGTGAATGTCAACAAGTATGGAGTTGATGGGGTGATCTCTTTGAATTGCTTGGTGGACTCTTGGGTGTGGTGGTCTTTGATCCCGAATCTCTTGATCATCTTCCTTGTCTTGATCATCTTCATCTCCCCCTTGATAATGTCCTCCTCGTGAGGTGGCTCATCATCTTGGTCTTCATCCTCTTCTTCCTCAGCCATGTCCTCATCTTGAGTTGGTGGAGATGCTTGTATGGAAGATGATGGTTGATCTTGTGCTTGTGTAGGCTCTTTGGATTCTTTTGGACATACATCCCCAATGGACATGTTCCTTAGCGCGACGCACGGAGCCTCTTCATCATCTAGTTCATCAAGATCAACTTGCTCCACTTGGGAGCCATTAGTCTCATCAAACACAATGTCACAAGAAACTTCAACTAATCTAGTGGACTTGTTGAAGACTCTATATGCCCTTGTGTTTGAGTCATAACCAAGTAAAAAGCCTTCTACTGCATTAGGAGCAAATTTAGAATTTCTACCTCTTTTAATAAGAATAAAGCATTTGCTCCCAAAACCTCTAAAATAGAAAACATTGGGCTTTTTACCGGTGAGGAGTTCATATGATGTTTTCTTGAGGATTCGATGAAGGTAGAGTCGGTTGATGGAGTAGCAAGCGGTGTTAATTGCTTTTGCCCAAAACCGATCTGGTGTCTTGTACTCATCAAGCATGGTCCTTGCCATATCTAGTAAAGTTCTATTCTTCCTCTCCACTACAACATTTTGTTGAGGTGTGTAGGGAGAAGAGAACTCATGCTTGATGCCCTCTTCCTCAAGAAATTCTTCAATTTGAGAGTTCTTGAACTCCATTCCATTATCGCTTCTAATCTTCTTAATTCTTAATCCAAACTCATTTTGAGCCCATCTCAAGAATCTCTTTAAGGTCTCTTGGGTTTGAGATTTTTCCTGTAGAAAGAATACCCAAGTGAAGCAAGAATAATCATCCACAATAACAAGACAATACTTACTCCCACCGATGCTTATATAAGCGATCGAGCCAAATAGGTCCATGTGGAGTAGCTCAAGTGGCCTGTCAGTCGTCATGATGTTCTTGTGTGGATGATGAACTCTAACTTCCTTCCCTGCTTGGCATGTGCTACAAATCCTGTCTTTCTCAAAATGAACATTTCTTAGTCCTAAAATGTGTTCTGCCTTTAGAAGCTTGTGAAGATTCTTCATCCCAACATGGGCAAGTCGGCGATGCCAGAGCCAGCCCATATTAGTCTTAGCAATTAAGCAAGTGTCTAGTTTAGCTTTGTTATCATTAAAATCGACTAAATACAGCTGACCATCTAACACTCCCTTAAATTCTATTGAATCATCACTTCTTCTAAAGACAATAACACATATATCAGTAAAAAGACAGTAACACCTATATCAGTAAAAAGACAGTTGTAGCCCATTTTACATAATTGAGAGACAGAAAGCAAATTGTAGTCTAAAGAATCTACAAGAAAAACATTAGAAATGGAATGGTGAGGAGATATAGCAATTTTATCGAAACCTTTGACCAAACCTTGATTTCCATCCTCAAATGTGATAGCTCTTTGGGGATCATCATTTTTCTCATATGAGGAGAACATCCTTTTCTCCCCTGTCATGTGGTTTGTGCACCCGCTATTGATTATCCAACTTGATCCACCGGATGCATAAACCTACAAAACAAATTTAGGCCTTGTTCTTAGGTACCCAAATGGTCTTAGGTCCTTTGACATTAGAAACAAGCACCTTGGGTACCCAAACACAAGTCTTTGGACTCTTGTGTTTGCCCCTAACATATTTGGCAACTACTTTGCCTGATTTGTTAGTTAATACATAAGATGCATCAGAAGTATTAAATGAAATGTTATGCTCATTTGATGCATTAGGGATTTTCTTTTTAGGCATTTTGTTATGAGTGGAATGCCTAGAGCTAGATGCCTCATTACTATACAAATAAGCATGATGAGAAATAGTATGAGGTTTTAGAACATGGATTTTCCTAATTTTGTGCTTAGGATAGTTCTTAGGATATAAAATGTAACCCTCTCTATCCTAAACCATGGGAGCCTTACCCTTAACAAAACTAGATAGTTTCTTGGAGCATTAAGTTTGATGTTGCTTTGGCTCCCTTGGTGGAAGCCAATGCCATCCTTAATGCCAGGGCGTCTCCCATTATAAAGCATGCTATGAGCAAATTTAAATTTTTCATTTTCTAATTCATGCTCGGCAATTTTAGCATTTAATTTAGCTATGTGATCATTTTGTTCTTTAATCATGGTAAGGTGATCATCAATAGCTTCAACATTAATATCTCTACATCTAGTGCAAATGGTGACATGCTCGGCAGTAGATGTAGATGGTTTGCAAACATTCAATTAATTAATCTTAGCATTTAAACTAGCATTCTCATCTCTAAAACAGGAAATTGAATCATTGCAAGTGTTAAGCTCTTTAGATAAATTTTCACATTTTTCTATCTCTAGAGCATAAGCATTTTTCAACTTAACAAATTTTTTATTTTCCTTAACGAGCAAGTCCTCTTGGCATTCCAAGAGATCATCCTTCTCGTTAATGGATTCTATCAATTCATTTATTTTCTTCTTTTGATCTTTAGTAAGGTTGGCAAAAAGAGAAGTTAAATCATCTTCATTATCACTAGAGCTACCCTCATCATCAGATATAGTATATTTGGGGGTATCTCTAGAATGTACCTTCTTCTTCTTGCCGTCCTTAGCCATTAGGCACTTGTGGCCGACATTGGCGAAGAGAAGTCCTTTGTTGATGACGATGTTGGTGGCATCCTCGTCGGAGGAGGAGTCAGTGGAGCTCTCATCGGAGTCCCATTTCTGTCCCATGTGCGCCTCGCCACCCTTCTTCTTGTAGTATCTTTTCTTCTCCATCTTTTTTCCCCTTCTTGTCGTCGTCCCTATCACTATCACTTGTATATGGACATTTTGCTATAAAGTGACTGGACTTACAACACCTGTAGCACACCCTCTTGGAACGAGGCTTGTAGTCCTTCCTTTGTTTGAGGATTTGTCGAAAGCTCTTAATGATAAGAGCCATCTCCTTGTTGTCAAGCTTAGAGGCATCGATTGGAAGTCCACTTGGTGTAGACTCTTCCTTCTTCTCTTCCGTTGCTTTGAATGCAACGGGTTGCACCTCGGGTGTGGAGGTGGCGCCTTGCTCCAAGTTGACAATGTGTTTGGAGTCTTTGATCATAAGTTCAAAGCTCACAAACTTGCCAATCACTTCCTCGGGAGACATCTGTTTATATCTTGGATCTCCACGTATTAGTTGCACTTGAGTGGGATTATGAAAAACAAGAGATCTAAGAATAACCTTGAACATTTCATGGTCATCCCACTTGGTGCTCCCGAGGTTGCGCACTTGGTTGACCATTGTCTTGATCCGGTTGTACATTGCTTGTGGCTCTTCTCCTTTGTTGAGGACGAATCGACCGAGCTCTCCCTCGATCATCTCGCGCTTGGTGATCTTGGTCACCTCGTCCCCTGCGTGCGCCGTTTTGAGGATGTCCCAAATTTCTTTGGCATTTTTCAACCCTTGCACCTTATTATACTCCTCTTGACACAAGGAGGCGAGGAGTATAGAAGTTGCTTGGGAATTAAAGTTCCTAATTTGGGCGGCCTCGTTCGAGTCGTAGTCCTCATCGCCCACCTGTGGTGCCTGCGCTCCAAACTCAACAATATCCCATATGCTTTCGTGGAGCGAGGTTAGATGGTGCCTCATTTTATCACTCCACATACAATAATCTTCACCATCAAAATATGGTGGCTTGCCTAGGGGTACCAAAAGTAGAGGAGCGCGTTTAGGAATGCGAGGATAGTGAAGAGGCATCTTACTATACTTCTTACGCTCATGGCGCTTCGAAGTTGTAGACTCGACGCTGGATGTGGAAGGTGATGAAGAGTCGGTCTCATAGTAGACCACCTTCTTCATTTTCTTTTTCTTCTTGTCACCCTTCCTATTGACTTGATGGAGGAAGATGATTCCTCCTTGTATTTGTCATCGGACTCCCTTGATAGAGTCCTTCCTGAGCCCATGGCCTTGTCGCCGGTGATAATCTCCCTCTTGGCGTGATCTTCAGACATCACTTCGAGTTTGTTAGACTCTTAATGAAGCACAGGCTCTAATACCAATTGAAAGTTGCCTAGGGGCGTGAATAGGCGAAACCTGTAATTTATAAACTTTAAACATGCACTAAGGCTGGGGTTAGCGTTAGAATTAAATCCTAGTTCGAAAGATAGTTCTCCTTGCTTACAGTTGCTCAATCAATGCGGATAACGTTTGAGAGCAAACTCAAATCAATATGAGCAAGGGAACTTTAGAGAGGAAAGAGGCGAAACAAATCAAGTGAGAATCAACAAGTGAACACGGTGATTTGTTTTACCGAGGTTCGGTTCCAAAGAAACTAGTCCCCGTTGAGGAGGCCAAAAAGGCCGGGTCTATTCCAACCCTTTCCCTCTCTCAATCGGTCACACAGACCGGTAGGGCTTGGCAAAAAACCCGAAACCTGAACCTGGAATACCCGAACCCGAAATACTCGAAACCCGAATTTTGTTCGGGAATTTCGGGTAGCAACTTGCAAAACCGGAATTTATTTCAGGTAATTCGGGTATCACAATCGGGTACCCGAAATACCCGAATTACCCGAACTTTCATGCGTCATGTACTCATGTTATGCTTAATTATTAATTTGTACATCTATAATTATGTGTAAGTGTGCATAACTTATGATTGTAGATTGCTTGTGTTTTATATGTACATGTATATCATTATTCAAACTATTTTTTATACTAATTTAATAGGGTGTATGTGTTTTTATGAAGCCAACACAATAGTTTGGGTAGTTCGGGAATACCCGAACCCAAACCTGTGATGGAACCTCCCAAGTCTTTAGGCCCACCTACAGTTGTCCTTGTCCCACGGACTTCAGACAACCCTGTAGGTGCCCCTGAATCACTTGACAAGTTCGGTATCTACTTTTCTTACCTTTCCCAAGAGCGTTTCACCCGTCACGCAGACATTACAGATCATCGGAGATACGAAAATGCGAAGCCAACACAACAGTTTGGGTAGTTCAGGAATACCCGAACCCAAACCTGTGATGGAACCTCCCAAGTCTTTAGGCCCACCTACAGTTGTCCTTGTCCCACGGACTTCAGACAACCCTGTAGGTGCCCCTGAATCACTTGACAAGTTCGGTATCTGCTTTTCTTGCCTTTCCCAAGAGCGTTTCACCCGTCACGCAGACATTACAGATCATCGGAGATACGAAAATGCGGAAGCGATTACATAAACTTACCTTTATTTAAAAAGTAAGACAAAGTTATATATTACAGACCAGGATATAACTTATGAATACAGAGTAATATTATTACACACCAAGGGAGGCAAAACCCCCTCCCATTAAGCTTTTAAAAGTTCTTATGGAGGAACCCTTCCCCCCGCAGCTTTACTCTTGGTTTTCTTCTTTTGTGACCACCTTGGAACAGAAACAACAAAAGTTTGTCGCTTCTTCACCTAAAAACAATAGGGAATAAAACCCTGAGTATGGAATTACTCAGTAAGACTTACTTGACTAAAGAAAAGGCTCTCAAGGGCATGCAAGTCATCAGGGAGTCAAGGTAAGGTTTCTCAATAGTCAAAGACTCTGTTTGTAGAAATGCTTACTAAAGTGGATCCTTAAAAATCCAAATTTTATTTGTCAGGTTAGGTAAGATTACCTGTCTCTAGAGTTCTTTCCACCCTAGTTCAATCACTTGACTAGCCAATTTCTTAGCACCCTTAATCTTTACTGGAGTTCTACGTGTAAGTCAGTGACCAAGTCTTCATAACCGCGAAGGTACGGCGATCCGAATCGATTATACTCAGCTGAGGATCTCCGATCACACGACATATGTAGCACTTAACCCTTGCATATGTCAACCCGCCACCGGGGTTCTTAAGACCAGATCAGGTTCACGCCAACCGAGAGCACAGATACACCACCGTCTAGCCTCTTGCCACGGAGGGTACACGCTACTCTCGCCATTTCTCCACTCCCATTGCGTGGTATCTTATTCTGGCCTTAGTCTGCCCGAGGCAAAGCTTACCCATGACGAGGCATGTGACCAGTTAAGGGGGCCTCGGTCAGCAAACCTACATCGAGACGGTCCTTAATCGACTCAGACAGAGACACTACACCGAGACTCTCTTCTCGTGCAAGTCAACCGCCCGGTCTCAGCTTAATCATTTCAACCCAAAGTTTGGTACCTAGCAGAGGTACATCTTTTCCAATGTTGAACCCATCATGGCCATGATGGATCCACCATCAAATTTTATTTTCAAAAACATCCCTCCCACTTTGCCATATCATCTTTTGTAAAAACAAAATCTTTTTCTTTGCTAAAGCAAGACTAAGCATAGTAAAAACTTCTTATAAAACAGGGATTCAAGGAAGGTAACCAAATTCAAGGAAGGTAATGCAGGAATTGTTTTATCAATCAACTCCTATCACCTAATGCATCAAGCAAGTGAGAAAGATTTTAAAAGAATCAAGGAGGTGGCAAATGCATTAGGGCTTGCCTTGGTTTACAGGTGATTCAGGCTCAGTTCCACAGATGTCAAAATAAAAATAGTTGTCTGCCTGAGGTTCCTGAGGTGGTGGTGAAGTCTTCTCTCCTTCTACTTCAACTTCTTCTTCGTGTTCTAAAGATAACCATACATAATAATGAATGCCCATGTAATGCTCATGAGAATGCAAAGATAATAAGAGTTTATTATCTAAGATCTTGAATACAATTTTCCTTCACAGAACTCCGAGAACTTAGGGTTTCCGGAGTTAACAGTTCAGTTCAAAGACCAGGAGGGTAGGGTTTTGGGTGCTAATTATCAAACAAGGTCCAAATCATACCAAATTCTACCCAAGGCTTCTAAATAATGTTTAGAGTTCAAATAAAAAGTTTGGGCATTTTTGGAATTATTATTTATTTTCTAAAAATCCAGAACCAATGTTTTAAGCTATTTTAAATGACCTAAAATTCCCTATTTGATCTAGAAATCATAGAACTATTTTTATTAAATACTATACAAAATTAGGAATCTAGGAAAATTGGTTTGGCATTTTTATCATTTTTCTACAATTTTCTACAGATTTCTAAAGTTTCTCTAAAAAAGAAAATGGAAAAGTTTGAACAGTACTAGGCCAGAAGCAGCCCATACGGCCTAGCCTGCACCGAAAAACGCGTGCCCGCGCCCGTGCCTGCGTGTTTTGCGAATAAGCCCCCATGGTTTTGAATGTCCCGAACCGAGTAACAGTCGCTGACACTTTACACCGGGGTCCCCCGACTTCTGTTTCTTCACCAGATAAACCCCCGACGTCGAACGGCGTTGCGCCGAGCTCCGGTGAGCACGTAGACCGGCCGGATGGGGCAAAGACTAGCGCTCCCAGGAGGCAGACACCGAATCGAACCTTCCCTGAGCATTTCCCCTAACTTAATTTGAAGAATGGCGACCTAATTTGCTCTAGCCACGGCGACCGTAGACCATGCGGACAGAGGAACGTGTTCCCAGCAATGGGTGGCGGTCCAGTTCAATTGAAGGGGTCGAGGAGCTTGAGGAGGGCCTAGGGACGCTAGAAGAAGCGACGGAGAGACTTGAACTGACCTGAGTTGAGCTGGCCGTGGCGAGGTGTTCTTCGCGGTGTATTCGAACCGGTTTGGGGAAAACTCAAAATTCGTGAGCTCTGGCGAACGATTGAGGGTGGGAGCGGTTGCTTTGGTTTCGTGATGACATAGCGCAGCTGACCCGACCTTCAATTTATAGAGGGCTTAAGCGGTGACGCTCAATTTGGCCGAGCAGTGCTGGCGGCCGGAGATAGGGAAGAACACTGGCGCAGTGGATTCGTGTCTTCCGTCGTGGCGACTTCACCGGCGATGAGTAACTATCGCAAGCCAAGCTACTGCGACGTGGTAAAGTGCTTAGCACGTGGCAGACGACGGTGATGGTTCCACGGCGGTGAGAATCTTATCCGAGGGGTGGTGAGCAAGGGGAGAGGCATGGCGGCTAGCCGGATTGGTATCCAGCTCACCGGCGGCGAAGATTTTTCTACCCCACGATGCTATCCATCTGCTCCGGGCATGAATCACGGTGGAGAGATCATCGGCGGCGAGGTTCTGAACCTTATCCTCCCGCGGCACTGTACCATGGCAAGGATCATTCAGTGCACCTAACAGTCAAAGTTTGAGCTCAATTTTCTCTAAATTTTCTATAGCAACTCACCTAAAACTCTGCAGCAAAGTTGTAGACCAATGATTCAGCTATAATCTTGCCATAACAATTATAGCCCAATTCCCACTCGATCATGCTTGATTTCCTGTCTAAAGATGACTTGGTACCACTGATAGTCTGAATTTCAGACATCAAATAGCCTCACAGCTCGACTTCGAGTGTGATTTTCTCCACATTCTTCATAACAACCTTGCTTACACTCTTAAGCAAAATTGTTCTCCTTTATTAGGTCTACAAGTTTGATGTGGTGACTTAGGACAAAAACCTTAGGATTTGAATGTTACCAAGCCCCAAAGTTGAGCCAATATACTGATTTCAGACTTTGTCTATATAGGGTTTAAGTGGTGCTTTTTGCAAATAAGCCCAACACTTAGGGTTTAACTTGCAATTTTACATATTTGTGATCCATTTGACTTAAAATACCTTCTTGTCCTGGTTTTTGCACTTTAGTCCACAAGTGCACCATTTTTGCACATAGGCCCCTAGGGTTTGGTTTTAGGGTTCTCTAGGGTCCTTTTTAGGGTTTTTGGTATTTCAAGGGTGTGAGTGTAACTTAGGTCCATTCCTTGTAACCTTTTATGATTATTACTCTTAAACTTTAGGGTTTTCTCTATTTGGCTCCTGTTTTACCCCTCAGATCCCTATTTAAGGTTAAGTACCCTACACTAGGGTCTTATTTGCAAAATGCCATAACAATACAACTTGTTTGAAATTTTTGCCTAAAGAATGCACTCTAGGTGTGTCAAACATATGCAATGCCAATGCTTATGATGTTATGCTCAAGTTTTAATAACAGTAACACCAGGGGTGTTACATCCTTCCCCCCATAAAAGAATCTCGTCCCGAGATTAAAAGTTCTAGGGTAAGTAGTGGAAAAGGAAATGCTTCACATTTTTATTTCCTGAGCTTTGGTACAAGGCAGGGGTGGTTTGGGGCTCACTCCTTTATTACAACAATGTTTTACACTTTACAAATTACAAGAGGCTAAAAAGCCTGGGAAATTCTTGTCTAAGAAATCTTGAGTTTCCCAAGTATCCTCATCTTCGGAATGCTGGTTCCACTGTATCTTATAAAACTTGAGAATTTTTCTTCGGGTAACCCTATCCTTTTGATCCAAGACTCGAATAGGGTGCTCAGAATATGTCAAGTCCGACTCCAGGACAACATCTCTCACTTCGATGGTTCGATCTAGAACCCGAAGACATTTCTTCAATTGAGACACGTGGAACACATTATGTACAGCAGACAAGGTTTCAGGTAACTGAAGTCGGTATGCTACTGGTCCATATCTTTCAAGGATAGGAAAAGGACCAATATACCAGGGTGCAAGCTTTCCTTTAATCCCGAAGCGTGATACGCCCTTCATTGGTGAAACTTTCAAGTAAACATAATCTCCCACAAGAAAGTATAAGGGTTGTCGTCGCTTGTCTGCATAACTTTTCTAACGAGCTTGGGCTTTCTTTAAATTATGAATTATTCTCTGTACTTTTTCTTCGGTTTCTTTTACCATATCAGGCCTGAAGAAGTACCTTTCGCTAGGTTCAGACCAATTTAGCGGAGTACGACATCGTCGTCCATATAAAGCTTCAAAGGGTGCCATCTTAATGCTTTCTTGATGGCTATTATTATATGAGAACTCCGCTAATGGTAAACATTCATCCCATTTCTGTGGGAATTCTAGAACACATGCCCGCAACATATCTTCAAGTATCTGATTTACCCTCTCAGTCTGCCCACTGGTCTGAGGATGATAGGCCGAACCATGGAGCAATTTGGTACCCAGGGATTTATGAAGTTCTTCCTAGAATTTGGATATGAATTGAGGTCCACGATCCGATACTATAGTCTTCGGAATACCGTGCAAACTGAGAATATGAGCAATGTACAACTGGGCATAGACAGTAACCAGGTGAATTGTCTTGACTGGCAGAAAATGAGCAATTTTCGTAAGCCGATCAACAATAACCCAGATAGAATCATACCCTTTTGCAGTTCTGGGCAATCCCATAATAAAGTCCATACTAATATCTTCCCATTTCCATGTTGGTATTGGTAAAGATTGTAATGGACCTGCAGGCTTCATGTGTATGGCTTTGACGTGTCTACAAGTGTCACATTTAGCCACATAGCGTGCGATTTCAATCTTCATTTTCGTCCACCAATAATGTTGTTTCAAATCTTGATACATCTTAGTGCTTCCGGGATGGATAGAATAGCGACTAAGATGGGCTTCATCTAGAATTTGCTGGCAGACTTCTTCATTTTTCGGCACAACTATGCGGTTGTTAAACCATACCACACCTTGGTCGTCTTCTCTAAAACAATTGGCCTTTCCAACCCTTATCTTCTCACGTACATGTTTCATACCCTCATCATCCTTTTGTGCGTCAATTATCCTTTGTAGGATGACTGACTCCAGCTTCAAGTGATTTGAAGTTCCTTTGAATCATTCCCAGGTTCAGATTTTCCATCTCTTGGCACAATGTAATGTCAGAAGTCCTCATAGTTAAACAATGGCAAGAGGCCTTACGACTGAGTGCATCTGCCACTACATTTGCTTTGCCTGGGTAATAATGGATTTCTAGTTCATAATCCTTGATTAACTCGAGCCATCTCCTTTGTCTCATATTGAGCTCGGACTGGGTAAAGATGTATTTCAAACTTTTGTGGTCTGTATAAATATGACCGACATTTCCCAGTAGATAATGACGCCAGATCTTCAGGGCATGAACCACTGCAGCTAGCTCCAGATCATGAGTGGGATAATGCTCCTCATGTCGGCGCAACTACCTTGAAGCATACACGATTACTCGGCACTCTTGCATTAATACGCAGCCGAGACCACTGCCTAATGCGTCACAATACACATCAAAGGGCTTATTAATGTCCGGTTGAGCCAATACCGGAGCAGTGGTTAACAATATCTTCAGCTGCTCAAAGGCTTCATTACACTTTGAAGACCAATCAAATTTAGTCTCATTCTTTAATAGACTTGTGATTGGCTTCACAAGCTTAGAAAAATCTGGTACAAATCGGCGGTAATAGCCAGCTAGTCCAAGGAAACTTCGGACTTGATGAACAGTGGTTGGGGGTTTCCACTCCAAAATATCCTTGACCTTGCTGGGATCAACCGCAATCCCCCTGGCAGATAACACATGTCCCAAAAATTGAATTTCTTCCAGCCAAAATGTGCACTTACTGAACTTAGCATATAATTGATGTTCCCTTAAGCGCGTCAATATGATCCGTAAATGTTGAGCATGCTCCTCTTCATTTTTGGAATATATTAAGATATCATCTATGAAGACCACCACAAATTTGTCCAACTCGGGCATGAATACCGAGTTCATCAAATAAGTGAAGTGGGCAGGAGCATTCGTCAGTCCGAAAGACATTACCAAGTACTCAAATAATCCATACCGCGTAGTAAATGCGGTCTTTGGTATATCCTCAGGCTGAATACGGATCTGATGATAGCCCGACCTGAGATCAATTTTGGAGAATACCCTTGCTCCAGTCAGTTGATCAAATAAAATGTCAATTTGTGGAAGAGGGTACTTGTTCTTGATAGTGACCTCATTTAGGGGTCGATAATCCATGCACATCCGTAAGGTTTGATCCTTCTTCTTGACGAATATGGCGGGACAACCCCATGGTGACGAGCTTGGCCAAATGAATCCTTTCTCTAGTAGATCTTGTAATTGAATCTTCAGTTCTGCCAGCTCATTTGGAGGCATCCGGTACGATCTTCTAGAAATGGGAGTCGTACCAGGCTTCAACTCAATTACAAATTCTACATCTCTTTCAGGTGGCAACCCAGGCAAATCTTCTGGAAAAACATCTAGGAACTCGCATACTACCGGAATATCCTTGATCTCCGGTATAATGGCTTCATATATTCTGCCAGTAATTTTAGCTGGGATGGGGATAGACAAAAGAATTTCCTCTTGGTTATGACTCAACCTGATGGTTCTCTGATCAGTGTTGAGGGTTGCTTTATGTTGGGCCAACCAATTCATGCCCAAAATCACATCTATGTCTTGGCCTTTCAGAACAATCATATTAGTAAGAAAGTCTCGTCCGGCCAATGTTACAGGCACTTGGAAAGCCACTTCCTTAGTAAATATTTGTCCCCCAGGTGAATGAATTTTAAACCCTTCCCTTGATTCATGGTATGGAATGCAATGTTTCTCCACAAATTTCTTGCTAATGAATGTATGTGAAGCACCAGAATCAAAGAGAATAATTGCGGGATGATTGGCCACAAGGAACATACCCATCATTACCGGTTCACCGTCCGGTGTGGTGGCCACTTGAGTGTAATAAATTTGTCCCGTCTTCTTTATGTTCTTGCCCGTATTTCCCTTAGCTTGAGAAGAATTCCCAGTACCTTGTTGATTGTTTGAACGATTCTGCTTCGGGTAGGGGCAATCCTTAATAAAGTGCCCAGATTTTCCGCAATTGAAGCAGCCTATTGACGAACTGGGAAGGGCAGGGAAACGAGTGCCAGGGGCTCCCAGCTGTCTTGTTGTAGTGGGGGTAGCATTGGGACGAATGAACACTGGTTGTTTGAATGGAACGGAGGGTGGGCGTGATGAAGAACGACCCTGATTAAAAGGCCGAAGAACTAACCGTTGCCTTTTCTCGGGGCCCTGATTAGGCCGATTGCCCCCATTCCCCTTAGACTTTCCAGAATTTGCATATTTAGATTCAACTGCCAGCGCTGTGCTGATAGCCCTTCCGTAGGTGAGGTCGATGCAGGTAGCCATTTTCCTTTGCATCCGATCATTTAAACCCCACATGAAACAGTTCTTCTTCTTTACGTCAGTGTTGACTTGGTCAATCTCATACTGAGATAAGTGATTAAATTTATTAAGATACTGGGTGACAGTATCTCCGCCTTGCTTCAACTTCATGAATTCTTCCTGTTTCATGTGGAGTACTCCTTCAGGTATATAATGTTCCCTGAAGGCCAGCTTGAATTCATCCCAAGTTACTTGATGACCGGCCGGTTGTACGGCAACAAAGTTCCCCCACCAGGTGTTGGCAGGGCCACGCAATTGCTGAGCTGCGAACAGGGGCTTCTGAGTTTCGGAGCATCCAAGAAGTCCAAATTTCTGCTCAATGACGCGGATCCATTCGTCCGCCTCTAAAGGGTCTTCTGCCTTGACGAACAACAGAGGGCGCGTCTCGGAGAAGTCTAGATAAGATGTCTCCCGGGGGCCTTGCGGATAGGCTCGTCCGCCTTGTTGTTGAAGTGGTTGGCCTGCCATCTCCCGCAGAAAGCGGGTGTTCTCTGCTATAGCGTTTACCAAGGCAGCGATGGCCTCGGCAAGTGTCGGGGGTATTGGAGGTGGATTCGGGGTCGCCTCCCTCCCACGAGAGGTACTAGCCCCATCCTGAGCGCGAGTCCTGGAAGGCATCTGAGACAAAGAACGTTGGGAGCAATATGATATGACATACAAACCATCCATTTCACATTACTTTAAAAGGTAATGTTACAAACTCGTACTTTACAATAGGATTACACCCCCAATTACACAATAGTACTACTTCTATCCTATACTATTCCTGCTTCCTGTCACTCTTGGTGGCCTCACTGTCGGGCGTAGGAGACCACTCATCGACCAACTTCATAGAGGGAGGGGGCCTGAAAAGGTCCAATTCGCCACCAAAAGCTTCTCCCGCTACTTGAGAAGGTCCGGCTTCTGCCCCGACAGGATCCGCAGGTGCACTGGGGTGTAGTTGTGAGTACAATACATGAACTTCTTCATGTAAAGTATTACAATAAGCCTGCAAGGTATCGATAGCTGAGCTAAGTTCTTCTACTCGGGCTCGAGCTTTCGCCTCCTTAGCCCAAGCAAGCGAACGAGAGTGAACCGCCCAGTCGAGCGCCAAATCTCGATCTGCGAGCTGATCTTGCAGGCGGCGGATGTCGCTTCTCAATTCATTGATTCTGTCGCCATCCGCGACCCATATGTCAGTCCTGCGTTGGAGTTCTGCTTGAAGCCGATTAACTTTTGCTTCAAGATCTCTGATCGGATCATTACTCCCACTACTACTATCCTCGTGTCTTGGGGCAAGTTGATGACGTGGCACGCCAATTGGGCCAGTATGCTTTCGCGCAGCTTTCCTTGTGCGCGGCGGCATTTTTCTAAGGGGGAAAATCTTATTAACATAGTTCTTAGCATGATGCATGTGTAATTACAAAACCAACCTTAGTTGATTCATCCTTCTATATATTGCACTCTTCCTATCTTGTCTTTCATATAAACTCTTCAGAAATAGTGGATAAGAAGGGAAGAAATTTTCTAGATGAGTCTTTAGAAAATTCTTTTGAAGATGCCTCATAATATCTGCAGAGAAGGGCTTCGCTTCGATACCAGCTGTGACGGAACCTCCCAAGTCTTTAGGCCCACCTACAGTTGTCCTTGTCCCATGGACTTCAGACAACCCTGTAGGTGCCCCTGAATCACTTGACAAATTCGGTATCTGCTTTTCTTACCTTTCCCAAGAGCGTTTCACCTGTCACGCAGACATTACAGATCATCGGAGATACGAAAATGTGGAAGCGATTACATAAACTTACCTTTATTTAAAAAGTAAGACAAAGTTATATATTACAGACCAGGATATAACTTATGAGTGCAGAGTAATATTATTACACACCAAGGGAGGCAAAACCCCTCCCATTAAGCTTTTAAAAGTTCTTATGGAGGAACCCTTCCTCCCGCAGCTTTACTCTTGGTTTTCTTCTTTTGTGACCACCTTGGAATAGAAACAACAAAAGTTTGTCGCTTCTTCACCTAAAAACAATAGGGAATAAAACCCTGAGTATGGAATTACTCAGCAAGACTTACCCAACTAAAGAAAATACTCTCAAGGGCATGCTGGTCATCAGGGAGTCAAGGTAAGGTTTCTCAATAGTCAAAGACTCTGTTTTCAGAAATGCTTACTAAAGTGGATCCTTAAAAATCCAAATTTTATTTGTCAGGTTAGGTAAGATTATCTGTCTCTAGAGTTCTTTCCACCCTAGTTCAATCACTTGACTAGCCAATTTCTTAGCACCCTTAATATTTACTGGAGTTCTACGTGTAAGTCAGTGACCAAGTCTTCATAACCGCGAAGGTACGGCGATCCGAATCGATTATACTCAGCTGAGGATCTCCGATCACACAACATATGTAGCACTTAACCCTTGCATATGTCAACCTGCCACCGGGGTTCTTAAGACCAGATCAGGTTCACGCCAACTGAGAGCACAGATACACCACCGTCCAGCCTCTTGCCACGGAGGGTACACGCTACTCTCGCCATCTCTCCACTCCCATTGCGTGGTATCTTATTCTGTCCTTAGTCTGCCCGAGGCAAAGCTTACCCATGACGAGGCATGTGACCAGTTAAAGGGTCCTCGATCAGCAAACCTACATCGAGACGGTCCTTAATCGACTCAGATGGAGGCACACTGAGACTCTCTTCTCGTGCAAGTCAACCGCCCGGTCTCAGCTTAATCATTTCAACCCAAAGTTTGGTACCTGGCAGAGGTACATCTTTCCCGATGTTGAACCCATCATGGCCATGATGGATCCACCATCAAATTTTATTTTCAAAAACAACCCTCCCACTTTGCCATATCATCTTTTGTAAAAACAAAATCTTTTTCTTTGCTAAAGCAAGACTAAGCATAGTAAAAACTTTTTATAAATCAAGGAAGGTAATCAAATTCAAGGAAGGTAATGCAGGAATTGTTTTATCAATCAACTCCTATCACCTAATGCATCAAGCAAGTGAGAAAGATTTTAAAAGAATCAAGGAGGTGGCAAATGCACCGGGGCTTTCCTTGGTTTATAGGTGATTCAGGCTCAGTTCCACAGATGTCAAAATAAAAACAGTTGTCTGCCTGAGGTTTCTAAGGTGGTGGTGAAGTCTTCTCTCCTACTTCAACTTCTTCTTTGTGTTCTAAAGATAACCATACATAATAAGGCATGCCCATGTAATGCTCAAGAGAATGCAAAGATAATAAGAGTTTATTATCTAAGGTCTTGAATACAATTTTTCCTTCACGGAACTCCGAGAACTTAGGGTTTCCGGAGTTAACAGTTCAGTTCAAAGAGCAGGAGGGTAGGGTTTTGGGTGCTAATTATCAAACAAGGTCCAAATCATACCAAATTCTACCCAAGGCTTCTAAATAATGTTTAGAGTTGAAATAAAAATTTGGGCATTTTTGGAATTATTATTTATTTTCTAAAAATCCAGAACCAATGTTTTAAGCTATTTTAAGTTACCTAAAATTCCCTATTTAATCTAGAAATCATAGAACTATTTTTATTAAATACTATGGAATATTAGGAATCTAGGTAAATTGGTTTGGCATTTTTATCATTTTTCTACAATTTTTTACATATTTCTAAAGTTTCTCTAAAAAAGAAAATGGAAAAGTTTGAACAGTACTGGGCCAGAAGCAGCCCATACAGCCCAGCCTGCACCGAAAAACATGCGCCCGCGTCTGTGCCCACGTGTTTTGCGAATAAGCCCCTGCGGTTTTGAATATCCCGAACCGAGTCCAAAACACTATTTAAACAGTCGCTGACACTTTACACCGGGGTCCCCTGACTTATGTTTCTTCACCAGATATACCCCCGACGTCGAACGGCATTGCGCCGAGCTCCGGCGAGCACGTAGACCGGCCGGATGGGGCAAAGACTGGCGCTCCCAGGAGGCAGACACCGAATCGAACCTTCCCTGAGCATTTCCCCTAACTTAATTTGAAGAATGGCGACCTAATTTGCTCTAGCCACGGCGACCGTAGACCATGCGGACAGAGGAACGTGTTCCCGGCAATGGGTGGCGGTCCAGTTCAATTGAAGGGGTCGAGGAGCTTGAGGAGGGCCTAGGGACGCTAGAACAAGCGACGGAGAGACTTGAACTGACCTGAGTTGAGCTGGCCGCGGCGATGTGTTCTTCACGGTGTATTCGAACCGGTTTGGGGAAAACTCAAAATTCATGAGCTCTGGCGAACGATTGAGGGTGGGAACGGTTGCTTTGGTTTCGTGATGACATAGCGCAGCTGACCTGACCTTCAATTTATAGAGGGCTTAAGCGGTGGCGCTCAATTTGGCCGAGCAGTGCTGGCGGCCGGAGATAGGGAAGAACACTGGCGCAGTGGATTCGTGTCTTCCGTCGTGGTGACTTCACCGGCAATGAGTAACTATCGCAAGCCAAGCTACTGCGACGTGGTAAAGTGCTTAGCACGTGGCAGACGACGGTGATGGTTCCACGGCGGTGAGAATCTTATTCGAGGGGTGGTGAGCAAGGGGAGAGGCACGACGGCTAGCCGGATTGGTATCTAACTCACCAGTGGCGAAGATTTTTCTACCCCGCGATGCTATCCATCTGTTCCGGGCATGAATCGCGGCGTAGAGATCATCGGCGGCGAGGTTCTGAACCTTATCCTCCCACGGCACTATACCATGGCAAGGATCATTCATTGCACCTGACAGTCGAAGTTTGGGCTCAATTTTCTCTAAATTTTCTATAGCAACTCACCTAAAACTCTGCAGCAAAGTTGTAGACCAATGATTCAGCTATAATCTTGCCATAACAATTATAGCCCAATTCCCACTCGATCATGCTTGATTTCCTGTCTAAAGATGACTTGGTACCACTGATAGTCTGAATTTCAGACATCAAATAGCCTGACAGCTCGACTTTGAGTGTGATTTTCTCCACATTCTTCATAACAACCTTGCTTACACTCTTAAGCAAAATTGTTCTCCTTTGTTAGGTCTACAAATTTGATGTGGTGACTTAGGGCAAAAACTTAGGATTTGAAAGTTACCAAGCCCCAAAGTTGAGCCAAAATACTAATTTCAGACTTAGTCTATATAGGGTTTAAGTGGTGCTTTTTGCAAATAAGCCCAACACTTAGGGTTTAACTTGCAATTTTACATATTTGTGATCCATTTGACTTAGAATACCTTATTGTCCTGGTTTTTGCACTTTAGTCCACAAGTGCACCATTTTTGCACATAGGCCCCTAGGTTTTGGTTTTAGGGTTCTCTAGGGTCCTTTTTAGGGTTTTTGGTATTTCAAGGGTGTGAGTGTAACTTAGGTCCATTCCTTGTAACCTTTTATGATTATTACTCTTAAACTTTAGGGTTTTCTCTATTTGGCTCCTGTTTTACCCCTCAGATCCCTATTTAAGGTTAAGTACCCTACACTAGGGTCTTATTTGGAAAAATGCCATAACAATACAACTTGTTTGAAATTTTTGCCTAATGAATGCACTCTAGGTGTGTCAAACATATGCAATGCCAATTCTTATGATGTTATGCTCAAGTTATAATAACAGTAACACCAGGGGTGTTACAGAACCCAAAATTCCGGGTACCCGAATTTTCAGGTATTATAAAACCTGTTGTAATTTTGGGTATCGATTCTCAAAACCTGAAATTTTAAATACCCGAAATACCCGACCTGAAATTTTCGGGTAACCCGAACGCCCACCCCTACAGACCGGTCGAGGCTTCTCCTTAATCACTTGGGTCACTAAGACCCCGCAAGGATCACCACACACTTAGGTGTCTCTTTCTAGCTTTACAAAGCACTTATAATAATAAGAATAGAGAAGGAGAAAGCAATCCAAGCAACAAGAGAAACAATAGAACACAAAACACTCTTTCTCAAGTCACTAAGCGATTAAGTTGATTTTGAGACTTGAAGAGGATTTGATCTTTGGAATGTGTCTTGGAGTGAAGTATTTTGCTCTTGTAATGAATGTGGAGTTCAGAAAACTTGGATGCAATTGAAGGAGGTGGTTGGGGGGTATTTATAGCCTCCAACCAGTTCCTAGCCGTTGGCTGTTTTTGCTGTGGATGGGCACACCGGACAGTCCGATGGTGCACCGGACAAGTACTATTCACTGTCTGGTGCATGCCACGTCAGCACGCCCATTGGGGTTTGGAGCGGTCGACCATTGAAACCTTTTGTCCTGTAGCTGCACCGGACAGTCTGGTGCCACATTGCTCTGACTTCTCTGCTCTGACCTCTGACGCACACTGTTCACTTTAGCAGTCGACCGTTGGCGCCTGGTTACCGTTGCTCCGTTGGCTCACCAGATAGTCCGGTGAATTATAGCGGAGCGTGCCCTAGGAAAACCCGATAGTGGCTGGTTTGAGTATAGCTCGGCTTGGGGCACCGGACACTGTCTGGTGCGCCACTGGCAGCACACTCTCAAGTCTTTGCTCCAAACTTGTTGAATCCCCAACTTAATTTCTTTCTTGATTTATGTTGAACCTTATGCACCTGAGATAAAAGACATCTAGGCAAACTAGTTAGTCCGCATGGTTTGTGATGGACGTCAACCACCAAAATCGATTATAGGAAATGATTAAGCTCATTTCCCTTTCAGTATTCTCATCATGTTCATTGATTAAAGTAAAGCACTAGCATGATATTAATCATGTTAGCTCAACCCAAAAGGTAATTCGAGGACAAGATAACAGAGAACTAGTCAAATCCTTAGGTTGACCATGGTATGCGGGAGAGTAAATGATGAAGTAAGTAGGATATAATGGGTCAGATCACAGTTGCCTTCACCAAGTTGCTGCTCAGGGACTTCTCTTGCAACTTCCTCAGGAAACACAGATTGCTCGTTGTCTATGCAAAGCAATCATTCATTCAACACACTTGGTTAATAAAAAACTAATAATACAACAAACATATGCAATAGAGTGATCACAGGTTCAACAGGAAAGTATAGACAATGAGGTGTCTCCTAAGTCTAGAGTAGGTTGTGGGGAGGGGACAGAGCTGACAAGTGGGACTAGGGTGTCAGTGGGTTGGCGCGGGCGAGTGTGACACCCCAGGTGTCTATTTCGCGTCATGTCGGGAGATTAATCCTAATCTCGGATGCTCAGTAAAAATTTCTATTTCTCGATCGTGCCTATCTCTGTTTATCAGGCTTTCTCTTGGAAGTTCACCGAATTCAGAGTTAATCGATCGCGAGAAACAGCCAATTTTGGAGTGTGTTAAAACTTTTAATTCTCGGAACTCATGCAGACTCGAAGATCATTATCGAATTTTAAATCTCATCTGAAGCCATTTAATCAAACTCTCGACGACTTTTATTTGATCTGAGCCCGAGTCCAATTCCGCGAACTTCGATCGATGTCCGGCTATTCTATCCGGGTCCGTATTCTCCAACGGGATACTCAGTATGTCGCCCTCTAATTAATTCTTATCCGACTCGACTTCATACCTCTATGTTCGATCCCGATTTAAAAATCAACATCGGCGACGATTTTTTTAAATGTCGCGGTTTGTCTCTTTCAATCAAAAATCCGAAAGCCGGCCGTATCTCAAGACGATTTATTTTCAAATCACGCGTAGGGAATTATTTCCGAGCGAATTCAAATCCAACTCTCGGCCGAATTAAATTGCTCAATCGTCCGTTCGCCGAAATCTCTTTCGCTCTGTTCTGTGTACAGACAAATTCCGCGGGAACATTTTATTCCGGAAAATTTTTAGCGCAGCCCGTTTGGCGTTTTGGGCCAGCCCAACCCAGCCCATTTGGCCCACTAAGAGAACCCTAGCCCTCACATGTCTATAAATAGAAGTGCCTCCCCTTGCAAATTGGAAAATTTGCATCTACCCCCCTAGCCGCCACTCTCTTTTCTTCCTTCAGCCAGCACGTTTTCTTCCTTCTCTTCCCCACGGCAGCACGCAGGGAGCTCGGCTCCTCTCCCATGGCGCCCGTCCTCCCTCCCTCTGCTGTCCACGGCGAGCTGCCAGCTAGGCGCCGAGCTCCAAGCTCCCTGGGCGCGCACCCCTCCTTCCCTTCTCTCCATCCCCCTCGGCGTTCTGCTCCCTCCAGGCCACTGCCCCATTTTATTTCCTCTCTCTGCTCTCTCGGTCGCTGGCCATGGCCGGACCGGCCCCCAGCTCGAGCAGGTGCGCCACCGTCGCCCTGGTCGGACCTCTGTTTTTCTCTGGCTCAGCGCCCCCATTCAGACCGACGCCTCTGCTCCGGCCAATAGTCATGGCGTTTGGGTCCCCTGCGCCATGGACAGTAGCGCTCGGTGCCCCTCCCTGGGCCGACCTCGGCATCGGCTGGGTGTATGCTCATGGCGCGCATGGAGCACCTGGGTGTTTTGCCTCCATTCCTGCCGGCAGTGAGCTCGCCGACCCAGCCCGAGTGCCGCCATCGCCTACACATCTTCCCTCCATACATCACTGCCAGCAGCGAGCCCCCTTCCTATTTTCCCTAGTGCGGCAGCAAGGGGCCCCTGCTCGGACAGCGGCCATGGCGCCATGATTCTCTGCGCAGCGATGTCGGTCCAAAAACAGCAGCCCCGGATCCCCCGCATCGCGTGCTCGCTCGATCTGCACAGTCCCGACCCGCGTCATCGCGGTGGTGTTTGAGACAGCCCCACGCGGCGTCATCGATCTGCGCCGCGCTTGTGAGTCGGCGTCAAAAATCCTTGGTGAGCCCCTCGCTAGTATTCCATTGTTTTTGGATCTTAAGTGCTTGATAAAAATGTTTGAACCATTGAGTGATGTTAATCGCAGCTAGATGTTGCCGCGGCGTCTCGCGCGATGCATGTTTTGGTGAAGCCCCTAAACCGTGGACGCATGTGCAACCCGAATCCGAGTTTGACAGGTGGATAGACTTATGATTTACTATTGATGTGTTTCGATTGATGGCATGCATACAAATATGGTGTATATTAATGTTGAATATGTGTGGCTGCGATAGTTATTTTGTACGTCATAGGAAATGGCGTACGTCATAAAATGCTTCGTCGTAAAATATTGTGTTCGCGCGGCAAATTTAAATAAAGCCTAAAGCATGCTCGGTGATTTCCGTAGTCGGCTAATGAGTTAGTCTAAGATAATTATATCTTATGTATTCATCGTTGGTGTAGGTTAGAGTAGATTGAGAATATAAGTTATGCGACATGTTATTGTTGAAGATGAGATGTACAAATAATGAGTTTGGTGTTCCACTCGTCTAGTCGATAGTTGTTATAAATATTTGCGCCAAAACTTGGTCATAAGAGTGTAGTGGGCATGTGGTGTTGGTTGGATGTGATAAGTAGATTAGAAGTGTGGGTCTGTCGAAGCACCGTGATGTCGAACGTGTATATCGAAGTGCATTGTGGTGCTCGACATGAATGTTCGATCGATATAAGTAGAAATTGTTTTGGCTTAACTAGAGAGGTGGTGACATGCCAAAGTAGTCACCGCTTCCTCTACCTTTATAAGTCGAGTCGTGTCGATGCGCATTATGTGTTCCTTACATTGTGCTTCACATATAGTGTATGATGGTGTTTATGACTTGAATAGATGTCTTCGAGTGAACTAATAGGTTCCTAAGGAAATTAGGTGTAAGGTGTTTATAGTGACGCTTTATCCCGAAAGGTGTTAAGTCGGCGCATAAATAAGAGATACGTGTATTTGTGTAGTGTAGATTGATTTTGAGTGCATGTGTCGCAAGAAATAAATTAGTGCGCATATAGGCGATGAGTGTGATGGAATGGTGACATGCTTTCGTAGTCATCATGTCGTCTGTTGATGACCTAACTGAAGGTCGTAGGAAAGGTCGATTACCTGTGTGTTACTATTGTCACCTTGCGCTTCTGTATGAATTGCAATGTGAAGTAGTAGACTCTCTATGTGATGCTAGATGTCTAGGTAGACTTCATGAATTGTGGTGCTCGGACCGTCGAGATGAAGTTAAGTCGGTCGATGCCGATTAAGTAGTTAAAATGATTAATGGAATAATCACGGGGTTAAAACTAGAAACTAGTGTTCTTGCACCCGCTTGGGATGTTGTAGCCCAATTGCGCAGGGTTATGATCGAGGGTAAAAATTAGTAGTGCTCATGTGGTGTCTAAGCAAAAATGCAAATTAGTGGGTGAAAGACGCTTTGATATACCTATATGCCGGATTTGGGGATTGTGGTGAATGCGTTGATTAATTGTGCATGGTAGTTCTTAAGCGCAAAATAACTTGTATAAAAATTAGTAGGTCTACTTGTGAGTCCTCATTTAATTAATTTAACTCTAACGAATGGTAAAGTGTCACAATAATTCAAGTCTCTAGAACGCGGCAATTCTTAAATTGTATAGAAGCTGAAATGTGTTGATTGCTGTTTTGGGCTGCACGTACTGTTTTCGGTGTGCTGTATGTTTGATGAACTAAATTGTGTTTTCTGTAGATATGTGCTATAGAAAAGTTGTAGATAACATGATTATCTTGCTTGTACAAAAATTTGACAGCCATAAGCCTGATCGTTTAGGAGTTGTGTTTTTCGCAAGCCCAGCATCTGAATCTGTCGAATTTCTGGACAGATTTCAGAAATTGCAATGGTTGCTTAAGTTAATGTTGAAATCAGTTATTGGTGTTCACAAGAGAGTTGTAGACAACTCTACTATCTTACTTGTGTTAAAATTTGACAGCCCCAGGTCTGATAGTTTAGGAGTTATGTATTTTACAAATTCAGTAACTGAATCTGTCCAAATTCTGTACAGATTTCAGAAACTGCATTGTTTGCTCAATTTAATGTTGCAATCTGTTCATGGTCATTATAAGAAAGTTGTAGATGCTTTTCTGATCTTGCTTGTGTTAAAATTTCATAACTAAAGGCCTGACGGTTTAAGAGTTATGAATTTTACAAACTGCTTGCTGTGTTCTGTCCACCGTCAGAACAGATTTCGAAAACTGAATTGTTTGATTCAGTTCGACATAGAATCAATTCTTGGTGATTATAAAAGTTGTGTAGTACTTTTGCTAAACTTTCCAAAAAGTCTTAGATCACTCTTTTCGGTGGTCTGAAGATTAAGTTACATGTGTTTAAAGTGGGAAGACTGAATCTGTCCAGTTTTGGACAGCACAGCCTTCCTAGTATATTTTACCCTTGATACATGTTAAACCAGCCAGTGACGTTTATAAATAAATTGTAGACAATTTTATTACCTTTCCAGGAAGTCTAAAATCACTTTGTTTGGATGTCTGAATTTTCAGTTGTGAATTTTTGAAGTTGCTAGCCTGAATCTGTCCAAATCTGGACAGCGCTGTTGTATTAGCACGTTTTGACCTTGCTAAGTGTTGAATCATGTTGTGATGAAAATAACAAAGTTGTAAAGCACGTTTTAAGCTTTCCAGAAAATCTTAGTTTGCTATTTTTGGATTAATATTCGAAAAGTTATGATTAAAACGAGTTACTGCTATGCTGCTGTCCTAAAAATCTGCAAGTGCGCATTTAAGTGTTTAGTTCACCCTTTGGCTAAAAATGCTTAGTTAGCACTTAACGGACCTAGACTTGTAATGTCTAAACTTAAGTTAACAAGTGTCCATGATTGTTGTGCTTGCTTGCTGTGGTTGGCTCTGGATAGGAGTTTCGTAGTTATTGATGCCTAGATGCTCTGTAAAACTTGTGTTGTTTGAGATGATTTTGTATGATCACGAGAACTAATAAAAAGTCGTATCTAAATAAATAAAATGTGCGTGCTTGTGATATTGTAATTGTGTTGCGTAAATAAATAACATGTTGTCGTCTTTTTAATGGTGTTAAGGTTGAACGTCGATAACGTGTAGATAAGTAAAGCTAACATGTGGTTGTCTGCGGCGTCTTCCACTTTAATGTTTAGTTCGCCACTGTATCTTTTTGTATCTTGTGCTATTTTTGTGCTACTTTCATTATATTCATACATATGCATCTTGCATCTCATTTAGGACCGAGAGGTGACGATCGTGCAAGTGGTGTGGTGCCAACCACAAGATGCCGTTGATGGACGACCTGAAGAATGGACATAACCAGTGGATGCTCGCCAAGCGAGCACCTCCCTCCCCCAGCAAACACTATTTAAGTGTTAAAATTAGAGGCAAGCCCCGGTTTTATGCATAACCGTTTATATATGTTATTTTACCACACTTAATGTTTGTAGGCTTGTACTGTGCACTTAAGTGTAGGAGTTGTTTGGAACCTTAGTTGCATGAACTCAGGATTCCCCTTTGAGATGGATACTAGTATGCTAGGTCGAGTAGCTGCTTTATTAATTAGGATCTCGGTAGAAGTCGAGTGATTTTTCTAGCACTCGCGCGAGGTCAGGAATTGACTGTATCCACTTTCCTATCATATTGATGTTGGTTTGTGGGCAACAATCCATGGGGATTGGTTGTTCACAGGATAAAAAGTTGATTAAGGATTAAGGTGTGGTACCGTGAGTCAAGCGTTTGAACGTACTAAACATATGCCGAGAAATATGGTAAATCGGTAAGCCTAGTACCTGAGTGAACCTGCCCGCAGACATACCTCCTCACGCGACCTGAGACGTAGTCTCCCATTCCGGTTATGGTGGGTACAAGTGCGGTCACTGCACGACGGGCCAGTCGGGGTCAGTGAGGCATTGTACGCCAAGGCGGTGAGCCCTGATCTGTTGCCAGGGAATCGATGGGGACGGTTGATATGTGTGGGGACGGAGTGCCCCTGCATGTCGTGTGTTTAGGTTTACCTTGCAAGGTTTAAAAACTCGATTCGAATCGTCTGCTTCTCGCAGCTAATGAGACTGCTTGATCCATGCTGCTGCATTGAGTAACAAGTGCAACTGTGATGAGATGATACAAAATGTTGATTGGTAAAAATGTTTGATACCATGTATGCTTAGCTAGGTACACATTTAGTCTAAAGGATTCTACTAAAACTTGAAAAGCTAAAACTTGTTTTTAGAAACTCAGCTAGTGCTTTTGGCAACCAAACCCCACAGCCAAACAGCTGCATGTCTAGAGGTAGAGGAGTATAGACTCCTCACACCGGGTAAGTCTAGCTGAGTATTAGTATACTCAGCCTTGCTTGTGGCACAATTTTTGCAGGTACTTCTTAGGATGATTGGTTGATGGTGTGACTTGGCCTACGTCCCTGCCACCGGGATAGACGGTCGAGTGGGTTACTGCTTCCGCAGGAGAGGACCAGGAGGAGTAGCGTGGCCAGGCTTCGCCATGTTGCTCGGTTCTTCTCCGTTAGTTATTTCCGCTGCATTAAAATTTATGATTATTATTTCTGAAACTCCGATAATGTAATCACTAATGATACTTATTAAATTTGTGGTATTATGTTTTATTGCATTTCTCTGTGCCTCACCTTCGAGTGGGCTAGTGGTATTCGATCCTGGATAAGTGGCTTTATCGGACTAGATCCGAGGGACTGACGGGTTATTCCTGTTTAAGTGTGTTGCTGCCCTTAAGGGTGCGACTTGGGCACTTAAGCTGGAATAATTCGGGCGGTTCCGCCACAGCTGGTATCGGAGCGAATACCAGTACAGAGAAGTCAATAAGTCATCATTACCAACCTTTTCTAAAGTAAAACTTGCTAGAAACCAATGTTGGATAGACCGTCAGGACGATACGGATAGATCTTAGACGTGAAGCCTTAGGAAATAGCTGGGTAGCTAGGTGGCTATGTATATAGGCCATAAAGGCTACTACTACTATTAATAGGGATGCTGTAGAAGCACCAGAAGAATTAGTTAGGTCTGAGAAGACGACTAGAATGAGCATGCATCATGATTGTCGCATTATAATTGTCTCTTGTTCACCAACATGCTTCTCTCACCTTTATTCCAATAATAATAACCTGTGAATAATGTGATGTACTGCTATGTTAGGAGCTATAAGAAATGCCTTGTCTGGTATTGTTATGATAGTATTGATTAGGTTGTGTTAAGTGTTCTCCTTGCAAATGCTGTCTAGGAGGTATGGTAACTATTTAGTACATTTGCCTCTAACCAATAAAAATTGTTGCCTGTTTGGCCCATAAAAGACCCCTCATTTTAACCAGCCTAGTGGTTAGCAAGTGAAACCTCAAAAAAAAAATCAAATCAAATCACGTGCTTGTTTTGATGTTTCTAGCCCTTGTGTGTTTTACACTTGAAATTGCACCTACACAACCTATAGATGCCCATAGTTTGACCGCCAGACCAACCCAAGTCTCCTTGTGTACTTGTTGTGTCAAAAAAAATGGTTGTTGGTGTCTAGTTGCCTAAACCCTATCAAGGCCATGTTTCTTTCCATAGATCCTGTCCCGAAACTTCATAACATTTCTATTGATCGTCCTAGTCGATCCTGTTGCGTACCTCTCCTTTCGCATGGATCTGGTGATCTCTTTCCTTGTGAATCCTGTTGTGACTTATTATCCGAATCTCCAAATCCCTTAATGATTCTGCCTTGTTATCTGGTTGTCTGCTATAAACCGTTCTCAAGTATCGGATGTTGATCTGCCTAAATCTCTCAATTCTGGTCGATCTCATGCCCTTCCTCCAGGGATCATGACGTCATTTTATCAACTTATCTCTAATCAGTGTATCCATTTAGTTTAATGGATTTCATTGTTGCCCTTGGTTCTCTCATGTCTCTAAAAGCTCAACAATCTATTTTGATCTCATGGTCGGTTCATCCTCATATCGAATCTCGTGCTAATATCTGATCTGATAATCTCCATGCTGATCATAAAATGGTTCTTTGAGTTAAATGAAAATTCTCATGTGATGCTCTTTTTGCCAGCAATCTCTGCTCCAACTCTGATCACATTTTCTGAGCCACACTCTCATGGGCTCCATCTATTATGCTATGTGGAATTCTCATTGGTTACGTTTGGTAATGGTGTTATGACTAACGACCGATGGTGCCGCGACGAAACCGAGAGCCTACTATGGTGCACACATGGTTGAGCTGCTCGGCACGCGATGGTATCGTGGTTAATAGTCGTGATCCCTTACGAAACTATACTGATGTGCTATCTTTTGTGAACATTCTCTCAGAGTGATCGCTGCATCTCGTCTCAGCATGCCGCGATATTCTATCTGAATCTAACTTCATTATCTTGTCAGATCCCATCTCATGAATTTGCATCTATCTCTAGCCTGGGAGTTACATGCTTCTCCGCCCTTAAAGATCCTCATTCGAATCTCGGGACGAGATTCTGTTTAAGGGGGGAAGGCTGTGACACCCCAGGTGTCTATTTCGCGTCATGTCGGGAGATTAATCCTAATCTCGGATGCTCAGTAAAAATTTCTATTTCTCGATCGTGCCTATCTCTGTTTATCAGGCTTTCTCTTGGAAGTTCACCGAATTCAGAGTTAATCGATCGTGAGAAACAGCCAATTTTGGAGTGTGTTAAAACTTTTAATTCTCGGAACTCATGCAGACTCGAAGATCATTATCGAATTTTAAATCTCATCTGAAGCCATTTAATCAAACTCTCGACGACTTTTATTTGATCTGAGCCCGAGTCCAATTCCGCGAACTTCGATCGATGTCCGGCTATTCTATCCGGGTCCGTATTCTCCAACGGGATACTCAGTATGTCGCCCTCTAATTAATTCTTATCTGACTCGACTTCATACCTCTAAGTTCGATCCCGATTTAAAAATCAACATCGGCGACGATTTTTTTAAATGTCGCGGTTTGTCTCTTTCAATCAAAAATCCGAAAGCCGGTCGTATCTCAAGACGATTTATTTTCAAATCACGCGTAGGGAATTATTTCCGAGCGAATTCAAATCCAACTCTCGGCCGAATTAAATTGCTCAATCGTTCGTTCGCCGAAATCTCTTTCGCTCTGTTCTGTGTACAGACAAATTCCGCGGGAACATTTTATTCCGGAAAATTTTTAGCGCAGCCCGTTTGGCGTTTTGGGCCAGCCCAACCCAGCCCATTTGGCCCACTAAGAGAACCCTAGCCCTCACATGTCTATAAATAGAAGTGCCTCCCCTTGCAAATTGGAAAATTTGCATCTACCCCCCTAGCCGCCACTCTCTTTTCTTCCTTCAGCTAGCACGTTTTCTTCCTTCTCTTCCCCACGGCAGCACGCAGGGAGCTCGGCTCCTCTCCCATGGCGCCCGTCCTCCCTCCCTCTGCTGTCCACGGCGAGCTGCCAGCTAGGCGCCGAGCTCCAAGCTCCCTGGGCGCGCACCCCTCCTTCCCTTCTCTCCATCCCCCTCGGCGTTCTGCTCCCTCCAGGCCGCTGCCCCATTTTATTTCCTCTCTCTGCTCTCTCGGTCGCTGGCCATGGCCGGACCGGCCCCCAGCTCGAGCAGGTGCGCCACCGTCGCCCTGGTCGGACCTCTGTTTTTCTCTGGCTCAGCGCCCCCATTCAGACCGACGCCTCTGCTCCGGCCAATAGTCATGGCGTTTGGGTCCCCTGCGCCATGGACAGTAGCGCTCGGTGCCCCTCCCTGGGCCGACCTCGGCATCGGCTGGGTGTATGCTCATGGCGCGCATGGAGCACCTGGGTGTTTTGCCTCCATTCCTGCCGGCAGTGAGCTCGCCGACCCAGCCCGAGTGCCGCCATCGCCTACACATCTTCCCTCCATACATCACTGCCAGCAGCGAGCCCCCTTCCTATTTTCCCTAGTGCGGCAGCAAGGGGCCCCTGCTCGGACAGCGGCCATGGCGCCATGATTCTCTGCGCAGCGATGTCGGTCCAAAAACAGCAGCCCCGGATCCCCCGCATCGCGTGCTCGCTCGATCTGCACAGTCCCGACCCGCGTCATCGCGGTGGTGTTTGAGACAGCCCCACGCGGCGTCATCGATCTGCGCCGCGCTTGTGAGTCGGCGTCAAAAATCCTTGGTGAGCCCCTCGCTAGTATTCCATTGTTTTTGGATCTTAAGTGCTTGATAAAAATGTTTGAACCATTGAGTGATGTTAATCGCAGCTAGATGTTGCCGCGGCGTCTCGCGCGATGCATGTTTTGGTGAAGCCCCTAAACCGTGGACGCATGTGCAACCCGAATCCGAGTTTGACAGGTGGATAGACTTATGATTTACTATTGATGTGTTTCGATTGATGGCATGCATACAAATATGGTGTATATTAATGTTGAATATGTGTGGCTGCGGTAGTTATTTTGTACGTCATAGGAATTGGTCGCGGATGTATTAATTGATTGTTAAAATGCTTCGTCGTAAAATATTGTGTTCGCGCGGCAAATTTAAATAAAGCCTAAAGCATGCTCGGTGATTTCCGTAGTCGGCTAATGAGTTAGTCTAAGATAATTATATCTTATGTATTCATCGTTGGTGTAGGTTAGAGTAGATTGAGAATATAAGTTATGCGACATGTTATTGTTGAAGATGAGATGTACAAATAATGAGTTTGGTGTTCCACTCGTCTAGTCGATAGTTGTTATAAATATTTGCGCCAAAACTTGGTCATAAGAGTGTAGTGGGCATGTGGTGTTGGTTGGATGTGATAAGTAGATTAGAAGTGTGGGTCTGTCGAAGCACCGTGATGTCGAACGTGTATATCGAAGTGCATTGTGGTGCTCGACATGAATGTTCGATCGATATAAGTAGAAATTGTTTTGGCTTAACTAGAGAGGTGGTGACATGCCAAAGTAGTCACCGCTTCCTCTACCTTTATAAGTCGAGTCGTGTCGATGCGCATTATGTGTTCCTTACATTGTGCTTCACATATAGTGTATGATGGTGTTTATGACTTGAATAGATGTCTTCGAGTGAACTAATAGGTTCCTAAGGAAATTAGGTGTAAGGTGTTTATAGTGACGCTTTATCCCGAAAGGTGTTAAGTCGGCGCATAAATAAGAGATACGTGTATTTGTGTAGTGTAGATTGATTTTGAGTGCATGTGTCGCAAGAAATAAATTAGTGCGCATATAGGCGATGAGTGTGATGGAATGGTGACATGCTTTCGTAGTCATCATGTCGTCTGTTGATGACCTAACTGAAGGTCGTAGGAAAGGTCGATTACCTGTGTGTTACTATTGTCACCTTGCGCTTCTGTATGAATTGCAATGTGAAGTAGTAGACTCTCTATGTGATGCTAGATGTCTAGGTAGACTTCATGAATTGTGGTGCTCGGACCGTCGAGATGAAGTTAAGTCGGTCGATGCCGATTAAGTAGTTAAAATGATTAATGGAATAATCACGGGGTTAAAACTAGAAACTAGTGTTCTTGCACCCGCTTGGGATGTTGTAGCCCAATTGCGCAGGGTTATGATCGAGGGTAAAAATTAGTAGTGCTCATGTGGTGTCTAAGCAAAAATGCAAACTAGTGGGTGAAAGACGCTTTGATATACCTATATGCCGGATTTGGGGATTGTGGTGAATGCGTTGATTAATTGTGCATGGTAGTTCTTAAGCGCAAAATAACTTGTATAAAAATTAGTAGGTCTACTTGTGAGTCCTCATTTAATTAATTTAACTCTAACGAATGGTAAAGTGTCACAATAATTCAAGTCTCTAGAACGCGGCAATTCTTAAATTGTATAGAAGCTGAAATGTGTTGATTGCTGTTTTGGGCTGCACGTACTGTTTTCGGTGTGCTGTATGTTTGATGAACTAAATTGTGTTTTCTGTAGATATGTGCTATAGAAAAGTTGTAGATAACATGATTATCTTGCTTGTACAAAAATTTGACAGCCATAAGCCTGATCGTTTAGGAGTTGTGTTTTTCGCAAGCCCAGCATCTGAATCTGTCGAATTTCTGGACAGATTTCAGAAATTGCAATGGTTGCTTAAGTTAATGTTGAAATCAGTTATTGGTGTTCACAAGAGAGTTGTAGACAACTCTACTATCTTACTTGTGTTAAAATTTGACAGCCCCAGGTCTGATAGTTTAGGAGTTATGTATTTTACAAATTCAGTAACTGAATCTGTCCAAATTCTGTACAGATTTCAGAAACTGCATTGTTTGCTCAATTTAATGTTGCAATCTGTTCATGGTCATTATAAGAAAGTTGTAGATGCTTTTCTGATCTTGCTTGTGTTAAAATTTCATAACTAAAGGCCTGACGGTTTAAGAGTTATGAATTTTACAAACTGCTTGCTGTGTTCTGTCCACCGTCAGAACAGATTTCGAAAACTGAATTATTTGATTCAGTTCGACATAGAATCAATCCTTGGTGATTATAAAAGTTGTGTAGTACTTTTGCTAAACTTTCCAAAAAGTCTTAGATCACTCTTTTCGGTGGTCTGAAGATTAAGTTACATGTGTTTAAAGTGGGAAGACTGAATCTGTCCAGTTTTGGACAGCACAGCCTTCCTAGTATATTTTACCCTTGATACATGTTAAACCAGCCAGTGACGTTTATAAATAAATTGTAGACAATTTTATTACCTTTCCAGGAAGTCTAAAATCACTTTGTTTGGATGTCTGAATTTTCAGTTGTGAATTTTTGAAGTTGCTAGCCTGAATCTGTCCAAATCTGGACAGCGCTGTTGTATTAGCACGTTTTGACCTTGCTAAGTGTTGAATCATGTTGTGATGAAAATAACAAAGTTGTAAAGCACGTTTTAAGCTTTCCAGAAAATCTTAGTTTGCTATTTTTGGATTAATATTCGAAAAGTTATGATTAAAACGAGTTACTGCTATGCTGCTGTCCTAAAAATCTGCAAGTGCGCATTTAAGTGTTTAGTTCACCCTTTGGCTAAAAATGCTTAGTTAGCACTTAATGGACCTAGACTTGTAATGTCTAAACTTAAGTTAACAAGTGTCCGTGATTGTTGTGCTTGCTTGCTGTGGTTGGCTCTGGATAGGAGTTTCGTAGTTATTGATGCCTAGATGCTCTGTAAAACTTGTGTTGTTTGAGATGATTTTGTATGATCACGAGAACTAATAAAAAGTCGTATCTAAATAAATAAAATGTGCGTGCTTGTGATATTGTAATTGTGTTGCGTAAATAAATAACATGTTGTCGTCTTTTTAATGGTGTTAAGGTTGAACGTCGATAACGTGTAGATAAGTAAAGCTAACATGTGGTTGTCTGCGGCGTCTTCCACTTTAATGTTTAGTTCGCCACTGTATCTTTTTGTATCTTGTGCTATTTTTGTGCTACTTTCATTATATTCATACATATGCATCTTGCATCTCATTTAGGACCGAGAGGTGACGATCGTGCAAGTGGTGTGGTGCCAACCACAAGATGCCGTTGATGGACGACCTGAAGAATGGATATAACCAGTGGATGCTCGCCAAGCGAGCACCTCCCTCCCCCAGCAAACACTATTTAAGTGTTAAAATTAGAGGCAAGCCCCGGTTTTATGCATAACCGTTTATATATGTTATTTTACCACACTTAATGTTTGTAGGCTTGTACTGTGCACTTAAGTGTAGGAGTTGTTTGGAACCTTAGTTGCATGAACTCAGGATTCCCCTTTGAGATGGATACTAGTATGCTAGGTCGAGTAGCTGCTTTATTAATTAGGATCTCGGTAGAAGTCGAGTGATTTTTCTAGCACTCGCGCGAGGTCAGGAATTGACTGTATCCACTTTCCTATCATATTGATGTTGGTTTGTGGGCAACAATCCATGGGGATTGGTTGTTCACAGGATAAAAAGTTGATTAAGGATTAAGGTGTGGTACCGTGAGTCAAGCGTTTGAACGTACTAAACATATGCCGAGAAATATGGTAAATCGGTAAGCCTAGTACCTGAGTGAACCTGCCCGCAGACATACCTCCTCACGCGACCTGAGACGTAGTCTCCCATTCCGGTTATGGTGGGTACAAGTGCGGTCACTGCACGACGGGCCAGTCGGGGTCAGTGAGGCATTGTACGCCAAGGCGGTGAGCCCTGATCTGTTGCCAGGGAATCGATGGGGACGGTTGATATGTGTGGGGACGGAGTGCCCCTGCATGTCGTGTGTTTAGGTTTACCTTGCAAGGTTTAAAAACTCGATTCGAATCGTCTGCTTCTCGCAGCTAATGAGACTGCTTGATCCATGCTGCTGCATTGAGTAACAAGTGCAACTGTGATGAGATGATACAAAATGTTGATTGGTAAAAATGTTTGATACCATGTATGCTTAGCTAGGTACACATTTAGTCTAAAGGATTCTACTAAAACTTGAAAAGCTAAAACTTGTTTTTAGAAACTCAGCTAGTGCTTTTGGCAACCAAACCCCACAGCCAAACAGCTGCATGTCTAGAGGTAGAGGAGTATAGACTCCTCACACCGGGTAAGTCTAGCTGAGTATTAGTATACTCAGCCTTGCTTGTGGCACAATTTTTGCAGGTACTTCTTAGGATGATTGGTTGATGGTGTGACTTGGCCTACGTCCCTGCCACCGGGATAGACGGTCGAGTGGGTTACTGCTTCCACAGGAGAGGACCAGGAGGAGTAGCGTGGCCAGGCTTCGCCATGTTGCTCGGTTCTTCTCCGTTAGTTATTTCCGCTGCATTAAAATTTATGATTATTATTTCTGAAACTCCGATAATGTAATCACTAATGATACTTATTAAATTTGTGGTATTATGTTTTATTGCATTTCTCTGTGCCTCACCTTCGAGTGGGCTAGTGGTATTCGATCCTGGATAAGTGGCTTTATCGGACTAGATCCGAGGGACTGACGGGTTATTCCTGTTTAAGTGTGTTGCTGCCCTTAAGGGTGCGACTTGGGCACTTAAGCTGGAATAATTCAGGCGGTTCCGCCACAGCGAGTGGGCGACGAGCGATGACAGGGCGGATCCACGGGGCAGATAGAGGGAGAGAGCGCACATAGGAGCAGGGAAGGTGGGCAAGGGTGGGCCGAAAGGCCGAGGGGGAGGGGGTTGCAGATGTAAGGAAAATGGACCTCGGGCCATTTGGCTAATTGAGTTTTGGTGTTTGATGATTAACACAATCTGTGAACTAATAAGTTTCCTAGTGTTTGTGTTTGTAGTTCACAGGATGCTGGAGTTACTTGGACTAAGGAATTGAGGAAAGCAACACCTCAAAAGAAGACATTAAGAAGATCCAAGAAAAGTCCAAGAATGAAGATGTGTGTTGCCTGCGGACTGTCTGTGCGTGGAGCACCGGACTATCCGGTGGTACACCGGACTGTCCAGTGCCCACATGCCGGACTATTCGCTGCACCAGGAACCACAGCCCCAACGGCTAGTTCCAGGTGGCACTCGGAAGGAAGACCACCGGACTATTCGGTGTGAAGTTCGGACTATCTGATGTGAAAGCATGCGGCGCCAACGGTCACCTGCTATGACAGACCAACGGCTAGGCGCATCGGACAAGGAACAGTACGCTGTCCGGTGCACCACCGGACTGTCCGGTGTGACCGTAGAAAGCAGCAGCTTTCCTCCAACGGCTACTTTTGTGTTGGCGGCTATAAATACACCCTCAACCGGCCATTTCCAAGTGTGGGAGCCCAAGAGACATACCAAGGCATATAGTAGACATTCCCAAGTGCTCTTACACCCAAGTGCTTAATAGAATCACTCGGTGATAGCGTAGCTGCTTTGCGAAGTGCTTAGGTTAGTTAGACTGCTTTAGCGCTTGCTCTAGGTGAACCCTAGTTAGTTGAGTGAGTTTTGTAAAACCACACAACCCCGGCTCTTGCGCGAGCCATTGTAATTGTACCGAGTGGGGCGAGAGTCTTGCGAGACCGTGACAACCGCGTTTGTGTCACGGCCGCCACCGTGTACAGGAGGGAACGAGGCCCGCGGCGTTTTCGGCCGGAAGCTCGATAGTGGAGACGGCGGGGAGCGTCCGAGAGGAGCCGGAAGTGGAGCACCACTTGCACGTGGAGAAGGCCCGTGGCTCTCTATGGAGTTACTTGACCGAGGTGCTTGGCCCTCGCATGGGCTTCCCTTTGCGTAGGGGCACCAACGAGGATTAGTCGGGACCTTGCGCGGTTCCGGATACCTCGGTAAAAATACCAGCGTCATCCACGAGAGTTTGCATTCTCTACCTTGCTCTTTAAGCTTCCGCATTTATATTAAGCATTAAAGTTTCAATCTTGTATTCATACTTATATGGTGTAGATTGAAACTTAGCCATTGCGGTAGAGATAGCAACACTTAGACAAAACCTAGTTTGCACATTCTAGTTTGATTATTTGCATAAGTTTTGCTCTATGGATTTATTTATGGCCTAGTTTAGTGAAAGTTTTAGAAGTCCTAATTCACCCACCCCCTCTTAGGCGTAACCCGTTTCCTACAAGTGGTATCAAAGGCTGGTTTGGCTCGTTTGAAATGCTTTAGCTTCACTGCTAAGAGAGCCGATGCTTTTTAGAGGAAGGGATGGATACCCATAGGCCACCACACTTCGACGACACTAACTTTCCATATTATAGTGCTAGAATGGCTTGCTACCTAGAGGCCATTGATCTAGATGTTTGGAGAGTCACTCGTGATGGGATGAAACCTCCCAAGAATCCCGAAAAACCCACCACAAGTGAGGAAAAAGAAATTCACTTAAATGCTAGAGCCAAAAATTGCTTATATGAATCTCTTAGCATGGATATTTTTAATCAAGTATTTACATTGAAAACTGCTAATGAGATTTGGCTAAAATTGCATGAGCTCCATGACGGCACATCCAATGTCCGTGAGCAAAAACATTGCCTAGTCTTAAATGAGTATAATTCTTTTGCTATGAGAGATGATGAGCTTGTTAGAGACATGTATTCTCATTTAAATCTAATCATCAATGAGCTCAACTCTATTGGCATAAATAAGCTAGGTGATGTGGACATTGTGAGGAAGATTATCTCCCTGCTACCACAACGAAGATATGGGAGCATCATCACCATTCTTCACAACATGGAGGACTTGGGTGCAATGACCCCAACCATTGTGATTGGAAAAATCGCGGCCTTCGAGATGTCGCAAAAAATGTGTAGGGGAGAGGAGCCAACTTCCTCAAGGCCATATGCTTTTGCATGTGATGAAAGGAAGGGTAAAAAGAAGGCTTCCACTCCAAGTTCCTCAAGTGAAGAAGAGGAAGAAGAAGAAAGTGATGATGAAGAAGATAATCAACCATCAACATCATCCTCCGAGGACGAAGAAACAATCTGACGCATCAGAAAGGTAATGGGGATGATCTGCAAGATTAATCTAAAGGGTGTGCCCCTGTAGGTAGAGGATCTTCTCTTTAACATTGACAGGAAAAACAAAGAAAGAGAGGATGCTTCGCATGCGGGAGAAGGGACACTTCAGGGACAACTGTCCAACTATGACCGAACCCAAAAAGGAGAGGAGCAAAGGCAAGGCGTTAACAAGTGTCAGAACTTGGGATGATTCTTCAAGTGAAGATGAACCTCCAAGGATGCGCAGCCACGGGTCCTCATCACGCTCATCAAGGTCGTCACACAAGTGCCTTATGGCAAGAGGTAAAATGAGCATTCCATCCTCTAGTGATGATAGTAGTAGTGATGAGGGAAAGCCCTCCGTAGATGAGCTTGCGGAAGCCATTAAATTTTTTCAGGATGTTTGCAATAAACAAAAGGCTCAACTTAAAACTTTGAAAAATAAGTTGATTAGCTCTCAAAATGATTATAAAGGTTTGCTAGAAAAATTTGAAACATTTGCAAATTTGAATTGTGAGCTATCAACCAAAATTGAGCAATTAGAGTCTGGTGCTCCATCCACTGCTACCGATGATGGCCTTATTAAAAAGAATGAAAAACTTAAGGCTAAGTTAGCTAGCTCCCAAGAAGTTATTGAAAACTTGCTAGGGAAAATGGAAATTCTTAATATACACAATAATGAGCTAACTACTAAGGTAGAAAAAATTGGTAGCACCCCAGGGGCATCTTTAATTGAAATTCCTGAAGTTATTAAAAATGATGCTTCTACTTTTTGCTTTGATTTAATTAATGATTCTAACCCCTGCAACCAAGTTCTTGTTAAGAGTATTGTTATAGAAACATGTTCGGATGAGGTTGCAAAGGAAAATGAGCAATTAAAGCAAGAAGTGGCTCGCCTTGGCAAGGCTTTGTATGAAAAGAAAGGCAAAGCCAAACAAATCCAACCTTCATAGGATAACACCACTGTGGGAGTGAACAAGCCTGTGAAAGGAGAAACTGTGATTTGTAGGCTATGCCACAAGGAAGGCCATAAGTCTTTCTAGTGCAAGGCGATGACCGTGGATAAGCAAAAGTAAAAGCCAACAAGCAAAATCTCCAACACCTACATCAAAAAGGTGAACAAAAAGGATGCTACACCATATTTGATCAAGAAGAAAAAGATTTAAAAGGTGATAGAAATCAAGGCCAACAAGCAAGTCAACAAAGGAAAGGGAGCCAAACGCATCTAGGTGCCAAAGGAAATAATTTCAACCATGAAAAGCACCAAGAAGGTTTGGATCCCGAAAGGGAAGTGAGTAGTCCAAAGGACAGCGGGAAATTTGGAGACTTGGCAAAGTTGGGATGTATATCATGGGATACATCAAATTAGATCAAGTTTATTGCCAAGTGGGTTAATTAAAAGTTTGGACCCAAATTTCCCCACCCATGACTAAGGTAACTAGATTTATTGTATTTCTTATTTTTAGATATGCATATGTATTTATCTTATATCTAGTTTACCTTTCATGCCTAGTATTACAATTAATATTACTTTTATTTAAAATGCATGCATACTAGGTAAATCTCATGGTAGGATTGCTTGTCTTTAATTCGTACACTTAAGCAAACCTACATGGTTTAAAACGTTTATTCAAGCATGGCACATAGCTTCTTTATCACTCCATAGTAAATGATACACCAATTGATATTTTTTATGCTACAAGTGATAAACACTCTTATATTATGTGTACCATTTAACTTATATGTGCCAAAGTTAGGATTATAGATAATTTGTCCCTCTTGATATAAAATCAAAGTGCATGTCTCCTATAAGTATTCAAAACTTGTATGCACACCTTCAAGGGGAGGTTACTCTATAATCTAAGACTTTGAGACTAATATCTTTTTCAAGTCTATTTCATATGATAGTCTCATTGTAAGGAAAATGAAGTCCCCGAAGAAAGACAACAATCTTCCACTGCAAAATCTCCAAGAACTCTCATGTCTCACCACGCCTGCCATTGACTTTCAATCGGTATCTTTGAGACTACATTTAATATCATTTACATGTCTTCTCCAATATTTGATTAGGCTATATTTTCATATATTATACTTCCATGTTGCTATACATGCATATGTGGTTAACTCATATTCTGTTACCTATGCATAAGGAAGTTAGTCTAATCAAATCATGTCTTGCACCTCTAATTTTCACATGCTTTTTCCTAAGTAGAAGATCTCTGTCAGGGGGAGTATTTCTTCGTCTCTATAAAGGGGGAGAAATTTTCTTTCTAAAAGAGAACACTCATTTAGGGGGAGTAATCATTTGATGGTAACCTACAAGCGGTTTCAATTGGTATCCTACAATTGGTATCATTTGACAAATTCTTTGTGAGGGCAAGTCTTATTTACTTCCTACATGTTTTAATGTCTTCCTTTTTGGTGGTTGATGCCAAAGGGGGAGAAATTTAGGGACCAAAGCAATGAAAAATGTATCAAACACCAAACACCACCTATTTAAAATTTTAAAATCTACAAGTGGCTTTTCAAGTGGTTTTGGTTATTTGGTCCCAAATAGGAAGTTAGTGAATTATGGAGTTAGGGGGAGGCTTAAGTCCATAATATCACATTGAGGGGACAAACATGCATCCTAGCAAATAGTTTGCATTCTTTCATTCAAATACTTGAATTATTTGCTTGCTTTTGTTGTGTTGTCATCAATCACCAAAAAGGGGGAGATTGTAAGGAAAATGGACCCCGGGCCATTTGGCTAATTGAGTTTTGGTGTTTGATGATTAACACAATCTGTGAACTAATAAGTTTCCTAGTGTTTGTATTTGTAGTTCACAGGAGGCTGGAGTTACTTGGACTGAGGAATTGAGGAAAGCAACACCTCAAAAGAAGACATTAAGAAGATCCAAGAAAAGTCCAAGAATGAAGATGTGTGTTGCCTGCAGACTGTCTGTGCGTGGAGCACCAGACTGTCTGGTGGCACACCGGACTATCTGGTGCCCACACGCCGGACTGTCCGGTGCACCAGGAACCACAGCCCCAACGGCTAGTTCTAGGTGGCACTCGGAGGGAAGACCACCGGACTATCCAGTGTGAAGTCCAGACTGTCTGGTGTGAAAGCCTACGGCGCCAATGGTCACCTGCTCTGACAGACCAACGGCTAGGTGCACCAGACAAGGAACAGTACGCTGTCCGGTGCACCACCGGACTGTCCGGTGCACCACCGCAGAAAGCAGCAGCTTTCCTCTAACGGCTACTTTTGTGTTGGGGGCTATAAATACACCCCCAACCGGCCATTTCCATGTGTGGGAGCCCAAGAGACATACCAAGGCATATAGTAGACATTCCCAAGTGCTCTTACACCCAAGTGCTTAATAGAATCACTCGGTGATTAGCGTAGGTGCTTTGCGAAGTGCTTAGGTTAGTTAGACCACTTTAGCGCTTGCTCTAGGTGAACCCTAGTTAGTTCAGTGAGTTTTGTAAAACCACGCGACCCCCGACTCTTGCGCGAGCCATTGTAATTGTACCGAGTGGGGCGAGAGTCTTGCGAGACCGTGACAACCGCGTTTGTGTCACGGCCGCCACCATGTACCGGAGGGTGAAAGAGAAATGTGCCCTTGGGCCATTTCTAAAGTGTTTTGGTGATTAAGTGCCCAACACATATTCTCTAAGTGTTGAATTTGTGCCAAAGATTCAAGAAGTGGAAATCATGTTATAAGGTATGTTTCTAGACTTAGTACATTGTTTTGAACATATGTTGTCTAAGTGCTAGAAACAGGAGAAATGCAATTGAAACTGAGTTGGCTGTGTACAACCAACCTCTGCTCGGTCTGGGTGCACCGGACTGTCTGGTGGTGCACCGGACAGTGTCCGGTGCGCCAGACCAGCCTCCGGTGAACAGGCCACTCTCGGGACTCGACGGCGGCGTACGGCTATAATTCATCGGACTGTCCGGTGGTGCACCGGACTGTCTGGTGAGTCGTCCGTGGCGAAGTCGTTGCTCTCGGGAAACGTTCAACGGTGTACGGCTAAAATTCATCGGACTGTCCGGTGGGACACCGGACTGTCCGGTGAGCCAACGGTCGACTGCTCCAACGGTCGGCCGCGCAATCCACGCGCGACGCGTGGGCGCGCCAACGGTCGGCAGAGGGCACCGGACTGTCCGGTGAGCACCGGACAGTGTACGGTGCGCCAACTGCCAGAAATCTGCAACAGTCGGATGTGCCAGAAAAGGAAGGAGATCACACACCGGATAGCTACAGTGAATGTTCGGTGGTTCACCGGACTATCCGGTGCGCCACCCGGCAGAAGGCAAGATTAGCCTTCCAAGAATGCCTCCAACTGCTCCTAGCTGCCTTGGGGCTATAAAAGGGGCCCCTAAGCGCATAGAGGAGTCACCTAAGCATACCTTGAGCATTCTAAGTCTTACACACTCCGTCTCCGCGCACTTGATTGACTTTGTTAGTGATTTGAGCTCCATTCTAGTGGTGAACTCGTTGTGCTTCATTTGAGCTCAAGTCTTGGCTTGTGTGTGTGCGTATTGCTGCGGATTTGTGTGTGTTTCTTCCCACCCTTACTCTTGTGCTTTCACTTTAATATTTGTTGTAAGGGCGAGAGACTCCAACTTGTGGAGATTCCTCGCGAACGGGAAAAGAGATAAGCAAAGAAGAACACCGTGGTATTCAAGTTGATCATTGGATCACTTGAAAGGGGTTGAGTGCAACCCTCGTCCATTGGGACACCACAACGTGGAGGTAGGCAAGTGTTATACTTGCCGAACCACGGGATAAACTCGCGTGTCTTTTGTGATTGTTTTTCTGTGATACTTGTGTGTTCGCAAGAGCTTGCTACTTAGCCATACTAACACTTAACCATGTTTTATGGCTATTAGTTGTCAATTTTTACAGGATCACCTATTCACCCCCCTCTAGGTGCTCTCAATTGGTATCAGAACCGTTCTCTTCACGAAAGGGACTAATCGCCCAAAGATATGGATCCTAAGGGAAAGGGGATGGTGGTCAATGATAAGGAGAAGGAGTCTATCTTCAACGAGCCGAGGGACGACAAGCCCACTGACTCTGGCTCGAGTCATAAGAAGAAGGACGGGAAGAAGAAGAGGCGCATCAAAAAGATCGTCTACTACGACAGCGACGAGTCTTCTTCTTCCCCAAGAGACGACGACTACGACGAGAAAAAGAAACCGGTTAACTCAAATTTTTCATTTGATTATTCTCGCATTCCGTACAATTCCAATGCTCATTTGCTTTCTATTCCTCTTGGTAAACCTCCACACTTTGATGGAGAGGACTACGCTTTTTGGAGTCACAAAATGCGTAGTCACCTCTTCTCTCTCCATCCTAGTATTTGGGAGATAGTTGAGAATGGAATGCAATTTGATAGTATGGATAACCCTGTCTTCATTAACGAACAAATTCATAAGAATGCACAAGCTACCACTATTTTGTTAGCATCGTTGTGCAGGGATGAATATAACAAGGTGAGCGGCTTGGACAACGCCAAGCAAATATGGGACACCCTCAAGATATCGCATGAGGGGAACGACGCCACCATGATCACCAAAATGGAGTTGGTGGAAGGCGAGCTAGGAAGGTTTGCCATGATTAGGGGAGAGGAACCGACGTAAACGCACAACAGGCTCAAGACCCTGGTCAACAAGATCAGGAGCTATGGAAGCACGAGATAGACGGACCACGACATCGTCTGACTTATGCTTAGGTCTTTCACCGTTATTGACCCTCATCTTGTGAATCTCATACATGAGAATCCCAGGTACACAAAGATGACGCCCGAGGAGATACTCGGAAAGTTTGTAAGCGGGCGTATGATGGTCAAGGAAGCAAGATACGTTGATGATGCATTGAATGGCCCAATGCCCGTCTATGAGCCCTAGCCTGTTGCACTCAAGGCAACAAGCAGCAGCAAGGAGGCGCTACCTAGCAAGGTGGCACAAGTTGAGGCTGCCGGGCTAAATGAAGAAGAGATGGCCCTCATCATCAAGCGCTTCAAGACGGCGCTTAAAGGATGCAAGGAGCATCCAAACAAGAGCAAAGCAAAGGGAAAGCGCTCCTGTTTTAAATGTGGTAAGACTGGTCATTTTATAGCAAATTGTCCCGATAATGCTAATGACCAGGAACAAGAAAAGAGCGAGAAGAGGGAGAAGAAGAAGGCCTACAAGAAGGCGAAAGGCGAGGCACACCTTGGTAAAGAATGGGATTCGGATTGCTCTTCTTTCGACTCCGACGATGAAGGACTCGCCGCCTCAGCCTTCAACAAGTCATCTCTCTTCCCCAACGAGCGCCATACTTGCCTCATGGCAAAGGAGAAAAAGGTAAGCGCTCGAGATACCCCTAAGTACACTACTTCAAGTGATGATGACTCTAGTGATGATGAAGTAGATTACTCAAGTCTATTCAAAGGTTTAGATAGAACTAAAATAGATAAAATCAATGAATTGATTGATGTGTTAAATGAAAAGAATAGACTTTTAGAAAAGCAAGAGGATATTTTGTATGAAGAGCATGATAAGTTTGTTGGTGTACAAAAATCTCTTGCTTTAGAGGTTAAAAGGAATGAGATGCTTTCTTCTGAATTATCTGCTTGTCATGAAACTGTGTCTAATTTAAAGAGCATTGATGATGATTTAAATGCTAAGTTAGAAGAAGCTAATAAAACTAGATCTTGTGTAGAACATGTTGTCATTTGTAATAGGTGTAAGGATTTTAATGTTGATTCATGTGTTGAGCACCTTACTTCTATTACAAAATTAAATGGTGAAGTAGCAAGTCTTAATGCCCAACTTAAGACTTGCAAAAATGACTTTGATAAGTTAAAATTTGCTAGGGATGCCTACACCGTTGGTAGACATCCCTCAAGTAAGGATGGGCTTGGCTTTCGAAAGGAAGCCAAGAACTTAACAAGCCAAAGGGCTCCCATTCCCAACAAGGAGAAAGGGAAGGCCCCTATGGCTAGTTGTAACCAAAAGAATCATGCTTTCATGTATAATGATAGAAAATTTGCTAGAAATTTTCATTATAGGAGTTATAATGCTTTTGATTCTCATGCTATGATTGCTTCAAGTTCTAACTTTAATGGTAGGCCTAGGAGAAATTTTGTGTCTCATGCTCCTAGGAAAGTGTGTAATAAACCTACCACTATCTTTCATGCTTGCAACACTACTTTTGTACTTTCGTGTAAAAATAAAAAAGTGGTTGCTAGAAAGATGGGGTCCAAATGCAAGGGAGACAAGACTTGCATTAGGGTCCCAAAAGTTATTGTAACTAACCTTGTAGGACCCAACAAGAGTTGGGTACCTAAAACCCAAGCCTAATTTGCCTTGCAGGTTTATGCATCCGGGAGCTCAAGCTGGATTATCGACAGCGGATGCACAAACCACATGACGGGGGAGAAGAAGATGTTCACCTCCTACGTCAAGAACAAAGATTCCCAAGATTCGATCATCTTTGGAGATGGGAATCAAGGCAAGGTTAAAGAACTAGGAAAGATAGCCATTTCATCCGAGCATTCCATATATAATGTGTTTTTAGTTGAATCGCTCGGGTACAATTTATTATCTATTAGTCAACTATGTAATATGGGTTATAATTGTTTATTTACCAATGTAGATGTGTTTGTCTTTAGAAGGAGTGATGGTTCACTAGCTTTTAAGGGTGTATTAGACGACAAACTCTACTTAGTTGATTTTTCGAAAGAGGAGGCCGATCTAGATGCATGCTTAATTGCTAAGACTAGCATGGGCTGGTTGTGGCATCGCTGTCTAGCATATGTTGGAATGAAGAACCTTCATAAACTTCTAAAGGGAGAACATGTGTTAGGTCTAACCAATGTATTTTTCGAAAAAGATAGACCCTGTGCAGCTTGTCAAGCAGGAAAACAGGTGGGAAGCACTCATCACAGCAAGAATGTGATGACCACATCAAGACCTCTGGAGCTACTTCATATGAACCTCTTCGGACCCGTCGCCTACCTCAGCATCGGGGGAAGTAAGTATGGTCTTGTTATTGTTGATGATTTTTCCTGCTTCACTTGGGTATTCTTTTTGCAGGATAAATCTGAAACCCAAGGGACCCTAAAGCGCTTTCTAAAGAGAGCTCAAAACGAATTTGAGCTCAAGGTGAAAAAGATAAGAAGCGACAACGGGTCTGAGTTCAAGAACTTGCAAGTGGAGGAGTATCTTGAGGAGGAAGGAATCAAGTACGAGTTCTCCGCTCCCTACACACCATAGCAAAACGGTGTGGTAGAGAGGAAGAACACGACGCTCATAGACATGGCGAGGACGATGCTTGGAGAATTCAAGACGCCCGAGCGGTTTTGGTCGGAAGCTGTGAACACAGCCTGCCACGCCATAAACCGGGTCTACCTTCATCGCCTCCTCAAGAAGACCTCGTATGAACTTCTAACCGGTAACAAACCCAACGTGCCATACTTTCGTGTATTTGGGAGTAAATGTTACATTCTAGTAAAGAAAGGTAGAAACTCTAAATTTGCTCCCAAAGCTGTAGAAGGGTTTTTGTTAGGATATGACTCAAATACAAAGGCGTATAGAGTCTTCAACAAATCATCGGGTTTGGTTGAAGTCTCTAGCAACGTTGTATTTGATGAAACTAATGGCTCTCCAAGAGAGCAAGTTGATCTTGATGATGTAGATGAAGATGATGTTCCAACGGACGCAATTCGCACCATGGCGATTGGAGATGTGTGACCACAGGAACACGAAGAACAAGATCAACCTTCTTCCTCAATGATGGTGCACCCCCCAACTCAAGATGATGAACAGGTTCCTCAAGAGGAGGCGTGTGATCAAGGGGGAGCACAAGAAGACCAAGTTATGGAGGAAGAAGCACCACGGGCCCCTCCAACTCAAGTCCGAGCGATGATTCAAAGGAATCATCCCGTCGACCAGATTTTGGGTGATATAAGCAAGGGAGTAACCACTTGCTCAAGATTAGCTAATTTTTGTGAGCATTACTCGTTTATCTCTTCTATTGAGCCTTTCAGGGTAGAAGAGGCCTTGCTAGATCCGGACTGGGTGTTGGCCATGCAGGAAGAGCTCAACAACTTCAAGCGAAATGAAGTTTGGACCCTGGTGCCACATCCCAGGCAAAACATTGTGGGAACCAAGTGGGTGTTCCGCAACAAACAGGACGAGCACAGGGTGGTGACAAGGAACAAGGCTCGACTTGTGGCAAAAGGTTATGCCCAAGTCGCAGGTTTGGACTTTAAGGAGACTTTTGCTCCTGTGGCTAGGCTAGAGTCTATTCGCATTTTGTTAGCCTATGCCGCTCACCATTCTTTTAGGTTGTTCCAAATGGATGTGAAGAGCGTTTTCCTCAACGGGCCAATCAAGGAGGAGGTGTACATAGAGCAACCCCCTGGCTTTAAGGATGAACGGTACCCCGACCATGTGTGTAAGCTCTCCAAGGCACTCTATGGACTTAAGCAAGCCCCAAGAGCATGGTATGAATGCCTTAGAGATTTCCTAATTGCTAATGCTTTCAAGGTTGGGAAAGCCGATCCAACTCTTTTCACTAAGACTTGTGATGATAACCTATTTGTGTGCCAAATTTATGTCGATGACATAATATTTGGTTCTACTAACCAAAAGTCTTGTGAGGAGTTTAGCAGGGTGATGACACAAAAATTTGAGATGTCGATGATGAGCGAGTTGAACTACTTCCTTGGGTTCCAAGTGAAGCAACTCAAGGACGGCACCTTCATCTCCCAAACGAAGTACACGCAAGACTTGCTCAAGCGGTTCGGGATGAAGGACGTGAAAGGGAAATGTGCCCTTGGGCCATTTCTAAGTATTTTGGTGATTGAGTGCCAACACAAGTGTTTTTGTGTTAATCTATGCAAAGTGGTGGACAAAGTGCAAATCATGTCAAGAGGTATGTTTCTAGACTTAGTACATTGTTTTATGGACTAATGTATTGTGTCTAAGTGCTGGAAACAGGAAAGATTGAATTGGAAATGAGATGGCTTTGTTCAGCCAAAGTCTGCTCAGTCTGGGTTCACCGGACTGTCCGGTGGTGCACCGGACAGTGTCCGGTGCGCCAGGCTGGCTCTGGCGAACAGGCTGCTCTCGGGACTTCGACGGCGGTGTACGGCTATAATTCACCGGACTGTCCGGTGAGCCGTTCACAGGCGAACTCGTCGCTCTCGGGAGATTATTAACGGCGTACGGCTAAAATTCACTGGTCTGTCCGGTGGAGCACCGGACTGTCCGGTGGAGCACCGGACTGTCCGGTGAGTCAACAGTCGGCCGGGGCAACGGTCGGCCGAGGATTCCGCGCGTGACGCGTGGCCGAGCCAACGGTCACATTGGTGCACCGGACTGTCTGTTGTGCACCGGACAGTGTCCGGTGCGCCAACGTCTCCCAGACTCCAACGGTTCGGCTTCACCAAATAAGGAAGGATATCTGCACCGGACAGTGTCCGGTGGTGCACCGGACTGTCCGGTGCGCCAGTCGACAGAAGGCAAGATCTGCCTTCCAGGATTGCTCTCAACGGCTCCTAGCTGCCTTGGGGCTATAAAAGGGACCCCTAGGCGCATGGAGGAGCACACCAAGCATTCCTTGAGCACTCTTGATCACTCACACTCCATTCTTGCGCACTTGTTCGACATTCTAGTGATTTGAGCTCCGTTCTAGTGTGCTAGTCTTTTGAGCTTAAGTCTGGGTCTTGTGTGTGCGTATTTGCTATGATCTTTGTGTCTTGTGTGAGTTGCTAATCCCTCCCTTACTCTGTGCTTCTTTGTGAACTTCAAGTGTAAGGGCGAGAGGCTCCAAGTTGTGGAGATTCCTCGCAAACGGGATTAAGAAAAGAAAGCAAAACACCGTGGTATTCAAGTGGGTCTTTGGACCGCTTGAGAGGGGTTGATTGCAACCCTCGTCCGTTGGGACGCCACAACGTGGAGTAGGCAAGCTTTGGTCTTGGCCGAACCACGGGATAACCACCGTGCCATCTCTGTGATTGATATCTTTGTGGTTGTTGTGTTTTGTTGAAGACTACTCTCTAGCCACTTGGCGATTATTGTGCTAACACTTAACCAAGTTTTTGTGGCTTAAGTTTCAAGTGTTACAGGATCACCTATTCACCCCCCCTCTAGGTGCTCTCAATTGGTATCAGAGCCGTTCTCTTCACAAAGGGACTAATCGCCCAAAGAGATGGATCCTAAGGGGAAGGGAATCATGATCAACGATAAAGAGAAGGAGTCCTTCGTCAACGAGCCTAAGGATGACAAGCCTACCGACTCGGGCTCAGGCCACAGACGCAAAGATGGAAAAAAGAAGAAGACGAGACGCATCAAGGAGATCGTCTACTACGACGACAGTGATGAGTCCACTTCTTCCCATAAGGACAACGACGACAACGACTACGACAAACGAAAGACGGTTAACTCAAACTTTTCTTTCGATTATTCGCGTATTCCTCAAAGTTCAAATTCACATTTGCTCTCCATTCCTCTCGGCAAGCCTCCACACTTTGATGGGGAGGACTACGGATTTTGGAGCCACAAAATGCGTAGTCACCTGTTCTCTCTCCATCCAAGCATATGGGAGATTGTTGAGAATGGAATGAAATTTGATAGCTCGGATAGTCCTATTTTTATTAATGAACAGATTCATAGAAATGCACAAGCTACTACTGTGTTGTTAGCCTCCTTGTGCAGGGACGAGTACCATAAGGTGAGCGGCTTGGACAATGCCAAGCAAATCTGGGACACCCTCAAGATCTCTCATGAGGGGAATGACGTCACCTTGCTCACCAAGATGTAGTTGGTAGAAGGCGAGCTCGGAAGATTTGCGATGATAAGGGGCGAGGAGCCAACCCAAACATACAACCGGCTCAAGACCCTTATCAACAAAATAAGGAGCTACGGAAGCACGCGATGGACGGACCACGACGTCGTCCGACTAATGCTAAGGTCCTTTACCGTTCTTGATCCACATTTGGTGAATAATATTCGTGAGAATCCCAGGTACACCAAAATGTCGCCCGAAGAAGTCCTTGGAAAATTCGTAAGCGGGCGAATGATGATCAAGGAGGCGAGGTACGTGGACGACGCACTGAATGGTCCAATCAATGAGCCTCAACCCGTTGCCCTCAAGGCAACGAGAAGCAAGGAGGCGTTACCTAGCAAGGTGGCGCAAGTTGAGGCGGCAGGGCTCAATGATGAAGAGATGGCCCTCATCATCAAGCGCTTCAAGATGGCGCTTAAGAGTCGCAAGGGACAGCCAAGCAAGACCAAGTCAAAGGGGAAGCGCTCATGCTTCAAATGTGGTAAGCTTGGTCATTTTATTGCTAACTGTCCCGATAATGATAGTGACCAGGAAAAAGGAAACAAGAAGGAGAAGAAGAATTACAAGAAGGCCAAGGGCGAGGCACATATCGGAAAGGAGTGGGATTCGGATTGCTCCTCCTCCGACTCCGACAATGAAGGACTCGCCGCCACTGCCTTCAACAAGTCATCCCTCTTCCCCAACGAGCATCACACATGCCTCATGGCGAAGGAGAAGAAGGTATGTACTCGGGATACCACTTATGCTTCTTCAAGTGATGATTCTAGTGATGACGATGAGATAGACTATTCTAGTTTATTTAAAGGTTTGGATAGAATTAAAATTGGCAAAATTAATGAGTTAATTGATGCCTTGAATGAAAAGGATAGACTTTTAGAAAAGCAAGAGGATTTGTTGTATGAAGAACATGATAAATTTGTAGAGGCACAAAAAGCTCATGTTTTAGAAGTTAAACGAAATGAAATGCTTTCTAGTGAATTATCTGCATGTCATGACTCTATCTCAAGCTTAAAGAGAATTAACAATGATTTAAATGCTAAATTATAAGTAGCAAATAAATCTAACTCTTGTGTAGAACATGTCATGATTTGCACTAGGTGTAAAGATTTTGATATTGATGCTTGTAGTGAACACCTAGAGTGCATTTCTAAATTAAATGATGAAGTAGCTAGTCTTAATGCCCAACTTAAGACTAGCAAGAGTGAATTTGACAAACTAAAATTTGCAAGGGATGCCTACACAATTGGTAGACACCCCTCAATTAAGGATGGTCTTGGCTTCAAGAGGGAAGTCAAGAACTTAACAAGCCATAAGGCTCCCATCTCCGCCAAGGAGAAAGGGAAGGCCCCTATGGCTAGTAGTGTGCAAAAGAACCATGCTTTTATGTACCATGATAGGAGACAATCTAGAAATACTTATAGGAGTAGTAATGCATATGATGCTTTTGATTCTCATGCCATGTTTGCTTCTAGTTCTTCCTATATGCATGATAGAAATGTTGGTAAGAGAAATGTTGTTCATAATATGCCTAGGAGAAATGTTGTTAATGTTCCTAGGAAAGTTAGTGAACCTTCTACAATATATCATGCTTGCAATGCTTCTTTTGCCATTTATAGAAAGAATAAGAAGGTGATTGCTAGGAAGTTAGGGGCAAGATGCAAGGGAGATAAAACTTGCATTTGGGTCCCTAAGACAGTTGTGACTAACCTTGTAGGACCCAACAAGAGTTGGGTACCTAAGACCCAAGCCTAAATTTGCCTTGCAGGTTTATGCATCCGGGGGTACAAGCTAGATTATCGACAGCGGATGCACAAACCACATGACGGGGGAAAAAAGGATGTTCTCTTCCTACATCAAGAACAAGGATCCCCAAGATTCAATAATATTCGGTGATGGGAACCAAGGCAAGGTAAAAGGGTTAGGTGAAATTGCTATCTCATCCGAGCACTCTATTTCTAATGTGTTTTTAGTTGAGTCGCTTGGATATAATTTGTTATTTGTTAGTCAATTATGCAATATGGGATATAATTGTCTATTCACAAATATAGATGTGTCTGTCTTTAGAAGATGTGATGGTTCACTAGCTTTTAAGGGTGTACTAGACGGCAAACTTTATTTGGTTGATTTTGCAAAAGAAGAGGCCGGTCTAGATGCATGCTTAATTGCTAAGACTTGCATGGGCTGGCTGTGCCATCGCCGCTTAGCACATGTGGGGATGAAGAACCTCCACAAGCTTCTAAAGGGAGAACACATGATAGGTCTAACTAATGTAGATTTCGAAAAAGATAGACCTTGTGCAGCTTGTCAAGCAGGGAAACAGGTGGGAGGCTCTCATCACACCAAAAATGTGATGACCACATCAAGACCCCTGGAGATGCTTCATATGGACCTCTTCGGACCCGTCGCCTATCTAAGTATAGGAGGAAGTAAGTATGGTCTTGTTATAGTTGATGATTTTTCCCGCTTCACTTGGGTATTCTTTTTGCAGGATAAATCTGAAACCCAAGGGACCCTCAAGCGCTTCCTCAGGAGAGCTCAAAATGAGTTTGAGCTCAAGGTGAAGAAGATAAGGAGCGACAACGGGTCCGAGTTCAAGAACCTTCAAGTGGAGGAGTTCCTTGAGGAGGAAGGAATCAAGCACGAGTTCTCCGCTCCCTACACACCACAGCAAAATGGTGTGGTAGAAAGGAAGAACAGGACGCTCATTGATATGGCGAGGACTATGCTTGGAGAGTTCAAGACCCCCGAGCGCTTTTGGTCGGAAGCCGTGAACACGGCTTGCCACGCCATCAACAGGGTCTACCTTCACCGCCTCCTCAAAAAGACTTCATATGAGCTTCTAACCGGTAACAAACCCAATGTGTCTTACTTTCGTGTATTTGGGAGCAAGTGTTATATTCTTGTGAAGAAAGGTAGAACTTCTAAATTTGCTCCCAAAGCTGTAGAAGGGTTTCTATTAGGTTATGACTCAAATACAAAGGCGTATAGGGTCTTCAACAAATCATCGGGTTTGGTTGAAGTCTCTAGCGACGTTGTATTTGATGAGACTAATGGCTCTCCAAGAGAGCAAGTTGTTGATCTTGATGATGTAGATGAAGAAGACGTTCCAACGGCCGCTATGCGCACCATGGCGATTGGCGATGTGCGACCACAGGAACAATTGGAGCAAGATCAACCTTCTTCCTCAATGATGGTGCATCCCCCAACTCAAGACGATGAACAGGTTCATCATGAGGAGGCGCGTGATCAAGGGGGAGCACAGGATGTTCAAGTTGAAGAGGAAGAAGCACCTCAGGCACCTCCAACCCAAGTCCGAGCAATGATTCAAAGAGACCATCCCGTCGACCAAATATTGGGTGATATTAGCAAGGGAGTAACTACTTGTTCTAGACTAGTTAATTTTTGTGAGCATTACTCCTTTGTCTCTTCTATTGAGCCTTTCAGGGTAGAAGAGGCCTTGCTAGATCCGGACTGGGTGTTGGCCATGCAGGAGGAACTCAACAACTTCAAGCGCAATGAAGTTTGGACACTGGTGCCTCGTCCCAAGTAAAATGTTGTGGGAACCAAGTGGGTGTTCCGCAACAAACAGGACGAGCACGGGGTGGTGACGAGGAACAAGGCTCGACTTGTGGCAAAAGGTTATGCCCAAGTTGCATGTTTGGACTTTGAGGAGACGTTTGCTCCTGTGGCTAGGCTAGAATCAATTCGTATTTTGCTAGCATATGCCGCTCACCATTCTTTCAGGTTGTACCAAATGGATGTGAAGAGCGCTTTCCTCAATGGGCCGATCAAGGAGGAGGTGTACGTGGAGCAACCCCCTGGCTTCGAGGATGAACGGTACCCCGACCACGTGTGTAAGCTCTCTAAGGCGCTCTATGGACTTAAGCAAGCCCCAAGAGCATGGTATGAATGCCTTAGAGACTTTTTAATTGCTAATGCTTTCAAGGTTGGGAAAGCCGATCCAACTCTTTTTACTAAGACTTGCGATGGTGATCTTTTTGTGTGCCAAATTTATGTCGATGACATAATATTTGGTTCTACTAATCAAAAGTCTTGTGAAGAGTTTAGCAGGGTGATGACGCAGAAATTCGAGATGTCGATGATGGGCGAGTTGAACTACTTCCTTGGGTTCCAAGTGAAGCAACTCAAGGATGGCACCTTCATCTCTCAAACGAAGTACACACAAGACTTGCTAAAGCGGTTTGGGATGAAGGATGCCAAGCCCGCAAAGACGCCAATGGGAACTAACGGACACACCGACCTCAACAAAGGAGGTAAGTCCGTTGATCAAAAAGCATACCGGTCCATGATAGGTTCTTTGCTTTATTTATGTGCTAGTAGACCGGATATTATGCTTAGCGTATGCATGTGTGCTAGATTTCAATCCGATCCAAGGGAGTGTCACTTAGTGGCCGTGAAGCAAATTCTTAGATATTTAGTCGCTACGCCTTGCTTCGGGATCTGGTATCCAAAGGGTCTAACTTTGACTTGATTGGATATTCAGATTCCGACTATGCTGGATGTAAGGTCAATAGGAAGAGTACATCGGGGACGTGCCTATTCTTAGGAAGGTCCCTGGTGTCGTGGAACTCTAAGAAACAAACTTCCGTTGCCCTATCCACCGCTGAGGCCGAGTACGTTGCCGCAGGACAGTGTTGCGCGCAACTACTTTGGATGAGGCAAACCCTCTGGGACTTTGGCTACAATCTGAGCAAAGTCCCACTCCTATGTGACAATGAGAGTGCTATCCGAATAGCGGAAAATCCTGTTGAGCACAGCCGCACAAAGCACATTGACATTCGGCATCACTTTTTGAGAGACCATCAGCAAAAGGGAGATATCGAAGTGTTTCATGTTAGCACCGAGAACCAGCTAGCCGATATCTTCACTAAGCCTTTAGATGAAAAGACCTTTTGCAGGCTGCGTAGTGAGCTAAATGTCCTAGATTCGTGGAACTTGGATTGATTCATAGCATACATGTATTTATGCCTTTGATCATGTTCCTTATGTATTTTTGTTGCTTACTATGGTGCTCAAGTTGTACAATCACTCCCCGGACCTCACAAGTCCTTTTGCAAGTGATGCACATATTCAGGGGGAGTTGTGTTACAACTTGACCCTTTGAGACTAACCGTTTGCTTGAGTTTGCTTGATTTAGTCTCAAAGGAGGTTTGAAAGGGAAAAGGTGGACTTGGACCATGAAAGGCTTCCACTGCATTCCGATGAGAGGGTAACTTATTCCAAGTTCATCTCATGTACTCTTATTGCCTTTGTATTCTCATTTGAAGATTTTGGTGAGGCAATGGGGTTCCAGGGCCAAGATTGATCCCGTTTTGGTGCTTGATGCCAAAGGGGGAGAAAATAAAGGCCAAAGCAATAGATGGATCAACTACCACTTGAGAAATTTTGAAAATAGTAGATTAGAGCTTTTGGTTTGTCAAAACTCTTTTATTGTCTCTTTTGTCAAAAGTTGGCCTCTTGTGGGGAGAAGTGTTGATTATGGGAAAAAGGGGGAGTTTTTGAAATCCTTGATCATTATTCTTTGGAAGACCTCTCTTTATGTCTCTACAAGTGAATTTGACTTAGAGATAGGAATTTGAGTTTGATTTGCAAAAACAAACCAAGTGGTGGCAAAGAGTGATCCATATATGTCAAAATTGAATCAAAACAATTTTGAGTGTTCATTTGCATTGATATTGTACTTGTACTAGTTGCTTTATGTTGTGTTGGCATAAATCACCAAAAAGGGGGAGATTGAAAGGGAAATGTGCCCTTGGGCCATTTCTAAGTATTTTGGTGATTGAGTGCCAACACAAGTGTTTTTGTGTTAATCTATGCAAAGTGGTGGACAAAGTGCAAATCATGTCAAGAGGTATGTTTCTAGACTTAGTACATTGTTTTATGGACTAATGTATTGTGTCTAAGTGCTGGAAACAGGAAAGATTGAATTGGAAATGAGATGGCTTTGTTCAGCCAAAGTCTGCTCAGTCTGGGTTCACCGGACTGTTCAGTGGTGCACCGGACAGCGTCCGGTGCGCCAGGCTGGCTCTGGCGAACAGGCTGCTCTCGGGACTTCGACGGCGGTGTACGGCTATAATTCACCGGACTGTCCGGTGAGCCGTTCACAGGCGAACTCGTCGCTCTCGGGAGATGATTAACGGCGTACGGCTAAAATTCACCGGTCTGTCCGGTGGAGCACCGGACTGTCCGGTGAGTCAACAGTCGGCCGGGGCAACGGTCGGCCGAGGATTCCGCGCATGATGCGTGGCCGAGCCAACGGTCACATTGGTGCACCGGACTGTCCGGTGTGCACCGGACAGTGTCCGGTGCGCCAACGGCTCTCAGACTCTAACGGTTCGGCTTCGCCAAATAAGGAAGGATATCTGCACCGGACAGTGTCCGGTGGTGCACCGGACTGTTCGGTGCGCCAGTCGACAGAAGGCAAGATCTGCCTTCCAGGATTGCTCTCAACGGCTCCTAGCTGCCTTGGGGCTATAAAAGGGACCCCTAGGCGCATGGAGGAGCACACCAAGCATTCCTTGAGCACTCTTGATCACTCACACTCCATTCTTGCGCACTTGTTCGACATTCTAGTGATTTGAGCTCCATTCTAGTGTGCTAGTCTTTTGAGCTTAAGTCTGGGTCTTGTGTGTGCGTATTTGCTGTGATCTTTGTGTCTTGTGTGAGTTGCTAATCCCTCCCTTACTCCGTGCTTCTTTGTGAACTTCAAGTGTAAGGGCGAGAGGCTCCAAGTTGTGGAGATTCCTCGCAAACGGGATTAAGAAAAGAAAGCAAAACACCATGGTATTCAAGTGGGTCTTTGGACTGCTTGAGAGGGGTTGATTGCAACCCTCGTCCGTTGGGACGCCACAACGTGGAGTAGGCAAGCGTTGGTCTTGGCCGAACCACGGGATAACCACTATGCCATCTCTGTGATTGATATCTTTGTGGTTGTTGTGTTTTGTTGAAGACTACTCTCTAGCCACTTGGCGATTATTGTGCTAACACTTAACCAAGTTTTTGTGGCTTAAGTTTCAAGTGTTACAGGATCACCTATTCACCCCCCTCTAGGTGCTCTCAGGACGCCAAGCCCGCAAAGACACCAATGGGAACTAACGGACATGTCGACCTCAACAAAGGAGGTAAGTCCGTTGATCAAAAGGCATACCGGTCTATGATAGGTTCTTTGCTTTATTTATGTGCTAGTAGACCGGATATTATACTTAGTGAAAGGGAATTAGGGTTACACCTAGTTCCTAAATAATTTTGGTGGTTGAATTGCCCAACACAAATGTTGGACTAACTAGTTTGCTCTAGTGTATAAGTTATACAGGTGCAAAAGGGTTCACACTCAGCAAATAAAAGATCGAGTTTTGGATTCAACAAAGGAGCAAAGAGGCAACCGAAGGCACCTCTGGTCTGGAGGCACCGGACTGTCCGGTGTACACCGGACAGTGTCCGGTGCGCCACCAGAGGACTCCAACTCGAACTCGTCACCTTCGGGAATTTCTCAGGCCGCTTCACTATTATTCACCGGACTGTCCGGTGTACACCGGACAGTGTCCGGTGCTCCATGGAAGCGCGGCCTTCTCAACTCGCCAGCCTCGGGTTCGCGCAGCAGCCGCTCCGCTATAATTCACCGGACATGTCCGGTGTGCACCGGACTGTCCGGTGTAACCACGGAGCAACGGCTATTTCGGCGCCAACGGCTACCTGCGTCGCATTTAATGCGCGCTCTGCGCGCGCAGTAGTCAGGCGCGCCCATACTGGCGCACCGGACAATGAACAGTTGATGTCCGGTGTGCACCGGACATCCAGGCGGGCCCAGAAGTCAGAAGCTCCAACGGTCAGAATCCAACGGCATTGATGACGTGGCGGGGGCACCGGACATGTCCGGTGCGCCATCGACAGACAGCCTCCACCAACGGTCAAGTTTGGTGGTTGGGGCTATAAATACCCCAACCACCCCACCATTCATTGCATCCAAGTTTTCCAACTTCCAACCACTATACAAGAGCTAGCATTCATTGCAAAGCACAACAAAAGAGATCAAATCCTCTCCCAACTCCACACAAAGCCCTAGTGACTAGAGAGAGTGATTTGTAGTGTTCATTTGAGCTCTTGCGCTTGGATCGCTTCTTTTTCTTTGGCATTCTTTCTTGTGATCAAACACTCACTTGTAATTGAGGCAAGAGACACCAATTGTGTGGTGGTGCTTGCGGGAAGTTTGATTCCCAAGTGATTTGAGAAAGAGAAGCTCACTCGGTCCGAGGGACCGTTTGAGAGAGGGAAGGGTTGAAAGAGACCCGGCCTTTGTGGCCTCCTCAACGGGGAGTAGGTTTGAGAGAACCGAACCTCGGTAAAACAAATCCGTGTGTCTCACTTCATTATTTGCTTGCGATTTGTTTTTGCGCCCTCTCTCGCGGACTCTATTATATTTCTAACGCTAACCCAGCTTGTAGTTGTGATTATTTTTGAGATTTTCAGTTTCGCCCTATTCACCCCCCCTCTAGGCGACTTTCAATTGGTATCAGAACCCAGTGCTTCATTAGAGCCTAACCGCTCGAAGTGATGTCGGGAGATCACACCAAGAGGGAGATGGAGACCGGCGACAAGCCCACTACAAGCCAAGGGAGCACTTCATCGGAAGAGTCCCGCACCAAGAGAAGGGAGAAGAAGAAGAACTCCTCCAAGCGGAAGGAGAAAAGATCTTCCTCTTCTCACCACAAGGAGAAGAAAGAAAAATCTTCTTCTCACAAGCCGCATCGGAGTGGGGACAAGCACAAGAGGATGAGGAAGGTGGTCTACTACGAGACCGACACTTCATCAACATCCACCTCCGACTCCGATGCACCGTCCGTAACTTCTAAGCGCCAAGAGCGCAAGAAGTTTAGTAAGATCCCCTTACACTATCCCCGTACATCTAGACATACTCCATTACTTTCCGTTCCATTAGGCAAACCGCCAACTTTTGATGGCGAAGATTATGCTAGGTGGAGTGATTTAATGAAATTTCATCTAACCTCACTCCACAAAAGTATATGGAATGTTGTTGAGTTTGGAGCACAGGTACCATCAATAGGGGATGAGGATTATGATACGGACGAAGTGGCCCAAATCGAGCACTTCAACTCCCAAGCCACAACCATTCTCCTCGCCTCTCTAAGCAAGGAGGAATACAACAAAGTACAAGGGTTGAAAAATGCAAAGGAGATTTGGGACCTACTCAAGACGGCGCACGAGGGTGATGAACTCACCAAGATCACCAAGCGGGAAACGATCGAGGGGGAGCTCGGTCGCTTCCGTCTTCGCCAAGGGGAGGAGCCACAAGATATGTACAACCGGCTCAAGACCTTGGTAAACCAAGTGCGCAACCTCGGGAGCAAAAAGTGGGATGACCACGAGGTGGTTAAGGTTATTTTAAGAGCTCTTATTTTCCTTAACCCCACTCAAGTTCAATTAATTCGTGGTAATCCTAGATATCCACTAATGACCCCCGAGGAAGTTATCGGGAATTCTGTAAGCTTTGAATGCATGATTAAGGGCTCAAAGAAGATCAACGAGCTTGACGAACCTTCCACATTCGAGGCGCAACCGGTGGCCTTCAAGGCAACGGAGGAAAAGAAGGAGGAATCTACACCAAGTAGACAACCAATTGACGCCTCCAAGCTCGACAATAAGGAGATGGCCTTAATCATCAAAAGCTTTCGGCAAATCCTCAAGCAACGGAAGGGGAAGGACTACAAATCCCGTTCCAAGAAGGTTTGCTACAAATGTGGTAAGCCCGGTCATTTTATTGCAAAATGTCCTTGTTGGGGGCCTTCGTCCTCCGAAGGTCCTCAAAAACATGATCCGACAATATTTTCCAAGTGAATTATATGAGCAGGTATCTTCGGACTCAGATCATGAACATGGAGTACGGTCAGAACGAAGCCCAAGCTGTACGAAGGATGGAGCACAGCCGAAGCTATGCGCAGAAAGCTTCGTCGTGATAGCAGAGAGGGGAACCGACTTAAAGATGAAAAGACTACTTCGGCCTTAATAGATTCCCATAAGTCATTAGCAAATGTAATGGACATGAATGTAATTTTACACGGGTTGTGTCCCGTGTCTATAAATAGGTGAACAGTACTCCCGTACTGTTCACGCTGACTTGTACTCGCTCGTGCGTCACGCTTGTACTTTTGCTTCCTGTCAAGCCGAAGGTACAAATGTAATTCAACATTGTTTTTATTCTTCTATGATTATTTAATTAGAACATGTAATAATGTTATGTGATTATTCATATCATTCTCTCATGTTTCATATGCTTCTCCTTTTATCAATATAAACTGCAATGATGAAGGTATGTCCTTCATGACCTTCGTCTGAAGATCGTTATATCCTAAGGGAAATAACGCTTCGAAGGACGAGGGGTATTTATCATTGACTTCTTTTTGTGTTGCCTTGTTCTTAATTCATAGCATTTGAGAACAAGTCCCCAACATTGGCGCCCACCTCCGGTGAACTCATTTCCACTTTGAGTTTTTTGAACACCTTTGGAAGCCATAAACCTTCGCTATGGCGCCGAAGAAAGCTTCAGCAACTGGGGCTGCAGCCCTGCAACCGCTGGACCACAATCAGGAGACTGTCTCTCTTCAGGAGGCCCGAAGCCAGAAGAGGAAGGCCGTCAGCCCGACGCTTCAGGAGGATGAGCTAGACCAAGAGATCAGGGACATGGAGATGCTTCATCAACAGGTGCAGAGGAAGAAGGAAAAGATGGCCAGGCTAGTTGAACTGCAAAGGCAGATAGACGAAGCTTCTGAAGAAGTTCGCCATCTTACTCAGGATGAGCAGAACCGAAGGCCTCAGCACAAGGATCTTCATCAGGAGGGTTTCTTCAACGAAGATGACTGGTATGAGAATTTCCACCATGGAAATTTTGCTTTTGATGATACTTCTCCTCTGTCCGCTGAGCTGCAGGCTACACCTTGGCCTTCATCCTACAAGCCGCCCCAGCTTCCCATGTTCGACGGCCACTCAGACCCGAAGCAGTTTTTGATGAGCTACGAAACAACAGTATCTTCATATGGTGGCAATACGGCAGTCATGGCAAAGTCTTTTGTTATGGCTGTCAGGAGTGTTGCTCAAACCTGGTATTCCTCCCTTCGACCAGGAACGATCACTTCATGGCAAAAGCTGAAGGACATGTTGTTAACCAGCTTCCAAGGTTTTTAGACGAAGCCGGTCACTGCTCAGGCCCTGTTCCAATGCACTCAGGATCATGAAGAATACCTTCAGGCGTATGTCAGAAGGTTTTTGCGTTTGAGGGCGCAGGCACCAACGGTGCCCAATGAAATTGTCATCGAGGCCATGATCAAGGGGCTTCGTCCTGGACCTTTAGCTCAATACTTTGCTAGGAAGCCTCCTCAAACTTTGGAGAAGCTGCTCCAGAAGATGGACGAGTACATTCGTGCCGACAACGATTTTCGTCAAAGAAGGGAGGAGGCTTTCAGATTTTCTGAAATGACCAGGGGCTTCGGAGGAAGATTCTATCCGAGGCATGTCAGGTCCATCCACAACTCTACTCAAAATGATGATAAGGGGAGTCAGCAGAACAGGTCGCAGTGCTCCTCACAGGCTTCGGGGCAACAGCAAAGTTTCTTTCGGCCACCAGCTCCAAGAGGCAGAGGCGCCAGGGGCTTCGGCGGAAGATTTGGAGATCAACCAAGGAGAGTATTTTGCTTATTCTGTGGTGAAAACAAGGGCCATACCACCAGGATGTGCCATGTTACCATTCAGAAGCAAAAGGAGATAGCCGAAGCAGCAGCGCAACAAGCTCAGCCGAAGCAGGTCATGCATACTGCTTCGTACCATCCGCCTTACATCCCAGAATACATAGGCAACCACCCTGCAGTTTCTGTTGCTTCGGCGAGTCAACCTCAAGCTTCCTGGCAACAGCCTCCGCCTCCACCACCGTTGCAACAAGGCCAACAGCCAGAAGGGAGCCAATATGCTCCACACCAAAGGGATCTCAGAGAACAATCCGAAGCTCGCACAGTCAATAGCACTGTGCCAGAGTCGAAGCACATCTATTGACAAATATCCTACCAGTTTTTTCCATTCAGTTCTATTTTCTGTGTAATAAAGGACATTTTTTCGTCTTCATGAAAAAGTTTACGATAACAAGGAGGACCTTCGAATTATTGAAAATCCTTCGAAGCAACAAAAAGTCGTTCTAAGGAACGCAGAGTAAGTTTGCTGAAATCAGAAAAAGTCGTTCCAAAGGGAACGCAGTGTAAGTTTTCTGCTCCAAAGTCGTTCCAAAGGGAATGCAGAGCATACAGCGAAAAGTCAACGCTGATACCGCCTAAGTAAAAGGCGAAGAAGCTCCAAAGTTGTTCCTAAGAGAATGCAGAGCTTACAGCGAAAAGTCAACGCTGATACCGCCTAAGTAAAAGGCGAAGAAGCTCCAAAGTCGTTCCTAAGGGAATGCAGAGCTTACAGCGAAAAGTCAGCGCTGGTACAAAAATATTTTGTGGGATATGCGTGTATCTTCGGAACAAATGCCATCTACATAACATAACATCATCACATCATTTTGCATAGCATAAGCATCATACATCATGCTGCATATGGCACAAGAAGGGGATACAATATCGATCTTCGGAGAATATTTTGAAAAAGTGAAAATTGTGCTAAGGCCGAAACAGGGAATACGATATTGACCTTCGAAATACATCTTCAGAAAATTTTTTTTACGAAGCATAGATATGCTTCATCAGAGCAGTATCGAAGTTGTCGGGATACATAAAAGCTTTTCTTCACGAAGCATGAAAAGAAGGGAAGGTGTTTTTTCGCCGAAGGCTCAAAAACGGTATGTATGTTAAATTTCATGCATCGTAAAGAATTGGATCTTAAAAAGAAATTTGTATATTACATTCAAAGTTACAAAATATTACATAGATCACATTTCAAATGTTTTTACAATAACATCTAGTCTTCCCTGAGTACTACTTCTGCAGCCTCATTTAGTAGTTGTTCAACAACTTTATCCATGATAGCTTCGGCCATTTGTCTAATTTCGTCATCCCCCTTCGTGTGGGGGCCAGCCGATGATCCAGCAGGTTCTGAGGGAAGAGTGGATGCGGACTTATTACTATTACAAGCCGTTGTCAAGTTTGAAATCAAAAATTACAACAAAGAAATAAAAAACACTAGTTAATACCTATTTGCCCTTCGAGCTCTGTACTTTTTTCAGCAGCTTCTGCTACTTTCCTAGCATCATGAATGCCTTTTTCGCTTTTTTGGATAATTTCTCGGGCCATTTCTCGGCCACCATTGTTCCAGACATCGGTGAAAAATTTTCCACCAGCCTGGCTAGCTTCGGCCGAGGGGTCTTTAATATCTTCGGGAGATAAGCTGGCTTCGGATTCTGCAAGAACCTTAACATGATCGCAGCCTTTTTTCTCCAGTATAGTAGCAATCCCCCTGGCACCTGAGAAGGCGCAAATGTCTCCACGACTGCTTAGAATTTCTTCGAAGGCTTCAGCTTCGTGGCAGATCCATTCGATCGGTCCTTCTGGGTTACCTCTCACAAAATCTTCTTCACTCGAAAATGCGCCAACACTGGCGAAGCTGGTTTTTATTTTCTTTACACATTCCATGGATTTTTCGTAGCATCTTTTCTTAGAAGACCGAAGCTCTTCAACGGTTCCTTCCAAATGATCAGCCCATTGGTCGCTACATTCCCGCCTCGTTTCTTCAAGTATGCGTTCTTCTTTTGCCCGGGCCAATTGCTTCCGAAGATCGTCAATCTCCTGCTTTTGAGCTGCAATTTGAGCTTTGGACGCAGCTTCGTTCTCTTTACTTTATCCACTAATGTAACTAGAATTTTGTCCTTTTCCAGTGCTTCGTTTCTTAGCTTGATAACCTCCGTTCGAAGGTTGTTGAAGGCAATTTCATAGCTTTCGTCTTCGGCACTCTTTTGCGCTCTCAGCGCGTTGCTTAAAATTAAACCCTATATGTAGAAAATTAGTATAAGAATAAAACAATAGATTTCGAATCATAAAATTTCCAAAATGCGCAATTCTCGCACCTTCAGGCTATTGTATGCGAGGCTATCCGCAAGATCCTCCTTCGTCATAGCGCATAGTCCAGCTTCAAGTTTCGGAAACCCCATACTCCTAGCCATCTCCCGGCAGACAGATAATTCTTTGTTGTCAGGGAGGCAGTATAGGAAATCATCTTCATTTGTCCCATTGAACACTAATGCCCCCTTCGGATATTTTAATTCTCGGGCATAGTGATTGGCTTCATAAATCTCTTCTTCAGATAGTTCCTTCCCCGAAGCATGTCGCACAATGTAATCGCGTACGGTGGAAGGTGCTTCGGGGGCCGTAGTGTTAATTTCTTCAACTAAAATTGGCTCTGACATTTTTATTTTTTCCTCGGCTTCCAAAGGTTGTTCCTTGGTGGGCTCTGGAGGCCCAGCTTCAGGTTGTTGCTTCGAAGTTTCAGCAACTGAAGCTTCAGCAGACACTTCAGAAGGTTTAACAGTCTTCTTTGGAGTTATGCTTGAAGACTTAATTGTCTCCAAAACATCTAGCACGTTCACCATTCTTTTTCTCTTTGGGGTCACCGATGGGCCTTTTTGACTTTTTATTGTCTCAACACTTGCTGAAGGACTTAAGATTTCCAATATTTTTGGTCCTTCAGCTCTCGGTTTTTCTGCCTTCTCTGCCGAAGGTGCTTCAGTCTTTTCTTCGATCTTCGGCACTGAAGCTGGCTCTATAGTTTCAGTGGCCAAAGAGACTTCACCGATAAATTTAGGCACTGTGGCCGGCTCAATAAAACGCGCCTGGTGGGTGAGCACCTTCATCTTTTTTCTTTGCGGCGCTGGCTCGCCAGATGCACCTGAGGTAACTTCTTTTGCAGGAGAAGAATTTTTTGTTTTGCGACCTAGCACCGGATAATGGTAGTCCGGGTAGACAAACCCGATTGCATCAAACACCCGGTTGAGCCTTTTCTTCTTTCGGCCTCCGAAGGCTGCTGATAATGCAGTATTCTCGGCCTTCGAGTATGCCCCAAGCAGTTCGTCACTCAAGGTTTCAATGCTTTTTAACCAGTCGTCGTCCGGTTCAACAAACTTATCCCCGTATTTGAATGTGTATTTTAGTCTGACCAGTCCACCTTCGTCAGACTCTTTGATGGTTTCCTTCGGCATTTCCCACTTTCCTGCAAGTGGCCACACCCTGAAGGCAATATGCTCTTGGACCAGATCCCTTGTCCCAATAAAAGAGCAGACTACGCCGAAGGCTCTTTGGCATTCTTCGGCTGCTTCATCCATTTCAACCTTCGGCTTTCGGAGTCCGAAGCGTTGCCAGATGGGGCGCATAATGATACTCTTAACATCTTCCTGCGCTGTCAAGTCATTCTTTACATAGAACCATTCTGTCATCCAGGCTCCGGGCCACCTCTTCCGAAAGGTTGGCACAGGGCGGCTTGACCCGGAGCGGGCACCGAAGCTGTAGCACCCAAAGTTGTTGTGATATTGTTCTTTTCCCCAGGGTTTCGTCTCACATACCAACTCATGAATTTTGCAAAAGCTTTTAGCATTTGGTTCTAAACCTTGGCTTTTCACAGCCCAGACAAAGATTCCCATTCTTATGATAGCTTCGGGAGTAATTTGATGAAGGTAGATTTGAAATGTCTTCAGGACTTCGACAACAAAGCTGCTTAGAGGGAACCGAAGCCCAGCCTTGAGAAAGCTTCGGAAGATCACAACCTCATCTTCTTCGGGGGTGGGAGAAGTCCTTTCTCCAGCATCAGCCCTCACAATAGATATATCTCGAAAATATCTCCCCCTCATATTGTCAATATGACTTTGCTTGATACTGGTTTTCCCGAAAACCGAGTGACTTGGCCGCCATGGTCGATCTTCAGACTCTCCCCCGCCGCTTTCTACATCATAACTGTCGCTGTCACCAGTGTCTTCAGATAAACCTTCTAAAATCTCTTTGGTGATCTTCTCTGTATTGGTCTTCGACATTGCCTCAAGAAAGCCCAGGTTCTTCTCTTCAGAGAGACTTAGCTTCATCTCGACAACAACCTTCTTCTCCTCAAACATCTCTTCGGAGATCCTACTTCTTGCTTCCGAAGCTTAAAACTAGGAAAGAAAACAAATATTTTTGGGCAGAAAGTTTTATAAGCAGGAAAGACAGATGGCAAAGAGAGCGTGCCAAATCAAATGTGGCGGGCTCTTATTTATACACTCGATATGACGGAAACTGTGTGGTCCCAGGTGTCAATGACTTTTGCTATTCTAGCAAAGGGAAGGTGTTTTTTCGGACCTTCGGCTTAAGGCCTTCGTCCATATCGCAATCTGAATTTATCACTAACAAATTAATATTGCGAGGGGCTACTGTTGGGGGCCTTCGTCCTCCGAAGGTCCTCAAAAACATGATCCGACAATATTTTCCAAGTGAATTATATGAGCAGGTATCTTCGGACTCAGATCATGAACATGGAGTACGGTCAGAACGAAGCCCAAGCTGTACGAAGGATGGAGCACAGCCGAAGCTATGCGCAGAAAGCTTCGTCGTGATAGCAGAGAGGGGAACCGACTTAAAGATGAAAAGACTACTTCGGCCTTAATAGATTCCCATAAGTCATTAGCAAATGTAATGGACATGAATGTAATTTTACACGGGTTGTGTCCCGTGTCTATAAATAGGTGAACAGTACTCCCGTACTGTTCACGCTGACTTGTACTCGCTCGTGCGTCACGCTTGTACTTTTGCTTCCTGTCAAGCCGAAGGTACAAATGTAATTCAACATTGTTTTTATTCTTCTATGATTATTTAATTAGAACATGTAATAATGTTATGTGATTATTCATATCATTCTCTCATGTTTCATATGCTTCTCCTTTTATCAATATAAACTGCAATGATGAAGGTATGTCCTTCATGACCTTCGTCTGAAGATCGTTATATCCTAAGGGAAATAACGCTTCGAAGGACGAGGGGTATTTATCATTGACTTCTTTTTGTGTTGCCTTGTTCTTAATTCATAGCATTTGAGAACAAGTCCCCAACAGTCCTATGTCTAGTGACAGTGACAGGGGCGACGACAAGAAGGGAAAGAGGAGAGAAAAGAAGAAGTACTACAAGAAGAAGGGCGGCGATGCCCATGTTTGCCGGGAATGGGACTCCGACGAGAGCTCCACCGAGTCCTCCTCCGACGAGGACGCCGCCAACATCGCCGTCACCAAGGGACTCCTCTTCCCCAACGTCGGCCACAAGTGCCTTATGGCAAAGGACGGCAAAAGGAAGAAGGTTAAATCTAACTCCTCCACCAAATATGAATCTTCTAGTGATGATAATGCTAGTGGTGAGGAAGATAATTTGCATATCCTTTTTGCCAACCTTAACATGGAACAAAAGGAAAAATTAAATGAGCTAATTAGTGCCATCCATGAAAAGGATGATCTCTTGGACTCCCAAGAGGACTTCCTAATCAAGGAAAATAAGAAACATGTTAAGGTTAAAAATGCTTATGCTCTAGAGGTAGAAAAATGAAACAAATTATCTAGTGAGCTAAGCACCTGCCATGACACTATTGCCAACCTTAGAAATGAAAATGCCAAATTAATTGCTAAGGTTGATTCTCATGTTTGTATTGATTCAATTCCCAATCTTAGAAATGATGATTTGCTTGCTAGGATTGATGAGTTGAATGTTTCCATTGCTAGCCTTAGAAATGAGAATGAGAAATTAATTGCTAAGGCTAAAGAATTAGATGTTTGCAATGTTACAATTTCCGACCTTAGAACTAAGAATGATATGTTGCATGCTAAGGTTGTAGAACTAAAATCTTGCAAACCCTCTACTTCTAATGTTGAGCATGTTTCTATTTGTACTAGATGTAGAGATATTGATATCAATGCTATTCATGATCACATGGCTTTAATTAAACAACAAAATGATCATATAGCATTATTAGACGCTAAAATTGCCGAGCATAACTTAGAAAATGAAAAGTTTAAATTTGCTAGAAGTATGCTCTATAATGGGAGACGCCCTGGCATCAAGGATGGCATCGGCTTCCAAAGGGGAGACAATGTCAAACTTAATGCCCCTCCTAAGAACTTGTCTAACTTTATTAAGGGCAAGGCTCCCATGCCTCAGGATAACGAGGGTTACATCTTGTACCCTGCCGGTCATCCCGAGAGCAAAATCAAGAAAATTCATTCTAGGAAGTCTCACTCTGGCCCTAACCATGCTTTTATGTATAAGGGTGAGACATCTAGCTCTAGGCAACCAACCCGTGCTAAGTTGCCTAGAAAGAAAATTCCTAATGCATCAAATGATCATGCTATTTCATTCAAAACTTTTGATGCATCATATGTTTTAACTAACAAATCCGGCAAGGTAGTTGCCAAGATTGTTGGGGGCAAACACAAGGGCTCCAAGACTTGTGTTTGGGTACCCAAAGTTCTTGTTTCTAATGCCAAAGGACCCAAAACCGTTTGGGTACCTAAAGTCAAGAACTAAAATTGTTTTGTAGGTTTATGCATCCGGGGGCTCAAGTTGGATACTCGACAGCGGGTGCACAAACCACATGACAGGGGAGAAAAAGATGTTCTCCTCATATGAGAAAAACCAAGATCCCCAACGAGCTATCACATTCGGGGATGGAAATCAAGGTTTGGTCAAAGGATTGGGTAAAATTGCTATACCACCTGACCACACTATTTCCAATGTTTTTCTTGTAGATTCTTTAGATTACAATTTGCTTTCCGTATCCCAATTATGTCAAATGGGCTACAACTGTCTATTTACTGATATAGGTGTTACTGTCTTTAGAAGAAGTAATGATTCAATAGCATTCAAGGGAGTGTTAGAGGGTCAGCTATACTTGGTAGATTTTGATAGAGCTGAACTCGACACTTGCTTGGTTGCTAAGACTAACTTGGGTTGGCTCTGGCACCGCCGACTAGCCCATGTTGGAATGAAGAATCTTCACAAGCTTCTAAAGGGAGAACACATTTTAGGACTAACCAATGTTCATTTTGAGAAAGACAGGATTTGTAGCGCATGCCAAGCCGGGAAGCAAGTTGGCACTCATCATCCACACAAGAACATCATGACTAGTGACAGGCCACTGGAGCTCCTACACATGGACCTATTCGGCCCGATCGCTTACATAAGCATCGGCGGGAGTAAGTACTGTCTAGTTATTGTGGATGATTATTCTCGCTTCACTTGGGTGTTCTTTTTGCAGGACAAATCTCATACCCAAGAAACCCTAAAGGGATTCTTGAGACGGGCTCAAAATGAGTTCGGCTTAAGGATCAAGAAAATTAGAAGCGACAATGGGACTGAGTTCAAGAATTCTCAAATTGAAGGCTTCCTTGAGGAGGAGGGCATCAAGCATGAGTTCTCTTCTCCCTACACTCCACAACAAAATGGTGTAGTGGAGAGGAAGAATCGAACTCTATTGGACATGGCAAGAACCATGCTTGATGAATACAAGACACCGGATCGGTTTTGGGCCGAAGCGGTCAACACCGCTTGCTACGCCATCAACCGGTTATATCTTCACTGAATCCTCAAGAAGACATCCTATGAACTCCTAACCGGTAAAGAGCCAAATATTTCATATTTTAGAGTTTTTGGTAGCAAATGTTTTATACTTGTTAAAATAGGTAGAAAATCTAAATTTGCTCCTAAAACTGTAGAAGGCTTTTTACTAGGATATGACTCAAACACAAGGGCATATAGAGTCTTTAACAAGTCCTCAGGACTTGTTGAAGTTTCTTGTGACGTTGTGTTTGATGAGACTAACGGCTCTCAAGTAGAGCAAGTTGATCTTGATGAGATAGGTGAAGAACAGGCTCCATGCATAGCGCTAAGGAACATGTCCATTGGGGATGTGTGTCCTAAGGAATCCGAAGAGCCTCCACATGCACAAGATCAACCATCCTCCTCCATGCAAGCATCTCCACCAACTCAAATTGAGGATGAGGCTCAAGATGTTGAACAAGAAGATCAAGAAGATGAGCCACCTCAAAATGACGGCAACGATCAAGGGGGAGATACAAATGATGAAGACAAGGAGGATGAACAACCAAGGCCGCCACACCCAAGAGTCCACCAAGCAATACAACGAGATCACCCCGTCGACACCATCCTCGGCGACATTCATAAGGGGGTAACTACTCGATCTCGTGTTGCACATTTTTGTGAACATTACTCTTTTGTTTCCTCTATTGAGCCACACAGGGTAGAGGAAGCGCTCCAAGATGCGGATTGGGTGATGGAGATGCAAGAGGAGCTCAACAATTTCACAAGGAATGAGGTATGGCATTTAGTTCCACGTCCTAATCAAAATGTTGTAGGAACCAAGTGGGTCTTCCGCAACAAGCAAGACGAGCATGGTGTGGTGACAAGGAACAAAGCTCGACTCGTGGCCAAGGGGTATTCACAAGTCGAAGGTTTGGATTTTGGTGAAACCTATGCACCCGTAGCTAGGCTTGAGTCAATTCGCATATTATTGGCCTATGCTACTTACCATGGCTTCAAGCTTTATCAAATGGACGTGAAGAGTGCCTTCCTCAATGGACCAATCAAGGAGGAGGTCTATGTTGAGCAACCTCCCGGCTTTGAAGACAGTGAGTACCCTAACCATGTTTATAGGCTCTCTAAGGCGCTTTATGGGCTCAAGCAAGCCCCAAGAGCGTGGTATGAATGCCTTAGAGATTTCCTTATTGCTAATGGCTTCAAAGTCGGCAAGGCCGATCCTACTTTGTTCACTAAAACTCTTGACAATGATTTGTTCGTATGCCAAATTTATGTTGATGATATTATATTTGGGTCTACTAACGAATCTACATGTGAAGAATTTAGTAGGATCATGACAAAGAAATTCGAGATGTCTATGATGGGGGAGTTGAAGTATTTTCTAGGATTTCAAGTCAAACAACTCCAAGAGGGCACATTCATTTACCAAACGAAGTATACTCAAGACATTCTAAGCAAGTTTGGAATGAAGGATGCCAAGCCCATCAAGACTCCCATGGGAACAAATGGGCATCTCGACCTCGACACGGGAGGTAAGTCCGTGGATCAAAAGGTATTCCGGTCGATGATTGGTTCATTGCTTTATTTATGTGCATCTCGACCGGACATTATGCTTTCCGTATGCATGTGTGCAAGATTCCAAGCCGACCCTAAGGAATCACACCTTACGGCCGTAAAACGAATCTTGAGATATTTGGCTTATACTCCTAAGTTTGGACTTTGGTACCCTCGGGGATCCACATTTGATTTAATTGGTTATTCGGATGCCGATTGGGCAGGGTGTAAGATTTATAGGAAGAGCACATCGGGGACTTGCCAGTTCTTGGGAAGATCCTTGGTGTCTTGGGCTTCAAAGAAGCAAAATTCGGTCGCTCTTTCTACCGCCGAAGCCGAGTATATTGCCGCAGGCCATTGTTGCGCGCAATTGCTTTGGATGAGGCAAACCCTGCGGGACTACGGTTACAAATTAACCAAAGTTCCTCTTCTATGTGATAATGAGAGTGCAATCCGCATGGCGGATAATCCCGTTGAGCATAGCCGCACTAAACACATAGCCATTCGGTATCATTTTCTTCGGGATCACCAACAAAAGGGGGATATCGAGATTTCATACATTAACACTAAAGATCAATTAGCCGATATCTTTACCAAGCCACTTGATGAACAATCTTTTACCAGACTTAGGCATGAGCTTAATATTCTTGATTCTAGGAATTTCTTTTGCTAAACTTGCACACATAGCTCATAAGAATACCTTTGATCATGTCTCTTTTATATGCTATGACTAATGTGTTTTTAAGTGTTTTTCAAACCAAGTCATAGGTATATTGAAAGGGAATTGGAGTCTTCGGCGAAGACAAAAGCTTCCACTTCGCTCTACCACTCATCCTTCGCCGTCACTCCGAGCATCTCTCCAACTTTGGTATAATCTTAACTCATTTATTCTATGACCAAAGGAGGAGCAAGTACTTCAAAGGGCCTATATTTCATTCTAATTATCCGTTTTTGGCGATTCATGCCAAAGGGGGAGAAAGTATTGGCCCAAAGCAAAAGGACCGCACCACCACCCTAATTTTAAAAATTAATGGTTTTCAATTGGAAAATTTCAAATTGGTATCTCTTCGTGTTCTTAAGGGGGAGCAAGTAGTATTTTCAAAATTGATGTCTTAAAACCCTCTTGAACACTAAGAGGAGACTTTATTTGAGGGGGAGTTTTGTTTAGTCAAAGGAAAAGCATTTGAACAAAGGAAGAAAATTTCAAAACTTGAAAATGCTTTGCAAAATCTTATTCATTTACCTTTGACTATCTTGCAAAAAGACTATGAAAAGAATTTACAAAAGAGTTTGCTAAAACAAAACTTTTGGTGCAAATATGGTCCAATATGTCAAAAACAAAGAAAACAATCCATGCGCATCATGTAAGTTTTTATATTGGCTCAAATTCCAAGCAACCTTTGCACTTACATCATGCAAACTAGTTCAATTATGCACTTCCATATTTGCTTTGATTTGTGTTGGCATCAATCACCAAAAAGGGGGAGATTGAAAGGGAATTAGGGTTACACCTAGTTCCTAAATAATTTTGGTGGTTGAATTGCCCAACACAAATGTTGGACTAACTAGTTTGCTCTAGTGTATAAGTTATACAGGTGCAAAAGGGTTCACACTCAGCAAATAAAAAGATCGAGTTTTGGATTCAACAAAGGAGCAAAGAGGCAACCGAAGGCACCTCTGGTCTGGAGGCACCGGACTGTCCGGTGTACACCGGACAGTGTCCGGTGCGCCACCAGAGGACTCCAACTCGAACTCGTCACCTTCGGGAATTTCTCAGGCCGCTTCACTATTATTCACCGGACTGTCCGGTGTACACCGGACAGTGTCCGGTGCTCCATGGAAGCGCGGCCTTCTCAACTCGCCAGCCTCGGGTTCGCGCAGCAGCCGCTCCGCTATAATTCACCGGACATGTCCGGTGTGCACCGGACTGTCCGGTGTAACCACGGAGCAACGGCTATTTCGGCGCCAACGGCTACCTGCGTCGCATTTAATGCGCGCTCTGCGCGCGCAGTAGTCAGGCGCGCCCATACTGGCGCACCGGACAATGAACAGTTGATGTCCGGTGTGCACCGGACATCCAGGCGGGCCCAGAAGTCAGAAGCTCCAACGGTCAGAATCCAACGGCATTGATGACGTGGCGGGGGCACCGGACATGTCCGGTGTGCACCGGACTGTCCGGTGCGCCATCGACAGACAGCCTCCACCAACGGTCAAGTTTGGTGGTTGGGGCTATAAATACCCCAACCACCCCACCATTCATTGCATCCAAGTTTTCCAACTTCCAACCACTATACAAGAGCTAGCATTCATTGCAAAGCACAACAAAAGAGATCAAATCCTCTCCCAACTCCACACAAAGCCCTAGTGACTAGAGAGAGTGATTTGTAGTGTTCATTTGAGCTCTTGCGCTTGGATCGCTTCTTTTTCTTTGGCATTCTTTCTTGTGATCAAACACTCACTTGTAATTGAGGCAAGAGACACCAATTGTGTGGTGGTCCTTGCGGGAAGTTTGATTCCCAAGTGATTTGAGAAAGAGAAGCTCACTCGGTCCGAGGGACCGTTTGAGAGAGGGAAGGGTTGAAAGAGACCCGGCCTTTGTGGCCTCCTCAACGGGGAGTAGGTTTGAGAGAACCGAACCTCGGTAAAACAAATCCGTGTGTCTCACTTCATTATTTGCTTGCGATTTGTTTTTGCGCCCTCTCTCGCGGACTCTATTATATTTCTAACGCTAACCCGGCTTGTAGTTGTGATTATTTTTGAGATTTTCAGTTTCGCCCTATTCACCCCCCCTCTAGGCGACTTTCACTTAGCATATGCATGTGTGCTAGATATCAATCCGACCCAAGGGAATGTCACCTTGTGGCCGTTAAGCGGATTCTTAGATATTTAGTTGTTATGCCTTGCTTCGGGATCTGGTATCCAAAGGGGTCTACCTTTGACTTGATTAGATATTCAGACTCCGATTATGCCGGGTGCAAGGTTGATAGGAAGAGTACATCAGGGACGTGCCAATTCCTAGGAAGGTCCCTGGTGTCTTGGAGCTCAAAGAAACAAACTTCTGTTGCCCTATCCACCGCTGAGGCCGAGTATGTTGCCGCAGGACAGTGTTGCGCGCAACTACTTTGGATGAGGCAAACCCTCCGGGACTTTGGCTACAATCTGAGCAAAGTCCCACTCCTATGTGACAATGAGAGTGCAATCCGCATGGCGGATAATCCTGTTGAACATAGCCGCACTAAGCACATAGACATCCGGCATCACTTCCTGAGAGACCACCAGCAAAAGGGGGATATCGAGGTGTACCATATTAACACCGAAAACTAGCTAGCCGATATCTTCACCAAGCCTTTAGATGAGAAAAGGTTTTGCAGGTTGCGTAGTGAGCTAAATGTCTTAGATTCGCGTAACTTGGATTGATCTATAGCATACATGTGTTTTATGCCTTTGATCATGTAATTTATGCATTTCAATCTTGTTTTGTTCATTTGTGGTGCTCAAGTTGTACACATGATCCCCGGACCTCACAAGTCCATTTGCAAGTGATGCACTTATTTAGGGGGAGGCATGCTACAACTTGACCCTTTGAGACTAATCTTTGTGTTTGAGTTCTTGTTTTAGTCTCAAGAGTGAATTGAAAGGGAAAGATGAACTTGGACTATGCAAAGACTTCCACTGCACTCCGGTAATAACTCCAAGTTCATATCTATGCTCTTATTGCCTTTTTGCTCTTAATTGACAATTTTGGTGAGGCAATGGGGTTAAAGGGCCAAGAATGATCCCGTTTTGGTGCTTAATGCCAAAGGAGGAGAAATTAAGGCCAAAGCAAATGGATCAGCTACCACTTGGATCAGCTACCACTTGTGTGAAATTTTGAAAATAGTAGAGTTAGAACTTTTGATTTGTCAAAATTTGGTCTCTTGCGGGGAGAATGTTTGATTATGGGAAAAAGGGGGAGTTTTTGGATCTTTGATCAATTTCTCTTGAAATACCTCTCTTTATGCCTCAACAAGTGTGTTTGACTTAGAGATAGGAAATTGAATTTGATTTGCAAAAACAAACCAAGTGGTGGCAAAAATGATCCAAATATGTCAAATTTGAATCAAAAACAATTCTTGTTCTCTTTTGCATTGATATTGCACTTCTTTTAGTTGCTTTTGGATGTGTTGGCATAAATCACCAAAAAGGGGGAGATTGAAAGAGAAATGTGCCCTTGGGCCATTTCTAAAGTGTTTTGGTGATTAAGTGCCCAACACATATTCTCTAAGTGTTGAATTTGTGCCAAAGATTCAAGAAGTGGAAATCATGTTATAAGGTATGTTTCTAGACATAGTACATTGTTTTGAGTACTAACATATGTTGTCTAAGTGCTAGAAACAAGAGAAATGCAATTGGAACTGAGTTGTACAGCCAACTCCTGCTCGGTCTGGGTGCACCGGACAGTGTCCGGTGCGCCAGACCAGCCTCCGGTGAATAGGCCACTCTCGGGACTCGACGGCGGCGTACGGCTATAATTCACCCATGTCCGGTGGTGCACCGGACTGTCTGGTGAGTTGTCCACGGCAAAGTCGTCGCTCTCGGGAAACGTTCAATGGTGTACGGCAAAAATTCACCAGACTGTCCGGTGGGACACCGGACTGTCCGGTGAACCAACGGTCGACTGCTCCAACGGTCGGCCGTGCAATCCGCGCGCGACGTGTGGGCGCGCCAACGGTCGGCAGGGGCACCGACTGTCCGGTGTGCACCGGACAGTGTCCGGTGCACCAACTGCCAGAAATCTGCAACAGTCGGATGCGCCAGAAAAGGAAGGAGATCGCGCACCGGACAGCTACAGTGACTGTCCGGTGGTTCATCGGACTGTCCGGTGCGCCACCCGACAGAAGGCAAGATTAGCCTTCCAAGAATGCCTCCAACGGCTCCTAGCTGCCTTGGGGCTATAAAAGGGGCCCCTAAGCGCATGGAGGAGTCACCTATGCATACCTTGAGCATTCTAAGTCTTACACACTCCGTCTCCGCGCACTTGATTGACTTTGTTAGTGATTTGAGCTCCGTTCTAGTGGTGAACTCGTTGTGCTTCATTTGAGCTCAAGTCTTGGCTTGTGTGTGTGCGTATTGCTGCGGATTTGTGTGTGTTGCTTCCCACCCTTACTCTTGTGCTTTCACTTTAATATTTGTTGTAACGGCGAGAGACTCCAACTTGTGGAGATTCCTCGCGAACGGGAAAAGAGATAAGCAAAGAAGAACACCATGGTATTCAAGTTGATCATTGGATCACATGAAAGGGGTTGAGTGCAACCCTCGTCCATTGGGACGCCACAATGTGGAGGTAGGAAAGTGTTATACTTGCCGAACCATGGGATAAACTCGCATGTCTTTTGTGATTGTTTTTCTGTGATACTTGTGTGTTCGCAAGAGCTCGCTACTTAGCCATACTAACACTTAACCAATTTTTGTGGCTATTAGTTGTCAATTTTTACAGGATCACCTATTCACCCCCCCCCCTCTAGGTGCTCTCAGAGGGAATGAGCCCCGTGGCGTTTTTGGAGAGGAGCCGGAAGCGGAGCACCACTTGCGTGTGGAGAAGGCCCGCGGCTCTCTACGGAGTTACTCGACCGAGGTGCTTGGCCCTCGCGTGGGCTTCCCTTTGCGTAGGGGCACCAACAAGGATTAGTCGGGACCTTGCGCGGTTCCGGATACCTCGGTAAAAATACCGGCGTCATCCACAAGAGTTTGCATTCTCTACCTTGCTCTTTAAGCTTCCACATTTATATTAAGCATTTAAGTTTCAATCTTGTATTCATACTTTATATAGTGTAGATTGAAACTTAGCCATTGCGGTAGAGATAGCAACACTTAGACAAAACCTAGTTTGCACATTCTAGTTTGATTATTTGCATAAGTTTTGCTCTAGGGATTTATTTGTGGCCTAGTTTAGTGAAAGTTTTAGAAGTGCTAATTCACCCCCCCCCCTCTTAGGCGTTACCTGTTTCCTACATCAGGCTTCTTTTCCCTTTTCTTTTATTTTGAATTTCCACTTCCCTTTTCTTTTATTTCCTCTTTTGAATTCAAATGCAAATGAGCCACAAATTCAAAAGGAAGCATCTTAAGCATATGCATCCAACAAAAGTAAAGTTTGGGGTTCATCATGATGCAGCATTTCATACTCCCTTGGAGTTTTGCCTACTAGAGTATAATTACATTTCCAAATAGAATAACACTCTTCTTCTATAGAAAAAAGATAAGGGGGTTGGGAGAGAGGAGAAGAGGGGAGTAACACCTGAATTTGTGGATATGAGCAAAGAAATTTTATACCCCAAATTCAGGGTGTTACAAAGGTCGACCAAACCTCAGGAGGCTAAGCTGTTGGCTTAGATAGGATAAGTTTTCTGTTGAGATAAGGATTGTTAGGGAGAGAAAGAACAGAAGATTCAATTTGCTAAAAGATAGGAGATTATGTTCTGTTGTGTTAGGAGGTCTGTTCAGCTGTATATATAAAGCCAAATGATTGAAAGAAATAAAGCAGTGGATAATTAATCTAATAAAGGGGTTATCTTCTCACCTATCTCCACCAGCCTTCACCGTGCAGCAGCACGACGCCCCAGCCACTTCGCCACCGTCGATCCTACCAGCCTCGACATCCTACTTCCCATCCCTACCACCTGATACTGAGGAGCATTTCTTCCAATTTGGTATCGACAATGCCAGGTTCTTTGGACGACGAGTTGACAGCAACCTCCGCTGCCACAAACAGCACGACGGCTGTTCAGAAGCTTGGTCACATCTTTAAGATTGTCACCGATCTGGCCACCAAATTTGCTGACCTCTCCACTCGCATCACCGATATGGAGTCTCACCCCATCGCCACCCAAACCACCTTCCCCAGCCAGCCAGTCGGAGTTCCCATATGGTATGCCCGGATATGGTGGTATTCTAGCAACCACCATGCCAAACTCCATACCATTACCATCTACTGTCGTTCCACCTCGGCTTACCTGCATCAAATCCACTTTCCACCTTCCCCATCACTCATACCATGATTTCCATCCACCATATAGCCCTCCCACCCATCCCTTACCATTCCATCATCCCACCCGGATAGCTTCTCAACCCACGGCGGGGTTCCACACTTCTATAAATTGGATTTCCCCACCTACGTTGGCAAAGATGACCAGTGGCATGGCTCAATCATTATGCCAGGTTCTTCTAGGGACAACCCACTCTGGAAGAAGGCTAAGTATGGCTAGCCTCATATCACTTGATCGGGGCTGGCTGTACTTCGTATGACATGGTGGAGCGCGACAACCCCAACATACCATGGTAGCGCTTCTGAGATCTCTGCAATGAGCGCTTTTGTCCACCTCTCCGGCAAAACCTGTTGGGTGAACTAGCCCACCTCCAGTTCCGAACGATGGTATAGGAGTACCAAGAGCGCTTCTGTGCCTTGCTGGGCCATGTGGAACCTCTATCATAGGCACATCAAGTGCACCTCTTCACTGCTGGACTACCCGATAGTATCCGCATCGACGTCGAATTGATTTCTCCACCAGATCTGCAACAGTCATTGAGGTTGGCAAGGGCATATGAGCGGCAATCCCAAGCATTGGATGAGCCACCCCAACCAGTAGGCCCGCGGCCGTCTCGACCACTAGTCAAAACAGCCACAACTACACCCCTACCAGCAACAGCACCACAGACAGAACCAATCCCGTAGCAGCCCCATCCGTTCAAACACCTAACACCGACAGAGATGGCAGAACGACGACGTCAGGGACTATGCTACAACTGCGAGGTGAGTGCAACTTATCCAAACACTTAAACCTTGTGTTTATACTAGTTTGTCCAAAATTGCACTTCTGGCCCTTCAAATTAGCTCATATGGACTTGATCTCTTTAATTTGCCTTTTATGCACATATACTCATTCTTATATCAAAGTGGTTAGTCCAATGTGGTGTGTTGAGGACTTAATCACCAAAACAGGTAGAAATGACCCTATGACACATTTCCCTTTCACTGCATAAAACCAAAAGGGTAAGCTGATAGGAAGAGGTGTGCATATTATTTTCCAACACTTTCTTGGGTCTCAGACGTAGAATTGGAGTGAGTAACAATTATTTTATTTTAATTATACTAGCTAGCATTCGAACTCGAGATCTGTGACTCAGCTCATATCTTGTTTGGCACTGCTCTAGGTTCTAGCTTCGGCGTGAATCTGTGGTGTATAATATAAATTTAAACAGTTTCAAAATATTTTTGATCTAAATGAGAAACAAAATGACTTGTCTAAATGCCTTCTAAAAGTTTGCAACTTCAGTTTTACGATTTTTTGAAGCACCTAATGACCTGTTTTATCAACTTCACCAAGTTTTTTGAAGCTGAAATGGTCCAAACAGGGTCTAAGTTAGGCTCCGATTGGTAGGGCTCTTTCTATGTCAGCTTCAGCCCTAGCTCTAGCAACTCTAAGAAAACAACCCCTCCTTAGTTTTAGGAAGAACTCACCCTGTTTGGTTGGCAATATAAGCTTCTCCTACAGCTTCTCTTTAGATGTAGCGTCGATGAAGAGAAAAATATGAGAGAGGAGTCGGTAGATGCTCTTTTTCTAGCTCTCGGCTCATGCTGTTTTTTAGGAGCTCCTCTCTCTTTTATAGGAAAAGCTTATCGAAGAGCCCCTTTGATATATTTTTTAAAAAAAGGTCATTGAAGGAGCTCTTGAAGGAGCCCGGTACTTAGATGCACCAAACAGTTTAAACCAAAAGTTTAAAGCTGATAAGGAGAAAGAGGCATGTACTACTAATCACAAGCCCATGATCAGGTCGATGCCAACTCACACGGAACAGACATGGTGCAATTGCATTTTCAGTCCCTTTTGTCACCACTACTAATTAAAAGGGAAAAAAACAAATAATCAGCGGCACTGCGGCAGGTAGAAGGCCAATTCGGTCCGCCGACGAGGCACCGACAGATCGACCTGCTGCAGCCGGTCGCCCGGGCCCCGCTCTCAGCGTGCGCGGCGGGGGACAGCCTGGGCACAGCGACGCGACGTCGACGTGCACACTCCCGCCCTTCCGCATCCGACGGCGCATGGTCTCTCCATCGGTCGCACCAACGGCCGAGATCGCCCGTACTCCTCCCCGCCGTTACGTGCAGCAGCTCCACAGTGACCGGCGCTAGCCCGGGGAGACTCCCACCAACTCAACTAACCGAAACCGAGTGAGAGCTTGGGCGTATTATGTAGGAGTAATAGAAGGGGAAGGAAGGTGTGAAGCGGAAGCAGCAGCGGAAGCACTGCGCGGCATTGCAGCGATAGAGCGGGAGGAATTTGGGGCATGGTGGTCGCCAGCGCCGCTCGGATCTAGAGGCCCGCACGGGCCGATTGGTCTCCGCCCGCCTCGTCGGTGTTGGTGTCGTTGGCGTGTGAAGCCGTGTCGGTGGGAGCAGCGGGGAGGGAGCGGAGATGGCGGCCAACAAGGGGATGGTGGCGGGCTCGCACAACCGCAACGAGTTCGTCATGATCCGCCACGACGGCGATGCGCCGGGCCCGGTACGTCCAGCCAACCCAGTGCCGCCCTCGCTGCCTGCTTCAGATTCAGTTCCTAGCGGCTCATGTCGTGCGCGCGCGTCTGTCGCTGGATCTGGGCCGAGGTGTTAGTCTTTAGTCTAACGCTTGGGGTTCGCCCCTCAAATGCGGTTGCTTCTGCGTGTCTCTGCTCGTAGATTTTGCCTGTCCATTTCAGCGATGCTTCCGTTGCGCCGTGTAAGTCACCAGATCAGATATGTCCTCCTGGCAATTTCTGAACTGTTCGTGCTCGGTCCAATTCTTCGAACAGTTGCCAAATCGGCAATAGGTAATGATATACCGTTCATGTTTCGCTGTCTTGGAGATCCAGTGAAATGGAGCCTCGGATTGTTTAGATCCCTGTGTTTACCCATGCCTCAACAATTCCTTGCCATAATTACCATGGACCGACGGTGAATTAGATCCTTCTTTGCCCTGCTGCAGCGTGCCTTTGTTTATGACTACTACACCATTGAATTAGTTCATCTTATGTAAATTCGAAATTACCTTCCTGGCATTTTGATCTTAGCCTCGACTTCAAGACTAATAGACACTTGATCGCAGGTTGATTTTTACAGTCTGTTGCTCACCAGTAAAGTGCATGAGTCACTGATGTGTCCTCTAATGCTGTAATTCTGATTGCATGTGTGCTGACTTTATCGTTATTTCGCTAATGCAGGCTAAGCCCACAAAGAGTGCGAATGGGCAGGTCTGCCAGATTTGTGGTGACTCTGTAGGTGTTTCAGCCACTAGTGATGTCTTTGTTGCCTGCAATGAGTGTGCCTTCCCTGTCTGCCGCCCATGCTATGAGTATGAGCGCAAGGAGGGGAATCAATGCTGCCCCCAGTGCAAGACTAGATACAAGAGACAGAAAGGTTGGTTTCCTGGCAACTTCTTTGAGTGCGTGTGTAACTTGTATGATGCTAGCATGACGGAGTTCACATCACATGCTTACTTTACGTGAATAAAAGGTTCCAGGCTTGCAGCATAGTGGATATGCCTTATGATAATGACATTCGACAGCCTAGATTAAGCCATCTACTTCATTTTATTCTCTATAACAGTAATTAACGAATTCTTCTTACTTCCTCTTATGAAATTCAGGTAGCCCTCGAGTTCATGGTGATGATGATGAGGAAGATGTTGATGACCTGGACAATGAATTCAACTACAAGCAAGGCAATGGGAAAGGCCCAGAGTGGCAACTGCAAGGAGATGATGCTGATCTTTCTTCATCTGCTCGCCATGAGCCACATCATCGGATTCCACGCCTGACAAGCGGTCAACAGGTATAGTACATGTCATTCATGTTCATTTGTTGATTTGAGTGATACTGTGATTGTTAGCTAGTTGTTACTGCCCACTGGTGCACTTCTGTTATTAATACTTATTTCTATATGAATATGTGCTCTTACCAACTAACACACTGATACTTATCTTCAGATATCTGGAGAGATTCCTGATGCTTCCCCTGACCGTCATTCTATCCGCAGTCCAACATCGAGCTATGTTGATCCAAGCGTCCCAGGTATTTTATCAAACATCATAAATTCCTATGTTTGGAGATTTTGTCTGCATATTAGCTGGGATCGTTAATATTTCTTTACTATGATTTCAGTTCCTGTGAGGATTGTGGACCCCTCGAAGGACTTGAATTCCTATGGGCTTAATAGTGTTGACTGGAAGGAAAGAGTTGAGAGCTGGAGGGTTAAACAGGACAAAAATATGATGCAAGTGACTAATAAATATCCAGAGGCTAGAGGAGGAGACATGGAGGGGACTGGCTCAAATGGAGAAGATATGCAAATGTATACCACCTTCCCTTGCCTATGATATTATTCCTCCTAACAATGCATTAGATTTAGGTTTGCGTGCTATATGTTCATGTTGTATCTGGCATTGTGTTGCTTTGGGATGAACTAGTGGGGGTATGCTATACGATTGTATACTGAAGAGGACTCACAAGGGCATTAAACTGCCGGTTCATGTCAATCAATGACTGATAATTTTGCATTTCCAAATAGATGAAGATCTATTTATCCTTCCTTAGCTAACCCTTACTAATAGTGCACACATTCAGATATATTTTTATTTTGCTTCAAAGAAATTGAGCACTCTGTAATTTTTTCTGTCACAGGGTTGATGATGCACGGCTACCTTTGAGCCGTATCGTGCCAATTTCCTCAAACCAGCTCAACCTTTACCGGGTAGTGATCATTCTCCGCCTTATCATCCTGTGCTTCTTCTTCCAGTATCGTGTCAGTCATCCAGTGCGTAATGCTTATGGATTATGGCTAGTATCTGTTATCTGCGAGGTCTGGTTTGCCTTGTCTTGGCTTCTAGATCAGTTCCCAAAATGGTATCCAATCAACCGTGAGACATATCTTGACAGGCTTGCATTGAGGTAAGCTACAACATTGCACATGTTTCTTTGAGAATTTGTTTGCTGAAATGCTCTTTGTGTTGACATTTTGTGTGTTGATATCCTAATTCTAATGTTTCAGGTATGATAGAGAGGGAGAGCCATCACAGCTGGCTCCCATTGATGTCTTCGTCAGTACAGTGGATCCATTGAAGGAACCTCCACTGATCACAGCCAACACTGTTTTGTCCATTCTTTCTGTGGATTACCCTGTTGACAAGGTGTCATGCTATGTTTCTGATGATGGTTCAGCTATGCTGACTTTTGAGTCTCTCTCAGAAACCGCAGAATTTGCTAGAAAGTGGGTTCCCTTTTGTAAGAAGCACAATATTGAACCAAGAGCTCCAGAATTTTACTTTGCTCAAAAAATAGATTACCTGAAGGACAAAATTCAACCTTCATTTGTTAAGGAAAGACGGGCAATGAAGGTAAACTGCTATCTCATGGTTACATCACCATTGCTCTACCTTCCTCTCTTTTTTAACTCTGGATATGCATTTTTTCAGAGGGAGTATGAAGAATTCAAAGTAAGAATCAATGCCCTTGTTGCCAAAGCACAGAAAGTGCCTGAAGAGGGGTGGACCATGGCTGATGGAACTGCATGGCCTGGGAATAATCCTAGGGACCATCCTGGCATGATTCAGGTGCTCAACTGCCCATTGTTTCAAATGAAGCTTCTTTAGAAATTTGGTTGTAATTTTGTTTTTATGTATTCTTCTATGTGGAATCAGGTTTTCTTGGGGCACAGCGGTGGGCTCGACACTGATGGAAATGAGTTACCACGTCTTGTCTATGTCTCTCGTGAAAAGAGACCAGGCTTTCAGCATCACAAGAAGGCTGGTGCAATGAATGCGCTGGTATGATTTTCTGTCCATGAATTCACTTGTACCCCAGGGATCATCTGTTCCATGCTAATTATACCCCTTTCACTGGTGGGCAGATTCGTGTATCTGCTGTGCTGACAAATGGTGCCTATCTTCTCAATGTGGATTGCGACCATTACTTCAATAGCAGCAAAGCTCTTAGAGAAGCAATGTGCTTCATGATGGATCCGGCTCTAGGAAGAAAAACTTGTTATGTACAATTTCCACAGAGATTTGATGGCATTGACTTGCATGATCGATATGCTAATCGGAACATAGTTTTCTTTGATGTAAGTATTGTGGACTGATGGTTGATTTTGTAATCATCACAACAAAACATTCATGGCTCACATGTTATTTGTTTTGCAGATCAACATGAAAGGTCTGGATGGCATTCAGGGTCCAGTTTACGTGGGAACAGGATGCTGTTTCAATAGGCAGGCTTTGTATGGATACGATCCTGTTTTGACTGAAGCTGATCTGGAGCCAAACATTGTTATTAAGAGCTGCTGTGGTAGAAGGAAGAAAAAGAACAAGAGTTATATGGATAGTCAAAGCCGTATTATGAAGAGAACAGAATCTTCAGCTCCCATCTTCAATATGGAAGACATCGAAGAGGGTATTGAAGGTGTGTTCTTGCTGTTATGCATTTTTTATCTTTTATCCTTAGAGATCTGAGAACATCGCTGCTTCTATTGCATTTTCAAATGTAATTGTCTTAGTTTGATTTCTGGACGTAAATAGGAAAACGATTCTTTGCTTCTCAAGTTGGCTGGCTCCTGCTTATCTTACATGTGGAATCCCATTAGGTTATGAGGATGAAAGGTCAGTGCTTATGTCCCAGAGGAAATTGGAGAAACGCTTTGGTCAGTCTCCTATTTTCATTGCATCCACCTTTATGACACAAGGTGGCATACCACCTTCAACAAACCCAGCTTCTCTACTAAAGGAAGCTATCCATGTCATCAGCTGTGGATATGAGGACAAAACTGAATGGGGAAAAGAGGTTAGTGTGGCAAGCATATTGTCCTCTCTTTGATTCATATCATAGAGTTATTTAACTTACCATCGTGGCATGGGGTATCTTTCCCATTCGAGGGCTCAGATTATGATTGTCCTTTTTTATGTTGTTTCAGATTGGCTGGATCTATGGTTCAGTAACGGAGGATATTCTGACTGGGTTTAAAATGCATGCAAGGGGCTGGCAATCAATCTACTGCATGCCACCACGACCTTGTTTCAAGGGTTCTGCACCAATCAATCTTTCCGATCGTCTTAATCAGGTGCTCCGTTGGGCTCTTGGGTCAGTGGAAATTCTGCTTAGTAGACATTGTCCTATCTGGTATGGTTACAATGGACGATTGAAGCTTTTGGAGAGGCTGGCTTACATCAACACCATTGTTTATCCAATCACATCCATTCCGCTTATTGCCTATTGCGTGCTTCCCGCTATCTGCCTCCTTACCAATAAATTTATCATTCCTGAGGTTAGTGACAAGATATCCTCCCTTCTGTTCAGTGTTTTTTTGGTAGAATTCTATACCAGAGTATGACTGTTATCGCACTGAACTAACAAATATTACCAGCGCACAAGTAGCCATAACTAGTATTTGTTTTCCCTTGGCATTTTTCTTACTCTATATAGTCTATTATTTTGAATTATTTCACTTGTGATGTAAATGGATGCAAGCAAAGTCATTTTGTGCTGTCATATGGTCTAGATCAGCACTCAGCAGAGCTGTGTTTTTTTTCTAGATTCTACTGACCTTTCATTTGATTACATTTGGCCATCTTTCTAATGTTCATATCATTTCGTCATGTGCAGATTAGCAATTATGCTGGGATGTTCTTCATTCTTCTTTTCGCCTCCATTTTTGCCACTGGTATATTGGAGCTTAGATGGAGCGGTGTTGGCATTGAAGATTGGTGGAGAAATGAGCAGTTTTGGGTTATTGGTGGCACCTCTGCCCATCTCTTCGCAGTGTTCCAGGGTCTGCTGAAAGTGTTGGCTGGGATTGATACCAATTTCACAGTTACCTCAAAGGCATCTGATGAGGATGGCGACTTTGCTGAGCTATATGTGTTCAAGTGGACCAGTTTGCTCATTCCTCCGACCACTGTTCTTGTCATTAACCTGGTCGGAATGGTGGCAGGAATTTCGTATGCCATTAACAGTGGCTACCAATCCTGGGGTCCGCTCTTTGGAAAGCTGTTCTTCTCGATCTGGGTGATCCTCCATCTCTACCCCTTCCTCAAGGGTCTCATGGGAAGGCAGAACCGCACACCAACAATCGTCATTGTCTGGTCCATCCTTCTTGCATCTATCTTCTCCTTGCTGTGGGTGAAGATCGATCCTTTCATCTCCCCGACACAGAAAGCTGCTGCCTTGGGGCAATGTGGCGTCAACTGCTGATCGAGACCGTGGCTCTTATTTGAAGAGGCTCAATCAAGATCTGCCCCCTCGTGTAAATACCTGAGGAGGCTAGATGGGAATTCTTTTTGTTGTAGGTGAGGATGGATTTGCATCTAAGTTATGCCTCTATTCATTAGCTTCTTCCGTGCCGGTGCTGCTGCGGACTAAGAATCACGGAGCCTTTCTACCTTCCATGTAGCGCCAGCCAGCAGCGTCAGATGTGAAATTTGCAGTTTTGTTATGCGTGCAGTTTATTGTTTTAGAGTAAATTATCATTTGTTTGTGGGAACTGTTCACACGAGCTTATATGGCAATGCTGTTATTTATACACAAATACTACATTCTTTGGAATGTGAACAAACAGTCAGAACACTGTAATCTATTAGCACAACTATATAAGGCAGCTGTTGTATCATCTCTATTGTTTCTGATGGGCCCTGGGATATGTAATTGCGAATGACTAGCAACATTATATTGTTGGCTGATTATCAGCTGTTACCTGTAATTCCTGAAAATCATGGAGGGATTGATGCGCCGTGGTCTCATGAATTAGGGAGTCAGATGGCAGTCCAGTTATTGAAACTGCCGCTAGCGTATTTTCTGATGGTACTACTCTTCCAGCTCCACTGTTGGTGTTGCAATAAATTTTCAAACTGTTTTCACTTTGTTTAAATATGTCTGATTTAAGAAATCTAGATCTGGGGTCATCGATTCTAATAATTATAGATAGAAACATATATCCTGTACTGTTTTTGTTGGCCTGAATTTGTAGCGGTTTCCTTTTGGAACATTTCGAGGCGTTGTTTGAAAAGGAAATCGCATGCACACACTCCGATGACACTCCGATGGACTTTGTTGTTCCATCTGAGTGTGTGCATGCGATTAGAGCTTCTCCAACAATTACTTAAATTACACTTCCAAAACAAGTAGATTGGGATCTCATTAAACGTAATAAATCCAAAACCACATGTGCGGTCTGGTCAGCGGGATTGCGAACAAGCCATCAAAAAATCATATTTAAAACGGCAAAAAAGGACAAAGAACAAACTCCGAAGTTTGAATCAAACGACGCTATGGCCGAGGCTGGATTTCCACTGTGATTGCCTCGCCTCCACCTACGCCAAGAACCAGTACGCCTTGCCGAAGACGCTCAGGAACACCAGCCGGACGACCATGCCGCCGCCCTCCACCCAGCCGAGCAGTACGCGTTGCCAGAGTTGGATTTGGCGGCGCGTCGCTTCTGAAGCTGGCAGCAATGAATCTCCGGTTCGTGGTTTCCAACGGTGGTTGGCGGAGAGGGTGGGAGCCGTAAGACCAGAACGGCGACGAGCAGACCGCGCGAAATCAATCGAAGAAGCAACGAGCCGGTGGCGGGAAAGGGGGGACAATTCACGCGGGAACAGAAACCAAGCCTGCGATTGGGACCTCACACGCCGGCGGAACTTTGCGCCGTGGAGGATGTGCTTTTCGCGTGCGGGGAGTTTTGGGACGACAGATACGATCCCGTGGGAGACGTGTTTTTGCTTTTTTCCCCAATAGGATAAGGATTGGAACAAGCGTTTTAGAGATCTCATGGGGGTGCATTCTAAAGAGTGGGGGTAGCATATATATATATAGGCTTGTTTGTTTCAGCTTCTGATACCTTATGGCCACCAAAAGCTGCTGCAGACTGTCAAACGCTCATCTTTTCAGCCAGCTTCTATAAAATTCGTTGGATGCAAAAACCATCCAAAATTAACATAAACACATAATCGGTTGAGTCGTTGTAATAGTAGGAATCCGTCACTTTTTAGATCCTAAGCCCTATGAATAACTTTATCTTCCTCCACACGTAATCGTAACGATACTTAGATTTTCCCCACAGTCAGATTCTCCCCATAGCCAGATTTTTAAAAAAAGTTGTTCAGAAAAAACTGAACCAAACAGACCCATCGAGCACCGACATTTGTTGCGTGGTGCACTTTAGGACTTCCAATGGTTAAATAATGGTCTGTGCAATCGGCAAGGACATCAGAGCTATCAGGCGCACTTTGTCGAGGTAGTCACTTTTGAAAGGACATTGATGTAACCTAGAGTACGGTGACTAGTTGTTTCTAAAAATTAATAACAAATAAAATCCGTTTGTTTTTCAACGCCAGGGTGTTTGTTTGGTTGCTCTGTGCTAAAATTTAGCCTCTGTCATATCGTAAGTTTGGTACCTATCAGATCCAGTATTCGAATGGTAGTTAGAAGTAAATATAGATTATTTATAAAAGTAGTTATACAAATAAGAATTAAACAATAAGATGAACCTATTAAACCTATTTATTTCATGATTCACTCATGTGATTCTACAATAAACTTTTACAAATCATAGATTAGTTAGGCTTAAAAAATTGTCTTGTCCTTTAGTCTTTAGTTGTATAATTATTTTTCTAATTGGACTATATTTAATACTCATAAGGGCTTTGAGAGTAAGTGTAATAGAAAGGATTGAGGGGGGGGGGGCAAAATCCGTTACTAAATTGAATAGTAAGGGATTTTGGTCCCCTCAATGCCCTCTATCACCCTCGGTCCCAAACGAGCTCTAATATATTTGGACATCCAATGTGACATATGCTAAACTTTAGTTACTACCAGCAAACACCCCTCATACCACATCACTCATGTACAACTGTGCAGAACTATTGTGTTGTGGCATTTCCACGCAATGCCACATAACTCCCATGTAACAGAGATTTGAACAATAGCTATGCCTAGAAACAAAGATCAAACTAAACGTGTAGCCATGCTTGGAGATGTCCAAAAATACGGCGGAACCGCCCGAATTATTCCAACTTAAGTGCCTAAGTCCCACCTTAAAGGCTAGACCACACTTAAATAGAAATAAAACGTCAGTCCCTCGGATCTAGTCCGACGAGGCCACTAACAGGATCAAGTATCATGTACTCACTCGAAGGTGAGGCACAAAGCAAATACAATAAAGCATAAAACCATACATTAAGAAGTATTAAATTTAGTACAACATCATCGGAGTTTTAGCAAAAGTAGTGATCATTGTTCGGAATGCAGCGGAATAAAACTAACGATAAACAAATGGAGGGATGGGGAAGCCTGGCCCATCACTCCTCATGTTCCTCCTTTGCCGAGGTAGGGTCCCACTCGACTGTCCAACCCGGTGGCAAGATGGACGACCAAGTCACTCCAGCAACCATGTCCTCTAGAGAACCTGTAAAATCATGCCACAAGCAAGGCTGAGTATACTAATACTCAGCTAGACTTAACCGGTGTGAGGAGTCTACTCCTCTACCTCTAGACATGCAGCTGTTTGGCTGAGGGGTTTGGTTTGCCAAAAGCACTAGCTGAGTCTAAAATCAAATTTTAGCTTTTCAAGTTTTAGTGACTCTCTTAAGACTAAATGTATACCTAGCTAATCCTATATGGTAGCAATCATTTAGCAATCAACATCTTTTGCCAAATCAACACATTTCCACTTGTTACTCAGTGTAGCACATGGATCAAGCAGTCTCATTAGCTGCGAGAAGCAGACGATTCGAATCGAGTTTTTATCCTTGCAAGGGAAACCTAAACACACGATGTGGCGAGGCACTCCGTCCCCACACACATCAACCGTCCCCATCGATTCTCCGTCAACAGAAAGGGGCTCACCGCCTTGGCGTACAATGCCTCACTGACCCTGACTGCCGTCGTGCAGTGACCGCACTTGTACCCACCATAACCGGAATGGGAGACCAAGTCTCAGGTCACGTGAGGAGGGCAATCTGCGGGCAGGTTTACTCAGGTACTAGGCTTACCGATTTACTATATTTCTCGGTATGTGTTTAGTACGTTCAAATGCTTGACACACGTACCACACCTTAATCCTTATTCCAATTTCCGTCTCATAGACAACCAATCTCCATAGATCGTTGTCCACAGACCATCATCATTACGATATAAAAATAGATACAACCAATTCCTGACCTCGCGCGAGTGCTAGAAAAATCACTCGACTTCTACCGAGATCCCTAATTAGTAAAGCAGCTACTCGACCTAGCATACTAGTATCCATCTCAAAGGAAAATCCTGAATTCATGCAACTAGGGTTTTAGTCAACTCCTACACTTAAGTGCACAGTACAAGCCTACAAACAATAAGTGTAGTAAAATAGCATAATATAATTTGGTTATGCATAAAATCGGGGCTTGCCTCCAAAGCTGGGGCAGGTAGATCCTCGATGGCAGACACTGGTGCTGGCTCCTGGGCTACCTCCTGAGCAGCTCCTTGCTCCGAAACAAGGACGTACTCCCCGTCGGCGAGATTACAGTCTATCGAATGCGATGAATGAGATATATGCATAAAAATGATATGAAAATTTGGAAAGGTTATGCATAATAAAACAATATTAAGTTTAGGGGTCCCCTAGGGTTTCTTTTGGATATACTTACGGGTTTTGTACTTTCATCTACTTCTCCTAAAGTTTCCCTTTTCTTTTTTATTGTGCTTCTTATTAAGCATTTTTGAACTATCGGGGTTAGTTAACATTTTCCAAAAATGTTATAAAAATTACAGTGGGTCGATATTTACCTCTGTGGTTTATCCTGGAAATTTAAGGTGGAAATTAATTTAGATACTACTTGTGTAAATTTAACAAAAACAAGTGTCAAAGGGCACTTTATACAACAACTCTGATTTAGGTGAGGCTTCTGTACCAAATTTTATTTTTGTCAATTTCCATAGGTGATAATAGGCCTCTATGTTAAATATTACAGAAAAGACCTACTGGATATTTAGTTGTGGTTTTCTAAAATTTAAGGCCAAAAAGGTACTTACAACTAACTTGTTATTTGAAAAATATCAAACAACAGAACTTACATTTTTCCTAGGTTCATAGTAACATATTATTAGTTATCCCAAGGTTTGGGGTGTTTTCTCCTCAGGATTATTTTTCTAGGATTTTTTTCTAAGTTTCCTTGTTTTCATGAAATAAAAGGTAGTGCATTTCTTTTATACTAACAGAGGGTCTACTAAAACTTTCCAGTGAACTATGTTCAATAAGTGAGCTAGCAAAAAGGTGGTTGCCCCTAGTTCTTATTTTAAATCCCCTTTTCTATTTTTCTTAACTTTGAGCCTAAATGAGTTTACATGGGAAACCCTTTCTTAATTTGGTGTACTGAGGGGTGTACCATTTTTAAACAGAGTGTAGAGTGGTTAAGTACTTCTTTGATTTTTCTTAACCCTAGTCTAACAGTGTAACTATTTTTCCCTATTTTGTTTAACTTTTGGCTAGATAACTATTTAAATCAAAACTTTGAAATCTTATGCAACACTTAGGGGGTTTTGTATTTTTTCTAAGTAGTTCACATTATTTAGAACCTAGCAAAATTGGTTTGAGTAAATTTGGCCAGATAAAACTGAAGTTATGAATTTTACAAGCTCTGTTTGTATTTAAATGAGAATTGTTTAAAAGGTTTTCTGGAAAACCAGTTTACACCGAAGACCCTGGGTTTGTCTCAAAACAATCCTCTAACTTATACCCCTGCGCAACTATTCATTTGAGTCGCTGACACTTCAAAAATCCCCCTGACTTCTTTTCCTTCTTCTCCGAGGTCCCTCCCCCCTTTTGAACAGTACCCGCGAAAGTAAAAAGGGTGGCGCGGCTCACCAGCGGCGAGAGAGGTCCGGCAAAGGGCGGGGTTGGCTCCGGGAAGTTCTTGCGGTCACGACGAGGTGCGGCTTGCCGTCGGTGATGGCCGGAATCGGCTGGTCCACGAGCGCAGGCGGGTGAGCTCGTCGGCGGTGGGTGCTCTGGCCTATCCACGGCGACATAGGTCAATCCAAGGGCACGAGGAGTTTCACGGGGTGCTAATGAGTCTACCCGTGCAAGGAATCGAAGAATAACTCACTGTGGAGCTCGGTCTACGTTCGCCGGCGGTCGGGTGAAGTCCGGTGACCTTGATCCGGCGTCTCCGACGAGGCAGAGCTCGATTCCTCGCTCTGGGAGCTTCACCGAGGCACGCAGAGTCTCTCTCGAGGGTCGGACGGGGCTGGGAATGTCTCGGTTGGCTGGTCTACGGTGGTGGGTGCTCGGGCGGCCGCTGGCACGCCGTGTGCAGGGCAAACTCCGGTGATCTCACGCTCCGGTGAGGTCGAGAGCGCGCGGGGGCGTACAGTCGAAGCCTCGGCTGGCTTTATAGGCGCGGGCGTGGCAGTGGGCACGGGTCTGGCTTGGCGCGACGCGGGGCACGCGGGTTCGGGCGCCGGGCGTGCTCTGGCGAGGTCAGGGCGCGTCGAACACGTGGAGGTGTGTTTCTGCCCTTGTTCAAACGCATGCTGAGATCGCGAACGTGCAAACCTTGGCAAAAATCCGACGCAGACCTCTTCCTGGCACCTATGGCTATCTCTTGTATGTAAGTTCCAAGGGGAGATAAGCCCTAGGTCAGAAGATTTGCGGACACCAAATCTGGTTTGTCTCACTGTCCACCCCGAGACAAAAGTGATGTCAAATCATGTCAAATGGTTTTGGCTCGGGTTCAAATTTTTCCAGTGGGTTCCTTAAGTAGTTTGGCTCCTTTTTGGTATTCAGACCAAGTGGTTTTGGCGCCATTTACTAAGTGAACACGCCTGATCTTTAGATTAGGGTTAAATTTTGACTTAGAGAAGATTAGAGAGCTCTAGTGTGCTTTCTACTTAAGGAGTGGATTTGGGGTCTTTGAAGGGCCTTTTTGTAATGTTTCTCCTCTGCATTTTATAGACTTTAGTGTGTACTTAAACTTTGGTTTAAAGATTTGAAATAAGAATTGGCCATTTGATTAACTTGCCCACTAATCCCTTGCTTGGAAATCTAGTGCCTTTAGGGGTCTAGGATTTAACCTCCTTTGCCCAAGATGACAATTGCTCAAAATGTTTGGGTAAAGCTTTTGTCATTAATATATCTTGGCTAATCCATGGTCTCCAAGGTCTTGGGGTTTCCCTCTCCCCACTTAAACACATGTGATAACCAATTATTAGTGCAAGTATGAAGCCAGTGCCTTGGTAACACCTGAGGTGTTACAGCCCTCCCCCCTTAAAGGAATCTCGTCTCGAGATTTTGGGTAGGGATCCTTTAGAGGGGTACCAAGAAGGTGTGCTGGTGTGTTGCATTTTCCTTTAGCCAAGTTGCTCTAGTTAACTGCTCTTCGAATGTCACCCTCTTTGCAACTTCAGAAGGAAGCCATTTTAAAGTTACTTTCAAAGCTTACTTGACTCTTAACAACTAGGTTTTTCTTATATTTTGATTCAAAGGGCAGGTGGGGGTGGGGTTCTGGGTTACGTACCGACTCCTTTGGGCAGAAAGTCGGGGAAGCGAGAACGTAGAAAATCCTCAGTCTCCCAAGTAGCCTCTTCTACTGAATGGTGGCTCCACTGAACCTTATACATCTTGATCGACCTTGCCCGAGTTGATCTCTCCTTTTGGTCCAGTACCTTGACGGGGTGCTCTTGATAAGACAAGTCTGGTTCTATCTCCAACTCTGGTTCCGGTAGCACTTCCGTGGGCAAGAGGACACACTTTCGTAGCTGAGATACGTGGAACACATCATGAACTGCTGACATATGGGGTGGCAACTTCAATTGATATGCTACAGGTCCACATGTCTCTTTGATTTCATAGGGCCCAATGTAGCGAGGAGCTAACTTGCCCTTGAGTACAAATCTTTGAACACCTTTTGTGGGTGACACCTTAAGATAAACCTGATCCCCCACTCCAAATTGTAGAGGCTTCTTCCTCTTATCATGATAACTCTTTTGTCTGGCCTAAGCAGCCTCCAAATTCTTCTAAATGACTCTAACTTTCTCCTCTGCTTCAAGTACCAGGTCAGGTCCAAATATTTCCCTCTCTCCAGCTTGTGACCAATTTAGCGGTGTTCTACACCTTCTCCCATACAAGGCCTCAAAAGGTGCCATCTTTAAGCTGGACTGGTAGCTGTTATTATAAGAAAATTCTGCCAAAGAAAGACACCTGTCCCAATTCTTCCCATAGTGTAGTACACAAGCTCGTAACATGTCCTCAAGAATCTGGTTCACTCTCTCCGTCTGCCCGTCTGTCTGAGGATGGTATGCTAAACTTCTTATTACATGGGTCCCAAGTGACTCTTGCAGTTGCTCCCAGAAACGTGCTATGAACAGTGCTCCTCTGTCAGATACAATAGTCCTTGGTATTCCATGTAAACAAACTATCTGGTCAATATAGATCTCGACATACTTCTCTACTCTGTGGGTAGTATGCACTGGTAAGAAATGAGCTGTCTTGGTCAACCTATCCATAATGACCCAAATAGAATCGTGGTGTCGAGAGGTATTGGGCAAACCCACGATGAAATCCATGCAAATATCCTCCCATTTCTAAGATGGTATGGGAAGGGGCTGTAAGTTGCCTGCTGCCTTCAAGTGGCTGGCCTTAACTCTTTGGCAAGTGTCGCATTCAGATATATACTTAGCAATTTCTCTCTTCATCCGGGTCTACCAATACAAAGATCTGAGATCATGATACATCTTGTTACTGCCGGGGTGCATGGAGAATTTGGAAAGGTGAGCTTCATCCAATATTTTCTTTCTGTGCTCGGGGTTCTTAGGAACAACCAATCGGTCTCCAAACCATAGAATTCCCTTGCTGTCCCGACGGAAACATTTGTATTTGTCCACCTTTTGTTCGAGCATTTCCTTGATGACTTGAACACCCTTGTCACCAATTTGAGCCATGACTATTTGCTCATGTAAGGTGGGCTCCACTGAAATATAACTCAAGGCACCGGAGGAAACAACTTCTATGTTCAACTTGCACAACTCATCACACAGGGTGGTGATTTTAGCATCCATGCTCGCACAGTTGCACTAGGCCTTCCTGCTTTAGGCATCTGCCACAACATTGGCCTTGCCAGGATGGTAATGTACTTCCAAATCATAGTCCTTGATTAATTCTAACCATCTTCTTTGCCTCATATTCAGATCTGCCTGGGTAAAAATATACTTGAGGCTCTTATGATTAGTATAGATATTACAATGAGATCCCATCAAGTAATGCCTCCAAATCTTGAGAGTATGAACTACGACAGCCAATTCCAAATCATGTGTGGGGTAGTTCTGCTCATGAGGCCTGAGTGCTCTGGAGGCATAGGCAATAACTCGGTTGTCTTGCATCAAGACACATCCCAATCCAGTACCTGAAGCATCGCAATAAACCTCAAAGGGTTTGGTATTGTTAGGCTGAGCTAGCACGGGTGCGGTTGTCAGATACTTCCTCAATGCATGGAAGGCATCCTCACATTTCTGACTCCATTCATACTTCGCCCCTTTCTTCAACAATTCAGTCATTGGTTTTGCAATTCTGGAGAAATCCGGAATAAATCACCGATAATACCCTGCCAATCCCAGAAAACTCTGAATCTGCCGTATGGTGGTGGGTGGCTTCCAATCCATCACTTCTTGCACTTTCTCAGGATCTACTGATACCCCATCCTGAGAAATGGTGTGACCCAAGAATTTTATTTCCTTCAACCAGAAATCACATTTGGACAACTTAGCATATAGACGATGATTGTGCAGTCTCTGAAGCACTGTATGCAAGTGCATAGTATGCTCAGCTTCATTCTTTGAATAGACCAATATATCATCGATGAAGACTACCACAAACTTGTTCAGCTCTGGCATAAATACTGAGTTCATCAAATACATGAAGTAGGCCGGGGCATTGGTCAGCCCGAAAGACATCACCAAGTACTCATAAAGCCCATATCTGGTAGAGAAAGCCATCTTCGGAATATCACTCGCCCTGATCTTGATCTGATGGTAGCCAGAGCGAAGGTCTATCTTGGAAAATACCTTGGCTCCCACCAACTGATCGAACAATACATCAATGTGGGGCAACGGATACTTATTCTTAATGGTCACCGCATTGAGAGGGCGGTAATCAACACACAACCTTAGACTCTCATCCTTCTTCTTCATGAACAAGGCTAGGCATCCCCATGGAGAAGTACTTGGGCGAATGAACCCCTTGTCCAACAACTCTTGTAACTGCTTTTTCAATTCTGCCAGTTCTGCTGGAGGCATCCTATAGGGTCTCTTGGATATAGGTGCAGTTCTGGGTTGCAACTCAATTGCAAATTCTATGTCTCTATCGGGTGGCATCCCTGGCAATTCATCTAGGAAAACATCGGGGTACTCACAGACCACCGGAATTTTCTCTACAGGTGACTCTATCATAGTAAGGGCATAGGAACGGGTACAACCCTGGTTAGGCAAATACAATGTAGTCTCACCACAAGTAGGGGAGTGAATCTCAATGGCCCTTGCTGCAATGTCAAGCACTGCCTGATGCCTTGATAACCAGTCAGTTCCCAATATGATGTCCACACTATCCAAACCCAAGATGAGGAGGGTGGTTCTAATCACAAGACTACCAAATTTTATAGGCACCTGCCCGTTGATTTGATAGGTGGCAACCCTGCCTCCTGGTGTTGAGATTGTGATACCCCCATTGGTGTGATGGAAAGGTAACTGACATTTGGCACTAAATTTTGCACTGATAAAACTGTGTGATGCACTAGACTAAAAAAGAATGATTGCAGGATAATTCAAAACAGAAAAGATACCAGTCATGACGGGTGCTCCCTCTGGAATATCAGCCATGGTGGTGAAGTTCAGCCTGCCTTGCCTTACTTGCACCTTCTGCCTCTTGCCTTGGTTCTGATTGGAATTCTGCCCCTGCCTTTGCTGGTTCTTGGGACAATTCTTGGCATAATGCCCAGTGCTGCCACAAGTGAAACACCTGTTGTCATTGGCCTGACGGTACTGTTGTTGTGGCTGATTGTTGTTCCTCTGAACTGGGGGCTGAGAGCGGTTGGGTGTCTGCTGCTGCTGTTGTGGTCGGATCACCCATCGTCCCTATTGCTGCTGTGGCCCCCTGCTCTGGGTGTCAGATACAATCCTAAAGCGCTGAGGCTGAGCTGAAGGTCCTGCCACAGGGGTCTTCCTCTTCTTTTCTGCCTGACGAGCTATGATGCAGTCCTCCTGGGAAATGGCCATGTTGACTAACTCATTGTAGCTGTTGGCCCTGACTATGTTGAGACGGTCGCGGAGCTTAGTACTGAGTCCCCTCCTGAACCTATCCCTCTTCTTCTCATCGGTGTCTGCATGATACCCTGCATACTGGCAAAGGTCATTGAAAGCATGAGCATACTGCAACACAGTACGATTCCCCTGAGTAAGTGCCAGAAACTCATTAAGCTTGCGGTCCGTAATGCCTGCCGGTATGTGATGCCCTCTGAATGCTGCCTTGAATTCTCCCCATTCCACCACATGGTTAGCTGGCTGCATGGCGAGGAAGTGATCCCACCATGTCCGCGCGGGTCCGCGAAGCTGCTGGGTGGCGAACCGGACCTTAGCCACATCTGAACAAACTCCATTAAGCAATGGGAACTTGGATTCCACTACCCTGAGCCATACATCAGCATCAAGCAGATCCTCCGCCTGAGTGAACAACAGTGGCTGAGTGCTGAGGAACTCCTGATAGGTGGCCGCTGCTGGGGGACGCTGATAGTGATCACCACCACCATAGTGCTGAGGTGGTGTCTGCTGCTAAGCCAACTGTCGCAGAATCTCATTCTGCTGAGCCATCAGTTCTTCCATGGTAGGAGGCGGTGGCGGTGGTGGAGGAATACGCTCATTCTGTCCACGACGCGCTCTTCCTGCCATCTAAAAATTTAGGATGCTCTTAATATCATATGTTTGATGTCAGGGTTCATGCGTGGTGAAAGGTCTGAAAGGACAAAGCCAACATTTTCTTGCATAAATCATAAAAGATACCACATGGCATAAAACTTTCTTCATAACTAAAGGTTGACAACATCCACCATCCATAATTCCAAAAGAGTTGGTTACGACTACATCAGTGACCCAAAAGACTCAACTCGGTCTAGCCTAGTACCCCAAGAGTGCAAAAGCTAAGCTAGCTTTGAGGAGTTCTACCGCCACACAATTCTAACCTTATCCCTGTAATCTAATGAACAAACGAGGCAACGCTTGACTCGGGGGAAGGGGGTCTCCCTGAGTCAGCAGTATCCAGACTGGATGCCGGCTCCGGCTCCTCTCCTCCCTCGATGTCAACATCCTCGTTGGCCTCCATGTCCTGGATCTCCTGATGGTGCATGTCCAAGTGCTGGTTAGCTTCCTCAAGTTGCTGCTGAGTGTTCATAAGCTGATCCTCGAGAACCTCGATGGTGTTCTCCCTGGCTCCTACTAGTTCTTCAAGCTCTTGAATCTGGGTGGCCATCTGTTCCACCTGGAGGCCTTTCTCCACCAGCTTAGTGGACAGGTCTACCACAAGGTCCTCCCTGTTATCTAGGGTGATCTTGGTAGCCTCCACCAAGGCCATCAGTTGGGACATTGCTTCCGCTCGCACCGCTTGCAGACGATACAGGGCATTCATGCACCAAACCGTCAGGTGAGCAGTCTGCCCTAGGTAAAGAGCCCATATGTCCTTGGCATGCTCCACTCGATCTTTCCACATTGGGTCATCCTCCTTGTCAGCGGGGAACAAGCCAATGGGATGAGTAGACAGCTCCAAGGGGTGAAATCCACAGAAGGTCGTCAGCCCGTGGAGAGCAATGGCCTCGATAGTGTCTTCAGCCCGATATCTGAAAGACTCGAAGTCCAACGAATGCCAGCCTGGCTGCAAGGGATGAGGCTCCAAGGTCATCCTCACCCTACAGCAGGGTACCCGGTGCTTCTCGAACAGCTGCACCGCGTACTGGGGAGGTGTCGTATAACCGGCTCCCTGAAGTACCTCCCACAAGATGCGGGGAAAACCCTCTCGTGCAAGTCCGTCCGTGTGGGAATGTGCTTTCCCTCCTTCCGAGGAATCGTGAGAAGTCATCTGTATAAGGGTAAGCGTAAGCGAAAAAAGAAGAAGAACTATAAAAATAAAAGGGAATCAACGCTTTGCCCTTCCAAGGTCATGTTGTGGTCTCGAAGTGTACTTAATCTTTTATTATCATGCCTTATAGCATTCAAAGTTCTTAACCATTTACCAAGTAATTTGAATAAATGATGCATGCATGTTCATCCTAAACGACCTCACAATCAACTTATAGGGAATAGGGAAAAATTCACATCCCTTTTCGTGTAGCCTGTAGGGCTCACTTAAATAGCCACCTAGTTACCCATCTAGTATCCTAAGGCTTCACGTTCTATGTCCATCCTTATCGCTTTACCGATCTATCCAACAATTGTTTCTAACAAGTTTTACTTTTGAAAAGGCTGATATTTACGATTTACTGATTCCTCTGTGGTGGTACAAGCTCCGATACCAGCAGTGGCGAAACCGTCCGAATTATTCCAACTTAAGTGCCTAAGTCCCACCTTAAAGGCTAGACCACACTTAAATAGAAATAAAACGTAAGTCCCTCGGATCTAGTTCGACGAGGCCACTAACAGGATCAAGTACCATGTACTCACTCGAAGGTGAGGCACAGAGCAAATACAATAAAGCATAAAACCATACATTAAGAAGTATTAAATTTAGTACAACATCATCGGAGTTTTAGCAAAAGTAGTGATCATTGTTCGGAATGCAGCGGAATAAAACTAACGATAAACAAACGGAGGGATGGGGAAGCCTGGCCCATCACTCCTCGTGCTCTTCCTCTGCCGAGGTAGGGTCCCACTCGACTGTCCAACCCGGTGGCAAGATGGACGGCCAAGTCACTCCAGCAACCATGTCCTCCAGAGAACCTGTAAAATCATGCCACAAGCAAGGCTGAGTATACTAATACTCAGCTAGACTTACCCGGTGTGAGGAGTCTACTCCTCTACCTCTAGACATGCAGCTGTTTGGCTGAAGGGGTTTAGTTTGCCAAAAGCACTAGCTGAGTCTAAAATCAAATTTTAGCTTTTCAAGTTTTAGTGTGACTCTCTTAAGACTAAATGTATACCTAGCTAATCCTACATGGTAGCAATCATTTAGCAATCAACATCTTTTGCCAAATCAACACATTTCCACTTGTTACTCAATGTAGCATCATGGATCAAGCAGTCTCATTAGCTGCGAGAAGCAGACGATTCGAATCGAGTTTTTATCCTTGCAAGGGAAACCTAAACACACGACGTGGTGAGGCACTCCGTCCCCACACACATCAACCGTCCCCATCGATTCCCCGTCAACAAAAAGTGGCTCACCGCCTTGGCGTATAATGCCTCACTGAGCCCGACTGCCGTCGTGCAGTGACCGCACTTGTACCCACCATAACCGGAATGGGAGACCAAGTCTCAGGTCGCGTGAGGAGGGCAATCTGCGGGCAGGTTCACTCAGGTACTAGGCTTACCGATTTACCATATTTCTCGGTATGTGTTTAGTACGTTCAAACGCTTGACACATGGTACCACACCTTAATCCTTATTCCAATTTCCGTCTCGTAGACAACCAATCCCCATGGATCGTTGTCCACATACCATCATCATTACGATATAAAAATGGATACAACCAATTCCTGACCTCGCGCGAGTGCTAGAAAAATCACTCGACTTCTACCGAGATCCCTAATTAGTAAAGCAGCTACTCGACCTAGCATCCTAGTATCCATCTCAAAGAAAAATCCTGAATTAATGCAACTAGGGTTTCAGTCAACTTATACACTTAAGTGCACAGTACAAGCCTACAAACAATAAGTGTAGTAAAATAGCATAACATAATTTGGTTATGCATAAAACTGGGGCTTGCCTTCCAAAGCTGGGGCAGGCAGATCCTCGATGGCAGATACTGGTGCTGGCTCCTGGGCTACCCTACTGAGCAGCTCCTTGCTCTGGAACGAGGACGTACTCCTCGTCGGCGAGATTACAGTCTATCGAATGCGATGAATGAGATATATGCATAAAAATGATATGAAAATTTAGAAAGGTTATGCATAATAAAACAATATTAAGTTTAGGGGTCCCCTAGGGTTCCTTTTGGATATACTTACGGGTTTTGTACTTTCATCTATTTCTCCCAAAGTTTCCCTTTTCTTTTTTTATTGTGCTTCTTATTAAGCATTTTTGAACTATCGGGGTTGGTTAACATTTTCCAAAAATGTTATAAAAATTACAGTGGGTGGATATTTACCTCTGTGGTTTATCCTGGAAATTTAAGGTGGAAATTAATTTAGATACTACTTGTGTAAATTTAACAAAAACAAGTGTCAAAGGGCACTTTACACTACAGCTCTGATTTATGTGAGGCTTCTGTACCAAATTTTATTTTTGTCAATTTCCATAGGTGATAATAGGCCTCTATGTTAAATATTACAGAAAAGACCTACTTGATATTTAGTTGTGGTTTTCTAAAATTTAAGGCCAAAAAGGTACTTACAACTAACTTGTTATTTGAAAAATATCAAACAACAGAACTTACATTTTTCCTAGGTTCATAGTAACATATTATTAGTTATCCCAAGGTTAGGGGTGTTTTCTCCTCAGGATTATTTTTCTAGGATTTTTCTAAGTTTTCCTTGTTTTCATGAAATAAAAGGTAGTGCATTTCTTTTGTACTAATAGAGGGTCTACTAAAACTTTCCAGTGAACTATGTTCAATAAGTGAGCTAGCAAAAAGGTGGTTGCCCCTGGTTCTTATTTTAAATCCCCTTTTCTATTTTTCTTAACTTTGAGCCTAAATGAGTTTACATGGGAAACCCTTCCTTAATTTGGTGTATTGAGGAGTGTACCATTTTTAAACAGAGTGTAGAGTGGTTAAGTACTTTTCTGATTTTTCTTAACCCTAGTCTAACAGTGTAACTATTTTTCCCTATTTTATTTAACTTTTGGCCAGATAACTATTTAAATCAAAACTTTGAAATCTTCTGCAACACTTAGGGGGTTTTGTATTTTTCCTAAGTAGTTCACATTATTTAGAACCTAACAAAATTGGTTTGACTAAATTTGGCCAGATAAAACTGAAGTTATGAATTTTACAAGCTCTATTTGTATTTACATGAGAATTGTTTAAAAGGTTTTCTGGAAAACCAGTTTACGCCGAAGACCCTGGGTTTGTCTCAAAACAATCCTCTAACTTATACCCCTGCGCAACTATTCATTTGAGTCGCTGACACTTTAAAAACCCGCTGACTTCTTTTCCTTCTTCCCCGAGGTCTGAAAGGGAAATGTGCCCTTGGGCCATTTCTAAGTATTTTGGTGATTTAGTGCCCAACACAGGTGCCTAATTGTAAAATGGTGGACAAAGTACAAATCGAGGATAAAGGTATGTTTCTCAGACTTAGTACATTGTTTTATGGACTAATGTATTGTGTCTAAGTGCTGGAAACAGAAAAATCGAGTTGGAGAAGAGATGGCTCGAGCAGCCAAACTCTGCTCAGTCTGGGTGCACCGGACTGTCCGGTGGTGCACCGGACAGTGACCGGTGCGCCAGGCTGGCTCGAGCGAAGTGGCTGCTCTCGGGAATTCACCGGCGACGTACGGCTAAAATTCACCGGACTGTCCGGTGTGCACCGGACTGTCCGGTGAGCCAACGGTCGGCCGCGCAATCTGCGCGGGACACGTGGCCGAGCCAACGGCTAGAAGACGGCACCGGACTGTCCGGTGTGCACCAGACATGTCCGGTGCGCCAACGGCTCTCAGGCTGCCAACGGTCGGCTTCGCTATTTAAGGAAGGAAATCGGGCACCGGACAGTGTCCGGTGTGCACCGGACAGTGTCCGGTGTGCACCGGACTGTCCGGCGCCCCCGATGACAGAAGGCAAGAATGGCTTTCCAAACTTGTGCTCAACGGCTCTTAGCTGCCTTGGGGCTATAAAAGGGACCCCTAGGCGCATGGAGGAGTACACCAAGCATCCTTTGAGCATCATTGATCACTCACACTTCATTCTCGCGCACTTGTTCGACATTTTAGTGATTTGAGCTCCGTTCTAGTGTGCTAGTCTCTTGAGCTCAAGTCTGGGTTTTGCGTGTGCGTATTCGCTGTGATCTTTGTGTCGTGTGTGAGTTGCTAATCCCTCCCTTGCTCTGTGATTCTTCGTGAACATCTTGTGTAAGGGCGAGAGGCTCCAAGCTGTGGAGATTCCTCGCAAACGGGAATAAGAGAAGCAAAGCAACACCGTGGTATTCAAGTTGGTCTTTGGACCGCTTGAGAGGGGTTGATTGCAACCCTCATCCGTTGGGACGCCACAACGTGGAGTAGGCAAGCGTTGGTCTTGGCCGAACCACGGGATAACCAATGTGCCATCTCTGTGATTGATATCTCTTGGTTATTGTGTTGTGTTGAGATCCTTCTCTAGCCACTTGGCATATTACTGTGCTAACAAGTAACCAAGTTTTGTGGCTTAAGTTTTTGAAGTGTTACAGGATCACCTATTCACCCCCCCTCTAGGTGCTCTCAATTGGTATCAGAGCCGTTCTCTTCAAGAAAGGGACTAACCGCCTGAAGAGATGGATCCTAAAGGCAAGGGGATGGTGATCAACGACAAGGAGAAGGAGTCCTTCGTCAACGAGCCCAATGATGACAGGCCCACCGACTTAGGCTCGGGCCACAAAAGAAAAGACGGGAGGAAGAAGAAGACAAGGCACATCAAGGAAATTGTCTACTACGACAGCGACGAATCTTCCTCCTCTCAAAAGGACGACGACGACTACGATAGGCGAAAGACGGTTAACTCAAACTTTTCTTTCGATTATTCGCGCATCCAGCATAGTAAATGCTCAATTGCTCCCCATTCCACTTGGCAAGCCCCCTCACTTTGATGGAGAGGATTACGGATTTTGGAGCCACAAAATGCGTACTCACCTGTTTTCTCTCCATCCAAGCATTTGGGAGATTGTGGAAAGTGGAATGAAATTTGATAGCTCGGATAGCCCTGTGTTTATTAATGAGCAGATTCATAAAAATGCACAAGCTACTATTGTGTTGCTAGCCTCTTTGTGCAGGGACGAGTATCACAAGGTGAGCGGCTTGGACAATGCCAAGCAGATCTGGGACACCCTCAAGATCTCTCATGAGGGAAACGACGTCACCTTACTCACCAAAATGGAGTTGGTGGAGGGCGAGCTTGGACGGTTCGCGATGATAAGGGGCGAGGAGCCGACACAAACATACAACCGGCTCAAGACCCTTATCAACAAAATAAGGAGCTACGGGAACACGCGATGGACGGACCACGACGTCGTCCGCCTAATGCTAAGGTCATTTACCGTTCTTGATCCTCATTTGGTGAACAATATACGTGAAAATCCCAGGTACACCAAGATGTCGCCCGAAGAAGTTCTTGGGAAGTTCGTAAGCGGGCGAATGATGATCAAGGAGGCAAGATACGTGGACGACGCGTTGAACGGTCCTAGTCATGAGTCTCAACCCATTGCTCTCAAGGCAACAAGGAGCAAGGAGGCGCTACCAAGCAAGGTGGCGCAAGTTGAGGCGGCCGGACTCAATGATGAGGAGATGGCCCTCATCATTAAGCGCTTCAAGACGGCGCTTAAAGGTCGCAAGGGGCAGCCGAGCAAGACCAAAGCCAAGGGGAAGCGCTCATGCTTCAAATGCGGTAAGCTTGGTCATTTTATTGCTAACTGTCCCGACAATGATAGTGAGCAGGACCAAGGGAACAAGAGGGAGAAAAAGAAGCATTACAAGAAGGCCAAGGGCGAGGCACATATCGGAAAGGAGTGGGATTCGGATTGTTCCTCCTCCGACTCTGACAATGAAGGACTCACCGCCACCGCCTTCAACAAGTCATCCCTCTTCCCCAACGAGCGTCACACTTGCCTCATGGCAAGAGAGAAGAAAGTAAGCACTCATACTAGTACTTATGCTTCTTCGAGTGAAGATGAGTCTAGTGATGATGATGAGATAGATTACTCATGTTTATTCAAGGGATTAGATAGAACCAAGGTAGACAAAATTAATGAATTAATTGATGCCTTGAATGACAAGAATATGCTTTTAGAAAAACAAGAGGATTTGTTGTATGAAGAACATGATAAATTTGTAGAAGCACAGAAATCTCTTGCTCTAGAAATTAAGAGGAATGAAATGCTCTCTAGTGAATTATCTTCTTGTCATGAAACTATTGCTAAGTTAAAAAGTTTTAATGATGATTTAAATGCTAAACTAGAAGTAGCTAGTAAATCTAATTCTTGTGTAGAAATTGTTGAAACTTGTAATAGGTGTAAAGATTTTGACATTGATGCTTGTAGTGATCATTTAGTTTTAATTTCCAAATTAAATGATGAATTAGCTAGTCTTAATGCCCAACTTAAGACTAGCAAGAATGAATTTGACAAGCTAAAATTTAAAAGGGATGCCTACACGATTGGTAGACACCCCTCAATTAAGGATGGACTTGGCTACAAGAGGGAAGCCAAGAACTTGACAAGCCATAAGGCTCCCATCTCTGCCAAGGAGAAAGGGAAGGCCCCTATGGCTAGTAATGTGCAAAAGAACCATGCCTTTATGTACTATGATAGAAGACAACCTAGAAATGCTTATAGGAGTTGTAATGTATACAATGCCTTTGATTCTCATGCCATGGTTGCTTCTAGTTCTTCCTATGTGCATAATAGAAATGTTGGTAGGAGAAATGTTATTCATAATATGCCTAGGAGAAATGTCGTTAATGTTCCTAGGAAAGTTAATGAACCTTCTACAATATATCATGCTTTAAATGCTTCTTTTGCTATTTGTAGAAAGGATAGGAAGATAGTTGCTAGAAAATTAGGGGCAAGATGCAAGGGAGACAAAACTTGCATTTGGGTCCCTAAGGATATTTGTGCTAACCTTGCAGGACCCAACATGAGTTGGGTACCTAGGACCCAAGCCTAAATTTGCCTTGCAGGTTTATGCATCCGGGGGTTCAAGCTGGATTATTGACAGCGGATGCACAAACCATATGACGGGGGAGAAGAAGATGTTCACCTCCTACGTCAAGAATAAAGATTCCCAAGATTCAATAATATTCGGTGATGGGAATCAAGGCAAGGTAAATGTGGCGGAACTGCCCGAATTATTCCAACTTAAGTGCCCAAGCCCTGCCTTAGAGGCTAGACCACACTTAAATGGGAATAACCCGTCAATCCCTCGGATCTAGTCCGACACGGCCACTGACAGGATCAAGTACCACAATCTCACTCGATGGTGAGTCACAGAGCAAATACAATAAAGCATAAAACCATACATGTCAGAGTATTAAATTATTACATCATCATCATCATCATCATCATCGGAGTTTTTGCAAAAGTGACCATCATTGTTTTGAAGTGCAGTGGAAATAAACTAACGGTAAATAAATAGAGAGATGGGGAAGCCTGTCCCATCACTCCTCATGCTCCTCCTCAGCCGAGGCAGGGTCCCACTCGACAGTCCAACCCGGTGGCAAGGTGGATGGCCAAGTCACTCCAGCAGCCATTTCCTCCAGAGAACCTGTAAAAAATTATGCCACAAGCAAGGCTGAGTATACTAATACTCAGCTAGACTTACCCGGTGTGAGGAGTCTATACTCCTCTACCTCTAGACATGCAGCTGTTTGGCTGTGGGGTTTGGTTGCCAAAAGCACTAGCTGAGTTTCCAAATCAAGATTTTAACCTTGTCAAAATTAAGTGTGACTCTCTTAAGGCTAAAAGTGTACTATCTATTCATACATAGTAGCAAGCATTTTTAGCAATCAACAGCTTGTATCATCTCAACACAGTTCCACTTGTTACTCAATGTAGAAGCATGGATCAAGCAGTCTCATTAGCTGCGAGAAGCAGACGATTCGAATCGAGTTTTATCCTTGCAAGGTAAACCTAATCACACGATATGTAGGGGCACTCCGTCCCCACACACATCAACCGTCCCCATCGATTCCCTAGCAACAGATCAGGGCTCACCGCCTTGGCGTACAATGCCTCACTGACCCCGACTGGCCGTCGTGCAGTGACCGCACTTGTACCCACCATAACCGGAATGGGAGACTACGTCTCAGGTCGCGTGAGGGGATATGTCTGCGGGCAGGTTCACTCAGGTACTAGGCTTACCGATTTACCATATTTCTCGGCATGTGCTTAGTACGTTCAAACGCTTGACTCACGGTACCACACCTTAATCCTTATTCAAATTTTTATCCCGTGAACAACCAATCCCCATGGATTGTTGCCCACAACCCAACATCAATATGATAAGAAAGTGGATACAGCCAATTCCTGACCTCGCGCGAGTGCTAGAAAAATCACTCGACTTCTACCAAGATCCTAATTAATAAAGCAGCTACTCGACCTAGCATACTAGTATTCATCTCAATAGGATTCCTGAGATCATGCAACTAGGGTTTAAATCAACTCCTACACTTAAGTGCACAATACAAGCCTACAAACATTAAGTGTAGTAAAATATCATATAGAACAGGTTATGCATAAAACCGGGGCTTGCCTTCCAAAGCAGTGGCAGGCAGGTCCTCTGGTGCAGGCTCTGGTGCTGGATCTGGGGCAACCTCCTGGGCAGCTCCTTGCTCCGGCACGAGGATGTACTCTCCGTCAGCAAGATTACAGTCTATCGAAATGCAATGAACATGTATGTCATGATTATGCAAGATTTAAGAACATGAAGCTACAGAAACTAAGTTAAGAATTAACTTAGGGTTCCCTGGCTATGTGGGTCTTCTAGTGGTTTATGTTTAGCACTTTGATATTTAAGTCTTTATTTGGGGTAAACAAGGAGAATTGGTATTGCATTTGTATATTTCTATTTCAGGGAACAATTTACAAGGGTCTTAGGAGGATACTAATTTCCATTGTTCATTTTCCTCTCTTTAGTGTTCATTTATGAATTCTAGTGGGGTTTGAACTACCAAGGTGAATTAACTATTTTCAATAATTCCACAAAAATTACAGTGGCTTGCCCTTGGTCAATATGGCCTGTCTTAAGAATATGGGATTCAAAATAAAAAGGCTAGGCTGTATACAAAAAAATAACAAAAAGTGGGGCAATTAAGCCACCTTGCACTACAAGTCCTTTATTAAAGTGGATCCTGACCTAAGGGTTATTTTTGTTGGCCTCTAACAGTGATAATAAGCTCTTGTACCAAAAATGACAGAGAGCCACATGATGGTTATTTAATGGTGGATTTCTAAAGTTTGGTGCAAAAAGGGTGTTTAGAACTAACTTGTCATTTGAAAAATATCAAACAACAGATTTCAGATTTTTCCTAAGTTCTTATTATCAAAACATTAGTTGTCCTAAGGTTTGAGGAATTTTCACCTTAGGGTTATTTTTGTAGGGATTTTCTAAGTTTTCCTTGTTTTCTTAGAATAAAAGGTATCCTATTTATTTTATACTAAACCAGGGTATGATGTATTTTTCCAGTGAACTATATTGAATAAGTAACCTAACAAAAATAGAGGTACTCTCTGGTTCATTAATTAAATTACATTTTCTATTTTCCTTATCCTTAAGCATATTATAGAATAAGGGGTAAAACTAATTTAAATGGAGTAGACAGAGAGGTTCAATATTTTTAAACAGGTCAGTAGGTAGATATAAACTTCTCCAAATTTTTCTAACCCTGGTCAAATAACATTCCTATTTTTCCTTCTAATATTGAGTTTTGAGTGGTTTTCTTATTTAATTCAAAACTTCAGAAAAGGATACAGGAACTATGGGTTTTATTATTTTTATCTGATAGTTCATATTTTCTAGAGTCTAGCAAAATTGGTTTGATAATTTTTGGATGATTATTCTTCAAGTTATGCATTTATTAAGTTATCTGTCATATAAAAAGAAAAATAAATTTGAAAAAGGAAAAGAAAACCGGTTTACGCTGAGGCCCCTGGGGTTTTTCCTTTTCTTTTCTCACAGAACAGCCCTTGGTCTACTATTGGCTTGGGTCACTGACATTGCGCAAAGCCCCCTGGACTTATCGGAAATCTAACCCGCGCTCCCTGACCGGCTTAAACAGTACCCGCGGCGTAGATTACGGCGGTGGGGCTTACCGGCGGCGGTAGAGCTCCGGCGGGGTGGTCAGTGACGTCCGGGAGGTTGCGACGGTCACGTCGATGTGCGGGTCGTCGCCGGAGGTGGTCGGAGTTACCCTGGCCACGAGCACAGGCGGCGGGGATCGTCGGCGGTGCCTGTTCCGGCCAAACCACAGCGGTATAGTTCAATTAGGGTGCACGAGGAGCTTCACGGGGTGACACAGAGGCCATGCGCGCATCGAATTGGAAAACGATGCAGGGGCTTACCCGGTCCACGTGCGCCGGCGGGTTCTTGAACTCTGGTGAGCACGATTTGGCTATTCCGGTGACGCGGGTCCTCGGGTCAAGCTTGAGCAAGTCTCACGGCCTCACCAGGAAGCTATCTGGGGGCTTGGATCGAACGGAGGAGGACGGGAGAGGGGTTGGCCACGGTGGTTGCTCTCGGGCGGCACTGGCGGGTCGCGGGGAGGTCGCCGGAGGTAATGGCTGGCTCGGGCAAGTCAGGCGAGGTACGGAGGAGGCGATGGGGAAGGCAGCTGAGCGCTGGGGCGGGTTTTATAGCCGTGGCGCGGCCAGGGCGCCGGCTTGACCGTTTGGCGCGACGCGGGGCACGCGGGGGCGCGCGCGGGCGTGCTCTGGCGAGCTCAGAGCGCGTCAAACACGTGGCGTGTTGCTTCTGCCCGTGTTCTTTGCTCTGCTGAGCGGCCAGGCGTACGAATCTTGCCCTACCGCCTGTGGGAGATCTCTTCCCTGCACCTAGAGCTACGTAGTTCATGTGAGTTCCAAGAGTAGATGTGGTCTGGTTGAGGAGATATGGTGGCGCCAAGTCTTGTCTGTCTGCACTGTTCAATCCGAGACAAAACCAGTGCCAACTCGTGTCAAACGGTTTTGGCTTGGGTTCAAACTTTTCCAGGGCATTCTAGGGTTAATTTGGCGCCATTTTGTCAATTGGGTCGACAGGTTTTGAAAAGGGGATCAAGGTGAACATGTGGGATCTTTGTTCAAGGGTTGGTTTTTGACTTAGGCAAATCCTGAATTTCTCCCTTGTGTTCAACCTTTGGTGATCTTTTTAGGGCCTTTCTGAAAACTTTTTGGGGGTACTTCCTTACTATTAATTGTAGGTTATTAAGTATATTACAACTTTTATATTTGGCCCAAACCATGATCATAAGGTTTACATGATCTTTTGATCATGGCTTCAATTAGGGTTCCCATTGCCTATGGGGGTTTTGCTCTAGGGTTTTGGGAGAGCCCCACTTAGATGTGCATGACAAGCTAGGGCATGATATCCAAGATAGTTTGCACTTGATTAGGACCTTGAATTCCAAGATTGAAGTACTTTGCCCATAAATCTTTATGTAATTATGGGTTAAAAGGGGTAACCCTGGGGTGGACACCCTGAGTAACACCTAGGGTGTTACAGCCCTCCCCCCTTAAAGGAATCTCGTCCCGAGATTTCAGGTAGAGTCCCTTGGAGGGATGCTTGAAGGTGTGTTGGTGCTACTTTCCCCTTATACTCAAGTTTCACCTTTTTAACTGTTCTTCGAATGTCATCCTCTTTGCAACTTCAGAAGGTAGCCCTTCTTAAGTTAAATCCACAACTTAGACTATCCTTGTTATCTAAGTTTTTCTTATAATTGACTTCAAAGGGCAGGTGGGGGTGGGGCTTTTGGGGTTACATACCGACTCCTTTGGGCAGAAAGTCGGGGAAGCGAGAGCGTAGAAAATCCTCCGTCTCCCATGTAGCTTCTTCTACTGAATGATGACTCCACTGAATCTTATACATTTTGATTGATCTTGCCCGAGTTGATCTCTCCTTTTGATCCAATACCTTGACGGGGTACTCTTGGTAGGACAAGTCTAGTTCTATCTCAATGTCTGGTTCCGGTAGCACTTCAGTGGGTAGACGAACACATTTCCGCAGCTGAGATACATGGAACACATTGTGAACTGCTGACATACAGGGTGGCAATTCCAATTGGTAAGCTACGGGTCCACAACTTGCCTTGATCTTGTAGGGTCCAATGTAACGAGGGGCTAACTTGCCCTTGATCCCGAATCTCTGGGCACCCTTGGTTGGTGATATCTTAAGATAGACATGATCTCCCACCTCAAACTGTAGAGGCTTCCGCCTCTTGTCATGATAACTCTTTTGCCTGGCCTGAGCAGCTTCTAGGTTCTTCTTGATAATTCTAACCTTTGCCTCTGCTTCAAGCACCAAATCTGGCCCAAAAATTTCCCTTTCTCCTGCTTGAGACCAATTTAGTGGGGTCCTACACCTTCTCCCATATAATGCCTCAAAAGGTGCCATCTTCAGACTGGACTGATAGCTGTTATTGTAAGAAAACTCTGCCAAGGAAAGACACTTGTCCCAATCCCTTCCATAGTGTAGTGCACATGCTCGCAACATGTCTTCCAAAATCTGATTTACCCTTTCTGTCTGACCATCTGTTTGGGGGTGGTATGCTGAGCTTCGTATAACCTGGGTTCCAAGTGATTCCTGTAATTGCTCCCAAAATCGTGCCACAAAAGGTGCTCCTCGGTCTGAGACTATAGTCCTTGGTATCCCATGCAGACGAACTATCTGGTCGATGTAGATCTCCGCATACTTCTCCGCCCGGTGGGTGGTGTGCACTGGCAAGAAATGAGCAGTCTTGGTCAATCTGTCCACAATAACCCATATAGAATCATGGTGCCTGGAGGTATTGGGTAATCCTACTATGAAGTCCATGCAAATGTCCTCCCATTTCCAAGATGGTATGGGAAGGGGTTGCAAAGGGCCTGCTGCCTTCAAGTGGCTGGCTTTTATCCTCTGGCAAGTGTCACACTCGGAGATGTACTTGGCAATTTCCCTCTTCATTCTAGTCCACCAATATAACGATCTGAGGTCATGGTACATCTTGTTGCTACCAGGGTGCATGGAGAACTTGGAGAGGTGAGCTTCATCCAATATCTTCTTTCTGAGCTCAGGGTCCTTGGGAACAACCAATCGATCTCCAAACCATAAAATTCCCTTGCTGTCCTGACGGAAACACTTGTATTTCTCTGCCTTCTGCTTGATCATTTCTTTAATAACCTGGACTCCCTTGTCCCCGGTCTGTGCCCTGACTATTTGCTCTTGCAATGTGGGCTCCACTGAAATATAGCTCAATTCACCGGAAGGAACCACTTCTAGGTTCAGCTTGCACAACTCATCACATAGGGTGGTGACTCTTGCATCCATGTTCATACAATTGCACTGGGCCTTTCTGCTCAAAGCATCTGCCACAACATTGGCTTTGCCAGGATGGTAATTTACCTCCAAATCATAGTCCTTGATTAATTCCAACCATCTTCTCTACCTCATGTTCAGATCTGCCTGAGTGAAAATGTACTTGAGGCTCTTGTGATCAGTGTAAATGTTACAGTGAGCTCCCATCAAGTAGTGTCTCCATATCTTGAGGGCATGAACTACTGCTGCCAATTCCAGATCATGTGTCGGGTAGTTCTGCTCATGGGGTCTGAGAGCTCGGGAAGCATACGCAATCACTCTGTTCTCTTGCATCAAGACACATCCCAATCCGGTACCTGAAGCATCACAATAAACTTCAAATGGTCTGGTATTGTCGGGTTGGGCTAGCACTGGGGCTGTTGTCAAATGTTGCCTCAAGGTATGAAAAGCATCTTCACACTTTTGGCTCCACTCAAATTTGACTCCCTTCTTCAACAGTTCAGTCATTGGCTTGGCAATTCTGGAGAAATCCGGAACAAATCGTCGGTAGTACCCTGCCAATCCCAGAAAACTCCTAATCTGTCTCACTGTAGTAGGAGGTTTCCAGTCCATCACTTCTTGCACTTTCTCAGGGTCAACTGATATCCCATTCTGGGAAATTTTGTGACCCAAGAATTTAATCTCCTTCAGCCAGAACTCACACTTAGACAACTTAGCATACAACTGATGGTCACGGAGTCTCTGAAGTACAGTATGCAGATGTTTAGTGTGCTCAGCTTCATTCTTGGAATAAACCAGAATGTCATCGATGAAAACGACCACGAACTTGTCTAACTCTGGCATGAATACTGAGTTCATCAAGTACATAAAGTAAGCCGGGGCATTGGTCAGCCCAAAAGACATCACCAAAAACTCATAGAGCCCATATCTGGTAGAGAAAGCCGTCTTGGGAATGTCACTGGCATGGATCTTAATCTGATGGTAGCCTGAGCGAAGGTCTATCTTGGAGAATACCTTGGCTCCCACCAACTGATCAAACAGAACATCAATGCGGGGTAACGGGTATTTGTTCTTGATAGTCACCGCATTGAGAGGGCGGTAGTCAACACACATCCTCAAACTCTCATCCTTTTTCTTTACGAATAAGGCGGGACATCCCCATGGTGAAGTACTTGGACGAATAAACCCCTTGTCCAGCAATTCTTGCAATTGTTTCTTCAATTCTGCCAATTCCGCGGGAGGCATCCTATAGGGTCTCTTAGAGATAGGAGCAGTCCCGGGTTGCAATTCGATGGCGAACTCAATATCTCGGTCAGGTGGCATCCCTAGCAGTTCACCCGAAAAAACATCCGGATAGTCACAGACCACTGGGATCTTTTCCACTGGGGATTCTATCATAACAAAGGCACAAGATCGGGTACAACCCTGGTTGGGTAAATATAATGTGATTTCACCACAGGTTGGTGAGTGCACTTCGATGGTCCTAGCTGCAATGTCAATCACTACCTGATGCTTGGTCAACCAATCAGTTCCCAATATGATATCCACACTATCCAGTCCCAAGATAAGAAGGTTGGTTTTAATTATCAAACTACCAAACTTTAGAGGCACATTCTTGTTGATTTGATAAGCGGCAACTCTGCCTCCGGGTGTTGAAATTGTAATGCCCCCATCGGTATGGTGAAAGGGCAACTGGCATTTGGCACTAAACTTGGCACTGATAAAACTATGTGAAGCACCGGAATCAAAAAGAACAATAGCGGGATAATTTAAAACTGTAAAGATACCAGTCATGACGGGTGCTCCCTCTGGAATGTCAGCCATGGTAGTAAAGTTCAGCTTGCCCTGCCTCACTTGCACCTTCTGTCTCTTGCCTGGGTTCTGATTGACATTCTGCCCCTGCCTCTGCTGGTTTCTGGGGCAATTCTTGGCATAATGCCCAGTGCTGCCACAAGTGAAGCACCTGTTGTCATTGGCCTGGCGGTACTGCTGCTGCTGATTGCTCCTTTGAGCGGGAAATTGGGTGCGGTTGGGTACTTGTTGCTGCTGCTGCGGTGGTCTGATCACCCATCTCCCTTGCTGCTGCTGAGGTCCCTTGTTCTGCGTGTCAGACACAATCCTGAAGCGCTGTGGCTGAGCTGAGGGTCCTGCCACAGGGGTCTTCCTCTTCTTCTCTGCCTGTCGAGCTAAAATGCAGTCCTCCTAGGAGATAGCCATGTTGACCAACTCATTGTAACTGTTGGCCCTGACAGTGTTGAGACGATCACGGAGCTTGGTGCTGAGCCCCCTCTTGAACCTGTCTCGCTTCTTCTCATCCGTATCTGCATGGTATCCAGCATACTGGCACAAATCATTGAAGGCCTGGGCATACTGCAACACTGTCCTGCTGCCCTGAGTGAGTGCCAGAAACTCATTGAGCTTCCGGTCCATGATGCCAGCTGGAATATGGTGCCCTCTGAAAGCTGCCTTGAACTCCCTCCACTCCACCTCTCTACCTTCTTGTTGCATGGCAAGAAAATGGTCCCACCAAGTCCTCGCGGGTCCGCGAAGCTGCTGGGTGGCAAACCTGACTTTGGTGACCTCTGAGCAAGCTCCATGGAGCAGTGGGAATTTGGATTCCACCACCCGCAACCATACATCTGCATCAAGTGGGTCCTCTGCCCTTGTGAACAATGGAGGCTGGGTGCTGAGGAACTCCTGATAGGTAGCCGCCGCGGGGTGACGCTGATGGTCTCCACCATAATGCTGAGGTGGTGGCTGACGCTGAGCCAGCTGCCTCAAGATCTCATTCTGCTGAGCCATGAGCTCCTGCAGAGTGGGAGGCGGTGGCGGTGGAGGAACGTGCTCATTCTGACCACGGCGCGCTCTCCCAGCCATCTGAAAAATCACATGGTTGCTTAATAACACATCTCCAAGCTTAAGGTTCAAACACGGTAGGGGAGTTAAAGCAATTTGACAGATTCCACATAAAACAAGAAAAACATAAACCTTCCGTCCAATTTAAACTGCCATTAATCATCCCCAAACCTCCAAAAGAGTTTATCATGGTTACATCAATGATCCAAAAAGACTCAACTCTACCTAGCCTAGTACCCTAAGGGTGCAAAAGCTAAGCTAGCGGCGAGGAGTCCAACTATCACCAACCTCTAGTATTATCCCTGGCATCTAGTGAGCGAACGAGGCAACGCTTGACTCGGGGGAAGGTGGTCTCCCTGAGCCAGCGGTGTCTACACTGGAAGCAGGCTCCTCCCCTCCCTCGATGTCAACGTCCTCGTCAGCCTCCTCATCATGGATCTCTTGGTGATGCATGTCTAGGTGCTCATTTGCCTCTGCTAGCTGCTGCTGAGTGTTGAGGAGCTGATCTTCGAGAACCTCAATGGTGTTCTCCCTGGTGCCCACTAGCTCCTCCAACTCATGAATCTCATCAGACAACTGCTCCACTTGCAAATCTTTTTCCACCAGCTCCTGGGACAAGTCCACCACGAGCTCCTCCCTGTTGTCCAAGGTGATCTTGGTCGCCTCCAACAATGCCATCAGATGAGACATTGCCTCCCCACGCATTACTTGCAGACGATACAGAGCGTTCATGCATCGTACCGACAAGTGAGCGGTGTGGCCTGGGTAGAGAGCCCAGATGTCCTTGGCATGCTCCACCCGATCCTTCCACATCGGGTCGTCCTCCTTTTCCGCGGGGAACAACCCAATGGGGTGGGTAGCCAGCTCCAAGGGATGAAATCCGCAAAAAGTAGTCAACCCATGCAGAGCGATTGCCTCGATCGTATCCTCCGCTCGGTATCCGAAAGACTCGGAGTCCAAGGAGCGCCAGCCTGGCTGCAGGGGATGAGGCTCCAAAGTCATCCTCACTCTACAGCGAGGCACCCGGTGCTTCTCGAACTGCTGCACCGCGTACTGAGGGGGTGTCAAGTATCCTGCCCCCTGAAGTACCTCCCACAAGATGCGGGGAAAACCCTCCCGTGCAAGTCCGTCAGTGTGGGTCAGTGCATTTCCGTCCTCGGAGGATCCGTGGGAAGTCATCTGTGTACGGTTAAGCGTAAGTAAAAGAAAAAGAATTACAAAAAGAACAAGGAAAATAAAACTCAGCCTGTCTCTAGTTAAAAGAAAAAGGCATTGGGGACCTAGTTGGCTGTTATCTTGTTTTTAAGTCCTTTTACTTAGTTATCCATTTGCTTAATTAAGAATGCATGCATGCGCGTCCTGAACGACCTCTCCAGAAGATAAAAAGGAATAGGGAAGAACTCCCATCCTTTAAAAAGTGGCCTGTAGGGCCTAGTCACTTAGCCACCTAGCTACCCTTCTATTATCCTAAGGCTTCACGTCCTAGGTCTATCCTGCTCGTCCTATGATCTATCCAACATTGTTTCTATCAAATTTTACTTTAGAAAAGGGATGGCATTTATGGTTTATTGATTCCTCTGTGGTGGTACAAGCTCCGATACCAGCTGTGGCGGAACTGCCCGAATTATTCCAACTTAAGTGCCCAAGCCCTGCCTTAGAGGCTAGACCACACTTAAATGGGAATAACCCGTCAATCCCTCGGATCTAGTCCGACACGGCCACTGACAGGATCAAGTACCACAATCTCACTCGATGGTGAGTCACAGAGCAAATACAATAAAGCATAAAACCATACATGTCAGAGTATTAAATTATTACATCATCATCATCATCATCATCATCATCATCGGAGTTTTTGCAAAAGTGACCATCATTGTTTTGAAGTGCAGCGGAAATAAACTAACGGTAAATAAATAGAGAGATGGGGAAGCCTGTCCCATCACTCCTCATGCTCCTCCTCAGCCGAGGCAGGGTCCCACTCGACAGTCCAACCCAGTGGCAAGGTGGATGGCCAAGTCACTCCAGCAGCCATTTCCTCCAGAGAACCTGTAAAAAATTATGCCACAAGCAAGGCTGAGTATACTAATACTCAGCTAGACTTACCCGGTGTGAGGAGTCTATACTCCTCTACCTCTAGACATGCAGCTGTTTGGCTGTGGGGTTTGGTTGCCAAAAGCACTAGCTGAGTTTCCAAATCAAGATTTTAACCTTGTCAAAATTAAGTGTGACTCTCTTAAGGCTAAAAGTGTACTATCTATTCATACATAGTAGCAAGCATTTTTAGCAATCAACAGCTTGTATCATCTCAACACAGTTCCACTTGTTACTCAATGTAGCAGCATGGATCAAGCAGTCTCATTAGCTGCGAGAAGCAGACGATTCGAATCGAGTTTTATCCTTGCAAGGTAAACCTAATCACACGATATGTAGGGGCACTCCGTCCCCACACACATCAACCGTCCCCATCGATTCCCTGGCAACAGATCAGGGCTCACCGCCTTGGCGTACAATGCCTCACTGACCCCGACTGGCCGTCGTGCAGTGACCGCACTTGTACCCACCATAACCGGAATGGGAGACTACGTCTCAGGTCGCGTGAGGGGATATGTCTGCGGGCAGGTTCACTCAGGTACTAGGCTTACCGATTTACCATATTTCTCGGCATGTGCTTAGTACGTTCAAACGCTTGACTCACGGTACCACACCTTAATCCTTATTCAAATTTTTATCCCGTGAACAACCAATCCCCATGGATTGTTGCCCACAACCCAACATCAATATGATAAGAAAGTGGATACAGCCAATTCCTGACCTCGCGCGAGTGCTAGAAAAATCACTCGACTTCTACCGAGATCCTAATTAATAAAGCAGCTACTCGACCTAGCATACTAGTATTCATCTCAATAGGATTCCTGAGATCATGCAACTAGGGTTTAAATCAACTCCTACACTTAAGTGCACAATACAAGCCTACAAACATTAAGTGTAGTAAAATATCATATAGAACAGGTTATGCATAAAACCGGGGCTTGCCTTCCAAAGCAGTGGCAGGCAGGTCCTCTGGTGCAGGCTCTGGTGCTGGATCTGGGGCAACCTCCTGGGCAGCTCCTTGCTCCGGCACGAGGATGTACTCTCCGTCAGCAAGATTACAGTCTATCGAAATGTAATGAACATGTATGTCATGATTATGCAAGATTTAAGAACATGAAGCTACAGAAACTAAGTTAAGAATTAACTTAGGGTTCCCTGGCTATGTGGGTCTTCTAGTGGTTTATGTTTAGCACTTTGATATTTAAGTATTTATTTGGGGTAAACAAGGAGAATTGGTATTGCATTTGTATATTTCTATTTCAGGGAACAATTTACAAGGGTCTTAGGAGGATACTAATTTCCATTGTTCATTTTCCTCTCTTTAGTGTTCATTTATGAATTCTAGTGGGGTTTGAACTACCAAGGTGAATTAACTATTTTCAATAATTCCACAAAAATTACAGTGGCTTGCCCTTGGTCAATATGGCCTGTCTTAAGAATATGGGATTCAAAATAAAAAGGCTAGGCTGTATACAAAAAAATAACAAAAAGTGGGGCAATTAAGCCACCTTGCACTACAAGTCCTTTATTAAAGTGGATCCTGACCTAAGGGTTATTTTTGTTGGCCTCTAACAGTGATAATAAGCTCTTGTACCAAAAATGACAGAGAGCCACATGATGGTTATTTAATGGTGGATTTCTAAAGTTTGGTGCAAAAAGGGTGTTTAGAACTAACTTGTCATTTGAAAAATATCAAACAACAGATTTCAGATTTTTCCTAAGTTCTTATTATCAAAACATTAGTTGTCCTAAGGTTTGAGGAATTTTCACCTTAGGGTTATTTTTGTAGGGATTTTCTAAGTTTTCCTTGTTTTCTTAGAATAAAAGGTATCCTATTTATTTTATACTAAACCAGGGTATGATGTATTTTTCCAGTGAACTATATTGAATAAGTAACCTAACAAAAATAGAGGTACTCTCTGGTTCATTAATTAAATTACATTTTCTATTTTCCTTATCCTTAAGCATATTATAGAATAAGGGGTAAAACTAATTTAAATGGAGTAGACAGAGAGGTTCAATATTTTTAAACAGGTCAGTAGGTAGATATAAACTTCTCCAAATTTTTCTAACCCTGGTCAAATAACATTCCTATTTTTCCTTCTAATATTGAGTTTTGAGTGGTTTTCTTATTTAATTCAAAACTTCAGAAAAGGATACAGGAACTATGGGTTTTATTATTTTTATCTGATAGTTCATATTTTCTAGAGTCTAGCAAAATTGGTTTGATAATTTTTGGATGATTATTCTTCAAGTTATGCATTTATTAAGTTATCTGTCATATAAAAAGAAAAATAAATTTGAAAAAGGAAAAGAAAACCGGTTTATGCTGAGGCCCCTGGGGTTTTTCCTTTTCTTTTCTCACAGAACAGCCCTTGGTCTACTATTGGCTTGGGTCACTGACATTGCGCAAAGCCCCCTGGACTTATCGGAAATCTAACCCGCGCTCCCTGACCGGCTTAAACAGTACCCGCGGCGTAGATTACGGCGGTGGGGCTTACCGGTGGCGGTAGAGCTCCAGCGGGGTGGTCAGTGACGTCCGGGAGGTTGCGACGGTCACGTCGATGTGCGGGTCGTCGCCGGAGGTGGTCGGAGTTACCCTGGCCACGAGCACAGGCGGCGGGGATCGTCGGCGGTGCCTGTTCCGGCCAAACCACGGCGGTATAGTTCAATTAGGGTGCACGAGGAGCTTCACGGGGTGACACAGAGGCCATGCGCGCATCGAATTGGAAAACGGTGCAGGGGCTTACCCGGTCCACGTGCGCCGGCGGGTTCTTGAACTCCGGTGAGCATGATTTGGCTATTCCGGTGACGCGGGTCCTCGGGTCAAGCTTGAGCAAGTCTCACGGCCTCACCAGGAAGCTATCTGGGGGCTTGGATCGAACGGAGGAGGATGGGAGAGGGGTTGGCCACGGTGGTTGCTCTCGGGCGGCACTGGCGGGTCGCGGGGAGGTCGCCGGAGGTAATGGCTGGCTCGGGCAAGTCAGGCGAGGTACGGAGGAGGCGATGGGGAAGGCAGCTGAGCGCTAGGGCGGGTTTTATAGCCGTGGCGTGGCCAGGGCGCCGGCTTGACCGTTTGGCGTGACGCGGGGCACGCGGGGGCGCGCGCGGGCGTGCTCTAGCGAGCTCAGAGCGCGTCGAACACGTGGCGTGTTGCTTCTGCCCGAGTTCTTTGCTCTGCTGAGCGGCCAGGCGTACGAATCTTGCCCTACCGCCTATGGGAGATCTCTTCCCTGCACCTAGAGCTACCTAGTTCATGTGAGTTCCAAGAGTAGATGTGGTCTGGTTGAGGAGATATGGTGGCGCCAAGTCTTGTCTGTCTGCACTGTTCAATCCGAGACAAAACCAGTGCCAACTCGTGTCAAACGGTTTTGGCTTGGGTTCAAACTTTTCCAGGGCATTCTAGGGTTAATTTGGCGCCATTTTGTCAATTGGGTCGACAGGGTTTGAAAAGGGGATCAAGGTGAACATGTTGGATCTTTGTTCAAGGGTTGGTTTTTGACTTAGGCAAATCCTGAATTTCTCCCTTGTGTTAAACCTTTGGTGATCTTTTTAGGGCCTTTCTGAAAACTTTTTGGGGGTACTTCCTTACTATTAATTGTAGGTTATTAAGTATATTACAACTTTTATATTTGGCCCAAACCATGATCATAAGGTTTACATGATCTTTTGATCATGGCTTCAATTAGGGTTCCCATTGCCTATGGGGGTTTTGCTCTAGGGTTTTGGGAGAGCCCCACTTAGATGTGCATGACAAGCTAGGGCATGATATCCAAGATAGTTTGCACTTGATTAGGACCTTGAATTCCAAGATTGAAGTACTTTGCCCATAAATCTTTATGTAATTATGGGTTAAAAGGGGTAACCCTGGGGTGGACACCCTGAGTAACACCTAGGGTGTTACAGTAAAAGGGTTAGGTAAAATTGCAATCTCAAATGAGCACTCTATCTCTAATGTGTTTTTAGTAGAGTCTCTTGGATATAATTTGCTATCTGTTAGTCAATTATGCAATATAGGGTTTTTTATTAGGTTATGATTCAAATACAAAGGCGTATAGGGTCTTCAACAAATCATCGGGTTTTGTTGAAGTCTCTAGCGACGTTGTATTTGATGAGACTAATGGCTCTCCAAGAGAGCAAGTTGTTGATCTTGATGATGTAGATGAAGAAGACGTTCCAACGGCCGCGATACGCACCATGGCGATTGGAGATGTACGGCCTCAGGAACATTTGGAGCAAGATCAACCGTCTTCCTCAACTATGGTGCATCCCCCAACCCAAGATGACGAACAGGTACCTCAAGTGGAGGCACATGATCAAGGGGGAGCACAGGATGTTCAAGAGGAAGAAGCACCTCAGGCACCTCCAACCCAAGTTCGAGCGACGATTCAAAGGGATCATCCCGTCGACCAGATATTGGGTGATATTAGCAAGGGAGTAACTACTCGCTCAAGATTAGTTAATTTTTGTGAGCATTACTCTTTTGTCTCTTCTATTGAGCCTTTCAGGGTAGAAGAGGCCTTGCTAGATCCGGACTGGGTGTTGGCCATGCAGGAGGAACTCAACAACTTCAAGCGCAACGAAGTTTGGACACTGGTGCCTCGTCCCAAGCAAAATGTTGTGGGAACCAAGTGGGTGTTCCGCAACAAACAGGACGAGCACGGGGTGGTGACGAGGAACAAGGCTCGACTTGTGGCAAAAGGTTATGCCCAAGTCGCAGGTTTGGACTTTGAGGAGACTTTTGCTCCTGTGGCTAGGCTAGAATCAATTCGTATCTTGCTAGCATATGCCGCTCACCATTCTTTCAGGTTGTACCAAATGGATGTGAAGAGCGCTTTCCTCAACGGGCCGATCAAGGAGGAGGTGTACGTGGAGCAGCCCCCTGGCTTCGAGGATGAACGGTACCCCGACCATGTGTGTAAGCTCTCTAAGGCGCTCTATGGACTTAAGCAAGCCCCAAGAGCATGGTATGAATGCCTTAGAGACTTTTTAATTGCTAATGCTTTCAAGGTTGGGAAAGTCGATCCAACTCTTTTTACTAAGACTTGCGATGGTGATCTTTTTGTGTGCCAAATTTATGTCGACGACATAATATTTGGTTCTACTAACCAAAAGTCTTGTGAAGAGTTTAGCAGGGTGATGACGCAGAAATTCGAGATGTCGATGATGGGCGAGTTGACCTACTTCCTTGGGTTCCAAGTGAAGCAACTCAAGGATGGCACCTTCATCTCCCAAACGAAGTACACACAAGATTTGCTAAAGAGGTTTGGGATGAAGGACGCCAAGCCCGCAAAGACGCCGATGGGAACCGACGGACACACCGACCTCAACAAAGGAGGTAAGTCCGTTGATCAAAAAGCATACCGGTCCATGATAGGTTCTTTGCTTTATTTATGTGCTAGTAGACCGGATATTATGCTTAGCGTATGCATGTGTGCTAGATTTCAATCCAATCCGAAGGAGTGTCACTTAGTGGCTGTGAAGCGAATTCTTCGATATTTAGTCGCTACGCCTTGCTTCGGGATCTGGTATCCAAAGGGGTCTAACTTTGACTTGATTGGGTACTCAGATTCTGACTATGCTGGATGTAAGGTCGATAGGAAGAGTACATCGGGGACGTGCCAATTCTTAGGAAGGTCCCTGGTGTCATGGAACTCTAAGAAACAAACCTCCGTTGCCCTATCCACCGCTGAGGCCGAGTATGTTGCCGCAGGACAGTGTTGCGCGCAACTACTTTGGATGAGGCAAACCCTCAGGGACTTTGGCTACAATCTGAGCAAAATTCCACTCCTATGTGATAATGAGAGTGCTATCCGAATAGCGGAAAATCCTGTTGAGCACAGCCGCACAAAGCACATTGACATCCGGCATCACTTTTTGAGAGACCACCAGCAAAAGGGGGATATCGAAGTGTTTCATGTTAGCACCGAGAACCAGCTAGCCGATATCTTTACCAAGCCTCTAGATGAGAAGACCTTTTGCAGGCTGCATAGTGAGCTCAATATCTTAGATTCGCGGAACTTGGATTGAAATGTAGCATACATATGTTTATGCTTTTGATTATGTTCATTCTACATATTGTTGCTTATTGTGGTGCTCAAGTTGTACAAACACTCCCTGGACCTCACAAGTCCTGTTTGCAAGTGATGCACATATTTAGGGGGAACTGTGCTACAACTTGACCCTTTGTGGCTAACCATGTACTTGAGTTTGGTTGTTTTAGTCTCCAAGGAAAATTGAAAGGGAAAAGGTGGACTTGGACCATGCGAGACTTCCACTGCACTCCGATGAAAAGAGTAACTCTTCCAAGTTCATCGTTATACTCTTATTGCCTATTTGCTCTTAGTTGAAGATTTTGGTGAGGCAATGGGGTTAAAGGGCCAAGGTTGATCCCGTTTTGGTGCTTGATGCCAAAGGGGGAGAAAATAAAGGCCAAAGCGATAAATGGATCAGCTACCACTTGAGAGATTTTGAAAATAGTAGAATAGAGCTTTTGGTTTGTCAAAACTCTTTTGTTGTCTCTCTTGTCAAAAGTTGGCTTCTTGTGGGGAGAAGTATTGATTATGGGAAAAAGGGGGAGTTTTTGAAATCTTAAAACAATTTCTCTTAGAATGACTCTCTTTATGTCTTAACATGTGTGTTTGACTTAGCGATAGAAATTTGAGTTTGATTTGCAAAAACAAACCAAGTGGTGGCATAAAGTGATCCATATATGTCAAAATTGAATCAAAATAATTTGAGTTCTTATTTGAAGTGATTTTGTACTTGTTCTACTTGCTTTATGTTGTGTTGGCATAAATCACCAAAAAGGGGGAGATTGAAAGGGAAATGTGCCCTTGGGCCATTTCTAAGTATTTTGGTGATTTAGTGCCCAACACAGGTGCCTAATTGTAAAATGGTGGACAAAGTACAAATCGAGGATAAAGGTATGTTTCTCAGACTTAGTACATTGTTTTATGGACTAATGTATTGTGTCTAAGTGCTGGAAACAGAAAAATCGAGTTGGAGAAGAGATGGCTCGAGCAGCCAAACTCTGCTCAGTCTGGGTGCACCGGACTGTCCGGTGGTGCACCGGACAGTGACCGGTGCGCCAGGCTGGCTCGAGCGAAGTGGCTGCTCTCGGGAATTCACCGGCGACGTACGGCTAAAATTCACCGGACTGTCCGGTGTGCACCGGACTGTCCGGTGAGCCAACGGTCGGCCGCGCAATCTGCGCGGGACACGTGGCCGAGCCAACGGCTAGAAGACGGCACCAGACTGTCCGGTGTGCACCAGACATGTCCGGTGCGCCAACGGCTCTCAGGCTGCCAACGGTCGGCTTCGCTATTTAAGGAAGGAAATCGGGCACCGGACAGTGTCCGGTGTGCACCGGACTGTCCGGTGCCCCCGATGACAGAAGGCAAGAATGGCTTTCCAAACTTGTGCTCAACGGCTCTTAGCTGCCTTGGGGCTATAAAAGGGACCCCTAGGCGCATGGAGGAGTACACCAAGCATCCTTTGAGCATCATTGATCACTCACACTTCATTCTCGCGCACTTGTTCGACATTTTAGTGATTTGAGCTCCGTTCTAGTGTGCTAGTCTCTTGAGCTCAAGTCTGGGTTTTGCGTGTGCGTATTCGCTGTGATCTTTGTGTCGTGTGTGAGTTGCTAATCCCTCCCTTGCTCTGTGATTCTTCGTGAACATCTTGTGTAAGGGCGAGAGGCTCCAAGCTGTGGAGATTCCTCGCAAACGGGAATAAGAGAAGCAAAGCAACACCGTGGTATTCAAGTTGGTCTTTGGACCGCTTGAGAGGGGTTGATTGCAACCCTCGTCCGTTGGGACGCCACAACGTGGAGTAGGCAAGCGTTGGTCTTGGCCGAACCACGGGATAACCACTGTGCCATCTCTGTGATTGATATCTCTTGGTTATTGTGTTGTGTTGAGATCCTTCTCTAGCCACTTGGCATATTACTGTGCTAACAAGTAACCAAGTTTTGTGGCTTAAGTTTTTGAAGTGTTACAGGATCACCTATTCACCCCCCCTCTAGGTGCTCTCAAGGTCCCTCCCCCCTTTTGAACAGTACCCGCGGAAGTAAAAAGGGCGGCGCGGCTCACCAGAGGCGAGGGACGTCCGGCGAAGGGTGGGGTTGGCTCCGAGAAGTTCTTGCGGTCACGACGAGGTGCGGCTTGCCGTCCGTGATGGCCGAAATCGGCCGGTCCACGAGCGCAGGCGGGTGAGCTCGTCGGTGGCAGGTGCTCTGGCCTATCCACGGTGACATAGGTCAATCCAAGGGCATGGGGAGTTTCACGGGGTGCTAATGAGTCTACCCATGCAAGGAATCGAAGAATAACTCACTGTGGAGCTTGGTCTACGTTCACCAGCGGTCGGGTGAAGTCTGGTGACCTTGATTCGGCGTCTCCGGCGAGGCAGAGCTCGATTCCTCGCTCTAGGAGCTTCACCGAGGCATGCAGAGTCTCTCTCGAGGGTTGGACGGGGCTGGGAATGTCTCAGTTGGCCGGTCTATGGTGGTGGGTGCTCGGGCGGTCGCTGGCACGCCGTGTGCAGGGCAAACTTCGATGATCTCGCGCTCCAGTGAGGTCGAGAGCGCGCGGGAGCGTACGGTCAAAGCCTTCGCTGGCTTTATAGGCGCGGGAGCGACAGTGGGCACGGGCCTGGCTTGGCGCGATGCGGGGCGCGCGGGTTCAGGCGCTGGGCGTGCTCTGGCGAGGCCAGGGCGCGTCGAACACGTGGAGGTGTGTTTCTGCCCCCTTGTTCAAACGCCTGCTGAGATCGCAAACGTGCGAATCTTGGCAAAAATCTGACGCAGACCTCTTCCTGGCACCTATGGCTATCTCTTGTATGTAAGTTCCAAGGGGAGATAAGCCCTAGGTCAGAAGATTTGTGGACGCCAAATCTGGTTTGTCTCACTGTCCACCCCGAGACAAACGTGATGTCAAATCATGTCAAATGGTTTTGGCTTGGGTTCAAAATTTTCTAGTGGGTTCCTTAGGTAGTTTGGCTCCTTTTTGGTATTCAGACCAAGTGGTTTTGGCGCCATTTACTATGTGAACACGCCTGATCTTTAGATTAGGGTTAAATTTTGACTTAGAGAAGATTAGAGAGCTCTAGTGTGCTTTATACTTAAGGAGTGGATTTGGGGTCTTTGAGGGGCCTTTTTGTAATGTTTCTCCTCTGCATTTTATAGACTTTAGTGTGTACTTAAACTTTGGTTTAAAGATTTGAAACAAGAATTGGCCATTTGATTAACTTGCCCACTAATCCCTTGCTTGGAAATCTAGTGCCTTTAGGGGTCTAGGATTTAACCTCCTTTGCCCAAGATGACAATTGCTCAAAATGTTTGGGTAAAGCTTTTGTCATTAATATATCTTGGCTAATCCATGGTCTCCAAGGTCTTGGGGTTTCCCTCTCCCCACTTAAACACATGTGATAACCAATTATTAGTGCAAGTATGAAGCCAGTGCCTTGGTAACACCTGAGGTGTTACAAAAAACAAGTCCATGATGAAAGAATCTAGGCCCTAGTTGGTGTTAGTGATTAATGAAAACGTAATATTATTATGACTAATGTATGTTTTGCAGATTATATGGTAAGTTAAGTCACATTGCAGAAACTTGGGTTTCAACAGGAGAAAAAACCCCGAAAGGACGTACATCGATGAAATGGCTAAAGAAGGACACAAAAAGGTCATGATGTACTAGTTTTGAGTGTTGAAGGAGTTGTTGGAAACTTAGTTTAGTAATAGGAGATTTATTTTCTATTATTCGTACTATAAAGAGGGGCTGTGGACAAGTAACTTGACCTAGGCATGTCTAAGTGTAGTGTGGTAGTTAACTCTTGCACAAGTCTAGCGTTAGGCAACTCTTAAGAGCCCACAAAATTTTGGAGAGAAAAACCAAATAAAAAACCACCGAAAAATGTACCCTGGGTGCACCAAACCATGGTTCGGTGTGCGTCGGACCCAGTGCCCAGAGTCTAGTCTGTCCTTTTGTGCAAAGGGGCAATGGACCCCGATCCGATGCGCATCGAACCAGTTGTCCAGAGAACTCCTGTTTTAGCTCAGCAGCAAGTGACATCGGACCATGGTTTGATGTTCAACGGACCCTTTTTCTAGAGAGCTTCCAAAACTGTGTGAAGTAGTTGTTGGAGCACCGACCCTGTCTGGTACACATGGACCCATCTGCAATAATGGCTAGTTCTGGAAAACTAACCGTTGGAGCTATTAGAAAGCGGTCCGATGCTCACTGAACCATGGTTCGGTGTTCTCGTGACTAGTATGTATAGTCACATGTTGGTAGTTGGGGTATTTATACCCGCTCCACTAGCCATATTGAATGTATTGCTCCCCAACCACTTTCCATTCATTCCATAGAGCTTGCAAGACCCATTTGCATAGTGAGGTGATTAGCAAATCTTAATCCCATTGTTAGGACATCATTAGTGCAAGAGAGAGCCATCTAGAGCACACACCACTCACATTAGGCTTGTCAAGGTCAAGTGAAAGTCTAGAGCTTGTTACTCTTGATGATCAACATCACCTAGACAACTTGGTGGTGATTAGAGCTCGGTTATTACCCCGGAGGCTTTGTTGGTCATTCGGCTCGGCGATTGTACGTGGTTGTAAGCGATCCACCGAGCTGGAGAGGCAAAGGATCATCTCATAGTGAGCACTTGGTCCTTGCGAGGACTAAGGGGAGCTATACCCTTGCGCAGGTGATCCAACGAGGACTAGTGGAGAGTGACGACTCTTCGATACATCGGGAAAAATTCGGAGGAGTCATCTAAACCCTTGCTTTACATTCCACATTTCATTTGAGAAATTTTCTTTGTAGCACTTACATTCCTAGTTACTTGCGAGACCCATTTTGCATAGTTGGGGGCCTTCTCACGTCGAAGCTCCTCAAAACATTAATATATATATAGATTGTATATTAGGAGCCCTGGGCTTCCAATAACTAAAGGAAGCCCAGGCTAGACAGTGCAATCCGGTCGAGCCGGACCAGGTCCAGACGTCTATAAAAGAAAATCCGTAGTGCTAGAGATCAGTTTTTCACGCCCCATCTCGATTCATTAGCGACGGTGGTTGCCCGATAGTGCACGCGACGGTGAACCCCGGCCAGTGGCTGCGGTGGCCGCGGCTCTCCGACCTCGACATGCGGTGGCGGCGGTTCCCAGGCCGATGATGGCGGCCCCCGATCCAGAGGGCGAGCAGCGGCAGCGCCCTTGTGCGATGGCGGCGGTTCCCAGGCTGGCGGTGGCGGCCCCCGATCCAGAGGGCGAGCGGCAGCAGCGCCCTTGTGCGGTGGCGGCGGTTCCCAGGCCGGTGGCCGCAACTCCATTACCTCGACGCGCGGTGGCGGAGGTTCCTCGATCCGCAACGGGGCCCTTGTGCGGGCAAGCGGCGGCGTCCCCGAAGCTCCGATGAGGTGGCACTTCCAAGGCCGGCGAGCAAGCGACGCCCGTCGACGTGCGAGTAGCGACAGCGACGCATGAGGCGCGATGTTCGAGCGAGCGACGTCACGGAAGGCGCGAGATGCTCGTAGCGATGATCACGCGTGACATCCTCCGATCCGGCGCAATTTTCTTTTCGATTATTGTGTTTTATGCCTACCACATGTACTATTTACGCTAAAAACTGTACGATTTTATGCTTGAACACGGAGTTCGTATATCAGTTTACTGCATGCACATTGGAAAGGCAACTCCTTAATTTATGCTGTTCGTAATTTGCGCACATGCAATGGAAACTCCCACGATTTTGCCATAATTTTTGGATCTGTATAAAAATAGAAACCGCATGCATGCGGCTGCCATGTTTTTAGGATCTGTCATAAAAATAGGATCGTAATAACAACCTACTAGAGCTATCAACCTCTCATTGACTCGGTATTTACGCTTATAATTGAGGGATTTTATGCTCAAAACTTAAGGTTTTTACGCTTCACCCGGATATGCGTCCACCAGTGAACAACATGCCAGTTTTTTTACGCAGTATAAGGAATTGCATAAATACCTACACCGTATAGTATAATTTGTTTCAATATACATCATAAACTAGTTCTAATGCGTTTAGCTGCATGACTGTTGGAGGGATCCTATATTTATGAAGGAAATAAAACATTAAATGCGATTTTTTGTTTCTATGCATGCAATTCATTTCCTTTTATTGCATATTCTTTCCATCATAAATTCGTGTGCATGCAGCTGGTAATAGATTTTTATGCAGTATACCCAATTGCATAATTATCTACACAGTGTAGCATATTTAGTATCACTATATATCATAAAATAATAATTACGTGTCTAGCTGCATTGCTGTTGCAGCGATCCTAAATTTATGGAGGAAATAAAGCATTTAAAATAGAAACCGTCACACATATCTTTCCTAAATTTACGCGCATGCAAGGGAACGTGTTTGACTCATGCATGCATTTTGCCATAATTTTTGGATCTGTATAACCGCATGCATGCGGCTGCCATGTTTTTCGGATCTGCCATAAAAATAGGATCGTAATAACAACCTACTAGAGCTATCAACCTCTTACATTGGCTCAGTATATACGCTTATAATTGAGGGATTTTATGCTCAAAACTTAAGGTTATTACGCTCCAACCCGGAGGTGCGTTTACTAGTGAACAACATGCCAGATTTTTTACACAGTGTAACGAATTACATAAATACCTACACCATGTAGTATAATTTGTATCAGTATATATCATAAACTAGATTTAATGTGTTTAGCTGCATGGCTGTTGGAGGGATCTTATATTTATGAAGGAAATAAAACATTAAATACGATTTTTTGTTTCTATGCGTGTAATTTATTTCCTTTCATTGCACTTTATTTTTCATCATAAATTCGTGTGCATGCAGCTGGTAACAGATTTTTACGCAGTATATCGAATTGCATAATTATTTACACAGTGTAGCATATTTAGTCTCAGTATATATCATAAAATGGTCCTTACGCGTCTAGCTGCATGGCTGTTGCAGCGATCCTAAATTTATGGAGAAAATAAAGGATTTAAAAATAGAAACTACTGCACATATCTTTCCTAAATTTATGCGCATGCATTGGATCGTGTTTGACTCATGCATGCATTCCTTTTTTTGTGCTAACAGACGTGGGGCAGGTGACGCACCCGACAACCTGGTTGGGCGCGCTGGTTGAACCAGTTTGCAGGGATGGTCAGCCTGGGCTTCCTTTAACTATTGGAAGCCCAGGACTCCCGTTATACCTGCCCTATATATATATATATATATATATATATATATATATATATATATATATATATATATATATATATATATATATATATATATATATATATATATGGATGGATGGCTTTCAAGTTTGTTTTAGGACCTTGGAAGCTAACCTTTGTCCAAGAGCCTTCGGTTGAACAACATACTCACAGAAGCAGAGCCAGGAAGCTTCGGCTATATGGTCTGGGTGTGCAATAATAAGGCAATAAAGACGAAGGGGAGAAGCCTAGAGGTTTGTTCAACATGTCTGCAAATGAAAATACGATGATGCCCCTAGAGGATTTTGTAGTATTAATATATAGGGCCTAAGGACATATTTGTAATCTTACACAAAGTTATACTATGACTCGCCGCTATAAATAGAGGTACAATGCCATGCAGAAGAACACAGTTTTACAAAGAGGGGATGTGGGAGATCGGAATCGTTCAACCTCCAAAGTTGTACCTTCATGTTCTTACCTTAACCTGAAAAGGTATATTTGTAATCGTTCATAACTTAGAAGGAATAATAAAATAATGAAGTCAGTAATGACCTACGTCTAATGTTTTATTTTGTCCTATTACTTGGAAAACTTTCATTATTGCTAACTTCTTCTCTCGGTCTATTCACTAAATAGATTGTGGGAATGAAGGCCTTCTTTCTAATTGTATTGCTCTGTTTTGGTCCTCCTCAGAAATCAAAGCAGGCGACCAACAATACCCCATGATGCTACACCTTCCTTCCCATAGGTAGTGTCCCCCTCACTTATAACAAGAGGACCGAAGACACCTCGTCTAACACCACGAAATAAGCTAAGTTGTCTTCGATAACTAAAGACTTCTTGAATAAAAAAATCTATAAAATTCTTCAGAGTCCATCGATGTTCTCCGACAAGCTAATGGGGTTACACACAAAGCAAAAATCTAAAGTCCACCCTTCCATTCCAAAATTGGCCTTGACACCATCACCCTGCACAGGCCCCATAACAGGAACCTTCGCAAAAACATTGAGTTCGAGTAGACACCAACATTTCTCATTTACATCAAAATGTGAAGAGTGGCAACCAACTACAAAATCTCTAAGCGTAAGCCACCTCGCTAGACGGCGGCGCACCATCCCCTTTACCAGCCTTCGTCGCCACCACATCATCAAGCACTATAGGAGGCAATGACACCAAAGGGCTCTCGTTGGATACATGGCAAGGGCCGCACCCACCGTGGCTTCGCCCTCTACCTAGCCTATGGAAAATTTATCGATAAGCAGAACTCAATAAAAAGACAAAAATAGAGCCCAACAAATAAATAATTTACCAATTCTGGCTCCGCCAAAGAGCATAGTTGCACAATATCAAGGCCGAAGCCCGCCCACATGTAGTCTAGCATCTCATCCACTACCTCACTCACAGCCGGGCTGACGTTCATATAAATGCTGGGGTTGACGACAAAAAGTCCTTTGATGCCAAGAGTACTTTGTGGCTGCACCCTTTGCGACCAATGCCTCAAAATTGCCCTTGTATGTAACATGGGCAAAGAAGGTCATCAGACTCTGAATAACGTTGGGCATACCCTTCATCTCGGTCCACAGCCACTCCACTAGTCGATCGAACATGACATGCCCTCGCCATCGAATGCGTGGGGTCGGTTGGTTGCCCCAAAGATTCGTACACCCTCCAAAATTAATCAAAAAATTGCTCGGGCAGACGCTTGAAGAGTCTACTCAAACCCCTTAGCATAGAGCCGATGCTCCAACAGGCCCTTCATCATAGACTCTCTCTGCATTTGGAGATCCATCACCGGTCACTATCTGCCTCCGCCTTAGCCACCCATCTTACATGGTGTTCAGCCTCGGCCCGCATAATCTCCAGCCTCCTCTTGTTTTCCTTGGCTTCAGCCTTCGCCCAAGCCATCTCCAGTTTTAGTTTGTCTTTCTTGCTCTAGAGTTGGCTCAAGGTCTTGCAGGTCCTAGTTATCAGAGATCAGACCTAATTGGTCGGCGATGGTGACCAACTGATTGATAAAAAATTCAACTTGTTAAAAAATCTACAACATGAAGATGTGTTGCAGCGTCCCTAAGGGCCTCCTCCGTGATATCGGAGGCGTTCACTCTAACCCTAGCCCAAACAACAGAGCATCTCTTCTCCCAAACACCAGCCCCTATATAGACATGTAGCCAGCGATGTCCCTGGCGCAACAAATGCAAGACCACCTGAAAACAGCAAAGCGTCAGCAATACTCCCTGATAATACAAAGACACCACCATGATAGTCTTCGCCTTGGTCCCTGCCTGCAGGCCAATGTCGCAGACATCATAGTCCATGATGAACAAATCTGCGGTAGGGGCAGCCCCTTTTTCACCTCTGTCGTTGTTGTGGCGATAGCCTTCACTGCTCCCACTAGTATTACAGACTTTGCCGCATCATTAGTTGCCTCTACTCTTCACTTCTTTGACTTCCTCGTCCTCTGGACAACGTCATATACATGATTTCACCTCGTTCTTTATCGTGCCTGCCATCACATCCTCCATGTTATATGAGTATGGATATGTTCAATGACCTTGCTATTCTAGCTAGCGCGTACCCATAGGCTAGAGGCTTGTATCTAACCACCGACCACTTCGCACTCTCTTAACTAACTGACCTGCACACTATTTTTTTTTCCTAAACTAACACCGGTCACCTTCTCTATGAAGGCTTTGCTGCCAGCATTGGTGTCGTGTGGTGACCTTGTAGGCGCCTTGCATATATCGGCCAGGTTGGCGCAAAAGCGTCGGATATGGCCTCTGTATTGGCATCGCATGTACCTTCATACGAGGCCCCCATGAACAGCTAAAACTGGACTTGGGGCCTCTTGACTTTCTTATCTTCCCTTCCTACTTTCTTCTTGGCCGGGACTAGGGGTGACAATGGGTTCTCAATTTTACACTATAAGATTTAAGGATCGGATCAGATTAGGATTAGGCCCTATTCTATTTATTTTTGAACTAAAAATTATTTAGGGCTCTACTATTTTGTGAAGAACCATTTGAATTGCGACCTATTACCACCTCTAGCTGAGACACCTCTGCTACCCTCGCCCTTAGGATGGACCATGTGTGGGCCATAGGACAACCCTAACAATCCAAACACCTGATTTACTCGAATGCTCCCTTTTTTGAATCTCTATACTCCTGACCACTTCATGGTTCGACACTCGACCAACAAGCTTGGTGGCTTCAAGTTCGATCTCCTTGATAAAATCTTTACTAGACCTCCCTTTTAAGTTAGCTATGAAGAGGGGACTTCACACCTGCCTAGTAAAATTTAGAAAGTCATTATGGGTCACCTCCCTAATAGTCCAGCCTGGGCTCAATGGGCACATTCTGAGGGCCACGTACTCTTTGATCATGTCTTGACTCCTGCTGAAAACCACAGAGCACCTAAAAGCCTTGTCATCCAAATCACCGTCTTCCACATTGAATCGAGGGAAGGCGTCATAATTGTATGAGGTCATCGTACTCGCGGGTGGCCATCCTTTGCTCTCTCCAACCTGCACATAAAGCCCGAAATCTGTCCAACTCCCCCATCGATTATTCACGCAGGGACCAATTCAATCACCTTTCCCTTCATTTTCCCAGTCTTTGGGGTAAACGTGCAGCTCCCAAGCTGTCAGACTTGCCTATTGACGGTCTTCTTCTGCTAGTGCAAACAATAATATTTGGCGAATAACTTGGCCGACAGATCCTCTATACGTTGGCTCAGACAAACTTGCTCAGTTGTAACACCACAAAAGCCATCAACTAAAAATAATAAATTTAGTTATTATATTAATTAGGCTAATAATTTTTTTTAAATATTTAATTATTTATTTGCATTTTGATCATTTTCTTTCTATGCGCTTGATTGATTATCGAAATGTTTATTATCAACTCTTTTTAAAGAAAAACCTAGTAATTAATATAATAATTAAATAATATAATAACTATTAGTCTAAAAACAAGTATTTTATTTATAGATAACTTTGGTGAATTTTTAGGGAATTTTCGAGCTCTTTAAAAATGTATTTCGGAAAAAAAATCCTAACTCTAAATCGGCCCACCAGGGCCCATCTACCAATTCCCCAAACCCTAGCCCGCGACGCGTGCGCGCCCTGGCTTTCTCTAGCCGCCGCCGCTGTGTATTCTCCCTCCCTGTTCTCTCTCTCCCTCATCTCTCTCATTTCTCTCTCCCTTGCTTTTCTCTCTCACGCACAAGCAAGCCAGGCAGCAGGCCTTGCCGCGACCGAGCGCCCGCCCCGCCGCGCGACTGCGCCGCGCGCCCTGCGTGCTGCCCTGCACGCCGCACCGAGGCCGGCCCTACCGCGTGCGGGGAGCAGAGCCGCTGCTCGCCGAGTCGCCTCGCGCGCACCCCTGCACCCAGCGCCAGGACACCGAGCCCGACTACCGCGCTCTGCCCAGCCGCGAGGACCCGCGCGCCCCTGTGCATCATGCCGCGACGCCAGCGTGCCCAGCGAACCGAAGCATCGAGGCCCTGCCCGACCAAGTTGCCAGCCACGTGCTGTTTCCTTCTCTTCCCTCCCTAACTCTCCTCTGGTAACGGCAGCGTCATTAAGAGCATTAATAGCACCGAAACTCCCGCCATCGTAAAGGCTATTAAGGACGCCGTCGACCGTTTCTTCTACCTCTGCTTTCTCTCTTTTCCTATAAATTGCAGACCGCATCTCCCTGAGGAGTCCCGAGCTTCTCCTTTCTCCCTGCACACGAGTAGCCACGCCGAGCGCCGCATTTCACCGTCGCCGGAGCCTCTGCGCCTTCCACGTCGCCGGCGAGAGCGTCCGTGAATTCCTTGGCGCCCCTCCGTCGAACCCTTGCCCAAGAACGCAGTCCGCCGTAGAACCAGCCCGACCTCCCTAGCTCGACGTCGCCCTGCGCAGAGAAACCGAGAGGAAGAGAAGGTAGAAGACCAGTGTATTGTATTCTACCCCTGCAGCGTTTTGTTGTTTTAAATTTGTAAATTTCAGAATTCGAATCACGTGTAAATTGAATGATTGATCTCCTGTGTATATGTTATGCTATTTCAAATAGTGTTTATGCCATTTTCCATGTTTACAACTTAGTTTGGCTACGTCGGTTGAAATGAAATCAAAAAATAATTTTCTAGAGTGAAGAATTTTGGAATAGAGTAGACCATATCTTTTAATAAAAAATACTATATGAATAATTCTACTGTTATTTATGCTCGGGATGAACTATAGATTTTTAGTTAAATTATATGTGTCCGTATGTGCGATTATAGATAAATTGATTTTCTTCAATAAGTCGTGCTAGCGGCTCGATTAGTATCAAATAATATAGCTGCTATGACCACTGTAAACTAAATAGTAGAGATTATATTGGTAGGTTAATTTAGTTCTCCTAAATATCAAGGTAATGTGACTTTTTAAATACTATTGTAACGTCTACTATAATTTTCTTTTAGAAAGAAATAATAAAATATACTCCACGTACTATCCAGTAGACATTATTGATTAGCTGATTAAACTAAATCCATTGAGTTTTGGTTTAGCGCTATATCGATATTAATGAATTTATATAGTACACACTTCCGTAGTCAAATTTGCCACATAGGTCTCTCTAGTGAATTATGCGAACAAAATAAATAATATGTCGTAGCAAATGAGATGATCGTTGATGTGTTTTATTTTATATTATAGTTACAAATTAAGTTTTCTGTTTGGGAATGTTTTTCTTTTACAAGTATATTTTGTAAGAGCATCTCCAACAACGTGACCTATAAAAATGCCTTATAATTTAAAAATAAGTAAATTTTATAAAATTTAGGGCACCAACAAAACACTTCGCTCCAACAGTAAAGCCCTAAATCTAGATTATAGGGCAGCCCACTACGGTGTAGTATATTTGAGGCACTTGAGAAGGTGCTCTATAGTTTTTTGACAAAATTTATTGAATTGAGACACTGTTGGAGTGGTTTTTCTTGTGTAGAGCCCTATATTTCAATTTGAGGCGCTAGTTTGAGGCATTGTTGGAGATGCTCTAAAGCATATGTTTCATTGTTTGTTGAATGGTGTATGTTTATGTAATGGTGCATGTTTATTTATTTGTGTATGTTTTATTTTTGTATGTGTGATGTGTGACTATAATAGAAGCCGATTGCGTGGTAGAAGATCCAAATTTGTTTGAGAACGACCCGCAGGACTCGTTTGAGCAAGGCAAGTGGATTCTCCCTCTGCATATTCTTTTTGTATCCAGTCATTGCATTTAATAATGTTTACTTTTGATATACTGCATAATTTGATGGGTTTCACCTAATTAAGGATTTCCTAGATTTACTACCTGTATTCCTTGTTTAACCTGGGAAAATTATTAAGCTGTGCAAAATTTATGTTACCGCCCAACTTATTGATCTTAATGTCACTCATGAATTGGTATTAATGTTCCAAATTGGCAATTATGATATTAACCCGATGGTTAAAACAATATTACTTCTTATTAATTGGAACATGGAGTGACCACCCAGGATAACAGTGCAACCACGAGTGCTATCATGGCTCTGGCTTTGGTAATTAGCTTTATATGCTTAGTGCCTAGCAACCTTACCTGAAATATGGGCAAGAGGGGGAGCGGTAGGTGCTGGCAGCCCATGTTAACATGGGGTCATATTCTTGGCTAAGGTACCTCACCCAGGGGGCCACCACCATCGTCTTTAGAAACCTTAGCGAGTTGCTTCGTATTAAGTGTATTTTGTGAAAGCCTCATAATGGATCCCTAGCCATTCACCTCGGCAGTGTTTAAGGGTCCGATCAACCCGAGCTAGATGGGATACATGGCTTGTGGGTAAAGTTGTACCACCTCTGCAGAGTGTAAAACTGATATATCAGCCGTGCTCCCGGTTATGAGCGACCTGGACTCCTCACATGATAATTGAACTTGAAGATGGAATTAAATTGAGATCCGATGATCTGCCAATAATTTGCTTAAGTGGTTTCACTTAAGTGTTTTTGTTATATTCATATTCCTTTGTTTAAATGGGATATTTGGGATTCACTCTTATTAGTAAGACATGTGTTGTTAATAAAATGTTGACCAACTAAAATGGTTACTGCTCAACCTTAGCCTCACCTTGTTATACCTGCATTAATTTTCCCCACTTGCTGAGCCCCGACCATAAGTGAGCTCACCCTTGCTAATATTTTGATCAGAGGGTGATGCTGGAGACTTTGATGGAGATTTTATCGACGACGATGATTTCTAAGTCTAACGATGCGCCGGTCATCTTCCTGTGGGAGATTGCCCAGTTGTTTATTTCCGCTTTACTTTGATGTGATACTTGTTAAAGATACAATGTTTCAAATGATGTAATAAAGTATTATACTCTCTTTACGCCTTTATTGCATTGTCTTTTGATATACTACACTTGTGACGTCAACATATGTGTGCAAATGGATCCTGGCACACATATGGTATGCGCTCGGTTCTACCCCTGGAACCGGGTGTGACAGAAGTGGTATCAAAGCTATGCTGACCCTAGGTCGTTAGGCTAGTTAGAAATGGAAAGCCTAGTTGTTCAAAACTTGCTAATTTCCTTCTTATAAATTCTTTTATCAGTCTAACCTCTTTGAAATTCAACTGAGTTGACACTTCTCTTATAGATGGTTCGCACTCTCCAAACTACCTGCATCAACACTAGCTATGCCCCTCAGCCCCGGCAGATCCCGGTCTACCCAGTGGTAGTCGAGGAAGTCTCGGCGGATCTCCCTCCCATCCGAGTGGAGAATGTTGTCAACCTGGAGGATAGCTCGGAGGAGCAGCTACCGATGCCCACCCCATTGGCAGAGTCCCTAGCCTTCGCAGCTGGGTCATCGACGTCATCACCGCTTGCACCAGCCTTCCAAGCACCTGCACCCGGAGGTGACGACCCCGACGACTCCGGAGACGACGATGACGAGGATGATAACGACGACGAAGGTGGAGACGAACACGTCCACGAGGAAGCTAACTACGCCCAGCAGGACAACTTCATGGGGTTTGGTCCAGTTATCGAACATTACACATCAATGTTCGAGATGGGGCACTTCCCCAACCTGCTGCAAGAAGTGCTGCACGCGCTAGACACCTACGTCCGCCCCCTGTACGAGACAAGGTGAGTGAGCGAGCCTCCCCAGGCTTGCTATTACATCACTCGCATCCACGTCAGGGTGATGGATGCAGGTGACAGGGGATTTAGGACTCTGTCTGCTCACGAGTCTCTGACACCACTGTCCACCTACGCTGCCTCAGTCAGTGATGCTGCCCGTCGGACCCTGTGGTCGCAGCCACACCTACCGGCAGCAGCTGCAGAACACGAGGTTCAGGCATCTTCCTCAGCGTCTGCGTGGAGGAAGTCAGACCAGCATCGTCCTAGGTGAAGCTGGTGAGGATCGCCTCAACACCCTAGCTGGTGTAGTGGCCGGTCTCAACATCGACCTGGACAGTGCCACCCTGGATCTCTACAGGGTGCACTTGGAGCTGGAGAATGCCCACGCTAGGATTGCAGCCCTAGAAGCCCAACTGCAAGGACTGGATCCGCCCGAAGCTCAGGTCCCCGCCATGGCGTTGTCTCCTCCCCGCAAGAGGCTGCATTATGGAGAGCCCGGATCAGTCACTAGGCCGCTTTAAGTATTTTGAGTCATGATGTAATAAGTTATACTTCGCGTTAGACGATGAAACTCTCTTTAAGTTTTCATATTAATAAATACCAACCATGTGATGGTGATTGATTGAAATGTTTGATTTGGATCTTTGTTTGAGTGCAATGGTCTTATGGAATGATGGCCATAAGAACATATAATAATTTTTAAAACTTAAGCTATTTTCCCTCTAGAATCTTTTCTACTCCTCACTTTTCTAAGGATTTCACTTCCTAACCAATCAGATGGTGAACCCACATCAAGGACCTAACATCCAGAACCAGCGTGGTCAACAAGTACCACCACCACCACCGAATCCCAACATGGAACAATTCATCGCCGCCCAGATGCAGATTCTGCAAGGACTCACTGCGGCTGTTCAGCAGATACAACAGAACCAACAGAATCAGCAACCCCAGCAGCAGCAGTATGCGCCCTCGTGAGAGCACCTAGAGGGGGGGGGGGTGAATAGGTGATCCTGTGAAACTTGAAAACTTAAGCCACAAAACTTGGTTAATCGTTAGCACAATAATTGCCAAGTGGCTAGAGAGGAATTCTCAACAAAACACAATAACCAACAAGGATCAATCACAGAGATGGCACGGTGGTTATCCCATGGTTCGGCCAAGACCAACGCTTGCCTACTCCATGTTGTGGCGTCCCAACGGACGAGGGTTGCAATCAACCCCTCTCAAGCGGTCCAAAGACCCACTTGAATACCACGGTGTTTTGCTTGCTTTTTCTCAATCCCGTTTGCGAGGAATCTCCACAACTTGGAGCCTCTCGCCCTTACACTTGAAATTCACAAAGAACACGGAGCAAGGGAGGGATTAGCAATGCACACAAGACACAAGAATCAGAGTGTCAACACGCACACAAGTCGCAACAAGAGCTCGCAACACAACTCAATGAGTTCACAACTCCACTAGAGCTCTATATGCTATCACAATGAAACGAATGCACGAAATCGATGTCTTGGTGCTTAGGAATGTTGTAGGAATACTTGGTGTACTCCATGCGCCTAGGGGTCCCTTTTATAGCCCTAAGGCAGCTAGGAGCCGTTGAGAGCAATCTAGGAAGGCTGATCTTGCCTTCTGTCGACTGGCGCACCGGACAGTCCGGTGCCCGATTTCCTTCTATAAATGGCACAGTCGACCGTTGGCAGACTGAGAGCCGTTGGCGCACCGGACATGTCCGGTGCACACCGGACAGACCGGTGCCCCCTTCTAGCCGTTGGCTCGGCCACGTGTCCCACGCAGATCGCGCGGCCGACCGTTGGCCCTGCCGACCGTTGGCTCACCGGACAGTCCGGTGCACACCGGACAGTCCGGTGAATTGTAGCCGTACGTCGACGATGAATTCCCGAGAGTGACGAGTTCGCCTGTGAACGGCCCACCGGACAGTCCGGTGCACCACAGGACAGTCCGGTGAATTTAGCCGAACACCGCCGTCGAAGTCCCGAGAGCAGCCTTTTCCCTCGAGCCAGCCTGGCGCACCGGACACTGTCCGGTGCACCACCGGACAGTCCGGTGCACCCAGACTGAGCAGACTTTGGCTGCTCGAGCCATCTCTTCTCCAACTCGATTTTTTCTGTTTCCAGCACTTAGACACAATACATTAGTCCATAAAATAATGTACTAAGTCTGAGAAACATACCTTTATCCTTGATTTGTACTTTGTCCACCTTTTTACAATTAGGCACTTGTGTTGGACACTAAATCACCAAAATACTTAGAAATGGCCCAAGGGCACATTTCCCTTTCAATCTCCCCCTTTTTGGTGATTTATGCCAACACAACATAAAGCAAGCAGAACAAGTACAAAATCACTTCAAATAAGAACTCAAATTATTTTGATTCAAATTTGACATATATGGATCACTCTATGCCACCACTTGGTTTGTTTTTGCAAATCAAACTCAAATTCCTATCTCTAAGTCAAAACCACTTGTAGATACATAAAGAGAGGTTTTCCAAAGAAATTTGATCAAGGATTTCAAAAACTCCCCCTTTTTCCCATAATCAACACTTCTCCCCACAAGAGGCCAACTTTTGACATAAGAGACAATAAAAGAGTTTTGACAAACCAAAAGCTCTAATCTACTATTTTCAAAATTTCTCAAGTGGTAGCTGATCCATCTATTGCTTTGGCCTTTATTTTCTCCCCCTTTGGCATCAAGCACCAAAACGGGATCAATCTTGGCCCTGTAAACCCCATTGCCTCACCAAAATCTTCAAATGAGAACACAAAGGCAATAAGAGTATAAAGATGAACTTGGAAAACTTACTCTTTTCATCGGAGTGCAGTGGAAGTCTTGCATGGTCCAAGTCCACCTTTCCCTTTCAATCCTCCTTTGAGGCTAAAACAACCAAACTCAAGTACATGATTAGTTTCAAGGGGTCAAGTTGTAGCACAGCTCCCCCTCAATATGTGCATCACTTGCAAAACGGACTTGTGAGGTCCAGGGAGTGTTTGTACAACTTGAGCACAACAATAAGCAACAAAATGCAGAATGAACATGATCAAAGGCATAAACACATGTATGCTACAATTCAATCCAAGTTCCGCGAATCTAGGACATTTAGCTCACTACGCAGCCTGCAAAAGGTCTTTTCATCTAAAGGCTTAGTGAAGATATCGGCTAGCTGGTTCTCGGTGCTAACATGAAACACTTCGATATCTCCCTTTTGCTGGTGGTCTCTCAAAAAGTGATGCCGGATGTCAATGTGCTTTGTGCGGCTGTGCTCAACAGGATTTTCCGCTATTCGGATAGCACTCTCATTATCACATAGGAGTGGGACTTTGCTCAGATTGTAGCCAAAGTCCCGGAGGGTTTGCCTCATCCAAAGTAGTTGCGCGTAACACTGTCCTGCGGCAACGTACTCAGCCTCAGCGGTGGATAGGGCAACGAAAGTTTGTTTCTTAGAATTCCATGACACCAGGGACCTTCCTAAGAATTGGCACGTCCCCGATATACTCTTCCTATCGACCTTACATCCAGCATAGTCGGAATCTGAGTACCCAATCAAGTCAAAGTTAGACCCCTTTGGATACCAGATCCCGAAGCAAGGCGTAGCGACTAAATATCGAAGAATTCGCTTCACATCCACTAAGTGACACTCCTTAGGATCAGATTGAAATCTAGCACACATGCATAAGCTAAGCATAATATCCGGTCTACTAGCACATAAATAAAGCAAAGAACCTATCATGGACTGGTATGCTTTTTGATCAACGGACTTACCTCCTTTGTTGAGGTCGGTGTGTCCGTCAGTTCCCATCGGCGTCTTTGCGGGCTTGGCGTCCTTCATCCCAAACCGCTTTAGCAAGTCTTGCGTGTACTTCGTTTGGGAGATGAAAGTGCCGTCCTTGAGTTGCTTCACTTGGAACCCAAGGAAGTAGTTCAACTCGCCCATCATCGACATCTCGAATTTCTGCGTCATCACCCTGCTAAATTCTTCACAAGACTTTTGATTAGTAGAACCAAATATTATGTCATCGACATAAATTTGGCATACAAAAAGATCACCATCGCAAGTCTTAGTAAAAAGAGTTGGATCGGCTTTCCCGACCTTGAAAGCATTAGCAATTAAAAAGTCTCTAAGGCATTCATACCATGCTCTTGGGGTTTGCTTAAGTCCATAGAGCGCCTTAGAGAGCTTACACACGTGGTCGGGGTACCGTTCATCCTCGAAGCCAGGGGGTTGCTCCACGTACACCTCCTCCTTGATTGGCCCGTTGAGGAAAGCGCTCTTCACATCCATTTGGTACAACCTGAAAGAATGGTGAGCGGCATATGCTAGCAAGATACGAATTGATTCTAGCCTAGCCACAGGAGCAAAAGTCTCCTCAAAGTCCAAACCTGCGACTTGGGCATAACCTTTTGCCACAAGTCGAGCCTTGTTCCTTGTCACCACCCCGTGCTCGTCCTGTTTGTTGCGGAACACCCACTTGGTTCCCACAACATTTTGCTTGGGATGAGGCACCAGCGTCCAAACTTCATTGCGCTTGAAGTTGTTGAGTTCCTCCTGCATGGCCAACACCCAGTCCGGATCTAGCAAGGCCTCTTCTACCCTGAAAGGCTCAATAGAAGAGACAAAAGAGTAATGCTCACAAAAATTAACTAATCTTGAACGAGTAGTTACTCCCTTGCTAATATCACCCAATATTTGGTCGACGGGATGATCCCTTTGGATCGTCGCTCGAACTTGGGTTGGAGGTGCCTGAGGTGCTTCTTCCTCTTCAACTTGATCATCCTGTGCTCCCCCTTGATCATGCGCCTCCACTTGAGGTACCTGTTCGTCATCTTGAGTTGGGGGATGCACCATAGTTGAGGAAGACGGTTGATGTTGCTCCAATTGTTCCTGAGGCCGTACATCTCCAATCGCCATGGTGCGTATCGCGGCCGTTGGAACGTCTTCTTCATCTACATCATCAAGATCATCAACTTGCTCTCCTGGAGAGCCATTAGTCTCATCAAATACAACGTCGCTAGAGACTTCAACCAAACTCGATGACTTGTTGAAGACCCTATACGCCTTTGTATTTGAATCATAACCTAATAAAAACCCTTGTACGGCTTTGGGAGCAAATTTGGAATTCCTACCCTTCTTCACTAGAATGTAGCATTTACTCCCAAATACACGAAAGTACGATACATTGGGTTTGTTACCAGTCAGCAGCTCATATGAAGTCTTCTTGAGGAGGTGGTGAAGGTAGACCCTGTTGATGGCGTGGCAAGCCATGTTCATGGCTTCCGACCAAAAGCACTCGGGGGTCTTGAACTCTCCAAGCATAGTCCTCGCCATATCTATGAGCGTCCTATTCTTCCTCTCTACCACACCATTTTGCTGAGGTGTGTAGGGAGCGGAGAACTCGTGCTTGATCCCTTCCTCCTCAAGGAACTCTTCCACTTGAAGATTCTTGAATTCGGACCCATTGTCGCTCCTTATCTTCTTCACCTTGAGCTCAAACTCATTTTGAGCTCTCCTTAGGAAGCGCTTAAGGGTCCCTTGGGTTTCAGACTTATCCTGCAAAAAGAACACCCAAGTGAAGCGGGAAAAGTCATCAACAATAACTAGACCATACTTACTTCCTCCTATGCTCAGATAGGCTACGGGTCCGAAGAGGTCCATATGCAGCAGCTCCAGAGGTCTTGACGTGGTCATCACATTCTTGCTGTGATGTGCTCCTCCCACTTGTTTACCTGCTTGACAAGCTGCACAAGGTCTATCTTTTTCGAAATGAACATTGGTTAGACCTATCACGTGTTCTCCCTTTAGAAGCTTGTGGAGGTTCTTCATCCCCACATGTGCTAAGCGGCGATGCCACAACCAGCCCATGCAAGTCTTAGCCATTAAGCATGCATCTAGACCGGCCTCTTCTTTTGCAAAATCAACTAAGTAAAGTTTGCCGTCTAGTACACCCTTAAAAGCTAGTGAACCATCACATCTTCTAAAGACAGACACATCTACATTTGTAAATAAACAATTATATCCCATATTACATAATTGACTAACAGATAGTAAATTATATCCAAGACTCTCAACTAAAAACACATTAGAGATAGAATGCTCATTTGATATTGCAATCTTGCCTAAACCTTTCACCTTGCCTTGGTTCCCATCACCGAATATGATTGAATCTTGGGAATCCTTATTCTTGACGTAGGAGGTGAACATCTTCTTCTCCCCCGTCATATGGTTTGTGCATCCGCTGTCGATAATCCAGCTTGAACCCCCAGATGCATAAACCTGCAAGGCAAATTTAGGCTTGGGTCTTAGGTACCCAACTCTTGTTGGGTCCTACAAGGTTAGTCACAATTTCCTTAGGGACCCAAATGCAAGTTTTATCACCCTTGCATTTTGCCCCTAATTTCCTAGCAACTATCTTCCTATCCTTTCTACAAATAGCAAAGGAAGCATTCAAAGCATGATAAATTGTAGAGGGACCATTCATAACTTTCCTAGGAGCATGAACAAAATTCTTTCTAGGCACATGATGAATATTTTTCCTAGGCATATCTCTACAATGCATATAGGAAGAACTGGAAGCATACATAGCATAAGAATCATAGGCATGTGAATCAAAAGCATTACAACTCCTATGAGACTGTCTTCTATCATTGTACATAAAAGCATGGTTCTTTTTACTACTACTTGCCATAGGGGCCTTCCCTTTCTCCTTGGTAGAGATGGGAGCCTTATGGCTTGTTAAGTTCTTGGCTTCCCTCTTGAAGCCAAGCCCATTCTTAATGGAGGGGTGTCTACCAATCGTGTAGGCATCCCTAGCAAATTTTAGTTTATCAAAATCACTTTTGCTAGCCTTAAGTTGGGCATTAAGACTAGCCATTTCATCATTTAATTTTGCAATAGAAGCTATGTGTTCACTACAAGCATCAATATCAAACTCTTTACATCTATTGCAAATAACAACAATTTCTACACAAGTTGTTGATTTACTAGCTATTTCTAACTTAGCATTCAAATCATCATTAATGCTCCTTAAGCTAGAAATTGTTTCATGGCAAGAAGATAATTCACAAGAAAGCATTTCGTTTCTCTTAACTTCTAAGGCATGAGATTTTTGTGCTTCTAAAAATTTGTCATGTTCTTCATACAACAAGTCCTCTTGTTTTTCTAAAAGCCTATTCTTATCATTCAAGGCATCAATCAACTCATTAATTTTATCTACCTTGGTTCTATCTAGGCCCTTAAATAAACATGAATAATCTATTTCATCCTCATCACTAGATTCGTCCTCACTTGAAGAAGCATAAGTAGAGTTTCGAGTACTCACCTTCTTATCCCTTGCCATAAGGCATGTGTGACGCTCGTTGGGGAAGAGGGATGACTTGTTGAAGGCGGTGGCGGCGAGTCCTTCATTGTCGGAGTCGGAGGAGGAGCAATCCGAATCCCACTCCTTTCCTAGATGTGCCTCGCCCTTTGCCTTCTTATAGTTCTTCTTTTTCTCCCTCTTGTTCCCTTGATCCTGATCACTATCATTGTCGGGACAGTTAGCAATAAAATGACCAAGCTTACCGCATTTGAAGCATGAGCGCTTCCCCTTGGCTTTGGTCTTGCTTGGCTGTCCCTTGCGACCTTTAAGCGCCGTCTTGAATCTCTTGATGATGAGGGCCATCTCTTCATCATTAAGTCCGGCCGCCTCAATTTATGCCACCTTGCTAGGTAGCGCCTCCTTGCTTCTTGTTGCCTTGAGAGCAAGGGGTTGAGGCTCGTTGATTGGACCATTCAATGCGTCATCCACGTACCTTGCCTCCTTGATCATCATTCGCCCGCTAACGAATTTTCCAAGGACTTCTTCGGGCGACATTTTGGTGTACCTGGGATTCTCACGAATATTATTCACCAAATGAGGATCAAGAACGGTAAAGGACCTTAGCATCAGTCGGACGACGTCGTGGTCCGTCCATCGCGTGCTTCCGTAGCTCCTTATTTTGTTGATAAGGGTCTTGAGCCGGTTGTATGTTTGAGTTGGCTCCTCGCCCCTTATCATCGCAAACCGTCCAAGCTCGCCCTCCACCAACTCCATTTTGGTGAGCAAGGTGACGTCGTTCCCCTCATGAGAAATCTTGAGGGTGTCCCATATTTGCTTGGCGTTATCCAAGCCGCTCACTTTGTGGTATTCATCCCTGCACAAAGAAGCTAGAAGAACAGTAGTAGCTTGTGCATTCTTATGTATTTGCTCATTAATGAACACAGGACTATCCGAACTATCAAAGTGCATTCCACTCTCTACAATCTCCCATATACTAGGATGGAGAGAGAATAGGTGACTACGCATTTTGTGGCTCCAAAATCCATAGTCCTCCCCATCAAAGTGTGGAGGCTTGCAGAGTGGAATGGAGAGCAAATGTGAATTTGAACTTTGCGGAATACGAGAGTAGTCAAAAGAAAAGTTCGAATTAACCAGTTTCCTTCTCTCGTAGTCGTTGTGGTCGTCGTCCTTTTGGGAAGAAGTAGACTCATCGCTGTCATCGTAGTAGACGATCTCCTTGATGCGTCTCGTCTTCTTCTTCTTCCCTTCTTTCCGTCTATGGCTCGAGCCGAAGTCGGTAGGCTTGTCGTCCTTCGGCTCGTTGACGAAGGATTCCTTCTCTTTGTCGTTGATCACGATTCCCTTCCCCTTAGGATCCATCTCTTCGGGCGGTTAGTCCCTTTGTGAAGAGAACGACTCCGATACCAATTGAGAGCACCTAGAGGGGGGTGAATAGGTGATCCTGTGAAACTTGAAAACTTAAGCCACAAAACTTGGTTAATCATTAGCACAATAATTGCCAAGTGACTAGAGAGGAATTCTCAACAAAACACAATAACCCACAAGGATCAATCACAGAGATGGCACGGTGGTTATCCCGTGGTTCGGCCAAGACCAACGCTTGCCTACTCCACGTTGTGGCGTCCCAACGGACGAGGGCCGCAATCAACCCCTCTCAAGCGGTCCAAAGACCCACTTGAATACCACGGTGTTTTGCTTGCTTTTTCTCAATCCCGTTTGCGAGGAATCTCCACAACTTGGAGCCTCTCGCCCTTACACTTGAAATTCACAAAGAACACGGAGCAAGGGAGGGATTAGCAACGCACACAAGACACAAGAATCAGAGTGTCAACACGCACACAAGTCGCAACAAGAGCTCGCAACACAACTCAATGTGTTCACAACTCCACTAGAGCTCTATATGCTATCACAATGAAACGAATGCGCGAAACCGATGTCTTGGTGCTTAGGAATGTTGTATGAATGCTTGGTGTACTCCTCCATGCGCCTAGGGGTCCCTTTTATAGCCCCAAGGCAGCTAGGAGCCGTTGAGAGCAATCTAGGAAGGCTGATCTTGCCTTCTGTCGACTGGCGCACCGGACAGTCCGGTGCACACCGGACACTGTCCGGTGCCCGATTTCCTTCTATAAATGGCACAGTCGACCGTTGGCAGACTGAGAGCCGTTGGCGCACCGGACATGTCCGGTGCACACCAGACAGACTGGTGCCCCCTTCTAGCCGTTGGCTCGGCCACGTGTCCCGCGCAGATCGCGCGGCCGACCGTTGGCCCTGCCGACCGTTGGCTCACCGGACAGTCCGGTGCACACCGGACAGTCCGGTGAATTATAGCCGTACGTCGACGATGAATTCCCGAGAGCGACGAGTTCGCCTGTGAACGGCCCACCGGACAGTCCGGTGCACCACTGGACAGTCCGGTGAATTATAGCCGTACACCGCCGTCGAAGTCCCGAGAGCAGCCTTTTCCCTCGAGCCAGCCTGACGCACCGGACACTATCCGGTGCACCACCGGACAGTCCGGTGCACCCAGACTGAGCAGACTTTGGCTGCTCGAGCCATCTCTTCTCCAACTCGATTTTTTCTGTTTCCAGCACTTAGACACAATACATTAGTCCATAAAACAATGTACTAAGTCTGAGAAACATACCTTTATCCTTGATTTGTACTTTGTCCACCTTTTTACAATTAGGCACTTGTGTTGGACACTAAATCACCAAAATACTTAGAAATGGCCCAAGGGCACATTTCCCTTTCACCTCGGCCTGAGATAAGCACCGGGATTTCATGAGTCATCACCAGCCAACATTCTCCCATGCGGTTGATCCCCTGGATGCTGGTGACTGGCTAAAGGTCATTGGAAAGAAGCTGGACATCACTCAGTGCAACGACCGAGAAAAGGTCTTGTACGCCTTGGGAAGACTCGAGGGAGCTGCGTCCGACTGGTGGGATGCCTTCACAGCGGCACATCCCAACGCAGATACCATAACCTGGCAGGAGTTCCAAGAGAACTTCCGCGCTCATCACATTCCATCGGGAATCATGAAGTTGAAGAAGAAGGAATTCCTTTCCCTTACTCAAGGGAATATGACTGTTAGTGAGTATCGTGATCGCTTCACTCAGCTTTCACGCTATGCCCTTGAAGAAGTGGACACAGATGAGAAGCGCCAAGAGCGTTTCTTGGAAGGACTGATTGGACCTCTGAATTACCAACTTCAGAGTCATACATTCCCCAATTTCCAGACACTCCTGAACAAGGCAATTGGCCTTGAAAGCAAAAGAAAGGAAATATCTGACCATAAAAGGAAGTTCCAAGGTCAGTCCAGCAGGAACACCCGGCCAAACAATGCTCAAGGTTCGCAGTTCCGCTCTAGAAATCAGGGTGGAAATAATTATCAAGTACAACGCTCTGGACAGCAAGGCCAGAGAAATAATCAGAGTCAGAATCAGCAAAGGAACAACTCTCAGACCAACCAGAGGTCTAGTAGTAGTTCACAGAATCGTCAAAGAGGCGCCATCAACACTCAGGCCAGAAGAAACAATGCACCAGTTCAACCTAGTGGCTGTTTCAAGTGCGGAGAGCTGGGCCACTATGCTAACAACTGCCCAAGGCGCAACCAGCAGACACCCCAGAAAAACAATAACCAGAGAAATGACCAGATCACCCTCGCTCGTGGATCTGCTCAGAACAAGACTCCATAGAACCAGAGCAGAGGAAGGGTCAATCACGTCACTGCGGAATCAGTGCCTGAGGATGCCGACATAGCGTATGGTATGTTCCTTGTTAACTCCATACCTGCATCAGTTTTGTTTGACTCTAGAGCATCACATTCATTTATAACTGAGTCATTTGTGGAAAAACACAATATACCTAAGTATCCTCTTAAGAAGATATTACACATTAGTTCACCGGGAGGTGACATGAAGGCCACACACTCATGCCCCCATGTTAATATCAAGATTCAAGGAATAGATTTTTCAGTCGACCCAGTGGTCCTAGGATCCAACGGTATTGATGTGATTCTTGGATGCAACTGGTTGAAAAGTTGTGATGGAGTGATGCAGTGTGCCAATGGAACCATTATGTTGACAAGTCCTCAAGGTGAAAGAATCCAAATTAACATAGACAAGTCAACAGATGAAAAAGGGAAAACAGTGATCAATCACTTGGAAGAAAAGCCCTTGGAAAATATCAAAGTAGTGTGCGAATACCCAGACGTATTTCCGGAGGAATTACCAGGTATGCCACCTGACCGTGATATAGAGTTTTCTATTGAATTAGTACCCGGAACCGCACCTATCTCGAAAAGACCATATAGAATGGATGTCAAAGATTTAGTAGAACTGAATAAACAAATAGAAGAATTACTAGAAAAAGGTTTCATTCGCCCAAGTTCATCCCCTTGGGGAGCCCTAGTGCTATTTGTGAACAAGAAGGATGGTTCGAGGAGAATGTGCGTTGATTATAGAAGTTTGAATGAAGTAACCATCAAGAATAAATACCCACTACCTCGGATCGAAGATTTATTCGATCAGATGAAGGGAGCTAAGATATTCTCGAAGATAGATCTGAGATCGGGATATCATCAGTTAAAGATTCGGGCAGAAGATGTACCCAAGACAGCCTTCACGGCAAGATATGGATTATATGAGTTTTTGGTCATGTCGTTTGGACTGACTAATGCACCAGCATACTTTATGAACTTGATGAATAAAGTATTCATGGAATATCTGGATCAGTTTGTGGTCGTATTCATTGACGACATACTGATATATTCTCCGAATGAAGAAACACATGAAGATCATCTAAGGCTAGTCCTACAAAAGCTTCGTGACAACCAACTATACGCAAAGTTCTCGAAGTCTGATTTTTGGTTGAAGGAAGTTGCTTTCTTAGGACATATCGTTACCGATGGTGGAATTAAAGTGGACCCAGGAAAGATAAGTGAGATACTAGATTGGAAGCAACCAAAGGATGCGTCCAAGATCAGAAGTTGTCTTGGATTGGCAGGATACTACAGAAGATTTGTTGAAGGTTTTTCCAAGTTAGTGAAACCCCTTACCTCGCTACTGGAGAAAGGTAAAGAGTTCAAATGGATGAAGCTTGCCAGAATTGTTTTGAAGAACTCAAGAAAAGGTTAACCACTGCACCAATATTGGTAATGCCAGACATCCACAAGGGATTTGATGTGTATTGCGATGCATCACACCTTGGAGTTGGATGTGTGCTAATGCAAGAAGGAAAAGTGATAGCTTATGCCTCAAGACAGTTGAGGAAACATGAGATGAATTATCTTACGCATGATTTGGAACTAGCTGCCGTGGTGCATGCTTTGAAGATTTGGAGGCACTATATGATTGGAAACAAGTGCAAAATCTTCACGGATCACAAAATTTTGAAATATATATTCACTCAGAAAGAACTCAATCTAAGACAGAGAAGATGGCTTGAGTTGATTAAGGACTATGATTTGGAAATACAATATCACCCCGGAAAAGCAAATGTAGTAGCTGATGCTTTGAGCCGTAAGGGTCAAGTGAACAACATCACCACTCATTTGATGCCACAGGAACTGTGCTGGGAAATGGAACAACTCAACCTTGGCATGATCAATAATGTAGAAGCAACAGTTATGGAAGTTGAATCTACTTTGGAAGAAGAAATTCGTAAAGGACAAGAGTCCGATGAGAAGATTAAGGAAATTAAAACTTTGATTGGTTTGGGAAAAGCCCCAGATTTCACGGAAGATGATCAAGGCACAGTATGGTTTAAGAAGAGAATCTGCGTACCGGAAATCGAACACCTGCGCCAACTTATTTTGAGAGAAGCTCATGATTCAGCTTACTCTATTCACCCTGGAAGTACAAAGATGTACCAAGATCTTAAGGAAAAGTATTGGTGGTATGGATTGAAAAGAGATGTTGCTACTCATGTTGCATTATGTGACGTGTGTCAGCGAGTTAAAGCCGAACACCAAAGACCAGCAGGATTACTACAACCTCTCAAGGTACCTGAATGGAAATGGGAAGAAATCAGTATGGATTTCATAGTTGGACTACCCCGTACTCGAGATGGCTATGATTTAGTATGGGTCATAGTAGACAGGTTGACTAAAGTGGCACACTTTATACCTGTGAAGACAACTTACTCAGGAGCCCAGTTAGCAGAGTTATACATGTCAAGGATTGTTTGTCTGCATGGAGTACCGAAGAAGATCGTATCAGATCGAGGAACCCAATTTACCTCGCGCTTTTGGAAAAGACTACATGAGTCCATGGATACCAAGCTAAATTTTAGTTCAGCTTATCATCCGCAAACGGATGGGCAAACGGAAAGAACAAACCAAGTGTTAGAAGATATGCTAAGAGCTTGCGCTCTAAAGCATGGTAGAAGCTGGGATAAAAGTTTGCCTTATGCAGAATTCTCGTATAACAACAGTTATCAGGCAAGTCTAAAAATGGCACCATTTGAAGCACTATATGGACGAAAGTGTAGAACACCGCTTTATTGGAATCAGACTGGAGAAAGTCAAGTATTCGGTCCAGAAATTCTCCAAGAGGTGGAAAAGCAAGTACAAATTATCAGAGAAAATTTGAAGACAGCACAGTCAAGACAGAAAAGCTATGTTGATAATAGAAGAAGAGAATTGATGTTTGAAGAAGGAGACTTCGTATACCTTAAAGTTTCACCAATGAGAGGAATGAAAAGGTTTAAGGTTAAGGGAAAACTATCACCTCGCTATATCGGCCCATTCAAGATTTTGGAAAGAAAAGGTGAAGTAGCCTACCAGTTAGAGCTACCCGATAGGTTATCGGATGTGCATGACGTATTTCACGTGTCACAACTTAAGAAGTGCTTAAGAGTACCAGAAGAACAGTTACCCATGGAAGAACTGAATGTCAATGAGGATTTGACCTATTCAGAGTACCCTGTCAGAATTCTGGAAACATCTCGCAGATTTACACGGAGTAAAGTTGTTGGAGGCTTGTTCTCAAATGCTAAGAGTTAAGAACAAGGCAACACAGAAAATGTTAAATATTAAGGTCCTTCGTCCTCCACTTCATTATATCCCTTCGGGACATAAGGAATTTCGGACGAAGGTTACGAAGAACGCACCTTCGTAAGCATAATAACATAGGGTGAAGCATTCATATAAACCATGAGATATAAAATGGACATTCAAATGTTAACATAGAATCATTTCCATTTCTATTAATACGAACGAATATAAATGACAAATGTACCTTCGGTCCTGAGGAAGGCAAGAATACAAGTGTGATGCGAAGGCAAATGGCAGGTTCGCGTGAACAGTACAGTGGTACTGTTCATCTATTTATAGGCGCAGGTCGCAGCCTGTGACAAATTACAATTATGCCCTTACAAATGTTTACAACATTGACTCAGACCTATATGAATAAAAAGGTCATTCTATCTCTATGTCGGTTTAAAACGCCGAAGCTCCATGAAAGGGAACCTTCGGCCATCTCTTGGAGACGACTCCAGCCGAAGCTGCTTCTTCGTGTGAGACCTTCGGCGCACCGAAGCACGACCCCAACAGTAGCCCCTTTCGCGGTGCTAGATCGTTTTTCGTAACGAGCTTGACCCGTGAAAAAAAAACTTCTTCAGCTTCGGGAAGCCGAAGGTCCAAAAAACACCTTCCCTGAGCTCGTTGCGGAGAAACGATCCGGCTTCCGAGTACGTGCCAGGCCCACCTTGCAGAGTTACTGTTTGATCTTTGCGGTCCACTGCTCAGCGAGTACAAGTGACCGCCCGTCTGGTGTAAAAATCTTGCCGCTTCGCCTTCTTACCTGCAGTACTATATAAACAAGCGGGTAGGTGTGAAGTTATCACAGCATTCATTGCTATTTGCACTGTTTTGCTGCCAAAATTTTCACCATAGCCGAAGCTTGACTCTCAAAATCGAACGAAGGTCCTTCTCGACGCTTGCTTCGTCAGAAAGGAGAGCTTCGGAGAATAGAAAAAAGAAAAAAGTTTTTGGCTTCCCCAAACTCAGAATCACATGGCACGAGTGCGATCTACTGCGAAAGTTGCACGTGAGGGAGACAAAGCCGAAGGTTCGGACACTATGCCGATCTCCGAAGCGATGCAGCGCTCCGGTCTAGTGACTGCGGAAGAAAGACCTGCTGCCGAAGCAAACCCGACAACAGCCGAAGAAGAAGAAAACATTGATGGGACTGACTCCGAAGATGACTACCACATTGCTACGCCCAGCAAGCCCAGTCACCTGGATTTTGGAAAATCAACTATTTCAAAAGCTGATCTTTCGAAGATGGTGAAAGCGGGTTATTTCAATGAAGATCAGAAGAAGCTACTCCGCTTCGGGGGAGAAGAAACCACCCCGAAGCCAGGGAAGGATGAGATTGTTATTTTCAAAAGCTTTTTAAAGGCTGGGCTGAGATTTCCTCTACACAATATTATTGCAGAGATATTGTGGAGGTTTGGTATCTTTTTTCATCAATTGACTCCTAACGCCATCGTTAGGCTCAATGTTTATATCTGGGCCCTTCGGAGCCAAGCCGTGGAACCGTTTGCTGACAGCTTCTGCCGAGTTCACGAATTACACTACCAAACAAAGGCCAGAAAAGATGGGCTACATGATAATTTTGGTTGCTATAATTTTGCCTACCGAAAGACAACAAAATGTCCTGTCATCAGCTACCGAAGCAAATGGCCAGCAGGCTGGAAATCCGAGTGGTTCTATGTGAAAGTTGACGAAGATATAGAAAAATTGGTACAAAGCCCTTTGGAGTTAATCTTCGGAGAGACAAGGCCACGATGCCGCATCGGCGATCTAAAAGGTCCCACCTGGGCTGCTCTGGGTGAATTTGAAATCATTTCAAAACATATTGGCACCAGGGATCTAGTTCAGGAATTTTTGGCATTCAGAGTCTTCCCTACTCTAAAAGAGTGGGAAATGCCGAAGCTGAAGGGAGAAAAGAAGAAGGGGGAGCTGGTCCGTCTGCCCTATCACTTTAAATTCAAGAAGTACTTTAAGAAGCCCTGCAAAGAGTGGTTAGACACAGTTGAGACAATGTGCAATGAAATCTTGGGAAATTACTCCAAAAAAGAGGATCAATTAATGACAGCGGCCTTCGGCGCCCGACCGAAGCGAAGGCTGAACCGAGTATTCGATGCCCTGGGCTTCGAGTACCCAGACTATGAGCAGTTGAACAAGGGTGCCGAGGGCCACAAAAGAAAAAGAGTAACTGAAATTCTGCCAAAGGATGAAGAGCAACCAGCAGCAGAGAAGAAAATCCCGAAGAAAAGGAAAATATCGAGTCCGAAACGGAAAATATCCGAAGAAGAGAGGACCCCCACACCGCCTTCTACCAGCGACGTGGAAGAAATTTTAAAGGTAATGACTGAACCTATGCCCACGAAGCTAAGTCCATTAGGGCTCCAACTGACGAAGCTTTTTCAAAAGGTGGACGAGCCGGATCAGGCGAAGATGAGCAAACCCAAACGGCAAAGAATCATTGCGGTAACTGAAGTTATCGATAAGACACCTCCAAGAGCTTCAGCTCAGAAAACAGCAGCTGCCGAAGGCACCAAGAACATTGAAGTCGCCCCTTCGGAGGTCGCGGCTAGCGAAGCCGCTACAGCCGAAGAGGTTAATTTAGAAACAACCATTGAGGATATTAACAAAATTTTGGAAGACATAGATGCAGAAGAAGCCGGTGCTGCTACTGAAAAATCCATGGCCACAGTGCCTGAAAAAGGAAAAGAAATAGCCGAAGATACTTCGGATGACGAAGCTTACTCCTTTCAGAATTTAATTGGGCAAAAACTGACAAAGGACGAAATAGAAGAACTTAAAGAATATGCCAAATCCTGCGGCTACAAGTCAGGTGCCCTCCTATTTGGAGGTGTAGATGATGAAAAACTAGGCTGCATTCGAGACCAGACTGGTGCTAAGGTAATCGGTACTCTATCAAAGAGCATCGGTTTTCCGAAGCTAGAGTCAGACATCAGCCGCTACCGACGACAACATGTCGTTGGTAGTTTATTTTACTCCAACTTCAAGGTGAACAACTTGCCACCTAACTTTTGTCGCTTCTAATAAAAACATGTCTGACGAAGGTTGTGTTCGTACAGAGTATGCTGCTGAGCAAAGCCTTGCAAATGCAACAAGATCTTGAAGATAAAAAGCATGAAGTTATAATTGGAAATTTGGAAAACAAAATAAAGGAGCAATCAGATGCTTTCGAGAAAAAGAACTTTGAGCTCCAGGCAACCGAAGGTTTATTGGCGGAAGCTGAAGCAAAAATATCAGAACTGAATACGAAGCTTCTCCGCCAATCTGAGCAATTCGAACGAGAAAAACAAGATCTTACTGCAAAACTTGAAGTCGAAGCCCAGCAAAATTCAGATTTGAGAAAACTACTGACAAATCTTCAAGAAAACTGCTTGAAATTTAGCAACAAGTGCATTGAACGACTAAGAAAGATTTTTTACTCAGTTGGAGCCAGTAGTGAAAAATTCACCCCCTCAGCTGAAGATCTGCCGAAGACCTTCGAACATATTGAGGGGGAGATTGACGAGCTCGACGAAGTCATAGCTGGGCATGGTGACTTCTGTGCCTGGGTGGCTTCTCGGGGTACCGCTGCCGCATTTCTGAAGGCCGGCTGCGAACACGGAAAAATTGTCAACAGGCCCAACTTCACCTTATCTCCATCAATCCTGGATGATATGCCTGACCTCGCCCGAAGTATCTCCAATAGATTTATAAAAATGATATGGACAAAAGGCGGGCGGGAGAAAGCTGGAGACGAAGCACGAAGTCATCTTGAACCAGTAAGAAATGATACTTCGGAGTTACCTTTTCCTTTGCTCTTGATTTTTACTTATAATTCCTTGATTTATGCAGGATGACGAAGGTGAAGATGACGCCTAAGTTATGTCGCCGAAGCTGTTGCCGAAGCTGAAACTTAATGAGGATCAGTAGAAATATGCTATAGAAAAACTCAGGATATCTTTGTAACAATTCTTGTAAATACAATTAGACTGTCTTCAAGGAACCTTGTACATACCTTGTAATATATTCTTACCCTTCGCTTGAGGCGCTTTGGTGTGGACGAAATCAGTTTTTTGAGCCGAAGGCGAAAAAACACCTTCCCTTCTTTTCGTACACAACGAAGCATAAAAGATCAATTCTCTTTTGTATACAACGGAGCTGAGCAACGAAGCTTTTCTCTTTCGTACATAACATAGCATAACGAATCATAAAAACCTCTTCTCCAAAACTTTTCTTTTACACAACGATTCATAAAAAGCCAATTCTCCCTTCTGCCGAAGCAACCACTTTGGTACACAGATACTATGAATGAATGCTTATGCATGCAAATGTTATGATGTAATGCAATGCGCGAATGAATGTCCGAAGCATATGTCCGAAGCCACATTGTCAGCCATTACTTAGAAACAACCACACACTAGCTCTGCATTCCCTTAGGAACGACTTTGGAGCTTCTTCGCCTTTCACTTAGGCAATATCAGCGTTGACTTTTCGCTGTAAGCTCTGCATCCCCTTAGGGACGACTTTGGAGCTTCTTCGTCTTTTACTTTAGACGGTATAAGCTCTGCATTCCCTTGGGAACGTCTTTGGAGCTTCTTCGCCTTTTACTTTCGGCGGAATCAGCGTTGACTTTTCGCTGTAAGCTCTGCATCCCCTTAGGGACGTCTTCGGAGCTTTTTCTTTCTCTTTTTCAGTTTCGGCACTCGATGGTGCGCTCTCAGCTTTACATTTACATCTTTTGGGGGATTTTGCTCTTATAAAACTAAAAAGGAAAATTACATATGATGGCCCCATTAAAAACCTTTCTCCCCCTTTAGAAAGGAAAAGGGTGCCATAAAAAAGAAAAGAAAAGATAAAATTACATCAAGTTATACATAGAACCGCCGAAGCTCATCCGCATTCCAAGATCTTGGAATTTCATTGCCATCCATGTCCTTTAGTCTGTACGAACCAGGCCTTGACGAAGATGCTACTAAGAAAGGCCCTTCCCATTTCAGTTGCAACTTGCCCACTGTATCCGGGTTGGCCACTCTTCGAAGCACGAAATGTCCTGGCTCAATATTTTTTATCCGGACTTTTCTATCTCGCCATTTGATTGTTTCAGCCTGGTATTTGTTGATATTTTCCACGGCCTGAAGCCTGATCCCTTCTAAGGCATCTTTTTCCACAAGGCAAGCATCTTCGGCACCTGATTCTGCCGAAGCTACCACTCTTATTGACCCAGCTTTAGCTTCTTCTGGAGTTATTGCTTCGTCTCCAAATAATAACTTGAATGGGGTAAAGCCTGTAGACCTTGATGTTGTGGTATTGTGGCTCCACACCACTTTGGTCAACTGATCTGGCCATTTTCCCCTTGGTTGATTAAAAATTAGCTTCATTATCCCTGTCATTATGATGCCGTTGGCCCTTTCAACAAGCCCATTCGACTCCGGATGCCTGACTGATGCAAAATGAATCTTCGTGCCAATTTGATCACAGAAATTTCTGAAACCTTCGGAGTCGAACTGTGTTCCATTATCTACAGTGATAGCCTTCGGCACTCCGAAGCGACAGACAATATTCTGCCAGAAAAATTTTTGGACAGTGGCCGAAGTTATTGTGGCTAATGGCTTCGCCTCAATCCACTTGGAAAAATATTCCACAGCTACTATAACATATTTTAGGTTGCCTTGGGCTGGTGGCAATGGACCCAACAAGTCAAGGCCCCACCTTTGCAATGGCCATATGGGTCGTATCAGCTGTGTTAATGACGAAGGTTGTTTTTGATCTCTTGCACATTTTTGACAACCTTCGCACTTTTGGACTAACTCCGCTGCATCCGAAGCTGCCTTCGGCCAATAAAATCCTTGGCGGAACACTTTTCCAAGTAACGGCCTGGATCCAATGTGGGATCCGCACAAGCCTGCATGTATCTCCTTCATCAACTCTATACCTTCGGCCCTAGACAAGCACTTGAGCAGCGGGGCACAAACTCCATGCTTGTATAACTCCCCTTCTATCATGACATAGGGACGAGCTCTTGCCTCTATCCTCTTATTATAAGCTTCGTCATCTGATAGAAAGTTTCCCTGAAGATAAGAGATTATTTCTGTTCTCCAATCTTCACTGTAGACAGGAGAAATGTTAAGGACTGCTCTTTCAAGTAGCTCCACTGAAGGTGCCTTTATTGTTTCGAAGAACACGTCCGAAGGTAGCGGCAGCCCCTGTGCTGCAGACTTGGCTAATAAATCAGCATGCTCATTTTGTCCTCGAGGGATATTCTTAACAGAAAATCCTTCGAAGGAAGCTTCGATCCTTCGGACCGTGTCTAGGTATTTTTCAAGCTTCGGGTCCTTAGCCTTGCAACTTTTATCAACATGACCCGAAACAACCTGGGAATCAGTTTTAAGAATTGCCCTTCTGATCCCCATTGCCCTTAGTTTCCGAAGACCCAGGAGCAAAGCTTCGTACTCAGCGATATTATTTGTGCAGCTGAAGTCAAGTCTTGCTGCATAGCAAGTTTTAACCTTGGACGGAGAGACCAACACAGCAGCTGCACCTGCTCCGAAGGTTCCCCAAGAGCCATCACAAAACACTGTCCATGCTTCGGCATCTTTATTTGCTTCTTCGTCCTGAGCCCCTGGCGTCCAGTCGGCAATGAAATCTGCCAATGCTTGAGACTGAATTGAGGATCTATGCACATAATCAATGTAAAATTCATTGAGTTCCGCAGCCCATTTTCCAATACGCCCGGTAGCTTCTCTATTCCTCATGATGTCCTTCAACGGCTGCGAAGAAGGAACAATAATGTTGAATGCATGAAAGTAATGCCGAAGCTTCCTGGATGCCATTAAAACGGCGTACAACACCTTCTCCAGCTCTGTATAATTTTTCTTTGAGGCACTGAGGACCTCAGACACAAAATATACTGGGACTTGCTTCTTGGCTTGTCCATCAAACTTTTCCTGAACAAGTGCCGCACTTACCGCTGAGTGCGAAGCTGCCACATACAACAACAGAGGAGCCCCTGGTGTTGGTGGAGTTAATGTTGTGAGATCTATTAAATATTGCTTCAGCTCTTCGAAGGCTTTTTGTTGACTTGGGCCCCATTGAAAGACTTCGGCTGACTTGAGCACCTCGAAGAATGGTAAGTTTCTTTCCGCTGATCTGGATATAAATCTGTTAAGGGATGCCAGCCTTCCTGTCAATCTTTGGGCCCCCTTTCTTGTGGTTGGTGGCTCCATTCGAAGTATAGCTTCAATTTTATTTGGGTTAGCTTCGATTCCCTTCGTTGAGACCAAACATCCAAGAAATTTACCCTTCTTCACTCCGAAGACACATTTTTCTGGATTCAGCTTCAGCCCAGCTTGTCTGAAGTTGGCGAAGGTCTCCTGCAAATCAGCAATATGATTTTCTTGCTTCGTGCTCTTTACGATGATGTCATCAACATAGGTCAACACGTTTCTGCCTATCTGAGATTGGAGAACCTTTGCAGTCATTCTGCTGAAACTCCCTCCAGCATTCTTGAGCCCCTCAGGCATCCGAAGATAGCAATATGTACCACTTGGGGTTATGAAGCTAGTCTTCGGCTCATCTTCCTTCTTCATCCAGATTTGATGATAGCCTGAGTAGCAGTCCAGGAGACTCATGAGCTCCGAAGAAGCTGCTGCATCAACTAAAGAATCTATCCTTGGCAGCGGAAATTCATCCTTCGGACAAGCCTTGTTGAGATCTGTGAAATCAATACACATTCTCCACTTGCCATTGGCCTTCTTCACCATAACAGTGTTAGCTAGCCACTCTGGGTACTTCACTTCTCTGATAACTCCTGCACTGAGGAGTCTTTTCACTTCATTGCGAGCCCCTTCGGCCTTATCATCAGACATTTTCCGAAGCCTCTGCTTTCGGGGTCTGAAGGATGGATCAACATTAAGCGAATGTTCAATAACATCCCGATTTACTCCACAGAGATCATTAGCTGACCATGCAAAGACATCTTTATTGTTGAATAAAAACCTTATCAAGGTTTTCTCCTGGTCTTCAGATAATTGCGAGCCCAACAACACCTTCTGCTCTGCTACATCCTCACACAATAACATGGGCTTCGGCTGATCTGCTGAAGCTGCCTTCTCCCTCCTGAATTTATACTGTTCACAAGCTTCAGCTCCATCTATATTATGGATTGCCTTGGAATCAGTCCAGCTTCCTTCGGCCCTTCTAGCAGCTTCCTGGCTTCCATGAATAGCAATAGGTCCTTGGTCCGAAGGTATCTTCATGCAGAGATAAGCTGGGTGAAGAATTGCTTCGAAAGCATTAAGAGTTCCACGACCAATGATAGCATTATAAGGATACTCCATGTCAACAATGTCAAACACAATTTGCTCAGTCCTTGTGTTGTTGACAAATCCGAAGGTTACCGGCATGGTAATCTTCCCAAGGGCCACAATCTGCCGCCCCCCGAAGCCACAAAGAGGGTGCGTAGCATCATGGATCTTGTCTTCAGGCTCTTGCATTTGTCTGAAGGCTTTAGCAAATATAATGTCAGCTGCACTGCCCGTGTCAACTAGGACATTGTGGACCAGAAATCCTTTAATCACGCAAGAAATAACCATAGCATCATTGTGAGGATAATCCTTAAGCTGAAGGTCTTCCTGAGAGAAGGTAATTGGAATATGAGACCATTTTGACTTGATGAAAGGTCCCTGCACTCCAACATGCTGCACCCTTCTCTGAGCCTCCTTCTTCTGCTTCTTGTTAGCCGGCTCTGAGCAAGAACCGCCTGTTATCGGGAGCACCAGCTTCGAGGCCGAAGCAGCTCCAGCTTGATTGTTGAACGAAGCCATCAGCTCAGAAAAGTGGAAGTGAGTTCACCGGAGGTGGGCGCCAATGTTGGAGGCTTGTTCTCAAATGCTAAGAGTTAAGAACAAGGCAACACAGAAAATGTTAAATATTAAGGTCCTTCGTCCTCCACTTCATTATATCCCTTCGGGACATAAGGAATTTCGGACGAAGGTTACGAAGAACGCACCTTCGTAAGCATAATAACATAGGGTGAAGCATTCATATAAACCATGAGATATAAAATGGACATTCAAATGTTAACATAGAATCATTTCCATTTCTATTAATACGAACGAATATAAATGACAAATGTACCTTCGGTCCTGAGGAAGGCAAGAATACAAGTGTGATGCGAAGGCAAATGGCAGGTTCGCGTGAACAGTACAGTGGTACTGTTCATCTATTTATAGGCGCAGGTCGCAGCCTGTGACAAATTACAATTATGCCCTTACAAATGTTTACAACATTGACTCAGACCTATATGAATAAAAAGGTCATTCTATCTCTATGTCGGTTTAAAACGCCGAAGCTCCATGAAAGGGAACCTTCGGCCATCTCTTGGAGACGACTCCAGCCGAAGCTGCTTCTTCGTGTGAGACCTTCGGCGCACCGAAGCACGACCCCAACAAAAGTTATTAACATGTGCAAGGTTTAGTGGAGTCATTATTCGGAAGATGAGGCCACTTGGGAAAGAGAAGATGAACTCAGAGCAGAATTCCCTCAGTTATTCTCCGAAGTTTCTTAATCTCGAGGACGAGATTCTTTTTAAGAGGGATAGGTTTTGTAACACCACAAAAGCCATCAACTAAAAATAATGAATTTAGTTATTATATTAATTCGGGTAATAATTTTTTTAAGTGTTTAATTATTTATTTGCATTTTGATCATTTTCTTTGTATGCGCTTGATTGATTATCGAAATGTTTATTATCAACTCTTTTTAAAGAAAAACCTAGTAATTAATATAATAATTAAATAATATAATAACTATTAGTCCAAAAACAAGTATTTTATTTATAGATAACTTTGGTGCATTTTTAGGGAAATTTCGAGCTCTTTAAAAATGTATTTCGGAAAAAAAAGAAAAAAAATCCTAACTCTAAATCGGCCCACCAGGGCCCATCTACCAATTCCCCAAACCCTAGCCCGCGACGCGCGCGCGCCCTGGCTTTCTCTAGCCGCCGCCGCTGTGTCTTCTCCCTCCCTGTTCTCTCTCTCCCTCATCTCTCTCCTTTCTCTCTCCCTTGATTTTCTCTCTCACGCACAAGCAAGCCAGGCAGCAGGCCTTGCCACGGCCGAGCGCCCGCCCCGCCGCGCGACTGCGCCGCGCGCCCTGCGTGCTGCCCTGCACGCCGCACCGAGGCCGACCCTACCGCGCGCAGGGAGCAGAGCCGCTGCTCGCCGAGCCGCCTCGCGCGCGCCCCTGCACCCAGCGCCAGGACACCGAGCCCGACTGCCGCGCTCTGCCCAGCCGCGAGCACCCGCGCGCCCCTACGCATCATGCCGCGACGCCAGCGTGCCCAGCAAACCGAAGCGTCGAGGCCATGCCCGACCAAGTTGCCAGCCACGCGCTGTTTCCTTCTCTTCCCTCCCTAACTCTCCTCTGGTAACGACAGCATCATTAAGAGCGTTGATAGCACCGAAGCTCCCGCCATCGTAAAGGCTATTAAGGACGCCGTCGATCGTTTCTTCTACCTCTGCTTTCTCTCTTTTCTTATAAATTGCAGACCGCATCTCCCTAAGGAGTCTCGAGCTTCTCCTTTCTCCCTGCACACGAGTAGCCACGCCGAGCGCCGCATTTCACCGTCGCCGGAGCCCTGTGCCTTCCATGTCGTCGGCGAGAGCGTCCGTGAATTCCCTGGCGCCCCTCCGTCGAACCCTTGCCCAAGAACGTAGTCCGCCGTAGAACCAGCCCGACCTCCCTAGAAGACCAGTGTATTGTATTCTACCCCTGCAGCGTTTTGTTGTTTTTAAATTTGTAAATTTCAGAATTCGAATCACGTGTAAATTGAATGATTGATCTCCTGTTTATATGTTATGCTATTTCAAATAGTGTTTATGCCATTTTCCATGTTTACAACTTAGTTTGGTTATGTCGGTTGAAATGAAATTAAAAAATAATTTTCTAGAGTGAAGAATTTTGGAATAGAGTAGACCATATCTTTTAATAAAAAATACTATATTGGTAGGTTAATTTGGTTCTCCTAAATATCAAGGTAATGTGACTTTTTAAATACTATTGTAACGTCTACTATAATTTTCTTTTAGAAAGAAATAATAAAATAAACTCCACATACTATCCAGTAGACATTATTGATTAGCTGATTAAACTAAATCCATTGAGTTTTGGTTTAGGCAAATGAGATGATCGTTGATGTGTTTTATTTTATATTATAGTTACAAATTAAGTTTTCTGTTTGGGAATGTTTTTCTTTTACATGTATATTTTGTAAAGCATATGTTTCATTGTTTGTTGAATGGTGTATGTTTATGTAATGGTGCATGTTTATTTATTTGTGTATGTTTTATTTTTGTATGTGTGATGTGTGACTATAATAGAAGCCGATTGCGTGGTAGAAGATCCAAATTTGTTTGAGAACGACCCGCAGGACTCGTTTGAGCAAGGCAAGTGGATTCTCCCTCTGCATATTCTTTTTGTACCCAGTCATTGCATTTAATAATGTTTACTTTTGATATACTGCATAATTTGATGGGTTTCACCTAATTAAGGATTTCCTAGATTTACTACCTGTATTCCTTGTTTAACCTGGGAAAATTATTAAGCTGTGCAAAATTTATGCTACCGCCCAACTTAATGATCTTAATGTCACTCATGAATTGGTATTAATGTTCCAAATTGGCAATTATGATATTAACCCGATGGTTAAAACAATATTACTTCTTATTAATTGGAACATGGAGTGACCACCCAGGATAACAGTGCAACCACGAGTGCTATCATGGCTCTAGCTTTGGTAATTAGCTTTATATGCTTAGTGCCTAGCAACCTTACCTGAAATATGGGCAAGAGGGGGAGCGGTAGGTGCTGGCAGCCCACGTTAACATGGGGTCGTATTCTTGGCTAAGGTACCTCACTCAGGGGGCCACCACCATCGTCTTTAGAAACCTTAGCGGGTTGCTTCGTATTAAGTGTATTTTGTGAAAGCCTCATAATGGATCCCTAGCCATTCACCTCGGCAGTGTTTAAGGGTCCGATCAACCCGGGCTAGATGGGATACATGGCTTGTGGGTAAAGTTGTACCACCTCTGCAGAGTGTAGAACTGATATATCAGCCGTGCTCTCGGTTATGAGCGACCTGGACTCCTCACATGATAATTGAACTTGAAGATGGAATTAAATTGAGATCCGATGATCTACCAATAATTTGCTTAAGTGGTTTCACTTAAGTGTTTTTGTTATATTCATATTCCTTTGTTTAAATGGGATATTTGGGATTCACTCTTATTAGTAAGACAGGTGTTGTTAATAAAATGTTGACCAACTAAAATGCTTACTGCTCAACCTTAGCCTCACCTTGTTATACCTGCATTAATTTTCCCCCACTTGCTGAGCCCCGACCATAAGTGAGCTCACCCTTGCTAATATTTTGATCAGAGGGTGATGCTGGAGACTTTGATGGAGATTTTATCGACGATGATGATTTCTAAGTCTAACGATGCGCCGGTCATCTTCCTATGGGAGATTGCCCAGTTGTTTATTTCCGCTTTACTTTGATGTGATACTTGTTAAAGATACAATGTTTCAGCTGATGTAATAAAGTATTATACTCTCTTTATGCCTTTATTGCATTGTCTTTTGATATACTACACTTGTGATGTCAACATATGTGTGGAAATGGATCCTGGCACACATATGGTATGCACTCGGTTCTACCCCTGGAACCGGGTGTGACATCAGTGCAACAATAACATTTAGAGTCAACGGATGCATCTAGACTCCAAACTTCTCCAACACACTAACCACAAAGTTGTGGCAAGGCAATTTGAAAGGGAATTAGGCTTACACCTAGTCCCCAAATAATTTTGGTGGTTAAATTGCCCAACACAAATATTGGACTAACTAGTTTGCTCTAGTGCATGAGTTATACAGGTGCAAAAGGTTCACACTTAGCCAATAAAAAGATCAAGTTTTGGATTCAACTAACACCGGACTGTCCGGTGTACACCGGACAGTGTCCGGTGCGCCACGAATGCACCAGAGGACTCCGACTTCAGACTCTTCGCCCTCGGGAATTCTCGGAAGCCGGCGCGCTATAATTCACCGGACTGTCCGGTGTGCACCGGACATGTCCGGTGCTCCAAGGAAGCGCGGTCTCCGGAACTCGCCAGCCTCGGGTTCGCGCGGCAGCCGCTCCGCTAAAATTCACCGGACTGTCCGGTGTGCACCGGACTGTCCGGTGCGCCAGCGGAGCAACGGCTATTTCGGCGCCAACGGCTCCCTGCGGCGCATTTAATGCGCGTTCTGCGCGCGCAGTCGTCACGCGTGCCCATACCGGCGCGCCGGACAATGAATAGTTGTTGTCCGGTGTGCACCAGACATCCAGGAGGGCCCAGATGTCAGAAGCTCCAACGGTCAGAATCCAACGGCAGTGATGACATGGCAGGGGCACCGGACTGTCCGGTGTGCACCGGACTGTCCGGTGCGCCATCGAACAGAAGCCTCCAGCCAACGGTCAAGTTTGGTGGTTGGGGCTATAAATACCCCAACCACCCCACCATTCATTGCATCCAAGTTTTCCAACTTCCAACCACTTACAAGAGCTAGGCATTCAATTCTAGACACACCAAAGAGATCAAATCCTTTCCAATTCCACTCAAGCATTTAGTGACTAGCGAGAGAGATTTGCCGTGTTCTTTTGAGCTCTTGCGCTTGGATCGCTTTCTTTCTTTCTCACTTGTTCTTTTGATCAACACTCAATTGTAACCAAGGCAAGAGGCACCAATTGTGTGGTGGCCCTTGCGGGGAAGTTTTGTTCCCGTTTGATTGAGAAGAAGAAAAGCTCACTCGGTCCGAGGGACCGTTTGAGAGAGGGAAGGGTTGAAAGAGACCCGGCCTTTGTGGCCTCCTCAACGGGGAGTAGGTTTGCGAGAACCGAACCTCGGTAAAACAAATCCGCGTGTCACACTCTTCATTTGCTTGTGATTTGTTTTGCACCCTCTCTCGCGGACTCATTTATATTTCTAACGCTAACCCGGCTTGTAGTTGTGATTATTTTTGTAATTTTTAGTTTCGCCCTATTCACCCCCCCCCTCTAAGCGACTTTCAATTGGTATCGGAGCCCGGTGCTTCATTAGAGCCTAACCGCTCGAAGTGATGTCGGGAGATCACACTAAGAGGGAGATGGAGACCGGCGATAACAAGCCCACTACAAGCCAAGGGAGCACTTCATCGGAAGAGTCCCGCACCAAGAGAAGGGAGAAGAAGAAGAACTCCTCCAAGCGGAAGGAGAAAAGATCTTCCTCTTCTCACCACAAGGAGAAGAAGGAAAAATCTTCTTCTCACAAGCCGCATCGGAGTGAGGACAAGCACAAAAGGATGAGGAAGGTGGTCTACTACGAGACCGACACTTCATCGACATCTACCTCCGGCTCCGACGTGGCATCCGTCACTTCTAAACGCCAAGAGCGTAAGAAGTATAGTAAGATTCCCCTACGCTACCCTCGCATTCCTAAACATACACCTTTACTTTCCGTCCCATTAGGCAAACCACCAACTTTTAATGGTGAAGATTATGCTATGTGGAGTAATTTAATGCGATTTCATCTAACCTCTCTCCACAAAAGTATATGGGATGTTGTTGAGTATGGTATACAGGTACCATCTGTAGGGGATGAGGACTATGACACGGACGAAGTGGCCCAAATCGAGCACTTCAACTCCCAAGCCGCAACCATTCTCCTTGCCTCTCTAAGCAAGGAGGAATACAACAAAGTACAAGGGTTGAAGAACGCAAAGGAGATTTGGGACCTACTCAAGACGGCGCACGAGGGTGATGAACTCACCAAGATCACCAAGCGGGAAACGATCGAGGGGGAGCTCGGTCGCTTTCGTCTTCGCCAAGGGGAGGAGCCACAAGACATGTACAATCGGCTCAAGACCTTGGTGAACCAAGTGCGCAACCTCGGGAGCAAAAAATGGGATGACCACGAGGTGGTTAAGGTTATTTTAAGAGCACTTATATTCCTTAACCCCACTCAAGTTCAATTAATTCGTGGTAATCCTAGATATCCACTAATGACCCCCGAGGAAGTTATCGGGAATTTTGTGAGCTTTGAATGCATGATTAAGGGTTCAAAGAAGATCAACGAGCTTGACGAACCTTCCACATCCGAGGCGCAACTGGTGGCCTTCAAGGCAACGGAGGAGAAGAAGGAGGAGTCTACACCAAGTAGACAACCAATTGACGCCTCCAAGCTCGACAATGAGGAGATGGCCCTAATCATCAAAAGCTTTCGGCAAATCCTCAAGCAACGGAAGGGGAAGGACAACAAATCCCGTTCCAAGAAGGTTTGCTACAAATGTGGTAAGCCCGGTCATTTTATTGCAAAATGTCCTATGTCTAGTGACAGTGACAGGGGCAACGACAAGAAGGGAAAGAGGAGGGAAAAGAAGAAGTATTACAAGAAGAAGGGCGGCGATGCCCACGTGTGCCGCGAATGGGACTCCGACGAGAGCTCCACCGACTCCTCCTCCTCCGACGAGGACGCCGCCAACATCACCGTCACCAAAGGCCTCCTCTTCCCCAACGTCGGCCACAAGTGTCTCATGGCCAAGGACGGCAAAAAGAAGGTAAAATCAAGGTCCTCCACTAAATATGAAACATCTAGTGATGAGGATGATGATAAAAATGAGGAGGATAACTTGCGCATTCTTTTTGCTAACCTCAACATGCAACAAAAAGAAAAATTAAATGAATTGATTAGTGCTATACATGAAAAGGATGATCTCTTGGATTCTCAAGAGGACTTCCTTATTAAAGAAAATAAGAAGCATGTTAAGGTTAAAAATGCTTATGCTCTAGCAATAGAAAAATGTGAAAAATTGTCTAGTGAGCTAAGTACTTGCCATGAGACTATAGACAACCTTAGAAATGAAAATGCTAATTTGATAGCTAAGGTTGATTCTCATATTTGCAATGTCTCAATTCCAAACCCTAGAAATGATAATGATGATTTGCTTGCTAGGATTGAAGAATTGAATATTTCTCTTGCTAGCCTTAGAAATGAGAATGAGAAACTAATTGCTAAGGCTAAAAATTTTGATGTTTGCAATGCTACTATTTCCGACCTTAGAACTAAAAATGATATGTTGCATGCTAAGGTTGTTGAACTTAAATCTTGCAAACCGTCTACATCTAATGTTGAGCATGTTTCCATTTGTACTAGATGTAGAGATATTAATGTTGATGCTATCCATGATCACCTAGCCTTAATTAAAAAACAAAATGATCACATAGCACAACTTAATGCTAAGATTAGTGAGCATGACTTAGAAAATGAAAAATTTAAATTTGCTAGAAGCATGCTCTTTAATGGGAGACGCCCTGGCATCAAGGATGGCATTGGCTTCCAAAGGGGAGACAATGTCAAAATTAATGCCCCTCCAAAGAACTTATCTAACTTTGTTAAGGGCAAGGCTCCCATGCTTCAGGATAACGAGGGTTACATTTTGTACCCTGCCGGCTATCCTGAGAGCAAGATTAGGAAAATTCATTCTAGGAAGTCTCACTCTGGCCCTAACCATGCTTTTATGTATAAGGGTGAGACATCTAGTTCTAGGCAACCAACCCGTGCTAAGTTGCCTAGAAAGAAAATTCCTAATGCATCAAATGATCATGCTATTTCATTCAAAACTTTTGATGCATCATATGTTTTAACTAACAAATCCGGCAAGGTAGTTGCCAAGATTGTTGGGGGCAAACACAAGGGATCAAAGACTTGTGTTTGGGTACCCAAAGTTCTTGTTTCTAATGCCAAAGGACCCAAAACCGTTTGGGTACCTAAAATCAAGAACTAAAATTGTTTTGTAGGTTTATGCATCCGGGGGCTCAAGTTGGATACTCGACAGCGGGTGCACAAACCACATGACAGGGGAGAAAAGGATGTTCTCCTCATAAGAAAAACCAAGATCCCCAACGAGCTATCACATTCGGGGATGGAAATCAAGGTTTGGTCAAAGGATTGGGTAAAATTGCTATATCACCTGACCATACTATTTCCAATGTTTTTCTTGTAGATTCTTTAGATTACAATTTGCTTTCCGTATCCCAATTATGTCAAATGGGCTACAACTGTCTTTTTACTGATATAGGTGTTACTGTCTTTAGAAGAAGTGATGATTCAATAGCATTTAAGGGAGTGTTAGAGGGTCAGCTATACCTGGTTGATTTTGATAGAGCTGAACTCGACACTTGCTTGATTGCTAAGACTAACTTGGGTTGGCTCTGGCACCGCCGACTAGCCCATGTTGGAATGAAGAATCTTCACAAGCTTCTAAAGGGAGAACACATTTTAGGACTAACCAATGTTCATTTTGAGAAAGACAGGATTTGTAGCGCATGCCAAGCCGGGAAGCAAGTTGGCATCCATCATCCACACAAAAACGTCATGACTACCGACAGGCCACTGGAGCTCCTACACATGGATTTATTCGGCCCGATTGCTTACATAAGCATCGGCGGTAGTAAGTATTGTCTTGTAATTGTGGATGATTTTTCTCGCTTCACTTGGGTGTTCTTTTTGCAGGACAAATCTCATACCCAAGAGACTTTAAAGGGATTCTTGAGACGAGCTCAAAATGAGTTCGGCTTAAGGATCAAGAAAATTAGAAGCGACAACGGAACGGAGTTCAAGAACTCTCAAATTGAAGGCTTTCTTGAGGAGGAGGGCATCAAGCATGAGTTCTCTTCTCCCTACACTCCACAACAAAATGGTGTAGTGGAGAGGAAGAATCGAACTCTATTGGACATGGCAAGAACCATGCTTGATGAGTACAAGACACCAGATCGGTTTTGGGCCGAGGCGGTCAACACCGCCTGCTACGCCATCAACCGGTTATATCTTCACCGAATCCTCAAGAAGACATCTTATGAACTCCTAACCGGTAAAAAGCCAAACATTTCATATTTCAGAATTTTTGGTAGCAAATGCTTTATTCTTGTTAAGAGAGGTAGAAAATCTAAATTTGCTCCTAAAACTGTAGAAGGCTTTTTACTAGGATATGACTCAAACACAAGGGCATATAGAGTCTTTAATAAGTCCTCAGGACTTGTTGAAGTTTCTTGTGACGTTGTGTTTGATGAGACTAACGGCTCTCAAGTAGAGCAAGTTGATCTTGATGAGATAGGTGAAGAACAGGCTCCATGCATAGCGCTAAGGAACATGTCCATTGGGGATATGTGTCCTAAGGAATCCGAAGAGCCTCCACATGCACAAGATCAACCATCCTCCTCCATGCAAGCATCTCCACCGACTCAAATTGAGGATGAGGCTCAAGATGTTGAACAAGAAGATCAAGAAAATGAGCCACCTCAAAATGACGGCAACGATCAAGGGGGAGATACAAGTGATGAAGACAAGGAGGATGAACAACCAAGACCGCCACACCCAAGAGTCCACCAAGCTATACAACGAGATCACCCCGTCGACACCATCCTCGGCGACATTCATAAGGGGGTAACTACTCGATCTCGTGTTGCACATTTTTGTGAACATTACTCTTTTGTTTCCTCTATTGAGCCACACAGGGTAGAGGAAGCACTTCAAGATTCGGATTGGGTGATGGCGATGCAAGAGGAGCTCAACAATTTCACAAGGAACGAGGTATGGCACTTAGTTCCACGTCCTAATCAAAATGTTGTAGGAACCAAGTGGGTCTTCCGCAACAAGCAAGACGAGCATGGTGTGGTGACAAGGAACAAAGCTCGACTCGTGGCCAAGGGCTATTCACAAGTCGAAGGTTTGGATTTTGGTGAAACCTATGCACCCGTAGCTAGGCTTGAGTCAATTCGCATATTATTAGCCTATGCTACGTACCATGGCTTCAAGCTTTATCAAATGGACGTGAAGAGTGCCTTCCTCAATGGACCAATCAAGGAGGAGGTCTATGTTGAGCAACCTCCCGGCTTTGAAGACAGTGAGTATCCTAACCATGTTTATAGGCTCTCTAAGGCGCTTTATGGGCTCAAGCAAGCCCCAAGAGCATGGTATGAATGCCTTAGAGATTTCCTTATTGCAAATGGCTTCAAAGTTGGCAAGGCCGATCCTACTCTATTCACTAAGACTCTTGACAATGATTTGTTTGTATGCCAAATTTATGTTGATGATATCATATTTGGGTCTACTAACAAGTCTACATGTGAAGAATTTAGTAGGATCATGACACAAAAATTCGAGATGTCGATGATGGGGGAGTTGAAGTATTTTCTAGGATTCCAAGTCAAGCAACTCCAAGAAGGCACCTTCATTAGCCAAACGAAGTATACTCAAGACATTCTAAGCAAGTTTGGAATGAAGGATGCCAAGCCCATCAAGACACCTATGGGAACTAATGGGCATCTCGACCTCGACACGGGAGGTAAGTCCGTGGATCAAAAGGTATACCGGTCGATGATTGGTTCATTGCTTTATTTATGTGCATCTCGACCGGACATTATGCTTTCCGTATGCATGTGTGCAAGATTCCAAGCCGACCCTAAGGAATCACACCTTACGGCCGTAAAACGAATCTTGAGATATTTGGCTTACACTCCTAAGTTTGGGCTTTGGTACCCTCGGGGATCCACTTTTGATTTGATTGGTTATTCAGATGCCGATTGGGCGGGGTGTAAGATTAACAGGAAGAGCACATCGGGGACTTGCCAGTTCTTGGGAAGATCCTTGGTGTCATGGGCTTCAAAGAAGCAAAATTCGGTCGCTCTTTCTACCGCCGAAGCCGAGTATATTGCCGCAGGCCATTGTTGCGCGCAATTGCTTTGGATGAGGCAAACCCTGCGGGACTACGGTTACAAATTAACCAAAGTCCCCTTGCTATGTGACAATGAGAGTGCAATCAAAATGGCCGACAATCCCGTTGAGCATAGCCACACTAAGCACATAGCCATTCGGTATCACTTTCTTCGGGATCACCAACAAAAGGGGGATATCGAGATTTCTTACATTAACACTAAAGATCAATTAGCCGATATCTTTACCAAGCCACTTGATGAACAATCTTTTACCAGACTTAGGCATGAGCTTAATATTCTAGATTCTAGAAATTTCTTTTGCTAATCTTGCACACATAGCTCATAATAATACCTTTGATCATGTCTCCTTTATATGCTATGACTAATGTGTTTTCAAGTGTATTCCAAACCAAGTCATAGGTATATTGAAAGGGAATTGGAGTCTTCGGCGAAGACAAGGCTTCCACTCCACTCTACTACTCATCCTTCGCCGTCGCTCCGCATCACTCTCCAACATTAGTATAATCTTCACTCATTTATTTTATGACCAAAGGAGGAGAAAGTACTTAAAGGGCTTATATTTCATTCTAAGTATCCGTTTTTGGCGATTCATGCCAAAGGGGGAGAAAGTATTGGCCCAAAGCAAAAGGACCGCACCACCACCCCTAAATTTTTAATTTGATGAGTTTCAATTTGGTAAAATTTCAAAATTGGTATCTCTTTGTGTTCTAAAGGGGGAGCAAGTAGTATTTTCAAAATTGATGTCCTAAAACCCTCTTGAACACTAAGAGGAGACCTTATTTGAGGGGGAATTTTGTTTAGTCAAAGGAAAAGCATTTGAACAAAGGAAGAAAATTTCAAATCTTGAAAATGCTTTGCAAAATCTTATTCATTTACCTTTGACTATCTTGCAAAATGACTTTGAAAAGAATTTACAAAACAGTTTGCAAAAACAAAACTTATGGTGCAAATGTGGTCCAATATGACAAAAACAAAGAAACCAATCCATGCGCATCATATGAGTATTTATATTGGCTAAATTCCAAGCAACCTTTGCACTTACATTATGCAAACTAGTTCAATTATGCACTTCTATATTTGCTTTGGTTTGTGTTGGCATCAATCACCAAAAAGGGGGAGATTGAAAGGGAATTAGGCTTACACCTAGTCCCCAAATAATTTTGGTGGTTGAATTGCCCAACACAAATATTGGACTAACTAGTTTGCTCTAATGCATGAGTTATACAGGTGCAAAAGGTTCACACTTAGCCAATAAAAAGATCAAGTTTTGGATTCAACTAAGGAGCAATGAGGCAACCGAAGGCACCTCTGGTCTGGGGGCACCGGACTGTCCGGTGTACACCGGACAGTGTCCGGTGCGCCACGAATGCACCAGAGGACTCCGACTTCAGACTCTTCGCCCTCGGGAATTCTCGGAAGCCGGCGCGCTATAATTCACCGGACTGTCCGGTGTGCACCGGACATGTCCGGTGCTCCAAGGAAGCGCGGTCTCCGGAACTCGCCAGCCTCGGGTTCGCGCGGCAGCCGCTCCGCTAAAATTCACCGGACTGTCCGGTGTGCACCGGACTGTCCGGTGCGCCAGCGGAGCAACGGCTATTTCGGTGCCAACGGCTCCCTGCGGCGCATTTAATGCACGTTCTGCGCGCGCAGTCGTCAGGCGTGCCCATACCGGCGCACCGGACAATGAATAGTTGTTGTCCGGTGTGCACCGGACATCCAGGAGGGCCCAGATGTCAGAAGCTCCAACGGTCAGAATCCAACGGCAGTGATGACGTGGCAGGGGCACCGGACTGTCCGGTGTGCACCGGACTGTCCGGTGCGCCATCGAACAGAAGCCTCCAGCCAACGGTCAAGTTTGGTGGTTGGGGCTATAAATACCCCAACCACCCCACCATTCATTGCATCCAAGTTTTCCAACTTCCAACCACTTACAAGAGCTAGGCATTCAATTCTAGACACACCAAAGAGATCAAATCCTCTCCAATTCCACTCAAGCATTTAGTGACTAGCGAGAGAGATTTGCCGTGTTCTTTTGAGCTCTTGCGCTTGGATCGCTTTCTTTCTTTCTCACTTGTTCTTTTGATCAACACTCAATTGTAACCAAGGCAAGAGGCACCAATTGTGTGGTGGCCTTTGCGGGGAAGTTTTGTTCCCGTTTGATTGAGAAGAAGAAAAGCTCACTCGGTCCGAGGGACCGTTTGAGAGAGGGAAGGGTTGAAAGAGACCCGGCCTTTGTGGCCTCCTCAACGGGGAGTAGGTTTGCGAGAACCGAACCTCGGTAAAACAAATTCGCGTGTCACACTCTTCATTTGCTTGTGATTTGTTTTGCACCCTCTCTCGCGGACTCATTTATATTTCTAACGCTAACCCGGCTTGTAGTTGTGATTATTTTTGTAATTTTCAGTTTCGCCCTATTCACCCCCCCCCTCTAAGCGACTTTCACAATTGAAGACCAGCAATAAAGTACACCTAGAACACCATGATATCGCCGCCCTATGATTGTGGCATGGTCTCTGATCCGGCTGCCTCCAAACCCCAATAGGAAGTACCCCAATGCCTCCATTTCCCAAACTTGACGCTCGAAGATCTTCGACCACATGACCTTGAAGGTCTCTGCGGCAACTTGACCTGATTTATAAGAGATCAAGTACAAAAACCACCCGCTAGGCAGTGATTTAGCACACTTGAGCCCATATAAACCTAGGGGTCTAGTGAAATCGCGAAGGAGCTCAAATGTTTCCTTCACAACCAAGATCATAATAACTTTGCATTCACTGAATCACATGATACAACATTTCACAGAAAATAAAGTAGATTAGAGTAAAATAGAGTTATTACAACTGAGGTGGCACTAAGGCCCAAATGTAGCATAATAAGTAGCATCACCATAGTGATAAGTTTTAGTGGAAGCATTTGTTAAGTAGCGCCCACAACACATATGGGGTTTACAAAATTTGGTGCCAACATTAGGGTTGTCAACCCACCAAAAGCATGAGAGAAGAACAGAGAAGCCATTCACATGGCCTAATCCTCTCCCATAGTCGGGTACATGCAGTGCTCATAGTATCCATAGAACATCTAGCCATCTACAACAACATTGGTAATAGAACCCTGAGTACTGGAGTGTTGAAAGTGCATTCATCCCTTTTGTGGGTTTTGGTGATTTGGATAACAACACATTTAAAGGTCTAACAAGTTTGATAAGTGTTGAATAGGAAATTTAGTATGATGAACATACTTGAATAGTGTATAATGATCAGTGAACAAAGGTTGAACACAAGGTTAAATAACCAATGAGACAATGCAAATGGATATAATATGGTCTCTATATTGGTTTGAATATATGGACAAGACCTGAGAATTCACTATGCATAAATATGATGAGAATAGAGGTTGAAGTGATTAAGAGGATTGGTCAAGCCAATGTGAATAAGATACGAAGAATCATGAATTGGCTTGACCATATTACTATTAGTCCATATATGCTTCTGTGAGAATCAAACTAGAGCTCGATTGATTTTAGCATTTCTATCTAGATGACATTCAAGCAAGGCTCAAAATATTGAAGAAATGGTTCTCTTAATGGATGCTCAATATGATGTGACTCAAGAATGGCTTGATAGGGTGAAGATAGCAAGGGAAGGGCTTCGATGGACTAAGTGAAGGTGAAGACCAAGTGACGGCTTATGGACCAGGGTACCATGGCTAAGGTGAAGAAGACAACACTTGCACTAAGTCGATGAACTAATCAGCTATGAAGAGTTATATTGTGTTGATGCATCAGTAAGGTGACTTGAAGCCATGATTTGAACTCATATATGGTGAAATGGTTCTAGTCACAGGGCTTGATTTGATTTTGCTTCAAAAGGTGAGACAAAGATGTTTGTGATCCTTATGAAGCAACGCCATGGAGAAATCACACATGAGACACCAATTACTCAAGGAGTTTACTTAATTATATTTTATTTAACTTGAGTATAGGAATCCTCGTACTATCAAGGGGGATCCAAAAAGAAGGTTGGTGTTTGACAAAGCTCAAGCCTCTAAATTCAAAGCTATTTTGAAAACCAAAATTTTTTGGACACTCTGTGTATGCGGCTATTGTTAGGATTGAGAAACAGAGAGTGTTCCTGTTGAAAAGTAGTTGAGCTTCTTCAGCTAAGTTGAGTTTCTTTAGCTGAGTTGAGCTTTCTCAGCTGAGTCGAGCTTCTTTAGCTGAGTTGAACTTCTTCAGCTGAGTTGAGCTTTTTTAGCTGGGTTGAACTTAACTCCAACCGGGGTCCAGGCAGGTTCAACTGGGGTCCAGACAGGTTCAACCGGGGTCCAGGGCAGGTTCAACCGGTGTTTTTCCCTAGACCTCTCTGGTCAACACCGGTTGAATCGACACTAGGGGAGGTTCAACGGTGTCAGGGTCAGCTGACTAGTCTGACCTGCAGTCTGCCAGTCTGACTACAGACTGACTGTCAGTCTGACCACCAGATAGTTGAACCGGCCCTGGGGGAGGTTCAACCGGTGTCAGGGTCAGCTGACCAGTCTAACATGTAGTCTGCTAGTCTGACCACCAGTCGGTTGAACCGGCCCTAGGGCGGTTGAACCGACCCTGCGTAGAAAAGTTCAGCCCAATGGCTAGTTTTGGAGCCCCACCTATATATACTGACTCCTCCCTCTCTCCCCACACAAGAGCACACACCAAACTCAATTTCTAACCTGAGAAACACCTCCCACTCTCTCACACATCTCTTACCTCTCACATTTCAAACCTTTGGAGAGAAATCTTTGGGTGAGATTGTGAGCTACGGGTTTTTGTGCTTCATCTCCAAATCCTTCTTGTTCTTCTTGATTCGAAATTTGGTACTACATTGAGTTCTTAGGTGTCTCTTGTGATTCTCCAAATTTTGTGGAAGACCACAAGAAAGTTTGTATTACCCACTCGTTTGAGCAAATATTAGTGTGTGGGCTTAACCTTTATGGTTGGCAAAGGGAGGATTAGGGTTGAAAGGGACCCCGACTCTTTATGGGCGCCTTAATGAGAAAGTAGGTCACCTTTGTGGTGTGACCGAACCTTATGATAAATCTTGTGTCTCTTGTGTTCTTGCTCATTGTGTTTGTACGTGTTCTTCATTCTCTCACCATTCCATGGAAGAATTGTTCATCTCTTTTTGGTGTGTGGATTTTGAGAAGTGCCCTTTTCAGATCTATTAATTTGAACCCTATGGATCATCTAGGACACCCCATTTTCAAAGTTAACTAGGTGAATCTTGAGATCATTTTAGTTTTATATCTCATTGTTTAGTTGGACTCGTGCAAACTGGTTGAACCGGTTTTGACACCGGTTGAACCGATTTTCCCAGTTTGTTTCTAGTTTTTCTTGAAAAATTTCCACTTGCCTATTCACCCCCTCTATGTAACTTTCAATTGGTATCGGAGCCTAATCCTCATTCTAACGCTTAACCGCGTGAGAAAAAGATTATGTCGAGGGGACTAAGAAACGAAAGTGCTTCCAAGCTTGAAGAAGTTGAGGTTGCCTCAACTTTATCTTTTGGTGTAGATGTTGATCCTAGGGCAATAGATCTTGCCATGAGAATCGCTGAAAGGATGTTCCTCAAAATGAAGGAAGATGAGGCGAAGGACAAGAAGAAAATGATCGATGGATACCAAACAACGAATCCACCTCTTCACAAGGTTTGTCTTTCAAATCCACTTCTCATATGTGCTTTGTCGCTAATGGGAGTGATAGTGAAAGCGAAAGTGAAAGTGAGGATGAGGAGGAACATAAAAGTGATAGTGAAGATGAGAATGATCTTCAAAAATTCTTCGCTCAACTAAGCAAGAAGAACTGGATGAGCTTGCTCAAACTCATGAAAAGAGTGGAAGAACAAAAGGAAATGCTTCATAAGCAAGAAGATATCTTCATCGAAAAAATCAAAGACTTGGAGAAGTTGACCAAAGAGCATGTGAAGCTAAAGTGCACTCATGATGATTTGTTCCAAAGGTACAAAAAGATTTCAATTGAGCAAACTAGCACTTCAAATTCTTTATCATGTGTTGCTCAATTAGAAAAGAAAATACCATGCTTAGGACACAATAGAACAATTAAATGTTAAAAATCTTGCTTTGCATGAAGACATGATATGCTTGTGTGCTCTCATAATAAATTTATAAATTCACATATCATGTTAGAAATGGCTCATGAGGTTGTGTTAACTAATTTAAAACCATACCAACCTCACATATGCACATGTACTCAAATAGAAACTATATAATTAGGGATGAAAATGGTCGGAAACGATCGGTAAACACTAAAACCATTATCGTTTTCATAGTTTTTATCGGAAACAAAATCGAAAATGGTAACTCTGGAAACGGAAACAATATCGGTATTTCGAAAACATCGAAAACAAAAGTTCGGTGCGGAAAATACACCGGTAACGGTCGAAATCTAAAATACGATCGGTAAACATATCAAACTTCACAATACAACAAAGTTGACAAAAGATCACAAAGGCCACAAGTTCACAATTCATGATATAACAAGTTCACAATATAACAAGTTCACAAGGACACAAATTTATAATATAAAAAGTTTACAAAGATCACAAGTTCACAATATAACAAGTTCATAGTATAACAAGTTCATAAAGATCACAAGTTCACAAACTCAAAGTTCACAATTCACAATATCTACTCGATTTAGCTCACATGGCATGCTTACTCATGAAATATTTTTTCCAAGAGTTTTTTCACAGCCTCACAGGAAAACCCTAAAATCTAGTGTGTGGAAAAGACAGACTGTTGGCTCTCTATCATTATATATTACTAATACATAACATGTGCATAGAAAAGGATGGATCGTTCGAGAGACCAAATCGTTAATCTCAACTGCCTTTCAACACCATCTATCCCAAAAAAAATCTTAAGGCATCCAAAAAATACAAAAATAAGTAATCCTTATCTAGAGATGTACATGCGATGCGAAAAAATCACATGCTGGAAAATTCTAAGACATAAATCCGGTAATTTCTGATAAAAATCGGTAATCGAAGGAAACGGTCGGTAAAACACCACGTCGATTTCGATACTGATTTCGATAGAAAATTCCAAAAACTAATTCGGTTTTCGAAAAATACCGTTACCGGTGAATCCGATCGAAAAATTTCGAAATCGGTTTCCGGAATACCAAAAAATTCCGAAACCGTTTTCATCCCTATATATTATCATGTGCTAACAAATGTTGCTCTCAAGAAAGCCAATCTTCCATTGAGCTAGAATTTTCAAGAAGTAATGTTTCCTATGCAAAAGAAAACAATGAGCTCCAGGAAGAAAATGAGAGGCTAAGAAGGAGCTTGAATCAATTGAAGGGGAAGTGTCATGCTCAGCCTTCTCAAGATAACGGTTATAACATGGTGAAAAAGCTTGAGAAGGGGACAACCGTAGTATGCACAAAACCCCTTCAAAAGAATACCAATCTTTCCAAGAAGGACATGAGCAAGACCCAATGTGAGAAAATTAATGCTCATATTATATGCTCTAACAATGTTCCTATGTGCTTCAACAAAGAAAGATCAAATAGAAGTGATAGGAGGTGTTATGGATGCAAGGAGAAGGCTCATGAAATTGGTTCATGCCCCCACTTGAAGAACCAAGACCTTGCACCATAAAAATAACTGACCATAAACAAAGAGGCAACAAGCAAAAGGCAAATACCTTGCAAGATCAAGCAACACATTTGCTACAATTGTCATTAAAAAGGACACCTGTGGAAGGATTGTCCCATGGGTAACTTTCCTAAGCCTAACTTGTCCATACATTCAAATATGCTTAGGAGACCTAAATTTGACTCTTGTGCTAGAAAGGTGATGAGTTCACATTCTAGGACAAAGGCCATTTGGGTGCCTAAGTCCTTATTAGCTAACCTTGGTGGACCCATCCAAAAAATGGTTACCAAAATATGTTTTAAAGAATTTGTAGGTACCCAAAGATGATATGAAGCTTTGGGGGTGCTTGAGCGGTTTAACTCAATTCTAATCTCAAGCAATCAATTTTACATTGACTATTCTTTTAAGATTGGCTCAAATATGAATTGAGTTGTTATATCACTAACTTCATATTCATCTCTAGCAAGAACTTGTGTTGTAGGGAATAAGAATTAACCTTTGTGGGAATCAAGTAAAAGGCCTACAACTAAGGGATATCCAAAGGATGGTAACAATTAAATCTTAAGTGCACATTGCTTTTAATTAGTATATTCCTTTGTGTATTTTGTAGCCACATAAGAAAAATGAAGCACTTGAGAATGAACTTAAAATATTTTACCTTGTCTTGGAAAAGTTCCTATCATATTGTAGATTGCATATTTGTTATTCTTATATGTGGCAATCTACATGCTTTAAATTGGTTATAAGTATCTCGTGGCATATTTCAATTTAATTATCTTATTAAAGAAATGATCTAGACATAAAGATGATTATCCCAAGTTCTTAAATGAATAGGGTGCTAAGTAAGAAATTCAAATTCTTAAACACTTATCAAAAGGGAAATTCTCGATATGACTAGAGTTGTGAGACTAATGTTTTTATCTAAGTGATTTATGTAGTTTCACAACATTAGAATGTGTTTCCCAAATGGAGTGTGCCATTCAACATTAAAAGAAGATCAATCCAATACTATGTGATGTATTCCTTCTTGTTTAAATTGGTTTTGAGTCTTCTACATTAATCACTCACCATGCTATGAATTAAACTTCCCATGTAAACTTAATTAAATAATCATGCTATTTTCACCTTGTTTAAATCGGTGTTATGCATGATGATTTTAAGGGTAATTTAGTTCATATCATGTGGTTTCCTTATTTTAATAACCTTCTTGTCATTCATATACTAGAGGTTGCTAAATAGGAAACTATTGCTTGTGTTTATAATACAATCTCTTTTAAGCTAATTCATGAAAATTCATAAGTAGCGATTGTGCTCTTTCAATTGGTAAAATCACAAGCATTAAAGGTTAATCTTCACCTAATAGAAAGATTAGGAATGCTTAAGGCAAAGGTATAGAACTAATTGCTTCAATTGGTAGTTGATCAGTAGTAGTTCCTTTCAAGTGGCATTCTTTCAATTAGTAATAATCTATTATGTGGAAAGAAATGTCAATATGAAGGTTAAATTCCTTTTGGCTTAAATTTGTAAATTGGTGCATATTGTTAATTCACTCCTCCATGTGCATTAACTTAAAAGTAATTTAATTTATACCTTCATGCCTCATAAATGATGATTTGTTTGCTATTCATATATAAATACCATCATTCATTAAATACTTCCTTGTACTACTAATACCTTTTTTCAAAGTGCCTTTTCAACTAGTTTTAAAAGGAAATGAGATAACATGCTAAAGAAGGAAGTCTCCACAAATGAAGAAAAGAATAATACTTAGATGACACCACCTCATATAGTAAGTAGTCTTAGGCAAATTCAATACAAACTTTTCACACCTTATCTAAGACATGTAATGTGCTTCTCATAAGACTCTTAATTGAATTGAAAGTGCATTTGACAAGTCATTCAAATACTTGATGCGCATATCTAGTGGGAGCACATTATATATCGTGTGCCTTATAGAATACGTTTCTCTTGAGTAAGTTATACTAACTCAATCCATAATGGTAGAATTGTATCTCATTCTTATGGATTGCAATCCTCATTTTCTAATAGCTAATCTTGATGCAGTTTAAAATTTCCTTGTTATTAAATCTCAAGTGCATATGAATCCTTTCCTTCAGTTGATATTTATCATATGCGTATGCACTAACAAGGATTGGATTTAAAAAAACTGCAAAAGGTGCATTTAGTGATCCATTCTCTCTAAAATTGGAAAACCTACAATTGATATCTTAGAGATCCACTTCAATTGGTATCCATATGCTTCACACTGGATTGAATCACTGAGTTGTAAATTCCATGCATAACTTGTCTTCATTGGTTAAGATATGATATGAATGCTTGTGCGGCTAACCTTGATAAGCTAGGTACACTCAAGATCAAGCTAGGTACATCATCAAGATGATGACCTTCAAAAGTGATGTATCAAGAAAAGGTAACACCAAGTATAAGCCCCTAAGAAACAACCATAGAAAAAGAGCACTTGGTGGCAACCCATCCAAGCTCATAACAGAATCAACATGTGTTGTTTGAAGAGCAAGATAAGAGAAATGTAACAAAATGGGAAAAGGCTCCTATTCTTAACTCTAGCTCTTATCTGTGAGTTTACATATTAACTTGGAACCATGGTAAGATGGTTATCAAGTATATGTGGGTGCCTACACAAAGAGAAAGGGCACAATAAGTAATGTGTGGGTACCCAAGGCTCTTACTACTAATGTCAAAGGACCCAATTCAAATTGGGTACCAAAATACAAGCCCAAACTTGTTTTGCAGGTTCACTACTTCAATGGATCAAGTTGGGTGCTCGATAATGGATGTATAAATTATATTTGGAGATAGTAGCAATGGTCGTAACAACTGAATCTCAAGTGTATATTGTTTTCAAATCTTACCTCTTTTGTGACTTATGTAGCCACTAAGGAAGAGGAAGCACTTGAGGGTATACATCAGTTGTTGATTATGAAATTAAGGTTTCGATGGAAGATAAATGAATCTTATCATATGGTCAATACTTCAAAACTATGTGATGTATTCTCACTGTGGTTATTTTGGATTTGATTATTCCATATTAGACACTCATCGTAATATGGATTAAATTAGAACTTTGGACTTCACTGAATAAACATGCATATCTAAATCAATGTCATTCAAAATGTATTATGCATGAGGGACCAAGGGAAATTTAGTCCATATTATGAGGTTTCTTTATTTTTAGCAACTAACATGTCTTCCACATATAAAAGGTTGCTAAATAAGAAACTAGTGCTTGTGCTACTAATCCATCTCTTGTGTTGAGTTTATCCATAGAAAATCTATGTTAAGAGATGGTGCTTGTTTTAAATTGGATAAATCACATGCTTAAAGGATACTATTCAACTAAATTAAGATGAAGTTGATAAGAGGCCAAGGTATGAAAACTTCCTCTCATTCAGTTGTTTTAGTATTCTATCCTTAGTGAGATGTACTATAGTATAGGTTAAATTCCTTGTAATATAAAATGTTCAATAATGTATATAACTTTGACAACAACCATATGTGTGCACTAATTTAAAGGAATTTAAGCAATCCTTATGGATTTCAAGATTGATGATTTATTTGCAATCCACATAAGGATAATCATTTGTGAACCCCTCCTTTGTGTTTTTAATGCTCTCTTTTCTAAGTGTTTCAACAACGTCCTTCCAAGTGCTTTCAAGATGGATTCAAAATCTACGAATGTAAGAGTCTTGGTGCTTTCAATCATTGAGTTTCAATTGATCTCATATCAAGTATGATCGAATCAAGCAAAGATGAAAGAAGTTCAAGATCACTTGGTTGGATAATTTTATACAATGTCTTAAGCATAGGACTTAAGTAACCAAGAGTAAGGACAAAGCACAATGATGAGAGAGTTTCCATATAAAGGTACAAAAGGGTAAGCTACTTCCTATCATTTACACTTGTACCTATTTCCCCTCTTATAAATGTATATTGCGTATCTTTAGTTACAAGGGGAATAAAAAGCAATGTTTATTCATAACCCTGCTTCTTACCCAGTTTAATCTCTAAAGATTTCATTTCTGTCTTGATACAAATTTTGTTAAGTCTGGGTGAAGTAATGTTCTTGTCAAAAAGCTTAAGGCTTAACCTTGTGACAACGATGATCTACCTTGTTTCAAGGTGTAAGTTCCTTAAGTTTCCTTGAATCATTAAGGGCAATTGCATGCTTTCTTAAGTGCGTAGTCTGTCATGAGCATCACGTTTATATTATGACACATTGCACTTCACAATTCCTATGATATATATGTTCTCATTAACCTCATTATGTGCATTCGGCATTTAGGGCCAAAATATGTATTCCTCTCTATGCACATACTTGGGAGGATCAATCTATATTGTAGAAATATTATAAAGCTTAATTGACATATCTTTTGATCTTAATTCATATTTTTCTTATACCAAGGTTTAATGTGGAGAACTTGCATCCTCGGACCTCACAAGTCCTAAGTGCATTGATCTTACAAGTATTAATCACTTGTATGCACAAGTTTAGGGGGAGCAATTGTCTACACATTAAATCTTTGAGACTAACCATTCTTCAAGTATACTAGGTCAGTACCCGTGCGTTGCAACGGGGACATATAATATATCGATAAATTATATATGCACATATGTGTTATATAGTTATGAGATAGAGGATGACATATGTGAGCTGTCCGAGATGACATCGAAGAGAAACTCAGGCATATGACGCACGGGCACTCACCTAGTGTATTATATAAGATAGGTCAGTGTCCGTATATTGCATCTGGAACATATAATATCTCAATAACTTATATATACAAATATGTGTTATACGATTATGAGATGATTGACAACATCCGCAAGCCATCCGGAATGATATCAAAGAGAAACTCAGGCCTGTAAGCACGGGCACTCACCTAATAGTGTATTATATAAAATTTAACAATAAGATTTAATGGCAAAAATCCAAAATCAATAAATATAAAATAAACATAAGCATAATTATCTATTTCATCTAGCTTTTTCCATAATACGATCAAGGTACTCTTGTATATTTCCAGGACTGTTAAATCGATGTGTTCCTCTCGTATGTCAACAGATCAATAAATAAATTCCTACCAGAGTCGCACCATCATGTAAAGAAATGTTATAAGTAATATTATCCTTAGCTACAAATTACATATATGCTATTATTCTCACCATACTAAGTTGCACTTTTAAACCACTGTTCCACCACTCCATAATGTGTAGAGCAAAATGACCAGTATTAAGACTGAAAAATTTACCAACTTTGTTATATTATGAAATTATAAACATAACATCTATATATATGACATAATAATTTTAAGTAATTACCCTTTTAAGTCAATTGGAGCATCAGGTCGAATTGAATGTCGCCACATATAAATGTCATTTGACCATCCAATATGTTTGACACCGTATGCAACCTTATATTTCTTCGAAATAAAAAGAATAGCTTCCCAAAATCTTTTTTGTGGTATATCTTTGCACCATTCTCGAGTAGGTGTGAAATTAAACACAGACACAAATTTGTTTGCATGATTAATAACGAAAAGTACATAGCCTGTAGAGTATCTCCATGGCATAAGAACCTGCAAACCATGAGACATTAGAATTATATGTTTGCACAATTTATTTAATTATATAGATCAAAAGAATTCTGACTTACAAATTTGCAAAGTGTGATGTAATAATTCATTTGAGTCCAATTATTTTATGTTTTACCAACTCTATCGTGCTAGGATCCTTATATGACTTCGCTTCTTCGTCAAAACCACACATTTCCTAGAGAAAACATAATAATATAATAGAGAAGTGCCTGTGCGTTGCAATGGAACATATAATACCATGATAACATATAATAACACAATAACTCATGTACAAATATGTGTTATACCGTTACAAGAAAATGTTTTGTAATCCATTTGTGATCTAGTCATACATAAATTTTGTTATTTTAATCTAATTATTTCACCACTATAATGCAATATCATACAAACTTCTATATATGATAGTACAATACTCGTGTGTTGCAACAGCATACAAATATTGGATGAAATGTTAGTATGCAACGATAAATAAACAATACATATACTATCATCAACCTCAATGTGTGTAAGTGTGTTATATGCAAAGGGAGCATTGCTCAATCTAGGCCCAAAGAAATATAGGAAGGTCTAATTTTATTTTTGGATAACAATAAACCTATAATTTCAGATGATATGCGATTATATTTTATAATAAACCTATCTTATGTCTCCTTTTTTAGATGAATTAGATCCTTTATTCTTTATTTTTCTTTTTTATTAGGCTTTGGTAACGAGAGTCATATACTCATATCGATGCCTTTATCGATTGATCCACAGATACACAAAAGATGGAACAAAAAAACCTAAATGTCAAATAATATTATTTGATAATCCATCTTACCTATAAAGTGCTTTGCATCTTTCTTTGACGAAGCGATGTAACTCATATGTTCGTGCCCAGCTATTATACCAATGCACTATAGTTATCAGCTGAAGGGTGGTCCCTAGAGGCACTACCATATGATGACCTAGCATTTCTACCATACACTGGTGGTGGTGGTGCATTGGAGGATTTATTTGGTGCCGCTTTCTTGATCTCCACCTACAAACAAAGCAAATGACCTAAGCCTAGTCAAAGTCCCTTCTATCAAATAAGCATGATTTCCCGTGGAATAGCACAACTGGTGACTTGCAATTGAAGAATGCATTTTCCGTTTGTTGACATTACATATTTTACCGTAGGTAAAAATGGAGGGGATGACCATTTGTGCCATTTCTATAAGGAACTACAGACTACCTTCGAACCAACAAGGTCAGTCATATTTCCATTTGTGACAAATCATCTACAACTTGCTCAGATTGAAAAACTATAGATCCAAAGTCTCAAGAATGTTTGGTCTCATGATCAAACATAATCTAGTGGTCTACCACAGTCTCATATCTTGCAAAGAATCTATTGAAATCTTATGATCAAGGTTAACAAATAGAACATTCATCAGGGAAAAAATCAATGTAAAACAAAGCTGATGAATCATGTGCATACTGATGTTACCTTCTGTTAGTGTTGAGGGAAGCCCACCAACAAATATCTTTTAGTCTTGAAATCCTTAGAGGTAGACTACACTGATCCTTTTGGTATGGTTCTCTTAATCTCAACCTGGGAGTAAGCAAAAGGAAGTATTACATAATTTTCAAAGTGCCCTCGGAGAAAACCAGGGATGAGGCTGGATCTAGGTGAACGGTACATCTAGGGGGAGGGAGGGGGACTGGTGGGGGCGTACCTACGACGGACAAGACATCCAGCATAGTGGAGTGGGCGCTGGCCGAGCTGATCCAGCATGCGGACATGCTTAGGAAGACGTAGCTGGAGCTCGACGCCATCGTCGGCCGCGGCCACAACCGCCTAGTCTCCGAGTCGGACCTCCCTCGCCTCACGCCTTCGAGCTCATCCCTTTCGACGCCAGCCAGAGGATCTGCGTGCCATCCCCTCCGTCGTGGGCACCACAACAACAACATAGGCGCTAGGGACGGGGTCGGGATGACAGCGCAAGAAGAGGTAGGAGGTGAAGGGGCAGGGCAGAGCGGGTAGGGTTCTGGTCGACCTGGGGGATGCATGGGCGGCGACACGGTTGGGGGTGGGCAGTTGGGCAAGAGAGACGACGAGAGGGAGGGGCGGGGAGGGAAGAAGAAGTAGTAGAGACTTCGTCATCGCTGTGCGATTTCTTTGGAGTCGTTGTTGTGCGCATGAGAGTCAAAAGGAGACTTGGGAGAGAAACAATGTTCGCTGTAAAATAAATAAACGACCACTTGTAACACAAAACAGCCGTAGTTGGCTTGGTTAAGCATTGGCTCCTCGACCGAATCAGTCACAGTTTGATTCCTGCTCACCACATATTTTTGCCGCGCGGGAGGGAGGCAGTGGCAGAATGGCAGGCTACCCTTATAGCCTTAATAAGTAGTATAGATAAATAAACGACCACTTGTAACACAAAACAACTGTAGTTGGCTTGGTTAAGTGTGGGCTCCTCTAGCGAATTGGTCACAGTTCTATTCTTGCTCACCACATTTTTGCCACGCGGGAGGGAGGCAGTGGCAGAATGGCAGGCTACCCTTACAGCCTTAATAAGTAGTATAGATGTTATGCTTAGTCTCGTATTGAAAGGGAAATGGAGTTTCGAGCAAAGTCCACTTCATATTTGTTTGGTATCAAACACCCTTGCTCAAACTCATGTACTTCATTTCCATATCTATATTGAAAAGGCCTCAAAATTTCTTCATTTTTGGTGCTTAATGCTAAAGGGGGAGAAAGTATTAGGCTAAAGCAAAAGGACCGCACCACCACCCTGTTTTTTCAAAACTTTTATCTTCCAAATTGGTACTATTGCATTTGCAAAAGCCCTCTTGATAGCTAAGAGGAGAAAAACTATTTTAAACCAAAGGGGAGAATTTTTTCAGGACAAGCTTTTTAAAATGACTAAAGGAAAAGCATTTGAAAAAGGGGGAGAATCTTTAAATCTTAGAAATGCTCTTAAAATTCCATCCTTGTAGCTTAGGCCATATGCAAATAACTTTGAAAAGATTTTATCAAAAGTTTGCAAAAACCATTACATGTGGTGCAAATGTGGTCCAAAATTATAATCATGTCAATATCACTCATTTTCACTTGGAACTGCTTTCATTTCAGTAGCTTATGAACACTTGACCAATTGCAAACTAGTTACAATTTCATACTTCATATTTGCTTTGGTTTGTATTGGTATCAATCACCAAAAAGGAGGAGATTGAAAGGGAAATGACCTTAAACCATTCTTTATATTGTTTTTGGTGCTTGATGACCATCACAACCATTTAGACTGACTAGTTTGTCTAGTCTTTGATTCACAGGTTCATAAGTTCAACAATTTAGTTTCTAAATCACAATCAGATCAGATCCAACCAAATAGGGGTAAAACATGGAATAGATGAACTATCAATAGTTCTACTCTTTGGATCAGTTCTTAATACCCCGAGGAACCTATTCAACACTTCTAAAGAGGTTGGAAATCTCGAAATCAACATATCACCATTTTAAAGCTAGTTTGAGAAGAAATATGAGTTAAAGAATCAAAATGTTCATGATCCATGACTTTGACTAGATGGAAAGCCACTTGAGATATTATTCTAAGTCACAGGATCTCTCTCAAGTTTATCAAAAGCAACTTGGAGAATATTGTTCAAAGACCAATGATAAGTCAGAAACTCAAGTTGTGAAATCGCCAAGTGCGGACCGTCCGGCCCCTTCTGGTGGACCGTCCGTGACACCACTATGACTTCGGACAGGGACTATAAATCGTGGAGTGCGGCCATAAAACACAGACTGCCCGGCTATAAATCGCAGACCGTTCAGCTATAATTCATGGACCATCCGCACATGAAGATCTGGTTCAGCCTAAGGTGACAAGTTGAGCCAAAGAATTTTTAGAGCTGGCGCAGACCGTTTGGGACCAAGGGCAGACCGTCCGCGTATCATCACTAGGGAAAGATAGCCGTTGATCTAGCCATTGGTCTGTCAGGCGTATCCTTTGAGAAGTCAGAATCAACCGTTGAGAGGGTCGTGGACCATCCGAGCTCAAGCCATGAACTATCGCTAGTGCGTAGAACAGGTAGACATGGCATAACGGCTATATGGGTGGCTGAGGGATATGAAAGCCACCCCAACCAGACCATTCATTGAGATTTATTTTTGATCTACATCATACACAAGAGTTGGGTATTCACTCCTATCTACTAGAGCAACACTTCTATACACATCAAAGCCTCACAAGTGCCACAAAAGAGAGATCAAGCAAGAAAGAGCTACTCATGTGTGTTTAGCGATAGTGCCATGTGATAATCATTGAGAGAAAGTGTGTGCTACCTCTTGTGATCATTTGAGCGTGGATTTTTTACTCCCATTCATTGTAAAGCTAGCAAGAGCCCCTTATCTTTGTGGTTGGCCTTGCGGAGACTTCGGCCTTTTATTGACAAAGAAGAAGGAACACTCGCCGGTATTGGTGACCGTTGGAGAGAGGGAAAGGGTTGAAAAAGACCCGTTCTTTGTGGACTCCTCAATGGGGATTAGGTTCTTGGTGAACCGAACCTCGGTAAAACAAATCACCCGTGTCACTTGTGTTTATTGCTTGTGATTTGTTTGTCTTCTCCCTCTCTAAGTTCTCTTGAACTATTCTTTGTTAATATTACTTTGTGTTGCTTCAAGTTAAATTCTCATATATAGAAGCAACGCCTTGCAAGAAAGAACTTGTGTTATTCCTCTTCTTATCTAAGCCCTCTTGCTTTATTCTCCATAGATATTTTAGTTGTGTTGCTTTGTGTTAATTCCGCATTCTTTGAAAGCAATACTCTTTGCAACCCAAGGACTTAGTTTTATACTTGGATAATTGTTCATCTTGTTCTAACCACTAATCGAGGGATCAAGGGTCGTGTTAAAGTTATAAATTTCAGGTTTCGCCTATTCACCGCCGAAGGTCCTCAAGACAAAGGCATCATCGGCAAAGTGATTTTGAGGATTCTCTATGCCGAAGGTCCTCGAGACGAAGATATTGTCTAAAAGCTACGATGACGAATACTGAAGCTACCACCGAAGGATGACAACTTCGGCTTAAAATGGTGACGAAGGTCTAGCATGAAGATAAACCGAAGAGAAAAAGACTAGTTAATCCTTGATAACTCATGTTAAGATTGTATATACAAATTGAGGGCACAAATGTATTTCCACCCGAGCTGCGTCTCGTGCCTATAAATAGGTGAACAGTACCCCCGTACTGTTCACACTGAATTGTAATCGCTCTCGCATCAACACCTTTGAACAAGCCGAAGGTATCAGTGTAATATAAATTATGTTAATGTTCATGTGTGCATTATGAAATATATATGTGTATGAGCCAATGGATTACATTCATTATCTCTATGTATTTTTATTCTCATGAATGATGAAGGCATGTCCTTCATGACCTTCGTCTGAAGATCATTATATCCGAGAGTAGATAATGCTTCGGAGGATGAAGGTCCTTGACCTTTAACAGTTGTTTTGCCTTGTTCTTGATTCACAACATTTGGGAACAAGTGACCAACTATTGCACCCACCTCCGGTGAACTCACTTCCACAACCACAACAATGGCTTCGTAAGGCGACCAAGCTGTGGCACCTTCGGCTACAAAGCTGGTGCTCCCAATCATAGGTAGCTCAAGTTCTGAACTAGCCAATAAGAAGTAGAAGAAGGAAGCACAGAGAAGGGTACAACATGTTGGAGTGCAGGGACCCTTCATCAAGTCCAAGTGGTCTCATATACCAATCACATTCTCCCAGGATGACCTTCAGCTCAAGGATTACCCTCATAATTATGCAATTATCATATCTTGTGTTATCAAAGGGTTTCTGGTTCACAATGTCCTTGTAGACATAGGCAGTGCAGCAGATATCATCTTTGCAAAAGCCTTTAAGCAGATGCAGGAGTAAGATGACTAGATATATGATGCAACACACCCCCTGTGTGGCTTCAGGGGAAGGCGGATAGTGGCACTCGGAAATATAACAATGTCAATCACCTTCGGTTATGTTCACAACACAAGAACAGAACAAGTTGTATTTGAAATTGTATATATGAACTATCCGTATAATGCAATCATTGGTTGAGGGACATTGAATGCCTTCGAAGGAATACTCCATCCAGCATATATGTGCATGAAGATACCATCTGACCAAGAGGCTGCTAGAAGGGCCGAAGGGAACTGGACAGATTCAAAGGCCATCCATAACATAGATGAAGCCGAAGCTCATCAACAGTATAAACATAAAAGAGACAAGGCTGCCTCAGCAGATCAACCAAAGCCTATGCTTCTGTGCGAAGACATAGTCGAGCAGAAGGTGTTGTTGGGGTCCCAATTGTCTGATGAACAAGAGAAAACTTTGTTGAAGTTTTTGTTCAACAACAAGGATGTTTTTGCTTGGTCAGCCAATGATCTTTATGGTGTCAACAGAGATGTCATTGAACACTCACTCAATGTAGACCCGACCATTAGACCAAGGAAGCAGAAGCTTCGAAAGATGTCCGATGACAAAGCTGAAGGTGCAAGAAACGAAGTCAAAAGACTCCTGAGTGCCGGAGTAATCAGAGAGGTGACATATCTAGAATGGCCAGCCAATACTGTGATGGTAAAGAAGGCCAATGGAAAGTGGAGAATGTGTATTGATTTTACAGATCTTAACAAGGCGTGCCCGAATGATGAGTTTCCCTTGCCAAGAATAGACTCCCTTGTGGATGCAGCAGCCACTTTGGAGCTCATGAGTTTATTGGACTGCTATTCAAGCTATCATCAAATCTAGATGAAGAAGGAGGACGAACCTAAAACAAGCTTCATAACCCCTAGTGGGACCTATTGCTACCTTCGGATGCCTGAGGGGCTCAAGAACGCCGGAGAAAGCTTCAGCAGAATGACCTCCAAAGTCCTTAGCTCTCAGATTGGCAGGAATGTTCTGACATATGTCGATGATATCATTGTAAAAAGCACGAAGCAAGAAAATCATATTGCTAACTTGCAATAAACATTTGCCAATTTTAGGAAGGTTGGTCTCAAACTCAATCCAGAGAAATGTGTCTTCGGGGTGAAGAAGGGAAAATTTCTTGGGTGCCTTGTATCAACAAAAGGAATTGAAGCAAATCCAAGTAAAATAGAAGCTATACTTCGGATGGAGCCACCAAGGACGAGAAAGGGTGCTTAGAGACAAATAGGAAGGCTGGCATCTTTAAACAGATTTATCTCAAGATCAGCAGAGAGGAATTTACCATTCTCCGAAGTGATAAAATTAGCCGAAGTCTTTCAATGGAGACCAATTCAACAAAAGGCTTTCGAAGAGCTGAAGCAATATCTGATACAACTAACAACATTGACTCCACCTTCGTCAGGAACCCCATTGCTACTGTATGTAGCTGCTTCCCACGCTGCAGTCAGTGCAGCGCTGGTGCAGGAGAAACAAGATGATCAAGCAAAGAAGCAAGTTCTAGTATACTTTGTCTCTAAAGTACTTAGTCAATCAAAAAGAAATTACACAGAGCTGGAGAAGGTGCTATATGCTGTATTGATGGCCACCAGAAAGCTTCGGCATTATTTCCAGTCATACCACATTATAGTACCTTCGTATCAGCCTCTCAAGGACATTATAAGAAATAGAGAAGCCACGAGAAGAGTTGGAAAGTGGGCTGCAGAACTGAATGAATTCACTATTGATTTTTTCCACAGATCTTTGATCCAATCCCAAGCGTTAGTAGACTTCATTGCTGATTGGACGCCAGGGGCTCAGGACGAAGGAAGCACAACAGACAACGAAGCTTCGATAGTGTTCTGTGATGGGTCATGTGGGACCTTCGCAGCAGGTGCAGCTGCTATCCTAATTTCACCATCCAATATCAAAACCTGCTACGCAGCCAGATTGGAGTTCAACTGCACAAATAATATTACAGAGTACGAAGCTCTTCTCTTGGGGCTTCGAAAGCTTAAGCCGATGGGAATAAGAAGGGCAGTTCTCAAATTTGACTCACAGGTCATCACAGGCCATGTTGATAGAAGCAGTAGACCAAGAGATCCAAAGCTTGAGAGGTATCTTGATACAGTCCGAAGAATGGAAGCATCTTTCAAAGGTTTCTCAGTGAAGAATATCCCAAGAGGAGAAAATGAGCATGCAGATTTACTAGCTAAATTAGCGGCACAAGGGCCCCCACTTAGGGATGGATTCAGATCGGATACGCATGGAAACGAATCCGAATGTCACTATTTACCATATTTTAATTCGAATATGAATACAGATACTATCGGATACGAATATAAAACGAATAGTTTGAATTCGGATTCACATTCGGATACATACTTGATTTGGAACATATCATCATAACAAGTATTAATTTGTTTTATCGATGGATTTATAGTTCATAAAAATCATATTACAAGCAAATTATAAACAATAGTACATATACATTATTTAATTGAAACTTAGTTGAATATCATATTTGTAAATAAATTATTTATACGTGGTATATTTATATTTTGGACTCTAAATATAATCTTTTCGTATATTAAGTATATTTGTATTTTGGACTCTAAAAACTCGAATAATCTAATGTATTCAAAATTATACTTTTAATATTAATAAAAATTTATCTTTGTATATCACTAGTAATGTAAGATTAACACAATCATTTATTTATGATATGAATATTTTTAACATTTTAAATGGTGTATATTAGTTTTTAGTACATTATTTAAAGTTTAAAATCACATGTAATTTGTAATTAGTAATAAAAGTAATTTTAAATTGATTTTATCGAATACTTTTCCTTTCGGATATGAATAGTATCCGATATTTCATGGTTTTGTCGAATATTGTCGAATACGAATCTTAAACCGGATAGAGAAAAACCGAATTCGGATGTCTATTTAACATCCATATTAAAATCGAATACGAATACAGATATCCATATTAGCACTTTATCCGAATACGAATAATTCGGATCTCTAGACATCCGAATCCATCCCTACTCCACTCCCTTTGGAAGTATTCTTTGAAACTCTAAAAACACCTTCAGTCGAGCTCATGGAGCGAGCGGTGCTTACAATCTCACCAGTACACAGCAAACATTGGAGGACTGAGATTGTATCTTTCCTGCAAGGCAATTATCCTTCGGACGACAAAGTTTACATAAAAAGAATACAAGCCAGGACAAGGTCTTATGTGATCATAGAAGGAGAATTATTCAAACAAGGAGTTTGTTCTCAATTGCTAAAGTGTTTGTCTAGAGCTGAAGGTCAAGAACTAATGAAAGAGATACATGCAGGGGTATGCTAGGAAATTTTTTCAGACAAGGATTTTATTGGCCAAAGACAGCTTCGGATGCAGCGGATCTAGTTCAAAAATGTGAAAACTGCCAGAAGTGTGCCAAAGATAAAAAACAACCTTCATCTTTAACTCAGCTAATCTAGCCCACTTGGCCATTACAAAGGTGGGGCCTAGATTTATTAGGTCCACTTCCACCAGCGCAAGAAAACTTGAAATATGTTATGGTAGCGGTGGAGTACTTTTCAAAGTGGATCGAAGCTAAACCCCTAGCTACAATCACTTCGGCCACGGTCCAGAAGTTCTTCTGGCAGAATATTGTTTGCCGGTTCGGTGTGCCGAAGGCTATCACGGTTGATAACGGAACTCAGTTTGATGTTGAAACATTTAAAACTTTTTGTAACCAAATTGGTACAAAAATGCATTTTGCATCTGTGAGGCATCCAGAATCAAATGGATTGGTAGAACGAGCTAATGGAATCATTATAACAGGAAAAATGAAGTCAATCTTCAATCTGCCAAAAGGAAAGTGGCCAGATGAGTTGGTAAAAGTGGTATGGAATCATAACATTGTTATCTCAAGATCAACAGGGTTTATCCCGTTCAAGCTTTTATTAGGTGATGAAGCAATAACACAGGAAGAAGCAAGAACAGGTTCAATAAGGACCCTAGCTTTGGCAGAAGACGAAGGAGCTTGCAAAATAACAAAAGACACCATAGAAGGGACCAGGCTTTAGGAAATATATCACATCAATAAATATTATGCCAAAATAGTTAAATTGTGAGACGGAAAGGTAAGATTAAAGAATATCAAGCCAGGACACTTGGTGCTTCGAAGAGTGGCCAACTCAGACATAGTGGGGAAGCTTTAGCTTAAGTGGGATTTCTTGGCGGTGTCTTCGTCAAGATCTGGATCATACAGGTTGAAAGACATGGATGGTAATGACATTCCAAGGTCTTGAAATGCAGATGAGCTTCGGAGATATTATGTGTAAACTACGTAATTTTCTTACTTTTCCCTATGGCACCCTTTTCCTTTCAAGAGGAGAGAAAGGTTTTTAATGGGGCCATAGGTTGTAATTTTCATTTTTTTTCTTGCGCAGCCCTATGCAATACAAGGGCTAGCTTCCCCCACATGTAAAATGTAAAGATCTGGGATTACACCATCAAGTGTAAAAAAGTATGAAAAAGCTCCAAAATCGTCCCTAAGGGGATGCAGAGCATAAATACCACCTAAGTGAAAGGTGAAGAAGCTCCAAAGTCGTTCTTAAGGGGATGCAGAGCTTAAATGCCACCTAAGTCAAAGGTGAAGAAGCTCCAAAGTCATTCCTAAGGGGATGCAGAGCTTAGCTCCAAAGTCGTTCCTAAGGGAATGCGGAGCTGAAATAGCACCTAATTAAAAGGTGAAGAGACTCCAAAGTTGTTTCTAAGGGGCTATAGTGTCTGGGTGTGTATTGGCGTGAGTTTTTTTACCTTTGTCATACATTTGCATACTTCATCACATCATCTTTTGCATTCATACAAATATACATTAGGCATCTGTAGTTTCATCGCATCATGACATAAAGCATAATGCATTAACAGGAAAAGCGAGGGTTTCTGCCTCCAACAAGAAAATGCTTTGTTATAAACGAAGATGCTTCATCTCAAATGAAGTTGTTTTTTAGAAAAAGAAAGGAAAAACGCTTCGTTGTATATGAGGGGGACATTCTTTGATTTTGCTCAAAAGGTGCTTCGATGTGAACGAAACGAAGGGAAGGTGTTTTCGCCTTTAGCTCAAAAAGCTGCAAGCATTGGTTTCGTCCACAGCAAAGCAGACAACACACGAATAAAAGGTAAAACAGTATTACTAAGCATTCACAAATATTTACAAAAAATTGTTCACATTCAATACAATTCTTTGCCAAATGATACACCTTCTTGTACAAAGAACCTCCAAAAGTGTTTCTACAGATATTAACAAAAGAAGCTTCAAAAGTCTCCTTCAACGCTTCAGAACTAGCTTCGGCTCACTAGCTTTCAGCAGTATCACCCTGAAGAATGACAAAGGCAAGGGTATTGAGGAATATGGAAAGGAAAAATATAAAATAAAGGCATAAAGGTAAAGAGATTTTCTATACTTTGTTGAGCAGGTTTCGAGCTTCGTCTCCAACCATCTCTCGGTCGCCCTTCGCCCAGATTTGAGTGATGAATCTGTTACCTATGCTTCGAGCTTCGGCTAGAATATAAACTAAGTCAGATGGTGAAAGGCTGAAGTTTGGCCTATTAACGGCTCTTATATGATTACATCCAGCTTTCATGAAAGCAGTAGCTATGCCACGAGAAGCCACTAGCGCACAGAAATCACCATGGCCAGTTATAACTTCGTCGATGACATCAACCTCTTTTTCAACACATCCAAGAGCCCCAGGAATATCTTCAATAGAAAGGGTAACTTCTTTAGATACGACTCCAACAGAGTTGAAGATACCCTTCAGCCGAGCAATGCATTGAATAGCAAAACTGAAGCATTTATCCCGAAGAATTTTGATTGTTTCGTTCAGTTTGACATTCTTTTCAACTTTGGCCTTGATTGCCACGTTCAGCGCTTCGGACTCGTGATAGAAGCGATCCGAGATCCTTTCCAAAAGTGTTCGAGCTTCTTCCAGCTCTTTGCTCAATTTTTTATTTTGAGATTGAGCTTCGACGAGAGAGCCTTCGGCTGAATGCAGCAGGCTGCCTTTTTTCCTTCAAAGAAGTTTCAAGTTTTTTAATCTTTTCTTCCAAGCCTTCGTCATCTTGCTGCATTTTCAAGGCTTTACTCAACAATAGACTATGAAAGACGAATTAAAGTTAGAACCTCATTATTGAAATACTTAAATCGGTATGATGAAAGAAAAAATAGTAAAGGAACCTTACTTTAAAATTTGAGTAAAATAAGTTGTCGATAATGTGTTGTCTTCTGTAGCAGCCGATGTCCTTCTCTAGTTTCGGCAATCCGATGCTCTTTGATAATGTGCTTATAATTTTAGCTCCGGCGCGGTCGCGAATACATCCTAAAATCTCTTCGTTGACGCTGCCAAAGAGCATGGATCCGGGCTGATAGCCGCAAGATATGGCAAATTCCCTCAATTCCGATATATCCTCTTCGGAAAGTTGTTGGCCACCCAGGTGCCGAAGGTCGAAATTTTTGTCTTCCAAAGAGGTCTCTTCAGTTCTCTTTCCCTTACCAGGAGACGCTTCGGCTACGGCTACGTTTTTCTTAGGAACCACATCTGATATAAGTCTGTCAATTTCCGACATTGTGGTAGCGAGATTATCGGTTTCAGGCATAGCTTCATTAGCTTCGGCTCCGACAATATCTTAAGCATTGACATGTGCAATAGTTTTTTCTGCCGAAGCCGAGGGCGGGGTCTATTCAATGGCTTGCATCACGTTCATCATTCACCATTTCTTCTGCCTCCTGACATTCCCCCGGTAGCTGAAGCGGTCTCCTTTGACTGCAATAGGATAGTCAGATTTGACCTTAGAGGATTTAGCATTGCAACTAGGATGGGTTCAGTCATTACCATTAGAGTTTTGAAAACATCAGCAGAAGAAGGCGAAGAAGCTCTTGCAGTCTTGTCTGGCACATCTTGTACCTTCGTCTCTATAGGAGATATCTTAACGAGCTTTCATTTCTTGGGAGCCGAATCCTTTGGCTCCGCTAGATTTTTTGCTTCTTGATAGCCTTCTAGTCTTCCTTGATTGACTAGATGGCCTGTCTGTTCAGAATACTAACAACCCTTTTTCTTTTTGCTCCTCCGGCCCCTTCGTCAAGTCTCTCGTAATCTGGGTACTCAAAATTCAGAGCATCCATCACACGATTTAACCTTCGTTTTTCATGGGTGCTGAAGGCAGCTGTCATTAGCTGATCTTTGTTCTTTGTGTAGTTTCTGAGAATTTTATTGCGCATCATTTCTATCAGCTCTAGCCATTCAGTGCATGGTTTGTTGAATCTTTTTTGGAACTTAAACTGGTAAGGAAGCCGAACAAGTTCATACTTTTTTCCTTCCTCCTTTTTCTTCGGTATTACCCAACCACCAGAGGTTGGAAACATCATGTTTGCCAAGTATTCTTGCACCAAGTCCCTAGTGCTGATGTGCTCTGCCACAACTCTAAATTCTACCTCAGCCATTTGGCAGGGGGACCCCAACTGCATGTTACACAGGGGCCAAGTCATGCTGAAGTTTAGTTTTAAGGGACTCATTACCATGATCATGAGCTTTTCCCTCTTATTTTTACCAGCCTTCACATAAAACCACTCATTTGTCCACCAGGTCGGCCACTTAGTACAGTAACCAATCACAGGTGCCTTGGTATCCTTTCGGTATGCAAAATTGTAGCACCCGAAGTTCTTGTGCAGACCATTGGCTCTAGCCTTCGTCTAATAATGAAGTTCGTGCACTCGATAGAACCCTTCGGCATTGGCACTTTTTCCTTAGCTTCGAAGAGCCCAAATATACACGCTAACTCTAACAATGGAGTTGGGGTTAGTTGATATAGGTAAATTTCAAACTTCTTTGAAACTTCACCGATCATCTTATAAAGGGGGAACCGAAGTCCTACCCTGAAGAAGCTTTTGAAGACTATGACTTCATCCTCCTTTGGTTCTGGAATCACTTCCTCTCCAGCAAAACGAACCAGTTTGTCATCATTCTCCCCAAAGTATTCTAGTTTTTCATTAAAACTAGATCCTCTGTCTTTATTGTGGATCTCCCGAACTCGATATGGCTGGATTTGCTTGGGCTTAGGATGATGTCATCATCCTCACTTTCATTTTCACTTTCAGCTTCGACAGCAGTCTGTTCAGCTTCAACATCAGCACCACCTTCGGTGATCATCTCTTCTTGCACAACCAATTCAGAACGGTTCATCACCTCCATAATCGGCACTGTCTCAGAAGTTCCAACTTCATCTCCTCCGTGCGCCACCCTAGCAGTAGATCTTACTCTAGCCATTTCGATGTTCAGACTCTAGCGGACGAAGATTAACTTGAGCTGTGTAACATTTGTCCAAAGTATAAAGCAGCAAGCTTCGGCTTCAATGAAAATTTTCAGTAGCACAACGGTGCAATAGCAATTAATGTTGTGGTTACTTCTCACCAACTTTTCTGTTTATATAGCCCTACAGGAGAAGGCGAACCACCAAGACGCGCGTACTGACTGATCGGTGGACCGATAAATGGTGTGAATTTTATATTTGTTTTTTAATAACAAGCTCAGGGAAGGTGTTTTTCGGACCTTCGACATTCCAAAGCCTTTGTACTTTTCACGGATCGAGCTCGTTATGAAAAAATGATCTAGCACCGTGAAGGGGCTACTATTGGGGGTCTTCTCTGTCAAAGCTCCTCAAGACAAAGGCATCATCGGCAAAGTGATTTTGAGGATTCTCTCTACCGAAGGTCCTCGAGACGAAGATACTGTCTGAAAGCTACAATGACGAATACCAAAGCTACCACCGAAGGACGACAACTTTGGCTTAAAATGGTGACGAAGGTCTAGCATGTAGATGAAGTGAAGAGAAAAAGACCAGTTAATCCTTGATAACTCATGTTATGATTGTATATACAAATTGAGGGCACAAATGTATTTCCACCCAGGCTGCATCCCGTGCCTATAAATAGGTGAATAGTATCCCTGTACTGTTCACACTGAATTGTAATCGTTCTCGCATCAACACCTTCGAACAAGCCGAAGGTATCAATGTAATATAAATTCTGTTAATGTTCATGTGTGCATTATGAAATACATTTGTGTATGAGCCAATGGATTACATTCATTATCTCATGTATTCTTATTCTCATGAATGATGAAGGAATGTCCTTCATGACCTTCGTCTGAAGATCATTATATCCAAGAGGAGATAATGCTTCGGAGGACGAAGGTCCTTGACCTTTAACAATTGTTTTGCCTTGTTCTTGATTCACAGCATTTGAGAACAAGTGATCAACATTGGCGCCCACCTCCGATGAACTTACTTCCACAACCACGACAATGGCTTCGTAAGGCGACCAAGCTGTGGCACCTTTGGCTACGAAGCTGGTGCTCCCAATCACAAGCGGCTCAAGTTCTGAACCAGCCAATAAGAAGCAGAAGAAGGAAGCATAGAGAAGGGTACAACATGTTGGAGTGCAATTTATTCTTACAACTCTCAATTTGCTTCTCTTTGACTCTGAGCTCACAATTGCATGTTAGTTCAAGGTGATGTGTTGGGCACTTAATCACCAAAACACTTAGAAATGGCCCAAGGGCACATTTCCCTTTTAGATATAGATAAGCCATGATGATCTAGAAGTCCCAAAAGATCTTCCTTTAGAGCATCTGATGTAGTATCCTTAACATGCTTGATGGCAAGGAACCATTCGACCACATGACCTTTGTTGTTCACATATCTACATCACAAAAAGTTAAAAGTTAGCTACTCATGCAATAGAATATAGATAGCTAATATCACTTATATTGCAAATGCATTTACCTCAATATCACCACCATTTGTTCTTTAACAAAAATATCACGTGATTCATCAATAAGAATAGAGAAGTTTCTATCTTCTATTTCTCCCATAATCTTCTATGTAATCTCTTGAGCACAACTTTTTGCAAGATATTTTTGAATATGTGGAGATATTATAATGCAATTTCTTGGAGCATGATCAAAAGCATTCATTGCTTCTTTAATTTTATCCTTCACCCAATAAATCAACTCTTGAAAATTCCCTCTATTTAAGGAACTAGCTGACTCATCATGACCATGAAAAGCTAAGCCTCACGAGTAGCACTAGACAAGACATAATTTATGCTTTGTCTTTGATTATCAAAATCATCAAAATGCAATCTAGCATTGTTGTGGATGCTATTAACACCGCCAACATGTGATCTAAACTTATCAACCGCATCTTTCCAATTATTGTACCCAACTTTGGTGAAAGCCTCATACTTTTCACCCTTTCCTAGTTGCTTAAAAAGAAAGCAATAAAAACAATAGGATGCATCCTTTGACTCACTGTACTCCAACCAATCATAATTCATACCATTGTTCTTCAAAATGTCTTGATCTCTGGCCATATTGTCTGCGAGGAAAATCTAAACCTCTTGGTTGGCATGGACCTTTCAAAGTATTTTCCCTTCTCACTTCAACTTGGACATTTATATTATAATCTCCAATTTGTCTTCTTAATGTTAGATTTGCAACTATTTCATCTAGATTATATGGCCTTCCAACATTTGATTCTTCTAAAATTCTTGTTTGCGCGCTTCACAGATCATTCACATTACTATTACCATGATCACCAGTTGCTGAACCTCTTGAAAGCGGCTGAAAAAATCTCCTCATTTATCTAAACAAAGTGTATCAATAATCATTAAGAGACCAACTACTTATGAACTTATCTAATCTAGTTCAATTCTACAAAATTACAAATCTAGTATAGTTTGTCTGCTTAGTTAATGCTTACCTTCCTAGAGATGGGGAGACCTGGACTGCTTGTCTGTTTTCCACTTTGCCTGCTGGAGTGTTGGAAGCTTGAAAGGGAGCGGTGGTCGTCGTTGCGTTACTGTGCCTGAGGTCTGAGTAAAGGGGCGGCTACGTGTCGCGCCTGCATGTGCCGCCAGTGCTGGATGGAAGATGGAAGACAGCGGGGTGCTGGGGCCATGGCTCGCGGGGGCAACATAGCGCTGGGTCGGGAAGTGGATGAGTGCTCGAGTCGCCGCCGCGCGGGGGTTGGGGCTGGACCGGCTAGACAGGATGAAGCTAAGAAATGGTGGCAGTGGTGGCTTGATAGAGAAAGAGAAGGGCACGACCACACCCACATGGGAATGAGCAGGAGTAGAGGGAGAGTAAGACATGTTCTTGGGAGTAGCGTAGTGGGCCGCGCGCATGCATGTTAGTGGGTCTAGCGAGGAAAGAGAAGTGAAGGTGGGCTGAAGGGAAAAAAGGAAAACGACCCAGGCAGGTTTGTTCTTTTTCTGTTCTATTTTCAATTTCTTTTAAATTTTCAAATCCCTATTCCAAATTCAAACCTGTTCAACTTTGAATTTCAAACATAATTCTAATGTGTACATAAATCCTATCTTCATCTTTATTATTATTATTATTATTATTATTATTATTATTATTATTATTATTATTATTATTATTATCTTCCTCCTCACCATTTAATTCTACGATTAAATGACTTTATACCTCCTTTTCTGTTTTCTTTTCATATTCCAAATTTAGAGATTCAAACTGAATTTTAAATTCCTGTTTTATATTTTAGATTTTCAAATATTAAATAGCATTCAATTGTGAATATAACCTCCACTGTTTCCAATACTATTATTTATTATTTTCCTTATCATTTATTTAGGGAAGGAATAGATGGTTTTATAAATATTTCTTTTCTCATTTACTATTTTATGTTTTTATTTAAAATTGGAGGTCAAGTTTATGTTCTCCATGAAATGCATCACCACAAATTCATAAGTATGAGATGCCCACTTGCTCATATGAGTATTTTAATATCTTTAATTGATTATGAACAGGAAATGTCCTACTAAATTCCAAAGGTTTCAAAAAATTCTAGAAATACTATCCTAGATATTCTTATTTCTTTATTTTATTTTTTATGATATATATATATATATATATTTCTTCGACCAATTTTAGGTCTTACAAATCCTACCCCGCTTAACAGAAATCTCGTCCTCGAGATTTGTAAGAAAAAGGAAGTATACCCATATTGTCCCAAAACATATACACAAACAAGAATCGCAACATGATGCATAACTTATTAGCGAAACATATGGTCAAATAGACCTTATTATTATTCCTGAAATAGTAACATGGTAACTACTAGCTAAAATAATATTTAGGTCTTACAAATAGTAATATATATATATATATATGTTTATTTCTATATATGCTCTACTCTTGTTGCTCGTTGACTTTTTCACCGACTACTTCATCTTCAACCATTACTTCCTCTTGGTTTTTAGTTTCACTAGGTTTAGCTTCTACTTCTGCGTGGTTGACTTGCCCCCGGTTGACAGTTAGGGGCTGACTCTTTCCTACTAAAACCTGACCTTGCTTCATTTGAGCTGGTGTAGTGTAGGTAGCCCTATTGGGACAGTAGTTGGCATAGTGTCCCGATTGTCTACACTTGAAGCATGCCCAATTGGTGGATGTGTTAGGAGCAACGGGTCCTGCTGGGGTGCTTGCTTGAGGAGTAACAGTTTGTGTCTGTTGAGTTTGCTGCCTAGAACTGCCGCGAGCTGGTATACTTGGAGTGGTATTATATCGGGGGCGGGAACTACTTCCAGCCTGTCCCTGGTTGGCAGCCCTTCTTTTCTCTCCAAACTCACACCTCTTGTTTTCCACAGCAATAGCTTTGTCAAGTAGTCTTTGGAAGGACGGGAATGTGTGCGATACCAGTTGATATTGTAGGGGTCCAATCAAACCGTCCAGAAAGAGCTCCTGGTTCTTCTCATCATCCTCAACATCCCTAGGAGAATATCGAGATAGCTGGATGAATTTGTCCCTATATTCACTCACGGACATACTTCTATGCTTGAGGGATAGAAACTCCTTTCTTTTAATCTTCATGAGTCCAGCAGAAATATGGTAATTCCTGAATTGAGTGGAGAATTCTGCCTAGGTGATTGTGTTGACGGCAGCATGAGCAGCGCAGTACGCATCCCACCAATCCGCAGCGGGGCCAGTAAGACGACCTGATGCATAGAGCACTTTCTCTCTGTCCGAGCACTGAGCTATGTTGAGCATTTTATCTATAGACTTTAGCTAGTCATCTACTTGTAGTGGGTCCATGGAGTTGGAGAAGGTTGGTGGTTTGTGACTCATAAACTCCCGGTGCTTATCCCTGGGTGGAGCTGGTGGTGGTGGAGGAGGTAGTGGTGGTTGTTGCTGTTGCATCCTTCGCTCCTAGCGCATCTCCTCCCTCTCTTAGCGCATTTCCTGACGCTCTTGTCGCATCTGCGCGTGCATATCTGCCATAGTGTTAACCATCTGTTGCATTATCCGCATCTAGGCTGCAACTGTTGGATCAGCTCCGACTGGTGGAGGATTTGGAGGATTCATCTCTGCTTGTTGTTGTCTAAGCACCCTTCGGTTATGTGGATTGGCAGGTAGATCAATTCCTCCTCCCTCCCTGGTATTGACCATCTGAGTTAGAAGCATATGGTAAGATAGTTTTGCAAGGGAAATTATTTGGTAGGCAGAATGAATAGGCTAGTAGCTGGTTATGAATTGAAGATTCTTTGGTGGGGCTTGATTTTTATGTCAAGATTAGGGTAGCTAGTCGTATAAGGTTAATGTCCAAAGGTAAGATAGAATCTGTCAAGATGAGATAGATACGAGATACTAGATACATTTTAATGGGGATAATCTAGATTGTCTAGTTATTTTATAAATATTATCCTTTATGCCTAGATATATATGTAGATGTAGTTGTGGACATTAATCCACAACCCATCACACTCAATCAAAGATCCAAATCAGACAAGTATCATAAGAACAAACATTCAAGTTCATAGATATCTATAAAAAATAGTTTTGTTTTTGTTCCTATGAATAGGTCTCCTATTCCTAAACGTCACTTTAGGCACATGATTTCAAAGTGTGAAATCCACATTTGTCTTTAGAATGAAAAGGTAAGAATAATCAGAGTAAAGAAACAGTGGATGAGAAAAGATTAAGGAAAATTTTAGAAAAAGTCAGAGTAGCAAAGGTAAGTAGACAATGGTTGTCCAGTTCTATCTAGGTTTCGTCCTATAGTCAACATCCGCTCTGATACCACTTCTGTCACACCCAAGTTTTAGGGGTCCAAAACTCGGGCGTGAAATAAACACCAGGTGTGCTGGGACCAAGTCTCACATATATGATGAATAGTGGTACAAAAACGAATGTCACATCTTTACTATATAATAGGAGTTCTGTACAAAATAAATAAATAATTACATCATAAGGAGAAAACGATCCAGCAACCCAAAGTTGACTGGGAGACAATGGCCTAGACCTCTCATGAATTCGTCTCAGCATTCTCCATGCGCCTCATCCTGCGGTACCTGTTCTTGACCTGTGGGGGTGTGAGAAAACAAGAGTGAGCTCACATACGTTCATCGCTCAACAAGTTGTGGGGAATAATGTGCATGAACTTACCAAAGGTGGGAGCTCACGTGAAGTGTAAGGCTTACCAAAGAGGATGGTTGAAGCTGAGCATTGCTTTTGAAGTTGGTCAAAATTTTATTAGCAATTACTAAGTATAAGTAGATACCAACCCAATTAAGTAGTAGAACAAAAGTGATAACAACACCTACGATGCAATGCATATGACAAATTGAATTTAGTTCCATAAATTAATCATGTGAGGGTCTGAGCTGCTCATGGCCGTGAGCACGGCTGATATACCAGTTTTACACTCTGTAGAGGTTTCACATCTTTACCCACAAGTCATGTTACCCATCTGCCAAGAGAAGGCCACTCCCATACATCTCTACCGAGGAGGCGAGGTAGGGTAACACTACGAGGCCTTTACAAAGTTCCACTAGCTTCAGAAAACCCGCTACAATTTCTAGGAAGCTCCAATGCAGGGATCCCTTGCCTAACCGCCATCGCAGCAAAATCAACCCAAGGACCTCCCTACACTGACCACTCCCCTACTGCCCTTGCCCCTTTTGGGTAAGGTAGTTCTCCACTAGCTTTCCTAATTAGTCAGTCAAGGGTGTCCCATTCCACCCTTGTGGTAGCACTGTTTTCCCAGGTGGTCGCTCCATGTTCCAATTAACATAATAATCTCATCTTGAATAGTAAATAACAAACTGGTAATAAAAGTATGGTAATGAATAATGTGTATCTCTATACCCAAAACCACATAAAGCAATAGCAGGTACTACCCAAAAATTCAGTGGTAAACAAGGTATAAAGATAGTCAAACTAGGGTAGCCTATTAGGTCCCATCAAAATTAACCTATGCAGATCATTATGATTAATCAGAACATGACTGGGTAAACGGAAGTGATCAAGGGCATAACTTGCCTAGGACTTGAGATTTCAGGTACCAACTTGCTCTTTAGATGACTTGTAATCTCGCTGCTAGTCGTAGCAATACAAACAAACATGGTATAGACAAAATTATCATCACACCAAACATAAGGACAAACTGCGTAATAATGATTTATGCGATGCTACGAGATCGTGGGAACAAGAATCACTAAATTCGGAGTTACGATTATTAAGTTATGAATTTCTGAAGTTATTAAGCACATAGAATAGATTAATTCAAATGAACAATTTTAATTCATGTTTCATGGCTAAACAGAGAAACTAGATGATAGGTAATATTAAAAAAACTTATTGCAACTAGAATGGATCAATTTGGAGCTAAAATGAATTAAATATGATTTATGCAAGTTTCTAGAATTATTTGTGTATTGAAAATCAATTTCTAAATTCATTTATCTGATTTTCCTTGAGCTCTGGACTGGGCGCCAATAATAGAGAAACACAGGGGCCTAAATCATAATTTCCTTAAGACTCAAGATTCCCACAGTGTGGATTGCGGGTTGATTTCAAGAAAGTCTATGGTCTCATGCTATTGTGCCAGAGCAAAAGGGTAACGTGATCTATGGGCCGCCCAATCGGAAACGGACGCGCCAGATTAGATCGGTGACATTGCGAAACGGTATGCGATCACAACCGCTGGATCGATATCCAAGGGTCTAAAGTTTATGTGACCCTAAATGATTACTACCGTCAGATCCGAGATTCACGGCGTGGATCAATCCGAGCGAAGGGGTATGCGGCGCTTTAATATAAGCCGTTCAACGGGAGATCAATGGTCCCCAACTCGCCTCCTACCTCGAGCTACCGGACCGCGACGACACCATCCAGCCCGTGCGGCGGCTCCACCGGCGAGCAGCGCGCTTGGCCCGAGGAGCCCTTTTCCCCACCGGAAGCGAGCTACACGCAGAACGGAGGAGAGGGAACTTCCTGGGGGTGACCACTCACCGAGCAGGAGCTGCGACCGAGCTGACCACGGGACACGGCGACCAGGTGACAATTTTCGTGCGCACCGCGATCCTTTCAAGCCGATTTCCTTGCCAACACCTTCGTGACCCGACGCTGCACCACGGCCACCCTCCAATCTTCCACAAACCCACTCGATGTGGGTGGTAGTGCACTCGCGACGGCACTTTCTTTTCCTCTGCTCTCGGAGCCGTGCTTGTTTGAGAGGACCAGGGGGGTCGCAAGCATGGTTTATATCGTCTTCTAGGAACCGTGATGGCCCACGGATTATGCGGAGTTCAACCACCCAGCAAACGTGCGGCGGTCGGTGACGGCGGAGTCCGATTTGCCGAGGATCTCGGCGAGCAGTTGGGGGAGATGGAGCTGACGAACTGGGCCCCACATGTCAGAGTCCAAGTGCGTGCGGCGTGCAGAGAGGCGGGAGTAGCGCAGTGGCCACGCGCATGCATGTTAGTGGGCCGAGCGAGGAAACAGAAGTAAAGGTGGGCTGCGAGGGAAAAAGGAAAACAACCCAGGCAGGTTTGTTCTTTTTCCGTTCTATTTTCAATTTCTTTTAAATTTTCAAGTCCCCATTCCAAATTCAAACCTGTTCAACTTTGAATTTCAAACATAATTCTAATGTGGACATAAATCCTATCTTCATCTTTATTATTATTATTATTATTATTATTATTATTATTATTATTATTATTATTATTAATATTCCTCCTCACCATTTAATTCTAGGATTAAATGACTTTATACATCCTTTTCTGTTTTCTTTTCATATTCCAAATTTAGAGATTCAAACTGAATTTTAAATTCCTGTTTTATGTTTTAGGTTTTCAAATATTAAATACCATTCAATTGTGAATATAACCTCCACGGTTTCCAATACTATTATTTATTATTTTCCTTATTATTTATTTAGGGAAGGAATAGATGGTTTTATAAACATTTCTTTTCTTATTTACTATTTTATGTTTTTATTTAAAATTGGAGGTCAAGTTTATGTTCTCCATGAAATGCATCACCACAAATTCATAAGTATGAGATGCCCACTTTCTCATATGACTATTTTAATATCTTTAATTGATTATGAACAGGAAATGTCCTACTAAATTCCAAAGGTTTCAAAAATTCTAGAAATACTATCCTAGATATTCTTATTTCTTTATTTTATTATTTTACGATATATTTTTTTCTTCTACCAATTTTAGGTCTTACAAAAATCGTATAAATCACTTTACAATGTCAATGTAACACCTCAAAATTGAGTTTTGAAGATTAGGCAAATTCTTTTCAAAATCTAAGCAAATGTGTTCTCTAATAGGGATTAATTAAGAAAGAGACCCTTAGTCAAATTATCCTTTGTTGAATGAAAATAATTGAACTAAAACATCTCTTAGAATTTATGTTTTTAAATAAGTAATAAATATTGATATCTCTTTAATTGAATTATAATTTTAGAATATATTTTTGGTTCGTGTATGCATTTCATATGGAAGCATTTACCTAGCAAATAAAAGCAACAAAAATAATATATAAATATAAATTTAGTTCATGCTACAACATTTCTTTTGTTTGTGGGAACTCAAATTTGAATTTGTTTGAATTTGATTTGAGCCAAAATCTGAAAAAAGAAAATAAAAAGAAAAGAAAAGAAAAGAAAAAGAAAAACGGGCCCGCCCGATCAGTCCCGCGCACGCATGTCCTCCTTCCCTCTCGCCGATAGCGTGGGCCCGACTCTTCAGCCAGCGTCGCGATTGCGTGGGGAGCCTCTGCGATTAACCAGTGGGCCCCACTCCGTCAGTTCTCCTCAACCAAATCAGCCACACCTACTAGAGGACCGGGCAATCCGCAGCTCCATGCGATTCTTGCGCTAGGCCTCAACCGAGCCCGGGGGATTGATAAAACCCAGCCGCCATCCTCCCTTTCCCCTGTTCCGAGGATTTCGCACCAGTAAAACTCCCCACGACCTCCTCCGCCGCCAGTGAGGAAACAAAGACCGCCGCAGGTGAATCTCGGCTCACCGTCGACTGCGCCTTCGTTGTTGTGCCCAAGTGCTTTCCAGGGTCAGGAGAGGGCAGGCGCATCCGTATTGCACTAGAGTTGGCCGCCAGCGCGACCAGAATTCTTCATCAGACAACGATCTCCGCCGCGCTCAGCGGGCAGTGGGCTACACCGTGTTAATCAAGGTAAGGATGCCCCTCCCGCCTTTGTGCTGTTCGTCCTCGCGTGTGGCTCTGACGAATCGAGGGATGGGGCGTTGGGGTTCCGACGAGCCACAAGCGGCAATGGCGCCGCCGCGATTTGGCACTACTCGTCGTCACCGGCGTCGGCTCGGGATGGGGTGCCGTGCACCGTTGATTGTCCTAGCGACAGCGGATATTAGAACTAGGATAACATTTCGGCCGAAAACGAATTCATGTCGTAGATCTTGGGATAGGCGGTACCGGTTAGATCATGGGCTCGTTGAATCGAGACCGTAGGATTAGGATCGTAAGGGCAAGAAGAGATCGCAACAAATTGAATCTGTGCCGTTGATCTGTCATCCCGCGGGTGGGATTCAATACCGATTCAGGTATCACGAATCTAATCGAAGCCATCCAGAATAGATCCAACGTCCCACAGTTGCCGATACCTCTTCGGCCTTGGCAGTCTTTTGAAAGAGCCCCTGGATTTATTAAGAATAAACCCGCAGTCCGCGATGGCTGTGCGCTGAGTCTAGTGATTCTTGCGCAGTGGCCCCTGCTCTTCCCTGTTTTCATGTGCCCAGTCCAGAGAATTATAAAATCCAATAAAAGTAATTAGAAAATGATTTGTAATGTGAAAATAAATGCTAAAACTTGTTTAATTTATACAAAATTCATATGAAGTCCAAATTAGTCCATTCCAGTTCCTATAATTTTGTAATAATATTGTTCATCACATAGTGTCTCTGTTTTGATATGAAAACTGTATTAAAATTATCTCTTAATTAATCTTGTATCAAATACATAAAACCTTTGGAAATTCATAACTTCCCTATTTTAATTCCAAATTGATCCATTCTAGTGGCAATAATTTTGTTTTAATATTGTTTATCGCCTAGTAACTCTGTTTACCCATGATACTTGAACTAAAATTATCCACATGAGTTATGCTACTCCAAGTACTTGATAACTTCAGAAATTCATAATTAAATAACCGTAACTCCAAATTTAGTGATTCTGGTTCCTACGATCTCGTTACGCAGCATAGATTATTATTATGCAGTTTGTTCTTATGTTTGGTGTGATGTTAATTTTGTCTATACACTGTTTGTTTGTATTGCTACGACTAGTAGTGAGGTCGAGTCACCTGTGGATCATCCTGGTAACTGGAATCTCAAGTCACAGGCAAGTTGTGCCCTTGACTACTTTTATTACCCAATAATATTCTTTATTATCACTTATCAATGCATAGGTTTAATTTTGTTGGGACCCGATAGGTCACCCTAGACTGTTTATCTTTTTACCTTGTTCACCCTTGAATCATTTGGGTAGTTTTGCTATTGCTCTATGGTTTTGGGTTTAATATTATATTATATCCATGTTCCAATTATTTTACATTTTATTTATGTCATGAAAAGATCATTATTGTTAATTGGAACATGGAGCTTAACTTGAGAAACACGTGCCACCACAAGGGAGGAATGGGACCCCTTGGCTGACTAATTAGGAAAGCTAGTGGAAGACTACCTTACCCGAAAGGGGCAAGGGCAGTAGGGGAGTTGCATGTAGGGAGGTTCTCGGGTTGATTTTGCTGCAATGGCGGTCAGACGAAGGATTCTTGCAAGTGCTCTTTGAAAGGGAAATGTGCCCTTGGGCCATTTCTAAGTGTTTTGGTGATTTAGTGTCCAACACAAGTGCCTAAGTGTAAAGAGGTGGACAAAGTAAAAATCAAGGATAAAGGTATGTTTCTCAGACTTAGTACATTGTTTTATGGACTAATGTATTGTGTCTAAGTGCTGGAAACAGGAAAAATCCAATTGGAAATGCCTTGGCTCGAGCAGCCAAGAATCTGCTGAGTCTAGGAGCACCGGACTGTCCGGTGGTGCACCGGACAGTGTCCGGTGTGCTAGGCTGGTTCGAGCGAACTGGTCGCTCTCGGGAATTCACCGGCGACGTACGACTATAATTCACCGGACTGTCCGGTGTGCACCGGACTGTCCGGTGAGCCAACGGTCGGCCGGGCCAACGGTCGGCCGCGCAATCTGCACGGGACACGTGGCCGAGCCAACGGCTAGAAGATGGCACCGGACATGTCCGGTGCGCCAACGGCTCTCAGGCTGCCAACGGTCGGCTTCGCTATTTAAGGAAGGAAATCGGGCACCGGACACTGTCCTGTGTGCACCGGACTGTCCGGTGCGGCAGTCAACAGAAGGCAAGATCAGCCTTCCAAGATTGCTCCAAACGTCTCCTAGCTGCCTTGGGGCTATAAAAGGGACCCCTAGGCGCATGGAGGAGCACACCAAGCATCTCGACAACATTTCTAAGCACCAAGACATCGATTTCGCGCATTCGTTTCATTGTGATAGCATATAGAGCTCTTGTGGAGTTGTGAACTCATTGAGTCGTGTTGCGAGCTCTTGTTGCGATTTGTGTGCGTGTCGACACTCTGATTCTTGTGTCTTGTGTGCGTTGCTAATCCCTCCCTTGCTCCGTGTTCTTTGTGAATTTCAAGTGTAAGGGCGAGAGGCTCCAAGTTGTGGAGATTCCTCGCAAACGGGATTGAGAAAAAGCAAACAAAACACCGTGGTATTCAAGTAGGTCTTTGGACCGCTTGAGAGGGGTTGATTGCAACCCTCGTCCGTTGGGACGCCACAACGTGGAGTAGGCAAGCGTTGGTCTTGGCCGAACCACGGGATAACCACCGTGCCATCTCTGTGATTGATCCTTGTTGGTTATTGTGTTTTGTTGAGGATTCCTCTTTAGCCACTTGGCAATTATTGTGCTAACAATTAACCAAGTTTTTGTGGCTATAAGTTTTTGAAGTTTTACAGGATCACCTATTCACCCCCCCTCTAGGTGCTCTCAATTGGTATCAGAATCGTTCTCTTCAAGAAAGGGACTAACCGCCCGAAGAGATGGATCCTAAGGGCAAGGGGATGGTGATCAACGACAAGGAGAAGGAGTCCTTCGTCAACGAGCCTAATGATGACAGGCCCACCGACTCAGGCTCGGGCCACAAAAGAAAAGACGGGAGGAAGAAGAAGACAAGGCGCATCAAGGAAATTGTCTACTACGACAGCGACGAATCTTCCTCCTCCCAAAAGGACAACAACGACTACGACAGACGAAAGACGGTTAACTCAAACTTTTCTTTCGATTATTCGCGCATTCCGCATAGCTCAAATGCTCAATTGCTCCCCATTCCACTTGGCAAGCCCCCTCACTTTGATGGAGAGGACTACGGATTTTGGAGCCACAAAATGCGTACTCACTTGTTTTCTCTCCATCCAAGCATTTGGGAGATTGTGGAAAGTGGAATGAAATTTGATAGCTCAGATAGCCCTGTGTTTATTAATGAACAGATTCATAAAAATGCACAAGCTACTACTGTGTTGCTTGCCTCTTTGTGCAGGGACGAGTATCACAAGGTGAGCGGCTTGGACAATGCCAAGCAGATCTGGGACACCCTCAAGATCTCTCATGAGGGGAACGACGTCACCTTGCTCACCAAAATGGAGTTGGTGGAGGGCGAGCTTGGAAGGTTCGCGATGATAAGGGGCGAGGAGCCAACTCAAACATACAACCGGCTCAAGACCCTTATCAACAAAATAAGGAGCTACGGAAGCACGCGATGGACGGACCACGACGTCGTCCGACTGATGCTAAGGTCCTTTACCGTTCTTGATCCTCATTTGGTGAATAATATTCGTGAGAATCCCAGGTACACCAAAATGTCGCCCGAAGAAGTCCTCGGAAAATTCGTTAGCGGGCAAATGATGATCAAGGAGGCGAGGTACATGGACGACGCCTTGAATGGTCCGATAAACGAGCCGCAACCCCTTGCTCTCAAGGCAACAAGAAGCAAGGAGGCGCTACCTAGCAAGGTGGCACAGATTGAGGCGGCCGGACTTAATGATGAAGAGATGGCCCTCATCATCAAAAGATTCAAGACGGTGCTTAAGGGTCGCAAGGGACAGCCAAGCAAGACCAAAGCCAAGGGAAAGCGCTCATGCTTCAAATGCGGTAAGCTTGGTCATTTTATTGCTAACTGTCCCGACAATGATAGTGAACAGGACCAAGGGAGCAAGAGGCAGAAGAAGAAGGCATACAAGAAGGCAAAGGGCGAGGCACATCTAGGCAAGGAGTGGGATTCGGATTGCTCCTCCTCCGACTTCGACAATGAAGGACTCGCCGCCACCGCCTTCAACAAGTCATCCCTCTTCCCAAACGAGCGTCACACTTGCCTCATGGCAAGAGAGAAGAAAGTAAGCACTCATGATACTAGTACTTATGCTTCTTCAAGTGAGGATGAGTCTAGTGATGATGATGAGATAGATTACTCATGCTTATTTAAGGGCCTAGATAGAACCAAGGTAGACAAAATTAATGAATTGATTGATGCCTTGAATGATAAGAATATTCTTTTAGAAAAGCAAGAGGATTTGTTGTATGAAGAACATGATAAATTTGTAGAAGCACAAAAGTCTCTTGCTCTAGAAATTAAAAGGAATGAAATGCTCTCTAGTGAATTATCTTCTTGTCATAAAACTATTGCTACGTTAAAAGGTTTTAATGATGATTTAAATGCTAAACTAGAAGTAGCTAGTAAATCTAATTCTTGTGTAGAAATTGTTGAAACTTGTAATAGGTGTAAAGATTTTGACATTAATGCTTGTAGTGATCATTTAGTTTCAATTTCCAAATTAAATGAGGAATTAGCTAGTCTTAATGCCCAACTTAAGACTAGCAAGAATGAATTTGACAAGCTAAAATTTGCAAGGGATGCCTACACGACTGGTAGACACCCCTCAATTAAGGATGGACTTGGCTACAAGAGGGAAGCCAAGAACTTGACAAGCCATAAGGCTCCCATCTCCGCCAAGGAGAAAGGGAAGGCCCCTATGGCTAGTAGTGTGCAAAAGAACCATGCCTTTATGTACCATGATAGGAGACAATCTAGAAATGCTTATAGGAGTTGTAATGCATATAATGCCTTTGATTCTCATGCCATGTTTGTTTCTAGTTCTTCTTATGTGCATGATAGAAATGTTGGTAGGAGAAATGTTGTTCATAATATGCCTAGGAGAAATGTTGTTAATGTTCCTAGGAAAGTAAATGGACCTTCTAAAATATATCATGCTTTAAATGCTTCTTTTGCTATTTGTAGAAAGGATAGGAAGATTGTTGTTAGAAAATTAGGGGCAAGATGCAAGGGAGACAAAACTTGCATTTGGGTCCCTAAGGATATTTGTGCTAACCTTGTAGGACCCAACATGAGTTGGGTACCTAAGATCCAAGCCTAAATTTGCCTTGCAGGTTTATGCATCCGGGGGTTCAAGCTGGATTATTGACAGCGGATGCACAAACCATATGACGGGGGAGAAGAAGATGTTCACCTCCTACGTCAAAAACAAAGATTCCCAAGATTCAATAATATTCGGTGATGGGAATCAAGGCAAGGTAAAAGGGCTAGATAAAATTGCAATCTCCAATGAGCACTCTATCTCTAATGTGTTTTTAGTAGAGTCTCTTGGATATAATTTACTATCTGTTAGTCAATTATGTAATATGGGATATAATTGTTTATTTACAAATGTAGATGTGTCTGTCTTTAGAAGATGTGATGGTTCACTAGCTTTTAAGGGTGTACTAGACGGCAAACTTTACTTAGTTGATTTTGCAAAAGAAGAGGCCGGTCTAGATGCATGCTTAATGGCTAAGACTTGCATGGGCTGGTTGTGGCATCGCCGCTTAGCACATGTGGGGATGAAAAACCTCCACAAGCTTCTAAAGGGAGAACACGTGATAGGTCTAACCAATGTTCATTTCGAAAAAGATAGACCTTGTGCAGCTTGTCAAGCAGGTAAACAAGTGGGAGGAGCACATCACAGCAAGAATGTGATGACCACGTCAAGACCTCTGGAGCTGCTGCATATGGACCTCTTCGGACCCGTCGCCTATCTGAGCATAGGGGGAAGTAAGTATGGTTTAGTTATTGTTGATGACTTTTCCCGCTTCACTTGGGTGTTCTTTTTGCAGGATAAGTCTGAAACCCAAGGGATCCTCAAGCGCTTCCTCAGGAGAGCTCAAAATGAATTTGAGCTCAAGGTGAAGAAGATAAGGAGCGACAACGGGTCCGAATTCAAGAATCTTCAAGTGGAGGAGTTCCTTGAGGAGGAGGGGATCAAGCACGAGTTCTCCGCTCCCTACACACCTCAGCAAAATGGTGTGGTAGAGAGGAAGAACAGGACGCTCATAGATATGGCGAGGACTATGCTTGGAGAGTTCAAGACCCCCGAGTGCTTTTGGTCGGAAGCCGTGAACACGGCTTGCCACGCCATCAACAGGGTCTACCTTCACCGCCTCCTCAAGAAGACTTCATATGAGCTGCTGACTGGTAACAAACCCAATGTATCGTACTTTCGTGTATTTGGGAGTAAATGCTACATTCTAGTGAAGAAGGGTAGGAATTCCAAATTTGCTCCCAAAGCCGTAGAAGGGTTTTTATTAGGTTATGATTCAAATACAAAGGCGTATAGGGTCTTCAACAAATCATCGGGTTTGGTTGAAGTCTCTAGCGACGTTGTATTTGATGAGACTAATGGCTCTCCAAGAGAGCAAGCTGTTGATCTTGATGATGTAGATGAAGAAGACGTTCCAACAGCCGCGATACGCACCATGGCGATTGGAGATGTACGGCCTCAGGAACATTTGGAGCAAGATCAACCGTCTTCCTCAACTATGGTGCATCCCCCAACCCAGGATGACGAACAGGTACCTCAAGTGGAGGCGCATGATCAAGGGGGAGCACAGGATGTTCAAATTGAAGAGGAAGAAGCACCTCAGGCACCTCCAACCCAAGTTCGAGCGACGATCCAAAGGGATCATCCCGTCGACCAAATTTTGGGTGATATTAGCAAGGGAGTAACTACTCGTTCAAGATTAGTTAATTTTTGTGAACATTACTCCTTTGTCTCTTCTATTGAGCCTTTCAGGGTAGAAGAGGCCTTGCTAGATCCGGACTGGGTGTTGGCCATGCAGGAGGAACTCAACAATTTCAAGCGCAATGAAGTTTGGACACTGGTGCCTCGCCCCAAGCAAAATGTTGTGGGAACCAAGTGGGTGTTCCGCAACAAACAGGACGAGCACGGGGTGGTGACAAGGAACAAGGCTCGGCTTATGGCAAAAGGTTATGCCCAAGTCGCAGGTTTGGACTTTGAGGAGACTTTTGCTCCCGTGGCTAGGCTAGAATCAATTCGTATCTTGCTAGCATATGCCGCTCACCATTCCTTCAGGTTGTACCAAATGGATGTGAAGAGCGCTTTCCTCAACGGGCCGATCAAGGAGGAGGTGTACGTGGAGCAACCCCCTGGCTTTGAGGATGAACGGTACCCCGACCACGTGTGTAAGCTCTCTAAGGCGCTCTATGGACTTAAGCAAGCCCCAAGAGCATGGTATGAATGCCTTAGAGACTTTTTAATTGCTAATGCTTTCAAGGTTGGGAAAGCCGATCCAACTCTTTTTACTAAGACTTGCGATGGTGATCTTTTTGTGTGCCAAATTTATGTCGATGACATAATATTTGGCTCTACTAACCAAAAGTCTTGTGAAGAGTTTAGCAGGGTGATGACGCAGAAATTCGAGATGTCGATGATGGGCGAGTTGAACTACTTCCTTGGGTTTCAAGTGAAGCAACTCAAGGACGGCACTTTCATCTCCCAAACGAAGTACACGCATGACTTGCTAAAGCGGTTTGGGATGAAGGACGCCAAGCCCGCAAAGACGCCGATGGGAACTGACGGACACACCGACCTCAACAAAGGTGGTAAGTCCGTTGATCAAAAAGCATACCGGTCCATGATAGGTTCTTTGCTTTATTTATGTGCTAGTAGACCGGATATTATGCTTAGCGTATGCATGTGTGCTAGATTTCAATCCGATCCTAAGGAGTGTCACTTAGTGGCTGTGAAGCGAATTCTTAGATATTTAGTCGCTACGCCTTGCTTCGGGATCTGGTATCCAAAGGGGTCTAACTTTGACTTAATTGGGTACTCGGATTCCGACTATGCTGGATGTAAGGTCGATAGGAAGAGTACATCGGGGACGTGCCAATTCTTAGGAAGGTCCTTGGTGTCATGGAACTCTAAGAAACAAACCTCCGTTGCCCTATCCACCGCTGAGGCCGAGTACGTTGCCGCAGGACAGTGTTGCGCGCAACTGCTTTGGATGAGGCAAACCCTCCGGGACTTTGGCTACAATCTGAGCAAAGTCCCACTCCTATGTGACAATGAGAGTGCTATCCGAATAGCGGAAAATCCTGTTGAGCACAGCCGCACAAAGCACATTGACATCCGGCATCACTTTTTGAGAGACCACCAGCAAAAGGGAGATATCGAAGTGTTTCATGTTAGCACCGAGAACCAGCTAGCCGATATCTTTACCAAGCCTCTAGATGAGAAGACCTTTTGCAGGCTGCGTAGTGAGCTCAATATCTTAGATTCGCGGAACTTGGATTGAAATGTAGCATACATGTGTTTATGCCTTTGATTATGTTCATTCTGCATATTGTTGCTTAATGTGGTGCTCAAGTTGTACAAACACTCCCTGGACCTCACAAGTCCTTTTTGCAAGTGATGCACATATTTAGGGGGAGCTGTGCTACAACTTGACCCTTTGAGACTAACCATGTACTTGAGTTTGGTTGTTTTAGTCTCCAAGGAGAATTGAAAGGGAAAAGGTGGACTTGGACCATGCAAGACTTCCACTGCACTCCGATGAGAAAGAGTAACTTCTCCAAGTTCATCTTTATACTCCTATTGCCTTTGTGTTCTTATTTGAAAATTTTGGTGAGGCTATGGGGTTAAAGGGCCAAGATTGATCCCGTTTTGGTGCTTGATGCCAAAGGGGGAGAAAATAAAGGCCAAAGCAATAAATGGATCAGCTACCACTTGAGAAATTTTGAAAATAGTAGATTAGAGCTTTTGGTTTGTCAAAACTCTTTTATTGTCTTTTATGTCAAAAGTTGGCCTCTTGTGGGGAGAAGTGTTGATTATGGGAAAAAGGGGGAGTTTTTGAAATCCTTGATCAAATTTCTTTGGAAAACCTCTCTTTATGTCTCTACAAGTGGTTTTGACTTAGAGATAGGAATTTGAGTTTGATTTGCAAAAACAAACCAAGTGGTGGCATATAGTGATCCATATATGTCAAATTGAATCAAAACAATTTTGAGTTCTAATTTGAATTGTTTTTGTACTTGTTCTACTTGCTTTATGTTGTGTTGGCATAAATCACCAAAAAGGGGGAGATTGAAAGGGAAATGTGCCCTTGGGCCATTTCTAAGTGTTTTGGTGATTTAGTGTCCAACACAAGTGCCTAAGTGTAAAGAGGTGGACAAAGTACAAATCAAGGATAAAGGTATGTTTCTCAGACTTAGTACATTGTTTTATGGACTAATGTATTGTGTCTAAGTGCTGGAAACAGGAAAAATCCAATTGGAAATGTCTTGGCTCGAGCAGCCAAGAATCTGCTGAGTCTGGAAGCACCGGACTGTCCGGTGGTGCACCGGACAGTGTCCGGTGCGCCAGGCTGGTTCGAGCGAACTGGCCGCTCTCGGGAATTCACCGGCGACGTACGACTATAATTCACCGGACTGTCCGGTGTGCACCGGACTGTCCGGTGAGCCAACGGTCGGCCGGGCCAACGGTCGGCCGCGCAATCTGCGCGGGACACGTGGCCGAGCCAACGGCTAGAAGATGGCACCGGACTGTCCGGTGTGCACAGAACATGTCCGGTGCGCCAACGGCTCTCAGGCTGCCAACGGTCGGCTTCGCTATTTAAGGAAGGAAATCGGGCACCGGACACTGTCCGGTGTGCACCGGACTGTCCGGTGCGGCAGTCGACAGAAGGCAAGATCAGCCTTCCAAGATTGCACCAAACGGCTCCTAGCTGCCTTGGGGCTATAAAAGGGACCCCTAGGCGGATGGAGGAGCACACCAAGCATCTCGACAACATTTCTAAGCACCAAGACATCGATTTCGCGCATTCGTTTCATTGTGATAGCATATAGAGCTCTTGTGGAGTTGTGAACTCATTGAGTCGTGTTGCGAGCTCTTGTTGCGATTTGTGTGCGTGTCGACACTCTGATTCTTGTGTCTTGTGTGCGTTGCTAATCCCTCCCTTGCTCCGTGTTCTTTGTGAATTTCAAGTGTAAGGGCGAGAGGCTCCAAGTTGTGGAGATTCCTCGCAAACGGGATTGAGAAAAAGCAAACAAAACACCGTGGTATTCAAGTAGGTCTTTGGACCGCTTGAGAGGGGTTGATTGCAACCCTCGTCCGTTGGGACGCCACAACGTGGAGTAGGTAAGCGTTGGTCTTGGCCGAACCACGGGATAACCATCGTGCCATCTCTGTGATTGATCCTTGTTGGTTATTGTGTTTTGTTGAGGATTCCTCTTTAGCCACTTGGCAATTATTGTGCTAACAATTAACCAAGTTTTTGTGGCTATAAGTTTTTGAAGTTTTACAGGATCACCTATTCACCCCCCCTCTAGGTGCTCTCACTCTTCCCATAAACTATAGCGTGTTTTCGGAAGCTAGTGGAACTTTGTAAAGGCATCGTAGTGTTACCCTGCCTCGCTTCCTTGGTAGAGTTGTATGGGATTCATGACCCCTTCGCAGATGGGTAACATGACTTGTGGGTAAAGGGTACAACCTCTGTAGAGTGTAAAACTGGTATAGTAGCCGAGCTCACGGTCATGAGCAGCTCAGGACTCTCGCATGATTAAACTATGGAACTAAATTCAATTCGTTATTTGCATTTGCATGGGATTATTTATTAATTTTGTTCTATTATTATTATGGTTTGGTATTTACTTACATCTAGTAATTGCTAATAAAATTTTGACCAACTTTAAAAGCAACTTATACACATTATTCCCCACAACTTATTGATTATTAATTGTGATATCTTATTTAATTAGGTTGGTATACACTTATACTTAGTAAGTGCTAATAAAATTTTGACCAACTTTAAAAGCAATGCTCAGCCTTAAGCACTTTCTCTTTGGTAAGCCTTACAGTTCACATGAGCCCTGCCGTAAGTGAGCTCATGCACATTATTCCCACAACTTGTTGAGCGACGAACGTATGTGAGCTCACCCTTGTCGTACTCACCCCCAGATGAAGGACAGGTACCGCAAGATGAGGACTACTATGACGAGTTCGACGAGATCTAGGTATCGTCTCCTAGGAAATAATTATCTTAGTTCGATTTATTTATTACCGGTTATTTTGTAAAACAATTTTCATTATGTAATAAAGGTTAAGACATTTATCCATGTACACTGAGTCGTTGTATGTGTTGATCTTGTTTGGCGCACATATGAGACGCACCCTGATTTGTCCTTAAATCCGGGTGTGACAGACAGTAACAAGTTATCACAAATGTTCCAATGTCAACAAACACAATGTTTCCATCACACAGGATTTTATCTTGGGGCTCCTTTGTGTTGCTGGAATTTTTTTTTCTAGTTTCCGGGATTTTTTTCCTGTGAAAAAGAACCAATTCCTGTAAAATTCTTATATGATTCCCGTGCATTCCAAAGGAGCACTTAGCCCTTTTTGAAACAAAAGTTGCTTAGGTCGAATTTCGAAAAGGTTGAGCACGTAACACCGTACCTGTACGGTTGTATTCGAATCATACCCAAACGTCTGCCATTAATTTCCCTTTGCGTGTTCATTGTCGAGCGGTGGTGGGGTGGGGTGGCATACCGAACCATTTCTCACGTCAGGGTTTGCCACTTTATTAATTAGTGGTACGAAGTGCACGTCCAGGTGTGTATGCGGTGTCGATCAGCCGTCAACTTGTCAAGTTTGTACGTGTGGTCATTCAATAATCCCATATATGGCATGAATTGGACGATCGATGTACCGCGATGCGAGCTATTGTGCTGCTGAGTCAGAGATGAGCACGGAGATCGACGATGTACGCAGTTCTTTTAGTTATTCTAAATTAGTCGGTTGGTCGTCCAGCTTTTTTTCTGCCTGTTCGGGGTTGAAAGCTTACAATACAGTCTACCTACGACAGAGATTACAGAGAGAGGGAAAAAATTCACACGATCTAGTGTTACTTCCCTGCACGCCTCTCTCTTGAGCGGCTCCGATCCGATCGAGAAGTAGGTAATGCTGGATGGATGGTCTCCTGTCGTTCCGGATTAGGACGCCCACGGAATGCCGCGTCGTCGTCGGCGCCCCGCCCAGTGGAAGACAGCGACGATCGACTTTGTACGTAGCCAATGCGAGCTAGGAAGCTAGCCATCGGCATCCGTCACGTCACGTCCCAACTCCCAAAAGTGCTTTATTTTTTCCTGTGGTAATATCTCTGCTGCATCCTCGCAGAGATTGATGATTGCTGCTACTACTACATGCGTGTTTCAGCTGCCAGCATGTGTATCATGAAGATGCAAGAATCTTTGGGCTCGCTTGCTGCTCATGCGCCCGCCTGCCAGTAACTCACTCACGCACTCACATGCAGCTGGGAGCAAACTGATGAGACCTCAACACTTTTTTCTTTTCTTTTGTCATTGTTCTGAAAAAGCTGAAACAATGCCAATAATTCATGGGACAGCAACGCGTGCCATAATCAAACTCACATGCGCGGGGAGAAAACTCTGATGGATGGATTATATTGATGATGATGTGCGAACGAAGATCAGAATTCGAAAGTTCTGATGAATTCTGTTTAGTGGTTTGTGTCAGGCGCATCATCATATGTTGCGACCAACATCTGCACTTAAATTAGTATATCTCTATCAGGATCAGTTGTCCTCAGCTGCTTGGTTTCGATCCCTCCGAGTCCGACGTTGGATGCATGGCCCCTGCCAAAGATATTGAGATATTGAGTGCCCGGCCCCATCACCTTGCCTTACCATGCATCGTGATGCTAGCTGGATCACATCACCAATATTGCATGCCATCTGTACCGGTGACTGTGTAGTCACGTCATTACTAATGGAGTATTTTGGTATGATGAATAAGGTAGCTAGTCCTCATTTTCTCGTTTCTCACTTTTTTTTTTTGTTTGGTTTGTAAAATAGATTAAGTTGATCTATCATCATCTCATTAATTTCTCATAGTTAGGTCATCTCACCAAATTTGAGAAATAAATCCATGATATACACCATCTCATTTTGGATAGAGTGATTCCTCGAACCAAACACAACCTAAGTCTCTGTCTGGATCTGTGCTGAAACTAGTTATCTGTTAGTAGTTTATGAAACACAACCTAAGTCGCAACGCACAGGTATTAGACTAGTATATATATTATATTAAAGCACCAGTTTCAACGGTCGTCCCGTGTCAACATTTAAAAAAAACTACATTTCTTTAAAATCAACCTGCACTCCTATAATCTCTTCTCTACTACTATAATAGGAGAGTTTATGTAAAAAATAAGGTGAAATTATTTATAAGTGACTATTAGACTAGTATATATAATCCACTAGTTTAAATCTTGTAAAACCCCCAACCAAATCACCCCCCACATACATAACCTCCACTAAATCCACCAAATGAATTACATCCAAACTTAACACCACCATCAGAACCAACGGTTTAAATTACTAGCAGATAACCTTTCATCCTTACTCAATCAAATTCAATGGATAATATCTTTGCATCTTATCTATTATATTCGATTACCCGTGAAAATAGAGACTGAATTTATATCCATAGAGACTGAATTTATATCCATTAGGTTTAGTTTGGGAACCCTATTTTCACAAAGTATTTCCATTTTAGCCCTTAGTACTAAAAAAATATCTATCGTATCGATTTGGGTGAGCACCATCGAACCACCGAGCACCGTCTTCCTGGACTAACCTATATGGGAGGTCACCACCACTAGCTAGTTGATGTCGATCTGGCGGCGTGCACTCCTGACTTTGATCGTGCATATATGTGTATACGCAGAGGATAGAAGCGGGAGCTAGCAAGTTCATTTTGGTCATGATATTAAGCAAAATGGCGCTGTATATATGTTTTGTAATCTCCATCATCGGGTCCATCCTTGTCAGTTGATCCCGCCGGCCCCAACGAGCCATGAACAAGGCGTTGAGATCGAGAGTGCTGTTCTTCCAGCTGAACCGTGCACGTCTACTAATCTCAGAGCTCTCCTAGCTAGCTAGGCGTTCTTGTTTTTTGTTAGTGGTTCACGCGCTGTTTTAGTAAGTAGATCGATCGACACGGAACGCAGAAGAAGTGGACGCACTAGTCTCTTCACTCCCACCGTACCATGGGTTTATTCTTTACTAAAAAAAGCTAGGCAGTTTGTGTGCACTGCACATACAGCACCTACACCCACGCACGCACGCGCATGTACAGAGACGCCTCTTGTGGCCGTGACTCGCCGCTCGTCGATCCATCGTGCCTGCTTCGTCACCGTCCGCGCCGAATCCTTGCGCTGGCGTCGTCGTCAACAAGCTAGTAATCACGCGCACGAAATGTGCGACGACGACTCCTCGGCGACGCGGATGGCTTGCGCCGCCGTGGCCGCCGACGGCATGCACTGCGCGGCGGCCGCCGCCGTCGTGACCGGAGCGGAAGAAGCAGGCACCACGCTGCCCTGCTGCTGCTGCTGCTTGACGGTATTGACCGCCGCCGGAGCCCGCCTGCAGGCGGCCGGCGGCGCGCGCTGGTCGCCGGCGAGCGGGACGACGGGGAGGTTGTCGCAGTTGCAGATCTCGATCATGAAGCCGTCGGGGTCGTGGAAGAAGATCTGGTCCACGTTGATGCCGCCCTCCTCCACGCAGCGCTGCACGTACGGGATGCCGATCTCCTTCAGCCGCCGCTCCACCGCCACCATGCTCTCGCACTGCAGTTAGTAAACACCCATTGATTAAACGTACGTCACCATGAAATCGAGACATTTTACTCCGCCGGCCCTAGCCAGCCAGCAGACACGCCCTATACGATCTGATTTGGTGGGGATGTGACGAGTCATCGTCGTCATCAGCTAGCTAGGCGCGCGTCCATCCTTATCATCGTCCAGCTCACCATCGGTGCATGCTGAGTCAGGATAGACATGCACGACTGATCCGGCACCGACAAGGACGTACGGAGGATGATGACTATTCCAATCCAAGCGACACACACAAGCGACACACAGAAACAATGGACCGATACATGCAACCACGTGATACACGCCACGCCCCAGCACACCGTACCGGTTTAAGAATCAAATAATCTCTGCCAAAGAACCACGAAGCTGTAGTAGCTAGTAAGAACCAAAGTGTGTCCTAAAAATTAAAATGTCTCCGTGCGTTGCGTTGATGTGGTCCGTGAAAGGGAGATGAGCGAGGGAAAAGCAACCATCAACGTTTGGTATCGATCAACAGCTCGGTTGCCTACCTAGAATTAGGACGTGCATACCTGCATGTGAATTAATTAAGCTCTACATGCAGTTGCGAGCAGCATTTTCAAACTGTTGGGCCAGATCTTCTCTCTCACACGGGTATTATTGTCACTACATTACATCCCACGATGCATATGCACCACCTCTATTCCCGCGTGCCACATGCAAGCGAACAAGGGTGAGAAGGCGAGGGTGCAGTTGCGGAGACAGGTGGAGCCACTAATAGGGTTCGGAGTTCGGACCCTATTCTTGGGTCAAAAAAATTATTACACGTGTAGCGTAGTATTACTATAGCAAGGGGACACGTAAAAGAGACCTAGCTAGAGATACTTTGGAAAGACGTATATTTCACTGCTTGTTGTAGTGTGTGCTTTAATTTCCTGCACACGATGGAACGACGATCGACGGAAAAATATAATCAAGTTGGCAGAACGAACGGAACGGGCAAATTAGAGAAGAACTCAACTGATCTATCGAACCTGGAATAGTGTTTACCCGCAACGCACGCTGTCGACCCAGCCAGCGTGGCAACTGGCAAGCTAGCAGCTAGCGTGCACCGCGCGCATCTCTCGCCTCCGCCCGCGACAGAGACAGATATGGATGAAAAGGACACCGACGACGGCGGCTACTGGATGGCGAGAGGTGCTAGCTGTGGTGACAACTGACCTGGAAGGAGATATGGTTGTCCTTGGGGTTGATCTCTCCCTTCTCCGGCGGGAGGCTGCCGGGGTCCTCCGACTGCAGCAGGTGGATGCCGATCCCGTAGTTGAACAGCCTGATATATATATACCATCATATAATTATAAATCGATTGAAGGTACGCACGTACTACAGAGATATAGATAGATTCAATACAGACACGACACGTACCAGGCGCCGTCGAAGTCGAAAGAGCCGGGGCGGCGGATGGGGACGAAGCCGAGCACGTCCGTGTAGAAGCGCAGCGACGCCTCCACCGACCGGCACACGATGCTGATGTGGTTCAGCGACGCCAGCGGCAGCACGCCGCCGCAGCTCGCCGCCCCCATCATCGTCGTGCTCTTCACCATCCTGCAGCTGTTAACTCCGATCCGCGCTATCTATCTGGTCGATCGAGCTGACAACCGATAGCGGTGGAGATGGTAAGAGCAGAGCAGCACCTAGCTGAGCGAGCGAGTGCAACAGCAAGCAAGCACCTAGCTAGTTGATGGTCCGTTCGTACACAGCAACAGCAAGCAACACCTACGCACGATACGAATAGTTTGGCCTCTGGCAGAGTGAGTGATGGAGGTGGGATGTTGCTGGGCATGGGACGGATTTTATAGACGATACTGGGAATCCCCACGTAAGACACGTGGATCCACGTCATCCTCATCGGGATCTTTCCATTCTGTAGTGCACATGATATGAAGCTAGAAGCTAGCTATAGCCATCAAGTGACTACGATGCCGTTCACTACTAGCTTACACATGCATTTGCATGCAGTGTACTACGACTTGTTCCTGGCCACTCGATCTTGAGGGTTGCAAACGAAATTAAATGAATAAATTCTTTGTCGGCCGTCGGCGCCAAAACATACGGATTTTACTACCCAGCCTATATATGGATTCGAACATACATATAGTTGAGGACCGCTAAAACCAAATTAATGTCACAAAAGCCAGCTCAACTTCAATCGAAAATTTCAAAATTCTTTTTTTTTTCAAATTTTAGCTTAATGTTTAAAAACTAAATAAAATATTGAGAACTAACATTACTACGAGTATCGTGTATTTATTTACCGAACATCATCATCGGTGCAAACCTAGAATTAATTAGCACAAGTCGAGCGAAATTCCTAACTCTCAGGTACGACCGGTGCACGACCGAATGCGGCCAAATAAATTCGAGCGTGTCACTCGTGAGGGCGCTGCGCGACGAGCAAGCTAGCTTTTGTACCCTGGCAGTTTGCACCATGCTCAGCTGGCTATTTGCGTCTCTACCATGCATCTTAATTAGGAGTATTAATTTTGTCTACCTGCTGCGTGCCGGTAGAGTTCCAGAGGCTTCCATGGAGGCTTGAGTGGCCGGTCCGCCGGCTGTAGAGGCCGGAGGATAGTATAAGGCTATCCGCACTCATACTACTCTAAATTTCTACTCTAAAAGAAATATTTTATCCCCGTCAGCAAGATTATCTACTCTATACCACAATCCTCCGCAGTTATATATACTCCATATCTCAACCCTATATCAACTACAAAATATTATATCAATTTTTTAATTTTTTTCATACACACGCTGCTGCATGTGTATGCAGTTGCTTTCGTATGATTGGATGCAGTTGCTCACGGACACAGACACACAGTGTATGCAGTTGCTTTCGTATGACCCTAGCTGTGACGTTCGTCCACCCATGCGCCAAAATAGAGTACCCCATATAGCAGATGGCTGCAGCAGGCCGAGTAACTCTACGCCGGATAGCGTAGGGCATCGAGTCCGTCACTGCGGCTAGCCTAACATCTGTTCTCGCCCGACCGGTGGGCATGGACGCATGGTCGTTCATGGTTGAGAGCAGCCGCAGTTTCCAGCAAGCCCGCCATCTTGTCCCGGCCCTGAGCAACATGTGTTAGCAACCATGTTAAATAAAAATCGAGTTACAGTATTTTTTGATTTAAATTTGTTAGGAGTGGTATTCATGCTTCTTGCATAATATATTTTAAAAGCTAAGTTTTTTCTAAAAAATTAGAATTAATCAGTTTTATTTTTAATGCTTGTAGAGAATAATTTTTAAATGTATAATGGAATAACACAAGACAATAGAGTACGAAAACTCATCTTCTTTGCTTTAGCACTTTTATTCCATATCCCATTATGTTAAATGAGTTTACAAGCGTACCTTTGACTCCTTAACAAAAGGTGGCGTCAAGGTTCTTTGGAGACTAAGCGACACGAAGCTATTGCTCTCAAAAAAGAACTTTATTGATAGTAGACGCGGCCCAATCTTCCGTGAGATGCGATAATTTGATTGAATGAAGATCTCGACGTTGATGATCCAAGGCTCCGAGCGAACGGTTCCTCGCAATCTACACCACGGCTCCATTGGTTATCACCCGTGACACACGAATGACCTCGCCACGAAGGCTTATCCCTGCCAACGCAATCAAGAACACAAGCAAGAACAGGAAAGAAACGCAACCAAAATTGTATTGATCACGGGATGGGGTCTCACAAATCGATGAAGGCGACACTGTTCGATGACAGAATTGATCTAAGCAAAACCCAAACCTAATGTGGCGGCGGCTGCTGAATAAATAAAGTATTAGGGCGTGCATGACCCCTGGACTTGCCCCTAATGGGCTCCGACGCGATACACGGCCCAACGACCCAACAGACGGTGTCGCAGCACCAAAACAGAATCTGAATGCTGACTTGTTTCGACGATTCCCGTTGACTCCGGACGAATTTTAGGGTGGAACCAGTTGGGTTGGTTAGATAATCTCCTTATCTTTCCAACCATATCAAGTCCAGCGCAATTGGAGTCCGGATGCATCTTGGGCGTCCATTTTAGTGCAGACTGGTCCTAGAACCTGAGATGGAGTCGCAGCCAAGTCGGACTTGATCTCCTTCGTGCTGTGGGCGCCCTTGCTGCTCCTCCTCAATACCTAAGCCTTTCCCAAGTCCTTGCTGGTCCTCTCCAAGGTTCCTAATCATCAAAACATCCATGGCCTCAAGCGTAAGCTCTGAAACACAATTGACTAGGGTAGAACGTACCTGGAGATTTAGCTGTCGTGCACGCGATCGTGTTATCGGTCCATTCATTGTATGTATAGAAGTGATGTCCTCATCATTTATGTAGGGCAATGTTTATCTATTTATAAGGAATATAAACCGATTTTGTACAAAATTAAAATTGCGCCCCTTGAGGCTTTATAGTAATTGTTTACAAATGCTATAGGGATATTGTCGTCTTTTCCTTTCTTCACACTTATTGTGCCTTCGTTGTTCTTCGTTCTTCGTTCAAGACCTCTTTTCCTCCGAAGCTAGCTACCTCGACTCGCATCTTCGTTGTTTGTGCGCATAGACGAAGCTTCTCTTTACGTAGCTTCGGCCGACGGACAACTTCGCTTAGCCTGTATCGCACGTCTGAAATAGCCGAAGACCTGCTTCGTCTGGCTTGCATTATACACCTGAAACACACTTAATTATGCAATACATATATTTTGAGGACCTTCGGCAAGGTAGGCCCCCAACCTATTTCAAATAGAATTGAAAATTAAATTTAAAAGTATGTTCGAAAATATATTGCTTCAAATATATATTTCAAATGAGTTTAAAAATAGATGATTTGTTTTTGAAATTTATAAAAAATTAGAAATGATTGAAAAACATATTGGTTTTGCTATGAATTGAGTTGTATTAGGGGCTAAGATAGAGTTATAGTTGAACACTATATCTTAGGAGATTGAGGGGGATTAAACCCTTTTTATTAAATTTTAAGGATTTAATCCCTTCTAACCCCCTCTCAACCGGGCTTGATTGGGTGTTCTAGTATTTACCTCCCTCAATCCATGTATATTGGAGTGAATACTAGAGTATCCAAACATAGGCTTAGGGAGCAACCACTGTCAATTTATGACAAGACCGTATGACATCAATAAATGAATGAATAAATTTTACTAATGTATTGTCTTCTCCTTTAAAAAACTCTAAGCATAATACAATCAATATTGGAATGCTTGTGAACAATTAGCCCATGTGTATTTATGCATAATGGCTAGTTTCTTGCTCCTCAATTACCGAAGACCACACTCATTAGAGCTCAAGAACACACTCCACTCAATTATGTGCACTAAGATTATGATTTCAAAATTGTGAGTGATCTATTGTATTCACATTGGGAATTTACATGTAATGTCACTAGAGGATCGTTGTTGTAGTTACGGTGGTTGTGGCCACCTAAACGACTTGGAGGCAGCAACATCGTTGAAGATTGTTTGGGGATTGTGCGTGTAAAGAAAATAGACCTTAGCCATTCGATTAATGAATTTTTCTATTGATGATAAACATAACCATTTGAACTAACGTTCTTCGCTAGTGTTTATAAAAAATAGTTCAAAGGATGCAACATGGTCTTAGAGGAAGGCAACATGGTAATCAAGATGATCAACACCTCAAAGCAAGAAATTAGAAGATTCATTGAAGACCTACAAATATCATAAAAGAGTCCATAGCACAAGACGGAAGAAGCCCAAATGAAGATACATGAAGAAATGAAGGAAACATGCTGCTTAGTAGCACCGGACGTGTCCTATGGTGCACCAGAACGAAGCACTGGACATGAGTAGTGTCGAACTAAAGAAAGAGTTGAAGAATTAGGGTACACATGATACACACATGTGTGCACCACACATAGCACCAACGTTGCACCGGATACAACACTCAAAAAGGTCTACATCGTGTTTTGGGAAGTCCACAACACTCAGAAAAAATATATCTTTGTTATATTATTTTCACACAATAATTTTGCTCTCTTATTTTTGGATGAAATTCATGCATCTATTATTTTATTTCTTGTATATTGATTGTGTAAGGAAAACGAACCACAACCCATTTCATTAAGTGATTTTGGTGTTTGATGATCTAACATGTGGACTAATGTGTTTATTGGTCTTTATTTTAATAGTTCACAGGATGCGACGTGGACTTGGATTAAGGCATTGAGGGAGCAACACCTAAAAAAAGACATTAGAACACTTATTAAAGACTCACAAACATATATCAAGCAAAATCCAAGACACAAAACAAGAAAAGCCCAAGTCAAGAAGCCTGAAGAAATGAAGACCAGACTATTTCTAGGTGCATCGAACCAGTCTGGTGGTGCACCAGACCGGGCGTCGGACCGAACATGTAGAGAACATGTTTCAGCACTCGAGCCTTCTAAGTGCACCAGACCAGTCCGGAGGAGTACTGGACCTGGCACCAGACCGAATACACAAAGAGCATGTTTCGTGCACTCGAGCCTACTAGCACACCGGACCAGTATGGCATACACGATTGGTCTACCGAACTAATAGGTGCAACGGTCGACAATGGCTAGCTCCAACGGCTATCTGACATGGCAATCACCGAACCAGTCCAGTGCTCACTGGTGGCACATTGGACCTCTGTAATAGTGCAAAAACAATCTATCAGATCAACAATGGTTAGCTAACATGGAAGGGCATCAAACCAGATCCAATGCAAATAGTTGCCAGATAGTACTAATCTAGTGTGACGCAGAAAAAGTTGCTTCCTTCTAACGACTCTTTTGAGTTTGGGTGCTATATATACCCACCCAACCGACAATTTGAATGTGTGGGAGCTCAAGAACGTTGCAAGGAAGTTGAGGCTTCATAGTTTAGCTCTTAGATACCCAAGTGCTCAAAGAATCACTAGGTGATTAGCATAGGTGCTTTATGAAGTGCTTAGGTTAGTTAGACCACTACTCATAACACTTGCTCTAGGTTTAGCCTAGTTGTTTGAGTGAGGTTAGACACCCTAAACACCCTAAGCTCTTGCACGAGTCGTTGTAATTGCATCGTGTAGGGTGAAAGTCTTGCAAGATCACACCAACCGCGTTTGTAGTGTGGTCGCCACCATGTACTGGAGGAAACGAGGCCCACGACGTTTTTCCCGAAAGCTCGATAGCAAAGACGGTGGGGAGCATCAAAGAGGCCAAAAGTAGAGCACCACTTCCATGTGGAGAAGGTCCACGACTACCTATGAAGTTATATGTCCAATGTGCTTGGCCCTTGTGTGGCCTTCCTTTGCGTAGGGGCACCAACGAGGATTATAAGAACTTTATGAGGTTCTTGGTTCTTCGGTAAAAATACCGGTGTGCCAATGGGAGTTTGCATTAACTACCACTCTTAAGCTTCCATATTTATATTGCTTCATTTGGTTGTGATTTACCTTTCCTAGCTTAGATCATACAATAGTTTATAGGATTGGAACCTAGGTTGCATAACTTTGTTTTGCAGTAGAGGTTGCAACACTTAGACAAAACCTTAGTTGCACTAGCTCGCTTGGTTATCCGCATAGGTTTTGTTTAAGAGATTAATTTGAGGCCTAGTTTAGAGCCTGTAGGATAGAAGTCCTGATACACTCCCCCTCTTAAGTGTCTGTATGGTTATGTGATCAATGGCTGTAGACGAGATCACGTTCTAATAAGGTTACATGGAACACCAATAACAAGGTTTAGAGTTCATTTAACAATACTTTCAGGACAAAGGCAAGTGATCTTGATCATGTTGGTCCTATTTTCTAAATGTTTTGGTTGCAAACTTGCATGTTTATGTTAATGAATACACACCTAATTATAGGGTTTACCAGAAATTCCACAAAATATATTGTACTTGTTATTTTATTTTTTGTTGTGGACCTATTCTTACTCATGCTTTTGTTTCAGATAAAGTTAATTTGATTAATTTAATTAGTTCATCTAGTCAAGTAACTTGTATGCAACACAAAATGTTAGTTTTGGGTGATATGGTATGTTAGTTTAGTATACTCAGCCTTGCTTGTGGCATAATTTTATAGGTTTGTTGCAAGACATGGTTGATGGTGTGACTTGGCCAGCCACCCTACCACTGCGTTGGACGATCGAGTGGGATGCCGCCTCGGCAGGAGAGGATCAGGTCAAGTAGTGGGCTAGGCATCGCCCTACTCTTCATCTATCATCGTTAGTTGTTATCCGCTGCAGTTTAAAACAAGGTTTCTTATTACCAAACTAGGATTCATGTAATAACTCAAGTACTTCTTAATCTGTGGTTTCATGTTTTATTATGTTTCTCTGTGTCTCACCTTCGTGTGAGAGAATGGTACTTGATCCTAGTTAAGTGGTTTGATCGGACTCAATCTGATAGATAGACGGGTTGTTCTGATTTAAGTGTATGATTGCCTTCAAGGCGATGCTTGAGCACTTAAGCTAGAATAAGCTGGGAGATTCTGCTACAGCTGGTATCGGAGCGAATACCATTACAGAGAAGTCAATAAGTCATGGATTCCAATCATTTCTAAAATAAAACTTGTTTAGAAACTAGTGTTGGATAGATCATCAGGATCCTAAGTATAGACCTAGGACGCGAAGCTTAGGAATAGGTGGGTAGCTAGGTGGCTATATAAGTAAGCCATTCAGGCTGTTGCTATAATAGGTGGGATGCCCTAAGAGCACCCCTATGATTTATGAGAGGACGTCGGTATGCATGCATTCTAATCATAATTATAAAATTTGCAAGTCAAACTAGCAAAAAGAGAAGAGTGCATTAACCCTTGACCCCTTAAAACTAGGATAAGGAAACTGCTAAGGAAAAAGTAAACTAAGTCAAGATAGGTTGATTCTTGCAAACATTTTCCTGCTTTACCCTCGACACACCTTTTCCTTTCTAGTGTTTCCCCTACACTTACACTCACCTTTCTTGCACAGATGGCTTCACCTACACCCACTGACGGACGAGACACCCACTTTAGCTTTGACTACCTTTCCCGAGAGGGTTTTCCCTATATTTTGTGGGAGGTGCTAAGCGCAGCTGGGTACCACGCACCACCACTGTACACGGTGCAACTGTACAAGGAGCACCGAGTGCCACGTTGCAGGGTTTGGCTGACATTGGAGCCTCACCCCCTACAGCTAGGGTGACATTCGCTGGACTCTTAGACAGTCGGATTCAGAGCAAAGGACACCACTGAGGCCACAAACTTGAAGGCTCTGACGACCTTCTGTGGGTATCACCCGCTGGAGATGATGATGCACCCTCTTGGACTCTTCCTCACTAAGAAGAGGGACGATCCAATGTGGTGTGACAGAGTACACCACACCAAGGATGTGTGGGCTTTGCACCCCGACCAGGTTGGGAGAGTAACTGTTTAGTGCATGAGTGTGTTGTATTGCCTGCAAGCTCTGCAACACGATGCCATGACACACTTGACAGGTCTAGCTCAGACTGCCAAGACAACCCTCGATAACAGGGAAGTCTTTATGGTGGACTTGTCCTCTGAGGTGGTGGAGAAAGATCTCCAAATAAAGCAGATGAGTAGCCACGCCCGTGAGCTTGAGCAGCAAGTGGGAATCAGGGACAATACCATTGAGGTCCTAGAGAACCAGCTCCACGACGTGTAAGTTGAACTAGACAATACCAATGCTCATTTGGAAATGCACCACCAGGAGATGCAGTAGGAGATGGAGGCAGAGGAAGATAGCGAGGAGGAGGACCCTGAGGAGATTGAGCCAGCTTCTAGCCTGGACACCGCTCACTCTGGAGGACCCCCTTCGCCTGAGATTGGTGCTGCCTCTATTGCTGGTGATTAGATGGGTTAGTAGGAAACATGTTAGGAAGGTGTACTCTTCATAGGAAACATGTTAGGACCTCTATTGCTTTTGGGCACTGTATGATGTACTAGGCTAGAGAATCGAGTCTTTCTGATATGATGTAACCAACCTTGCTAGATCAAATTATCTCGCATAACTCAGTGATAAGGGAGCACAGATTATCATGGAAATGCTGACCTAGAAAGTGGAGAAGTATAGGTGTTATTGCCAAGATGATAAGAGGACACTGTGGTTCGAAGACTGACTTGTTGTTCCTAAGGATGCGAAGCTTAGAAAGAAAATTCTGGACAAGGCTCATCTCTCCCAATTCTCCATACACCCTGGAAGCAACAAGATATAAATTGATCTAAAACCCCTATATTGGTGTACAAGGATGAAGAGGGAAATAACTAAATATGTGTTCGAGTGTGACACCTATTAGAGGATAGAGGAAAGTCACCTAAAAGCAGTTGGTGCCTTGCAACTGCTCCCAATACCTTCTTGGAAATGGGATGATATTAGTATGGACTTTATTGTGGGATTACTGAGCACATTGCAAAAACATGATTCCATATGGGTTATTGTGGATAGATTGACAAAAGTAGTTCATTTTCTCCCAGTACACACAACTTATAAAGCACAAAAGTATGCAGATCTATATATTGACCGAATAATATGTTTACACGGAATACCTCGAACAATTGTCTCTGACTGAGGAGCTCAGTTTGTGCCAAGATTTTTGGAACAACTACAAGATTCACTAGGTACCAAACTAATCAGAAGTTCAGCATATCATCCTCAAACTGTTGGCCAAACAAAAGGAGTGAATCAAATTCTCGAAGATATGTTGAGATCCTGTGTGATCCACTATGGCAAGAACTGGGACAAGTGTCTCTCATTAGCAGAGTTCTTTTACAACAACAGCCACCAAGACAGTTTGAAGATGGCACCCTTTGAGGCATTATATGGAAGGAGGTGTCGAACACCCCTTAATTGGTCCCAAGCTCGAGAAAGAGAAATCTTTGGGCCCGATCTAGTGCTTGAAGCTAAAGAAAAAGACAAAACAATTAGAAAGAATTTGGAAGCCTCTCAAGTTAGGCAAAAGAGGTACCATGACAAAAGGAGAAAACCTCTACAGTTTGAAGTGGGAGATCATGTATATCTCAAGGTCTCACCCACTAAGGGAGTGCAGAGATTTGGGATTAAAGTCAAGTTAGCCCCTCGTTGTTTTGGACCATATGAGATCATGAAAGCATGTGGACCAATGGCTTACAAGTTAAAGCTACCATCCCGTATGTCTACAATACATGATGTATTCCACGTATCCCAACTAAAGAAGTGTGTTCGGGTACCAACAGAAGTCTTGATGGAAACTGAAATGGAAATAGAACCCAACCTATCATATCAAGAACACCCAGTCAAGATCTTAGATTGCAAGGAAAGATCCACTTGCAAGAAGACAATCGAGATGTATAAGATCCAATGGAGTAATCACACCAAGGAAGAAGCCATTTGGGAAACCAAGGATTATCTAAGCAAGAACTACCCAAAATTCCTACTTAAGGATGTTGGTACGTAACCATCCCCTTTAATGAATCTTGCTTTCTATCTCAAGATATAGTAAGATTACCCTTATTGAGATAAGCAATAGATTGTATGGCTAAGTATAATGGGGCTTCCTTCTGAAGTTGCAAAGCGGATGACATTCCAAGAGCTAGTTTTCCAAAGTAACTTAGTATGTAAGCCACCCTGTTTAAGTAACAAGTTACCTGCCTCCTCACCCCTAAGGATCTTCACTCAAATATCGGGACGATATTCTTTTATGGGGCAAGGGCTATAACACCCCATGTGTTACTAAGGGGTTTTGCTCAATACTTCCACAAGCTTTGTTATCACATGTAGGTTAAATTGAGCAAAAGACACCATACATAGGAATCAAGGCCCTAAGTAAGTGCAAATCATTTTGAAAGATCTACCTTAGTCACCTCATGCAAATAAAAGGGAAGAAAGTAACCAAAACACTAAACACCTTACCTTGAGAAAAAGAAACACCAACAAGAAACAAGTAAGAAAGCTATATGAATTACATTATCAGAGCATGGACCATTGATAAAAGTTGTAGCACACCAAATTACTTACAAATGTTAGTAAGGATGAGATACCATAAAGATTCCCCAAAATGCCCAAAGAGGTCACACAAGTGGGAGGATCAAAGGAAAAACCAAAATTCCGCTAAGTTTTTAGCCCCTTTAACTGGACACTACATGTTCACTGGATATACGCCTCAAACCTAATACCCCCAGTTAACAAAATCATGTCTAAGTAACTTATCTAACCCTTGATGAAAGGTGGTCTTGAAACCAAACTGATAGACAAGACAAAATGTTGGTTTTGCTCAGAACCGAGTAGGCTGACGGTCCATATTTCTAGACCCCATATCTCTTATACTAGTGATCGAAAATCCTTGAACCCCATACAAAAGAGCTTGCACGGAGTTAAGAGAACATGCCATGTACAGAGATCTTTCCGAGATCGAGCTTTAAACGGTGACTACACACGCGAGAAGATGAGATTAAGCAAACGGGCCATGTGTTCGACCTAGGATGGCACGCCAGAGCGCGCCCAACCCATGCATATGCGCGCCTCGGCACCTACGGTCCGCCACTCCCCTGTCCGCCCGCGCTCGTGCCTATAAAGGTTGGCCAAACCCTCGGGCATTACCCTGGACACTCCCTCAGCCACGCTGCGACACTCCCTCAGCCCCTCCATTGCTACTAAGCACCAGCCAACGTAGCTAGTCCGGCTCAACCATATTCCACCCCACTCAGCCACCCCAACAACTTCACTAGAGCTCTGCAAAGGATCCCCAAGCCAGAGCACAAGCTACAACCCACCAAAACAGTGGGATCAGCATCACCAGAGATCAGTGTTCCGCCAGTGAATGTCGGCCGGCCTCCATAGCCCACCATCGTCCAATTCCTCTAAGAGCCAGCACCACACCAACCCTGTGGAGCTTACCCGCCGACCAGAGCAAGCTCTACTGCCATCATTGGCCGGAATTAGGAGCCGTCGTTGACCACCGCCTCGTGCGAACGTGTACCGAGTAGCTCTAGCCATCTCCGACAACGACCCGACCATCGACGTGATCCCCAGAACCTCTCCAACCTCCCCGAGCACCCCGCCAGAGTGCTACCACCGCCAGTAAGCCGCTTCACCACTTTCTTCGCCACGGGTACTGTTTCATCCATCCAGGGACTGTGGGTTAAGAGTTTAGAAATCCAAGGGGTTCTCTGTTAGGCCCACGACTCATGTTAACAGTACCCTGAGGACTTACTTGTGAGGCATTTGCCATGAGTACTAAGCAATTTATCCTGATTCACTAATGCGGTGGGTGGCAAGATCATCCACGGAAGGTAGTACCTCAAAAGTAGTGTCATCGCCAATGTCCTGGCTATCGCCGCCCACCGCATCATCACCAAGCGCCATGGTGCAAAGACCACCTGCGGTGTCCCCGAGGAAGCAGAGTCCGTTCAGCTTGTCCTCGAGTTGCCTATTAGTCTCCTCATTGCTCGACGAAGATGATGTGTCGTCAGAGTCATTATCGAGGTCGCTAAGGGAGGCGAGGAAGGCATGCTCCTTGATCTTGGTCTTCTGGAGGTACTTCTTCTTGAGAATCTCCTTTTCAAATCCTCCCTTGGACTTGTGCTTGCTGGAGGTGTACTCTCGCTTGCCCTTGCGCCGACTAGAGTTGCGATCAAGCGGGCCAGTCTCCAACATGCCCTTCTTGGGGCGGTGACAAAGTGGTTAGGGTAACCATAGTTGTAGCATCCATCTTTTGACCTGCCATGCCACTAGTTCTAGTGGTTGTTAAGGAACCGTGTGAAGCGACTGGCCACCAGCGCCAGCTCCTTGTCCGTGAGGTCCTCCACCTATTCCTCTATGATAGATAGCAAAGAAGACAAAGCAAACATAGCAGTTGAGAGATTAGAGGAAGCACCACCTCTAGAGAACAAGGCCATGGTTAGTGCACCAGGGTTCTCAATCTTGGCCAGGTATGGTGGTCAATATCAATGGACTTGAGCTTGCTGAACAGCTCATCCATAGTGAGAGTCTCATAGTTGGTCAACTCGATGATCGCCGAGACCTTCACCTCCCAAACCGTTTGATCTAGAGCATGTAGCCATTTTAGCACTTTCTCATGATCGTCATAGGGAAGTTGTGCCTTATTGGCACACATCTTGTTCATGATGGACTAGAACCGAGAAAACATAGTGTCTATGGTCTCTCCAGCCAACTGAACAAAGTTCTCGTACTCTTGCTAGTATGTCTCAAAGAGTCTGGTCTTTACATGATCATTACCCTTATGGAATTTCTCGAGGGTAGTAGATCTCATGAGCCATAGCCAAATGTCCATCTCGCTCAAACTCAGGCAGCGTGAGGCACGAGAATAAAGCCTTATGAGCTTTGTTGTTCGAATCATGGAATTCCACTTGAATTGGAGTGACTCATTCAATTGCAACATTGAACGCAGCATCGAGTCAAATCTCCCAAAAGTCCCATCGAAGAACGATGGCTTGCCAACACCATGTTCCATGACGTCTATGTTGATTTTGAACCGATTAGGGAAAGGAAATCCTTAATCAGCTCTAATACTAATTGTTGGGCTGGTGAGGCAACCAGAGGGGGTGAATGGGAGCCACTAAAAATTCTCGTCTTGTGAGTACCTTATTTTGATCTCCAAGATCAACCTGAAAGCCCTGAAGGGACTCAGAGCAGCAGAACAGGGTGTAACACAAACCTTTGTCGTTTGTATGCACAAAAAGCCCTAAGAGCTATAGACCTAATTTCCTGGAAAATATTAGAGTCAAAATCACAAGGAAGTCAAAGCGACAGTGTCGGTCTGAGGTTCGGTAGTGCTGCGCACACGAGCGACAGTGCGTCGCAAGCAAAAAAGCCTAGAATGATCTCAAATTTGATAGAAAGTTTGCATGGGGGTAAAAGTTCTCTAGCGAAGTATGAAAGCTGACAAACAAGAAATCAAATCGTAGATCAGAAATCTCGAGAGTGATGGGGTTTTCTCAAAACAAACTCAAAGAGAACTCAACTCGGATCACGACCAAGAACTGCACCGAGGGGGCGTATCCAGTGATCCAAATAGTCTCTTTCCACACAAATCAATCCCCAACATCACACATATCAAAAGAACTCAAAGGTTTTCCACAAAACCACAAGAGAAGGAAAAGGGAAAAACAAAAAACACAAGACATCAGAAAATTCCAGCAAGGGGACAAATTGAGATTTGAAGCTGAAGAATGCTGTGGACCAGACCAACGACCCTTCCTCTCATTAAACTTGAAGATCAAGAGCATATTTGAAGTACAAAATTGATGCAGATCCCTGGCTAAACTAGAGCAAACTAGAGATGGAGATGTGAGTGCACTAAAACCCTAAGCCAAAACAAATGGCAGCCAAGAGATATTGAACTAAACATCCTACCCCTATATTTAGAGAGGGTTATTTACACTTAATAAACTAGCCCTATTTACATAGAGCCTATCCACTCCACTGAGGGTGAAATGGACCAACTGTAGGTTTTTTGATCCATCCGTCACGCGATTTATATGAAGTTGCTTTGCCTTGACGCACCCTTTGTTGTGATGCCACGTGCCGCCACCGATTCCCACTGGAACCGCCGCCGCCAAGTTTTGAGGCCCAAACTCAGCAAAACCTGCCATCTGTAGCGCTAGGTGGTTTTAAGGCCTAAACCACCAAACCCATCGTGAGTATCGCGCCTTGCGTGCGTCCTCCACGACCAGACACGTGTCCCACCAGTTCTCGACCACACCGACAACACGATCGTGGTGACTCCATTCACAGGATGGCTTCAATCTTCTCAAGGTTGTCTTCAATCCCTCTATGGCTGACGAGGAAACCAAGCAGGTTTCCGGTGGGCACCCTGAACATGCACTTGTTAGGGTTAAGTTTCTAGCGGTTGCGCCTCAGACTGTTGAAGACTTGCTGAAGATCGTCAATGAAGTTTTTTTGTCTTTTGTCTTGATTACATCGTTGTTGACATAAGCTTCCACACGCTTGCCCCAGTGGTCAGCTAAGCATGTTTGGATGGCCCTCTGGTAGGTCGCCCCAACGTTTTTTAAGTCAAATAACATATAGGTGTAACAGAATGCCCCAAATGGTGTGATGAATGCCCTGCGCCAATCCACTTTATTCTTTTTGAGTACAAGAACATGATTCACGAGCCACTTAGGGTGTGTTACTTCTCTAATGAAGCATGCAGATACAAGGCAAGCTAACTTGGCTCATATGGCGTCCCTCTTATCCAGGGTAAAGCGGCACAACTTCTGTCTGATGGGCTTCGCTTGATGATACATCTTCAGTTTGTGCTCGGCCAGCTCCCTGGGACACTGGGCATGTGTGCAGGTTGCCATGCAAACACGTCCCAGTTATCCTATAGGAACCAAACGAGTGTGTCTTCCTATTTGGCTGTGAGGCTAGAGCTGGTGGTCGTCGTCTTGCGTTCAACGGAGAAGCCAAGGTTGGCTTTATTAGTTTCTTCAACCGGCCATATGATAGTAGTTGGGGTTGGCTACTGTTGTCATGGTGCCACCGAGGGGCCAGCGGTGAGGGCCATTTAGATGCCCCCCGATACACTCTGCTGCTCCTTGGAAATTGACCCGAACAGTGATGATGCTATGGGGCCTGGGCATCTTGAGCACCATATAGGGGTAGTGGGGAATGACCATGAACATAGCCAGCCTTGGCCTCTCAATGATGGCGTTGTAGCCATGGTCGAGCCAAGCCACCTTGAAGTGTAGGAACTCGGTTCGGTAGTTATCTGGGGCACCGAAAGTCACCGTCATGTAGAGGTGGTAAAGTGGGTACTCTTCTTTGGTTGGGATGATGCTTAGGAAGGTGATGTACGACTCGATGAGGTATATGGTCAGGATCTTGAGAGCTTGGAGCGTTCTGGGCAAGGTGATATTGATGCTGCTGCCACTGTCCACCAGCACCTTCTTGACCTAGCTTTCTTGGATCATAGGATCGACGAGCAAAGGGTACTTGCTTGGGTGATCAAATTCGAACCACTAATTGGCCCGACTGAAGGTGATAGGGTGCTCAGATCACTGGTATGGCGTCGGTCCGCTGTGCGTTGGAACTAGGACTTGGCGGTTAGTCAACTTCTACTGCCTCTTGTTCTTCTAAGAGTCGTGGCCCCCGAAGATAACATTGAATTCCCTATCAATGCGAGGAAAAGCCCTGCCTCTGCCTCACTGCTGCTAAGGTTGTTGCTCAGAAGGGGCTTGATCCCCTCGTGGAGGTGGCAGTGGGAGCGCCTAGAATGGTCGGCCATGGCTGATCGAGTTCTTGATGTCCCGACAATTGTGCAGGGAGTGACACATCTCCTTGTGGTATGGACACTGCCCGTTGATAATTTCATATAGTGTTCGCACATTGTTGCCATGAGGCATGCTACGCGCCCGGGCTGTTGGCAGCCCCGCGGCATGCACTTCATCTCTCAGGCTCTTGTCCTAGCGTTTGTTGGGCTACTGGTTTCCTTCCTTCTTGGGCACTGGGGGTGCGGGCTTCGGCTGACCCATGAGGTCCTAAGACCGCTTGTCGGTGGTGATGTATACATCCACTTCTCAAAAGAGCTGCTCTGAGGTCACTAGAGCCTTCTAGAGGATGGCTCAGACGAAGGCCGAGTCATTGGACCCGTGGTAGAAGTCCTCGATCACGGCTACCTCGGCCACGTTCGGGAAGTGATTCTGCCTGGTCTAGAAATGCTTTAGGAATGAAAGGAGGGACTAATCTTCTGGCGTTTGATGTGATAGTAGATGCGGCCCGATCTTCCGTGAGATACGATAACTTGATTGAGTGGAGATCTCGACGTTGATGATCCAAGGCTCCGAGCAAACGGTTCCTCGCAATCACTACACCACGGCTCCATTGGTTATCACCCATGACACACGAATGACCTCGCCACGAAGGCTTATCCCTGCAAGCGCAATCAAGAACACAAGCAAGAACAGGAAAGAAACGCAACCAAAATTGTATTGATCACGGGATGGGGTCTCACAGACCGATGACGAAGACACTGTTCAATGACAGAACTGATCTAAGCAAAACCCAAACCTAATATGGCGGCGGCTGCTGAATAAATAGAGTATTAGGGCGTGCGTGACCCCTGGACTCGCCCCTAATGGGCTCCGACGCGATACACAGCCCAACGTCCCAATAGACGGTGTCGCAACACCAAAACAGAATCTGAATGCTAAATTGTTTCGATGATTGCCGTTGACTCCGGAGGAATTTTAGGGTGGAACCAGTTGGGTTGGTTAGATAATATCCTTATCTTTCTAACCATATCAAGTCCCTCACAATCGGAGTCTGGATGCATCTTGGGCATTCATTTTAGTGCAGACTGGTCCTAGAACCCGAGATGGAGTCGTAGCCGAGTCGGACTTGATTTCCTTCCTGTTGTGGCACCCTTGCTGCTCCTCCTCAACACCTAGGCCTTTCCCAAGTCCTTTCTGGTCCTCTCCAAGGTTCCTAATCATCAAAACATCCATGGCCCCAAGCGTAAGCTCTGAAACACAATTGACTAGGGTAGAACGTACCTGGAGATTTAGCTGTCGTGCACGCGATCGTGTTATCGGTCCATTCATTGTATGTATAGAAGTGATGTCCTCATCATCCTCCTCTTGAATTGGAGTTGTCCTGGACTCGATCTCATCTTCATCGCCCATATATGGCTTCAAATCTGAAATGTTAAAGGTGGGACTAACCCAAAAATCTGGAGGCAACTCAGGTGGTAATCCAGGGGGTATCTCAGAGGGAAACACATCCATATACTCTTGCAAAAGGTTAGTAATAGCCGGTGGCAAAGCAATAGACGTATCATCAATGGAATAGAAAACATTTTTGCACACTAAGGCATAGCAAAGTCTAACAGAGGCATGTAACTTATCAAGATCAGATTTAGTGGCTAGCAAAGTAGGAGTTTTTAACTTAATAGGTTGCTGATTTTCAGAGTTCAAAACACCTTTTTGCTTAGCATTAATCTTTTCTCATGTTCTAAGTGGACCATTTCAGTGGGAGTCATAGGAAGCAACACAATTTTCTTTCCCTTATGCATGAAAGTATATTTATTAGATCTACCATGGTGAATAGCATCAGTATCAAACTCCCAAGGACGTCGCAGTAAAAGAGGGCAAGCATCCATAGTCACCAAAACGAAATCAGCAAAGTCATGGTAAGAGCCAATAGAAAAATGCACCCTTGCTATTTTTGTTACCTTGAACTTACCGCTGTTGTTAAACCATTGAATGTGATAAGGGTGGGGATGCTCTCGTGTGGTCAAGCCAATCTTCTTGACCAACTCAACGTTCACCAAGTTGTTACAGCTACCACCATCAATGATGGTATGTACACGACAGTCCTTGACGATGAGGAACATGTTGAATAGTTTGTGCCGCTGTCTGTTGTCGTCGTCACTAGCCGTGGCACTCAAAGCTCGTTGCACAATCAAGGCCTTATAGGTCTCGGTCACTATTGTACCCAGAACCTCTTCATCACCATCATAAGTCTCTGCAATGTTAGCTCCAACAGTATCTTCATCTTCAACATCAGAAGCACTAACATACCCACCATCACCAGTAGCAATGTATGCCCGTTTGCTGGGGCAATCTCGCTGAATATGGCCAAGTCCCTGGCAGCGGTGGCACTTGATGTCGGAGGAGCGGCCTGTGGAAGAGGTGGTCGTAGCAGGTTTTGCTGCAACACCCGAAGGCACCAAGGACTTGCTGTTATCATGTCCCTGTGATGCCGAAGGTGTGGTGTTGCATGTGCCGCTGGTGGAGGAAGATGTGGACGTCCGTACGCCCGAAGAGGATGACGCCTTGGCTGGCGCCGGTGGCTGGTGTGGCGCGAAAGTGCTGCTCCTCCGCTGTTGACGACCCTGCAATTCTTTTTATGCCAACATAGAAAGATGGAACAAGCGTTGTATAGAATGATATTCTTTATAATCAACAATATCCTGAATCTCCCGCCTCAATCCCCCATAAAACCTAACCATTTGATCCTTCGGATCCTCAACTACCCCACATCGTAGCCTACCTTTCTGAAGCTCTTGGTAGTATTCCTGTACCGACATGTCTCCCTGATCTAAGCATTGCAATTTTTTCGAAGATCACGTCTATAAGAAGGGGGAACAAAGCGAGCTCGCATCTCCTCTTTTAATGCAGTCCATGTTTGTGGTGCAGCACGTGTGTTAACAAGTTCATTCCATCAAATGATAGCAAAATCTCTAAATTCACTAGTGGCTTCTCTAACCCTATGCTGCTCAGGAACAAGATGGGAATTAAATTTTTGTTCTACCGTCATCTCCCAATCTAAGTAAGCTTCAACATCATAAGAACCCATGAACGGTGGAATAGAGAACTTAATCTTAGCAAATGGATCATAGTCTGGTTCAGGATTATGATGACGACGTCTACCATTACCTCCCATACCTTGTCGATTACGTGCGAGGCATTATCGCAGCGGTGCATAAACATCATCGTCATCGTCGTTGTCGTCCATAGGAGAGTGAGCTGGGGCTGGAGTTGGTGGTGGGGGACGAGCCTCCAGTACGTCCATGCGTGTAACAAGTTCATCAACTCGTCGATCAAGCTGCTCATAGGATGTCGTCGCAGAGTCCTGGTATTTTTTAAAAGCTTCAGTCATCGCGCGCATCATCTCCTGCAATTCCAGCTGAGAGACACACTCATCATCGTTAAGCTTAGGCCCCTTGTCCTTGTCCATTTGATTCTTTGGTCCTGTCATTGTTAGCACAAAACAGAGACAAAAAGGCAACAAACAATGTGAACCCTACAACTATCTCTCTAGGTGGTGGTGGAGATGGTGGAATACAAATTATGAAGCGTCTTACCCCTCTCTTACAAGGTTCTTACCAGCACTGCAGGTGGCAAACAGTGACCGGTGTGACTGTCCAACGAGCGTGGGTGTGATTGCAAAGGAGTACCTGTTCTACTCGAGAGAAAGCTGGAGCTATGGGAAGGCTAACTAAATATATATATGTGGCACACAAGTCAGTAACAGATAGCAATGCTGAATAAGTGTTCCAAGTACTCGTCCTAGTTGCTGGCCTAGAAAATGTAATAGAACAGTTGGACCAAAGCACAAGAAAGGAGGTACAAGTATCTAGTAGAAATGGCAGTTCTGTAAATAGAGCAGATTTTTCAGCACTAGTAGAAATCAAAGGCACGTTTCCAAAGGAGTACCAGCAAAAGAGCTCGAAATATTCTGAATTTTTTTATCACTGATCCAAAATCACAAAGGATGGAAGCACACAAAATTTCACTTGAAACAGAGTTGTATTGTGGCATAGAGAAATTCACAAAGGATCTCTGAAATTCCTGAAAACACTTAAACAATTTTTTAATTATCTTCCCGATTTTTTGAATTTTTTGACCGAACCAAATAGGCCGAAATTGTATTGATCACGGGATGGGGTCTCACAAACCGATGACGGCAACACTGTTCGATGACAGAATTGATCTAAGCAAAACCCAAACCTAATATGGCGGTGGCTGCTGAATAAATATAGTATTAGGGCGTGCGTGACCCCTGGACTCACCCCTAATGGGCTCCGACGCGATACACAGCCCAACAGATGGTGTCGCAACACCAAAATAGAATCTGAACGCTGACTTGTTTCGACGATTCCCGTTGACTCCTGATGAATTTTAGGGTGGAACCAGTTGGGTTGGTTAGATAATATCCTTTCCTTTCCAACCATATCAAGTCCGTCGCAATCGGAGTCTGGATTCATCTTGGATGTCCATTTTAGTGCAGACTGGTCCTAGAACCCGAGATGGAGTCGCAGCCGAGTCGGACTTGATCTCCTTCCTATTGTGGCGCCCTTGCTGCTCCTCCTCAACACCTAGGCCTTTCCCAAGTCCTTGCTAGTCACTCCAAGGTTCCTAATCATCAAAACATCCATGGCCCCAAGCGTAAGCTCTGAAACACAATTGACTAGGGTAGAACGTACCTGGAGATTTAGCTGTCGTGCACGCGATCGTGTTATCGGTCCATTCATTGTATGTATAGAAGTGATGTCCTCATCATGATGGATTTGAGGTCCTAGGGCTGTAGCGGTTTGTCGAAAAGCGATTGTAAGTTCGTGACAAACTGATCATAGAAGTCGATTCAATAATCGATGTAGTGGAGGGAAGATGTCAGAGCCATTGGAACATGTCTTGCCCTAGCACGATTGGCAGGTATGTTGTCATCATGTCCTTCATAGCCCCCACGTGCTAGGCAGCCGCTGAATAAAGAGTTAGTTAGCCGCTCGGTCCTTCTTGGGCTCATATTTGTCGATGTTCAAAACCTTGAAGTTGGCTAGGCACTGGACCACGTGGAGCCATCGGGAGAGGGACGAGACCCCAAAGATCCCCGAGCCCCTAGGCGGTCCACCCACAGTGGCGATGGATGTCGCAGGTCCCACAACCTTTCCTACACCGGTCAACTCGGTGTAGGGCTATTTATCGAAGTCATCGTGGAGTCTGCTCTTGCAGCGTGACCCCACGACAGTGCGCCATGGTTCCGATCATACTCCTCCTGCTTCCTTAGCTCACTTTTGTGCTGGCGATAATGCGAAGCAGTGATGTTGCTCCGTGCGTCTCGCCGATTTTTGATGATGCGGCACATGTTGTCCTACGGGTGAGAGGACGGGAGGAGGTGATTTGCTGCTCGGGTGAGTATTTGTCTTAACCCTCTGTGTCCGGCATGCGGGGTAGGCCATTGGCGATCCGAGCCAAAACTCCACCAACTTCACTCGACGTCTGCATGAGCAAAGTCGGCTAGCAGGTTTTGTGGAAGGGGCTAGTGGTCGCACCAGTGCATGGCGTTGTGTTTCGCCAGCTCCCATTCACGATCCAGGGCATGTCAGCGGTCTTGTCGTCAGGAGTGCCGCTGTTTGAGGAATGCACACTCATTCAGGGTTTCCCCCACTTCGGATACTCGTCCCAGGAGATGGGCTGTGTGGGGTTCCGTTCCTCGGTCGCTTGATGACGCTAGATGTTCTGATGCTGATTCCGACGAAGGCGTGCTATGCAATGGGGAGGTTACTCTATGAACACAAGGTTAGGTTCTCCCTTGTAGTTCAGGTTGATGATGAGTGGTTATCAACGGGTGGCACTCTAGGTTTGTTAGTGGATTGACCAGAGTGTGAGTTATGTGTATGTGCAACCATGTCTGTTGGCTTGTGGTGTGTAGGTGTGGAGCATATGGACGGTGGTCGACGGTTGAGGTGAAGGTCATGCGGGCTCGTACTGATGGACCGGAAGCAGTGAAGGATGAGTAATGGGACTTGGCTGACAGATCAGAGCAGCCGGTTGACCAGCCGTAGTGGCTGACACCTAGGACACACACTTGCAAAAGGACGTGGTAGAGCGGACCGTGTTGTCAGTGTTGTCTATGTTTATGACCCGACTACGCACCATGGAGTTACCCACATGATGCTTTTGATCAGGACGACATCATTGTTTGTGACTTGATAGTACGTGCGGGAGCACATAAGATCACTCGAGGGTTTATACAGGTTCGGGCCGCTAGAATGCGTAACACCCTACTTCCTATCGAGGATGTGTATTGATGTTTCATTGGTCTACATGGATTACAAGTAAACTATGGGTGGTGGAGGATGAGCTCTCCTGCTAATCTAGTGGCGCATGGCTGCTATGAGAAAGCTAATGAGCTATCAGGTGGTGCTAGGATGTCGCGAGATGAGATGCTTTTGTAGGGTTACCCCCTCGGCCTTATATAGATGACCAGAGGGTTATCCCTTTACAGGTCATGATCACTATCTAAATCTACCTGAATCCTCTTTTTAACGCGACATGCATTCCTGCTTTATACGGAGTTCGGTCGCCGAGTATGTAGCCCTTTAGGTGTGCGCAACATCTCCGCCGAGACAACAACACTCCTATTGTGCATAACTCGGCCATCCGGTCTTCATCTCCCTGGGTCAAGCTCATCCGGCTTGGTTGTGACCTAAGGGCATGTCTTGTTAGGCATGTGTCACAACCGATTTTGGAAGGTAAACCGAATGCGAACCAAGTACGTGCTAGGATCAGAAATTCACGTACACGACGATTACATAAATGACTCATCATAGCACAATGCTTCGAATAACAATAAAGAGTAAGTATTAATATTAAAGACAAGAGTCATTTATATAATATAAATCAAAGTACACAGAATGGAAACGTAGCCAACGTAAATAACCCACCACAGGCAGCTGACTAGGGGAGGCTGCTAGCCTAATCCTCGAACTCGTCAAAGTCCTAAAACTCCTGGAGATCCACCTCGACACCTTCTTCTTTACCTGAGCCTAGATTGCACCAAAGGCAACCTGGTGTTTTGTGAAAGCAAGGGTGAGTACACATCAACGTACTCAGCAAATGTCCCGTTTGGCTGAAGTGGACTAGCTTTATGTGGGGTTAAGATCAAGCAGTTGCTTTTTGTTGGTCAGGTATATAACCAACCCATGAACCATTTCCTCATCGAGGAAACATCATTATCATCATCGAACCAAAATAAAAAATGGAACCCTTGTATCTCAAACCATCTGTATCTCTAATCAAAGAGGATCCCAAGGCCGCTCATAACCGTGAGCACGACTGATATATCAATTTCTAACCCTCTGCAGAGGTCGCACACTTTACCCACGAGTCATGATTCCCTTTCTGCCCGGGGAGAGCTAATCCCCAATGACCACTACCTAGGTGGCCTAACAGGGTATCACTATGTAGCCTTTACAAAGACTCCTCTGGTGCATAGCTGCTCGTTAGGTTTCACCAGTCGTACAAACGCAGTACACCTCCCCATGGTGGGTGACTAACAAAACCAAATCGAATGAACCTCTGCACCCCAACCTTGGCAGAGCGAGCACTACGCTCCAGCCCCTATTGACGGCCCTTCCGACAAAGCCAACTACACCCCAGGTTCATCTAATTAATCAGCTAAGGGCGTCCCATTTCACCCTCATGGTTGCACTGTTATCCTGGGTGGTCACTCCACGAACAGGTCCTTATGAAGAGGTACTCAGGAAAATGGCCTGAGTCCCCTAAAATATCACAATATCATCATCGGGATAACATCATCGTATCATAAGTATTCACATCATGTTCATTGATTAAAGTAAAGCAATAACATGAAGCTAACCATAATAACCTAAAAGGTAATCAAGGACAAGATAAATACAAAGCTAGTCAATCCTTATGTTTCAATTAAGTAATGCGGGATAGTGAATTATAAGTAGATAGGACGTAATGGGCCAGAGAACACTTGCCTTCACCAAATAGATGCTCAGGGTCTTCAACTTTGCAGAACTCGAAGAACCAGGTCACTTGGTCGCCAACGCTTGACCATCGATTTCCTAGAAGCTCGGAAACGAATCGTGATCTACTCGCAACGCGAAGCGAAGACGAACAGGTACAAGTTAACAAACAAATGTATATATATATATATAGGGTAGGTATAACGGGAGCCCTGGGCTTGCAATAGTTAAAGGAAGCCCAGGCCGACCACCCCTGCAAACTGGTTCAACCAGCGCGCCCAACCAGGCTGTCGGGTGCGCCACCTGCCCTACGTCTGTTAGCGCAAAAAAAAGAATGCATGTATGAGTCAAACACGATCCAATGCATGCGCATAAATTTAGGAAAGATATGTGCGGCAGTTTCTATTTTTAAATCCTTTATTTCCTCCATAAATTTAGGATCGCTGCAACAGTCATGCAGCTAGACGCGTAAAGACCATTTTATGATATATACTGAGACTAAATATGCTATACTGTGTAAATAATTATGCAATTTGATATACTGCGTAAAAATCTGTTACCAGCTGCATGCACACGAATTTATGATGAAAATAATGTGCAATGAAAGGAAATGAATTACACGCATAGAAACAAAAAATCGTATTTAATGTTTTATTTCCTTCATAAATATAAGATTTCTCCAACAGCCATGCAGCTAAACACATTAAATCTAGTTTATGATATATACTGATACAAATTATACTACATAGTGTAGGTATTTATGCAATTCGTTACACTGCGTAAAAAATCTGGCATGTTGTTCACTGGTGGACGCACCTCCGGGTTGGAGCGTAATAACCTTAAGTTTTTAGCATAAAATCCCTCAATTATAAGCGTATATACCGAGCCAATGTGAGAGGTTGATAGCTCTAGTAGGTTGTTATTACGATCCTATTTTTATGGCAGATCCGAAAAACATGGCAGTCACATGCATGCGGTTGTACAGATCCAAAAATTATGGCAAAATGCATGCATGAGTCAAACACGTTCCCTTGCATGCGCGTAAATTTAGGAAAGATATGTGTGACGGTTTCTATTTTAAATGCTTTATTTTCTCCATAAATTTAGGATCGCTACAACAGCAATGCAGCTAGACTCGTAATTATTATTTTATGATATATAGTGATACTAAATATGCTACACTATGTAGATAATTATGCAATTAGGTATACTACTTAAAAATCTATTACCAGCTGCATGCACACGAATTTATGATGGAAAGAATATGCAATAAAAGGAAATGAATTGCATGCATAGAAACAAAAAATCGCATTTAATGTTTTATTTCTTTCATAAATATAGGATCCCTTCAATAGTCATGCAGCTAAACACATTAGAACTAGTTTATGATGTATATTGAAACAAATTATACGACACGGTGTAGGTATTTATGCAATTCCTTACACTGCGTAAAAAAACTGGCATGTTATTCACTGGTGGACGCATATCCGGGTGAAGCGTAAAAACCTTAAGTTTTGAGCATAAAATCTCTCAATTATAAGCGTAAATACCGAGTCAATGAGAGGTTGATAGCTCTAGTAGGTTGTTATTACGATCCTATTTTTATGACAGATCCTAAAAACATGGCAGCCGCATGCATGCGGTTTCTATTTTTATATAGATCCAAAAATTATGGCAAAAATCGTGGGAGTTTCCATTGCATGCGCGCAAATTACGAACAGCATAAATTAAGGAATTGCCTTTCCAATGTGCATGCAGTAAACTGATATACGAACTCCGTGTTCAAGCATAAAATCGTACAGTTTTTAGCGTAAATAGTACATGTGGTAGGCATAAAACACAATAATCGAAAAGAAAACTGCGCAGGATCGGAGGATGTCACGCGTGATCATCGCTGCGCGCATCTCGCGCCTTCCGTTACGTCGCTCGCTCGAACATCGCGCCTCATGCGTCGCCGTCGCTACTCGCACGTCGACGGACGTCGCTTGCTCGCCGGCCTTGAAAGTGTCGCCTCCTCGGAGCTTCGGGGACGCCGCCGCTTGCCCGCACAAGGGCCCCGCTGCGGATCGAGGAACCTCCGCCACCGCGCGTCGAGGTAATGGAGTTGCAGCCACCGGCCTGGGAACCGCCGCCACCGCACAAGGGCGCTGCCGCCGCTTGCCCTCTGGATCGGGGCAGCCACCGCCGGCCTGGGAACCGCCGCCACCGCACAAGGGCGCTGTCGCCGCTCGCCCTCTGGATCGGGGGCCGCCACCGCCGGCTTGGGAACCGCCGCCACCGCATGTCGAGGTCAGGGAGCCGCGGCCACCGCCGCGCGCAATATCGGGCAACCGCCGTCGCTAATGAATCGAGATGTGGTGTGAAAAACTGATCCCTAGCACTACGGATTTTCTTTTATAGACGTCTGGACCTGGTCCGGCTCGACCGGATTGCACTGTCTGGCCTGGGCTTCCAATAACTAAAGGAAGCCCAGGGCTCCTAATATATATATGCATAAGAACATTACACCATACAAGATAAAATGTGATAAAAATATGCAGTATAAAATAGAGAGCGCTTCTACGGTTACGCGGGGATAAGAAACGCGACGGTCGAAGCTACATTCGAGAAGTCATAATGTTTACGCTACACAAGTAATAACCAGGACATTTAATTCGACATGATCAAATAAGTTTTGATTAAATCTGCTGCACCATCAGCTGTCATATAAATAACTTATATAATTAGCACGAGAGATTCTAAGCGAGGTGAATTTACGATGCACAAAACAATACAACAACGTGCAGACGACGCGCGGACACACGCGACATAGCACGCTGACGACACACAAACAGTGCACGCGACCAGCGTGAATGACGCACAAATCAGCACGCGACCACGAGCACATCACGCACGAACAACGCGCAGACAGCACGTGAACGACGCGTGAAGCAGCACGCAACCGTGTGCTGAACAGCACACGCGACAGACGAGAAAAACTAAATCGATGACGGGTTTATACTAAACGAGTGTTAATTAAATAAAAATAAGTTAAGCTAATATTAGCCCGGTTAATGTTTATTATAAAAGCGCGAGATAAACACTACACATTTAATCTAATTGAAATATTAGTCTAATAAATATTAGTCGAGCGAACCTTAAGTTAATTTCTAAGATATATGATTTGATGAATTAATGTCACTAACATGAATGTTCATAAGAGAAAGCAATTTATTATCACGCACAGACGCCATACGACATACGAACCAGACACATGGCATGAACGCGCGAAAGAAACATCGACGACACGTAAACAGCGCGTGAATGGCACGCGAACATGCACGCGATAACGTGCAGGCAGCGTGAAACAACACGCACAATAGCGCGCGAGGTAGCGCGACTACGCGCACGATATGCGTGAAACGATGCGCAGCGACTTGACACCGAACGACACAACATAAGAGAATTATTAAGTTACATCGTGCTTATACTAAACAAATATTAATTAAAACGTTTGAGTAGATACAATCTCATTAACATGTATTTATAAATAAGTGAATTAAAACTATAAATTAGTTTTAATCAGATTGCTATTTTAATATCCGTGAGATAAACAAATAATTATTAATTACTTAATTAAAATATGTGTCAAGACAAAATAATATATTTAATACGTACATGACATTGTTACGGAGCTAACGCAACCGGAACGAAGTCTAACGCAACAGGAACAACTTTATAACACGATGTATATTGAATAGTATTTAAGCGACGCATAACGTATTACGTAATTAATAATTCACGGCTAAACACGACGCGACATACAAATACTACTAAATTATGTCATTTCTATATTAAATATAGCATTTAAGTCGGCACAGTCACGTTAACAGGTATCTACGAATGCATAATTATATTAGCAGGCATTTATAAAATATAGATTAACACAACTGTTTAGTTTCGATTAATTTGATATTCTAACAGCTACACAGGTGACTAATTAACGTAAGTGGTCATAAGCGAAAACAATTTACTAACGTGCGTGACAACTCGTGAAACGAAGTACGCCACACTTCGCAAATGACGAGGCGCACGAATAGCACGCGCGAAACATCTCGCGCGACGCATACTACAGCACGCTAATTATGTGCAGACCGGACGTGCGACGCGTGTGCACGAACATGTATGGACGACGACTAGCGCATGACAACGCGTGACTTGCGCGCAAGTCAGACGTGCTACGCGCAGCGCAGATCTCATGACAACGAGGGTGCGACGAGGCTGTGTGCAAGGAGTAGACAAAGGATAGACCAGGGTAGATGACATTCTCACCTTGGCGACGATGCGCAGCAGAGCCTAGTGCAGACGACGACGACATGCACCAAGCAAGGCTCGGGCGTGCAGACGATGAGCCGGCGCGGCGAGGCGGTCGCGGACGAGGATGGGAGCCGGCGCAGCGAGGCGGTGCTCGGCGGCTGTCGCGGTTTGAAAAAGGAGCGAGTAGGGGCGCTGCTGGCCACTGCGCCAGGCGAGTTTGCGGGCAAAGGGACAGGGCATGGGGCCGGCCTGGGCGCTACGCCAGGAACGAAGGGGAGGGAGGGAAAAGATGAGGAAACTAGGTGGTAAGGAAGAAGGGGTGGGCGGTGGTTTTTTTTCTGTAGAAATCATGGGAGCGTGCGTCGTGAGAAGCGGTTGGAGGTGGGGCGGACCTGACCAGTGGGCCCAGCGGCTCCAGGACGCAGGCACGCAGTGGCCTCCACCAGCGCGTGGGCGCTGGGCCAAGACATGGGGCGCGCGCGCAGGGCGAAGGGTGCGGCTGGGCCGCGGGTGGGGGGGGGGGGAGCAGCGGCTAGGGGCATGCGTGGGTTGCGTGGGCGCGCTGTGCCGCGCAGGATGGGGGGGTGCGGGTAAGGTGGGCCGCGCACGCTTGGTGGGCTGGCTAGGGTAGGCTGCAAGCGCACTAGGGTGGGCCGGCTGGAAGGTGAGGGTCTTGGGGCGCAAGGCAAGGAGGGGCTAGGGTTTTTTCTATTTCTTTCCTATTTCTTTATCTTTTGTTCTTTTCTTCCTTTTAGTTTTCCCATTCAAATTTAAATATAGTTTTTGAATCAAATATTCGAATATATTTAATGAGTTCGAATGTATGCACAAACACAACAATTCAGCATAAAAATGTCTCGGCATGCTATGCAGCAATCAGGGACCTTTTTTAGGGTTCCATTTTACTAGGCTTACAGATATATAAAACCAAATACGTCTCCATTTTTAGGAAAAAGGGAAGGAAAGCAGAAAAATGAGAGAGTAACACCTGAATTTGGTGGATATTAGAAAAGAAATTTTATACCCCCAAATTCAAGGTGTTACAACATGCCATCGGGAGGCCCATCAGGTGGACTATGAGGCGTTTTTGTGCTCATAAGGGCCTGGGGGATATCTATCTCCCACAAGCCCCCGAGGTCAAGACAATTTTTTAGGGTAATTAGCTCGAGACTCTAAGGAGGAATCATGCTATTTGACTATTTATGCTTTTGGGTGCAGCTTTGTTCTGTCTTTGTATCCATTGTGTGCACCCAATGGGTGTAGCCCCCGAGCTTTAAATTGATTTGAGCATCAATCAACTTAATGGTCTTCACAGTCTTGCTCCTGAGTGTGGCGCTACTCCGCCTTCGTATCAATTGGGTGCACCGTAGTTGTGCACCCAATGTGTGTAGCCCCCAAGCTTTGAATTGATTTGAGCCTCAATCAACTCAAAGGTCTTCACGGTCTTGCTTTTGAAGGGTTCTAGTTCGCTGTCTTGAATGTGATTTGTTTGGCTAAAATATGGTCGACTGAAATCTGACCGACTGAAGCCTGGCTGACTGAAACATGTCTGGCTGAAACCTAGCCGATGGAGGTCTGGCTGGATTGCGCTTGGCTAGGGTTCTATTGAAGTAGCTGACTGGACTCAACCAATAGAGGTCCAATTAACTCCAGCTACACCGATCTTGAGTTTGTCGTTTTGTAGCTTTTGTGGATATCTCATGGATTTGGTTTTTTAGAAAATCCTAGAAAATCCGGCCTATACACCTAATGGGTGAGTATGTTGTTTTGTCTCAAAATAGTAACATGATGCAACAGGGCGTAATAATTTGACTAAGCAGTTGGTTAACTCCTCTTCAATGTTGTGTTATGCCAAGGGTTGGCAGTGGTGTGCAGTTTCTTGGAAATCTACATGGCTCTTGAAGGCTTTGCGACCTTTCTTCGTATGAACGGGAGCCGAAGGTGCACCCCCTAGCTTCTTTAAATAGGTCGTCCACTAGTTCCCACCACTAGTGCCCCCTTGCCATCATCCATTGGCTTGGATGACTCGATGGGGCTCTATATGGCGGAGAGGGCTTACATTCGGGCCGTCATGTGGGCTAGGCTCGAAGGCTCAGATGACTCAAAGGAGGATGATACCGAGGAGGACGACTCTGAGGAGGATGAGGATGGTTGAGGAGCGAATGAGGGTGGCTACGACGACGACAACGAGGGAGGGAAGGACAACAAGGTTAGTAGAGGTAGTGGCAGAAACAATAGCGGTGGCAGCAGTGGTGGCGACAAAAATAGGAGCAAGGGCAGCAACAGTGGCAAGGGCAGCGCCGACGATGATAACAACGGTGGCAAGGGCGGCAACAACGACATCAAGGGAGGCAATGCCAGTGGCAAGGACCACTGACTTAGATATTAGTATAGTGTAGTGTAGTAGTAGTATAAGTAGTAGTAGTGAAGTAGTAGTAGTGAGTAGGGATATTTTGATGGGGTCGGTTCATAATGAACGGACCCTTTTCTCTATAATGAACCTCCTGAAAATAATGAAAACTGCTGGCTTTATCTGTGTTGGATGTTGAGTTAGTGTTAGTGTTGCTCTGTGTTTGAGGTTTGACTACGGGTACTGGGTTCTGTGCCCCGTTCAATTTCCTGTGTTCTGACTATTCTCTTCTGACTGACTCTATGTAGAAGTGTGTTTTCTGTCTGACTTAGTTCATCCGGCTGAACCTGTCTGACTTAACTCGTCTGACCTAGCACTTACTCCCTTCGATCTGAAAATCCATTTCCCTCACGCTAGCGCTTGTGGCAGGTCCGAAGTGGACACGTATATACCCGCGTGCTGTCTAATGGTTTTTGGCAAGCAAACCCTAGCTCTGCTCTTGCACTGCAACTCTCCCCTCTGAAATTCTCATACCACTGTGAGTCCGCACTCGATTCAGTGCCTTCGTGAGGTCTTATGGTGCCCAAGTAGAAGAAGTAGGGGGTGCTGCGCGTATAATCCCCCTATTGATCCCAATTGCTAGCTTCCCTTCTGCGGTAACTACACTTCTATTGTTTCTGAATCTGATTTGCTCCATCTAGTTGAAACTAGCATTCTTCCTTCAAAGGAACTGAGTTCCTAGTGAATTTGTCAAGGGATTAACATGCCCATGGAGGATACCCATGAGTCTGTGGTTTTTGTTCCTTTCTTGATTCGGGGCCTAGGTTTGCCTGTTTCCCCTTTTTTGTGGCTTCCTTGATTTATATTCTCTCAAACTGACTCATTTGAACCCTAATTCTATACTCCAAGTCTCCATCTTCATGTGTCTCTGTGAGGCTTATCTCAAAATTAACCCACATTTTGGATTGTGGAAATATCTTTACCACCGTAAGCTAGGGATGGCTGGTGGACTGCATCAGGTAGTTGGTGGGGCAAGGCTTGAGCTTCGGGAAGGTAGGAAAGTTGAATATCTAGATATCCCCTTGAAGGATAGTATTAATGGATGGCACTTTGGGTGGTTCACTATGGAGAATCACAACAAGTCTTTGCTGGCTCGTCCTGGAAGACAACCAGATGTTTGTGTGCCCAGTTGGATAGAGGCTCTAGTTGATTCTGAAGTTGCTAAGGCGAAGGTCTTATTGGTTGAAATTTCTAGTTTAAAAGACACAGACCTAAATATTGAAGCTGTGGTGATCAACTTTTTCTTCAAGAATATCCAACCTATTAAGGATAGAGTCTACCCTGCATATGTGTATACTGGTGTTAAGGACCCTTCCAGAGTAATCAACAAGGCAATCTTAGAGGAAAACATCTTGAGCCGAGTCGAGATGATGTTGAGGGGTGCCACAGTAAATGCCGGTGCCCCTCGTTCTTACTCTGACTGGAACCTTCTTCCATTGGTAAGTCCTGATCACTTGATTCCTAGCTCGACACTTGCCGAGTTATTGTGTGCTTCATGCTGACTGCGCTATTTCATTATTGCAGAGTCGTTTTGCTAAGATTGTATCTAACTCACCTATCCGCGGAGAGGGTAGCAGTTCTTGCCATAGAGTGTGGCTTTCTTCGAATGAGATAGAGGGCATGATTGTTGCGTATCGAGATCTGCCTAAGGAGGATAAACAGACTCACATATTGATACGGCGGCCTACCAGTGACTCCGAGATTGAGGCTGTTCTCAGCATGCTGGCTAGGGAGTCTTCTGATTCTGCACGACTTGAGTCAAGGTGTGGAGCCCTCGAGCAGACGAGAGCTCGTAGGATGAGGGCAGATACTCTCGTGAGCCCGTGGCGCAAGCGGTCCTGTCAGCGAGATGCCACGGCTGAGGCAGAGGTTAAGAAGAACAGGAAACTCTAGTGTTCGTCGGACTTGCAGCTAGTGACTGCCCAGGCTGAACTGAACACCGGTGATGATGTGGTGGATGTTGGATTGTTGGATGACGTGGAAGGTGGATGTGTGGTGAAAACAACCAGGTATGTAGTGGAGGAGAGAAGGAAGATGATGACGATGAGGAGGAGTTGCTTCCTTTGGTTCGGCGCGAACGACGTTCCAAGGCTCGGAGTGATACTTCGAATCTTGCTGCCCCAACAAGGATGGTGGATATCTAGGGTTTGTCTGTGTCGGTTGTAGATTGTATACTTGAAGAGGCCATTCTAGAGGAGTTGCTGTGTGAGTTACCTGAAATCAATGTTATCGACGTTCGCATAGCTCGCTCGGACGAAGCATCTTCTGCTAGTTTGTTGGCCGGGCTAGAGATAAGCCTGCCAATCCCCTAGGGAGCTCTTACATTAGTTGGTCTTTCTTAGTGGCAAACCCCCAGTCAGCTGCCTGTGAAGGTCTTATCGTACTACGTTTCGTATTCGCACTTTGATTATGATTATGACTTAAGTTAATGACTCTGTGGATGTCTTGGACATCGTGATGTAATAAAGTACTATTTCCGCTATTATTTTGAGAAATGTGTGATGATGTCCAATTATGTAATTGCTGTGTACATGAATTTTTGATCCTGGCACATACATGGTTCGCATTCGGTATGCCTTCCAAAACCAGGTGTGACATAAGTGGTATCAAAGCCTTGCTGACTGTAGGACCGCTAACTTAGACTAGAGTGGTCGCTTTAAGGACTATAGACCCTTCTCACCTTGACCCTTGGTGTTACTTCAAAAGTTGGTCATCTCGACCAATTCTATGTTATACTCGTACACATATACTCATCTTACAAAAATTTTATCTTATTCTGCTTTTCGTTTACTTGCTGGTCATATAGTTTGTTCTCACTCTTGTGCTTACAACATCTTTTGTAGATGGCCCGTCTTAGATGCACTGCACATAAGCCAGTGATCCCTTTCCTGCCCTCTCGCCTTGCGGAGCGTCCACTACGTCACACGGTCACAAGACAGTCGAGCCACATGGAAAGACGGCACCACCGCCTGCACGAGGAGTAGGAATGCCGATGCTAGGAGCGGGAGCAGCATGTCTCTTCCCCCTCGCCTTAGTAGGAGGTAGAGTCTAGGAGGCAGCCCTCCTCTGCGCCTCAGCTAGAGATTCCCCCTACACCATCATAGGGCACCCAAGCTGCTGGAGGAGACCCCGACAAAGACGATGGCAGTTTGAGCCACAACATGGAGCCTTCGGATGTGCCGGAGCCGGAAGGATGGGTCGCCCGACCCATCATTCGTGACGCCGCTTGCGGTTGTCATTTCCACGACGCTCTTGATACCTTGCTGTGTCAGGCCTTCGACCAACACACTTAGTCTATCGAGTACCACTATGTAGTCTACCTGCACAGTCGTGGGTTATACCCGGACCAATGGGAGGCTGCCTGCTTGGTGCGCCGTCCGGACAATGATCTCTGGGGTGCATAGGCCTAATCAGAGCAATATTATATCACTAAGCGAGACAATGCCAAGGCAGCCATGCAGGATGCTGCACGGCGTGCACTTTCATAGTATTGTTCGTTGTTCAGTGGGGTGGCTGATGGCCTCGACCTGAAGTACTACCCCCGCCACTCGACTTGCAGTAGTGGAGGTGTGATTGTCACACCCGTTGGTGAGGGAATCCTAGATTGAGCGGCGTGGTCAACCTGGTCACCGTGCTCAACATCGAGCTGGACCACGCCCTTGACGAGTTGGGCAAGGCTCAGGAGGAGATTGTGGAACTGCGTGCTGAGCGTGCGGAGCGCCGCCATCAGGAGGATGGTTCACCCACCCCTGTTGGGACTTTACAACCTTACCGCTCGCTGCCCCGTGGTCGTTATGCTTATGGCACCTCTGACTGTAGGACCTGGATAAACTTGGAGCCCTAGATTGCTCGAGTTGGAGTTTGTAATAAATGTTTAAGTCAGTGTCTTAATCTTAGTCAGTCATAATTAGATAGGGTAGTTTGCTTATAATTTATTTCTATGTTTGTCGTGATGAACTCATGTCGAATTTAGATCTTTGTAATGATTGTCACCAAAGTGTGGGTGTCCCCTGCAACTTGGTGTAGTTATTAATAAAGTTAGAAATTTAGTTGGGCAACCTTTTATTTCCACTTTCCTCTTTATCTGAGAAGCTGTGTTGGCTGTGTTTAGATTCAGTGAAGATGCTCATCTGTATTATGAAGACTTCTATGTATCATTTCTTATGCTGAAAGACTGCAAGGTCAGGTCCGATGTGTGAATGCTTTATACAGATGTCTGAAAACAGGTGCCGAGATGAAAGGCGTGCCCAGCAAGAACAGCAAGCACCACAGGATGAAGCACCCCAGCAACAGTTGCCTCCACCACCACCCCCAATGACGATAGAGTAGATGTTTCTCATGCAGACTCAGGCAGTTCAAGCAATTGGTCAAACCCTAGCAGCCATGCAAACAAGTGCAGCAGCAACCTCAGCCTCAACCGCAAGTGCAGATGCCACAGATGCCAAGAGACAAGCATGTGGAGTTCATGAGAAGTCATCCCCCTGTGTTTGCTCACTCTACAGACCCCATGGATGTCGAAGACTTGCTGCTCACAGTGGAGCGGGAGCTGCGTACCGTCCAATGCAATGACAGAGAGATGGTTCTATATGGTCCCCGTCTGCTAAGGGGAGCAGCCCAGTCCTAGTGGAAGTCTTACCTCGCCACCCATGCCGACCGTAAAGCCATCACCTGGGAGGAGTTCAGAGATAACTTCTGTGGGTTACACGTTCTAGAAGGTTTGATGATAGTGAGGAAGGAAGAATTCCTCATACTGAAGCAAGGGCCCCTGTCTGTCAGTGAGTACAGGGACAAATTTCTACAACTATCTCGATATGCACCCGAGGATGTCAACACTGATGCCAAGAGGCAATACATGTTTTTAAGAGGTTTGGTTGACCCTCTACACTACCAGTTAATGAACCATACCTTCCCTACCTTCCAACATCTGATTGATAGAGCAATAATGACTAAGAGGAAGCGTCGGGAGATGGAAGACCGGAAGCGCAAGATTGGTGGACCACAAGCTGGGAGCAGCAGTCGTCCCCATTTCTCAAGCAACCCACCCCAACAGTTCAAGCAGAGTCACCCTCAAGGATATCAGCACCAGAACCAACGTCCGCATCAGTAGCAATTTTAGAGGTAGTTCCCTTAGCAGCAGCAGCAGTACCGCCAGCACAACCAACAAGGACGAAACCAATATCAGAAGCGGAGCAGCCAGGCACATTGCCTCCTGCCCAACAACCAATCAGAGCAATCAGACAGCCTCAGCGCAAGGAGGAGGTCGACGATGTCTCCACTATGGGGAACAAGGCCACTGGATGTCGCATTGCCCAAAGAAAGCAACTTAGCAGCAGCCACTTTCCAACACCTCAGCAAGACAAAGGAGCACCACTGCAAGCATCATGAGGCCATGGCCAAGCCTACAACCGTGGGAAGGTGAACTACTTGGAGGCCGAAGCAATCCAGGATGCACTAGATGTGGCAGTAGGTATGTTTCCAGTCGAATCCCATCCAGCAAAAGTACTATTTGGTACTAGTGCCACACATTCTTTTGTTGCTACATCATGGGTAGAAGCACATAACATCCTTGTAGAAGCAATGATTCCACCTCTAAGGGTTAATTCAGTTGGGGGAAAAGTTCAGTCAGATAAGATGTGCTCAAATCTAAGGATTGAAATAAGGGGGATAGGTTTCCCCGCTAACCTACTAGTAATGGGTACTCAAGGGATAGATATCATCCTAGGGATGAATTGGCTGCACAGAAACCAAGCAACTATCAGCTGTGATAAGAGAACAGTAAAGTTAGTGTCCCCATGCGGGGAAGAAGTAGTAACTAAACTGATCATGCCGGATCTAGAAGAAGGAGCCTGTCACCATATGTTTATAGATGGTAAGGAGGACAACCTGCTTGAGGCCATCAAAGTTGTGTCAGAGTTCCCCAACGTGTTTTCAGAGGAGTTACCAGGCATGTCACCCAAGTGTAAAGTTGAGTTTGCCATAGAGCTTGAACCTGGCACTGTCCCTATTTCTAAAAGAGCTTATAGAGTGTCTAGACCAAAATTAGTGGAACTTAAGAAGCAGATTGATGAGCTGTTAGAGAAAGATTACATTAGACCAAGTACTTCGCCTTGGACCACTATAGTTCTATTTGTGGAGAAGAAAGATGGGACCAAGAGGATGTGCATTGACTATAGAGCCTTGAATGAAGTCACCATCAAGAATAAGTATCCTCTGCCAAGGATAGAAGATCTATTCGATCAACTGAGAGGAGCCTGAGTGTTCTCAAAGATAGATCTGAGGTCAGGTTACCATCAGCTCAGGATCCGACCTTCGGATATACCGAAGACGGCATTCATCGCCAAGTATAGGCTTTATGAGTACACAGTCATGTCCTTCGGATTGACGAATGCGCCAACTTTCTTTATGTACTTGATGAATAATGTATTCATGGACTACCTTGACAAATTCGTAGTGGTGTTCATTGATGATATTCTCATATATTCTCAAAATTTGGAAGAGCACGAGGAGCATTTGAAGATGGTATTGTAACAGTTACGGGAGCATCAGTTGTATGCCAAGATGAGCAAATGTGAGTTCTGGATCAGCAAAGTCCTGTTCTTGGGTCATATCATAAACCGAGACAGATTAGCTATGGATGCAAAGAAGGTGGCAGGTATTATAGACTACAAAGCACCAAGATATGTCCATGGGATCAAGAGTTTCATTGGAATGGCTGGATACTATCGACGTTTCATTGAAGGTTTCTCCAAGATTGCCAGACCAATGACAGCCTTGCTAGCGAAGAAAGTTGAAATATAGTGGACCCTAGAGTGCCAAGAGTCCTTTGAAGCATTGAAGAAGTTGACGACATCACCGGTGTTGATCCTGCCATATGTTCATAAGCCATTCTAAGTGTTTTGCAATGCTTCGTACACTAGACTGAGATGTGTGCTAATGCAAGAAGGGAGAGTAGTGGCATACTCGTCTCGACAGCTGAAGATTTATATTATGAGAGAAATTATCCCACACATGACCTAGAATTGGCAGCAGTGGTTCATGCATTGAACACCTAGAGGGACTATCTGTATGGGCAGAAGTGTGATGTTTACATGGACCACAAGAGTCTTAAGTATATATTCACCTAGTCATAGTTAAACATGAGGCAACAAAGATGGATGGAATTGATCAAAGACTATGAGCTGGAGATACATTATCACCTAGGCAAAGCTAACATGGTTGTAGATGCTTTGAGTAGAAAGAGTCAAGTCAACATGATGGTCGCTCGCCCGATGCCATATGAACTAGTGAAGAAATTCGATGGGCCATGTCTCGGATTTCTAAACAACACCCAGGAGTGACAGTTGAGCTGGAACCCACTCTAGAACGAGATATTAAGGATGGGTAGAAAAATGATGAGAAGATCAATGAGATTCGGCAGCTGATCCTAGATGGGAAAGGCAAAGACTTCCAGGAAGATGCGGAAGGCGTAGTATGGTTCAAAGATAGGCTGTGTGTTCCTGACATCAAATCGATTCGGAAGCTGATCCTCAAGGAAGCTCATGAAACAGCCTATTCTATACACCCTGACAGCGAGAAGATGTACCAAGACCTAAAGAAAAGATTCTGGTGGTACGGTATGAAAGGGAGATCCCAGAGTATGTGGCCATTTGTGACAGTTATCAGAGAATTAAGATGGAGCATCAAAGGCCCCAGGTCTGTTGCAGCCGTTGCAGGTTCCTCAATGGAAGTGGGATGAGATCGGGATGTACTTTATAGTTGGCTTGCTCGCACTCTAGCCAGTTATGACTCCATCTAGGTAGTAGTGGACCGCTTAACAAAGACGACTCATTTCATACTAGTCAACACCAGCTATAATAGTGCAGTGTTGGTAGAGCTATACATGTCCCGGATTATATGCTTGCATGGTGTTCCAAAGAAGATAGTGTTTGATAGGGGAACCCAATTTACTTCTCACTTTTGGCAGCAGTTGCAAGAAGCTTTGGGCACGCGTTTGAAGTTCAGTTCAACTTATCACCCGCAAACAGATGGTTAGACTGAGAGAACCAACTAGATCCTAGAAGACATGTTGAGGGCTTGTGCTTTGCAAGACAAGTCAGTTTGGGACAAGAGGCTACCTTATGCAAAATTCTCCTACAATAATAGCTATCAGGCCAGTTTGAAGATGTCACCGTTCCAAGCACACTATGGGAGGAATTGTCGAACTCTGTTGCACTGGGACCAACCTGGCGAAAGGCAGGTATTCGGGGCAGACATTTTGCTTGGAGCCAAAGAGAATATCAGAATGGTTCGGGAGAACCCGAAGACAACACAGTCTAGATAGTAAAGTTATGCCGACACCAGAAGAAGAGAGTTGAGTTTCGAAGTGGGAGATTATGTTTACTTGAAAGGATCACCAATCAGAGGAGTCAGAAGGTTTGGAGTCAATGTCAAGCTAGCACCTCGATACATCGAACCATACCAGATTCAGGCAAGACGTGGAGAAGTGCCATACAAACTCAGCCTACTAGAAAGTCTGTCAGCAGTGCATGATGTGTTCCATGTATCTCAGCTGAAGAAGTGCTTGCGAGTACTAGAAGAGCACTTGCCAACCAAGGACCTCGAAGTTCAAGAAGACCTAACATATATTGAGAAGCCAACTCAAATTCTGGAGACAGTAGACAGAGTCACACGAAGAAGCACCATCAGAATGTGCAAATTCAAGTGGGGCCACCATTCAGAGGAAGAAGCAACCTGGGAAAGAGAAGATGATCTGATAGCCAAGTACACTGAACTCTTTGTTAGCCAACCTTGAATCTCGAGGGCAAGATTCTTTTTAAGGGGGATAGGTTTGTAACACCCTGAATTTGGGGTATAAAATTTCTTCTCTAATATACACCAAATTCAGGTGTTATCCCTTTCCTTCTCTCTATAGATTTCTTCTCTCTTCCTTTTAATTGAGTTCGTGTATTTATTTGAGGGGTGTATTATATCTTTAAGTACATTAAACCCTAGGGGGGACATGAAATGTTGCATAATGCTGAGCCTAGATTTTTCTTTTGTCTCATGCACATGTTTGGAATATTTAAATTTGAATTTGTGGCATGTTTGAATTTGAATCCAAAAGAGAAAATAAAAGAAAAAGGGATTCAAAAAATTGGAATAAAAGAAAAATAGAAAGAAGCCCAGCCGCCCTCTCCCTTGGCCTTTTGGCCCAATTGGCCCAGCCAGCCCCGCGCCCGCGCCCTCCCTCTACGAGGCGGGCCCCGCCTGTCGGCACCAGCCAGCCAGCGCTCACGCGCCCGCTTCCCCGCTCCCTCTGCCCGGTGGGGCCAGCTTGTCGGTGTCGCTACCCTCAATCGCGCGCGCACTCTCGGTCTCTGCGTAGCGGGCTCGACCCGTCAGCACTGTGTCGTCCACCGGCACCCGTGCCTTGCACCGTGGGCCCTGTCCGTCAGCCCCATTTCCCGCAACTGCTGCGCCCACGCCCCACGACTCACCGCGCGCATGTCGCCCGAGCGTCAAGGTGAAGACCCCGGACCCCTCCCAGCATGCCCCTACCCCTCATTCACCCTTTCCTTGCCCCTTGCCCTCACCCAGCTCGCTGTGCTGCCACCGTCGTTGCCTAGACGTTTTGCCATCCTCATCGGGCCTTTGCCATCGCCTCTGCCACAGTGAGCTTCACCTAAGCGCAGTGCACCGGGAACCCACTTCAGTTTTCCCTTTCACCGACCCCTCTGCCCCGGCCGCGCCTACATCCTTCCCTACACAGACTAGAGGTCGCTGTCGCTGCATTCCCTCGTCGTCCAGCCATCTGAAGCCTCCCGACGCCGTGTCGAGCTTCCTCGAGCACTGCCCCTGGGTAAGGAACCTCACCCTGCCCTTATTTTGCATTAATTTTGCCTCACCACGATAGATTTGGGCTTGCCGGAGCCGCTCCTCGTTGGGCCGCCGCGTCTTCACGGCGCCCGGCTAGTACAACCTTCCCTCGTGCCCAAATCCAGACCTAGAATGCCTCTAACCCCTCACTGAAGCTCATGTCAGCCTCGGTGCACCGAATTATCCCCCACTGTGGCGAGGATTGCTCGCCGAAGCACTCTCCAGTATGCCTGGGACCGTTGATTCTAATCTCGCCCACTCTCGGTCCCGGGCACTCTCCAGTATGCCAGGTTTCCGTCGTCTGCTCGCCCTCGGTCCCGTTCTCGCGACCTAAGCTTCGCCGTAGTGCTCGTTATATTCTCCCCAACGCCCCTAGATTGCCCAGACAGCCCCAGAACCCCTAGATCCCCGGTCCGCCTCGCCTCTGGTGACTAGGCCATCGCAGGCGTGAGCGACACCACCCCTGGCCAGCCATAAATGTTAAACCCCTAGACGCCCGATCTTGGCCGCCCACCCTTGATCCGATGGACCAGATCTTCGAATAACGATCCGTGTGGTTCGTTGAACCAGGGCCCTTGATCGCCTATCCAGCGGCCAAAGCCCCATGCCGTCAGCGCCACTGGCCCGTGGGCCCCAGCGTCGGTCCAACTTTTAGAAGCCCGTGTTTCGCGTGCCCGCTCTCTCGCCCGCTGCTTCTAATCTCGACCGTTGATTCAAGATCCAACGGCCGAGGAAACCTGATTCCCTTGGGTTTTGCCATTTTGTAAAAAGAACCCTCGGTTCCCTGGAAATAGAACCCACAGTCCTTCATTCTTTCGACCGATCCCCTGGATTCTTGCAGAAAGAGCCTCGGGCTTTAGTTTAATTAATAAAAGGTGTCTCATTTAGGGTTTTATATTCCAAAACCTGTAAATTTCATTACTTTTGCGTATGGACTCCAAATTGGGTGGTTCAAAATGCAAAATGTTCAAAACATTATGCTCTATCTGTTTAAATTATGTTCATTCACTATTTTAAAATATCAATTTATGGTTAGTCTCTAGGTTATTGTAAGGCTATAGGAATTTAATTAGAAATAAAATAAAAGGTAAAACCTTAATGAATAGTCAAGTGCTAAACTTGGTAGACTAATCCCCATTTAATGTATGACCCCATCCCTAGTATAACTTTAAGTAAGTAATTTATTAAGATAAGACCTAGTTAGGGAAGTAATTTACTAAGATAAACTTGGTTAGAGAACAATAGACCCTTAAACATAGTGATCTACCCTAGAACCTGGAGTTCAGTTGTGTATCTATACTTTTCTATTGAACCTGTGTTTGATCTATTGCATATGTTTGGTGTAATGTTCTTTTTTATTCCCCAAGTGTGTTGAATGAATGATTACTTTGCATAGACAACGAGCAGTCCGTGGTTCCCGAGTGTGTTGCAGGAGACTTCCCCAAGCAGCAACCTGGGGAAGGCAAGTGTCCTCTAACCCATTATGTCCTACTTACTTTATAATCCACTTTCCGGCATACCATGATCAACCTAAGGATTGACTAGTATTTTGTTTTCCTGTCCTTGTTTACCCATTGGGAATTGGCTATTATGATTAGTAGTATGATATAGCTTTAATTTAATCAATGAACATGATACAATGATGTTATTCTGGTTATGATGATGAACTTGTGAAACTTTAAGGGGACTTAGGCTGTTTCCCGAGTACCTCTCCGTAAGGACCTGTTCATGGGATGCCACCCGAGAAAATAGTACAACCATGAGGGTGGAATGAGACCTCCTTAGCTAATTAATTAGAGGAACTTGAGGTGTAGTCGGCTTCGCCGTCATTGCATCATTGGGGTTCGGACATAGTACTTGCTCTGCCAAGGCTGGGTGCCAAGGTTCTTTCGTGTTGCTTTTGTTAGTCACCCTTCCTGTGGGGAGAGGTACTATGTTTATCAAACTGGAGAAATCTAATGGACGGCTATGACCTCTGGGAAATCTTTGTAAAGGCTACATAGTGAATCTTGGCCATTCACCTCAGTAGTGAAGATCAGGTCTGGACAACCCAGGCTGGGAAGGGATCACGACTCGTGGGTAAAGTGTGCAACCTCTGCAGAGTGTTAGAAACAGGTATATCAGCCGTGCTCACGGTTATGAGCAGCCTTGGGAGCTCCTTTGATTAGAGTAACTCTGGATACTTTTTATGATGATGCTTAATGATGATGACTATCTTTATGGTATTTGGTATTTCCTCTTAGAGGGAGTACCATTTAGGTAATAACTTGGGTTTATTACTAAAACTTGGCTTCCTACCAGTAATGAATACCTGACCACCTAAAAGCAACTGCTTTGAGCTTAACCCCACATACAGTTAGTCCACTTTAGCCATACATGACATTTGCTGAGTACGTTGATGTGTACTCACCCTTGCTTTGAAACACCAACCCCTAGGTTGTCCCCATTGCAACTAGTGCTTAGGAGAAGACACTAAGCTCTAGTCTCATCTAGGTTTATGATTTTGACCTTGTGCACGACACTAAGCTCTAGTCTAATCTAGGTTCTTCCAAAAACCCACCTTGCTATAAACAACAACATGATACACAAGGATGAGTACTCACAAGTATTCATTGAGTGTGGTAAAAATGATATGCAGAAGGTATATCAAGGATAAGCTAATTGGTTTAAGAACTAAGCACCTTAGCTAGACTAACAAGTTTTTTAAACATCCATTTAACTGAAACCATTGAACCATGTGCTGAACAAGATAATAAGTGCAACCATAAGCAAGTATCAAAATAAGCCTTTCCATCAACTAGCTCCATGAATTATGCAAGCTTTGTAAGTTCCCCAACAAGTTTCACAATGTGTTCCATATGATAAGAGCCACTAATCTTGAAGCGCTCTTGTAACACCTTGGATTTGGGGTGTAAAATTTCTTTCCTAATATTCACCAAATTCAGGTGTTACCCTCTTCTTTACCTGCTTTTCTTCTATTTTTCCAAATAATGGAGAGTTATTTCATTATATATATATAATTTTTTACGTAGTAAAATAAAATCCTGGAGAAGCTTCGATGGCAGCATTCATGCCATCCCATAGTGTTTATGAGTGCAAAATGTTATCATAATCGTTTAAAATATCTCGAGGGTGTTCCCAAGAGTTGTTGGAATCTTCGGAATGTTTCTTCGAGTATTAAATGTGAATTTCAGTTTTTCCAATATTATTTAAATACCTAAAATTTAGTATTTGCAAAAACTATAAAATTTTGGAAACTTGATAATTTATATATATTCCTCTATTGAGCCCGTTCTAGATCTCGTGTCGTTTTTGCGGGATCGTTAATACATCTCTCCTTGTAATCATCGTGCTGCTCGTGTGTACCCCCGTCTATCCTTCGATGCAAGCGCAACCACCTCATTTCTCCACACTTTGTCGCATAACGTCCCACCCGTCGTGCAGTCAACCGCCTTGCCGCACCCTCCTCTATATATACGCACACGTCCCTCCCGTTTCCCCATCGCTAACCCCCCTTCAGTTCCCTAGATCCAGATCGCAGGCATCCCTTCACACGACGGTTACCAGAAATCGGTGAGCCCCATTTCTGGCCCCTGGATGTAGCTCGAAGCGGCCATGCCATGGCCGAGCCCCCTACGGTCATGCCCCAGGCCCTCCACTCCTAGCCCCCCTCTCTCCCTCCTCTTCACCCGTGGCTCGCCCGGAGCGACAGGTCTAGTGCGGCGGCTCGTGTTCAACCTTCGCGGCCCCTCACAAGGCGCGGCAAGCCCAGCGCCGTGGCTCATGGCCGGCCAGCGGCTCGTCTCACCCGAGCGCTACCCCCCACGCGAGCTCGCCCCCTCCTCCACGATGATGGCAGTTCCAATCCCTGCATTTGACCGGTTCCACGATGGAAGAAGGCCCTGTGACCACACTAGATCCCACTCTCTTTCATCTTGTGTGGTTGTGACCCATGTGGTCCATCGTGTGGCACATTTTCGACCAATAGAATCACGCCATGTAGTTTAAATCTAAGAAACACTAGTTATTCAATATATGTTGCGTTGCAAGTCTGTCTTGACTCATTTCAGTTGTATCGACTTCGTAATAACCTCGACTAGGTGTTAGTAATATTATTTTGTTGCAACACATGTTTTCGTTAATTATTTGGTTAATCATTTATCCGAGGTTTATTTGAAAGACATTCTAATTAAAATCAATGTATAGTTTTTAAATGGCGATTTTACAGATATAAAATTAATGTGGTTAGTGCCAATTCAGATGTTTTCAACTAATACATGTTTAATGTAAATGTGACATCTGTTTAGCTTTTTCGCATGTCACGTGCACTGTTTCGCATGTGGTCACGTGCTGATTCGCACATCATTCGCGTGTTGTCGCGCGTACTATTTCGTGCACGTCGTCGCGTGTTGTCTGCGCGTGTCGCACGTGTGAATCACGGGCGCTGCAGCTCGTTGTCTTTGCGCTAAGTCGAGTGTGTCCGCACATCGTTCGGACTTGCCGTTCGCGCGCTGTTCTCATGGCATCGTGCGCTTGTTTCACGTGCCGTCCACGTGCTGTTTCACGCAATGTCGTGCTCGTCAGGCGTCATTCGAGCGTATCGCGTGTGCCATTTTCACATGGCGCTTGCCATGCCGCGCATCGTTAGCGTCTATCGCACGTTGTTCACGCGTGATATTTAACCGTTCACTTATAATCACTCATGTCAATTAATTAACTATTTGTTTAATCGTCCTCTATTAAAATAGTAAGTCAGGAAAAGCTAAGTAGTAGTTTTAATTTATATTTGATATGATAATCTCAATTCATATAATTATAATCATGCCGAACTAATGTTCTAATTAATACCTGTTTAGCGTAAACACTCGACCATAGTTCTGACTTTTAAGTTTCTTTTGTCTTGAGATCGTAGCAACGAGCTTTATTCCGCATTGCTCGTGTTTATAATGTTTTATCTTGTATGGTGTAATGTTCTTATGCATGTATATGTTTTCTTGTGCATGTTTGTATTCGCTGGGCATCGTGAATAGATTGTGATCTATTCCTGAGCTTTGAGGAATCGAGGGTCAAGCTTCGACGACCAAGAGATCAAACTCTTCAAGTTCTACTAGGTTGAAGATCTTGAGCATCTATTTAGTGAAGGCAAGTGTCATCTGACCTACTTATGTCCTATTCATATGATAATTCAATTCCCCACTTACATAATTAAAACCTAAGGATTTACTAGCTTTCTATTTACCTTGTCCTTGATTACCTTTTGGGTTATTTTGCTTAGCTTTATGTTAGAGCTCTACATTAATTAATGAACATGATGATATATAATTATCATACGATTCTTTACATTCTTATTATGATTATGAGCTTGTGATACTAAAGGAGGCTCGGGCTGTTTCCCGAGTACTTCTTCGTAAGGATCTGTTCGTTGGATGACCACCCGGGAAAACAGTGCAGGTGAAAGTCACCTAGAGGGGGGGGGTGAATAGGCGAAACCTGAAATTTACAAACTTTTAACACGCACTATGCTCGGGGTTAGTGTTAGAAATAATTTAGAGTGTGGAAGATAGTTCTCCTTGCCAAGAGTTGCTCAATCAATGCGGATAACTTTGGGAGCCAACTCAAATTAATATGAGTAAGGGAACTTTTAGAGAGAGGAAAGAAGGGGAAACAAATCAAGCGGAGATCAACACAAGTGAACATGGTGATTTGTTTACCAAGGTTCGGTTCCAAAGAATCTAGTCCCCGTTGAGGAGGCCACTAAGGCTGGGTCTATTCCAACCCTTTTCCTCTCTCAATCGGTCACACAAACCGATCGAGTGCTTCTCCTTAATCACTTGGATCACTAAGACCCCGCAAGGATCACCACACACTTAGGTGTCTCTTGCTAGCTTTACAAAGCACTTAGAAGAATTAGAATGAGAAGGAGAAAGCAATCCAAGCAACAAGAGCAACAAAAAACACAAATGATCCTCTCTCAAGTCTCTAAGCAATTAGTTGATTTTGGAGCTTGTAGTGGATTGAATGCTTTGATTGTGTCTTTGGAGTGTTTGCCTTTGCTCATGTATTGAATGAGAAGTGTAGGAGGCTTGGATGGCTAGAATGGTGGTGGTTGGGGGTATTTATAGCACCAACCACTATTCCAGCCGTTGCTGTCGATGGGCACACCGGACAGTCCGGTGGTGCACCGGACATGGCACTATTCATTGTCCGGTGTGTGCCACATCCTCTTGTGGCACGAGATAGTCCGGTCTGTTCTGACTTTGCAGCTCTGACTTCTGACTTCTGCACTGTGCACCTTTTTACTGTTCATCGCAGTCGACCGTTGGTGTAGCTGACCGTTGCTCCATTGGCTCACCGGACATGCCCGGTGCACACCGGACAGTCCGATGAATTATAGCGGAGCATCTCCCAGAAAAACCCAAGAGTGGCCAGTTTGTGGGTGGCTTGGCCTGGGCACCAGACAGTGTCCGGTGCGCCACTGGCAGCACCAATGCTAGTCCTTGCTCCAAACTTTGTTGAGTTCCCAACTAAAAGAGAAATAGGGTCAAACCTTTTCCTAAATGATTTTGGTGGTTGAATTGCCCAACACAAACAATTGGACTAACTAGTTTGCTCTAGATTATAAGTTCTACAGGTGCCAAAGGTTCAACACAAACCAATAAAAAGTCCAAGAAAGGGTTCAAATAGAAAGGAGCAAAACCAACCGAAGGCTGCCCTGGTCTGGCGCACCGGACTGTCCGGTGTGCCACCGGACAGTGTCCGGTGCACCAGGGTGGATCAACTCTAAACTGCTCAGCTTCGGGAATTCAGGGAGCCACTCCGCTATAATTCACCGGACTGTCCGGTGTAGCACCGGACTGTCCGGTGTGCCAGCGGAGCAACGGCTATTTGCGCCAACGGTCGTCTGCAAATGTGAACAGTGGACGTGAACAGTGCAACTGCACGTGCAGAAGTCAGAGCAGGCGCCAGAAGGCGCACCGGACAATGAACAGTGACTGTCCGGTGGCCCCATATGACAGAGCTCCAATGGTCGAACCTTAACAGTTGGGTGACGTGATTGGCGCACCGGACAGTGTCCGGTGGTGCACCGGACTGTTTGGTGTGCCATACGACAGTAGCCCCTCACAACGACCACTTTGGTGGTTGGGGCTATAAATACCCCCAACCACCAACACTTCAAGGCATCCAAGTTTTCAGCCAACACATTCAATACAAGAGCTATAACATTCAATACAAGACACAATTAGAGTGAATCAAAATTTCTCCAAGTCCCAATTCCACTCAAAGCAATAGTGACTAGAAGAGAGAGTTTTGCCGTTTTCATTTGAGCTCTTGCGCTTGGATCACTTTTCTTCTTCCTTCTTCCTTGTTCCCAACTCAATTGTAATCAAGGCAAGAGACACCAATTGTGTGGTGGTCCTTGTGGGGACTTAGTGTCCCGATTGATTGAGAAGAGAAGCTCACTCGGTCTAGGTGACCGTTTGAGAGAGGGAAAGGGTTGAAAGAGACCTGGTCTTTGTGACCACCTCAACGGGGAGTAGGTTTGCAAGAACCGAACCTCGGTAAAACAAATCACAGTGTCATCTGCTCTATTTCTTTGGTTGATTTGTTTTCGCCCTTTCTTTCGGACTCGATTATATTTCTAACGCTAACCCCGGCTTGTAGTTGTGCTTAAAGTTTGTAAATTTCAGATTCCGCCTATTCACCCCCCTCTAGGCGACTTTCAATTGGTATCAGAGCCCGATACTTCATTAGAGCTTAACCGCTCGAAGTGATGTCTGGAGATCATGCCAAGAAGGAGGTCATGACCGGCGAGAAGCTCGCTACAAGCCACGGGAAGGCTCCATCAAGGGAGTCTGGCTCCAAAGGAAAGGGAGAATCACACTCCCACAACAAGTCGCATCGGAGTGGCGACAAGAAGAAGAAGATGAAGAAGGTGGTCTACTATGAGATCGACTCTTCATCGCCATCTACCTCCGGCTCCAACGCGCCTTCCGTAACTTCTAAGCAGCATGAGCGCAAGAAATTTAGTAAGATCCCCCTATGCTATCCTCGCATTTCTAAACGTACTCCTTTACTTTCCGTCCCATTAGGCAAACCACCCGTTTTTGATGGTGAAGATTATAATATGTGGAGTGACAAAATGAGGCACCATCTAACCTCACTCCACACTAGCATTTGGGATGTTGTTGAGTTTGGAGTACAGTACCATCTGTAGGGGATGAAGACTATGACTCGGACGAGGTTGTCCAAATCCGGCACTTCAACTCCCAAGCCACCACTATACTCCTCGCCTCTCTAAGTCGAGAGGAGTATAATAAGGTGCAAGGGTTGAAGAGCGCCAAGGAGATTTGGGACGTGCTCAAGACCGCGCACAAAGGAGATGAGGTGACTAAGATCACCAAGAGGGAAACGATCGAGGGGGAGCTCGGTCGGTTCATGCTCAACCAAGGAGAGGATCCGCAAGCCATGTACAACCGGCTAAAGACCTTGGTGAACCAAGTGCGCAACCTCGGGAGCACCAAATGGGATGACCATGAAATGGTCAAGGTTATTCTTAGATCACTCGTATTTCTTAATCCCACTCAAGTTCAATTAATTCGTGGTGATCCTAGATATAAACTAATGTCTCCCGAGGAAGTGATAGGAAAATTTGTGAGCTTTGAATTGATGATCAAAGGCTCCAAGAAAATCATCGAGCAAGGCGCCACCTCAACACCCGAGGTGCAACCCATTGCATTCAAGGCAATGGAAGAAGAAAAGAAGGATTCTACACCAAGTAGGATCCCCATCGACGCCTCCAAGCTCAGCAACGAGGAAATGGCGCTCATCATCAAGAGCTTCCGCCAAATCCTCAAGCAAAGGTGGGGGAAGGATTACAAGCCCCGCTCCAAGAAGGTTTGCTACAAATGTGGTAAGCCCGGTCATTTTATCGCTAAATGTCCTTTGTCTAGTGATAGTGACAGGGATAACGACAGAGGGGGAAGAAGAAGGAGAAGAAGAGATATTACAAGAAGGGCGGCGATGCCCATGTTTGCTGGGAGTGGGACTCCGACGAGAGCTCCACCGACTCCTCCTCCGACGAGGACGCCGCCAACATCGCCATCAACAAAGGTCTTCTCTTCCCCAACGTCAGCCACAAGTGCCTCATGGCAAAGGACGACAAGAAGAAGAAGGTAAAATCAAGATCCTCCACTAAGTATGCAACTTCTAGTGATGAGGATAATTCTAGTGATGATGAGGATAACTTGCTTACTCTTTTTACCAATCTTAACATGCAACAAAAAGAGAAATTGAATGAATTAATTAGTGCTATTCATGAGAAGGATGAACTCTTGAGTAGCCAAGAGGACTTCCTTATTAAGGAAAACAAAAAGCATGTTAAGGTTAAAAACACTTATGCTCTAGAGGTAGAAAAATGTGAAAAATTAACTAGTGAGCTAAGCACTTGCCATGACACTATTTCTAGCCTTAGAAATGAAAATAACAAATTAATTGCTAAGGTTGAGAAATCAAATGTTTGTGATGATTCAATTGTTAATCTTAGAAATGATAATGCTAGTTTAATTGCTAAGATTGACATGTTGAATGAATCTCTTTCTAGCCTAAAAGATTGAAAATGAAAAATTAATTGCTAAGGCTAAAGATTTAAATGTTTGCAATGATTCTATTATCAATCTTAGAGATGAGAATGCTATTTTACATGCTAAGATTGTTGAATTAAATGATTGCAAACCCTCTACATCTATGGTTGATCATGTTTCTATTTGCACTAGATGTAGAGATGTTAATGTAGATGCTATTCATGATCACCTTGCTCTAATTAAACAACAAAATGATCATATAGCTACATTAACTGGTAAAATCAATGAGCATGAACTAGAAAATGAGAAATTTAAATTTTCTCGTAGCATGCTCTATAGTGGGAGACGCCCAGGCATTAAGGATGGCGTTGGCTTCCAACAGGGAGACAATGTCAAGCTTAATGACCCTCCTAAAAGATTGTCTAATTTTGTTAAGGGCAAAGCTCCCATGCCTCAGGATAATGAGGGCTATATTTTATATCGTGCTGGTTATCCTGAGGATAAGATTAGGAGAATTCATGCTAAGAAAACTCATTCTGTTTCTCACCATGCTTTTATTTATAAGAATGAGGCTTCTAGCTCTAGGCGTTCTACACATGTTAAAATGCCTAAAAAGAAATCTCCTATTGCATCAAATGAACATAACATTTCATTTAAGACTTTTGATGCTTCATATGTGCTCACTAACAAATCAGGCAAAGTAGTTGCCAAATATGTTAGGGGCAAACACAACGGGTCAAAGACTTGTGTTTGGGTACCCAAGGTGCTTGTTCCTAATGTCAAAGGACCCAAGACCGTTTGGGTACCTAAGAACAAGGCCTAAATTTGTTTTGTAGGTTTATGCATTCGGGGGATCAAGTTGGATCATCGATAGCGGGTGCACAAACCATATGACTGGGGAGAAAAGGATGTTCTCCTCCTATGAGAAAAACCAAGATCCCCAAAGAACTATCACATTCGGGGATGGAAATCAAGGTTTGGTCAAAGGACTTGGTAAAATTGCTATATCACCTGACCATTCTATTTCCAATGTTTTTCTTGTAGATTCTTTAGATTACAATTTGCTTTCAGTTTCTCAATTATGCAAAATGGGTTACAACTGTCTTTTTACAGATATAGCTGTTACTGTCTTTAGAAGAAGTGATGATTCAGTAGCTTTTAAGGGAGTATTAGAGGGTCAGCTATACTTAGTTGATTTCAATAGAGCTGAACTCGATACTTGCTTAATTGCTAAGACTAACATGGGTTGGCTCTAGCATCGCCGACTAGCCCACGTTGGGATGAAGAATCTTCATAAGCTTGTAAAGGGAGAACAAATTTTGGGACTAACCAATGTTCATTTTGAGAAAGACAGGATTTGTAGCGCATGCCAAGCAGGAAAGCAAGTTGGTGTTCATCATCCACACAAGAACATCATGACGACTGACAGGCCACTTGAGCTACTCCACATGGACCTATTCGGCCCGATAGCTTACATAAGCATCGACGGGAGTAAGTACTGTCTAGTTATTGTGGATGATTATTCTCGCTTCACTTGGGTATTCTTTTTGCAAGATAAATCTCAAACCCAAGAGACCTTAAAGGGATTCTTGAGATGGGCTCAAAATGAGTTTGGCTTAAGGATCAAAAAGATTAGAAGCGACAATTGAACGGAGTTCAAAAACTCACAAATAGAAGGCTTTCTTGAGGAGGAGGGCATCAAGCATGAGTTCTCTTCTCCCTACACACCTCAACAAAATGGTGTAGTGGAGAGAAAGAATAGAACTCTACTTGACATGGCAAGGACCATGCTTGATGAGTACAAGACTTCAGATCGGTTTTGGGCTGAGGCGGTCAATACCGCTTGCTACGCCATCAACCGGTTATATCTTCACCGAATCCTCAAGAAGACATCTTATGAACTCCTCACCGGTAAAAAGCCCAATGTTTCATATTTTAGAGTCTTTGGTAGCAAATGTTTTATTCTTGTTAAAAGAGGTAGAAAATCTAAATTTGCTCCTAAGGCTGTAGAAGGCTTTTTACTTAGTTATGACTCAAACACAAGGGCATATAGAGTCTTTAACAAGTCCATTAGACTAGTTGAAGTTTCTTGTGACATTGTGTTTGATGAAACTAACGGCTCTCAAGTAGAGCAAGTTGATCTTGATGAGCTAGATGATGAAGAGGCTCCATGCGTCGCGCTAAGGAACATGTCCATTGGGGATGTGTGTCCTAAGGAATCCGAAGAGCCTCCACAAGCACAAGATCAACCATCTTCCTCCACACAAGCATCTCCACAAACCCATGATGAGGATCAAGCTCAAGATGATGAAAATGAAGATCAAGAAGATGAGCCACCTCAAGAGGAGAGCAATGATCAAGGGGGAGATGCCAATGATCAAGACAAGGAAGATGAACAAGATCAAAGGCTGCCACACCCAAGAGTCCACCAGGCGATTCAAAGAGATCACCCCGTGAACACCATCCTCGGCGATATTCATAAGGGGGTAACCACTCGATCTCGAGTTGCTCATTTTTGTGAACATTACTCGTTTGTCTCCTCTATTGAGCCACACAGGGTAGAGGATGCACTTAAAGATTCGGATTGGGTGCTGGCGATGCAAGAAGAGCTCAACAACTTCACGAGGAATGAGGTATGGCATTTAGTTCCACATCCTAACCAAAATGTTGTAGAAACCAAATGGGTCTTCCGAAACAAGCAAGATGAGCATGGTGTGGTGACAAGGAACAAAGCACGACTTGTGGCCAAGGGTTATTCACAATTCGAAGGTTTGGATTTGGTGAAACCTATGCACCCGTAGCTAGGCTTGAGTCAATTCGTATATTACTTGCCTATGCTACTTACCATGGCTTTAAGCTTTATCAAATGGACGTGAAGAGTGCCTTCCTCAATGGACCAATCAAGGAAGAGGTCTAGGTTGAGCAACCTCCAGGCTTTGAAGATAGTGAGTATCCTAACCATGTATATAAACTCTCTAAGGCGCTTTATGGGCTCAAGCAAGCCCCAAGAGCATGGTATGAATGCCTAAGAGATTTTCTTGGCACTAATGGCTTCAAAGTCGGCAAGGCCGATCCTACTCTCTTTACTAAAACTATTGCAAATGATTTGTTTGTATGCCAAATTTATGTTGATGATATCATATTTGGGTCTACTAACAAATCTATTTGTGAAGAGTTTAGTAGGATCATGGTACAAAAATTTGAGATGTCTATGATGGGGGAGTTGAAGTATTTTCTAGGATTTCAAGTCAAGTAACTCCAAGAGGGCACCTTCATCAGCCAAACGAAGTACATTCAAGACATACTACCAAGTTTGGAATGAAGGATGTCAAGCCCATCAAGACACCCATGGGAACCAATGGGCATCTCGACTTCGACACTGGAGGTAAATCCGTAGATCAAAAGATATACCGGTCGATGATAGGATCTTTACTCTATTTATGTGCATCTCGACCGGATATTATGCTTTCCGTATGCATGTGTGCAAGATTTCAAGCCGATCCTAAGAAAGTTCACCTTAGGGCCGTGAAGAGAATCTTGAGATATTTAGTTCATACACCTAAGTTTGGTCTTTGGTACCCCAAGGGATCCTCTTTTGATTTATTAGGATACTCCGATGCTGATTGGGTAGGGTGTAAAATTGATAGGAAGAGCACATCAGGGACTTGTCAGTTTCTAGGGAGATCCTTGGTGTCTTGGGCTTCAAAGAAACAAAACTCAGTAGCTCTTTCTACCGCCGAAGCCGAGTATATTGCCGCAGGCCATTGTTGCGCGCAATTGCTTTGGATGAGGCAAACCCTTAGGGACTATGGCTACAAATTTAGCAAAGTCCCTCTCCTATGTGATAATGAGAGTGCAATCCGCATGGCGGATAATCCTGTTGAACACAGCCGCACTAAGCACATAGCCATTTAGTATCACTTTTTGAGAGATCACCAACAAAGGTGGGATATCGAGATAGCCTATATTAACACCAAAGATCAATTGGCCAATATCTTACCAAACCTTTAGATGAGAAAACCTTTACCAAACTTAGGAATGAGCTAAACATTCTTGATTCTCGGAATTTTGATTGATACTTTGCACACATAGCTCATTCATATACCTTTGATCATATCTCTTTTATGTCTATGACTAATGTGTTTTCAAGTGTAATCTTATGCTTAGTCATAGAATTGAAAGGGAAATGGAGTATTCGGCAAAGACGACGCTTCCACTCAACTCCATTGGTATTATCTACTCTTTGCCGGTATTCCGCATAGTTCTCCACTTTGGTATAATCTTCACTCATATCTACTTGTTTGCCATTGTGGAGAAAGTATAAGGGCTTATATTTCACTCACAAGTATCCGTTTTTGGCGATTCATGCCAAAGGGGGAGAAAGTATTAGCCCAAAGCAAAAGGACCGCACCACCACAAAATTTTAAAATGAAGTTTTCAAATTGATATCTTTATGTGTTTTCAAAAGGGGAGAAAGTATCTTAAAAAATTTGTAAAACCCTCTTGACACACTAAGAGGAGAATTTCATTGAGGGGAAGTTTTGTTTAAGTCAAAGGAAAAGCATTTGAAACAGGGGGAGAAAATTTCAAATTTTGAAAATGCTTCTTTCAATCTTATTCATATACCTTTGACTATTTGAAAAAAATTTTGAAAAGAATTTTACAAAGAATTTGCAAAACAAAACTTGTGGTGCAAGCGTGGACGAAAACTTTAATAAGAAGAAAACCATCCATGCATATCTAGTAGAAATAATTATTGGTTTCATTCCAAGCAACCTTAGCACTTACCTTATGCAAACTAGTTCAATTCTGCACTTTTATATTTGCTTTGGTTTGTGTTGGCATCAATCACCAAAAAGGGGGAGATTGAAAGGGAAATAGGGTCAAACCTTTTCCTAAATGATTTTGGTGGTTGAATTGCCCAACACAAATAATTGGACTAACTAGTTTGCTCTAGATTATAAGTTCTACAGGTGCCAAAGGTTCAACACAAACCAATAAAAAGTCCAAGAAAGGGTTCAAATAGAAAGGAGCAAAACCAACCGAAGGCTGCCTTGGTCTGGCGCACCGAACTGTCCGGTGTGCCACCGGACAGTGTCTGGTGCACAAGGGGGGGATCAACTCTAAACTGCTCAGCTTCGGGAATTCAGGGAGCCACTCCGCTATAATTCACCGGACTGTCCGGTGTGCCAGCGGAGCAACGACTATCTGCGCCAACGGCCGTCTGCAAATGTGAACAGTGAACGTGAACAGTGCAACTGCGCGCGCAGAAGTCAGAGCAGGCGCCAGAAGGCGCACCGGACAGTGAACAGTGACTGTCCGGTGCACCACCGGACTATCCGGTGGCCCCACATGATAGAGCTCCAACAGTCGAACCCTAACGGTTGGGTGACGTGGCTAGCGCACCGGACAGTGTCTGGTGGTGCACCGGACTATCCGGTGTGCCATGTGACAGCAGCCCCTCACAACGGCCACTTTGGTGGTTGGGGCTATAAATACCCCCAACCACCAACACTCCAAGGCATCTAAGTTTTCAGCCAACACATTCAATACAAGAGCTATAACATTCAATACAAGACACAATTAGAGTGAATCAAAATCTCTCCAAGTCCCAATTCCACTTAAAGCAATAGTGACTAGAAGAGAGAGTTTTGTCGTGTTCATTTGAGCTCTTGCGCTTGGATCACTTTTCTTCTTCCTTCTTCCTTGTTCCCAACTCAATTGTAATCAAGACAAGAGACACCAATTGTGTGGTGGTCCTTGTGGGGACTTAGTGTCCCGATTGATTGAGAAGAGAAGCTCACTCGGTCTAGGTGACCGTTTGAGAGAGGGAAAGGGTTGAAAGAGACCCGGTCTTTGTGACCACCTCAACGGGGAGTAGGTTTGCAAGAACCGAACCTCGGTAAAAAAAATCACCATGTCATCCGCTCTATTTCTTTGGTTGATTTGTTTTCGCCCTTTCTTTCGGACTCGATTATATTTCTAACGCTAACCCCGGCTTGTAGTTGTGCTTAAAGTTTGTAAATTTCAGATTCCGCCTATTCACTCCCCTCTAGGTGACTTTCACCAACTTATTTTCTTTGTTGGTTTATGTTGAACTTTATGCAACTGAGATAAATGACAACTAGGCAAACTAGTTAGTCCACGTGGTTTGTGATGGAAGTCAAACACCAAAATCGATTATATGAAATGTTTTAAGCTCATTTCCCTTTCAGCAGGCATGAGGGTGGTATGGGACGCCCTTAGCTAATTCATTAGAGGAACTTGAGGTGTAGTTTGCTTCGCTGTTGTGCCGTCAATGGGGTCCAGGCACAGTACTTGCTCTACCGAGGTTGGGTGCTGTTGTTGGTAACTCTTCCTATGGGGAGATGTATTGTCTATCAAACTAGAGAAACCTAACGGGTGGCTATGACTTCTAGGGAATAGTTGTAAAAGCTACATAGTGAGACCTTGCCAGTTCACCTTGGTAGTGAATGGGGAGTCATGATCCTCGGGCAAAACGGGAATCATGGCTCATGGGTAAAGTGTGCGACCTCTGCAGAGGGATGAAACTGATATATCGTCCGTGCTCATGGTTAAGAGCGGCCTTGAGAGCTCCTTTAATTAGAGATACAAATGGGTCGAGATACTATGGTTCTATTTATGGATTTGGTTGCGATGATGATAATGATGTTCCTTGATGAGGAAATGATTCACAGGTTGTTTATTGCTAAAACTTGGCTCCTACTAATAATAAATACTTGACGAACTAAAAGCAATTGTTGTGATCCTAACCCCACATAAAGCTAGTCCACCTCAGCCAAACGGGACATTTGCTGAGTACATTGATGTGTACTCACCCTTGCTTTCACAAAACACCAGGTTGCCTTTGGTGCTATCTATGCTCAGGTAAAGAAGAAGAAGGCGTTGAGGCGGATCTCCAGGAGTTCCAGGACTTCGACGAGTTCGAGGATTAGGCTAGTGACCTCCCCAAGTCAGTTGCCTATGGTGGGCTTGTTTATGTTGGCTACGTTTCTATTATGTTCACTTTGATTTATATTATGTAAATGGCTCTAGTATGTAATATTATTACTTACTCTTTATTATTATTCAAAGCATTGTGCTATGATGAGTCATTTATGTAATCGCTGTGTACGTGAGTTCTGATCCTGACATGTACATGGTTCGCATTCGGTTTGCCTTCCAAAACTATGTGTCACACCTCTTAATCATGAGTGTATAGCTGTCATGACAAATAACATTGGTCCACTAAGAATCAGTCCTTAGTGCCATTTGAGTGATATGGCAAACTCGGTGTTAAATCACTAGGTCCTAAAGCATCAACTATTCAGGTTAATTACATATGAACAAGGTACAAGATTTGTCAACCATCTAAATGTATTTTGCAAGATTTGCCACATGTCTTGTTGTGTGGATCAGAAAATTGAAGAAAATAATAAGGACATAATATTAGCTTCATCCTTACACAATAGGATTAATGTTGTTGACGAGGATTAAAGAGTAACCCCCATCAACGCTCCTCTGGCCGACGAGGATTAATGTTTCCCACGGCCGAGCCCATGGGCAATACAATCCCCAGTGGCTACAGTAAATCGAAGGGAATTATTTAATTCTCGTGGGTGGCCGACATGAATTAGATAATCCCTGACCAAAAAATTCCATCGACAGAGGACCAACAGGATTTAGCCCAATATCGATGGGAATTACTTATTTCTGTCGATAATAGGCTAATTCCCATCGGTCCTAGCCGATAGGAGTTAATAGGACTTTTTTAGTGTTACTAGAACCATGGCAACAATCAGCAATGGATATTCTTATTGGGAAAACTACTCTCAAGTTCAATAAGACAACTGCATGCCTAGTACAGGTGGAGTCCTTCATGAAGCCAGGGAAATCTAATTTTCGATGATTAAGCTTTGTATTAGGTGGAGTAGGAGAAGTCAAGAATCATGAGAAGAAGGAAGGCAAGAGCAAGGGACAATGTACATGCTATCTATGTGAAAAGGTGGGTCACATGATAATGAACTATTCATGTTTGAAAACTGTGAGAGGAGGATGCTCAGTGGCAAGCGAGGGTTAAAGTGATGTAATTATTGTTAGTGGATCATGTACTATTCATAATTGGATATTACTATATTAGATTTAGGGAGTTACTTCCATATATTTTTGATAATGGTGGTGTTTGACAAACGATATTTACACTAGGTGAATGAAACTATTTACATAGCGGATTGCATGGAGTATGCAGTCACCAAAGTGGGAACAACTACACTAGCGATACATGATGAAACACATTGCACACTAACTAGAGTTCAGTATATCTAGTGCTTGAAGAAGAATCTAATATTTGTGAGGTCGCTAGAACTTCAAGGTCTTAGCTTATCACTTCAAGTTGTAGTTATGTGAGTTATTGTTAAGGGTACGTTAGGTATTTTTGGAAAGTATCTAAATTAATGGAGGATACTGAGTGATAGGAAATCTTATGGGTGCTGCAACCATGGCAAGATTTGGTAAAAATCTAGATCTGCAGAAGGAGTCATCTTATCAATGATAGGTGTTCACATCTCAATTACAGTAAAGTGCAATTGAGATATTGTAGATTATTATATGGCAACTAAAATTAAGGATTATAGTCAAGTTGTAGATTATTGTATGGTGACTCAAATCCAACTCGTACTATGACTCAATAGAGGTGTGATATTAGGACTTCTAGTACAACGAGGACTTGAGTTTAGAATCCTACTAAGAAGTATAACTCCTTGCAGCATGAGCCTTGAAGAGGAATATATAAATAAGGGGAAGAGGTCATAGGCATCAACCAAACCAATAAAAAGGCATCATCCAAGACTTAGGCCCCGATTGTTTACAACACGTATTATTGGAGCGGATTATATAATCTAGGTACTTAGATTATGATAATCTATAAATAGGTCATTAGGTGCTTATTTTAGAATATTGTTTGGATTTTTACCCACTAAAAATTTGTGTAAACACACATCTCTAATAGAATTATATAAACTGGATTATATTATATAAAATAAGCTAGATTATACAGTCCTGGAAGGAAATAAACATGCCCTTATAAGGAATAATTAGGAGCACTAGAGAATTCTAGGCTAGTAGTTCCATTGGATTAGATACTTGTATATGAAAAGGATCAGTGGGTTCTTGAGACTTAATTAGGATGGTGAGAGCGATAATCACCTGTACTCTTTTAAAGTTTTTGCTAATAGGATTTACAGCGTGCTTCGCCAAATCTTGATATCTGTTCTGATGGTAGTTTAAATATCATTTTCAAGAATTTTTTATGTAATACAACTATAGCATTTTTAATATGGTACAAGCTTGTGTTATAGTCGTAATCTCTACTACTCCTTAAGAGACTATCGTAGGCATCCACAGTGGTGGGTGGTGCACGGTTCTGCCGCGCGTCCCCGCCCCTCCGTCCCGCCCTGAAATCTTGCATCACATCAATGGAAGGTCATGCCCATGCGTTGCGCCGCCTCCCCCACCCCTTCCAACCCCACCGTGCTCCATGCCCCCGCCTCCACCATCCCCACCCCACAAGTCGTCCCCATCCTCGGAAATCTCGCCACGCCCCTGGAGTTCTTGCCCCGCCATCGCCCCAAAACCTCCCCTACCTCCCACCTAGATCGCAGGTCAGAGAGCGTGTGGGACGGGAGGGGAGCACGCGGAACTCTGGTAGTGCTGTGATGGCTGGGGACACCGCGGAGGAGGGATCCTCTCCAAGTCCTGTGACACGACGTTCCTCGATGGAGGGGACGACACGGAGGAGGGGTCCATGGGGCGGTCGTGGTCGGTTGCGCTCCTCCACGCGCAGAGGGACTTCCTGCGCACGACGATGTTGGTCCCCGAGCGTGCGTTCCAGTCACCGGACGCGCTCCTGGTCCTGGAGAAGGTGCTCGCCAAGTTCCTCGTCATGTACCCTAACTACGCGTCCACCTCAGACGTGGGCCGCCTCCACGACGATGAGTACCCGCACCTAGACAAGGTATGCCTGCACTGCGACGCAAGAGCCCCCTCCCCCCATCCCTGCAATGCTCGTCGTGGCAGTCCCCCACCCCGCGCAGACATCGTGGAGCGTGTCGCCCAGCAGACCGTGCACACCATGGCTCCGCCCAATCCCCCTGTTCCCCATGGCTTCAACGCCGCAACCTCCGCCGCCACATCGTCATTCCCCTAGGAACCTGCTCCCTCACTGTCGTTGTATGTCGTAACCACCTTGCCTCACAACCAACATGTAACACCCTGATTTTGGGGGTATAAAATTTCTTTCTAATTATCACCCAAAATCATGTGTTACTCTTCTTTTTCTCACTCTAGGTTTTCTCTCTCTAGATTCTTTCTCCCTTTTTCCTTTTTGATTAGAAATAGCCTAAACTAGTGGAGGTTAATTATTTATTTTTGCCAAAACCTTATGAGTCATGACATGTTGCATCATGCTGAGTTTAAAATATTCTTTGAAGTGTTGCACAAGTTTGAATTTATTTGAATTTGAAACCTAGTTTGAATTTGGATTTGAAAACCCTATAGAAAAAGAAATGGAAAACGAACTAGAAAATTCAAAGAAAAAGAAAAGGAGAAAGCAGCCCAAACCAGCCCAGTCGGCCCAGCCAGGCCGCGCGCCCGCGCTGTCTAACAGGCGGACCCTACCTGTCAGCGGTAGTTCTCCCTTGCGCGCGCCCTCCCTCCCTCGCCTCGCTACCCAGTGGGGCTAGCCTGTCGGCGCCAGTTTTCTTCCCCGCGCGCTCCCTCTCTCTCTGTCTCGTGGGCCCAGTCCACCAGTCGCCGAGCCGTTGCCCCGCACGCCCCTTTCTCCTCTCTCTGTGCCGTGGACCCTACCTGTCAGTTCCGCCCGCTCCATGCTCGTCGTGGACCGGCGCGTGCGCACTCGCGCACGTCGCCGGATTTCTCGGCCACGACGCCCACCCACGCGCCTAGCTCCCTTCTTAGAGCCCTGCCAGTGCCCCGCGCACACGCCTCACCTCATTTCGCGCAGCTTCGCCCTCTCTCGCGCTCTGCCCACGCCACCAACCGCCGCCGGAGACCCGCGCCCGCGTTCCCGGCCATCCAGCTCGCCGGAGACCGCTCCAAGCCTCCCCAAACCCCTCCCCGAGGTGAGACACCCGTCCCCGTGCCTAATTTTCCCTATTGCGCTCTGTGCTCGGCCAATTTCTCCTTCACCGGTGCTCGGCCGCAACGGTCCGCCGTGCTCGCGCGGTGGCTGGTCGATTTAGCCCGGTCTAGTTCTTCGGAGTAGGTCCCTGTGTCACCCCTGCCTCTGCTGAAGCTAGCCCAGGCCTTAGCGCACCTTAAGTCCCCTCCCTGTGGCTGGAATGGCTCACCGGAGTTACTCCGGCCCGCCCAAGACCTTCTCACCGCCATTCTCCCATCTCTGCCCGTGGATTCATGGCCACTTCCTCGCCATTGAGTTCGTCGTGGTGCCCTCTCCCTCTCTGCCCAACTTCGGCGACCTCGGAGCCACCCTAGCTCGTGCCAGCCTCAACTCCGGCGTGCCACCCTAGCTCGTGCCATTGAGCTCCCTTCAGATCGAACAGCTCGGACCACGGATAACGCTTCGCGCACGCGTGCCCTGACGCCCTGGCCCGCATGTCAGCGCCCAAGTCCTTTGGCGTTGGGCCCGCTCGGTCCGTGCGCCCTCCCCCTCTACCGCTGACGCCCCTAGCCCGCTTGTTAGTGCTCGCCCGCCCGCGCGCGTGCCCTCAGCCGCAGATCTAATCTCAACCGTTGGTTTTAGATCTGACGGTTAGATTCACCCGATACCCCTTCGCATGGCTGTTTTATTAAAGAGACCCTCAGTTATTGGAAATCAACCCGCCATCCCTGGTTTTCGCGCGCAGGCCCCTGTAACCTTACAGATTTAGCCCTGGACTTTTAAATATTCACAGAATTAGCCCTAATTTCATATTTTGAATTCCCAAACTTGTTTATTTCATAACTTTTGCATATAAACTCCAAATTTAGTAATTCAAATTGCAAAATGTTCATAGAATTATTCTCTATATGAATAAAATGGTTTCATTTACTATCTGCACACTCTAATTTTTAGGATTGAAAATGAACTAAGGTAGATGTATTTTTATTTATTTAATAAAATAAATAAAAGGAGAACCCTAGAGATTTAAACCTGTTTAATCTTGTAAGACTAATAATGTGTATTACATGAAATCATCTTTGGTCTAAATTTAGGTCACAAAAAAATAAATTGAACTATGTTATGTACTTGTAAGTAACACTTAGGGGAAATAATAACCTATTTTCAAATAAAGTTAATGTATGTTATAGTTTATGTTATACTTTGAATTCAGTATCCCCTATGTAGTATTGTGTCCTTTTAAGATGTAATCCAATGTTTGTACATGTGTGGTGTGTTGTTCATTTGTACTTTCCAAATGTATTGAATGCATGCTCGCTTTATTTAGACAACGAGCAGTCTGAGGTTCCTGACTGTGTTGTTGGAGACCTCCCTGAGCATCAACCTGGCGAAGGCAAGTGTCCTCTGACCTATTATGTCCTACATACTTTATGATTCACTGTCCCGCATTACTTTATGAAACCTAAGGATTGACTAATCTGTATTCACTTATCCTTGTTTACCTTTTTGGGTTACCATGGTTAGCATGTTGCTATTGCCTTAACTTAATCAATGAACATTATGTGAACATTTATGATACGATACTGTTATCCTGATTATGTGAATGATCTTGTGATACCTTAGGGGACTCAGGCCTTTTTCCTGAGTACCACTCCGTAAGGACCTGTTCATGGAGTGACCACCCAGGATAATAGTACAACCATGAGGGTGGAATGTGACGCCCTTAGCTGATTAATTAGACGAACCTGGGGGTGTAGTTGGCTTTGCCGAAGGGCTGTCGATGGGGGCCGGGGCGTAGTGCTCGCTCTGCCAAGGTTGGGGTGCAGAGGTTCTTTCGATTTGGTTTTGTTAGTCACCCACCTTGGGGAGGTGTAATGTGTTTGTATGACTGGCGAAACCTAACGAGCAGCTATGCACCAGGGGAATCTTTGTAAAGGCTACATAGTGTATCCCTGGCCATTCACCTTGGTAGTGAAGATCGGGTCTGTACAACCCAAGCTAGAAAGGGATCATGACTTGTGGGTAAAGCGTACAACCTCTGCAGAGTGTTAAAAACTGGTATATCAGCCGAGCTCACGGTTAAGAGCAGCCTTGGGATCCTCTTTGATTAGAAGAACTTTGGATACTTTTATGATGATGATTAACAACGATGCCATAAAAATCTGATCTTTGGTATTTCGTAGTTTGAGGAAGTACTTTTGGGTAATAACTGGGTTTATTACTAAAAGATGGCTCTACTAATAATAATAAATACTTGACTAACTTAAAAGCAACTGCTTGACCTCAACCCCATATACAACTAGTCCACTTTAGCCAAACGGGACATTTGCTGTGTATGTTAATGTGTACTCACCCTTGGTTTACACACCACCCCACCCTAGGTTGTCCCCACTGTACTCAGTACTCAGGAGGTGATGCTGGTAACATGGAAGATTTCGAGGAGTTTCAGGACTACGATGAGTTCTAGTTCTTTCTTAGTGGCAAACCCCTAGTCAGCTGCCTGTGTAGGCTTAGCATCTACGTTTCGTATTTCCGCACTTTGATATTTATGTTGAACAATGGTTATGTATTAGACTCTATGGATGTCTTGGACATCTTGATGTAATAAAGTACCTTTCCGCTATTTATTTCAAGCATTGGGTGATGATGTCCCATTATGTAATTGTTGTGTACGTGAGTTTCTGATCCTGGCACGTACATGGTTCGCATTCAATTTACCTTCCAAAACCGGGTGTGGCATAAGTGGTATCAAAGCCTTGCTGACTGTAGGACCGCTAACCTAGACTAGAATGGTCGACCTAAGGACTATAGACCCTTACTCTTACCTTGACCTTAGATTCTTTTCAAAAGTTGATCATCTTGGCCAACTCTATGTTATTTACTTATCTCAAAAGTTTTGTCTCACTTTTCTTTCTGTCTACTTTCTGGTCTAATATTCTACTCTTACTCTTGTGCTTACGATGTCTTCTGTAGATGGCTCGTCTTAGGTGCACTGCACGTAAGTCTGTGATCCCCTTTTTGCCTTCTCGCCTTGCGGAGCATCCACTGCATCGCACAGTGTCAGGTCAGTCCAGTCAACTAGAGAAACTGCATCATCACCTGCACGAGGAGCAGGAGCACCAACGCCAGGAGCAGGAGCAGGACCAGGAGCAGCAGGACTCTTCTCCCTTGCCTCAGCGGGAGGTGGAGTCTGAGAGGCTGTCTTCCCCTGCACCTCAGCCAAAGATGCCCCTGCACCACCACAGGGCATCCCGACTGCTGGAGGAGACCCTTGTGACGGAACCTCCCAAGTCATTAGGCCCACCTACAGTTGTCCTTGTCCCACAGACCTCAGACAACCCTGCAGGTGCCCCTGAATCACTTGGCAAGTTTGGTATCTGCTTTCTTTACCTTTCCCAAGAGCGTTTCACCCATCACGCAGGCATTACAATACATCGGAGGTACGAAAATGTGGAAGCAATTACAATAAATTACCTTATATTAAAAGTAAGAAAGAGTTGGATTATTACAGACCAGAAACAAATATAGGAGTGCTGAGTATTATTATTATTACAAAACCAGAGAGGCAAAACTCCTCCTGAATAAGCAGTAGAAAGTTTTTAACGGAGGATCCTTTCCTCCCGAAGCTTTACTCCTGGTTTTCCTCCTTGGGCACCACCTTTGAACAAAAGCAGTAAAAGTTTGCCGCTTCTTCACCTAAAACCACATGGGACAAAGCCTTGAGTATGAAGTGTACTTTCGTAAGACTTACCCGATAAAGTAAAAGACTATCAATGATATGCTGGCCTTTTGGGGATCAAGGAATGGCTTATCAATAGTCAAAGACTCTGTTTGCAGAATTGCTTACTAATAGTGGATCCTTAAAAATCAAATTTTACTAGTTAGGTTAAGTGAGTTTACCTGAAGCTAGAGTTCTTTCTACCCTAGTTCAATCACTTGACTTATACTAGCCAATTTCTTAACAGCCCTTCCTCTTTACTGGATTGCTACGTGTAGGGCAGTGACCAAGTCTTCATATCCATGAAGTTACGGCGATCCGAATCGATTATACTCAGCTGAGGATCTCCAAACACATGACATATGTAGCACTTAACCCTTGCATATGTCAACTCGCCACCGGGGTTCTTAAGACCAGATCAGGTTCACGCCAACCGAGAGCACAGATACACCACCGTCCAGCCTCTTGCCACGGAGGGTACACGCTACTCTCGCCATCTCTCCACTCCCATTGTGTGTTATCTTATTCTGGTATTAGTCTGCCTGAGGCAAAGCTTACCCATGACGAGGCATGTGACCAGTTAAAGGGTCCTCAATCATCAAGCCTACATCGAGATGGTCCTTAATCGACTCAGACGGAGACACTACACCGAGACTCTCTTCTTGTGCAAGTCACCCGTCCGGTCTCAGCTTTATCATTTCAAACCCAAAGTTTGGTACCTCGCAGAGGTACTTCTTTTCCGATGTTGAACCCATCATGGCCATGATGGATCCACCATCAAGTTTTATTTTTGAAAACATCCCACCCATTTTGCAACATCATCTTTTGAGAAAACAAAACATTTTGTTTTTCTAAAGCAAAGCTAAGCATAAGAAAAACCTTTTGTAAAATAGGGATTTAAGGAGAAGTAATCAATCCAAGGAAGGAAATGCAGGAATTGGTTTAGCACACAACTCCTATCACCTAGTGCATCAAGCAAGTGAGAAATAATTTAAAAAGAACAAGGAGGTGGCAAATGCACCGGGGCTTGCCTTGTGTTAGTGGTGAATCAGGCTCTGTTCCGCAGATATCAAGATAAAAACAGTTGCCTGCCTGATGTTCCTCAGATGGTGGTGGTGATGAAGTCTTCGCTTCTTCGACTTCTACTTCTTCTTCGTTTTCTAGATATAGCCATATATAATAATAAATGCCCATGTAATGTTCATGAGAGTGCAAAGATAATAAAAGTTTGTTATCTAAATTCTTGAATACAACTTTCCTTCATGGATCTCCGAGAACTTAGGGTTTTCAGAGTCTATAGTGAAATTCATAGGGCAGGGGCTAGGGTTTTGGGTTCTAAGTTTCAAACATGGTCCAAATCATACCAAACCCTACCCAAGGCTTCTAAATATTATTTAGAGTTTGTCCTAAAAGTTTAGTGAATTATGGATTTATTATTTATTCCCTAAAAATCTAGAAGCATAGTTTTTAGCTATTTAAATGCTCTATAATTTCCTATTTGGACTAAAAATCATGAAATTATTTTTAGTAAATACTATAGGAATTTAGAAGTCTCGCAACATTAGTCTTGCATTTTTAGCATTTTACTACAATATTCTAGAAATTTCCTAATTCTAGAAGAAAAAGAAAAGGAAAAAGGTGCTACAGAAATGGGCTTAAACTGGCCTGAGTCGGCCCACTACTGGAGGAAAGCGCCCACGCGCACGCCTGGGCGCTGGCAGTTCTGCACAGAGACCCCCGCTGACTTGAATAATCTGTTAAGAACCCATAACTACTATTCACCCTCTCTCTGACAATTACACAGAGGTCCCCTGACCTTTGTTTCTTCTCCAAATAGACCCCTGGCCACGGCGCGCTCGCCGTCGATCACCCCGCGACCTGTACTGGCCATGGCCGGTGGTGACTATCCCAATTAGATACGAGGTGATCATTTCCAACCCCAGGCGACTCAAGAACAACCTTCAATTTTGGTTTGCATACTTAGAGAAGGTCCTACCCACGCGCACGGCAGAAACCGTGACGTCGAGCCTGCGTTCCCATTCACTCACGCCCGAATTGGTCAAATGGCTGCTACGATGAGCTTCACGGGTATAAAGAGCTGCTAAAACAACACTCGAGAGGTGCAGAGCCTTACTAGAATGGTCCAGCCATGGAGCACGGAGACTTGTGCTCGCATGTGACAGAGAAAGGGGAAAATGGCACCGCGACGGCTCTGGGTGAAATTGGGAGGTGAGATTGGGGCTACACGACCGTAAGGAACTATAGTTTCACCGTGCACACTCAATTTGGGAAGAGGTGGTAGGGGCAGTGCAAATTTTGGGCTTCAATCAAACTCACTGGTGGAGATGTGAGCACCTCGCCGCGGTTCATTGCGCCCTTTATAGCCACGGCGGTCCAGCTAACGATCAGCGATCGCGGAAGGCTTTGCTTACACATGGTAACCACGTATAGAAGAGGTATAATAAGGGAGGAGCAAGGCATGGATGACACCGCGGCGGAAAGCACTGAGACACGGCGACCGCCGGTGAATATCTCCGGCCACGCACGACTGAGCTCGCGAGGTGATGCCACGTCCAAAGTTATCCTCCCCCGGATCGATCCCCCCACTAGATCACTCGAGCTCATCTACTTCAACAGTGCCGTAGATCTTTTCCCTGTGTTCTTCAGATATTTCAGTGCATTGGATCCTCAGAGTTCGCCTGAACCAACCTCCTTCTATCCACTCAATCTCTTGATTCTTGTTAAGGACAGAGCAAACTTCATTAATAAAGTTTGTTCACCTATCAACCGTCTTCAAACTTACTATAGGATATTTGGGTCAAAATCGAGTGAATCCAAAGATATGGCGCGTCCAAATTGGCTCCATTCCACTGTGACCATTTCTGTTTTTAAATTCAGTTTCAGTTATTCAACACCATTCTGACAGAGTAACTTTGGGCTGCCGTTTCTTTAATTTTTGTATAACAACAAAAGAGGATGTCTGCATCAAGTTATTCTCCTATAATAGCTCTAGGCTTTTAATGTGTTGACCCTAGGCAAATTCTCAATAATTTGGAAGATATGGGGTCTCGAAGTTGAGCCAATTCTCTGAAATTCAGACTTAACTATTTGAGTATAAGTGTGGCTTTTTTGCAAATGAGTCCAAAACTTAGGGTTTAAGTTACAAATCCACATTCTTGTGAACCATATGACTTAAGGTGCCTTACTTTCATGGTATTTGCACTTTAGTCCAAAAGTGCACTAAATTTGCACTTAGCCCCCTAGGGTTTAAGTTTAGGGCTTTCCATGGTTCTTTCTAGAGTTTTTGGGGATTCTAGGGTTTAAATACCATGTATGTCTATTCATGGTGAAATTATATGGTTATTTCAATTGAGTTTTGAAGTTTTCTCCTATTTAAGCCTTGTTTGCTCTTTCAAGTCCAGTTTAGGGTTAGGTACCCTACTTTAGGGTTTTATCCACAAAATGTCATATCAATACAACTTGTTTGAAATTTTTGCCTAGTGAATGCACTCTAGGTGTGACAAACACATGATATGCCCATGCTTATGATGTTATGCTCAAGTTTTAGTGGCAATAACACCAGGGTGTTACACCCTGACGGAGACGGAGACGACGACGACACCGGTGGCAGTTTGAGCCACGACACAGAGCTCTCAGAGGAGCCAGAGCCGGAGGGATGGATCGCTAGACCCATCACTCGTGACGCCGCTCGCGGGTGTCACTTCCACGATGCTCTCGATACCCTGTTGCATCGGGCCTTCGACCGACACACATGGTCTATTGAGTACCGTTGTGTAGTCTACCAGCATCGTCGCGGGCTATACCCGGACCAGTGGGAGGGTACTTGCTTGGTGCGCCGTCTGGACAATGATATTCGGGGTGCAGAGGCCTTCTCAGAGCACTATTCTATTACTGAGAGGGATACTATCGAGGCAGCCATGCAAGATGCAGCACGACGGGCAGTTTCTCAGTATTGCTTGTTGTTCAGCGGGGTAGGTGATGGCCTTGACCTAAAGTACTATCCTCGCCGTTTGACCGGTAGTGCTGGAGGTGTGATTGTCTCGCCAGTGGGTGAGGGCAATCCTAGGATAAACAGCATGGTCAATCTGGTCGCCATGCTCAACACAGAGTTGGACCACGCCCTTGACGAGTTGGGCAAGGTTCGGGCGGAGGTTGCGGAATTGCGTGTTGAGTGCGCAACACGCCACTATTTGGATGGTGGTTCTCCCACCCCTGTCGGGATTCAGCACCCTTACAGTTCACCGCCCCGTGGTCGCTTCGACTATGGTACCCCAGACTGTAGGACCTAGATAGATTTGGATCCTTAAATCGATAGAGTCGGAGCCTATAATAGTGCTTAGTTCAGTGTCTTAGCCTAAGTCAATTTTAGTTAGAGTTAGTTTGCTTATGTTATGTTGGATGCTTGTTATGATGGACTTGTACTGAAGTTGGATCTTTGTAATGATTGTCACCATGCTGTGGGTATCCCCTGCAACTTGGTGTAGTTATTAATAAAGTCAGTTATTTAGTTGGGTAATCCCTTTATTTCCCCTTTCCTCTTTATCTGAGAAGCTGTCAGTGAAGATGGTCATTTGTTCAGTGTTATGGGTATTTTCTATACATCTATTCTTATGCTAAAAGACTGCAGAGTCAGATTTGATATATGTGTGTGATTTATACAGATGTCTGAGAACAGGCGCAGAGGTGTGAGGCGTGCTCAGCCTGAACAGCAGGCACCCTAAGAGGAGGCAGCCCCGCAGCAGCATTTGCCACCGCCACCACTGATTACCATTGAGCAGATGTTCTTGATGTAGACCCAAGTAGTCCAGGCAATCAGATAGACCTTAGCAGCTATGCAGCAGGTGCAGCAGTAGCCACCACCGCCTCAACCTCCTGTGCAAGTCCAGATGCCACAAGTGCCAAGAGACAAGCGGGTAGAATTCATGAGGGGCCATCCCCCAGTCTTTGCCCACTCTGCTGATCCCATGGACGCGGAAGATTGGCTGCGTACTGTGGAGCGTGAGTTGCACACTACCCAGTGCAACGATCGAGAGAAGGTGATGTATGGTCCCCGATAGCTGAGGGGAGCAGCACAGTCTTGGTGGGAGTCTTACCTCGCCACCCATGCCAACCCTGAAGCCATCACTTGGGAGGAGTTCAGGGACAACTTTCGTCGCTACCATGTGCCCGAGGGACTGATGATAGTGAGGAAGGAGGAGTTTCTCGCGTTGAAGCAAGGTCCCCAGTCCATCAGCGAGTACAGGGACAAGTTCCTGCAGCTGTCGCGTTATGCCCTAGAGGATGTCAACACGGATGCCAAAAGGCAGTACCGCTTTCTGAGAGGATTGGTTGATCCCCTCCATTACCAGCTGGTGAACCACACCTTCCCTACCTTCCAGCACTTGATAGACAGAGCAATCATGACAGAAAGGAAGCGTCGGGAGATGGAGGATAGGAAACGCAAGATTGGTGGACCTCAGGTTGGAAGTAGCAGCTGTCCTCGCTACTCAGGCAACCCACCTCAGCCATTCAAGCAAGGTCACCAGTACCAGCACTAGCATCAGCGTCAGAACCAGCAGCAGTACCAGAGGCAGTTTCCTCAGCAGCAGCAGCGGTACCGTTAGAATAACCAGCAAGGAGGAAATCAATACCAGCGTCAGAGCAACCATGCAGCCCGTCTTCCTGCCCCAGCAACTAACCAGAACAGCCAAGTAGTGCCAGCGCAAGGAGGAAGTCGTGCATGTTTCCACTATGGGGAACAAGGCCATTGGGCGAATCATTGCCCAAAGAAAGCAGCTCAGCAGCAGCCAGCTCCTAATGCCCCAGTTAGGCAGAATGCAATGCAGCAAGAAAGCAACAACCGTGGGCAACCTCGTGCCCAGTATGGAAAGGTGAACCACATGGAGGCTGACACAGTCCAAGAGACTCCAAGAGTTGCACTAGGTATGTTTTCAGTCGAGTACCATTCTGCAAATGTCTTATTTGATACTGGAGCAACACATTCTTTTGTGACTGCATCATGGGTAGAATCACATAATATACCAGTAGCACCCATGTATCCACCTATGAGGGTTAGTTCAGTTGGTGGAAGAACCCAAACAGATTGATGTTGCCCTAGTGCAAGAGTCCAAATAAGGGGGATAGAGTTCCTCGATGATTTAATAGTTATGGGTAACCAGGATACAACTATAGATGTCATCCTAGGGATAAATTGGCGAACCAAGTATCAGGCCAGTCTTAGTTGTGATAAGAGAATAGTGAAGTTAGTGTCCCCATCAGTAGAAGAAGTGTTAGTAGAGTTGGTCTTGTCAGAACCCAAAAAAGGGATTTGTCACCAAGTCACCGCTCACATTGAGGAGATTAAACCATCAAAGGCTATTAGTGTAGTATCAGATTTCCTAGATGTGTTTCCCGAAGAGTTACCAGGTATGCCACCTGAGAGGAAGGTTGAATTTGCCATAGAGCTTATTCCAAGCACCGCCCCTATTTCCAAGAGAGCCTATCGAGTGTCTGGACCAGAGTTGGTGGAACTCAAGAAGCAAATTGATGAGTTGTTAGAGAAAGGCTACATCAGAATGAGTACTTCGCCTTGGGCAGCCCCAGTGTTGTTTGTGGAGAAGAAGGATGGCACAAAGAGGATGTGCATTGATTACCGAGCCTTGAATAAAGATTACTATCAAGAACAAGTACCCCCTGCCCAGAATTGAAGATTTATTCGATCAGTTGAGAGGAGCCAGTGTGTTCTCGAAGATAGATCTGAGGTCAGGTTACCATCAGCTTTGAATCTGACCTTCGAATATACCGAAGACGGCGTTCACCACCAAGTATGGACTATATGAGTTCACGGTCATGTCATTCGGTTTGACGAATGCGCCAGCTTACTTCATGTACTTGATGAACAGTGTGTTCATGGACTACCTCGACAAGTTCATAGTATTGTTCATCGATGACATTCTTATACATTCCTAGAATGAGCAAGAGCATGAGGAGCATTTGAGGAAAGTACTTCAGAGGCTACGAGATTGTCAGCTGTATGCCAAGCTTAGCAAGTGCGAGTTCTGGATCAGTGAAGTCCTATTCTTGGGTCACATTTTAAACGAGAGGGATTGGCTGTAGATCCGAAGAAGGTAACAGTTATCTTGGACTGGAAAGCACCAAAAGGTGTCCAAGGAATCAAGAGTTTCATCGGATTGGCTGGTTATTATCGGCGTTTTATTGAAGGTTTCTCCAAGATTGCCAGGCCAATGACAGCATTGTTGGCAAAGAAGGTTGAGTTCAACTAGACCCCAGCATGCTAGAAGTCTTTTGAGACATTGAAGAAGTTGACAACGACACCAGTACTGATTTTGCTAGATGTTCACAAGCCATTCTCAGTGTATTGCGATGCTTCGTACACTGGACTGAGATGTGTGTTGATGTAGGAAGGGAGAGTAGTGGCATACTCGTCCCAACAGTTGAAGATTCATGAGAAGAACTATCCTACTCATGATCTGGAGTTAGCAGTCGTGGTTCATGCATTGAAGACCTAGAGGCATGATCTTTGTGGGCAGAAGTGTGATATCTACGTAGACCACAAGAGCCTCAAGTACATATTCACTCAGTCAGAGTTAAACATGAGGCAGCGAAGATGGCTAGAGTTGATCAAAGATTATGAGCTGGAGATTCATTATCACCCAGGCAAAGCAAATGTGGTTGCAGATGCTCTTAGCAGGAAGAGTCAAGTCAATATGTTGGCCGCTCACCCGATGCCATATGAGCTAGCAAAGGAGTTTGACAGATTAAGTCTCGGATTTCTGAACAACACCTAAGGGGTGACAATTGAGTTGGAACCCACTCTAGAGCAACACATCAGGAAGGTTCAGAAGGACGATGAGAAAATCAACGAGATCCGACAGCTTATCATAGATGGAAAAGGTAAGGATTTCCGTGAAGATGCAGAAGGAGTGGTATGGTTCAAGGACAGACTGTGTGTTCCCGACATCGAATCAATCTAGGAACTGATTCTCAAGGAAGCTCATGAGACAACATATTCTATACACCCTGGTAGTGAGAAGATGTACCAAGACCTAAAGAAAAGATTTTGGTGGTACGATATGAAAAGGGAGATAGCAGAGTATGTGGTTGTATGTGACAGTTGTCAGAGGATTAAAGCAGAACATCAGAGACCTGCAGGTTTGTTGCAACCATTACAGATTCCTCAGTGGAAATGGGATAAGATCATAATGGACTTTATAGTCGGTTTGCCCCACACTCATACTGGTTATGAATCTATCTTGGTAGTAGTGGACCGTTTGACAAAGGCGGCCCATTTCATACCAGTCAAGACCACCTACAACAGTGCGGTGTTGGCCAAACTATACATGGCTTGGATTGTGTGCTTGCATGGCGTTCCGAAGAAGATAGTATCAGATAGAGGCACCCAGTTCACCTCTCATTTTTGGCAGCAGTTACATGAAGCCTTGGGCACACACTTGAAGTTCAGCTTAGCTTATCACCCATAGACAAATGGTCAAATAGAGAGAACCAATCAGATTCTAGAGGATATGTTGATGGCTTGTGCCTTGCAAGACAAGATAGGTTGGGACAAGAGATTACCATATGCAGAATTCTCTTACAATAACAGCTATCAGGCCAGTCTGAAGATGTCACCATTCGAAGCGCTCTATGGGAGGAATTGCAGAACTCCACTGCATTGGGACCAACCTGGTGAAAGACAGGTGTTCGGACCAGATATTCTGCTTGAAGCCGAAGAGAACATCAGAATGGTCCGAGAGAATTTAAAGGCAGCACAGTCCAGACAATGAAGCTATGCTGACACCAGAAGAAGAGAACTTAGTTTTGAAGTGGGAGATTATGTCTATTTGAAGGTGTCACCCATCAGAGGAACCAAAAGGTTTGGAGTCAAAGGCAAGCTAGCACCTCGTTATGTTGGACCGTATCAAATTCAAGACAGACATGGAGAAGTGGCTTATCAACTCAGCTTACCAGAGAATCTGTCTGCTATTCACGATGTGTTCCATGTGTCTTAGTTGAAGAAATGCTTGAGAGTGCCAGAAGAGCAGTTGCCAGCAGAGGATCTTAAAGTTCAAGAAGATCTGACTTATATTGAGAAGCCAACTCAAATTCTGGAGACAGCAGATCGGTTCACCTGGAGAAGTACCATTAGGATGTGCAAAGTCAAATGGGGTCATCACTTAGTAGAAGAAGCAACCTGGGAACGAGAAGATGATTTAAAAGCCAAGTACCCTGAGCTCTTTTCTAGCCAGCCCTGAATCTCGAGGGTGAGATTCTTTTAAGCGGGATAGGTCTGTAACACCCTGATTTTGGGGGTATAAAATTTCTTTCTAATTATCACCCAAAATCATGTGTTACTCTTCTTTTTCTCACTCTAGGTTTTCTCTCTCTCTAGATTCTTTCTCCCTTTTTCCTTTCTGATTAGAAATAGCCTAAACTAGTGGAGGTTAGTTATTTATTTTTGCCAAAACCTTATGAGTCATGACATGTTGCATCATGCTGAGTTTAAAATATTCTTTGAAGTGTTGCACAAGTTTGAATTTATTTGAATTTGAAACCTAGTTTGAATTTGGATTGGAAAAACCCTATAGAAAAATAAATGGAAAAGGAATTAGAAAATTCAGATAAAAAGAAAAGGAGAAAGCAGCCCAAACCAGCCCAGTTGCCCTAGCCAGGTCGCGCGCCCGCGCCGTCTTACAAGCGGACCCCGCCTGTCAGCGGCAGTTCTCCCTCACGCGCGCCCTCCCTCCCTCGCTCGCTGCCTAGTGGGGCCAGCCGGTCGGCGCCAGTTTTCTTCCCCGCGCCCTCCCTCTCTCTTTGTCTCACGGGCCCGGTCCGCCAGTCGCTGAGCCGTTGCCCCACATGCCCCTTTCTCCTCTCTCTCTGTGCCGTGGACCCTACATGTTAGTTCTGATCCCCTCCGTCCACAGCCGTCTGTTTCCCCCTAGTCTGATCCCCTCCGTCCGATTTAGATCGAACGGCTCGGACCACGCCGCCCGCAGCCGTCTATTTCCCCATGGTCTGATCCCCTCTATCCGATTCATATCGAACGGCTCGGACCACGGATAACGCTTCACGCACGCGTGCCCTGACGCCTTGGCCCGCCTGTCAGCGCCCAAGTCCTCTGGCGCTGGGCTCGTTCGCTCAGTGCGCCCTCCCCCTCTGCCGCTGACGCCCTTGGCCCACTTGTCAGTGCTCGCTCGCCCGCGCGCGCGCCCTCGGCCACAGATCTAATCTCATCTGTTGGTTTTAGATCTGACAGTTAGATTCACCCGATACCCCTTCGCGTGGCTATTTTATTAAGGAGACCCTCGGTTTATTGGAAATCAACCCGTCGTCCCTGGTTTTCGCGTGCAGGCCCTTGTAATCATATAGATTTAGCCCTGGACTTTTAAATATTCACAGAATTGGCCCTAATTTCATATTTTGAATTCCCAAACTTGTATATTTCATAACTTTTGCATATGAACTCCAAATTTAGTAATTCAAATTGCAAAATGTTCATAGAATTATTCTATGTCTGAATAAAATGGTTTCATTTACTGTCTGCACACTTTAATTTTTAGGATTGAATATGAACTAAGGTAGATGTATTTTTATTTATTTAATATAATAAATAAAAGGAGAACCCTAGAGATTTAAACCTGTTTAATCTTGTGAGACTAATAATGTGTATTACATTAAATCATCTCTGGTCTAAATTTAGGTCACTATAAAATAAATTGAACTATGTTATGTACTTGTAAGTAACACTTAGGGGAAATAATAACCTATTTTCAAATAAAGTTAATGTATGTTATAGTTTATGTTATACTTTGAATTCAGTATCCCCTATGTAGTATTGTGTCCTTTTAAGATGTGATCCAATGTTTGTACATGTGTGGTGTGTTGTTCATTTGTACTTTCCAAATGTATTGAATGCATGCTCGCTTTATTTAGACAATGAGTAGTCTGAGGTTCCTGAGTGTGTTGTTGGAGACCTCCCTGAGCAGCAACTTGGTGAAGGCAAGTGTCCTCTGACCTATTATGTCCTACATACTTTATGATTCACTGTCCCGCATTACTTTATGAAACCTAAGGATTGACTAGTCTATATTCACTTATCCTTGTTTACCTTTTTGGGTTACCATGGTTAGCATGTTGCTATTGCCTTAACTTAATCAATGAACATGATGCGAACATTTATGATACGATACTGTTATCCTGATTATGTGAATGATCTTGTGATACCTTAGGGGACTCAGGCCTTTTTCCTGAGTACCTCTCCGTAAGGACCTGTTTATAGAGTGACCACCCGGGATAACAGTACAACCATGATGGTGGAATGGGACGCCCTTAGCTGATTAATTAGACGAACCTGGGGGTGTAGTTGGCTTTGCCGGAGGGCCGTCAATGGGGGCCAGGGAGTAGTGCTCGCTCTGCCAAGGTTGGGGTGCAGAGGTTCTTTCGATTTGGTTTTGTTAGTCACCCACCTTGGGGAGGTGTACTGCGTTTGCACGACTGGCGAAACCTAATGAGCAGCTATGCACCAGGGGAATCTTTGTAAAGGCTACGTAGTGTATCCCTGGGCATTCACCTTGGTAGTGAAGATCGGGTCTATACAACCCAGGCTGGAAAGGGATCACGACTTGTGGGTAAAGTGTACAACCTCTGTAGAGTGTTAAAAACTGGTATATTAGCCGAGCTCACGGTTAAGAGCAGCCTTGGGATCCTCTTTGATTAGAAGAACTTTGGATACTTTTATGATGATGATTAACAATGATGCCATAAAATCTGATCTTTGGTATTTCCTCGTTTGAGGAAGTACTTTTGGGTAATAACTGGGTTTATTACTAAAATATGGCTCTACTAATAATAATAAATACTTGACTAACTTAAAAGCAACTGCTTGATCTCAACCCCATATACAGCTAGTCCACTTTAGCCAAACGGGATATTTGCTGAGTACGTTGATGTGTACTCACCCTTGCTTTAGACACCACCCCACCCCAGGTTGTCCCCACTGTACTTAGTACTCAGGAGGTGATTCTGGCAACATGGAAGATTTCGAGGAGTTTCAGGACTACGACAAGTTCTAGTTCTTTCTTAGTGGCAAACCCCCAGTCAGCTGCCTATGTAGGCTTAGCATCTACATTTCGTATTTCCGCACTTTGATATTTATGTTGAACAATGATTATGTATTAGACTTTGTGGATGTCTTGGACATCTTGATGTAATAAAGTACCTTTCCGCTATTTATTTCGAGCATTGTGTGATGATATCCCATTATGTAATCGCTGTGTACGTGAGTTTCTGATCCTGGCACGTACATGGTTCACATTCGGTTTACCTTCCAAAACTGGGTGTGACACAATGCGAAGAAGTAGACCTGCTTAATTTGAGCATATTATCTTAGCATGCCTTCAAGATCATCATAAATTGCCCTGATCAACTGTGAAGTATAATTGACTGTTTATGTTTCGTACTTTAGAAATTGGATTTCAATGGTTCAAGGTGTGGCAGAACCTCCCAAGTCATTAGGCCCACCTACAATTGTCCTTGTCCAACGGACCTCGGACAACCCTGTAGATGCTTCTAATCACTTGACAAGTTCGGTATCTGAATCCTTCCTTTGCCCAAGAGCGTTTCACCTGTCACACAGATATTATAACACATCGGAGGAACGAATATGCGAAAGCAGTTACAACAACTTATTTCATATTAAAATACAGAAAGAGTAGTATTATTACAGACTAGTAAAATATAAGAGTGCTGGAGTAATATTATTACAATCCTGGGAGGCAAAAACCCCTCCCGATTAACAGTAAAAAGTTTTTAAAGGAGGACACTTCCTCCCAAGGCTTCACTCCTGGTTTTCTTCCTTAGGCACCACCTTGGAACAAAAGCAACAAAAATTTGCTGCTTCCTCACCTACAACAACATGGGTTTGAAAACCCTGAGTACGAAGTGTACTTTCACAAGTCTTACCCGTCAAAATAAAAGACTCTCAAGGATATGCTGGCTTGAGGGAGTCAAGGTAAGGCTTAATCAATAATCAAGACTCTGTTTGCAAAAATGCTTACTAAGAGTGGATCCTTAAAAATCCAGTTTTATTAACAAGTTAAGTCATTACCTGAATCTAGAGTTCTTTCTAACCTAGTTCAAGCACTTGGCCCATTCTAGCCAATTTCTTATCAACCCTTCTTGTTCACTGGAATGCTACGTGTAAGTCAGTGACCAAATCTTCATGTCCGAGAAGTAACAGCAATCCGAATCGATTAATACTCAGCTGAGGATCTCCAATCACACGACATATGTAGCACTTAACCCTTCCATATGTCAACTCTCCACTGGGGTTCTTAAGACCAGATTAGGTTCATGCCAACCGAGAGCATAGATACACCACCGTCCAGCCTCTTGCCATAGAGGGTACACGCTACTCTTGCCATCTCTCCACTCCCATTGTGTGTTATCTTATTCTGGTATTAGTCTACCCGAGGCCAAGCTTACCCATGATGAGGCATGTGACCAGTTAAAGGGTCCTCGGTCAGCAGGCCTACATCGACAAGGACCTTAATTGACTCAGCCGAAGGTACATCTTTTCCGATGTTGAACCCATCACGGCCATGATGGATCCACCATCAAGTTTTATTTTTGAAAACATCCCACCCACTTGAAGCATCACCATTTGTTAAAACAAAACATTTTATTTTTCTAGAGCAAGGCTAAGCATAAGATAAACCTTTTTATAAAATAGGGGTGCAGGGAAAAGTAATCAAATCCTCAAGGAAAGAATGTAGCAATTGTTTAGCAAACAACTCCTATTACCTAATGCATCAAGCGAGAAAGATCTAAAATAGCAAGGAGGTGGCAAATGCACCGGGGCTTGCCTTGTGTTATAGGTGAGTCGGGCTCTGCTCCACAGATGTCAAAGTAAAAGCAGTTCCTTGCCGGAGGTTCTTCAGGTGGTGGTGGTGTAGCTCTTGCTTCTTTAACTTCTACTTCTTCTTCGTTTTCTATATAGAACCATATATAATCATGAATGCTTATGAAATGCAGTAATAGAAATGGTTTATCAAGTTGTATCTTGAGTACAACTTTCCTTCACGGTGCTCCAGGAAACTAGGGTTTTTGGAGTCAGTAGTGTAGTTCATAGGGCAGGCATCACTAGAAGACTAGGGTTTTGGGTTCTAGGTACCAAACATGGCCCAAATCATACTAAACTTTACCCAAGGCTTCTAAATAACATTTAAAGCTTATCTAAAAAGTTTGGTGATTTTTGTTAATTATTAATTAATTTCTAAAATTCCAGGGTATGGGTTTTGGCTATTTTAATTACTCCATAATTCCCTATTTAGAATAAAAATCATAAAACTATTTTTATTAAATACTATAGAAAATTAGGAACCTAGCAAAATTGGTCTTGCATTTTTAGCATTTTTCTACAATTTTCCAGAAATCCTTTAATCCCGGCGGAAAAAGAAAAAGAGAAAGAGTCAACAGTTCTAGACCGAAACTGGCCCAAGCCGGCCCAGCCTAGGCAGAACGAGCCCGTGCGCACGCCCACGCGGTGGTTTTGCACTGAAGACCATAGATTTTTAAACAACCCAAAGGAGCCCGTGACACTGTTGCTTCAGTCACTGACATTTACACCGAAGCCCTCCAAGTTCTAATTCTTCATGACCCGAGGTCCTCGACGTCGCATGGCGGAGAACCGAGCTCCGGCGAACTCAGACCGGCTAAGATAAGCAATGGCTGGTACCCTAACTTGGCTAAGACCTAATTTAATACCTAACAAACGTTTCCCCTTAATCAATTACACAATCCGAGCTCTAAATCATCCTTCCCACGGAGACAGTGCGAACTATGGATGAACAAACGTGTCCCCGGCGATCTAGGGCAATCTAGTTTAATTGAATGGGTCGGGGAGCATTAGTGGCAGGTAAGTGTGCTGAAACAAGAGAGCAGAGGGTATGATAGGACCTGAAACGAGCTAGCCACGGTGAAGACTCTTTCACGGTGGCGGAAACCCGACTTGGGGGAAATGAGCAATTCGTGGATTCAGGTGAGTAATTGGAGGCACGAGCGAGTGGATTGGATACTGGAATACCTAACGGAGCTGAGGGTATGCTCAATTTATAGGGCTCTTGAGCGGTGACCGGTGAATTTGACCTCGCGCGATGGCGGTCGAAGAGGAGGAGGTGCACTGGCACACGCGATTGGTGGCCATTACTGTGGCAACCTCATCGGCGATCACATGATAGGCTAACATGAGTCAAGGCGGCGTGGTTAAAGTGCCGAGGAACATGGCACAAGGCCGCGAGGTGTCTAACTCCGGCGAGGGTAAATCCGGAGCGACCGGGGCTAAGCGGACACGGCGGCCGGAGTGAACAGTGGCCGGAGTTCATCCATTGGGTGATATTTCGCACTCCCACAGCGTTATCCAACAACGCCGAGCACGAATCACGGTGACCGGTGCAAATCCAGACGCGTGGATCACCGGCGGCAAGGGGGACTGAACCCTGGGATATTTCAGTGTACTGTACCATCAGAAATACAATTCAGAGCTCCTAACAGCCAGATTTGTAGTGCCCAGAACATAGATTTTTGTATAAGAACTTGCTAATTTGTCTGTAGGAAATTTGTAGCCCTTCATACCAGCTACAATTCTGCTATAGCAACAACCCCCAATCGAGCAACAGATCCTGCTCAAATTCGACCCAAAAGTCTGGCCAATGCCACTAGTGACCTAATTTCAGTCAGCAAGGTGACTGACAGCACAACTTTGGGTAGATTTTTCTCCATTTTTTGTATAACACAATGCTTAACCCCTTAAGCAAAGTTGTACTCCTATAGTAGCTCTAGATTTTTGATGTGTTGACCCTAGGCAAAATCTTTGTATTTTTGGATCTACAGGGCTCCAAATCAGCCTTCTTCAATGATTTCCAAACTTAGCCATACATGAGCACTAGAGTGGCCTTTTTGCAATTAGGCCCAAATCTCATGGTTTCATTTGCAAATCTTCAAATATGTGAACCATATGACTTAAGGTACCCTAATTCCATGGTTTTTGCACTTATGCCCAAAAGTGGTCAAAATTTACACATAACCCCCTAGGGTTTTTGTCCAGGGTTTTCCAGGGGCCTATTTAGGGTTTTTTATACTTCTAGGGTTTGAGTGCCTCTCAAGTCCATTAATGGGAATATCTTAAGATTATTTCTCATGAGTTTTGAAGTTTTCTCTCATTTAGGCTTTGTTTACACTTCTAAGCCCCGTTTAGGGTTAAGTACCCTACTCTAGGGTTTCACCCATGACAAGTCACATCAGTACAACTTGTTTGAACTTTTTGCCTATTGAATGCATTCTAAGTGTAACAAGCACATGATATGCTAATGCTCATGATGTTATGCTCAAGTTTTAGTGGCAGTAACACCAGGGGTGTTACATCCTTCCCCCCATAAAAGAATCTCGTCCCGAGATTTAAAAGTCCTAGGGCAAGTAATGGAAAAAGGAAACGTGTCATAACTTTATTTCCTTATCTCTTGTACAAGGCAGGGGTGATATGGGGTTTACTCCTTATTTACAACAATTGTACATATCTCACAATTTACATGAAGCTAAAGTGCCTGGGAAATTCTTTTCTAAAAAGTCTTGAGTTTCCCAAGTAGCTTCATCTTCCGTGTGTTGGTTCCATTGTATCTTATAAAACTTGAGAGTTTTCCTTCGGGTAATGCTGTCCTTTTGATCCAAGACTCGAATAGGATGTTCTGAATATGTCAAGTCTGGTTCTAAGGCAACATCCTTCACTTCAACAGTTCGATCTAGAACCCGAAGACACTTCTTCAATTGAGACACATGGAACACATTGTGTACTGCAGACAATGTTTCGGGTAGTTGGAGTCGATAGGCCACTGGTCCACATTGTTCAAGAATAGGAAAAGGACCAATGTACCAGGGTGCAAGCTTCCCTTTTACCCCGAAATGTGATACACCCTTCATTGGTGAGACCTTCAGGTAGACATAATCTTCAACTTGAAAGTACAAGGGTTTGCGTTGTTTGTCTGCATAACTCTTTTGGCGAGCTTGAGCTTCTTTCAAATTACGTATTATTCGTTGAACCTTCTCTTCCGTTTCTTTTACCATATCAGGCCTAAAAAACCATCTTTCTCTCGGTTCAGACCAGTTTAACGGAGTACGACACCGTCGTACATACAAAACTTTAAAAGGTGCCATTTTGATGCTCTCTTGGTAGCTGTTGTTGTATGAAAACTCCACCAATGGTAAACAATCATCCCATTTCTGTGGGAATTCCAGAACACATGCCCGCAACATGTCTTCAAGTATCTGGTTCACTCTCTCAGTCTGCCCACTAGTTTGAGGATGATAGGCCGAACTGTGAAGCAATATGGTACCCAGGGACTTGTGAAGTGCTTCCCAAAACTTGGCTACAAATTGCGACCCACGGTCCACACTATGGTCTTTGGAACTCCATGCAGACTAAGAATACAAGCAATATATAATTGGGCATAGACAACAACTGGATGATCCGTCTTGATGGGCAGAAAATGAGCAATTTTCGTAAGCCAATCAATTATAACCGAAATAGAGTCAAATCCTTTTGCCATCCTGGGTAATCCCACAATAAAGTCCATGCTTATGTCCTCCCATTTCCAAGTCGGGATTGGTAAAGATTGCAATGGACCAGCCGTTTTCATATGTACGGCCTTGACACGTCTGCAAGTGTCGCATCTCACCACATAGCGTGCAATTTCGATCTTCATCTTGGTCCACCAATAATGTTGCTTTAGATCATGATATATCTTAGTGCTTCCAGGATGAATAGAATAGCGACTAAGATGTGCTTCATCTAAAATTTGCTGGCGGATTTTATCGTTCTTGGGCACAACTATGCGGTTGTTAAACCATACAACGCCTTGATCATCTTTTCTAAAACAGTTTGCCTTACCGGCCTCTATTTTCTCATGAATGTGTTTCATACCCTCATCATTTTGTTATGCATCAATTATTCTTTGCAGAAGAACCGACTCAAGCTTTAATTGATTAAAGGTTCCATGTTGAATCATCCCTAGGTTCAACTTCTCCATTTCTTGGCATAATGTAATGTCAGAAGTCTTCATTGTAAGACAATGACAAGAAGCTTTGCGGCATAGTGCATCTGCCACTACATTGGCCTTGCCTGGGTGATAGTGAATTTCCAATTCATAGTCCTTAATCAGCTCAAGCCATCTCCTCTGCCTCATATTCAGTTCTGACTGGGTAAATATGTACTTCAAGCTTTTATGATCTGTATATATATGACTGATATTCCCCAGTAGATAATGACGCCATATTTTTAGGGCATGAACCACCACAGCTAATTCCAGGTCATGAGTTGGATAATGTTCCTCATGTCGGCGCAACTGTCTCGAGGCATACGCTATGACTCGGCCTTCTTGCATCAAGACACAGCCTAAACCACTACCTGATGCGTCACAATACACATCAAAAGGTTTTTTAATGTCCGGTTGAGCTAATAATGGAGCAGTGGTCAATAACACCTTTAGCTGCTCGAAGGCTTCATTGCATCTTGAAGACCAATTAAATTTTGTATCGTTCTTCAATAAACTTGTGATTGGCTTCACAAGCTTGGAAAAATCTAGAATAAATCAGCGGTAATAACCAGCCAGTCCAAGGAAACTTCGTACTTTATGTACAGTGGTTGGTGGTTTCCACTCTAAAATATCCTTGACTTTGCTGGGATCAACCGTAATCCCCTTGGCGGATAATACGTGTCCTAGAAATTGAATTTCCTCCAGCCAAAACGCGCACTTGCTGAATTTAGCATATAGTTGATGCTCCCTTAAGCGCGTTAATACGATCCGCAAATGCCGAGCATGCTCCTCTTCATTCTTGGAATATATCAAAATATCATCAATGAAGACCACCACAAATTTGTCCAACTCGGGCATGAATACCGAGTTCATCAGATAGGTGTAGTGGGCAGGAGCATTTGTTAATCCGAAAGACATAACCAGATATTCAAATAATCCATACCGCGTAGTAAATGCGGTCTTGGGTATATCTTCGGGTCGGATACGGATCTGATGGTAACCCAACCTGAGGTCAATCTTGGAAAATACCTGAGCTCCGGTAAGCTGATCAAATAAGATATCAATCTGGGGAAGAGGGTACTTATTCTTGATTGTGACCTCATTAAGGGGTCTGTAATCCACGCACATCCGAAGCGTTTGGTCCTTCTTCTTAACAAAGATGGCTGGACAACCCCAAGGTGACGAGCTTGGTCGGATGAATCCCTTTTCTAGCAGATCTTGTAATTGAGTCTTGAGTTCTGCCAACTCATTCGGAGGCATTCGGTTTGATCTTCTAGAAACAGGAGCCGTACCGGGCTTGAACTCAATCACAAATTCTACATCTCTCTCTGGAGGCAATCCAGGTAGATCTTCTGGAAAGACGTCCAGGAATTCACATACTACCGGAATATCTTGGATCTCCGGTATAATGGCTTCATAAACTCTGCCAAATGGTTTAGCTGTGGTAGCTATGGGAATGGACAAGAGAACCTCTTCCTAGCCATAGCTCAACCTGATGGTTCTCAAATCAGTGTTGAGTATAGCTTTGTGCTGGGCTAACCAATTCATGCCCAGAATTACATCTATATCTTGGCCTTTCTGAACAATCATATTTGTAGGAAAGTCCCGTTCAGCCAATGTTACGGGCACATGGAAAGCCACTTCTTTAGTGAATATTTGTCCCCCAGGCGAATGAATAATAAACCCTTCCCTTGATTCAATGCAAGGAATGCAATATTTCTCCACAAACTTCTTGCTTATGAATGTATGTGAAGCACCAGAATCAAAGAGAATGAGTGCAGGGTGATTGGCCACGAGAAACATACCCATCATGACTAGCTCTCCCTCCGGCGTAGTGGCCACTTGTGTATAATAGATTCGCCCAGTTTTCTTCATATTCTTGCCCACTGCATTATTTGTCGTGTTTCCCTTGCCTTGGCCTGAACTCCCAGGGTTTTGCTGATTATTGGAGTTGTTCCGCCTCGGATATGGGCAGTCTTTGATGAAATGTCCAGACTTCCCACAATTAAAGCAGCCAGTCGATGAACTCGGGAGTGCAGGGAAACGAGCACTAGGGGCACTCGGCTAAGTTGTTGAAGTGGGGGCAGTGGCAGGGCGGATGAATACAGGCTGTTTGAAGGGGTAGGAGGGTGGACGAGGTGAAGAACGGTTTTGATTGAAAGGTCGGATCACCAACCTTTGTCGCTTTTCAGGCCCTGGTTTGGACCTGTCACCTCCAAAGCCCTTTCATTTTCCTGGGCCTGCATACTTAGCTTCAACTGCCAGCGCGGTGCTGACTGCCCTGATGTAGGAGAGGTTGAGGCAGGTGGCCATCTTTTGTTGTAGCTGGTCATTAAGGCCTCTCATAAAACAATTCCTCTTTTTTAGGTCAGTATTGACCTGGTCAATTGCGTACTGGGACAAATGATTGAATTTATTGAGATACTGCATAACAGTATGTCCTCCTTGCTTGAGCTTCGTGAATTCTTCTTGCTTCATATGGAGCACTCCTTCTGGAATGTAGTGCTCCCAAAATGCTAATTTAAATTCGTCCCATGTGACTTGATGTCCGGCAGGCTGAATGGCCACATAATTTCCCCACCAGGTGCTGGCAGGGTCTCTTAACTGCTGAGCCGCAAATAATGGCTTCTAAGTCTCCGTGCATCGGATGAGTCCAAACTTCTGCTCATTGACCCGGACCCATTCGTCAACTTTGAGAGGATCCTCAGCTTTGACGAATAGTGGGGGACGGGTTTTCAAGAAATCCAAGTACGAAGTTTCGCGGGGTCCTTGCGGATAAGCCCTCTCGCCTTGTTGTTGAAGTTGCTGTCCCGCCATTTCACGTAGGAAGCGAGTGTTGTCAGCGGTCACGGTGACCAAGGCGGCGATAGCCTCGGCCAGCGTGGGCGGTACCAGTGGCGGATTGGGTGTATTTTCTTGATCACGGGATGTTCCCGCGCCGTCATGTGCACGAGTTCGAGATGGCATCTGAAGCAAAGAAATATTTGGAAAATATCAGATGCTGATACATACCATCATTTTACATTACTCAAGATATAATGTTACTAACTCAATGTACAACATGACTTCATTACCTAGTTTACATTAACATTGTTTCTAAACTAGACTACTACTAGAATTTATTATCCTTAGCAGCTTTGTTGTCGGGTGTAGGGGTCCATTCATCAGCCAGGTTCATTGAAGGAGGGGGCTTGAAAAGATTCAGTTCCCCACCAAATGCTTCACCTGCTGTTCCAGAAGGTCCAGCTCCTATTCCGACAGGGTCGGTAGGTACGTCGAGGTGCAGTCATGAATACAATTCATGAACTTCCTCATGCAATGTATTGCAGTACACCTGCAAGTTATCAACGGCCGTGCTAAGCTCCTCCACACGGGCTCGAGCTTTAGCCTCTCAGTCCCAAGCAATGGAATGTGAGTTGACGGCATAATCAAGTGCCAAATCTCGTTCGGCAAGCTCGTCTTGCAGATGTCGGATGTCAGTTCTTAACTCATTTATGCACTGACCATCCTCGACCCACACACTGTTTCTGTGACGTAACTCTGTTCGAAGTTGCTCCAACTGGGCTTCTAGATCACCAATGGGATCATTGCTGCCGCTGTTACTATCCTCATACCTTGGAGCCAGCTGGTGCCGAGGTACACCAATCGGTCCAGTAGACTTGAGCGCGGTCTTTCTTGTACACGACGGCATATCTCCATAAGGGGGAAAACTGTTATTAGTATAATTTTTATCATGATGCATGCATAATTATAGAATCAACCTTAGTTGATTCACAACCTTCTATACATTGCACTCTACTATCTAGTCTTTAAAATAAGTACTTCCGAAGGTAGTTAGATAATAAGAAAAGAAATTTTCTTAGATAAGTCTTTGAAAATTATTTTTGAAAATGCCTCATAACATCTGCAGTGATGGGCTTCACTCCGATACCAGCTGTGACGGAACCTCCCAAGTCATTAGGCCCACCTACAGTTGTCATTGTCCAATGGACCTCGGACAACCCTATAGATGCTTCTAACCACTTGACAAGTTCGGTATCTGAATCCTTCCTTTGCCCAAGAGTGTTTCACCCATCACGCAGATATTATAACACATCGGAGGAACGAATATGCGGAAGCAGTTATAGCAACTTATTTCATATTAAAATATAGAAAGAGTAGTATTATTACAGACTAGTAAAATATAAGAGTGCTGGACTAATATTATTACAACCCAGGGAGGCAAAAACCCCTCCCGATTAACAGTAAAAAGTTTTTAAAGGAGGACACTTCCTCCGGAGGCTTCACTCTTGGTTTTCTTCCTTAGGCACCACGTTGGAACAAAAGCAACAAAAATTTGCTGCTTCCTCACCAACAACAACATGGGTTTGAAAACCCTGAGTACAGAGTGTACTTTCCCAAGTCTTACCCGTCAAAATAAAAGAATCTCAAGGATATGCTGGCTTGAGGGAGTCAAGGTAAGGCTTAATCAATAATCAAGACTATGTTTGCAAAAATGCTTACTAAGAGTGGATCCTTAAAAATCCAGTTTTATAAACAAGTTAAGTCATTACCTGAATCTAGAGTTCTTTCTAACCTAGTTCAAGCACTTGGCCTATACTAGCCAATTTCTTATCAACCCTTCTTGTTCACTAGAATGCTACGTGTAATTCAGTGACCAAGTCTTCATGTCCGAGAAGTAACAGTGATCCGAATCGATTAATACTCAGCTGAGGATCTCCAATCACATGACATATGTAGCACTTAACCCTTGCATATGTCTGAAAGGGAAATGTGCCCTTGGGCCATTTCTAAGTATTTTGGTGATTTAGTGTCCAACACAAGTGCTTAAATGTGAATTTATGCTCATGGATGGACAAAGTGCAAATCAAGAGTAAAGGTATGTTTCTAAGCCTTAGTACATTGTTTTGAAGACTAATGTATTGTGTCTAAGTGCTTGAAACAGGAGAAATCGAGTTAGAGAAAAGTTGGTTGTGTACAGCCAAAAAGGCTGTTCGGTCTGGAGCACCGGACTGTCCGGTGGTGCACCGGACAGTGTCCGGTGCGCCAGACTGACTCGGGCGAACTGGCCGCTCTCGGGAATTCGCCGACGGCGTACGGCTAAAATTCACCGGACTGTCCGGTGTGCACCGGACTGTCCGGTGAGCCAACGGTCGGCCGGGCCAACGGTCGGTCGCGGAATCTGCGCGCGACACGTGGCCGGGCCAACGGTCGGAAGGGGGCACCGGACTGTCCGGTGCGCCAACGGCTCCCAGATCTGCAACGGTCGGCAGCGCCATTTTAGGAAGGAAATCGGGCACCGGACAGTGTCCGGTGTGCACCGGACTGTCCGGTGCACCCGACGACAGAAGGCAAGATTGGCCTTCCAGATTTGCTCTCAACGGCTCCTAGCTGCCTTGGGGCTATAAAAGGGACCCCTAGGCGCATGAAGGAGATACCCAAGCAACCTTAGAGCATTCTTGATCATCCACACTCAGTCTTTGCGCATTCGTTTGTCATTCTCAGTGATTCGAGCTCCGTTCTAGTGAGAACTTTGAGATAGTCTTTTGAGCTCGATTCTTGGCCGTGTGTGTGCGCATTTTGCTGTGGATTTGTGTGTGTTGCTTTCCTCCCTTACTCTGAATTTCTTGTGAATCTCAAGTGTAAGGGCGAGAGGCTCCAAGTTGTGGAGATTCCTCGCAAACGGGATATTGAAAGGTGAAACAAAACACCGTGGTATTCAAGTTGGTCTTTGGACCGCTTGAGAGGGGTTGATTGCAACCCTCGTCCGTTGGGACGCCACAACGTGGAGTAGGCAAGCGTTGGTCTTGGCCGAACCACGGGATAAACCACTGTGTCATCTCTGTGTTTGATCTCTTGTGGTATTGTGTTTTGTTGAGACTCCTCTCTAGCCACTTGGCGATTATTGTGCTAACACTTAACAAGTTTTTGTGGCTATAAGTTTAAGTTTCACAGGATCACCTATTCACCCCCCTCTAGGTGCTCTCAATTGGTATCAGAGTCGTTCTCTTCAAGAAAGGGACTAACCGCCCGAAGAGATGGATCCTAAGGGGAAGGGAATCGTGATCAACGACAAGGAGAAGGAGTCCTTCGTCAACGAGCCAAAGGACGACAAGACTACCGACTCGGGCTCGGGGCACAGACGCAAAGAAGGGAAGAATAAGAAGACAAGACGCATCAAGGAGATCATCTACTACGACAGCGACGAATCTTCCTCTTCCCAAAAGGACGACGACAACGACTACAAAAAGACGGTCAATTCGAACTTTTCATTTGATTATTCTCGTATTCAACATAGTTCGAATTCGCATTTGCTTTCCATTCCTCTTGGCAAACCTCCACACTTCGATGGGGAGGACTACGGATTTTGGAGTCACAAAATGCGTAGTCACTTATTCTCTCTCCATCCAAGCATTTGGGAGATTGTAGAGAATGGAATGAAGTTTGATAGCTCGGATAACTCTATGCTCATAAATGAACATATCCATAGAAATGCACAAGCTACTACTGTTCTCTTAGCGTCCTTGTGCAGGGAAGAGTACAACAAGGTGAGCGGCTTGGACAATGCCAAGCAAATATGGGACACCCTCAAGATCTCTCACGAGGGGAATGACATCACCGTGCTCACCAAAATGGAGTTGGTGGAGGGCGAGCTTGGACGATTCGCCATGATAAGGGGAGAGGAGCCAACCCAAACGTACAACCGGCTCAAGACCCTCATCAACAAAATAAGGAACTACGGAAGCACGCGATGGACGGACCACGACGTCGTCCGCCTAATGCTAAGGTCCTTTACCGTTCTTGATCCTCATCTCGTGAACAATATTCGTGAGAATCCCAGGTACACGATGATGACGCCCGAGGAGGTACTCGGAAAATTCGTAAGCGGGCGGATGATGATCAAGGAGGCGAGATACGTCGACGACGCGTTGAACGGTCCAATCCACGAGCCTCAACCCATCGCTCTCAAGGCAACAAGGAGCAAGGAGCCGCTACCCAGCAAGGTGGCGCAAGTTGAGGCGGCCAGGCTCAATGATGAAGAGATGGCTCTCATCATCAAGAGATTCAAGACGTCGCTAAATGGTCGCAAGGGGCAACCAAGGAAGACCAAGACAAAGGGGAAGCGCTCATGCTTCAAATGTGGTAAGGTTGGTCATTTTATTGCTAACTGTCCCGAAAATGATAGTGACCAGGAGCAAGGGAAAAATGGGAAGAGAGAGAACAAGAAGGTTTACAAGAAGGCCAAAGGCGAAGCACACCTTGGAAAGGAGTGGGATTCGGATTGCTCTTCGTCCGACTCCGACGACGAAGGACTCGCCGCCACTGCCTTCAACAAATCGGCCCTCTTCCCAAACGAGCATCACACTTGCCTCATGGCAAGGGAGAAGAAGGTAATCAATCATAATGCTAATACTTATGATTCTTCTAGTGATGATGAGTCTAGTGAGGATGAAATAGATTACTCCAGTTTATTCAAGGGATTGGATAGAACTAAGATAGCTAAGATTAATGAATTGATTGATGCCTTGAATGAAAAGGATAGAATCTTAGAGAAACAAGAAGATCTTTTATATGAAGAGCATGATAAATTTGTTAGTGCACAAAATTCACTTGCTCTAGAAGTTAAAAGAAATGGAATGCTTTCTTGTGAACTTTCTACTTGTAACGAAACCATTTCTTCTTTAAAAGGTGAAATTAATGATTTAAATGCTAAGCTAGAAGTAGCAAGTAAATCTAACTCTTGTGTTGAACATGTTGAAATTTGCACTAAGTGTAAGGATGTTGATATTAATGCTTGTTGTGAACACTTAGTTTCAATTTCAAAACTAAATGATGAAGTGGCTAGTCTTAGTGCCCAACTTAAGACTAGCAAGAATGAATTTGATAAGCTGAAATTTGCAAGGGATGCCTACACGATTGGTAGACACCCCTCAATTAAGGATGGACTTGGCTACAAGAGGGAAGCCAAGGACTTGACAAGCCATAAGGCTCCTATCTCCGCCAAGGAGAAAGGGAAGGCTCCTATGGTTAGTAGTACTAAAAAGAACCATGCTTTTATGTATCATGATAGGAGTTATAATGCTTATAATGATTTTGACTCTCATGCCATGTTTGCTTCTAGTTCTTCCTATATGCATGGTAGAAATATGTCTAGGAGAAATGCTATTCATCATGTGCCTAGAAAGAATATTATTCATGCTCCTAGGAAAGTAGTGAATGAACCTTCTACAATTTATTGTGCTTTAAATGCTTCCTTTGCTATTTGTAGAAAGGATAGGAAAATAGTTGCTAGGAAGTTAGGGGCAAAATGCAAGGGAGACAAAACTTGCATTTGGGTCCCTAAGGATATTTGCACTAACCTTGTAGGACCCAACATGAGTTGGGTACCTAAGACCCAAGCCTAAATTTGCCTTGCAGGTTTATGCATCCGGGGGTTCAAGCTGGATTATCGACAGCGGATGCACAAACCATATGACGGGGGAGAAGAAGATGTTCACCTCCTACGTCAAAAATAAGGATTCCCAAGATTCAATTATATTCGGTGATGGGAATCAAGGCAAGGTAAAAGGGTTAGGTAAAATTGCAATTTCTAATGAGCACTCAATCTCCAATGTGTTTTTAGTTGAGTCTCTTGGTTACAATTTGCTATCTGTTAGTCAACTATGCAATATGGGATATAATTGTCTTTTTACAAATGTAGATGTGTCTGTCATTAGAAGAAGTGATGGTTCACTAGCCTTTAAGGGTGTATTAGACGGCAAGCTTTACTTAGTTGATTTTGCAAAAGAAGAGGCCGGTCTAGATGCATGCTTAATGGCTAAGACTTGCATGGGCTGGCTGTGGCATCGCCGCTTAGCACATGTGGGGATGAAGAACCACCACAAGCTTCTAAAGGGAGAACACGTGATAGGTCTAACCAATGTTCATTTCGAAAAAAATAGACCTTGTGCAGCTTGTCAAGCAGGGAAACAGGTGGGAGGCTCTCATCACACCAAAAATGTGATGACAACATCAAGACCCCTGGAGCTGCTCCATATGGATCTCTTCAGACCCGTCGCCTATCTGAGCATAGGAGGAAGTAAGTATGGTCTAGTTATTGTTGATGACTTTTCCCGCTTCACTTGGGTGTTCTTTTTGCAGGATAAGTCTGAAACCCAAGGGACCCTCAAGCGCTTTCTTAGGAGAGCTCAAAATGAGTTTGAGCTCAAGGTGAAGAAGATAAGGAGCGACAACGGGTCCGAATTCAAGAACCTTCAAGTGGAGGAGTTTCTTGAGGAGGAAGGGATCAAGCACGAGTTCTCTGCTCCCTACACACCTCAGCAAAATGGTGTGGTAGAGAGGAAGAACAAGACGCTAATCGATATGGCGAGGACGATGCTTGGAGAGTTCAAGACCCCCGAGTGCTTTTGGTCGGAAGCTGTGAACACGGCTTGCCACGCCATCAACAGGGTCTACCTTCATCGCCTCCTCAAGAAGACTTCGTATGAGCTACTAACCGGTAACAAACCCAATGTATCGTACTTTCGTGTATTTGGGAGCAAATGCTACATTCTAGTGAAGAAGGGTAGAAATTCTAAGTTTGCTCCCAAAGCTGTAGAAGGGTTTTTATTAGGTTATGATTCAAATACAAAGGCGTAAAGGGTCTTCAACAAATCATCGGGTTTGGTTGAAGTCTCTAGCGACGTTGTATTTGATGAGACTAATGGCTCTCCAAGAAAGCAAGTTGTTGATTGTGATGATGTAGATGAAGAAGATGTTCCGACGGCCGCTATACGAACCATGGCGATTGGAGAAGTGCGGCCACAGGAACAAGATGAACGAGATCAACCTTCTTCCTCAACAACGGTGCATCCCCCAACTCAAGACGATGAACAGGTTCATCAAAAGGAGGCGTGTGATCAAGGGGGAGCACAAGATGATCACGTGATGGAGGAAGAAGCGCAACCGGCACCTCCAACCCAAGTTCGAGCGGTGATTCAAAGGGATCATCCCGTCGACCAAATTTTGGGTGACATTAGCAAGGGAGTAACTACTCGATCTCGATTAGTTAATTTTTGTGAGCATTACTCCTTTGTCTCTTCTATTGAGCCTTTCAGGGTAGAGGAGGCCTTGCTAGATCCGGATTGGGTATTGGCCATGCAGGAGGAACTCAACAACTTCAAGCGCAATGAAGTTTGGACACTGGTGCCTCGTCCCAAGCAAAATGTTGTGGGAACCAAGTGGGTGTTCCGCAACAAACAGGACGAGCACGGGGTGGTGACGAGGAACAAGGCTCGACTTGTGGCAAAAGGTTATGCCCAAGTCGCAGGTTTGGACTTTGAGGAGACTTTTGCTCCTGTGGCTAGGCTAGAATCAATTCGTATCTTGCTAGCATATGCCGCTCACCATTCTTTCAGGTTGTTCCAAATGGATGTGAAGAGCGCTTTCCTCAACGGGCCAATCAAGGAGGAGGTGTACGTGGAGCAACCCCCTGGCTTCGAGGATGAACGGTACCCCGACCACGTGTGTAAGCTCTCTAAGGCGCTCTATGGACTTAAGCAAGCCCCAAGAGCATGGTATGAATGCCTTAGAGACTTTTTAATTGCTAATGCTTTCAAGGTTGGGAAAGCCGATCCAACTCTTTTTACAAAGACATGTGATGGTGATTTGTTTGTGTGCCAAATTTATGTCGATGACATAATATTTGGTTCTACTAACCAAAAGTCTTGTGAAGAGTTTAGCAGGGTAATGACGCAGAAATTCGAGATGTCGATGATGGGCGAGTTGAACTACTTCCTTGGGTTCCAAGTGAAGCAACTCAAGGACGGCACCTTCATCTCCCAAACGAAGTACACGCAAGATCTGCTAAAGCGGTTTGGGATGAAGGACGCCAAGCCCGCAAAGACTCCGATGGGAACCGACGGACACACCGATCTCAAAAAAGGAGGTAAGTCCGTTGATCAAAAAGCATACCGGTCAATGATAGGATCTTTACTTTATTTATGTGCTAGTAGACCAGATATTATGCTTAGCGTATGCATGTGTGCTAGATTTCAATCCGATCCTAAGGAGTGTCACTTAGTGGCAGTGAAGCGAATTCTTAGATATTTGGTTGCTACGCCTTGCTTTGGGCTCTGGTATCCAAAAGGGTCTACCTTTGACTTGGTTGGATACTCAGACTCCGACTATGCTGGATGTAAGGTCGATAGGAAGAGTACATCAGGGACGTGCCAATTCTTAGGAAGGTCCCTGGTGTCGTGGAACTCTAAGAAACAAACCTCCGTTGCCCTATCCACCGCTGAGGCCGAGTATGTTGCCGCAGGACAGTGTTGCGCGCAACTACTTTGGATGAGGCAAACCCTCCGGGACTTTGGCTACAATCTGAGCAAAGTCCCACTCCTATGTGACAATGAGAGTGCTATCCGCATGGCAGAAAATCCTGTTGAACACAGCCGCACAAAGCACATAGACATCCGGCATCACTTTTTGAGAGACCACCAGCAAAAGGGTGATATCGAAGTGTTTCATGTTAGCACCGAGAACCAGCTAGCCGATATCTTTACCAAGCCTCTAGATGAGAAGACCTTTTGCAGGTTGCGTAGTGAGCTAAATGTCTTAGATTCGCGGAACTTGGATTGAATTGTAGCATACATGTATTTATGCTTTTGATCATGTTCCTTTTTGCATTTTGTTGTTAAGTATGGTGCTCAAGTTGTACAAACACTCCCTGGACCTCACAAGTCCGTTGCAAAGTGATGCACAGTTTTAGGGGGAGATGTGTTACAACTTGACCCTTTGAGACTAACCATATGCTTGAGTTTGCTTGTTTTAGTCTCAAAGGAGAACTGAAAGGGAAAAGGTGGACTTGGACCATGAAAGACTTCCACTGCACTCCGATGAGAGGGTAACTTATTCCAAGTTCATCTAATGAACTCTTATTGTCATTTGCTCTTAATTGAAGATTTTGGTGAGGCAATGGGGTTATAGAGCCAATATTGATCCCGTTTTGGTGTTTGATGCCAAAGGGGGAGAAAATAAAGGCCAAAGCGATAAATGGATCAGCTACCACTTGAGAGATTTTGAAAATAGTAGAATAGAGCTTTTGGTTTGTCAAAACTCTTTTGTTGTCTCTCTTGTCAAAAGTTGGTTTCTTGTGGGGAGAAGTATTGATTATGGGAAAAAGAGGGAGTTTTTGAAATCTTTGATCAATCTCTTTTGGAATGACTCTCTTTATGCTTCAACATGTGTGTTTGACTTAGAGATAGAGATTTGAGTTTGATTTGCAAAAACAAACCAAGTGGTGGCAAAGGATGATCCATATATGCCAAAATTGAATCAAAATAAATTTGAGTTTTATTTGAAGTGATATTGCACTTGTTCTAGTTGCTTTATGTTGTGTTGGCATAAATCACCAAAAAGGGGGAGATTGAAAGGGAAATGTGCCCTTGGGCCATTTCTAAGTATTTTGGTGATTTAGTGTCCAACACAAGTGATTAAATGTGAATTTATGCTCATGGATGGACAAAGTGCAAATCAAGAGTAAAGGTATGTTTCTAAGCCTTAGTACATTGTTTTGAAGACTAATGTATTGTGTCTAAGTGCTTGAAACAGGAGAAATCGAGTTAGAGAAAAGTTGGCTGTGTACAGCCAAAAAGGCTGTTCGGTCTGGAGCACCGGACTGTCCGGTGGTGCACCGGACAGTGTCCGGTGCGCCAGACTGACTCGGGCGAACTGGCCGCTCTCGGGAATTCGCCGACGGCGTACGGCTAAAATTCACCGGACTGTCCGGTGTGCACCGGACTGTCCGGTGAGCCAACGGTCGGCCGGGCCAACGGTCGGTCGCGGAATCTGCGCGCGACACGTGGCCGGGCCAACGGTCGGAAGGGGGCACCGGACTGTCCGGTGTGCACCGGACTTGTCCGGTGCGCCAACGGCTCCCAGATCTGCAACGGTCGGCAGCGCCATTTTAGGAAGGAAATCGGGCACCGGACAGTGTCTGGTGTGCACCGGACTGTCCGGTGCACCCGACGACAGAAGGCAAGATTGGCCTTCCAGATTTGCTCTCAACGGCTCCTAGCTGCCTTGGGGCTATAAAAGGGACCCCTAGGCGCATGAAGGAGATACCCAAGCAACCTTAGAGCATTCTTGATCATCCACACTCAGTCTTTGCGCATTCGTTTGTCATTCTCAGTGATTCGAGCTCTGTTCTAGTGAGAACTTTGAGATAGTCTTTTGAGCTCGATTCTTGGCCGTGTGTGTGCGCATTTTGCTGTGGATTTGTGTGTGTTGCTTTCCTCCCTTACTCTGAATTTCTTGTGAATCTCAAGTGTAAGGGCGAGAGGCTCCAAGTTGTGGAGATTCCTCGCAAACGGGATATTGAAAGGCAAAACAAAACACCGTGGTATTCAAGTTGGTCTTTGGACCGCTTGAGGGGGGTTGATTGCAACCCTCGTCCATTGGGACGCCACAACGTGGAGTAGGCAAGCGTTGGTCTTGGCCGAACCACGGGATAAACCACTGTGTCATCTCTGTGTTTGATCTCTTGTGGTATTGTGTTTTGTTGAGACTCCTCTCTAGCCACTTGGCGATTATTGTGCTAACACTTAACAAGTTTTTGTGGCTATAAGTTTAAGTTTCACAGGATCACCTATTCACCCCCCCCTCTAGGTGCTCTCAATGTCAACTCGCCACTGGGGTTCTTAAGACCAGATTAGGTTCACGCCAACCGAGAGCACAGATACACCACTGTCCAGCCTCTTGCCACGGAGGGTACACGCTACTCTCGCCATCTCTCCACTCCCATTGCGTGTTATCTTATTCTGGTATTAGTTTGCCCGAGGCCAAGCTTACCCATGATGAGGCATGTGACTAGTTAAAGGGTCCTCGGTCAGCAGGCCTACATCGACAAGGTCCTTAATTGACTCAGACGGAGACACTACACCGAGACTCTCTTCTTGTGCAAGTCACTCACCCGGTCTCAGCTTTATCATTCCAACCCAAAGTTTGGTACCTGACAGAGGTACATCTTTTCCGATGTTGAACCCATCACGGCCTTGATGGATCCACCATCAAGTTTTATTTTTGAAAACATCCCACCCACTTGAAGCATCACCTTTTGTTGAAACAAAACTTTTTGTTTTTCTAGAGCAAGGCTAAGCATAAGATAAACCTTTTTATAAAACAGGGGTGTAGGGAAAGGTAATCAAATCCTCAAGGAAAGAAATGTAGCAATTGTTTAGCATACAACTCCTATTACCTAATGCATCAAGCAAGTGAGAAAGATTTAAAATAGCAAGGAGGTGGCAAATGCACCGGGGCTTGCCTTTTGTTATAGGTGAGTCGGGCACTGCTCCACAGATGTCAAAATAAAAGCAGTTCCCGGTCGGAGGTTCTTCAGATGGTGGTGGTGTAGCTCTTGCTTCTTCAACTTCTACTTCTTCTTCGTTTTCTATATAGAACCATATATAATCATGAATGCTTATGTAATACTTATGAAATGCAGTAACAGAAATGGTTTATCAAGTTGTATCTTGAGTACAACTTTCCTTCACGGTACTCTAGGAAACTAGGGTTTTTGGAGTCAGTAGTGTAGTTCATAGGGCAGGCATCACTAGAAGACTAGGGTTTTGGGTTCTAGGGACCAAACATGGCCCAAATCATACCAAACTTTACCCAAGGCTTCTAAATAACATTTAAAGCTTATCTAAAAAGTTTGGTGATTTTTGGGAATTATTAATTAATTTCTGAAATTCCAAGGGTATGGGTTTTGGCTATTTTAATTACTCCATAATTACGTATTTAGAATAAAAATCATAAAACTATTTTTATTAAATACTATAGAAAATTAGGAACCTAGCAAAATTGGTCTTGCATTTTTAGCATTTTTCTACAATTTTCTAGAAATCCTTTAATCCTGGCAGAAAAAGAAAAGGAGAAAGAGTCAATAGTTTTGGACCGAAACTGGCCCAAGCCGACCCAGCCTAGGCAGAACGCGCCCGTGCGCGCGCGCCTGCGCGGTGGTTTTGCACCAAAGATCCTAGATTTTTAAACAACCCGAAGGAGACCGTGACACTGTTGCTTCAGTCACTGACATTTACACCGAAGCCCTCCAAGTTCTAATTCTTCATGACCCAAGGTCCTCGACATCGCACGGCGGAGAACCGAGCTCCAACGAACTCGGACCGGCTACGATAAGCAATGGTTGGTGCCCTAACTTGGCTAAGACCTAATTTAATACTTAACAAACGTTTCCCCTCAATCAATTACACAATCTGAGCTCTAAATCGTCCTGCCCACGGAGACAGTGCGAACTATGGATGAACAAATGTGTCCCCAGCGATCTAGGGCAATCTAGTTTAATTGAATGGGTCGGTGAGCATCAGTGGTAGGTAAGAGTGCTGAAACAAGAGAGCAGAGGGTATGGTCGGACCTGAAACGAGCTAGCCACGACGAAGACTCTTTCACGGTGGCGAAAACCCGACTTGGGGGAAATGAGCAATTCGTGGATTTAGGTGAGTAATTGGAGGCACGAGCGGGTGGATAGGATACTGGAATACCTAACGGAGCTGAGGGTGTGCTCAATTTATAGGGCTCTTGAGCGGTGACCGGTGAATTTGACCTCGCGCGGTGACGGTCGGAGAGGAGGAGGTGCCCTGGCGCACGCGATTGGTGGCCATTACCGTGGCAACCTCACCGGCGATCACAGGATAGGCTAACATGAGTCATGGTGGCATGGTTAAAGTGCCAAGGCACGTGGCACAGGGCCGTGAGGTGTCTAACTCCGGCGAGGGTAAATCCGGAGCGACTGGGGCTAAGCGAACACGGCGGCCAGAGTGAACAGTGGCCGGAGTTCATCCACTGGGTGATATTTCGCACTCCCACAGCGTTATCCAACGACGCCAAGCATGAATCATGGCGACCGGTGCAAATCCAGATGCGCGGATCACCGGCGGCGAGGGGGACTGAACCCTAGGATATTTCAGTGTACTGTACCATCAGAAATACAATTCAGAGCTCCTGACAGCCAGATTTGTAGTGCCAGAACACAGATTTTTGTATAAGAACTTGCTAATTTGTCTGTAGCAAATTTCTAGCCCTTCATACCAGCTACAATTCTGCTATAGCAACAACCCCCAATCGAGCAACAGATCCTGCTCAAATTCGACCCAAAAGTCTGGCCAATGCCACTGGTGACCTAATTTCAGTCAGCAAGGTGACTGACAGCACAACTTTGGGCAGATTTTTCTCCATTTTTTGTATAACACAATGCTTAACCCCTTAAGCAAAGTTGTACTCCTATAGTAGCTCTAGATTTTTGATGTGTTGACCCTAGGCAAAATCTTTGTATTTTTGGATCTATAGGGCTCCAAAGTCAGCCTTCTTCAATGATTTTCAGACTTAGCCATACATGAGCACTAGAGTGGCCTTTTTGCAATTAGGCCCAAATCTCATGGTTTCATTTGCAAATCTTCAAATATGTGAACCATATGACTTAAGGTACCCAAATTCCATGGTTTTTGCACTTAAGTCCAAAATTGGTCAAAATTTACACATAAACCCCTAGGGTTTTTGTCCAGGTTTTCCAGTGGTCTATTTAGGGTTTTTGATACTTCTAGGGTTTGAATGCCTCTCAAGTCCATTAATGGGAATATCTTAAGATTATTTCTCATGAGTTTTGAAGTTTTCTCTCATTTAGGCTTTGTTTACACTTCTAAGCACAGTTTAGGGTTAAGTACCCTACTCTAGGGTTTCACCCATGACAGGTCACATCCGTACAACTTGTTTGAACTTTTTTCCTAGTGAATGCATTCTAAGTGTAACAAGCACATGATATGCTAATGCTCATGATGTTATGCTCAAGTTTTAGTGGCAGTAACACCAGGGGTGTTACACAAGGTACCCTGATTATTTCTGGTGTGCATTCTGCACCTTTAGTTATTTTGCACTGGTTCAGTACATAATGTGTGTTTTCTCATTGTTGTACATGTCACTATACTGCTGATAGAAACAAAAAATTAGCGACAATATTGGATTTCAGGCTTCTATGCTACATATTCAGTGTTGTTCGCTCGTGCTGTATCTGTCGCCACGTGAGTAGTTATTGGCTTAGTTTCTAGTGTCCACCTTCCCATCTCTATTTTTCTTCTTTCAGAACATCTTCGATGATCTTTTGGACCACCCTTGCTGATACAAACACAATCATTTTGTGGCAGGAAATCACCATATTAGAGTTGACAACCTTCACATCATCTGTCCTTTTGTAACTGTTTGTGCAACAATGAGTTTATCTTAAGTTCTATTTTTTGGTAATATTGGTTTACTGCACTTAAGTTTTTTATAAAGCATCTTTGATGTCACTTGTAGGAAGAATTTGACACTCATGATCCGAAGGAGAAGACTTTGCTACCCCCTTACTTGAGGAAAAGGTCAAAAATAATTGATATAGTTGTAGCACGTGGTATAGTCTTTGCTCTATCACAGTCAGGAGTATGGGCTACTTTTAGTAGAGGTATGGTATTCTTGCCTTCTTACAATCCCTTTCTGCTTGCTCTGGTTGTCCTGAGATTATCTTTACATATTTCCACAAACAAATCAGAGAATATGCTTTTTGAATGGAAGTCCAGATGAAGTTATCCACAATTTATTTTACAACAAGAATAATGGTTTACTCATTAATGTATTAGTATATGGTTCTGAAAACTTCAGTGCTCTACGATACAGAACAACTCGGACAAAGTACGCTTTGTCAATGCAATTGCTTTTTTATCCTACCATCTTCTTTAAAATTTCTCCAACCGTTCAAGGTTCGTCAAGGACAAGACAATCGGATGTTTGGTCCTCTCTTTTTGAGTCTAAGTCCATGAAAATGCCTGGATTTGTAGAGTTTGATGGTGTCAATGGAAAGTTTTGACATACTCTGCTCAAGACATGTATGCTGAGTCGACTTTGGTAATGGCTAAAAGAAATTGAATCTTCTGTGAATCTGTTCTGATGCCATCTTATCCACAACAAAACTTACAAGGTGTTTGATTTGAAAAACTACACATTACTTTATTCAGAGTCTGATAAGAATGTTCAATAAACAAAGATCAGGTAACTTCTTCTTGTGCGTTACTGTGTCAGATACTCTTGGTGCTTCTTTCCACTTTTATGTGTCATAAACTGATCGGCCAATTCTCTTATCATATGCCATAACAGTGATAGGGTTAGCACTTAGGGGATGTTTGGATCTTGGGCTAAAAATTAGCCCATCTTGAGACAATGGCCTAAACAAGGGCTAATAAGAGCTAATGGGCCTAACTACCAATTAGCCTCCACTAGCTCTTATCATCCCATAATTAGCCCATGTTGAGCACTACTATCTGGCATCCAAATTTCGAAACCCAGGGCTAATTGAATGAATATGTATCACACACATACATGTTGTCACTTCTTTCACACCTACACAGTCACAAATTCAGTTAATAGTTCATAGTTAACAGGTAACTGTAACAATTAACTTGCTGATAGTTTAAAATGCCAGCTTGTACTAATTGAATTCAACAAACTGGCCCATTCTACATCATGTATGGGTGGCTGGGGACAAAAATGCTAGTCTTGAGATCGGTGGAGGACTGACAGGAACGAGGCTGTGGACTCCGGAGACTATAGCGATGGGTAATAGCAGTGTTTGGGTCCGGGGACGTAGCATGGGGTGCGAGAGCGGGGAAGGGAGCGACGGTGGTGCATGGTGAATAAGCAGGTGAGAGCTAAGAGACGATAGAGATGAGCAAACTAGTAGGAACAAGAATGAACAAAGAACTTAATGATTGTGAATTCAATCAGAGAAAAAAATTCTTTTTATGGCCATTGTTCCTTTGGAACGACATGCATGTCTCATTACACTTATTTTTCTATTCTTTTTTAGGTATCTTCCTCTAGAATGCTTTGACCTTAGCAAAACACAATTTATTTCATCTAAGGTAATTATATCTAGCAACTGTTCTACCTGTTAATGGGCTAACTGATGAAAATATATGGCTAGAGTGTTGGTCAGACATCGGTGCTGGACCAACACAAAGGTGATAATCCTTTTTAGTATAGTTCTATTAATGAAAAATCCAGTATGCAACTTCTATGATGACAATGTCCTTCATATTTACAAGTTTGTTTACTTCTCATGCTCTATGAATTTGTGGCATATGCATGGTTTATGAGTTTGTTTGGCTGATACTAATCTATACTTGTTTTATCCATTACCAGGTTCCTTCTACTGGTATTAAGTATTTTTAAAAAAACATGAATATTATGTAGAACATGATTACAAGCACGGTCTTTCCTATGGTAGACGAGGATTAGTACTAGCGTGATGACAAGGTACAAAAGTTGTGGTTGGAGGATGGAGGCTGATTCTTGTGCATGTAAGTTTGATTTATTCATTCCCAGATTGAACATGTGGTGCGTTTGATCTAGATTTATACTAATACAATCTTCCATTTGCTCTATACCTCAGGCTTCTAAATTCTAAACAATGCTCTCAGGCTATCAAAGTCTGAACATGTTGTATAAGGCTCTAAATTCTAAACTAGCTTCTCAGTGTTTCATCAACCTCGATGCTTGCACCATCCCATCCAACCACACCAATCCAGTGATAGTTTAACATTTTACAAGGTCATTTTTTTGGTTCGTAGTTAGCAAGAACAGTAGATGTCATGTGCTTCTAAGCTGTTCAGAACTCCAAATGAGCTAGAGTAGATAAAGGGTGAACTTATGATCCGAACCTATCAAAGGGCATCTAAACTATCACAAGATGGCGTGCTGTGAGTATTGCTTGCAGCTCTGGCACTGCAGCTTCAGAACAATCTTCTTGTTTGTCTTGGCCTAAAAGGTATAAATACAATCACATTTGTCATATCTATTACTACTCTATAAGTCCCTATTGTAGGCGTCCACAAGTGCACCGTGGTTCTGCCATCCTCCCCTCGCGCAATCAATCATCGCGCGGACGCGCGGCTTCCTTCCTTATACGCGCCACTTCCTTCCTTGGCTTCCTTCCTTCTACGTGCGGCTTCCACCCCCACCAATAGCGATTCGAGGCTGCCTTGAGTGGTGTTTGGGTTGGATGCCTAATGGTCGATTCGTGCTTTTGCAGGGGTTTGGATGCTGTGCGGAACAAGATCAAGATGTTTGCACAGAAGAAGGTCACCCTACAGCCAGGGTGGCACAAAATCATGATCTTGGATGAGGCTGACAGGTAAGCCCATTCGTAGGGCGTTTCCACCATCAATGTGTTATAGGTGCAGTGTTGTATTTACTGAAACAAGTTGTTGTTTGCATGCTTTTTCTTATTTCATTTCAGTATTGGTTGTTGTTTGGACTTGGTTGCCCGTGCATTGTTTACAATTGTGTTCAGTGGAGATTCTATGAGCATGCTTGGTCTCGTATTGGTTATAAGCTTGGGTTGGTTAACTTAACTTGCTCATGACCCGATTGGGTTGAAGCCCGTGCGTTGTTTACACCTTCATGGCGGGCTGAACCTTAACTTGATCATGACCCGATTGGATCAAGATCAAATGGTATCTTTTTTGTATAGTGGTAGCTAACCATGATGGAGCATGCCTCAGAATGGTTATTGGATTAATGTACAAAGTTGTGATGTTTGTCGGCATCAACAATCGTTTAATTGTGCAGCCAATTGTTTCAATTGAGACGACGGTCTTCTACAGAGAGAGGGCTGCTGCTGGGATGTACATTGCATTGCCATATGTCGTTGCTCAGGTAAAGAAATATCATAGAAGTATAGAGAACACAACGGTAACTAAGGTGATATCTTCTCTCTGCATGCGTTCTATAAGTATCTGTTCTCACTTATTTATGTTTCCTCAAACCTGATTGTTAGATACAGTCAATGCTCTTTGTTACAGACGACAATGTCTATACTAAATAATGTCATTGCTCTTTGTTGCAAACAACTCCACACTTAAGATCATGACTGGCTATGTTATATTGGTTATCCATTTTGGGATTGTGCAAACTGTGCATTTTCAAACCCAAACACATGTCTATCTGTTTTAAGAAAACTGCTATTACCTTTTTGTTTTGGCTAAATGGCAAGTGATTGTGAATTCTGGTTCATATATTTCTTGAGTGTGTCTAGGCCATTTAAGTACGCGTATTTGGTATGAAAGCTGGTGGAGACAAGATCACATAGGCTCTAAAATCCATCTGTTGGAGGAGCAAGGCCATTCAAGTAGAGGAACACTTGCTCTGGTGCTCTTTTATTTTTTCAGATGCTAATTTAGACTTTAACTCACTAAGCTACAGCTTTAGACTCTGTCCTGAAGCAGTTAATTCCTCAATTTGCATGAGCAAGTGTTGTCACTCTATCTGCCGTAAGAAGAATTATTGATTACAATTACTATATGTTACAATTGAAAATGCCCTTAATAAGCTGAGTATCTAAAATATGTGTTTGGGGCATTTTTAATTCCTTTTTTTTGGTAGGAGCATGTTACTTAATCAGTGATTGTCCAATACAGTACAACATTGACACTTGACTTTAAAGAGGCTGTAGGAGCCCAACAACTTCATGGTTTGTTTATAGGTTAAGGTAGAGTACATAGGCTCACTTTTTTTCTTGCATTCGATTATATGGTGTTGAATCAGCTACACTAATGGTTATGAAGTGAATAAAGTTACCATGTTATGAGCTTGAGATAATTCAATGTCATGCGAGAAAGAGCAAACCCTTGACAAGAATTTCCCTTGTATGAGATAATTCCATGTGAATCTACTGTAGAGCCAACAATTATGACTTACTAACTGAATGATTTATCATGCTTATTCTATTGTAGAGCTTAGTCTGTATTACTTGTTGTTAATGAATTTGTGAGATATTGAAGACAATAATATATATGGTGTTTTTTTTATGTAATCGTTGTGCACTAATAATTTGTCGAATATTTTGTATGCCGTTGCAACGCACAGGCCCCTAACTATAGATATACTAACTGGGTAATAGTTGTTGATTAGAACTTCAATAGCTAACTTTTTCTGTTGGCATTAATAAATCTGAGTACATTTTTCTTGAAGGTGCAAAGTGTTTTTTTCCTTAAGTTTGATGTGATTTTTGCCGGTCCTAGTTAGTGTGAAATGTTTTGGAGCTTTGGGATGTCTGTAGTAATCTGTGAGAAATAACACAATAACTGAAATATTTGGTCAAGATGCGAAGTTAATGAATGTGGTACATTCTAGGATGGAGATAGTATTTAGATTTGCATGTGTTTCTAAACTACAAATAACATGGACTTGTGGCACTGGATTCTTTGGTGAGGGTATGCAACAATACCAGTCCAATCCTGACTGCATAAACAGCTTCAAAGTAGCCATTCACTATTCAGTCATGCATCTGTAGTCAAGTAATACAAAGTTTAGTTGTGTTCACGCGTTGAAATGTTCTCCTCTAGAACATGTAACTTCTGGTTTTATTTAGATCCCCTACTTGTCACTTGGGAAGTCTTCTGTTCCTCGATTTCTTTCATCTGTCTTTCTAAAGATGGATATGCCAAATCATGTTATTTTGCTAATTAAATTCTTGGCATTATTTGTATTCATTCTCAAATGGTTACTATATAGTATATACCTATTGCTTCTGAATGGGTGGAATGTTTTATGAATGCTTTACATGATGTGTTGAAACTGGCTGTGCAATTTATTTACCCAATAGGTATGCTTATTTCTTTACAGCTTTGTACATGGTCTTTTGCTTGTGTGTTTACTGCAATTGTTTTAGCATTCGCATTAGTAACTATATTTCGGTGTGTGCTAATTTTCCTTTGCAATGCTGTGAAACGGCGCCTGATGTCAATAGACACATTTTCAAATGATGATCGCATTCATTCACATGTAGTTAGAGATAGATTTGGTCAATTAACCATGTCTCTGATGGGACATATCCATTCATTCAACTGTTCTCTTTTTTCCCCAAATTTTTATCTCTTTCCATTCATTCAACTGTTCTTTTTTCAAATTGTTCTCTCTTTCCAATAGGTGTCTGTTCAAGACATCTTATGCATATGTATAAATCTATTTCAGAGATCAATGAGAATTATAATTTACACTTTTTTCCAATGTATAGATATATTTTAGAGATCAATGAAAATTATAGTTTACACTTTCTTCAATTGATCGTTCATCATCAACACTTTCGATTTCAAGAGCATGGAGAACAGAGGCACGAAGCCCCCCTGTACCATCATCGGTAAGCATGGCGGACAGCGCTGCAGCATCTTTGAGCGCCTTGGCACTCCTGTACTTTCAAGCCATGGTCGCCCGCAGGGTTAAATTTCCTAACCAAAATAAATTCTATGTTTTTTCGTTCCCGGCCGAGAAACATTTTCCCCCTCCCGTTTTGGCAAATTTCATTTCCTTTTTAAAAAATATAAAAATCAGAAAAAATACGATAAAAATTGGATGTTTTTTCTGAGTATTCTGAAATATCCCATATCTCTACTATACCATAAGTGCGTAGCGTGGGCATCCACCACGGCTTCACCACGCCTCCGCCCGACATCGCAGCGGCGCGCCCTCAGCAACTGCTCCACGGCAAGCTCGCCCTCCCCGCGGCAATCTCAGCATCCCCCGTAATGGCATGCCAACCGTAATATTGACATAAAGCTCCTACTTTTTCACGATATTAGTAAAACGCTTCATACCAACATTTTACTTCATTCTATATTGCACTTTGTACAATATCTCATCAAAATCTTCATTTCGACCCCTCTTTCCCATAGCTATATAGAAAATATGTCTTGTCGGAGAGGAAATCTCCGCCCGGGTGGCGGAATGCACCCGCCCTAAATCCTAAGATGAGGAAGGGGCTAAGCATTTTGCCTGTTACGAGATTGGGGGATGAACACATTAGAACACAAAGATTTAGAGTGGTTCGGGCCACCGGAGTGTAATACCCTACCCCACTGTGTGTTGTATTGCTGTGAGAGCTTGAGAGCTGAGAATCTAAGTTGGCCTGTGTGAATCTGTGTTGTAACGTTGCATGCCTCCCCTTTTATAGCTCAAGGGGGGCACATACAAGGGTGCTGAGCCCCGACATATGGGCCTAGGAACATAACGGATGTAATACTTGGAGCAACTAATGCTAGTCGCCAGTGCAATCTCCTTGCATCCTGATATTCGCAGCCTGTGTAGTATTGGCGTACAGCGGAAGCCTTCCTGGCAACGTGTGAGTGATGATAAGCACAGTGCGCGCCGCAGCATGGGCGTACTGTCTGCCAGCGGAACGGACAGGCACGCCGCCTGCGAGACGGCCTGGTCGCTGCTTGTCAGCGGAGTGGACAGGCCACATTAAATGTTGAAGGAGCACATCGCCCGTCAGCGGGATAGACGGGACGCATTAAAAGATGAGGCGGCACATCGCTGTCAGCAGGATGGATAGGCGGTGTGCCCTATCTGTATTTAATGCTGATGTAGCGTAGCTTGCGGCGTAGCCTGCGGTGCGGCCCCGGCGTAGAGACCATATGTCAGGCTCCGCCCGTTGGCTTACGTCACGGGTCGTGGGCCACGTGGCAGCATCGGGTCTCCGCCTGGGCGGGGAGCAGAAGCGTAAAAGATGGGATCCGGACACGTGTCAGCACCGGACCCTAGCCTGGTCCTTGACCAGGGCTTAAGCTTTTCTTGCCTTGGAATTTCGGGACCCTGCCGTGGGCGGTCCGGACCCCACGTAGGGGGGTCCGGACTCCATCCCACTGACCCGGCCTGCACACGTGGTGGTCCCGGACCTCCCTGGGGTCCCGGCTGCATACCCAGAGGTCCAGCGCTTTCCCATGAGGGTCCGGACTTACTGTTGGCGTCCTGGAGCATTCCTTCTTTCCTGGACACGTGGCGGCTCCGGACCCGCCTATGTGGTGCGGTCGGGCGCTGCTGTGGGCCCTGAGTAGCGGTCCATGACTGGGCCAAGTCGTGGCCTGGCCTCGGTCGCAGCATTATTGCTGCACGACTAAAAGATAGCCACGCGGCCACTACGTCTTGATACAGTAGTAGGGAGTACCCCTGTTCGGGGGTACCAAGACATGTCTCTAGACAAAGTGTGTCAAGAAAAACATTACATATTTTGTAACACGAATACAAATTAATAAATAGAACAATAAAACATGTTAAATCTTTAACATATATCTGCACATATTCAATATGCAGGTCTTGTATAACGGTGTTCTGTCACCATGATTAATTCTGTTTCATGCAGTTTTGCCTTCACCCTTCTTTGTCTTCCATTGAATGGACATGATATATATAGTTTTTATTTGAATTCATTTTTTTGCCTTGTTGTATGCCCAAATTTCCACTCTAACTAAAATCTGAACTACTCATGCATGCTAATATAGTGTAACTTTAAGGATTAGACCTTTCGCTTCAGGTGCTCATGTGTTGGCTGTACAAAAATTGCAGGTCTTTCTGCTTCTGTTCGATCTATGTTTTTTCCACACTTCGTTGGTATTGTTCTGTTAGATTCGGATATGTTTATATGTTGGAATGATTAGCATTACAACATATTCAAGTGGAACCCTACTGTCATCTATGCTCTATCCCCATACTACATATAACACTTCTTCAGAAAAGCCGACAAGGATGGCTGGAGCTCACTAGGAGGGATTGTTCTATGCATTAAAGAAATGCTGCATATATATTATGCATTGATTTTTGATTTTGTAAAGTCCACAACATTTTCAAATAATATATCATCTTCATGGGTGGTGTTGCTTATTATGCTTTGGAAAACAAAGATGATCTTTACATGTTTTAGTACTTGTATATTGGTGAGTTATTTGGTTCGTTCAAAGTACTTAGTCAAACAGTTTATGATGCTCAAGATATTTGTGCAATTAAACCTCCTATTTGGTAGACAGTGAAATTTTCTCATTTGGTCATTCCTCGACTGGAATTTATTGTTCCACTAATTATTTGGTTGGTTGAGAGAATTTTCTATTGGATCCAATCTGTGTGCTGATTGTGAACTCAACAAGGTTAAATAAAAATGTGTCTTAACAATATAATACATTTGTACATAAGTTATTGTGATATTATATATTACCGTTGCAACGCACGGGCACTCACCTAGTATTCTTTTAATGATCCAATGACCGTTGTGCTTAACCAGACACACGGCCGGAAATTTGATGTCTACTAGTTGTGAGCCCTTGGTTGAAGCTGTGTTTTTTCTTACCACTAGCTGGGTAGTTTTCTGGGAAATATTCTAGCTGTTTGTGTCACTTTTTCAACATACAGCTGTGGTCTACTTGTTTTTCCACGTATTATTACATCCGATAAAGTAACCACGACAAAGCGTCTCAATCCGTGACCTCGCAACGCTTTACCGACCAATCCCCACTATACTAATCTGATGCCGTGTCACTTTAGACGTGTAGAGAACATGTCTTGCACAAAATAAAGACCCCGAGACCTAACAGCATCCTAGTCATTCACCGGTCCAAAAAAGTACCAACTTTAAACAGCATGTATACAGTTGATCAATTTGTCTGCACAGAATAGCGATGCAAAAAGTCAGATATCGTCTGTAGAGTTGCAGAACACAGTGGAGTATTAGCTAAATTTAGAGTTTTATAAAGGCTTTAAAAAAAGATAACTTGCTAAAAGATTGAGTAAACTAGTGGGAGATAGATATCTCTTGGGTCTTATGCTCCATGGGCTGCCTGATGGCAGGGATGGATCTAGCGGTAGGGCGGGCGGGGCTCGAGCCCCTTCTACCGCTTCGGATCCTATGGAGCCCCACTACAGCCTCCCGTAATCTAAAATGTATAAAATATAATATAGAATAAGCTTTTATACTGCAGCAAGCGCGCGCATGGTTCTCACATATCTAAAGAGCTAGATACTCGGAAGATAACTCGGAAGAGAGGCGAACAAACTCTAGATGAGCAGGAGCGCCTCCGACGTCAGAGTCAGACTTTGATAGAGTTAGATAGGCATCACGACTTATAAAAGGATATCCCTCCGGTCACCTATATAAGGCTGGGGGTACCCCTATAAAACGATCTCACCATCCCTCATAGCTTGGTTTCTTTGTGAGACATCTTGGCAGGGGTGAGCTGAGTGAGAAGGAAGCTTTGGAGCTAGATCAAAAGGGCGAGGCCACGGGTATGGACCTATAGCTATGCTCTTCGACGAGAAAGACCAAATGCTTATGTGTATACTTAATCCCGCGAATCAAAAATTGTAAGGAACATTACTTGAAGAATTGGATTTCCAAAAATTGAAGACCGACTCAGCCAAGTCAAGAAGAGGAAGCTTTCTCAAAGCTTGGCTTGTACTAATATCAAGGTAATAAAAGAAACTTTTTTGGTTCTGATTGAGCTTCGAAAAAAAGTTGTATTCAATTAAATTGTTTTGTCTTTGTAATGGAGGACTAATGTTAAGCAAGGCTTTAAGGATACAACAAGAGAAAGAAGAAGTTGAGCTATCGAATCTTCAGGACGAAGTTGAAAAACTTTGGAAATCTTTAGTGAAAAAAGATAGCATAGATTTGTCCTTGAAAGAAAGGGTGGCCGAGGTCGAAAGGGAAAAGGAAGAAGCAGCAAAAGTACACAATGGTGATATGACAAAGATGAAAGAACAACATAAATCGATCAATGAACTTCACAATAGCCTTGAAGCTGCGAAAGAAAACGCTACTAGCAGGGATAGAGAGAATCAGGAATTACTGGAAGCTTTAGACTAGCTTCGTGATAACTCCTTTGCCATTGCTTCCCGGTGTTGCGATGTTGTGAAGAAGATATTCTCATAAACCGGTGCAATTTCGAGGTCAACCTCATACACCCCTAGCGACACTGGGGGGTCACCTATTTGGATGCAGAAGGAATTGGGCGAAGTTGAATCCATAATCAATGCTCACAGTGATTACTACGCGATGATCGGGTCGCGTGGTATGGATTGAGTACTCGAGAAAGCTAGTTGCGACCACGTTAAATACATAGGAGAAGCTAACTTTGGCATAACCGTTGGTATAAAATCTCCTTCAAAAAGCATACTCACTGATGCAAAGAGGTTTTTCTTCGAGTTAGGGAACAAAGTTGGCCAACAGCTAGCCGCCTTGGAAGCCGAAGAGTACACGAGGAAGGTTCGTCCTTGGACTTGTATTGCCGAAGCTTTATTTATGAACTTTCTTAAATACTTACCTTGTTTCTCTTTCTGTGGAACAAAGACACAAAGAAGAAGACAAAGAAAGTAAAGAAGTGAGAGAGGGCCAAAGTATAGTTGAATCATTAGGACGAAGGAACTATTGTATTTTGAGACAAAACATTTATGCAATTAAAGTACTGCCTATTGTAATAAAATGCTTTACTTTCTATTACTTTTCCCATTTTACTCTAAATGCTTTGTTGTGCGTGAAACCAAATCTTACTACTATTTTGAGCCGAAGTCAAAAAAACATCTTCCCTTCTTTTTCACTAGGAACAAAGCTTCTGAAGTTTACCCTTGATGGTCATCTGCATTGTGTTTGTCTAGCACATTCAACTTAGCAACTTCGAGTTTGCTGATAGCAAATAGTCATGATCAAGCTCTGCATTCCCATAGGAACGACTTCGGAGCTCCTTTGATACTTTAGCTCTGCATCCCCTTAGGAATGACTTTGGAGCTTTGTCACCTGTACTTGGTGATAAAACTTTAGCTCTGCGTTCCCTTAGGAACGATTTCGGAGCTTTCTCACCTTTACATGGTGATGAAACTTTAGCTCTGTATTCCCTTGGAATGACTTTGGAGCTTTCTCACCTTTACTTGGTGATAAAACTTATCTTTGTATTGGAGGCTTGGAAATCAAACCCTTTGTTGAGTATGATTTTCTACACCCAAAGGTACTACTTTGGTATAGTTAGTTTTTTGGGGAAACGTACCTTTATTGACTTCAGGTACTCTTTGTACAAATATTACATCTTTGACCCCATTAAAAAAACTTATCCCCCTTATAAGGAAAAAGGGTGCCAAAGCTTGACATTAGATGTAATATCTTTGAAGCTCATCGACATTCCATGATCTTGGAATGTCGTTTCCTTCCATGTCTTTTACTCTATACGAGCTTGGACTATTTGAAGCTGAGACCATTAAGGGGCCTTCCCACTTCACTTGTAACTTTCCCACTATATCTGGGTTAGTTACGTTAGTTACCCTTCGGAGCACAAGATGGTCTGGTGCTATATTCTTGAGTTTCACTTTTCTATCTCCATCTTATGGTTTCGGCTTGACACATTCTTATGTGCTTGATTGCTTCAAGTATCGACTCTTCTTTTGCATCCTTCGAAATTTTTTCATCATCTTGGTATTGAGTCAAAGCTATGACTCTTGCTGAACCCAACTTGACTTCATCACAGATAACTGCTTTGTCCCCAAAGAGGAGCTTGAAAAGTGTAAACCAGTTGATCTTGATATAGATGTGTTGTGAGTCCACAAAACTTTGAAAAGCTCTTTTGTCCAATTACCCTTGGGCAATCCAACTAGAGAATTTGTGATTCCTAGCAAAATTATGTTGTTTGCTCTTTCAACCAACCCATTGGACTTTGGGTGCCTGACTGAAGCAAAATGTATGTTTGTTCCCACTTGGTTGCAGAATGCTTCGAAGTCAAACTAAGTACCGTTGTCAATAGATAGACTTTAGGACTCCGAAGCGGCAAATGATGTTTTACCAGAAAAACTTCTAGATGGTCGCCGAAGTTATTGTTTCCAAAGCTTTTGCTTCAATACATTTGGAGACGTATTCCACTGCCACCACTGCATATTTCAAGTTTCCTTGTGCTGCTGGCATTAGGCCTATTATGTCCATTGCCCATCTTTGTAGAGGCCATGTAGGTTGTAAGAGTTGAGTTAGAGACAAAGGTTGCTTTTGGTATCTTACACATCTATGACAATTGTCACACTTCTATACAAAATCCAATGTGTCCAAAGCTGCCTTCAGCCAGTAGAAACCTTGATAAAAGATTTTTCAGTAGAGCTCTAGGCCAATATGTGATCCACATAGCCTAGAATGAATTTCTCTCATTAGCTCTTGACTTTCGTCCCTAGAAACACACTTAAGCAGAGGTGAACAGACACCTTTCTTATATAACTCCCCTTCAATGATCTTATACGACCTTGTCCTTGCCTGCATCATCTTGATGTACGCTTCATCATCAACTGGATGATTTCCCCAAAGGAAGGTTATAATTTCTGTTCTCCAGTCTTCACAATGTGTAGGGGAAATAGTTATGATGTCTCTTTCCATAAAATCCACCAAAGATGCCTTTAATACTTCAAAGAACACTTCGGGGGGTAAGGGGAGCGCCTAAGCGACAGACTTGGCCAACATGTCAGCACGCTCATTGTCCAATATTGGGATTTTTTCTACTAAAAACCATTCGAAGAAATATTCCATCCTTGGACCATGTTAAGGTACTTCTCTAAGCTTGATTTTTTTACTTTGCTTGACTTGTCCACCTAGCCTGTGATGACATGGGATCTTATTTCAAGATTGTCCTTGTTACACCCATTGCCTTTAGCTTCCTCAATCCTAGAAATTGGGGTTCATACTCCGCTATGTTGTTTGTACACTAGAACTGTAACTTGGCAGCATATGAAGTTCTTACATTGGATGGTGAAACAATAATGACTACAACAATATCCTCGAAGGATCCCCATGAACCATCATAGAAAACTGTCCAGACAGCTTCGTGTGATGGAGTTGCTTCATCGTGCGGGCTAGGAGTCCAATCAGCAATAAAATCTGCTAATGCTTGGGATTGAATAATGACCTATGAATAAAGTCGATGACAAACTCATTGAGCTCTGCTGCCAACTATCCAATTTGGACCAAAGCCTCCATGTTTCTTATGATATCCTTAAGTGGTTGAGATGATGGTACAATGATGTTGTGGGATTGGAAATAGTGTCGAAGCTTTCTGGAAGCCATTAGGACTACATACAATACTTTTTCCATCTCTGTATAGTTCCTTTTGGATGGGCCCAATACTTTGGACATGAAGTAAACAAACATTTTCTTTTTTACACCTTTGTCTAGTACCTCTTGAACTAAAGCAACACTCATAGTCGACTGAGAAGCTGATACATAAAGCAATAGAGGAGCCCCTAGCTAAGGTGGGGAGAGTGTTGTCAGGTTTATCAGGTAATCTTTAAACTCTTCAAAGGCTTGCTGCTGAGAAGGTCCCCACTAAAAGACCTCTACTAATTTCAAACTTTGTTCTGTAGATCTTGAGATGAACCTGTTCAAAAAAGCAAGTCTTCCTGCTAACATCTAGACCCATTTTCTTGAATTCGATGGTTCCATCCGAAGTATTTCTTTGATTTTATGTTGGTTTGCTTCAATTCCCTTTGTTGACACAAGGCAACCTAGAAATTTGCCCTTATTAACTCCAAAGACGCACTTTTCAGGGTTCAACTATAAGCCTCCTCTTTAGAAATTGGATAAGGTTTCTTGGAGATCTAAGATATGATCTTGTTTTTTCGTGCTTCTCACAATGATATCATCAAAATAAGTCAAGATTTCCTGCCCAACTGTGAACTCTGCACCTTGGCTGTCATTCTGCTGAAGCTTCCACCAGCATTCTTGAGCCACTCAAGCATCTTAAGATAGCAGCAAGTACCACTAGGGGTTATGAAACTAGTCTTAGGCTCATCTTCCTTCTTTATCTAGATTTGACGGTACCCTATGTAGCAGTCCAACAAACTCATGAACTCCGAAGTAGCAGTTGCAAAAACTTGGGAATCAATTCTTAGTAGTGGGAATTCATCCTTCGGGCATGCTTTATTGAGGTCTATGAAGTCAATACATCCTCCACTTGCCATTGGATTTGTTGACCATGACTATATTGGCCAACCATTCTAGATATGCATCTTCTCTTATGACTCTAGCACTAATCAATGGCAGCTCAGATCTTACATCGATCGACCACGTCCCAAAATCGCCACAGATCCACCCCACGGTCCACAACCCCAGCCCATGTTGCCGCAACACCGTCGTTTGCTAGAGGGTGTGTAACACCCCAGGCTTTAAGGGACAAAGCCGAGTGCATCTCATACATGTGCCAAAGAAGACAACATATATAATAACAGAGTGTATAGAGATAAATGTCACAATATAATCAGAGTACTTATTACATAACAGAAGTCTTGCAAAATAAAAGATAAGTATAACAGGATCTAAAATCCATCCTTGGCGCCAGAAAGTCAACTGGGAGATGACGACCTAGACCTCTCACGAACACAGCGCAACATCCACCTTGCGCCATCCAGTGGTACCTGTTCTTGACCTATGGGGGGTGTGAGACAGCAAGGATGAGCTCACACATGTTCATCGCTCAACAAGTTGTGGGGAATAATGTGGCATGAACTCACCAAAGGTGGGAGTTCATGAAGTGTAAGGCTGATCAACAATAGAGATTAAGGCTGAGCATTGCTTTTATAAGTTGGTCAAAATTTTATTAGCAGTTACTAAGTGTAAGTGAATACCAAACCTTAATAAAATAGTAGAACAAAATTAATAATAATCCCATGCAAATGCAAATGACAAATTGAGTTTAGGTTCCATAATTTAATCATCAGAGAGTCCTGAGCTGCTCATGACCGTGAGCTTGGCTAGTATACCAATTTTACACTCTGCAGAGGTTGTACCCTTTACCTACAAGTCGTGTTTCCCATGTCGCTAGGGCTAGCTAGACCCTTAGACACTACCAAGGTGAATGGCTAGGGATCCACTACAAGGCCTTTACAAAGTTCCACTAGCTTTCGAAAACCCGCTACAGTTTATGGGAAGAGCACTTGCAAGAATCCCTCGTCTGACCGCCATCGCAGCAAAATCAACCCGAGAACCTCCTTGCATGCAACTCCCCTACTGCCTTTGCCCCTTTCGGGTAAGGTAGTCTTCCACTAGCTTTCCTAATTAGTTAGCCAAGGGGTTCCATTCCTCCCTTGTGGTGGCACGTGTTTCTCAAGTTAAGCTCCATATTCCAATTAACAATAATATAATGATCTTGACATGAACATAAATAAAATAACATAATAATTGGAAAATGGACATAAAGTAGTATTAATCCCAAAACCATATAAAGCAATAGCAAAAACTACCCATGTGATTTAGGGGTAAACAAGGTAAAAAGGATAAACAGACTAGGGAAACCTATTGGGTCCCATCAAAATTAAACCTATGCATTGAATAGTGATAATAAAGAATATTATTGGGTAACAAAAGTGAATCAAGGGCACAACTTGCCTGGCACTTGAGATTCTAGTTACCAGGGTGATTCTTTAGATCCTCGTGACCTCACTACTAGTCGTAGCAATACAAACAGACATGGTATAGACAAAATTAACATCACACCAAACATAAGTACAAACTGAATAATAATAATCTACGCTTTGCTACGAGATCGTGGGAACGAGAATCACTAAGATCGGAGTTACGATTAAGGAGTTATGATTTATAAAGGATCTATGTTGTTTAAAATATTAAACTATATTATAAATTGGTTGGTATAAATCATATGAGATATTATTCTATAAATAATTATCTTAGCTTTAATCTAAGTCATTAAAAGTTCATCTAGTCAAATTATAACCATAAGATCAGATACTATATATTAATATTAAAGAAGTTAATCCAATAGACATAGATTAATCCAATTAACATAGGATAAACAAATTAATTATTTACAATATTAAAATAAGGTTACCAAAGTGTAGATAATTTTATTATGAAGCTAACGCAATTTGAACGGTGTAAATCGAAGTTACGGTTAAAAAGTTATGAGTTTCTAAAGATTTCAGAATCAGGTACAAAAGATGTTAAGCACATAATTTTAACCTTAGATTTCATAACAAAATAAGCTACCCGAGGATAAACAATATTATTATGGATCTAATGCAATTGGAATGGATTGATTTGGAGTTACAGATTACGAGTTATGAATTTCTGAAGTCCTTATGTGTTTGGTACAAACATAATCGCGTGATAAATTGTAATATAGTTTTCATGCTAGAACAATGCTACTTAGTGATAGACAATATTATTACCAAATTAGGAACCGGAATGGATTAAAAAGGAGCTAGTATGAATTTTCTATGAATTATACAAGTTTCTACAATTAATTTCATACTAGAAATCAATTTCCACGTTTATTTATTCATTTCTGGACTATGCGTGTAATAGACAGAGAGTGCAGGGGCTAGCGTATAAATATTTCAGACTATATCGTAATTATTTTATATAGGCCGAGGATGGCGGGTTAAAACCCTAGATCTGCAGGGGCTATTCTGCAAAACAGATTTGGCTGAAGAGGTATGTGCGATCTCGAGCTGTTCGATCTAAACCTAACAGTCTAGATGAGATTTTAACCTTATGTGAATCGGTACACATTAGCGATCGTTGGATTCACAATATACGGTCCAGATATTATGAAGAACGTTCTAATCCTATCCCTTCCACCCACATGGGACGGTCAAGAAGTCTCCATGCTGAAATGGCGTCGTGACTTGATCCTAGCTGTTAATGACCGGATCAGCGGCCAAGGCATCGCCTCCCTCCCCAGTCACCACTGCGGCAATGCGACAGAGCCAGGCGGCAGCCTCCTCGCTGGCCAACGGCCATCCGCCACGGCGGAACCTAAAATACCCAAATAACCGGTGCTACACGACACGTAGGAGGTGGCGTGTATCATGGAGGATGCCATACCGGTGATTTCCAACGCGAGGACACCCGCCCACGAACCAGGACAGCTCCGTCGTCTGCATTGATCCGACGAGAGATTCGGCTCTCTGACCCGCGGTGGTTCTTCAATTCCAACAAGGGATTCCTAGCGGCGCTTGCTCGAGCCGCGACATCCCATGATTCAAGCCGGATCTTGCCCAGACCGCGCGCACCAAAGGGTCGCGCCGGCGATCCGCGGGGTGCAAGCACGAAGGTGGCCGACCCACGGTAGCGATGAATGGCGCGCGGCGCCAAGGTTGGCTCGAGATTCTTGGCGGCAGGAGGTCCACCACAGGACGCGCAGGCTCCCCGCCATGGCTAGGGAACAGTGTCGAGTGCCGAGAGGAAAAAAGGGGGCCCGGCCAGCAGGGAGCCGCGAGGCAGGAGATGGCTGGACAGAGCAGTAGGGTTGTCGGACCTGGGCACCATGGAAAAACAGCTCGGCGACCAGGGAGCTGCTGCGCTAGGGAAGAGTTCGGACGTGGGGAGAGAAATGGAGAGGAGAGGGAAGTAGCCAGCACGGTACTAAATCACTGGAGACGTGGATTTTGCAGAGATTGGCAGCGAGGGACTCGACCAATCCGTTCGCAACAACCTCCGCAGGGAAGGGGCTCCACCACGGGCGGCAGCAAAGATCACGACGCCCAGCACTGGGTTGTTACGGTGGAAGCAGGGAAGAGATGACTTGTGGGCCCCATGTGTAAGCGACACAGCAAGAGAAAGTGGGCCGCGCGCGGTAGGAGCTTCATGGGCTAGTCAGGGAGAAACGGCCCATGACGAGTATGGAGGGTTTTTTTGTCTTAAATATGTTTTTTCCATTCTCCTTTCTTTTTATCCCTTTTTCCAATTTGCAAATTTTTCAAACTTCAGTTTTGAGTTGGATTCCCAAATTCAAAATTAAATGCACCATTCAAAATCTAGCATGATATATGTGATATATTTTATTTTATAATAGATGTTTTCTCAACATATAGTTGATGGATATATAACTCATTCATCAAATAAAACTCCTTAAGTATTTATCATAGAATTCAGATTCAAAAGGCTTAATTATTCAGATCTAAACTTTATCAACCAAAAACTCATGTTACCATTTATTTTATTGAGGTGGATTCAAAAGTATAATTATTCATTAAGGACACTTTATTTTGATTTCTTTTACTAATCCTAAAATCATGATTTTGGTTGTTACAAATTCTACCTTTCAAACTAACTTGTCTCAAAAATTTGAGTATACATGCCATCATACTAGAACACCAGCATGGAATGCACATTCACATATTTATTTATTTGTCATTTGACTACTTTATTTTCTTTAGTTGATTTTTTTTGCACAAGGAAAAGAAGATCAAGAAATCTTCAAAAATTCTAGCATAGAAGTATATTTATTTATTTATCCTATTACCTTTCTCTTATATCAATTTTGGGCATTACAAATCCTGCCCCCCTTAACAGAAATCTCGTCCTCGAGATTTATCAGAAAAGGGTGTATAACTATGTTATCTCAAAACATATGCACAAACAAAAATCTCCGCATGATGCATACTTTATTAGCAACACATGGGGTCAATTAAACCTTATTATTCCTCCTAAAATGGTATCATATCATTTACTAACTAAAGTAACATTTAGATCTTACAAATAGTAGTGTATATATATATATATGTTTATGTAGCTTGGTAGAGCTGATGGTGGTGGTTGTTGTTGTCGTCGTTGTTCTTCCAATCGATGGAGGATCAGAAGGATTCATTTCTGTTAGTTGTTTGCCTGATAATCTTTCCTTCCTGGTACTGACCATGAGAGTTAGAAGCATATGGTAAACTAGTTTGCAAGGGGAAATTATTTGGTAAGCAGAATGGCTAGGCTAGTAGCTGTTTATGATCTGAAGATTCTTTAGCAGGGCTAAATCTTGGTTTTGTGTTTAGATTGGGGTAACTAATCGGATAAGGTGAATATCCAAGGTAGGATGAGATAGTCTACATGATGTAGGTTAAAAATTTGTTTGAGATTAGGTGAGGCTAGATAGGTTATACCATTCATCATGACTCTATGGGTTGGGTTAGCTCTTATGCTCCTGGTTGTGTTGGTTTAATGTGCTAAGTTATGTCGACACCTGGCTAGTAGGGTTCAAGTACCTTTAATTTGTCTAAGTAGACCACATTAGTTCAGATCACATTAGATCGCATTAGATTCTATAATCCTATTTAAGAATATCATTTAGTTAAGCATATCAAGCTGATTTTATCTTTATGAAATTCTAGTATATTTTTTTATCTCCGTGGAACTTCCGATTAGTATATATTTTTATACACCCAAAATTTTCATGCCATTAACAGGTGTGACATAGAGAACAAGGGTACAATAGGCTGTTGCTATTAGGTAAGTGTAGAGAAAGGCTTGGGGGTAAAAGAAGGTTAAGGGAGACCTTTATTTCACGTGGTGGATCTTGATTCATCTGAAGATTTTTTTACTTGTATCCTTCATTTTCGAGGTTAACCTTCTTCTTGGGCCTGACTTAGTAGAAACAACTCTTCAGATGAGGTAGGGTATATGTTAGATTGGATATAACTAGATTAGACTGGTTGAAGTTAGATAGATCTACCAGGGTAGAATATATATTATTAGGATATGTTAGAATCTTTTAAGATAGAATGGATTATATGACATAGGTAAGTCAGAATCTCTGTTAGGTTAGAACATAGGGGTTATGCAACCATCGGATGGTTAAGGTAGTTGCATATGGCCAGGTTGGTTGTATGTGATCTAGTCTAAATTGGAATCTTAGTCCAACTTGGATTAAAACATATTTATAAGAGTAGGATCCAATCTTATTTTACTAGTATTATCTATCATGTTTGTCCATTAGATTAGATCTGATCAGATTAAATTGGTATAACCAGATTAGACTAGATAAGATCTACTTAATTTATTTTAGAATAGATTATGTTTGTTACACTTTTATGAGATAAGCAAAGTGGTTGGGCTAAGTATGCTTATTAGGACCAGATGAATCTCTAAGAATACAATAGAATCTTTTGAAATTGGTCAGATCTATTAGGATAGGATAGTATCTTTTCGAGATAAGATGAATCTGTTAAGGTAAGAAGGAGTCTTTTAAAATAAGATGGATCCATTTAGATAAGGGAGAATCTTGTAAGATAAGATGGATCTATATGAAATAGGTACACATTAATTGAGGATAATCTAAGTTGTTTAGTTATCTCATGAATTTTATTTATTTATATTTATGCCTATATGTATATGTAGATGTAATTATGGACATTACTCCACAACTAATCACACTCAATCAAAGATCCAAATCAGACAAGTATCATAAGAACAAACACTCAAGCGTATAGATACCTATAAAAAATAGTTTTGTTTTTGTTCCTAAGAGTAGGTCTCCTATCCCTAAAGGTTACTTTAGGCACAGGATTTCAAAGTGTGAAATCCACATTTGTCTTTAGAAAGAAGAGGTAAGAATATTCAGAATAAAGCAGAAATAGATGAGAATGATTAAGGTAAGTTTAGAAAAGAATCAGAGTAGCAAAGGTAAGGTTAATCAGAGTAGAATAGTAGGAGGTGAAAAGGATCAAGATAAGTATAGAAAGAGTCAGAGTAAGGTAAGTAGATAAGGGTTGTCCAGTTCTATCTAGGTTTCTTCCTACAGTGGACATTGCTCTGATACCACTTCTGTAACACACGAGCTTTAAGGGACAAAGCCGGGTGCATCTCATACATGCGCCAAAGAAGACAACATATATAATAACAGAGTGTGTAGAGATAAATGTCACAATATAATCAGAGTTCTTATTACATAGCGAAAGTCTTACAAAATAAAAGATAAATATAACAGGATCTAAAATCCATCCTTAGCGCCAGAAAGTCAACTGGGAGACGATGACCTAGACCTCTCACGAGCACAGCACAACATCCACCATGCGCCATCCAGTGGTACCTGTTCTTGACCTATGGGGGTGTGAGACAGCAAGGGTGAGCTCACACATGTTCATCGCTCAACAAGTTGTGGGGAATAATGTGACATGAACTCACCAAAGGTGGGAGTTCATGAAGTGTAAGGCTGATCAACAATAGGGATTAAGGCTGAGCATTGCTTTTATAAGTTGGTCAAAATTTTATTAGCAGTTACTAAGTGTAAGTGAATACCAAACCATAATAAAATAATAGAACAAAATTAATAATAATCCCATGCAAATGCAAATGACAAATTGAGTTTAGGTTCCATAATTTAATCATCAGAGAGTCCTGAGCTGCTCATGTCCGTGAGCTTGGCTAGTATACTAGTTTTACACTCTGCAGAGGTTGTACCCTTTACCCACAAGTCGTGTTTTCCATGTCGCCAGGGCTAGCTAGATCCTTAGACACTACCGAGGTGAATGGCTAGGGATCCACTACGAGGCCTTTACAAAGTTCCACTAGCTTTCAAAAACCCGCTACAGTTTATGGGAAGAGCACTTGCAAGAATCCCTCGTCTGATCGCCATCGCAGCAAAATCAACCCGAGAACCTCTTTGCATGCAACTCCCCTACTGCCCTTGCCCCTTTCGGGTAAGGTAGTCTTCCACTAGCTTGCCTAATTACTTAGCCAAGGGGTCCCATTCCTCCCTTGTGGTGGCACATGTTTCTCAAGTTAAGCTCCATGTTCCAATTAACAATAATATAGTGATCTTGACGTGAACATAAATAAAATAACATAATAATTGGAACATGTACATAAAGTAGTATTAATCCCAAAACCATATAAAGCAATAGCAAAAACTACCCGTGTGATTCAGGGGTAAACAAGGTAAAAAGGATAAACAGACTAGGGAAACCTATTGGGTTCCATCAAAATTAAACCTATGCATTGAATAGTGATAATAAAGAATATTATTGGGTAACAAAAGTGAATCAAGGGCACAACTTGCCTGGCACTTGAGATTCCAGTTACCAGGGTGATTCTTTAGATCCTCGTGACCTCACTGCTAGTCATAGCAATACAAACAGACATGGTATAGACAAAGTTAACATCACACCAAACATAAGTACAAACTGAAAAATAATAATCTACGCGTTGCTACGAGATCGTGGGAACGAGAATCACACTAAGATCGGAGTTACGATTAAGGAGTTATGATTTATAAAAGATCTATGTGGTTTAAAATATTAAACTATATTATATTTTGGTTGGTATAAATCATATGAGAGATTATTCTATAAATAATTATCTCAGCTTTAATCTAAGTCATTAAAAGTTCATCTAGTCAAATTATAACCATAAGATCAGAATACTATATATTAATATTAAAGAAGTTAATCCAATAGACATAGATTAATTCAATTAACATAGGATAAACAAATTAATTGTTTACAACATTAAAATAAGGTTACCAAAGTGTAGATAATTTTATTACGAAGCTAACGCAATTTGAACGGTGTAAATCGGAGTTACGGTTAAAAAGTTATGAGTTTCTAAAGATTTCAGAATCAGGTACAAAAGATATTTAGCACATAATTTTAACATTAGATTTCATAACAAAATAAGCTACCAGGGGATAAACAATATTATTATGGATCTAATGCAATTGGAATGGATCGATTTGGAGTTACGAATTGTGAGTTATGAATTTCTAAAGACCTTATGTGTTTGGTACAAACATAATCGCGTGATAAATTTTAATATAGTTTTCATGCTAGAACAATGTTACTTAGTGATAGACAATATTATTACCAAATTATAGGAACTGGAATGGATTAAAAAGGAGCTACTATGAATTTTCTATGAATTATACAAGTTTCTACAATTAATTTCATACTAGAAATCAATTTCCACGTTTATTTATTCATTTCTGGACTGTGCGTGTAATAGACAGAGAGTGCAGGGGCTAGCGTATAAATATTTCAGACTATATCATAATTATTTTCTATAGGCCGAGGATGGCGGGGAAAACCCTAGATCTGCAGGGGCTATTCTGCAAAACAGATTTGGCTGAAGAGGTATGGGCGATCTCGAGCTGTTCGATCTAAATCTAACGGTCTAGATGAGATTTTAATCTTGTGTGAATCGGTACACATTGGCGATCGTTGGATTCACAATATACGGTCCAGATATTATGAAGAACATTCTAATCCTATCCCTTCCACCCACATCGGACGGTCAAGAAGGCTCCACGCTGAAACGGTGTCGTGACTTGATCCTGGCTGTTAATGGCCGGATCAGCGGCCAAGGCATCGCCTCCCTCCCTAGTCACCACTGCGGCGATGCAACAGAGCCAGGCGGCGGAACCTAAAATACCCAAATAACAGGTGCTACACGACGCGTAGGAGGTGGCGAGTATCATGGAGGATGCCATACCGGTGATTTCCAACGCGAGGACACCCTCCCACGAACCAGGACAGCTCTGCCGTCAGCATTGCTCCGACGAGGGATTCAGCTCTCTGACCCGTGGTGGTTCTTCAATTTCGACAAGGGATTCCTAGCGGCGCTTGCTCGAGCCGCGACATCCCACGATTCAAGCTGGGCCTTGCCCAGACCGCGCGCACCAGAGGGTCGCGCCGGCGATCCGCGGGGCGCAAGCGCGAAGGTGGCCGACACATGGGGGAGAAGAGCGGGGCAGCGAGGACTGGAGGCCCCATAGTAGCGATGAATGGCACGCGGCGCCGAGGTCGGCTCGGGATTCTTGGCGGCGCGGAGGTCCACCACGGGACGCGCAGCCTCCCCGCCATGGCTGGGGAACGGCGTCGAGTGCCGAGAGGAAAAAAAGGGGGCCCAGCCAGCAGGGAGCCGCGAGGGAGGAGATGGCTGGACGGAGCAGCAAGGTTGTCGGACCTAGGTGCCATGGAAAAACAGCTCGGCAACCAGGGAGCTGCTGCGCTAGGGAAGAGTTCGGTCGTGGGGAGAGAAATGGAGAGGAGAGGGAAGTAGCCAGCATGGTACTAAATCACTGGAGCCACGGATTTTGCAGAGATTGGCAGCATGGGACTCGGCCGATCTGTTCGCAACAACATCCGCAGGGAAGGGGCTCCACCACGGGCGGCAGCGAAGATCACTGCGCCCAGCACTGGGTTGTTACGGTGGAAGCAGGGAAGAGATGACTTATTGGCACCATGTGTAAGCGACACAGCAAGAGAAAGTGGACCCCCTGTGGTAGGAGCTTCATGGGCTAGTCAAGGAGAAACGGCCCATGGACGAGTATGGAGGGGTTTTTTTGTCTTAAATATGTTTTCCATTCTCCTTTCTTTTTATCCTTTTTTCCAATTTGCAAAATTTTCAAACTTCAGTTCTGAGTTGGATTCCCAAATTCAAAATTAAATGCACCATTCAAAATCTAGCATGATATGCGTTATATTTTATTTTATAATAGATGTTTTCTCAACATATAGTTGATGGAGATATAACTCATTCATCAAATGAAACTCCTTAAGTATTTATCATAGAATTCAGATTCAAAAGGCTTAATTATTCAAATCTAAACTTTAACAACGAAAACTCATGTTACCATTTATTTTATTGAGGTGGATTCAAAAGTATAATTATTCATTAAGGACACTTTATTTTGATTTCTTTTACTAATCCCAAAAATCAGGATTTTGGTTGTTACAAATTCTACCTTTCAAACTAACTTGTCTCAAAAATTTGAGTATACATGCCATCATACTAGAACTCCAGCATGGAATGCACATTCACATATTTATTTATTTGTCATTTGACTACTTTATTTTCTTTACTTGATTTTTTTGCACAAGGAAAAGAAGATCAAGAAATCTTCAAAAATTCTAGCATAGAAGTATATTTATTTATTTATTTATCCTATTACCTTTCTCTTATATCAATTTTGGGCATTACAGGGTGCGCAATTCAACATGGCAGGGCAGCGAGGGGAGGGGTGGACTCGTTGAGGTGTGGATCCAAAAACAACCATCGTTCGCGAGCCAGCGCGACACTAACCATGGTGTCATTCCTCATTGCCATTGTCTCCCAAGGGCTATAGGTTTAGTGGCGTGGGGGACAAGTACTGCAGTCGTGCACATGGAAGGAGACCATCTACAGCGCGTGGGGAGGAGAAGCCTGGTAGCGCTACCACTGTCTCCGCAGCAAGCTTTCGGGCGAGCAACGAGATCCATCTTTAGAACCACGCGCGAACAGGAGGAAGATGGAGAGGAAAGATGTGGATCCAGCAACTGCTTGCTCTTGCGCTGCCATCTCCAACCCCGGTGGTGACGAGCACGGATCTAAGAACGAGGTATTGGTCATGGTTATCTGCACCACCGATGCTGGGTGTGAGCAGAGCAAGGACAAGGAAGAAGTGGAGATGGGGGCTGAGGCATGCGATGGAGAGGGAGAGAAAATAGCAACACATAGCTCGGTTGAATGAAAAATTTGGGTCCAGGGTTAGAGTGTTGGACACATGCCAGCACGTGAAGGCTTGCGGGGAGGAGGTTGGCAAGGGTGCGGCAGTGGGGATGTCATCGGGGCACGCCTAGATTGGGGAGGCAACCGTGGGTGAGGCCATGCCGGTGGATGCAGGGCAAGACTAGGGTCGGGCATAGTCGGGTGACAGGGACCTCGCTGGAAGGGCAGGAGGGCATGATGAGAATGGTAGGATGGTGGGAAGATGAGAAGAGTAGAGCGGCAGCCAGTGAGGTAAAGGAGAGGTGGAGAGTGGAGGTGGGGCCCAAGCGTATCCTCCACTAGATGGTTGCGCCCATGCCGTCGAGCAGTGCCACGACATGGCAAGAGGTCTTGCTCAAGCAGCTTTTCATAGCGAATGAATGCATATAGGACAAGCACACGTCAACAAGTGACTTTATGTCGTACCCATGAAGTTCAAATGGCTCTCCAAACCAGGTTAGGTTTAAAGAACACTGATACATGCTAGGAGTCCAACACATCAAGAAGTAGTAGTGGGATGCAAAGCCACAAAACAAAAGTGAAGTTGCAAAGTTGAGAGGAAGGGCTGACTGAACTAGAAATGTTTCACAATATCAAATCTACTCAAACTGACATGGCTTCAACTTTGAGATGTGGAGAATTTTAAAATCTTTCCAAAAAGTCCAAGATCGTCAAAATCGGAGTTCCCACAGTACAATGTTGGAAGTGCTGAAAAAAACTGCAACAGAATAGGAGCTGATTGCACCATACTGTCTGGTGGTCCAAATTGCTCAAAATGATATGGCTTTAACTCTAGAATATATAGGATTTTATAAGCTTTCCAAAAAGTACAAGATCATCGAAATCAAAGTTTGGAGCTAAAAGTTATGGCCAAAATATGACAAGCAATCATATTCTGCATGGGTTGTCCGGTGCACACCGGACTGTCCGGTGCGCCATGTCTTGTGCGCCATCTTCAGAAGCTCCAACGGCTACCTCTAATGGCTAGTATACGTGGTATGTCTGGTGCACCACTAGACAGTCTGGTGCACCTGTCCAGTGCGTTGCAGAAAGCTACAGAACTACTTTCCAACGACTATATTCGAGTTGGGGTCTATATATACTTCACCCAACCGACCATTTGAAGGTGTGGGAGCCCAAGCAACATACCAAGAAAGGTTAGACACATCTCCAAGTGCTCAAACACCCAAGTGCCTAATAGAATCACTCAGTGATTAGCGTAGGTGCTTTGCGAAGTGCTTAGGTTAGTTAGACCACTATTGCGCTTGCTATAAGTGATCCCTAGTTAGTTGAGTGAGTTTAGAAAACCCCATATAACCTCTCGGCTCTTGCACAAGCCATTGTAATTGTATTGAGTGGGGCGAGAGTCTTGTGAGACTATATCAACCGCGTTTGTGATACGGTCGCCACCTTGTACTGGAGAGAACAAGGCCCATGACGTTTTAGCCAGAATCGATAGTGAAGACGGCGGGGAGCATCCTAGAGGAGCCAGAAGCGGAGCGTCACTTCTGGATGGAGAAGGCCCACGACTATCTACGAAAATACTTGTATGTGGTGATTGGCCCTTATGTGGGCTACCCTTTGCATAGGAGCACCAACGAGGATTAGTTGGGACCTTGCGTGGTTCCAGATACCTCGGTAAAAATACTGGCGTCATCCACGAGAGTGCTTTCTCTACTAGATCTTTAGTCTTCAGTATTTACTCTCTCTACTTAAGTTGCAATCTTTACTATTCTTAATGTAGTTTATATAGGATTGGAACTTAGGTTGCATAACTCCTTTTGCGGTAGAGATAAAAACACATAGACAAAATCTAGATTGCACAATCTAGTTGAGTTAGTTGCATAGGTTTTGTTCTAGGGATTTATTTATGGACTAGTTTAGAGATAGTTTTTAGAAGTCCTAATTCACCCCCTCTTAGGAGTCACTGTTTCCTACAGTTGGGATCCAGTGGAGTGAGGACGGTTCCAACTGTTGTTGTTTTCTTTGGAGGCATGATGAAATTCCTTGTGGTCGTAGTGTGTTCATTGGAGGCAGGTGCCAATGTTGGTCACTCGTTTTTGTTCCTTTGTGGTATCAAAAATAAGGCAACACAATTAAATCGAGCTTCATCATCATCCTTTAATTCTTCCTTATCGGGGAGAAGGAAGATTAAATGAGGAAGAGATGAAAATGAATGAAGGAAAAGTGAAGAATCTTAATGATAAACTATGCACAAGGTAAAGGTAATAGTACACAATTAATTCCCATAAGATATTACTTTCTCCTTTTTATTATTTAACAATATATTACATATATATACCTTTGGCTCCTCAATGTTACAAGAGGAGAGAGAAGGAAATACAGCTTCGAAGACAGCGATTTGCTTTTCTCTAATCAAAAAGCTTGTGTAACGCATGGCATTGTTCCTCTATTTATAGTCATGGGTACAACTTCAGCAAAATTACAATTGTGCCCTCAAGCCTATACATTTGAACTAGAGAAATCATTGAGGGAAATTCCATCACTTTCTATAGCTATCTTGCTGAACAAGTCTTGGAGACTTCTCTTTGCCTTGGCTTGTTCATCCACTATGTACTCGTGTCATTAGTTTGAAGCTTGTGTGTTCGTTCTCACTGGTGTGGTCGCTCTAGTCGAAGGTAACCTTCGATATTATACATGTGATATTTTGAAGCAAGCTAAGAAATAGTTGTTAAATTAGTGTTTTGAGGAACTTCAGAAGAAGGACCCCAACAAAAATGATTGCCTATATGGCTCTATTGTGAGGTTGCATGCATTGTTGTGTACCTAGTGAATATGTACCTGATGAAGAGCATAGATTGTATGAATTGTAGATCACTTCTGCACATTCAATTGCATCATCTACATGCGAAACATGGCACTGCATCAAAGCTCAAGGATCTTGGATACAAGATGATCATCATTAGCTATGAGAACGGATCCAACACCCATGACCCCATCACAAAGCACATTCATGTAACACGTGATGTAGTGTTCGACGAAAAGACCCAATGGGACTAGGGCACTCACAAAGATAATAGGAGAACCGAGTGGCGGTGTGTCTTCACGGTGGAGGACATCACTTCGATCTAGGAGCTGGCATGGTAGAAACTACTGGGGAACAAGCTAAAGATCACCCTAGTGAGGTGAGTGGTGCTAAACCAGGCTCACCACACAAAAAATCAATGACAAAAATTTATACACTGACCATGATGTCACACCCGGTTTTAAGGGACAAAGCCGGGTGCATCTCATACATGCGCCAAAGAAGACAACATATATAATAACAGAGTGTATAGAGATAAATGTCAAAATATAATCAGAGTACTTATTACATAGCGGAAGTCTTACAAAATAAAAGATAAATGTAACAGGATCTAAAATCCATCCTTGGCGCCAGAAAGTCAACTAGGAGACACCACCTAGATCGAATCGAAATCCTCGATAAGCGGCTCCTCTTGAACCACCTGTTCTTCTCCTGTGGGGGTGTGAGACAGCAAGGGTGAGCTCACACATGTTAATCGCTCAACAAGTTGTGGGGAATAATGTGGCATGAACTCACCAAAGGTGGGAGTTCATGTGATGTGTAAGGCTTACCAATGAGAATGGTTAAAGCTGAGCATTGCTTTTAAAGTTGGTCAAAGTTTTATTAGCAATTACTAGATGTAAGTAAATACCAGACCATAATAATAATAATAGAACAAAGTTAATAACAAATGATCCCATGCAATGCATATGACAAATTGAGTTTAGGTTCCATATATAATTTAATCATGCGAGAGTCCTGAGCTACTCTTGACCGTGAGCTCGGCTAGTATACCAGTTTTACACTCTGTAGAGGTTGTACCCTTTACCCACAAGTCGTGTATCCCATGTCGCCAGGGTTTGCAAGGCCCTTAGACACTACCGAGGTGAATGGCTAGGGATCCACTATGAGGCCTTTACAAAGTTCCACTAGCTTCCGAAAACCCGCTACAGTTATGGGAAGAGCACTTGCAAGAATCCCTCGTCTAACTGCCATCGCAGCAAAATCAACCGGAGAACCTCCTTGCATGCAACTCCCCTACTGCCCTTGCCCCTTTCGGGTAAGATAGTCTTCCACTAGCTTTCCTAATTAGTTAGCCAAGGGGTCCCATTCCTCCCTTGTGGTAGCACGTGTTTCTCAAGTAAGCTCCATGTTCCAATTAAAGATAATGATCTTGACATGAACATAAATAGAATAACAAAATAATTGGAACATGGATATAGTGAAATATTAACCCAAAACCATATAAAGCAATAGCAAAACTACCCAAGTGATTCAGGGGTAAACAAGGTAAAAGATAATCAGACTAGGGTGACCTATTGGGTCTCATCAAAATTAAACCTATGCATTGAATAATGATAATAAAGAATATTATTGGGTAACAAAAGTGGATCAAGGGTACAACTTGCATGGCACTTGAGATTCCAGGTACTAGGATGATCTTCAGGTGACTCGTGACCTCACTGCTAGTCGTAGCAATACAAACAAACATGGTATAGACAACATTAACATCACACCAAACATAAGCATAAACTGGATAATAATGATCTACGTGAAGCTACGAGATCCGGAGTTGAGAACCACTTAAATCGGAGTCGTGGTCATCAAGTTAGGATGTGATTAAATGATTAAAACTAGGTTTTATTTTATAATTCTAGAGAAATGATAACCTAATTTAGTAATTAATTCAACTTTAATCTAAATTATAAATTGATCATAGATCATATTTTAGTAGATTATAATAATAAGTGGTTTAACAAGACTACCCAACATAAGTTAAATAAAGATCTACTTTAATCTAAGTTATTGCATAGTAAATATTCGTACAAGACTAACACAACTTGAACGGATCAAACCGGAGTTAAAACGGAGGAGTTATGAATTTCTGAAGATTCTATGTGTTTTGTACAAGATTAAATAGGATATAAATTTTAATGTGACTTTCTTGTACAAAACAGTGGCACTAATGGATAAGCAATAATATTATAAAATTATAGAAATTGGAATGGATTAATTTGGACTAAGTATGCATTTTCTATGAATTAAACAAATTCTAGCATTTCTTTTTGCATTCAAAATCATTTTCTAATTCTTTTTTTCTGGATTTTATAATCCTCTGGACTGGGCACATGAAAACAGAAAAGAGAAGGGGCCTCTACATAAGTTTTCCTAAGACACAGAGTGCCCCTGGCGAGGATGGCGGGTTGTTTTCCATTAAATCCAGGGATTCTTTTACAATTTGGCGCGCGTGAAGGGGTACTGGTGAATTCTGGTTGTTGGATGCAACTCTGAGGGCCACGATTAGATCCACTTAAGTCATAACCGGTATACGATCGCCACCGTTGGATCACAGATCCACGCACTAGACTTAAAACTACTGAGATCTAATCTGCTCCGTTGGACTCAGTATGAATGGCCTAGATCACTACCCCGACGCGCTACGAGCCGATCAAATCACAGCCATCCAGATTGGATTGGAAGCTCGCACATGCCTCCTTCCTTCCTTCTACCAGACATGGCGGTGCTGATACCCGACGCGGCGGCGCCATTAACGATAGAATCAAACCACGCAACGAGACTACTAACCTCAAGGCTATTCGGTGCTACGCGATGAGCAGACGAAAACAAGCAAATGGGAGGAGTTCTTACCGGAGTTCTCATTGCCGCAGAGGCTAGCCACGCCGAGGGCAGATCCGCAGCTTCCCAATTGCTCCGGTGAACAATTCCTCACGGAAGCCGATGCGTGATCCCGATTCTCCACTCGCACGAGTACCATGATGGATGAGAATGACCCCAGTCCTCCTCCCGACCACCGGATGGCACCAACGGTGAGACGAGCACGCGGCGGTCTCACCAAACCTCGGTTCACTCGCTCACGGATGCAGCGCTGGAGAAACGGCCCGTGAAGATGCAAAGGGGACGCAGAGCACCAGAACAATCCCTTATAGTCGTGGCGAGGGTCTATCCGTGGCAGCGTCAACAGATTCCGAGGATCGCGCACGGGCTAAGCTCGGTTCAGTTGCGCGACGCGATTTCACATGGAGGGCGACGATCTGACAAGGCGGTCCCACCCGCCAGCGATAGGGATCTTCACACGCGCGGGGGCGGAGTTACGACGTTGGTCCCACCAGTCAGCGTCCCCGGGCGGGTTCAGGAGGGCGTGCGTCACAGAGAAGCTGCCACAGCGGGACCCAGTTGTCAGCGCCCGTGGAGAAAGATGTTTGCGCCGCGCGGGGTTAAGTTAAGTGAGCCGAGGCAGAATGGGCCCAGGCGCCATTTTCCCTTTTCTTTTTCTTTATTCTTTTTCTTTTCTGTTTTTATTTTCCTTTTTATTATTCCCTTTTTGAATTCAAACTTAAACCCAAGCTTTTGTGGCGAATTTTGTACCCAACTTTTGTATATATAACTTGGACATACAACTCATAGAATAAATTTATTTATTTATAAATTTATTTGGTATTGTGTAATATTTTTCTCCTATTTTAAATCCCAATTTCAATTTGGGGGTCCAATTCAAATCTTAATCATTATTATATTTTTATTGGTACTAATGTTATTATTCAATGCACAATCAAATAAACTCCAACATGATGCATTAGGTATATATTTATTTTAATTAATTTGTTCTATAAATGTTTGAAATATGAAGCTCTCTCTCTCATGTTGTTCCTTCTTTTTAGGAAAATAGTATTTTGATTGTGGGATAGGAATTGAGGTTACCTCAAATTTAATTATTCATACAAATGATTGTTTATGGTGCATCCTTTAACGAAATGCATAATCATTTGGCTGAATAGCAAACTTTTCTATTACTGTTCTAAAATAATTCTTGGTTTTAAAAATTCAGTTCACAATTTTCAATACTCAAGTAAAATTTGAGATATCTGAATTTACTATTTTTATTTCTTCATATATTTATTTTCTTATTATTAATTTTTTATACCAATTTTGGGGCTTACACATGATGAAGATGATCTACTATATCCCACGACATCATAGGCTCAGCTACACTAAGTGGTTTTGCACCGCATGTTTTGGTGATGGAGGAACAATATGTGGTAAGCTTAGATGACACTTGGCACCTCACCAACTTTCCACCCTGATACACCTAGCCTAGATGGGGCTGACCGAGACCTAACAAATTAGGGTTGCTCGGAGCCCAACCGTTTATTAAGTACACGAACTCAGGCAAAGGCCCAATCACCCCAAAAGACTAGTATTATGGGGAAGGGTGGCTCTCCCATTTAGGGTGGCTTCCTCCTCCCAAGTTAAGAGAGGTGGGATAATTCTGAGGCTCACATGATCGTCGTCCGACTACAATTGGGCCAACTAGGCCAATTGCGTCTTTGCCAACGGGTAATAGTGGAGGATTTCCTCATCACACCCAATCATAGAGTGATAGGGATGAAATGGGTGTTCAAGTTGAAGAGAGATGAGCATGGGAAGTGACTAAACACAAGTGGAGGCTCATAGTAAAGGGATACGTGCAACAACATGGCATCATCTATGACAATGTCACACCCGGTTTTAAGGAACAAAGCCGGGTGCATCTCATACATGCGCCAAAGAAGACAACATATATAATAACAGAGTGTATAAAGATAAATGTCATAAAACATCAGAGTATTTATTACATAGCGGAAGACTTAATACAAAATAAAATAATAAATATAAAATGAACTAAGGATCGTCGGCGCAAATGTCAACTGAGAAACGCCACCTAGATCAGATCATACTCCTCGCCTTGTGGCTCCTCCTGAACCACCTGTTCTTCTCCTGTGGGGGGGTGTGAGACAGCAAGGGTGAGCTCACACATGTTCATCGATCAACAAGTTGTGGGGAATAATGTGGCATGAACTCACCAAAGGTGGGGAGTTCATGTAGTGTAAGGCTGATCAATAGATTAAAGGTTGAAGCCGAGCATTGCTTTTATAAGTTGGTCAAAATTTTATTAGCAGTTACTAAGTGAAAATAAATACCAAACCATAGTAATAATAAGTAAAAGTAATAATAAAATAATCCCAAATGCAATGAGATGACAAATTAAGTTTAAGTTCCATATATTAATCATGTGAGTGTCCGAGCCGCTCATGACCGTGAGCACGGCTAGTATACCAGTTTTACACTCTGCAGAGGTTGCGCATCTTTACCCACAAGTCGTGTTACCCATTTGCCACGGAGTTGATCAGACCCCATACACCACTACCAAGGAAGCGAGGCAGGGTACCACTACGAGGCCTTTACAAAGTTCCACTAGCTTCAGACTACCCGCTACAGTTTATAGGAAGCCCCAATGCAGGGTTCTTGCCTGACCGCCATCGCAGCAAAATCAACCAAGGACCTCCCTACACTGACCACTCCCCTACTGCCCTTGCCCCTTTCGGGTAAGGTAGCCCTCCACTAGCTTTCCTAGTTAATCAGCCAAGGGCGTCCCATTAAACCCTTGTGGTAGCACTGTTTTCCCAGGTGGTTCTCCATGTTCCCATTAACATAATGATCTTATCATGAACATAAAATACTGAATAGATAATAACAAGTGTAAAAATGAGTAATGAATATCTCTATACCCAAAGCCACATAAAGCAATAGCATGTACTACCCAAAAGTTTAGTAGTAAAACCAGTGGTGAAACAAGGCATAGAGATAGTCAAATCTAGGGTATCCTATTGGGTCCCATCAACATTAACCTATGCAGATCATTATGAATAATAAGAACATGAATGGGTAAAAGAAGTGATCAAGGGCACAACTTGCCTTCCACGAGCTCCTGCTCAGCTATCTCTACTTGCTGAACCTCAGATTCCACAGTGGCTTGCTCGTCTACTCGCATCAACACAATACATACATAACATAGCATAAATTAACATCACATCAAACATGCAAGTAGAATATACAGTAATAAACTAGACATTAAAATAAGATCACAGGAACTGGAATCACTAAAATTGGAGTTATAGATTTCAAGTTATGAATTTCCTAAGGTTTAATGTGATTAAAATAGGATTAGATGAGGAATTAATTTTCTTACTGTTTTCATGTAGAAACAGAGACTCTAAGTGATGGAGAATGAAATTACAAAATTTTAGGAACTGGAATGGCTCGATTTGGAGTTCATATGCATTTTCTACAAATTAAACAAGTTTTAACATTTATTTATGCATTAAAAATCCATTTCTGTGATTATTTTCCCATTTTCCTTAGACTCTGGGTCAGGCAGCGAACACTGAGAAGTGCGGGGACTATTCTACAAGAATTTCCCAGACTCAGGCTAAACCAGGGAAGGACTGCGGGTTGATTCGTATTTTTCTCGAGGGCTCTTTAGCAAATAGTACCCGCGAAGGGGTATGGATCAATTCTGGCCGCCCGATCCGAAACGAACGCGCCAGATTGAATCTAGGCACGCCACTCTCCCCCGCTCACCCTCGACCATACAATCGGAATCCAACGACCCAGAATCGACTAGGGCACGATCTAATTGTAGGCGCTGGATTAACATCTAACGGTTCCAATGATTTCCTCGCGCTCGTCTAATCATGGCCGACCAAATCAGAATGGATGGCCAGGACGCCTTCGGCTTCCTATGGCCACCGAGCTACGACGGCGCTAGAATCCTGGCGCGGTGGCGCCATGACCGGACGCGTGGGCACGGTGATTTAGCGCCCAAAACTCTATGATGTTGGGTGCTGCACAATCTTACGGAATGAGCGAACACGGTGTAGAGCTTACTCACCGAAGAGGGGAGCCCAATGAAGTCGCCCGCGGCGCATGGTGGATTGCCAACTCCGACGAGGGATTCACACGGTCTCCAGTCACCACTAGCCGATTGCGCCCACGAACGGCTTCACCGAGACCCGCACGATCTCCCGGTGCCCCGATTAGGGTCCAATTCAAGTTGTAAGCAGATGCCCGCGGCGGCGGCGAGGAACACGAAGACGACAGGGGTTCTGGGGAGCGATAATCACGCGAGAAGGTAGCAGGGAGGGTCACACGGTTCACGATCCGCGCATGAGGGACCGTGGAGAACCCAGGGGAAGGTCTTATCATCCCAACGCGGTAGACCCGGTCGAGCTCCAGGATTTCCGCGCGCAAGTGGTTGAGACGGCCTCGCCGCGAGGAGGGGACGACCCTGACCTGCGGGGCCCATGTGTAAGCGAGCACGAGCAAGTGACGCGTGGGCCCCAATGTCCAGCCGCAACAAGCGCTCGTGGAGGCTTGGTCGGGCCGCACGGCTGAGAAGGCCGGTTGGGCCAGAAGGGTCGCGGTCGGCCCACTTAGGTTAGGTTTGTTTTATTCTTTTCTTTTCTTTTTTTCTACTTGCAAATCCAAATTTGAATTCAAATTTACATTCAAACATTGTGCAGAATTTGTGCTCAAATTATATTGTGAATTTAAGGAGTGTTGAAAGGGAAATGTGCCCTTGGGCCATTTCTACGTATTTTGGTGATTGAGTGCCAACACAAGTGCTTTTGTGCTAATCTATGCAAAGTGGTGGACAAAGTGCAAATCATGTCAAAAGGTATGATTCTAGACTTAGTACATTGTTTTATGGACTAATGTGTTGTGTCTAAGTGCTGGAAACAGGAAAAACTGAATTGGAAATGAGATGGCTATGATTAGCCGAAGTCAGCTCGGTCTGGGTGCACTGGACTGTCCGGTGGTGCACAAGATAGTGTCCGGTGTGCCAGGCTGGCTCTGGCGAACAGGCTGCTCTCGGGACTTCGTCGGCGGTGTACGACTATAATTCACCGGTCTGTCCGGTGATGCACCGGACTGTCCGGTGAGCCGTTCACAGGCGAACTTGTCGCTCTCGGGAAACCATCAACGGCGTACGGCTAAAATTCACCGGTCTGTCCGGTGGTGCACCGGACTGTCCGGTGAGCCAACGATCAGCTGGGGCAACGGTCAGCCGAGGATTCCGCGCATGACGTGTGGCCGAGCCAACAGTCACATTGGTGCACTGGACTGTCCGGTGCACCAACGGCTCTTAGACTCCAACGGTCGGCTTCGCCAAATAAGGAAGGAGATCTGCACCGGACAGTGTCCGGTGGTGCACCGGACTGTCCGGTGCGCCAGTCGACAGAAGGCAAGATCTGCCTTCCAGGATTGTTCTCAACGGCTCCTAGCTGCCTTGGGGCTATAAAAGGGACCCCTAGGCGCATGGAGGAGGACACCAAGCATTCTTACAACATTCCTAAGCACCAAGACCTCGATTTCACGCATTTGTTTCTTTGTGATAGCATATAGAGCTCTAGTGGAGTTGTGAACTCATTGGGTTGCGTTGCGAGCTCTTGTTGCGACTTGTGTGCGTATTGACACTCTGATTTTTGTGTCTTGTGTGCGTTGCTAATCCCTCCCTTGCTCCGTGCTTCTTTGTGAACTACAAGTGTAAGGGCGAGAGGCTCCAAGTTGTGGAGATTCCTCGCAAACGGGATTAAGAAAAGCAAGCAAAACACCATGGTATTCAAGTGGGTCTTTGGACCACTTGAGAGGGGTTGATTGCAACCCTCGTCCGTTGGGACGCCACAACGTGGAGTAGGCAAGCGTTGGTCTTGGCCGAACCACGGGATAACCACCGTGCCAACTCTGTGATTGATCTTTTGTGGTTATTGTGTTTTGTTGAGACTCCTCTCTAGCCACTTGGCGATTATTGTGCTAACGCTTAACCAAGTTTTTGTGGCTTAAGTTTCAAGTTTACAGGATCGCCTATTCACCCCCCCCTCTAGGTGTTCTCAATTGGTATTAGAGCCGTTCTCTTCACAAAGGGACTAACCGCCCGAAGAGATGGATCCTAAGGGGAAGGGTATCGTGATCAACGATAAAGAGAAGGAATCTTTCGTCAACGAGCTGAAGGATGACAAGCCTACCGACTCGGGCTCGGGCCATAGACGGAAAGATGGGAAGAAGAAGAAGACAAGGCGCATCAAGGAGATTGTCTACTACGACGACAGCGACGAGTCATCTTCTTCCCAAAAGGACAACGACGACAACGACTACGAGAGAAGGAAACCGGTTAATTCGAACTTTTCCTTTGACTACTCTCGTATTCCGCAAAGTACAAATACTCATTTGCTCTCCATTCCACTTGGCAAACCTCCTCACTTTGATGGAGAGGACTACGGATTTTGGAGCCACAAAATGCGTAGTCACCTGTTCTCTCTCCATCCGAGCATTTGGGAGATTGTGGAAAGTGGAATGAAATTTGATAGCTCGGATAGTCCTACGTTTATCAATGAACAGATTCATAGAAATGCACAAGCTACTACTGTGTTGTTAGCCTCTCTGTGCAGGGACGAATATCATAAGGTGAGCGGCTTGGACAATGCCAAGCAAATCTGGGACACCCTCAAGATCTCTCATGAGGGGAATGATGTCACCTTGCTCACCAAGATGGAGTTGATAGAGGGAGAGCTTGGAAGATTCGCGATGATAAGGGGCGAGGAGCCAACCCAAACATACAACCGGCTCAAGACCCTTATCAACAAAATAAGGAGCTACGGAAGCACGCGATGGACGGATCACGACGCCGTCCGCCTAATGCTAAGGTCATTTACCGTTCTTGATCCACATTTGGTGAATAATATTCGTGAGAATCCCAGGTACACCAAAATGTCGCCCGAAGAAGTTCTTGAAAAATTCGTAAGCGGGCGAATGATGATCAAGGAGGCGAGGTACGTGGACGACGCGTTGAACGGTCCAATCCATGAGCCTCAACCCATTGCTCTCAAGGCAACAAGGAGCAAGGAGGCGTTACCTAGCAAGGTGGCGCAAGTTGAGGCGGCAAGGCTCAATAATGAAGAGATGGCCCTCATCATCAAGCGCTTCAAGACGGCACTTAAGGGTCGCAAGGGACAGCCAAGCAAGACCAAGACAAAGGGGAAGCGCTCATGCTTCAAATGTGGTAAGCTTGGTCATTTTATTGCTAACTGTCCCGATAATGAAAGTGACCAGGAAAAAGGAAACAAGAGGGAGAAGAAAAAGAACTACAAGAAGGCCAAGGGCGAAGCACATATCAGGAAGGAGTGGGATTCGGATTGCTCCTCCTCCGACTCCGAAAATGAAGGACTCGCCGCCACCGCCTTCAACAAGTCTTCCCTCTTCCCCAACGAGCGTCACACATGCCTCATGGCAAAGGAGAAGAAGGTATGTACTCGAGACAGTACTACTTATGGTTCTTCTAGTGATAATGATTCTAGTGACGACGATGAAATAGACTATTCTAGTTTATTTAAAGGATTAGATAGAACTAAAATTGGCAAAATTAATGAGTTAATTGATGCCTTGAATGACAAAAATAGGTTACTAGAAAAGCAAGAGGATTTGTTATATGAAAAACATGATAAATTTGTGGAAGCACAAAAATCTCATGCTTTAGAAGTTAAAGGAAATGAAATGCTTTCTTATGAACTATCTACTTGTCATGAAACCATTGCTACTTTAAAAAGTGTTAATGATTATTTAAATGATAAACTAGAAGTAGCTAGTAAATCTAACTCTTGTGTAGAGCATGTTACTATCTGTAAGAGATGTAAATATTTCGATGTTGATGCTTGTAGTGATCACTTAGTTTCAATTTCCAAATTGAATGATGAATTGGCTAGTCTTAATGCTCAACTTAAGACTAGCAAAAATGATTTTGATAAACTAAAATTTGCAAGGGATGCCTACACTAGTGGTAGACACCCCTCTATTAAGGATGGTCTTGGCTTCAAGAGGGAAGCCAAGAACTTGACAAGCCATAAGGCTCCCATATCCGCCAAGGAGAAAGGGAAAGCCCCTATGGCTAGTAGTGTGCAAAAGAACCATGCTTTTATGTACCATGATAGGAGACAATCTAGAAATGCTTATAGGAATTATAATGCTTATGATGCTTTTGATTCTCATGCCATGTTTGCTTCTAGTTCTTCCTATGTGCATGATAGAAATGTTGGTAGGAGAAATGTTGTTCATAATATGCCCAGGAGAAATATTGTTAATGTTCCTAGGAAAGTTAATGAACCATCTACAATATATCATGCTTGCAATGCTTCTTTTGCCATTTATAGAAAGAATAAGAAAGTGATTGCTAGGAAGTTAGGGGCAAGATGCAAGGGTGACAAAACTTGCATTTGGGTCCCTAAGACTATTGTAACTAACCTTGTAGGACCCAACAAGAGTTGGGTACCTAAGACCCAAGCCTAAATTTGCCTTGCAGGTTTATGCATCCGGGGGTTCAAGCTAGATTATCGACAGCGGATGCACAAACCACATGACGGGGGAAAAGAGGATGTTCTCTTCCTACGTCAAGAATAAGGATCCCCAAGATTCAATAATATTCGGTGATGGGAACCAAGGCAAGGTAAAAGGGTTAGGTAAAATTGCTATTTCATCCGAGCACTCTATTTCTAATGTGTTTTTAGTTGAGTCGCTTGGATATAATTTGTTATCTGTTAGTCAATTATGCAATATGGGATATAATTGTCTATTTACAAATGTAGATGTGTCTGTCTTTAGAAGATGTGATGGTTCACTAGCTTTTAAGGGTGTACTAGACGGCAAACTTTATTTGGTTGATTTTGCAAAAGAAGAGGCTGGTCTAGATGCATGCTTAATCGCAAAGACTTGCATGGGCTGGCTGTGGCATCGCCGCTTAGCACATGTGGGGATGAAGAACCTCCACAAGCTTCTAAAGGGAGAGCATGTAATAGGTTTAACCAATGTACATTTCGAAAAAGATAGACCTTGTGCAGCTTGTCAAGCAGGGAAACAGGTGGGAGGCTCTCATCACACCAAAAATGTGATGACCACATCAAGACCCTTGGAGATGCTTCATATGGACCTCTTCGGACCCGTCGCCTATCTAAGTATAGGAGGAAGTAAGTATGGTCTTGTTATAGTTGATGATTTTTCCCGCTTCACTTGGGTATTCTTTTTGCAGGATAAATCTGAAACCCAAGGGACCCTCAAGCGCTTCATCAGGAGAGCTCAAAATGAGTTTGAGCTCAAAGTGAAGAAGATAAGGAGCAACAACGGGTCCGAATTCAAGAATCTTCAAGTGAAGGAGTTCCTTGAGGAGGAAGGGATCAAGCACGAGTTCTCTGCTCTCTACACACCACAGCAAATTGGTGTGGTAGAGAGAAAGAACAGGACGCTCATCGATATGGTGAGGACTATGCTTGGAGAGTTCAAGACCCCCGAGCGTTTTTGGTCGGAAGCCGTGAACACGGCTTGCCACGCCATCAATAGGGTCTACCTTCACCGCCTCCTCAAGAAGACTTCATATGAGCTGCTAACTGGTAACAAACCCAATGTGTCTAATTTTCGTGTATTTGGGAGCAAGTGTTATATTCTTGTGAAGAAAGGTAGAACTTCTAAATTTGCTCCCAAAGCTGTAGAAGGGTTTTTGTTAGGTTATGACTCAAATACAAAGGCGTATAGGGTCTTCAACAAATCATCGGGTTTGGTTGAAGTCTCTAGCGATGTTGTATTTGATGAGACTAATGGCTCTCCAAGAGAGCAAGTTGTTGATCTTGATGATGTAGATGAAGAAGACGTTCCAACGGCCGTGATACGCACCATGGCGATTGGAGATGTGCGGCCTCAGGAACAATTGGAGCAAGATCAACCGTCTTCCTCAACAATGGTGCATCCCCCAACCCAAGTTGACGAACAGGTACCTCAAGTGGGGGCGCATGATCAAGGGGAGCGCAGGATGTTCAAGTTGAAGAGGAAGAAGCACCTCAGGCACCTCCAACCCAAGTTCGAGCGACGATTCAAAGGAATCATCCCGTCGACCAAATTTTGGGTGATATTAGCAAGGGAGTAACTACTCGGTCAAGATTAGTTAATTTTTATGAGCATTACTCATTTGTCTCTTCTATTGAGCCTTTCAGGGTAGAAGAGGCCTTGCTAGATCCGGACTGGGTGTTGGCCATGCAGGAGGAACTCAACAACATCAAGCGCAATGAAGTTTGGACACTTGTGCCTCGTCCCAAGCAAAATGTTGTGGGAACCAAGTGGGTGTTTCGCAACAAACAGGACGAGCACGGGGTGGTGACAAGGAACAAGGCTCGACTTGTGGCAAAAGGTTATGCCCAAGTCGCAGGTTTGGACTTTGAGGAGACGTTTGCTCCTATGGCTAGGCTAGAATCAATTCGTATTTTGCTAGCATATGCCGCTCACCATTCTTTCAGGTTGTACCAAATGGATGTGAAGAGCGCTTTCCTCAATGAGCCAATCAAGGAGGAGGTGTACGTGGAGCAACCCCCTGGCTTCGAGGATGAACGGTACCCCGACCACGTGTGTAAGCTCTCTAAGGCGCTCTATGGACTTAAGCAAGCCCCAAGAGCATGGTATGAATGCCTTAGAGACTTTTTAATTGCTAATGCTTTTAAGGTTGGGAAAGCCGATCCAACTCTTTTCACTAAGACTTGCGATGGTGATCTTTTTGTGTGCCAAATTTATGTCGATGACATAATATTTGGTTCTACTAACCAAAAGTCTTGTGAAGAGTTAAGCAGGGTGATGACGCAGAAATTCGAGATGTCGATGATGGGCGAGTTGAACTACTTCCTTGGGTTCCAAGTGAAGCAACTTAAGGATGGCACTTTCATCTCCCAAACGAAGTACACGCAAGACTTGCTAAAGCGGTTTGGGATGAAGGACGCCAAGCCCGCAAAGACTCCGATGGGAACCGACGGACACACCGACCTCAACAAAGGAGGTAAGTCCGTTGATCAAAAGGCATACCGGTCTATGATAGGGTCTTTATTTTATTTGTGTGCTAGTAGACCGGATATTATGCTTAGCGTATGCATGTGTGCTAGATTTCAATCCGATCCTAAGGAGTGTCACTTAGTGGCTGTAAAGCGAATTCTTCGATATTTAGTTGCTACGCCTTGCTTCGGGATCTGGTATCCAAAGGGGTCTAACTTTGACTTGATTGGATATTCAGATTCCGACTATGCTGGATGTAAGGTCGATAGGAAGAGTACATCGGGGACGTGCCAATTCTTAGGAAGGTCCCTGGTGTCGTGGAATTCTAAGAAACAAACTTCTGTTGCCCTATCCACCGCTGAGGCCGAGTACGTTGCCGCAGGACAGTGTTGCGCGCAACTACTTTGGATGAGGCAAACCCTCCGGGACTTTGGCTACAATCTGAGCAAAGTCCCACTCCTATGTGACAATGAGAGTGCTATCCGAATAGCGGAAAATCCTGTTGAGCACAGCCGCACAAAACACATTGACATCCGGCATCACTTTTTGAGAGACCACCAGCAAAAGGGAGATATCAAAGTGTTTCATGTTAGCACCGAGAACCAGCTAGCCGATATCTTCACTAAGCCTTTAGATGAAAAGACCTTTTGCAGGCTGCGTAGTGAGCTAAATGTCCTAGATTCGCGGAACTTGGATTGATTTATAGCATACATGTATTTATGCCTTTGATCATGTTCCTTATGCATTTTGTTGCTTACTATGGTGCTCAAGTTGTACAATCACTCCCCGAACCTCACAAGTCCTTGTGCAAGTGATGCACATTTTTAGGAGGAGTTGTGCTACAACTTGACCCTTTGAGACTAACCGTTTGCTTGAGTTTGCTTGATTTAGTCTCAAATGAGGTTTGAAAGGGAAAAGGTGGACTTGGACCATGAAAGACTTCAACTGCACTCTGATGAGAGGGTAACTTATTCCAAGTTCATCTCATGTACTCTTATTGCCTCTGTACTCTTATTTGAAGATTTTTGGTGAGGCAATGGGGTTCAAGGGCCAAGGTTGATCCCGTTTTGGTGCTTGATGCCAAAGGGGGAGAAAATAAAGGCCAAAGCAATAGATGGATCAGCTACCACTTGAGAAATTTTGAAAATAGTAGATTAGAGCTTTTGGTTTGTCAAAACTCTTTTATTGTCTCTTTTGTCAAAAGTTGGCCTCTTGTGGGGAGAAGTGTTGATTATGGGAAAGAAGGGGAGTTTTTGAGATCCTTGATCAATTTCCTTTGGAATACCTCTCTTTATGTCTCTACAAGTGGATTTGACTTAGAGATAGGAATTTGAGTTTGATTTGCAAAAACAAACCAAGTGGTGGCAAAGTATGATCCATATATGCCAAAATTGATTCAAAACAACTTTTGGTTTTCATTTGCATTGATATTGCACTTGTTCTAGTTGCTTTATGTTGTGTTGGCATAAATCACCAAAAAGGGGGAGATTGAAAGGGAAATGTGCCCTTGGGCCATTTCTAAGTATTTTGGTGATTGAGTGCCAACACAAGTGCTTTTGTGCTAATCTATGCAAAGTGGTGGACAAAGTGCAAATCATGTCAAAAGGTATGATTCTAGACTTAGTACATTGTTTTATGGACTAATGTGTTGTGTCTAAGTGCTAGAAACAGGAAAAACTGAATTGGAAATGAGATGGCTATGATCAGCCGAAGTCAGCTCGGTCTGGGTGCACCGGACTGTCCGGTGGTGCACCGGACAGTGTCTGGTGCGCCAGGCTGGCTCTGGCGAACAGGCTGCTCTCGGGACTTCGACGGCGGTGTACGGCTATAATTCACCGGTCTGTCCGGTGATGCACCGGACTGTCCGGTGAGCCGTTCACAGGCGAACTTGTCGCTCTCGGGAAACTGTAACACCCGGGCTTTAAGGAACAAAGCCGGGTGCATCTCATACATGCGCCAAAGAAGACAACATATATAATAACAGAGTGTATAGAGATGAATGTCATAAAACATCAGAGTATTTATTACATAGTGGAAGACTTATTACAAAATAAAATAATAAATATAAAACGAACTAAGGATCGTCAGTGCCAATGTCAACTGAGAAACACCACCTAGATCAGATCATACTCCTCGCCTTGTGGCTCCTCCTGAACCACCTGTTCTTCTCCTGTGGGGGGGGTGTGAGACAGCAAGGGTGAACTCACATATGTTCATAGCTCAACAAGTCGTGGGGAATAATGTGGCATGAACTCACCAAAGGTGGGAGTCCATGAAGTGTAAGGCTGATCAATAAAATAAAGGCTGAAGCTGAGCGTTGCTTTTATAAGTTGGTCAAAATTTTATTAGCAGTTACTAAGTGTAAGTAAATACCATACCATAGTAACAGTAAGTAAAAGTAATAATAAAATAATCCCAAATGCAATGAAATGATAGATTAAGTTTAAGTTCCATAAGTTAATCATGTGAGTGTCCGAGCCGCTCATGACCGTGAGCACGGCTAGTATACCAGTTTTACACTCTTCAGGCTGGGGCTGAGGTTGTCTATATATCCTTCGAGTGTGTCGGTTAGGAGGCAAATCAATTCCACCACCCCTCCTGGTATTGACCATCTGAGTTAGATACATATGGTAAGAAAGAGCAGTAGACAAGGCAGTAATTACAAATCATGTTACTTTGGGGGATTTATTAGCTAAGCAGTTTAATGTTTTACCTACCATAGCTAATTTATTACCTTACGCTGGCACATGCTAAGATGTCCATGTAATATTTCAATCAATCAAAGAAGCAAATCAGGCATTGATCATCAGAACAATCAACCAACATTTTTTTAATAGAGAAAATAGTTTTAATTTTGTCTTAGGCTTCCTATCCCTTAAAAAGATCATAAATCTAGGATTCCAAGGTGAGAAATCCATCTTGTCTCAGGGTAGAAAAGGTAAGAATGATCAGAGTGGAACAGTAGAAGGTGAGACAGGATCAAGATAAGTGTAGAAAGAATCAGAGTAAGGTAAGTATAGAATGAATCGGAGTAAGATAAGTAGGTAAGGGTTTTGTCCATTTCTATCTAGGTTTCGGCCTACAGTCAACATTTGTTCTGATACCACTTCTGTAACACCCGGTTTTAAAGGACAAAGCCGGGTGCATCTCATACATGCGCCAAGAAGACAACATATATAATAACAGAGTGTATAGAGATAAATGTCATAAAACATCAGAGTATTTATTACATAGCGGAAGACTTGTTACAAAATAAAATAATGAATATAAAACGAACTAAGGATCGTCGGCACAAATGTCAACTGAGAAATGCCACCTAGATCAGATCAAACTCCTCGCCTTGTGGCTCCTCCTGAACCACCTGTTCTTCTCCTGTGGGGGGGGGGGTGAGACAGCAAGAGTGAGCTCACGTACGTTCATAGCTCAACAAGTCATGGGGAATAATGTGGCATGAACTCGCCAAAGGTGGGAGTTCATGAAGTGTAAGGCTGATCAATGAAATAAAGGCTGAAGCTGAGCATTGCTTTTATAAGTTGGTCAAAATTTTATTAGCAGTTACTAAGTGTAAGTAAATACCAAACCATAGTAATAATAGGTAAAAGTAATAATAAAATAATCCCAAATGCAATGAAATAACAGATTAAGTTTAAGTTTCATAAATTAACCATGTGAGTGTCCGAGCCGCTCATGACCGTGAGCACGGCTAGTATACCAGTTTTACACTCTGCAGAGGTTGCGCATCTTTACCCACAAGTCGTGTTACCCATTTGCCACGGAGTTGATCAGACTCCATACACCTCTACCAAGGAAGCGAGGCAGGGTACCACTACGAGGCCTTTACAAAGTTCCACTAGCTTCAGACTACCCGCTACAGTTTATAGGAAGCTCTAGTGCAGGGTTCTTGCCTGACCGCCATCGCAGCAAAATCAACCAAGGACCTCCCTACACTGACCACTCCCCTACTGCCCTTGCCCCTTTCGGGTAAGGTAGCCCTCCACTAGCTTTCCTAGTTAATCAGCCAAGGGCGTCCCATTAAACCCTTGTGGTAGCACTGTTTTCCCGGGTGGTTCTCCATGTTCCCATTAACATAATGATCTTAACATGAACAGTAAAGAATAAAACAGATAATAAGAAGTATAACAATGAGTGATGAATATCTCTATACCCAGTCCACATAAAGCAATAGCATGAACTACCCAAAACTTTAGTAGTAAAACCAGTGGTGAAACAAGGTATAAAGATAGTCAAAATCTAGGGTATCCTATTGGGTCCCAGCAAAATTATCCTATGCAGATCATTATGATTAATAAGAACATGAATGGGTAAAGAAGTGATCAAGGGCACAACTTTCCTTCAATGAGCTCCTGCTCAGCTACCTCTACTTGTTGAACCACAGATTCCACAGTGGCTTGCTCGTCTATTCGCATCAACACAATACATACATAGTATAGCATAAATTAACATCACATCAAACATGCAAATAGGACATACAGTAATAAACTAGATATTAAAATATGATCACAGGAACTGGAATCATTAAATTTGGAGTTATAGATTTTAAGATATGAATTTCTAAAGATTTTATGTGCTTAATATAAGATTAAGTGCTAGATAAATTTTAAATCCACTTTCATGTTAAAACATAGACACTAATGGTTAGACAATAAAATTACAAAATTTTAAGAACTGGAATGGAGTAATTTGGAGTTCATATGCATTTTCTACAAATTAAACAAGTTTTAACCTTTATTTATGCACTAAAAATTAATTTCTGATATTAATTTATGATTTTCAATGCTCTCTGGACTGGGCCTCAAATTCCAGAAAGCACAGCGGCTTATCTAAGAAAACTCCCCAGACTCAGATGCAACCCGAGCTGGACAGCGGGTTCTAATCCATGATTCCCGAGGGGCTATTGTGCAAAATGTTGCGGCGAAGGGGTACAGGGTGATATAGGCCGTCGGATTAGAAATCCAAGGCCCAGATCAGATCCAGCCTTAAGTGAACCGGTACGCCACCAAGCCGCCAGATCTTGCATCTACGGCTCGGATTTTATGGTGGCCAAAACATCGCGGATTGCCCGATCGGAGATCAATCTTCGAGAATACCCTGGCTCCTCTCATCTGATCAAACAAATCCTCAATACGGGGTAATGGATACTTGTTCTTCACAGTGACATCATTAAGTGATCTATAGTCCACACACTTCCGCTGAGATCCATCCTTCTTCTGTACAAACAAAACCGGTGCTCCCCAAGGTGAGGAACTCGGACGAATGTACCCAGCCTCTTGCAACTCAGTTAACTGCTTCTTAAGTTCCTTCAACTCCTCTACGGACATCCTATATGGCCGTTTAGAAATAGGGGCGGTTCCAGGTAAGAGGTCAATAACAAACTCAACTTCTCTATCAGGTGGCATCCCTGGTAACTCCTCTGGAAAGACATCCGGAAAATCTCTAACCACCCGGATGTTGTCACCAACAAACTCCTCAGGCATAAAGAACATTGCACGCATGGATGAGGAGGTTACTGCAATATTAACTTGGAATCTTTCTCCTTTAGTGGTAGTGAGCTCTACGGTACCTCTACCACATGCTATAACGGCCTTTGCCTTTCTTAGCCATGACATACCAAGGATCAGATCTATACTGCTTGACCCTAATATTATAGTAGTAGCTCCAAATTCTCTACCCATAATGGTCAATGTCAATCTACGTGTCATTTGATTCGCCTCAACAGGCCCTTTAGGTGTAATTACTATCATGGGTTTTCTCATATTTAGCAGTGATATTTCATTTGTGTTGGCATATCTAGCAGACATGAATGAATGTGTAGCGCCAGAATCAAATAATATGGTTGCAGGAATTGCATTAACATAAAACATACCAAGTACGATGTCACCACCATCAGGAGTATCATCAACGCTGACTTGATTCACCCTGGCTATAGAATATCCCTTGCCAGGAGTCTGTTGTTTGTTCTGAACTGGAGTAGTAGCAATCCTCTGTGGGCAGAAATTTGCATAATGACCAGTCTTCCCACACTTGAAACAAGTAGTGCCTGAATTCTGTCCTGAAAACTTTGTCGGGGTGCCAGTAGGGGTAGCCTGTCGAGGAGGTGGAGTCCTCAGTGGTGATTGCTGAACTGGGCGCGGTCCTCCTGGTCGAGTCGGTGTACCCTGTGGTGAACTGTAGCGAGGACGGACACTGCTGCTACCCTGTCCTTGTGAGATAGCCTTCCTCTTCAAATCACCCAGTTGAACACGCTTGTGTTCAATAGCAAGAGCCTTATCCAGTAGCCTCTGAAATGATGGAAAGGTGTGTGCAACCAGTGCATACTGCAAGGGTCCATTAAGTCCTTCAATGAAGTGCTCCTACTTCCTCTCATCCTCAGCAACTTCCTCTGGAGCATATCTCGACAGCTGAATAAATTTGTCTCTGTACTCGCTGACTGACATGTTACCTTGCTTCAATGACAGAAGCTCCTTCTTCTTGATCTTTATCATACCAGCTGGAATATGGTAGTTCCTGAATTGTGTACTAAACTCCGCCCAAGTGATAGTATCAGCAGCATCGTGGGCAGCAGTATATGAATCCCACCAGTCAGCAGCAGGACCTATCAGACGACCTGAGGCATAAAGAACTTTCTCCCGGTCCGTGCACTGTGCAATATTCAGCATCTTCTCAACGGACTTCAGCCAATCATCCACGTTCAGTGGATCAGGTGAGCTAGCGAATGTAGGTGGCTTATGACTCATAAACTCTCTATGCTTGTCTCGGGGTGGAACTGGTGGTGGTGGCGGAGGTAGTGGTACTTGTTGCTACTGTTGCTGCTGTTGTTGCTGTTGCATTTGTTGTTGCAGCTGCTGTTGTTGTGCCCTCCTTTCGTGGCGTATCTCCTCTCGCTCTTGGCGCAACTCCTGTCGTATATCTTCTCTTTCCTGACGCATCTCCTGGCATTCTTGCTGCATCTGGGCACGCATATCAGCCATAGTGTCCGCCATTTGCTGCATCACCGCCATCTGAGCAGCAACCAGTGGGTCAACTCAGCCTGCAGAGATGAATCCTCCACCAGGCGGAGTTGACCCACTGGCGAACTTGTCGCTCTCGGGAAACCATCAACGGCGTACGGCTAAAATTCACCGGTCTGTCCGGTGGTGCACCGGACTGTCCGGTGAGCCAACGGTCAGCTGGGGCAACGGTCAGCCGAGGATTCCGCGCGTGACGCGTGGCCGAGCCAACGGTCACATTGGTGCACCAACGGCTCTCAGACTCCAACGGTCGGCTTCGCCAAATAAGGAAGGAGATCTGCACCGGACAATATCCGGTGGTGCACCGGACTGTCCGGTGCGCCAGTCAACAGAAGGCAAGATCTGCCTTCCAGGATTGTTCTCAACGGCTCCTAGCTGCCTTGGGGCTATAAAAGGGACCCCTAGGCGCATGGAGGCGGACACCAAGCATTCTTACAACATTCCTAAGCACCAAGACCTCGATTTCGCGCATTTGTTTCTTTGTGATAGCATATAGAGCTCTAGTGGAGTTGTGAACTCATTGGGTTGCGTTGCGAGCTCTTATTGCGACTTGTGTGCGTATTGACACTCTGATTTTTGTGTCTTGTGTGCGTTGCTAATCCCTCCCTTGCTCTGTGCTTCTTTGTGAACTTCAAGTGTAAGGGCGAGAGGCTCCAAGTTGTGGAGATTCCTCGCAAACGGGATTAAGAAAAGCAAGCAAAACACCGTGGTATTCAAGTTGGTCTTTGGACCACTTGAGAGGGGTTGATTGCAACCCTCGTTCGTTGGGACGCCACAACGTGGAGTAGGCAAGCGTTGGTCTTGGCCGAACCACGGGATAACCACCGTGCCAACTCTGTGATTGATCTTTTGTGGTTATTGTGTTTTGTTGAGACTCCTCTCTAGCCACTTGGCGATTATTGTGCTAACGCTTAACCAAGTTTTTGTGGCTTAAGTTTCAAGTTTACAGGATCACCTATTCACCCCCCCCTCTAGGTGTTCTCAAGTGCCAATTTGGAAAATATAAAGTTTATTTATGTTTTATATACTCTCTTTTCCCAAATTTCCAAGTTTTAAATTAGGTCAAAACCTCCTTTTCATTATTACTATTTTTTATTATGATTGTTTTTATAATTAAATGCACAAGCAATTAAACTCCAACATGATGCACCATTCTTTTATTTAGTATGCTTATTGGTAGCCAAGGATAATTCCATGATTTGAAATATGCAAAATGAGAATAATAACACAAGTGGTCGATAGAGCCCCTTTATATTTCTTAATTCTTGGATGTTTCACTACTCTTACAATTTGGGTATTACAAATCCTACCCCCCTTAAAAATAATCTCGTCCTCGGGATTTAAGAAGAACTAGGGAAAAGATGGGGAAAATCTATACGAAGCTCTTCTTCCCTTTCCCAAGTAGCTTCATCTTCTCCATGGTGACTCCATTGTACCTTGCACATCTTTATCACCTTATTTCTTGTAACCCGAGTCAAAGTGTCCAGAATCTTGATAGGGTACTCCGCATAAGTCAGATCATCTTGAACACTAAGGTCTTCCATTGGTAGTTGCTCCTCAGGTACCCTGAGGCACTTCTTTAGCTGGGACACATGGAATACATCATGTACTTCTGACAGGTGATTGGGTAGCTTCAGTTGATATGCAACTTCACCCACTCGCTTTAAGATCAAGAAAGGTCCAATGAAGCGAGGGGACAACTTTCCTTTAACTTTAAATCTCCTCATTCCCCGGAGTGGTGACACCTTCAAATAGACATGATCACCCTCCTTAAACTCCAGTAGTCTCCTTCTATTATCAGCATAGCTCTTTTGCCTGGATTGTGCAATTCTCAAATTTTCTCTTATCATTCGAACTTGTTCTTCTGCCTCTTGTATAAGTTCAGGCCCAAAGAACTGTCTTTCTCCAGTCTGATCCCAATACAGTGGAGTCCTGCACTTTCTGCCATACAGAGCCTCAAATGGTGACATCTTCAAACTGGCCTGGTAGCTATTATTATAAGAGAACTCAGCATAGGGTAAGCTCTTCTCCCAACTGCCACCATGCTTGAGAGCACAAGCTCTTAACATATCTTCCAGCACTTGATTAGTCCTCTCTGTCTGTCCATCAGTCTGAGGATGGTAGGCTGAACTAAAATTCAACTTTGTATCCAAGCTCTCATGCAACTTCTTCCAAAATCGAGAAGTAAACTGCGATCCTCGATCTGACACGATCTTCTTAGGCACTCCATGTAGACAAACTATCCGAGTCATATACAATTCTGCTAGCTTGGCTCCCGTGTAATTAGTCCTCACAGGTATGAAATGAGCCACTTTTGTCAATCTGTCCACAATTACCCAAATAGAGTCATACCCAGCAGGGGTGCGGGGTAGCCCAACAATAAAATCCATACCAATTTCTTCCCATTTCCACTCAGGAATCTTCAATGGGTGCAATAATCTAGCTGGTCTTTGATGTTCGGCCTTAACTCTTTGACATACATCACACTTAGCCACATGAGCAGCAACATCTCTTTTCAGTCCATACCACCAATACTTTTGCTTCAAATCTTGATACATCTTAGTGCTACCAGGGTGGATAGAGTAATCAGAATCATGAGCTTCTTTCAATATAGTCTCACGGAGGCTATCAATCTCCGGAACACACATTCTATCCTTGAACCATATGGTACCCTGCTCATCCTCCGTGAATTCCGGAACTCGACCATCCGTAATCAGATCCTTAATCTCTTGAATTTTAGCATCACCAACCTGACCTTTACAAATCTCTTGCTCCAAGGTAGGTTCCAACTCAATGGTAACTCCTTCAGTGTGAGTAACAATTCCCAAATTGAGTCTCTCAAAGTCTTTTGCTAATTCATCGGGTAGCTGGACGACAAAAGCGGAGTGAACATGCTCTTTCCGACTCAAGGCATCTACAACCAAATTCGCCTTGCCTGGATGATAGTGAATCTCCAAATCATAATCCTTAATAAGCTCCAACCAAAGGTGTTGCCTAAGGTTGAGATCCTTCTGAGTGAATATATACTTCAAACTCTTATGATCCGTGTACACTTGACACTTAGTTCCCATAATGTAGTGTCTCCAAATCTTCAGTGCATGCACAACTGCTGCCAGCTCTAAATCATGAGTGGGGTAGTTCAATTCATGCTTCCGCAACTGATGAGATGCATAAGCGATCACATGTCCTTCTTGCATGAGCACACATCCCAATCCTTGGCCACATGCATCACAATAAATATCAAATCCTTTCTGTGAGTCTGGCATAATCAATACTGGTGGTGACATCAATTTCTCCTTCAATTGATCAAAGCTGTCTTGGCATTTCTCATCACACTTAAATTCTCTTCCTTTGTCCAGAAGCGATGTCATAGGCTTGGCAATCTTAGAGAACCCTTCAATGAATCTCCGATAATATCCTGCGAGTCCCAAGAAACTCCGAATCTCCGTAACTGTAGTGGGCACTCTCCACTCCATTATCTCCTTCACTTTAGCAAGATCCACTGCTATTCCTCCATTAGAAATAATATGACCAAGGAATGGCACCTTGTCAATCCAAAACTCGCACTTGCTGAACTTAGCATAGAGTTGATTATCTCGCAGCTTCTGTAGCACCAACCTTAGATGTTGTTCATGATCACTTTCACTCCTAGAATAGATAAGAATATCGTCGATGAACACCACGACAAATCTGTCCAAATATTCCATAAACACCTTATTCATCAAATTCATGAAATAGGCTGGTGCATTGGTTAACCCAAATGACATAACAGTGAACTCGTATAATCCATATCGAGTCGAGAAAGCCGTCTTGGGAATATCCGATGGTCTAATCCTCATCTGGTGGTAACCGGATCGGAGATCAATCTTCGAGAATACTCTAGCACCTCGCATCTGATCAAATAAATCCTCAATACGGGGTAACGGATACTTGTTCTTCACAGTAACATCATTAAGTGATCTATAGTCCACACACATCCTCTGGGATCCATCCTTCTTCTGTACAAATAGAACCGGTGCTCCCCAAGGTGAGGAACTCGGACGAATGTACCCAACCTCTTGTAACTCAGTTAACTGCTTCTTAAGTTCCTTCAACTCCTCTACGGACATCCTATATGGCTGTTTAGAAATAGGGGAGGTTCCAGGTAAGAGATCAATAACAAACTCAACTTCTCTATCAAGTGGCATCCCTGGTAACTCCTCTGGAAAGACATCCGGAAAATCTCTAACCACCCGGATGTTGTCACCAACAAACTCCTCAGGCATAAAGAACATTGCACGCATGGATGAGGAGGTTACTGCAATATTAACTTGAAATCTTTCTCCTTTAGTGGTAGTGAGTTCTACGGTACCCCTACCGCATGCTATAACGGCCTTTGCCTTTCTTAGCCATGACATACCAAGGATCAGATCTATACTGCTTGACTCTAATATTATAGCAGTAGCTCCAAATTCTCTACCCATAATGGTTAATGTCAATCTACATGTCATTTGATTCGTCTCAACAGGCCCTTTAGGTGTAATTACTATCATGGGTTTTCTCATATTTAGCAGTGGTATTTCATTTGTGTTGGCATATCTAGCAGACATGAATGAATGTGTAGCACCAGAATCAAATAATATGGTTGCAGGAATTGCATTAACATAAAACATACCAAGTACGATGTCCCCACCATCCGGAGTAGCATCAACGCTGACTTGATTAACCTTGGCAATAGAATATCCCTTGCCAGATCCTGGAGTTTGCTGCCTGTTCTGAACTGGAGTAGTAGCAATCCTCTATGGGCAGACATTTGCATAATGACCAGTCTTCCCACACTTGAAACACGTAGTGCCTGGGCTCTGTCCTAAAAACTTCGTCGGGGTGCCAGTAGGGGTAGCCTGTCGAGGAGGTGGAGTCCTCAGTGGTGATTGCTGAACTAGGCGCTGGCCTCCGCCAGTGCGAACTGGTGTACCCTGAGGTGAACTGTAGCGATGACGAACACTGCTGCTTCCTTGTCCTTGAGATATTGCCTTTCTCTTCAAATCACCCAGCTGAACACGCTTGTGTTCAATAGCAAGAGCCTTATCCAGCAGCCTCTGAAATGATGGAAATGTATGCACCACTAGAGCATACTGCAGTGGTCCATTAAGTCCTTCAATAAAATGCTCCTGCTTCCTCTCATCTTCAGCAACTTCATCAGGGGCATATCTGGATAACTGGATAAACTTGTCGCGGTACTCGCTGACTGACATACTTCCTTGCTTTAGTGACAGAAACTCCTTCTTCTTGATCTTTATCATACCAGCTGGAATATGGTAGTTCCTGAACTGTGTACTGAACTCTGCCCAAGTAATAGTGTCAGCAGCATCATGGGCAGAAGTATAAGAATCCCACCAGTCAGCAGCAGGACCCATCAGACGACCTGAGGCATAAAGAACTTTCTCTCTGTCTGAGCATTGGGCAATGTTGAGCATCTTCTCAATTGCTTTCAGCCAATCATCTGCATCAAGTGGGTCTGGTGAGCTGGCGAAGGTCGGCGGCTTATGGCTCATAAACTCCCAGTGCTTATCTCGGGGTGGAACTGGTGGTGGTGGTGGAGGCAGTGGTACTTGTTGCTGTTGTTGCTGTTGTTGCGCCCTCCTTTCCTGGCGTATCTCCTCTCTCTCCTGGCGCAACTCCTGGCGTATATCTTCTCTTTCCTGACGCATCTCCTGGCGTTCTTGCTGCATCTGTGCACGCATATCAGCCATAGTGTCCGCCATTTGCTGCATCACCGCCATCTGAGCTGCCATCAGTGGATCAACTCCGCCTAGTGGAGGATTAGGAGGATTCATCTCTGCTGGCTGTGGCTGAGGTTGTCTATATATCCTTCGAGTGTGTTGATTAGGAGGCAAATCAATTCCACCACCCCTCCTGGTATTGACCATCTGAGTTAGATACATAAGGTAAGAGAATAGTAAACAAGCAATAATTACAAATCATGTTACTTTGGGGGATTTATTAGCTAAGCAGTTTAATGGTTTACCTACCATAGCTAATTCATTACCTTATGCTGGCACATGCTAAGATGTCCATATATAATATTTCAATCAATCAAAGAAGCAAATCAGACATTTTTCATCAGAACAATCAAACAGCATTTTTAAATATAGAAAATAGTTTTGATTTGGTCTTAGGCCTCCTATCTCTTAAAATGGCATAGGGGTAGGGATTCCAAGGTGTGAAATCCATCTTGTCTCAGAGTAGAAAAGGTAAGAATGATCAGAGTAGAACAGTAGAAGGTGAGACGGGATCAAGATAAGTATAGAGAGAATCAGAGTAAGGTAAGTATAGAATGAATCAGAATGAGGTAAGTAGGTAAGGGTTTTGTCCATTTCTATCTAAGTTTCGTCCTACAGTCAACATTTCCTCTGATACCACTTCTGTCACACCCGGTTTTAAGGAACAAAGCCGGGTGCATCTCATACATGCGCCAAAGAAGACAACATATATAATAACAGAGTGTATAGAGATAAATGTCATAAAACATCAGAGTATTTATTACATAGCGGAAGACTTAATACAAAATAAAATAATAAATATAAAACGAACTAAGGATCGTCGGCGCAAATGTCAACTGAGAAACGCCACCTAGATCATATCATACTCCTCGCCTTGTGGCTCCTCCTGAACCACCTGTTCTTCTCCTGTGGGGGGGTGTGAGACAGCAAGGGTGAGCTCACACATGTTCATCGCTCAACAAGTTGTGGGGAATAATGTGGCATGAACTCACCAAAGGTGGGGAGTTCATGTAGTGTAAGGCTGATCAATGGATTAAAGGTTGAAGCTGAGCATTGCTTTTATAAGTTGGTCAAAATTTTATTAGCAGTTACTAAGTGAAAGTAAATACCAAACCATAGTAATAATAAGTAAAAGTAATAATAAAATAATCCCAAATGCAATGAGATGACAAATTAAGTTTAAGTTCCATATATTAATCATGTGAGTGTCCGAGCCGCTCATGACCGTGAGCACGGCTAGTATACCAGTTTTACACTCTGCAGAGGTTGCGCATCTTTACCCACAAGTCGTGTTACCCATTTGCCACGGAGTTGATCAGACCCCATACACCTCTACCAAGGAAGCGAGGCAGGGTACCACTACGAGGCCTTTACAAAGTTCCACTAGCTTCAGACTACCCGCTACAGTTTATAGGAAGCCCCAATGCAGGGTTCTTGCCTGACCGCCATCGCAGCAAAATCAACCAAGGACCTCCCTACACTGACCACTCCCCTACTGCCCTTGCCCCTTTCGGGTAAGGTAGCCCTCCACTAGCTTTCCTAGTTAATCAGCTAAGGGCGTCCCATTAAACCCTTGTGGTAGCACTGTTTTCCCGGGTGGTTCTCCATGTTCCCATTAACATAATGATCTTATCATGAACATAAAATACTGAATAGATAATAACAAGTGTAAAAATGAGTAATGAATATCTCTATACCCAAAGCCACATAAAGCAATAGCATGTACTACCCAAAAGTTTAGTAGTAAAACCAGTGGTGAAACAAGGCATAGAGATAGTCAAATCTAGGGTATCCTATTGGGTCCCATCAACATTAACCTATGCAGATCATTATGAATAATAAGAACATGAATGGGTAAAAGAAGTGATCAAGGGCACAACTTGCCTTCCACGAGCTCCTGCTCAGCTATCTCTACTTGCTGATCCTCAGATTCCACAGTGGCTTGCTCGTCTACTCGCATCAACACAATACATACATAACATAGCATAAATTAACATCACATCAAACATGCAAGTAGAATATACAGTAATAAACTAGACATTAAAATAAGATCACAGGAACTGGAATCACTAAAATTGGAGTTATAGATTTCAAGTTATGAATTTCCTAAGGTTTAATGTGATTAAAATAGGATTAGATGAGAAATTAATTTTCTTACTGTTTTCATGTAGAAACAGAGACTCTAAGTGATGGAGAATGAAATTACAAAATTTTAGGAACTAGAATGGCTCGATTTGGAGTTCATATGCATTTTCTACAAATTAAACAAGTTTTAACATTTATTTATGCATTAAAAATCCATTTCTGTGATTATTTTCCCATTTTCCTTAGACTCTGGGTCGGGCAGCAAACACTGAGAAGTGCGGGGACTATTCTACAAGAATTTTCCAGACTCAGGCTAAACCAGGGAAGGACTGCGGGTTGATTCGTATTTTTCCCGAGGGCTCTTTAGCAAATAGTACCCGCGAAGGGGTATGGATCAATACTGGCCGCCCGATCCGAAACGGACGCGCCAGATTAAATCTAGGCGCGCCACTCTCCCCCGCTCACCCTCAACCATACGATCGAAATCCAACGGCCCAGAATCGACTAGGGCACGATCTAATTGTAGGCGCTGGATTAACATCTAACGGTTCCAATGATTTCCCCGCGCTCGTCTAATCATGGCCGACCAAATCAGAATGGATGGCCAGGACGCCTTCGGCTTCCTATGGCCACCGAGCTACGACGGCGCTAGAATCCTGGCGCGGTGGCGCCATGACCGGACGCGCGGGCACGGTGATTTAGCGCCCAAAACTCTATGATGTTGGGTGCTGCACAATCTTACGGAATGAGCGAACACGGTGTAGAGCTTACTCACCGAAGCGGGGAGCCCAATGAAGTCGCCCGCGGTGCACGGCAGATTGCCAACTCCGGCGAGGGATTCACACGGTATCCGGTCACCACCGGCCGATTGCGCCCACGAACGGCTTCACCGAGACCCGCACGATCTCCCGGTGCCTCGATTAGGGTCCAATTCGAGTTGTAAGCAGATGCCCGCGGCGGCGGCGAGGAACACGAAGACGACAGGGGTTCTGGGGAGCGATAATCACGCGAGAAGGTAGCAGGGAGGGTCACACGGTTCACGATCCGCGCATGAGGGACCGTGGAGAACCCAGGGGAAGGTCTTATCACCCCGACACGGTAGACCCGGTCGAGCTCCAGGATTTCCGCGCGCAAGTGGTTGAGACGGCCTCGCCGCGAGGAGGGGACGACCCTGACCTGCGGGGCCCATGTGTAAGCGAGCACGAGCAAGTGACGCGTGGGCCCCAATGTCCAGCCGCAACAAGCGCTCGTGGAGGCTTAGTCGGGCCGCACGGCTGAGAAGGCCGGTTGGGCCAGAAGGGTCGCGGTCGGCCCACTTAGGTTAGGTTTGTTTTATTCTTTTCTTTTCTTTTTTTTATACTTGCAAATCCAAATTTGAATTCAAATTTACATTCAAACATTGTGCAGAATTTGTGCTCAAATTATATTGTGAATTTAAGGAGTGCCAATTTGGAAAATATAAAGTTTATTTATGTTTTATATACTCTCTTTTCCCAAATTTCCAAGTTTTAAATTAGGTCAAAACCTCCTTTTCATTATTACTATTTTTTATTATGATTGTTTTTATAATTAAATGCACAAGCAATTAAACTCCAACATGATGCACCATTCTTTTATTTAGTATGCTTATTGGTAGCCAAGGATAATTCCATGATTTGAAATATGCAAAATGAGAATAATAACACAAGTGGTCGATAGAGCCCCTTTATATTTCTTAATTCTTGGATGTTTCACTACTCTTACAATTTGGGTATTACAGACAACATGTTCACACTAGTGGCCAAGCTAAACTCGGTGAGCCTACTCATTGCTCTCATGGTGCATGAGGGATAGCAGGTGCACCACATGAACATCAAGTCAATCTTCTTGAAGGACGACCTATAAAAGTTGGTTTACATGTAGTAGCCAGCTGGTTTCATCAGTAGTAGCAAGGAGCAAAAGGTGCTCCAGTCGCAAAAGGCGTTGTACATACTACATTAAGTGCTACATGCCTGGAATGAGAAGCTGGATGACACTATGGTGTCGCCTGGCTTCATGAGAAGCCCATCAGAGCATGACATCTACATGAATAAAAATGATGATATGGAGCTAATAATTGGGTGTATGTTGACAATCTTGTGGTCATTTGCTCAAGATACAAAGGCATCAAGGCATTAAAGGGAAAGATTTTAGTTATATTTAAGGCCTTGATGTCTTGATGTCTTTGTAGCTCGAGCAAATGACCACAAGGTTGCCAACATACACCCAATTATTAGCTCCATATCATCATTCTTCCTCATGTAGATGTCATGCTCTAATGGGCTTCTCATGAAGCCAGGTGACATCAGAGTGTCATCCAACTTCTCATTCCAAGCATGTATCTTGACAACCTTGTAGTCATTTGCTCAAGCTACAAAGACATCAAGGCATTAAAGGGAAATATGCTAGTTATATTTAAGGTGAGTGATAATGGCTTACTTCATTATTATCGTGGTATAGAAGTGAAGCAAGAGCCAAATGGGATGTTGCTCCATCAAGGGGCATAAGCAGCAAATGTTTTGGAAAGGAGTGGGATGGAGGAATGTAATTCCTGCTAAGTGTCAATGCAGACTTGACTAAAGATGATCAAAGATAGTATAGTGCCTTTGTTCAACCCAATACAATACAAAAGCATTTTGGGAAATCATAGTTACTCAGTTAACACTCACCCTAACATTGCATTTGTTGTTGGCTATGTGAGCCGGTTTCTAGAGGAGTTGCATGAAGATCACCTTTTGTTAGTGAAACATATTCTGCACTATGTGGCAAGAACTAAGAATTAGAGGGCTCTGGTATGGGAGAAAGGAGGAACAAGCTCAATTGATCAGGTTCAGTGAAAATGATTTCTAATGATGAAAATAGGTGGAAAAACATAGGAGTTATCTTCTTTGTCATTGGCAGTCTCTTCACCTGGCAATCAAAGAAGTAGAAAGTGGTGGCACAATCCACTTGTGAAGCTAGGTATATGGCGAGAACCAATGCAACATGTGAAGCATTGTGGCTGGTTTGGGTGCTTGTAGAATTAAATGTAGAGAAGTAGGAAATGTACCACTTCCATAGTTTCATAACAATTATGTTGTTACTTCGTTAAATAATCTAGTACATCATGGATAGAGTAAGCATATTAAGCTGAAGTATCATTTAGTTTAGGAGACTACAGATTGTGGCCTACTTAGTTAAATAATCTAGTACATCATGGATAGAGTAAGGATATTAAGCTAAAGTTTCACTTAGTTTAGGAGACTACAGATTGTAGCCTAATAAATGTGAAGTTCATAAAGAGTGAAGATCAGTTAGATGTTGACAAAACCTCTTGCTATGACAAAGTTTCAGAAAATCTGCTCCAAGATTTGCCTGACCAATGCTAGTAGCTCGCATCACAAGGCTTAGTAGGAGTGTTGAAAATAAACCTTGGGTTCTAACTTCAATTTTTACTTAATTTGGTATGTTACTCATATTAGGAAATTAGCCTTTCTATGTTTGACTTTGGGTGCAAAGTTTGCTGCTTAGTTTTGTATGTTACTCATATTAGAAAAAACTAACCTTTATGTGACAAATTATAGCACTGTAATTTACTTTTCATATAATCTTCTATTTTAACAAATGAATAAACCTTGAAAAAGTTGTCAAGTTTTAAGTACCGCGTGAGTTTGGTTGTTCTTTTTGTTTGGTAGGTCCGCTAGAATCGGTAACAAAATCGAGGATAGGGATAAGCTCCCCAAGCATGGGAAAATGAAGCGCCACGATCGGAGGCGCATCCTGAAAGTCGCCTAGAGGGGGGTGAATAGGCGGAATCTGAAAATTATAAACTTAAGCACACACTACAAGCTGGGGTTAGCGCTAGAAATAAAATCGAGTCCGAAAGAGAGGGCAAAAACAAATCACAAGCAAATGAAGAGTGTGACACGGTGATTTGTTTTACCGAGATTCGGTTCTTGCAAACCTACTCCTCGTTGAGGTGGTCACAAAGACCGGGTCTCTTTCAACCCTTTCCCTCTCTCAAACGATCACCTAGACCGAGTGAGCTTCTCTTCTCAATCAATTGGGACACTTAGTCCCCACAAGGACCACCACACAATTGGTGTATCTTGCCTTGATTACAAATGTCTTGGGAACAAGAAAGAAGGAAGAAGAAAAGCGATACAAGCGCAAGAACTCAAATGAACACAAATATCTCTCTCTCACTAGTCACTATTTGATTGGAATGATCTTTGGACTTGGGAGAGGATTTGATCTCTTGTTTGTTTCTTGGAGTGAAGTCTAGAGCTCTTGTATTGAATGCAATGGCTGAAAACTTGGATGCCTTGAAGTGTGGTGGTTGGGGGGTATTTATAGCTCCAACCGCCAAAGTGGCCGTTGGGAGGGGCTGCTGTCGTATGGCGCACCGGACAGTCCGGTGCGCCATCGAACACTGTCCGGTGTGCCAGCCACGTCACCCAACCGTTAGGGTTCGACCGTTGGAGCTCTGACAGGTGGGGCCATCGGACAGTCCGGTGGTGCACCGGACAGTCACTGTTCACTGTCCGATGCGCCTTCTGGCGCCTGCTCTGACTTCTGCGCGTGCAGTTGCACTGTTCACTGTAGACTTTTGCAGACGACCGTTGGCGCAGTTAGTCGTTGCTCCGCTGGCACACCGGACAGTCTGGTGCCGGACAGTCCGGTGAATTATAGCGGAGTGGCTCCCCGAAAACCCGAAGCTAGCAAGTTGGAGTTGATCCACCCTGGTGCACCGGACACTGTCCGGTGGTGCACCGGACAGTCCGATGCGCCAGACCAGGGTAGCCTTCGGTTGTCTTTTGCTCTTTTTATTTGAACCCTTTCTTGGACTTTTTATTGGTTTGTGTTGAACCTTTGGCACCTGTAGAACTTATAATCTTGAGCAAACTAGTTAGTCCAATAATTTGTGTTGGGCAATTCAATCACCAAAATCATTTAGGAAAAGGTTTGACCCTATTTCCCTTTCACATCCGCATCTTGGTTGTGGCCCCATGTCACGACTGGCAGTATATAAATGAGGGTAAGGGCTGGCACAGATGCCAACACAATCTAGTGCCCAGAAAACCTGGCGACCACAATTTCCTAAGGTCTCGATCACTTTACGCCACCTAGTGACTAGAATTGCCATAGCCATGGCCTCCATGAAGCCTATTTTCCCCCATAGGAACAAGGAAACAAGGAGCCCCATGTTATTCCCACTATCTTTGAACAGGAGAAGACCACCAGAGGAAGAACATAGGGAGGTGGGGCACCAACAATGGACACAACGACGATGACCAATGCCACCATACCAATTGGATAGGAAAGAATGTAGCATCACTCCTCACATTAGGCATTGAGGTTATTCTAGGGTTTTACGATGATCTACAGGGTCTAAACTTTCTATCACTCTGGATCAAATGCTTGCTATGGCATGATGTTGAGGATTTAATGCATATGTTGCGGGTATGCACATGATCTAAGATCTGAAAGTAAAGGCACAAGAAACACAACATTTATACTAGTTCGGGCTCTTCAAGGAGATACAAGCCTACGTCCGGTTTGCTAGTGATTGTCTTATGATTCGGATCCTCCTCCCTTTTGTGGGCGCCAAGTCCTTCCTTTTATAATCAAAGGAAGGAGTTGGTTACATGTAACTGAACCAGAGTCCTTAAATAGATTACATGGTCTGTTTCTATCCCTTATACATCTGTCATTTTTGTTACAAGGAAAATATTAAGATAAGGCAGTATTCATATCGGCTAGATCTTCCTTGGGCTTCTCTAACCGAATCCAAGTCTAAGTTGTTGGCTGGATCTCGTTATAGGTCGAAACCCATTTTGGTCCAAAATCCATATTTTTGAATATTGGTGTGATTAGGGCATGTACAACTCCATTAATTGAGGGGTCTCTTAATGAGTTTCTAGGGTGTTAAGTGCAAAAAAAAATCAAGAGACGAGCTCTTCTCTTCATGACTTTCTATACACACGGTCTCTTAACTGTATTAATGTTTTAGGAGCTCAGGGTTGTATGGTGCAGTTTCTTAACCGTATCTTCTACATGAAAAACCGAGCAAGAGGACTAGGCTAGTACATGCCCTTAGGATACCCCGGGTATACATTGTTTACACAATGTTCTAAGGAACCTGACAAATAGGACTAGGCTAGTAGTTCTATGCACTACCGTAAGTATTAAAGGATCGAGTAGGATTGTGAGGCAGACAATTATTTATACTCTTTTGGAGTTTGTGCTAATCCTAGAAATTACAGTTGGCTTCGTGAAATCCTATGATGTCATGGTTGTTTTAATATTGTCGTCTAGTGTTTTATATGTGATTCAACTATATTATTTTTATACTAAACATGTATCATATTTACATTATCCTTTCAAAGATCCATGACTATTGTGCATAACCAGTGCTATTAGATTTTAAGAGAGCGTGCTGCTATACACGGATAGGCATTGGAGTGTGCACAAATATATTACTTATCAGCCGTTGGTTGAAGCCGTCTTTTACTTGAGCTGATAGGCATTTTTGGAAAGATTCTAGCTGATTGTTGTATGACTGTTTCAACATACAGCCATGACATTAGATGTATAACTCCATTAAATATAGTCTTTTGAGGGATTTCTAGCCTATATATATTTTCTCTTAACTATATTTATAACCTAAGGGCTAGTTTGGGAATTTAAATCTCCTCCAGTATTTCCGGAGATTAAGGGCTGATTTAGTGACTCTTGGAACTCGCTAACTCGCGGTAAGTCAAACTCAAATAGTGGAAAGACAGGAAAAGATTTGATGCCAAGTTACACAGAGTATTAGGGCAATAGTGTTTTTTCCCGTCGCCCGCAATGGTGTTGTATGGGAGTATTTATAGGTAACCGAGGGTTGGCCCTGCCCTATCAAAGACGATTATACCCTCGGTTACCTACGTTATCCCTGGAATATTCTCCCTTGGGGTTTATGGCGGGTCATTATAGCGTAATTAGTTATAAACATGGGCTGACACACTAACAACTCTGCCCATATAGAGGCCTACAGGTGGGATCCTGTAACATGGGCCGACTATACATGGGCCCGTTATTACAATTAGTAGTAGGTTACAACGCATGGTCTTCACATTCCACATGCTCAGTCTTCGGAATTCTCGATGGTCTTCGTTCTGGCCTGTCCAGGCGGAGGGAGCGCCCAAGTCTTCGCCAGCGCTCTCTCTGTGCACTCTCTCCATCGCGGAGATCACTCTTCAGCCTCTGCACTCTTCAATCTTCTCTTGAATCCTCTTCGACATTGTAGCTGATCGAGCGAGGGGGCGTTGCACCTTCGCCCCAACATTTGCCCTCCGAGGGACCAGTTCGACTAAGTCAGCTGGTACCAAAGTCTGTCGTAAGATGGCGAAAATGTTGCCCTCGCTTGAAGTGGTCCCACGGGGTTTTTTGAAATGTGACCATTAATGAGACATTTTACTGTGGGACTGTTGGGTTCCCAAGGCGCTGTCTCTGGCCTATAAAAGGCATAGCGCGGGATGTAACTTTTCACCCATTTGAGCGCGCACTAAAAAACCCTAGCTCTTTTCTCTGCTTGCTTGCCCTCTTTTGCTCTCGCTCTACAGTAAAATGTCACCGACATCAAGCAGACTGCCCGCTGCCACCGACGGTACGTGACCATGTCTTCTTCCTCGTCGTCATCTGCTGCGACCGCATCCTCGTCTGAGAAGACGATTAGCGATTCAACGGCGGTGGTGGACCTGCAGCCTGGGCATACGGTCGAATTCGGGACCTCAAGGATTTACTCGGGCCACGTGCTGGAGATGCAGCATCTGGGTTATTTTGGAAACGGAGTTGGGTGGGCACCAGGGGCTGAAAATGTCCTTGAGCCAGAAGGGAAGTTGGTTGTGTTCGAGGCTTTTTTTGGTGCTGGTCTTCACTTGCCGGCACATTGTTTCATAGTTGAAGTTCTACAGAAGTTTGAAGTTCAACTTCATCAATTGACACCGAATGTTATGGCTGCACTGGCAAAGTATGTGTGGGCAGTGTCCTCATATGATGGAGAACCGTCTGTTGAGGTCTTCACAAAAAATTATTGCCTACACTGGCAGAAAAGAAAGATAAGTGGCTTGATTGCTCAGTTTGGGTCCTGTACTTTCATGCCGAGGACTGGAAAGACTTCGGCTCAGGTGGTCGAGATTGTTCCGTGTGCGAAGAATAAATGGGGTAACTGCTGGGAGTTTTGGTTTTATGTGGCGCCTGATGATGTCGAAGGATTGCCTAGTTTTCCCCTGCTATTTTGTGCTCTCATTGTTATGTGGCCTTTCCACAGTTTAAGGTGAATAAAGGGGATCAGGAATAGCAGGCCCTTCGCTATGCAGCCCTACTGAGAAGTGGCTGTGATTTGGTGGAAGAGTTCGTCGCTTGCGGAGTGTGGCCTCTGGCGCACGGGTGGGTTTTGGGCAAAATTATACTCGTCGGATCCCGACCCTGGGGGATAAACTGGTGCGGGCGGGCGGGATGCGGCCGCCTTCGTGTGGGAGGTGGAGTCAGCGGTTGTTAAGATTGTTGGAAAATATGCGCCGAAGACTGAGATGTTACAAAGTTGGGATATCCATGGTTCCAACATGAGGTTGAACCGTGTTTTTGAGTTGAATAGCTTGCCATATGGTCCCTACCCGGAGGGTGACTCTACTGATGCCGGTGATGACCAAAGAAACAAGTGAAGCCTCGGCCTGAAGAGGGCACCTCGAAGGGGAAGGTTGTTGTTGCAGCCACCCAAAAACGGAAAATAGACCGGCAAGGTAAGGGAGACGATGAGACTAGGCTGAGGGCCTCTAGGATTTTTGTTGAGGAGTTAATGGGGACGTGCATGGGTCCCGGGGAGGTGATGTCTTTGCCCAAGCTCCGGGAAACATCTTCACGCATGCTGAAGGTTACAGGGGGTCGATGGCATAGGAATGACCCTATACCCCGGGCCGCTGGCGATGATTTTTTTTACATCCTGTTTGGCTCATGATTTGAGAATTTTTCATTGTGGGAGAAATATTGGTGTTGTTGTGTCAGCAGTGATGGAAAAAATCGCCAGGATGCTCAGCGGAAGAAGCATAAGGCCCCCCTTTGGCTAGTGGACCCACGCCGAGAAGCTAAGTTGGCGCGAGCCAGCGCGAAGGGTGCCACCCCGCCTGCAACGATGCCTCCCCCCGTGGCGCTTGCTGCCGCTGCAAGACTGCCCTCGCCGTCGCGCATGACTGAGACGGCGGTGTCGAGGGTCGGTGGGGCAGGCCCGGAGTTTTTGGTGGACGACTACCTTGTGGGTGGCGTCACCATGTTTGACGCCCAGACTGGGCTATCGCCTGCTGGTGAGTTGGATTACTTGATTTTTCTTAGCTGGGTAATTCCATTTTTCTAACTTAGTCTTGATGTAGGGGCGGAGGCTGGGCAACTGGTGGTGGTACGATCGACTACGCCTGCCAGCTTGATGGGTACAGCGAAAGGCGACACATGGACCTCGCTGGACCCGTGGTAGAAATTTTGCGCCGTCGCTGAAGGCAAAGGGGAACTTGCCTCGAACGTCGCTGCTGCTTGCATAGCTGCGTCTATCGTACAGCAGCTGCGATATGTGAGTTTTTGTATTTATTTATTCATATATATATATATGTATATTTTTGTTTTGTTGTACTAAGTTTGGATATTGCGATGTCAGGTGACGGCTTTCGCCGAGCAGGTTGCTTCGAGGCACTGACCTCACAGTTTGTTTCCAAGAGGAAATGGCTCGAGGTAGGATTGAGCGCCTTTGAACGCAGCACACTGAGGCGATTAGGGATAAGTCGGCGGCCAAAAATAGGAGTCGAAACATCCTCGAGAAAGTGACGGCGCTAGAGAAGGAAAAGGAGGACCTCAGCCACCGACTTAGTGATGAAAAAGAGGATGCAGAGAACGCCAGCGTGGAGGCTCAGGCTGCCCGCAAGTGTGTTGCTGACTTGGAGCTGGAGTTGAAGAATATGCGCGACCACCACGAGATGACAAAATCTTCCACCCGTGCTGATGTTGACTGGGCCCACACGATTTTCGTGGATGCGTACCATGGCCTTGGCGCGCAAACCGCCCCCTTCGACAAATCGGGGGAGGAGGTGGGGACCCGCTTCCTAGGGTGGTTGCAAGATGAGCTAGAGTCGCTCCCGTCCATTGTGACGGGCCTCATGTCCTATGCGTCTCTCATGACTTGTGAAGGGCTGCAAATGCCTTGTCCCGCAAGGGATGCAAGCATTTCAAGGCCTTCGATCGACCCAACGAGGATTTCGATCGTGGCATGTTCTAGATTGAAGATGACGTGTTGAAGCACTCTGTTGGCGCGCTTTTATGATAGGATGTGGGCCCTCACGGCCGCAACATCATCCGGGAGAGGGCAGACCGAGCGCTAGCGCGAGTATGTTTTAGGTTTGGTGAGGGGTGTTGTGTGTGTTCATTGTTTGAAATGTTATTGTGCTGTCTTCGCAGGCGATGAACGAAGAATATGTGAAGGACCTTGCCGGCCTCGAAATCTTGGTGGCCCGGAAGGATGCTACGACGGAGGTGGGAGCAGAAGAGCAATCCTTGCTCTAAGGAGGTGGCATTGAGGGTCCTGCGGCGGCAGACACTTCTGTGTAGGTTGCAAGACTGTAATAGGGAATAAACTGACAGTGTTCATTTTTGTGTGTGATACTGAAGATCGGTTGCTGCGCAGGTTTTGGCGTCTAGGCATGCGCAAGCAAACCGTGACGATGACACGATTGATGATATTTTGATGGATGGAAATGCGGTGCTTCTTAGTAGTGACGTGTCTAGCAAATCTAATGTTGGGTCGTGGTCTTCGGAAGGTGGAAAGTTGGGGAGCCCTTTTTCTTGGATAGATGATGAATGATGATTTAGATTATTTTGCGGTGTTAGTTTTAGCTGCAGTGGAGTCTCCATTGAGGGTTGCCCCCCGTGATGCGCTGGTGACTTCGATCAGTGCAGTCCCTGGTGACCCACGAGGGCGAAAAAAGATGGGGGTATCGAAACAAAGTGTCGGAGAGTCTTTGCAAGGTATTAGAAGGCATCGTCGACTAGGCTTGGAGAGGTCACGTCTTTGGATTGGACCACAGCTGGATCAGGGGACCCATCGTGACTTACTAGCGCCGACGTCTGGGTTGTGTATTAGGGAGGGAGATCTGTGGGATGTTTTTTGATGGGGAAGAGTTGAGTTTGATGTTGTTTAATTTCCGAGAAGCTGGTCTTATTCTGAAACAAGAACCAATGTAATAATAAGTGTTGCCATCGTCGTTCTTTGGCGACGATAAGAAAAATGCTGCCCTCTCCCCCCTTCGCCAAAGGACAGCTATGGGGACATCTATGTGGGTGAATATCTTGTGCATAGTGCACACCTTGTAATTGTAACATAACATCTGTTTCATTTGTCGTGTTTCCATGAATTGCACCTGGTAGCGTCTTCGTACGCATGGGCGTCGTTAATATGTTTATATTGATCTGTTGGTAGTCTTCTGTGATGACTTCGCTTTTTGTTATGCACCTAGTGTGAATCCAATTGTGCCCTTAGGCGACTGTTGCATAGGTAGAAATATGTGTCTCATAGACGACTTCGCACCCTTTGGGTGTTGTTACGCACTTGTTGTGCTGATCCGGCTGCACCCTTAGGCGACTTTTGCTTGGATGAAAATATGCGTCTTGTAGACAACTTCGCACCCTTTGGGTGTTGTTACGCACTTGTTGTGCTGATCCGGCTGCACCCTTACGCGGCTTTTGCTCGAATAAAAATATGTGTCTCTAGGACGACTATGCACCTATATTAACCCAGTTGCGCCCTTAGTCGACTTCTGCCTAGACCGTGCTTGTCGCACGTAACGACTGCTGAGGCTTGCCATTGCGGTGACTGTTTTGGCGTCGAATGTCGAAGACCGACTCTGCGGTCTTTTTCGACATCCCGGGGTCATGCTGCCGCTTTCATTTTTGTGGCTGATTTTTGCGGCGATTTATTACATCGCTCCGCCTCGTTAAAAACCTCACCCCCTGCGAGGAAAAGAGTATGGGCCCGACTGAAATAGTATCTGCGGAAATTACAAAGGCACGAAGGCCTTGGGACTTAGTGTTCTAGACAAAAAATTTCGTAAGTTGTCTACATTCCATGAGTGCTCTAGGCGTTTGGGGACGTTTTGTCTTGACGATGAATGGCCCTTCCCATTTAGGCTCGAGTTCGCCTCAGGACTTTGTTCTGGTGGTTCTGATGAGGACTAGGTCCCCCTCTTCGAACTCTTTGGGGATGACAGTGTTGTCGCTTTATGCCTTCATCTGCGCTTGGTATTTGTTCAATGCTTCTAGGGCAAGAACACGGTCTCGGTCGATAAGGTCCTTGGAGGTTGACTCGTCGACATCGGGAGTAGCTATGGAGTTTGCTTGTGGAGATCCATGCTTTAGTTCTTGCGGCATCATTGCTTCAGATCCGTACATCAAGCAAAAATTTGTGAACTCGGTAGCTCTGGGTTCTGTTGTGTTCAATGCCCGTATGACTTTGGGAAGCTGGTCTGCCCATTTGCCTTTCTTGTCTTCAAGTAGCCTTTTCTTGATGGCACTGAAAATCTTATTGTTGGCACATTCTACTACTCCATTGGATTGTGGATGGTAGACAGATGCGAACACTGCCTTCGTGCTGATAGAGTTGCAAAATTCCCAGAAAGCTTGGTTGTCGATTTGCTTTCCATTGTTGACTGTTAGCTCTATTGGGACTCCGAACCGACAAACAATATTTTGCCAGAAGAATTTTTGCGTTGTCTTTGACGTTATTTTCGACATAGCTCTGGCTTCAATCCACTTGGTGAAGTATTCAATGACAACGAAGGCAAATTTTAGGTTGCCTTGCGCTGTTGGCAGTGGCCCAACGATGTCTAGTCCCCAACGTTGTAGTGGCCAGGTATGTGCAATAAGCTTTGTGAGCTGCGAAGGGGTCGCACGAACGGGTCACCCGGTTGGCCGTGCACACAATTGCTGGCCAATAGAAACCTTGACGTATGACTTTAGCAGGTAGGGCCCTTGGTCCCGAATGTGATCCGCATATACTGCTGTGGACTTCGCGGAGAAGCTCTATGCCTTCGGCTTCAGTTATTCATTTCAACATGGGTTGGCTTATCCCCTTCTTGTAGATATGTCCGTCGACTATAGCGAAGTTTCTACTTTTGTGTTTTAATCTTTTGGCTTCGCTTTGGTCGGAGGGATGGTATTGGCCTTGGAGATAAAGGGTGATTGGTGCCAGCCAGTCTTCGGCCATTATCAGATTTACTATTCAGTGCCTGTTGGTGTCTTGTGTTATTTGCAGACCCTTGGGGTTTCTTACGGCTGGTGTGCCGACTATATGAAAAACTACATCGGATGGCAAGGGTTCGCCCTTCGCTGCTGCTTTGGCTAGTGTGTCGGCTTCTTCGTTCTTGTTCCGCTCAATATGTTGTAATGTGAAGCCTTTGAATTGTTTTTCTAGGCTTTGGATAGTAGCGAGATACTGCATTAGTACTGGCTCTTTGGCGGAGTAGCCTTTGCCTCTACCTCTAGGGTTGGTGTTGTGGCCCTGTTGTGTGGGGTACTCTTGCGGACGAGCTGTGTCTCCAGTCTAGCGCTGGTTGGTGATAGTGTTCACTTGTTGCTGGTTGTGGTTTGGCCTACTGGATTTGGACTGCACCGGTCTGACCCATGTACTGCTGGACTGCGGGGTGTCCTTGGGTTTCCATTGCGATTCTATCTTGCGCTAGTGTAGCTCTTCGGACCAGGCATATTTTTTGAATAACTGATATAGCTCTTGCAAGTTTTTGGGTGGATCTCTTATGCAATGGCTGTACAGAACGCTGGCGCGGAGACCGCTGATTGCATAGTGGATGGCTATGTGGTCATCGACAGATGGCAGTTGAGATTTCAGTAGGAGGAACTTTTTGTAGTACTCCCGGAGGGTTTCTTTCTCCTGTTGTCTGCAAAGTGATAATTCAGCCAGGGCATCTGCGTCCGGCCTGTATCCTTGGAAATTCAGCAAGAACTTGTCGCGGAGTGCTTTCCATGACTCGATGGATAGTGGCGGTAGTCTGGTGTACCATATAAGGGTTGGGCCCTCAAGTGCTATGATGAATGATTTGGCCATGGTGGCGTCGTCCCCTCCGGACAATGCAATCGCAACCTAGTAGCTCATGATGTATTGTGTTGGGTCTATGCTACCGTTGTACTTGGGGTATGTGCCTGCTCTGAAGTTATTGGGTCAGGGTGATGCCTGGAGTTGTGGTGCGAGTGAGCTTAGCTCGTCAAGGTTATTAATCCCATGGAAAATGGTAGGAGGGATGAAGGGCTCCGCTGCATGTGGTGTGAGCCTTCACCTTGCATATCTGCAATTTGTTGTTCCAGCTCTCTGGCCTTTTGCTCCTCATCTAGTATCATCTGCCTGACCTTGGCTTGCATGGTGATGCGCTGGTGCTTGGCTGCGAGTATTTCTTTCTACTTCTTTAAATGATTGTTCTTGATTCGCAGGGCTCGCAACTTGAGTTGGTATTCGATTGAAATGCCTATGATTTTGTCGTCTTCAATGGTGTCTTCTGCCTCTGGGTGGATGAAGCCTGGTGGTGGTGCTTGAGGTACCCCTCAGAGCTACAGGTGCGTGCGGTGCCCTCCAGCGTGGGTAGATTGTCTTGCCGTTGACTTTTGTTGTTGACTGCCTCATTGTCGAAGGCCTCTTGAGGTATGTCATCCACAATGGGAGCCTTGCCTTTCTTATCAGCCAGAAAGGCTGCCTTCACTGCATCGTCGATGGAAGTGGCGGCCTTCGAATTCGCTCTCTTGGAGGCCATCGCAGGAATGGTTTGTCGTAGCATGAACAGTGGGCGCTAAATGTTGGAACTCGCTAACTCGCGGTTAGTCAAGCTCAAACAGTGGAAAGACATGAAAAGGTTTGATGCCAAGTTACGCAGAGTATTAGGGCAACAATGCTTGTAGAAACAATCTCGATACAGTGATGTAGTCAAAATGCAAAAACATCTCAATCTTTCTATTTATCACTTATCATGACTTAAAGTTTAGCAGGGTATGACTAAGATAGAGAATCATTAAAAAGCATGAAACATAGCAACCTAATATAGTAGTGGTAGCAAAAAGGATCTCAACACATCTTACACATACTAGTTGCCAATCTCAGTGGTGAACAATTTTCAGATTTAGCAAGTATTAAATAGAGTTCACAATTTAAAATACAAGCTTAGCTCAAAATTGTATCAATATGAGCAAAGGGAGTCATGGTTTGTGTCATGCTAAACAATACCTAGTTGTTCAGTGGGATCATGCTACTAGGCCTTAACAAAGCCCCTCCAAGTGTATTATACACCTCCATTATAAATTTGGCTATAGAGCTAACTTATTTATGACATTTTTTAGAAATTCCAAAAAATAGAATTTAGGGCGTTTGTGTGTGTGTGTGTTGTCCTTGGTGCTTGCCAAGGCCAAGTCTTGGCTCCCCTTAGATTGAGAGAACACAACAATGGCATGGGAGAATCTCACTAGAGAAATCAAAAGAAGGTGTTAAAGGTCTCATCATGGGCTCGAGGCACATGAAGGTTGTGTAGTGGTGAGTTCGTATTGTGGTGAGTCAATTTAAGGCTACGTCAAGCAGTTACGCCGATGTAGTTGTTCAATGTGGGGGACAGATATCCCCCGGGTCCACTAGAAGGCGAAAGACCCTTACATGGGGCCACAGACCATTCGCCCCACAAGGTTGCCTCGTCGTGGGCTGAGCGAAGACTGCAAGTAAAGTGGGCCGACACAAGAAGGCAATGGGCTCATGCCCGGATCGTCCGTCGGATCATGCACAATCTCAGGGAACCATCCGTTTTCCCCGTGCCCGGTGCCCTTGAATGTCGGGATAGTTCGGGGTAGAGTCGGTGGGTTTTCCTGGAGATTGGTTAAGTTAGTTCACTATTAGATAGGAGATATGCTAGAAGAATATCATCACCATGTACGTAGGGAGTGACCCTCAGTCGTGTATATAAGGCCCAAGGGGAACCCCATCATTTTGATCTATCTCAATTAGCCCTTCTCCATTCAGGAGACGCCACTTGTAACACACCACACATACAGAGCCACCCTAGGAAGTAGGGTATTACGCCTCTCAAAGCGGTCTGAACCTAGAGAAAATCACGTCTCTCTCTCTCGTGCTCATAGCACGAACCATCGAGCTACAATCAACAACACCGTCCTAACCAAAAGCATCGCAAGGGTATCCCTGGGTGTGCGGACGGACACTAGACATCGACAGCTGGCGCGCTAGGTTGGAGGTGTGTCGTTGATCAAAGCTAGCTTAATGGCCATCACCTTCAAGAACAAGATCACTCTTCGCCTAGGAGCTATGTTTCGTTTTTGAACCATCTCAAGCATAGCAGACGTAGAGGGGACTCTACATCGTGTAGCCGCCCGAGAAGAAGCCGTCCTAGGGAATCCCGAGGGAAGCTGGAGCAAGACTACGGACAGCACCCCTACTCACAGCTTAGGGGAAAATGATCCCTTACGGATCGAGGTTCGAAAGCCCTTAGAAGAAGAAAGATCGACCGGTCAGGGTTTTGCTTACCCCAAAAACTCCGTTGTCCACCTCGCCCGCTAAGGAGTGGACACGGATCACTCGGAAGAGAGAAATGAACGTCCTGAGTCAGGGAATGAGAACACATCGAGCCACCTTTCTGATGCCTCCTCCCTCAAAGGAGGACGGGAAGGAGAACGCTGTCGTGCTGGCTCCCTTCTACCTCGACATCCTCTTCATCCAGGGGAGATTGGAGTCAGCACCCATATCCGACGATGAGCCCACCATGCAATGGGAGGAACCTCCCCAGCGTGATGCCCGGCGACGGAGAAATAGACACTGGAACGTACGGCGACATCATGAAGCCGGGGAATGGGATCCGGCGCAGCCCGTATCCCGAGGCAAAGCCTCGGAGGTGGGAGAAACTCCCGACGAACGAGTGTTCTGAGAAAGGTGAAACTCAGACTATGATGGAACCTTCCAAGGTATTAGGCCCACCTACAGATGTCCTTGTCCTAAGGACCTCAGATAGTCATGCAGGTGCGCATAATGACTCGGCAAGTTCGGTTATCTGTAGCTTCATCATATCGCCCAAGAGCGCTCAACCCATCACACATACATTACACATAATCGGAGTAGAGAATGAGCGGAAAGGATTACAATAATATATTTTACATTCATATAAAAATATATAAAGAGTAATTATTACAAAACTGGGTGTTCGAGTGCGGAACTTATTACTACATTACCAGGAGGCAAAACATCCTCCCCAAATAAGTTTAGTGGTCTTCCTCCTGCTTGGGCACCACCTTAGAACAGAAATAGCAGAACTCTGTCGTTTCCTCACCTACAACAACATGGGTTTGAAAACCCTGAGTATGGAGTGTACTTTCGCAAGTCTTACCCGTCAAAGGAAAAAGACTCTCAAGGATATGCTGGCTTTTTGGAAACAAGGTAAAGCTTATCAAGATTCAAAGACTCTGTTTGCAGAAAAGCTTACTATGAGTGGATCCTTAAAAATCCATATTTATTATCAGGTTAAGTAATTACCTGCATCTAGAGTTCTCTTTATCCTAGATCAGGCAGTTGGCCTATGCTAGACGTCTTTTATCATTCCATCAGTTCACTTGATTGCTACGTGTAAGGCAGTGACCAAGTCTTCATGTTCGAGAAGTAACGGCGATCTGAATCAATTAATACCCAGCTGGGGATCTCCAACCACACGACATGTGTAGCACTTAACCCTTGCATATGTCAACTCGACACCGGGTTTCTCAAGACCAGAATGGGTTCATGCCAACCGAGAGCACAGATACACCACCGTCCAGCCTCTTGCCACGTAGGGTACACGCTACTCTCACCATATCTCCACTCCCATTGCGTGGTGGCCTTTCTGGTATTGGTCTAACTGAGGCAAAGCTTTCCCATGACGAGGCATGTGGCCAGTTAAAAGGTCCTCGATCATCAAGCCTACATCAGTTCGGTCCTTAAGCGACTCAGATGGAGACACTACATCGAGACTTCCTTCTCGTGCAAGTCACCCTCCCGGTCTCGTCTTTATCATTTACAACCCAATTTTGGTACCTAACAGAGGTACATCTTTTCAGATGTTGAACCCATCACGGCCATGATGGATTCACCATCACAAGTATTTTCTTGGTAAAAATCTCGATCTCATATGAAGCACCACCTTTTGTTTTTCAAACAAATGATTTTGTTTTCTAGAGCAAGGCTAAGCATCAGAAAAATCATTTTCATAAAAGGGTATCAAGGAATGGTAATCAATTTTCCAAGGAAGGAAATGCATCAATTGTTTATCACATAACTCCTATCACCTAATGCCTTGTGTTGCAGGAGGTTCTAGGTCTACTCCACAGATGTTGAAGTAGAAGTTATTCTCGGCTGGAGAATTCTCAGCTTGAGTGACAACTTCTTCAACCACAGTTTCTTCCTCGTTTTCTATACATGACAGTACATGTACATGAATGTTTATGTGATGTCATGAATATGCAGTTACAAAAGAAACATACTAAGTTGTATCTTGAATACAATTTTCCTTCACGGTATACACTAATCACTAGGGTTTCCTAGGTTGGTATTCTATTAGTATTAAGCAACTAAACCCTAGGAGGCTAGTTATTGGGTTTGTGACCAAATAGTGTCCAAATCATTTCAAACTTTACCCAAGGTCTTCAATCATCATACTAAGCCTACCCAAAAAGTTTTATCATTTTTGGAGCTACTAAATTATTTCTAAAATTCTAAAAGGCTTGGTTTGAGCATCTTTAAATGTTGCATAATTCTAGGTATGAGATAAAAATCTTGGATCTATTTTTTTAAATACTAGATGATTTTAGAAGTCTAGCAAAATTTGTCTCATAATTTTATCATTTTCCTACTATTTTCTACACATTTCCTAATCTGCCAGTAAAAAGAAAAAGAGAAAACATGAACTGTGTTGGGTCAATTCTGGCCCAAACCAGCCTGCGAATGGGAGAATATGCGTGCGCCCATGCCCGCATTGGCAAACTTGCGCAGAGGCCCTAGCCTTTTAAATAATTGGTAAAGAATCCCTAAGCACTATTCATATGTCTCTCTGACCATTGCACTTAAGCCCTTGTATTTCTATTTCTTCACACATCAAATCCCTGGCGACGGCGTGCCAAGCGCATGGTCGGAGCCTGCGTACTCGCTGTCGAGGAATTGCTCCCATGGTGTCGAGCACGTGGACACCCTTAGGGATGCAATCCGAGCCTATTCACACGCTCAATTTGATCAGAGCGCTGCTAATTCATAGCTATCTTCGGTGGTGGTGGAACCGGATCACCTGCGCATCGTTACCGATGTACCCGAGCTGGTCTAGCTTAATCCAAGGACACGAAAGGACTAAGTGGCTTAATATGGTTATAGTGCTTGTGCAAACTTGGACGGAAACTACCCAGAACGGCCGGTCTACGTGAGCTATGTCCGTGGCAGCGTTCCCGAATAGTATTGTCCCGTTCTCTACACTATGGCACAGTAGCATTCAATCGGCCGAGACCGAGAGCTGTCCTAGCGTCAGAGGATGCAGAAACACAAACAAGGGGGACATGAACGGACTTGTAGATGGCTGGCCACGGTGCGAGGTCACACGGTGGCGTTCTTGGCCGATTTGGGGAAAATTCCAAATTCGGGGGCTGTGGTGGCTAATCGGGAGCGAGGAATGGTGCACTAGCTTCGAAACAAGATAGTGGAGCAGGCAGGGCCTTCAATTTATAGCGACCAAAAGTGGTGGCTCCGAATTTTGGACGAGGAGTTTACGGTGGCATCGCGATGAGTCATCAGAGTTCACCAAATGTGGAGCTCAATGAGGGTAAAGCCTGGGAGGGTAAGCTACTGTCTCACACGACCTATGGCGAGGTGACACGCAGCTTAAGGCATGGCACAACAGAAGTGAACAGCGGCAACCACGACGACGGTCGCACGACCACGTCGTCGGGCAAGTGGGTACGGCGAGGCAGGCTCAATCCAGACCCCCGCTGATCTTTTCACTCCCGCGGTAATATCCTCCCCAAGCTGAGCACGAATCAGAGTAGCCGGCGTGGATCGTGGCGTGGAGATCATTAGCGGTGGGTTCATGGCACTAAAGATCTTTTCATCTACTGTACCATCGTGATCTTCTTCAGTCATTCTGACAGAGCAACTTGAGGAGCCCTATTCTTCAATTTTTATGTGGAAAGCTACCAATCTGTCAGTATCAAAATTGTTGCTCTACATACCAGCTTTGATTTTGTCATAAAGATCTTAATCAAACCTCCACTGGTTCTAGAGTTGATCCGATGCAACTGCATGTCTGAATTTCAGACAGATGCTCGACTGACATCCCATCTTTAAGTCCATTTTTCTCAAATTTCCATATAGCTTCAGGGCTTAGCCACTTAATCAAACTTAGACTACTATAATAACTCTACCAATTTGTTTTAGTGACCTATGGCAAAATCTCCATGGATTATGAGATACAGGGACCCAAAGTCAGCCTAATCTCACTGTTTTCAGAGCTAAGCCCCATGGGTGCTCTTGGGAACTTTTGCAAATTACTCCAATTTGTTCCATAAAACTTGAAAATCTCCCAATGTAAAAGTTGCTTAGTTTTTGATACTCTGCCACTTCAATATATGCACTTTGGTCCAAAAGTGTATAGAAATTGATCTCATCTCATAGAGCACTAATTAGGGTTTCTAGGGTCCTTATAAGGGTTTTGAGTGTTCTAGGGTTTATGTGCCACTCAAACACTCTAAGTTTAGTCTCTTTTGAACATAACCATTAACCTTTGAGATCATACTCAATTTGCTATCACACACACACACATACCTCTGTCCCTTGGTTGAGTACCCTATCGTAGGGTTAAGGACCACTTCAAGTCATCACACCACAACTTGTTTTAAACTTTTAGCCTAGTGGATGCACTCTAGGTGTAACATACACAATGAAATGCAAATGCATATGATGCCATGCCCAAGTTTTAGTTCTTGTACCACCAGGGGTGTTACATCCTTCCCCCATAAAAGAATCTCGTCCGGAGATTTAAGGTCCTAGGGTAAGTAATGGAAAAGGAAACACGTCATAACTTTATTTCCTAATTTATCTTACAGAGCAGGGGGTGGTGTGGGGGTTTGTTCTAACTTTACAATAAAGTACATAAATTTTATAGATTACAAGAAGTTAAAAACTTCAGAAAATTTTTCTCTAAGAAGTCTCGAGTCTCCTAGGTAGCTTCTTCTTCGGTGTGTTGGTTCCACTATACCTTATAAAACTTAAGAGTCCTTTTTCGAGTAATTATGTCCTTCTGATCCAAAACTCGAATGGGATGTTCTGAATAAGTCAAGTCTGATTCTAAAGTAACATCAACCACATCTATAGTTCGATCAGGAATCTGAAGACATTTCTTTAACTGAGATACATGGAACACATTATGCACCACAGACAATGATTCTAGTGATTGAAGTCTGTACGCCACTAGCCCACATCGCTCAAGAATGGGGAACAGACCAATATATCGAGGTGCCAACTTTCCTTTAACCCCGAATCGACTAACACCCTTCATTGGTGATACTTTCAGGTACACATGATCACTGGCTTGAAAAACCAATGGTCAACGTCGTTTATCCGCATAATTTTTCTGTCGAGCTTGAGCTTCTCTCAAGTTATGTCTTATATGTTGCACCTTTTCTTCCGTTTCTTTAACCAAATCAAGCCTGAAAAACCACCATTCTCCTGGTTCTGACCAATTTAGGGGTGTTCTGCATCATCATCCGTACAGAGCTTCAAATGGTGCCATTTTAATACTTTCTTGATAACTATTATTATAAGAAAATTTTGTCAATGGCAGACAATCGTCCCTTTTTTGTGGAAATTCCAAGACACAAGCTCATAGCATATCTTCAAGTATTTGATTTACCCTTTCAGTTTGTCCACTCGTCTGAGGATGATAGGCCGAACTGTGGAGTAATTTAGTATCCAAAGATTTGTGTAGCTCCTCCCAAAATTTGTATACAAATTGCGGTCCCTGGTCCGACACTATCATCTTTGGAACTCCATGCAAATTGAGAATACGAGCGATATAAAGTTCTGCATATGCAACCACTGGATATTTCACCGTAACGGGAAGAAAATGGACAGTCTTTGTAAGCCGATCAATTATGACCCAAATAGAGTCGAATCCTTTAGCTGTCCTGGGTAATCCCACAATGAAATCCATACTGATATCTTCCCATTTCCAGGTTGGGATTAGCAATGATTGTAAAGGTCCAGTAGCTTTCATATGTATCGCCTTGACACGTCTACAAGTGTCACATTTTGCCACATAGCGTGCGATTTCAATCTTCATCTTAGTCCACCAAAAATGTTGTTTCAAGTCTTGGTACATCTTAGTGCTTCCAGGGTGAATGGAATACTGACTAAGATGAGCTTAGTCCAGGATTTGTTGACAGACTTCAGCATCCTTTGGCACCACTATGCGGTCTTTAAACCATATTACTCCTTGATCATCTTTCCTAAAACAATTAGCTTTGTCGGCCTCCATTTTCTCATGAGTAAATTTCATACCCTTGTCTGTTCTTTGAGCATCAATAATCCTTTGTAGAATAACTGACTCAAGATCCAAATGTGCCAAGGTTCCTCGTTGTACTATCCCCATATTTAATTTCTCCATTTCTTGACATAGAGTTGTGTCAGGTGATTCTATTGTAAGACAATGACAAGGGGCTTTAAGACTTAAAGCATCTGCCACCACATTAACCTTTCCTGGGTGATAATGAATTTCTAAGTCATAATCCTTGATTAGCTCGAGCCACCTTCTTTGTCTCATGTTTAGCTCTTACTAGGTGAAGATATACTTCAAACTCTTGTGATCCGTATATAAGTGACATATATTCCCTAGTAGATAATGACACCAAATCTTAAGGGCATGAACTACTGCAGCCAGTTCCAAATCATGTGTGGGATAATGTTCCTCATGCTGGCGCAGCTGCCTTGAAGCATAAGCTATTACTCGTCCTTCTTGCATCAGGACACATCCAAGTCCACTTCCTAATGCATCACGATAAACATCAAATAACTTCTCAATATCCGATTGGGCCAAAACCGGTGCAGTGGCCAATAATACTTTCAACCGTTTAAAGGCCTCGTTGCACTTAGAGGATCAGTCAAACTTAGTATCATTTTTCAATAACCCAGTAATGGGTTTAACAATTTTGGAGAAATCCAGAATAAATCTGCGATAATAACCAGCCAATCAAAGGAAACTTCTAACTTGATGCACTGAAGTGGGTGATTTCCATTCTAAAATATCCTTGACCTTGTTGGGATCAATCGCAATCCCTTTGGCAGACAAAACATGTCCAAGAAATTAGATTTCTTCCAACCAGAACGTGCATTTGCTGAATTTGGCATAAAGATGATGTTCTCTCAAGCGCGTTAACACGATCCGCAAATGTTTTGCATGCTCCTCTTCATTCTTGGAATAGATCAAAATGTCATCAATGAAGACCACCACAAACTTGTCTAATTAGGGCATGAATACCAAATTCATCAAGTATATGAAGTGGGCTGGAGCCTTTGTTAATCCAAAGGACATAACCAATTATTCAAACAACCCATACCAAGTAGTAAAAGCGGTCTTAGGTATATCCTCGGGTCGAATTCTAATCTGATGGTAGCCCGATCTGAGATCAATTTTAGAAAACACCCGGGCTCCAGTGAGTTGATCGAATAAAATATTGATCCGAGGAAGAGGATACTTGTTTTTGATAGTCACTTCATTAAGTGGTCTGTAGTCCACGCACATTCAAAGGGTCTGATCCTTCTTCTTGACAAAGATTGCTGGACATCCCCATGGCGATGAACTTGGTCTAATAAATCCTTTCTCCAATAAGTCTTGTAATTGTGTCTTGAGTTCTGCGAGCTCATTGGGTGGCATACGGTACGACCTTCTAGAGATAGGAGCCGTACCAGGCTTCAATTCGATCACAAACTCCACATTCCTTTCCGGAGGTAACCCGGGCAAATCTTTAGTGAACACATCTGGGAATTCACACACAACCGGAATGTCTTGTATTTCTTGCACTATGGCCTCAAAAACTTGTCCGAGTACTTTAACTGGGACCGATACTGGGATGGACAGTTTGACTTCTTCTTGTCCATGACTCAATCGAATGGTCCTTTGATCCGCATTGATGATAGCCTTACTCTAGGCCAACCAATTCATGCCTAGGATTACTATATCTTGTCCCTTTATAACTATCATGTTAGTAGGGAACTCATGTCCGGCCAATGTTACGGGTACGTGGAAGACTACTTCCTTAGTAAATATTTGACCCCCAGGTGAGTGAATAACAAAACCCTCTTTTCATTCAATACTATGTATGCAATGCTTTTCCACGAAAGTCTTGCTCATAAAAGTATGTGATGCACCAAAACCAAAAAGGATAACAGCGGGATGGTTGGCAACAAGAAACGTACCCATCATCGCTGGTTCTCCATCCGGGGTAGTTGCCACTTGGGTGTAATAAACTTGCCCAGTTTTCTTTGTATTCTTGCCCGCTGGAGGGTTGACCACATTTCCCTTTCCTTGAGTCGTGTTCCCAGAAGTCTGTTGAAAATTTGATTTATTCTCCTTCGGATAGGGGCAGTCTTTGATAAAGTGTCCAGACTTCCCACAATTAAAGCAGCCATTTGAGGAACTGGGTAGGGCGGGGAAACAAGCACCAGGGGCACTCGGCTGATTGTTCTGGGCGGGGCAGGAGTGGGACGAATAAACACTGGCTGCTTGAAAGGATATGTGGGTGGACGAGGAGAAGTGCGATTTGGATTGAAGGGACGAATTACCAACCTTGTCCGCTTTTCAAACCCCTGAGATGCTCCTTCACCCCATATCTCCTTGTTTTTCCTTGTCCTGAATTTTTGGCTTCCACTAACAGCGCTGTGCTTACAGCCTTGCTATAAGTGAGATCGAGGCATGTAGACATTTTGCGCTGGAGTCGATCATTCAAACCTCTCATGAAGCAATTTTTATTTTCTTAAATTCCTGTCCACTTGGTCAATAGCATATTGGGAGAGATGATTAAACTTGTTGAGATATTGCATTACCGAGTCTCCCCTTGCTTTAAACGTATAAACTCCTTCATTTTCATTTGCAAAACCCCTTCTGGAACATAATGTTCCCTAAACGCCTGTTTGAATTCCGCCCACATGACCAGATGTCCAGCAGGCTGAATAGCTAAAAAATTTGCCCACCAGGTGCTGCCAGGACCTCTTAATTATTGAGCGGCAAATAGGGGCTTCTAAGTTTCAGTACATCGAATTAGTCCAAATTTTTGCTCCATGACCCGTACCCATTCATCTACTTCCAATGGTTCTTCTGCTTTGACAAAAAACGGTGGACGGGTTTCAAAAAATTCTAGGTACGTGGTGTCTCGGGGCCCTTGGGGTTGACCCCTGCCTCCATGTTGCTAAAACTGATTTCCCGCCAATTCATGCAAGAAACGTGTGTTGTCAGAAGTAGCGTTAACTAAGGCAGCGATAGCCTCAGCCAATGTAGGAGGTACAGGTGGCAGGTTTGGAGTTTCCACCCTGCCACGGGAAGTTCCTGCCCCGTCTTGAGCACGCGTTCTTGATGGCATCTGAGGAAAAAAGATATACTGAATTATTATATGTCGAAAGTACACCACCTTTATTACATTATGCCAAACTAGCACTAATTATACATACTCATTAGTACAACTCAACTTCCTTATTTAATTTACATAAGGATATGTTGGGGGCCTTCGTCCTCCGAAGGTCCTCAAAAACATAATTTAACAATGTCTTCCAAGTAGGGTTTATGGATAGGTATCTTCGGATTTATGATAGAAGCATACGCGATGAGGAGCTTGATCGTGTCAAAGGTTGTCGTCGCTCTGAAGCTATGCGGAAGGGAGCTTCAGCTAAATTGCAGAAGAGGGAACCGACTTAAAGGGGAAAAGGTTGTTCAGTCCTTATAGATTTTTCTATAAGCCAATAGTAAATGTAAAGGGCATAATTGTAATTTCTCATGGCCTGCGTCCCATGCCTATAAATAGGTGAACAGTACTCCCGTACTGTTCACGCTGACTTGGCATTTGCTTTTGCGTCACGCTTGTACCTTCGTCTTCTGTCGAATTGAAGGTACCTTTTGTAATTGAATATTATTCATGTTTTTTCATGATTATATAATAAAAGAGGAATCAATAATGTTACATAATCATTCATGTTGTTTTTTATGTCTTACATGCTTCTCCTTTCATTATTATTCACTGCAATCATGAAGGTATGTCCTTCATGACCTTCGTCTGAAGATCATTATATCCTGAGGAAAACAATGCTTCGAAGGACAAAGGGCATTAACCATTAACCTTTTCTATGTTGCCTTGTTCTTAATTCATAGCATTTGAGAACATGTCCCCAACATTAGCGCCCACCTCCGTTGAACCCTTTTTCGACCACCTTCGGCAAGCACTGACCCTCGTCATGACACCGAAGAAAGCTTCAGCGATAGGGGCTGCTGCACTACAGTCACTGGACCCAAATCAGGAGAACCTTTCTCTCCGAGAGGCCCGAAGCCAGAAGAGGAAGGCCACTAGCCCAACACTCCAGGAGGAAGAGTTGGACCAAGAAATCAGAAACATGGAGATAATTCATCAGCAAGTACAAAGGAAGAAAGAGAAGATGGCCAGACTGGCTGATCTTCAAAGGCAGATTGACGAAGCCACTGAAGAAGTACGCCATCTTGCTCAAGACGAGCAAGATCGAAGGCTTCAACATAGGGAGCTTCATCAAGAAGGCCTATTCAATGAGGATGGATGGTATGATGATTTTAATCATGATACCTTTACCTTTGATGATGCTTCTCCCTTGGCAGCAGAACTGCAGGCTATCCCGTGGCCTCCATCATACAAGCCACCTCAACTCCCTATGTATGATGGGTATTCGGATCCGAAGCAGTTTTTGATGAGTTATGAGGCAACCATATCTTCATATGGAGGCAATGCAGCTGTCATGGCCAAATCCTTCGTCATGGCAGTTCAGAATGTGGCCCAAACATGGTATTCTTCTCTTCGGCCAGGGACTATTACTTCATGGCAAAAGCTCAAGGATATGCTACTGACAAGCTTTCAAGGCTTTCAGACGAAGCCAATCACAGCTCAGGCTCTGTTTCAATGTATGCAAGACCATGAGGAGTATCTTCAAGCATACGTCTGAAGGTTCTTGCGTCTCACAGCACAGGCGCCTACAGTGCCCAATGAGATTGTCATTGAGGCCATGATCAAGGGGCTTCGTCGAGGACCTACTGCCTAGTACTTCGCTAGAAAACCTCCATAGACTCTGGAGAAGTTGCTTCAAAAGATGGATGAATATATCAGGGCTGACAATGACTTCCGCCAAAGAAGGGAGGAAGCATACAGGTTCTCCGAGATGACCAGGGGCTTCGGAGGAAGAATACACCCGAGGCATGTCAGGTCAATTCACAACACTCAGAATGATGACAGAGGAAGTCAGCTGCAGAGGCCCCAGTATTCTTTACAGTCTTCGGGGCAGCAACAAAGCACTTTTCAGTCGCCAGCTCCAAGAGGCAGAGGCACCAGGGGCTTCGGAGGAAGATATGGGGACCAACCCAGGAAGATTTACTGTCTATTTTGTGGTGAAGACAAGGGTCATACTACAAGAATGTGCCAAATCACCATCCAAAAGCAGAAGGAGATTGCAGAAGCCGAAGCCCGGCAAAGTCAACCGAAGCAGGTTCTACATACTGCTTTGTGTCACTCACCCTACATACCAAAGTATGTGGGTAATCATCCTGCTGCTTCTGTTGCTTTAGCTAGTCAGCCACAGGCCTCTTGGCCACAGCTTCCACCTCCGCCGCCACTACAACCTACCTATTCACGAGGTCAGCAGCCAGAAGGGAGCCATCAGACTCATCAGCAGCGAGAGCTCAGGGAGGAATCCGAAGCTCGCACAGTCAACAGTACTGTGCCAGAGTCAAAACACATCTATTGAGAGATATCCTACCTCTAAAGCATTTTACATTCATTGTCATTTTCTTTTTTAATAAGGAACAATTGGTGTGAATCTAGTCTTCTTGTCACTTTTAACTTCTTGTAATAGCTTCGTTCTTGTCATAATGAAATATATCTTTCCTACAGACTTACGAAGCTCAAAAACTGCCGAAGCTAAAAAGTCGTTCCTAAGGGAGTGCAGACCTAAAAATTACATTGCAAGTTTTACTGAAGCTACAAAAGTTGTTCCTAAGGAACACAGCGTAAATTTGCCAAATCTACAAAAAGTCGTTCCTAGGGAGCGCAGCGTAAGTTTGCCGAAGCTTCAAAAAGTCGTTCTAAAGGGAGCGCAGTGTAAGTTTTCTGCTCAAAAGTCGTTCCAAAGGGAATGCAGAGCCAAATACCGCCGAAATATAAGGCGATGCGCGAAAAGTCAACGCGAATACCGCCGAAATAGAAGGCGAAGAAGTTCAAAAGACGTTCCTAAGGGGATGCAGAACTTACACTAAAAAATAAGCGGTGAAGCCGAAAAATAAACGGTAAAGAGATTTTTGATGGTTCCTAAGGGAACGCAGATATTATGTTTCAGCGTGGGTACGTGTCTTCGGCATTAGCATCATTCTTTGCATCATATCATCGAATCATATCGCATAGCATCACATCATACATCATATCACATCAATAACATCAATTGGAAGCGAGGCCGATCTTCGGAGAATGCTTTATAAAAAATGAAAAGATGCCAAGGCACAAAGTAAGCTGAGAATTACAGCTTCATCAGTTCTGATGTGGAAGGAGGGATCTATTCTTTATGAAGCATTGATGATTTTACAAAGGGTGGATGATTCTTACAAGGCATAAAAACTCTTCTTTACGAAGCATAAAAAGAAGGGAAGGTGTTTTTTCGCCGAAGGCTCAAAAACGGTATGTACATAAAGTTTCATGCATCGCAAAGAACTGAATTACAAGCAATTCACATATTACATTCAAATCTTGTAAGCATCGAATATTACAAACGTAGTTCAGCAAATGTTACATTAATATTCTAGAAAATGTTTTTACAATAGCTGCTATTCTTCCTTCATAACCTTTTCTGCAACTTCGTTAAGCAGTTTTGTAACAACTTCGTCGACAATAGCTTCGGCCACATTAATGATTTATATTGCCTTCTTTGTTTCTGGGTTGGCCAGTGGGTCAAATGGCTCTGGTGGAGGAGGTAGTTCAGCTGCGATAGAAAACATCAGTTAGCTCGAAGTCAAAAATGACAAAGCTAAAAGCCATTAAGCAATACCTATTCGTCTTTCGAGTTCCGCTGCTCTTTCAGCTTCTTTTGCTGCTTCTCGAGCGTCATGAAGATCTTTTTTGCTCCTCTTCATTATTTCATGAGCCATCCCTCGGCCGCCATTTTCCCAGATACCAGTGAAAATTTTTCCACCTATTGAACTTGCTTCGACCGAGGGGTCCTTCGTATCATTGACGGAGAAGGCAGCTTCGGTCTAGGCCAAGGTTTTAACATGTTCACAACCTGCCTTCTCCAAAATGGCTACAACCCCCCTCACACCAGAGAATGCACAGACGTCCCCGCGGTCACTCAAAATCTCCTCAAAAGCTTCGGCTTCATTACTGATCCACTCAATGACGCCCTCAGGGTCGCCCCGTATGAAGTTCTCTTCGTTTGAGTAGGCGCCCACGTTGGCGAAGCTAGTCTTTATCTTTTTTACACATTCCACAGATTTTTCAAAACATCTTTCTTTTTATGCACGAAGCTCTGCAACTATTTTTTCAAAATAATTTTTCCAGTACTCACTGGCATCTCGGTCAGCTTCGGCAACAGCGCATTTTAATTTGGCCTCAGCCAGTTGTTTTCGAAGGTCTTCAATCTCATTCCTTTGAATTTTAGATTGAGCCTTGAAGTTAACTTCATCCCCCACTTTACTTTGTCCACCAATGTAAGTAGAATTTTGTCTTTTTCCGTGGCTTCGTTTCTCAGCTTGATGACCTCTCTTCGAAGGTTGTTGAGAGCAATAGTGCAGCTCTCGTCTTCAGCATTCTTTTGCGCTCTTAAGGCGTTGCTAAGTATTAAGCCCTACAAGAAAGAATAAATGGATTAACATAAGAATAAAAGACTCCATTGCAGAATCCATAAGATTCAAAATTTACAACTTTTTGTACCTTCAGACTGTTGTATGCAATGCTATCTGCAAGATCTTCCTTCGTCATGGCGCAAAGCCCAGCCTCGAGCTTCGGGAAACCCATGCTTCTGGCCATCTCCTGGCAGACGGATAATTCTTTGTTGTCCGAGAGACAATACAAGAAATCATCTTCATCCATACCGTTAAACACTAAGGCCCCCTTCGGATACTTCAGTTCCCGGGCATAGTGTTTGGCTTCAAAAATTTCTTCTTTAGATAATTTCTTTCCCGCAGCATGTCGAATGATATAATCAAGATCTTCGGAGGATGATTCGGGGGTAAGGGATTCGGTTTCTTTGGCCACACTTTTTTCAAAAGCTATATTAATATCTGAAGGTATTTCTTCGGCCTCCTGCTCGGGGGTGGCAAGCTTCGTCTCAACAGGCACTTTAGGCCCGGCTTCAGCGCTAGCCTGGCTCATTGCAGCTTCGGTTTTGGTCAGTTTTGTTTTAGCTTTGATTTGCATTTTTGTAGCCTTGGCAATTTTCCCTAGAGTAGAGCTTGAAGCCTTTACCATTTCTAGCACATCTAGTACACTTGCCATCCTTCTTTTGGGAGTGGCCGCAAGACCTTTTTGTATCTTCGGCATTGGTACTTCTGCCAAAGGGATGAAAACTTCTAACATTTTTATTCCTTCAGTCTCTGGCTTTTCGGCCTTATCTTTACCAGTCTTTGCCTCAGCCTGCTCGGCTGAGGGTGCCTTCGGCATGGTAGCCGGTTCTTCAGCCTTCTGTGTAGGAGAAATTGGTTCCTTCAGCTCAGTAGCTGAAGGCGTCTCCCCGCCAAACTCAGGCACTACGGTCGGTTCAATGTAGCATGGTCAGTGGGTGAGGATCTTCAATTTTTTTACTCTACGGCGCAGGCTCACTTGGAGCAACCGAAGCAGCAACCTTTCCAGAAGTCGCACCCTTTCTTTTCTGTCCCCGTGGCGGGTAGCGATAGTCAGGATACACAAATCCAATAGCATCAAAACCCTATTTAATCTTTTCTTTTTTCGGCTCCCGAAGGCCGCAGATAGTGCATTATCTTCAGACTTGGAATATGCTCCAAGTAATTCATCGCTAGAATTTTCAATACACTTCAGCCAGTCATCATCTGGTTCAACAAACTGGTCCCCAAACCTGAAGGTGTATTTCAATCGAACCAGGCCGCCTTCGCTAGGGTTAGTGATGGTTTCTTTCGGCATTTCCCAGCTGTCTATCAGTGGCCATATCCTGTAGGCTATATGTTCCTAAAGTAAGTCTCTTGTCCAAATAAAAGAGCAAACTGTGTTGAAGGCCCTTCGACATGCTTCGGCTGCCTCATCAATTTCTACTTTCGGCTTTCGGAGGTCGAAGCGGGACCAGATGGGGTGCATGATGATCTCTTTAATGTCTTCTCTCGCCTTCAAATCATTTTTCACATAGAACCACTCTTCCATCCAGGCCCCAGGCCACCTCTTCCGAAACATCGGCACTAGGTAGCTTGCGCCAGAGCGAGCAACGAAGCTATAGCAATCGAAATTGTTATGATATTGTTCTTTACCCCAGGGCTTCGTCTCATATGAAAGTTCATGCATACTGCAAAAACATCTTGCACTTGGCTCTAGACCTTGACTTCTCACAGCCCAGACGAAGATTCCCATTCTAATAACTGCTTCGGGAGTGATCTGGTGAAGGAAAATCTGGTATGTCTTTAAAACTTCAACCACAAATCTGCTCAACGGGAACCGAAGTCCAGCTTTGAAGAAGCTCCAGAAGATCACAACTTCGTTTTCTTCGGGAGCAGGAACGGCTCTGTCTACGTCGGCCCTCACAATAGACATGTCTCGAAAATACCTTCCTCTCATATTATCAAGATGACTCTGTTTGATAGTTGATTTCCCGAAGACTGTATGACTTGGTCGCCAGGGCCAATCTTCAGAGTCTTCACCTCCACATCATAGCTGTCACTGTCATCAGTATCTTCAGACAAGCCTTCTAGTATCTCTTTAGTAATCTTCTCTGTATTTGTTTTTGCTATTGACTCAACAAATCCAGCAGTCTTCTCCTCAAGGAGCTTCTCCTCTTCAGTCAGCTTCGTCTCAGCGGTAACTTTTTTGTCCTGAGACATCTTTTCTTCGGAAATGGTGAAAATGCGCCCTTAAAACTGAAGCTTAGGAAGTCTGAGAAACTAAGCAAGCGTTGGTAAGCAAGAGCTAAAAAATTGGGGAAACAAAGCAAGCGGCAAGTAGCGTACCAAATGTGGTCAAGGTGAGTTCTTATTTATACGATTGACGCGCTCCAAATTGGAGGGTCCTGTCAGTCATTGACTGTTGCTATTCTAGCAAAGGGAAGGTGTTTTTCGGACCTTCGGCTTAAGGCCTTCGTCCATGTCGTAGTCTGAATTCGTTATCTTAAACAAATTAATACTGCGAGGGGCTACTGTTGGGGGCCTTCGTCCTCCGAAGGTCCTCAAAAACATAATTTAACAATGTCTTCCAAGTATGGTTTATGGATAGGTATCTTCGAATTTATGATAGAAGCATACACGATGAGGAGCTTGATCGTGACGAAGGTTGCCATCGCTCCAAAGCTATGCGGAAGGGAGCTTCGGCTAAATCGCAGAAGAGGGAACCGACTTAAAGGGGAAAAGGTTGTTCAGTCCTTATAGATTTTTCTATAAGCCAATAGTAAATGTAAAGGGCATAATTGTAATTTCTCATGGGCTGCGTCCCGTGCCTATAAATAGGTGAACAGTACTCCCGTACTGTTCACGCTGACTTGGCATTTGCTTTTGCGTCATGCTTGTACCTTCGTCTTCTGTCGAATTGAAGGTACCTTTTGTAATTGAATATTATTCATGTTTTTCCATGATTATATAATAAAAGAGGAATCAATAATGTTACATAATCATTCATGCTGTTTTTTATGTCTTACATGCTTCTCCTTTCATTATTATTCACTGCAATCATCAAGGTATGTCCTTCATGACCTTCGTTTGAAGATCATTATTTATATCCTGAGGGAAATAATGCTTCGAAGGACGAAGGGCATTAACCATTAACCTTTTCTGTGTTGCATTGTTCTTAATTCATAGCATTTGAGAATAGGTCCCCAACAGGATACTACTTATACTACACTACTCTAATTATCTTCGTCCTTGGCTGCTCCCGCTCCACTACCAGCTTTGGGAGAACGTTCATCTACGAGGTTCATGGAAGGAGGGGCTCCAAAAAGATCCAACTCCCCATCAGGTCCTCCACTAGCTGCTCCAGATAGTCCGGCTCCCATTGCTACAACCTCTGGTGGTACATTCGGATGCAGCCGATCATGTAGCATGTGCACCTCTTCATGCAGAGTGTTGCAGATTCTCTAGGGCTGCACTTAATTCCGCTACCCGGGTTAGAGCATTTGCCTCGCAATCCCCGGCGAAAGAGCACGAATTTACGGCCCAGTCAATAGCCATGTCTCGTTCCACGATTTCCTGCTGCAAGCGATTAACCTCCATTGACAGCTTAGCAATGCAGCGGCTATCTCGCGCACGCTCCCTATTCCCATGGCGTAGTTCTGACATGAGTCGTTCCACCCTGGCCTCCAGATCTCCTATGGGATTGTTGCTTTCGCTGCTGCTCCCCTCATGTCTAGGAGCCAACTGCTGTCGGGGCACACCTCGAGGTCCGGTTGCCTTTCGTTGGGTGATCTTGGTACGCGCCATACCTCCATAAGACGGGAAGATTTATTTAGTGTAGTTTAGACATGATGCAGGCATGACCTAATGATTATGGAATCAACCTTTTCGTTGATCCCTTACGTCCTACATATACTATTATTTGGCACTCTGTTACCCGACTTTAAAAGATAAGTTGCTACCAGAAAGTGGCAAGATAAGAATGAAAGTACGTTTCAAGGTAAGCATTTTAAAAATATTTTGAAGTACTACGTAATGTCCGAAGAGACGAGCTTCGCTCCACTACCAGCTGTGATGGAACCTTCCAAGGTATTAGGCCCACCTATAGATGTCCTTGTCCTAAGGACCTCAGACAGTCATGCAGTTGCGCATAATGACTCGGCAAGTTCGGTTATCTGTACCTTCATCATATCGCCCAAGAGAGTTCAACCCATCACACAGACATTACACATAATCAGAGTAGAGAATGAGTGGAAAGGATTACAATAATATAACATTATCGGGAGGCAAAACATCCTCCCCAAATAAGTTTAGTGGTCTTCCTCCTACTTGGGCACCACCTTAGAACAGAAACAGCAGAACTCTGTCGTTTCCTCACCTACAATAGCATGGGTTTGAAAACCCTGAGTATGGAGTGTACTTTCGCAAGTCTTACCCGTCAAAGGAAAAAGACTCTCAAGGATATGCTGGCTTTTGCGAATCAAGGTAAAGCTTGTCAAGGTTCAAAGACTCTATTTGCAGAAAAGCTTACTATGAGTGGATCCTTAAAATCCATTTTTATTATCAAGTTAAGTAATTACCTGCATCTACAGTTCTTTCTATCCTAGATCAGGCACTTGGTTTATCCTAGCCGTCTTTTATCATTCCATCAGTTCACTTGATTGCTACGTGTAGGGCAGTGACCAAGTCTTCATGTCCGAGAAGTAACGGCGATCCGAATCAATTAATACCCAGCTAGGGATCTCCAACCACACGACATATGTAGCACTTAACCCTTGCATATATCAACTCACCATCGGGGAACTCAAGACCAGAATGGGTTCACGCCAACCGAGAGCATAGATACACCACCGTCCAGCCTCTTGCCACGGAGGGTGCACGCTACTCTCGCCATCTCTCCACTCCCATTGCGCGGTGGCCTTTCTAGTATTGGTCTGACCGAGGCAAAGCTTACCTTTGACAAGGCATGTGGCCAGTTCAAAGGTCCTCGATCATCAAGCCTACATCGGTTTGGTCCTTAAGCGACTCAGACGGAGACACTACACCGAGACTTCCTTCTCGTGCAAGTCACCCACCCGGTCTCGTCTTTATCATTTACAACCCAAAGTTTGGTACCTGATAGAGATACATCTTTTTAGATGTTGAACCCATCACGACCATGATGGATTCACCATCACAAGTATTTTCTTTATAAAAATCCCCATCCCATATGAAGCATCACCTTTTGTTTTTAAAACAAATTATTTTATTTTCTAGAGCAAGGCTAAGCATCAGAAAAATCTTTTTCATAAAAGGGTATCAAGGAATGGTAATCAATTTTCTAAGGAAGGAAATGCATCAATTGTTTAGCACACAACTCCTATCACCTAATGCATCATATAAGGTGATAAAGATTTTAAAACAACAAGGAAAAGGGATAATGCACCGGGGCTTGCCTTGTGTTGCAAGAGGTTCCTGGTCTACTCCACAGATGTCGAAGTAGAAGTTATTCTTGGCTGGAGGATTCTCAGCTTGAGTGACAACTTCTTCAACCACAGTTTCTTCCTCATTTTCTATACATGACAGTACATGTACATGAATGCAGATGTGATGTCATGATTATGCAGTTACAATAGAAACATACTAAGTTGTATCTTGAATACAACTTTCCTTCACGGTATACACTAATCACTAGGGTTTCCTAAGTTGGTAATCTATTAGTATTAAGCAACTAAACCCTAGGAGGCTAGTTGTTGGGTTTGTAACCAAACAGTGTCCAAATCATTTCAAACTCCACCCAAGGTCTTGAATCATCATACTAAGTCTACCCAAAAAGTTTTACCATTTTTGGAGCTACTAAATTATTTCTAAAATTCTAAAAGGCTTGGTTTGAGCATCTTTAAATGCTGCATAATTCTAGGTTTGGGATAAAAATCTTGGAACTATTTTTATTAAATACTAGATGATTTTAGAATTCTAGCAAAATTTGTCTCATAATTTTATCATTTTCCTACTATTTTCTACACATTTCCTAATCTGCTAGTAAAAAGAAAAAGAGAAATCATGAACAGTGTTGGGCCAATTCTGGCCCAAACCAGCCCGCGAACAGGAGAATACGCGCGCGCCCGCGCTGGCAAACTTGCGCAGAGGCCCCTGGCCTTTTAAATAACTGGTAAAGAATCCCTAAGCACTATTCATATGTCTCTCTGACCATTGCACTTAAGCCCCAATATTTCTATTTCTTCACACATCAAATCCCTGACGACGACACGCCAAGCGCATGGCCGGAGTCGTGCATACTCGCGGTCGAGGACATGCTCCGATGGTGTCAAGCATGTGGACACCCTTAGGGATGCAATCCGAGCCTATTCACGCACTCAATTTGATCAGAGTGCCGCTAATTCATAGTTATCTACGGTGGCGGTGGAACCGGATCACCAGCGCATCGTTACCAGTGTACCCGAGCCGGTCTAGCTTAATCCAAGGACACGGATGGACTAAATGGCTTACTATGGTTATAGTGCTTGCACAAACTTGGACGAAAACTACCAGGAATGGCCAGTCTACGTGAGCTATGTCTGCGGCGGCGTTCCTGAACAGTACCCTCGCGTTCTCTACACTATGGCGCGGTAGCGTTCAATCGGTCGAGACCGAGAGCTGTCCTAGCGTCAGAGGATGCAGAAACGCAAACCAAGGGGACATAAGCGGACCTATAGATGGCTGGCCACGGTGCAATGTCACACGGCGACGTTCTTGGCCGATTTGAAGGAAATTCCAAATTCGGGGCTGTGGTGGCTAATCGGGAGTGAGGAATGGTGCACTGACTTCGTAACAAGATATCGGAGAAGGCAGGGCCTTCAATTTATAGCGACCAGAAGCATTGGCTCTGAATTTTGGACAAGAAGGAGTTTAAGGTGGTGTCGCGGTTCACCGGAGTTCACCAGACGTGGCGCTCAATGAGGGTAATGCCCGAGAGGGTAAGCAGCTGTCTCACACGACCTATGGTGAGGTGATACGCGGCTTAAGGCATGGCACAACCGAAGTGAACGACAGCAACCATGGCGACGGTCACACGGCCACGTTGTTGGGCAAATGGGTACAGCGAGGCTGGCTCAATCCAGACCCCCGCTGATCTTTTCACTCTCGCGATAATATCCTCCCCAAGCCGAGCATGAATCACAGCGGCTAGCGTGGATCGCGGCACAAAGATCACCGGTGGCGGGTTCACGGCACTGAAGATCTTTTCATCTACTGTACCATCGTGATCTTCTTCAGCCGTTCTGACAGAGCAACTTGAGGAGCCCTATTCTTCAATTTTTATGTGGAAAGCTACCAATCTGTCAGTATCAAAGTTGTTGCTCTACATACCAGCTTTGATTTTGTTATAAAGATCTTAATCAAACCTCCACTGGATTGGGCGCTGCATGGTTCTAGAGTTGATCCGATGCAACTGCATGTCTAAATTTCAAACAGATGCTCGACTGACAGCCCATCTTTAAGTCCATTTTTCTCAAATTTCTATACAGCTTCAGGGCTTAGCCACTTAATCAAACTTAGACTATTATAATAGATCTACCAATTTGTTGTAGTGACCTATGGCAAAATCTCCATGGATTACGAGATACAGGGACCCAAAGTCAGCCTAATCTCATTGTTTTCAGAGCTAAGCCCTGTGGGTGCTCTTGGGAACTTTTGCAAATTACTCTAATTTGTTCCACAAAACTTGAAAATCTCCCAATGTAAAAGTTGCTTAGTTTTTGATACTCTACCATTTTGATATATGCACTTTGTCCAAAAGTGTATAGAAATTGATCTCATCTCATAGAGCACTAATTAGGGTTTCTAGGGTCCTTATTAGGGTTTTGAGTGTTCTAGGGTTTATGTGCCACTCAAACACTCTAAGTTTAATCTCTTTTGAACATAACCACTAACCTTTGACATCATACTCAATTTGCTATCACACACACATACCTCTATCCCTTGGTTGAGCCCCTATCCTAGGGTTAAGGATCACTTCAAGTCATCACACCACAACTTGTTTTAAACTTTTAGCCTAGTGGATGCACTCTAGGTGTAACATGCACAATGAAATGTCAATGCATATGATGCCATGCCCAAATTTTAGTTCTTGTAACATCAGGGGTGTTACACTCGCCTCCGTGATCGCCAACAAGCTCAAGATCCGGAGCGAGAGCTAGCCGAACAAGACACCAGGCTTCAACGAGAGAACCCTCTCCTCGCTCGAAACCTATACTCCGATTTTGCTCAAGCACTGAACACACCGAGTGAAGTTGGAGGAGTTCTAGCGCAGATAGCTGACGATCTCCTGTGAACCCCAGACGTGGAAGGCTACCGGCGACTACTTACTCAGGCAGCAAATCACCTCCTACCCCTCGCTCATCCTGCGAACGACCTATGCCATGCCATCAATAGCCAACGGTACGCGTAGAGCTCCATCAACGCTTCGCGCGACTGGTGGCATGAAAATGAGATAAGGCACCGGGAGGAGTGCGACCGGGATCACGGCATACCAGCACGGAGTCGTGCCACCCGAGTTGAGTCGGCAGCAGCCTCAACCAGTGGCCCGTTCCGGGGACGGTCGAGACGACCTACTACCGACTCCCCTCCCTAGGACCGACGACACGGACACCGGCAGGAGGACACATGTGGAGTTTCCACGCTCACTCCACGTCTCCGGGCCATCCAGTGGCCTCCCAACATTAAGGTCTCCAACGTCGACAAGTACGAGCCCAAGCAGGATCTAGGTGCTAGTTGGCTGTCTACACAACTATCGCCCGGGCTGCTGGGGCAACAGAGGACGTCATGATGGCGTACTTGCCCATCATCCTAGGGCAAGACGCGCTGCAGTGGCTCTGACATCTACCTCGACACTGCATCGACGACTGGTGCGACTTCAGTCACCGGTTTATCGCAAACTTCTAGTCCCTCTCCGATAAACCGGCACAACCATGGGACCTCAAATCCACCAGGCGCTAGAATGATGAGACCCTCCAATCGTTCCTCAAAAGATTCCAAACAATGAGGAATCGCATCCCCGAAGTCACTGAGGCGGCCGTAATTGAAGACTTCTATCGAGGCTCCAACGACTCGGCCTTCGTCCGAGCCATACTCCAAAAAGCACAAGCCACCTCCAAACAATTGTTCTGGGAGGCGGACATCTACATCACCGTGGATGAGCGGGCCCAGGATCTCATCAGAGGCACGAAATCTGCACCACCCACACCACGACGGGACATGAACCAGCAGCCAGACAAACGCTGGGAGAAGAGGCCTCACGAAGAGGTGCATGACGTCGGGTCGCCTACCGCCCGGGCCCATGGTGCACCCCATGGAGGAGTGCAGACACTGGATGAAATCCTCGACGCCTAGTGTTCATACCACAAGGACATGCGCCACACCCTGTGGAACTGCAGACACTTCAAGCACTCCGTCGGGCACGGCCGACCATTCTCGCCGCTACCACCTCCCCTGCCACGAGGACCTGGCGAACCCAGGCAGCCTCAGCAGCAAGAAGAGGGGAGGGGTGGAGCTTTCCCACACGTTGACAAGGAGGTCAACGTCATCTTCGGAGGTCATGGGGCGCAAGAAAATAGGAGGCAACAAAAGCTCCATGACCGGCAGGTCCTGGTGGCCACAACTAGTGCCCAGCTCCTTATAGGTGGTCGGAGCATGCAATAACCTTCGCCGAGCTAATCAATGGCTTAACTTTGATCATCCCAGCAAGTACCCGCTACTCATTGATCTGGTGATCCGAGAAAGCCGGATGAAGAAAGTATTGGTGGACAGAGGAAGCAGCATCAATGTCACCTTCCCCCAGACGCTCCAGGCCCTAGGGGTCACTGTCGAAGACCTCACTGAGTTCAATACTCCCTTCTTCGGCATCATGCTGATTGAAGGGGAGTACCCGCTCAGACACATCTATCTATCCATCACCATTGGAACGCAGAGAACTACAGAACCGAGTTCCTGAGGTTCAAGGTGGTGCGCTTCGACTGCGGGTACAACGCCATCATCAGAAGACCGGGACTGACGAAGTTCATGGCTATTCCGCATTACCCGTACATGATACTGAAGATGCTGGGACCTCAGGGGATTATCACCGTGCGTGCCAACTTCCAAGGCGCCGTGGAATGCTTTTGGGGTGCCATCCAAACGGCTCTCACTGTCGGGCCCCGGTAGCCCTTCCCATGCAGATGAGCGGTAGACTGGAGGACGAAAGTCTCACGATCCCTTCAAACAAAGCTCAGGCTGTAACCTCTATGCAGCCGACTATAGAAACTAAAAGGATTAATCTGGGATTCTGTGATGAATGCAAGACTACCATCATCAGCTCTATCCTCGACGACAAATAGGAAAGCGCGCTTGTCCAATTCCTGCAAGATAATTGGGATGTATTAGCATGGCAACCTGCGGACATGCCAGGAGTCCCGAGAGAACTGACCGAGCACAAACTTAAATATATCCTCAGGCGAGATCAATTCGACAGAAGCTGCGTCGTTTCACGCCTGACAAGAGAGAAGCTATTCGTGCGGAGTTAGCTCGCCTAGTGTTGGCAGGATTCATTAGAGAAGTACTACACCCTGAGTGGATGGCAAACCCTGTTCTTGTACTAAAAAAGAATAAAGTTGATTGGCGCATGTGCGTCAACTATACTGATCTCAACAAACATTGCCTGAAGGATCCCTTCGGGCTCCCTAGGATAGATCAGGTAGTTGACTCAACCGCATGCTGCTCTATGCTCTCCTTCCTAGACTGTTACTCCGGGTATCATCAGATCAGCCTTCATCACACCATTTGGAGCCTTCTGCTATACCTCCATGTCATTCGGCCTCAAGAACGCTAGAGTGACTTACCAGAGAGCAATCCAGATGTGCTTAGCCGATCACTAGGGCAAGCGGGTGGAGGCTTACATCGATGATGTGGTTATCAAGACACAGAACTCAAAAAACTTCATCGAGGATCTGCAACAAGTCTTCAGCAGCTTGAGACGCTACCATTGGAAGCTAAACCCAGAAAAGTGCGTATTTGGAGTGTCAGCCGGAAAGCTACTTGGGTTTATTGTCAGTCATCAGGAAATAGAAGCAAATCTAGACAAGATTGAGGCCATTATGAGGATGGAACCACCACGGTCACAGAAAAAGGTACAAAAGCTCATTGGATGCATGGAAGCACTAAGTAGATTCATATCAAGGCTAGGCGAGAAAGGAATGCCATTCTATAAACTACTCAAAAAGGTGGACAAATTTCAATGGTCCACAGAAGCACAGGAGGTCTAGAGGCACTGAAGAAATTCTTGACCACTCCGCCAATGCTCAAGCCACCATGCCGAGCTACACCTGGTCAGCCGGCAGAAGATTTGCTGCTATATATCTCCTACACGACTCATGTGGTAAGCATCGCGTTAGTAGTCGAGTAGGCAGAAGAAGGGCACGCATACCCAGTATAGCATCCGGTTTACTTCATTAGCGAAATCCTCGGACCCTCAAAGATAAGATATCCTCAAGTTGAGAAGTTGTTATACGTGATACTTCTAACCGCTCGCAAGCTTCGGCACTACTTTGACGACCACAAAGTCATAGTAGTCACAGGATTTCCAATAGGCGATATTCTTCACAACAAGGAAGCTGTTGGGAGAATAGCCAAGTGGGCGTGCGAGCTCGGAGCTCATGATATAGAGTTCCGACCTCGCATGATGATAAAAACTCAGGCACTGGTCGACTTCATATCGGAGTGGACAGAGCACCAGGTCCCAGAAAGCCTAGAGGTCGCTGAAATATGGAAGATGTACTTCGATGGCTCGCTGAGACTGCAAGGAGTAGAGGCGAGGATTCTCTTTATCGCTCCTAGAGGTGAACAACTCAAGTATGCACTCTAGCTTTTGTTTCCAGCATCCAACAATGCAGCAGAGTATGAAGCACTGGTCCACGGGCTGAGCATCACTGTTTCACTCGACATCAACAAATTAATGGTGTACGGCGACTCACTGGTGGTATAAGTCAAGTAAACAAAGACTGGGATTGCTCGACCAACTTAATGAACAAATATTGTGCAGCAGTGTGGAAGCTGGAGGACAAGTTTGAAGGATTAGAATTCCACCATGTGGAAAGGGATCGCAATCCAGCGGCTAACGCATTGTTAAAGCTAGGGTCCAGTCAGGCTCAAGTCCCACCTAGGGTTTTGTCCAAGAAGTACAACAACCGAGTGTTGCCACAGATCAGATGGAAGAATGCCACATCCTAAGTCAGGCAGAAGCAGATCCTAATGACTGGAGAGAGTCAATCATCAGATACATAAAAAATGAAGAAGAATCGGATGACAAGGCTGCAGCAGAGCGCATCGCAAGACAGTCGACCCACTATACCATTATAGAGGGTCTGTTGTATAGAAGAGGTGCAGGAGGGGTCCTCATGAAGTGCATTCATTCAGCCACTGGGAAGCAGCTTCTAGATGAGATTCACGCCGGGCAATGCGGCGTACATGCAGCGTCAAGAACTCTGGTAGGAAAGGCTTTCAGTTCCGGGTTTTACTCGCCGACAGCGAAGAACGATGTGGCCGAGTTAGTCCAGAAGTGCGAAGCGTGCCGATTCTTATCGAAGCAGCAGCATCTACCTGCACAACAGTTGCAGTCTATTCCTATGACCTGGTTGTTTGCAAGTTGGGGGCTGGACATGATCGGGCCCTTCAAGAAAGCTCAAGGAGGATATACGCATTTACTAGTTGCCATCGACAAGTTCACAAAGTGGATAGAGTACAAGCCCATCGCCTCTCTGACCTAAGCTAAGGTGGTGGAGTTCATTCAGGAAATAATGTTTAGGTTTGGGATACCTAATAGCATCCTCACCGACCTAGGATCTAATTTCATTAATTCGGAATTCTTTGATTTCTGTGAGCAGAGGAGCATCCAGATCAAATATGCATCAGTGGCACACCCAAGAGCTAATGGGCAGGTGGAAAGAGCTAACGGGATGATACTCGATGCACTCAGGAAAAAGGTGTTTGACAAGAGCGAGAAGCTCGCGGGAAAGTGGATCAGGGAACTGCCCTATGTAGTCTAGAGCCTACGAACCCAGCCGAGTCAAGCTCTACACAAAAACACCCCATTCTTCATGGTGTATGGGTGGGAGGCAGTTTTACCAGCGGATCTGATCTTTGGATCACCTAGATTAATGTTCGAAAGCATAGCTAAAGCAGAAGCAACCAGGCTGGAGGACATCGATGTACTGGAAGAAGAACGACTGAATGTGATAATTTAGTCGGCCAGATACCAGCAAACCCTCAGGTGCGACATCGATCCTTCGCAATGGGAGACTTGGTCCTCCGCCAAGTACTGACGGGGGAGAGACGGCACAAACTATCACCACCATGGGAAGGACAGTTCATCGTTGGAGAGGTCACATGACCGGGATCCTACCGGCTCACTCAGATGGACGGCACCGAAGTGGGGAATTCATGGAATATTGAGCACCTCAGAAATTTCTACCCCTAGCAATGCCTCAAAACTCTTGAGGGCGAGTTGTACTTTGTAACTAGAAGGACTCATTATCAATAAAGCTTCCATTTTCCCAAAGTATACAAGTTCTCGATCAATAGCTAACCTAGGTTGAACTCAATTCAAAATCAGCACAGCATGACTCAAGGTGATCACTATACCCTACTAACGGAGTAATCGGCTTAAGTCAGAAACGCCTTAAGTCGGTGTGACATGCTCACGCTTACATAACTCAGGGTGATCACTATACCCTACTAACGGAGCATCGGCTTAAGTCGGAAACGCCTTAAGTCGGTGTGACATGCTCACGCTTACATAACTTAGGGTGATCATTATACCCTACTAACGGAGCAATCGGCTTAAGTCGAAAATGCCTTAAGTCAGTGTGACATGCTCACACTTACATAACTCAGGGTTATCACTATACTCTACTAATGGCACAATCAGCTTAAGTCAGAAACGCCTTAAGTCTGTGCGACATGCTCATGCTTACATAACTCAGGGTGATCACTATACCCTACTAACGGAGCAATCGGCTTAAGTTAGAATCGCCTTAAGTCGGTGCAACATGCTCACGCTTACATAACTCAGGGTGATCACTATACCCTACTAGTAGAATAATCAACTCCAATTGGAAGCACCTCAAAGAAAAGTAATTCATTCACATGCTCGAGGGTGGTTTTAGCACCCTGCTAACAAAACGATTAGTTCGAACATAGCACAATTACACACACACACTGAATTCATAGTACACTGTTTTCACTAGAAAGTACTGACTCAAATGAAAAAGTGTTTTCAATTCGAGCGAATCACTGTGCAGGAGCATTTTTGCAGGAAGCATCGGCTACAGGAGTAGCGGAAGAAGAAGGTTGGCTCACAACAGCAGGTGCGGCAAGAACATCGACAACAATGTCCTCAAGCACCACAACACCAGGCCTCCTCATCAGGATTCACCCGGCACGAACAACCTTGTCCATGGCCTTGTCGCACATCGCCTTCAGGGCAACACGGTCATCCTCTAAGGCCTTGATGTTGAGGTGAGCGGCCTCCAGCTCTTGAGCAACAAGCTTCTTTGAAGCACGCAGCTCCTTGATGACAGAATCCTTGGAAGACAGCAGCTTACCAAGTCGAGACACTTCAAACTGGGATGCCCTCAGTTCATCCTGATGATGGTCTAGGTTAGACATGGTGAAACGATGACTCCTCTCTAGAATAGTCAAGGAATTGCTGGCGTCGCGATATAATCTGTCCAAATTGTTGTGAGAAGCAATGAGCGTTCATCTCTCCTCCTTCAAGCAAGAACAGCACTGAGCATCGAAGCAAAGAAAGCCAAGCAAAAGCAGTCAAGAGAATTCACCTCATGAGCTATCTTCTCTAAGTCAAGCTGAGCATTCAAAGAAGAATTCAAGGTGCGAGCACTGTCCAAGAAGGCAGAGGTTTGGTTCAAGTCAGCCTGGCTCTGGGTATACTTCTCCTCAGTGTCGAAGCACTGCTGAGTCAAAGCTGATAAGGCAGCAGTGAAGAGCACAATATATGAAATAAGAAGGGCAATAAATAGCAAAAAAGGAAACTGCAAACTCACTAACCAAGGTTGGAGGTCTTCAGATCTTCTATCTGCCTTTGAAGCAGTAGAGGGTTCCACTACATCAAAGACGAAACTTGGTCAGGAACAGGAGCACCACAGGATTTCAGTCGGGCAAACACAGAACCGAAGACATTCTGCAATTTCAAAAATTAGCAAAAGAACCAATTTGCTAGCATGAACAATAAGAAATAAAAATCGACTCACCTAAATATTGGAAGGAAATAGGGGAAGACCGAAAGCTGGAAGCATTGGTGCACTGCTTGTTGATGGAGCATCAACAGAAACAATGTTGAGCGCAAGACTCAGAGACGCCTCAGCTCCATCAGCAGGCAGCGGGTTCCTATCATCCGGGTCACTAGCCTCTAAGGTGACCGGACCAACGAATGCAGTAGATAAATTTGTCACCACAAGTTCCTCAGACTAAACCAATGGCGATCCAACATGAACGTCCATAGAAGCAGCCGAAGAGAAGCCTGCCCTGACACCCTCGACGGCTGGGTCGCCCTCAGCACCACCCTCGGGGGCTGGGACCTCCTTAACGGCAACCTCTAAAGCTAAAGCACCCTCGGTCATGCCTAGAGGGGCTAGATGACTCTGATCAGCAGCATAGAGGGTCGGTGTGTCCTCGCGAGCTAGACCACCCTCCAAGGTCGATGAAGCGCGAGAAACTGTCCGGGTTACCTCTTGCCCGACAAGAGCGCATGGCAAAGGAACATCGTCTGGGACCTCTGAACGGACGATTGAACTTTCAACTTCAGTAGGATCTAATAGCAGGTTTTCATGAATGATCTCTTCTAATACATGGTCAAAAGCAGACATCGACAACCCCTGAAGGCTGACAAGTCCTGATAAGGCCTGCATCGGGATGTCACTGCTCCTGCTGCGGCGGCTGTTCTTGCGAATCAAGGGAATTTCTTCTTCTTCCTCCTCCTCATCCTCATCAAGAACACAACCACCAACCCTAGCATCATCACAACCTCTAACATCATCCTCAAGGGTGGTGCTCACCAGGACATCATCGAGGAGTGGTGTCGCGGGGCCAGCATCTTGCTCCAAGCATGATAACCGCCAAAGTCGTTTCTTTCTCTTTTTCTCCTTGTCAGGCGCAGCTGAATAGTTCGTCCAGCATGATCGCTTGTGACGTGCACCTTCAAGTTTCTGAAACTCTTTGTCTTCACCAAGGTTTTGCCCAATCGCAACAGCCATCGACTTAGTGCGGGCAGAGTTAGATGATTCTCCAGCCAGCATGCTGAGAACAGTGTCCACCTCAGCCTCATCAGTGTTGGTCAGCATCTAGAATTAGGTCTGCCTCTCGGCCTTAGGAAGACTCTAGAATGGAGTGATGAAAGCCTCGATGTCATCCAATGAGGGTCGCACTCTATGACCTGGACTGCTATCTTGAACAAGAGGGTTGGAAGTGAATTTAGAAAAGGACTCGGCGGAGGTAGGTTCCGGGCAGAATAAGATAGGGGGCACCGGCATTCAAAACCTTGCCCCTCAGCATCAAGTTAATCCGGCTCAGCAAGTCCTCATTAGAAATCCGTCTGTTGGTAATTCTTATAGGGTCATTCACCCCAATATACAGATAAGATGTATAAACTCTATCCTTCAGGGGCTGGATGTTCTTGAAAACAAAGTCAGCAACCACAGCTTCAGTGGTCAGGCCTTTGTCTTTCAGCGCACATATCTCAGCAAGCAGCACCCTGGACTCGGCTAGCTCTGAACCTGTGGGGGACTCCGTCCAGCTGGGCGTGTGGACGTCGGGCTGCCTCCCAGATCGAGGAGGGAGGGACTTGTTGTGGTTCTCCATGGTAAACCATTCAAGGCGCCACACTTTAATGCTGTCCTTCAGGGGGGATATCAAGATACTCTAACTTCCTGCCCCAACGAAGCTCCAAGCTGGCGCCACCAACAAGTTGATGTTGTCTTCCAGCCATCTCAGGCCGATAGTGGTAGAGATATTTCCAAAGCCTGAAATAAGGAAGAATTCCAAGGAAAGCTTCGCAAAGGTGCACAAAAATGGCAATCTGAAGAATAGAATTAGGGTTTAAGTGTGTAAGGTTCAGGTCATAGAAATTAAGGAGGCCGCAGAAAAAGGGAGAAGTCGGCAGAGCCAATCCTTGGGTAAGAAAAGGCACGAAAACGACAGCTTCATGAGTGTCCTCTATCAGAATGGTAACCTCGCACCAGATCTGCCAAGAACATAGCTCCTTCAGCGGCAGAACACTAGTTTCGACAAGGTGCAAGAGGTCAGACTTGAAGACGATGGACATGTGGTTACCAGCAAACGGGAGTTGGCTATCAGGATCTATTGGTAGGATAATTGGAACAACAACGCTCTATCTCTTCCTCTTGGGAGCCATCACAATCTCTTAAGCAAGGTGGGCGGACTCAAGAACTCAGGAAACAGAAAAGAGGTGAAAGAAAAAAAGCAAGAATTAGGGTTTGGAACTCAAGGGGATACTTCGGCATAAATATGAGTTGGCTCGATAAGTTGGGCGCAAAGGTGCCAAGTCATAACTCGGAAAAGCGGAAATCACAAGCATCACTCGGGCATTACCTCTAAAATGCCAGCGAGTTGTCAAATGCTCAAACAAAAGCATGCAACATTGGGTCAGCAAAAGGACTACATTTTATTCGCCAGGGGCGATCGTCACAAACTTGAGACCAACTCATTATGAGTCGGCCTCCTCCACCCCTTGGTCATTACATTACATTACACTACTCTACTACTTACACTATGCTATACTTATACTACTCTAAATCTACTACTACTTAGTACTACTGCAGCTATCTATACTAATATCTAAACCAGCAGCATTATGCCACTGGCCTTGCCGTCGCCGTCGTCACCCTTGCCGCCGTCACCGTCGTCGCCCTTGCTGCCATCACCGCCACCACCGTCACCGTCGTCGCCCTTGCCGTCACCGTCGTCGCTGTTGTCGTCGCCCTCGCCGTCACCGTCGTCGTCGTCCTCGCTGTCGCCAACTTCACTGTCACTGCCACCACCGCCCTTGTCATCATCGTCGCTGCTGCTGCCGTCGTCCTCCCCGTCGTCACCTTCACTGCTGCTCCACTCCCCGACGCGCTCAATGGAACGCCAGTACGCTCGGCCTACAGTGGACAACCCCATGGAGTCATTCGAATCCACGAATGATGCCACGAGGGATGCGAGAGCGGGCGATCGATCATACTCAGAGGAAGCCTCCTCCAAGTACTCCGAGTTGCCAAAATCCTCCGAGGGAGGACTTGGGGGGCGCTTGCGCTTGCCGTCGGTGCGGCGAGGCTAGCCTTTGCCCCTCTTGCCCTGCCCATGGTTAGTTGGAAAATGAGGAAGTGAAGAAGAAGAAGAAAGCAAGTGATCAAAGAACGAGTGAAGAAAACAGCCAGGGCAAGTATTTAAAGAGGAGGGGTGACCATCCACTTCCTACCCCACTCGCTGAACAGTCGCAAGAATTTAATAAGCAATTCAAGCCGCCTAAAAATGAGTTAGGAAACTGGCGACGTTTCGCGTAACATGGCACCGGTTGGACCCAAGTCAACTGCTCAGGCAAATGATTACATCTCTCCGTCACATCAAGTTACTACTTCAGGACAACGTGATAAACACTCTGCGCACCAAGACACCCCTTGGGCACACCCATTGGGTGTGTCACCCAGAATTTTCAAGATTTTCTGAAGGAACGATATCCACAAAATATACACAATGAATGTACCATGACAAAAGGAGGAGATCGGCTGAGACGGGAGGAAGTCCAATTGTAGTTACTAAAGCGTAAGTCCAATCAATAGAAGCATTGAAGCATAGAGCTGTGTCATGTCCAGCCGAAGGCCATCTGTCTCAACCAGCCAGATGTCTAACTTGTCACCGATCAAATTCATTTTAGACCTAACAAGGCAGGGACAGATGGCATCACATGGTTATTTTGAAAATGCTAATTTCAAAAGCATAAAAATGAAGACCTTTGAATGGATTATTTCTAAAATCCACTCAAAGCTCGGGGGCTACACCCATTGGGTGCACCTTTGACGCACCCAATAGATTCACAATACCTTGAAGCCGAAATGCTGATTTCAAAAGCATAAAAATGAAGACCTTTGAATGGATTATTTCTAAAATCCACTCAAAGCTCGGGGGCTACACCCAATGGGTGCACCTTTGGTGCACTCCAATAGCAGAACAAAAATCAAGCCATGCAACGAACCCACAGGTAGGACCAAGAACCTTTGAGTCGATTACTTCAAAATCAACTCAAAGATTGGAGTCTTGTAGGGGACAGATATCCCCCGGGTCCACTAGAAGGCGAAAGACCCTTACATGGGGCCACAGACCAGTCGCCCCACAAGGTCGCCTCATCGTGGGCCGGGCGAAGACTACAAGTAAAGTGGGCCGACCTAAGAGGGCAATGGGCTCATGTCCGGATCGTCCATCGGATTGCGCACAATCTTAGGGAACCGTCCGTTTCCCTGCGCCCGACGCCCTTGAATGTTGGGATAGTTCAGGGTAGAGTCGGCGGGTTTTCCTAGAGATTGGTTAAGTTAGTTCGCTATTATCTAGGAGATATGTGAGAAGAATGTCATCACCATGTACATAGGGAGTGACCCTCGGTCATGTATACAAGGCCTAGGGGGAACCCCATCATTTTGATCTATCTCAAATAGCCCTTCTCCATTCAGGAGACACCACTTGTAACACACCACACATACAGAGCCACCCCCAAGAAGTAGGGTATTATGCCTCTCAAAGCGGCCCGAACCTGAAGAAAATCACATCTCTCTCTCTCTCGTGCTCATAGCACGAACCATCGAGCTACAATCAACAACATCGTTCTACCCAAAAGCACCGCAAGGGTATCCCTAGGTGTGCGGTCGGACACTAGACACCGACATTCAAGGCATTGTCCTTCGCGTCAGTGAACTCCGAGATGCTCTAACAGTGGTGTTCCCCTCCTATCCTCCTAAGTATCCTCCAAGTTGCGAGCATGATATATGGGTAGGGTCTAAACGGTACTGATATTATCCGAGCATTCGACCAATCGAGAGGCCAATTATTTGGTTGGATAGTTTTTTGGGATATCTGCAACATATCCGAATTTTGATTTACAATCTAAATAGTATAGTTTGGATAGCATATACATATATGAGATGACTAATATCCATTGGAATCCGGATATCTTCTTGGATATCCAGATATCTTTTCGGATAGCTATGTGCATTTTGAAGATTTTCTACATAAATAAATTAATAATACACAAATAGCCTCTAAAATTCATGAAATTTTATGGAGGCACAATATATGTCCACATATAATTCACTAAAATGTTTAGACCATAAATCCACAAGATGTCTGTGTTTCTTTCATTTTACTTCCATTTTTTGCGTGAGTCACCCGTGAAATCACTCTTAAGTATCAAACTTTCAACTTAATCAATACCTCAATTTATCATTTTCAAGTGGGAACTTGACGTTATCTTCTTATAGAAATTAATTAGTCATGGTAACTTATTTGCAATTTTCGGTCAACCCTAGAATAGTTTATGAATTTAATTGCATTTTGGTGATTTTGCTCAAAAAGAAATTAATAATACACAAATAGCCTTAGAAATTTATGAAATTTTATGGATGCGCAACTTATGTCCACGTATAATCCTCGAAAAAGTTTGGATCATAAAATCCACAAGACACAGGTGTTTCTTCCATTTCACTTCCACTTGTTGCATGAAAGTAACACCCTAAGATTCTAACTTCAAGGATTAGGAAGATTTATCCCATGATTTCAATAAATGTGGTTTCTAACAAAAGGTTAATAAAAAGGTCCCTTATGAAATTTAAATCATTATTTTGTTAAATAATGTAGTTAGCTCATTCTCTAAAATATGTAAGTTAGAATATCCCTTAATTGGGATTATACATCAGAATATAATTACCCTTAAAAGAATAGGTGATAAAACATTAAATTTTTTGGAATAAACTTTTAGTTTGACTACATATTCAAGATAATGATTTATTTAACAAGGAATAGGTGTGTTGCATACTGGAGACATTTCCTTAAATAAATAGATAAAGTAACTAATATAGAAATAAATTTAGTTGCATCTCATGCTGGGTTTTTTATCTGTACATTTGAACCTATGTTTGAAATTCAAAACATAGTTGGCTTTGTAATTAAAATAAAGCAAAAAAGAGAAGAAAAGAAGAAATAACAAACCTGGGTCGGCACCATCATTCCGGCCTGCTCCCATCTTTTCCACACAACCACCCGGGCCACCTCTACCTCGGCCCACTTGCCTTTGCATTGGCCACGAGCCACGACTGGCCTTGGCTCCACACTCGGCACTCGCTCATCCTAGGATCAGTCTCTATCAGGTGGGGCACGACAATAGGAGTCGTCATCCCGAATTATATGGGATGTCCAAAGACACCGTGAAAATCGCATGTTCGTTGGTCGATTGCGTTCCGCGGTAGGGACCCTCGTCGGGTGGGGATATAAATCCCAACCCCATTCATCCATCTAGCTTGGTCAATATCGATCGGAGAGCACTGTCGCGCCAAGAGAGGGAGAGGAATCAAAGCTACACCACCGTCGGGCAAACTGCAGAGAGGAAGCGAGGGAAGATGAAGCCACCGCCACATGGGCATCTCACCTTCACCATCGTCCGGGCCTCATCATGTCATCTAGCAGAGTCGCAGAGTCTCTTTGTTGTCGATCCTGTATTCGTGTCCCTCCCATACAGAGATTATGGTTGGGGCTTTGGGGAATTCTTTGTCAGACATTCGTAGGGCTGCCTGCACCATGGGTGAAAAAGGGAGTCATGATCAAATTCAACGGTAACATCCGCCTTATTCAATCCTCCTTGCTCCATAGTACATGTAGAACATGTCTGATAATGGGTTAATGCACCAGGGCGTTGGATCAGCTTGCTCCGGCGAGCTTTGCCACCGTGGGGCAGGCCATCGCTGCCGTTGGGCGACGTGTGGGGGAAGAGATATCACATGTCACTAGTCCACAAACCGATGGCTAGGATTTAGCCATGCATACCTCTTCGACGTGGTGGCTGGGAACCATTGGATCGTTGTTGAACGATTTTGATTAGATCCCTAACATACCCTTTCGCCCTAGGATCTTGGTCGTTAATCTGCTAAAAGGACGTGTTGTATTAGATCTCATTTCATACCATCGTGGCTGTAGAATTAGGATCTTGCGGCCTTAGTTGCATACCGGTTAGGGCTACGGTCGACCTAATCAGTGCCATCGGTTTCAGATCAAACGGCTATGGTCAGTCGATACCCCTTTGGTCGAGAATAATTGCATCATAGTCCCTGTCGTTTTGTTTAATAAACCCACCATCCGTAGCAGTCCAAAGTTATTGCAACTTAGTCCTAGAATTTATGTTTTCCACCTTAATCTATTTAGAAATTGTGTCTACCGTCCCGTAGACCATAAAAGTACATAAGAAAATACAGAAAAAGAATTTATAGGTATAAAAATAAATGGAAACCTTAGAAAATCCATAACTTTTGAGATTTAACTCCAAATTGGTCTATTCTAGTTGTGTTGACTTCATAATAAACTTGTCTACGCACTAAAACATTATTTGTATCATTCCACATGCTTTTATGATGGGATATTTATTTAACTTATGTTAGTTGATTAATCATTCTAGTCAAAGTCAATCTGACTATAATCTGACTAAAATATGATCTCTAGTCAAGCTATATCTTAGATTAAAATTGAATTAGTTATTTATTTATAATATTCTTCTCACATGCTTTATATTAATTAACAGAGGATCTACTTTTGCTACTTAACCATCTAAATCTTCTGAAAATCATATCTTTCAACCGTAACTCCGATTTTAATGATTCTCGAACCTACGATTTCGTAGTAGCGTGTAGAGTACTCTTACGTTGTTTGTTCATATGCTTTGGTGTAATGTTACCATACCCATTATTTGCTTGATTGTATGTATTGCTACGCATAGAAGTCAGGTGACATCGGAAGACCAACTGGGTGAAGTACCTGGATTCTAAATTATAAGGCAAGTTGTGCCCTTGATCACTCTTCTTTACCTAATAATGTTCCTGTTAATCAATGTGACATGTTCAGGTTAATTTGATGGGACCTAATAGGTTACCCTAGTTTTGATTACCCCACACCTTGCAAACAAATGAACTATTCGGTAGATTGGCTATGCTCTACCTGGTTTTTAGGAAGTAATGCTAAATGACATATGATCATGCTTTATCATTGTTATTGGATTATTTATTGTTCATGACAAGAATATGGTGTTAATTGGAACATGGATCTTAACTTGAGATAATAATGCTACCACAAGGGTGGAATGGGATGCCCTTGGCTGATTAATTAGGAAAGCTAGTGGAGGACTACCTTACTTGAAAGGAGCAAGGGCGGTGAGGAGTTGCCGGTATAGGGAGGTTCTCGGGTCGATCCTGTTGCGATCGCTTTTCGGACGAGGGATTCCTATACCACAAGGGTGTCACAAATTGTTGAGCAATGAACGTATGTGAGCTCACTCTTGATGTACTCACCCCCTAGGTCAAGAACAGGTACCATCAAGATGAGGAGCATGAAGGATGCAGTGATGAGTTCGTGAGAGGTATAGGCCATCGTCTCCTTGTAACCTATGGTTGTGGAGGATCGTTGTCGTCATATGATGTAATTATTTAGCTATTTTATACAGAACCTCTATTATATAATAAAGATGTGACATTCATTTCTGAACCATGAGTCATCATATGTGTGAGACTTGATTTTAGCACACATGTGATTCACGCCTAGGTTTGCCCTTAAATCCGGGTGTGACAATGAGTTAGATGTGAAATCACTCTAAGTATCGAAGTTTCAACATAATTAATAATTCACTTTACCATTTCCATGTGAGGACTTGAGGTTATCTTGTTATTGAATGTTTATCATTCTTGGTAACTTATTTACAATTTTTGGTCAACACTAGAATATCTTATGAATTTAATTGCATTTTGATGATTTTTTGTAGAAAGAAATTAATAATACACAAATAGCCTCAAAAATTCATGAACTTTTATAGAGGCGCAATATATGTCCACATGTAATCCTCAAAAATATTTGAACTCAAGGGTTGGCTAAATGATTACAACAACTGTAATATATGTGAAATGGTGTCTTACAACACTACCAGAATCTGGCTCTTTGCCAAGCGCTTGGCGCTTTACCGAGTACTTTTTTCGAGCACTCGGCAAAGAAGTCTTTGCCGAGTGCCACACTCGGCAAAGACCTGCTCTCAGTAATGAGCGCATTTACCGAGAGCAGGACGCTCGGCAAAGAAATACATCTTTGTCGAGTGTCAAACACTCGACAAACAACAGCTCTCGGCAAAGGGCCGTCAGCAGCCATCTATAGCTGACTGCCGTTATTTTTGCTGAGAGCCGAGCGTCGACACTCGACAAAGAAGTTTCTTTGTCGAGTGTCAGACGACTGACACTCGACAGAGCATGCTTGCCGAGTGCCATTTGTTGACACTCGGCAAAGTATATTTTTTTATTCTTTTCTTTTCCTAACCAAACTTTTTATGGTATGTTGCTACACTATGTAGACCTACATGTACCATTTTGGCACAATTATAAAAGTGTTTTCTATAACTATTAGATTTAGTTTGTTTATTTGAATTTCTTCGGAAAATTCACATTTGAACTGCAAGTCACTCGAAACATGGAAAACCGTGCATACAAAAATGATATGCATGTTATTTACCACAAGTTACGACCGATTTCAGGATCAGACCGGAATCTTCGAGCACCATGCTCACAAAACATGACTGTGAACTTGCCATCCAGTTGTTTAAAAATTGTATAAAACACAAACAAAGTCAGAAAATCATAAAACTTGTCCACATGTCATGATATCATATATAGAGACTGTGATAAAAATTTGAGAATGTTGTGACGCACTATGTGTAGAAACCTAAGTGAACTACATATGAAATCATAGAGTTTCAAGGTAGTTCACTTAGCCTTGGGGACTTGTTCTCAAGTGCTATGAATTAAGAACAAGGCAACACAGAAAATGTTAAATGTTAAAGTCTTTCGTCCTTTGAAACATTATTTCCCTTGGGATATAATGGCCTTCGGACGAAGGATGTGAAGGACAAACCTTCAGCATAAGATAAGATGATGGAGAAGAAATCATATGAAATATGAAATAACATAAACAATCATGTATTATTATCAATTCACTTCTATTTCATCTCTATTTTATTACTGTGGAAATTGGAAATGATATCAAATTACAAATGTACCTTCGGCTTGAAAGAAGGTGAAAATACAAGCGTGACGCAAAAAGTAAAATGCCAAGTCAGCGTGAACAGTACTGGAGCACTGTTCATCTATTTATAGGCACGGGACGCAGCCCATGTAAAATTACACCCATGCCCTTTACATTTGTTAATGGCTCTATATTGACTCATCGAGGTCTGAATAGCCTTTTCCTTTTTAAGTCGGTTTCCTTTTCTGCTATCATGCCGAAGCTCCCTTGCACATAGCTTCGTTTCTGCGCCAACCTTCGTACTCTTTGTGCTTCTTCACACTGTAGTTCCGGCAAGCCCGAAGGTACCTGTTCATATATTATGCTCCAGAAACAATGTTAAATCATGTTTTTGAGGACCTTCGGAAGCCGAAGGCCCCCAACAGTAGCCCCTCACAATATTAATTTGTTAGAATAATAAATTCAGATTGCGAAATGGACGAAGGCCCTAAAGCCGAAGGTCCAAAAAAACACCTTCCATTTGCTAGAATAGCAACAGTCAATGACAAGTGGGGCCCTCCACCCTGCAACGCACTAGGCGTATAAATAAGAGCACACCCCGGGCTCATTTGGTACGCTTTTAGCCATCTGCTCTGCTTGCTCAATTTTCTAGTTCTTGCCTACCAACGCTTGCTTGGTTTTTAGATTTTCTGAGCTTCGGCTTCAAGAGCACATTTTCATCATTTCCGAAGAAAAGATGTCTCAAGATAAGAAAGTGTTGCTGAAGTGAAGCTGAGCGAGGAGGAGAAGCTTCTTAAGGAGAAAACCGCTGGATTCATCAAGTTTATTGCAAAAAGCAACACAGAGAAGATTACAAAAGAAACTCTAGAAGGCTTATCTGAAGATACCGATGACAGCGATAGTTATGATGTGGAAAGTGGGGGCGAAGACTCCGAAGATCGATCGTGGCGACCAAGTCACACAGTTTTCGGAAAATCGACTATCAGGCAAAGTCATCTTGATAACATGAGAGGAAGGTATTTTCGAGACATATCCATTGTGTGGGCTGATAACGAAGACCGGACTGCTCCTGCTCCTGAAGAGAATGAAGTTGTAATCTACTGAAGCTTCTTCAAGGCTGGGCTTCGATTCCCCCTAAGCAGTTTTGTGGTTGAAGTTTTAAAGATATACCAGATTTTTCTTCACCAGATTACTCCTGAAGCCATCATAAGAATGGGAATCTTCGTTTGGGCTGTGAGGAGTCAAGGTTTGGAACCAAGTGCGAAAAGTTTCTGTAGTATACATGAACTTTTATATGAGACGAAACCCTAGGGTAAGGAGCAGTATCACAATAATTTTGGTTGCTACAGCTTCGTTGCTCGTTCAGGCTCGAGCTGCCCAGTGCCAACCTTTCGGAAGAGGTGGCCTGGAGACTGGACGAAGGAATGGTTCTATGTGAAAAATGATTTAAAAGCGAGAGAAAATATCAAAGAGATCATCATGCGCCCTATCTGGTCCCGCTTCAGCCTTCGGAAACCGAAGGTAGAGATTGATGAAGCAGCTGAAGAATGCTGAAGGGCCTTTGGCCTTTGGCACAGTTTGTTCTTTCATCGGGACAAGGGACTTAGTTCAAGAGCACGTGGCTTACAGAATATGGCCACTGCTAGAGAGCTAGGAGATGCCAAAGGAAACCATCAGCAACACTAACGAGGGTGATTTGGTTCGACTGAAATATACTTTCAGATTTGGAGACCAATTTATCGAACCAGATGACGACTGGTTGAATTGCATCGAAGCTACCAGCGATGATCTGCTTGGGCCGTACTCCAAAGCGGAGGATAATGCGTTATCTGTGGCCTTCGGGAGCCGGAAAAAGAAAAGGCTAAATAGAGTTTTTGATGCAATTGGGTTTATGTACCCTGACTACCGGTACCCGCCAAAGGGACAAAAGAGAAAGAGTGCAATTTCCGGGAAAGATGCTGCTTCAGCCGCTCCCAGCGAGCGCGCGCCAAAGAGGAAGAAGGTGAAGGTTCTTACTCACCGGCCGCGATATATTGAACCGGACGTAGTGCCCGAATTTGGCGGTGAGACCTCTTCGGCTACTGAAGCCAAAGAACCTGCGCCTACGCAGAAGATTGAAGAGCCGGCTGCAATACCGAAGGCACCGTCAGTCAAACTAGCTGAGCCGAAGGCCGGTGATATAGGGATCGAAGGACCAAAGATATCAGAAATTTCAAGCCCTTCAACAGAAGTGACAGTGCCGAAGGCACCAAAAGGTCCTGCAGCGACCCCTAAGAGAAAAAGAATGGTCAATGTACTAGATGCGCTGGAGACAATAAAGACAAGCTCTACTCCAAGGAAAACTGCTGAAGCTCCAAAGACGCAGTCTGAGACAAGAGTAACCGAAGCTGAAGCTGCGAAGAGACAGGTTGAGACCAAAGCTGGGCCTTCAGAGCCTGCAAAGGAGAAACTCTTGGAAACCGAGGAGAAGAAAACGGAAAAAGATGCTGCAGAACAGATTCTGCCTGAAAAAACTGTCACTCCTACTCCCGAGGCGTCCTCTGAAGTTCTTGATTATATCATACGACACGCTTCGGGAAAAGATTAACTGAAGAAGAGATTTTTGAAGCTAAACACTATGCCCGAGAACTGAATATCCAAAGGGTGCCTTAGTGTTCAATGGGACAGAGGAAGATGATTTCTTATACTGCCTCCCAGACAACAAAGAATTATCTGTCTGCCGGGAGATGGCGAGAAGTATAGGGTTTCCGAAGCTTGAAGCTAGCCTTTGTGCCATGACAAAGGATGATCTTGTAGATAGTATCGCATATAACAGTCTGAAGGTACAAAAATTTGCACATTTGGAAGTTTTTGAACTTTGAATTATTTTTCTGCTCTTGTACTAATTCTTTTCATATAGGGTTTAATACTGAGCAACGCCTTAAGGGCGCAAAAGAATGCCGAAGATGAGAGTTGCACTATTGCTCTTGGCAACCTTCGAACAGAGGTTATTAAGCTAAGGAACGAAGCTTTGGAGAAAGATAAAATTTTGCTTACATTGGTAGACAAGATGAAGGGGGATGAAGCTAACTACAAGACCCAATCTGAAGTCCAAAAGAACGAGATTGAAAACCTCCAAAAGGAACTGGCCAAAGCTAAATTGAAATGCACTATTACCGAAGCTGATCGTGATGCCAGTAACTACTGGAAAAATTATTGGGAGAAAACAGTCGTAGATCTTCGTTCTTTAAAAGAAAGATGTTATGAAAAATCGATAGAATGTGTGAAGAAGATAAAAACTAGTTTCGCCAATGTTGGCGCATATTCTAGTGAAGACAACTTTGTACGGGGCGATCCCGAAGGCCCAATTGAATGGATCAGCAGCGAGGCCGAAGCGTTTGAAGAGATTTTAAGTGACCATGGGGACGTCTGCGCCTTCTCGGGTGCGAGGGGAATCGCGGCGATGTTGGAAAAATCAGGTTGCAATCATGTGAAAAATCTGGCCCAAACCGAAGCTACCTTATCTATTGACGATACAAAGGACCCCTCGGCCGAAGCAAGCTTAGTTGGTGGAAAATCCTTTACTGACATTTGGGAAAATGGCGGTCGAGGGATGGCCCACGAAGTAATAAAAAAGAGCGAAAAAGATACCCACGATGAAAGGGAAGCTACGAAGGCAGCCGAAAAGGCTGTGGAACATGAAAAGCGAATAGGTATTGCTTAATAGCCTTTAACTTTATTTTCATTTTTGTGACTTCTAATCTTATTTACGTTTTCTACTACAGGCGAACTATCTTCTCCCCCAGAGCCCTTTAAGTCATTGATCGAGTTAGAGGCAAAGGAACTAGCAGAAATCATTGACATGGCCGAAAGCATTTTGGACGAAGTTGTTACTCGACTTCTGACCGAAGCTGCGGACGAAGTTTTGAAGGAAGAATAATTTGTAAAAACATTGTTAGAATACCAATGTAACATTTGCTGGACTATACTTGTAATATCTGGTACTCATGAGTTTTAAATGTAATGTACAAGTGGCTTTGTAATTCATTTCTTTACGATGCATGGAACTTTTATTGTTCATACCGTTTTTGAGCCTTCGGCGAAACAACACCTTCCCTTCTTTTCATGCTTCGTAAAGAAGAATCTTTATGCTTCGTAAAAAAATCCTCCGATTGTCGCAGAAACATTGATGCTTCGTCAACAACAAACTTTTTCCTCCACTTTATAGCTGACAAAGTTGTATCTCTTCAAAACTTATTTTGTGCCTTAGCACAATTTCACTTTTTCGAAGCATTCTCCAAAGATCAACATTGTATCCCCTTCTTGTGCCATTGATGCAATATGATGTATGATGTGATGTTATGCGAATGATGAGATGATGTTATGCTCATGCAGAATGATATTTGTGCCGAAGATACACACACATCCCTGCTGTAGAATACATAATCTCTTTGCCGCTTATTTTTCGGCTTCACCGCTTATTTTTTGGTGTATCAGCGTTGACATTTCGCTATAAGTTCTGCATTCCCTTAGGAACGTCTTTTGAACTTCTTTGCCTTCTATTTTGGCAGTATTCGCGTTGACTTTTTGCACTTTGCCTTATATTTCGGTGGAATCAGCGTTGACTTTTCGCTGTAAGCTCTGCATTCCCTTTGGAACGACTTTTGAGCAGAAAACTTACGCTGCGCTCCTTTAGGAATGACTTTTTGTAGCTTCGGCAGACTTACACTACGTTCAGTAGAACGACTTTTTGTAGCTTCGAAGACACTTGTAACTTAGGAACGACTTTTGTGCCTATGCGACTTTTGGGATTCCGTAGGTCTATGGAGAAGATATATTTTTACTATTTCTTTAGGATTCCTATAGGAACAAAGCTATTACAAGGAATTAAAAATGACAAGAAAACTTTTTCAACAACTGTTTCTTAGTAAGAAAAAGAACGACAATGAATGTAAAAACTGATTCAGGGGTCGAATATCTCTTAGTAGATATGCTTCGACTCTGGCACAGTACTACTGACTGTGCGAGCTTTGGACTCCTCCCTAAAGTCTCTCTGCTCATGGGTCTGCTGACTCCCTTCTGGTTGTTGGCCGCGTTGTAGTGGTGGCGGAGGTGGGAGCTATGGCCAGGATGCCTGTGGCTGACTAGCCGAAGCAACAGACGCTGCGGGATGGTTACCTACATACTCTGGTATGTAGGGTGAGTGGTACGAAGCAGTATGCATGACCTGCTTCGGCTGGTTCTACTGAGCTGCAGCTTCTGCTATTTCCTTCTGTTTCTGGATGGTGATATGGCACATTCTTGTAGTATGGCTCTTGTCCTCACCGTAGAATAAGCAATAAATTTTCCTGGGCTGATCCCCAAACCTTCCTCTGAAGCCCCTGGCGCCTCTGCCCCTTGGAGCTGATGGCCGAGGATAGCTTTGTTGCTGCCCCGAAGCTTGCGAGGAAGATTGTGGCCTCTGTTGCTGACTTCCTCTGTCGTCATTCTGTGTAGAATGAATTGATCTGACGTGTCTTGGGTGGATTCTCCCTCCGAAGCCCCTGGTCATTTCGGAGAACCTGTAGGCTTCCTCCCTTCTTTGACGAAAGTCATTATCAGCGCGGATGTATTCATCCATCTTTTGGAGTAATTTCTCCAGGGTCTGAGGGGGTTTCCTGGCGAAGTACTGGACCGCAGGTCCTGGCCGAAGCCCCTTGATCATGGCCTCAATGACAATTTCATTGGGCACTGTTGGCGCTTATGCCCTCAGACGCAAGAACCTTCGGATATACGCCTAGAGGTATTCTTCGTGATCTTGCATGCACTGGAACAAAGCTTGAGCGGTAACCGGCTTCGTCTGAAACCCTTGGAAACTAGTGATCAACATGTCTTTCAGCTTCTGCCATGATGTGATTGTCCCTAGCCGAAGAGAGGAGTACCAAGTTTGCGCAACATTCTTGACTGCCATGACGAAAGATTTCGCCATGACTACGGTATTGCCTCCATATGAAGATATGGTTGCTTCATAGCTCATCAAAAACTGTTTCGGATCCGAGTGCCCGTCATACATGGGAAGCTGGGGTGGTTTATAAGACGGGGGCCAAGGTGTAGCCTGCAGTTCTGCTGACAAAGGAGAAGCATCATCAAAAGCAAAGTTTCCATGATGGAAATCCTCGTACCATTCATCCTCGTTGAGGAAGCCTTCTTGATGAAGCCCCCTATGTTGAGGCCTTCGCTCTTGCTCATCTTGCGCAAGATGACGTACTTCTTCGGTAGCTTTGTCAATCTGCCTCTGAAGGTCGGCTAGTCGAGCCATCTTCTCTTTCTTCCTTTGTACTTGTTGATGAAGCATCTCCATGTTTCTGATTTCTTGGTCCAACTCGTCCTCCTGGGGTGTTGGACTAGTGGCCTTCCTCTTCTGGCTTCGGGCCTCTCGAAGAGAAAAGGTCTCCTGGTTCGGGTCTAGCGGCTGGAGAGCAGCAGCCCCTATCGCTGAAGCTTTCTTCGGTGGCATGACGAAGGTCAATGCTTACCGAAGGTGGTCGAAAAGAGTTCACCGGAGGTGGGCACCAATGTTGGGGACTTGTTCTCAAGTGCTATGAATTAAGAACAAGGCAACACAGAAAATGTTAAACGTTAAAGTCCTTCGTCCTTCGAAACATTATTTCCCTTGGGATATAATGGCCTTCGGACGAAGGTTGTGAAGGACAAACCTTCAGCATAAGATAAGATGATGGAGAAGAAATCATATGAAATATGAAATAACATAAACAATCATGTATTATTATCAATTCACTTCTATTTCATCTCTATTTTATTACTATGGAAATTGGAAATGATACCAAATTACAAATGTACCTTCGGCTTGAAAGAAGGTGAAAATACAAGCGTGACGCAAAAAGTAAAATGCCAAGTCAGCGTGAACAGTACTGGAGCACTGTTCATCTATTTATAGGCACGGGACGCAGCCCATGTAAAATTACACCCATGCCCTTTACATTTGTTAATGGCTCTATATTGACTCATCGAGGTCTGAATAGCCTTTCCTTTTTAAGTCGGTTTCCTTTTCTGCTATCATGATGAAGCTCCCTTGCACATAGCTTCATTTCTACGCCAACCTTCGTACTCTTTGTGCTTCTTCACACTGTAGTTCCGGTCCAAGCCCGAAGGTACCTGTTCATATATTATGCTCCAGAAACAATGTTAAATCATGTTTTGAGGACCTTCGAAAGCCGAAGGCCCCCAACACTTAGGTTTCTACACATACTGCCTCACAAAGTTATCGAAACATTCTCAAACTTTTATCACAGCCTCTATATATGATATCATGACATGTGGATAAGTTTCATGATTTTCTGACTTTGTTTGTGTTTTATACAATTTTTAAACATCTGGATGGCAAGTTCACGGTCATGTTTAGTGAGCATGAAGCTCGAATATTCCGGTCTGATCCTGAAATTGGTTGTAACATGTGGTAAATAACATGCATATCATTTTTTGCATGCACAGTTTTCCATGTTTCGAGTGACTTGCAGTTCAAATGTGAATTTTTCGAAGAAATTCAAATAAACGAACTAAATCTAATAGTTATAGAAAACACTTTTATAATTGTGCTAAAATGGTACATGTAGGTCCACATAGTGTAGCAACATACCACAAAAAGTTTGGTTGGGAAAAGAAAAAAATAAAAATATACTTTGCCGAGTGTCAAAAAATGGCACTCGGCAAAGTGTTCTTTACCAAGTGTCTGACGGGAGGCACTTGGCAAAGGTTTTTCAAAAACCATAAAGACAGACTTTGCCGAGTGGTTGTCAGTGGGCACTCGGAAAAGTGGCATTTGCCGAGTGCTGGATCCAGGGCACTCGGCAAAATATATTTTTTAGTTAAAAAAATTCTTTGTCGAGTGCCAGATCACGGGCACTCGGCAAAGAATATTACATTAACAGAAACGAGCGCCGGCGCACTCTCTCCTTTCACTCTCTCACTCTCACCGCACTCTCTCACTCTCACCACCAAGCGCCGCTGCCTCAGCCGCCACGGTTGCCTCGGTCACCGTGCGACGCCACCTCCGTCGCCGTCGCGCCCACGTAGTCGTGGTCCACCATTGTCACGCCGCCCCGCCTCTCCCCGGCGCCAAGCCACCATCGTCACCGCCGCGCCTCCATCGTTGTCGTCACGGTGAGCCAGGTGACTCCGTGCCCCGCGCCGCCATTTAGCCAGCCCCGACCTCGAGCTCTCCCCTAATCCGCGCTTCATTTCCTACGTAGGTGAGAACATCTCTTGTCATCTAGACTTGTGATGTAGTGATATTGATGGTAGAATCTTAGTATAATAAAGATTGATAGGGATTCACTTATCCATTTGAAGTTTGTTGACCCAATTATATCTATCAAAATGTTAACATTGCAAACATTTGTTTGTTTATATATGTGCACGTGGTATATTTATCAGTAGAATAAAGTGCATGTGGTATATTTATTTGTTTGTCTCAATTTGATATAGTGCATAGATTGATGTATATGTGATTGACGGCCATTGTGTCAATTTGATAAAGTGCATGTGATATATTTATTTGTTTGTCTCAATTTGATATAGTGCATCGTTTGATGTGGAGGTGCTGCCAAAAATTTTAGAGTATGGAGGACCGTGGGAGCAGATGGTGGATTGGTGGTGCTCGCCTGAGTGGGACGAGGCGCACAACGCTAGCCGGGAACGGCGTCTGATGATGTAAGGTCCCTCCCACCACCAAGGCAGTCGTAGCCTAGGCCAATATGCAGAAGCATGGGTATGCCCTCTTATTTATTTAGGTATATAACACTGGATTAGATATTATTTCTAACTATCTCATTGGTTTTCTTGCAGTTGGCGTCACATGGTGGCCAGCCTTGCTCTATCTTCTCGGCCTATGCTATGGCCCACAAGGGGAAGGCGACGTCCGACGTCACCTACAACCCGGATGATGGGCCTAAGGTGTACAGCAACCCAGCCATCTATAGCCGCCTTCATGACTACATCGCCATGGCACAGGAGGTCCATGGCCCAGAATACGATCCGAGGACCGAGCAGATCAACCCTGATGTCCTCATGAGGGTCAGAGGAGGCAAGAGACATGGGCGGTACTGGATTGCCGACAGGCAATCGACTCGTCGTCCACTCCCACTCTGTCTCAGGTGCAAGCAAGGAACACGGGCTCGAGTCCAGCCATACGACCTCGGCATGACAGCTCACAGCATCGCATACAGCAACTCGAGGTTAGTGCTTATGTAACTCGTCATTCCTTGAGTTATATACCTTCTTTTTGAGTTACTATAACATTGGCTTGGAATATTATAGACTCAGCTAGAAGGAGAGAGGAGGGAACATCAAGAGATGGAGGCGAGGATGATGGCGGAGCGGAAGGCGGAGTGGGAGGCCCGCCTGGCAGACCAGCAGAGGATGGTGGAGATGTTCTAGTACATGCAGAGCCTTGGCACCGCACAGGGTTTCGCTTCGCCACCTCCATTGTTCCCTACAGTTGACCATGCTCTGTTCCATACTCCTGTGAGTATCAAAATTGTAGTTAGATGTTGGTAATGCATCTGGTATAACACATGCAATCTGTTCTCTATGCAGGGACAATCTGGGGTGACATCCAACAACCCTCATGGATCGCATAGCCCATCACCGCACCAGTCCAGCCGCCCACCTCGATGAGACTTATGTTCTTAGTGTTGAGACTTATGAGATACTTGAGACTTTAGAACTTGTTGGTAATGCTGTGTTGGATACTTATGTTTATGTTGGATACTTATGTGATAACTTGAGACTTATGAGACTTATGTTCTTGAGTGTTGGATACTTATGTTTGATTTATGATATTTGTGAGTAGATATGTCAATGGGGACCTGATATCCGCTAACCCGTGGGGAATTCCCCTATTAGGGTATGGGTATGGGACAAAAATTGTCCCCATGGGTATGGATATGGAACAAAATCTTCACCCATTGGGTAAACAGGTATGGGTTTGGGAAGCAATAATCTGAACCCGATTACCCATGGGTATTTCATACGTGTACACCTATCCTGTTTGTATGAATGAGTTGAGGCTAAGCCGGCCACCAAGCCCAGCACGGCAGCGCACTAGGCCCCAGGTCCTAGCCCAACAAGGCAACACAACAAGGCAACTAGCAGACTAGCAAAAAACAAAAACCCTAAAATAACCAGCCATACGCTACGCCCTACCCAGCCGGCCAGCCTCTGCACACCTAGACAGCTGCGCTAGCATTGCACACTAGACAACTGCACTGCATTGCACACTGGCGACTTCACCAGCGACGAGGAGCATTGCCCACTGCTAGGAGCCTGGGATGATGGTGATGACCATGGATTCTCAGGCGCCAATGAACTCGGATGGTGACCAAGGAAGGTGAGCAGACTACATTTATCCATTTCTTCTATTAGTCTCGAAGTACTGATTTATTTTCTGATGGATGGATGAATGGATCATGGTTCATGGATGAGTGCTTGCCTATGTGGTGATGTCTGAAATCTGGAGAGTTTGTGCTAGCTATTAGTACCTAGTTATCCCTTAATTGGGGATGGGGATCCATTGGAGACCCAAAACTCGAATGGGGATGGGTATGGGATAAGTTTTGCACCCATGATGGGTATGGGGATGGATCAAACATGACGGGGATGGGTCTGGGATGCTATAACCCGGTGGAGAATTCCCCATTGACATCTCTATTTGTGAGATATGTGATGTATATGTGATATATGTGATGTATATATGATATCTTTTGTTTGTTTGGATGGAATAGAAAAACAAATAAAAAAGGTGTATACTGGTCACTTTGCCGAGTGTCAGGGCCAAAGCACTCGGCAGAGAAGCAACACATGGGCACCAGTAAAGCTTCTTTGCCGAGTGCTCTGGCCCTAACACTTGGCAAAGAAGCAAACTTTGTTGAGTGCCCGCTAGAGCACTCGGCAAAGAACCTGATAAAGGGCCCCGCTGGTGGAACCTTTTCGAGTGCAAGCTAGTAGACACTCGGCAAAGTGGTAACTTCTTTGCCGAGTGTCACCTAGAACACTCGGCAAAGACGCCGTCTCCGTTACCCAGCGCCGTGACGACCATTTTTCTTTGTCGAGTACCAATTGGCACTCGACAAAGTCTTTGCCGAGTGCCCGGTAAAAAGTACTCGGCAAAGAAGTCATTGTCAATGTACTGTTCGTCGAGCTCTATTTGCCGAGTGTTTTTCAGATTTTGCCGAGTGCTTCAGGCACTCAACAAAGCGCTCGATTCTGGTAGTGCAAGGTATCCGACAAAAAAATTGTTACTGACATTATCTGTGTCTGACTATTTATGTATTCTACATGTGACTATTTGTATTTGCATCCGAGAACATTTGTATTTGTATTTGAAGCAATCTGTATTCGAATTCGAATCTGAATAAAAATATGAAAACAAATATGATTTTGGTGATATTCGTCCGTATTCCATCCGATTACACATGTGTTGGTGAAGTGGGGTTAGAGCTCACGAGCTAGCAGAGCTGACTTTTATAGATGCAACCATCAGTGACATGGTGACAAATGGTACTGGGTGCTCTAGGGGTCTGTGTAGGGTGGATATGGTTTTGGGTGGTTTTGAGTCTCCCTATGGTCTACATGCATCCAATCCTTGACGGTCAAAGGTGGCCAAGACGGTGGTTGAGACGACGTTAACATTGCTTGGCCACAATAGTGGCGTCATTGTTCTTAGGTGGCATCAATAGCATAGCGTGGCGATCACGAACGTGGCTAGAATCCATGTGGTTGTCTCCACGATTATCCTATCGCATCTCATATTCATCTTCTATTTCAAACTTCACTCTGCAAATTTTTTTAATCTACAGTACAAATCCACTAATTTACATGATCTGTTGTGGATAGCCTGAGCGGGTTCAAGAGTAAAGTAGAAAGATCTTGTAGCAGTGAGGCTAGAAGAAAACATGAACCAAATTATGTCATCACCCATACGTAGAACCTGGTCTGGCTCAGCACATTTGTAACACCCTAAATCCATCAATTAAAGGAAACCTAGTTTAATCATTTAGTTTCTATTAGAAAGGAAAATATTTGTGTTTTCAAATAATGAAATGGGATATAATTAAACAGCACAATTTCTTGAATAGATAAATTTTATCAAGTGTTTGATGCATTCATATCGATGCATATGTTCTGGTTGATTTGAATTTCAAATCCAATTTGTACATATAATTTTGTGAGAAAAAATTCACTTTAAAATAATAATTTTTTGTTAAAATAATTTATTCTCTGAGATAAGTATTTTTGAGTTAATAATATACTTGAATTTATTCTTATATAAATATGTTTATACATTAATTGAATTTATACTCTAAGTTTGTAATAGAAAGGATTTGGAAAATCTCTACTAACTATTAAGGGGGCAGTGTAGACTGCCCCCGCCTGCGAATCCCACCCACTGCTTCGCCTCCCCCGCCGCTCCGCCTCTCCCGCCGTGAAACCAGCCACCACCCCCGCGCCTCCCCCGCCACGAATCCCGCGCCTCCCCCGCCGCGGAACCTTCCTCCACCCGCGAATCGCCCGCCGCGCCTCCACCCGTGAATCACCCGCCGCTCCTCCATCTCCGCGAACCGCCCAAGCGAAACGCCCGCCGCCATCCACGAAACGCCATCGTGAAACACCCACCAGCCATGCGGCGAAGATGTCGGGGCGCGGCAAGGGCGGGAAGGGCCTAGGCAAGGGCAGCGCAAAGCGCCACCGGAAGGTGCTCTGCGATAACATCCAGGGGATCACGAAGCCGGTGATCCGGTGGCTGGCGCGCAGGGGCGGCAAGGGCGGCGTGAAGCGCATCTCCGGGCTCATCTACGAGGAGACCCGCGGCGTCCTCAAGATCTTCCTAGAGAACGTGATCCGTGACGCCGTCACCTACATCGAGCACGCACGCCGCAAGACCGTCACCGCCATGGACGTCGTCTACGCGCTCAAGCGCCAGGGCCGCACCCTCTATGGCTTCGGCGGCTAGGCTAGGCCAGCCGCGCCTCGCTGTCGTCGCTGCGGTTCTTTTGTTTTTGCAATTCGCAAGTTGTGACTAGGTGGCGAAAATGCTGGTTACTGTAGCACTAGATCAAGCATGTTGTGCGTGTCTGAAGAAATGCCAATTGTGACTTGCTGTTTGTTCAAACATGCTCCATTTCTTCACATATCAACACTTGTCGTCCCTGCGTGTGTTACAAATGTAGTTAACTTAGCCATGATGTGTCCTGCGCGCATTCCATCTCTGTCCAATATGCTTAATGCATTTCTGTACTAGGTAATCCATTACCTCTATTTCATTTTATTTCAATGACGAACTAGCTTATTGGATTTCGTCTGTCCAAAGTAAATATTTCGCTTACAGGGCCTCATTGGAGCACGGGAACGGTATCCCCCCACCAACTGTTTGTACACTTTTCTTGTGGAATTAAACTGATTTCTGTGAAGCTCTTGAACAATTTATGTAAATTTTTTGCTTTCTAAACAGGTCGCCAGCTGCTGATTATATGTTGCAATGGATGCGTTGAGTACTAGCCTCTAGGATATCACTGGCTTGGTGAACTGCACACACCAAGACTGAACTATTCATCCTCCGAAGGCTTGTTTGGTTATTGATCCTAATTAGATGTGTTGAGTTGGATTAGGGTGTAAATTAGTTTAATTACATTCCAATCCACCTTAATATATGTAGATTGAGATCAATACTACAATACCCAAATTAGACCGAAGAGAGTCAAATTTACCAGTGATTCTCAAAGTTGTTTGGAAGTGTCATCTAGACATCAAGAGTTCAAAATGCAATTTTGACTATCTAAAATTATAACAGGTCTTATTCCATGATATTTTTCCTAAATCAGGGCTAATAGTTTCAATGAAAATTTCAATATAACATTCAATGAACAATTTTAAAATTCATTTTAAAAACCCTATGATTTTTTGGAGATTTCTAAGTTCTTCATTTTAAATTGATAAAATAGAGAAAAAATCAACTTGGAAACTGAATGTCGTTCTTACGTAGAACAACTTTTAGGAAGTCGCTTTCATAAAACGATCTCAATCGTATGCTTTTTTTAAAAAAAATGTTTGGTGAGATAAGTTCCCAATCTCATTGTTTTCAAAGGAAATTATGTGACAGAACCTCCAAGTTATTGGGCCCACATGCACCTGTCCTTGTCCCAAAGACTTCAGACGGCTATGCATGTGCACCAGATAACTTAACAGGATCTGTCCGATTGTCCCAAGGACATCGGATAAACCACTTACAACCAAGATCGCGGGATTAAGTAATACAAATCACACACACCAATATTATTGCAGCGCAAAATCTTACTACCAAATTTTACAAGTTACAAAAATTTTATATTATTTTATCGGAGTGATTACAAAAGTATAAGTTTGAAATATATGCTAGCTCAAGTGACCATCCTCAATAAGAAGTATAGAAGAGATACTTAGGCTTATAAGAAGGTCGAGCCCACCGGCACTTAACACCATCACAGCAGCACAAGCTTAGAACCTGAAAAACAACAGGGAATAAAACCCTGAGTACGGAATTACTCAGTAAGACTTACCCGACTAAAGAAAAGACTCTCAAGGGTATGCTGGCTGGAGGGATTCAAGGTATGGCTTATCAAGAATCAAGGACTCTGTTTTGCAGAAAAGCTTACTATGAGTGGATCCTTAAAAATCCAATTTTACTTGTCAAGTTAAGTAAAGTTACCTGCATCTAGAGTTCTTTCTACCCTAGTTCAAGCACTTGGCCTATACTAGCCAATTTCTTATCAACCCTTCATCTTCACTGGATTGCTACGTGTAGGGCAGTGACCAAGTCTTCATAACCACGAAGGTACGGCGATCCGAATCGATTATACTCAGCTGAGGATCTCCAATCACATGACATATATAGCACTTAACCCTTGCATATGTCAACTCGCCACCGGGGTTCTTAAGACCAGATCAGGTTCACGCCAACCGAGAGCACAGATACACCACCATCTAGCCTCTTGCCATGGAGGGTACACGCTACTCTCGCCATCTCTCCACTCCCATTGCGTGGTATCTTATTCTGGTATTATACTGCCCGAGGCAAAGCTTACCCATGACGAGGCATGTGACCAGTTAAAGGGTCCTCGATCAGCAAGCCTACATCGAGACGGTCCTTAATCGACTCAGACGGAGACACTACACCGAGACTCCTTTCTCGTGCAAGTCAACCGCCCGGTCTCAGCTTTATTAATTTTAACCCAAAGTTTGGTACTTGGCAGAGGTACATCTTTTCCGATGTTGAACCCATTACGGCCGTAATGGATCCACCATCACAAGTTTTTCTTTTCAAAAACATTCCCACCCACTGAAGCATCACTTTTGTTTGGAAACAAAACCTTTTATTCTTCTAAAGCAAGGCTAAGCATCAAAAATTCTTTTCAAAAAGGGTATCAAGGAAGGGTAATCAAATTTCCATGGAAGGGAATGCATCAACGGTTTAGCACACAACTCCTATCACCTAATGCATCAAACAAGTTGATAAAGATTTTAAAACACAAGGAGGTGGCAAATGCACCGGGGCTTGCCTGAGTAACACTAGGTTAGTGTTTATTAGGCGACCACTTGGCGAGTATCCTTTGGCTTGGCACTCATTCAGATTATCCATCTTCCGGTTCGTCCATCAGCTTCATCCTGCGGAGTAGTCCGCGCTTGGGATCGACTTGGCTTGTCTTCTGCATCGCGCGATTAATTAACGTACCTGAATGAAATGCATTATGCACATGAATGCATATCGACAAGAATACCACACACCTAAATAGTGCTAGGCAATAGCGAAACGCCCAACGGTGAGGCGTTGTACAAGTTCATACGGAAATACTAGTTATCGATATACAACTACACGTAATAATTACGCTTCTCTAAATTATGCGAACCTAACGCCAACATTACGAACAACAAATCATACACTTTAAACATGATTAGCCTAAACACAACTTATCAGTTAATTAATTAGAACACTAAACCTATCTTATTCATCACCTACACATCTCATATGTATATACCAATACACTATTTACGATGAAGCATTTTAATAAACAATTAATACCACCACGACGCACGGTTACTACCGTCTAGAGAACTGACACAACTAATATAACTAATTATCCAAGTCTTGAACTAATATTAAAAACTAGTGAATCAGTGTACTATTTCTAGTCGATACAAAATTCATGAGAACGACGATGTTTCTGGTTCAGACTATCCATCAAACATTAAGCGCACGATGAACAACGTCCTTCCTGTCATCGCCCAACAGCTATAATTTCACTTCTATCAGCGACCCCATAACATCACACAACATAACAACGGATCTAGCCATAATTACCAAGCGCACACCTCGCATTACTGGAATTTCTAACTTAATCATATACGCATACGAAGCGTCTTATTTTACGATCATAAAACTGATAATAAAAATAGCGAATCGGCTCACCACATCACAACTCGATTTGGTAGTTGCCTAAACGACGACGGCCTTCAGCTGAAGTTCTTGATCGTACATCTGGCGAGCGTGACCAACGAGCTAGGGCTGAGGCGAAGCTTGATGATGAGATCATGTTGGAAGCGAGCTGGTGAGGTGGGGTTTGAGTAGAGGATGACGGGTTCGACGACTCGACGGTAAACGCGAGCATGCACGAAACCCGATGGATGAAAAGCGGGCACGACGTAGGAAACCGGCCACAGCGAGCATAGGGACACGACTTTGCGCGGCAAACAGAGGGCAACACCGGTGACCTGCGCGACAATAGAGCTGTAGCGAGCTGGGCAGAAAATCAAGATCCGAGCAGAGGGAGGGGTTCCGAGCAGGGCACGGCTATAGCTATAGAGCTAGGCGAGCTCGGAGGGGAAGCCACAGCACGGGAAATCCAATCAGGCGCGGCCGAACAGACGTATCGTGGCATAGGAGCTCAGGGACGGGCGCGCGCCGGCAGAGGTGCTCACTGCGACCAGAGACACGCGCGCCATAGAGAGAAATCTTCAGGGAGGAACGGCTGGGCTGAGCGCAGACCGAACAGGAGCGCGCCATGGGAGTGGGCAGGATGACGGACGCACAGAGAACAGTGCCAGCAGCTCGCGCGCAGAGAGAAATTCGATCTAGGGCGAGCAGCACGCAGGCACGGCACACAAGGAGAAGCGTGCGTTGGGCGAGCAGGAGCCAGGGAGGAAGACGCCAGGGAGGGAGGTCGGCTGGAGTAGGGGCATCCTAGCGAGCTCGCCATTGGAGCCACGGCGCTAGAAGCAGGGAACGGAAAGGAGCTCCGGGCTGGGAAGAAGAAGACCATGTTCAGCGGGAGGGAGCTCGACCGGCGGACCTCTGGCTGCGCGCGTGCCAGTGAGGAAGAAGCCATGAAGAGGGGTAGGGCGCCGGGCAGAAAGGGCGCGCGAAGAAGAAGTCCACGGCGAGGGAGAAGGCGCGAGCACGGCCAGGGATCAGCTCGGCGAGCGCAGGGGCACGGCTCTCCCTCTCCGCGCGAGGAAGATGAAGCTTGGAGATGGCAGCGTGATCCAGAAGATAGAAGCGCAGCTGGATTTAAACGATGTTTAAGCGGTGATAAAAATCTGAAGAGGCAACAACCGGATAGGATCGACGAGGATAGGATTAGTAGATATTTTTCTGTTTTTCTTTTTCAGATTTTTTTTACAAATCCACAACTATTTTGAATTGGTATTTTTAGCGATGATTAAAGGGTCGAATAATTAGGATTGACACCAACAATTGGGTAGGATTTGATTTGGCGAATTTTTCGGAATCAAATAAGTTTTCACCCGTGATTTATATCCGGAGATTCAGATCGAGACGAGAACACACCGACCGAACTACACTGATTTCGGCTTTGGTATTTTAATTTACGACTTTGATTTCGTTGAAGTTAAACCGTTTAGAAATTATTTGAGTCCGGCTCTAATTACCTTTATCTGTTTTAATCGATTTACTACCAAATACTCCTGATTATTAATCTCGCGCATGTTTTCTCTCGGACGATGCGCGATTCGGATTATTTTGCTCCAAACAATTTAGTCGTCGAGTGCGAATTAATTTGCCCGGGATAAAATACGTAAAAGCACATCGAGCTTCCGAATTCGTATTTGCGCGAGCGATGAGTAATCACCGAACGCACCGATTTTCGGAACAACTATGTTCCGAACATTATGAAAATTTAGGAAGAGCCCAGACAGATAAAAATAACAACGATGTCGCACTCGCGACAAACGAAACAGATGCGATATGAAAATCGCGATAGACGGAGATAATTAAAATTTAGTATCTGTTTTATCTACTGATTTTACGTGCTTAAATCCATACTCGTTGTCGAGCGGAATATAAACACCTAGGGTGTTACAGCCCTCCCCCGTTAAAAGAATCTCGTCCCGAGATTCGGAGCGAAAGACTTCTAAGGGTAGAGAAGCATGTAACCCATATCCATATCAGCGATAATCATAAAATAATCCTGAGCGAAGGCGAGTACCTCAGAATGTGGTTTCTCTAGTGGATATAGCATCTATCGACTTAAGCCAATTTAGAGATGTCCACCAAAGGTTCCATGTGTGCAGTTTGCTTTCTCTGATGACTCTGGACTACCTGAGTCTATTGAGCAAGCGGCAAATACGTGATTTCACCCTAACAGAATCAGATGCACCATCTTGGGTAAAACACACCGAAGGAGGTTTACCAACAAGTGGTCACAGTAAGTTCATAACACATGAGACGGGTGTGAATGTCGAATAATATCACAGTTAACTCGTGTTAGCTAGAGAATCCAAGTCCAAGAAAAATAATAAAGACTCGGAAAATATCAACGAAGAGATCCGTTGATGTTGACTTTACAACCATACCATTTTATCAAGCACTAACCATGGCTCGACTTGATCACACATGCTGGAAAAGCACACGTGAGGCGATCGAGGCACGACTAGAGCGATAATTAGGTGGTTACTGGCCGACTTAATTTCAATTCTTGTAAGTATTTTCTTTAGGGTGGGTTGAACCAAAGTGAGTTTAGACAACTCGATAAAATGATCTCTAAACTCAATCTTTGTTCACAAAGTAGTTACAAGTTAGCGAAAACCAACTTGTTGAACTACTTTTGACATTGAGCAAGACCTCTCAGTACCATTGGTAAGCCAAAGGTTGAGAGTTCCCATTTGCTATCAAAAGGTCATGCATTTGGGTAGAAATCCATTTGATCAGGTTGTTCATCCATTTTTTTCATACAAGATGAACGGACTGGGTTCGGAAATACATGGATTAAATAGGAGAGCGAATGAACAAACTCCTGCATTTCAGCAGCAGGGAAACAGATCTCCAATTTGAGAGCTAATTAGCTGTTTTCCAACACTAAAAAGCTCCAAGGCTTCACCTTTACACAAAGGATGCAAAGGGAACTTATATTAAGTAGTCACTATCAAGATCAAAAGAAATAAGACCACACATGAAAGTGGTATGCCCTTTTGATCTAACGGAGATGACAGATGTTGCTTGGTCACTTGACAAACAACATAGAAATTGTCTCAAGGAAGAGGTCTACGGAAGATAACATACTGATATAATCTCATAATGGATTATGACTACTAACTGTGATACTAACGTGCGCCGAGTAGCACAACCATGTGCGCACACACAGAAGGTCCTCGGTTTCGTCACGGCACCACTGGTTTTAGTCATAACACCATTATCAGACATAACCAATAAGAAATCTCACGCGACACAAATGAATTGGGCAAGGGTGACAATGTACAAAGAGATACTCCACCTGTAAGGATAGTTACAAGTAGAGAGCCAAATAGATCATGGCCCGATGAAATGAACAGGGCATGGCTATAACCTAAAATAAATTGGGGAGAGAGTACGATGGGAGACTGTTATTTTAGCCCCAAGCATATTTCTATGCCCATCGCAATGATTACAAGGTCAAGGATTAAGTTGATATGCCTTCGATAAACATAAAGAAACCAAAGGCATCAACTGAACAAGGGAATGGTTCTAGAAGGATACATGACTTGAGATTCTTGTTTTAAGCTTGGGTACATTTTATGTCTAACAAGAAAATTATCTAAGCATTTTTTATGTGTTTGGTCATGGAGGGATAACGGAGAATTCAACTTTGGGCCATGGTTCACTAAATAAGAACATGGCCTAGTTTTCGATTTAGGCAAACAAATCACTAACCTTCTATCGACACATCAAGCACAAGAGCAAACACCATTTGCACTAATGGTCAAATTAAAGCAGCCTAAAAGCTATCTAAACATGTAGCTTTAAGACACCATATTATTTACAATCAATGGTTACTGGAATAAGGATGAGAGAAGCATTTTGGGTCTATAGGTGACAAACATGATGCAACAATCAGGATGCATGCTCGTCCTATTCGTCCTCATGAGTTTTGCCAACACACTGTGGCAATAACGTTCTATATCGGTGGCATACTTATGACTCTTACGGTATATTGCTAGTCGTCAGCTACACATACGTTTTCGAGGTTAGTGTACCTACAGAAAAATCCATCACAGCCCAATTCCCAATGATGCAATTCACACATGACAGTTTATCACAGTTTATACTCTATATATTGCTATATGGAGGCCAGCTCATCATTAAGTGCCGAGCCACGCATAGGCGCCGTTGCCACACTTTAACCATAGGGCCACTCATTATGGTAACTCACCTTCTTACCCGAGCGTAGGTGCGTCGTTACAAGTACATTACACTTCTCAGTATTCCCATGTCTGTATACCCATACACATTCATGGGTACTGATTCCCAGAAAAGTAAATACTCCACATCGTAGCCTTCATATATACATATGTAAAACATGTATATAATCAAGCGCCACAATTAAGCAATTCCCTAGACCGACGTTTGTTCGGTCATGCTCTCACATCTCACCTTACCTGAGCGTCGATCCATTCAAAACTAAATGGCCTCAAAAATAACATTACACATGTATGCAATACCCACCCGGTTGTGGGTTATTGGTTTTGATCTAAGCCACCTGATTGTCCTTAACTTAGGGCTTAATAGAGGATGTCGCTAGCATTATAGTTTTTCAAAACTGTTTTTCAAAGCCAAACAATGTGTTTAGCTGAAAATAGGTTTTTCAAAACCAAAACTTTTGTTTTGAAAATACGTATGTGACCGTATATACTTACTCTAGCTCCGATACCAGCCTGTGGCAGAACCTCCAAGTTATTGGGCCCACATGCACCTGTCCTTGTCCCAAAGACTTCAGACGGCTATGCATGTGCACCAGATAACTTAACAGGATCTATCCGATTGCCCCAAGGACATCGGATAAACCACTTACAACCAAGATCGCGGGATTAAGTAATACAAATCACACACACCAATATTATTGCAGCGGAAAACTTACTACCAAATTTTACAAGTTACAAAAATTTTATATTATTTTATCGGAGTGATTACAAAAGTATAAGTTTGAAATATATGCTAGCTCAAGTGACCATCCTCAATAAGAAGTATAAAAGAGATACTTAGGCTTATAAGAAGGCCGAGCCCATCGGCACTTAACACCATCACAGCAGCACAAGGTTAGAACCTGAAAAACAACAGGGAATAAAACCCTGAGTACGGAATTACTCAGCAAGACTTACCCGACTAAAGAAAAGACTCTCAAGGGTATGCTGGCTAGAGGGATTCAAGGTATGGCTTATTAAGAATCAAGGACTCTGTTTTGCAGAAAAGCTTACTATGAGTGGATCCTTAAAAATCCAATTTTACTTGTCAAGTTAAGTAAAGTTACCTGCATCTAGAGTTCTTTCTACCCTAGTTCAAGCACTTGGCCTATACTAGCCAATTTCTTATCAACCCTTCATCTTCACTGGATTGCTACGTGTAGGGCAGTGACCAAGTCTTCATAACCGCGAAGGTACGGCGATCCGAATCGATTATACTCAGCTGAGGATCTCCAATCACATGACATATGTAGCCCTTAACCCTTGCATATGTCAACTCGCCACCGGGGTTTTTAAGATTAGATCAGGTTCAAGCCAATCGAGAGAACAGATACACCACTGTCCAGCCTCTTGCCACGGAGGGTACACGCTACTCTCGCCATCTCTCCACTCCCATAGCGTGGTATCTTATTCTGGTATTATACTGCCCGAGGCAAAGCTTACCCATGACGAGGCATGTGACTAGTTAAAGGTTCCTCGATCAGCAAGCCTACATCGAGACGGTCCTTAATCGACTCAGATGGAGACACTACACCGAGACTCATTTCTCGTGTAAGTCAAACGTGCGGTCTCAGCTTTATTAATTTTAACCCAAAGTTTGGTACCTGGCAGAGGTACATCTTTTCCGATGTTGAACCCATTACGGCCGTAATGGATCCACCATCACAAGTTTTTCTTTTCGAAAACATTCCCACCCACTGAAGCATCACTTTTGTTTGGAAACAAAACCTTTTATTCTTCTAAAGCAAGGGTAAGCATCAAAAATTCTTTTCAAAAAGGGTGTCAAGGAAGGGTAATCAAATTTCCAAGGAAGGGAATGCATCAACGGTTTAGCACACAACTCCTATCACCTAATGCATCAAACAAGGTGATAAAGATTTTAAAACACAAGGAGGTGGCGAATGCACCGGGGCTTGCCTGAGTAACACTAGGTTAGTGTTTGTTAGGTGACCACTTGGCGAGTATCCTTTGTCTTGGCACTCATTCAGATTATCCATCTTCCGGTTCGTCCATCAGCTTCATCCTGCAGAGTAGTCCGCGCTTGGGGTCGACTTGGCTTGTCTTCTGCATCGCGCGATTAATTAACGTACCTGAATGAAATGCATTATGCACATGAATGCATATCGACAAGAATACCACACACCTAAATAGTCCTACGCGATAGCGAAACACCCAACAGTGAGGCGTTGTACAAGTTCATACGGAAATACTAGTTATCGATATACAACTACGCGTAATAATTACGCTTCTCTAAATTATGCGAACCTAACGCAAACATTACGAACAACAAATCATACACTTTAAACATGATTAGCCTAAACACAACTTATCAGTTAATTAATTAGAACACTAAACCTATCTTACTCATCACCTACACATCTCATATGTATATACCAATACACTATTTACGATGAAGCATTTTAATAAACAATTAATACCACCACGACGCACGGTTACTACCGTCTAGAGAACGGACACAACTAATATAACTAATTAATCCAAGTCTTGAACTAATATTAAAAACTAGCAAATCCAGTGTACTATTTCTAGTCGATACAAAATTCATGAGAACGACGATGTTTCTGGTTCAGACTATCCATCAAACATTAAGCGCACGACGAACAATGTCCTTCCTGTCATCGCCCAATAGCTAGAATTTCACTTCTATCATCGACCCCATAACATCACACAACATAACAACGGATCTAGCCATAATTACCAAGCGCACACCTCGCATTACTGATATTTCTAACTTAATCGTATACGCATACGAAGCGTCTTATTTTACGATCATAAAACTGATAATAAAATAGCGAATCGGCTCACCACATCACAACTCGATTTGGTAGTTGCCTGAACGACGACGGCCTTCAGCTGAAGTCCTTGATCGTACATCTGGCGAGCGTGACCGACGAGCTAGGGCTGAGGCGAAGCTTGATGACGAGATTGTGTTGGAAGCGAGCTGGTGAGGTGGGGTTTGAGCAGAGGATGACGGGTTCGATGACTCGATGGTAAACGCGAGCACGCACGAAACCCGATGGACGAAAAGCGAGCGCACGGATGGGTTGGGCTGGGACCAGAGGACGACGAACTAAGTCACGGCGAGGTTGACGACGAGATAGGGATTTTAAAGTCGAGCGAGCCGAGAGGGCACGCTGGCGAGCTAGAAAAAGATTCGGCGCGCGAGCTCGACACGCACGGATTTTTGTTTCATTGCTCTACGCACGACGCGTGGACAGACAGCAAGCAGGACGCGCGGAAAAATCCTAGGCACGACGTAGGAAACCGGCCACAGGGAGGATAGGGACACGACTGCGCGCGGCAAACGGAGGGCAACGTCGGTGACCTGCGCGACAACAGAGCTGGAGCGAGCTGGGCAGAAAATCGAGATCCCAGCAGAGGGAGGGGTTCCGAGCAGGGCGCGGCTATAGCTATAGAGCTAGGCAAGCTCGAAGGGGAAGCCACGGCACGAGAAATCCGATCAGGCGCGGCCGAACAGAGGTACCGCAGCACAGGAGCTCAGGGACGGGCGCGCGCCGGCAGAGGAGCTCACTGCGACCAGAGACGCGCACGCCATGGAGAGAAATCTTCAGGGAGGAACGGCTGGGCTGAGCGCAGACCGAATAGGAGCGCGCCATGGGATTGGGCAGGACGACGGACGCACAGGGAACAGCGCCGGCAGCTCGCACGCGCAGAGAGAAATTCAAGCTAGGGCGAGCAGCACGCAGGCATGGCACACAAGGAGAAGCGTGCGTTGGGCGAGCAGGAGCCAGGGAGGAAGACGCTAGGGAGGGAGGTCGGCTGGAGTAGGGGCATCCCGGCGAGCTCGCCATGGGAACCACGGCGCTGGAAGCAGGGAACGGAAAGGAGCTCCGGGCTGGGAAGAAGAAGACCATGTTCAGCGGGAGGGAGCTCGACCGGCGGACCTCCGGCTGCGTGCGCGCCGGTGAGGAAGAAGCCATGGAGAGGGGCAGGGCGCCGGGCAGAAAGGGCGCGCGAAGAAGAAGTCCACGGTGAGGGAGCAGGCGCGAGCACGGCCAGGGATCAGCCCGGTGAACGCAGGGGCGTGGCTCTCCCTCTCCACGCGAGGAAGATGAAGCTTGGAGATGGCAGCGTGATCCAGAAGATAGAAGTGCAGCTGGATTTAAACGATGTTTAAGCGCTGAAAAAAATCTGAAGAGGCAGCAACCGGATAGGATCGGCAAGGATAGGATTAGTAGATATTTTTCTGTTTCTTTTTCGGATTTTTTTACAAATCCACAGATATTTTGAATTGGTATTTTTAGCAATGATTAAAGGGTCGAATAATTAGGATTGACAGCAACAATTGGGCTGGATTTGGTTTGGCGAATTTTCCAGAATCAATTAAGTTTTCACCCGTGATTTATATCCGGAGATTCAGATCGAGACGAGAACACACCGACCGAACTACAGTGATTTCGGCTTTGGTATTTTAATTTACGACTGATTTCGTTGAAGTTAAACCGTTTAGAAATTATTTGAGTCCGGCTCTAATTACCTTTATCTGTTTTAATCGATTTACTACCAAATACTCCTGATTAATAATCTCGCGCATGTTTTCTCTCGGACGATGCGCGATTCGGATTATTTTGCTCCAAACAATTTAGTCGTCGAGTGCGAATTAATTTGCCCGGGATAAAATGCGTAAAAGCACATCGAGCTTCCAAATTCGTATTTGCGCGAGCGATGAATAATCACCGAACGCACCGATTTTTGGAACAACTATGTTCCGAACATTACGAAAATTTAGGAAGAGCTCGGACAGATAAAAATAACAACGATGTCGCGCTCGCGACAAACGAAACTGTTGGGGCTATGCTTCGTCGCGCCGAAGGTCTTGAAGGAAGAAGCAGCTTCGGCTGAAGCTGTCCGCAGGAGATGACCGAAGGTTCCTCTTCATGAAGCTTCGGAATTACAAACCGACTTAAAAGTAGAATGACCTTTCAGTCCATAAATGTTTGGGTCGCTGTTGTAATCCCTTATGAGGGACATAATTGTAATTCCTCACAGGCTATGTCCCGTGCCTATAAATAGTGAACAGTACTCCCCACGGGGAGAGATTTTTCTGGTATTTTGCAGTCGCGTCATTTGAGAATCAATCTTTGTCAAGGCAGAGGTATAATTGTATTCAACACTTAAATATATTGAATGGATATAATATGGTTCGTTTATGATTCATTTACCTTTGATATTCTAAATTTTTATGCTATCTTATACAATCTGTTGAAATTCAATTACGAAGATGTAACCTTCGTAATTGTATTGACACCAACCTTCGTCCAAGGCTCATTATCCTCAAGGGAATAATGTTTCATTGGACGAGGAACATTAACATTTAACATTCTATGTTGCCTTGTTCTTAATTCATAGCAGTTGAGAACAAGTCCCCAACATTGGCGCCCACCGTGGGTAAACTCACTTCCACTTTTTTGAGCTGATGGCTTCGTTCAACGATCAAGCTAGAGCTGCTTCGGCCCCGAAGCTGGTGCTCCCGATAACAGGTGGTTCGTGCTCAGAACCAGCCAACAAAAAACAGAAGAAAGAGGCGCAGAGAAGGGTACAACATGTTGGAGTGCAGGGACCCTTCATCAAGTCAAGGTGGTCCCACATTCCAATCACCTTCTCCCAGGAGGACCTTCAGCTCAAGGATTTTCCTCATAACGATGCTATGGTTATTTCTTGCGTTATCAAAGGGTTTCTCGTCCACAATGTCTTGGTTGATACAGGCAGTGCAGCTGATATCATATTTGCTAAGGCCTTTAGACAAATGCAAGAGCCAGAAGATAAGATTCATGATGCTACACACCCTCTCTGTGGCTTTGGAGGAAGACAGATTGTTGCACTGGGCAAGATCACCATGCCAGTGACCTTCGGATTCATCAACAACACCAGAACTGAGCAAGTTGTGTTTGACATCGTTGACATGGAATACCCTTACAATGCAATTATTGGTCGTGGCACCCTCAACGTTTTCGAAGCAATCCTTCATCCTGCTTACCTTTGCATGAAGATACCTTCGGATCAAGGACCCATTGCTATTCATGGAAGTCAAGAAGCTGCCAGAAGGGCCGAGGGAAACTGGACTGACTCAAAAGCAATCCATAACATAGATGGAGCTGAAGCTTGTGAACAGTACAAATTCAGAAGGGAGAAAGCAGCTTCAGCAGATCAGCCGAAGCCCATGCTCTTATGTGAGGACATAGCAGAGCAGAAGGTGCTGTTGGGCTCCCAATTATCCGAAGAACAGGAGAAAACCTTGATAAGGTTTTTGTTCAACAACAAAGATGTTTTTGCATGGTCAGCCAATGATCTTTGCGGAGTTAACAGGGATGTTATTGAACACTCGCTCAATGTTGACCCATCCTTCAGACCCAGAAAGCAGAGGCTTCGGAAAATGTCTGATGACAAGGCCGAAGGTGCTCGGAATGAAGTCAAAAGGCTCCTCAGTGCAGGAGTTATCAGAGAAGTAAAGTACCCAGAATGGCTAGCTAACACTGTTATGGTAAAAAAAGGCCAATGGCAAATGGCGGATGTGTATCGATTTTATGGATCTCAACAAGGCCTGTCCGAAGGACGAATTCCCATTGCCAAGGATAGACTCCTTAGTTGATGCAGCAGCTTCGTCAGAGCTTATGAGTCTTCTTGATTGTTATTCAGGCTATCATCAAATTTGGATGAAGAAGGAGGATGAGCCGAAGACCAGTTTCATAACCCCTAGTGGAACATATTGTTACCTTCGGATGCCTGAGGGGCTCAAGAACGCTGGAGGAAGTTTCAGCAGAATGACTGCGAAGGTTCTCCAGTCCCAGATAGGCAGAAATGTGCTAACTTATGTTGATGATATCATTGTAAAAAGCACGAAACAAGAAAACCACATTGCTGATTTGCAGGAGACCTTCGCCAGTTTTAGACAAGCTGGCCTAAAGTTGAATCCAGAAAAATGTGTCTTCGGAGTAAAGAAGGGGAAATTTCTTGGATGCTTGGTTTCAACAAAGGGAATTGAAGCTAATCCAAGTAAAATTGAAGCTATACTTCGAATGGAGCCACCAACTACAAAAAAGGGGGCCCAAAGATTGACAGGGAGGCTGGCATCTCTCAATAGATTCATATCCAGATCAGCAGAAAGAAATTTACCATTCTTCGAAGTGCTCAAATCAGCCGAAGTCTTTCAATGGGGACCAAGCCAACAAAAAGCCTTTGAAGAACTGAAGCAATATTTGATAGATTTAACAACATTAACTCCACCAACGCCAGGGGCTCCTTTGTTGTTATACGTGGCAGCTTCGCACTCAGCGGTAAGTGCAGCACTTGTCCAGGAGAAGCTTGATGGCCAAGTCAAGAAGCAGGTTCCAGTGTATATTGTATCTGAAGTTCTTAGTGTATCAAAGAAAAACTATACAGAATTGGAGAAGGTATTATATGCTGTTTTGATGGCATCCAGGAAGCTTCGGCATTATTTTCAAGCATACAATATTGTTGTTCCTTCTTCGCAGCCGTTGAAGGATATTATGAGAAATAGAGAAGCTACTGGACGGATTGGAAAATGGGCTGCAGAGCTCAATGAATTTTGCATTCATTATGTGCATAGATCCTCGATCCAGTCTCAAGCGTTGGCAGATTTCATTGCCGATTGGACGCCAGGGGCTCAGGATGAAGAAACAAATAAAGATGCCGAAGTGTGGACAGTGTTTTGCGATGGGTCTTGGGGAACCTTCGAAGCAGGAGCAGCCGCTGTGTTGGTCTCACCATCCAAAGTTAAAACTTGTTATGCGGCAAGACTCGATTTTAGCTGTACAAACAATATTACTGAGTACGAAGCCCTGCTTTTGGGCCTTCGGAAATTAAAAGCAATGGGAATCAGAAGGGCCATCCTTAAAACTGATTCCCAGGTTGTTTCGGGTCATATCGACAAGAGTTGCAAGGCTAAAGATCCGAAGCTTGAAAAATATCTAGACACGGTCCAAAGAATCGAAGCTTCCTTCGAAGGATTTTCTGTCAAAAATATCCCTCGAGGACAAAATGAGCATGCTGATTTGCTAGCTAAGTCAGCAGCACAGGGGCTGCCCTTACCTTCGGATGTGTTCTTCGAAATAATAAAATCACCTTCAGTGGAACTTCTTGAAAGAGCAGTCCTCAATATATCTCCTGTTTATAGTGAAGACTGGAGAACTGAGATCATCTCTTACCTTCAGGGTAATTTCCTTTCAGATGACGAAACTTATAACAGGAGGATAGAGGCAAGAGCTCGTCCATATGTCATGATAGAAGGGGAGTTGTACAAGCATGGAGTTTGTGCTCCACTACTCAAGTGTTTATCCAGAGCCGAAGGCATAGAGTTGATGAAAGAAATACATGCAGGCTTGTGTGGATCTCACATTGGATCTAGGCCGTTACTTGGAAAAGTTTTTCGTCAAGGGTTTTATTGGCCGAAGGCAGCTTCGGATGCAGCGGAATTAGTTCAAAAGTGCGAAGGTTGTCAGAAATGTGCAAGAGATCAAAAACAACCTTCGTCTCTATCTCAGCTGATACAACCCATCTGGCCATTGCAAAGGTGGGGTCTTGACTTGTTAGGTCCGTTACCACCGGCCCAAGGAAACTTAAGATATGTTGTAGTGGTTGTGGAATATTTTTCTAAATGGATTGAGGCAAAGCCTTTAGCCACAATAACTTCGGCCACCATTCAAAAGTTTTTCTGGCAGAATATTGTTTGTCGTTTCGGAGTACCAAAGGTCATCACTGTAGATAATGGAACACAGTTCGACTCCGAAGCTTTTAGAGAATTCTGTGATCAAATCGGCACGAAGATCCATTTTGCATCAGTCAGGCATCCGGAGTCAAATGGACTCGTTGAAAGAGCCAATGGCATCATAATGATAGGAATAATGAAGTTAATTTTCAACCAACCCAGGGGAAAGTGGCCAGATCAACTAATCAAAGTAGTATGGAGCCACAACACGACAACATCAAGGTCAACAGGCTTTACCCCATTCAAATTATTGTTTGGTGACGAAGCAATAACTCCGGAGGAAGCTAAAACTAGATCAATAAGAGTAGTAGCTTCGGCAGAGTCAGATCCTGAAGCTGATCATTCTGTTGAAAAAGATGCTATAGAAGGGATCAGACTTCAAGCCGTGGAGAACATCAATAAATATCAAGCCGAAACAATCAAGTGGCGTGATAGAAAGGTTCGGCTGAAGAATATTGAGCCAGGACATTTGGTGCTTCGGAGAGTCGCTAACCCAGATACAGTGGGCAAGTTGCAGTTGAAATGGGAGGGACCTTTTTTGGTAGTATCTTCGTCAAGACCCGGTTCATACAGATTGAAGGATATGGACGGCAACGACATTCCCAGATCTTGGAATGCAGATGAGCTTCGGCGATATTATGTATAATTTGATGTAATTTTTTATATTTTTTATTTTTTCTTTCTTTCATGGCACCCTTTTCCTTTCTGAAGGGGGAGAAAGGTTTTTAATGGGGCCATCACATGTAATTTCCTTTTTTAGCTCTATAAGAGCAAAATCCCCCAAAGATGTAAATGTAAAAGCTGAGAACGCACCATCGAGTGCCGAAAAGAAACAGGGAAGAAGCTCCAAAGTCGTTCCTAAGGGAATGCAGAGCTTACAGCGAAAAGTCAACGCTGATTCCGCCGAAAGTAAAAGGCGAAGAAGCTCCAAAGTCGTTCCTAAGGGAATGCAGAGCTTACAGCGAAAAGTGAACGCTGATTCCGCCGAAAGTAAAAGGCGAAGAAGCTCCAAAGTCGTTCCTAAGGGAATGCAGAGCTTACAGCGAAAAGTCAGCGCTGATATGTGATTGTTTCTAAGGAAATAACGGTTGTGATTATGGCTTCGTACATGTGTTTGGACATTCATTTGCACATCACATTACATCATAACATTTGCATTCATAAACATTCATCCAGGCATATATAGGATAACCATCATCATAGCATAAGTGGTTGCTTCGACAAAAAGGAAAAACTGTCTTTTGTACTTCGTCGTGTACGAAAATAAGAGCTTCGGAAAAAAGGAAAAGTTGTTTTTTATGCTTCGCTGTGTGCGAAAAGAAGTGTTGGGGGCCTTCGTCCTCCGAAGGTCCTCAAAAACATGATTTGACAATGTTTTCCAAGTGGATTATATGAACAGGTATCTTCGGACTCAGAATTACGAACATGAAGTATGGTCAGGACGAAGCCTGAACCAGACGAAGGACGAGCTGATTATCAAGCTCCACGAAGGATGGTGCACAGCCGAAGCTGTGCGCAGGGAAGCTTCGTCGTGATAGCAGAGAGGAGAACCGACTTAAAGATGAAAAGACTACGTGGGCCTTGACAGATTTCCATAAGTCATTGACAAATGTAATGGACATGAATGTAATTTTACGTGGGCTGCGTCCCACGTCTATAAATAGATGAACAGTACTCCCGTACTGTTCACGCTGACTTGGCACTTTGCTCTTGCGTCACGCTTGTACTTTTTACCTTCTCTCAGGACCAAAGGTACATTTGTAATTTGAAATCATTTCTATTTTTCCATGTTAATAAAATAGAAATGATTCTATGATGATGCTTATATTATATTTCATGCTCTATATGAATCCTTCGTCATTACTTGTTATGTTTACGAAGGTATGTCTCTTATGACCTTCGTCCGAAACTCATTATTTCCTGAAGGGACATAATGCTTCGAAGGACGAAGGACTATAACACTTAACACTTTTTATGTTGCCTTGTTCTTAACTCTTAGCATTTGAGAGCAAGTCCCCAACATTGGCGCCCACCTCCGGTGAACTCACTTCCACTTCGAGTTTTTTGAACACCTTCGGAAGCTATAGACCTTCGCTATGGCGCCGAAGAAAGCTTCAGCGACTGGGGCTGCAGCACTGCAACCGTTGGACCACAACCAGGAGACCGTCTCTCTTCGGGAGGCCCGAAGCCAGAAGAGGAAGGCCGTCAGCCCGACGCTTCAGGAGGATGAGCTAGACCAAGAAATCAGGGATATGGAGATGCTACATCAACAGGTGCAGAGGAAGAAGGAGAAGATGGCCCGGCTAGCTGAGTTGCAAAGGCAGATAGACGAAGCCTCTGAGGAAGTTCGCCATCTTACTCACGATGAGCAGAACAGAAGGCCTCAGCAGAAAGACCTTCATCAGGAGGGCTTCGTCAACGAAGATGACTGGTATGACAATTTCCATCACGGAAATTTTGTTTTCGATGATGCTTCTCCTCTGTCCGCTGAGCTGCAGGCTACACCTTGGCCTCCGACCTATAAGCCACCCCAACTTCCCATCTTCGACGGCCATTCAGACCCGAAGCAGTTCTTGATGAGCCACGAAGCAACAGTGTCTTCGTATGGTGGCAATGCTGCAGTCATGGCAAAGTCTTTTGTTATGGCTGTCAGGAGTGTTGCTCAGACCTGGTATTCCTCCCTTCGACCAGGAACGATCACCTCATGGCAGAAGCTGAAGGATATGTTGTTAACCAGCTTTCAAGGATTTCAGACGAAGCCGGTCACTGCTCAAGCCTTGTTCCAGTGCACTCAGGATCATGAAGAATACCTTCAGGCGTATGTCAGAAGGTTCTTGCGTTTGAGGGCGCAGGCACCAACGGTGCCCAATAAAATTGTCATTGAAGCCATGATCAAGGGGCTTCGTCCTGGACCTGCAGCTCAATACTTTGCTAGGAAGCCTCCTCAGACTCTGGAGAAGCTGCTCCAAAAGATGGACGAATACATTCGTGCCGATAATGACTTCCGCCAAAGAAGGGAGGAGGCCTTCAGATTTTCTGAGATGACCAGGGGCTTCGGAGGAAGATTCTATCCGAGGCATGTCAGGTCCATCCACAACACCCAGAATGATGATAAGGGGAGTCAGCAGAACAGACCGCAGTGCTCCTCACAGGCTTCGGGGCAACAGCAAACTTTCTTTCGGCCACCAGCTCCAAGAGGCAGAGGCGCCAGGGGCTTCGGCGGAAGATTTGGAGATCAACCAAGGAGGATATTTTGCTTATTCTGTGGCGAAAACAAGGGCCATACCACCAGGATGTGCCATGTCACCATCCAGAAACAAAAGGAGCTAGCAGAAGCTGCAGCGCAACAGGGCCAGCCGAAGCAGGTCATGCATACTGCTTCGTACCATCAGCCTTACATCCCGGAATATGTGGGCAACCACCCTGCAGTTTCCGTAGCTTCGGCGAGCCAACCTCAAGCTTCATGGCAACAACCCCCGCCCCCACCTCCGCTGCAACAAGGCCAACAGCCAGAAGGGAGCCAATATGTTCCGCATCAAAGGGATCTCAGAGAGCAATCTGAAGCTCGCACAGTCAATAGTACTGTGCCAGAGTCGAAGCACATTTATTGACAAATATCCTACTTTGATAGCAGTCTTTTCCGTTTAAGTTCTATTTTCTGTGTAATAAAGAACATTTCAGTTTTCATATAATAGTTTCGTGGTTGGTTATGAGGAAAACCTATCTTCTCCACAGGCTTAAGTTGCTGAAGCTTAAAAATTTGCGGTAACAAGGAGGACCTTCGAATTATTAAATATCCTTCGAAGCAACAAAAAGTCGTTCTAAGGAACGCAGAGTAAGTTGCCGAAAGTACAAAAAGCCGTTCCAAAGGGAGCGCAGTGTAAGTTTTTTGCTCCAAAGACGTTCCTAAGGGAATGCAGAGCATACAGCGAAAAGTCAACGCTGATACCGCCTAAGTAAAAGGCAAAGAAGCTCCAAAGACGTTCCTAAGGGAATGCAGAGCTTATACCGCCTAAGTAAAAGGCGAAGAAGCTCCAAAGACGTTCCTAAGGGAATGCAGAGCTTATACCGCCTAAGTAAAAGGCGAAGAAGCTCCAAAGACGTTCCTAAGGGGATGCAGAGCTTACAAATATATTGTGTGTATTTTCGGAACAAATGTCATTTGCATAACATAACATCATCACATCATTTTGCATAGCATAAGCATCATACATCATGTTGCATTTGGCAAAAGAAGGGGACACACTATCAACCTTCGAAAGGAAGCTTTGAGAAAGTGAAAATTGTGTAAAGTCACAAGGGAATACAATGATAATCTTCGGAATACAGCTTCGGAGAATGTTTTTACGAAGTATGAACGAGCTTCATTAGAGCAATATCGAAATTGTACAGCTTCGGAGAATGTTTTTACGAAGTATGAACGAGCTTCATCAGAGCAATATCGAAATTGTATAGCTTCAGAGAATGTTTTCACGAAGCGTGGACGTGATTCATCAGAATAGTTCTAACGGAGAATGTCTTCTTCACGAAGCATGAAAAGAAGGGAAGGTGTTTTTTTCGCCGAAGGCTCAAAAATGGTATGTAGAATTTCATGCATCGTAAAGAATTGAATAATGAAAAGAGACTTGTATATTACATTCAAATGTACAAAATATTACATAGATCACACTTCAAATGTTTTTTCTGATAGCACCTAGTCTTCTCTTAATACTACTTCTGCGGCCTCATTTAGAAGTTGTTCAACAACTTTATCCATGATAGCTTCGGCCATTTGTTTAATTTCGTCATCGCCTTTTGTGTGAGGGTCACCAGACGATCCAGTAGGTTCTGAGGGAACAGAATATTTTTGCATTACTATTGCAAACCGCGGGCAAAGTTTGAAATAAAAATTACAATACAATAAGAGCGACTAATTAGTACCTATTTGCCCTTCGGCAACTTCTGTTACTTTCCTAGCATCATGGATGCCTTTTCACTCCTTTGAATAATATCTTGCGCCATTTCTCGGCCGCCGTTGTTCCAGACATCAGTAAAGAATTTGCCACCAACCATGCTTGCTTCGGCCGAGGGGTCTTTGATGTCTTCGGAGGATAAGGCAGCTTCGGACTGAGCTAAAGATTTTACATGTTCACAACCTTTCTTCTCCAAGACACTAGCAATTCCTCTGGCGCCCGAAAAAGCGCAGATGTCATCGCGGCTACTCAGGATTTCCTCGAAGGCCTCTGCTTCGTGGCTGATCCATTCTATTGGGCCTTCGGGATTGCCTCTTGAAAAATTCTCTTCACTGGAAAATGCGCCCACGCTAGCGAAGCTGGTTTTAATTTTCTTTACGCATTCCATGGATTTTTCGTAGCATTTTTTCTTCGAAGACCGAAGCTCTTCCACGGTTGCTTCCAAATGATCAGCCCATTGGTCGCTGCATTCGCGTCTTGTTTCTTCAAGTATGCGTTCTTCTTTCGCCCGGGCCAATTGCTTCTGAAGGTCCTTAATTTCGCGTTTGTGAGCTTCGGCTTGAACCTTTGCAGCAGCTTCGTCCTTTTTTATCTTGTCTACTAATGTAACCAGAATTTTATCTTTTTCTAGAGCTTCGTTTCTCAGTTTAATAACTTCGGAGCGTAAATTGTTGAACGCAATTTCATAGCTTTCATCTTCGGCGCTCTTTTGAGCTCTTAATGTGTTGCTTAGGATCAAGCCCAATACGAAAAAGAATCCATATAAGAATAAAAGAGTGAATTACGTATTAAAAAGTTTTTTCAAACGACTGATTCCCATACCTTTAGGCTATTATACGCAAGACTGTCCGCGAGATCCTCCTTTGTCATAGCACATAATCCAGCTTCGAGCTTCGGGAACCCCATACTCCTAGCCATCTCTCGGCAGACAGATAGTTCTTTGTTATCAGGCAGGCAGTATAGGAAGTCATCTTCATTTGTCCCATTGAATACTACTGACCCCTTCGGATATTTTAGCTCTCTGGCATAATGGTTGGCTTCATAAGTCTCTTCTTCAGATAATTTCTTCCCCGAAGCATGTCGTATGATGTAATCACATGTGCTGGCAGGAGCTTCGGGGACGGCAGTGCCAATTTCCTCAACCAAAAATGGTTCTGATGTTTTTATTTTTTCGGTTTCCAAAGATTGTTCCTTGGTGGGCTCTGAAGGCCCAGCTTCAGCTTCAGCTTCAGCTTGCTGCTTCGAAGCTTCAGTAGACGCTTCAGCAAGATCAACAGTCTTCTTTGGAGTTGTGCTTGAAGACTTAATTGTCTCCAAGACATCTAGCACGTTCACCATTCTTTTCCTTTTTGGGGTCACCAATGGGCCCTTTTGGATTTTTCTGGTTTCAACATTTGCTGAAGGACTTGAGATTTCCAATATTTTTTGTCATTCAATTCTCGGTTTTTCTGCCTTCTCTGCTGAAGGCACTTCAGATTTCTCTTCTATCTTCGGCACTGGAGCTGGTTCTGTAGCTTCAGAGGCCAAAGAGACCTCACCAATAAATTCTGGCACTGTAGCCGGCTCAATAAAACGCGCTCGGTGGGTGAGCACCTTCATCTTTTTCCTTTGCGGCGCTGGCTCACTAGGGGCACTTGTGGTAGCTTCTGTTGCAGGAGAAGTATTCTTTCTTTTGCGACCTAGTACCGGATAGTGATAATCAGGGTAGACAAACCCGACTGCGTCAAATACCCGGTTGAGTCTTTTCTTCTTTCGGCCTCCGAAGGCTGCTGATAACGCAGTGTTCTCGGCCTTCGAATATGCCCCAAGCAGTTCGTCACTTAATGTTTCAATGTTTTTCAACCAGTCGTCATCGGGTTCAACAAATTTATCCCCGTATTTGAATGTGTATTTCAATCTGACCAGTCCGCCTTCGTCGGACTCTTTGATGGTCTCCTTCGGCATCTCCCACTTTCCTGCAAGTGGCCACACCCTGAAGGCAATATGTTCTTGAATCAAGTCCCTTGTCCCAATAAAAGAGCAGACTACGCCGAAGGCTCTTTGGCATTCCTCGGCTGCTTCATCCATTTCAACCTTCGGCCTTCGAAGTCCGAAGCGTTGCCAGATAGGGCGCATAATGATACTCTTAACATTTTCTTGCGCTGTTAAGTCATTCTTTACATAGAACCATTCAGTAATCCAGGCTCCGGGCCACCTCTTCCGAAAAGTTGGCACAGGGCGGCTTGACCCGGAGCGGGCACCGAAGCTGTAGCACCCAAAGTTGTTGTGATATTGTTCCTTCCCCCAGGGCTTCGTCTCATATAACAACTCATGAATGTTGCAAAAGCTTTTAGCATTTGGTTCTAAACCTTGGCTTCTCGCAGCCCAGGCAAACATCCCCATCCTTATGATTGCTTCGGGAGTAAGTTGATGAAGGTAGACTTGAAATGTCTTCAGGACTTCAATGACAAAGTTGCTTAGGGGGAATCGAAGCCCTGCCTTGAGAAAGCTTCGGAAGATTACAACTTCATCTTCTTCGGGGGTGGGAGAAGTCTTTTCTCCAGCATCAGCCCTCACAATAGATATATCTCGAAAATACCGCCCCCTCATATTATCAATATGACTCTGCTTGATAGTGGTTTTCCCGAAAACCGTGTGACTTGGTCGCCATGGTCGATCTTCGGACTCTTCCCCACCACTTTCTACATCAAAACTGTCGCTGTCATCAGTATCTTCGGACAAACCTTCAAGAATTTCCTTGGTGATTTTCTCTGTATTGGTCTCCGCCATCGCTATAAGGAACCCCAAGTTCTTCTCTTCGTCAAGACTCAGCTTCGTCTCAGCAGGGATCTTCTTACCTTCAGACATCTTCGGAAGCGCTAAAAAATTGTTTTCAAGGCCGAAGCTTTAAAACCCAAAAGATCAGCAAATCTTAATGCACAAGAGCTAAAAATGTAGTGAGCCGAGGCAGATGGCAAGTGTGCGTACCAAATAAGTTTGCGGTATGATCTTATTTATACGCCCAGGGTGTTGAAAATTGAAAGACCCCGCTTGTCAGTGAACATTGCTATTCTAGCAAAGGGAAGGTGTTTTTTCGGACCTTCGGCTCAAGGCCTTCGTCCATATCGCAATCTGAATTTATCATTAACAAATTAATATTGCGAGGGGCTACTGTTGGGGGCCTTCGTCCTCCGAAGGTCCTCAAAAACATGATTTGACAATGTTTTCCAAGTGGATTATATGAACAGGTATCTTCGGACTCAGAATTACGAACATGAAGTATGGTCAGGACGAAGCCTGAACCAGACGAAGGACGAGCTGATTATCAAGCTCCACGAAGGATGGTGCACAGCCGAAGCTGTGCGCAGGGAAGCTTCGTCGTGATAGCAGAGAGGAGAACCGACTTAAAGATGAAAAGACTACGTGGGCCTTGACAGATTTCCATAAGTCATTGACAAATGTAATGGACATGAATGTAATTTTATGTGGGCTGCGTCCCACGTCTATAAATAGATGAACAGTACTCCCGTACTGTTCACGCTGACTTGGCACTTTGCTCTTGCGTCACGCTTGTACTTTTTACCTTCTCTCAGGACCGAAGGTACATTTGTAATTTGAAATCATTTCTATTTTTCCATGTTAATAAAATAGAAATGATTCTATGATGATGCTTATATTATATTTCATGCTCTATATGAATCCTTCGTCATTACTTGTTATGTTTACGAAGGTATGTCTCTTATGACCTTCGTCCGAAACTCATTATTTCCCGAAGGGACATAATGCTTCGAAGGACGAAGGACTATAACACTTAACACTTTTTATGTTGCCTTGTTCTTAACTCTTAGCATTTGAGAGCAAGTCCCCAACAAGAAGGGAAGGTGTTTTTTTCGCCTTTGGCTCAAAAAGGTAATTTCGTCCACATCAAAGCACCTCTCATACATTAATGCAAGGATAAGAGCATATTACAAGGTATGAACAGAATTCATTAAGAACAAGTTTAGTCTTATTTACAAAGGTTATCTCAAAGGTTTCTTAAGTCCGTCCACAGTCTACTCCTATTGATCTTCATGGGGCCTCAGCTTCAGCGTCATACTTTTAAGCATCGGTCTCGGCTTCATCATTCTACATAAATTAAGTTGTTGTGGGTCAAAACCAAGATTGAAGGAAAAGGTAAGCACAAGGTATGATTTCTTACTGGTTCAAGATGACTCCGAGCTTCGTCTCCAGCCTTTTCTCGCCCGCCTTTTGTCCATATCATCTTTACAAATCTGTTAGAAATGCTTCGGGCGAGGTCAGGAATATCATCTAAAATTGTGGGTGATAGAGTGAAATTGGGCCTATTGACAATTTTTCCATGATCACAGCCAGCTTTTAGGAAAGCAGCAGCAGTTCCCCGAGAAGCTACCCAGGCACAGAAGTCACCGTGCCCGGCTATAACTTCGTCAAGCTCATCAATTTCACCTTCAATATGTTCGAAGGTCTTTGGTAAATTTTCAGCTGACGGGGTGAATTTCTCACTGCTAGCTCCAACTGAGTGGAAGATTTTTCTCAGTCGTTGAATACATTTGTTGCTAAATTCCAAACATTTATCTTGAAGGCTTGCCAATAATTTTTTCAAAACTGAATTTTCTTAGACTTCGGCTTCAAGTTTCGTATTTAGTTCTTGTTTTTCTTGTTCAAACTGTTCCGATTGGCAGAGAAGCTTCGTATTCAATTCCGTTATTTTAGCTTCGGCTTCTGCCAATAAGCATTCAGTTGCCTGAAGCTCAAAGTTCTTCTTTTCAATAGTAGCTAATTGCTCTTTTATTTTGCTCTCTAAATTTTCAATTATAACCTCGTGCTTTTTGTCTTCCAGATCTTGCTGCATTTTCAAAGCCTTGCTCAGCAGCATACTCTGCACGTAAACAACCTTCGTTAAGACAGGTCTACATTATTGAAAACAATAAAAGTCAAGGGAATAGTAGTTCACCTTGAAATTGGAATAAAATAAACTACCAACGATATGTTGTCGTCGGTAGCGGCTAATGTCCATTTCCAGCTTCGGAAAACCGATACTCTTTGATAGAGTACCGATGACCTTAGCTCCAGTTTGATCCCGGATGCAGTCTAATTTTTCATCGTCAATACCCCCGAAGAGGACTGCTCCTGGTTTATATCCGCAGGATTTGGCATACTCTTTAAGCTCTTCTATTTCGGTTTTTGACAATTCTTCTCCAACCAAATTTTGGAACATGAAGGCTTCGTCCTCTGAAGCTTCGTCAGCAATTTCCTTTTCTTTCCCAGACACTGCGGCCATGGCCTCTTCGGCGGCAGTAGTAGCTTCTTCTGTGGCCATGTCTAGCAGTATTTTGTCGATGTGTTCAATTGTGCTTTCCAAGTTCAAACCTTCAGTTGAGGTAGCTTCGGCAGCCGTGACCTCCGAAGGTGTGATTTCAATATTTGTTATTTCTTCAGCCGCTGGTATCTTTTGAGCTGAAGCTCTCGGAGGTGTCTTATCAATGACTTCTGTCACTGCGATGATTCTTTGTCTCTTTGTTTTGGTTGTTTTCTTCGTTTTTTCGGGCTCCTTTTCCTTCTGAAAAAACTTTGTCAGTTGAGGCCCCAATGGACTTAGCTTCGCAGGCAGGGATTCAGTCATTACCTTTAAAATCTCTTCCACGTCAGTGGCAGAGCGTGATGCGGGAGTCTCCTCTTCGTCAGATACTTTTTGCTTCGGAGATGATAGTTTCTTCTTCTTTGGAATATTCTTATTTTTTGGTGGTTCTTCCTCATCTTCATTTAAAGCTTCGGCTCCCCTTTTCCTTTTCCGACCTTCGGCACCTTTATTCAGATTTTCGTAGTCAGGGTATTCAAAACCCAAGGCGTCCAGCACTCGATTCAGTCTTCGCTTCGGACGGGTACCGAAGGCCGCGGTCATCAACTGATCTTCTTTTTTGGAATAATTACCGAGTATTTCATTGCACATTATTTCAACTGTGTCCAGCCACTCTTGGCAAGGTTTTTTAAAGTATTTCTTAAACTTGTAATAGTAAGGTAACCGCACAAGTTCCCCTTCTTTCTTCTCCCCCTCTAGCTTCGGCATTTCCCATTCTTTTAAAGTAGGAAAAACCCTGAAGGCCAAGAACTCTTGAACCAGGTCCCTAGTACTGATATGCTCTGAAATAATTTTAAACTCAGCCAGTGCAGCCCAAGTGGAACCTTCTAATGACATTTGGCATCGCGGTCTTGTTTCTCCGAAGATCAATTCAAGAGGGCTTTGTGCCAGCTTCTCTTTGTCTTCGTCAACTCTCACATAAAACCATTCTGATTTCCAGCCTGCCGGCCATTTGCTTCGGTAGCTGATTACAGGAAACTTTGTGGTTTTCCGATAGGCAAAATTGTAGCAACCAAAGTTATCATGTAATCCATCTTTTCTAGCCTTCGTCTGGTAATGCAGCTCATGAACTCGACAAAAGCTGTCGGCAAACGGCTCCACCGCCTGGCTTCAGAGGGCCCAAATATAAACACTAAGCCTAACGATAGCGTTAGGAGTCAACTGATGAAAGTAGATACCAAACCTCTTCAATACATCTGCAATAATCCTATGAAGGGGGAATCTCAACCCAGCCTTTAGAAAGCTCTTGAAAATGACTATTTCATCCTTCTCTGGCTTCGGGGTAGTTTCTTCCCCCCCGAAGCGAAGTAGCTTCTTCTGACTTTCACTGAAATAACCTGACTTTACCATCTTGGAGAGATCAGCCTTCGAAACGGTCGACTTTCCGAAGTCCAAGTGGCTGGGCTTACTTGGCATGGCAATACGATAATCATCTTCGGGATCAGTTTCTTCAATGTTCTCTTCTTCTGCTTCGGCAGTTGCTTGTTCTGCTTCAACAGTGGGGATTTCTTCCGAAGTTACCAGTCCGGATCGTTGCATTGCTTCGGAGATGGGAATAGTCTCCGAGCCTTTAGCTTCGCCTCCTTCACGCTCAACCCTAGCGATAGAACGCACTCTGGCCATTTAATTCTGAATTTGCGGGAATTAAATACTTTTTCTTCCGAAGTTTTTTTTCTTCTGACGAAGTAGGCTTCAAGCTGGAGCTTCGTTTGATTCCGAGACTCAAGCTTCGGCTATGGTTAAAAATTTTGGCAGCAAAACAGTGCAAATAGCAATGAATGATGTGGTAACTTCACACCTACTTGTCTGTTTATATAGTGCTGCAGGTAAGAAGGCGAAACGCCAGGATTTTTACACCAGGCGGACAGCCGCTTGCACTCGCTGCGCGGTGGACCGCAGAGACCAAACAGTAACTCTGCAAGGTGGGACCGCTACGCGCTCGGAAACTGAATCGTTTCTCGACTACGAGCTCAGGGAAGGTGTTTTTTTTGGACCTTCGGCTTCCCGAAGCTTAAGAGACTTTTTTCACGGATCAAGCTCGTTACGAAAAATGATCTAGCGCCGCGAAAGGGGCTACTGTTGGGGCTATGCTTCGTCGCGCCGAAGGTCTTGAAGGAAGAAGCAACTTCGGCTGAAGCTGTCCGCAGGAGATGACCGAAGGTTCCTCTTCATGAAGCTTCGGAATTACAAACCGACTTAAAAGTAGAATGACCTTTCAGTCCATAAATGTTTGGGTCGCTGTTGTAATCCCTTATGAGGGACATAATTGTAATTCCTCACAGGCTATGTCCCGTGCCTATAAATAGTGAACAGTACTCCCCACGGGGAGAGATTTTTCCGGTATTTTGCAGTCGCGTCATTTGAGAATCAATCTTTGTCAAGGCAGAGGTATAATTGTATTCAACACTTAAATATATTGAATGGATATAATATGGTTCGTTTATGATTCATTTACCTTTGATATTCTAAATTTTTATGCTATCTTATACAATCTGTTGAAATTCAATTACGAAGATGTAACCTTCGTAATTGTATTGACACCAACCTTCGTCCAAGGCTCATTATCCTCAAGGGAATAATGTTTCATTGGACGAGGAACATTAACATTTAACATTCTATGTTGCCTTGTTCTTAATTCATAGCAGTTGAGAATAAGTCCCCAACAGAAACAGATGCGATATGAAAATCGCGATAGACGAAGATAATTAAAATTTAGTATCTGTTTTATCCACTAATTTTACGTGCTTAAATCCATACTCGTTGTCGAGCGAAATATAAACACCTGGGGTGTTACAAATTATTTTTTAGAAAAAAATCATTCTCTTGGTGGACTTTTCGTTTTTAGTAAAAGTCATTTTTATAGACGATTTTATAAGTGCCAACTGCCAACAAATGTTGTATTATTTTTGAAATTTTGCATTTTCATATAAAAGCATGTTATGAGATGTATTCCTATTAGTTTTAGGTGGTGTTTGGATTCACATACTAGATATATGTTAACTATATAACTAATTGCATAAGTTATGACTAAATCACGAGGCAAATCTATTATGCATAACTAATGCATAATTAACACATTTTTACTCTAGCAAAATAGGTTGACTAAACAGGATATTCTCGGTAAAGTCTGAGCCTACGTCTACATCATGGAATTTCAGAAATGAGGTTTGCCACATGCCCATTTTCTACTCATCATGCAAAGGAAGTACAAGCTCACGTGCCCTGAACAGTATGACCTTTTGATCTCAGCTGAGATCCCGTCCAACAAGTACCCTGAACTGCGAAAGATGGTTATCAAGCATATGATGCATGGCTCGTGCGGGTCGCTAAACCCTAACTGCCCATGCACTAAGGGTCGTGCATCGTGCAAGAATCAATACCCCCGGCATTTCCGTGAGGCAACCATGCAAGGGAAGGATTCATATCCTAATTACAGACGTCGTGACGATGGGCGTAAGGAAAAGGTTCGAGGATGTGAATTGGACAATAGATGGGTTGTCCCTTAGAACCCTTACCTCCTTCGGCTCTTCAACTGTCACATCAATGTTGAGGCGTGTGGGAGCATCAAGGCTGTTAAGTACCTATTCAAGTATATATACAAAGGCCATGATCGTGCGTCTGTTGTTATGAGAGATGCGAGTAAGGAAAATGATGATGTAGATGAGATCCAGCAGTATAGAGATGCAAGGTGGGTGACTCCTCCGGAAGCCTTATGGAGGATATATGGATTTGAGCTTAGTCAGAACTCTCCATCAGTGATGTAGCTGCAACTCCATCTTCCAAACATGCACATGTTGACATTTCACGAGCGATAAATGGTCGAGCGAGTCGTCAACCGTCCAGGTGCTGATAGGTCAATGGTTACAGCATATTTTGAGGCAAATAAGCTGTACGAGGAGGCTCGGGGCATCCTGTATCGTGACTTCCCTGAGTGGTACACTTGGCAGCAGGGCAAAGTGTGGCAAAGGAGGAAACGAAATACGAGTGGACAAGTCGGTAGAATCGTCTCTGCTCTACCATCTGAGGGGGAGCGCTTCTATCTTTGGCTCCTCCTAAACCATGCGACTGGTGCTACCTCCTATGCGGATCTAAGGATAGTAGGCGGTGACACACTACCATCGTTTCGTGAGGCAGCACAAAGAAGGGGATTACCTGAAGCAGACAACACAATAGATGAGTGTCTCAATGAAGCTGCTCTTTACCAAATGCCATCAGCACTACGAAGGTTGTTTGCAACGATACTGGTTTACTACGAGCCGAATGATGTGGTAGAGACACCTTGACACAATGTTCGAGGATTATCATCGTATTACTCAGAGCAAAACCCATTTGCAGCAGATGGTCATGATTGACACTAGAAACATGTTGCAGTCAATGGGTAAAGACATAAAGACATTCCCTCTCCCTGCTATCATCGATAGATATGACGATTCACAAGGTATTGATAGAGAGATTTACGAGGAGTTAAGTATCGAGGTGATGACAGAAGATGTTGCTTTGCAAGAAACCCTAAATGAGGAGCAGAAGTCTGCCTATGAAAAGATCTTATCTGTTGTTGACACCAGTAATGGCAGTGTGTTCTTTGTGGATGGGCCTGGTGGGACTAGAAAGACTTATCTGTATAAGGCATTGCTTGCGGTGCTACGTAGTCAGGACAAGATTGCAGTTGCAACAGCTACATCTGGGGTTGCGGCTTCCATAATGCCTGGTGGGAGAACTGCCCATTCACGCTTCAAGATACCACTTACTATTGATGACGGTGCTATATGTACCTTCACGAAACAAAGTGGGACATCAAAGTTGCTATAGAAAGTGTCGCTCATTATTTGGGATGAGGCATCAATGGCTAAGAGACAATCAATTGAAGCGTTGGACAACAGCATGCGTGATATCATGGGACGCCCTGGTCTGCCCTTTGGTGGGAAGACTATAGTGTTTGGGGGAGATTTCAGACAAGTACTCCCTGTTGTACGTAAGGGGTCAAGGGCTCAGATAGTTGTTGCCTCTCTACGGAGTTCTTACCTATGGGAATCAATGTGCCACCTAAAGCTTGTTCTCAACATGAGAGCAAAGAGTGACTCATGGTTTGCAGAATATTTGTTGCGTGTCGGTGGTGGAACTGAGGAAGTGAAGAGCGATGGTGATGTTCATCTTCCAGATGAAGTATGTGTGCCATATACTGGTGATGACCGCGACCTTGATAGATTGATAGATGACATTTACCCCAGTCAAAACGAAAACATGTCTAATACAAGCTACATCACTTCAAGAGCAATATTGACTACTCGGAACGACTGGGTGGATATGATAAATATGAGGATGATCGATCGTTTCCAACGGAAGCAGATGATGTACCATAGCTTTGACACCACGGTGGATGATCCTAATAACTATTATCCATCGGAATTCCTAAACACGCTGACTCCTAATGGACTACCACCGCACGTTCTGAAGCTCAAAATTGGGTGCCCAATCATGTTGCTTAGGAATATAAACCCTGCTAACGGACTTTGCAACGGTACACGGCTGGTGGTACGTGGTTTCCAAAAAAATAGTATTGATGCTGAAATTGTCCTTGGTCAGTATGCTGGAATGCGGGTTTTCTTGCCTCGTATACCCCTGTGCCCTTCTAATGACGATATGTTCCCTTTCCATTTTAAAAGGAAGCAATTTCCGATAAGACTAAGTTTCACCATGACTGTTAACAAGTCTTAGGGACAGACGATTCCTAATGTTGTTGTGTACTTGCCCGAACCAGTATTCTCTCATGGCCAGCTATATGTTGCTCTCTCAAGGGCCACAACTCGATTGAATGTGAAGGTACTTGTAATTCCAGTCGCTGATGATAAAATGAAGAAGGGGGTGGCAAAGAAGTCAACAATAAATGGTGTAACATACACAAAGAATATCGTCTATAAGGAGGTCCTTACGCCTTAGCTGGACTGTGAATTTATTTCTGTCGGTATAATGTCTGTGAACTCGGCCAACACTGTATGTGAACACTATATGCGGATGTTTCGGGTTGTGGACAATTTGAGGTTGAATGCAGCTTCATATTTTATTAGGGTCAAAAACTGTACAACCAGTCTCAGATTTTATTTATTGAAGTTAATAACTGCAGTGCAGTATGTTAGTCTCTGGAGAATAATGTTACGTAAATCTGCATTCAAATGATTGATTGTAGACTGCCCACGCCTCCCCTCTATGTTATGTTTATATCATTTTATTTGCAATATTAATTGTTCATTGTTATGTTATCACTAATGCATGTAAAATTGTTTAGCTGGTTATAGTAGAAACATTTGAATCGTGTATCAAATAATACATAGTAACAATGATTATAGGTTTTTGTCTCCCGTGGATGGAATCTCAAGAGGAAAATGTTGCACTTACAGTCATCCAAAGAGATAATTCATTATCTGTAGATGAATCTCTACTAATGTCCTTGTCTCATAACAAGCCAAAAAAATCGGTGACTACTACAATAGTTCCGAAAGGTATGATAACTTCCATACTACCGTATGGATCAATTTGTATTGTTTTTATTGTAAGTGATTTATGTTTGATCTCATGACTGTTTTGTTCGTAGATTATATTTGCACGCAGGGTGATCTTGCACTCATCGATTGGATTAAAGAAATCCCTTGTGAACCAAGGGTAGAAGTCGTGCTTATTGATGATGCCTTTGTGAACCAAGGGTAGATTTGTGTTCCATCGAGATATTAAGTTTATACAATTTGTATGCCTATATTCTACTATACCTGATTACATGTTCATGTCATACATCTTAGGACCTAGCAATCTATTTTGACCTGTATTGCTCTTCTTGTTTATAGACACATGATGTTTCGGCGATTTTGAATTTTAGTGAGAATTGTACACCAGAATTTTTTATGCCTTACCTGGATGGAATCGTGAATAAATTACTTGTTCTTCTTCAGGTACGCAATTACTTGTGTTGAATTAGGTTTCAGGTTGCTTCAAATATATTTTTTATCATGGTTAGTAAACAATGCTAACTGCTCATGTTCATATTCTAGAATGGCAAGCAAATGGTGCACGGGGGAGCATTGACAGCTCTAGCATCAGTAGCAGATTCATCACAAGCGTTGTTCACTTGAGAGTTTTATGCATAGTGGATCTCTGTTATTGTGCATCATGGCCTCATGGGGTTGTCGTATTGTTGTTGCGCTTTCTAACTTACTCATAATAACAACTTTATATATCATTTACATTATTTTTTGTTTGTCTATCTGATCATAAGTTTGTAGCAATAACTTTTTTGTTTGTCCATTTACGTGGGGCAGCAGGCTGCTGCGCTCTTGGGAGAGCAGCCCGTCTACCACGCCGTACAGCGTTCCATTGGCTGCAGGGCCGCCATGCCCCTAGTGGCGCTGCCCGATAAGGAGGCTGGGTATTTGGGGGATTATCGGCGAAGCATCATGGCTCCCAACGAAGCAGGGGCTACGACCAGCGCGCTGGACGTTGCTGGGGGGCGCCTGATGCTGGCGGCGGCTGCTGCCTAGGGGCAGCGGCAGAGCTCATGATCGTCGAGACCTTTGGTATCAGATTGGTAGGAGCTGCGTTCCCTATGCTAACGATATGTTTCCGTTGCAACGCAAGGGCACTCACCTAGTAAAAACATAAGAAAATAGAGAACAAATGCTCAGCCTTTCACATGCTCACCCTCCCTCCCTCTCCTTTCTACCTATGACTAGTGGGCCCCACCCCACCTTCTTCCTCTCTCATTCCATCTTCCCACGCATCTCTCTTCATGCAACATAGAGGCCGCTGTTCTAGAAGAAATTGTTGTCGTCGCCATTCTCTGGAGACGAACTGCCACTTCGCACACCTCGCCTCCCTGGCTGCTCGCCTGCCCGCGTCCTCGGGTGGAGCGCGCCGCTGTCGATTTCCCTTCCCCTCCTCCTCCATCAGTGCTGACACGTTTTCGTCTCGCCGCCGCGCCAGCTACCAACCTCCTCGCGTTGATGGCGCATGTGTTTTTCCTGTCGACCTTCAATCACCATTAATGGTACATTTTTAGTCATCGACGAATTCAATCGGCACCAATTCTACAGTGATTCTCTCTCCTCCATCGCCTATAAATGGAGCCCGTGCTGAGCCTCTCCTCCCTCGCCCCTCATCTCTGCTCGCCGACATCATCGTGCCTTGCTGCTCTACTCTCCGGCACCGCATCGATCTCGCCTAACTTGTTCCCTGCCCAGTCCCCTGCGTGAGGTTCTCTGTTGCCGTCACTCGCCTCCGACCGTTGTTCTCGTCCATGCCTGGAGCTCGTCACTGGTCTACTCGATAGACTCGGTGTCCTACACGCTGCACCGTTTGCTGTTGTCGTTTTGGCCTCCCGAGATTCCGTTGCCGGAGCAATCTACGCTACTCTATCAGTCGCCTTGCTTCTTGCCATACGAAGCAAAGGTGACTCGCCTCTCACCATCGAGCCTCACCGACTGTGCTGAACATCTCACCAAGACTCTACGCCCACAGTTGCCCTCTGCTCGTGTCATCAATCGTCACCGCGAAGCTGTCCGGTTCCCGGCGCCCATATTGATTTCCCGAAGCCGTGTAATCCAGTTCCCTAACAACGAGGATTCTGCCCTGCTCCTGCTCTTCTCTGCGCACGACAACAAGGTAGAAGAATATCATATTTTAATCTAACTCCTAAAAACTATAATTAATACATTGCATTATTTAAAAAATGTGTATTTAATATCCAAATAAATTAAATAATTTTTTGTTAGCTTTGTGTTAGTGCGTTAACCTGTTTAAATTTATAGTTGCAACAATACATGTTTTTGTGAATTAATTTATATTATGTTTGTTATAATCTGTAGTTTTTAGATTAAGAAATTAAAAGAAATTATAGCCTTTAGGTTTTTATAAAAAAGAGATAGTTTATAATAATGCAAATTTATTAGCTACCCTTCCTAGTCTACAATTATACAATTTATTATAAAATGTATTAGGAATCCAAATAAGTAGAAATGGCTTTATTAGTTTTATAATTATGTGATAAGCATTTAATTAGTGTTTCCAACAATTCAACTATTTTTATAGTTTAATTTGAATTACGGTTGTATATAAGTAATATTAAAATGACCCTTCAATAGATGTTATGTTCCCATAATTTAACAATGTTTATTATAGATGTTTAAGTATCACCTTAAATAGAAATTTAAAATAAATAATAGACCATATATTTTTTAATAAAAATAAAATATAAATACTTGTCTAATTATTTTAGCCTTATATTTAAGTTTTTATAAATGATGATATATAACGTCTCACAATGTTTACAAGTAATATAGAGTTTTTCCTAAAATAAGTGTTAAAATGGATTAATTAGTTTTCTTGATTTTGTAAACTAAAATGATATTATATAATGTCGAATACAATTTCAATTTCCTTATTAAAGAATTAGATCATTATTTTCTTAATTAATAATAAAGATAAATAATAGATTAATTATATTTTTAATTTATTAATTAAACATATATATAATTTGTTCATAACTAGTAATATAGGCTTGATTAATCATTCTATCACATTTAGTTCATGTTATATAAATCACTTAGTTTTTCCTAAAGGATGAAATAAATAAATTAGTGTTCATATTCTTTTTCTAATTAAAATGTTAGTTTATATATTGTTTTGTATATAGCTTTCTTAATAAAGAATATAGGCCATGTACTTTCTAATAAAAATAAAATATAGTCGTTTGTTCATTATCTTTTGCATAAAAGTTCATTTAAGGCATATATCATAGCTTTTCATAAATAGGTGTTTAATAATAATGATCTTTTCACATAAAACCTATTTAGACTTATATCTTAATTTGTCATAAGTGATTGTTTAACAATGTTTTATAATATGTTTCATAATGCTTCATAAATTAATGTTTAATAATATGTTTCGTAACTCATTAACCTTAGATATATAACATATATCTTTTCTAATAGGTTAAAAAGGTTGAATAATGTTATAATATGTTTTTATCATATTTTGAACCATTAATCTTAGGCATATCACATATGGCTTTTATAAATGATTAAAATGGTGAACCTAATATTTGCATACTTTAATAAAAATATTTTAAGCTTATGTTTTGTTTTATAAAGTATAAATCAAACATTTTCAAAAAGAAAACCTTTTTTATAACCATTGTTTGTGATGTTTTTGAAAAGCAAATGCTCTTTTCGTTATGTTTTCTTTTAGTTTTGTCTATGATGAATGTTGTATGTTATTGAGTGGTGTTTGTTTCTTCTTGTTTGTTTGTGTGTTATTCACTGGTTGATTCAGTAGTTGAATCGAGATCTATTCTGTGGAAGAATCTCAAGATTTCTATAAGCAAGGCAAGTGGACTTCTCCCTCTGCATACTCTGTTTGATCCTAAGCAATAAATTTAATAAAGTTTACTCTTGGATATATGCATAATTTGATGGGTTACCTATTCAGATACACCCAACCTTTCCAACCATATTCCTTGCTCAAACTTGGGTATTATACTTTACCTTCGTAGCTATGCTATTGCTATAACTTAACTTTATGCAGTCACTCCTGTTTATGATATTAATATTCCAAATGGTAAGTTTACATTATTGTTGCTAATCCAACAATTAAGCAAGATCATATGATTTAATTGGAACATGGAGTGACCACCCAGGAAAACAGTCCTACCATGAGGGTGGTATGGGACGCCCTTGGCTAAATAACTAGGGAAGTCTTATGTTGGGTGGTGGTCGTGGTCGACCGGAATGGGGGCATCTGCCAAGCGCTTATATTTCCGGCTCAGGTAGATTGGATACGGGCATAGTCCCCAAGTTTTACCCTGCAGACTAGACTATAAGTTGGGTTACGTCAGATGTGCTCTATGCAGTTTGACCATTTCCAGCATTTGCATAATGAGGACTCTTGGGAAAAGCCTCGTAGTGAGACCCTAGCCATTCACCTCGGAAGTGAATATGGGTCTGATCAACCTAGGCTACAAGGGAATCGCGACTCATGGGTAAAGATGCGCCACCTCTGCAGAGTGTAAAACTGATATATCAGCCATGCTCACGGTTAAGAGCAGCCTGGAACCTCACATGATAATTGAACTTGAAGATGGAAATAAATCGTGATTGGTTTTGTTTAAGCGATATGCTTAAGTGGTTCGCTCAAGAGATTAAGCTTTATGTTGATGATATATATGCTGATGAATATTGCTTATGCTTAATATGGGTTTGGTATATACTTATACTTAGTAATTAGGTGTTGATAATAAAATGTTGACCAACTAAAATGCTAACCGCATTAAACTTTAGCCTTACCTTGTTACCTTACATTTTTCCCCACTTGTTGAGCCCCGACCATAAGTGAGCTCACCCTTGCTTAATTTTTTATTAGAAGTTTGCAGATGAAGATATGATAGTGAACTTGATGGATGCTAGTCTAGTGATACCCCCGGTCATCATCCTGTGGAAGGATGTCCATGTTTCGCTATACTTTGATGAATAAAGGTTAAGACTTCATGTCTGTTCGAAGTGTAATATGTTAATATAATCTTTATTTATGCTTTTATGCATTATTCTTTTGATATATTACACTTATGACGTCAACATATATGTGAAAATGGATCTTGGCACACATATGCTATGTATTCGGTTTTGCCCTTAAAACCGGGTGTGACAACATACAAGAACCAATCATGCCCCAAATGCTCGCTAAAATCTCACAAGGCATATAGGTAACCACGGAGAATGATCGGAACATCCCATTGCAACAATCGAATTAATTTGAAACATATACACAAATAAATGTAGAATCAGATTTACTTGAAACCGGCATTGGCATGTAAGGTTGGTGTTGTTTCAGCCACAGTCTAGTTCGTTTTTGCCGCTACCGATGGAGCCCCACCAAAACCCAACGGGCGCAATGAAACGGGACTGACTCTCTATCAATGTCTGCATCTGACCAGCTCCCGAGCCCTCCCCTAATCTGTAGATGTCTAGATGGATCATTCGGTATGGCCCAACACGGGTCCAGTTGGGTTATGCTAGGCACCGTATGGATTGACCAATGGGTGAAATGAAGGTTTGAACCTCAAAATGAGGGTTTGAACTACAATCACTGGCTCCAAACACACAATCACACCTACGTAGGCAACACAAAACAATATTTTTATGTTTTATACATTATAAGCAAGCATAATATAGATATTATCATAGAAAAATGCAAAAAAAAGGTTGTGTCAGGCCTAACCCTCTCTAGCGCACATAAGATCTAGGTACAACATGGTGATTGAGCTGGCCCTAGTGACCAATGGGTCGTGCCATACACGAGACATGTCAGAACTGTGTCATACCATGGGTCCAATATGTTTGGACATCTATACACTTATAGATGTTAAAATAGGTTTGGCTTATGAGACAACTCATGGTACAACATAGTTTGGACCCGTCACAAGCATAATCTGATCCATTAGCCGTTGGGCCTATGTCGGCTGACTCTGTCACCGTGTCATGTGTAGACCTTAGGTGCGGCAAGGCGGCTTAGTCCTGACATGGCCCGTGTTTTTCTATTGCATTTTTCCTATAATAATATCTACATTATGCTAGACTATATTGTACAAAACACAAAAAAACACAAGTATATCTATTGGTTAGATAGGTGTGACTATGTGTATGGACTATAATTTGAACCGACCTATACATATTTTTTAGTCTATTTTTACTAGCCTCACAGACCTCATTGGCACTTCTAGCTAGCCAATCCGTGGCTTGTCTAGCACGGCTTAATCCGCAGCTGGGTTTTAATGGGTCTATATCGGTTCGCAATTTATTTTTAGTAGGTGGACCGTGCCGGATGGCCCATTCAGATATCTATATATATACATACTCATGCGAGGCCGCCGTGAATACGCAATCCAATCTCGTATTCCCGCGAGAAGATCAGACCCTCTGGTTGATAGGTCAACTCACCATCCGCTTCAACATGTCGGGAGACACCGCGGCGGCGGTGCAGGCAGGAGACGCGCAGCAGGCCGTCGGCAGGAACCGGATTCAGGTGTCCAGCTCCAAAAAACCTCTATTCTTCTACGTCAATCTCGCCAAGGTAACGGCCCATCAATCCATCGGTGCCCCCATTGGCGTCGGTTTGTTGGCAGGTGTGCCGGCTGGTGCTAATTCTCGTTGCCTTATGTTTTGTGCAGAGGTACATGCAGCATCACGACGACATCGAGCTCTCCGCGCTCGGGCTGGGTGCGTGTGTCTCCTTGTTCTCATCATCTCTCTCGCGTTTTTCTTTTTTTCATTTGATCTGCAAACCAGATCTTACACGATTTTATGGCTGGTCGTGGTGTAAACTCCTTGGACTCAACGTGATAATCGGTATCTGCATCTGCTGTTGTTGTTGTTGTAAGTTTTAGCTAGCGTCGCACCATCTAAATTCTATAGATTACTAATGTTGCACAGCAGTATGCAATTGTTTATCATATTAGCAATGGAAAAGTTATATATGGAGTTGACACTTCTGTTTCTGAATAAATTTAGGGCCTAACAGTCTTTCTAATTTGCTTGCAGCCATATCGACGGCTGTAACCGTTGCAGAGATCCTGAAGAACAATGGTCTTGCTGTCGAGAAGAGTAAGAACTTTGCCTTTTTCATTACCAGACATGCATGCAGTTACATTGTGATAATCTCAATATGGCATTGTAAATCTGCAGCCCTTACTGGGGTATGCTCTGACTCGTCTTATTTACCCCTTTAACGTACGTGTGCAGAGGTTAGAACATCCACAGTTGACATCAAAGACGAAATAAGCACCCGATCAATCCAAAAGGCTAAGGTTAGGAATGAGATCTACAGAACTGTACATTTTCTGATGATATTAACTGGCCTATTCCTCCTCCAAATTTGTTTATCTTCATATAGCGCTCTTTTTTTTGTCAGAAAATAAATATTGATCTCGAACCCTGTCTACAGATTGAGATAGTGCTGGGAAAGAATGACAAGTTCGATGAATTGATGGCTGCCAATGATGGAGATCGAACCGCAGGGGGTGGCAACAAACAGAGATTTGTTATAGATTTTCCTACCATTTTTATCTCTTCTCCTCTCCTTGATAGATCTAGTTAAATTGGGTGATGCATCAAGCTGAAATATGTTTAGGTGTTTCGTTTCAATTGTTGAGTGCGGCGTTCGTAGAACATATATTTGATTTATATCATTCCATTTGTTAACTGAATGTCTCCCCAGTTCACCGCTGTGACATCACAGACCAACATAAGAGAAACAAGAACACAAATCAGTTGTGAATTATGATTGCCGATGGCAACTCAACGTTTTCATGCATCCCAGTAATGACTTTCGAAAGACGTGTTTTCAACACAAGTTGTACCCAAAAGTAAAAGTAAATCTGGGAAAAAAAAGAGGTGAGTTTATCAGATAAAACTGGGTGCAAAAGGGGTTAAGAACTTATGCCGACTACAGCAGTAACCTCAAGGTGCCTGCTGTCAGGATGTCACAAAACTGAGTTCTAATGATCTGCATACACTTCACTCATCCTCTTCCTCAATCAGAATCTTCTTGCAAGCCTCGTAGCACATGAACGAAATCCCAGCAGCAGGCACCAACTTCATGCAGCTTGGCCCCAACCCTCTGTAAAGGCCCCCAACCCCTTCATCCTCAAGAATGCTCAACAAGGCATGAAGCATGTTCTTGTAAACCTTCCTGCCACCAACAGCTCCAACTTGCATGTGCTTCCGTGCCACCTCAAGAGGGAACGTCGCTGTGCTTGAGATAGCTCCTGCGGCAGACCCGATGAACAGTGTTGGAACACTGCCAATATCATTTGTCTTGAACATCTTCTTGTACACCTTCTTCAGGCTGTCATAGGCGAAGTAGTTCGTTGCAGCATATGGCACCACTCCAATCAAGCTTGGGGTTAAGCCTCGGTAGAGCTCAGTAGGCCCTTCGTCGCGGATGATTTTGACAAATGCATCAAGGAAATTGTCATACACACCTCTCTGCAGAATTAGAGAGCGACTATTACAGCCTCACATGTTTTGCACTTTAGTATGGAGGTCCACTCATTGTATTAGATTTAGGGAAGGTATATCTTGAAGTTAGCACTAACCTGTATAGTTAGCCGTGTCTTAATTAATTCCAGTGGGTATGTACACAGAGTTGAGCTAACACCGGCAAATGCCCCAGCCACTAGTGAAGGAGGGACTGGGATCTTCGGTTTTTCCCCATATTTGGGGGTCAAGAACTTATTAGCTGTATCAAAGGCAAAAAGCTGCAAAAAAAGTCAAAACAAACAATTAGATATTTTAATGCTGCATACATGTACATTCTTATTGAAACATGCTTTTGTCGTTATTTTCTTTTCTTTTACTTTTTCAGAGTCTGTTGGAGTTGCTCTAAGCACCATAAAAAATATTGCCATTATAGTCGTGACAATTCCTAGAATCACAACGCATGTAATGATAAATACGTATAGCCATTATGGCTATCCAACATGTGCCGATACTAAATGCAGCGTAAGCCCATCCAGACTGCTGATCTCCAGTTCGCTAATAAGCCAGCAAGCCACCCAGTCTTACAATATACGAGCATTTTACTCTAATATTCACTAAGGGATACCAACTCAAGGTTGAAGGTCCAAACCTTAGTTTCTTCAAACAAGCAATTCTGACTTTTATATTTCTCAAAAGACTAACAGGTTACAAGACGGTAGCTCTTCTATCTTATGTAAAGAAACAGTAATTAGTTAAATGTTTAAATTCCTTGAATGTGTGCATTCAACAGCTCTATGAAGCCAGTTATTTACCAGACCACACAGAAACCCAGCAACATCCTAAGACTTTGTTTGGATACTCTAGTATTTACCTCAATACATATGGATATATATGGATTGGGGTGTACCCCAATGCACCTCAATTCATGTGTATTGGAGCAAATACTAAAGTAACCAAACAAAGCCTAAAGTGATTGGTCTCTATGGTTCAAGATTAGCCCACTAACCTATATAACCTTGCTCAGGAGGAACAAGGAAAAATATGTATGCATTAACTCTGGTTACAAGTACTTCACTGTAAGAGTTCCACTAAGATAAGCCAATAACAAAAATATTAAATCTGCACCCTTCGTCCCACGATCAACGATTAATATATTTTATAAAAAAAACCTTCGACACTTACTCATCAGCGCGCAGCTGCATATTTGCAAATAAACCCTTCGCACCTCAGTCGTTGATTCTTAGATAAAGGGCTCAGATTTAATATGTGCATGTGCACCAAATGGATCATGTGCATTCGATACGTTACCATAACAAAAAGGTAGATTTTCTTGATAGTTTCAGGTCATGAAAAAAATCTATTTATGCTGTCTTAGTAATTACAATCCAGTGATTAGAAGCATCTCAGGTATCATAGAAATTTTATTGTAATAGCAGCATGGCACTTTGTTAGACTTCTTTGTACTTTTGCTTGTAATCTGGCAACCCCAACATGGATTGTGTAACAAACTTATTGCTTTCTTAGAAAACTGAGGGAACTTAAAAAAACAGAGACTCAGTGTAGATGAGGCTTAAGATCCAAATATTGGGAAAAGCGAGTTCGTTATTCTCTGGGTGACAACTTGAGCATATTGCCATATGTATGTGCCCCAATTATAGAAAACTCAAAACATTTGTACCATTGTTAACGAGGAAATGTTGCTACAAATTAACACTGGATATAACCACCAACTAATTGTTCAGTTTATTTGCAAAGAGGTAGTTATAAATTATAAAAAATAAATGCATAGCCAAGGGTTGATTTCCACATTATGTTGAACATGTGCCTAACGTAAACACATTGCAAAAATAACAGATGTGGATGAGCTATTTACCTCGATTGCCTTGCTTGGGGCTACCCGGATGACATTAACAACGTTACCACGGAACAACCCAGTCCATCCCTCATGCTTCATGATAGACTGGAACACCTCCGTCGTCGAATTCCCATTACTTCCCACCATCAAATGCGTCCTGATCGTCTCCAAAGGTGCAACAGCAGTTCTTGACACTGCGCCTGCGATTGCTCCACTGATCAGTCTCTTGAGGTGATGATTCCCAACCTTAATCTTGAGCTTCACGACTTTCTTCTTCCCCTTGTCCCTCAACCCCACCACACCTTCCCCCGGCAGAGGTGTCTCAACAACCTCCGGCGAGACGTACTTCATGTATGGGTCCCGTGGCGTCTCCGGCGACTGGGACGAAGGCCCTGGGAACCCAACCCCAACCTGCTGGCCCACGCTGGCGAAGAGGCCGGCCGGCGGGTGGAAGGACTGGTGGAGGTTCCACGAGAGGTTGAATCCACCATCGCCATCCACAGAGGATGGTGCTGCCGGTGGCAGGGCCAGGAAGCAGCAGGTCCAATCCGTCGCCAGTTTGGCCTCAGCGCATTGCAACCGCGCGCCGTCGCTCTTCCTGCCCATCGGCTCGGACTGTTTTCCTGAATCAACAGAACGGCGCTCTCTGCCCCTCCACACTCCAAGAAGGCTGACAAACAACTAGTGCTGCAAAAGGCTAGGTGACGGCAAAGGATTCAAAAGGTGTGGCGTGGAAACGAAGCGGAAACAGGCATCTTGGGGCACAAAAAGGTGTTTCCGTTCGAATCCACTCTCCACTGGGAGCGCGGAAAGGGACGATTTCTAGGTTGTACCCCACGCCCAACGAACAGGGAGGAATGGCGATACAAATGGTAAAGAATCAATCTGCAACCAGAAAATGGGGAAACGAATTAAAGTCGAGGCCTTATTTTTCTCCGGCGTGATTAGAAATTTGGGTCGCGGATTATTACTCTGCAAGGGTATGTTCCGTTGGGAAGGGATAGATCGGACAGAATTAAATACTATCTTTCTAGTTAAGATTAAATAAAAATGTTATTTAATTTTCCTTAACCTTTTCCTTCAATGCAGTCGCAATCAAACAAGATCTAAATATTGATTTAGTGACAAAAGAATTGAAAGAGATCTAAAAAATCTTTTGCTATTTAAATCCATAGATCATCTTCAATTTCTTTATCACCAAACCAGCGTTAGGAATTGACGGCGGCTTTTCTTCCTCGTTTACCTAGACTATGATTCTTCGCTGCTTCCGCGTAGCCATCGCGTGAGGAGTCCGGGAAGGACAACTCAGACACAAAGTAAAAATCGGCCGCACTCGTGGTCTTCACATACAGTCAAAATGAGGAGGTGGTTGGAACCCACCTCGCCGCACCCCAGCGGACACCGCCTCGCACCCACCTGGCCGCACCCGACGAACGCCGCAATCTAATAAAATTAAGTGTTTCAGACAAGTACTAGGTGAGTGCCCGTACGTTGCAACGGGACCATATAATACCACAATAACTTATGTATAAATGTGTGTTATATTATTATAAAAAAGATTTTATAATTCATTTATGATCCTAGGCATACACAAATTTTGTTATTTTAATCTAACTGTTTCACCACTATATTACAACCAATCTAATTATAAATATTCTAGATAAGTTTATGGAATGAACTTTGAAACAAGTTCTTTAAGGTCACATGTAGAAGCCACGATAGAAAAATGCAAGTTTTTTAAACAAGTTCTTTCTCACAAAAGGGCGTTCTCGCGGATCCTTGTATATATGGGGGCAAAGTACCAAATCAAAGGACACAAGAAACCTAAAAGGTAACTGTAACCATAATATGCTCAATAGATAATTGTGAACCAAAGTATATATGAAGGTTGTAGTAAAGAATACTTACAAAGATCACTATCTGGCTATCTCGCAATCCACCAAAGTTCTGTAAACATTTCACAGTGAGCAAGAAAGACAGAAATAATAATATTTGCTTGTGTTTGCTGGTAGTCTCAAAACAGGATTGCCGCCCACCAAAATGAAGAACAGAGTTCATGCACCTTTTGTGAGAACTCAACTGGGCGAATCGAAGAATAGTGGAAGATGTGAGGAGGAACGGGGTGGGTGGCGGCCTCGACCATCTCTTCCCTTCGGATTTCTTTAATACCCGTCGTTGTGGTGCAGCGTCGTTGGAAGGTCGCCCCCAATGATGGGAGGAGATTGCAGGGGCGGTGATGGAGGGTGCGGCCACAACGACGATTACCTTCCATCGGGTGCGTGGAGCGGGTCTCTGGTCTGGGGGCGACCTTCCATCGACGGGCGCACGGTGGGGGAGGCGGCGAGGTGAAGCTGCGCGAGCGGGTGCGCAGATTGCGGAGGCGGTCGCGCTGTCTCTGGTTTGGGGTGACCTTCCATTGGCGTCCGCGCGGTGGGGGAGGCGCCGAGGCTGAATCTGCGCGATCTTCCATTGGTAGACGCGGACGCGCAGTGGAGAGGCGCCGAGGCTGAATCTACGTTAAATCTGCTCGACCTTCCATCGATAGACGCGGACGGGCGAATTTTGCGGATCGCGGAGGCGATCGCGCGATCTCTGGTTTGGGGCGACCTTCCATCGGCATCCATGCGGTGGTGGAGGCGCCAAGGTGAAGCTGCGCGACCTTCCATCAGCAGACACGGACACGCGGTGGGGAGAGCGTGCGATGGGAGCCAGTGGACGCGGATTCTGCGGACGTGGACGCACGGTGGGAGCGCAGCGCGGCAGAACATGGCGCACAGAGTGTGTACTCCTACAATAGTGTCTTATAGAATAGTACAACATCCTCAGTGTTATAGAATAGTACAACGCACGGGCACACAAACATATTTAATATCCATAAAAAAATAAATTTAATATCAGAGTGAACATATAGTTCACATATCAGATATTAAACTAATAAGCACAAATATAACACCTTAGCTAAAAGGCCGATAAATATTGCTCTCAAAATCTTTTTAATATGATGTCATGTTAGTACAACATCCTCAGTGTTACAGCAGCACTACAATGCTCGGCAGTAGCAAATAGGGTTCCTGGAGCTTTAGGGTTGTATGAATTCTTAACCCTAACTGGAATATCACCTTCTCTATCAGGTTGTCACACCCGGATTTTAGGGGTCCAAAACCCGGGCGCGAACATAATCACCAGGTGTGCTGGGACCAAGTCTCACACATATGATGAGTCATGGCACAGGATCGAATGTCACATCTTTATATATAACAGGAGTTCTATACAAAATAAATAATTACATTATAAGGAGACAACGGTCTAGCAACCCAAAGTTGACTGGGAGACGACGACCTAGACCTCTCACGAACTCATCGCAGCATCCTCCAAGCGCCTCATCCTGTGGTACCTGTTCTTGACCTGTGGGGTGTGTGAGACAGCAAGAGTGAGCTCACATACGTTCATCGCTCAACAAGTTGTGGGGAATAATGTGCATGAACTCGCCAAAGGTGGGAGCTCACGTGAAGTGTAAGGCTTACCAAAGAAGATGGTTAGAGCTGAGCATTGCTTTTAAAGTTAGTCAAAATTTTATTAGCAGTTACTAATTATAAGTAAATACCAACCCAATTAAATAGGAGAACAAAAGTAACAACCTCACCTGCGATGCAATGCATATGACAAATTGAATTTAGTTCCATAATTTAATCATGTGAGTGTCCGAGCTGCTCTTGACCGTGAGCACGGCTAGTATACCAGTTTTACACTCTGCAGAGGTTGCGCATCTTTACCCACAAGTCATGTTACCCATCTGCCAAGGGATCGCGACTTCCCATACACCTCTACCGAGGAGGCGAGGCAGGGTAACACTACGAGGCCTTTACAAAGTTCCACTAGCTTCAGAAAACCCGCTTCAGTTTATAGGAAGCTCCAATGCAGGAATCCCTTGCAGGACCGCCATCGCAGCAAAATCCTCCCGAGGGCCTCCCTACACTGACCACTCCCCTACTGCCCTTGCCCCTTTCGGGTAAGGTAGTCTTCCACTAGCTTTCCTAATTAATCAGCCAAGGGGTCCCATTCCTCCCTTGTGGTAGCACTGTTTTCCCGGGTGGTTCTCCATGTTCCAATTAACATAATGATCTTATCATGAACAGTAAATAACAACTGACAATAAAAGTATAATCATGAATAGTAATGAGTATCTCTATACCCAAAACCACATAAAGCAATAGCAAGTACTACCCAAAAAGTTCAGTGGTAAACAAGGTATAAAGATAGAAAAACTAGGGTAACCTATTGGGTCCCATCAAAATTAACCTATGCAGATCATTATGATTAATCAGAACATGGCTGGGTAAAAGGAAGTGATCAAGGGCACAACTTGCCTGGCACTTGAGATTCCAGGTACCAACTTGCTCTTTCAGGTGACTCGTGACTTCACGCTAAACGTAGCAATACAGACAAACATGTGTAGGCAAAATTAACATCACACCAAACATAAGAATGAATTGTGTAATAATAATCTACGCGCTTGTACGAGACTAACGCAACTTGAACGGATCAAATCGGAGTTAAAACGAAGGAGTTATGATTTTTCTAAGGTTTTATGTATTTGATATAAGATTAATTAGAATATAAATTTTAATGTGACTTTCATGTGAAAATATTGGTACTAGATGATAAACAATAATATTACAAAATTATAGGAATTGGAATAGATAAATTTGGATTTCATATGAATTTTCTATGGATTATACAAGTTCTAGGGTTTATTTTCATATTAAAAATCTATTTCTAATTCATTATTCAGTTTACAGCCGACACTGGACTGGGCCCACTATTATCAGAAACCGCAGGGGCTTACACGCAAAATTCCCCAAGACTCAGGATTTCCCCCGCACAGGACGGCGGGTCTATTCCAACAAAACATAAGGTCTCTTTTGCAAGAATCCAGAGCCGAAGGGGTACTGGCCTAATCGGGCCGTCCGATTAGGGACCGAGTGCCAAGATCAAACCATGCTTAAAACAAATCTATACGTGACTACGGTCGATGGATCCGAGTTCGATGCCTGAGATCTAACCACGTGCGCTCCAAACTCTCAGCCGACCGATCACCACTAACCGGTCACGATTGTATTTCTTCCACGCTCTCAACCGTGAACGGATCTTGGCCTCCCGTTTCCGATCCTACGCAAGGGAAATCATCCCCAACCTTGGGATAGAACCTGCACTGCTCCTTCCGTTCACTCGACGGCACACCCGCCGGCGGCAAGCCATCCTGCAACCTAGACTAACATTGCCCTGCCCGAGATATGCTAATCGGCCAGTATTGTGCGACGAACTAAATGGCAGATTTATTACCTTCGACGGCGTGATCAATCGCCCGCACCATAGAGAAGCCCGCTATAACGGCGAATGCGCAGCACCGACGCAATTCTTCCGCCGTGGAGCCCACCAGAGCACCAGAGCAACACCATGAAGCCACCCGACCGACTAATCACTAGTCTAATCACCTCACCGCGGCTGATTTCTTTATTTTTTTCCCCAAATGCCCACGGCAGACCACGAATCAGAAGTGGCGGCATTACTTCTTGCAACACACGACGATGGTGCAAGAAGATGAGAGGAGAGAGAGGAGGACGGTGCCTGATATTAATAGCCTGGGAGAGGTCGAGCTTGGCCGAACTGATCTGCGCAAATCTTGGAGAGCCGATGGAGCCGCATGCGCCCAGCCCGCCGCCAGGAGCGGAACTCGTTACGAGCGGGGCGCCGGGAGGAGGATGACCCACCAGGGGGCCCACACGCCAGCGTCCGAGCGCGGGAGACGACGTCGCGGAGCATGCTAGCTTCTCATAACCACGGCTTGGTACCGATGGCGCTCACCGTTTTTCTCTACTCGTCGATGGCATAGAGGAGGTCGCAGGGGCCATCATATGCGTGCCTAAGCAGGGCCATGGGGGCGGCGGACGCCAGAGATTCCGGCGTGGGTTACGGATCGAGGGGATATCCCCTGACCAGATCGCGGCAGGTTCCAGAGTGGAGGGCGAGCCGTGCGGAGGTGGTTGTTGGGGGAAGAAGATAGAGCTGCCCCAAGACCCACGTGACAGAGACCCACCGCCGCATGCGAGACATTGGCCGAGCGGGGCCCACGCTCCAGAGAGCAAGGTCGCGTGCAAGTCCAGTCGAGCAGAAAACGTGGGCCGCGCGGCTGTTTGTTTGGCCCACGAGGCCGAGGGAATACTGGGCCAGGATAAGGAGATGTTGGCCCAACACAGGCATAGATTTGTTACTTTTATTTATTTTCAAACTCCAACTCAATTTCAAATTCATGTTTGACTTTAAATTTTCAAGTGTCTAAATTACAACTAATGTGAATTTAACTTTCACTGTTTACAATATTATTATTTTTTTTCTTTGTTATTTATTTATGGGAGGAATACATGATTTCATAAACATTCCCTTTCTTTTTTTTTCTCTATTTCCTTTTTCTTTCAGTTTTAAATTCCAAATTCAAGGATTTGATTCCAATTCAAGTTTATGGCACATTTATCCTCACCTTAACTGTTTAGTTTGATATAAGTTTCTGTTTTGGATTTCAGAATATTTCTCTCTTTCTTTTTTTTCAATTCCAAATTTAAATTTAGGCTAAATCCCAATTTCCAAAATTGTACTTTTGGGTTAACTTCAAATTATAAACTCAATTAGTATATTTTTATATGAAGATGCCTTCGTTTAATCTCCTTAAATATTATTATCCCCATGAAATGAGGATTGGATGGCAAAACAATCTAGAGGGTCCACTCTTATATTATGTTTTACAATTTTGGATATTACACAGGTCTCATCGATTGTGGATGCAAAACCTGCATTAAAGTGAACAGTCCATAATAACGATCCTAAATTTCTCGCTTCTGTTCAGGAGACTGACATCATGAGCTATATGTTCAATTCATGATGGTTAGTAAAGCAAATGCCAAGCAACAATAAATATAGCTTTGAAAGGTAAAAAGGGAACAGATGTTTATCTACTGAACATGATCTTTCGTTTTTGAGAAGTATGCAACTGAAAGATTCGTTTATTCACTGAGAAGCAGCCTGCTCAAAATACACGTGTAATAAGGATGAATATCATGTACCGTTGTTTAGTTCCAGAACTCTTTTCTTGAGCATTTAAAATATAATTTGTACAAAGATTCATTAGTGACAAAACAAAAGAAAAAATATGTATGGGGACAAGCAACCCATCTCGTCGATCCATACCTATCACAAGCACAGTATGCTTTCAGACCAATTAGGCAATGTATGGGGATAAGCAACGATTTTCATGAAATGCACATGCTAGCTTAGTGATTAGCATCAACTGTTGTCTCAACTTTTTTCCTCAGAAAGAAAAATATGGTTTATTAAATATCTATTCAGACTAAACATAGACATAAATTTCTCTCGGTCCCAAGGCTTTACCAATGGTTGTAGCAATCAAGTCGCTACCACCTTGGCCTAAAGTAGTTACAGCACCAGATTTCCAGCCCTGCAAGTGATGGCGGTTGCAGTAAACAAGTTGCCTCATGAATGATAATGTAAACATAAAATAGAATGTAAAAATGCTTTTAAAGCACGTAATATTTCTAGGAAGATTTTCAAGATAGTCGTAGATTCAAAATGAACATTTGGTCTATATAATACCTCTGAATCAATGAGTGCAGCATCAACGTCGTCAAGGTTAACATCTTTGCCTTGTTCAAAATGTGGTGGTTTATAGCCTTTTTTGAACCATTCATCTTCCAAAATTTCTGCAATTTTTATCCTCTGCAAGAATACAGCACCCATTTATCCAACAGTGATAACAGTGACACTGGTTGTAATCTGGTGACAACAATACAACAGATAAAAATTTTTTTGAACAAAGAATACAACAGATAAATGAAAGAGATGAGACAGATAATGAAAAGGCACGTCTTAATTCGAACTTACGGTATCATGGTTAGGATCGAGAATGCGCTTAATAAACTTCCTTGCTCCAAAAGAAAACCATGGTGGGTAAGAAAAAGTTGCATGGCAGATCTACAAAAGGAAGTCAAAGAAAAGTTCATCAAAATTATCCTTGCATTTCATAGGGAAACCAAGATATAAGTGTATTAACCGAATTTACCAGTTTGTACAGTCTCATCAGATTGGCATCATCAAAGGGTAAGTATCCAGCCATAAGAACAAACAAGATTATGCCACAGGACCATACATCTGCAGCCATACCATCATAGCCTTTATCAGCGAGCACCTGTAGAAAGTGTGCGATACTTACACATCTTGAAGCACATTAATCACATAAGGTAACAACACAAATAAGCTGACAACTGTGGAGAGGTGAGAAACTCACCTCAGGCGCTACATAGTTTGGAGTTCCACAGGCAGTATGCAGAAGCCCATCCTCCTGACAGAAGCTCAGAAGAGTTAATGGAAATTCTTATCACCTTTCCATGTCTCCAAACACAAACACAACTGAGGAATACATTATACGTCTGCTTTAAAAGGTGGCAAGTTAATTCAATGACCCAAAACAATGATGTAATAAAACATAAGACACATCAGCTTCAAATAGAAAGAAAAGAGCTTGTCTAATGAACACACAAAATTCATGCTTCTAGCTACTGAAATTCACTCTCTAGCCGACGTTGTTCACTGCTTGGCTCTACACCTGTGGTAGCTTGTGGAGGAAAGTATTCTGTTCTATAGCTGTCCATCTTTAGTTTGATCCTTTTCTCTGGAGGATAGGAACTAACTTGGATTTCTTCTCTATTCTTACGGCAGGATCTGCATATGCCTTTTTCAGTGAAGAATCAAGACTGAAAAGATCACTGTCCCGACCACCCAGCAATTTGCCAGATTCTTTCTTGCCCCAAAACTCCAGAGAGAGAATAGAAAAGACCCAATGTTTTGCTAAGCCGAAGATGTTCCTAGAACCAGGCAGCCATCTTCTCTCGCAACAAAGCTACTATGAATTAGAGGCCCTTTTGAGACACCAACAACCAGATGGCACACCCAGCCTCGTCAGGCATCCTCGGATGCCTCACACTGCTCTGCATCTTCTCATTCACCACTGCGGTTGGCAGCAACGCCACCGGCTCTGTCCAGATGCGTTTGGAAGAATTCTAGTATGTAATTGAAAATGCGAACGTAGAATTTAGTGATTCTTTCACAAACTGAACCACAAATACAGAAGCGCATGCGTACAAAAACCTCACAACATGCAGATAAAATTTCAATTTCCTTTTGGTGGGCTACAACTAACCATTAGTTCTATATATGATACAGAACCACAAATACAGAAGCACATTGCAACCATTAGTTCTATATATGATAGTAGAGTGTCGTGCATTGTGATAGAATATAAATCATTCAATGAAATATTAATTCACAACGATTACATGAAAATGAACAATATATATATGCACTGTTGATGAGCTGTCAGTTAATTGGGGTAATTGGTACTACCTTGATGGCACTGGGCATGAGCGACGACACACAAATTATTTCATAAATTGATTTTTTTTAATTTTCTTTTTGGTTGTGTGTGTGTTTTGGTGTGTACCAGAGGATGGACATTAGTTATATAGTTTGGTGCCTGTGCATTGCTACAGTTTTCATAAATCACATAACAAACTATTTACAACTGTTGAGTAGATCATGCAAGAACAACATGAAAGAAACTACCAACTTGAAGAGCATGATGAAGCCATATGAGTCCACCATAATGCCTAAAGCAGGCCATCCAATGAGGACCAGGAAAAAGCCAAACCCGAAAAATATTGAACCCTGCATAGTTTGAGGCTCATTTGTAATACTCATATATAAATATAAATGGAACTAAAACAACTCGGGTTTTGTAGGGAGAAGATCGGTACCTTGTGATCCTTAGGCTTAGTGAAGAACTGCACAGTTGGTTTTGACCCAATGGTCAGCAAGACGCCAGAAACAAAGAGAATCTAACAACATGACAAGCAACAGTGCTTATCAGTAAACAGGAGGCTAGACTGAAGTCAGGATCAACCGAGAGGATGAATTATCCTTACACTCCCCATCATTTAAAAACTGCCATAATGCATACCACAATTCAGTTCCATGGATCACATGGGTTTGACAATACATATTTTCTTCTTTTCTCACTAAGAACTCATAAGTGCTTACAAACCAGTAACCAAAACCTATACATCTCCACAAAAATCTGCAGATCAGACTGCGTACCTGATACATCCAGTGAGCTGCACACGAAATCCAGAAAAATAAGGGTGTAGTAATTAGATAAAACACCATAACACTCTGAAAGTAGGCATGTAGAAATATTGCAGTCAGCATGCCCTTCACTCCCCTAGAAGGCTATCTGGACTGACCTGGCCTCGCAGGCACAACACCATACAAAACCCAGAGGGCATATCGAATGTGTAAAAAATGTGTTCAGTGTGTCCCTGACTCCCTGTCCCTGTAGTAGTTTTAGTGCATGTATACTCCTCACGGCCCAGGCAGTGTCCTCTTCTAGTGACAAGTTGTGTAGTGTGTGTTTTATTTCTTCGATTTTTTTAACTTCATGGCAGAAGCCTGCTTTTTAATAAGAAGAAAACAAAAACAAAAAACTAATTACAAGAGAGCTAAATGTGAATATGGGAGGTTGTCACAGCCTTCTTGAACAAAGGGACATGGAGAGTCCAAAAGCCAAAATAAGCTAAAAATGCAGAGCATTTACATAACCCAAGAAAATGTTCTCCTTCTCAATGCTAAATCCTTCCTGACTTTAGTAGCGTCCTATTTCGCCATTTAAAACTCATTGCTAAAGTTTCTTCTATTTTGCTTTTTCAGACGATTCCACCAAGTGTACATTAATACTCCATTCAGAGAGTGTTATTGTTCTTTCCATAGCCTATGGTGTTGAAATTTGATTGCCTACTTCTTAGCTAGATATTCAGATATATTTGAACTTTTCCTTTGTAGACCTTACTGAAATACAGAAGAATGGTATGTTCGATACTTCTTCGTGCCCTTCTATTTTTTGCTGACCACAATTACAATTATTGATTCCACAGAACGAATACATCTAAATCCAGAGGAAGTTTGTCTTTTTCAGAATAAATCATGAGTATGACAAAATGTATAGGCCTATGTAAACAAAACTACACAACAGACTCGATCAAGTCCTATTTAGATAATCTAAACCTTGTGTATCATGGCTTTTAAAGCCTATCTGATTCAAACATATTAAACATTACATCAACTTATCTGGGACAAAAGGAGCTGAAATAAAGCTCCAAATGATTCAAGCAGGTCAACTTTTACATAGTTTATTATGTAGGACAAAAACATCTAAATGCTAATAATTTTTACATAGTAAATAGTATTAACGTGTGTGTAACAGAGCACATCATAAGAGAAATCAAAGCAAAAAGGACAATATGTGCTGAATCATACCAATGGTCTACACCTCGACTCGAAATTGCTTCTCGTCCTGTAGTCTGAGATCTTTTTGCTTCTTGACGGCCACAAGAGTGGAGCCTGACAACATCCCTTTGAAAACACAGTCAAATCCTCCTTCGCCAAGTTTTTCAGAGAACTTTTTATGTTCTTTATTTGCGCAAGCGAGAATACCACAAGACTTCCACGGTTACCCACAGTTCTAGCATTGCAAGATTTGCTTCTGCATCTCAACAAAAGAATCAGAGAAATAACAATAAGGGTTATCACATCGATCATCCATTCAAGAAACACTCTTTTCATAACTATTTTGTAATTCCTACAGATGTTTGTCGATATAATTTCCAAGGTGGACCAATCCTATTGGCTGTACACCAGAAAACTACAACTACTCTTTTCCTGCAACGGTGAACACATTTAGCTGTTCGATCTAGAGAAAAATAAACATTAGAAGAAAAGATAAAGGTGAACTAAATATAGAAAATGGGTTTTCGTATTTATCAGGCCATGTAGCAAAAGTGGAGATACAATTATTGGTGCATAGTGTTTTCTAGCACATTCATTTCCATGATGAAATACAGTGGTGGTTGCACATGGTGGTTGCAGGTGAACCAGAAAGTGAAGTGGCAAAGGTTGGGGGAGGGCACTCGCGGCACCGACATCTTGGTGTACGGCGACGCGTACGGATGCATCTGCGCGGGTAAAGAAATTGTTGATTGCATAAATCCTACTTTTTGCAATGTAAGATAACCCCAGGGGCTAACAAAAGTTTTTTTAAAGGGATACTTATTTTGACCTCCCCCCCGGGTAATTGAATTACTTTGATTTGTTGAAAATGTTAGTCCAGTTTAGATTGCTGTAGGAATGTGAATGAGAGGGCTGAGAAGGTGCATTGGACCCTATAACTTCCTAACGGGTTTAGCCATATGCCGTGGCCTGATGAGATTGGAGTTCATATTCATTAGCTGTACTTGCAATGGTACAACTATGTATATGCATAATGCAAGATGTATTGAATAAAGTACCACTATGAATTTTTCAATAAACTTGGCACATAATAGGCTAGCAGCACTGAGATTTCAAGCTGGAGCCTGTAACTATCAATATGTTGTAATGGCCATGCCCAGTTGAAAGAAAACATTAAAAAGGTTTCATGGTGTGTTCTATGACTTGAAAGTTTGTTTGATTTATATTTTCTATGCCCATCCCTTTCAAGTGCACATCTCTATATATACATTGGACATACTACAACTATACTCATTTGATTCTTTTGGTATATCATAATTCTATTTCAGAATGGTAGAATTAGTTCTATGGATTTTCACAGCAACACTACCAACTATCTTGTGACAGCTAGTGACGATGAATCAATCCGCCTATACGACACTCAAAATGCAGTGTGAGTGCAAAACATTATTCTGTCTTCAGAAGTATTTATTATAAGTAAATAGTATCTCTAGTTGGTTTTTTTGTCTTAAAAGAAGCATAATGTTAAAGTTAAGCTCTTTGCCACTCGGAAAAAAGATATTAGTCATCTACAGAAGTAGGTGTATTATGCAACAATATATGAAGTCTTCATAAACAAGCACTCAGAAATCCTTAGGAGCCCAGGACGTCCTCCACTTCTCATATCAGATATGCCTGCATTGTGCCTGTCATTTTTTAAGCTTTCCTTGGGAAGTTAAGGCAGCTATATGATAGGTTTTGCACTTTCTTAACTAATTACATTTTAAATATCATAATTTATGATGGTCTTTAGACATAGTAATCAGGGGAGAAGTTTATAGTTATTTATTTATGCTACAACATTTGTCACACAACTGAACATTATAAATAATATAAGAACCAACCAATTAACCAACAGAATGTAAGAAATTTACCTAAGAAGATCTAGTAAAGTGCTCTCGTCGTCGATGGCAATAGTAATTTCCACATCGGTATCACGTCCTCACACCACCACTGCACTCGATGGCGATGTTGTGCATGTCGCCCTGGTCATGGAACTGTGCCTTGGCCATGAACCACCACTGCCCAAATACGTGTCCCTGTCATGCCATAGGAAATGCTTGCGTCTCGCAGTTGTAGATAACCTTTCTATGTTTCTGCACAGCTATTGTTTCAGTTACAGTATGACACAAGCATCCACAATCTTAAATAATCTAAATGTAATGCAAGAGGCAACATGATAATGACCTTACTAAATAGCATGGATTTATTTTAGCAGATACATAAACATGAATTTGTCCAGATTCAATGAACTTAGTCTAGCAATATTGTAAATTTTATGAGATTTGCAGTCTGCACAGATCCGGAGTGAGAAAAGATATAAATAAACTAATTAGTGAAGTTTTCAAAAACTATCGCAACATCAATTTCCAATTCAGGTTTAAGTTAGTGCTTTTCATTTAGGCGATTCAGATCCAGGATAACATCTTTCATAATCATGCAGTTTTAGCATACAGATGAAGCCCTGGAATTAGATATGAACACAACGAGCTGTCGGGCATCATATACAAACACGACGAGCTGTTGCGTGAACAAACCAACAGAACAAAATTAGGTACTGCTAAGGAAAATAAAAAGAAAAACAAAGCATCTAACCCGAACAATCTGACGAGGAAGAGGGCATGTGATTCACCTTCATAGCTTGAAGGACAAAAGTCACGCTGCTAAAGGGGAGCCAATCTGGTCTAAGCGAGCGGCTCCTGCCACAGGCGCGCTCGGTCGGCGACGTCCAGCAGGTGAAGCGGGAGGCCATGGTCCGCCACTACAGAGCGTATGCGGGCAACTTAGGGGAAAGGTGCGGATGATGCAGTTGGCTTTCATCGCCATCTATGGCCAACAGGAAGTGCTATTCCTTGCTCGCTGGCTGGCGCCACGGGCACTGCCGCCTGCGGGAGCCTGACGCCGGGGCGCGCGGGGGACACGAGGCGGACAAGGTCACTCTCAGCGTGCCGCTGGGCGCCCGCCGTGTCGCACAGCCAGAGTGCGGCGTGGCCACGCCTTAGGTCGAGCAGCGCCTCCAGGAACGCACCGTGCGCGTCGGCGAGGGCGAGGAGGAGTCCGCGGTGTCGCTGGTGCCGGGGCCGGACGCCTTGAACGTGCCCATATCGCACTGCTCCATGAGCTCCTCGTCGCTCATCCCCAAGTAATCGACGTGGCCGCCGCTCTTCGCGCCATCCTCTTCCCCGTCACGGCCGCCCCCGCCGTCGCTGGGAGCATCTGAGCTGGTCGACACGGACGAGGAGGAGAGGGAGGAGAGGAAGCGGAGCTGGGATTTGTACTGGGAGGGCGCGTGGCAGCGCAGCAGCGGCAGCGGCTGCGGATGGAGGAGCGCGGGTGAGGTTGGGAGAGGAGGGTAGCGAGCTATAGCTACTCGCAGCAGGAGCAGCGCTCGAGCCATTCCCAGGCGGCGGTGGGCGGTGGGCGGAGCGCGTCACCGGGGTCGCAGATGGGGTCCATGGCGAAGTTGATCTGATATGGCAACGATTTCCAAGGGCCCGGCTCAGAGCTGGACGGACGGAGGCCACCTCCGGCGACGGGTTCGAGGCCGGAGGCAACCGGAGGAGGAGGTGGTGCCGTGGTGGTCGGTCTCCGCGCCCGCGCCCGTGTGCGTGGTGTTTTTGCCGGCGGTGGGAGCGGCAGCGGTGTGGGGAGGAGAGTCGGGGGAGGTTGGACCGCGGCGTGGGAAGGCCGGAGCCGTTGCCGACGACGACACGAATGAAGGCTGGATCTAGCTGCCGAGGAAGAGGGGAGCAGAGAGAGGAGCAGTTACGATCGATGGAGTGACGAGGCTTGAAGCGGAGGCAACGAGACGGACGATGATGATTTGACGCATATAGATGGACGGTGTAGATTGGCTAAAGGCAGAACCAGGGGAGGCAGTCTACACCTTAGAGCCTTAATAGGTAGTATAGATTAATTAATCTACAATATATGAGCACCACTTTGGTAGCAAGTAAAATAACATCTATCGTTGTATGTGTTTGAAGTTGCATGAGAACAAGGCACACCTCCCTCTATCGTGTTTGACATTGTAGCTCTGGGGTGGGGAGGTTTTAGCTGTAGCTGCATGAGTGTTTTGCAGGCAGCGACAGTCGCATATCTCATTGCTGCGTGTATCTCTAGATATGGCCTACGCCATGGAGATTAGAGTTGAGCTGATCAAGACAAAGATAGTTGATATGGTTAGATTGGGGCCTATCTTTCTATGTTTTTTATTTTAAAAATTGGTTTAGCTCTCGCTCTGTTCGTTTCGATCTAACATGCAAACGTATCTGCTATTATTCACACGAGAACATCTCTATGGATGAAGTGATTTCCGTATTAGATGCAGTAAGGCCTCAACACCGATGAAGCCTAGAGATGCGCCCTCACGTTTGGTCCCAAAAAAATAAAAGAAAGAAAGGTCCTATATATATTGTTTTCTCATATTTTATCTCTTTATTTATTGCCTTGCAATATTAAAATCAAGATAAGCACTAACTATATCAATATAGTTTCTTGGAAACAAGATGTCTATCAGTGGTACAAGGCCTCTGTGTTGGTTCATGCTTTGGTTCAACGTTTATAGGAACGGGGCACCTATCTGCAATAGAAGGCCAGTGTGACATACCATTTATTGGTGCAACATCTCTTAATGTCATGCTATGGCATATTTTACTTTGGGAATCCATTGATTATTTAATAAAAATACTACATGTATTGTCTTAATGTCATGATTTAGGAGCAACTTTCATATGTGAATATAGTTTATTTTCTAGAAACAAAACTTTGTCTTACATTAACTGATGGTACAAATGACAGGAATTTGGAACAGTTGAAACTATGTAGGCTGCACCAGTAATCTCTGCTGTTATTATTCTATAGAGAGACAAATTCAGGTCTCACTAGGAATGCAACAACCAACGGAAGTCTGTTGAAAAGAAATGTTTGTTACTACAAATGTGGCAAGTAAACAAGCTTTTTTAGGTTGATATTGATGACTGAGCTTCTTCAGTTGTACTGCAGCTAAAACTGGTTACACAATTTGATTCATCGCACAGTATCTTCTTTTCAAGGTACATCTGAATCACCTAATAAAACCTGACTCAACTGTACATGTTTCTATTTTTTTTTAAAAAATCTATATATGTTATGATTTCTTATGAATACATGTTTTGTTCTATTGGTCACTACCTTAGTCAATTTAGAGATATAAAAATATCATGATTTCCAACTATAAATTATTTCAGTATCATGTTGTTTTTACTTCTCCCGATGTCTTATGAGTTGGCCAAAGAATTTGACAGACTAAGCCTCGGATTTTTAACAACACGCAAGGAGCGTGTTTGGTTCGGCTTTTTTCTGACCAGCTTATCTGAAAAGCTGGCTGTGGGGAAAAGCTGGCTGTTGGGAAAAGCTGGTGGTTAGAATTTAGGTGTTTGGTTCGCCAGCTGTGCAGAAAAGCTGTTCGTCAGAATCTACGTGTTTGGATACAGATTCTCAAATTGCAGATTCTGTTCGAACAAACGATAAAATGAAACTCATAACGCAGATAAAGTTCATTACAAAATAATTAGTGGAGTTGATTACATCATAAGTACCGTTACAATTGCACTAAGTCAACTACGCCACTAATGCATTTGCAATTGCATCTCGAAAATCACTCATGTCTAACTCATCAGATGTGCTCGTACTACTCTCACCTGCAGGTAGATCATGACTTAGGCTATTAGGTCCTACTTCATCAAAATCTCTATCGTGTAGAGCACTATCTCTAATGAAGTTATGCAGTGTCATACATGCAATAATTATCTTCGATTGTTTCTCAAGCGAAAATGAAGGGAGACTTAATAGAATTCTCCACTTCATTTTTAGCACCCCAAATGATCGCTCAATAACATTTCGTAGGGATGAGTGCGCATAGTTGAATACTTCTTTACTCCCAATAGGTTGCCTCGCATTTTGCCATTCCGTAATGTGGTACTTCTGCCCCTTATAAGGTGCAAGGTACCCCTTTCTATTTGGATAACCCGAATCGACAAGATAGTATTTACCTGCACAAACTCAAAATACAAATGTTACATACATGTGACATAAAATAGTATTGTATTCTACAAATGTACAAAATATTTATATACCTTCCGGTGGATGGGGGAACCTGTCCGCATAAGTTATTAAAGTATCCTGTAGTACTCTTGTGTCATGTACGGAACCTGGCCAGCCTGTCACCACAAATGTGAACCTCATATCGAAGTCACATACGGCCATTACATTCTGCGACGTGTAACCATGTCGGCCAATATATTTTGCTTGTTCCGAAGCCGGGACTGCCGCTGGAAAGTGACTACCATCTATTGCGCCTATGCAATCCTTGAAGTGTGGCCAAAACCTCGCCTCTCGCAAACGATGATGAATCTCGACGAATTGTGGGTCTTTTGGCTTGATTATGTCAGATGACATCTTATAAAGTGCATTAAGGACATCACTATACTTGCGGCTAATTGTTTCCAATGAGTGACCAAATTTATTTCTGATCTGCCTAAACGATTGTGGACCCCCACATGCCCACAAGAATATGCCAAGAGCTTCCATAGTACTGACACCCCTGCTTGGAAGCAGACCATAATTTTGTACCAACGTGTCATGCAATCGTCTAAAAACAGTTCTTCGCATGCGAAACATGTCAAAACAGTCGTTACTAATCTCCAACGTTCTTTGAACCCATTGAATACCAGATTCGACCAATGTTCTTCTAGGAGCCTGACTGAAATGCCTGCCCCAAATGTCTACAGCATATAGAGCAACAAGCATTTCTCCATCTGTTTCATCATGAGATGTGTGTGCATCCATTTCATCATCAGATGTGTGTGCATCCATTTCATCATCATATGTGTGTTCATAAGGATCACACATCTGCATGGACACAACCAAGAGCCACAATTTCATATGCAACCACAGTTTATAAAACACATATTAAAGAAGCCGAACAGTTTACAGGCATATGAAGTTCACAGATTCACATAGCGCACAAAGTTACAACTCTGATTATTCTAATACATGTTCAACTCGAATATTTGGAAAATTGTTTGAAAGCGAAAATGATACGTACGAAAACTGACACGACATGACTCATTAAGCAGACACAACTAACATAATACTGAACATATAAGCCTCAGTTCTCGGACCAGCAACATATACTGAGACGACATGACTGATGAAAACACATAACCAACGATAATAGTAAACATGTAGGCCTCTGTTGTCGGACGTCCACCAGCTAAGTGCTCTTTTTAGTTTCTAACGCGTAAGCATTGTGAAGCCAAGCGATTCTTCCTTCTTTTGTCTCCAAGGTTGCAAAAACATCTCTATACTTCTTCTGAATCAGAAGATGAGTCGCAAACAAATGTAGTTCGCTCCCTTCTGGTGATCCATCTTCCTTGACTTGTTGCATCTGCTTTTTAAGCTCTATTCGAACTGGGTCATTGTCAGAAGAGGTAATGGACTTGTTTGTGGTCAATGAGTGGGACTCAAAAGCCTCCACAAGTCTTTTCATGTACTCTTCCCTCGAATCTTTTTTCTTCTTTGGTTTTGGGGAATCATGGCGCATCTTACGCTTCCCAGTGGCATTTGTGCAGGGGTCAGGTGTGCTGTTTTCACCCCCACCTAAAGTGTATTCCAAATGATCATCAGAAGATGAATTAGCATCCTCCACGCCAGGAACCAGGGTTCTTTCATTTGTGCAGACAATGGGTCCAAACATAACCTTTAGCTCGTCCTCATTCTCTAGGGGGGCTGTTTTGAACATAATACAACCTGGCATTGCCTGCACCAATTCGTAGTCCTACTTTTAGATGGCCAATACTAATGTTAGTCTACGAAAAAAAGATGAACTTACTTCATTTTGCTTGGCCCACCACTCATCTGGCGCACTGATTGAACCAGTATGAGGGTCTCGACCAAGACCTGTAGCCCTTTCATTAAGAGTTTTCCACTGGGTGAACATTCTCTTCAACGAATCCCACCTATTCTTCATTTGATCCCTGGTGTAAGTGCGACCAGTGCGTTCCTTAAACTTCCTTATGAGGTTAGCATAGCCTTATGCATTTAGAAATTGTTGTGGCCTGTTCCGAGCATTGACCTCTTCTACACAAATTTCTGTGTAAATTTTTGTTGCTCTACTATCCCACTTAGCAATCACTTTGCCAGACTTGTCCATCTAGTGCATAAGAAGTATATAGTTTTCAACATACGTAGTTGTGGTCTCGGATTAAGAACAACAAAAAGATGAACACTATACTGGCCATATTAACATCAGGTAAAAGCATAAGTAGTACCATTCCAATTTGCTTAATTACACAACGACAACCTTAAATAAACTGGTAGTGGACACAAACGGACAGAGAACACATTTACAACAGCCCAGTAACCAAAAGAGCAAACTTATTCCCTGTTTCCCTAAGACCTTACTAGACAAAAGCACAGGGAATTCATCCCTGTTCTGCAATCACCTAACTCCATGGTTCACTCCCTTCTACCTTAAACATCATTGTCACTAAACGAAGGCATCTGATCGGAGTCATATTCAACACCCCAGAAGTTTAGGAAGTGCTCCGCAAAGTCCCAGTCTGGAGTAAGGTCGTCGTCAGAAGGGGGTGGTGACGACAAGGTAGAAGGTTCATAGCTGCTGTCAACCGGGATGTTTACGTTGTTCACGATGTCCAAATGCTCTTGCAACACCAGAGAGTCTTGCTCCAGCATGCAAGCTATCTCCTCCAAAGCTACACGAAGTTTGGTAGCATCAAATGAGGTCAACCCGCGTCCAGGACGGATTGTTTCCCTCGCTACGGAAAATATCTTGTCGGAAATCTCTTGCATCCTTCCAATTGCCTTGTCGGCTATGGAGTCTGCTGAGTCCATCTGATGTGGATTTGTTAGGTCGTTAGTATAGCAGACATGGGGACTATCTAAAAAAATAGGTGTAGTCCCATGTCCTGTGCCTAGGCTGCTAACAAAGTAGGGGACAATTACCAAAATTTAATAGGCAACTGTGTACTAATAATACTTCGAACACACTGTGCATGGATTACCCAAAAACGTGACCATAATTCCTAATCAGTACATGGACAAGCGTTGAAAGAAAGCATGACCAAATAATTGGGCTATAACACATTACCTTGGTTGAAGTGGATCTTGGATCCTTAGACGAATAATCCGAGTTGATGGGGAAATCTGAAGAACATAAACGTAAGTACGTCGATGGTAATCCGTTTTGATGTACTCAAAAACTTGACATGGTGTGAATCTACTAGTAAGCACTTATTGAAATGTATTATTGGGTCGGCTGCTAACAAACATAAACACCTTTCAATGCTTTCCCCTAAACCGTAACCAACAATCGTTCAATAGCATATGTGCATCACGTTGCTACGAGTCAATACACGGGGCATTAACATCTTAACCAAGGACGTAGATGCAACCTAACCCCTAATCAAGACATGGGGATGCAACGGATCCGGAAAAGCACAATAGGAGTAGCGAAGGGGGAGACGAAGATGGTACCTGCGTAGACGCCGAGATGGGAAAGGGGGGGAGGAGTCCACAGGTTGACGACAGCAGAGGGAGTTCACGACGGATTTGCGGCTCCGCGGTGAAAACCCTAGCGCTGTGAACGGGTTACGGAGCCATCAAAAACCACTGCGGCGGCGGACGAACGGCGGCATGGATGAGAGGATAGCTTACCTGCGAAGAGGACCCGCGCGGCGGCGGGAGATGCGATGGGAGGAGAGCTGCGGCGGCGATGGGAGTAGCGATGGGGACGAGAGAGATGAGGAGCGGCGGGGTGCGAACCCTACCCAAATGATGCGGCTTTGTGCGGAAGCGTCCTGAGGGCAGCTTCTGTCTTCGCGTAGTCGGCTGGCTTCTTAGCGAAGCGCGCCGGGGAAAAGCGGGAGCAGAAGCGGCGCGTTTGGGAGGAGCTTCAGCTTCTGGCGGCCAGAATCCCGCCAGAAGCTGAACCAAACACGCGCAAGGAGTAACAGTCGAATTAGAACCCACCTTAGAGCGGGAAATCAAAGAAGCGCAAAAGAACGATGAGAAGATCAATGAAATCCGGCAGCTGATTCTAGAAGAAAGAGACAAAGATTTTCGGGAAGATGCAGAAGGTGTGGTATGGTTTAAAGACCGCTTGTGTGTTCCCAATGTCCAATCCATTCGGGAGTTAATCCTTAAGGAAGCTCATGAGACAGCCTATTCCATACACCCCGGAAGCGAGAAGATGTATCAGGACCTAAAGAAGAAATTCCTGTGGTACGGAATGAAAAGGGAGATTGCAAAGCATGTGGCTATATGTGACAGTTGTCAGAGAATCAAGGCAGAGCATCAAAGGCTAGCCAGTTTGTTGCAGCCGTTGCAAATTCCTCAATAGAAATGGGATGATATCGGAATAGACTTCATAGTCAGGTTACCCCACACTCGAGCCGGCTATGATTCCATTTGGGTAGTAGTGGACCGCTTAACCAAGTCAGCCCACTTTATACCAGTCAAGACTAGCTACAACAATGCAGTATTAACAGAGCTATACATTCCCAGATCGTTTGTCTCCATGGTGTGCCAAAGAAGATAATGTCAGACCGAGGAACACAGTTCACCTCTCATTTCTAGCAGCAGTTGCATGAAGCTTTGGATACACATTTGAAATTCAGTTCAGCTTATCACCCACAGACAGGTGGTTAGACTGAAAGAACTAATCAAATCCTAGAAGATATGTTGAGAGCCTGTGCGTTGCAAGATAAGTCCAGATGGTACAAGAGATTACCTTATGCAGAATTCTCCTACAACAACAGTTTCCAGGCCAGTTTAAAGATGTCACCATTTCAGGCACTTTATGGAAGGAGTTACAGAACTCCGTCACATTGCACTGGGATCAGCATGGAGAGAAGCAGGTGTTTGGGCCCAACATTTTGCTCGAAGCCAAAGAGAATATCAAGATGGTTCAGGAGAATCTGAAGATAGCGCGGTCAAGGTAGCGAAGTTACGTAGACACAAGAAGAAGAGAGTTGAGTTTTGAAGTAGGAGATTTTGTCTACCTGAATGTATCGCCTATCAAAGGAGTCAGAAGGTTCAAAGTCAAAGCAAGGTAGCACCCTGATATGTTGGTACGTACCAAATTCTCGCTAAGCGTGGAGAAGTGGCATATCAGCTCAACTTACCGGAAGGTTTGTCAGCGGTGCATGATGTCTTCCATGTGTCTCAGTTGAAGAAGTGTTTGCATGTGCCAGAAGAGCAGTTGCCCGTGGAAGACCTGGAAGTCTAAGAAGACCTGACCTACATAGAGAAGCCAACGCAAATTCTGGAGACTACAGATAGAGTCACCCGGAGGAACACTATCAGAATGTGCAAAGTCAGATGGGGTCACCACTCTGAGGAAGTAGCAACATGGGAGCACGAAGATGATCTGATGGCCAAGTATCCCGAGCTCTTTGCTGGCCAACCCTAAATCTCGAGGGCGAGATTCTTTTAAGGGGGATAGGTTTATAACGCCCTGAATTTAGGGGTATAAAATTTCTTCTCCAATATTCACCAAATTCAGGCGTTACTCTCTTTTTCTCTTTCTGTTCTGCTCCTTCCTCCCATTTTCAAAGCAATGTAGGGATTTATGTTCGTGCTACGTGTAAGCAAAACCGTAAGGTGATATTGTTGTTGCATCATGTCGGTGCATACTTATTTCTGTCTGATGTCATATATAGGTGTGCATTCATTTAATTTAGGATTTCTATTCGAGGAATGAATTTGATTAGAAAGTAATGACATCGATTAGAGGAGAAGCAGCCCCAGTGCCTCGGCCCTCCATGCGGCCCAGCCTGGCCCCTAGCGCGCGACCCAACCGCCCCTCCCCCATGTGCGCCCAAACCACCCCCACTCCCCTCTCCCGCGCACCTATGATCTAGGAAGAGAGAAACCACCCCTCCTCCCTCTTCTCATCTCTCCCACTCTCTCTCTGCCCTTGCTTGGATCATCCGAGAGCGGTTGCCACCGCTCGTCGTGCTCATGGTAAGCTCCTCCTCCCTCCTCCCTCTCCTCCTCTCTCCCCTGCGCGTGCGGCCCTCCCCGTGTGGCCCCTCGGCGCCCCCGGCGTGTGGCCCCTACCCGCCCAGCTCGCGGCCCTCCCAATGCGGCCCCATCCCCAGCATGACCCCTCAGCCCCTTGCCCCAGCGGCAGCTCTCTCGCGTAGCCCCGGTGCGGCCCTGGCGTGCCGGCCCCGGCGCGGTTCCCGGTGGCCCCCGGCGTACAACCCTCTGCCCGCGTGGCCCCTGCCCCTACGCGCTACCTCGTCGCTGCTATGGCATGGCCGTGGCGCGACCTCGGTGTGCAGCCCCAGCGCGCGTGCCTTTGGCGTGCTTCATGCTCATTGTTTGCTGCTTCACATGTGTCGTATCTCTTTAAATTTCGCTTGAGTCATGCGTCGTGTCACGCGCTTTGCCGTGCAACAACCTTTTAATTCACCTAGGATCACGTATAATAATTAAAGCATGTAGTGTAACGACAATTAATCGAGTATCGCACTAATCAGGATCTAGCGCCAATTATATTTACGTGTTGCATGAATATAAATTAATATAATTATGCTAAAATGAATATTTTAATCCATAGATGCTTAATATAATCGCTATATCTCTCGGCCATAGCTTTGACCGTCGTAGTTTCTTATCTCGGATAGTCATAAATGCAAGCTCTGTGCCACATGTCTGTTTAATTGTTCTGTTCCATTGTATGGTATATTGTTCATTTCTATGTTAAGAATGTGGAATGTATGTTTGAACTCGTATAGACAACGGTTCGTTGCCGGAGTTCAAGAAAGTTGCAGGAGAAGACTCTGAGCAGTAGCTGGTTGGTGAAGGCAAGTGTTCTCTGACTTATTTGTGTCCTACATATTTTATAATTCATCTCCCCATATTTACATAATTTATACCTAAGGATTTACTAGTCTTTGTTTATCCTATCCTTGGTCACCTATTTGGGTTGGATTATTTCTGGATTAGCTCTATGCTAGCGCTTCACTTTAATCAATGAACATAATGAGATTATTTATGATACGATGTTTACTTCTGGATATGATGATGGCATTGTGATTTTTAAGGGGGCTCGAGCAGTTTCTCGAGTGCCTCTCCGTAAGGACTGGTTCGTTGGATATCCACCCAGGATAACAGTACAACCATGAGGGTGGAATGAGACGTCCTTAGCTAATTAATTAGAGGAACTGAGGTATAGTTTGCTTCGCCGTCGTGCCGCCAATGGGGCTCGGTGTATGCGGCTCGCTCTGCCGAGGGTGGTTTTGAAAGGGAAATGGGCTTAATCATTCCCTATAATCAATTTTGGTGGTTGACGTCCATCACAAACCACGTGGACTAATTAGTTTGCCAGGATGTCTTTTATCTCAGGTGCATAAGGTTCAACATAAATCAAGAAAGAAATTAAATTGGGGACTCAAATAAATTTGGAGCAAAGACTTGTATTGGTGCTCCCAAGTTGCGCACCGGACAGTGTCTGGTATGCATTGGACACTGTCTGGTGCCCTAGGTCGAGCACCACTCGAACAGGCCACTCTCGGGTTTTCTAAGGGGACGCTCCGCTATAATTCATCGGACTGTCTGGTGTGCACCGAACATGTCCGGTGAGCCAACTGAGCAATGGTAACATGCGCCAACGGGCGACTGCAAAAGGTGCACAGTGCGCGGTCAGAAGTCAGAGCAGGAAGTCAGAACGCATCAGACATGTCCGGTGTGCCACCGGACTGTCCGGTGCAACTATAGGACAAAGACCTTAAACGGTCAACCTCTCCAAATCCCAACGACGTGCTGACGTGGCACGCACCGGACAGTGAACAGTGCCCTGTCCGGTGCACCATCGACAGCAACGACTAGAATAGTGGTTGGGGCTATAAATACCCCCAACCACCTCCATTCAAGCCATCCAAGTTTTTTAAACTCAACATTCAATACAAGAGCAATAGCATTCACTCCAAGACACATTCCAAAGATCAAATCCTCTCCAAGCCTCAAAATCAACTCAATCGCTTAGTGACTTGAGAAAGGGTGTTTTGTGTTCTTTTGTTGCTATTGTTGCTTGGATTGCTTTCTCCTTTCTATTCTCATTCTTCTAAGTGCTTTGTAAAGCTAGCAAGAGACACCTAAGTGTGTGGTGATCCTTGCAGGGTCTTAGTGACCCAAGTGATTAAGGAGAAGCATCGACCGGTCTTAGTGACCGATTGAGAGAGGGAAAGGGTTGAAATAGACCCGGCCTTTGTGGCCTCCTCAACGGGGACTAGGTTCTTTGGAACCGAATCTCGGTAAAACAAATCACCGTCTGCACTTGTGTTGATTTCCACTTGATTTGTTTTTCCTCTCTCCAAAGTTCCCTTGCTCATATTGATTTGAGTTTGCTCCCAAACGTTATCCGCATAAATTGAGCAATTCCAAGCAAGGAGAACTATCTTTCGAACTTCAAATTAATTCTAACACTAACCCCCGCTGTCAAGGACCTCCCGGCCTAGGGTAGCTGGCCCCTGACTACGGAGTTCGTAGCCACGGTCCGTCGTCGCCGGTGAGGTTTTTCCCCTCAACCGTCGTCTTGTTTAGAGAGAGAGAGATTAGGAAATAATAATCTTGCTTGCTTTATTCCCTGCTGCCCTGTGTCTTATAAATAGCCCTATGGCTAACCAACTTCTCCTATAAACTCTCAACTAACTCCTATTTTCTTGGACTTATCTGCTGCCAACTAACTCTCCACTATTCTCTCATCTCAATCTTATTCTCTAGCCTTATCTTTATTTCTAAATCTAGCCACTAGTTGTGGCCTCCTCCTATGCGCGTTCAACGCGCTCTGCAGCACGGCGTGCGTCACGGCGGCGCCTATATGTGCGCCCGCACATGACATCTCTCCCCCCTCGAGACCCAGCTCGTCCTCGAGCTGAAAGTCTGGGTACTTGCTGCGGAATTCGTCGAGGTCTTCCTAGGAAGCAGACTCGGCCGGTTCGCCCCTCCAGTGGACGAGAACTTAACGCACGCCTCGCGCTAAGCGTGCCTGAGTAACCTGCAGCGGCTCAGGGACCACAGCGTCATTGTGGATGATTGGCAAGGCAGGCGGGGATGCCGGTGGAATGCCGACAAAGTTCTTGAGGACCCCCACATGGAACACATCATGGAGGCGCGCCCCGACGGCAAGGCCAGGCGAACGGCGACGTCGTTGATGAGCTCGACGACGCGGTAGGGCCCCATAAAGCGAGGCTTGAGCTTGCCTGTGGTGGTCCTGGGCATTGAAGAAGCTACCCGCTGCCGAAGATGAAGGAGGGCCCAATCCCCCGGATGGTAGGAGACTTGACGGTGGTGCCGATCGTAGTAAAGCTTCTGGGTCGCTTGGGCCTGCTCTAGGCGGTACCGGACCTCCTCCAGGAAGGCCTCCCGAGCCTCCATGTCCTGGGCGACGACTGCCACCCTCGTCTCCCCCGACTCATAAGAGCGGATGGAAGGTGGCTCTCGGCCATACACCACCCGAAACGGTGTGTCCCGAAGCGAAGTCTAGTACGCAGTGTTGTAGGTGTACTCAGCCCACGGCAACCAGCGTAGCCATTGGCGGGGGCGATCTCCAGTGAAGCAGCGCAGGTACATCACTATGACTCGGTTGGCAGCTTCTGTCTGGCCGTCCGACTAGGGATGAAAAGCGGACGTCATGTGAAGCTTAGTACCCATAAGCCTCATGAGCTCCTGCCAGAATGTCGAGGTGAACACAAAGTCGCGGTCGAAGACGATGGACTGTGGAACACCATGGAGGCGCACAATGTCGGTGAAGAATGCCTGGGCCACCATCTCTGCCGTGTACGGGTGCACGAGTGGAATGAAGTGGCAGTACTTGCTGAAGTGGTCAACCACGGACAGGATCACTGTCTTCCCGTTCACGCGGGGTAGCGCCTCCACAAAGTCCAGCGCGATGTCGGCCCAGACCGCTGAGGGCACAGGTAGAGGCAAGAGCAACCCTGCTGGATGGAGATGCTCGGACTTGTACCGCTGACAAGTGGAGCACGCCCGCACAAATTCCTGCACCAAACGTCACATGTTGGGGAAATGGAAATCACGACGGAGCCGGTGCAGCGTACGGTGGACGCCCTCATGCCCATCGCCGTGGACGGCCTCCAAAATTTCTTGCAGTAGTGGAGAGGTGGGGGGAATGTATAGGCACCTCTCGTAGGCGACCATGTCATCGACGATCGACCAGGGCGTGGTGCGGGTGCCTCGGTGCACCTCGTCATGGATGGCCACCAGTGCCGGATCGGTAGCCTGGGCGTGACGCAGGCGGCCGATGAAGTCAAAGCACGACGCAGAAATGGCCAACACGACGCCCTCCTCAGTGTCGCCGTGGGAGAGGGCGTCGGCCACCGTGTTCGTGGAGCCTGACCGGTACTCGACGGAGAAGTTGAACCCCAGCAACTTGCCGACCCAATGGTGCTGCGGAATCGTGGCGATGCGCTGTCGAGCAAGTACTTGAGACTATAGTGGTCTGTCTTAACGGTGAAACGCTGCCCCCCAAAGGTATGGTCGCCAGTTGGCGAATGGCCTAGACTAGGTCGATGAGCTCTCGCTCATAAGCTGCGAGGGAGCGGTGACGTGGAGCCACCGGCCGACTGAAGAAAGTGATGGGGTGGCCCTCCTGGACGAGCACCACGCCGAAGCCGTACGTCGAAGCGTCGCACTCTACGACGAACTGCTTGGTGAAGTCAGGGAGCGACAGTACGAGTGCGGATGTCACGGCCCCCTTGAGAGTACTAAAGGCTGCCGCTGCGTCGTCGTTCCATCGGAACCCCTCTTTTTTCAGGAGAGCGGTGAGGGGGCTGCGATGATGCCGTAGTTGTGGACAAATTTCCTGTAGTAGCCTGCGAGCCCGAGGAAGCCACGCACCGCCCTGGCCGAGCACGGTTGCGGCCAATCACGGATGGCCTGCACCTTGGTCAGATCCATGGCCACTGCCCGACGTCGAGATGGTGTGGCCGAGGTAGGCGACGGTGTCCACGCCAAAAGCGCACTTGGAACGCTTAACGAAGAGACGGTGCTGTCGGAGCACCGAGAGGACGACACAGAGGTGGCGCAGGTGGTCCGCCCAGGATGAGCTGTAGATCAGAATGTCATCAAAGAAGACAAGCACAAACCGGCGGAGGTATGGCGATTTTTGATACGATGCAAACGGTGACAAAGCACGTAGCACGTCATTCATGAGAGCTTGGAAGGTGGCCGGCGCGTTGTAGAGTCCGAACGGCATGACCAAAAATTCGAAGAAGGCGTCATGCGTCCGGAACGCTATCTTGTCGATGTTGGCCAGCCTCATGCGGACTTGGTGGTATCCGAATCGGAGGACGAGCTTGGTGAAGAAGTTGGCGCCATGGAGCTCGTCCAGCAGCTTGTCGACGACCGGGATGGGGAACGCATCCTTGATGGTTATGGCGCGGTAGTCGATGCAGAACCGCCACGAGCCATCCGGTTTCTTGACTAAGAGCACTGAGGACGAAAACGTGGAGCTGCTGTGCCGAATGAGCCCCTAGTCCAGCATAGCTGTGCACTGACGCTCCAGTTCGTCCTTGTGTAGGGCGGGGTAGCGATACGGGCGTACTGCCACTGGCGGCTCCCCCGACACCAGGGTGATGCTGTGGTCCCGACTGCATGGGGGAGGTAGGCCGCGAGGCTCGCTGAAAACGTCGTCGAAGTCCGCCAAGAGCTCGTCGAGGAGTGTACTGGTGGTGGTGGTTGTGCTGACAGCAGCCGATCGGCAGGCCGCGAGCCCGTGCCAGCAGAACGCCCTGCCCTGGAAGGTGAAAGACATCGCGTGGTTGCTGAAATCCCACATGATCGGTCCCAGCGCTGCCAGCCACCGGGTGCCCAGGACCACGTCGTAGCCCGCCAAAGGCATGACGTATAGGTCAGCAGGGAAGCAGTGGCCGCCGATGTCCAGTGGTGCGTTGCGGATGACGCCCACACACGCGACGCACTCCCCATTCGCGACCATGGCCGTGAAGCGTGGCCGGTGTTTGAGGGGCAGGCCCGTGCGTGCAGCCGCGGCTTCCGATATGAAGTTGTGGGTGCTGCCCGAATCCAGCATGGCGATGAGGGAGGTAGCCCCCAGCGTGACCTGCAACTGCATCGTGTCGGTGAGCGCCACGCCCGCAAGAGCTTGGAGGGAGAATACCGGGGTCTCCTCAGTCCCAACATCCTCGATAGCCTCATCTTCCTCCTCCTCAAGGTCCTCCAGTAAGAACAGCCGCTTACAGATGCGATTGTGGCCCCTTGTGAATTTGTCGTCACAATTGTAGCAGAGGCCAAGGCAGCGACGCTCTTCTTGTTCTGCCTGCGAGAGGCGCTTGATGGTGCGGCCTTCGATGGTAATGGTCCCCAGCGCGGCCGTTTTGGCTCCTGGCGGCGCGGGTAGAGCTAGCCGGGCAGCAGGGGCCGGCAGCAGAGGACGCCTAGGAGCGCACGTGGCCGGGGCGACGAATTGCTCGTGCAACTCGAATTGGCGCGCCAGACTCATGGCGGCGGCCAGCGTTTGAGGATTCCGGATCCTGACGTCGATGCTGAGTGGCGGCTGGAGTCCGCCGATGAAGAGCTGTACCCGCTGTGCCTCCTGGAGTGGTCTCGCGCGAGGAAGCAGGGCCTAGAACCGGTCCTGGTACTCGGCAACCGTACCGGTGCGCTACACTCCGCCAGTTCGGCCAACGGCGCGGAACGTAGGGGCGACCCATATCGAAGGTGCAGCAGCTCCGTGAAGCGGCGCCAGGATGGCGTGCCCTCGTCCGCCTGGACCATAAGGTACACATCTGTGCGCCCTCCTCAAGGTTGTAGGAGGCCATCCATACCTTCTCCTCCTCCATGATGCGCTGCTGATGGAAATACGATTCACACCGACTGGTGAAAATCAGTGGATTAGATTTCCCATCATAGCGGGGGAAATCCATCTTTTGAAAGTGCAGCGGTCGATCATTGTGGTGCTGCCCATCATTGGTCCCATGGCCGCCTGACGAGGAGATCTTTCCCTTCTGGAGCTCGGCGACAGAGGATTGGAGGGTCGCGACCGTTGATGTCAGGGTCTCGATTATCTTGGCCAAATCAGAGGTGGTTGGCTTGGCCATGGTAGAGGTGGTGTCGGCGTAAGGCGGCGAGGTTGGTGGGCTTGGCTAGGATTGCGGCTGGGTGGAAGAAGTCGAGGAACGACTGGATTGCGATACCAGGTTGTCAAGGACCTCCCGGCCTAGGGTAGCTGGCCCCTGACTATGGAGTTCGTAGCCACAGTCCGTCGTCGCCGGTGAGGTTTTTCCCCTCAGCCGTCGGCTTGTTTAGAGAGAGAGAGAGAGATTAGGAAATAATAATCTTGCTTGCTTTATTCTATGCTGCCATGTGGCTTATAAATAGCCCTATGGCTAACCAACTTCTCCTATAAACTCTCAACTAACTCCTATTTTCTTGGAGTTATCTGCTGCTAACTAACTCTCCACTATTCTCTCATCTCAATCTTATTCTCTAGCCTTATCTTTATTTCTAAATCTAGCCACTGGTTGTGGCCTCCTCCTGTGCGCGTTCAGCGCGCTCTGCAGCACAGCGCGCGTCACGGAGGCGCCTATATGTGCGCCCGCACATGACACCCGCCTTAGTGCAAGTTTAAGTTTGTAAATTTTAGGTTTTGCCTATTCACCCCCCTCTAGGCGACTTTCAGGTTTGCCCCTTGGGGAGGAGTGTGGTACATTTAGGAAACCTAACGGGCGGCTACATCTTCAGGGAATCTTTGTAAAGGCTTCGTAGTGAATCTCTGGCCATTCACCTCGGAAGTAAAGATTGGGCCTGTACAACCCAGGCTAGAGAGGGAATCACGGCTCATGGGTAAAGTGTGCAACCTCTGCAGAGTGTTATGAAACTGATATATCAGCCATGCTCACGGTTATGAGTGGCCTTAGGAGCTCCTTTGATTAGAGATACTATGATTACAGATGATGATGAGGTCAATAATGGTTTTAGTGGTGATGAATATGATTATGGATTCTGGTATTGTTTCCTTTTGGAGGGAGTACCTTTGGGTTAATAATTTGGGATTAATGCTAAAACCTAGCTCTCTACTAGTAATAATTACCTGACTAACTAAAAGCAATTGCTTTGAACTTCGCCCACATACAACTAGTCCACTTTAGCCAAACGAGACATTTGCTGAGTACGTTGATGTGTACTCACCCTTGCTTAAAACACCAAAACACTAGGTTGTCCACATTGCAACCCTTGCTCAGGAGAAGATGAAGTCATGGCGGAGGATTTCCAGGACTTTCAAGACTATGATGAGTTCTAGGCGTGGGTTAGTGGCAAACCCTGAGTCGGCTGCCTATGAAGGTCGTGTTTTACTACATTTCGTTTTCGCACTTTGATCTATGTTTAAGACTATGTGGATGTCTCGGGCATCATGATGTAATCAAATTAATACCTCTTTATGCTATTATTTGAGCATGTGTGATGATGTCCAGTTATGTAATCACTGTGTACGTGAATTTCTGATCCTGACACATACATGGTTCGTATTCGGTTTGCCTTCTATAACCGGGTGTGATAATTTCTTACTATGGTTGATGACAAGTAATTGACACTCATCAATAACTAGTAACTAACCTGGGTTAATCTTTAGCAATTAATAGTAACTGATGATTGATAATGGCTAAGAGTTACTAGTACCTGACGGCTCTTGATGCCTGGGAGTTACTAGTAATTGGTCATTTGATTGCTATATTTACTGTTAAGGCCTAGAAGCTCAGGGTCTCCTAGTGCCTATAAGAAAGGCGCTCTCTCTCTCTCATCTTCTCATTTATAACTAGAACCACTAGAGCTACCTCCACAGTTGTGTTGTACTTTTGTCTCATGTTCCCGTGGTCTATGTGCACGGACCCGTCGGAAGAGCAGACCTTCAAAACTACGCCTTCACCAGAGACTCTGCACCCGAGGAGTAGAGGGCGATTAAGTTTGTAGGAAGTACATTGGCGCAACTGCTCACTGCATATGCCTACATCCCGAATGCGTACCTGCACTACGAACATCTTCACTACATCAACGTGTGATGGACTACATCGAATATGATCGACTAATGATGTTGGGTAACGGAACCCCTGGTTCCTTCGGAACTGGCCCTGTCACTTGGTACTCCCTAATGAACTTACTGAGAGCACCTAGAGGGCGGGGGTGAATAGGTGATCCTGTAAAAACTTAAACTTAAGCCACAAAAACTTGATTAAGCGTTAGCACAATAACTGCCAAGTGGCTAGAGAGGAGTCTCAACAAAACACAAAAACCACAAGGATATCAACACAAAGATGGCACAATGGTTTATCCCGTGGTTCGGCCAAGACCAACGCTTGCCTACTCCACGTTGTGGCGTCCCAACGGACGAGGGTTGCAATCAACCCCTCTCAAGCGGTCCAAAGACCCACTTGAATACCATGGTGTTTTGCTTTGCTTTTCTTTATCCCGTCCGCGAGGAATCTCCACAACTTGGAGTCTCTTGCCCTTACACTTGAAGTTCACAAAGAAGCACGGAGTAAGGGAGGGATAAGCAACTCACACAAGACACAAAGATCACAGCAAATACACACACACAAGACCCAGACTTGAGCTCAAGAGACTATCACGAGTTTCTTACTAGAACAGAGCTCAAATCACTAAGAATGTCGAACAAGTGTGCAAGAACGAAGTGTGAGTGATCAACTATGCTCAAAGAATGCTTGGATGTCTTCTCCATGCGCCAAGGGGTCCCTTTTATAGCCCCAAGGCAGCTAGGAGCCGTTGAGAGCATTGTTGGAAGGCAAATCTTGCCTTCTGTCGACTGGCGCACCGGACAGTCCGGTGCACCACCGGACACTGTCCGGTGCGGATTTCTTTCCTTGTTTGGTGAAGCCGACCGTTGGAGATTCAGAGCCGTTGGCACACCGGACACTGTCCGGTGCACACCGGACAGTCTGGTGCACCAATGTGACCGTTGGCTCGGCCACGCGTCACGCGCGGAATCCTTGGCCGACCGTTGCCCCGGCTGACCGTTGGCTCACCGGACAGTCCGGTGCACCACCGGACAGTCCGGTGAATTTTAGCCATACGCCGTTAATCATCTCCCGAGAGCGACGAGTTCGCCTGTGAACGGCTCACCGGACAGTCCGGTGCACCACCGGACAGTCCGGTGAATTATAGCCGTACACCGTCGTCGAAGTCCCGAGAGCAGCAAGTTCGCCAGAGTCAGCCTGGCGCACCGGACACTGTCCGGTGCACCACCGGACAGTCTGGTGCACCCAGACCGAGCTGACTTTGGCTGTACAGAGCCATCTCATTTCCAATTCAATTTTTCCTGTTTCTAGCACTTAGACACAATACATTAGTCCATAAAACAATGTACTAAGTCTAGAAACATACCTTTTGACATGATTTGCACTTTGTCCACCACTTTGCATAGATTAACACAAAAGCACTTGTGTTGGCACTCAATCACCAAAATACTTAGAAATGGCCCAAGGGCACATTTCCCTTTCAATCTCCCCCTTTTTGGTGATTTATGCCAACACAACTTAAAGCAACTAGAACAAGTGCAATATCAATGCAAATGAGAACTCAAAATTGTTTTGATTCAAATTTGACATATATGGATCACTTTTTGCCACCACTTGGTTTGTTTTTGCAAATCAAACTCAATTTCCTATCTCTAAGTCAAATTCACTTGTAGAGACAAAAAGAGAGGTATTCCAAGAGAAATTGATCAAAGATTTCAAAAACTCCCCCTTTTTCCCATAATCAACATTTCTCCCCACAAGAGGCCAACTTTTGACAAGAGAAATAATAAGAGAGTTTTGACAAACCAAAAGCTCTATTCTACTATTTTCAAAATTTCTCAAGTGGTAGCTGATCCATTTATTGCTTTGGCCTTATTTTCTCCCCCTTTGGCATCAAGCACCAAAATGGGATCAATTTTGGCCCTTTAACCCCATTGCCTCACCAAAATCTTCAAATAAGAATACAAAGGCAATAGAAGTACATGAGATGAACTTGGAATAAGTTACCCTCTCATCGGAGTGCAGTGGAAGTCTTTCATGGTCCAAGTCCACCTTTCCCTTTCAAACCTCCTTTGAGACTAAATCAAGCAAACTCAAGCACACGGTTAGTCTCAAAGGGTCAAGTTGTAGCACATCTCCCCCTAAATATGTGCATCACTCACATATGGACTTTTGAGGTCCGGGGAGTGCTTGTACAACTTGAGCACCACAAGTAAACAACAAAATGCATAAGGAACATGATCAAAGGCATAAACACATGTATGCTATAAATCATTCCAAGTTCCGCGAATCTAAGACATTTAGCTCACTATGCAGCTTGCAAAAGGTCTTCTCATCTAAAGGCTTAGTGAAGATATCGGCTAGCTGGTTCTCGGTGCTAGCATAAAACACTTCGATATCTCCCTTTTGCTGGTGGTCTCTCAAAAAGTGATGCCGGATGTCAATGTGCTTTGTGCGGCTGTGCTCAACAGGATTTTCCGCTATTCGGATAGCACTCTCATTATCACATAGGAGTGGGACTTTGCTCAGATTGTAGCCAAAGTCCCGGAGGGTTTGCCTCATCCAAAGTAGTTGCGCGCAACACTGTCCTGCGGCAACGTACTCGGCCTCAGCGGTGGATAGGGCAACGGAAGTTTGTTTCTTAGAATTCCATGACACCAGGGACCTTCCTAAGAATTGGCACGTCCCCGATGTACTCTTCCTATCGACATTACATCCAGCATAGTCAGAGTCTGAATATCCAATCAAGTCAAAGTTAGACCCCTTTGGATACCAGATCCCGAAGCAAGGCGTAGCGACTAAATATCTAAGAATTCGCTTCACGGCCACTAAGTGACACTCCCTTGGATCGGATTGAAATCTAGCACACATGCATACGCTAAGCATAATATCCGGTCTACTAGCACATAAATAAAGTAAAGACCCTATCATTGACCGGTATGCTTTTTGATCAACGGACTTACCTCCTTTGTTGAGGTCGGTGTGTCCGTCAGTTCCCATCGGAGTCTTTGCGGGCTTGGCGTCCTTCATCCCAAACCGCTTTAGCAAGTCTTGCGTATACTTCGTTTGGGAGATGGAGGTGCCGTCCTTGAGTTGCTTCACTTGGAACCCAAGGAAGTAGTTCAACTCGCCCATCATCGACATCTCGAACTTCTGAGTCATCACCCTGCTAAACTCTTCACAAGACTTTTGGTTAGTAGAACCAAATATTATGTCATCGACATAAATTTGGCACACAAAAAGATCACCATCGCAAGTCTTAGTGAATAAAGTTGGATCGGCTTTCCCAACCTTGAAAGCATTAGCAATTAAAAAGTCTCTAAGGCATTCATACCATGCTCTTGGGGCTTGCTTAAGTCCATAGAGCGCCTTAGAGAGCTTACACACATGGTCGGGGTACCGTTCATCCTCGAAGCCAGGGGGTTGCTCTACGTACACCTCCTCCTTGATTGGCCCGTTGAGGAAGGCGCTCTTCACATCCATTTGGAACAACCTGAAAGAATGGTGAGCGGCATATGCTAGCAAAATACGAATGGACTCTAGCCTAGCCACAGGAGCAAAAGTCTCCTTAAAGTCCAAACCTGCGACTTGGGCATAACCTTTTGCCACAAGTCGAGCCTTGTTCCTTGTCACCACCCCGTGCTCGTCCTGTTTGTTGCGGAACACCCACTTGGTTCCCACAACATTTTGCTTGGGACGAGGCACCAGTGTCCAAACTTCATTACGCTTGAAGTTGTTGAGCTCCTCCTGCATGGCCAATACCCAGTCCGGATCTAGCAAGGCCTCTTCTACCCTGAAAGGCTCAATAGAAGAGACAAAGGAGTAATGCTCACAAAAATTAACTAATCTAGAACGAGTAGTTACTCCTTTGCTAATGTCACCCAAAATTTGGTCGACGGGATGATTCCTTTGAATCGTCGCTCGAACTTGGGTTGGAGGTGCCGGTTGTGCTTCTTCCTCCATCACATGATCATCTTGTGCTCCCCCTTGATCACACGTCTCCTTTTGATGAACCTGTTCATCGTCTTGAGTTGGGGGATGCACCATTGTTGAGGAAGAAGGTTGATCTTGCTCCAATTGTTCCTGTGGTCGCACATTGCCAATCGCCATGGTGCGCATTGCGGCCGTTGGAACGTCTTCTTCATCTACATCATCAAGATCAACAACTTGCTCTCTTGGAGAGCTATTAGTCTCATCAAATACAACGTCGCTAGAGACTTCAACCAAACCTGATGATTTGTTGAAGACCTTATACGCCTTTGTATTTGAGTCATAACCTAATAAAAACCCTTCTACAGCTTTGGGAGCAAATTTAGAAGTTCTACCTTTCTTCACAAGAATATAACACTTGCTCCCAAATACACGAAAGTAAGACACATTGGGTTTGTTACCGGTTAGAAGCTCATATGAAGTCTTCTTGAGGAGGCGGTGAAGATAGACCCGGTTGATGGCGTGGCAAGTCGTGTTCACGGCTTCCGACCAAAAGCGCTCGGGGGTCTTGAACTCTCCAAGCATCGTCCTCGCCATGTCTATGAGCGTCCTGTTCTTCCTCTCTACCACACCATTTTGCTGTGGTGTGTAGGGAGCGGAGAACTCGTGCTTGATCCCCTCCTCCTCAAGGAACTCCTCCACTTGAAGGTTCTTGAACTCGGACCCGTTGTCGCTCCTTATCTTCTTCACCTTGAGCTCAAACTCATTTTGAGCTCTCCTGAGGAAGCGCTTGAGGGTCCCTTGGGTTTTAGATTTATCCTGCAAAAAGAATACCCAAGTGAAGCGGGAAAAATCATCAACTATAACAAGACCATACTTACTTCCTCCTATGCTTAGATAGGCGACGGGTCCGAAGAGGTCCATATGAAGCATCTCCAAAGGTCTTGATGTGGTCATCACATGTAACATCCCGAAAATCCTAACCTAGGTTTGAAACCCTAATCTACCCCCCCTTTTCCCATTTAAATAGTTTTCTCAATATTTTATGCACAAAAGATTATCAAAAAGGACTTCCAGGGTCACATAAAATAATGTTGTTAGAAAATGGCACACTATGATTGATGAACTACTGTTGATGTATTGTTTTACTGTATGTTTCCTAGAAGAAGCGGGAACCGCAGATCCGGATCCCGTAGCTCCGGAAGAAGGGTCGGAGCCCGAACTTCCGGAAGTAGATCTTCTGTGCCAAGAGAGCTTCAGCGAAGGCAAGTCCATCCTTCCCTTGATGCATAAATTACCTATTCTCTCTACCACTGCCTAGGCCGGGAACTATGGGGGAATATTGCATTGTGAGCAAGAGATGGCCCGCATTAACATATACTTTCTGGATACGAAATGTGGGTGGGAAAGAAGGGCAATGTGTACCTCCAAATTAAGTCTCTTTTTGAAAAGTTTTGCGATGAAGGGTACTCACCCTCATCACCTTGAGAGTGGGATGATCAGGGACTCCCTGGTTTAGGGGAGGGCCTAAGGTGATGGCTCAGCTGGTTTAGGCGTGAGTAGAAGGATTGTCCCCTCATATAAGGACCGGTTTGTCATCTTTCACTACCTGTACTCCTGATAAGTACAACCACTTGAGACTGTGTGGGCAGTCACTCAATCTGAACTCGTACGGTCCAACCCCAGGGTTATGAAGGCTGGGGAGCACCGGGAGGATAAAGAGGGGGGATGTTTTGTCCGGTTTGGACATGGTGGTGGCCTGACTCCTTCCGGGTAACCGTTAAGGTTAGGACGTACGAGTAAGGAAAGAGATCCAGCATTCGGGTCTCGCGACGGTGAGATCGCAGAAACCGGGCTAGTGGGTAAAGTGTACACCTCTGCGCAGAGTTGAAACCTATTCGAATAGTCCGTGTCCACTGGTATGGACGAGTCCGGTATGGTATGGCAATTAGAATTTTCTTTATGGGTTTCATGAAAAGAAGAATGTGTGATTAAGTAGGTGTTAAGGAAGAAACTGAGGCCACGGGAGCGGGAAGCTCAGTGGCGGTTGAGTTTTTGGTTATTATAAGACTATGGGAAAAACCTTCAAGTATCTGCCTTTCTCTAAGAAAATGATGAGTGACCACAACTCCACCAAATTGAGCATGTAGATCATAGGCCTTTTTCTCTCTACGGGACCGGGATGGGCTTGCGGAATACCTAGTGTATTCACCCAGATTTATTTATGTTTTTCAGCAGCCGAGGACTTCTTTTCTGCTATGCTTGATTAAGAGGGCTGTGTCTGCACCCAGTTCTGCCTGTGGCTTGGGCTAGTATATCTTCCTACTGCGTTTCCGATTTCGGCTCTCTCTTGAGCTTGTACCCTGGTATTGTAATAACCTTTATTTAAACTCTGTACTATTTGAAGTAATGAATGTGGTTACTAGCCTCCTGGGACTAGTAATGGTTTCACATTTGAGTCCCAAAGGATCGGGACGCTTCAGGTGGTATCAGAACCATAGGACTGGCCGTAGGTCGCAGCCCTGACCCTAAAACTTACCCTAAAAAGAAAATACCTCTTACCTCAAGAAAAGTTTTCTCTTCTCTTCCCCGTTTTTTAACAAGACCCTTCTTTTCCCCATTCCAGATGGAAGACTCTCTGGCCATTAGGACATCCTACTGCTCAGAGGTGGAAGGGTTCCCGCATCTCTTGCGAAGCTGCGCGCTTCGCATGGGAATCCGCAAAAAGCCGGAATACGTCTGGACGGAGCATGTCGAAGGCGGAATAGAGAAATGCTCTATGGCAGTCTACCTGGGAGAAAGCCGAAACTACCCAAACCATCCTTCCTTCCAAGTCACTTTTGCCGGATATCGTTTTTCAGATACCTGTCAGAATGTTGCCCGATCAGCCCTCCGTCAACTATGCCAGAACTACAGCAGGGTGATCTTTGAAACCCCCCTTCGCTACTTCCCACCCAGCAACAAGAATACCCCCACCTGGAGGAAAAGACTTCAGGCCCTCTCAGGAGGAGATCCTATTGAGAATGATCCTACCATCGTCTACATGGCTAGATACCTTCACACCCTTGATAACCAATATGATGACCTCACCCTCCACTGCACCTACCTAACCTCCCGGGTGGAAAGTCTGGAGCAAAAAGTCAGGGAACTTTCAGAGGAGAAGGCTTCCCTTCAAGAGAGCCTCGCAATAGCTGAAGGCGAGGAAACCAATACCCGAGAAGCCTACCGCACTCTAAAGATGGACTACGACAAGAAACTGAAGAAGCTCGCCCCCGCTAGAAGGGTCCGCAAGAAGACCAAAAGCCAAGGATGCCAGACTGAGCAGAAGGAAGAAAACCCTCCAAGGAACCCATCCGACACCGAAGAAATGTCCGTGGCTAGCCTTGATGACCTTCTCAAGGAATTTGGGGACACTTTAGAGAAGGAGTTCGGGAGTACCCTAGATAGCACTCGTGTGTGACGAACTTATGGTAGCAGGGTGTTGTGTCATGTAATGGCTTGATGTAATGAATAAAATAACCAGTTAAAAAAAATGGCATGTGCATAATAGTGACTCTCTTCCCATGGCAGATGGCTTCGGATAAAACCACGCCTACCGCCTCCGGGATTGGAGCAGGTTTTCCCTTAGGAGCAGAAGGAGTGAGAGCACCTAGAGGGGGGGTGAATAGGTGATCCTGTGAAAACTTAAAACTTAAGCCACAAAAACTTGTTAAGTGTTAGCACAATAATTGCCAAGTGGCTAAAGAGAAGTCTCAACAAAACACAATACCACAAGAGATCAAGCACAGAGGTGACACAGTGGTTTATCCCGTGGTTCGGCCAAGACCAACGCTTGCCTACTCCATGTTGTGGCGTCCCAACGGACGAGGGTTGCAATCAACCCCTCTCAAGTGGTCCAAAGACCCACTTGAATACCACGGTGTTTTGTTTTGCCTTTCACTATCCCGTTTGCAAGGAATCTCCACAAATTGGAGTCTCTTGCCCTTACAAGTATATGATCACAAAGAAACACAGAGTAAGGGAGGGAAGCAACACACACAAATCCACAGCGAAACGCGCACACACACGACCAAGAATCGAGCTCACAAGAGTATCACAAAGTTCTCACTAGAACGGAGCTCGAAACACTTAGAATGACAAACAAATGCGCAAAGACTGAGTGTGGATGATCAAGAATGCTCAAGGGTTGCTTGTGTGTCTCCTCCATGCGCCTAGGGGCTCCTTTTATAGCCCCAAGGCAGCTAGGAGCCGTTGAGAGCAAATCCGGAAGGCCATCCTTGCCTTCTGTCGTCGGGGGCACCGGACAGTCCGGTGCACACCGGACACTGTCCGGTGCCCGATTTGTTTCCATAACTGGCGCTTCCGACCGTTGCCGACCGTTGTAGATCTGGGAGCCGTTGGCGCACCGGACATGTCCGGTGCACACCGGACAGTCCGGTGCCGTCTTCCGACCGTTGGCTCCACCACGTGTCCCGCGCAGATTGCGCGGCCGACCGTTGGCCCGGCTGACCGTTGGCTCACCGGACAGTCCGGTGCACACCGGACAGTCCGGTGAATTTTAGCTGTACGCCGTCGGTGAATTCCCGAGAGCGGCCAGTTCGAGCGAGTCAGCCTGGCGCACCGGACACTGTCCGGTGCACACCGGACAGTCCGGTGCTCCATACCGAGCTGGGTCTTGGCAGCACACAGCCAAGTCTTTTCTTCCTCTTCTCTCTTCTTCTTCTTTCTGTTTCTAACACTTAGACAAATATATTAGTACACAAAACCAATGTACTAAGGCTTAGAAACATACCTTTACTTCATGATTTGCACCTTGTTCATCCATGTACATAAATTCACAATTAAGCACATGTGTTGGCACTCAATCACCAAAATACTTAGAAATGGCCCAAGGGCACATTTCCCTTTCAATCTCCCCCTTTTTGGTGATTTATGCCAACACAACATAAAGCAACTAGAACAAGTGCAAACTCACTTCAAATAAAACTTAAATTTATTTTGAATCAATTTTGGCATATATGGATCATCCTTTGCCACCACTTGGTTTGTTTTTGCAAATCAACCTCAAATCTCTATCTCTAAGTTAAACACACATGTTGAAGCATAAAGAGAGTCATTCCAAAAGAGATTGATCAAAGATTTCAAAAACTCCCCCTTTTTCCCATAATTACTACTTCTCCCAAAGAAGCCAACTTTGATAAGAGAGACAACAAAAAGAGTTTTGACAAACCAAAAGCTCTACTCTACTATTTTCAAATTTCTCAAGTGGTAGCTGATCCATTTATTGCTTTGGCCTTTATTTTCTCCCCCTTTGGCATCAAGCACCAAAACGGGATCAATGTTGGCCCTTTAACCCCATTGCCTCACCAAAATCTTCAATTAAGAGCAAATGGCAATAAGAGTTAATGAGATGGACTTGGAATAAGTTACCCTCTCATCGGAGTGCAGTGGAAGTCTTGCATGGTCCAAGTCCACCTTTTCCCTTTCAATTCTCCTTTGAGACTAAATCAAACAAACTCAAGCATATGGTTAGTCTCAAGGGATCAAGTTGTAACACATCTCCCCCTAAACATGTGCATTACTTTGCAACGGACTTGTGAGGTCCAGGGAGTGTTTGTACAACTTGAGCACCATAATAAGCAACAAAATGCAGAAAGAACATGATCAAAGGCATAAGCACATGTATGCTACAATTCAATCCAAGTTCCGCGAATCTAAGACATTTAGCTCACTACGCAGCCTGCAAAAGGTCTTCTCATCTAAAGGCTTGGTAAAGATATCGGCTAGCTGGTTCTCGGTGCTAACATAAAACACTTCGATATCTCCCTTTTGCTGGTGGTCTCTCAAAAAGTGATGCCGGATGTCAATGTGCTTTGTGCGGCTGTGCTCAACAGGATTTTCCGCTATTCGGATAGCACTCTCATTATCACATAGGAGTGGGACTTTGCTCAGATTGTAGCCAAAGTCCCGGAGGGTTTGCCTCATCCAAAGTAGTTGCGCGCAACACTGTCCTGCGGCAACATACTCGGCCTCAGCGGTGGATAGGGCAACGGAGGTTTGTTTCTTAGAGTTCCATGACACCAGGGACCTTCCTAAGAATTGGCACGTCCCCGATGTACTCTTCCTATCGACCTTACATCCAGCATAGTCGGAATCTGAGTACCCAATCAAGTCAAAGTTAGACCCCTTTGGATACCAGATCCCGAAGCAAGGCGTAGCGACTAAATATCTAAGTATTCGCTTCACCGCCACCAAGTGACACTCCTTAGGATCGGATTGAAATCTAGCACACATGCATACGCTAAGCATAATATCCGGTCTACTAGCACATAAATAAAGCAAAGAACCTATCATGGACCGGTATGCTTTTTGATCAACGGACTTACCTCCTTTGTTGAGGTCGGTGTGTCCGTCGGTTCCCATCGGCGTCTTTGCGGGCTTGGCGTCCTTCATCCCAAACCTCTCTAGCAGATCTTGCGTGTACTTCGTTTGGGAGATGAAGGTGCCGTCCTTGAGTTGTTTCACTTGGAACCCAAGGAAGTAGTTCAACTCGCCCATCATCGACATCTCGAATTTCTGCGTCATTACCCTGCTAAACTCTTCACAAGACTTTTGGTTAGTAGAACCAAATATTATGTCATCGACATAAATTTGGCACACAAACAAGTCACCATCACATGTCTTAGTGAAAAGAGTTGGATCGGCTTTCCCAACCTTGAAAGCATTAGCAATTAAGAAATCTCTAAGGCATTCATACCATGCTCTTGGGGCTTGTTTAAGTCCATAGAGCGCCTTAGAGAGCTTACACACGTGGTCGGGGTACCGCTCATCCTCGAAGCCAGGGGGTTGCTCCACGTACACCTCCTCCTTTATTGGCCCGTTGAGGAAAGCGCTCTTCACATCCATTTGGTACAACCTGAAAGAATGGTGAGCGGCATATGCTAGCAAGATACGAATGGACTCTAGCCTAGCCACAGGAGCAAAAGTCTCCTCAAAGTCCAAACCTGCGACTTGGGCATAACCTTTTGCCACAAGTCGAGCCTTGTTCCTTGTCACCACTCCGTGCTCGTCTTGTTTGTTGCGGAACACCCACTTGGTTCCCACAACATTTTGCTTGGGACGAGGCACCAGTGTCCAAACTTCGTTGCGCTTGAAGTTGTTGAGTTCCTCCTGCATGGCCAACACCCAGTCCGGATCTAGCAAGGCCTCCTCTACCCTGAAAGACTCAATAGAAGAGACAAAGGAGTAATGTTCACAAAAATTAACTAGTCGAGACCGAGTAGTTACTCCCTTGCTAATGTCACCCAGAATTTGGTCGACGGGATGATCCCTTTGAATCATCGCTCGAACTTGGGTTGGAGGTGCCGGTTGCGCTTCTTCCTCCATCACTTGATCATCTTGTGCTCCCCCTCGATCACTCGCCTCCTTTTGATGAACCTGTTCATCGTCTTGAGTTGGGGGATGTACCGTCGTTGAGGAAGAAGGTTGACCTCGTTCATCTTGTTCCTGTGGCCGAACGTCTCCAATCGCCATGGTTCGTATAGCGGCCGTTGGAACATCTTCTTCATCTACATCATCACAATCAACAACTTGCTCTCTTGGAGAGCCATTAGTCTCATCAAATACAACGTCGCTAGAGACTTCAACCAAACCCGATGATTTGTTGAAGACTCTATACGCCTTTGTATTTGAATCATAACCTAATAAAAACCCTTCTACAGCTTTGGGAGCAAACTTAGAATTTCTACCCTTCTTCACTAGAATGTAACACTTGCTCCCAAATACACGAAAGTACGATACATTGGGTTTGTTACCGGTTAGTAGCTCATACGAAGTCTTCTTGAGGAGTCGATGAAGATAGACCCTGTTGATGGCGTGGCAAGCCGTGTTCACAGCTTCCGACCAAAAGCACTCGGGGGTCTTGAACTCTCCAAGCATCGTCCTCGCCACATCGATAAGCGTCCTGTTCTTCCTCTCTACCACACCATTTTGCTGTGGTGTGTAGGGAGCGGAGAACTCGTGCTTGATCCCTTCCTCCTCAAGAAACTCCTCCATTTGAAGGTTCTTGAACTCGGACCCGTTGTCGCTCCTTATCTTCTTCACCTTGAGCTCAAACTCATTTTGAGCTCTCCTGAGGAAGCGATTGAGGGTCCCTTGGGTTTCAGACTTATCCTGCAAAAAGAACACCCAAGTGAAGCGGGAAAAGTCATCAACAATAACTAGACCATACTTACTTCCTCCTTTGCTTAGATAGGCGACGGGTCCGAAGAGGTCCATATGCAGCAGCTCCAGAGGTCTTGACGTGGTCATCACATTCTTGTTGTGATGTGCTCCTCCCACTTGTTTGCCTGCCTGACAAGCTGCACAAGGTCTATCTTTTTCGAAATAAACATTTGTTAGACCTATCACGTGTTCTCCCTTTAGAAGCTTGTGGAGGTTCTTCATCCCCACATGTGCTAAGCGGCGATGCCACAGCCAGCCCATGCAAGTCTTAGCCATTAAGCATGCATCTAGACCGGCCTCTTCTTTTGCAAAATCTACTAAGTAAAGCTTGTCGTCTAGTACACCCTTAAAAGCTAGTGAACCATCACATCTTCTAAAGACAGACACATCTACATTTGTAAATAAACAGTTGTATCCCATATTGCATAATTGGCTAACAGATAGCAAATTGTAACCAAGAGACTCAACTAAAAACACATTTGATATTGAGTGCTCATTAGAAATTGCAATTTTACCTAGCCCTTTTACCTTGCCTTGATTCCCATCACCGAATATAATTGAATCTTGGGAATCGTTATTTTTGACGTAGGAGGTGAACATCTTCTTCTCCCCCGTCATATGGTTTGTGCATCCGCTGTCGATAATCCAGCTTGAACCCCCGGATGCATAAACCTGCAAGGCAAATTCAGGCTTGGGTCTTAGGTACCCAACTCATGTTGGGTCCTACAAGGTTAGCACAAATGTCCTTAGGGACCCAAATGCAAGTTTTATCTCCCTTGCATCTTGCCCCTAACTTCCTAGCAATTACCTTCTTACCCTTTCTACAAATAGCAAAGGGAGCATTGCAAGCATAATAAATGGTAGAAGGTTTGTTCACAACTTTTGTAGGTACATGAGCAAAATTTCTCCTAGGCATATACACAACATTTCTCCTACACATATCTCTATCATGCTTATAAGAAGAACTAGAAGCAAACATGGCATGAGAATCATAAACATGTGAATTAAAATCATTATAAGCATTTCTAGCATTTCTCCTATCATTATACATAAAAGCATGGTTCCTCTTAGCACTACTAGCCATAGGGGCCTTCCCTTTCTCCTTGACGAAGATGGGAGCCTTATGGCTTGTTAAGTTCTTGGCCTCTCTCTTGAAGCCAAGACCATCCTTAATTGAGGGGTGTCTACCAACCGTGTAGGCATCCCTTGCAAATTTTATTTTATCAACTTCACTCTTGCTAGTCTTAAGTTGGGCATTAAGACTAGCCACTTCATCATTTAGTTTTGAAATTGACACTAAGTGTTCACTACAAGCATTAACATCAAAATCCTTACACCTAGTACAAATTTCAACATGTTCAACACAGGAATTTGGTTTACTAGCTACTTCTAGTTTAGCACCTAAATCATTATTAACACTTCTTAAAGTAGCAATGGTTTCATGACAGGAAGATAATTCACTAGAAAGCACTTCATTTCTTTTAATTTCTAGAGCAAGAGAATTTTGTGCACTAACAAATTTATCATGCTCCTCATATAAAAGATCCTCTTGTTTTTCTAGTAATCTATTCTTATCATTCAAAGCATCAATCAACTCATTAATTTTATCTATCTTAGATCTATCTAAGCCCTTGAACAAGCATGAATAATCTATGTCATCATCATCACTAGTCTCACTATCACTAGAAGAAGCATAAGTGAAGTCTTGAGTACTCACCTTCTTCTCCCTTGCCATAAGGCATGTGAGACGCTCGTTGGGGAAGAGGGAAGACTTGTTGAAGGCGGTGGCAGCTAGTCCTTCATTGTCGGAGTCGGAGGAGGAGCAATCCGAGTCCCACTCCTTTCCTAGATGTGCCTCGCCTTTTGCCTTCTTGTATTGCTTCTTCTTCTCTCTTTTGTTCCCCTTTTCCTGGTCACTTTCATTATCGGGACAGTTAGCGATAAAATGACCAAGCTTACCGCATTTGAAGCATGAGCGCTTCCCCTTTGTCTTGGTCTTGCTTGGCTGCCCCTTGCGACCATTTAGCGCCGTCTTGAATCTCTTGATGATGAGAGCCATCTCTTCATCATTGAGTCCGGCCGCCTCAATCTGTGCCACCTTGCTAGGTAGCGCCTCCTTGCTTCGTGTTGCCTTGAGAGCAAGAGGTTGCGGCTCGTTGATCGGACCATTCAAGGCGTCGTCCACATACCTCGCCTCCTTGATCATCATTCGCCCGCTAACGAATTTTCCAAGAACTTCTTCGGGCGACATCTTGGTGTACCTGGGATTTTCACGTATATTGTTCACCAAATGAGGATCAAGAACGGTAAATGACCTGAGCATTAGGCGGACGACGTCGTGGTCCATCCATCGTGTGCTTCCGTAGCTCCTTATCTTGTTGATAAGGGTCTTGAGCCGGTTGTATGTTTGCGTCGGCTCCTCGCCCCTTATCATTGCGAACCGTCCAAGCTCACCCTCCACCAACTCCATCTTGGTGAGCAAGGTGACGTCGTTCCCCTCATGAGAAATCTTGAGGGTGTCCCAGATTTGCTTGGCGTTATCCAAGCCGCTCACTTTATGGTATTCATCCCTGCACAAGGAAGCTAGAAGAACAGTAGTAGCTTGTGCATTCTTATGAATTTGTTCATTAATGAACATGGGACTATCCGAACTATCAAAGTGCATTCCACTCTCTACAATCTCCCATATACTAGGATGGAGAGAGAATAGGTGACTACGCATTTTGTGGCTCCAAAATCCGTAGTCCTCTCCATCAAAGTGTGGGGGCTTGCCGAGTGGAATGGAGAGCAAATGTGAATGTGAACTTTGCGGAATACGAGAGTAATCAAAAGAAAAGTTCGAATTAACCGGTTTCCTTCTCTCGTAGTCGTTGTGGTCTTCGTCCTTTTGGGAAGAAGTAGACTCATCGCTGTCGTAGTAGACGATCTCCTTGATGCGCCTTGTCTTCTTCTTCTTCCCTTCCTTCCGTCTATGACCCGAGCCGGAGTCGGTAGGCTTGTCGTCCTTAGGCTCGTTGACGAAGGATTCCTTCTCTTTGTCGTTGATCACGATACCCTTCCCCTTAGGATCCATCTCTTCGGGCGGTTAGTCCCTTTGTGAAGAGAACGGCTCTGATACCAATTGAGAGCACCTAGAGGGGGGGGGTGAATAGGTGATCCTGTGAAAACTTAAAACTTAAGCCACAAAAACTTGTTAAGTGTTAGCACAATAATTGCCAAGTGGCTAAAGAGAAGTCTCAACAAAACACAATACCACAAGAGATCAAGCACAGAGGTGACACAGTGGTTTATCCCGTGGTTCGGCCAAGACCAACGCTTGCCTACTCCACGTTGTGGCGTCCCAACGGACGAGGGTTGCAATCAACCCCTCTCAAGTGGTCCAAAGACCCACTTGAATACCACGGTGTTTTGTTTTGCCTTTCACTATCCCGTTTGCAAGGAATCTCCACAAATTGGAGTCTCTTGCCCTTACAAGTATATGACACAGAGTAAGGGAGGGAAGCAACACACACAAATCCACAGCGAAACGCGCACACACACAACCAAGAATCGAGCTCACAAGAGTATCACAAAGTTCTCACTAGAACGGAGCTCGAAACACTTAGAATGACAAACAAATGCGCAAAGACTGAGTGTGGATGATCAAGAATGCTCAAGGGTTGCTTGTGTGTCTCCTCCATGCGCCTAGGGGCTCCTTTTATAGCCCCAAGGCAGCTAGGAGCCGTTGAGAGCAAATCTGGAAGGCCATCCTTGCCTTCTGTCATCGGGGGCACCGGACAGTCCGGTGCACACCGGACACTGTCCGGTGCCCGATTTGTTTCCATAACTGGCGCTTCCGACCGTTGTAGATCTGGGAGCCGTTGGCGCACCGGACATGTCCGGTGCACACCGGACAGTCCGGTGCCGTCTTCCGACCGTTGGCTCCACCACGTGTCCCGCGCAGATTGCGCGGCCGACCGTTGGCCCGGCTGACCGTTGGCTCACCGGACAGTCCGGTGCACACCGGACAGTCTGGTGAATTTTAGCCGTACGCCGTCGGCGAATTCCCGAGAGCGGCCAGTTCGAGCCGAGTCAGCCTGGCGCACCGGACACTGTCCGGTGCACACCGGACAGTCCGGTGCTCCATACCGAGCTGGGTCTTGGCAGCACACAGCCAAGTCTTTTCTTCCTCTTCTCTCTTCTTCTTCTTTCTGTTTCTAACACTTAGACAAATATATTAGTACACAAAACCAATGTACTAAGGCTTAGAAACATACCTTTACTTCATGATTTGCACCTTGTTCATCCATGTACATAAATTCACAATTAAGCACATGTGTTGGCACTCAATCACCAAAATACTTAGAAATGGCCCAAGGGCACATTTCCCTTTCAAGGAGGAGCCGGCGGAGAAGGGGATGGGACCCACCTCCCCGCACCTCCGGAACTACCACTAGATCTGGCCCAAGTTCTAGCCAATCAAACCCGACTCATTGAAGTCCTCACTCGAAGTCTGGAAAACCAACGCCCAGGTGGTGGAAGGCCGCAGGACAGGATGGGAGAATTTTTGAGACTCAAGCCTCCCACGTTCGCGGGGTCTAGCAATCCCCTCGATGCTGATGACTGGCTTCGCACAATCAAGAGGAAGCTGGAAGCCATCGGATGCCCCGAGAATCAGCGTGTTCATCTGGCAGCTCATCAGCTTTCAGGAATGGCTTTAGCATGGTGGGACACTTTCAGTGAAGCCATCAGAGATGCTACCTGGGCAGAATTCGAAACAGCTTTCCGTGAGCACCATGTACCCCAGGGGATAGTTCAACTCAAGGAGGATGAATTCCGGGAGCTAACCCAAGGCGGGAGAACAGTCAGTGAGTATGTGCACAAGTTCACAGAGCTGGCCCGCTACGCGCCTGAGGATGTCAGCACCGAATCCAGAAAAATGGCCCGTTTCCTGAAAGGGTTAAGACCCGAACTTAAGACCATCCTCACCAGCCAAGACTTCCACAGCTTCTCTCACCTCTCCAACAAAGCCATTCAAGTGGAAAGGGCAAAAGAGGAAGAAAAAGGGCACATCAAGAGGAAATTCCAAGTTCTTCGAGCTCAACAGCAAGAACGTCACCAGAGAGCTCGACCCTTTGGGCTTCCACCCAGGGGTCCAAGCTTCGATAAACAATCTGGACCCACTCCATCACGCTACAGTCAGCAGAATCAGAGCTCCCTTCAGGCCCCCTCTGTTGCAAGCAACCAGCCGCCAGTAAACGCCTGTTGGCACTGCGGAGACCCCAGGCACTTCAAGAACAACTGCCCTCAGCTGAAAGCACCCGGACCAACCTACTCCAACTCGGTGAATGGCCCCAAGATCCCATCAGCACCTACCTCCAAGGCACTCCCTTCAAACAGCCAGCAGAGCAGGACTCAGTATCAGGGCAGAGCCCGGGTCAACCACGTCGACGCTCAAGAAGCCCAGCAAGCCCCAGGAGTAGTGCTCGGTGAGTTCCTTGTTGAATTTACTCCCGCTTCTGTGCTTTTTGATTCGGGAGCATCCCATTCCTTTATAGCCGCTAAGTTTGTGGAGAAGCATGGCATCCCCTCTACACCCCTAGCTATCCCTTTGGTCACCCGAACTCCGGGATCAGACCTCCTGTGCAAACTCAGGTGCTCCCAAATCAGAATTCTTTTAAGTGGGGTAGTGTTCCTGGCAGACTTAACCATCTTGCCATCCCAAGGAATTGATGTAATCCTAGGGATGGACTGGCTAGCTAAGCATAAGGGTATCATCAGCTGTGCAAGCAAGACTGTTCTTCTCACCGATCACCAAGGAAAGGCAGTTTCCTGTCAAGCCCAACCGCCCGCAAACGATCCAATGATGTTTGGCCTAACAGCGAAGAGCATGCCTGTAATCAAGGAGTTTGAGGATGTATTTCCGGAAGAGTTGCCCGGGATGCCACCAGAAAGAGGAGTAGAGTTCTATATAGACCTCATTCCCGGCACTGCGCCCATCGCAAAAAGACCATATCGCATGGCCCCCACTGAATTGGCAGAATTGAAACTTCAGATTTCAGAACTACAGCAAAAAGGGTACATCCGTCCCAGTTCGTCTCCCTGGGGAGCACCCGTTCTTTTCGTTACCAAAAAGGATGGAAGTATGAGGATGTGTATTGATTATCGATCCTTGAACGAAGTTACAATCAAGAATAAGTACCCTCTCCCCCGAATCGACGGCCTCTTCGACCAACTACAAGGAGCCAAATACTTCTCCAAAATAGACCTCAGGTCTGGATATCACCAACTAAGGATTAAGGAGGCAGATATTCAGAAAACTGCATTCGTCACCAGATATGGGCAATATGAATTCACAGTGATGCCATTTGGGCTAACGAACGCACCCGCCTTTTTCATGAACCTCATGAATAAGGTATTTATGGAAGAGTTAGATAAGTTTGTCGTGGTCTTTATCGACGACATCCTCATATATTCCAAGAGTCGCAAGGACCATGAGCATCACCTTCGAATCGTCCTCGGAAGACTCAGAGCACATCAACTTTATGCCAAACTCAGCAAGTGTGAGTTCTGGTTAGAAAAGATAGCTTTCCTGGGGCATATCTTGACTGCAGAAGGGGTAGAAGTGGACCCATCTAAGGTAGAAGCCGTTTCAAATTGGAAGCAACCATCCGACGTCAGTGAAGTACGAAGCTTTCTAGGAATGGCAGGGTATTACCGCCGTTTTATCAAGGGATTCTCCGGCATAGCAAAACCCATGATCGAACTCCTCAAAAAGGACAATAAGTTTGTATGGACTCCCAAATGTGAAGGAAGTTTCCAAATCATCAAGGAGAAACTCACAACTGCACCAGTCCTGACTCTGCCAGACATACACTAGGATTTTGTCATCTTCTGTGATGCTTCCAAGCAAGGCTTAGGGTGTGTCCTAATGCAAAATGAGAAAGTCATTGCTTATGCATCTCGCTTACTCAAGCCGCACGAACAGAACTACCCTACCCACGATCTGGAATTGGCAGCCATCGTCCACGCTCTAAAAATATGGAGGCATTATCTGATTGGGAACAAATGCCACATCTTCACTGATCACAAGAGTCTAAAGTACATCTTCACGCAACCGGACCTCAACCTCCGTCAAAGAAGGTGGCTCGAATTGATCAAAGATTACGACCTCGAAATCCACTACCACCCCGGAAAGGCCAACGTGGTAGCAGACGCCCTCTGCCGAAAACCCTTCGGGGTTAAAGGAACAAACTTTCTGGAAGATTGGAAGAAGGAATCCGCTTAGCTAAATGCATGTCTGGGAGACGACGGTGGCCTAGAAGTCAAGCCAAATCTAGAAGATCTCATATGCAAGGCCCAACGCCTCGACGCAGAGACAACTAGGCTTATGGAAAGAACACGCAAGGAGCAACTTCCGGATCTTAGAACAGACGAGCAAGGAATCCTCTGGTTCAAGAACCGCCTGTGCGTGCCAATTGGAAAAACACGGGAAACCCTGCTCGATGAAGCCCACAACTCAGCTTACTCTATCCACCCAGGGACCACCAAGATGTACCTAGACCTCAAAACCAGATATTGGTGGAAAGGGATGAAGAAGGAAATAGCACAGTATGTGGCCCGATGTGACACCTGTCAGCGAACAAAGACCGAACATCAGAAGCCGGCAGGCCTACTTCAACCCCTCCCAATACCCAAATGGAAGTGGGAAGAAATAGGCATGGATTTCGTAACCGGACTGCCCAGATCACAGAGAGGAAATGATTCCATATGGGTAATAATCGATCGTCTCACCAAGGTGGCCCATTTCGTTCCAGTAAAGACCACTTTTGGAGGAGCAGCCCTTGCCCGAATATACCTTAAAGAGATAGTCAGGCTACATGGCATTCCATGGAAGATAGTATCAGATAGAGGAACGCAGTTCACCTCAAAATTTTGGAAGGGCCTTCAGCAAGCAATGGGCACCAAGCTAGATTTCAGCACTGCTTATCACCCCTAGTCAGATGGTCAAACCGAAAGAGTCAACAAGGTCCTTGAAGATTTACTCAGAGCCTGCGTATTAGCCTTCGACAGAGATTGGGAGTCCAGTTTGCCGTACGCCGAATTCTCGTACAACAACAGCCATCAGGCCAGCATCAAAATGTCACCATTCGAAGCACTGTATGGAAGAAAATGCCAGACTCCCCTAATGTGGTCCAATGTGGGGGAAAAGACACTAGAAGGACCCGACTTTGTTAAAGAAGCCGAGGAAAAAGTCGCTTTAATCCGCAAGAGGTTACTTGAAGCTCAGAGTCGACAGAAGAGTTACGCAGACAATAGGCGAAGGGAACTAAGATTTGAAGAAGGAGATTTTGTTTATCTCAAGGTTTCCCCGATGCGGGGTGTCAAAAGGTTCCAGATGAAAGGAAAACTGGCACCCCGTTTCGTCGGTCCCTACCCTGTCATTTCCCGAGTAGGACCCGTGGCATACCGTCTTGAGCTACCAGAATCCATGTCAGATTTTCACAATGTGTTCCATGTGTCTCAACTCCGCAAATGCCTAAAAGTACCAGAAACCCGCATCGAGGCAGAGGCAATTCAGATTCAAAAGGATCTCCAGTACCAGGAGAAGCCAGTGAAGATTCTCGACTCAGCAGTCAGAAGGACCCGCAACTCAGAAGTAAGACTCTGTAAGGTTCAGTGGAGCAGAGATGGTGAAGAGGAAGCCACCTGGGAAAGTGAGGATTCTCTGAGGAAGGAATACCCTTATCTTTTCTCGAGCCCCGTCTGAATCTCGAGGGCGAGATTCCTTTAAGTGGGGTAGGTTTGTAACATCCCGAAAATCCTAACCTAGGTTTGAAACCCTAATCTACCCCCCCTTTTCCCATTTAAATAGTTTTCTCAATATTTTATGCACAAAAGATTATCAAAAAGGACTTCCAGGGTCACATAAAATAATGTTGTTAGAAAATGGCACACTATGATTGATGAACTACTGTTGATGTATTGTTTTACTGTATGTTTCCTAGAAGAAGCGGGAACCGCAGATCCGGATCCCGTAGCTCCGGAAGAAGGGTCGGAGCCCGAACTTCCGGAAGTAGATCTTCTGTGCCAAGAGAGCTTCAGCGAAGGCAAGTCCATCCTTCCCTTGATGCATAAATTACCTATTCTCTCTACCACTGCCTAGGCCGGGAACTATGGGGGAATATTGCATTGTGAGCAAGAGATGGCCCGCATTAACATATACTTTCTGGATACGAAATGTGGGTGGGAAAGAAGGGCAATGTGTACCTCCAAATTAAGTCTCTTTTTGAAAAGTTTTGCGATGAAGGGTACTCACCCTCATCACCTTGAGAGTGGGATGATCAGGGACTCCCTGGTTTAGGGGAGGGCCTAAGGTGATGGCTCAGCTGGTTTAGGCGTGAGCAGAAGGATTGTCCCCTCATATAAGGACCGGTTTGTCATCTTTCACTACCTGTACTCCTGATAAGTACAACCACTTGAGACTGTGTGGGCAGTCACTCAATCTAAACTCGTACGGTCCAACCCCAGGGTTATGAAGGCTGGGGAGCACCGGGAGGATAAGGAGGGGGAATGTTTTGTCCGGTTTGGACATGGTGGTGGCCTGACTCCTTCCGGGTAACCGTTAAGGTTAGGACGTACGAGTAAGGAAAGAGATCCGGCATTCGGGTCTCGCAACGGTGAGATCGCAGAAACCGGGCTAGTGGGTAAAGTGTACACCTCTGTGCAGAGTTGAAACCTATTCGAATAGTCCGTGTCCACTGGTATGGACGAGTCCGGTATGGTATGGCAATTAGAATTTTCTTTATGGGTTTCATGAAAAGAAGAATGTGTGATTAAGTAGGTGTTAAGGAAGAAACTGAGGCCACGGGAGCGGGAAGCTCAGTGGCGGTTGAGTTTTTGGTTATTATAAGACTATGGGAAAAACCTTCAAGTATCTGCCTTTCTCTAAGAAAATGATGAGTGACCACAACTCCACCAAATTGAGCATGTAGATCATAGGCCTTTTTCTCTCTACGGGACCGGGATGGGCTTGCGGAATACCTAGTGTATTCACCCAGATTTATTTATGTTTTTCAGCAGCCGAGGACTTCTTTTCTGCTATGCTTGATTAAGAGGGCTGTGTCTGCACCCAGTTCTGCCTGTGGCTTGGGCTAGTATATCTTCCTAATGCGTTTCCGATTTCGGCTCTCTCTTGAGCTTGTACCCTGGTATTGTAATAACCTTTATCTAAACTCTGTACTATTTGAAGTAATGAATGTGGTTACTAGCCTCCTGGGACTAGTAATGGTTTCACATTTGAGTCCTAAAGGATCGGGACGCTTCATCACATTTTTGGTGTGATGAGAGCTTCCCACCTGTTTGCCTGCTTGACAAGCTGCACAAGGTCTATCTTTTTTGAAATCCACATTAGTTAGACCTATCACATGTTCTCCCTTTAGAAGCTTGTGGAGGTTCTTCATCCCCACATGTGCTAGACGGCGATGCCACAGCCAGCCCATGCAAGTCTTAGCAATTAAGCATGCATCTAGACCGGCCTCCTCTTTTGCAAAGTCAACTAAATAAAGTTTGTCGTCTAGTACACCCTTAAAAGCTAGTGAACCATCACACCTTCTAAAGACAGACACATCTACATTTGTGAATAAACAATTATATCCCATTTTACAAAGTTGACTAACGGATAACAGATTATATCCAAGCGACTCAACTAAAAACACATTAGAAATAGAGTGCTCGGACGAAATAGCAATTTTACCTAACCCTTTCACCTTGCCTTGGTTCCCATCACCAAATATTATTGAATCTTGGGGATCCTTGTTCTTGACGTAGGAAGAGAACATCCTCTTCTCCCCGTCATGTGGTTTGTGCATCCGCTGTCGATAATCCAGCTTGAGCCCCCGGATGCAAAAACCTGCAAGGCAAATTTAGGCTTGGGTCTTAGGTACCCAACTCTTGTTGGGTCCTACAAGGTTAGTCACAATGGTCTTAGGGACCCAGATGCAAGTTTTATCTCCCTTGCATCTTGCCCCTAACTTCCTAGCAATCACCTTCTTATTCTTTCTACAAATGGCAAATGGAGCATTGCAAGCATGATATATTGTAGAAGGTTCATTAATTTTCCTAGGAACATTAACAACATTTCTCCTAGGCATATGATGAACAACATTTCTCCTAGACATATCTCTACCATGCATATAGGAAGAACTAGAAGCAAACATGGCAAGAGAATCAAAAGCATCATAAGCATTACAACTCCTATAAGCATTTCTAGACTGTCTCCTATCATGGTACATAAAAGCATGGTTCTTTTTAGCACTACTAGCCATAGGGGCCTTCCCTTTCTCTTTGGCGGAGATGGGAGCCTTATGGCTTGTCAAGTTCTTGGCTTCCCTCTTGAAGCCAAGTCCATCCTTAATTGAGGGGTGTCTACCAATCGTGTAGGCATCCCTTGCAAATTTTAGCTTATCGAATTCACTTTTGCTAGTCTTAAGTTGGCATTAAGACTAGCCAATTCATCATTCAATTTGGAAATGCAAACTAGGTGTTCACTACAAGCATCAACGTCAAAATCTTTACACCTATTGCAAATCATAACATGTTCTACACAAGAGTTAGATTTACTTGCTACTTCTAGTTTAGTATTTAAATTATCATTAACACCTTTTAAAGTAGAAATGGTTTCATGACAAGTAGATAGTTCACAAGAAAGCATTTCATTCCTTTTAACTTCGAGAGCAAGTGAATTTTGTGCACTAACAAATTTATCGTGCTCTTCATATAAAAGATCCTCTTGCTTTTCTAATAACCTATTCTTATCATTTAAAGCATCAATCAATTCATTGATTTTATCAATTTTATTTCTATCTAAACCTTTAAATAAACTAGAATAGTCTATTTCATCATCATCACTAGACTCATCCTCACTTAAAGAAGCATAAGTAGTATTGTCTCGAGTACATACCTTCTTCTCCTTCGCCATGAGGCACGTGTGATGCTCGTTTGGGAAGAGGGATGACTTGTTGAAGGCGGTGGCGGCAAGTCCTTCATTGTCGGAGTCGGAAGAGGAGCAATCCGAATCCCACTCCTTTCCGAGATGTGCCTCGCCCTTGGCCTTCTTGTAATTGAAAGTTCGCTTTGCCCGGGAACAGGATCTGGATGTTGCCTAGAGGGGGGGTGAATAGGCGAATAAAAATTATCACTTTATAACTGGAAATTCTTACTCTACTCGAAGGCTGGATCGCAGTGGAATGAAAGACCCTTCGAGTAGGTTGCAGCGGAATTGAAGTTCCTGTCTTAAAATACCCTGCACTTCGAAGACAGCTTATAGCACATATAAATATTGAAGTGCAAGTATAAACAACAAATAAGACAGAGAAACAGCACACAACACAGAGTAGAGCACACAGACACAGGGATTTATCCCGAGGTTCGGCCAAGCCTGAAATGCTTGCCTAGTCCTCGTTGGAGTTAGCCACACCTTGGCTTGGAGTCTATTTCAACTCCTTCCTCCGTTTGCTCAGATCTGTCGGGCGACAGATAGAGCCTTCCACTATGTTGATATCAGTTACAACGATGTCGTGGCTGCTTACAATCTTCTCAACAGCACTCCGATAGAGTAACAATGCGCTCAAGATTTTGCTCTAGCTCTCAGCAGCACTTCCCCTCTCTCTAAAGGCTTATAACTTCGCCTCTACACAAACTAGAGAGATATACAAGAGAGGGAGAGAAAGAATTGATCCAAATGGTGTATGGACTTGTTGGCTGCACTTATGTTCTTGTTTGAGGCGCCTAGGGGTCCCTTTTATAGCCCCAAATGGCCTAGGAGCCGTTGGAGCTTCATTTGGAAGCTCCCAGCCTTCCCTGATTGCGGGTGCACCGGACTGTCCGGTGGCGCACCGGACAGTGAACAGTAACGGATCTGATTGGCAGTTTCCTTCTCTGGAACAGCTAGCCGTTGGTGCACCGGACAGGTTACTATTCACTGTCCTGTGCACCGGACACAGCTGCTATTCACTGTCCTGTGCACCGGACGCAGCGACTATTCACTGTCCTGTGCACCGGACAGGGACTATTCACTGTTCTATGCACCGGACAGGTTACTATTCACTGTCCTGTGCACCGGACAGAGTTACTATTCACTATCCTGTGCACCAGACAGCTACTATTCACTGTCCTGTGCACCAGCCAACAGCACACTAAGTGATTTTTCCTCCGTTCTTTCTCCGTTTGACTTCAACTTTTGAGAGGATTTTCCTGAGACTTAAACAAACACATTTAGAGTATAATCCAATTGATTTAGTCCTAGAAACTTACATCTTTCTTGTTTTTCTCCTAGCTTTTCTGTTTCTCCTTCAACAGAGCTCAGAATGATACTTTCTCTACAGAAAGAGTTAGAGAGCAAACCAAAGCACCAAATTTGTAGTAAGAGGTGTATGCAACATGGTTGAACACTCAAACCTTACATACTTAACCTTTTTCACCATTTTACCCAATTTGGCATGTTTGAGGTCGATGTTGGACTCTAAACCATTAAGTCAACTTGACTTGATCTAGATTGACATATCTGAGCTCCAACTCCCTTGTTCATTTCTCGAGCTTGATCTTGAGCCTTATGACTTACACCACATAACTATAGATGTTACCTCATTGGTTGTAAGTCATGTCCTTATGTAGTGATCCTTGATGCATCATAACTCTTAACTCGATCAACCTTGACTTTGCAAGTCTTCTTCTTCACCCCTGGCTTTGGGTTCCTGGTCTCCTTGACCTTCTCCCGTGCACTCGGTACCTCGAAGCTCTTCTTGCCTCCATCCTTGGCTTGATCGGTTGTCTCTGAGTTACGCACACGGAGTCTCACTTAAGCAGTGTTCATTATCTATAGATAAATCAGTCTTTGGACCATCACACTTATTCACTTGTGTTGAACCCTGTTAGCTTTGCATTAAGCACCTGTTCAACACTTAGCACACTTGTTAGTCCTTTAATTGGGTTGTCATCCAAACACCAAAACCCACAAGAGAGCTTTCAATCTCCCCCTTTTTGGTGATTGATGGCAACACAATTAAAGCTTACATAAGAATAAGATTTAAAGCACAAATTTTGAATTCTAAGTTTATAGAATGCTCCCCCTAAATATGTGCTTACATTAAAATCTTAACTTTGGCCTTATATGCCAAATTGCACATACTTAGGCTAATTCGAAGCATTACTACACCTTAGCACCCGTGGGATGCATTGTGTCAAGAATTAAACTGTGATGCATATAACACACAAATGCACATAATAATAGTTAAACACCAATTAAATGGATATACCATAGGAATATCAACCTACCACTATTCACCATTAAGATACCAATTCAAACTAATACCAATTTAAACTAAGATACTAATTTAAAACAATCTTAAAGCACCATTAACCACATGCACCATTATCCACATGACTATCTAACCACATGCACCATTATCCACATAACTATCTATTTCAGAAAGAACACAATAGATGCCAATTAATTCATAGCAGCGCAAGCACTAGTCCATATGATGCAACACATATAATACTACAAGAAGAAGCATATGAATATCATACTGGCAAAGCTCAAACTAACACATCACCCTTTAGGATAAGCTTTCCTCTCAGGTTGAGATAAGCTTTAATGCACAACTTCTCCCCCTTTGACATCAAACACCAAAAACCATACTCAAGCAAGAACATAGGATGATGTCAAGGGACAGCAGGATGTTTTAGGAGGAAAAACACACTATCAACACTCCCCCTTACTTATTGAACATATGCACCACCAACATTTAAGTAAGATACATATATGCAAAAAGATTAATACTTCCTTTTGAACCTTTACCATGTTGTAGTGCACTTCCCATCTTGAAAGTATTTAATCTCTCGAGAGCTTCTCCACCCTTGTGCCTGATTCTTTATCCTAACCTTTTCTTGTTGCTAAGACACCAAACTTAGAACAAGTTATAGTATTGGGCACAAGAAGAAACTTCTATTCTAATGATTATCAAAAGATGTTAATTGAAGCAAACTATCACGGCCACCAATTGAAAGATACCAATTGCAAGATCATTTATTATCATAGCTCCATGATATTTAAGGATAGGCATAGAGTATCACCAAATATTATAGAGCATGAGCAATCTAGGGATATACAATTACTCATGACTTAAGATACCAATTACTTGACTTACAGAGGTACCCAAGTCCTGATTGCTCCATTTCATGCTCATCTTCTCTTTTCCACCTTGAGACTATACAAGATTGCTCAAGAAACAGTTAGTCTCAAAAGACACAAGTTATGTGTGCTCCCCCTCAAGTTGTGCATCAAGTATTTGAATGACTTGCACTTTGCACATTCTAGCTTCCTCAGAACTAGAGGGGATCACAACATACCTTGGTCAAGGCATACTCTATCACTTTCATCCCAAAGAGATATCAATTAAATACCAAATTAAAAGCCACTTAATACAAATTGAAGGCTAAATGAAAGGTTGACTAAATACAACAATGCATGCCTCAGGAGCACCTAAGCCAATTGAATACTCACAGGAAGTCTAACATTTACACGCAACTTAGACATGCTTCATACTTAACTATCATTGCATCACATATACCAATTGAAAAACAACACGATCATGTCTTAAGCACATCATAGTTAAGAAGGTTCTTTAGGTACACCAGAAGAAAAAACATAAGTCTCCTAAGCCACGGTACTACCAGTGAAATGCAAGAACACAGCTATGATCACAATCAATGGAACTTCAAGATATTCAATAAAATTGCACAGTTCCATTTTCCATACCTTTGCCTTTTACCAGTATGGCCATGAGAGCACCAGTTATTACCACAAACCAACTGAAAGTTCCCTATTATTTATGCACTTCATAGCTCGAGAGAATGCATTAGAGGCATTAGAGGCATAACACATAGTGCCACAATAGGGTCATCATATAAACTAAGCAATATGTCATATTTTCACACAGGCTAATCATAAAACCATATAGCATAACTCACAACGGGATGCAGGTTTATTCACGAACACAACAAGAGTTAATCATGGAGGATATCTCAAATGATAAGTTACCCAAAGAATGATTAAGCAATGATAAGATACCAATTGAGAGCACCTAATCATGATTAAGCACGCATGGTTATGATCTTGGAAATCACTAATCATTGATTGAAAGATACTCAACACAGGCAATCAAGAGACATAACTACTCTAAGGACAGGTAACACACCGGGCAATACTGATTATCAACAAAGTACTTACGATACAAGGGTACCATCCTATGGAGAGCAAGTTGAAGAATCTCATCAAGGTCCTTTGTTTGATTCACCAATAATGATTAAGGACCTATACACCTTATTTCACTTGAGATGAACATGGGATTAGTGTCTCACAATAATTCAACCTTGGGTCAATAAACACCAAAACAATTAACAGCTTAAGCATAGAGTTTTAGATAACCGTCTTAAGCTCTCCCATGGTCTCCAGTCCATCTCAAGGCACCTACATGGTCTAGTTAGCACAGTTTGGTACCCATCTCGGGATGGGTCCATAATGATCATCTAAATGTGCCTTTGGTACCCAAATTGCCTTTGTGCTAGTTCTAGGTGATCTCGTTATAGATCTAGCACAAGTGTATGATTTGGGTCTCCTACGTGAATAAGATTGAGACAAATTCACTTGCTTAGGAATCTTACCTTTATAACATACCTTGGATAGATGACCCTGCTCACCACACTTGTAGCAGAAGCGTCGCTCAACCTTACATGACGCTTGCTGTTTGTCATTTTCCTTGGTGAGGGTCACCTTGGAGGATGCACATCCTTGATTCTTCATGACCGGACATGAAGTGATCGTGTGGTCCTTATTGTTGCATCCAAAACAACTCCTTGTCCCTTCATTCTTGTCTTTGTACGGACAAGACGCGATGAGGTGGCCTAACTTCTTGCACTTGAAGCACCTCCTTTTTTCTTTTCCCTTTTTGTACTTGAATGACATGGAGAGATGATCAGTGCAAACAACATGATTAATTGAATTTTTACCTTTTTCCTTGTTCATGTTGATTTCTTTATTTATTGCTTTGGGAACATCCTTCTCATGGAGTTTGACCCTTGCTGCGGTTTCTCCTTCCTCAAGCTTCTTCACCACGTGTTCGTAGATATCTTGCGGAAGTCGAGAAAGGCATCTTCTCCTTAATTGTCTTTGTTTCTTGTTCCCAAGCAATTTCCTTTTTGATCCTGCAACTTGTTTCTCAAACAAAGATTGGCCTTTCTTGGGGCGGTGGAGGTCAGCACATGATAATATTTTGACCAATTGATTACTAGTACAAGAATGAGGTTCATATGAGTTTAAACTAGTAATTACTACCTCATGAGCAATATCGAGCATGATATGATCATCAACTAGTTTACTATGAGAGTATGACAATGTATCATACTTTTCACTAAGAGCAAGCTTTTCTAAATTCATTGTTTCTACTTGACTTCTAAGCATAGAATTTTCAGTTTTAAGTTGAGCAACATTAGATAGAGCGTCATCATTATTACTTTGCTCAATTAACATTGAATCATACCGTTGGACCAAGACATCATGAGAGCACCTTAGCTCCTCATGTTCTTTGGTCATCTTCTCTAGGCTGTTGTTTGTTTTGATGAGAGTCTCCTCTAGCCTGAGAAGCGTCTCGCCTTGTTCCTTGTTCCTTCTCAACAACTTAACCAAGAGAGCTTTGTCCGCTTTGTTGAGATGGTTGTAGAAACGGCGAATCTCCTCTTCTTCCACATCATCGGTCTCATTTTCCCTGTCATTAATGTCAGTGGAAGCAATATAGGAAAATGTACCTTGTGATGATGAAGATTCATCTTTGCTATCATCCTCATATTCCTCCTCATCATGGCTTTCGTCTCCACCGTCATTTTTAGCAATAAAACATTTATCACTAGTGGAGAACAAACCTGTCGACGAGGTGGATTCATCGTTTGAGTGCCATCGTGTTCTTCTCCCTCTGAATGGTTAGTAACACAAGTAATATAGGGAGTAGGAGCATCACAGTTTGCCACAGAATATTTTTCTTTAATTCTATTCCATAAATCATGAGCATCAACAAATAGATCACTATCACTGCTCATGATGGCAAAATAAGCACTTCTAGAAAGAGAGTCAACTAAGATGTTGCAAGCATGGTGATTGAGAGATAAACATATTAGTTCTTCATTAGAAGGATTTTTACTAAAATCAGAGGGAAAAATACTTCTACTAAAGATCTGTCTCAAATCAGGATCAATATTCATGAAAGCTTTGTAAATAGAGACAGACCAAGATTTGTAATTAGAACCATCGCCTAAAAGAAGTTCTACAGTTACCTCTTGTGACAACATCGTTATCTCCGGACGGCTAAGCCCACACTGGAGAGGCCTAGCTCTGATACCAATTGAAAGTTCCCTTTGCCCGGGAATAGGATCTGGATGTCGCCTAGAGGGGGGTGAATAGGCGAATAAAAATTATCACTTTATAACTGGAAATTCTTACTCTACTCGAAGGCTGGATCGCAGTGGAATGAAGGACCCTTCGAGTAGGTTGCAGCGGAATTGAAGTTCCTATCTTAAAATACCCTGCACTTCGAAGACAGCTTATAGCACATATAAATATTGAAGTGCAAGTATAAACAACAAATAAGACAGAGAAACAGCACACCGCACAGAGTAGAGCACACAGACACAGGGATTTATCCCGAGGTTCGGCCAAGCCTGAAATGCTTGCCTAGTCCTCGTTGGAGTTAGCCACACCTTGGCTTGGAGTCTATTTCAACTCCTTCCTCCGTTTGCTCAGATCTGTCGGGCGACAGATAGAGCCTTCCACTATGTTGATATCAGTTACAACGATGTCGTGGCTGCTTACAATCTTCTCAACAGCACTCCGACAGAGTAACAATGCGCTCAAGATTTTGCTCTAGCTCTCAGCAGCACTTCCCCTCTCTCTAAAGGCTTATAACTTCGCCTCTACACAAACTAGAGAGATACACAAGAGAGGGAGAGAAAGAATTGATCCAAATGGTGTATGGACTTGTTGGCTGCACTTATGTTCTTGTTTGAGGCGCCTAGGAGTCCCTTTTATAGCCCCAAATTGATCCAAATGGTGTATGGACTTGTTAGCTACTATTCACTGTCCTGTGCACCGGACACAACTGCTATTCACTGTCCTGTGCACCGGACGCAGCGACTATTCACTGTTCTGTGCACCGAACAGGTTACTATTCACTGTCCTGTGCACCGGACAGAGTTACTATTCACTGTCCCGTGCACCAGACAGCTACTATTCACTGTCCTGTGCACCAGCCAACAACACACTAAGTGATTTTTCCTCCGTTCTTTCTCCGTTTGACTTCAACTTTTGAGAGGATTTTCCTGAGACTTAAACAAACACATTTAGAGTATAATCCAATTGATTTAGTCCTAGAAACTTAAATCTTTCTTGTTTTTCTCCTAGCTTTTCTGTTTATCCTTCAACAGAGCTCAGAATGGTACTTTCTCTACAGAAAGAGTTAGAGAGCAAACCAAAGCACCAAATTTGTAGTAAGAGGTGTATGCAACATGGTTGAACACTCAAACCTTACATACTTAACCTTTTTCACCATTTTACCCAATTTGGCATGTTTGAGGTCGATGTTGGACTCTAAACCATTAAGTCAACTTGACTTGATCTAGATTGACATATCTGAGCTCCAACTCCCTTGTTCATTTCTCGAGCTTGATCTTGAGCCTTATGACTTACACCACATAACTATAGATGTTACCTCATTGGTTGTAAGTCATGTCCTTATGTAGTGATCCTTGATGCATCATAACTCTTAACTCGATCAACCTTGACTTTGCAAGTCTTCTTCTTCACCCCTGGCTTTGGGTTCCTGGTCTCCTTGACCTTCTCCCGTGCACTCGGTACCTCGAAGCTCTTCTTGCCTCCATCCTTGGCTTGATCGGTTGTCTCTGAGTTACGCACATGGAGTCTCACTTAAGCAGTGTTCATTATCTATAGATAAATCAGTATTTGGACCATCACACTTATTCACTTGTGTTGAACCCTGTTAGCTTTGCATTAAACACCTGTTCAACACTTAGCACACTTGTTAGTCCTTTAATTGGGTTGTCATCCAAACACCAAAACCCACAAGAGAGCTTTCAGTAATTCGTTTTCTTTTCCCTTTTGTTCCCTTTTTCCTGGTCACTATCATTATCGGGACAGTTAGCAATAAAATGACCAATCTTACCACATTTGAAGCATGAGCGCTTCCCCTTTGTCTTGGTCTTGCTTGGCTGTCCCTTGCGACCCTTTAGCGCCGTCTTGAAGCGCTTGATGATGAGGGCCATCTCTTCATCATTGAGCCCGGCCGCCTCAACTTGCGCCACCTTGCTAGGTAGCGCCTCCTTGCTTCTCGTTGCTTTGAGAGCAACGGGTTGAGGCTCATTGATTGGACCATTCAACGTGTCGTCCATGTATCTCGCCTCCTTGATCATCATTCGCCCGCTTATGAACTTCCCAAGAACTTCTTCGGGCGACATCTTGGTGTACCTAGGATTTTCACGAATATTGTTCACCAGATGTGGATCAAGTACAGTAAAGGACCTTAGCATTAGGCGGACGACGTCGTGGTCCGTCCATCGCGTGCTTCCGTAGCTCCTTATCTTGTTGATGAGGGTCTTGAGCCGGTTGTATGTTTGGGTTGGCTCCTCGCCCCTTATCATTGCGAATCTCCCGAGTTTGCCCTCCACCAACTCCATCTTGGTGAGCAAGGTGACGTCGTTCCCCTCATGAGAGATCTTGAGGGTGTCCTAGATCTGCTTGGCATTGTCCAAGCCGCTCACCTTATGGTACTCGTCCCTGCACAAAGAGGCTAACAACACAGTAGTAGCTTGTGCATTTTTATGAATCTGTTCATTAATAAACATAGGGCTATCCGAGCTATCAAATTTCATTCCACTCTCTACTATCTCCCATATGCTAGGATGGAGAGAGAACAAGTGACTACGCATTTTATGGCTCCAAAATCCGTAGTCCTCTCCATCAAAGTGAGGAGGTTTACCAAGTGGAATGGAGAGCAAATGAGCATTTGTACTTTGCGGAATACGAGAGTAATCGAAAGAAAAGTTCGAATTGACCGTTTTCTTTTTCTCGTATTCGTAGTCGTCCTTTTGGGAAGAAGAGGACTCGTCGCTGTCGTCGTAGTAGACGATCTCCTTGATGCGCCTTGTCTTCTTTTTCTTCCCATCTTTCCGTTTATGGCCCGAGCCCGAGTCGGTAGGCTTGTCATCCTTCGGCTCGTTGACGAAGGACTCCTTCTCCTTATCGTTGATCACAATTCCCTTCCCCTTAGGATCCATCTCTTCGGGCGATTAGTCCCTTCGTGAAGAGAACGGCTCTAATACCAATAGAGAGCACCTAGAGGGGGGGGTGAATAGGTGATCCTGTAAAAACTTAAACTTAAGCCACAAAAACTTGATTAAGCGTTAGCACAATAACTGCCAAGTGGCTAGAGAGGAGTCTCAACAAAACACAATAACCACAAGGATATCAACACAGAGATGGCACAGTGGTTTATCCCGTGGTTTGGCCAAGACCAACGCTTGCCTACTCCACGTTGTGGCGTCCCAACGGACGAGGGTTGCAATCAACCCCTCTCAAGCAGTCCAAAGACCCACACCACGGTGTTTTGCTTTGCTTTTCTTTATCCCATTCGCGAGGAATCTCCACAACTTGGAGTCTCTCGCCCTTACACTTGAAGTTCACAAAGAAGCACGGAGTAAGGGAGGGATAAGCAACTCACACAAGACATAAAGATCACAGCAAATACGCACACACAAGACCCAGACTTGAGCTCAAGAGACTATCACGTGTTTCTTACTAGAACGGATCTCAAATCACTAAGAATGTCGAACAAGTGTGCAAGAACGAAGTGTGAGTGATCAACTATGCTCAAAGAATGCTTGGATGTCTTCTCCATGCGCCAAGGGGTCCCTTTTATAGCCCCAAGGCAGCTAGGAGCCGTTGAGAGCATTGTTGGAAGGCAAATCTTGCCTTCTGTCGACTGGCGCACCGGACAGTCCGGTGCACCACCGGACACTGTCCGGTGCGGATTTCTTTCCTTGTTTGGCGAAGCCGACCGTTGGAGATTCAGAGCCGTTGGCGCACCGGACACTGTCCGGTGCACACCGGACAGTCTGGTGAACAATGTGACCGTTGGCTCGGCCACGCGTCACGCGCGGAATCCTCGGCCGACCGTTGCCCCGGCTGACCGTTGGCTCACCGGACAGTCCGGTGCACTACCGGACAGTCTGGTGAATTTTAGCCATACGCCGTTAATCATCTCCCGAGAGCGACGAGTTCGCCTGTGAACGGCTCACCGGACAGTCCGGTGCACCACCGGACAGTCCGGTGAATTATAGCCATACACCGCCGTCGAAGTCCCGAGAGCAGCAAGTTCGCCAGAGTCAGCCTGGCGCACCGGACACTGTCCGGTGCACCACCGGACACTCCGGTGCACCCAGACCGAGCTGACTTTGGCTGTACAGAGCCATCTCATCTCCAATTCAATTTTTCCTGTTTCCAGCACTTAGACACAATACATTAGTCCATAAAACAATGTACTAAGTCTAGAAACATATCTTTTGACATGATTTGTACTTTGTCCACCACTTTGCATAGATTAACACAAAAGCACTTGTGTTGGCACTCAATCACCAAAATTGTAATCTTACATTCTATTTTCTTTATATATGCTAGAGATGCACTAAATCACACTCCTATTTATTCTATCATTTGTGTCATGATTATTTTGTTAATTTGGATTCAAATGAAACGAATATTGCCTCTAATTTCAACACAATTGCCTAAGTGTTCACCGGGTCATGACCACCATCGACAGACTATTTGTGACTATCTTTGCTGGGCTATAGCATGGCTGTCCACACACAATACGAGGCTCCTGTTTGTTTCGGCTTCTGGCAGCTTCTAGCCAACAAAAGCTGCTACAGACTGCCAAACGCTCAGCTTTTCAGCCAGCTTCTATAAAATTCATTGGGACAAAAACCATCCAAAATAAACATAAACACATAATCGGTTGAGTCGTTGTAATAGTAGGAATCCGTCACTTTCTAGATCCTGAGCCCTATGAACAACTTTATCTTCCTCCACACGTAATCGTAATGATATTCAGATTCTCCCCACAGCCAGATTCTCTCTACAGCCAGATTTTTAGAAAAGCTGGTCAGAAAAAAGCTGAACCAAACAGCCCCGAGATCTTTTTCTCGCGGGCTCTGTAATTTTCGACGTGTTCCATGTCTTATCTAACTAAATAATGGATCTTCCGACCGCTAATACACACGAGCTAGACTATCAACGAAACATACTAAAGAAGTAAAGGTCCTTGCCTAGAGAAGATTTTGTCTCAACAGTGCCTCTATTACTCCTCTTCTTTATCCATTTTTATAATTTAAATAAATAAATAAGTAAAACTAAAAATGTATATATGTGCGCATAAAAACTATAACAAAATATGTTTTTAATATATATATATATTTAATGTATAGAATATAAGATATACTCCGGTTGAATTGGTCGTTCTAGCCTATATGAGTTGTCCATTGAATTTGCCGCGCTCTCACCCTCTCCTTGCTCCGCTTATTCACACTCTACGTGATTGGTTGCCTGTATAGAGATAATTAGGCTCCCCACGTGCTTTGACCAAACACAAGATTTTGATTGGTTACTTGAATATGAGGATGCTAGTCTGCACGAGAGTGTGCAGGCTAGACTTTTTTTTACTACCGGCTTGCACGTGTGGAGATGGTGTGGATGACAATCGTTAAGGAGATGTGAAGATGGTGTGGATGACAATAGTTAAGGAGCCACGTGCGCGGGAGGCACTCAACCAATCAGCGGCACTGTGAATTCAGGTTCCAAACGCACAATACCTTCACGCTGTAGCTTGGTTCAATTAGATTGTATTACTGTCTTGTAATCAATGTTTAAATAAGTTAAAGCAAGGTCACATACGTCATTTTATCAATCTCACAGCCTGTCTTCAAAATCCCAAAACGTTAAAATCAAGTGGACTGAGAGTAGCGAATACTGCTAGAGAGGAACGAAATATACATAAATTTTAAAATATATAAAAAAATACAGATAAAAGGGATATGGTTGAAGATAGTGCCCTCAAGCCTCAACCTCCAAATTCTCCCTCGTTGTCTTACCGTGTCGTTGTTGCCGGGTTTTCTTGGCGAGCGACGGAGCCACAGAAATGGAGTGCAATACGGGCGCCTAATTTTAGCGGCGGGGAGGGGAGCGAAGCCTGGGCAGCCACTCGCCGGCCTCCAAGAAACCGTCGCCATTTTTTCATCCGAGTGCCGCCGATTTTGATTTCATTATTTTCTGTCTTCGTGGGGAACCAATTCGGTTTTGTTTCGGAAGAAGGGAGAGGAGGATGCAGTGGGCGGGTCTGAGATCGCAGGCGCCGGTTCCCACGGCGGCGTGGACGGGGCCGAGGCCAAGAACCGCGAGGTGCCTGCACGGTAGATTCCCCACAGCGCGCCGGGCGCTGGTGGCGTCGGCAGCGGCCTCGGACGCTAATTCGAGCTCGAATTCGCCGGGGAAGGACGAGGAGGGGGAGGAGGTGGTGCGAAGGGAGAAGGAGGAGAAGGCGGTCGCGTCGCTTCTGATGAGAAGCCAGAAGTACGCCATGCTAAAGCAGCAGCTCGCCGTGGCCGCCCAATTTGAGGTAAAGGCTGAAATGAAATTTTGCAATATCAGCATTCGCCGAAATTTGGTCTCTTCGTTGACCTGTACCTTGGGATTGGTCTTGCAGGATTACAAGGAAGCAGCGAGGTTGAGGGACTCGCTGAGGTCTTTCGAGGAGAAGGAGCCCGTGTTGTGCCTCCGCCGGTTGATGAAGAAGGCCATTGAGGAGGAGAGGTTTGAGGTATTGTACTCATGCCTTGTCGTTGTTCCAAGCAATTCAATTACTTTTATATAGTTTCTTTAGCATGGTTGGATGATGAATGACTGATGGATTATTCCAACCTCCAACCATTCTTATTGATGGTAGCTAACTGAGACAGACTTTGTGAAGACTTTGTGTGTAGCAACTAGCAAGTCTTTATGATGATGACTGACTTGATCATATGTTGATTGAACTACCAACATTGGATGCACGCTTCCTTTTCACCAATTGCTGGCACTAAAAATTCAGAGGAAGTCTTAGGGACATAAGGCATTTTAATATTTTTTTAAGCGAGGCATGTGCTTTTACCTTCTCATATCTGTTGCATTCTCATTCTCATGGCCAGAATGGCATTTCCACTATTCCAGCCTCATGGTTGGGACTTTGAACTTTCAATTGTACCGCTTGCCATGTGGTGCAATTTTGCTTTGCAGTCATATCAGACATGTTTTTCTGTTTTTTTCTGTTTAGGTTGCTACTATAATAATTGTGGACTGATACAAATTTGAAAGGGGATGCTGGAACTTTTTCCCATTGTCTGAAAACGCTCTCACCATGTTTATTTTTCATGCATTCATCCTTCCAGGATGCTGCTAAATACAGAGATGAATTAAAGATTTTGGCTCCACACTCCCTCCTCAAATGTTCTAGCGATGCAACTACTTTGGTAAGTTTTTTTCAGCACCTCCCTTTCAGTTTGGAAAGTACTTTGGAAGTACATTCGTTTTCCATGGCAAAGTATTGAGTTAAGTATTGTGGTTTTCCATGTGAATGTATGAAGTGTTGAAAAGTCCCCAACTTACTATCTGAGGATGAATCTGCTAAGAAACAGGTCTGAGTTTTTTTTTCTGAGAATGTGGAAATGGTCTAATAGTACGAGGAAGTAGTTGTGTTGTGGCTCACAAAGAAAAGAAGTGATTAATGGGGTCAAAGTTATCACTGAATTATGTTCAATCTTATCTGGTCAAAACTGCACACCTTTGACATGTTTTGTCTCTTCACATGTTGTGCTTGTAGTTGTAGCAAATGAGCACTTGAATGGGTCTGGTGGCTTTTCAATAAATTAGACCATGTGATATTTTGAGACTGGAACTTGCATATTAGTGACAGAAAACTTCTAGAGGTTTTGAAGAAAAAGATCATTCACCTATAAATATTTGTGGTGCTTTGTCACACGTGAATTTGAGATACCGAAGAAGTTTTGCTATCAAAGCAAAGCTGAAACAGCAGCCTAGGAATCCTAGGTTACCCGTTAATGCGTGTGACTGAGAAATGACCAAACAGACTTTGCTTTCTCACAGTCATGACAGCCTTATTAATATTATGTTTAGTTAACTTAGGTCAACTATTACTTTATATCTTTTGGTGCAGCGTTATTTTCTGATACAGTTGTAATGAAAATTTTAGGGGATAAGAGTTCAAGTCAGGAGCATCTATATTGAAAGCCGGAGCCAGCCACTGAAAGGGCAATTCTTTTTTGCTTATAGAATTAGAATTACGAATAGTTCTCAGCGCCCTGTTCAGCTTCTCAAAAGGCACTGGATTGTTACAGATGGAAATGGAAGGACAGAAAACATTTGGTTAGTGTTTATTGTAACGAACTCTAATTTGATTATCGTAAAGGATGTGCTAATATGATTGACATCATTGTTGTGTTAGGGGAGTTGGAGTAGTGGGAGAACAACCTGTCATATTCCCGAAGACTGGTTTTGAGTACTCTTCTGCATGCCCATTGAGCACTCCAAATGGGAGAATGGTAACTGGATGGATGTTCTTTTCTGCAAAAAGTTTCATCAACAGTTTCCTGTTTTGTTTAGTATGCTAAATAGGAGTAAGTAATTTGAACCCATTTTGAATTGTAGGAAGGTGACTTTGAGATGAAGCACATCGACAAGGCTGGATCATCAACATTCAATGTTGCAATTGCGCCATTCTCTCTGTCAATTCTTGGTGACGATAATGATGTTCTGCTATGAACTACACTGAGGGCTTGCTTGGGAGCAAATGGATTGAAGGGAATTAAGGGGGCTACAATCCCTTACAATTCAATTTTGAATAGTAAAGGATTTTAGCTCTCAATCCCCTTCTGCAAACAAGCCTTGGGATTTAAACTAGGCACACAAACACAAATATTTATTGTAAGTGTTGTAATTGAGCGCAAGGTTCAGGTGGAAGTACTATGGTTGACTTATGGCTGGAGCCAAGTGCCCTGGTGCAAGGTCAGGTAGAGTTCTCTGGGATGTTGAATCTGGACCATGCGACTATCAATTGTGAGGCACAATAGGACATCCTACCAATTGTACTTCTAAATGTACAGCATGGAACTATAGAGCTTGCTACATGTATTATACATTACCTTTTTATTTTTCCCATCACGGTATCACCTTAGTTATCGCGGCCTTTGATTACATTGTATATCAGCTCAGCAAAATATGGTGTTTTTTGTTGGAACTGCAATGTAAGATGTTTGATATGACCGTTGGTGCTTCAAATGGACACAGTGACGGTGCATTGCATTTTGCACTCGGCCTGGTCACCAAGTGCTAATTTCGTTGGTGTGTCCATGATGTGTTGGGCTGGCATTCAGACGAAGTCAAGGATTGTGTTTCCGCTTCAGCCTATTCTTCATTTCTTCTATACGGTGGATAAAGCAAACCAGAACGAGCAACGGCTTTCTCGTTAGTTGATTTATACGTTGCTTGTTTAGTTTCGATGCAGAAATCAACCTTTTTCTTCAGGTGGTAATCCTGTTAGTCTCATGGAAAATGTCGGTAAATTGTTCAAAAACCTCGTACGATAACTTGTATAAAGAACGATCTCCGTGGTGCAGGAGTTCTTCCATGCCTTATTGATCCGCTAGGGATACTTGTTTCTTTCTTGATGATTCAAAAACTAGTTTTAATTGGTTAATCTATCGTGTATCATACCTGTTGAGCACCAAAAATGTCCAGACGGATGGTCCGGCCCTAATGCCAGACGGTCCGCGGTCTGAATTGTCCGCGCGCGTGTGCAAAGTCAGTTAGGGTTCCGGATTTCTAGCGGGATTTGTTAGCTAAATCTGCAGGATTAACTCGAAAACCGAATTGTCATGGGTCTAGACCTTCCCATTTATATATGAAGGGCTACGGCCGATTGAACCCCACAATCGATACAATCAACTCTACTAATCGTTTTTACCTTATGCATTAGGAGTAGATCTAGTTTAGCCTCCCTCTACCTCAAATCTTCACCTCTCTTTGGCTCTACGTCGACTAGAGGCGTCTTCGTTGGCCTATCGATGCCAAGACACACCTTAGAATCTCTCCTCCCGACGGGCCCCACCTAGGAGGATCTAGGTCTGTTGCGAAGAAGATGACCCTCTACGACATCACGGACCGTTCGAGCCCCAGGCGCGGACCGTGCTAACGTACGTAGATGAGGAGACGCTCTTGCCTGTAGGTCGCTGACCATTCGGCCCTATGCGCGAACTGTCCACGACTCCGTAGATAGCACCGTCAGGTGGTTCATACCAGTGTTTGGTGCCCAGATCGGCGCCATCACACTTTTTGACGACTCCTCTAGGGATCAGATTTCTAGATATACTAAAAATCAGGCCCTCAAATGGCCGGCTATAAAGATCACACGGATGTCTCCCTGGACAATATCCTGAAGTCGGCTATTGAAAGTCTCACGACCGATGAGTAACAACAATACGAGGACTACATGCGTCAAGCGAAGGAGAAATTTTTGTCACAATACATGGTGGATCGCCACCAGAAGGTTGTCAAACATGGAGGGACCGACGTCGCATCTCTTCTATCTTCGCTTCAAGTCCCCAACGTAAGTAAACCCGACTACATCCAATCTATTAAAAAGTATGTAGATCAGCAGCAGAATCAAATGAAACAATAGATTGGAGGGTTAGAAGAATCAATTAGAAAATTAACACGTTCGTTGGAGAAATCTGTTGCTCCTAGTTTTCCATCATATAAAACTAGTAATAGGATATCTATATTTAATACATCAGCACCAAATGGGGATTCACAGCTCCAGCCATTATATGGTATGTCGATGAACTCATATCTAGGGCAAATACCACCACCGCCGTCCCTGCTTGGCAGATCGGCGCCCCTGGACACGGTTGGATTGTCCGAGCTTTTGCCCAGATAGTCCGGCCCTTACGCAGACCGTCTGACTTTCCCTGTCGGATAGTCCAGAGCCACACCAGGACCACCACGTGGCATCCCAATAGTAGTGAACACAACCGGGAAGTTCAGATTTACCACCGAACAGACCGGATACGCATACGCAGAACCTACCGTTGTACACTATGCACCAAATTATTACACACCACATTAGCAGTACGTTCTGCCCCCTACATATTTGAACCACATCGCACCATATGATCACAGGTCGATCAACATTATCGATCGGTCACGACAAGAAGGTCGGCGTAACAATGCCTGACCGAATCAGCCCCACAACCCAAGGTTCGGTGGTTTGCCACCGAGTGCAATGGAGAAAATTAGGGAAGAGATGGTTGAACTATTTCGAGACAGGCTCGGAGTTAGTGTAGCCAAAGTAGGACAGTCATATCAAAAGCCATATGATCACCGGTTTGACACTGTCCCATACCCACAAGGGGCAAGGATACCAAAGTTTTCTAAGTTATCTGGTGAAAGTGGTAGAAGCTCACACGAACATGTAGGCCAGTTCGTAGCACACCTAGGCGAATTGGCCGATGGGGAAGCCTTCCGTGTTCGTTTATTTTCTTTATCCCTTATTGTTACCGCTCTTGCATGGTACGCCGCCCTGCCTCCTAATTCCATTAATTCCTGGAATGATTTAGAGTAAATTTCATGAGCATTTCTTTTCTAGGGAACATGAATTAGGGTTGGCTGATTTAGCATCAGTTTGATAGGGACACGGAGAATCAGTTAATGATTATATCCGGAGGTTCCGGGACACTAGAAACTGATGCTTTCGGATCTATGTCGCAGACAAAGAGCTAGCAGGACTGGCTTTTAATGGGTTGCTATCCTACTTAAGAGGCAAATTAGATGGCACTCAGTTCTTTTCAATAGCTCAGCTACATCAACGGGCTTTGACCTATGAAAGCCGATGTAAAGAGACATCAAAATCGACCCCCGTACTATACATCTAGTAGAGCATGATAGTTCAAATGATGAATCCGCAGATGTATATACCGCTGAGCTTGTTTGGCCAATGAAGAACAAATCTTCTGCATGTTCTTCTTTGCAGCCAGTTCAAAAGAATCAACAATAAGAAGTTAAATTTACTTTTAACGTTGCCAAATGCTATAAAATATTTGATGAGCTATTAAAGAATGGCAACATTAAATTAACACATATTGTTCCTCCTATGGATGAATTAAAGAGACATGCTTATTGCATGTGGCATAATTCTTTTCCCATGCCACCAATGGTTGTAATGTTTTCGTTGACAGATATAATTGGCCATAAATGAGGGCCGATTGGTTTTTCAGGAGATGCAAGTGGACACACAACCATTTCCTGTCAATACAATAGAGCCCACAAGCAAAAAATTCTTGGTTCGACCAGAAATGGCCGATAAAAGCAAAGGCAAAAGCATCGTCATTGGTGATCCTCACACGTCAAACATATCACAAGGAGGGATTGCTCGGAAGGCTCCGGACAAAAAGACTAACAAGTTTGGAGGCACTGGGGAGCAGGCTCAAATGAGCAGCCAAGCATGGCTCCCTGACTCGAGCATCGCAGACGGTACGTCACCTGCGTATGGACGGTCCGATGCTCAAACAGACGGTCCAACTGACTCAGCCAGGCAATTCGCCCATACCTAGGGGCATCAGCCTTCACACAAAGAAAAAGGGGACACAGGGGCAAAACAAACATAATTCACCTGGTCAGCTAGTTAAATTTGGCCCTACTTTTGATCGATTGCTCTCCAAATATGCTAGCAAGGAGGACGTTCTATGTGATCGGCCAACAAAGAAACCTCGATTTACCCGCTAAAACAAAATGACCGAATGAAACGGCCTGAAAGGCAACACAACAAGCATCACTTATTCATCCTATGATGCCAGGATACTTTCCACTCACTTACTCGTCGTTGATATATTGTCCTGTTCAAATATGGAATGGTACGATGATGAACCCATGGTACATGCATAGTCCCTTTGTCTATCCAGGCTCGGGCACCCCCATTTTATACCTTTTGATCCATTGATCAGATGGTCATAGCCGAGAAAGATGCAATTCAAAACGGCCTTTATGCATTAGAGTTCCATTGAATGATCACCCTATTGGTTTGAAAAGCAGGTGGCTTGCATCAGGCTTAGTTCTTACTTTGGGAACAAAATGACTTATGAGATCTATTGTTTCCCAAAGGATGCTGACAGTGCATATGCTTTTGGTTCATCGACCTCCACCAAAAGGTTGGGGGCATATGATGGTCCAGCCCTAGGCCCGGATGGTCCGCAGTCCGAACTGTCCACCATGGAGGCGTGGACAATCCGCGTGTGCCAGAGTCAGTTAGGATTCTGGACTTCTTGCGGGATTTGTTAGCTAAACCTGTGGAATTAACTTGAGAACCAACTTGTAATGGGTCCAAACCTCCCCCTTTATATAGATGAAGGGCTACGGTCGATTGAACCCCCCCACAATCGATACATTCAACTGTACTTATCGTTTTCACCTTATGCATTAGGAGTAGATCAAGTTTAGCCCTAGTTTAGCCTCCTTGTATCTCAAATCTTCATCTCTCTTTGGCTCTACGTCGACTAGAGACATCTTGGTGTAACACCCCAAGTGTTACTCAAGGTTTCTACTCAACACCCACACCCTTGACCTATTGTCACATGTGGTTTAGTTTGAGCAAAAGACACCAAACTTGAGAACCAAGGTCCTAATTAAGTGTTAATCATCTTAGAATACCTACCTTAACCATATCATGCACATAAAAAGGGGAGAAGTGCTTAAACCCTAAATCCACCCACCTTAAGCAAATAGAGTACCAAAAGAAATTAAGTAAGAAGGCTATGTAAATGACATTATTATGACTTGGGCCATTTGGAAAATTGTAGCACACCAAAATATCTACAAGAAATAGTAAGAAAGTGAAGCGCCCTGATCCTTTGGGACTCAAATGTGATACAATTACTAGTCCTAGGAGGCTAGTAACCACATTCCTTACTTCAAATAGTATAGAGTTTGAGTAAATATTATTATAATACCAGGGTACAAGCTCGAGAGTGAGCCGAAATTATAAAATGCTGTGGAAGATAAACTAGCCCAGGCCACAGGCAGAACTGGGTGAAGACACAGCCCTCTCAATCAAGCATAGCAAAAAAGAAGTCTCCAGCTGCTGAAAAACATAAATAAATCTGGGTGAATACACTAGGTATTCCGCAAGCCCACCCGGTTCCCATAAAGAGAAAGAGACCTATATCATACATGCTTCATATGGTGGAGTTGAAGTCACTCTTCTTTTTCTTAGAGAAAGGCAGTACTTTTTTTTAGCGTTTTCTCGAAACAATAGAAATAACACTTGCTTAACTGCCACTGAGCTTCCCGCTCCCGTGGCACCATCTTTCTTTTCTAGAGATACACTCACATACACGTATTTCCCTATTCCCGGTTGTTGTAGAAACACTAATTGTCATACCACACCAGACTCGTCCATACCAGTGGACACGGACTATTCGAATAGGTTTAAACTCTGCGCAGAGGGGTACACTTTACCCACTAGTCTGGCTCTGCGATCTCATGGCCAATGAGATCCGAATCTCTTTCCTTCCTCGCACGTCCTAACCTTAATGGTTATACCGGAAGGAGTCAGGCCACCGCCATGTCCAAACCGGACAAAACATTCCCCCTCCTTATCCTCCCGGTGCTCCCCAGCCTTCATAACCCTGGGGTTGGACCGTACGAGTTCAGATCGAGTGACTGCCCACAAAGCCTCGAGTGGTTGTACTTTTCATGAGTACAGGTAGTGAAGGATGACAAACCAGTCCTTATATGAGAGGACAATCCTTCTGCTCATGCCTAAACCAGCTGAGTCATCACCTTAGGCCCTCCCCTAAACCAGGGAGTCCCTGATCATCCTACTCACCAGGTGATAAGGGTGAATACCCTTCATCGCACACTTTTTGGAAAACATTGTTGATTACAACCTTTTCCCATCCCATATCTTGTGATCAAAAGGTATTAGTTAATGCGGGCTCTCTCATTCTCACCATGCAATATAGATTCCATCCCTTAGTCCCGGCTTAGGTAGTGGTAGAGAGAATAGGTAAATTATGCATCAAGGGAAGGATGGACTTGCCTTTGTTGAAGCTTTCCTGGCACAAAAGATTTATCTCGGAGGGGTCGGGTTCCTACCCTTCTTCTGGAGCTACAAATTCCAGAGGATCGGATCCCTCTTCCGCTAACAAGCACAGATAAGAACAATACATCAATCATGGTGACTTTAGTGGGGTGTGCCAATTCTTATACCTTATTATTTTTGTGCCCTATGATTTATTTAAACTATTTTTGGTGCATGAAATATCAGCATATAAATATATATGAAAATGGGAAAAAGAAATGGGAAAAGAAAAAGAAAAGGGTTTTCCTGCTTGCTGGGCCGGAGGGGGGAAATTTTGGCCCATCTAGGCGCGAGCGCGCGCGGACACGGTAGGCGACCCACTCGGCCCATCAGCAGGGGAGACGGCGGGGAACGGCGCTGTGGCGCTGGCCCACACGTCAGCGAGAGGAGGGGGTTAACGGCGCGGAGCGAGCGACGGTGGGGGGGGGAGCCGACCGGGGCTCGGCCGCCGGTGAAATCCCGCGGTGGTTCTCCGCCGTGGGTCCGGTTCTGTGGCGGGGGAGCGGTGGCGAGGCACGGGCGGGGGTAGGGGATCACGGGGGTGGGGTCAATTTGACCGGTGGAGGCCTAGGGTGGCCGGTCCACGGTGCGATGGCGGGTGCTCGCGGCGGTGAGGTCGCTGGCGAGGCAGCCGAGCGCAATAGGAGGTGGGGGTGGGTGCATTGCGATCGTGAGGGAGTGGCGGAGCTCAAACATTAAAGCAATTCGACTGAAAGCTACCAGAGAGGCGAGAACGAAGCTCACCGGAGTGAAGGGGGAACACGGCTGCGCTAGCTCAATTGGGTTCGGGGAGGAGTGGAGGAGATGGCCGGGGCTGGTGTGGAGAAAGCGGAGCTTGGGCGGTCCCTTTTATAGGCGCTCGGGAGGGGGAAGGAAGGGAGGGGACGGTGAGCGCCGATGAGCTTGCCATGATGGCGAGGATGGAGCAAACGGCGACGAGATGGCTCAAGCAGGCGAGGGGTGAGGGGACGGCTCGGGTACAGTGGCAGGGGGTAGCCGAGGCCGGTGCGAGCGTTAATGGCGAAGCGACGGGGTGGGAGGTGGTCGGCGGTGAACGCGCCGGTGATGGCATGGGCGGGACGATGGTCCTGACAGGCGGGCCCGGGCTGCCAGTGGGAGAGTGGTGCGAGAGGGAGAGGGGTGGAGCCGTTGACCGGTGGGGCTGGGCTGTCAGGCGCGGGCGCGCGCAGCTGGGCCGCTTGGGCCGGGGAGGAGAAGGGGAAAACGCGGACGCGGGCGCGACTTGGGCCAGAATCGGCCCAGCCGAGGGGGGAGGGTTTTTCCTTTTTCTTTTTCTGTTTTCTATTTCATTTTTCCATTTTCTATTTTTGTTTCTTTTTATTTCCTTTTCTTTTGAATCAATAATTTGCTAAATAATCTTGAGTGTTGAAAATAATCTATGTGAGGTGCTCCTAACAATCCAAGTGTATGCATATGATGAGATGACCTAAGGGTGGAGTTTAGGGAGAAAATAGAAATAAAGGGGGGGGGTTTAGGAGATTAGGGTTCCAAACCTTGGGTTGAGATTTTGGGATGTTACAAACCTACCCCACTTAAAGGAATCTCGCCCTCGAGATTTAGACTGGATTTGAGAAAAGATAAGGGTATTCCCTCCTCAAGGAGTCCTCACTCTCCCAAGTAGCTTCCTCTTCTCCTTCTCTGCTCCACTGAACTTTACAAAGATTCACTTCTGAGGTGCGGGTCTTCCGGACTGCTGAATCAAGGATCTTTACTGGCTTCTCACGGTACTGAAGATCTTTTTGAATATGTATTGCCTCTTCTTCGACATGACTTTCTGGTGCTTGCAGGCATTTGCGGAGCTGGGACACGTGAAACACATTGTGGATGTCAGACATGGATTCTGGTAATTCAAGACGGTATGCTGCGGGTCCTACTCTGCCGATGATGGGATAGGGACCGACGAATCGCGGTGCTAGCTTTCCTTTCACTTGGAACCTTCTGACACCATGCATCGAGGAGACCTTGAGGTAGACGAAGTCTCCTTCCTCAAATCTGAGTTCTCTCCGCCTGTTGTCCGCATAACTCTTCTGCCAACTCTGAGCTTCAAGTAATCTTCTACAGATTAGGGCAACTTTCTCCTCAGCCTCTTTGACAAAGGCAGGTCCTTCTAGTGCCTTTTCCCCTACGTTGGACCACATGAGAGGGGTCTGGCATTTTCGTCCATATAATGCTTCGAACGGTGACATCTTGATGCTGGCCTGATGGCTGTTATTATACGAGAACTCCGCATAAGGCAAACTAGATTCCCAACTTCTATTGAATGTTAACACAAAGGCTCTTAATAGATCTTTGAGGATCTTGTTGACCCTTTCGTCTGCCCATCTGTCTGAGGGTGATAGGTGGTGCTGAAGTCTAGCTTGGTGCCCATAGCTTTCTGAAGGCTTGTCCATAATTTGGAGGTGAACTGGGTTCCTCTGTCTGACACTATCTTTCTTGGAATGCCGTGGAGTCTGACTATCTCTTTGAGATAAATTCGGGCAAGGGTGGCTCCTCCATAGGTAGTTTTCACGGGAATGAAATGGGCTACCTTGGTAAGGCGGTCTATTATTACCCAGATAGAGTAATTCCCTTTTTGCGTCCGGGGTAGTCCAGTTACAAAATGCATGCCTATTTCTTCCCACTTCCATTCAGGCACTGGGAGGGGTTGTAATAGGTCTGCAGGCTTCTGGTGCTCGGCCTTCGTTCATTGGCAGGTGTCACACCGGGCCACATACTGTGCTATCTCTTTCTTCATCCCTCTCCACCAGTATCTGGTTTTGAGGTCTAGGTACATCTTGGTAGTTCCTAGGTGGATGGAGTAGGCTGAGTTGTGAGCTTCCTCGAGCAGGACTTCTCGTGCCTCCCCTTTTGGTACACACAGACGATTCTTGAACCAAAGGGCTCCTTGTTCATCTGTCCTGAGGTCCGGAAGTTGTTCTTTGCAAGCTTTTTCCACAAGTCTTGTTGTCTCTGGGTCTAGGCGTTGAGCTTTGCATATGAGATCTTCTAGCATTGGTTTGACTTCGAGACTGCCGTTGTTTCCCAAACATGCATTCAGTTGAGCTGATTCCTTCTTCCAATCTTCTAAAAAGTTGGTTCCCTTTATTCCGAAAGGTTTTCGGCTGAGGGCATCTGCTACCACGTTGGCCTTTCCGGGGTGATAATGAATCTCAAGGTCATAATCCTTGATCGGTTCCAACCATCTTCATTGACAGAGGTTGAGATCTGGCTGAGTGAAGATATACCTCAGACTCTTGTGATCGGTGAAGATGTGACATTTGTTCCCAATTAGGTAGTGCCTCCATATCTTCAAAGCATGCACTATGGCTGCCAATTCCAAATCATGGGTGGGATAATTCTGCTCATGCGACTTAAGTAGGTGCGATGCATAAGCAATGACTTTCTCGTTTTGCATCAGCACACACCCTAAGCCTTGCCTTGAGGCATCACAGAAGACGACAAAATCCTGATGTATATCCGGTAGTGTCAAAACGGGTGCGGTCGTGAGCTTCTCCTTTGTGATCTAGAAACTTCCTTCACATTTCGGGGTCCACACAAACTTATGGTCTTTCTTGAGGAGTTCGGTCATATGTCTTGCTATGCTGGAGAATCCCTTGATAAAGCGGCGGTAATATCCTACCATTCCCAGAAAGCTTCGAACTTCACTGACGTTGGATGGCTGCCTCCATTTTGATACTGCTTCTACCTTGGAAGGGTCTACTTCTATTCCTTCTGCAGTCAAGATATGCCCAAGGAAGGCTATCTTTTCCAACCAGAATTCACATTTACTGAGTTTAGCATAAAGTTGGTGTGCCCTGAGTTTTCTGAGGACGGTCCGGAGGTGACGCTTATGGTCTTCGCGGTTCTTGGAGTAGATAAGGATGTCGTCAATGAAGACTACGACAAACTTATCCAGCTCTTCCATAAACACTTTGTTCATGAGGTTCATGAAAAAGGCGGGTGCGTTTGTCAGTCTAAAAGGCATCACTGTGAATTCATACTGTCCGTACCGGGTGACAAATGCAGTCTTCTGAATATCTGCTTCTTTGATTCTCAGCTGGTGATAACCAGACCTTAGGTCTATCTTGGAGAAGTATTTGGCCCCTTGAAGCTGATCGAAGAGGTCGTCGATCCGAGGGAGTGGATACTTGTTCTTGATGGTGACTTCATTTAACGATCGGTAATCAATACACATCCTCATGCTCCCATCCTTCTTAGAGACGAAAAGGACTGGTGCTCCCCAAGGGGATGAGCTGGGATGAATGTACCCTTTTTGTTGAAGATCTGTGATTTGGAGCTTCAATTCTGCTAACTCGATAAGAGCCATGCGGTATGGTCTCTTTGCGATGGGCGCTGTTCCAGGAATCAGATCTATGTAGAATTCCACTTCTCTTTCTGGTGGCGTTCCTGGCAATTCTTCCGGGAATACATCCATGAATTCTTCTATCACTGATATGCTTCCTGCTGCTAAATTAAACATCATTGGATCATTGGCGGGTGGCTGAGCCTGACAAGAGACTGACTTTCCTTGGTGGTCTGTGAGAAGGATTGTCTTGTTTGCGCAACTGATGATACCTTTGTGCTTGGTCAACCAATCCATTCCTAAGATCACATCAATCCCTTGGGACGACAAGATGGTTAAGTCTGCCAAGAACACTACCCCACTTAAAAGGATTCTGACTTGGGAGCATTTGAGCTGACATAGAAGGTCTGACCCTAGGGTTCGGGTGACCAATGGAATCTCTAGAGGGGTAGAGGGAATGCCATGCTTTTCCACAAAAATAGTGGCTATAAAAGAATGGGATGCTCCTGAATCGAAAAGTACCGTAGCGGGAGTAAATTCAACAAGGAACTCACCGAGCACTACTCCCGGAGCTTGCTGAGCCTCCTGAGCATCGATGTGATTTACTCGAGCCCTTCCTTGATACCGGGTCTTGTTCTGTTGGCTGATGGGGGAGGGCGCCTTGGGGGCGGATGCTGAGGTATTCTTGGGGCCATTCACCGAGTTGGAGTAGGCCGATCCCGATGGCTTCAGCTGGGGACAGTTGTTCTTGAAGTGACTGGGATCTCCGCAGTGCCAACACGCATTTGCCAGGGGTTGGTTGCTTGCAACTGAGGGGGCATGAAAGGAGATCTGACTCTGCTGACTGAATCGTGACGGGGTGGGTCCAGCTGATCTACTAAAGCTTGGTCCCTTGGGTGGAAATCCAAAGGATCGAGTTTTCTGGTGCCGGTCTTGCTGCTGAGCTCGGAGGACTTGGAATTTCCTCTTGAGATGGCCTTTTTCTTCTTCTTTCGCCCTTTCTACTTGCATGGCTTTGTTGGAGAGGTGCGAGAAACTGAGGAAGTCTTGGCTGGCTAGGATGGTCTTGAGTTTTGATCTGAGCCCTTTCAGGAAGCGTGCCATCTTCTTGACTTCGGTGCTGACGTCATTCGGCGTGTAGCGGGCCAACTCCGTGAACTTGTGCACATATTCACTAACAGATCTTCCGTCTTGAGTCAGTTCCCGAAATTTATCTTCCTTGAACTGAACGATCCCTTGGGGCACATGGTGCTCCCGGAAAGCCGTTTCAAATTCCACCCAGGTAGCATCTCTGATGGTGACATTAAAGGTATCCCTCTAGGCTAAGGCCATCCCAGAAAGTTGATGAGCAGCCAATTGAACATGCTGATTTTCTGGGCATCCGATTGCTTCCAGCTTTCTTTTAATTGTGTGCAGCCAATCGTCAGCATCGAGGGGATTGCTAGATCCGGCAAACGTGGGAGGCTTGAGCCTCAGGAAGTCTCCCATCCTATCTTGTGGTCTTCCACCATTCGGACGTTGATTTTCCAGACTTCGAGTGAGGACCTCGATGAGTCGGGTTTGGTTGGCTAGAACTTGGGCTAGATCTAAGGGTAGTTCTGGAGGTGCGGGGAGGTGGGTCTCACTTTCCTCTCTACCGGCTTCCCTTTCAGCTCTTAGGGGAAACCCTGCTCCAATCCTGGAGGCGGTAGGCATGGTTTTATCCGAAGCCATCTGCCAGAGGGAGAGAGTCACTATTATGCACATGCCAATTGTTTTCAACCAAGTTATTTTATTCATTACACCAATACATTACAAGCATATGGCTACTACAAGTCGTACTACACGCGAGCGTTCTCAGAGGTACTCCCGAACTCTTTTTCTAAAGTGTCCCTAAATTCCTTGAGAAGGTCATCAAGGCTAGCTAGGGACATATCCTCGACGTTGGACAAATTCTCTATCCTGGCAGGAGTTGGTGTTGGAGGGGCCTTCTTCCTCCGCTCAGCTTGGCCTCCTTGGTTCTTGGTCTTCTTTTGGATTTTCTTCGTGGGGGCGAGCTTCTTCAGCTTCTTATCATAATCCATCTTTAGGGTTCGATAGGCTTCACGGGTGTTGGCCTCCTCGCCTTCTGCTATATCGAGACACTCTTGGAGGGACGTCTTCTTCTTAAGTTCCTTGACCTGCTGCTCCAAGCTTTCCACCCGGGAGTTTAGGTGGGTGCAGTGGGAGGAGAGATCATCGTAGTGGTTATCGAGAGTGTGGAGGTATCCGGCCATGTAGACAATGGTGGGGTCATCCTCGGTGGGGTCTCTCCCTGACAGGGCCTGAAGTCTTTTCCTCCAGGTGGGGGTATTTTTGTTGCTAGGTGGGAAATAACGAAGGGGGGTTTCGAAGATCTCTCTGCTGTGGTTTTGGCATAGCTGTTTAAGGGCTTTTCGGGCAACACTTTGGCAAGTGTCTGGGAAGCGGTGCCTGATGAAGGTGACTTGGAAGGGAGGGTGGTTTGGGTAGCTTCGACTTTCTCCTAGGTAGACCGCCATAGAGCACTTCTCTATTCCATTTTCGCGGTATTCCTTCCAGACATATTCGGGCTTCTTGTGGATCCCCATGCGTAGTGCGCAACTCCATAGAAGGTGAGGAAATCCTTCCTCCTCTGAGCAGTAGGATGTCTTAATGACCCAAGAGCCTTCCATCTAGTAGGAGAAAAGAAGGGTCTATTAATATCGGGGAAAGGAGAGAAGGTGTTTCTTAGGGGTAAGAGGTGTTTTCTTGTTAAGGCAACTTTTAAGGTCAGGGCTGCAGTCTACGGCCAGTCCTATAGGCTTTGATACCACCTGAAGCGCCCCGATCCTTTAGGACTCAAGTGTGATACAATTACTAGTCCCAGGAGGCTAGTAACCATATTCCTTACTTCAAATAGTACAGAGTTTGAGTAAATGTTATTACAATACCAGGGTACAAGCTCAAGAGTGAGCCAAAATTATACAACACAGTGGAAGATAAACTAGCCCAGGCCACAGGCAGAACTGGGTGAAGACACAGCTCTCTCAATCAAGCATAGTAGAAAAGAAGTCTCCAGCTGCTGAAAAACATAAATAAATCTGGGTGAATACACTAGGTATTCCGCAAGCCCACCCGGCTCCCGTAAAGAGAAAGAGACCTATATCATACATGCTTCATATGGTGGAGTTGAAGTCACTCTTCTTTTTCTTAGAGAAAGGCAGTACTTGTTTTAGGGTTTTCCCGAAACAATAGAAATAACACTTGGTTAACCGACACTGAGCTTCCCGCTCCTGTGGCACCATCTTTCTTTTCCAGAGATACACTCACACACACATGTATTTCCCTGTTCCCGGTTGTTGTAGAAACACTAATTGTCATACCACACCAGACTCGTCCATACCAGTGGACACGAACTATTCGAATAGGTTTAAACTCTGCGCAGAAGGGTACACTTTACCCACTAGTCCGGCTCTGCGATCTCATGGCCAATGAGATCTGAATCCGAATCTCTTTCCTTCCTCGCACGTCCTAACCTTAATGGTTATACCAGAAGGAGTCAGGCCACCGCCATGTCCAAACCGGACAAAACATTCCCCCTCCTTATCCTCCCAGTGCTCCCTAGCCTTCATAACCCTAGGGTTGGACCGTACGAGTTCAGATCGAGTGACTGCCCACACAGTCTCGAGTGGTTGTACTTTTCATGAGTATAGGTAGTGAAGGATGACAAACCGGTCCTTATATGAGAGGACAATCCTTCTGCTCACGCCTAAACCAGCTGAGCCATCACCTTAGGCCCTCCCCTAAACCAGGGAGTCCCTGATCATCCTACTCACCAGGTGATAAGGGTGAATACCCTTCATCGCACACTTTTTGGAAAACATTGTTGATTACAACCTTTTCCCATCCCATATCTTGTGATCAAAAGGTATTAGTTAATGCGGGCTCTCTCATGCTCACCATGCAATATAGATTCCATCCCTTAGTCCCGGCTTAGGTAGTGGTAGAGAGAATAGGTAAATTATGCATCAAGGGAAGGATGGACTTGCCTTCGTCGAAGCTTTCATGGCACAAAAGATTTATCTCAGAGGGGTCGGGTTCCTGCCCTTCTTCCGGAGCTACAAATTCCAGAGGATCGGATCCCTCTTCCACTAACAAGCACAGATAGGAACAATACATCAATCATGGTGACTTTAGTGGGGTGTGCCAATTCTTATACCTTATTATTTTTGTGCCCTATGATTAATTTAAACTATTTTTGGTGCATGAAATATCAGCATATAAATATATATACGAAAATGGGAAAAAGAAATGGGAAAAAAAGAAAAGGGTTTTCCTGCTTGCTGGGCCGGAGGGGGGAGATGTTGGCCCATCCGGGCGCGAGCACGCGCACGGACGCGGTAGGTGGCCCACTCGGCCCATCAGTGGGGGAGACGGTGGGGAATGGCACCATGGCGCGGGCCCACATGTCAGCGAGAGGAGGGGGGATTAACGGTGCGGAGCGGGCGACGGTGGAGGGGGGGGAAGCCGACCGGGGCTCGGCCGCCGGTGAAATCCTGCGACGGTTCTCCGCTGTGGGTCCGGTTCTGTGGCGGGGGAGTGGTGGCGAGGCACGGGTGGGGGTAGGGGATCACGGGGGTGGGGTCAATTTTACCGGTGGAGGCCTAGGGTGGCCGGTCCACGGCACAGTGGCAGGTGCTCGCGACGGTGAGGTCGCCGGCGAGGCAGCCGAACGCAATAGGAGGTGGGGGTGGGTGCATTGCGATCGTGAGGGAGTGGCAGAGCTCAAACACTAAAGCAATTCGACTGAAAGCTACCAGAGAGGCGAGAACAAAGCTCACCGGAGTGAAGTGGGAACGCGGCGGCGCTAGCTCAATTGGGCTCGGGGAGGAGTGGAGGAGATGGCTGGGGCTAGTGTGGAGAAAGCAGAGCTCGGGCGGTCCCTTTTATAGGCGCCCGGGAGGGGGAAGGAATGGAGGGGACGGCGAGCACCGACGAGCTTGCCATGATGGCGGGGATGGAGCAAACAGCGACGAGATGGCTCGGGCAGGCGAGGGGTGAGGGGATGGCTCGGGTACAGTGGCGAGGGGGGGTAGCCGAGGCCGGTGCGAGCGTTAATGGCGAAGCGACGGGGCGGGAGGTGGTCGGCGGCGAACGCGCCGGTGATGGCATGGGCGGGACGATGGTCCTGACAGGCGGGCCCGGGCTACCAGTGGGAGAGTGGTGCGAGAGGGAGAGGGGTGGAGCTGCTGACCGGTGGGGCTGGGCTATCAGGCACAGCGCGGGCGCGCGCAGCTGGGCCGCTTGGGCTGGGGAGGAGAGGGGGGGAAACGCGGGTGCGGGCGCGACGGGCCAGAATCGGCGTAGCCGAGGGGGGGAGGGTTTTTCCTTTTCCTTTTTCTGTTTTCTATTTCATTTTTCCATTTTCTATTTTTGTTTCTTTTTATTTCCTTTTCTTTTGAATCAACAATTTGCTAAATAATCGTGAGTGTTGAAAATAATCTATGTGAGGTGCTCCTAACAATCCAAGTGTATGCATATGATGAGATGACCTAAGGGTGGAGTTTAGGGAGAAAATAGAAATAAAGGGGGGGGGGTTTAGGAGATTAGGGTTCCAAACCATGGGTTGAGATTTTGGGATGTTACAGAAAGTTACCCCAAAAAAGTTCCACAAAAGCCCCAAAAAGGTTACTCAAGTAGGGAGCTCAAAAGAAAAATCAAAATTTTTTCTAAGTTCATTTTTCAGCCCCTTACAAAGCTCACCCGTGTTCACCTAGTTCCAAAACCCAAAATGTAACACCTTGAATTTGGGGTATAAGATTTTTTCTCTAATATCTACCAAATTCAGGTGTTACCTCTTTTCTTCTCTCTAAAGTTTCCTTTTTCCCTTACTTCCAATAGAAGTTTAGTTATTTATTTGGAGGTGTATTAATACTCTAGTAGATTAAACCCTAAGGTGATATGAATTGTTGCATCATGCTAAACCCTAAATTCTATTTATTTTGTTTGATGCATATGTTTGTGGATTTCAAATTTGAATTTGGGGCATATTTGTATTTGAGTTCAAAAGAGAAAAAAAGAAAATAGGAAAGAAATAGAAAAGGAAAACCCTCCCCTTTTCCCTCTCTCGACCTTGGCCCACCTGGTGCCCCGCCTGCGGCCTAGCCCGCTCGACCGCTGAAAGTCACCTAGAGGGGGGGTGAATAGGGCGAATCTGAATTTTAACAATTTAAACACAACTACAAGCCGGGTTAGCGTTAGAAATAATAATGAGTCCGAGAGAGAGGGCGCAAAACAAATCGCGGGCAAATAACGAGTGAGACACGATGATTTGTTTTACCGAGGTTCGGTTCTTGCAAACCTACTCCCCGTTGAGGAGGCCACAAAGGCTGGGTCTATCTCAACCCTTTCCCTCTCTCAAACGGTCCCTCGGACCGAGGGAGCTTCTTGAAAGGGAAATGTGCCCTTGGGCCATTTCTAAGTATTTTGGTGATTGAGTGCCAACACAAGTGCTTAAATGTGAATTTATGTCCATGGACGAACAAAGTGCAATTCATGAAGTAAAGGTATGTTTCTAAGCCTTAGTACATTGGTTTTGTGCACTAATATACTTGTCTAAGTGTTAGAAACAGAAAGAAGAAGAAAAGAAAAGAGGAGAAAAAGACTTGGCTGTGTACAGCCAAGACTCAGCTCGGTCTGGCACACCGGACTGTCCGGTGTGCACCGGACAGTGTCCGGTGCGCCAGGCTGACTCGGCGCGAAGAGGCCGCTTTCGGGAATTCGCCGATGGCGTACGGCTAAAATTCACCGGACTGTCCGGTGTGCACCAGACTGTCCGGTGAGCCAACGGTCGGCTGGTCCAACGGTCGGCCGCGCAATCTGCGCGAGACACGTGGCCGAGCCAACGGTCGGAAGGGGGCACCGGACTGTCCGGTGTGCACCGGACATGTCCGGTGCGCCAACGGCTCCCAGATCTACAACGGTCTGCAACGGTCGGCAGTGCTGTTTAAGGAAAGAAATCGGGCACCGGACAGTGTCCGGTGTGCACCGGACTGTCCGGTGCACCCGACGACAGAAGGCAAGGATAGCCTTCCAGATTTGCTCTCAACGGCTCCTAGCTGCCTTGGGGCTATAAAAGGGACCCCTAGGCGCATGGAGGAGTCACCCAAGCAACCTTAGAGCATTCTTGATCATCCACACTCAGTCTTTGCACATTTGTTTGTCATTCTAAGTGATTCGAGCTCCGTTCTAGTGAGAACTTTGAGATAGTCTTTTGAGCTCGATTCTTGGCCGTGTGTGTGCGCATTTTGCTGTGGATTTGTGTGTGTTGCTTCCCTCCCTTACTCTGTGCTTCTTTGTGATCATATACTTGTAAGGGCAAGAGACTCCAATTTGTGGAGATTCCTTGCAAACGGGATAAAGAAAAGAAAGCAAAACCACTGTGGTATTCAAGTGGGTCTTTGGACCGCTTGAGAGGGGTTGATTGCAACCCTCGTCCGTTGGGACGCCACAACGTGGAGTAGGCAAGCGTTGGTCTTGGCCGAACCACGGGATAAACCACTGTGCCATCTCTGTGATTGATCTTCTGTGGTTATTGTGTTTTGTTGAGACTCCTCTCTAGCCACTTGGCATTATCTGTGCTAACACTTAACCAAGTCTTGTGGCTTAAGTTTGAAGTTTTACAGGATCACCTATTCACCCCCCCTCTAGGTGCTCTCAATTGGTATCAGAGCCGTTCTCTTCACAAAGGGACTAATCGCCCGAAGAGATGGATCCTAAGGGGAAGGGTATCGTGATCAACGACAAAGAGAAGGAATCCTTCATCAACGAGCCGAAGGACGACAAGCCTACCGACTCCGGCTCGGGTCATAGACGGAAGGAAGGGAAGAAGAAGACAAGGCGCATCAAGGAGATCGTCTACTACGACGACAGCGATGAATCTACTTCTTCCCAAAAGGACGATGACCACAACGACTACAAAAAGACGGTCAATTCGAACTTTTCATTTGATTATTCTCGTATTCAACATAGTTCGAATTCGCATTTGCTTTCTATTCCTCTTGGCAAACCTCCACACTTCGATGGGGAGGACTACGGATTTTGGAGTCACAAAATGCGTAGTCACTTATTCTCTCTCCATCCAAGCATTTGGGAGATTGTAGAGAATGGAATGAAGTTTGATAGCTCGGATAACTCTATGCTCATAAATGAACAAATCCATAGAAATGCACAAGCTACTACTGTTCTCTTAGCGTCCTTGTGCAGGGAAGAGTACAACAAGGTGAGCGGCTTGGACAATGCCAAGCAAATATGGGACACCCTCAAGATCTCTCACGAGGGGAATGACATCACCATGCTCACCAAAATGGAGTTGGTGGAGGGCGAGCTTGGACGATTCGCCATGATAAGGGGAGAGGAGCCAACCCAAACGTACAACCGGCTCAAGACCCTCATCAACAAAATAAGGAGCTACGGAAGCACGCGATGGACGGACCACGACGTCGTCCGCCTAATGCTAAGGTCCTTTACCGTTCTTGATCCTCATCTCGTGAACAATATTCGTGAGAATCCCAGGTACACGATGATGACGCCCGAGGAGGTACTCGGAAAATTCGTAAGCGGGCGGATGATGATCAAGGAGGCGAGATACGTCGACGAAGCATTGAACGGTCCAATCCACGAGTCTCAACCCATCGCTCTTAAGGCAACAAGGAGCAAGGAGCCGCTACCCAGCAAGGTGGCGCAAGTTGAGGCGGCCAGGCTCAATGATGAAGAGATGGCTCTCATCATCAAGAGATTCAAGACGACACTAAATGGTCGCAAGGGGCAACCAAGGAAGACCAAGACAAAGGGGAAGCGCTCATGCTTCAAATGTGGTAAGGTTGGTCATTTTATTGCTAACTGTCCCGAAAATGATACTGACCAGGAGCAAGGGAAGAATGGGAAGAGGGAGAACAAGAAGGTTTACAAGAAGGCCAAAGGCGAAGCACACCTTGGAAAGGAGTGGGATTCGGATTGCTCTTCGTCCGACTCCGACGACGAAGGACTCGCCGCCACTGCCTTCAACAAATCGGCTCTCTTCCCAAACGAGCATCACACTTGCCTCATGGCAAGGGAGAAGAAGGTAATCACTAGTAATGCTAATACTTATGATTCTTCTAGTGATGATGAGTCTAGTGAGGATGAAATAGATTATTCTAGTTTATTCAAGGGATTGGATAGAACTAAGATAGCTAAGATTAATGAATTGATTGATGCCTTGAATGAAAAGGATAGAATCTTAGAGAAACAAGAAGATCTTTTATATGAAGAGCATGATAAATTTATTAGTGCACAAAATTCACTTGCTCTAGAAGTTAAAAGAAATGGAATGCTTTCTTGTGAACTTTCTACTTGTAATGAAACCATTTCTTCTTTAAAAGGTGAAATTAATGATTTAAATGCTAAACTAGAAGTAGCAAGTAAATCTAACTCTTGTGTTGAACATGTTGAAATTTGCACTAGGTGTGAGGATGTTGATATTAATGCTTGTTGTGAACACTTAGTTTCAATTTCCAAACTAAATGATGAATTGGCTAGTCTTAATGCCCAACTTAAGACTAGCAAAAGTGAATTTGATAAGTTAAAATTTGCAAGGGATGCCTACACAATTGGAAGACACCCCTCAATTAAGGATGGGCTTGGCTTCAAGAGGGAAGCCAAGAACTTAACAAACCATAAGACTCCCATCTTCGTCAAGGAGAAAGGGAAGGCCCCTATGGCTAGTAGTGCTAAAAAGAACCATGCCTTCTTGTACCATGATAGGAGACAAACTAGAAATGCTTATAGGAGTTATAATGCTTATAATGATTTTGACTCTCATGCCATGTTTGCTTGTAGTTCTTCCTATATGCATGGTAGAATTATGTCAAGGAGAAATGCTATTCATCATGTGCCTAGAAAGAATATTATTCATGCTCCTAGGAAAGTAGTGAATGAACCTTCTACAATTTATTGTGCTTTAAATGCTTCCTTTGCTATTTGTAGAAAGGATAGGAAAATAGTTGCTAGGAAGTTAGGGGCAAAATGCAAGGGAGACAAAACTTGCATTTGGGTCCCTAAGGATATTTGCACTAACCTTGTAGGACCCAACATGAGTTGGGTACCTAAGACCCAAGCCTAAATTTGCCTTGCAGGTTTATGCATCCGGGGGTTCAAGCTGGATTATCGACAGTGGATGCACAAACCATATGACGGGGGAGAAGAAGATGTTCACCTCCTACGTCAAAAATAAGGATTCCCAAGATTCAATTATATTCGGTGATGGGAATCAAGGCAAGGTAAAAAGGGTTAGGTAAAATTGCAATTTCTAATGAGCACTCAATCTCTAATGTGTTCTTAGTAGAGTCTCTTGGATATAATTTGCTATCTGTTAGTCAATTATGCAATATGGGATATAACTATTTATTTACAAATGTAGATGTGTCTGTCTTTAGAAGATGTGATGGTTCACTAGCTTTTAAGGGTGTACTAGACGGCAAGCTTTACTTAGTTGATTTTGCAAAAGAAGAGGCCAGTCTAGATGCATGCTTAATGGCTAAGACTTGCATGGGCTGGCTGTGGCATCGCCGCTTAGCACATGTGGGGATGAAGAACCTCCACAAGCTTCTAAAGGGAGAACACGTGATAGGTCTAACCAATGTTTATTTCGAAAAAGATAGACCTTGTGCAGCTTGTCAAGCAGGTAAACAAGTGGGAGGAGCACATCACAGCAAGAATGTGATGACCACGTCAAGACCTCTGGAGCTGCTGCATATGGACCTCTTCGGACCCGTCGCCTATCTAAGCATAGGAGGAAGTAAGTATGGTCTAGTTATTGTTGATGACTTTTCCCGCTTCACTTGGGTGTTCTTTTTGCAGGATAAGTCTGAAACCCAAGGGACCCTCAAGCGCTTCCTAAGGAGAGCTCAAAATGAGTTTGAGCTCAAGGTGAAAAAGATAAGGAGCGACAACGGGTCCGAATTCAAAAACCTTCAAGTGGAGGAGTTTCTTGAGGAGGAAGGGATCAAGCACGAGTTCTCCGCTCCCTACACACCTCAGCAAAATCGTGTGGTAGAGAGGAAGAACAGAACGCTCATAGATATGGCGAGAACTATGCTTGGAGAATTCAAGACCCCCGAGTGCTTTTGGTCGGAAGCCGTGAACACGGCTTGCCACGCCATCAACAGGGTCTATCTTCATCGCCTCCTCAAGAAGACGTCGTATGAGCTGCTAACCGGTAACAAACCCAATGTATCTTACTTTCGTGTATTTGGGAGCAAGTGCTACATTCTAGTGAAGAAGGGTAGAAATTCTAAGTTTGCTCCCAAAGCTGTAGAAGGGTTTTTATTAGGTTATGATTCAAATACAAAGGCGTATAGGGTGTTCAACAAATCATCGGGTTTGGTTGAAGTCTCTAGCGACGTTGTATTTGATGAGACTAATGGCTCTCCAAGAGAGCAAGTTGTTGATTGTGATGATGTAGATGAAGAAGATGTTCCGACGGCCGCTATACGAACCATGGCGATTGGAGAAGTGCGGCCACAGGAACAAGATGAACGAGATCAACCTTCTTCCTCAACAACGGTGCAACCCCCAACTCAAGACGATGAACAGGTTCATCAAAAGGAGGCGTGTGATCAAGGGGGAGCACAAGATGATCATGTGATGGAGGAAGAAGCGCAACCGGCACCTCCAACCCAAGTTCGAGCGATGATTCAAAGGGATCATCCTGTCGACCAAATTTTGGGTGACATTAGCAAGGGAGTAACTACTCGGTCTCGACTAGTTAATTTTTGTGAACATTACTCTTTTGTCTCTTCTATTGAGCCTTTCAGAGTAGAGGAGGCCTTGCTAGATCCGGATTGGGTGTTGGCCATGCAGGAGGAACTTAACAACTTCAAGCGCAATGAAGTTTGGACTCTGGTGCCTCGTCCCAAGCAAAATGTTGTGGGAACCAAGTGGGTGTTCTGCAACAAACAAGACGAGCACGGAGTGGTGACAAGGAACAAGGCTCGACTTGTGGCAAAAGGTTATGCCCAAGTCGCAGGTTTGGACTTTGAGGAGACTTTTGCTCCTGTGGCTAGGCTAGAGTCCATTCGTATCTTGTTAGCGTATGCCGCTCACCATTCTTTCAGGTTGTACCAAATGGATGTGAAGAGCGCTTTCCTCAACGGGCCAATAAAGGAGGAGGTGTACGTGGAGCAACCCCCTGGCTTCGAGGATGAGCGGTACCCCGACCACGTGTGTAAGCTCTCTAAGGCGCTCTATGGACTTAAACAAGCCCCAAGAGCATGGTATGAATGCCTTAGAGATTTCTTAATTACTAATGCTTTCAAGGTTGGGAAAGCCGATCCAACTCTTTTCACAAAGACATGTGATGGTGATTTGTTTGTGTGCCAAATTTATGTCGATGACATAATATTTGGTTCTACTAACCAAAAGTCTTGTGAAGAGTTTAGCAGGGTAATGACGCAGAAATTCGAGATGTCGATGATGGGCGAGTTGAACTACTTCCTTGGGTTCCAAGTGAAGCAACTCAAGGACGGCACCTTCATCTCCCAAACGAAGTACACGCAAGATCTGCTAAAGCGGTTTGGGATGAAGGACGCCAAGCCCGCAAAGACTCCGATGGGAACCGACGGACACACCGATCTCAAAAAAGGAGGTAAGTCCGTTGATCAAAAAGCATACCGGTCAATGATAGGGTCTTTACTTTATTTATGTGCTAGTAGACCGGATATTATGCTTAGCGTATGCATGTGTGCTAGATTTCAATCCGATCCTAAGGAGTGTCACTTGGTGGCGGTGAAGCGAATTCTTAGATATTTAGTCGCTACGCCTTGCTTCGGGATCTGGTATCCAAAGGGGTCTAACTTTGACTTGATTGGGTACTCAGATTCCGACTATGCTGGATGTAAGGTCGATAGGAAGAGTACATCGGGGACGTGCCAATTCTTAGGAAGGTCCCTGGTGTCATGGAACTCTAAGAAACAAACCTCCGTTGCCCTATCCACCGCTGAGGCCGAGTACGTTGCCGCAGGACAGTGTTGTGCGCAACTACTTTGGATGAGGCAAACCCTCAGGGACTTTGGCTACAATCTGAGCAAAGTCCCACTCCTATGTGATAATGAGAGTGCTATCCGAATAGCGGAAAATCCTGTTGAGCACAGCCGCACAAAGCACATTGACATCCGGCATCACTTTTTGAGAGACCACCAGCAAAAGGGAGATATCGAAGTGTTTCATGTTAGCACCGAGAACCAGCTAGCCGATATCTTTACCAAGCCTCTAGATGAGAAGACCTTTTGCAGGCTGCGTAGTGAGCTCAATATCTTAGATTCGCGGAACTTGGATTGAAATGTAGCATACATGTGTTTATGCCTTTGATCATGTCCATTCTGCATTTTGTTGCTTATTATGGTGCTCAAGTTGTACAAACACTCCCTGGACCTCACAAGTCCGTTGCAAAGTGATGCACATGTTTAGGGGGAGATGTGTTACAACTTGACCCCTTGAGACTAACCATATGCTTGAGTTTGCTTGATTTAGTCTCGAAGGAGAATTGAAAGGGAAAAGGTGGACTTGGACCATGAAAGACTTCCACTGCACTCCGATGCGAGGGTAACTTATTCCAAGTCCATCTCATGAACTCTTATTGCCATTTGCTCTAAATTGAAGATTTTGGTGAGGCAATGGGGTTAAAGGGGCCAAGATTGATCCCGTTTTGGTGCTTAATGCCAAAGGGGGAGAAAATAAAGGCCAAAGGAATAAATGGATCAGCTACCACTTGAGAAATTTGAAAATAGTAGAGTAGAGCTTTTGGTTTGTCAAAACTCTTTTATTGTCTCTTTTGGCTTCTTGTGGGGAGAAGTAGTAATTATGGGAAAAAGGGGGAGTTTTTGAAATCTTTGATCAATCTCTTTTGGAATGACTCTCTTTATGCTTCAACATGTGTGTTTGACTTAGAGATAGAGATTTGAGTTTGATTTGCAAAAACAAACCAAGTGGTGGCAAAGGATGATCCAAATATGCCAAAATTGAATCAAAATAAATTTGAGTCTTATTTGAAGTGAGTTTGCACTTGTTCTAGTTGCTTTATGTTGTGTTGGCATAAATCACCAAAAAGGGGGAGATTGAAAGGGAAATGTGCCCTTGGGCCATTTCTAAGTATTTTGGTGATTGAGTGCCAACACAAGTGCTTAAATGTGAATTTATGTCCATGGACGAACAAAGTGCAATTCATGAAGTAAAGGTATGTTTCTAAGCCTTAGTACATTGGTTTTGTGCACTAATATACTTGTCTAAGTGTTAGAAACAGAAAGAAGAAGAAAAGAAAAGAGGAGAAAAAGACTTGGCTGTGTACAGCCAAGACTCAGCTCGGTCTGGCACACCGGACTGTCCGGTGCGCCAGGCTGACTCGGCGCGAAGAGGCCGCTCTCGGGAATTCGCCGACGGCGTACGGCTAAAATTCACCGGACTGTCCGGTGTGCACCGGACTGTCCAGTGAGCCAACGGTCGGCTGGTCCAACGGTCGGCCGCGCAATCTGCGCGAGACACGTGGCCGAGCCAACGGTCGGAAGGGGGCACCGGACTGTCCGGTGTGCACCGGACATGTCCGGTGCGCCAACGGCTCCCAGATCTACAACGGTCTGCAACGGTCGGCAGTGCTGTTTAAGGAAAGAAATCGGGCACCGGACAGTGTCCGGTGTGCACCGGACTGTCCGGTGCACCCGACGACAGAAGGCAAGGATAGCCTTCCAGATTTGCTCTCAACGGCTCCTAGCTGCCTTGGGGCTATAAAAGGGACCCCTAGGCGCATGGAGGAGTCACCCAAGCAACCTTAGAGCATTCTTGATCATCCACACTCAGTCTTTGCGCATTTGTTTGTCATTCTAAGTGATTCGAGCTCCGTTCTAGTGAGAACTTTGAGATAGTCTTTTGAGCTCGATTCTTGGCCGTGTGTGTGCGCATTTTGCTGTGGATTTGTGTGTGTTGCTTCCCTCCCTTACTCTGTGCTTCTTTGTGATCATATACTTGTAAGGGCAAGAGACTCCAATTTGTGGAGATTCCTTGCAAACGGGATAAAGAAAAGAAAGCAAAAACACTGTGGTATTCAAGTGGGTCTTTGGACCGCTTGAGAGGGGTTGATTGTAACCCTCGTCCGTTGGGACGCCACAACGTGGAGTAGGCAAGCGTTGGTCTTGGCCGAACCACGGGATAAACCACTGTGCCATCTCTGTGATTGATCTTCTGTGGTTATTGTGTTTTGTTGAGACTCCTCTCTAGCCACTTGGCATTATCTGTGCTAACACTTAACCAAGTCTTGTGGCTTAAGTTTGAAGTTTTACAGGATCACCTATTCACCCCCCCCTCTAGGTGCTCTCACTTCTCTTCTCAAATCAAAACCGAGAACAAAACTTCCCCGCAAGGACCACCACACAATTGGTGTCTCTTGCCTCGGTTACAATTGAGTTTTGATCACAAGAACAAGTGAGAAAGAAAGAAGCAATCCAAGCGCAAGAGCTCAAAAGAACATAACAAATCTCTCTCGCTAGTCACTAATGCGTTGTGTGGAATTGGAGAGGATTTGATCACTTGGGTGTGTCTAGAGTTGAATGCTAGAGCTCTTGTAAGGTGTAGAACTGTGAAAACTTGGATGACTTGAATGTGGGGTGGTTGGGGGTATTTATAGCCCCAACCACCAAACTAGCCGTTTGGTGGAGGCTGTCTGTCGCGTGCACCGGACAGTGTTCGGTGCGCCAGCCACGTCACCAGGCCGTTGGGTTCCGACCGTTGGAGCTCTGACTGCTGGGCCCGCCTGGATGTCCGGTGGCGCACCGGACATGTACTGTAGAATGTCCGGTGCGCCACTTTGCGCGTGCCTGACTTCTGCGCGCTCTGGCGCGCATTTAATGCCGCTGCAGGTGACTGTTGGCACCGAAGTAGCCGTTGCTCCGCCGTTACACCGAACAGTCCGGTGAATTATAGCGGAGCGGATTCCCGAAGCTGGCGAGTTCAGAGTCGCTTCTCCTTGGAGCACCAGACACTGTCCGGTGTACACCGGACAGTCTGGTGAATTATAGTGGAGCGCCTCTGAGTTTTCCCGAAGGTGATGAGTTTAGCTTCAAGTCCCCTGGTGCACCGGACACTATCTGGTGCGCCCGACCAGCGCAGCCTTCGGTTATCCCTTGCTCTCTTTGTTCGAACCCATTCTTGGTCTTTTTATTGACTTATTGTGAACCTTTGGCACCTGTAGAACTTATAGACTAGAGCAAACTAGTTAGTCCAATATTTGTGTTGGGCAATTCAACCACCAAAATCAATTTAGGAAATAGGTGTAAGCTTAATTACCTTTCAATCTCCCCCTTTTTGGTGATTGATGCCAACACAAACCAAAGCAAATATAGAAGTGCATAATTGAACTAGTTTGCAATATGTAAGTGCAAAGGTTACTTGGAATTTGAGCCAATAAATATTACTTACTAGATATGCATGGATTGTTTCTTTATTTTTAACATTTTGGACCACGCTTGCACCACATGTTTTGTTTTTGCAAATTGTTTTTGTAAACCTTTTTCAAAGTTCTTTTGCAAATAGTCAAAGGTAAATGAATAAGATTTTGCGAAGCATTTTCAAGATTTGAAATTTTCTCCCCTTGTTTCAAATGCTTTTCCTTTGACTAAACAAAACTCCCCCTCAAATAAATTCTCCTCTTAGTGTTCAAGAGGGTTTTAAGATATCAATTTTGAAAGGTGCTACTTTCTCCCCCTTTAGAACACAAAGAGATACCAATTTGAAATTTACCAATGGAAAATCATTAATTTTAAAATTAGGGTGGTGGTGCGGTCCTTTTGCTTTGGGCTAATACTTTCTCCCCCTTTGGCATGAATCGCCAAAAATGGATACTTTGAGTGAAATATAAGCCCTTTATTAACTATTTTCTCCCCTTTGGCAAATAAAACATATGAGTGAAGATTATACCAAAGACGGAGAGATGCTTGGAGCGACGGCGAAGGATGAATTATGGAGTGGAGTGGAAGCCTTTGTGTTCGCCGAAGACTCCATTTCCCTTTCAATACACCTATGACTTGGTTTGAAATTCACTTGAAAACACATTAGTCATAGCATATATAAAAGAGACATGATCAAAGGTATACTTATGAGCTATGTGGGAAAGACATCAAAAGAAATTCCTAGAATCAAGAATATTTAACTCATGCCTAAGTTTGGTAAAAGTTTGTTCATCTAGTGGCTTGGTAAAGATATCGGCTAATTGATCTTTAGTGTTAATATATGCAATCTCGATATCCCCCTTTTGTTGGTGATCCCTAAGAAAATGATACCGAATGGCTATGTGTTTAGTGTGGCTATGCTCAACAGGATTATCCGCCATGCGGATTGCATTCTCATTATCACATAGAAGAGGAACTTTGGTTAATTTGTAACCATAGTCCCGCAGGGTTTGCCTCATCCAAAGCAATTGCGTGCAACAATGGCCTGCGGCAATATACTCGGCTTCGGCGGTAGAAAGAGCAACCGAATTTTGCTTCTTTGAAGCCCAAGACACCAAGGACCTTCCCAAGAACTGGCAAGTCCCCGATGTGCTCTTTTTATTAATCTTACACCCCGCCCAATCGGCATCCGAATAACCAATTAAATCAAATGTGGATCCCCGAGGGTACCAAAGCCCAAACTTAGGAGTATAAGCCAAATATCTCAAGATTCGTTTTACGGCCGTAAGGTGAGATTCCTTAGGGTCGGCTTGGAATCTTGCACACATGCATACGGAAAGCATAATGTCCGATCGAGATGCACATAAATAGAGTAATGAACCTATCATCGACCGGTATACCTTTTGATCGACGGATTTACCTCCCGTGTCGAGGTCGAGATGCCCATTGGTTCCCATGGGTGTCTTGATGGGCTTGGCATCCTTCATCCCAAACTTGTTTCGAATGTCTTGAGTATACTTCGTTTGGCTGATGAAGGTGCCTTATTGGAGTTGCTTTACTTGAAATCCTAAGAAATACTTCAACTCCCCCATCATCGACATCTCGAATTTATGTGTCATGATCCTACTAAATTCCTCACATGTAGATTCGTTAGTAGACCCAAATATAATATCATCAACATAAATTTGGCATACAAACAAATCATTGTCAAGAGTTTTAGTGAATGGAGTAGGATCGGCCTTGCCAACTTTGAAGCCATTAGCAATAAGGAAATCTCTAAGGCATTCATACCATGCTCTTGGGGATTGCTTGAGCCCATAAAGCGCTTTAGAGAGCCTATAGACATGGTTAGAGTACTCACTGTCTTCAAAGCCGGGAGGTTGCTCAACATAGACCTCTTCCTTGATTGGTCCATTGAGGAAGGCACTCTTCACGTCCATTTGATAAAGCTTGAAGCCATGGTAAGTAGCATAGGCTAATAATATGCGAATTGACTCAAGCCTAGCTACGGGTGCATAGGTTTCTCCGAAATCCAAACCTTCGACTTGGGAATATCCCTTGGCCACAAGTCGAGCTTTGTTCCTTGTCACCACACCATGCTCATCTTGCTTGTTGCGGAAGACCCATTTGGTTCCTACAACATTTTGGTTAGGACGTGGAACTAAATGCCATACCTCATTCCTAGTGAAGTTGTTGAGCTCCTCTTGCATCGCCATCACCCAATCCAAATCTTGAAGTGCTTCCTCTACCCTGTGTGGCTCAATAGAGGAAACAAAAGAGTAATGTTCACAAAAATGTGCAACACGAGATCTAGTGGTTACCCCCTTATGAATGTCGCCGAGAATGGTGTCGACGGGGTGATCTCGTTGGATTGCTTGGTGGACTCTTGGGTGTGGCGGCCTTGGTTCTTCATCCTCCTTATCTTGATCATTTGCATCTCCCCCTTGATCATTGCCGTCATCTTGAGGTGGCTCATCATTTGGATTTTCTCCTTCATCAACTTGAGCCTCATCCTCATTTTGAGTTGGTGGAGATGCTTGCGTGGAGGAGGATGGTTGATCTTGTGCATTTGGAGGCTCTTCGGATTCCTTAGGACACACATCCCAAATGGACATGTTCCTTAGCGCGATGCATGGAGCCTCTTTATTACCTATCTCATCAAGATCAACTTGCTCTACTTGAGAGCCGTTAGTCTCATCAAACACAACGTCACAAGAAACTTCAACAAGTCATGAGGACTTGTTAAAGACTCTATATGCCCTTGTGTTTGAGTCATATCCTAGTAAAAAGCCTTCTACAGTCTTAGGAGCAAATTTAGATTTTCTACCTCTTTTAACAAGAATAAAGCATTTGCTACCAAAGACTCTAAAATATGAAATATTGGACTTTTTACCGGTTAGGAGTTCATAGGATGTCTTCTTGAGGATTCGGTGTAGATACAACCAGTTGATGGCGTAGCAAGCGGTGTTAACCGCCTCGGCCCAAAACCGATCCGGCGTCTTGTACTCATCTAGCATGGTTCTTGCCATGTCCAATAGAGTTCGATTCTTCCTCTCCACTACACCATTTTGTTGTGGGGTGTAGGGAGAAGAGAACTCATGCTTGATGCCCTCCTCCTCAAGAAATCCTTCATTTTGTGAGTTCTTGAACTCCATCCCGTTGTTGCTTCTAATTTTCTTGATCCTCAAGCCGAACTCATTTTGAGCCCGTCTCAAGAATCCCTTTAAAGTATCTTGGGTTTGTGATTTTTTCTGCAAAAAGAACACCCAATGTAACACCCTAGGTGTTACTCAGGGTGTCCACCCCAGGGTTACCCCCCCTTTTAACCCATAATTACATAAAGATTGGTGGGCAAAGTACTTCAATCTTGGAATTCAGGGTCCTAATCAAGTGCAAACTATCTTGGATATCATGCCCTAGCTTGTAATGCACATCTAAGTGGGGATCTCCCAAAACCCTAGAGCAAAACCCCCATAGGCAATAATAACCCTAATTGAAGCCATGATCAAAAGATCATGTAAACATCATGATCATGGTTTGGGCCAAATATAAAAGTTGTAATATACTTAATAACCTACAATTAATAGTAAGAAAGTGCCCCCAAAAAGTTTTCAGAAAAGTCCTAAAAAGATCACCAAAGGTTGCACACAAGGGAGAAATTCAGATTTTGCCTAAGTCAAAAACCAACCCTTGAGCAAAGATCCCACATGTTCACCTTGATCCCCTTTTCAAAACCTGTCGACCTAATTAACAAAGTAGCGCCAAATGAACCCTAGAATGCCCTGGAAAAGTTTGAACCCAAGCCAAAACCGTTTGACACGCGTTGGCACTGGTTTTGTCTCGGTTTGCACAGGGCAGACAGACAAGACTTGGCGCTACCATATCTCCTCAACCAGACCACATCTCCTCTTGGAACTCACATGAACTAGGTAGCTCTAGGTGCAGGGAAGAGATCTCCCACAGGCGGTAGGGCAAGATTCGTACGCCTGGCCGCTCAGCAGAGCGAAGAACACGGGCAGAAGCAATGCGCCACGTGTTCGACGCGCTCTGAGCTCGCCAGAGCACGCCCGCGCGCGCCCCGCGTGCCCGCGTCGCGCCAAACGGTCGAGCCGGCGCCCCGGCCGCGTCCGCGCCTATAAAACCCACCCCAGTGCTCGGCTGCCTTCCCCATTGCCTCCTCCGTACCTTGCCTGACTTGCCCAAGCCAGCCATTGCCTCCGGCGACCTCCCCGCAGCCCGCCAGTGCCGCCCGAGAGCAACCGCCGTGGCCGACCCCTCTCCCGTCTTCCTCCGTTCAAACCAAGCCCCTAAATAGCTTCCTGGTGAGGCCGTGGCACGTGCTCAAGCTTGACCCGAGGCCCCGCGTCACCGGATTAGCCCAATCGTGCTCACCGGAGTTCAAGGAACCGCCGGCGCACGTGGACCGGGTAAACTCCTTCACCATTTTCCAATTCGTTGCCCGCTTGGCCTCTGTGTCACCCCGTGAAGCTCCTTGTGCCCCCTAATCGAACTATACCGCCGTGGTTTGGCCGGAGCAGGCGTCGCCGACGACCCCCGCCGCCTGTGCTCGTGGCCAGGGTGACTCCGACCACCTCCGACGGCGACCCGCACATCGACGTGACCGTCGCGACCTCCCGAGCGTCACTGACCACCTCGCCGGGCCTCCCTCGCCGCCGGTAAGCCGCGCCGTCCTTTCTTTCCCGCGGCTACTGTTTCAGTTAGGGGAAGGACTGCGGGTGAGAGGGAGAGAAAGCCAGGGGGTTAAGTGAAAAGTCAGAGACTCAAGTGAATAGTGGCGTAAGGGTAGAACTGCGAGGTTTGATTCGGCTTAAACCCAGGGGCCTTGGCGCAAACTGCTTTTTCAGAAAAACTTAATTAAAACCTGATTTAAATTCAAACAGAAACTTTAAAAACCCATAACTTCTGTTTGGTTTACCCAAATTTGGTCAAACTAATTTTGCCAGACTCTAAATAATGTAACCTGTCTAAGAAAAATATAAAACCCCATAAGTACTAGAGAAAAATATAAGGTTCTGATTTAATTTTAGTTTTGGCCAAAAGCTCAATAATAGCAAGAAAAATGGTTGTACTATTTAACTAGGGTTAGAAAAATTTGGAGAAGTTTATATCTACCTACTGACCTAGTTAAAAATGTTAAACCCCTCTGTCCACTACATTAAGTTAGTTTTAACCCCTTATTCCATAATATGCTTAAGGTTAAGAAAAATAGAAAAAGTGACATAAATAATGAACCAGAGGGCACCCCTATTTTTGTTGAGATACTTAGTCAATATAGTTCACTGGAAAAATGTATCATACCCTGTTGTAGTGTAAGATAAGAAAGATACCTTTTAAATGAAGAAAATAAGGATAACTTAGAAAAACCCTACAAAAATAACCCTAAGGTGAAACCTCCCCAAACCTTAGGATAACTAATGTGTTGATAATAAGAACTTAAGAAAAATCTGAAATCTGTTGTTTGATATTTTTCAAATGACAAGTTAGTTCTAATCACCCTTTTTGCACCAAAGTTTAGAAATCCATCATTAATTAACCATCATGTGGCTCTCTGTCATTTTTGGTACAAGAGCTCATTATCACTGTTAGAGGCCAACAAAAATAACCCTTAGGTCAGGATCCACTTTAATAAAGGACTTGTAGTGCAAAGTGGCTTAATTGCCCCACTTTTTGTTATTTTTGTATACGGCCTAGCCTTTTTATTTTAAATCCCACATTCCTAAGACAGGCCCTATTGACCAAGGGCAAGCCACTGTAATTTGTGGGGAATTTTTGAAAATAGTTAAATTACCTTGGTAGTTCAAACCCCACTAGAATTCATAAGTGAACACTAAAGAGAGGAAAATGAGCAATGGAAATTAGTATCCCCCTAAGACCCTTGTAAGTTGTTCCCAGAAATAGAAATCTACAAATGCAATACCATTTCTCCTTGTTTACCCTAAATAAAGACTTAATTATGAAAGTGCTAAATATAAACCACTAGGAGACCCACATAGCCAGGGAACGACCCTAAGTTAATTCTTGACTTAAATTCTGTAGTTTAATGTTCTTAAATCTTGCATAATCATAACATACATTTTCATTGCATTTCGATAGACTGTAATCTTGCTGACGGAGAGTACATCCTCGTGCCGGAGCAAGGAGCTGCCCAGGAGGTTGCCCCGGACCCAGCACCAGAGCCTGCACCAGAGGACCTGCCTGCCACTGCTTTGGAAGGCAAGCCCCGGTTTTATGCATAACCTGTTCTATATGATATTTTACTACACTTATTGTTTGTAGGCTTGTATTGTGCACTTAAGTGTAGGAGTTGATTTAAACCCTAGTTGCATGATCTCAGGAATCCTATTGGGATGAATACTAGTATGCTAGGTCGAGTAGCTGCTTTATTAATTAGGATCTCGGTAGAAGTCGAGTGATTTTTCTAGCACTCACGCGAGGTCAGGATTTGGTTGTATCCACTTTGATAACAGAATGGTGATGTTATGTGGACACGGTCCATGGGGACGCGTGGTCTACGAGATGAAAATTGGAATAAGGATTAACGTGCGGATACCTGTGTCAAGCGTTTGAACGTACTAAACACATACCGAGAAATATGGTAAATCGGTAAGCCTAGTACCTGAGTGAACCTGCCCGCAGACATATCCCCTCACGCGACCTGAGACGTAGTCTCCCATTCCGGTTATGGTGGGTACAAGTGCGGTCACTGCACGACGGCCAGTCGGGGTCAGTGAGGCATTGTACGCCAAGGCGGTGAGCCCTGATCTGTTGCCAGGGAATCGATGGGGACGGTTGATGTGTGTGGGGACGGAGTGCCTCGCCACGTCGTGTGTTTAGGTTTACCTTGCAAGGATAAAAACTCGATTCGAATCGTCTGCTTCTCGCAGCTAATGAGACTGCTTGATCCATTGTACTGCATTGAGTAACAAGTGGAAATATGATGAGTTGATGCAAGATGTTGATTGCTAAAAATGCTTGCTACTATGTATGAGTAGACAGTACACTTTTAGCCTTAAGAGAGTCACACTTAATTTTGACAAAGATAAAATCTTGATTTAGAAACTCAGCTAGTGCTTTTGGCAACCAAACCCCACAGCCAAACAGCTGCATGTCTAGAGGTAGAGGAGTATAGACCCCTCACACCGGGTAAGTCTAGCTGAGTATTAGTATACTCAGCCTTGCTTGTGGCATAATTTTACAGGTTCTCTGGAGGACATGGTTGCTGGAGTGACTTGGCCGTCCACCTTACCACCGGGTTGGACTGTCGAGTGGGACCCTGCCTCGGCTGAGGAGGAGCATGAGGAGTGATGGGACAGGCTTCCCCATCTCTCCGTTTAATTATCGTTAGTTTTATTCCGCTGCACTTCAAACAATGATGACTACTTTTGGCAAAACTCCGATGATGATGATGATGTAATAATTAACACTCTTCCATGTATGGTTTTATGCTTTATTGTATTTGCTCTGTGACTCACCATCGAGTGAGAATGTGGTACTTGATCCTGTCAGTGGCCGTGTGTAACACCTACTTTGTAAGTGCTAGGAATAATATCAATAGAGAAACATTCTCTCTTTATGTGAGCTTGATTTTTATGCACCATCATATGAGAACACCATGTCCAATAACAATTAATAAAAATATATGCTACTAAATTGTTGCATCATGCTGGATATTTTATTTTGTGTGCATTTTGTGACAAGAAAAATATTAAATATCCAAATGAGAAATTAAATCCTAAAATAATCCTAGGATTAAAGAAAAGAGAAAAGGAAAAGATTATACAAATTAGAGGAAAGTAAATGTATGAAAGAATACATTTTGTCCCCCACTAATATTTTAATTTAAGTGTTTAACCCAGTTAAGAAGATCACAAACAAGTTTGAATTCAAATTGGGATTTAAATTTGAAAATAGGAAATAAAACAGAAAAAGAAAAAGATAAAAGAATACTATACCTAACTGGGCCTGGCGCTCCATTTTCGGCCCACCAAGGCATTCACCCCGCGCAGCCCAGTTATCCACTCCCGCGCCTTCGCTTGCGCCGACATGCGGGCCCCAGTTGCCAGCACCTCTCGCGCCCGCTTCCGCGTCGGTATCACTGAGCCGCGGGACCCACCGCTCAGCTACACACTTCAGCGCCGCGCGCTCGCCTCACACTCGCTGCGACCCCGGACCCACCTGTCATCCCGGTCGTCGCGCGCTAACAAACAGACCGCGTCGCGCGGCGGAGCTCGCCCACCTTCCGCGCTTGCTGGGCTCCGACTCCGCAACCCGGGCGATAAAGGCCAACCCACCGCCCACGACCCCGTCGCATTCGCATCGCGCCGTCACCACCAGTCCACCCTCGGACCGCTCGTAAGCTTCGGAGGAGGCTGGCCGCGGGCGACGAACGGCGTGCCACCGCGGATTGGGGGCTCTGCATCCACCGGGACAACGAGGTAAGCACCGAGCCCTTCTCTGGTGTTGGTAGGAAGCAGTAGATGCAGCGCCGCGTAGAAATCACGGCGAGCGCTCCCGGAATTTCTCACCGAAGCAACGCCGGTCGCCTTAAACCGCGAAGCAACGTGGACCTGGGGTCTGCGTCGTGTAACGATCGAAATTGAGGGGAGAATCGGGTTCGGGACGTCTCGAATCTCGCGAGAGTCGGTTGAATTGGAGTCTGGCGCTCGGAGTGGCCGGATTTCGTGGACTCCGGCGGCTCCTCCGCCGTGCGCAGAGGCAAGGTGGGGTGGCGCGGGTTGAACTGGGGAAGGAACGTTCGCGACCGTTGGATCGGGCGCGTACGGGAGCGATTAGATCCAGGGGTAGAGTGATCGGGACCGTCGGATTAGGGGCGTGCGGTCTAGATCGGATATGAGCGTACCTGTTCACTTGAGTAGATCTGGACCGTAGGATCGATCGGACGGCCCGGACGCTGCGAACCCTTCATTAAACCCAGTCCGCGGATCTCGGATCCGACGGCTGTTGTCGCGTACCGCTTCAATCCATTGGGGATCTAATCTGGGCCACAGAACCGTAATCGTGCGGCTCAGATCAAACAATACCTCTTCGGATGGACAGTTTTCATATGAGCCCTCGGGTTTTAATGAAATCAACCCGCCGTCCCTTAGTCACTGTACGCTGTGTCTCTGTAGTTTTACCCCGAGCCCCCTGAGTTTCTCTAGAATTGAGGCCCAGTCCAGCACCGTTATAAATTGATTAAATGATTAGGAAATTGAATTTTTAATACAAAAATAATTGCTAGAACTTTATAAATTCATAGAAAATTCATACTAACTCCAAATTAATCCATTCCAGTTCCTAAAATTTTGTAATTTTATTCTCTATCACCTAGGGCCTCTGTTATGTCATAAAAACAGTGAAGGAATTTATTTATTACTTAATCCTATTTAAAGCACATAAAACCTTTGAAAATGCATAACTTAAAATCTATAACTCAGAAAAATATGATTTCTGTTCCTAGTATTTTATTTTAATATGTAGAATATCTTTGTGCATTTTGTTTATATGTTTGGTGTAATGTTAATTTCTCTATATGCACTGTGCTGTTTGTATTGTGGCGAGTAGAAGAGCCCGTTGCTGAGGATCCTGGTGAGCAGCAAGTTGAAGTAGCTGAGCAGGAGCTCATTGAAGGCAAGTTGTGCCCTTGACCACTTTTTACCCAATAATGTTCTTTAATATCACTTATCCATGCATAGGTTAATTTTGATGGGACCCGATAGGTCACCCTAGATTGCTTATCTCATTACCTTGTTTACCCCTGAATCACCTGGGTAGTTTTTGCTATTGCTCTACATGGTTTTGGGATAATTATTTATTACCTCTATGTTCCAATTCTTGTTGTTATTCTGTTTATGTTCATGTTGTTATCATTAATGTTAATTGGAACATAGAGCTTAACTTGAGAACCACGTGCCACCACAAGGGAGGAATGGGACCCCTTGGCTGACTAATTAGGAAAGCTAGTGGAAGACTACCTTACCCGAAAGGGGCAAGGGCAGTAGGGGAGAGGTTAGTGCGGGGAGGTCCCTGGTTGATTTTGCTGCGATGGCTATCAGCCAGGAACCCTTTACTGGATCTTCCCATAAACTGTAGCGGGTTTTCGGAAGCTAGTGGAACTTTGTAAAGGCCTCGTAGTGTTGCCCTGCCGTGCTTCCTAGGTAGAGGTATATGGGATTCATGACCCCTTGGCAGATGGGTAACATGACTTGTGGGTAAAGGGTACAACCTCTGCAGAGTGTAAAACTGGTATACTAGCCGAGCTCACGGTCATGAGCAGCTCAGGACTCTCTGATGTTTAACTATGGAACTTAAATTCAATTTTGTCATTTGCATTGCATGGGTTTATTGTTAATTTTGTTCTATTACTTTACTTATGGTTTGGTATTTACATACACTTAGTAACTGCTAATAAAATTTTGACCAACTACTTAAAAGCAATGCTCAGCTTTAACCCCTGTCTTTGATTAAGCCTTACACATCACATGAACTCACACCTTTGTGAGTTTATGTCCACTGGTTCCCCACAACTTGTTGAGCTATGATCATGTGTGAGCTCACCCTTGCTGTCTCACACCCCCCCCACAGGAGATGATCAGGTGGTTCAGGAGGAGCCGCCTAACACTGAGGAGTTCGATCTGATCTAGGTGGCGATTCCCAGTCGACATTGGCGCCGACGATCCTTAGTTCGTTTTATCTTCATTATTTCATTTTGTAATAAGTCTTCCGCTATGTAATAAATACTCTGATGTTAATGACATTTATCTCTATACACTCTGTTATTATATGTGTTGTCTTCTTGGCGCATGTATGAGATGCACCTGGCTTTGTTCCTTAAAGCCGGGTGTTACAGAAGTGGTATCAGAGCAAATGTTGACTGTAGGACGAAACCTAGATAGAAATGGACAACCCTTACCTACTTATCTTATTCTGATTCAATCTATACTTACCTTACTCTAGTTCTTTCTACACTTATCTTGATCCTGTCTCACCTTCTACTGTTCTACTCTGATCATTCTTACCTTTTCTACTCTAAGACAGGATGGATTTCAAACCTTGGAATCCCTACCCCTATGACATTCTTAAGAGTTAGGGAACCCAAAACAAAAGTTAAAACTATTTTCTCTATTAAAAATATTGGTTGATTGTGCTGATGCTAAATGCCTGATTTGCTTCTTTGATTGATTGAATTATTATAGATGGACATCTTAGTATGTACCAACATAAGGTATTGAATTAGCTATAGTAGGTGAAATATTAATCTGCTTAGCTAATAAGTCCCCCAAAGTAACATGATTGTAATTACTGCCTTGTCTATTATCTTCTTACCATATGTATCTAACTCAGATGGTCAATACCAGGCGGGGTGGTGGAATTGACTTGCCTCCTAACCAACACACTCGAAGACAACCTCAGCCACAACCTGCGGGGATGAATCCTCCCAATCCCCCACCAGGCGGAGTTGACCCACTGGTTGCTGCTCAGATGGCGGTGATGCAGCAAATGGCAGACACCATGGCTGATATGCGTGCTCAGATGCAACAAGAACGCCAGGAGATGCGTCAGGAAAGAGAGGATATACGACAGGAGTTGCGCCAGGAGCGAGATGAGATACGCCAGGAAAGGAGGGCGCAACAACAGCAGCTGCAACAGCAAATGCAACAACAACAGCAACAAGTACCACTGCCTCCACCTCCACCACCACCAGTTCCACCCCGAGACAAGCATAGGGAGTTCATGAGCCATAAGCCACCCACATTTGCAAGCTCACCAGATCCACTTGATGCAGATGATTGGCTGAAAGCAATTGAGAAGATGCTGAATATTGCACAATGCACTGACCGGGAGAAGGTTTTATATGCTTCTGGACGTCTGATTGGTCCTGCTGCTGACTGGTGGGATTCTTATACTGCTGCCCACGATGCTGCGGATACTATTACTTGGGCGGAGTTCAGTACACAATTCAGGAACTACCATATTCCAGCTGGTATGATAAAGATTAAGAAGAAGGAATTTCTGTCGCTGAAGCAAGGGAGTATGTCAGTCAGCGAATACCGCGACAGGTTTATTCAGCTATCCAGATATGCCCCTGAAGAAGTTGCTGAAGACGAGAGGAAGCAAGAGCATTTCATTGAAGGACTTAACGGACCCCTGCAGTATGCTCTTGTGGCACACACATTTCCATCATTTCAGAGGCTGCTTGATAAGGCACTGGCTATTGAACACAAGCGTGTTCAGCTGGGAGATTTGAAGAGGAAGGCCATATCTCAGGGACAAGGAAGCAGCAGTGTTCGTCCTCGCTACAGTTCACCCCAGGGTACACCGACTCGACCAGGAGGATCACGCCCAGTTCAGCAATCACCACTGAGGACTCCACCTCCTCGACAGGCTACCCCTACTGGCACCCCGACGAAGTTTTCAGGACAGAGTACGGGCACTCAATGTTACAAGTGTGGGAAGATTGGTCATTATGCAAATGTCTGCCCACAGAGGATTGCTACTACTCCAGCTCAGAACAGGCAGCAAACTCCAGGAACTGGCAAGGGATATTCTATTGCCAAGGTTAATCAAGTCAGCGTGGATGCTACTCCGGATGGAGGGGACCTCGTAATTGGTATGTTTTATGTTAATGCAATTCCTGCAACCATATTATTTGATTCTGGTGCTACACATTCATTCATGTCTGCTAGATATGCCAACACAAATGAAATACCACTGCTAAATATGAGAAAACCCCTGATAGTAATTACACCTAAAGGGCCTGTTGAGGCGAATCAAATGACACGTAGATTGATATTAACCATTATGGGTAGAGAATTTGGAGCTACTGCTATAATATTGGAGTCAAGCAGTATAGATTTAATCCTTGGTATGTCATGGCTAAGAAAGGCAAAGGCCGTTATAGCATGTGGTAGAGGTACCGTAGAACTCACTACTATTAAAGGAGAAAGGTTTCAAGTTAACATTGCAGTAACCTCCTCATCTATGTGTGCAATGTTCTTTATGCCTGAGGAGTTTGTTGGTAACAATATCCGGGTGGTTAGAGATTTTCCGGATGTCTTTCCAGAGGAGTTACCAGGGATGCCACCTGATAGAGAAGTTGAGTTTGTTATTGACCTCTTACCTGGAACCGCCCCTATTTCTAAACGGCCATATAGGATGTCCGTAGAGGAGTTGAAGGAGCTTAAGAAGCAGTTAACTGAGTTACAAGAGGCTGGGTACATTCGTCCGAGTTCCTCACCTTGGGGAGCACCGGTCTTGTTTGTACAGAAGAAGGATGGATCGCAACGGATGTGTGTGGATTATAGATCTCTTAATGATGTTACGGTGAAGAACAAGTATCCGTTGCCCCGTATTGAAGATTTATTTGATCAAATGAGAGGTGCAAGAGTATTTTCGAAGATTGATCTTCGATCCGGTTATCATCAGATGAGGATTAGACCATCGGATATTCCCAAGACGGCTTTCTCGACTAGATATGGATTATATGAGTTCACAGTTATGTCGTTTGGATTGACTAACGCACCAGCCTATTTTATGAACTTAATGAACAAGGTGTTTATGGAGTATTTGGACAGATTCGTCGTGGTATTCATCGACGATATTCTCATTTATTCTCAGAGTGAAAGTGATCACGAAGAACATCTGAGGATGGTGCTACAGAAACTACGAGATAATCAACTCTATGCTAAGTTCAGCAAGTGCGAGTTTTGGATTGGCAAAGTACCATTTCTTGGTCATATTATTTCTAATGGAGGAATAGCAGTGGATCCTGCTAAGGTTAAGGAGATAATGGAGTGGAGAGTACCCACTACAGTTACTGAGATTCGAAGTTTCTTAGGACTTGCTGGCTATTATCGGAGGTTTATCGAAGGATTTTCTAAGATTGCTAAGCCGATGACTTCGCTTTTGGAGAAAGGAAGAGAATTCAAGTGGGATGATAAATGTCAAGAAAGCTTTGACCTATTGAAGAAGAGGTTGATGTCGCCACCAGTATTGGTTATGCCAGACTTGCAGAAAGGATTTGATATCTATTGTGATGCATGTGGCCAAGGCTTAGGATGTGTGCTCATGCAAGAAGGACATGTGATTGCTTATGCTTCTCGTCAGTTGCGGAGACATGAATTGAACTACCCTACACATGACTTGGAATTGGCAGCCGTTGTGCATGCACTTAAGATTTGGAGACATTATATCATGGGGACCAAGTGCCAAGTGTATACGGATCATAAGAGTTTGAAGTATATATTCACTCAGAAGGATCTCAACCTTAGGCAACGCCGTTGGTTGGAGCTTATTAAGGATTATGATTTGGAGATTCACTATCACCCGGGCAAGGCAAATTTAGTCGCAGATGCCTTGAGTCGCAAGGAGCATGTTCATTCAGCTATTGTTGCCCAGCTACCCGATGAGATTGTTGAGGATTTCAGGAGACTTAACCTGGGGATAGTTGCTCATACTGAAGGAGTTACTATTGATGTGGAACCTACTTTGGAGCAAGAGATCCGCAAAGGACAAGTTGGTGATGCTAAGATAAAAGAGATTAAGGATCTGATTACTGAAGGTCGAGTTCCGGAGTTCACGGAAGATGAGCAGGGCACTGTATGGTTCAAGGACAGGATATATGTTCCTGATATTAAAAGCCTTCGAGAGACTATATTGAAGGAGGCCCATGACTCGGATTATTCTATTCATCCTGGAAGTACCAAGATGTATCAGGATTTGAAACGTAAGTATTGGTGGTATGGATTGAAAAGAGATGTAGCTGCACATGTGGCTATGTGCGATGTATGTCAAAGAGTTAAGGCTGAACACCAGAGGCCAGCTGGACTATTGCATCCACTGAAGATACCCGAGTGGAAATGGGAAGAGATTGGTATGGATTTCATTACTGGATTGCCTCGCACCCAAAAAGGATATGATGCTATATGGGTGATTGTGGATAGATTGACCAAAGTGGCTCACTTTATTCCTGTCAAGACTACTTATAAGGGTACTCAGCTAGCAGAGTTATACATGGCTCGGATTGTGTGTTTGCATGGAGTACCAAAGAAGATCGTGTCTGATCGAGGTTCGCAGTTTACCTCAAGATTTTGGAGAAGCTTTCATGAGAACATGAGTACGAAGTTGAATTTCAGCACAGCCTATCACCCTCAGACGGATGGACAGACTGAAAGAACAAATCAAGTATTGGAAGATATGTTGAGAGCTTGTGCCCTTCAGCATGGAGGAAGTTGGGATAAGAGTCTGCCTTATGCTGAGTTCTCATACAATAATAGTTATCAGGCCAGTCTGAAGATGTCACCTTTTGAAGCTTTATATGGGAGGAAGTGCAGGACTCCTCTATATTGGGATCAGACTGGAGAGAGACAGTTCTTTGGGCCTGAATTGATTCAAGAAGCAGAAGAACAAGTTCGTATAATTCGAGAGAATTTGAGAGTGGCTCAAACCAGGCAAAAGAGTTATGCTGATAATAGAAGGAGACCACTGGAATTTGAAGAAGGAGATTATGTGTATCTCAAGGTGTCACCACTTCGTGGAATGAGGAGATTTAAAGTCAAGGGCAAATTGTCCCCTCGCTACATTGGACCATTCTTGATCTTTAGGAGAGTTGGGGAGATGGCATACCAACTTGAGTTACCTGCTAGTCTATCAGATGTACATAATGTGTTCCATGTATCTCAACTGAAGAAATGTCTCCGTGTCCCCGAGGAACAGTTACCCATGGAAGAGCTCAGTGTTCAAGGTGATTTGACTTACACGGAGTACCCTATCAAGATTTTGGATACATTGACTCGAGTTACAAGGAATAAGGTGATAAAGATGTGTAAAGTTCAATGGAGTAACCACAGTGAAGATGAAGCAACTTGGGAAAGGGAAGAAGAGCTTCGTATAGATTTTCCCCACCTTTTCCCCTAGATCTTCTTAAATCTCGAGGACGAGATTATTTTTAAGGGGGGTAGGATTTGTAACACCTACTTTGTAAGTGCTAGGAATAATATCAATAGAGAAACATTCTCTCTTTATGTGAGCTTGATTTTTATGCACCATCATATGAGAACACCATGTCCAATAACAATTAATAAAAATATATGCTACTAAATTGTTGCATCATGCTGGATATTTTATTTTGTGTGCATTTTGTGACAAGAAAAATATTAAATATCCAAATGAGAAATTAAATCCTAAAATAATCCTAGGATTAAAGAAAAGAGAAAAGGAAAAGATTATACAAATTAGAGGAAAGTAAATGTATGAAAGAATACATTTTGTCCCCCACTAATATTTTAATTTAAGTGTTTAACCCAGTTAAGAAGATCACAAACAAGTTTGAATTCAAATTGGGATTTAAATTTGAAAATAGGAAATAAAACAGAAAAAGAAAAAGATAAAAGAATACTATACCTAACTGGGCCTGGCGCTCCATTTTCGGCCCACCAAGGCATTCACCCCGCGCAGCCCAGTTATCCACTCCCGCGCCTTCGCTTGCGCCGACATGCGGGCCCCAGTTGCCAGCACCTCTCGCGCCCGCTTCCGCGTCGGTATCACTGAGCCGCGGGACCCACCGCTCAGCTACACACTTCAGCGCCGCGCGCTCGCCTCACACTCGCTGCGACCCCAGACCCACCTGTCATCCCGGTCGTCGCGCGCTAACAAACAGACCGCGTCGCGCGGCGGAGCTCGCCCACCTTCCGCGCTTGCTGGGCTCCGACTCCGCAACCCGGGCGATAAAGGCCAACCCACCGCCCACGACCCCGTCGCATTCGCATCGCGCCGTCACCACCAGTCCACCCTCGGACCGCTCGTAAGCTTCGGAGGAGGCTGGCCGCGGGCGACGAACGGCGTGCCACCGCGGATTGGGGGCTCTGCATCCACCGGGACAACGAGGTAAGCACCGAGCCCTTCTCTGGTGTTGGTAGGAAGCAGTAGATGCAGCGCCGCGTAGAAATCACGGCGAGCGCTCCCGGAATTTCTCACCGAAGCAACGCCGGTCGCCTTAAACCGCGAAGCAACGTGGACCTGGGGTCTGCGTCGTGTAACGATCGAAATTGAGGGGAGAATCGGGTTCGGGACGTCTCGAATCTCGCGAGAGTCGGTTGAATTGGAGTCTGGCGCTCGGAGTGGCCGAATTTCGTGGACTCCGGCGGCTCCTCCGCCGTGCGCAGAGGCAAGGTGGGGTGGCGCGGGTTGAACTGGGGAAGGAACGTTCGCGACCGTTGGATCGGGCGCGTACGGGAGCGATTAGATCCAGGGGTAGAGTGATCGGGACCGTCGGATTAGGGGCGTGCGGTCTAGATCGGATATGAGCGTACCTGTTCACTTGAGTAGATCTGGACCGTAGGATCGATCGGACGGCCCGGACGCTGCGAACCCTTCATTAAACCCAGTCCGCGGATCTCGGATCCGACGGCTGTTGTCGCGTACCGCTTCAATCCATTGGGGATCTAATCTGGGCCACAGAACCGTAATCGTGCGGCTCAGATCAAACAATACCTCTTCGGATGGACAGTTTTCATATGAGCCCTCGGGTTTTAATGAAATCAACCCGCCGTCCCTTAGTCACTGTACGCTGTGTCTCTGTAGTTTTACCCCGAGCCCCCTGAGTTTCTCTAGAATTGAGGCCCAGTCCAGCACCGTTATAAATTGATTAAATGATTAGGAAATTGAATTTTTAATACAAAAATAATTGCTAGAACTTTATAAATTCATAGAAAATTCATACTAACTCCAAATTAATCCATTCCAGTTCCTAAAATTTTGTAATTTTATTCTCTATCACCTAGGGCCTCTGTTATGTCATAAAAACAGTGAAGGAATTTATTTATTACTTAATCCTATTTAAAGCACATAAAACCTTTGAAAATGCATAACTTAAAATCTATAACTCAGAAAAATATGATTTCTGTTCCTAGTATTTTATTTTAATATGTAGAATATCTTTGTGCATTTTGTTTATATGTTTGGTGTAATGTTAATTTCTCTATATGCACTGTGCTGTTTGTATTGTGGCGAGTAGAAGAGCCCGTTGCTGAGGATCCTGGTGAGCAGCAAGTTGAAGTAGCTGAGCAGGAGCTCATTGAAGGCAAGTTGTGCCCTTGACCACTTTTTACCCAATAATGTTCTTTAATATCACTTATCCATGCATAGGTTAATTTTGATGGGACCCGATAGGTCACCCTAGATTGCTTATCTCATTACCTTGTTTACCCCTGAATCACCTGGGTAGTTTTTGCTATTGCTCTACATGGTTTTGGGATAATTATTTATTACCTCTATGTTCCAATTCTTGTTGTTATTCTGTTTATGTTCATGTTGTTATCATTAATGTTAATTGGAACATAGAGCTTAACTTGAGAACCACGTGCCACCACAAGGGAGGAATGGGACCCCTTGGCTGACTAATTAGGAAAGCTAGTGGAAGACTACCTTACCCGAAAGGGGCAAGGGCAGTAGGGGAGAGGTTAGTGCGGGGAGGTCCCTGGTTGATTTTGCTGCGATGGCTATCAGCCAGGAACCCTTTACTGGATCTTCCCATAAACTGTAGCGGGTTTTCGGAAGCTAGTGGAACTTTGTAAAGGCCTCGTAGTGTTGCCCTGCCGTGCTTCCTAGGTAGAGGTATATGGGATTCATGACCCCTTGGCAGATGGGTAACATGACTTGTGGGTAAAGGGTACAACCTCTGCAGAGTGTAAAACTGGTATACTAGCCGAGCTCACGGTCATGAGCAGCTCAGGACTCTCTGATGTTTAACTATGGAACTTAAATTCAATTTTGTCATTTGCATTGCATGGGTTTATTGTTAATTTTGTTCTATTACTTTACTTATGGTTTGGTATTTACATACACTTAGTAACTGCTAATAAAATTTTGACCAACTACTTAAAAGCAATGCTCAGCTTTAACCCCTGTCTTTGATTAAGCCTTACACATCACATGAACTCACACCTTTGTGAGTTTATGTCCACTGGTTCCCCACAACTTGTTGAGCTATGATCATGTGTGAGCTCACCCTTGCTGTCTCACACCCCCCCCACAGGAGATGATCAGGTGGTTCAGGAGGAGCCGCCTAACACTGAGGAGTTCGATCTGATCTAGGTGGCGATTCCCAGTCGACATTGGCGCCGACGATCCTTAGTTCGTTTTATCTTCATTATTTCATTTTGTAATAAGTCTTCCGCTATGTAATAAATACTCTGATGTTAATGACATTTATCTCTATACACTCTGTTATTATATGTGTTGTCTTCTTGGCGCATGTATGAGATGCACCTGGCTTTGTTCCTTAAAGCCGGGTGTTACACCGTGTCGGACTAGATCCGAGGGATTGACGGGTTATTCCCATTTAAGTGTGGTCTAGCCTCTAAGGCGGGGCTTAGGCACTTAAGTTGGAATAATTCGGGCAGTTCCGCCACAGCTGGTATCGGAGCTTGTACCACCACAGAGGAATCGATAAAACATAATTGCCATCCCTTTCCTAAAGTAAAAAAAAATTTGATAGAAACAATGTTGGATAGATCGTAGGACGAGCAGGATAGACCTAGGACGTGAAGCCTTAGGATGATAGAAGGGTAGCTAGGTGGCTAAATGACTAGGCCCTACAGGCCACTTCTAAAGGATGGGAGTTCTTCCCTATACCTTTTTATCTTCTGGAGAGGTCGTTCAGGACGCGCATGCATGCATTCTTAATTAAGCAAATGGATAACTAAGAAAAAGGACTTAAAAATGAGATAACAGCCAACTAGGTCCCCAATGCCTTTTTCTTTTAGCTAGAGGCAGGTTGAGTTTTATTTTCCTTGTTCTTTTGAAATTCTTTCTCTTTCACTTACGCTTAACCGTGCACAGATGACTTCCCACGGATCCTCCGAGGACGGAAATGCACTGACCCACACTGACGGACTTGCACGAGAGGGTTTTCCCCGCATTTTGTGGGAGGTACTTCAGGGGGCCGGATACGCGACACCCCCTCAGTACGCGGTGCAGCAGTTCGAGAAGCACCGGGTGCCTCGTTGTAGGGTGAGGATGACTTTGGAGCCTCATCCCCTGCAGCCAGGCTGGCGTTCACTGGATTCTGAGTCCTATGGATACCGGGCTGAGGACACCATTGAGGCTATCGCTTTGCATGGACTGACTACTTTCTGTGGATTCCATCCCTTGGAGCTAGCTACCCACCCCATTGGGTTGTTCCCCGCGGAAAAGGAGGACGACCCGATGTGGAAGGATCGGGTGGAGCATGCTAGGGACATCTGGGCTCTCTACCCAGGCCACACTGCTCACTTGTCAGTACGATGCATGAATGCTTTGTATCATCTGCAAGTAATGCGTGGGGAGGCAATGTCTCACCTGATGGCATTGCTGGAGGCCACCAAGATCACCCTGGACAACAGGGAGGAGCTCGTGGTGGACTTGTCCCAGGAGCTGGTGGAGAAAGATTTGCAAGTAGAGCAGCTGACTGATGAGATTCATGAGTTGGAGGAGCTAGTGGGCACCAGGGAGAATACCATCGAGGTTCTCGAGGATCAGCTCCTCAACACCCAACAGCAGCTAGCAGAAGCTAATGAGCATCTAGATATGCATCATCAAGAGATCCACGATGGGGAGGCTGACGAGGACGTTGACATCGAGGGAGGGGAGGAGTCTGCTTCCAGTGTAGACACCGCTGGCTCAGGGAAACCACCTTCCCCCGAGTCAAGCGTTGCCTCGTTCGCTCATTAGATGCCAGGCTTATCCTAGAGGTTGATGATAGTTGGACTCCTCGCCGCTAGCTTAGCTTTTGCACCCTTAGGGTACTAGGCTAGGTAGAGTTGAGTCTTTTGGATCATTGCTGTAACCATGTTAAACTCTTTTGGAGGTTCAGGGATGATAAATGGCAGTTTAAATTTGGACGGAAGGTTCATGTTCTCGTTTTGTTCATGTGGAATCTATTAAATTGCTTTAGCTCCCCTACCGTGTTTGAACCTTAAGCTTGGAGATGAGTTATTAAGCAACCATGTGATTTTTCAGATGGCTGGGAGAGCGCGCCGTGGTCAGAATGAGCACGTTCCTCCACCGCCACCGCCCCCCACTCTGCAGGAGCTCATGGCCCAGCAGAATGAGATCCTGAGACAGCTAGCTCAGCGTCAGCCACCACCTCAGCATTATGGTGGAGATCATCAGCGTCACCCTGTCGCTGCTACCTACCAGGAGTTCCTCAGTACTCAGCCACCATTGTTTACTAGGGCCGAGGACCCGCTTGATGTAGATGTGTGGTTGAGGGTGGTGGAATCCAAATTTCCGCTACTCCATGGAGGTTGCTCCGAGGTCACCAAAGTCAGGTTCGCCACCCAGCAGCTTCGCGGACCTGCAAGGACTTGGTGGGATCATTTTCTTGCTATGCAGCCGGAAGGTAGAGAGGTGGAGTGGAGGGAGTTCAAGGCCGCTTTCAGAGGGCATCATATTCCAGCTGGCATCATGGACCGGAAGCTCAATGAGTTTCTGGCACTCACTCAGGGCAACAGGACAGTGTTGCAGTATGCCCAGGCTTTTAATGATTTGTGTCAGTATGCTGGATATCATGCTGATACGGATGAGAAGAAGCGAGACAGGTTCAGAAGGGGGCTCAGCACCAAGCTCCGTGATCGTCTCAACACCGTCAGGGCCAACAGCTACAACGAGTTGGTCAACATGGCTATCTCCCAAGAGGACTGCATCTTAGCTCGACAGGCAGAGAAGAAGAGGAAGACCCCTGTGGCAGGACCCTCAGCTCAGCCACAGCGCTTCAGGATTGTGTCTGACGCGCAGAACAAGGGACCTCAGCAGCAGCAAGGGAGGTGGGTGATCAGACCACCGCAACAGCAGCAGCAGACACCCAACCGCACCCAGTTTCCAGCTCAGAGGAACAATCAGCAGCAGCAGTACCGTCAGGCCAATGACAACAGGTGCTTCACTTGTGGCAGCACTGGGCACTATGCCAAGAATTGCCCCAAGAATCAGCAGAGGCAGGGGCAGAATGTTAATCAGAACCAAGGGAAGAGGCAGAAGGTGCAGGTGAGGCAGGGCAGGCTGAACTTCACTACCATGGCTGACATTCCAGAGGGAGCACCCGTCATGACCGGTATCTTTACAGTTTTAAATTTTCCCGCTATTGTTCTTTTCGATTCTGGTGCTTTGCATAGCTTTGTTAGTGCCAAATTTAGTGTCAAGTGTCAACTGCCCTTTCACCACACCAACGGGGGTATTACCATTTCAACCCCGGGAGGCAGGATTGCCACTAATCAAATCAGCATGAAGATACCTCTAAAGTTTGGTAGTTTGATAATTAAAACTGACCTTCTTATCTTGGGACTGGATAGTGTGGATATCATCTTGGGAACTGATTGGTTGACCAAACATCAGGCAATATTGGACATTGCAGCCAGAGCCATTGAAATTCATTCCCCCGCTTATGGCGAGACTGTTTTGTATTTACCCAACCAGGGTTGTACCCGGTCGTGTGCCTTTGTTATGACCGAATCCCCAGTAAGGAAGATCCCAGTAGTCTGTGAATACCCCGATGTTTTTCCGGATGAATTGCCAGGGATGCCACCTGACAGAGATATTGAGTTTGCCATTGAATTGCAACCCGGGACTGCTCCTATCTCTAAAAGACCCTATAGGATGCCTCCCGCAGAATTGGCAGAATTGAAGAAGCAATTGCAAGAGTTGTTGGACAAGGGGTTTATTCGTCCTAGTACTTCACCATGGGGATGTCCCGCCTTATTCGTGAAGAAAAAGGATGAGAGTTTGAGGATGTGTGTTGATTACCGCCCTCTCAATGCGGTGACTATCAAGAACAAGTACCCGTTGCCCCGCATTGATGTTCTGTTTGATCAGTTGGTAGGAGCCAAGGTATTCTCCAAGATAGACCTTCGCTCAGGCTACCATCAGATCAAGATCCGTGCCAGTGATATTCCCAAGACGGCCTTCTCTACTAGATATGGGCTGTATGAGTTTTTGGTGATGTCTTTTGGGCTGACCAATGCCCCGGCTTATTTTATGTACCTAATGAACTCAGTGTTCATGCCAGAGTTGGATAAGTTCGTGGTCGTTTTCATTGACGACATTCTGGTTTATTCCAAGAATGAAGCTGAGCACACTAAACATCTGCATATTGTGCTTCGGAGACTTCGTGACCATCAGTTGTATGCTAAGTTGTCCAAGTGTGAATTCTGGCTGAAGGAGATAAAATTCTTGGGTCACACGATTTCTCAGGAGGGGATATCAGTTGACCCTGAGAAAGTGCAAGAGGTGATGGACTGGAAACCCCCGACTACGGTAAAGCAGATTAGGAGTTTTCTGGGATTGGCAGGGTACTACCGACGATTTATTCCGGATTTCTCCAGAATTGCCAAGCCAATGACTGAACTGTTAAAGAAGGGAGTCAAATTTGAGTGGAGCCAAAAGTGTGAAGAGGCTTTTCATACCTTGAGGCAACAATTGACAACAGCCCCAGTGCTAGCCCAACCCGACAATACCAAGCCATTTGAAGTTTATTGTGACGCTTCTGGTACAGGATTGGGATGTGTTTTGATGCAAGAGAACAGAGTGATTGCTTATGCTTCCCGAGCACTCAGGCCCCATGAGCAGAACTACCCGACACATGATTTGGAGTTGGCAGCAGTAGTTCATGCCCTCAAGATATGGAGACACTACTTGATGGGAGCTCACTGTAACATTTACACTGATCACAAGAGCCTCAAGTACATTTTCACTCAGGCAGATCTGAACATGAGGCAGAGAAGATGGTTGGAATTAATCAAGGACTATGATTTGGAGGTGCATTACCATCCTGGCAAGGCCAATGTTGTGGCAGATGCCTTGAGCAGAAAGGCCCAATGTAATTGCATGAGCATGGATGTGGGAGTGACCACCCTGTGTGATGAGTTGTGCAAGCTGAATCTGGAAGTTGTTCCTTCTGGTGGACTGAGATATATCGCAGTGGAGCCCACATTGCAAGAGCAAATAGCTCAGGCACAGTTTGGGGATAAGGGTGTTTAGGTCATCAAGGATATGATCAAGCAAAAGGTAGAGAAATACAAGTGTTTCCGCCAGGACAGCAAGGGAATTTTATGGTTTGAAGATCGACTGGTGGTTCCCAAGAACCCAGAGCTCAGAAAGAAGATATTGGATGAAGCTCACCTTTCCAAGTTCTCCATGCACCCTGGTAGCAACAAGATGTACCATGATCTCAGATCTCTTTATTGGTGGACCAGGATGAAGAGGGAAATTGCCAAGTACATCTCCGAGTGTGACACTTGCCAGAGGATAAAAGCTAGTCACTTGAAGGCAGCAGGCCCGCTGCAACCCCTTCCCATACCATCTTGGAAATGGGAGGACGTTTGCATGGACTTCATAGTGGGATTACCCAATACCTCCAGGCACCATGATTCCATATGGGTTATTGTGGACAGATTGACCAAGACTGCTCATTTCTTGCCAGTGCACACCACCCACAAGACAGAAAAGTACGCGGAAATTTACGTGGATCAAATAGTAAGATTGCATGGCATCCCAAAGACCATTATATCGGACAGAGGAGCACTGTTTGTGGCACGCTTTTGGGAGAAACTGCAAGAAGCTCTCGGGACCCACGTAATCCGGAGCTCAGCTTATCACCCTCAAACAGATGGTCAGACCGAAAGGGTAAATCAGATTTTGGAAGACATGTTGCGGGCATGTGCGCTACATTATGGAAAGGATTGGGACAAGTGGCAGAATTTTCTTACAATAACAGCTATCAGTCTAGTCTGAAGATGGCGCCCTTTGAGGCTTTGTATGGGAGAAGATGTAGGACCCCGCTAAATTGGTCTCAAGCAGGAGAAAGGGGAATATTTGGGCCAGATTTGGTACTTGAAGCAGAGGAAAAGGTCAGAGTCATCAGGAAGAACTTAGAAGCTGCTCAGGCCAGGCAAAAGAGTTATCATGACAAGAGGCGGAAGCCTCTACAGTTTGAGGTGGGAGATCATGTCTATCTTAAGATATCACCAACCAAGGGTGTCCAGAGATTCGGGATCAAGGGCAAGTTGGCCCCTCGTTACATTGGACCCTATAAGATCAAGGCAAGTTGTGGACCCGTAGCTTACCAATTGGAATTGCCACCCCGTATGTCAGCAGTTCACGATGTGTTCCATGTATCTCAGCTGCGGAAATGTGTTCGTCTACCCACTGAAGTGCTACCGGAACCAGACATTGAGATAGAACCAGACTTGTCCTACCAAGAGTACCCCGTCAAGGTATTGGATCAAAAGGAGAGATCAACTCGGGCAAGATCAATCAAAATGTATAAGATTCAGTGGAGTCATCATTCAGCAGAAGAAGCTACGTGGGAGACAGAGGATTTTCTACGCTCTCGCTTCCCCGACTTTCTGCCCAAAGAAATCGGTATGTAGCCCCAAAACCCCACTCCCACCTGCCCTTTGAAGTCAATTATAAGAAAAACTTAGATAACAAGGATAGTCTAAGTTGTGGATTTAACTTAAGAAGGGCTTCCTTCTGAAGTTGCAAAGAGGACGACAGTCGAAGAACAGTTAAAAAGGGTAAAACTTGAGTATAAGGGGAAAGTAGCACCAACACACCTTCAAAGCATCCCTCCAAGGGACTCTACCTGAAATCTCGGGACGAGATTCCCTTAAGGGGGGAGGGCTGTAACACCCTAGGTGTTACTCAGGGTGTCCACCCCAGGGTTACCCCCCCTTTTAACCCATAATTACATAAAGATTGGTGGGCAAAGTACTTCAATCTTGGAATTCAGGGTCCTAATCAAGTGCAAACTATCTTGGATATCATGCCCTAGCTTGTAATGCACATCTAAGTGGGGATCTCCCAAAACCCTAGAGCAAAACCCCCATAGGCAATAATAACCCTAATTGAAGCCATGATCAAAAGATCATGTAAACATCATGATCATGGTTTGGGCCAAATATAAAAGTTGTAATATACTTAATAACCTACAATTAATAGTAAGAAAGTGCCCCCAAAAAGTTTTCAGAAAAGTCCTAAAAAGATCACCAAAGGTTGCACACAAGGGAGAAATTCAGATTTTGCCTAAGTCAAAAACCAACCCTTGAGCAAAGATCCCACATGTTCACCTTGATCCCCTTTTCAAAACCTGTCGACCTAATTGACAAAGTAGCGCCAAATGAACCCTAGAATGCCCTGGAAAAGTTTGAACCCAAGCCAAAACCGTTTGACACGCGTTGGCACTGGTTTTGTCTCGGTTTGCACAGGGCAGACAGACAAGACTTGGCGCTACCATATCTCCTCAACCAGACCACATCTCCTCTTGGAACTCACATGAACTAGGTAGCTCTAGGTGCAGGGAAGAGATCTCCCATAGGCGGTAGGGCAAGATTCGTACGCCTGGCCGCTCAGCAGAGCGAAGAACACGGGCAGAAGCAACGCGCCACGTGTTCGACGCGCTCTGAGCTCGCCAGAGCACGCCCGCGCGCGCCCCGCGTGCCCGCGTCGCGCCAAACGGTCGAGCCGGCGCCCCGGCCGCGTCCGCGCCTATAAAACCCACCCCAGTGCTCGGCTGCCTTCCCCATTGCCTCCTCCGTACCTCGCCTGACTTGCCCAAGCCAGCCATTGCCTCCGGCGACCTCCCCGCAGCCCGCCAGTGCCGCCCGAGAGCAACCGCCGTGGCCGACCCCTCTCCCGTCTTCCTCCGTTCAAACCAAGCCCCTAAATAGCTTCCTGGTGAGGCCGTGGCACGTGTTCAAGCTTGACCCGAGGCCCCGCGTCACCGGATTAGCCCAATCGTGCTCACCGGAGTTCAAGGAACCGCCGGCGCACGTGGACCGGGTAAACTCCTTCACCATTTTCCAATTCGTTGCCCGCTTGGCCTCTGTGTCACCCCGTGAAGCTCCTCGTGCCCCCTAATCGAACTATACCGCCGTGGTTTGGCCGGAGCAGGCGTCGCCGACGACCCCCGCCGCCTGTGCTCGTGGCCAGGGTGACTCCGACCACCTCCGACGGCGACCCGCACATCGACGTGACCGTCGCGACCTCCCGAGCGTCACTGACCACCTCGCCGGGCCTCCCTCGCCGCCGGTAAGCCGCGCCGTCCTTTCTTTCCCGCGGCTACTGTTTCAGTTAGGGGAAGGACTGCGGGTGAGAGGGAGAGAAAGCCAGGGGGTTAAGTGAAAAGTCAGAGACTCAAGTGAATAGTGGCGTAAGGGTAGAACTGCGAGGTTTGATTCGGCTTAAACCCAGGGGCCTTGGCGCAAACTGCTTTTTCAGAAAAACTTAATTAAAACCTGATTTAAATTCAAACAGAAACTTTAAAAACCCATAACTTCTGTTTGGTTTACCCAAATTTGGTCAAACTAATTTTGCCAGACTCTAAATAATGTAACCTGTCTAAGAAAAATATAAAACCCCATAAGTACTAGAGAAAAATATAAGGTTCTGATTTAATTTTAGTTTTGGCCAAAAGCTCAATAATAGCAAGAAAAATGGTTGTACTATTTAACTAGGGTTAGAAAAATTTGGAGAAGTTTATATCTACCTACTGACCTAGTTAAAAATGTTAAACCCCTCTGTCCACTACATTAAGTTAGTTTTAACCCCTTATTCCATAATATGCTTAAGGTTAAGAAAAATAGAAAAAGTGACATAAATAATGAACCAGAGGGCACCCCTATTTTTGTTGAGATACTTAGTCAATATAGTTCACTGGAAAAATGTATCATACCCTGTTGTAGTGTAAGATAAGAAAGATACCTTTTAAATGAAGAAAATAAGGATAACTTAGAAAAACCCTACAAAAATAACCCTAAGGTGAAACCTCCCCAAACCTTAGGATAACTAATGTGTTGATAATAAGAACTTAAGAAAAATCTGAAATCTGTTGTTTGATATTTTTCAAATGACAAGTTAGTTCTAATCACCCTTTTTGCACCAAAGTTTAGAAATCCATCATTAATTAACCATCATGTGGCTCTCTGTCATTTTTGGTACAAGAGCTCATTATCACTGTTAGAGGCCAACAAAAATAACCCTTAGGTCAGGATCCACTTTAATAAAGGACTTGTAGTGCAAAGTGGCTTAATTGCCCCACTTTTTGTTATTTTTGTATACGGCCTAGCCTTTTTATTTTAAATCCCACATTCCTAAGACAGGCCCTATTGACCAAGGGCAAGCCACTGTAATTTGTGGGGAATTTTTGAAAATAGTTAAATTACCTTGGTAGTTCAAACCCCACTAGAATTCATAAGTGAACACTAAAGAGAGGAAAATGAGCAATGGAAATTAGTATCCCCCTAAGACCCTTGTAAGTTGTTCCCAGAAATAGAAATCTACAAATGCAATACCATTTCTCCTTGTTTACCCTAAATAAAGACTTAATTATGAAAGTGCTAAATATAAACCACTAGGAGACCCACATAGCCAGGGAACGACCCTAAGTTAATTCTTGACTTAAATTCTGTAGTTTAATGTTCTTAAATCTTGCATAATCATAACATACATTTTCATTGCATTTCGATAGACTGTAATCTTGCTGACGGAGAGTACATCCTCGTGCCGGAGCAAGGAGCTGCCCAGGAGGTTGCCCCGGACCCAGCACCAGAGCCTGCACCAGAGGACCTGCCTGCCACTGCTTTGGAAGGCAAGCCCCGGTTTTATGCATAACCTGTTCTATATGATATTTTACTACACTTTTTGTTTGTAGGCTTGTATTGTGCACTTAAGTGTAGGAGTTGATTTAAACCCTAGTTGCATGATCTCAGGAATCCTATTGGGATGAATACTAGTATGCTAGGTCGAGTAGCTGCTTTATTAATTAGGATCTCGGTAGAAGTCGAGTGATTTTTCTAGCACTCGCGCGAGGTCAGGATTTGGTTGTATCCACTTTGATAACAGAATGGTGATGTTATGTGGACACGGTCCATGGGGACGCGTGGTCTACGAGATGAAAATTGGAATAAGGATTAACGTGCGGATACCTGTGTCAAGCGTTTGAACGTACTAAACACATACCGAGAAATATGGTAAATCGGTAAGCCTAGTACCTGAGTGAACCTGCCCGCAGACATATCCCCTCACGCGACCTGAGACGTAGTCTCCCATTCCGGTTATGGTGGGTACAAGTGCGGTCACTGCACGACGGCCAGTCGGGGTCAGTGAGGCATTGTACGCCAAGGCGGTGAGCCCTGATCTGTTGCCAGGGAATCGATGGGGACGGTTGATGTGTGTGGGGACGGAGTGCCTCGCCACGTCGTGTGTTTAGGTTTACCTTGCAAGGATAAAAACTCGATTCGAATCGTCTGCTTCTTGCAGCTAATGAGACTGCTTGATCCATTGTACTGCATTGAGTAACAAGTGGAAATATGATGAGTTGATGCAAGATGTTGATTGCTAAAAATGCTTGCTACTATGTATGAGTAGACAGTACACTTTTAGCCTTAAGAGAGTCACACTTAATTTTGACAAAGATAAAATCTTGATTTAGAAACTCAGCTAGTGCTTTTGGCAACCAAACCCCACAGCCAAACAGCTGCATGTCTAGAGGTAGAGGAGTATAGACCCCTCACACCGGGTAAGTCTAGCTGAGTATTAGTATACTCAGCCTTGCTTGTGGCATAATTTTACAGGTTCTCTGGAGGACATGGTTGCTGGAGTGACTTGGCCGTCCACCTTACCACCGGGTTGGACTGTCGAGTGGGACCCTGCCTCGGCTGAGGAGGAGCATGAGGAGTGATGGGACAGGCTTCCCCATCTCTCCGTTTAATTATCGTTAGTTTTATTCCGCTGCACTTCAAACAATGATGACTACTTTTGGCAAAACTCCGATGATGATGATGATGTAATAATTAACACTCTTCCATGTATGGTTTTATGCTTTATTGTATTTGCTCTGTGACTCACCATCGAGTGAGAATGTGGTACTTGATCCTGTCAGTGGCCGTGTCGGACTAGATCCGAGGGATTGACGGGTTATTCCCATTTAAGTGTGGTCTAGCCTCTAAGGCGGGGCTTAGGCACTTAAGTTGGAATAATTCGGGCAGTTCCGCCACACCCAAGTGAAGCGAGAATAATCATCCACAATAACTAGACAGTACTTACTGCCGCCGATGCTTATGTAAGCGATCGGGCCGAATAAATCCATGTGTAGGAGCTCTAGTGGCCTATCAGTCGTCATGATGTTCTTGTGTGGATGATGAACACCAACTTGCTTCCCGGCTTGGCATGCACTACAAATCCTGTCTTTCTCAAAATGAACATTTGTTAGTCCTAAAATGTGCTCTCCCTTTAGAAGCTTATGAAGATTCTTCATTCCAACATGGGCTAGTCGGCGGTGCCAGAGCCAACCCATGTTAGTCTTAGCAATTAAGCAAGTGTCGAGTTCAGCTCTATCAAAATCTACCAAGTATAGCTAACCCTCTAACACTCCCTTAAATGCTATTGAATCATCACTTCTTCTAAAGACAGTGACACCTACATCAGTAAATAGACAGTTGTAGCCCATTTGACATAATTGGGAAACGGAAAGCAAATTGTAATCTAATGAATCAACAAGAAAAACATTGGAAATGGAATGGTCAGGAGATATAGAAATTTTACCCAAGCCTTTGACCAAACCTTGGTTTCCATCCCCGAATGTGATAGCTCGTTGGGGATCTTGGTTTTTCTCGTAGGAGGAGAACATCTTCTTCTCCCCTGTCATGTGGTTTGTGCACCCGCTATCGATGATCCAACTTGTGCCCCCGGATGCATAAACCTACAAAACAATTTTAGTTCTTGACTTTAGGTACCCAAACGGTTTTGGGTCCTTTGGCATTAGACACAAGAACTTTGGGTACCCAAACACAAGTCTTTGACCCCTTGTGTTTGCCCCCAACAAACTTGGCAACTACCTTGCCGGATTTGTTAGTTAAAACATATGATGCATCAAAAGTTTTGAATGAAATGCTATGGTCATTTGATGCACTAGGAGTTTTCTTCTTAGGCAACTTAGCACGGGTTGGTTGCCTAGAACTAGATGTCTCACCCTTATACATAAAAGCATGATTAGGACCAGAGTGAGACTTCCTAGAGTGAATTCTCCTAATCTTGCTCTCGGGATAACCGGCAGGGTACAAAATGTAACCCTCGTTATCCTGAGGCATGGGAGCCTTGCCCTTAACAAAATTAGACAATCTTTTAGGAGGGGCACTAAGTTTGACATTGTCTCCCCTTTGAAAGCCAATGCCATCCTTGATGCCAGGGCGTCTCCCATTATAGAGCATACTTCTAGCAAATTTAAACTTTTCATTCTCTAAGTTATGCTCGGCAATTTTAGCATCTAATTTTGCTATATGATCATTTTGTTGTTTAATCAAAGCCATATGATCATGAATAGCATTAATATCAACATCTCTACATCTAGTACAAATAGACACATGTTCAATGGTAGATGTAGAGGGTTTGCAAGATTTTAATTCTACAACCTTAGCATGTAGTATATCATTTTCACTTCTAAGGTTAGAAATAACATTGCAATCATCAAAATCTTTAGCCTTAGCAAGCAATTTTTCATTTTCAATCCTAAGGCTAGCAAGAGAATCATTCAATTCTTTAATCTTAGCATGTAAATCAACATTATCATCTCTAAGATTGGGAATTGAAACATTACAAACATGAGAATCAACCTTAGCAATTAATTTTGCATTTTCATTTCTAAGGTTGGCAATAGTGTCATGGCATGTGCTTAGCTTACTAGATAATTTTTCACATTTTTCAACCTCTAGAGCGTAAGCATTTTTAACCTTAACATGCTTTTTGTTCTCCTTGATTAGGAAGTCCTCTTGGGAGTCCAAGAGATCATCCTTCTCATGGATGGCACTAATTAGCTCATTTAGTTTTTCCTTTTGTTGCATGTTGAGGTTGGCAAAAAGGGTACGTAAATTATCCTCCTCATCACTAGCATTATCATCACTAGAGGATTCATATTTAGTGGAGGATTTGGATTTAACCTTCTTCTTTTTGCCGTCCTTTGCCATGAGGCACTTGTGGCCGACGTTGGGGAAGAGAAGTCCCTTGGTGACGATGATGTTGGCGGCGTCCTCGTCGGAGGAGGAGTCGGTGGAGCTCTCGTCGGAGTCCCACTCGCAGCACACATGGGCATCGCCGCCCTTCTTCTTGTGATATCTCTTCTTCTCCTTCCTTCTCCCCTTCTTGTCGTCGCCCCTGTCACTGTCACTAGAAATAGGACATTTGGCAATAAAGTGACCGGGCTTACCACACTTGTAGCAAACCTTCTTGGAGCGGGGCTTGTAATCCTTCCCCCTCCTTTGCTTGAGGATTTGGCGGAAACTCTTGATGATGAGCGCCATTTCCTCGTCGTCGAGCTTGGAGACGTCGATGGGTTGTCTACTTGATGTAGACTCCTCCTTCTTCTCCTCCGTCGCCTTGAATGCCACCGGTTGTGCTTCGGGCGTTGAGGAGGTACCTTGCTCGATGATTTTTTTGAGCCTTTAATCATTAGCTCAAAGCTCACAAATTTTCCTATAACCTCCTCGGGAGACATTAGCTTATATCTAGGATCACCTCGAATTAATTGAACTTGTGTAGGGTTAAGAAATACGAGAGATCTAAGAATAACCTTGACCATCTCATGGTCATCCCATTTTTCGCTCCCGAGGTTGCGCACTTGATTCACCAAGGTCTTCAAGCGGTTGTACATGGCTTGTGGGTCCTCCCCTTGGTGAAGCATGAAGCGACCGAGCTCCCCCTCGATCGTCTCCCGCTTGGTGATTTTTGTCACCTCGTCTCCTTCGTGCGCGGTCTTGAGTACGTCCCAAATTTCCTTCGCACTCTTTAACCCTTGCACCTTATTATACTCCTCTCGACTTAGAGAGGCGAGGAGTATAGTAGTGGCTTGGGAGTTAAAGTGGTGAATTTGGGCCACTTCGTCCGAGTCGTAGTCTTCATCCCCTATGGATGGTACCTGTACACCAAACTCAACAACATTCCATATGCTTGTGTGGAGTGAGGTTAGATGGTGCCTCATTTTGTCACTCCACATATTATAATCTTCACCGTCAAAAACCGGTGGTTTGCCTAATGGAACGGAGAGCAAAGGAGTACGCTTTGAAATGTGGGGATAGTGTAGGGGGATCTTACTAAACTTCTTGCGCTCATGGCGCTTAGAAGTGACGGACGGCGCGTCGGAGCCGAAGGTCGATGGTGATGAAGAGTCGGTCTCGTAGTAGACCACTTTCCTCATCCTCTTGTGCTTGTCGCCTCTCCGATGCGACTTGTGGGAAGAGGATTTCCCTCTCCTTCCCCTTCCCTTTGTTGGAGGAGTCTTTCTTCTCCTTCCTCTTGTTGCGGGACTCTTCCGATGAAGTCTCCCCGTGGCTTGTAGTGGGCTTGTCGCCGGTCTCCATCTCCTTCTTGGCGTGATCTCCCGACATCACTTTGAGCGGTTAGGCTCTAATGAAGCACCGGGCTCTGATACCAATTGAAAGTCGCCTAGAGAGGGGTGAATAGGGCGAATCTGAATTTTAACAATTTAAACACAACTACAAGCCGGGTTAGCGTTAGAAATAATAATGAGTCTGAGAGAGAGGGTGCAAAACAAATCGCGGGCAAATAACGAGTGAGACACGATGATTTGTTTTACCGAGGTTTGGTTCTTGCAAACCTACTCCCCGTTGAGGAGGCCACAAAGGCCGGGTCTATCTCAACCCTTTCCCTCTCTCAAACGGTCCCTCGGACCGAGTGAGCTTCTCTTCTCAAATCAAAACCGGGAACAAAACTTCCCCGCAAGGACCACCACACAATTGGTGTCTCTTGCCTCGGTTACAATTGAGTTTTGATCACAAGAACAAGTGAGAAAGAAAGAAGCAATCCAAGCGCAAGAGCTCAAAAGAACACAACAAATCTCTCTCGCTAGTCACTAATGCGTTGTGTGGAATTGGAGAGGATTTGATCACTTGGGTGTGCTTAGAGTTGAATGCTAGAGCTCTTGTAAGGTGTAGAAGTGCGAAAACTTGGATGACTTGAATGTGGGGTGGTTGGGGGTATTTATAGCCCCAACCACCAAACTAGCCGTTTGGTGGAGGCTGTATGTCGCATGGTGCATCGGATAGTCCGGTGCACACCGGACAGTGTCCGGTGCGCCAGCCACGTCACTAGGCCATTGGGTTCCGACCGTTGGAGCTCTGACTGCTAGGCCCGCCTGGATGTCCGGTGGCGCACCGGACATGTACTGTAGAATGTCCGGTGCGCCACTTCGCGCGTGCCTGATTTCTGCGCGCTCTGGCGCGCATTTAATGCCGCTGCAGTTGACCGTTGGCGCCGAAGTAGCCGTTGCTCCGCCGTTATACCGGACAGTCCGGTGTACACCGGACATGTCCGGTGAATTATAGCGGAGCGGATTCCCAAAGCTAGCGAGTTCAGAGTCGCTTCTCCTTGGAGCACCGGACACTGTCCGTTGTACACCGGATAGTCCGGTGAATTATAGTGGAGCGCCTCCGAGTTTTCCCGAAGGTGATGAGTTTAGCTTCAAGTCCCCTGGTGCACCGGACACTGTCCAGTGGCACACCGGACAGTCCGGTGCGCCCGACCAGCGCAGCCTTCGGTTATCCCTTGCTCTCTTTGTTCGAACCCATTCTTGGTCTTTTTATTGACTTATTGTGAACCTTTGGCACCTGTAGAACTTATAGACTAGAGCAAACTAGTTAGTCCAATATTTGTGTTGGGCAATTCAACCACCAAAATCAATTTAGGAAATAGGTGTAAGCTTAATTCCCTTTCAACCGCGCCTTCCCCCCATGGCCCAATTCCCCGTCGTGGCCCATCTAGTAGTCCCCTCTCGCCCGGGCCCGCTCGTCAGCGGCTCATCCCACGCCCTTGACCCCACCTGTCATTCTCCCTCGCCACTGCAACTGGCTGAGCCGAGTCCTCTACGTGCGGGTGCGCTCGCCAAGCACCCACAGCCCCACCTATCATCCCCACCTCACCATAAACCTCGTGGCCACATCGCCCTTGGCCCCACTTGTCATCCTCCTCTTCCCCCCACGTCGCCCACTCGCCATGGCTCTAACCTGGGAGCATAAATTCACCTTCCTCCTCTCCCCGCGTGTGACCACCCCTGCCAGCTGCCTCACGACGCCGCCGTCGCTTTGGCCGTTGCTGTCATCCGCGCCACCGACCGCCTAGCGCCACCGAGGGCGCCGGAGTAACCCAAGGTGAGTCGTCCACCCCCTCTTTTCCCCCTCTCTTTTCCTCCCTTCGCCATGACCGTGATGTCGAGCGGCTATGTCGCCTTGGCCGGTGACCGCGCGCCACAGGGAGGGCCCCTCTCGTCGCCGAGGGCGGCTGGCTCAGGGTTAAAGACAACCCAACAGTCGGGGCACACCCTGCATCCTCACCCCTCCTCACCCTTTTCTTCCACATCGCGTAGCCACTGATCGGCGGGGCCCCTAGTCCCACGCGTCAGCGCCATGCGCGCCACACCCCAGCCACGTGTCGTGCACCGAAGCGGCCACACGCGCACGTCCATGTGGGATCGCCTCTAGGCCACCCCGGATCCCGCGGGATCCTCTGCGCCCGCGACCGTGTGGTCCTCCTTGTGGCTGGTTTTGGCTAGTGACCAGCTCCCACGTGTCCTGGTCACATTGGTGCTTGTGCATTTTTGCGCAAGGGTCCCTGACCTTCTTTGGAATTGCGCGCTTGTAGCTTGAGTCTAGGAAAAAACACGCGCTAGCCCCTGGGATACATTGTTAATTACAATTTAGTCCCCGAAACTTGTAAAGCTTATAATTTTGTCATATGAACTCCAAATTGGGTGGTTCAAATTGCAAAATGTTCATGATGTTACTTCCTATCTATTTAAATTATGTTCGACCACTGTTTCCATGTCTCAATTTTATGGTTGGTCTCTAGGGTAGGATAAGGTTATAGAAACTTTATTGGAAATAAAATAAAGGTAAATGAATGTTCAAGTGCCTAACTTTGTAGACCCAACCCCATTTAACGTATGGTCCCATCCCTGAAATAACTTTATCTAAGTAAGTATTGGCTAAGATAGACTTAACTAGAGAACTAGACAACTTGGCATAGTGACCTACCCCAAACCTATAATGCACATGTGTTTTTTTACCTTTCTATTGAACCTGTGTTTACTCTGTTGCATATGTTTGGTGTACTGTTCTTTTGTTATTCCCCAAGTGTGTTGAATAAATGATTGCTTTGCATAGACAAAGAGCAGTCTGTGGTTCCCGAGTGTGTTGCAAAGGATTTCCTTGAGCATCAACCTGGTGAAGGCAAGTGTCCTCTGACCAATTATGTCCTACTTACTTTATAATTCATTGTCTCGCATACCATGATCAACATAAGGATCGACTAGTGATCTATTTTTCCTGTCCTTGGTTATCCTTTGGGAATTGGCTACTATGATGAGTATCATGCTATTGCTTTACTTTAATCAATGAACATGATGAGAATATTTATGATACGATGATGATATATTGATTATGATGATGAACTTGTATTTATTTAGGGGACTTGGGCTGTTTCCCGAGTACCTCTCCATAAGGACCTGTTCGTTGGATGGCCACCCGGGAAAACAGTACAACCATGAGGGTGGTATGGGATGCCCTTAGCTGATTAATTAGAGGAACTCGAGGTGTAGTTAGCTTCTTCATCATGCTATCAATGGGGTCCGGGCACAATACTTGCTCTGTCGAGACTGGGTGTTGAGGTTCTTTCGTGTTGCTTTTGTTAGTCACCCTTCTTGTGGAGAGAGGTACTGTGTTTATCATACTGGAGAAACTTAACGGGCAGCTATGACCTCTGGGGAACCTTTGTAAAGGCTACGTAGTGAATCCCTAGCCATTCACCTCGGTAGTGAAGATTGGGTCTGTACAACCCAGGCTAGGAAGGGATCACGACTCGTGGGTAAAGTGAGGTCCTTGTTGGTACTTCTCCTCCTGTTCGTCCTTATGGGCTTGTCTCTGTCTGATGGTGCCTGGTCGTCCCTCAATCCTTCCTTTTGTTCCTCAATTATTCCATCTCCTGCCCTAAGGTGGCCCTCTCATTTTTATAGGCTGGGAGAGGGGTCAGTCAGTGGTGGCTTCTTTAGGAAGGAGTGGTAAGGCAAAAGTAAAACCAACATTTTACCTCGGGTGTGGCCATGCGTACTCATGGGGCCTGGGCCTGCCTAGCTGTTGTGTATTTATCATGGTGGATGACGTGGGGCGACGATGGTCTCAGGCGCCATCATTCGGGCTACGCTGACCCCTGTCCTCCGAAGCCTAGGGGTCAGCAGGGCTCATCGTGTAGTGCCCTATGGGAGGTATGCGCACTCAGGCCTAGTTCAATAGGCCATAAGTGCGCCACCGGCTGAGGGCTCGTGGGCTATTAATGTGTTGTAGTTTGGAGGCATATAGGTCTTGAGTGCTACACAGTCTAAGGGGTCCGTAGGTCATGAGTGAGAAGCGCACCAGCGTCCACACTGTGGCTCGGTGCCAGGCATGGTTAATGTGGCTAGTCATTTATGGCGGGTCAGTCCGGGGCCGGGTGTGGGATCCACTTGAGTGGTTCCCTTTTGACACACCCATCCTATCTTGTCAGGCTCCGCCATCCCCAGCCTTGGGCTCGGTGCCGCGGGGCTCGACCGGGGGTGGGTCCTTCCAGGGTTGGCCCACCTACCTCTTTTGACTGACTAATGGGCCCCAACGATCAAGGGCTCTTTCCTCTATGTGCTCACTGACCGACAAGTCCTAGGGACCGGGGATCATTTCCCCCATAGTAGCCTCCGAGCCCTGAGGGGATAGTGTCTCCCTTCGGGGGCTGATGAAGGGCCAGGCGGTGCCTTTTGTCTTAGTGCGTACTTCTATAGTTTCACACGCTTGGGGTTGAATCATCGTTTCATTTCATATGCGGTGTTCGGCTTGTGTTCTCTGCGAAGAACCCAAATCTTGCCTCGCAGAAAGAAACCATTGGGGAGGAGATATCCAAGGGTTGTCTTGGGGTCGGTAGGCCACCCAAGACGCCTCTAGACGATGCTAGGCCAAAGAGAGGTGAAGAAATAGGTCGAGGAAGACTAATACTAGGGCTAGACTAAGGCTAGATTACTCCATACTCCCAAGAAATGGAAAGAACAGTGCAAATAAGGTAAATATGATAAATAGTTTTGATAGGATCGATTGTGGGGGTGTCAATTGGTCGTACCCCTTTGTTTATATATGGGGCGGTCTGGACACATTATAAGTCGGTTTCCATGTTAATCTCACAGAGTTTGCTAACAAATCCCGCAAGAAACGAGTAACCCTAACTAATTCTGTGCACGCGTGGACCGTCCGCGCCTCCACCTTGGACTATTCGACCTAAGGGCTAGACCGTCTAGCCAGTTAATTTTTGTGCTGAACACATGCCCCACCTTTTGGTGGAGGTTGACGAACCAAAAGCATATGCACTATTAGCACCCTTCGAGAAACAACAAATCTCACAAGTTATTTTGTTCCCTATGTAAGAAGTAAGCCTGATGCTTGTCACTAGCCTTTTGAATCTAATAGGGTAATCATGTAATAGAGCTCTGATGCATAAAGGTCATTTAGGATTGCATCTTTATCTTCCATGACTACTTGATCAATGGAACAATAAATACAAAATTGTGGTGCCCCCAGCCCGAACAAGCAAAGGGATGATATATGTAATACGGGTTCATCGCTGCACTACCCCAGGCTTGAAAAGGATAATATGTCGGTGATGAATAGGCTGGTGGAAAGTACCATGTCATCATTTGATGAACATGCGACACTTGTTGTGTTGCTCTTTAGGGTTTAGTGTTTAGGGTTGATAGAGTTAGGTGGCAAGGCTGCGTACCATATGAATGCGGTACTAGTAAGGGACAACAAGAATAAATGAACATGTTAGGCTTCCCTATCAGTCAATTCTTCTAAGTACGCTAAGAACTGACTTATGTGCTTATGCGTGCTTTTCCTGACTTCACCAAAAAATTTAGAGAAATTCAGTATCCTGGTCCCTTGCGGATATGGAACAATGTCAAATCGATGATTATAAGATTTCCAATACGACTGCCATGTGCCTGACACACTAACACCGAGCTTGTCTCTGAACAACCCGGCTACCTCGTCCCTAACTCTTTCCATCACGTCTGATGACCATCCATTAAGTTTGGGGTGAAAACTTCAGGTTGTCGGACATTATTTTGTTGGCTTTCCTCCTAGGGATGTTCAAAATGTGTGTTAGGTGTCCAAATTAATGCCACCCCCTCCTGCCCTATATCTCTCGGGCTCTTTGCTGGCTGAAGGATATTCAGCCCTAGGCACATAAGGTGACATAGCATGGTTATAATATGTTGTTGGTGGGGTAGCGTAGTGCTGCTGCGATGGGTGTGGAAACTATGCATATTGCATAGCCCCTAGTTCTACGTACGTGTACCCGGACAGTCCGACTTAAGGGGCCGGACGGTCCGCAGCCGAGCCAAATGGTCCAAGGGTATACCTGGACGGTTTCGTTGTATATGGCGCCACCTGGGTGGTCTCCACACGAGCCTGTGTATGGTCGGATGATCCAGCAAAATATGTTGGACGGTCCACGATGTAGCCAGACAGTCCGAGATGACCCTCGGACAGTTTGACTATGTTTAGAGCCGGTCACATGCCAGACGACGGCAGCTGTGGTGGCGCTACGAACGTTTCATCGACATAATATACAATGGTTGAGTTCAAGATGACTCATTTGCAACCGATGTGTTAGGTGCGGGTGGCTCTATATTAGGTTCATGCGAGGGAAAACTAGGGGCAACAAATTTTTCATATGAACGTGCCCATCCTTTAATAGATTCATTTATTTATTGTTTTAACTAATCCCACATTATTCTATAAAAGCCTTAAAAGATGGATCTAGAACACTTACAATGGGAGCATGAGGCGAAGGTAGGAGAGATTCCATATCAATCTCCCAACGGATGATCTTCTGGTGGCGATCTACCGTGAAGTATGATAGGTACTTGAAAGTCGCCTAGAGGGGGGTGAATAGGCAGAATCTGAAATTTATAACTTTAAACACAATCTACAAGCCGGGGTTAGTGTTAGAATAAAAATCGAGTCCGAAAGAGAGGGCGAGAACAAATCAACCAAGAAATAAAGCGGATGACATGGTGATTTGTTTTACCGAGGTTTGGTTCTTGAGAACCTAGTCTCCGTTGAGGTGTTCTTAAAGACTGGGTCTCTTTCAACCATTTCCCTCTCTCAAACGGTCACTTAGACCGAGTGAGCTTTCTCCTTAATCAAACGGGTCACTTAGACCCCGCAAGGACCACTACAAACTTAGTGTCTCTTGCTTTGATTACAAGTCACTTAGAGAACAAGAATGAGGAAGAAGAAAGCGATCCAAGAACAAGAGCTCAAAGAACACGAGCAAAAACTCTCTCTCTCTCTCTAGTCACTAGGAGTTTGGAGTGAATTTGGGACTTGAAGAGGCTTTGATTCTTTTGAATTGTGTCTTGTATTGATTGCACTAGCTCTTGTATTGAATGAGATGTCTAAAAAACTTGGATGCTTGGAGTGGTGGTGGTTGGGGGTATTTATAGCCCTCAACCACCACATAGCCGTTGGGGAGGCTGTCTGTCGATGGGCACACCGGTACTGTTCACTGTCCGGTGCACCTCTGACGCCTGCTCTGACTTCTGCTCGCACTGTTTACGCACTGTTCACGCTTTTGCAGACGACCGTTGCGCTGGATAGCCGTTGCTCCGCTGGTTCACCGGACAGTCCGGTGGCACACCAGACAGTCCGGTGAATTATAGCGGAGCGACGCCTCAGAAACCCGAAGGTGAAGAGTTCAGAGTGTATGATCCCTGGTGCACCGGACACTGTCCGTTGGCACACCGGACAGTCCGGTGCGCCAGACCAGGGTTCTCTTTGGTTTCTTTTGCTCCTTTCTTTTGAACCCTAACTTGATCTTTTTATTGGTTTGTGTTGAACCTTTATATACCTGTAGAATACATAATCTAGAGCAAACTAGTTAGTCCAATATTTGATGCGTCACGATGCCCGATCTTCACGACGTAGGATCAATCTTCAGATAACTAGCTTCAAAGAAGCCAAGATAACTTACTGCAAGCAGCGATAACTAGTGCAACCTGACAAATAAAACTCAAAGCCAACCACCATCTTTAACCGGCAGCCTAAATCGAGGATTTGCCCAACCACACTCTCAAAGAACCAACCAACACAACCTACAATCAATCGAGGAGACCTCGAAGGGAGTAGGAGCACCACTTGGGAGCGGATGAAGCCGCCGCTTCTGCAATCCCGCGAAGGAATTCACAAGAGCAAAGGGGTAGAGATCACTCTCAATATTTGTTAGCACACAGCTGAACAAAGGGGGTTCTGTTTTAGATTATCATAAGCTGCCTTACATCATAGACATAGGGGGGTATTTATACTAGTAACAACCAGCCTTAGCGAGATATAAACATGGAACAAAAGTATTTTCACGTGCTAATGTGAAGGAGCCTCTTCGGGGGATCTACAGAGCTGAATTCCGTGTGGCTGTTTGACTTCTGCGCAGCCTTTAGTATATTGATAATAACTTTTCCTAGAAATCTCCAAATGATGTGGGACTGGTTGCGTTGTAAAGATAAATTGATAAGCTTTCTCAGCATATATAGCATGCTTAATGAAACTTTGTAGAATGATGCAGTTTAATACGAAAACTTGGTCATCAAGCTGATTGTTGACCTTCTGACCAGTCAGCACTAAAGTAGGTCGGCTGCCTTTCTGGTAGATGTGGTTAAGTCGGCTTTAGAAGCATTGGAAACTAGACTTCAAGAGCTTTCCAAAAAGTACTTATAGGCCTTCATAGCTTTTGGGAATCAAAAGATATGACTGTTTCTTCTGGACGGTTCTGTTGCGCTGGACTGACTCGGACATAGCTCTTCTTGCTGATTCGCCCTTGATATGTTTTATCCTTCCTCTTTGGTGAACCTAAGTAATATCAACATACACGACTTAGGTAGCATAAAGTTCTCATTAGTATTCAATTGAAATTCATAAAGTAGCGTGTGCACCTCTTGCTGTAGCTTCTTAGCTCGGCTACGTGTAATTTGTCCATCAAAGGCTTGGGTTGGTGATGATGTTGGTTGTACTTGAGTTGATGTAGTATGACTTGGGGTTGTAATGTGTTACTTAATGGCGTGGTCGTATCATCCTCCCCCCCTTGAAAAGGAGTCGTCCTCGACTCTGAAGTGTCTTCACTTGTATATGGTAAGAGGTCAGCAACATTGAACGTGTTGCTCACGCCATAGCTTGGTGGAAGATCTATCTTGTGCGCATTATCATTGATCTTGGCAAGAACACGAAATGGACATCCCCTCGTGGCATCAATTTGGATTTACGCTGAACAGGAAAACGCTCCTTGCGCAAGTGAATCCAAACCAAGTCCCCCGGTTCAAATAACACTTTCTTCCTATGCTTGTTCATGTTTGCAGCCTTACGCACTGCTTTGAGCTCAATTGCTTCCTTGGTCTTCTCATGTATCTTTTTTATGTATGCAGCACGCTTGGAAGCTTCCATATTGGTTCTTTCCTACAATGGAAGGGGCAACAAATCTATCGGAGCAATAGGTTTGAACCCATATACAATTTCGAAGGGGCATAAATTAGTTGTAGAATATACTGCCCTGTTATAAGCAAACTCCACATGTGGCAAACATTCCTCCCAATCCTTCAAGTTCTTTTTTACCATTGTTCGCAGCAGCATTGACAATGTACGATTCTCCACTTCAGTTTGTCCATCAGTTTGGGGGTGGCATGTTGTGGAGAACAAAAGTTTAGTCCCAAGCTTTGCCCACAATGTTTTCCAAAAATAGCTCACAAACTTCACATCACGGTCAGATACGATGGTCTTGGGCACTCCATATAGCCTCAAGATTTCTCTAAAAAAATAAATTGGCAACATGTGAAGCATCGTCGCTCTTGTTGCATGGGATAAAATGAGCCATTTTTGAAAATCTATCAACCACAACAAAAATAGAATCTATCTTTTTTCGAGTCATCGGCAGTCCTAAAACAAAATCCATGCTTATGTCTTCCCAAGGAATTTTAGGAGCGGGTAAAGGAGTATATAAACCATGAGGGTTCAATTTTGACTTAGCTTTGTGATAGGTGACACAACGCTCCACAAATCTGATGACGTCTCTCCTCATCTTGGGCCAATAGAAATGATCACTGAGCATTTCATAAGTCTTCTTTTGTCCAAAATGTCCTGTTAGACCGCCTCCATGTGACTCCTGCAATAAAAGCAATCTAACCGAAGAATTTGGTACACAAAGTTTGTTAGCTCTAAACAAAAATCCATCATGTATATGATATTTTTCCCAACCTTTTCCATCTTTACAATGATTGTACGGTTCTGAAAATTCAGGATCACCATTATACATTTCTTTCAAATTTTCAAGACCCAAAACTTTTACCTCTAGTTGATTCAACAACACATTCCTTCGAGACAAGGCATCAGCGACCACATTGTCCTTACCTTTCTTATATTTCACAATGTATGGAAATGTTTCGATAAACTCAACCCATTTGGCATGGTGACGGTTCAGTTTGGCTTGCCCTTTCAAATACTTCAAAGCTTTATGATCGGAATGAATAACAAACTCTTTTGGCCATAAGTAGTGCTGCCATGTTTCAAGCGCTCGGACCAAAGCATACAATTCTTTGTCATACACAGAATAATTTAATTGAGCACCTCCCAATTTTTCACTAAAATATGCTATAGGTTTTCCTTGTTGCATTAAAACTCCTCCTATCCCAATCCCACTAGCATCACATTCTACTTCAAAAGTTTTAGTGAAATCAGGAAGAATAAGTACAGGTGCTTCAGCCAAACGTTTTTTCAATTCTTGAAAAGCATCTTCTTGTGAGTTTCCCCATTTAAATTCAACACCTTTCTTTGTCAATTCATTTAAAGGGGAAGCGATGGTACTGAAATACCGCACAAATCTTCTATAAAAACCAGCAAGACCATGAAAACTTCTTACTTGACTTACATTCGTTGGAGCTGGCCAATCCTTGATGGCTTTCACCTTGGATTCATCCACCTCTATTCCTTTTGCTAAAACAACAAAGCCAAGAAACACAACATGGTCTGTGCAAAAACTGCACTTCTCAAGATTAGCAAATAATTTCTCCTTTCTTAGCTCATCTAAAACTTGTCGAATGTGTTTCACATGTTCATCAAAAGACTTGCTGTAAATTAGAATATCATCGAAGTAGACAACAACAAATTTTCCAATGAAAGTTCTTAAGACATGGTTCATTAATCTCATAAAGGTACTAGGAGCATTAGTTAACCCAAAGGGCATCACTAACCATTCATACAACCCAAATTTTGTTTTAAATGCAGTCTTCCATTCATCTCCAGTTTTCATTCTTATTTGATGGTATCCACTTCTCAAATCAATTTTAGTACAAATTGTGGAACCACTTAATTCATCAAGCATATCATCTAGCCGTGGAATAGGATGGCGATAGCGAACGGTAATATTATTTATAGCTCTACAATCAACACACATCCTCCAAGATCCATCTTTCTTAGGTACTAAAATCATAGGAACATCACAAGGGCTTAAGCTTTCATGAACAAAACCTTTATCAAGAAGTTCTTGCACTTGCCTTTGTATTTCCTTAGTTTCTTCAGGATTGGTTCGATATGGTGGACGGTTAGGAAGTGCAGCCCCTGGAATAAGATCGATTTGATGCTCAATCCCTCGAATTGGAGGTAGTCCAGCCGGTGTTTCTTGTGGAAACACGTCTTCAAAATCCTGCAAAAGATCAGCCACAACACTAGGAAGAGATGTTATGTCGTTAGGAGAAATCAAAACATCTTTGTTCACAAGTATAAAGAGCACTTGATATGGGTTGTTCCTCACTTCTCTCAGCTCAGATTTTGTGGCTAGCATAACTAGATGTTCTCCCTCTTCCTTCTTTTTATTTCTTGAATTTGGCTTGTAGCACTCGCTCACCGAATTGTGGATGGCACTCAATTTCTTTTGCTCTTCTCCTCCTCTACTTGCTGTACTAATTTCAGTTTTCTTTTGTAAGTGTTCAGCCATGATTTGTTGAGGGGTCATAGGCTTGAGTACAAACTTTCTCCCTTTCAGATCTAGCGTGTATTGATTTGTTCTTCCACAATGCTGAGAATATCGGTTATATTGCCAAGGTCTTCCTAGCAGCATGTGACACACAGACATGGGTGCAACATCGCACTCCATTGTGTCAACATACTTCCAATCTTGAATGGAACTTTCACCTTATAACCAATCTTGATATCTCCCGATTCATTCAGCCATTGGACATGATATAGATGAGGGTGTCGCTGCAACTTCAAACCAAGCTTGTCAACCATCTCACGACTTGCAAGATTATGGCAGCTCCCTCCATCAATGGTCACGTTTACTACTTTGTCTTGCACTTTGGCTCGCGTTTGAAAAAGATTATGTCGTTGTCCAATTTCAGCTTCTTTCATTTGAACACTCAAGATTTGTGTAACCACAAGAGTAGTACCATGCTCAAATTCACATCCCGTATGTTCTTCAGATTTATCAGTGTCATCTTCATTTCCTGTTTCAGCTTCCTCTTCACTAGCTGATGTATATTCTCCATCATCAGTCACAAGGATCACACGATTATTTGGACACTCCTTTATGACATGACCACGACCTCCACACTTGAAGCACTGAATACCACTACTCTTGGCTGTTGAACCCACTGATGTTGAAGTGGATGATGCTGGTTTATAACTCGTGTTTGGAGCAGCACCATTCTTTCCACTAGAATTGCCTTGAATATTGGATCGCAAGCCTCCAGTTGAACCTTTTGTCGCTGAGGATGCAGCAGTAAACCTTGAGATCGATTTGCTTCCTCTAGTCATGGTTCGTGCGCCATATGACAAGGGCTTGCTGCTCTTAGCATCTTGTTGCAGCTGGCGTTCAGCTTTGGTGGCTTGATGTACCAAATCAATAAGACATTGGTATGGCTGAAACTCAACAATACGCTGAATACTGCGGTGTAACCCAACCATGAAACGTGCAATGGTTTGCTCTTCGTCTTCATACACATTGGCTCTAATCATGGCCTTCTCCATCTCCTTATAATACTCCTCAACAGAGAAACTTCCTTGCCTCAAATTCTGCAATTTATCGAAAAGATCACACCGATAATGCTTTGGCACAAAACGAATTCTCATTTCTCGCTTCATCTCTTGCCAAGTAATAATATGGCCCTCTCCATCTTCTTCATGATCATGAAGAAGTTGCTCCCACCAAATCAGAGCATATCCTTCAAACTCAAGAGATGCCATTGCAAGTTTCTTCTCCTCTGAATAATTATGTAGGCGGAAGATTTTCTCCACCTTCAATTCCCATGTGAAATAATCTTCAGGATCAGATCTACCATCAATTTTTGGCATGGTAAACTTAAGTTTCCCAAATCTCTCTTCTTGGTTGACGCCTCTATGATGACGACGATAGCGACGTTGGGACTGATCATCATCCCCAAATTCAGATTCTTCATTGTCATCATTTCTTCGATTCTGGCCTCTTCCTCTACCACGTGCAGCACCTTGATTTCTCCTCCCATGTTCACTTGTTCTTCTAGAATAATTTCCTTCACCTTCTTCCCCATCTTCATCATGGTTTCTTACATCGTCAGGGAGTCGACGACGACCTCTGATTTCAGTCATAAGTGTCTGAAGATCTTGTGCCAACAGATCTTGCTTGGCTTCTATGCTTTGTTTGAGCTCATTGAATTGTCATGGTGACACATTCTTCAATCTCAATGTTGGGATCCATCTTCCTGCGAAATTAGTGGCGACAAGGCAACAAATATAGGTGGAATATGAAGCTATATAGAATCTCACAACCTGACCACTCTTACCAACCAAGGCTCTTATAAGTTCCCTGCGGGTTGCAAGAAAATGTGTGGTGGTAACAAGAAAGTGGTGGTTAAGAGAATACAAGACCAGAGTACCGATTACGATGGCTTATATGTGGAGCTTAGTGGGGAATAATAAACAAGGGATGCAATCTGAATCCTAGTTGTTGTAAAGTTAAATAACCATCCAACTAGAAGTTCCCTGCTTAGTGCTGACCACTAGATACGAGTGATGTAAATAGATCAAACACACGCGCAAGAAATTTCAGATTTGATGCAGACAAGGAGTATGATTGGAATGCAAGTGTTGCGATCAGACCCAACAAAAATGCACCAAATGACAATAGCAAACTGGTTGAACAACTTGATGAACTTTCAGCACTTGTGCACATAAACAAACCGATCGTTTTTCTTTCACAATCTTGCTCAACACTTTTTTTGGGTACTTTTCTTTCTTCTCTTCTTTTTATACTCTTTTTTTATAGAACTAAACACAGAGATCTGATATGGTATTGCACACTTTATAATAATTAACAAAGAACTCAACCAGCAGCTATAACTTAAATAGGATCAAAGTTAACGCGAAGGAAATGATGAGGGTTTTCAGGTTTTTCTTTTTGTGGATATTTTTAGATATATATAAGTGGCTCAAAGGGAACACAAAGGATAGAGTGACCAGCAACTAAACAAAGACTCTAAGGACTGAAACTTAACAAAACTCACTGGAACAACAAGATTGAAACAAAGGGCTATGGCAAAAATATTTTATGACTTTTTGGTGGATAGGACGAACATAAAATATATGTAGCTAAGGGTAAAGAATCCTACCGTGGTAACTGAGGCTTTGATACCAGATGATGCGTCACTATGCCCGATCTTCATGACGTAGGATCAATCTTCAGATAACTAGCTTCAAAGAAGCCAAGATAACTTGCTGCAAGCAGCGATAACTAGTGCAACCTAACAAATAAAACTCAAAGCCAACCACCGTCTTTAACCGGCAGCCTGAATCGAGGATTCGCCCAACCACACTCTCAAAGAACCAACCAACACAATCTACAATCAATCGAGGAGACCTCGAAGGGAGTAGGAGCACCACTTGGGAGCGGATGAAGCCGCCACTTCTGCAATCCCGTGAAGGAATTCACAAGAGCAAAGGGGTAGAGATCACTCTCAATATTTGTTAGCACACAGCTGAACAAAGGGGGTTCTGTTTTAGATTATTATAAACTGCCTTACATCATAGACATAGGGGGGTATTTATACTAATAACAATCAGCCTTAGCGAGGTATAAACACGGAACAAAAGTATTTTCACGTGCTAACGTGAAGGAGCCTCTTCGGAAGAACTGTAGAGCTGAATTCCGTGTGGCTGTTTGACTTCTGCGTAGCCTTTAGTATTTTGATAATAACTTTTCCTAGAAATCTCCAAATGACGTGGGACTGGTTGCGTTGGAAAGCTAACTTGATAAGCTTTCTCACCATATATAGCATGCTTAATGAAACTTCATAGAATGATGCAGTTTAATACGAAAACTTGGTCATCAAGCTGACTGTTGACCTTCTGACCAGTCAGCACTAAAGTAGGTCGGCTGCCTTTCTGGTAGATGCGGTTAAGTCGGCTTTAGAAGCATTGGAAACTAGACTTCAAGAGCTTTCCAAAAAGTACTTATGGGCCTTCATAGCTTTTGGGAATCAAAAGATATGACTATTTCTTCTGGACGGTTCTGTTGCGCTGGACTGACCCGGACATAGCTCTTCTTGCTGATTCGCCCTTGATATGTTTTGTCCTTCCTCTTTGGTGAACCTAAGTAATATCAACATACACGACTTAGGTAGCATAAAGTTCTCATTAGTATTCAATTGAAATTCATAAAGTAGCGCGTGCACCTCTTGCTGTAGCTTCTTAGCTCGGCTACGTGTAATTGGTCCATCAAAGGCTTGGGTTGGTGATGATGTTGGTTGTACTTGAGTTGATGTAGTATGACTTGGGGGTTGTAATGTGTTGCTTAATGGCGTGGTCGTATCAATATTTGTGTTGGGCATTCAACCACCAAAATTATTTATAGGAAAAGGTTTGACCCTATTTCCCTTTCAATCTCCCCCTTTTTGGTGATTGATGCCAACACAAACCAAAGCAAATGTATAAGTGCAGAATTGAACTAGTTTGCATAATGTAAGTGCATAGGTTACTTAGAATTAAACCAATTCATAATTTTGCTAGATATGCATGGATTGCTTTCTTTTATTTAAAATTTTGGACCATGCTTGCACCACATGTTTTGTTTTTGCAAATTCTTTTGGAAATTCTTTTCAAAGTCTTTTTGCAAATAGTCAAAGGCATATGAGTAAGCATTTTCAAGATTTTGAAATTTCTCCCCTTGTTTCAAATGCTTTTCCTTTGACTACAACAAAACTCCCCTGAATGAAATTCTCCTCTTAGTGTTCAAGAGGGTTTTTAAATTTTTTGAAAACACTAATAACTTTCTCCCCTTTTGAAAACACATTAAGATACTAATTTAAAATTTTCTTTTAAAATTTGGTGGTGGTGCGGTCGGTCCTTTTGCTTTGGGCTAGATCCTTTCTCCCCTTTGGCATTAATCACCAAAAAACGGAGAATTTTAGAGCCCTTTAACATTTTCTCCCCCTTTGGTAAACAATATATGAGTGAAAGATTATACCAAATTGGAGAGTGTTGTGAAGCAACGACGAAGTGTAAATGATACCGGTAGAGTGGAGTGGAAGCCTTGTCTTCGTCGAGTACTCCATTTCCCTTTCAATCTACGACTTAGCATATAAACACACTTGGAAACACATTAGTTGTAGCAAATGAAAGAGATAAGATCAAAGGTATATAAATGAGCAATGTATGCAATGTTTCAATCAAAATTCCGAGAATCAAGAATATTTAGGTCATTCCTAAGTTTGCTAAAGATTTTCTCATCTAAAGGCTTGGTAAAGATATCGACTAATTGATCTTTGGTGTTTATATAAGCTATCTCGATATCCCCCTTTGTTGGTGATCCCTCAAAAAGTGATACCGAATGTCTATGTCCTTAGTGCGGCTGTGTTCAACGGGATTCTCCGCCATGCGGATAGCACTCTCATTATCACATAAGAGAGGGACTTTGCTCAATTTGTAGCCATAGTCCCTGAGGGTTTGCCTCATCCAAAGTAATTGCGCACAACAATGGTCTGCAGCAATATACTCGGCTTCGGCGGTTGATAGGGCTACTAAGTTTTGTTTCTTTGAAGCCCAAGACACCAGGGATCTCCCCAGAAACTGACAAGTCTCTGATGTGCTCTTCCTATCAATTTTACACCCTACCCAATCGACATCGGAATATCCTATCAAATCAAAGGTTGATCCCTTGGGGTACCAAAGCCCAAACTTAGGAGTGTAAACTAAATATCTCATGATTCGCTTTATGGCCCTAAGATGAACTTCCTTAGGATCGGCTTGGAACCTTGCACACATGCATACGAAAAGCATAATATCCGGTCGAGATGCACATAAATAGAGTAAAGATCCTATCATCGACCGGTATACCTTTTGATCTACGGATTTACCTCCTATGTCGAGGTCAAGATGCCCATTGGTTCCCATGGGTGTCTTGATGGGCTTAGCATCCTTCATTCCAAACTTCTTAAGAATGTCTTGAATATACTTCGTTTGGCTGATAAAGGTGCCCTCTTGGAGTTGCTTGATTTGGAATCCTAAGAAATATCTCAACTCCCCCATCATTGACATCTCGAATTTTTGTACCATGATCCTACTAAACTCTTCACAAGTAGATTTAATAGTAGACCCAAATATAATATCATCAACATAAATTTGGCACACAAACAAATCATTTGCAACAGTTTTAGTAAAGAGAGTAGGATCGGCTTTTCTGACTTTGAAGCCATTAGTGATAAGAAAATCTCGCGGGCATTCATACCATGCTCTTGGGGCTTGCTTGAGCCCATAAAGCGCCTTTGAGAGTTTATAAACATGGTTAGGGTACTCACTATCTTCAAAGCCGGGAGATTGCTCAACATAGACCTCTTCCTTAATAGGTCCATTGAGGAAGGCACTCTTCACGTCCATTTGATAAAGCTTGAAGCCATGGTAAGTAGCATAGGCAAGTAATATGCGAATTGACTCAAGCCTAGCTACGGGTGCATAAGTTTCATCAAAATCCAAACCTTCGACTTGTGAATAACCCTTGGCCACAAGTTGGGCTTTGTTCCTTATCACCACACCATGCTCATCTTGCTTGTTGCGGAATACCCATTTGGTGCCTACAACATTTTGATTAGGACGTGGAACCAAATGCCATACCTCATTCCTCGTGAAGTTGTTGAGCTCCTCTTGCATTGCCAACACCCAATCTGAATCTCTTAGTGCATCCTCCACCCTGTATGGCTCAATAGAGGACACAAAAGAGTAATGTTCACACAAATGAGCAACACGAGATCTAGTGGTTACCCCCTTATGAATGTCGCCGAGGATGGAGTTCATGGGGTGATCTCGTTGGATTGCTTGGTGGACTCTTAGGTGTGGCGGTCTGTGACCCTGAATTTCTTGCTCATCTTCCTTGTCTTGATTATCTTCATCTCCCCCTTGATCATTACCCTCTTCTTGAGGTGGCTCATCTTCTTCATCACCTTGAGCTTGTTCCTCATCTTGAGTTGGTGGAGATACTTGTATGGAAGATGATGGTTGATCTTGTGCTTGTGGAGGCTCTTCAGATTCCTTAGGACACACATCCCCAATGGACTGTAGGATTACAGGGAGGCTACGCTAGCGCAAAACAAAATTTTCATCCCCATAATACCAAGAACTACTGCGGTTATAGGTCATGGAATTACCACTAGACGCGCAGAGCAGCGGAAGACGTCTCGATGTAGACGAACGCGTCGAGCAGTGCCGTGCAGTTGCTGGCGTCCTTCACGTCCTCGCACGGTTCGTCCAAGTGCTCCAGATGCAGCACCTCCGAGGTATCCACACGTACAGGGAGGAAGCGCCGCGTACCGAACTGCTAGGTTCGCGACGGCGGCTTGGCGAGGGCGAGAGGCGAGCGGCGGCTGCTGATTTGCAGGTGGCGAATTAGGTTATCTCTTAACCGCGCCCCCGCCCCTCATTATATAGGCGTTATGGTGGGCTTCTGACGCCGAGGCCCATCATTAACCCTAAAGCCCAGTCTAATTTCGGATCTAATCCGAATTAGGCTTCCTTCCCCTTAAGTGTGTGACCCTATAGGTTCACGTACAAATAGACATAGCCCGAGTACTCTTACTTGGCCCAATAATTGACAGCGGCCTCTAGCAAGACATGTCAACTCCTATGTGTACGTAAAGATCATATCAGACGAACCATTGCGACATTAAGTACATGCTGTTACCTTTGTCTCACGATATTTGGTCTGGCTCTAAGCTAACCTCTCTTTCTCGATACTGTGAATTGGAATCCTTTCAATGGTTAACTCTTAACCCTAGCACGGCCATGCATTTCTTGATCCAATCACTCGAGGGGCCCAGAGATATCTCTCTCACAAAGAGAGGGACAAATTCCATCTTGACTGACCATGCCTCATAGCATGCTTCCTGACAAACCCAAAACTACCTTTATAACTACCCAGTTACGGGATAGCGTTTGATAGTCCCTAAGTAAGTCAATTCACATCTTGAGAACATGCGACAATCTCAGGTCTAAGGATACAGTATTCATGTTGCAAGAAGAGAACTATATTACAATATCTCACGTTGGGTCGGTCCAGCCTCATGTCATACATGCGCCCACATTATTAATTTAACATCTCCATGTTCATGACTTGTGAAATGTAGTCATCAACTAATACATGTGCTAGTCATCTACTCTGACTAGGGACATCATTTAGAATAACCATATAAGTAAAGAATCTCACAAACAATTCACATAATTGCTAATCAATACAAGGTGCCTTCCATGGATATTCAATTAAGCAATATATATATCATTGATACAAAGAAATATGCTCATCTCTATGATTATCTCTAGGGCATATTTCTAACAGTCTCCCACTTGCACTAGAGTTAATCTAGAAGATATCTAATACCCATAGATCTCACGTGTGCCTCATGCTTAGGTTGTGGAAGAGGTTTTGTCAAAGGATCAGCAACATTCAAATCCGTATGTATTTTGCATATCTTTATCTCACCCCGCCTAATGAATTCCCGTATGAGGTGAAACTTCCGCAGTACGTGTTTGTTTTTCTGGTGGTTCCTTGGCTCCTTAGCTTGCGCAATAGCCCCATTGTTGTCACAGTAGAGGTTCAATGGGCTAGATGCATTAGGAAACACACCAAGCTCGATGAGGAACTTTCTTATCCAAACACCTTCCTTCGCAGATTCAGAAGCTGCAATGTACTCGGCTTCTGTTGTAGAATCAGTCACAGTCTCCTGTTTGGAACTCTTCCAACTAACAGCACCACCATTTATTGTGAACACAAAACCTGATTGCGATTTTAACTCGTCTGGGTCAGTTTGGAAGCTAGCATCGGTGTAACCAGTTACAACGAGCTCCTCCTTACCCCCATATACCAGGAACATATCTTTAGTCCTTCTTAAGTACTTAAGAATGCCTTTTACCGCTGTCCAGTGATCCTCACCTGGATCAGCCTGGTATCTACTCGTAGCACTTATAGCGTATGAAACATCTGGGCGTGTACTTATCATGGCATACATGATTGAACCAATTGCTGAGGCGTATGGTACCTTACTCATGCGCTCCCGCTCATTAGCTGTTGCAGGACATTGCATCTGGCTAAGGTGTTTACCATGTGACATAGGTATGAACCCTTTCTTGGACTGTTCCATGTTGAACCGTTTCAAAACCTTGTCAATGTACATATCTTGACTTAATCCTATAAGCCTCTTCGACCTATCTCTATAGATCCTTATGCCCAAAATATATGCTGCTTCCCCTAAGTCCTTCATAGAAAAACTCTTTTTCAGTGAAGCCTTGACGGACTCCAGCATAGGAATGTCATTCCCAATCAATAATATGTCATCCATATACAAGATCAGAAATACAACAGCGCTCCCACTTTCCTTCTTGTAAACACAAGCTTCTTCTTCATTCTGATGAAAACCAAGCCCTTTGATCACTTCATCAAAACGAATGTTCCAACTCCGAGATGCTTGCTTGAACCCATAAATGGATTTCTGAAGTTTGCATATCTTTCCAGCATTGATCGGATCGACAAAACCCTCGGGCTGTATCATATACACGTCCTCATCTAGGTTTCCATTAAGGAAAGCTGTTTTGACATCCATCTGCCAAATCTCATAATCAAAATATGCGGCAATAGCTAGAATGATCCGAATAGATTTAAGCATCGCTACTGGCGAGAATGTCTCGTCATAGTCAACTCCTTGAACTTGTCGAAAACCCTTTGCAACAAATCGAGCCTTATAGATGTGAACATTTCCATCCATGTCTTTCTTCTTCTTATAGATCCATTTGCATTCTATAGGTCTAACACCATCAGGCGGGTCAACCAAGTTCCAAACTTGATTTTCTCCCATGGAATCTATCTCGGATCTCATGGCGACATGCCATTTCTCGGAATCTGGGTCCATCATCGCTTCTGAATATGTTGCAGGTTCGTCGTTATCTAACAACAACACTTCCCCATTGCCCAACAATAGCACTTCTCCTCGTGCCTCGCGAAGCCTTGCTGACCTTCGTGGTTGTGGTGGTGTTTCTTTTGCCATAGACGTCTCAACTTGTTCTGCTACATTAGCATCACTTGTTGAATCTTGTCCCATTGGCTCATCCTGAACTTCTTCAAGATACACCTTTTGTTTACTTTTCTCTCTTTTGAGAAACTCTTTCTCTAAGAACACACCGTTCCGGGCGACAAACACTTTGCCCTCTGACCGGTGGTAAAAGTAATATCCTAAAGTTTCCTTTGGATATCCCACGAACATGCACTTGTCCGATTTTGGAGTGAGTTTATCCGACTGTAGTCGCTTGACGTAAACCTCACAACCCCAAATCTTCAGAAAAGACAAGCTAGGAGTCTTCCCAGTCCACATCTCATATGGTGTCTTAACTACGGACTTAGACGGTACCCTATTTAGTGTGAAAGCTGCTATTTCTAGAGCGTATCCCCAAAACGACAAAGGTAGGTCCGACTGGCTCATCATTGATCGAACCATATCCAATAAAGTCCGATTACGTCACTCAGACACGCCATTCCTCTGAGGCGTTCCAGGCGGCGTAAGCTGTGGAACAATTCCATAACTCTTTAGATGATTGCTAAACTCATGACTCAAATATTCACCACCACGATCTGATCGCAGTGCTTTAATTTTCTTGCCACGCTGATTTTCTACTTCATTCTGAAACTCTTTGAACTTTTCTAAGGATTCAGACTTGTGTTTCATTAAGTAGACATACCCATATCTACTAAAATCATCAGTGAAGGTTATGAAGTATTGGAATCCTCCCCTAGCTGTCGTACTCATTGGTCCGCACACATCAGTATGTATGAGTTCCAATAAAACTAACGTCCTCTCCGGTAAACCCGTGAAGGGCGCCTTGGTCATCTTACCAAGTAAGCAAGCTTCACATGTCTCGTATGATTCAAAATCAAACGAAGTTAAAAGCCCATCAGAATGAAGCTTCTTCATGCGATTCTCACTTATATGACCCAAACGACAGTGCCACATGTAGGTAGGACTTAAATCATTAGGCCGAGGCCTTTTAGCACTAATATTACAGATAGGTGCATCATCAAGATTTAAAATGAATAACCCATTCATAATGGATGCAAAAGCCACAAACATGCCATTCTTAGAGATCACACAACCAATGTTTTCACTCGCAAATGAATAATCATCCTTCATCAAACATGAAGGAGACATAATATTTCGACTCATACTAGGAACTAGATAACAATTATTTAACTCCAAAATAAATCCTGATAGGAGGTGGAGTTGCATCGTCCCGACGGTCAACGCAGCAACTCTTGCATTATTGCCTACCCGGAAATCAACTTCTCCTCTTTTCACGCTTCTACTTCTTATCATTCCCTGCATCGAATTGCAAATATGGGCAACCGATCCGGTATCAAATACCCAAGAATTAATATAAGAATCAGCAAGAAAAATTTCTGTAATGTGAATAGCAAGTGTACCTGCTGCGGCTGTACCCTTACCGCCGCGATCCTTAATAGAGGCCAAGTACTGCTTGCAATTCCTTTTCCAGTGACCAAGTTCTTTGCAATAAAAGCACTCTGCATCTGCAGCTGGTCCAGCCTTGGGCTTTTGATTTGGCTTGGATACTGTATCCTTTGCCTTGCCCTTCTTCTTTTGAGTTTTACCCTTCTTCTTAAAGTTGGGTTTGTTTTGGACCGCCATCACATGGCCGCTGCTGCCAGCGCTTTTCTTTATGTCCCCCTCTGCAGTTTTCAGCATGCCACATAGTTCATTGAGGCCCCTCTCCGCCCCATGCATATGGTAGTTCGTGATGAAGTTTCCATAGCTGGGCAGAAGAGATGCCAAAATGAAGTCAGTGGCCAACTCTTGGCTTATTGGGAAGCCTAGCTTCTCCAACCTCTGACTGTAACCAACCATTTTGATTACGTGTGGCCCAACTGCTGCGCCTTCTGCTAGCTTGCATTCCAGAAAGGCTTTGGACACATTGAACCTTTCAGTCCTAGCCTGAGTCTGGAACATATCCTTGAGCGCCATGATCATATCGTGTACCTCATGGTTTGTCTCGAACTGCATCTGCAGCTCAGGCTCCATGCAAGCAAGCATTAGGCAACTCACTTCAAGATTAGTATCCATTGCTTTCTGGTAAGCGGTTTTAGCTGCATCAGTTGCATTTTCACCAGGATCCTCTGGTAGTGGGGTGTCTAGAACGTCTTCCTTTTTTTCAGCCCTGAGAACAATTCTCAGGTTACGGATCCAATCCGTATAGTTTGTTCCATTTAACTTATCCTTTTCAAGAATTGATCGCAAAGTAAATGTTGGTGTGCTAGGTGCCATTTATCTACAACAAAATAATGCAAAATACTAAGACAAAAATATCCATGACAGAGTAAATCATATTAAACATTTAATAGTCTACTCCCACTAAAATCAATATCCCTCGATTGATACTTAGTGATTCAGAACCCACAACTAACAAGTCTACTAGTGAGCTTTAGCATCACCGCTAGAAGACAAGGTAGATCGGTAAGCAACTCCTTGCTAATCATATCATATATATGACTCCTGTTGTTGGGTGACATCTCTATGTCTCGGCTCCCAACCTTATGCCTCAAAGTCCTTAACCATTAAGCTGACTTTGTTTAAGTTAACCAACCCTTTCTGCAGTTCGTATCCGATACAAACCTATCTAGTCAAGGAAAACTGGTGGCACCCTAATTTCATAGACCCACCACCAATTGTACAAGACTTATGATAGTGCAAGGTTTGGAGAGGCATTAAAGCTTAAACATTTATGAGGGATCGTCCTACTTATAACATCGCACGCAAGGACATATATGCAATATAAACAAGTAGAACAATAAGAATGGCATTCACACAACAGTTGTGATTCGGTATGGCTTGCTGTCACATGGTGATCCCCATCTCCAATAATCTGTCCATCACGATGATCTCCATCTCCATGATATAGGTATGCCATCCTCCAGGTGATGAGTCCTTCAAGACCTATCTAACATATGCTGGTAAACAAATTACATATACGCTTTGGATCATCACATGTTGACACGCAGGTCATTACATTAAATTTGGACAATACATGTGGCTCTAGCCGTATTGCCCTGGTCACGACACGCAGGTCATGAATAATTTATTAACATGCATCATATACACAATAGCCATACCGATCACAAGATGTCCTACAAAAACAGGTTAGACAAACACGTTTCTATACGTTCGCCACTTTAGCAGATAGCCACGGCGGTCCCTCATCTTGAGGTGGCGGTCTGTGACCCTGAATTTCTTGCTCATCTTCCTTGTCTTGATTATCTTCATCTCCCCCTTGATCATTACCCTCTTCTTGAGGTGGCTCATCTTCTTCATCACCTTGAGCTTGTTCCTCATCTTGAGTTGGTGGAGATACTTGTATGGAAGATGATGGTTGATCTTGTGCTTGTGGAGGCTCTTCAGATTCCTTAGGACACACATCCCCAATGGACTGTAGGATTACGGGGAGGCTACGCTAGCGCAAAACAAAATTTTCATCCCCATAATACCAAGAACTACTGCGGTTATAGGTCATGGAATTACCACTAGACGCGCAGAGCAGCGGAAGACGTCTCGATGTAGACGAACGCGTCGAGCAGTGCCGTGCAGTCGCCGGTGTCCTTCACGTCCTCGCACGGTTCGTCCAAGTGCTCCAGATGCAGCACCTCCGAGGTATCCACACGTACAGGGAGGAAGCGCCGCGTACCGAACTGCTAGGTTCGCGACGGCAGCTTGGCGAGGGCGAGAGGCGAGCGGCGGCTGCTGATTTGCAGGTGGCGAATTAGGTTATCTCTTAACCGCGCCCCCGCCCCTCATTATATAGGCGTTATGGTGGGCTTCTGACGCCGAGGCCCATCATTAACCCTAAAGCCCAGTCTAATTTCGGATCTAATCCGAATTAGGCTTCCTTCCCCTTAAGTGTGTGACCCTATAGGTTCACATACAAATAGACATAGCCCGAGTACTCTTACTTGGCCCAATAATTGACAGCGGCCTCTAGCAAGACATGTCAACTCCTATGTGTACGTAAAGATCATATCAGACGAACCATTGCGATATTAAGTACATGCTGTTCACTTTGTCTCACGATATTTGGTCTGGCTCTAAGCTAACCTCTCTTTCTCGATACTGTGAATTGGAATCCTTTCAATGGTTAACTCTTAACCCTAGCACGGCCATGTATTTCTTGATCCAATCACTCGAGGGGCCCAGAGATATCTCTCTCACAAAGAGAGGGACAAATTCCATCTTGACTGACCATGCCTCATAGCATGCTTCCTGACAAACCCAAAACTACCTTTATAACTACCCAGTTACGGGATAGAGTTTGATAGTCCCTAAGTAAGTCAATTCACATCTTGAGAACATGCGACAATCTCAGGTCTAAGGATACAGTATTCATGTTGCAAGAAGAGAACTATATTACAATATCTCACGTTGGGTCGGTCCAGCCTCATGTCATACATGCGCCCACATTATTAATTTAACATCTCCATGTTCATGACTTGTGAAATGTAGTCATCAACTAATACATGTGCTAGTCATCGACTCTGACTAGGGACATCATTTAGAATAACCATATAAGTAAAGAATCTCACAAACAATTCACATAATTGCTAATCAATACAAGGTGCCTTCCATGGATATTCAATTAAGCAATATATATATCATGGATACAAAGAAATATGCTCATCTCTATGATTATCTCTAGGGCATATTTCTAACAGTCTCCCACTTGCACTAGAGTTAATCTAGAAGATATCTAATACCCATAGATCTCACATGTGCCTCATGCTTAGGTTGTGGAAGAGGTTTTGTCAAAGGATCAGCAACATTCAAATCCGTATGTATTTTGCATATCTTTATCTCACCCCGCCTAAGCATGTTCCTTAGCGCTACGCATGGAGCCTCTTCATCATCTAGCTTATCAAGATCAACTTGCTCCACTTAGGAGCCGTTAGTCTCATCAAACAAAATGTCACAAGAAACTTCAACTAGTCCAGTGGACTTGTTAAAGACTCTATATGTCCTTGTGTTCGAATCATATCCTAGTAAAAGGCCTTCTACAGCCTTAGGAGCAAACTTAGATTTTATACCTCTTTTAACAACTATAAAACATTTGCTACCAAAGACTCTAAAATATGAAACATTGGGCTTTTTACCGGTAAGGAGTTCATATGATGTTTTCTTGAGGATTCGGTGGAGGTAGAGCCGGTTGATGGAGTAGCAGGCGGTGTTAATCGCCTCAGCCCAAAACCGGTCCGGAGTCTTGTACTCATCAAGCATGGTCCTAGCCATATCTAGTAGAGTTCTATTCTTCCTCTCCACTACACCATTTTGTTGAGGTGTGTAGGGAGAAGAGAACTCATGTTTGATGCCCTCCTCAAGGAAGCCTTCAATTTGTGAATTCTTGAACTCCGTCCCATTATCACTTCTTATTTTCTTGATCCTTAATCCGAACTCATTTTGAGCCCGTCTCAAGAATCCCTTTAAAGTCTCTTGGGTTTGAGATTTTTCCTGCAAAAAGAACACCCAAGTGAAGCGAGAATAATCATCCACAATTACAAGGCAGTACTTACTCCCACCGATGCTTATGTAAGCGATTGGGCCGAATAAATCCATGTGGAGTAGCTCCAGTGGCCTGTCCGTTGTCATGATGTTTTTGTGTGGATTATGGGCACCAACTTGCTTTCCTGCTTGACATGTGCTACAAACCCTGTCTTTCGCAAAATGAACATTTGTTAGTCCCAAAATGTGTTCTCCCTTTAGAAGCTTGTGAAGATTCTTCATTCCAACATGGGCTAGTCGGCGATGCCAGATCCAACCCATATTAGTCTTAGCAATTAAGCAAGTGTTGAGTTCAGCTCTATTAAAATCAACTAAGTATAGCTAACCCTCTAACACTCCATTAAATGCTACTGAATCATCACTTCTTCTAAAGACAGTAAAACCTATATCTGTAAAAAGACGTTGTAGCACATATTGCATTTTTACCAAGTCCTTTGACCAAACCTTGATTTCCATCCCCGAATGTAATAGATCATTGGGGATCTTCGTTTTTCTTGTAGGAGGAGAACATCCTTTTCTCCCCTGTCATGTGGTTTGTGCATCCGCTATCAATTATCCAACTTAAGCCCCCGAATGCATAAACCTGCAAAACAATTTTAGGCCTTGTTCTTAGGTACCCAAACGGTCTTGGGTCCTTTCACATTAGAAACAAGCACCTTGGGTCCCCAAACACAAGTCTTTGAGCCCTTGTGTTTAGCCCCAACATATTTGACAACTACTTTGCCTGATTTGTTAGTTAAAACATATGATGCATCAAAAGTCTAAAATGAAATAATTGACTCAATTGATGCAACATGAGTTTTCTTTTTAGGCAATTTAACATGTGTTGATTGCCTAGAGCTAGATGTCTCATTGTTATACATAAAAGCATGATGCGAAATAGTATGAGGTTTTCTAGCATGAATCCTCCTAATCTTGTGCTTAGGATAACCAACAGGATATAAAATGTAACCCTCGTTATCCTGAACCATGGGAGCCTTGCCCTTAACAAAATTAGACAATTTCTTAGGGGCATTAATTTTGACGTTGCTTCCCTATTGGAAACCAATGCCATCCTTAATGCCAGGGTGTCTCTCACTATAGAGCATGCTTCTAGCAAATTTAAATTTTTCATTCTCAATTTCATGCTCATTAATTTTTGCAGTAAGTTGAGCTATATGATCATTTTGTTGTTTAATTAAGGCAAGGTCATCATGAATAGCATCAACATTAACATCTCTACATCTAGTACAAATAGTGACATGATCAACAGTAGATGTAGAGGGTTTGCAAGCATTTAATTCATCAATCTTAGCATGTAAAATGGCATTCTCATTTCTAAGATTAGAAATAGAATCATTGCAAACATTTAAATCTTTAGCCTTGGAAATTAAACTAGTATTTTCAGTTTTAAGGCTAGAAATTGATTCATTCAACTTATCAATCTTAGCAATTAAACTAGCATTTTCATTTTTAAGACTGATAATAGAATCATTACAAGCATCTAATTTTTCAACCTTAGCAATAAAATTAGCATTCTTAGTTCTAAGGTTGGAAATAGTGTCATGGCATATGCTAAGCTCATTAGTCAATTTTTCATTTTTTTCTACTTTCTGAGCTTAAGCATTTTTTACTTTAACATGCTTTTTTGTTTTCCTTAATAAGGAATTCCTCTTGGCTATCCAAGTGTTCATCCTTCTCATGAATAGCATCTATCAATTAATTCAATTTTTCTTTTTGTTGCATGTTAAGGTTGGCAAAAAGGGTAAGCAAATCATCTTCATCATCACTAGAGCTAGCCTCATCACTAGATGTTGTATATTTGGTGGAGGCTCTAGATTTTACCTTCTTCTTTTTGTCGTCTTTTGTCATGAAGCACTTGTGGCTGACGTTGGGGAAGAGGAGGCCCTTATTGACGGTGATGTTCGCGGCATCCTCGTCGGAGGAGGAGTCGGTGGAGCTCTCATCGGAGTCCCATTCCCGACATACGTGGGCATCGCCTCCCTTCTTCTTGTAGTACTTCTTCTTTTTCTTCCTCTTTCCCTTATTGTCATCGCCCCTGTCACTATCACTAGACATAGGACATTTAGCGATAAAATGATCGGGCTTCCCACACTTGTAGCACACCCTTTTGGAATGGGGCTTGTAATCTTTCCCATTCCTTTGCTTGAGGATTTGGCGAAAGCTCTTGATGATGAGCGTCATTTCTTCATTGTCAAGCTTGGAGGCGTCGATGGGGAGCCTACTTGGTGTAGACTCTTCTCTCTTCTCCTCTGTCGCTTTGAATGCGACGGGTTGCACCTCGGGTGTGGAGGTGCCGCCTTGCTCCAAGTTGATGATTTGTTTGGAGCATTTGATCATCAATTCAAAGCTCACAAACTTTCCTATCACTTCCTCGGGAGACATTAACTTGTATCGAGGATCACCACGAATTAATTGAACTTGAGTAGGATTACGAAAAACAAGTGATCTAAGAATAACCTTGACTATTTCATGGTCATCCCACTTGGTGCTCCTGAGGTTGCGCACTTGATTCACCAAGGTTTTGAGCCGGTTGTACATAGCTTGTGGCTCCTCTCCTTGGTTGAGGACGAAACGACCGAGCTCCCCCTCGATTGTCTCCCGTTTGGTGATCTTGGTCACCTCATCTCCCTCGTGCGCGGTCTTGAGCACGTCCCAAATCTCCTTGGCATTCTTCAACCCTTGAACTTTGTTATACTTCTCTCGACATAGAGAGGCAAGGAGTATAGTAGTGGCTTGGGAGTTGAAGTGCCAGATTTGGGCAACCTCGTCCGAGTCGTAGCCTTCGTCTCGCACCGATGGTACCTGCGCTCCAAATTCAACAATGTCCCAAATACTTGCGTGGAGTGATGTTAGGTGATGTCTCATTTTGTCACTCCACATACAATAATCTTCACCATCAAAGAATGGTGGTTTGCCTAATGGAACGGAAAGTAAAGGAGTGCGCTTAGAGATACGGGGATATCGAAGTGGCATCTTACTATACTTCTTGCGCTCATGGCGCTTAGAAGTGACGGATGGCGCATCGGAGCCGGAGGTGGATGGTGACGAAGAGTCGGTCTCGTAGTAGACCACCTTCTTCATCTTATTTTTCTTATCGCCACTCCGATGCGACTTGTGAGGAGGTGATCCCTCCTTTAGCTTGTTGCTGGACTCCCTAGATGGAGCCTTCCCGTGGCTTGTGGACTTGTTGCCGGTCACGATCTCCCTCTTGGCGTGATCTCCCGACATCACTTCGAGTGGTTAGACTCTAATGAAGTACCGGGCTCTGATACCAATTGAAAGTCGCCTAGAGGGGGGGGTGAATAGGTAGAATCTGATATTTATAACTTTAAACACCATCTACAAGCCGGGGTTAGCGTTAGAATAAAAACCGAGTCCGAAAGAGAGGGCGAGAACAAATCAACCAAGAAATAAAGCGGATGACATGGTGATTTGTTTTACCGAGGTGCGGTTCTTGAGAACCTAGTCCCTGTTGAGGTGGTCACAAAGACCGGGTCTCTTTCAACCCTTTCCCTCTCTCAAACGGTCACTTAGACCGAGTAAGCTTTCTCCTTAATCAAATGGGTCACTTAGACCCCGCAAGGACCACTACAAACTTAGTGTATCTTGCTTTGATTACAAGTCACTTAGAGAACAAGAATGAGGAAAAATAAAGGGATCCAAGAACAAGAGCTCAAAGAACACGAGCAAAAACTCTCTCTCTAGTCACTAGGAGTTTGGAGTGAATTTGGGACTTGGAGAGGCTTTGATTCTTTTGAATTGTGTCTTGTATTAATTGCACTAGATCTTGTATTGAATGAGATGTCTGAAAAACTTGGATGCTTAGAGTGGTGGTGGTTGGGGGGTATTTATAGCCCTCAACCACCACATAGCCGTTTGGGAGGCTGTCTGTCGATGGGCATACCAGACAGTCCGGTGCGCTACCGGACACTGTTCGGTGCGCCAGCCACGTCACCCAACCGTTAGGGTTCTAAAGATTCTGACCGTTGGAGCGCTGACTACATGTCACATCGGACAGTCCGGTGCTGCACCGGACAGGTACTGTTCACTGTCCGATACCCCTCTGACGCCTGCTCTGACTTCTACGCGCACTGTTTATGCACTGTTCATGCTTTTGCAGATGACTGTTGCGCTGGATAGCCGTTGCTCCGCTGGCACACCGGATAGTCCGGTGAATTATAGCGGAGCGACGCCTGAGAAACCCGAAGGTGAAGAGTTCAGACTGTACGGCCCCTGGTGCACCGGACACTATCCGGTGGTGCACCGGACAGTCCGGTGCGCCAGACTAGGGTTCTCTTCGGTTTATTTTGCTCCTTTATTTTGAACCCTAACTTGATCTTTTTATTGGTTTGTGTTGAACCTTTATGCACCTGTAGAATACATAATCTAGAGCAAACTAGTTAGTCCAATATTTATGTTGGGTATTCAACCACCAAAATTATTTATAGGAAAAGGTTTGACCCTATTTCCCTTTCAGTACTCTTCCTTCGCCTTCTCACGTCGTTCAGAGAGTTGTCACAACACTTCTTCCTCATCGTGCCTCATGTGGTCATTAAAGCACTACTGATCATCAGCCAGGAGTGCCTCTAGAGTTGGCTTGATGATGTCAGTGTCAGAGACAACAATGTGACATTCTATGGAACCAGCCATTTGGGGCCCCAGTTTTTAGTAGATCTTGACACCTTCGTCCCCAGCGGAGTCGCTAAAAAGTGTGTTGATGTCGATCTGGCACCAAACACTAGGTGTGAACCGCATGGCGGTGCTCTCTGCGGTAGCGTCCGACAGTCTGTGGCCCTAGGCCGGATGGTCCACGACCTCGCTGTAGGAGCGACTTCTCCCTGCTCGCTTGCCTAACGGTCTTCGCCTGGGGCTCGGACGATCCACATGTGGCAAAGGGTGTTAGTCTCTGCAAAGAACCCAAATCTTGCTTCCCGAGAGGGACCCTATTGGGGAGGAGAGATACATTGGTTGTCTTGGGGTCAGCATGCCACCTAAGACGCCTCTAGATGATGCTGGGCCAAAGAGAAGTGAAGAAATAGGTCAAGGAAGACTAATACTAGGGCTAGATTACTCCTACTCCAAAGGAATGGAAAGAACAATGCAAATAAGGTAAATATGATACATAGGTTTGATTGGATCGTTTGTGGTGGTGTCAATCGGCCGTACCACTTCGTTTATATAAAGGGGAGGTCTAGATCAATTACAAGTCGGTTTCCGAGTTAATCCTGTGGAGTTTGTTAATAAATCTTGTAAGAAAGGAGTAAACCTAAGTGATTCTACACACGCGCGGACCGTCTGCGCCACCACCGCGAACAGTCCAGGCCGTGGACCGTCTGGCCAGTCAATTTTGGTGCTCAATATGCTGTTACACCACATATATAGGTTGTGAAAACCACCTAAGTCAAACACGACAGGAAGCTACACACATCACAATGCCCTTGCATAATACCATCTCACTAGTTAAAGGAGGACGAGCGACCAAGCAAGCTATAAAAAAGTGGTCGGACTCATTTTCAACTCATTCCTTTCTTGACCTTTTGGCTATGATAGTGTGTAATTTTGTTCTTGTCAGTTTAATATCTCATGTGTAGATTATATGTTCACTTTGATATTATATTTATTTTTTATAAGTACTAAATATAATTGTGTATCATCGCAATGCACTATCATAATACATGTCAATCTAATAAGCATCTTATCTATTCCCGTTCGGTTATGGTTAATGTGTAAGCCAAAATAAAAAGAGCCTTACATTATCAAGACGGTGAGTTCCACTGTATCTAGATCTCTAATATATAAAACATCAGTTTCAGACAGTCTTCTCTCGTCACCCATTCCCTTTCCCACTTAATGCAAAAATAAAATAAAATTATGTATAAAATAGAGGTTTAAATCTTGGTTCTTGGTTTAGACTTACAACCACCTAACCAACAGAGTATACATATTTTTGTGTTTTATTAAAACCAAAGACAACTCGTATGATGTATGAAAATCGTGGCAATGCACGGGACAACTGACTAATGATACTCTATCGTTGTGCTATATTTATTCACCATCATTCGAAGAAGAGAATTAATGAATTGTGAGATAAAGGGACGCGTGATTCCTCAAGGATAGAACAGCCTTTCTTCAGCTTTGTTTTCACGTAACAAATCCGAATTATTAAAACAGTTTTAGTAACATGTCACACTGAATCGCATTTGTTTTTTCAGTATAATTTGCTCTCCCTTCTTTAACTTAACAAGAGGACTAGAGGAACTACAATTCAATTACTATTTAAAATTGAATAGTTAAGGGTATTAGCTCCTTCAATCCACTAGTACACAGAAGCTATTGTTGGGGACTTGTTCTCAAATGCTAAGAGCTAAGAACAAGGCAACATAAAAAATGTTAAATGTTAAAGTCCTTCGTCCTTCGAAGCATTATGTCCCTTCGGGAAATAATGAGTTTCGGACGAAGGTCACATGAGGCATACCTTCGTAAACATAACGAGTAATGACGAAGGATTCATATAGAGCATGAAATATAATATAAGCATCATCATAGAATCATTTCTATTTTATTGACATGGAAAAATAGAAATGATTTCAAATTACAAATGTACCTTCGGTCCTGAGAGAAGGTAAAAAGTACAAGCGTGACGCAAAAGCAAAATGCCAAGTCAGCGTGAACAGTACGGGAGTACTGTTCATCTATTTATAGACGTGGGACGCAGCCCACGTAAAATTACATTCATGTCCATTACATTTGTCAATGACTTATGGAAATCTGTCAAGGCCCACGTAGTCTTTTCATCTTTAAGTCGGTTCTCCTCTCTGCTATCGCGACGAAGCTTCCCTGCGCACAGTTTCGGCTGTGCACCATCCTTCGTGGAGCTTGATAATCAGCTCGTCCTTCGTCTGGTTTAGGCTTCGTCCTGACCATACTTCATGTTCATAATTCTGAGTCCGAAGATACCTGTTCATATAATCCACTTGGAAAACAGTCAAATCATGTTTTTGAGGACCTTCGGAGGACGAAGGCCCCCAACAGTAGCCCCTCGCAATATTAATTTGTTAATGGTAAATTCAGATTGCGATATGGACGAAGGCCTTGAGCCGAAGGTCCGAAAAAACACCTTCCCTTTGCTAGAATAGCAACATTCACTGACAAGCGGGGTTTTTCAATTTTCAACGCCCTGGGCTTATAAATAAGATCATACCGCAAACTTATCTGGTACGCACACTTGCCATCTGCTTCGGCCCACTACATTTTTAGCTCTTGTGCACTAAGATTTGCTGATCTTTTTGGTTTTAAAGCTTCGGCCTTGAAAACAGTTTTTTAGCGCTTCCGAAGATGTCTGAAGGTAAGAAGATCCCTGCTGAGACGAAGCTGAGTCTTGACGAAGAGAAGAACTTGGGGTTCCTTATAGCGATGGCGGAGACCAATACAGAGAAAATCACCAAGGAAATTCTTGAAGGTTTGTCCGAAGATACTGATGACAGCGACAGTTTTGATGTAGAAAGTGGTGGGGAAGAGTCCGAAGATCGACCATGGCGACCAAGTCACACGATTTTCGGGAAAACCACTATCAAGCAGAGTCATATTGATAATATGAGGGGGCGGTATTTTCGAGATATATCTATTGTGAGGGCTGACGCTGGAGAAAAGACTTCTCCCACCCCCGAAGAAGATGAAGTTGTAATCTTCCGAAGCTTTCTCAAGGCAGGGCTTCGATTCCCCCTAAGCAACTTTGTCGTTGAAGTCCTGAAGACATTTCAAGTCTACCTTCATCAACTTACTCCCGAAGCTATCATAAGAATGGGGATGTTTGTCTGGGCCGCAAGAAGCCAAGGTTTAGAACCAAATGCTAAAAGCTTTTGCAACATTCATGAGTTGTTATATGAGACGAAGCCCTGGGGGAAAGAACAATATCACAACAATTTTGGGTGTTACAGCTTCGGTGCCCGCTCCGGGTCAAGCCGCCCTGTGCCAACTTTTCGGAAGAGGTGGCCCGGAGCCTGGATGACTGAATGGTTCTATGTAAAGAATGACTTAACAGCGCAAGAAAATGTCAAGAGTATCATTATGCGCCCCATCTGGCAACGCTTCGGACTTCGAAGGCCGAAGGTTGAAATGGATGAAGCGGCCGAGGAATGCCAAAGGGCCTTCGGCGTAATCTGCTCTTTCATTGGGACAAGGGACTTGGTCCAAGAGCATATTGCCTTCAGGGTGTGGCCACTTGCAGGAAAGTGGGAAATGCCGAAGGAGACCGTCAAAGAGTCCGACGAAGGCGGACTGGTCAGACTGAAATACACATTCAAATATGCAGATAAATTTGTTGAACCTGATGATGACTGGTTGAAAAGCATTGAAACATTAAGTGACGAACTGCTTGGAGCATATTCGAAGGCCGAGAACACTGCGTTATCAGCAGCCTTCGGAGGCCAAAAAAAGAAAAGGCTCAACCGGGTATTTGACGCAGTCGGGTTTGTCTACCCTGACTACCACTATCCGGTATTGAATCGCAAAAGAAAAAATACTTCTACTGCGGCAGAAGCCACGACGAGTGCTACTAGTGAGCCAGTGCCGCAAAGGAAAAAGATGAAGGTGCTTACCCACCGAGCGCGCTTTATTGAGCCGGCCATAGTGCCAAAATTTATTGGTGAAGTCTCTTTGGCCTTTGAAGCTACAGAACCAGCTCCAGTGCCGAAGATAGAAGAGAAAACTGAAGCACCTTCGGCCGAAAAAGCAGAAAAACCGAAGATTGAAGAGCCAAAAATATCGGAAATCTTAAGTCCTTCAACAAATGTTGAAACAATAAAAAATCAAAAGGGCCCGTCGGTGACCCCGAGAAGAAAAAGAATGGTGAACGTGTTAGATGTTTTGGAGACAATTAAGTCTTCAAGCACAACTCCAAAGGGGACTATTGAAGTTGCTGAAGTGTCTACCGAAGTTGAAGTTGCTGAAGCTTCGAAGCAACAACCTGAAGCCGAAGCTGGGCCTTCAGAGCCCACCAAGGAACAATCTTTGGAGACCGAGAAAATATCCGAACCAGCTTTGGTTAAAGAAATTGACACTGCCGCCCCCGAAGCTCCTTCCAGCATACACAATTACATTGTACGACATGCTTCGGGAAAGAAATTATCCGAAGAGGAAACTTACGAAGCTAACTACTATGCCAGAGAGCTAAAATATCCGAAGGGGGCAGTAGTGTTTAACGGGACTAATGAAGATGACTTCCTGTACTGCCTTCCTGATAATAAAGAACTATCTGTCTGCCGAGAAATGGCTAGAAGTATGGGATTCCCGAAGCTCGAAGCCGGATTATGCGCTATGACGAAGGAAGATCTCGCGGATAGTCTTGCATATAACAGCCTAAAGGTATGGGAATTAGTCGTTTGAAAAAATTTTACAATACGTAATTTATTCGTTTATTCTTATATGGATTCTTTTTTGTATAGGGTTTAATCCTGAGCAACGCATTAAGAGCACAAAAGAGTGCCGAAGATGAAAGCTACGAAATTGCGTTCAACGATTTACGATCAGAAGTTATTAAACTGAGAAATGAAGCTGTAGAAAAAGATAAAATTCTGGTTACATTAGTAGACAAGATAAAAAAGGATGAAGCTGCTGCAAAGATTCAGACCGAAGCTCAGAAACGCGAAATTAAAGATCTTCAGAAGCAATTGGCCCGGGCGAAAGAAGAACGCATACTTGAAGAGACAAGACGGGAATGCAGCGACCAATGGGCTGATCATTTGGAAGCAACCGTGGAAGAGCTTCGGTCTTCTAAGAAAAAATGCTACGAAAAATCCATGGAATGCGTAAAGAAAATTAAAACCAGCTTCGCCAGCGTGGGCGCATTTTCCAGTGAGGAGAATTTTTCAAGAGGCAATCCCGAAGGTCCAATAGAATGGATCATCCACGAAGCAGAGGCCTTCGAGGAAATCCTGAGTAGCCGCGGTGACATCTGCGCTTTTTCGGGCGCCAGGGGAGTTGCTTCTGTCTTGGAGAAGAAAGGTTGCGGGCATGTAAAATCTTTAGCTCAGTCCGAAGCTGCCTTATCCTCCGAAGACATCAAAGACCCCTCGGCCGAAGCAAGCATGGTTGGTGGAAAATTCTTTACTGATGTCTGGAACAACGGTGGTCGAGAAATGGCGCAAGAAATTATTCAAAGGAGTGAAAAAGGCATCCATGATGCTAGGAAAGTGACAGAAGTTGCCGAGGGGCAAATAGGTATTAATTAGTCGCTCTTATTGTGTTGTGATTTTTATTTCAAACTTTGCCCGCGGTTTGTAATAGTAATGCAAAAATATTCTGTTTCCTCAGAACCTGCTGGATCGTCTGGTGACCCTCTCACAAAAGGCGATGACGAAATTAAACAAATGGCCGAAGCTATCATGGATAAAGTTGTTGAACAACTTCTAAATGAGGCTGCCGAAGTAGTATTAAGAGAAGACTAGGTGTTATTTAGAAAAAACATTTGAAGTGTGATCTATGTAATATTTTATACATTTGAATGTAATATACAAGTCTCTTTTCATTATTCAATTCTTTACGATGCATGAAATTCTACATACATACCATTTTTGAGCCTTCGGCGAAAAAACACCTTCCCTTCTTTTCATGCTTCGTGAAGAAGACATTCTCCGTTAAAACTATTCTGATGAATCACGTCCACGCTTCGTGAGAACTTTCTCCGAAGCTTTACAATTTCGATATTGCTCTGATGAAGCTCGTCCATGCTTCGTAAAAACATTCTCCGAAGCTGTATTCCGAAGATTATCATTGTATTCCCTCGTGACTTTACACAATTTTCACTTTCTCAAAGCGTCCATTCGAAGGTTGATACTGTGTCCCCTTCTTTTGCCAAATGCAACATGATGTATGATGCTTATGCTATGCAAAATGATGTGATGATGTTATGTTATGCAAATGACATTTGTTCCGAAGATACACACAATATATTTGTAAGCTCTGCATTCCCTTAGGAACGTCTTTGGAGCTTCTTCGTCTTTTACTTAGACGGTATAAGCTCTGCATTCCCTTAGGAACGTCTTTGGAGCTTCTTCGCCTTTTACTTAGGCAGTATCAGCGTTGACTTTTTGCTGTATGCTCTGCATTCCCTTAGGAACGTCTTTGGAGCAAAAAACTTACACTGCGCTCCCTTTGGAACGGCTTTTTGTAACTTCGACAACTTACTCTGCGTTCCTTAGAACGACTTTTTGTTGCTTCGAAGGAATTTTGATAATTCGAAGGTCCTCCTTGTTACCGCAAACTTTTAAGCTTCAGCAACTTAAACCTGTGGAGAAGATAGATTTTCCTCATAACCAACCACGAAACTATTATATGAAAACTGAAATGTTCTTTATTACACAGAAAATAGAACTTAAACGGAAAAGACTGCTATCAAAGTAGGATATTTGTCAATAAATGTGCTTCGACTCTGGCACAGTACTATTGACTGTGCGAGCTTCAGATTGCTCTCTGAGATCCCTTTGGTGAGGAACATATTGGCTCCCTTCTGGCTGTTGGCCTTGTTGCAGCGGAGGTGGAGGCGGGGGCTGTTGCCATGAAGCTTGAGGCTGACTCGCCGAAGCTACGGAAACTGCAGGGTGGTTGCCCACGTATTCCGGGATGTAAGGCTGATGGTACGAAGCAGTATGCATGACCTGCTTCGGCTGGCCCTGTTGCGCTGCAGCTTCTGCTAGCTCCTTTTGTTTCTGGATGGTGACATGACACATCCTGGTGGTATGGCCCTTGTTTTCACCACAGAATAAGCAAAATATCCTCCTTGGTTGATCTCCAAATCTTCCGCCGAAGCCCCTGGCGCCTCTGCCTCTTGGAGCTGGTGGCCGGAAGAAAGTTTGCTGTTGCCCCGAAGCCTGTGAAGAGCACTGCGGCCTGTTCTGCTGACTCCCCTTATCATCATTTTGAGTGGAGTTGTGGATGGACCTGACATGCCTCGGATAGAATCTTCCTCCGAAGCCCCTGGTCATCTCAGAAAATCTGAAGGCCTCCTCCCTTCTTTGGCGAAAGTCATTATCGGCACGAATGTACTCGTCCATCTTTTGGAGCAGCTTCTCCAGAGTCTGAGGAGGCTTCCTAGCAAAGTATTGAGCTGCAGGTCCAGGACGAAGCCCCTTGATCATGGCTTCGATGACAATTTCATTGGGCACCGTTGGTGCCTGTGCCCTCAAACGCAAGAACCTTCTGACATACGCCTGAAGGTATTCTTCATGATCCTGAGTGCACTGGAACAAGGCTTGAGCAGTGACCGGCTTCGTCTGAAATCCTTGGAAGCTGGTTAACAACATATCCTTCAGCTTCTGCCATGAAGTGATCGTTCCTGGTCGAAGGGAGGAATACCAGGTCTGAGCAACACTCCTGACGGCCATGACGAAAGACTTCGCCATAACTGCAGCATTGCCACCATACGAAGACATTGTTGCTTCGTAGCTCATCAAGAACTGCTTCGGGTCTGAGTGGCCGTCGAACATGGGAAGCTGGGGTGGCTTATAGGACGGAGGCCAGGGTGTAGCCTGCAGCTCAGCGGACAGAGGAGAGGCATCATCGAAAACAAAATTTCCATGATGGAAATTGTCATACCAGTCATCTTCGTTGAAGAAACCCTCCTGACGAAGGTCTTTTTGTTGAGGCCTTCGGTTCTGCTCATCGTGGGTAAGATGACGAACTTCTTCAGAAGCTTCGTCTATCTGCCTTTGCAGCTCAGCTAGCCTGGCCATCTTTTCCTTTTTCCTCTGCACCTGTTGATGAAGCATCTCCATATCCCTGATCTCTTGGTCTAGTTCATCCTCCTGAAGCGTCGGGCTGACGGCCTTCCTCTTCTGGCTTCGGGCCTCCCGAAGAGAGACGGTCTCCTGGTTGGGATCCAGCGGTTGCAGTGCTGCAGCTCCAGTCGCTGAAGCTTTCTTCGGCGCCATAGCGAAAGTCTATAGCTTCCGAAGGTGTTCAAAAAATTCGAAGTGGAAGTGAGTTCACCGGAGGTGGGCGCCAATGTTGGGGACTTGTTCTCAAATGCTAAGAACTAAGAACAAGGCAACATAAAAAATGTTAAATGTTAAAGTCCTTCGTCCTTCGAAGCATTATGTCCCTTCGGGAAATAATGAGTTTCGGACGAAGGTCACATGAGGCATACCTTCGTAAACATAACGAGTAATGACGAAGGATTCATATAGAGCATGAAATATAATATAAGCATCATCATAGAATCATTTCTATTTTATTGACATGGAAAAATAGAAATGATTTCAAATTACAAATGTACCTTCGGTCCTGAGAGAAGGTAAAAAGTACAAGCGTGACGCAAAAGCAAAATGCCAAGTCAGCGTGAACAGTACGGGAGTACTGTTCATCTATTTATAGACGTGGGACGCAGCCCACGTAAAATTACATTCATGTCCATTACATTTGTCAATGACTTATGGAAATCTGTCAAGGCCCACGTAGTCTTTTCATCTTTAAGTCGGTTCTCCTCTCTGCTATCGCGACGAAGCTTCCCTGCGCACAGTTTCGGCTGTGCACCATCCTTCGTGGAGCTTGATAATCAGCTCGTCCTTCGTCTGGTTTAGGCTTCGTCCTGACCATACTTCATGTTCATAATTCTGAGTCCGAAGATACCTGTTCATATAATCCACTTGGAAAACAGTCAAATCATGTTTTTGAGGACCTTCGGAGGACGAAGGCCCCCAACAGCTATATAGTGACGATTCTAAAGCTATTTGCACTGGTGTTTTTCAGTGCCGCCATTGCTAGGGGCCAGGTGGAAATGCTATTTCCACTAGTGGTTAAGAATGAAAAAATTGGTAAGAGAAATATAAACCAAACTTTCCTAGCAACTAATAAACTAAAATTTTAATACCCAAACCTATCTTCCCCTCTCTCTCCATATACACCTGGACCATTCATTAAACAACTAAATATATATTGGATAAACTAAATTGAGAACAAAACATGAAAAGGAGAAAGAGAATAGATAATATCTAACCATCTTAAGCAACCTCATTTGAATAATTAGGTAAAAAAACTGGCTATACTTTTCTCTCTAACACATGGTGAAAGGCTAGTTCCAAATTGTAGCTAAAATTAAGCAAAAATGAATAATAATTGGCAATTGAAACCTAATTAAACCAACCTTTCATAGCAACTAATAAAAAAATCTTAATTACCAAACATATCTTCCTCTCTCTCCATACAAACACATGCATTACTCATTAAACAACTAAATGTGTCATGAATAAACTGATTTAAGACTATACATGAAAAAGAATTGAGGATAGACAAAATCTAACCATCTGAGGCAACCTCATTTGAAAAACTAGAGAAAATAACTTAGCTATAATCTTCTCTCTCACATGGTGAAACCCTAGATCCAAAATGTGGCTAAAATTAAGCAAGAATGAACAAAAAATGGCAAGAGAAACATAAACCAACCTTTCTTAGCAACCTTCTTCCAAAAAATAAAGATCAAAACCTCACCTTATGTATTTTGTGAAATCTAGACCTCCAAAATTGTCTCCAGTGGAACTTGGCTGCGAGCTACAGCTCCTATCAGGTAGGACGAACGAGTATTTATACTACAAAGGTCATGGACGGTTGGATTAAGGAACCGCCAGTGAAAACTTATTTCCACTAGCGGTTTTATTAACACAATCGCCAGTAGAAACCATCCATTTTCACTAGCGGTTGGTGTAATGGAACCACATGTAAAAACGATATTATCACTGGTGGATCCATTACACAACCGCTAGTGGAAATGGATGGTTTCTATTGGCAGTTATGTTAAAAACGCCAATAAAAATATGTTTCCACTGATGCTTCTGGTATTGGGTCCACCTATTTATTTTTACTGTCGTACGATAACTGAAACCGTCAGTCAAAAGTTATGCATATCACAGGCTTAGAGCTCTACTAGTGATCCCCTCCGTTACCATTTACTCCCAAAAGTGTCCTTAAAATTTATTCCTGACATTAAAAAAACTTAGTGTAAGGTTCTAGAAATAAAAAATCATTAGCACTAGTTTATATTATTTATTATATATTACCCTACATATTTTCATTATGTCATGCATGCCTTGCGTCTCACTCGGCCACGTATCATGGTCCCAGTAAGCATGGCAGCGGGTGAAATAAAATACAGGTGAAGCAAACATATACACGTTCACGATAATTACCTAATGGATAAAGTTTCATACTTTCACCTGTGCTTGCACGGGTAACATTTATGGCATTCGTATAATCGAGTATGGGACCTACAAATCCAGATTACTAGTCGTACTACAATAAATATAATCATATATACATATACGTATATGTTCTCTCAGTCCTAAATTAGTATTCATTTTAGATCTTATTTTTATGACTATATTTAATTAGATGATGATAAATCTAGACACATATATAAAATACATATATCAAATATTGTATGAATCCAGAAAACCCTAAGGCCCTATTCGGTTTTCATGGATTAGAACTCTGGAATGATTCCTAGTCAGATTACTTCTCTAATTTATATAAATTTTGATGAGCTGAACAAATCTTGCTTCGTTTCTGGACAAGCGAACGGGCCAAAACGAATTTTAAGTAACAATGGGTGAAAACGGCATACATGTGGCAAAATTTTGGGCTATTTAAATTTGTACCCTAGTTTTGTCACCTTCCTTATTTTTCCTCTTAGTCGTGTTTTTTACTCAGTTTTGTCCTTCTGCTCTATAGCACTAGAAGAGTAAAACTGAGCAAAAAAACACGACTAAAAATAAAAATAAGGACACTAGCAAAACTGAGAGCACCAGTCTAAAAAAATCCAAATTTTTTTAAGGAAAAGCAAGCCGGCTGAGTCTAATGTAGCAATGAAAAAAAATGTAATTTTAGCTCCGCATCTTCTATCCTAATTAAAATAGTATTCTCTCAGTTTTTTTATTTGTCGTGGTTTAGTTCAAAAATAAAAGGACGTGCCATAAATATTTGAGAATAGAGATAGCAGTTGTTTTAGCACTTGGTTTTATGTCTATATTCAAATAAATAATGATAAAATTTAATACGTACATCAGGTATTATATAAATTTCTTAGTTATCTAAAATGAATTTTAATTTAGCACAAAGTGAGTATGTAATGACACATGGTCATGAACACAACCATTCGGTAAGCTAGTTACTAAATCACTGCTAAAATCTGAAAGATTCCTTTGTGAGTTCCTCCCTCGTGAACCGTCAAGGCGCTGCATGGCCCCGGCGTTTACTGCCGGTGAGCACATCTCCGGCCCCCGTTCGTCACGAGCGGCGCGCGCTACCCTCGTCGCCGCTGCCCCTGCTTAGCATCAACGCAACGCGCAGCCCCCCGGACACCGGTAACGGAAGCCAACCAGCAAGGGACGGGCGGTTCGCTACGGACAAGCAGTATGCAGGCACCCGTCCGGCCGGCCGGCCGCGCGGCATGCACGCAACGCCAGCATACGCTGTGGCGTCACCGCGTCTCCAGCATCGACCACCGAGGGCAGGCCGGTGTGCTCCCCGCTTTCGTACATTGCCTCGATCCGACTCTCACTGTCTCACTACTCACAGTCCCGTGGCCGCAGCAGCAGCAGTTTCTTTCCGAAGTCGGAACCCTGTGCGCGGTGGTGCGTCGTCGCCGAGAGAGAGGTAGCTAGCCGTACCGCGGCGCCATGGGCGGGCGTGGGGCTCCGGACGCGACAAGGATGCTGGTGGTGGCTGTGGTCGGCGTCATGGTCGCCGCGGCGGCTGTCCTGTGCCCGGCCCCGGCGGCGGCTGGGAAGTTAGGCAAACAAGGTACATGCTGGTCCGTCTAAATTCGTATCTTTCTTCTACCAGAGGAAATCAGATCCTCTTGGTTCTTTGCTGCTGCGCTGCGTTCGCTTCCATCAACGCCGTGGTCTTGTTTATGCATGGTTTGCAGCCAAGGCGCTGGTGGCCGTCAAGGCGGCGCTGCATGATCCCGGCAACGCTCTGTGGGACTGGGACCTCAAGTTCGGCAAGGACCCGTGCCACTGGAACATGGTCACCTGCCATGAGGGACAGATTCAAGAGTTGTATGTTCTTCTCATCCTTTGCATATATATTTGGGGAGTTTATTATATTTCTGTTCTGCCATGATTTTCACGGTTCTCTGCGTTTGTACGCGCTGCTGCTCGCAGGTCTATGACGAACAAGAACCTCTCCGGCACACTGTCGCCGGCGATCGGAAAAATCAGGTCGCTGCGTTATCTGTAAGTCAAAAGATCCAGAATTTCTATGCTGCTAGTCCTGTCCGGAATTAACAGATCGATCTTGTGAGATTCCCAGGCTGTGATTATATTGTTTTAACGCATTCAGTTCGTTGCATGCAGCCATGCACTGCTTCCTACTATATATACTTGCTGTTGTGAGCTGTGACTATATATTTGTAATATAAGGAAAAAAGGGGATTTTGTTTTCAAAATTTTGGCAGGTTGTTACACCAGAATGCTATCTCTGGCCCTATCCCTGACACCATAGGAAGGATGAAGCTGCTCGAAGTGCTTGACCTGTCGAACAATCATTTCAGTGGAAGCATCCCAAGTACGCTGGGCAATTTGGCCAACCTTCAGTACCTGTAAGACTAGTAAATTAATTAATATTCCTGATTGCCAACATTATATCCAGACATATCTATATCTCAGTTCCGTACATATATCTCTACATCTGAAGATTGATCCAGCACACGATCTTTATGTTATCTGCCCCCTTGTCTCTTTCCTCCAGGAGATTGAACAATAACAGCTTATCTGGACCTATACCTGAATCACTAGCCACGGATGCTCTCATGATCTTCAACCTGTAATTTCTTTTGACAATCTTATTAATTTTTATTTTTATCTTAATTTCTTTTGACAATTTTGTTTTTATCTTTATCTTAACTTCTTAAGTGTCACTGTGTGGTTTACTTGTTCCTCATTCCTAAGAAATACAAGTTATCTATAACCTACAGGGATGTTTCCTTCAACAACCTGAGTGGTCACCGGCCGGCTTTTCGAACGTGGAATGTCTTGTAAGTGATGTAAAGTTCATATTTTCGATCCCTGTGTATCAACTGATGTAAAGTTCATATTTATATGGTTTTCCTCCTTTCTCATTTCCTTAATCCATCATGCCTGAATATATATCTATATAGTTTCGAAGGTAACCCATTCCTAGGTGATATCGGCTCAGAGTCAATTGTTGCGCCCGTGGCTCCAAAGGATGTTAAAGAAGGTTGTTCAGTGTCCAATTCTGGACACTTTCGAATTTCATATTAGTAAAGTTAACTAATTAAAGCGACCATAATTTTTTTGTGCGTATGTGTGCTCACCACAATTTTGTTTTTTTGTTTTTTTACCTCCAGAGGATTTACAATTCATGAGTAAAAGCATTTTTATGCTGCTAGTGTGCATAGCAATTGGTTGTTCACTGGTTGCCGTGGTGACTGGAGCTGTGCTGTTTTGGAAAAGGCGTCAGCGTGAGCGAGTCTTTGCAGTTGCAGATGGTAATATATGTATATGTATATGTTTTTTTTTTTGAAATGCTATATACGTTTTATGATCTATTGATACTTTAGTTTGGGAACATTAATCTGGAGAAGGGTTTGACAGGTTCATGTCTCCCATTGCAGATGAGGATCCTAATGTTACATATGCTGGGTTCGTCCAGCTCTATCTTCTTATTAACATGTTTGCCATTACATAAGCAATTTGTTTAGAAATTAAAATGTTACATTGCTGTATGGACTGTTTATACACATATAGACATTTCACAATAATACCATTCAGTAGATATAGGAAATTATATTGGAGTCCATATATATATATATATATATATATATATATATATATATATATATATATATATATATATATATATATATATATATATATATATATATATATATATATATATATTAATTGTGGAATTTTTGTTGTTGTCTTCCTTTTATTTTTATAGCTTTGATTTTCATAAAGATTGTACCAACACTCCCTCAGTCTTTTTCTCGAATACATATGAGAGTTGCACATCAATATATTAAGAAGACAAAGAAAAGGGGAGCCACACACCCCACCTAGGATTACATTGCAAGTTGACCACTGGCTATAGAGAAGAGAACGACCTAGAGCCGTCTTACACAAACAACTCACCTATCTGGAGGCATGACAAGTCTTTTGCTCTTGCTAAGGATCAATACAATGCCTCCTCCATGGCCACCCGGAGGGCAACAACTAAGCTAAGGCTACATCCATCAAAAACACAATTGATCGTATGCTTCCAAACAACCCAGGCACCCATGATCACCAAAGCGTTGTAACCTTTTTCATCAGACCAGGCACTCGAGAGTTGTTGCTCCTCCACCAAGATTCAATTGTGAGACCATCCCGCTATGGACAGAACTCATGCAACCCTCTAGCTTTGAGAAGCTCGAACTAGAATTGCTTGGCAAAAACACAAACAACCAAAAGACGATTAATATTGTCATGTTTATGGTCACACAATGCACATCGCTCTGAATGTGAAAGCCCATGCTTTACAAGTCTGTCAACCGTACAACACCTGGCATGATCCATAAGCCAAATAAAAAAACTTACATTTTGGAATAAATGCACACGACCGAAGAAAAAAGGTGGTCTGGGGGCCATCAACCTAAGAAGGCAGAACTCATATCTTCGAATGAAATTTCTTGATAAGCACTACAACAGGAAACAAATCCCTTGGGTTAACCTGGTTTGGAATACCTACTACTCTGACGGCAAGATCCCTCATGCATCCAAGTTCATGTGCTCATTTTGGTGGAGAGACGTCCTTAAACTTTGTGATCTCTTCAGAGGAATCTCCAACTGTAAGGTTGGAGATGGTAAAACAGTTCTATTTTGGCATGATTTATGGAATGACAACATCCGCAGAAACAAGTATCCAAGGCTTTTCACCTTCGCAAAAAAATAAAGCATTTCGGTTGCTTCCTTTTTGACTCAGGAGAACTTGACAGACAATTTTCACTTACCCCTTACTAAGCAAGCAAACACCAAGCTGCAACAACTCCTAGATGAAGTGCAGCAAATTCGAGAATCAGTGATTGAACCAGAAGAGAAAGACTCTTGGAGTTATATTTGGGGGAATAGCACCTACTCGTCAATTAAACTTTACCACTACACTTTCAAAAATGTTAATCCTCCAAAACCCTTTCTCTGGATATGGGAGTCCAGATGTTCAAACAAGCTTAAAGTCTTCACCTGGCTGCTGTTGATGGACAGGCTGAACACCAGAAACATCATAAAGAGAAAGAACTTTAAGGTTCAAGGCGACACTTACAGTTGTGCTCTTTGTCAACTTCAAAGAGAAGAAACTGCCATCCATTTGTTCTTCAATTGCCCTTTCAGCCAAGACTGTTGGAGACATCTGAATATTCAGTGGAACTACTAGATTGACTTCTTTGCAACCTTTCAACAAGCTAGGGACTTGCATGGTTCACCATTCTTTATGGAGGTCTTTATCATAGCAGCTTGGCAAATCTGGAAGCAAAGAAACAATTTTATCTTTGACAGGGGACGACCATCTTTCCTTGGCTGGAAAAAAGAATTCTGCGTCGAAGCTCTTCTGCAAGTTAATCGCTTTTCTGAAGAGAAATCAACTCTTTTTTCCTCGCTTGTAAATTCCTATAGATAGCAGCTAGTTCTTTTCCCTGTACTTTAGTTAGTTTACTTCTGGTTTATGTCTTGGGAGCGATTGCTAATACTCTTTGTCCGCTTTCTTCTTTATATTAATAAATATCTACCACAGCAGGGGCTTCCCCTGCTGTACATTTTCAAAAAAATTTACATTTTCTTGGTGCTCAAGTTTTGCAAACCCTTTCCGCTGGCTCGAAGCCTATTGATCCTTGGAAGACTCATCAATGATCATGCCCCTTGGGTCCATGAGGTTCTAAGTCAATTGATGTCCCATCCATAAGATGTGGGAGTGCAAACTCACTTAGTTTCTGAAATCGTTAATTCATTGCAATATATTTTTTAGATGATTGAAATTTGCAACCCATCTATTTGTCAATATGCCGAATCACGTAAATCGAATAGTCCACTAAATACCATAACTTGATGATAAGTTTTGAGGTTTCTATTAGAGTGCGTTATAGTAGATGTACAATGGTGTCGAGGCACTGCCCTCTAGGGCCATGGTGTTCATCCGCTTGGATTAGGGATGGAGTCATTATGGAAGATGCGATGATTAGGGATGATGTGTCGGATGTCGTCATCATCTAGCATGGTAAAAATATGGATTCAATAAGGACACAACAAATAATTCCAAAGGGACCAGAGCTAAGGGAGATATGTGGCTATTAACCACATCTGAATGATGAATTCCAAAGATTGAAGGGTGGTAATATATAGTGGTTAGGGTTTTTGGAGAACTTGTGTATGATGCTTATATTGGAGCCACTAGAGACCTTGCCTTTCAGCATGCTCGAGATCCAATGCATGATCCACTTGAGTTAGATCCAACGAGGGAGGGAGACTTGAGGATGTTTATTTCTAATGACTCGAATAGCGACAATGGTGGGCTTAGATATCTCGAGGCTATCCTTTTTTCAAGAGAAGGAATGATCACACCTTAAGTAAACATGGTGGTGGCATATATCATCATGCATTATGCGACATCATGGGGTCAAGAAGGTAGCAACATGTGCTTCAAAGGAGGATCCATATAGCTCTCAAGTGCACCAAATAAATTGATCTCCACCTATGTTATGTATGATGGTCTGCAAAGGGTGCAATTCCCATAGTGTGCTTCGTGTTAATCAAATTTGGATTAGGATCTTGAAGAGCTCATGCCATCAAGAGTAACTAGGAACACATATGGTATAGTTTTGTGCAAGGTGCTCCACCACCAAAGTTAGAGCCTTATAGACCGATCTAGTTTTTGGCACTCCAATTCTAGACACTGAAACACCTCTAGCTCCACACGTATAAGGCAGAAGTGCTCCTACACACAATCTTGTTTGGTGCGGCTTTGCCCACTCTAGTACAAAGAGACGCACATGGACCTATTGTGGGGGACACACCAAATATGCCCTAGGAGATGCTAGGTAATGTTGAAAGGAATGTGCTAGCACACATTGGTCATGAAGAGTATGGAAGCTAGATTTGGTGGATCCATAGGCTAGATAATGATGGTGATGTAGTGGCAAGTGTAGTGGTGGGTCAACCAATGTGAGGAGGGACACGAGAGGTGGAAACATAGGATTAGTGTTTTAGCTTGATACCATAAAAGAATTCAGGTTTAGGATAATAATAAAGTCATTTTAAGTGATAATAATTAGAAGTTATAGTAGTAGATTACATGTGTTTGGATTTAAAACTACAACAAACATGCTATACATGGAATGGTATACTTCCATAGATCAATAGTCGTCTGTTGCCAAGTAGATTGTATGAGGAATATTGCCTTATTTCACATATTACAAACAAGGGTAAGAAGTCTAACTGTGATCATAATAGTTTACCAATGTGTTTTAAGAAGATGCTATATAAAAATCTACGTGTAGGATAAAGATCGCTCATGTGGTACTAATAAGGAGCTTCTCGCATGAACATCGAGAAAAACCCTGGCGACCGACTACTGGGTGTGACATCGAATACCTAGGATACATGCTTGTGGCCATGTGAATCTCGCATAAGCAACTCCGGTGTTGCGCATCTAGCTTAAGACCACAACCAATGTTCGGTGTTTAAATTTGTGCTATAGTGAGTTGAACCCATATCTAAAGTGTTATTAAGGATGCTATAACGATTAGACTATTGACACATTTACAATGTAAGGAGGTCATGCTTGTTTTGATGCGAAGAATGCTAGGTGGGCCAAAACTAGCATGGCTACTAACTTGTTAGCATAGCAATGAAGTACCATAATCCGAAATGTTTAGGATTCTCTTCTTTTTCTCTCGAACATATAGGAGAACTACACATCATTATATTGAGAAGAAAAGGGAAAAGAGTATAGGCGACTCTTACAACCCCTAATGGTGCGAAAAAACACATAAAGACTTGCCACTCAGATTAGCATACAACCAACATCTTGGAGTGAACCCTATGGCCATAGGCTATCGAGCCCTTTGGGTCCGACCATACACCAAAAATTAGCCTTCTTTACTACATTTCTCATGATGCTACCAAAACTAGGTGAGTCTCCCTCGAACAAACAACCATTTCTATGATTCTAGATACATCAAGCCACCAAAATTGCCAAGGAGTTAAACCCATTTCCAAAAAGACTCAGTATGTGATGCACAACCTAGCACCACCATTCAATAAAAATGGTGTCATTTAGGATTCTTCCTGTTTTATAGAACCTTTTCCCTTCACTAAACTCTATATGTCGTACCTTAATCTTTGTTCATAGAGTTAAATTTCTAGAATCATAACTTAGGCGACTTTTTTAATATATGATTATAACTATGGAGAATATTAACTACATAAAAAAGATGACCAAGAAATTTGGTTTCTCTATTCAATGAGAACATGAGTTAGGTTCTTGGAATTGGGATTACTGCAACGACAAAGGTGAGTGAGGCAGACTCCTATGAAACATGCTTATTATGGATGAAAGGGTGAACTACGGTGCTTGGTGCGAACTAGATACCTTTGTGATTTCCTATATCTATACTATTTTTAATTCATTGCCACATTTAAAAATAGCTTTAAATATGTTTTTGAGTCCCAAACTTAAAAAATGTAGTACTTTTTTTGCAATGTAGTTTCATTAAAAGAATTTAGATTCTTGACTTCAACGAGATAGACTTGAGGTAGTTAAAGTAAGAATGCGTTTGAGAGAGAAAACCTATATATAATTAAAATATTAGTGGGCCTCTTAGTCATTGTCTTGCTTGCCTATGCATACACTAAGACTATGCTCCTTACCCTTAAGTAGACATTTGCAAACTTTGGCCAAGGTAAGGGCGAATACAGGTCTTTGTGGTCGTAAAAGCGACCTAGTCTCAAGATTGGAATTCGTGGAATATGAACAACTTGTTAATCGAACAAATATTTTTGTCTATGATACTTTTAAGTATGATATTATATCACCTAAGTTTCATAACAGAAGAATTACAAAAGTTATTTTTATAAAATTTTAGGAGATTTTAAATAAGTCAATATTTCATTTGATTTTATATCTCTTCTAGATTTATATGTATACATGTTCCCTAGCCCTATGTGGTGCGTGCTTCTAGCTTTGCAGTGGTGATGTTGTCTCCGGCCACAGGCAAGTGAGGTTCATTTAAAAGGAGTGGCTACTGGTGATTCAAAATATCGAGCTATGTTTAATAGAAGGTGGGTTGGAGGGGCCTTGGTGGTGATGGTGGTTGGCCATACGGGCTTGAAAGGACACAGAGAAGGCTAGGGAGAAGATGGTAACAAGGTTGTTATCACAACAAAGGAGCACAAAGGCTTTGAATATAGAGAAAATTCTATATAGTGGCAATTTTGCCCAGTACTTTATTTGCCATCGCAAATGTTTTAATCCCTTCTATGTCACTAGGATACAATTTTTTAATCTTCCATGTCATCGCTAGTGAATAGAGGGGTAAGAAAATTGCAGGCCCCAATCCCTTTTATGCCACAGGCAATGGCAGGAAGAATAAGAAATTGTGTCCGGATGGCATAGAAGGGATCAGGATATTTGCGATGACAAATAGGATACTGAGCAAAATTATTGTCATATAAAGAATTGCCCCGTGAATATATGTTAGCTACTGCTAAGGAGTGGAAGGAGGAGAAGGTAGGAAGAGAGACAGATGAGAGTTGGGAAAGGGTTCTTCAGATAGATGGTATTCAGTGTTCACTAATTTTATACCCCTTCTACAAGACAGACTACACCCCTTATACAATTCAGAACGCACATACACGCTTGGACCACGCACAAGCCACACTAACACACACTCGAGTCCCTGGACACGGGTATTGACCCGGCGCACCCGCTGTCCGCGACCACCACATGTTTGTGCCTGTAGCTGATCTAGCAACAACAGTGCTCACATCCTCACAATATATTAGTGCGGAAAGAAGTGTTCTCATATCTCCTCACTATTAGGATTTTGTCTACATTGTTCATTTCATTTTCTGATATGAGTTCTTTCCTATAATGATGCAAAATTCATGTTTTTTCTAGACATCTAATGGTGCAGTTCATGGTTATGCTTTTTTTTGGAAGATCCATGGTTGTGGTTTTCAATTTAACTTTGTTGTTGCGCCCATATCTATTAACTTTTCAGAACATATATTAATTATCCTGTATGTGTAACGCTATCCAATTATCTCCGCCATGCATTCTTATACCTGATGATTTGTACATGTTCATAGTTTCAGTTCATCATGACCCAGAAGGTTGTCTTGGCCATCTGAAGCAGTACAGGTTTCAGGAGATGAGAATGGCTACCAATAACTTCAGCCAAAGAAATATTTTGGGAGAGGGAGGATATGGTATAGTATACAAGGGTGATTTGCCTGATGGAACAACTGTTGCTGTTAAAAGACTTAAGGATCATGATTCAGTTGTTGGGGATGATCAATTCCACACAGAAGTTGAAGTGATAAGCTTGGCTGTCCATCGTAATCTCCTTCATCTTAATGGGTTTTGCGTTGCAAATAATGAAAGGCTTCTTGTGTATCCCTACATGCCGAATGGAACGGTTGCTTCTAAATTAAAAGGTTAGAATTGTACTTCATGCTCTTCTATCCCATACACGCACAGTTGCACCTTCATACTGAGAATCCCATAAGGGTAAAAAATGAACAAACCACAATTTTGTTCAGTAATCATGTGAAGTTCTCGGCAATCCCTTTTGATCCTATCCACTTTTACTTTGTAATTTAGGATATAGATCCACTTGGTCTCAGGAACAACTCTGACCAATATATATTGTTCTTAGAAACAGCATTAGTTAAATATGTATGTTACTAATGGCACACCCTCTGCAGTTCAAGGAAATTTCAACCATACTATTTGTCTATTCTGAAAGCTCCCGTTCATCCATTTTTGGGATATGGGCTCAGACAATCTGATACGTGGTTAACAAATATTAAAACAATAAGATGAATACGACATAGGGCATGTTTGTTTCAGCTTATAGATTATATAATCTGGATTATAATCTAAATTATATAATCTAGACATATTATAATCTACATGTAGTTATTTGGTAGTCTAGATTATACAAATATAGATTATTCATAAAGACAGCAGTACCCTTATTTGTTTATTTGAGGTGGGGAAAGAAGAATGACATATATTGTAATTTCTATTTACATAACCATGGGTAGTGGATCTTTTGCCAATAATAATCTCAAATAAGCTACTCTTAAGGAGATTATGAGATTATCATAATCTGGGCTTTAAATTATATAATCTGAACTCATAATCTAGGTGTTTGTTTATTTAGTGGATTATTTGCACTGAGAGATTATAATCCGAAACAAACAGGGCTATAGTGTAGCCTCTCCTTTAAGTTGTTTAGTTCAAAGCATTGCAGGCATCGTATTCTGAGGTTTCCCTTTTTGAAGCAAATTCACCTGATTTTCTCCTTCCTTTACATTGCCAGAATGCGTTGATGGAGAACCAGCCTTAGACTGGGCAAAGAGAAAGAGGATAGCCCTTGGTGCGTCACAGGGACTGCTCTATTTGCATGAACAATGTGATCCTAAGATAATCCATCGTGACATCAAGGCCTCCAATGTCCTCCTTGATGAATATCTTGAAGCAGTTGTTGCAGATTTTGGATTGGCAAAACTTGTAGATCATTGGATGTCCCATGTTGTCACATCAGTGCGCGGAACAATTGGGCGCATACCACCCGAGTATTATCTGTCTGGCCACGCTTCGGAGAAGACTGATGTCTTTTGCTTTGGTCTTCTGTTGATTGAGTTAGTCACTGGTCGATCAACGCTGGAGCTTCATGAGAATGAATTTGATAAGGGAGGAATTATTGAATTGGTAAGTACTGTTTCTTATATATGCCTAGGTTCAAATTTAGTTTTTTTTACTGGACTATTTTTTTAAGGAAAGAGTTGTTTTCCTTTAGGTCACTTGCATAGGAAAATTTCAGTATGTTAATATTTGGACACCCATGTTAAAGGAATGTGAAGATAAATGGTTAAAGAGTACATCTGGACCTTAGTCTACTCTGGAGCAGTAACCAGCAGCCATCGCCACATTTAATTTTCTGCCATTTTTTCTTTCTAATAGCATTGAGCAGTTTTTAAATGCAGGCCATGTCTATATACTAATGTCAAGAGTGTCGAACCCTTGACTCGCCGGGCCTCGGCTACGTAACTCGTAGCACTCGGCCATCTTCTCCGGTAGGATTATTCCTCCTAACCGCAGGCTTGAGAGAGAGAGGTAGTAGATGACTTGATACTTTATTACCCTCAACAGTGCTGCGCACCTGGGGATATATAGGGCCGGCGGCCACACAAATAGAGCAAGCTCCCTAATTATCTTTCCTGCCAAATTGCTACTTTCCTACTTATTCCTTGCCATAAGTGCCAAATTGCTACTTTCCTACTTATTCCTTGCCATAAGTGCTAAATTGCTACTTTCCCATTTATCCCTTGCCATAAGTGGCTGCTGCTTTCCTAAACTTGAGCGCCTGCCATCTGTGGTGCTACCGCACTCTTGGCGCGCTCTGCTGCCCGCCGGATGTCGCGTGCGCGCCTGCGCCTTGTGTACGACTTACCGTACATGACATCTCTCTCGGCCTCGAAAGTCAGCTCGTCCTCGAGCTGGAAAGCGGGGAAGCTGGCCCTGAAATCCTCGAAGTCCTCCCAGGTCGCAGACGTCACCGGTTCACCGTGCCACTGTACCAGAACTTGCCTAATGCCGCGAGCTAGGTGACCCGCCAGGACATGTGAAGGTGTGGACACCGCTGCGCCGTTGAGTGTGGCCGGTAGCGCAGGCGGTTCCGTTGGTGGCGCCCCAACGAACTTCTTAAGGACGCCCACATGGAAGACGTCGTGAATTTTGGCGTCGGACGGAAGCTGTAGGCGTACGGCCGCCTCGTTGATGATCTCCTCGACACGGTAGGGGCCGATGTAGCGGGGCTTCAACTTGCCTGTGGTTGAACGTGGCAGGGATGCCGATGGTCGTTGACAGAGACGAAGAAGGGCCTAGTCACCGACGTTGTAGATGACCTGCCTGTGATGCTGATCGTAGGCGCGTTTCTGGGATTCTTGCGCCTAATGGAGACGGTAGCGAACGTCGTAGAGGAAGGCGGCCAGTTCCTCCATCTCCTGCGCCACCGCGAGCACGCGTGCGTCACCCGGCTCGTAGGACCGGATGGTCGGTGGGTCGCGGCCGTAGACCACCCGGATTGGCGTCTCGCGGAGCGAGGACTAGTAGGCAGTGTTGTAGGTGTACTCCGCCAATGGAAGCCACCGGAGCCACTGTCGGGGTCGATCGCCGGTGAAGCAGCGAAGGTACATCACGATGACGCGGTTGGCTGCCTCCGATTGGCCGTCGGTTTGCAGGTGGAAGGCGGAGGACATGAACAACTTGGTTCCGGTCAGGGCCATCAGCTCCCTCCAGAAGGCCGACGTGAAGACGGGGTCGCGGTCCGAGACGATGGACTGTGGGACGCCGTGAAGCCTCACCACCTCGGCGCAGAATGCTTGCGCAACCGACTCCGCCGTGTATGGGTGCGCCAGCGGGATGAAGTGGCAGTACTTGCTGAAACGGTCGACGACAGTGAGAATGACCGTCTTGCCTTGCACGCGGGGCAGAGCTTCGATGAAGTCGATGCCGATGTCCGACCACACCCCATCTGGGATCGGCAGGGCTGTAGGAGACCAGCCGGTCGCAGGTGATCTGACTTGTATGTTTGGCACGTGCCGCACGCCCTGACGAATTCCTGCACAATACGACGCATGTTGGGAAAATGAAAGTCGCGCCGTAGTCGATGCAGGGTGCGGTGGACGCCTTCGTGGCCGTCGTCGTGTACAGCGGCCACAATCTCCCGTAGTAGTGGTGAAGTGGCTGGGATATAGAGGCGCCCCTCCATGGCGACCATCCCACCGACGATGGACCACGGTGCTGCGCGCGTGCCTGCGCGGATCTCCTCGTAGATGGCGACGAGGGCCAGATCCTTAGCCTGTGCTTGGCGCAGGCGCTCAACGAAGTCGAAACGGGGTGCCGAAATGGCCATCAGCGTGCCCTCATCGGGGTCCCTCCTGGATAGTGCGTCGGCGACGGTGTTCGGCGCCTGAGCGGTATTCAACCGTAAAGTCGAATCCCAGGAGTTTGCCCACCCAATGGTGTTGGGGAATCGTGGCCAACCTCTGGTCGAGGAGGTACTTGAGACTAAAGTGATCAGTCTTGATGATGAAGTGCCGTCCCCATAGGTACGGCCGCCAGTGCCGGACGGCCTAGACCAGGCCGATAAGTTCACGCTTGTAGGCGGCGAGGGCGCGGTGGCAGGGTGCGATAGGTCGGCTGCAGAAAGCGACCGGGTGTCCCTCCTGGACGAGCACCCCACCGAAGCCTGTGGAGGATGCATCGCACTCCACCACGAACCGCTTGCCGAAGTCTGGCATGGCTAGGACAGGAGCGGACGACACGACTGCCTTGAGCGACGTAAAGGCAGTCATGGCCGCGTCATCCCAGGCGAAGCCATCCTTCTTGAGGAGGGACGTTAAGGGGGCAGCCACCGTGTCGTAGTTATGGACGAAGCGGCGGTAGTACCCGGCGAGGCCGAGGAACCCACGAATGGCCCGGACCGAGCGCGGCGGCGGCCAGTCGTGAATGGCGGCCACTTTGGCCGGGTCCATGGCCACCCCTGCGGCCGAGATGATGTGGCCGAGGTAGGCGACATATCATGCGCCAAAAGAACACTTCGAGCGCTTGATGAACAGCTGATGGCGCTGTAGCTCGTCGAGGACGGCCCGTAGATGGCGGAGGTGATCGGCCCATGTGCTGCTGTAAATTAGGATGTCATCAAAGAATACCAGGACGAACCGTCGGAGGAATGGACGGAGCACGTCGTTCATCAGCGCCTGGAACGTGGCGGGGGCGTTGCAAAGCCCAAACGCCATCACGAGGAACTCGTACAAGCCATCGTGTGTGCGGAACGCGGTCTTGTGCACGTCCTCCGGCCGCATCCGGACCTGGTGATAGCCCGACCGTAGATCCAGTTTGGTGAAGAATTTGGCGCCGTGGAGCTCGTCGAGAAGCTCCTCCACGACCGGGATGGGGAACACGTCTTTGATGGTGAGGGCATTCAGGGCCCTGTAATCGACGCAGAAGCGCCACGATCCATCGGGCTTCTTGACCAGGAGCACGGGCAACGAGAATGGAGAGTCGCTGCGACGCACTATCCCCTAGTCAATCATGGCGGTGCACTGCCGCTCCAGCTCGTCCTTGTGTGCAGCCGAGTAGCGGTACGGCCGGACAGCCACCGGCGGCGCATCGGGCTTGAGGAGGATACGATGATCGTGGGCGCGCTTGGGGGGCAAGCCTATCGGAGCTACGAAGAGCCCCCCGAACGAAGCGAGGAGGGCCTCCAGTAGTGCGTCCGTTCCGGTGGTGGCGCGCACCGCCGGCTCCTTGGGGCTGGGCGTGCCCGTCCAGGAGATGGAGTGCCCGAGGCGCTGGAACGTCATGCGGCGACTGGCGAGGTTCCACACTATCGGCCCCAACGCCTTGAGCCAGCGTGTGCCAAGGACGATGTCATACCCAGCCAATGGCATGACGAAGAGGTCAGCCGGGTAGAGTTCGCCCTCGACGTGGAGCGGCGCATTGTGAAGGACGCCCGCGCAGGTGATTCGTTCACCGTTGGCCACCATGGCCATGAGGCGGGGTCGTCGCTGGATGGGAATGCCCGACTGGTGCGCTGCTGCCGTGGATATGAAATTGTGGGTGCTTCCCGAGTCGAGCAGCGCCACCAGGGAGACTGGCCCGAGGGTGACGACGATCTGCATGGTGTCCCCTGGCGCAACCCCGGCCACGGCTTGGAGGGAGAAATAGGGAGCGTCGGTCTCAGCTCCTCCTGTTTCTGCCTCGGCCTCCTCAATTTTGACGCCATCCAAGAAGAAAATGCATCTGCAAAAACGGTTGTGGCCACGGGAATATTTCTCGTTACAATTAAAGCACAGGCCTTGCGGCGTCGATCCGCCATCTCCTATGGAGACAGGCGCCTAGGGCCGTCGCCACGGGCCGGTGCTGCGCCCACTGGTGGCGCTGGCAGCGCCAAGGGAGCCTGTGGCGCCGGTAGCGCCTGGGGCGCTGGCCGCGGTGGTGGCGGCGGTAGGAGGTCGTGCGCCCCTTGCTTGGCTGGTGCTTGGATCTTGGCGAGCTCCATCTGCTCCACCTACCGCGCGAGGCTCATAGCGGTGTTGAGGTTGCCGGGGTTGAGGATCCGCACCGCGTGGCTGAGCGGTGGCAGCAGGCCGCCGGTGTAGAGCTGGACGCGTTGTTCCTCCGCCATCCGGCCGGCGCGGGGTAGGAGCTCCTGGAATCGGTTGGAGTATTCCTCGACTGTGCCGGTGCGTCGACATTCGGTGAGCTCGAAGAACGGTGCGGAACGGAGGGCCGGCCCGAAGCGCAGGTTGAGCAGTTCCCTGAATCTGCTCCAGGACGGGGTGCCCTCGTCTTCCTGTAGTTGTATGTACCAGTGTTGTGTGATGCCCTCGAGGTTATACGAGGCCATCCACACTTGCTCCTCCGCCAACGTACGCTGCTGTCGAAAATACGACTCACATTTGTTGATGAAGAGGAGGGGATCGGTCTTGCCATCAAACCGCGGAAAGTCCCACTTTTGGAACTTTGGCGGGCGATCGATGTCGTGAGGACGCTCGTGCTGGGCGCCGCTTGAGGATGAGGAATCGGACTTCTCCTTCAGCCTGGTGATGTCGGCCTGCATGGCCTTCATCATCTCGACGACGTCGGCTAAAGTGGGCTCGGCCATGTGGATGGAGGGGAACGAACCGTTGGTGGACGTGGTAGGGGATGGTGGTGTGGTGAGTGGATCGGTGGGCAGGGCTGAGAGAGGCGAGGATCTCCGGACTCGAGATACCAAGCTATCAAGAGCGTCGAACACTTGACTCGCCGGGCCTCGGCTACGTAACTCGTAGCCCTCGGTCGTCTTCTCCGGTAGGATTATTCCTCCTAAACGCAGGCTTGAGAGAGAGAGATAGGAGATGACTTGATACTTTATTGCCCTCAACAGTGCTGCGCACCTGGGGATATATAGGGCCGGCGGCCACACAAATGGAGCAAGCTCCCTAATTATCTTTACTGCCAAATTGCTACTTTCCTACTTATTCCTTGCCATAAGTGCCAAATTGCTACTTTCCTACTTATTCCTTGCCATAAGTGCTAAATTGCTACTTTCCTATTTATCCATTGCCATAAGTGGCTGCTGCTTTCCTAAACTTGAGCGCCTGCCATATGTGGTGCTGCTGCACTCTTGGCGCGCTCTGCTGTCCGCCGGATGTCGCGTGCGCGCCTGCGCCTTGTGTACGACTTACCGTACATGACAACTAATGTAACCATAATATATTTCTCCCGGAAGTTTTGCATTCCACTTCAGTAGTAACCAGGCAATAACAGCTAGGATCTAGATTGAATCAGCATGGCTGGGCCACTCCAAGAATTTCATTGTTTTTTTTTCAAAAGGGCTTTGTTTTTGCCAATTGTGTTTCTTTTGTTCATTCATTCAAATACCATGAACTTCCCTTCCCACACAGTTGTGCCTTCATGTTTCAGGCCAAAGAACTTCTGGAACAAAATAAGCTAAACATGTTTGTGGACCGGAAGCTAGGAAGCAACTACGACAGTGCTGAATTGGAGGAGATGGTTCAGATTGCTTTGCTCTGCACAATGTACAGATCTTGCCACCGCCCCAGGATGTCTGAAATTGTTAAGATGCTGGAAGGAGGAGATGGGGTTGCAGAGAAATGGGAGGCCATGAAAGATATTGAGGAACCAAACCCCGACTCGTCATCAGAATTTGTGTGCATTGGTATAAATTATGACGTAGACGAGTGCAATTCAATCGAGCTTCAAGCCGTTGAACTCTCAGGGCCAAGGTGATCTGACTACAGCTTGTCATGTGTATATATATGTAAAGATCACTTTGAGACTAACAACTTGGGAAGACAAAGGAAGCGTAGGGATGCTTCAGACTTTCAGTTGAGTACCGTGCCATGTCTATAATGTCTCTTTATGTATGTGGCTTTTCTGAGAAGAACTGTTTATGGCAAGGCGGCCTTGCTGGACAAAAGTTAGTAATAATGAAATGAACTGGATTATATATGTAGATAAAAAAAATTAGCTAGTAGAATCCTGTGTTCTGCGTCTGAGACTTTATTACTACTCTTTCATTATTATAATAGTTTTCATTAAAATTGTATCTAAAAAAGTGCATGCTTGGTATAGTGGTGATATAGCATAGGTTTAAAATAGTCTCTCCATAGTTAAGTGGTGTTGGCGCTGATCTGGGCGCCAATTATTCAAAAGTGTATCGGCGGTGGTGCAGATGGTCCGCGACCCTGTGGCAGGAGCGAGTCTTCCATGCGTCGAGTCGGACGGTCCACATATGCGGAGGGGTGGCAGTGTTCGCCAACAGCACCTGGATTTTGCCCCGGGAGGGACCTCGTTAGGGAAGTGAGATCATAGGGTTGTCTTGGGGTCGGCAAGCCACAGAAGACGTCTCCAGACGACGTAGAATCAAAGAGAGATGAAGATGAATGAGGAAGACTATGTTACTGCTACTCCTAGGGCACGAAAGTAAAGGAATAAAAGATAGATTGATTTGGTTTGATTGTTGGTGTCCCCAATTGGTCGTACCCTTTCATAAATATAGGGGGGTCTGGACCCGTTCCTAGGAGTTCTCCAACAAAGTCTGCGAGTTTAGATGGATAAACACGCACGAAAAATGGGGTTTAATCGCCTGATCTAATCTTAACGCAGACCGTCCGCGCCTATAGGCGGACCGTCCGTGGCCCGAACCATCTGGCCTCTCCCAGGTGGCACATATGGTACTCAACATATGCCCCCTACCTTTTGAGAAAGTTGAGCGAACCAAAACCACCTGGTACAACGCATTAACAACCTGGTGTGTAAACATCGTTGGTCTAAGCATCTTGCCATACACTTGGATGATAACTCTTTAGAAAACGGCCATTCAATGCTTTAGGTAGATCATCACCATGCAAAGTCTATAACATATACGCATTACTAGATATTACCTGTGTGACTCTGTAAGACCCTTCCTAGCTTGGGTACCATTTGCCAAACTTCCCCTCAATGGCAAGACAGTTTTCTAGACAAGGTATCCAACTTGTAATGACTTAGCCTTCACCTTCTTGTTTGTCACACCAGGATTTAAGGGGCAAAACCGAGTGCGCCTCATATGTGTGCCAAAGAAGACCAACACATACATTACTCAGCGTATAGAGATAAATGTCACAAACTTTATTACATAGCACAAATGTCTTACAAAATAAATGATAATAAATAAATCAAACTAATAGTATTTCCTTGGCGCCATCAAGCTGATTGGGAGACGCCACCTAGACCTCGTCGAACTCATCATAATAGTCCTCCTCTAGGGCCACCTGCTCTTCACCTGTGGGGGTTTATTGCAAGGCTGAACTCACAAAAGTTCATCGCTCAATAAGTGTGGGGAATAATGTGCATGAGCTCATTTATAGTGGGGGCTCATGTGTAGTGTAAGGCAGATCAACGAATAATGGTTAAAGCTGAGCAATGCTTTTAATAAGTTGGTCAAATTTTATTAGCCATCACTAAGTGTAAGTAAATACCATCTCAATAAAATAAGAGATCATAATTAATAATAAAACACACAATGCAATGCATATGACAAATTAAGTTTAATTCCATAAGTTAATCTTGCTAGAGTCTTGGGTCGCTCTTAACCATGAGCACGGCTGATATACCAGTTTTACACTCTGCAGAGGTTGCGCATCTTTACCCACAAGCTGTGTTGCCCATTTGTCAAGGGGTGTAGAAATCCCATTCATCTCTTCCGAGGACACGAGGCAGGGTAGCACTACGAGGCCTTTCCGAAGTTCACTAGTTCGAGAAAACTCGCTACGAATTAAGGAAGAAGGACGCATAGGAATCCCTCGTCCGAAAAGCTTTGCAGACAATCAGACCCGAGGACCTCCATATACTCTGTAGCGACGCTTCCCTGCTTGCATCTTTCAGGTAAGATAGTTTTTCCCTAGCTTTCCTATTTACTTGGCCAAGGGTGTCCCATTCCACCCTTGTGGTAGCACTGTTATCTCAAGTTAAGCTCCATGTTCCAATTAACACCATAATCTTATCATGAACATTAAACAATATAATCACAATAATAAAGCTTGATCATGAATTATATGTATCTTAACACCCAAAACCACATAGAGCAATAGCAGATACTAACCAAAAGTTTAGTGGTGAGCAAGGGGTAAAGTAAATCAAACTAGAGTGACCTATTGGATCCCATCATTTTAACCTGAGCATAACATAGTGATTAATAGGAACATTATTGGGTAAAGAAAAGTGATCAAGGGCACAACTTGCCTTCAGCGAGCTCCTGCTCGGTTTCTTCAACCTACTGAGCTCCTGGTTCCTCGGTCATTTGCTCGTCTACTCACAACAATGCAAACAAACATTGTATAGGAGAAATTAACACCACACCAAACATAAGAACACAATGCATAATAATGATCTATGCGCCACAACGAGATCATAGTTTCGAGAACCACTAAAATCAGAATTACGGTTAAAGAGATATTGTTTTCTGAATGTTTATGTGTTAAACATATGTTAAACAAATTAAGTGCTGGATTTTAGCAACATGTTACATAATAACATAAGGTTACCAAATGGTGAACAATATTAATATGAGTCCAACACAACTGAAATGGATCAATTTGGAGTTAGAACAAAGAAGTTATGGATTTATGAAGTTTTATGATTTAATTGCTATATATTAAAATTCATTTTTTGATCGATGTTGTGAAAGCTCTCTTGTGAGTTTTGGTGTTTGGATGACAACTCAATTAAAGGACTAACAAGTGTACTAAGTGTTGAACAGGTGCTTAAGGTAAAGCCTACAGGGTTCAACACAAGTGAACAAATGTGATTGTCCAAGAACTGGATTATGGATACATAATGGACATCACAAGTAAGTTGGACATTACAAAAGTGATACTCGAGTGCGTAGCTTGGAGACGACTGATCAAGCCAAGGACAGAGGCAAGAAAAGCTTCGAGGTACCAAGTGCACGGGAGAAGGTCAAGGAGGCTGAGGAACCCAAAGCCAAGGGTGAAGAAGAAGGCTTGCAAAGTCAAGGGTGATCGAGTTGAGAACAGCTATGGCACATTAAGGATCACTACATAAGGACGTGACTTACAACCAATGAGGTAACAGCTACAGTTATGTGGTGTAAGTCATAAGGCTCAAGACCAAGCTCTAAGAAGGAGATCAAGGTCACTAGAAGGAGAACAAGTGTCAAAACCAGAACTGGAAGCAGCCTAAAAGAGCTAAGTTCACCTTGATCTTTAGTTTGGGTTGTTCCTAGGTTTGGAGATGTTCTATGTGATCTTTACAGGATGTTGGAGCCAAGAAATGTCAATCTAGATCAAGTCAAGCAGACTTGATGATTTATGAGTCCAACATCGAAACTCATGCATGTGAAATGCTATTGATGTAATAATTAAGAGAAGGTATGTTTCTAGACTTAGTACATTGGTTTTAGTGTACTAATATACTTGTCTAAGTGTTAGAAACAGAAAGAAGAAGAAAAGGAAAGAGGTGCAAAAGGCTTGGCTGTGTACAGCCAAGACTCTGCTCAGTCTGGGTGCACCGGACTGTCCGGTGGCTCACCGGACAGTGTCCGGTGCGCCAGGCTGGCTCGAGCGAAGTGGCCGCTCTAGGGAATTCACCGGCGACGTACGGCTATAATTCATCGGACTGTCCGGTGTGCACCGGACTGTCCGGTGAGCCAACGGTCGGCCGGGCCAACGGTCGGCCGCGCGATCTGCGCGGGACACGTGGCCGAGCCAACGGCTAGATGGAGGCACCGGACTGTCCGGTGTGCACCGGACATGTCCGCTGCGCCAACGGCTCCAAGACTGCCAACGGTCGGCTTCGCCATAGAAGGAAAGAAATCGGGCACCGGACAGTGTCCGGTGTGCACCGGACTGTCCGGTGCGCCACCCGACAGAAGGCAAGATTTGCCTTCCTGGATTGCTTCCAATGGCTCCTAGGCTCCTTGTGCCTATAAAAGGGACCCCTAGGCGCCTCTAGCAATATACAAGTGCAGCCAACAAGTGTAGACTTCACTGGAATCAATTCTCACTCTCCCTCTTGTGTGTAACTATATAGTTTGTGTAGAAGGCACAGCTATAAGCCTTTAGAGAGAGGAGTAGTGCTGCTAAGAGCTAGAGCAAGGTCTTGAGCGTATCGTTACTCTGCCGGGGTGCTGCCAAGAAGTTTGTAAGCAGCCGCGGTTCTGTTGTAACCCCACTCAATAGTGAAAGACTCTATCTGTCATACTGACAGATCTGAGCAAACGGAGGAAGGAGTTGAAATAGACTCCAAGCCCAGGTGTGGCTAACTCCAACGAGGACTAGGCAAGCATTTCAGGCTTGGCCGAACCTCGGGATAAATCCTTGCGTCTGTGTGCTCTGTTCTATCCTGACTCTCTGCCTTACTCGTTTTTATATCTCCACTTCAATACTTATCTGTGGTATAAGCTTGATTTGAAGTGCAGGACATTTTGAGACAGGATCTTCCATTCCGCTGCAACCTACTCGAAGAGTCTTCTCACTCCACTGCGTACTAAGTCTTCGAGTAGAGTAAGAATTTAAGTTTTAAAGTAATAAGTTTTATTCGCCTATTCACCCCCCCCCCTCTAGGCGACATCCAGATCCTGTTCCCGGGTCAAAGGGAACTTTCAATTGGTATCAGAGCTAGGCCTCTCCAGTGTGGGCTTAGCCGTCCGGAGATGACGATGTCGTCACAAGAGGTAACTGTGGAACTTCTTTTAGGCGATGGCTCTAATTACAAGTCTTGGTCTGTCTCTATTTATAGTGCTTTCATGAGTGTTGATCCTGATTTGAGACAGGTCTTTAGTAGTAGTATTTTTCCCTCCAATATTAGTAAAAATCCTTCCAATGAAGAACTAAGATGTCTAACTCTAAATCACCATGCTTGCAACATCTTAGTTAATTCTCTATCTAGAGGTGCCTATTTTGCCATCATGAGTAGTGATAGAGATCTATTTGTTGATGCTCATGATTTATGGAATAGAATTAAAGTAAAATATTTTGTGGCAATTTGTACTACTTCTACTCCCTATATTGCTTGTGATGCTAACCATTCAAAGGGAGAAGATCAAGAACGATGGACACCCAACGATGAATCTACCTCGTCGACAGGTTTGGTCTCCACTAATAATAAGTGTTTTATTGCTAACAATGACGGTGGAGACAAAAGCCATGATGAGGAGGAATATGAGGATGATAGTGAGGATGAATCTTCATCATCACAAGGTACATTTTCCTATATTGCTTCCACTGACATTAATGACAGGGAAAATGAGACCGATGATGTGGAAGAAGAGGAGATTCACCATTTCTACAACCATCTCAACAAAGCGGACAAAGCTCTCTTGGTTAAGTTGTTGAGAAGGAACAAGGAACAAGGCGAGACGCTTCTCAGGCTAGAGGAGACTCTCATCAAAACAAACAACAGCCTGGAGAAGATGACCAAAGAACATGAGGAGCTGAGGTGCTCTCATGATGTCTTGGTCTAACGGTATGATTCAATGTTAATTGAGCAAAGTAATAATTATGACGCTCTATCTAATGTTGCTCAACTTAAAACTGAAAATTCTATGCTTAGAAGTCAAGTAGAAACAATGAATTTAGAAAAGCTTGCTCTTAGTGAAAAGTATGATATGTTGTCATACTCTCATAGTAAACTAGTTGATGATCATATCATGCTCGATATTGCTCATGAGGTAGTAATTACTAGTTTAAACTCATATGAACCTCATTCTTGCACTAGTAATCAATTGGTCAAAATATTATCATGTGCTGACCTCCACCGCCCCAAGAAAGGCCAATCTTTGTTTGAGAAACAAGTTGCAGGATCAAAAAGAAAATTGCGTGGGAACAAGAAGCAAAGACAGCTAAGGAGAAGACACATTGCTCAACTCTCTCAAGATATCCACGGGCGCGTGGTGAAGAAGCTTGAGAAAGGAAAAACTGCAGCAAGTGTTAAGCTCAACAAGAAGAATGTTCCCAAAGCTATAAATGAAGAAATCAACATGAAAAAGGAAAAAGGTAAAGATTCAATTAATCATGTTGTTTGCACTGACCTTCTCTCCATGTCATTCAAGTACAAAAAGGGAAAAGGAAAAAGGAGGTGTTTCAAGTGCAAGAAGTTAGGCCACCTCATCGCGTCTTGTCCGTACAAAGACAAGAATGAAGGGACAAGGAGTTGTTTTGGATGCAACAAAAAGGACCACACGATCACTTCATGTCCGGTCATGAAGAATCAAGGATGTGCATCCTCCAAGGTGACCCTCACCAAGGAAAATGACACACAACAAGCGTCGTGTCAAGTTGAGCGACGCTTCTGCTACAAGTGTGGTGAGAAGGGTCATCTATCCAAGGTATGTTATAAAGGTAAGATTCCTAAGCAAGTGAATTTGTGTCAATCTTATTCGGGTAGGAGACCCAAATCATACACTTGTGCTAGATCTATAACGAGATCACCTAGAACTAGCACAAAGGCAATTTGGGTACCAAAGGCACATTTAGATGATCATTATGGACCCATCCCGAGATGGGTACCAAACTGTGCTAACTAGACCATGCAGGTGCCTTGAGATGGACTGGAGACCATGGGAGAGCTTAAGACGGTTATCTAAAACTCTATGCTTAAGCTGTTAATTGTTTTGGTGTTTATTGACCCAAAGTTGAATTATTGTGAAACACTAATCCCATGTTCATCTCAAGTGAAATAAGGTGTATAGGTCCTGAATCATTATTGGTGAATCAAGTAAAGGACCTTGATGAGAATCTACAACCTGCTCTCCAAAGGACGGTACCCGTGTATTTTAAGTACATAATTGCAATTTAGTATTGCTCTTAAGTTGGCTTGTTGTGCTACCTATCTTTGGAGTAGTTATTCTTTATGATTGCCTCTGTTAAATGAATCATAATGATGTTTGCTTAATCATGACTGGTGCTATATCTTTTGAATCATTCATGGGTAGCTCTTTCATTTGTTATATCCACAACGATTAACTCTCTTGGTGTATATGGATAAACCTGTAACTTTTTGTAAGTCATGCTATGTGCAATTATGACATTTTTGTTTAGTCCATGTTCACATGATTACCCTAGTTTGGTACTGTGTGAATTTCAAATCCATGTCGTGCCCTTTTAAGCTATGAGGTGCGTAAGCAAAAGGAGCTCTGAATTGGTAATAACAAGGGCTCTCATAAAGGCAAAGGTATGGAAAATGGAGCTATGCAATTTCATTAAATATTCTTGAAATTCCATTCATTGTGATCATAGCTATGTTCTTGTCTTTAAATTGGTAATATCTTGGCTTAGGTAATTTATGCCTTTAAAATGTTGTTTCTTTTGTGCACCTAAGAAACCTTCTTAATTATGACATGCTTAGATATTTCGCTTTATATACATGATTGTGTTGATCTTCAATTGGTATATGCAATGATAGTTAAGTATGAAGCATGTACAAGTTGCGTAAATGTTAGACTTCCTGTGAGTATTCAATTGGCTTAGGTGCCACTGAGGCATGCATTGTTGTATTTAGTTAATCTTTCATTCAGCCCTCAATTTGTATTAAGTGGCTCTCAATTTGGTATTTAATTGATATCTCTTTGGGATGAAAGTGTTGGAGTATGCCGTGACCAAGGTATGTTGTGATCCCCTCTAGTTCTAAGAAAGCTATAATGTGCAAAGTGCAAGTCATTCAAATACTTGATGCACAACTTGAGGGGGAGCACACATAACTTGTGTCTTTTGAGACTAACTGTTTCTTGAGCAATCTTGTATAGTCTCTAGGTGGAAAAGAGAAGATTAGCAAGAAATGGAGCAATCAGGACTTGGGTATCTCTGTAAGTCAAGAAATTGGTATCTCAAGTTGTGAGTAAGTGCATATTTTTAGATTGCTCATGCTCTATAATATCTGGTGATAATAGATGCTTATTCTTAAATATCATGGAGCCATGATAATAAATGAACTTTGCAATTGGTATCTTTCAATTGGTAGCCGTAATAGTTCGCTTCAATTGACATCTTTTGATAATCATGAGAATAGAAGTTTCTTCTTGTGCCCAATACTATAACTTGTTCTAAGTTTGGTGTCTTAGCAACAAGAAAAAGTTAGGAGAAAGAATCAGGCACAAGTGTGGAGAAGCTCTCGAGAGATTAACTACTTTCAAGATGGGAAGTACACTACAACATGGTAAAGGTACAAAAGGAAGTATTAATCTTTTTGCATATATGTATCTTACCTAAATGTTGATAGGGCATATGTTCAATAAGTAAGGGGGAGTCTTGATAGTCGTTTTTCCTCCTTAACACCCTGTTGTCCCTTGACATCATCCTATGTTCTTGCTTGAGTATAGTTTTTGGTGTTTGATGTCAAAGGGGGAGAATTTGTGTATTAAAGCTTATCTCAACCTGAGAGGAAAGCTTATCCTAAGGGGTGATGTGTTAGTTTGAGCTTTGTCAAGTGTGATATTCATATGCTTCTTGCAGTATTATATGTGTTGCATCATATGGACTAGTGATTCCGCTGCGCTGAATTATTTGGCTTCTATAGTGTAATAGATAGTCATGTGGTTAATGGTGCTTTAAGATTGCTTTAAATTAGTGTCTTAGTTTAAATTGGTATTAGTTTGAATTGGTATCTTAATGATGAATAGTGGTAGGTTGATATTCCTGTGATATATCCACTAAATTGAATGATGTTTAACTCTGATTACATGCATTTGTGTGGTATAGCATCATGGTTTGATTCTTGACACAATGCATACTAAAAAGTGCTAAGGTGTAGAAATGTTTCGATTTGCCTAAGTATGTGCAAATTGGCGTCTGAGGCCAAAATTATGTTTTTGAAGTAAGCACTTATTTAGGGGGAGCATTCTATAATCTTAGAATTCAAATTTGTGCTTCAAATCTTATTCTTATGTAAGCTTTAATTGTGTTGCCATCAATCACCAAAAAGGGGGAGATTGAAAGCTCTCTTGTGAGTTTTGGTGTTTGGATGACAACTCAATTAAAGGACTAACAAGTGTACTAAGTGTTGAACAGGTGCTTAAGGTAAAGCCTACATGGTTCAACACAAGTGAACAAATGTGATTGTCCAAGAACTGGATTATGGATACATAATGGACATCACAAGTAAGTTGGACATTGCAAAAGTGATACTCGGGTGCGTAGCTCGGAGACAACTGATCAAGCCAAGGACGGAGGCAAGAAAAGCTTCGAGGTACCAAGTGCACGGGAGAAGGTCAAGGAGGCTGAGGAACCCAAAGCCAAGGGTGAAGAAGAAGGCTTGCAAAGTCAAGGGTGATCGAGTTGAGAACAGCTATGGCACATTAAGGATCACTACATAAGAACGTGACTTACAACCAATGAGGTAACAGCTACAGTTATGTGGTGTAAGTCATAAGGCTCAAGACCAAGCTCTAAGAAGGAGATCAAGGTCACTAGAAGGAGAACAAGTGTCAAAACCAGAACTGGAAGCAGCCTAAAAGAGCTAAGTTCACCTTGATCTTTAGTTTGGGTTGTTCCTAGGTTTGGAGATGTTCTATGTGATCTTTGTAGGATGTTGGAGCCAAGAAATGTCAATCTAGATCAAGTCAAGCAGACTTGATGATTTATGAGTCCAACATCGAAACTCATGCATGTGAAATGCTATAGATGTAATAATTAAGAGAAGGTATGTTTCTAGACTTAGTACATTGGTTTTAGTGTACTAATATACTTGTCTAAGTGTTAGAAACAGAAAGAAGAAGAAAAGGAAAGAGGTGCAAAAGGCTTGGCTGTGTACAGCCAAGACTCTGCTTAGTCTGGGTGCACCGGACTGTCCGGTGGCTCACCGGACAGTGTCCGGTGGTGCACCGGACAGTGTCCAGTGCGCCAGGCTGGCTCGAGCGAAGTGGCCGCTCTCGGGAATTCACCGGCGACGTACGGCTATAATTCACTGGACTGTCCGGTGTGCACCGGACTGTCCGGTGAGCCAACGGTCGGCCGGGCCAACGGTCGGCCACGCGATCTGCGCGGGACACGTGGCCGAGCCAACGGCTAGATGGAGGCACCGGACTGTCCGGTGTGCACCAGACATGTCCGGTGCGCCAACGGCTCCAAGACTGCCAACGGTCGGCTTCGCCATAGAAGGAAAGAAATCGGGCACCAGACTGTCCGGTGCGCCACCCGACAGAAGGCAAGATTTGCCTTCTTGGATTGCTTCCAACGGCTCCTAGGCTCCTTGTGCCTATAAAAGGGACCCCTAGGCGCCTCCAGCAATATACAAGTGCAGCCAACAAGTGTAGACTTCACTGGAATCAATTCTCGCTCTCCCTCTTGTGTGTAACTCTATAGTTTGTGTAGAAGGCACAGCTATAAGCCTTTAGAGAGAGGAGTAGTGCTGCTAAGAGCTAGAGCAAGGTCTTGAGCGTATCGTTACTCTGCCGGGGTGCTGCCAAGAAGTTTGTAAGCAGCCGCGGTTCTGTTGTAACCCCACTCAATAGTGAAAGACTCTATCTGTCATACTGACAGATCTGAGCAAACGGAGGAAGGAGTTGAAATAGACTCCAAGCCCAGGTGTGGCTAACTCCAACGAGGACTAGGCAAGCATTTCAGGCTTGGCCGAACCTCGGGATAAATCCTTGCATCTGTGTGCTCTGTTCTATCCTGACTCTCTGCCTTACTCGTTTTTATATCTCCACTTCAATACTTATCTGTGGTATAAGCTTGATTTGAAGTGCAGGACATTTTGAGACAGGATCTTCCATTCCGCTGCAACCTACTCGAAGAGTCTTCTCACTCCACTGCGTACTAAGTCTTCGAGTAGAGTAAGAATTTAAGTTTTAAAGTAATAAGTTTTATTCGCCTATTCACCCCCCCTCTAGGCGACATCCAGATCATGTTCCCGGGTCAAAGGAAACTTTCATGTTGGTCACTTGTTTTCGATCGCTATACACAATCAACAAACAAGGCAACACAATATTAAAAGGGTAGGTAACCTTCATCCTAAAGAAGTTATTCCTTCAAGATAACTCCTCCGAAAACGAAGGTTAAATGTTATATAAATAAATGAGCGTGCAATGAATATAAAGGCTACGAACATGCGAAGGTTGTAATTCAGCCACAATTCTTAGCTTCAGTGAATGATATTAGAGAACCTTCAGCTGAAGATACTGCCTTTGGCAAGAAATTTTATTGTGAAATGTGGATGAACGGCGGAAGGGAGATAGCAGATGAAGCTATCAAACAAAATGAAGAAGTATCCCATCTAGCTTCAGAGGAAGCAAGAAAAGTTGAAGAAGTTGATGAGCGAGAAAGGCGTATAGGTATGTTTATGTTACATTTTAGCTTTGTAAGTGCTTTTAGCTTCATGTCTAACAAAACTACATTTTCATGTAGCGGAACTTTCTCCCCCCAGAATCGTACGATCCTAAAGCTGATCCAACTCTAAGGGGAATCCTCGATGAATTTAAGATAGTAAACGTGACGATAGATGAAGCTGTTGATAAATTACTAAATGAACCTGCACAAAAGGTTTTGAAGGAAGATGACTAAATTGTGTGTAAAAACGTTGTAGAATTTGTGTTTTGCTTTTATGCAAAAAAAAACAATTGTAAACTATGTGTGATTTCATCGTGTAATATATTTCTTTGTGTAGCGTGAAATTATCGTACATACCATTTTTGAGCCGAAGGCGAAAAAACACCTTCCCTTCTTTTCACGCTTCATAAAGAAAATCCTTTTTTTGCCGAATATCTTGTAAAATACCATTGCTAAAGTAAAAGCATTGGCCCCTTCTTTGTCTTGTTTGAGGACAACCGTTAAAGATATGGCATTTTCTCCTTTGCCCTGCTTTGTTCCATAATTTCTCAGCAAACACGTATTTAGCTTCGTAAATCAACCACATTTGTGGATGAAGGAGCAATTTCCCTTCTTCCCCCTTTATGGATGATGTGAAATTTATGGATGATGTGAAATGATGCATGATGTTATGATGCAGAATGATGCGATGATAGGATGCAAAAGATGTTTGAGCAAAAATAATGATAGAAAACATTCATAATAAGACTCTACATTCCCTTAGGAATGACTTTGGAGTCTCTTCACCTTTACTAGGTGGTATTTTAGATCTGCATCCCTGTAGGAACGACTTTGGAGCTTAGCTCTGCATCCCCTTAGGAACGACTTTAAAGCTTCTTCACCTTTACTTAGACGGCATTTTAGCTCTGCATCCCCATAGAAATGAGTTTGGAGCTTAGCTCTACATCCCCTTAGGAACGACTTTAGAGCTTCTTCACCTTTACGTAGGTGGCATTTTAGCTCTGCATCCCCGTAGGAACGACTTTGGAGCTTCTTCACCTTTACTTAGATGGCATTTTAGCTCTGCATCCCCGTAGGAATGACTTTGGAGCTTTTTCACCTTTGTTGTTACACTCGATGGTGTAACCACTCGTTTATTACAGTGTGGCAAATGTTGCACCTTCTCGAATTGTTTCTGAGACAAGAAAGTAAAGCAAAGGAAATGAAAGTTACAATAGATGTGTATCAAGTTCTTGATCCAGTCCCTCTATTGCTTCAGTAAATATGCCTGGACTCTGGAACAGTATTGTTAACTGTCCGAGCTTCGGACTCCTCTCTTGTGTCACGTTGCCGCTGAACTTGGCACGACCCCTGAGGCTGTTGATTATGGGATGAAGTTGGAGCCACTACAGGTAGTTGTGGTAAGACCCACGCAACTGGAGAGTGACTCAGTGGCGGGCCCAGGATTTAGAGAGTGGGTGTTCAAAAAAATTTATAGGATAATTTTTTTGGAAGATTAAAACATGTCTATCGACATATATAGTTAATTATATATATAACCTATAATTAAGCACACACGCTATGGTCATAACTGATTCAATAACTAGTCTACTAAATTCAAATTTCATACAACTATTTCAAAAGTTTTAAATCAAAATGCATTTGTTGGTTGTTACTCAGTTGCTAGTTGGCTGCTTGTCCTCTTTGGCATTTTCCAATCGCTAATGCTCCATCTGCAGCCAAGTACTGCAAGCAGCAAAGTAGGGGAGGTGAAAGTTCCCTCTACCCGGGAACAGGATCTGGATGTCGCCTAAAGGGGGGTGAATAGGCGAATAATAATTATCACTTTAAAACTTAAATTCTTACACTACTCGAAGGCTGGATCGCAGTGGAATGAAGGATCCTTCGAGTAGGTTGCAGCGCAATAGAAGATCCTGTCTTAAAATGCCCTACGCTTCAAATATAACTTGTACCACAAATAAGTATTGAAGTGCAGATATAAAGTGTAAGTAAGACAGAGAATCAGCACACAGCACAGAGCAGAGCACACAGACGCAGGGGTTTATCCCGAGGTTCGTCCAAGCCTGAAATGCTTGCCTAGTCCTCGTTGGAGTTAGCCACACCTGGGCTTGGAGTCTATTTCAACTCCTTCCTCCGTTTGCTCAGATCTGTCAGTATGACAGATAGAGCCTTCCACTATTTTGATATTGGTTACAACAACACCGTGGTTGCTTACAGTCTTCTTGACAGCTCTCCGGCAGAGTAACAATGCACTCAAGACTTTGCTCTAGCTCTTCGTAGCACTTCTCCACTCTCTAAAGGCTTATATCTTTGCCTTTACACAAACTAGAGAGATATACACGAGAGGGAGAGAGAGAGAGAATTGATCCAAATGATGTATACAATTGTTGGTTGCACTTGTGTCACTGTTGGAGGCGCCTAGGGGTCCCTTTTATAGACCCAAGGGGCCTAGGAGCCGTTGGAATTCCTTTTGGAAGGCAATATTTGCTTTCTGTCGTGTGGCGCACCGGACAGTCCAGTGCACCACCAGACAGGTCCTGTAGCTTGTCCGGTGCGCGATCTCCTTCCATATTGGGCTTAGCTGACCATTGGAGCAACGGTCCTCTTGGCTCACCGGACACTGTCCGGTGCACACCGGACAGTCCGGTGCGCCAACTAACCGTTGGCTCAGGCCACGTGTCGCCCACTGATTGCGCTGCCGACCGTTGGCGCGGGCGCCGTTGGCTCACCGAACAGTCCAGTGTACCACTGGATAGTCCGGTGAATTATAGCCGTACGCCACCAAACTTTTCCCGAGAGTGGCCTGTTCACCGAAGTTCAGCCTGGCGCACCGGACACTGTCCGGTGCACCACCGGACAGTCCGGTGTGCCAGACTAAGCAGAGTTTTGGCTGCACCGAGCCAAGACTTTTTGCAATTCTTTTCTCGCTGTTTCTAGCACTTAGACAGAATATGTTAGTACTAAAAAACAATTCACTAAGTCTAGAGACACACCTTGTTCTTGTTTTGCACTTCTTTTGCATTTGGCATGCTTGAGATTTATGTTGGACTCATAAACCATCAAGTCAACTTGACTTGATCTAGATTGACATTTCTGAGCTCCAACATCCTGCAAAGGTCACATAGAATATCTCCAAATATAGGAACAACCCAAACTAAAGATCAAGGTGCACTTAGCTCTTTTGGGCTGCTTCCAGTTCTGATTTTGACACTTCTTCTCCTTCCAGTGACCTTGTTCACTTCTTGAGCTTGATCTTGAGCCTTATGACTTACACCACATAATTGTAGATGTTAACTTATTGGTTGTAAGTCATGTCCTTATGTAGTGTTCCTTGATGCACCATAACTCTTAACAAGATCAACCTTGACTTTGCAAGTCTTCTTCTTCACCCCTGGCTTTGGGTTCCTGGTCTCCTTGACTTTCTCCCGTGCACTTGGTACCTCGAAGCTCTTCTTGCTTCCATCCTTGGCTTGATCGGTTGTCTCTGAGTTACGCACATCGAGTCTCACTTAAGCAATGTCCATTTTGCTTTTGATGTCCATTATTTATAGATAATCTAGTCTTTGGACCATCATACTTGTTCACTTATATTGAACCCTATTAGCTTTGCATTAAGCACCTGTTCAACACTTAGCACACTCGTTAGTCCGTTAATTGGGTTGTCATCTAAACACCAAAACCCACAAGAGAGCTTTCAATCTCCCCCTTTTTGGTGATTGATGGCAACACAATTAAAGCTTACACAAGATTAAGATTTAAAGCACAAATTTTGAATTCTAAGTTTATAGAATGCTCCACCTAAATATGTGCTTACATTAAAATCTTAACTTTGGCCTTATATGCCAAATTGCACATACTTAGGCTAATTCGAAGCATTACTACACCTTAGCACCTGTGGGATGCATTGTGTCAATAATTAAACCGTGATGCGTATAACACACAAATGCACAACGCACAGAATCAGAGTTAAACACCAATTAAATGGACATACCACAGGAATATCAACCTATCACTATTCACCATTAAGATACCAATTTAAAGTAATTTAAAGCACCAAAACCACATGAATATCTATTACAGGACAAACACAATAGATAGAATTGATTCATATCAACGGAAGCACTAATTATGCATTATCACCATATAATACAAAGTATCAACAAAACTAACACATTCTTCCTTAAGATCAAAGGAACTCAAGGAAACCCCTTTGAGTCCTTTAGCACAAAAGTAATCTTCATCCTCTTCACACTTAAGATAAGCTTTCCTCTCAGGTCGAGGTAAGCTTTAATGCACAAATTCTCCCCCTTTGACATCAAACACCAAAACCATATTCAAGCAAGAACATAGGATGATGTCAAGGGGCAGCAGGGTATTAAGCAGGTAAAATGCAACACACTAACATTACTCCCCCTTACACATTAAACATATGCAACACAAGCATTGGAGGAAAATTTAGATACAAATACGCAAAAAGTCAATACCTCCTTTTGTACCTTTACCATGTTATGGTGTACTTTCCATCAAATAGGCAGTTCCTTTTCCCATCAATTTAAGATTTCCATCTTGAAAGTCTTATCTCTAGGGAGCTCATTCACACTTGTGCCTGATCCTTCTTCCTGACTTTTTCTTGTTGCTAAGACACCAAACTTAGAACAAGTTATAGTATTATGGCACAAGATGAAACTTCTATTCTAGTGATTACCAAAAGATATCAATTGAAGCACACTACCAAGGCTACCAATTGAAAAATCATTACTGTCATAGCTCCATGATATTTAAAGATAAGCATCTAGGATCACCAACTATTATAGAGCACGAGCAATCTTTAAATACGTAATTACTCACAACTTTAGATACCATTTACTCGACTTGTGGAGGTACCCAAGTCCTGATTGCTCCATTTCTTGCTCATCTTCCCTTTTTCACCTTGAGACTATATAGGATCACTCAAGACACAGTTAGTCTTAAAAGACACAAGTTATGTGTGCTCCCCCTAAAGTTGTGCATCAAGTATTTGAATGACTTGCACTTTGCACATTCTAGCGTCCTCAGAACTAGAGGGGATCACAGCATACCTTGGTTTAGGCATAATATATTAATTGCATCGCGAAAAGATACCAATTGAAAAATGACAGGATCATGCATATAAAGCATAATGTCTAAGCACACCATGATTAAGAAGTATTTTCTTAGGTACACCAAAGGAAACAACATTTTAAAGCATAAGGCACCTAAGCCAAGATACTACCAATTGAAAGAACATAGCTATGATCACAATCAACGGAACTTCAAGATTTTCAATGAAATTGCATAGTTCCATTTTCCATACCTTTGCCTTTTCATGAATTGCCATGAGAGCACCAGTTGTCACCATTGAGGGCTCCTTTTGCTCATGCACCTCATAGCTCAAGAGGGTGCATTGGAGGCACAGCACGGATTTCTTGTTTAGTTATACACAGAGTGCCAATACAAAGTAATCATGTGAACATGGACTAAACAAAACTGTCATGCTTGCACATAGGTTAATCATTAAAAACCATATAGCATGACTTACAAAAAGATACAGGTTTATCCACATACACAAAAAGAGTTAATCACGGTAGATATATCAAATGAAAAGCTACCCATTGAATGATTCAAGAGATGTAACCTACAAAGCACACAGTCATGATTGAGCAAGCATCATTATGATCTTGAAAATCATGAATCATTAATTGAGAGATATTCAACACAAGCAATCTCGAAAGTATAACTACTCCAAGGATAGGTATAGCACAACAATCCAACTTGAAAGCAATACTGATTATAAATAATGCACTTATGATACACGGTTACCGTCCTTTGGAGAGCAAGTTGTAGATTCTCATCAAAGTCCTTTGCTTGATTCACCAATAATGATTAAGGACTTCTACAACTTATTTAACTCGAGATGAACATGGGATTAGTATTGCACAATAATTCAACCTTGGGTCAATAAATGGACAATAAATTTGACAGCTTAAGCATAGAGTTTGAATTAACCATATTAAGCTCTCCCAAGATCTCCAGTCCATCTCGAGGTACCTGCATGGTCTAGTTAGCACAGTTTGGTACCCATCTCGAAATGGGTCCATAACACTCATCTAAAAGATCCTTTGGAACCCACATAGCAGTTGTGCTAGTTCTAGGTGATCTCATTGCTGTTCTAGCACAAGTGTATGATTTGGGTCTCCTAAGCGAATAGAATTGAGATGAATTTGCTTGCGTAGGAACCTTACCCTTCTTACATACCTTAGGTAGATGACCATGCTCACCACACATGTAGCCAAAACGTCGCTTAACCTGACATGACGCTTGCTGTTTGTCTTCTTTCTTAGTGAGGGTCATCCTGGAGAGTGCATGTGTTTGATTCTTCATGAGCGGACATGAAGTGATCATATGGTCCTTGCCATTGCATCCGAAACATCTCCTCATCCCTTCATCCTTGTCGTTGTATGGACAAGACGCAATGAAGTGGCCTAACTCATTGCACTTAAAGCACCTCCTTTTTCCTCTTCTCTTTTCGCTCTTGGATAACATAGAGAGATGATCAGTGCAAACAGCATGACTAATTGAATTTTTACCTTTTTCCTTGTTCATGTTGATTTCTTCATTTATTGCTTTAGGAACATCCTTCTTATGGAGTTTAACACTTGCTGCGGTTTCTCCCGTCTCAAGCTTCTTCACCACGCGTCCGTGGATACCTTGAGGAGGTTGAGCAATGCGTCTTCTTCTTAATTGCTTTGCTTTCTTGTTCCTTTCTTTATTGATGAGCAACTTTTCTTTTGATCCTGCAGCTCGATGCTCATTCAAAAATTGGCTTTCTTTTGAGCAACAGGGGTTAGCACATGGTGATATATTATCTAAAGGCGTACGTGTGCAAGAATGAGGTTCACATGAATTTAGGTTCGCAATTACAACCTCATGGGCAACATCAAGCATGATATGGCCATCAAGTAATTTATTATGAGAATAAGATAGCATATCATATTTTTCACTTAGAGCAAGTTTTTCTAAATTTATCATTTCTACTTGACTCTTAAGCATAGAATTCTCAGTTTTAAGTTGAGCAACATCAGATAATACATCATGATTATTTCTTTGCTCAAATAAAACAGATTCATACTGTTGGACCAAACTATCATGAGAGCACTTTAGCTCCTCATGTTCTTTGGTCATCTTCTCCAGGCTGTCGTTGGTTTTGATGAGAGTCTCCTCTAGCCTGAGAAGCGTCTCGCCTTGTTCCTTGTTCCTTCTCAACAGCTTAACCAAGAGCACTTTGTCTTCTTTATTGAGATGGGTGTAGAAACGGCGAATCTCCTCTTCTTCCACATCGTCGGTCTCATTTTCCCTGTCATTATTATCAGTGGAAGCAAAATAGGAAAATGTACTTTGCGGTGATGTAGACTCATCCTTGCTATCATCCTCATATTCCTCCTCATTATCGTTTTCATCTCCACTCTCATCATTAGCAACAAGACATGTATAACTAGTGGGAGATGAACCTGTCGGTGAGGTGGATCCATCACTTGGTGTCCATCGTTCTTGTTCTTCTCCCTTGGACAAGTTAGTACTACCAGCAATAGAGGGAGCAAAAGCAGTGCATATGGACTTAAAAAATTTCAGCTTAATTTTAGTCCATAGATCATGAGCATCAACAAATAAATCACTATCACTACTCATGATAGCAAAATAGGCACCTCTAGAAAGTGAGTCAACTAAGATGTTGCAAGCATGGTGATTGAGAGATAGACATCTTAGTTCATCATTAGAAGGATTTTGACTAAAATTGGAGGGAAAAATACTTCCACTAAAGATCTGTCTCAAATCAGGATCAACATGCATGAAAGCATTATAAATAGAGACAGACCAAGATTTATAATTAGAACCATCGCCTAGAAAAAGTTCTAGAGTTACCTCTTGTGACGATATCGTCATCTCCGGACGGCTAAGCCCACACTAGAGAGGCCTAGCTCTGATACCAATTGAAAGTTCCCTCTGCTCGGGAACAGGATCTGGATGTCGCCTAGGGGGGGTGAATAGGCGAATAATAATTATCACTTTAAAACTTAAATTCTTACTCTACTCGAAGGCTGGATCACAGTGGAATGAAAGATCCTTCGGGTAGGTTGCAGCGGAATAGAAGATCCTGTCTTAAAATGCCCTGCACTTCAAATATAACTTGTACCACAAATAAGTATTGAAGTGCAGATATAAAGTGTAAGTAAGACAGAGAATCAGCACACAGCACAGAGCAGAGCACACAGACGCAGGGGTTTATCCCGAGGTTCGGCCAAGCCTGAAATGCTTGCCTAGTCCTCGTTGGAGTTAGCCAAACCTAGGCTTGGAGTCTATTTCAACTCCTTCCTCCGTTTGCTCAGATTTGTCAGTATGACTGATAGAGCCTTCCACTATTTTGATATTGGTTACAACAACACCGTGGCTGCTTATAGTCTTCTTGATAGCTCTCCGACAGAGTAACAATGCGCTCAAGGCTTTGCTCTAGCTCTTCGCAGCAATTCTCCACTCTCTAAAGGCTTATATCTTTGCCTTCACACAAACTAGAGAGATATACACGAGAGGGAGAGAGAGAATTGATCCAAATGATGTATACAATTGTTGGCTGCACTTGTGTCACTGTTGGAGGCACCTAGGGGTCCCTTTTATAGACCCAAGGGGCCTAGGAGTCGTTGGAATTCCTTTTGGAAGGCAATATTTGCTTTCTGTCGTGTGGCGCACCGGACAGTCCGGTGCACCATCGGACAGGTCCGGTAGCTTGTCTAGTGCGCGATCTCCTTCCATATTGGGCTTAGCTGACCGTTGGAGCAACGGTCCTCTTGGCTCACCGGACACTGTCTGGTGCACACCGGACAGTCCGGTGCCCCAACTAACCGTTGGCTCAGGCCACACGTCGCCCGCTGATTGCGCTGCCGACCGTTAGCGCGGGCGCCGTTGGCTCACCGGACAGTCCGGTGAATTATAGTCGTACGCCACCAAACTTTTCCCGAGAGTGGCCTATTCACCGGAGTTCAGCCTGGCGCACCGGACACTGTCCGGTGCACCACCGGACAGTCCGGTGTGCCAGACTAAGCAGAGTTTTGGCTGCACCAAGCCAAGACCTTTTGCAATTATTTTCTCGTTGTTTCTAGCACTTAGACAGAATATGTTAGTACTCAAAAACAATTCACTAAGTCTAGAGACACACCTTGTTCTTGTTTTGCACTTCTTTAGCATTTGGCATGCTTGAGATTTATGTTGGACTCATAAACCATCAAGTCAACTTGACTTGATCTAGATTGACATTTCTGAGCTCCAACATCCTGCAAAGGTCACATAGAATATCTCCAAATATAGGAACAACCCAAACTAAAGATCAAGGTTCACTTAGCTCTTTTGGGCTGCTTCCAGTTCTGGTTTTGACACTTCTTCTCCTTCCAGTGACCTTGTTCACTTCTTGAGCTTGATCTTGAGCCTTATGACTTACACCACATAATTATAGATGTTACCTTATTGGTTGTAAGTCATGTCCTTATGTAGTGTTCCTTGATGCACCATAACGCTTAACAAGATCAACCTTGACTTTGCAAGTCTTCTTCTTCACCCCTGGCTTTAGGTTCCTAGTCTCCTTGACTTTCTCCCGTGCACTCGGTACCTCAAAGCTCTTCTTACTTCCATCCTTGGCTTGATCGGTTGTCTCTGAGTTACGCACATCGAGTCTCACTTAAGCAATGTCCATTTTGCTTGTGATGTCCATTATCTATAGATAATCTAGTCTTTGGACCATCATACTTGTTCACTTGTGTTGAACCCTGTTAGCTTTGCATTAAGCACCTATTCAACACTTAGCACACTCGTTAGTCCTTTAATTGGGTTGTCATATAAATACCAAAACCCACAAGAGAGCTTTCCGGAGGTCAGGTCGGGTGGCCACTAGCTGGGTAGGCTTGGACATTGGCACAATGGGACCTTGCCCCTGGTTGTCTGTCCTTGCATGCAGTGACGCCCTGACTACGGTGGATTGAAGCCTCGGACGACGGACGACATATGACGCAACAACGAAGCCAGATGCAATGCAACGCAATGACAGTTAGTCGGTCAAGTCTGGACACCTAGCTATGCCGTGGAGCCACGATGTATCAACGGAGGTGCTGGTGTCTCCATGGCACATGGGGCTGCAAGATGTGATCATGACTTGGTTGCTGGTGCATCTGGTGGCCCTACCATGGTGCAACTACAATAGGGTTTGGGGATTTTTTTGTCATGAGGTACTGACGTGGACTTTGTCGCTCCGTTGGACTTTAGGTCCACGATAAACGATTGGATTAGTTAGGTATGAGAGGTAGGAAGGAGATATTTTAGTCCAAATTAACATAATTTCTTTATTTATTTGATTCATTTTTTATTTTCCATGCATATACACTATATACATGTATATATATTGAAGTTCTTTTACCAAAAATAATGGGTATTCATTTGAATACCCTTGAATTCAATGGGGCCCGCCCCTAGAGAGACTTACCAAAGCCACCGAAACTATAGGTTGTGAGAATGGATGTTGGTTACCCACATACTCTAGGATGTATGGGGAGTAACACGAAGCAGTATGTAGAACTTGCTTCAGTTGGTTTTGACGTGCTTCAGCCTCAGCTATCTCCTTCTGTTTTTGTATCGTAACTTGGCGGGTTCTTGTTGTATGCCCCTTGTCCTCTCCACAGAATAAGCCAAACAGTCTTCTTGGTTGAGAGTTGAATCTCCCTCCGAAGCTACGTCCTCCTCTACCTCTTGGGGTCGGCGGTCTAAAGGAGCTTTGTTGGGCCCCTATTGACTGGGAACTGTGCTGGTGCCCTTGGTTATGATTGTTCATGTCCTCACTTTGACTGGGATTGTGTATTATCCTGACATGCCTTGGATAAAGCCTTCCTCTGAAGCCCTAGTCATCTCAAAATATATGTAGGCATACTCCCTTGTTTATTGGAAACCATTGTCGGCTCTGATGTATTCATCCATCTTTTGGAGAAGCTTCTACAGGGTTTGGGGAGGCTTTGTAGCAAAATATTGTGTCTTTGGGCCTAGGAGAAGTCCCTTGATCATGGCCTCAATGACGATCTCATTTGGCATTGTTGGTGTCTGGGCTCTGAGGCATAAGAACCTTTGGACATATGCCTGTAGATATTCTTCGTGATTCTGTGTACACTGGAATAAAGATTGAGCGGTCATTGGCTTCGTCTGAAACCCTTGAAAGCTAGTGACCAACATGTCCTTCAATTTCTGCCATGATGTGATTGTTCCTAGCCTGAGAGAAGAATACCATGTATGAGCAACACTCCTGAGTGCCATGACGACGTATTTTTCCATGACAGTCGTGTTGCCACCATATGATGATATGGTCGCTTCATAGCTCATCAGAAACTGCTTCGAGTCTAAGTGACCATTGTACATAGGTAGCTGAGGTGGCTTGTACGAAGGTGGTCATGGGACAGCCTGCAACTATGTAGCTAAGGGGGAAGCGTCATCAAAAGCAATGTTATCATGGTGAAAATCATCATACCACATGTCCTCATGGCTGGGGCCTTCTTGACGAAGGTCTCTTTGTTGTGGACTTGTGATTTGTGCCCTTGCTTAGTATCCTACACAATATGTCGCATTTTCTCGACTGCTTCATCAATCTTCTTTCGAAGCTCAGCCAGTCGAAGCATCTTCTCTCTTCTCTTTTCCACATGTTGATAAATAGCTTCCAGGTTGCTGATTTCTTGGTCTAGCTCTTCGTCTTGTGGTGTTGGGCTAGTGGCTTTCCTCTTCTAGCTTTGGCCCTCCCTTAAAAGGATCCCATCTTGGTTGGTGTCTAGGGGAGCAAGAACAGCCCCTATCGCCGTTGACTTCTTCGGCGGCATGACGAAGGTAGTTGCAGAGTTTACCTGACGAAGGTGGTCGCTGAGTTCACTAGAGGTGGGCGCCAATGTTGGTCACTTATTTTCGATCGCTATACACAATAAAAAAACAAGGCAACACAGTATTAAAAGGGTAGGTAACCTTCGTCCTGAAGAAGTTATTCCTTCGAGATAACTCCTCCGAAAACGAAGGTTAAATGTTATATAAATAACTGAGTGTGCAATGAATATAAAAGAGTTTGAATATGATATTTCAATAAAGATATCTCCTTCATGTATTCCTCTTTTCATAAATTAACTTTACAATTGTACCTTCGGCGCTATAGAAAGGATTACAACGAAGGCGTCGTAGAGAGAGAATTACACAACAATTATCCAATCCACCAAAAAGGTACTTTATGCAGGGCACTGTTCATCTATTTATAGGGAGTCGTACAACTTTGTACGATATTACATTCATGCCCTCATAGATGACACACAAAGTTTACAAATATCACAGGGACAACATTGTCTTTTGCCCCTAGCAACTTGGATAACACCTTCTCCTTGTATCATCTTCCTGTGTTGTTGTGATGAAGCTAACTCGTTGCACTTCCACCGTTCTGGGCTGAAGCTATTCTGATTCCGAGGCTCCTGTAACACTTAGTAACATGCTAATAACAAATGGTTAGTCGTGTTTTTGAGGACGTTCGGAAGATGAAGGCCCCTAACAATCGTAAGCTCTTATTTGGATTGCGGGTATAAACTAGAGAACCCAGGGGTTGTTTTATAAAGAACCAAGGCGCAACTGCAATTAGTTTACATTGGCCAGGGACTGCGGGTTCATTTGACAATTCTACTATTGCAAGGCAATGGCGACCGAGGCGAGCACGGAGACATATCAGCATATAAACATGAGAGGGAGAAGAAACAATAAGGCTAGTTTGGAAACTTAATTTTTCCAATAGATTTCTATTTTTACAAGGTAAAATGAATTAATTTCACTTGAAAAAATATAAATCCCTCGAAAAAATTGGGCTTCCAAACTAGCCTTAACAGAGGAAATAACTCTAGTCCCACTTGGTATGATTTGATGTGCTCGTGTCCTGTGACCGACCAGATAGGGCATCTGATACGTCAATAATGAAGACTGTTAACTGAACCATAGGCATCGGATACATTGGTTATGTCAGGTGTTGTGTATCCAATGCACACCGGAGATGAGTGTATATCAGGGAAGAAGCATAGTACACATCCATCACCGGATAAGTCTAGTCTTTATCCATTACACTCGGTTCATAATTTTTTTATATTTTCTCCATGAATTTTGCACCAAATCAAATCATAGTTTAAATAAGATTCAAATAAACACCAATTGAGATTAGTATTAGTATGTTCTCTCGAAGTCGCAATTTCTCAAAACAATTTATCTTAGACAAAATATGTTTTATCAAAGTATTCAATAAAATGGTAAGAGATCACCTTGTGGCCATTTCAATAGAAGTTTTAGACACCTTGAGTGTTGAATACTCTATCGATGATGACCTTAAAAATATTAAAACCTGAAAGTGGAAACGATAATAACTTCCATGCGTATGCAATACATTCCTTGAAATTAAGAACTATTTCTTGTCAAGTTTACACCCAGAGTTAAGTTTCTTCAGACTCTTTTGAGCACTTAACTTTACTTGGTTAGATAGGACACAAAATGATGTTAAACATGTTATGATAATATAGAAAACAACACAAGCTCTCTTTAAGTGAAGTTACTTACATAAAAAAATATTAATTTTATTAGGGCTTATTCGTTTTGCTCTCAATCCATGTAGATTGGATGGGATTGAGTGAGTTTTAATTCTAAATAAGTCAAAATCTTTCATAATTTTTTCTAATCACATCTAATCCAAATAAGATATGAATAACCGAATAAGACCTTACTCTATATACAAAAACATGTTTCTGTCTAATGGCTATGTAAAGATATATATATTCATTATCATCTATTTGAATATAAACGCAAAAACTAAATGTTAAAACGAATGCTATTTTAAGATGAAGGGAGTACCTTTATGCAGCTGGATCTCTTAGGAAATTGCGACAAAATAGCTAGTGCAAGGAGCCAATCACAACCGTAATGTCCGTAGTTTCCTCACAAATTCTCTAATTCTTTCAAATGTATATCTTTTTTTGTAGGACACACATGTCATACAAGTATAGAAAAAATAATCAATAATCAAACATGTGTTTGCACAATTTCAAGTCATGCGCAGAACTAAAGTGTAGGACTGCCACACAATGGTGTATATAACCGCGCAGAAGTATTACACGATTCCAATGTATCATGCAAGAGTGCCATGCACTCATGCATCTCTCAAGCTACTACTTATCAAATTATACCCAAGTTCTCGAATATTTGTCTGCCGCCGCTAATTCATTTTTGAACTAAAACATGACAAATAAAAAAGAAAAGAGAGTATTGTTTTTTCCATTTTCAATCATTCATGTAATCTAGAAAATGCATAGCATGTAAAACAATAGTAATTATTACACATTAAGTTGAGCTAATTGAAGGCTTCGTACCACGCACAACTACAGATAATGATAGAGTAGCAATTGTCCACCAATATGGTAGGAGTATCTATTATTTTGGAACATTAAACAAGACATGATACGAGTTCCAAAACTATTTGGTTTTAAGAGACTCGCCGGCCATTGCAAGTTCCTCCAGTTTCTTATCAATCTGTGCTTCCGTCAGGCCATCCAAGTTCACGCATCTCTCCACACCCATATCTGGCAGTAGAATCAAAGGAGACATTAGGGCCAAACACCAAGTTCCACTTTGGCATGATAATCTTGTAGATACACAATACATCAAACATATGCTCTAGTTATTTATATATAAAGAACATGTCGTTTAGTTGAAGGTAGAATGCAATGTCCATACATTGTCTTATACCATGTGAAGGTTTATCACTCCATTTTTGTTATGTTCTCTGTTTCCAGGGAGGTGATGCTCTTGGATGGAAAAAATAAAAACTAGATACCACAGGCCAGGAGAACAATGTAAGCAACCAATTTCCCCCAAAGTATCTAGGGTGCGCCTGTGTTATTTGTTTATGGTGACAGGTTGGGCCAATGTGGGCCTTCCCATTAGAATGCCCCCATTCCTGATGCTATGAAAAGTACGATAACAAACATAAATAGGGTGTTTGGTTTGATAAATAAGTTGGTCCATCATCTTCTCACTTCTTATTTTTTTGTTTGGTTTGTGAAATTGAATGAGTTGATCTATTACCACCTCATTCCTCATGGTTAGTTAGTACTAATACGAGGAATGAGCTCATCCCACCAAATTTGAGAAATAGACTAATGATGCACCACCTCATTTTGGATGGAGTGACTAGAACTATATGGAAACAAGGTTTCACATTTGTGAACCATTGAAGACATAAACCTACATCCTCAAACATAATCCACCCTATTTATAAATTGGATTCATGAGATGAAATTGTTAATAATGTTACGAAGTACAAATTATTTCCTTAACATACGTCTGGTTCATTAAAACTGCATGGATGTACACATATCCTTTCAAAGGGTGACGCCTAGCACAACATATGCACTAGGTAGAGCTGCACCGCCTTGCCCAGCTCCTAGGCTTTTCATTGAGGCACTTTGAGTTTGATATAAATATGAAAATGGGACAGATTAAGAGATGGAGAAACATGAAGTACTATTATATTACTAATGTGTGCATTGAAAGTTATTAAGTTCTGATATGCTAAATTTCCTTTATTTTTCATGGTAGTACGCTAAGCACCCATAGAAAATAGAAACGCCTAGGAATGCCAAAGCGCTAGATAGAACCTGTTCAGCCACCGCTTACCTAACACCAAGCGGTTTTAAAATGATGACACATTGAAACATATAATGTACATTTGTAAAAAAAAATCTAAACATAACAAAATATTGCCTTGTATAATGATGGTTATGCACATTCATTCAGCTAAGGTAGTGGACACAAAGCAGGAAACTAGAATCAATAATCTAATACAAACAATGCCTTTAACGCATATTGATGATCTAGTTTCTAACACCACTGATTAGTGAAAGCCTACGAGTTACTTATCTGCCAAAATAAGATAAAGTTGGTACCATAATCAGAAGTTATTCCAGATTGACTAGCTCAGAAGCATAAAATCTAGTTCCTCTGAAACCTAATGCTCAGGACATGGATCATGAGAAGACATTAGTGAATTTAAGAGGTGAGATTGTGATACTAATCCTACATCTTTCCAAATTGTGCCAGGGAGTGGTTGGCTTAATGCATATGAAGCCATTCCAAGCGGATGCTATCTTCCTTGAAGCTCATTACAGTTTGGTTACCTCCTCATCTCACATTCTTTGCATGTATTTTGGTCCACAAACCAAGTCTGCACCAGCAACCACATCTGGTACTCCTGTTACACAAACTAAGATAGGGTTTTAGGGTATCTTGACCTTTTGGAATTATGATATTTCCGTAATCCTGGCGGTTCTCGGTAGTTAGAAAGACCCCAAAATACTAAGTTAAAAGAATAGCTTACTGCACATATCGAATAAGCTGGGTTTGGGGATTATAAGCAACAGATCACAAGTCTTTTGAAGGCTTAGCACTCCTGACCTAGTTTAGTATAGTTTCATATGTACTTCTGGTCATAGTGTGCTAAACTTTTTAAGAGCAAATTTCATGGTATTTTATTTACTACATGAACTGTAATATGGCTGTGAAACTAAATCATGTCATTAATATATAAAATCAGCAACTGTGTAAGCCAACTGAGGAAACAAAACACAATCTACGCCCCCGCGTTCCAAATTATAGATCACTTTAGATTAATTCTGTGCCAAACTTATGTAAATTGACCAAACATTTAGGAAGCTATATTAACATCTACAGGTTCAATACTAAAGTACCAAAACATATTTTATGGTGAATTTAATGAAACTAATCTGATGTTGTAGATGTTAGTGCATTTTTCCATAAACTTGGTCGAAGATAAAAAAAAGTTTGACTTAGGACAAAGCTAATGCAACATTTAATTTGGAACAGGGGGGATACAAGACACTGAGTGTGTGGAGGATCAGTCTAGCCATGACTGTAATTGTCTACTCTACAATAATATTGAATATCACATAAAACCACAGGGAGCTCCACCAGAAATTTAGCAGTAAACTGAACAAAATGCTGGTACGGACCACTGTGATCGACCAGGATGATGATGCAGAGACTCTAGCAGTTTTGTAGTTTTGTAGTTGAGTATGACAAACCAACATGGACCTTACATTTATGAACTTATTTCTCATAAATATAATTGCCTAAATTCCTCTTCCCTCAAATGCACGTCATTTCTATATCAACAAACCTCCAATGGCAAGATCCAGCAGTGCAGATTGAGCCATTTCACAGGGCAGGCAAAGATATGAAATTCACCCAAAAATGCCTCAACCAGTAAAAATCAAATCTTTAGCCACAGCAGGAGAAAGAGGACGAAATAGATGCACGCGTACCGTAGCGCGCCCAGAGCTGGGGCTGGACACCGGAGCACTCGCGGACAAGGAAGGGGAGGGAGGGGTTGCGGGCCTTGATGTCACCATAGTTCTTCTTCACGAACTCCCTGCGGGCGACCAGATCGCCAGCGCACCGAATCAGAAACAGCAGTTTTAGATAGTCAAATCGGACGGGAAGAGTCGAAGAAGGGGCAAGGTTTGTACCGGGCGGGGGCGCTAGCGGGGGAGGTCTGGCAGAAGAGGACGCGTATCTCCTTTACACTCCGAGATAGGCTCGCCCGCCATGCCATCGCCGCCGCCTGCTCGCGTTCTACTGGATTCTCGCCGCCGCCTGCTTCCTCTCGGCTATGCGGCGAAATGGAGGCCGCGCGGAAGAACGGGCCTGAGTCCAGTCACTTGGATCGGCATCTGATTCGGATCCACGCCGTCTGATTACCGATCGGCGGTCACCGAGAGATAATATGCCCGGTGCTCACACACAACCTCGTCTTCCAATTCTGAGCCATAAAACCCTCTTAACTATATAATTCACCAATTAAAAATTTATAAAACTTACTCAACCAAATCACTCCTATAAACATAAACTCCACTAGATCTACCAAACAAATTATACCTAGACTTAACCCACTATCAAAATCAACGATTCATATCGCTGAATAACTTCTTCTCCCTTAATTAAATTTAATGGTCTCATTCTTTCCCACTCTCTCCCCGACCCCACCGCTCCAACCTCCCCCTCCCCCTCCCTCTCACGCGACGCCGCCACCGTCGTTAACCCCTCCCCTTACACCATCGCCATCTCTAACCTATCTCGTGCCCCTTCCATAGAATCGTAGCATTAGCACATACTATACCAATAAAATTAACTTTAGAGATTTTAAATACCATAACTAATTTTTCAACTAATTATTAATTCACAATAACAATTAATCTACCTGGTCTAAACCTAGCATTTATTAGCTAGCTAACTATTAGATTTAAGTATTCTAAACAAGACATAAATAAGATCGTAATTCCTTCCCCGCTGCTAAGGGCCAGTTTAGAAAAGAAATTCTCTTTGGAATTGGATCATTTTCTCTCTTATTCCCCTCGATCCTCGAGAAAATTGGTTTCATGGCCCTAAAAGAAAACTCTTTCGAACTTCAGCCACGTTGTTCTTCCTCTGTAGCACTGTCATTTATTTGACCGCAACGGTGTCAAACAACTGAATAAAATGATGAATTCATCGAAACCAAATTTAGACTTCTCTTTTTTTCTTCTTCTCAGTCCGCTCAAGTCAGTCAGTTGTACTTCAAATTTCTTCGGTTCCTCTTTACGCCGCTAAATCCGATCAACAAGGTACTAATCCAAGTTCGAAACTATTTTAACAAAAATTTTGTAAAAGACATATTATTTTATATGCTACAACCACATATAAGCTTTTAGACTATCTCCAGCAGCTTGCTCATCTCTATACTCATATTCAAACTTCACTCTACGAACAGTACAGTCTACAGTGCAAAACAATACAAAAACAGTATTTTAGGTGACCATATGAGTGAAATGTTGAACACTGACATGCGGGGTAAGATTCTGGTGAAAAGGAAACAATGTGAATTTATTAGTATTTTAAAAAAAATAACACGAATTAAGGACATATTTGGATCACAGGAGCTAAAGTAAAAGTGACTATAGTTTAATCACTTTATGAGCTAAACATTCAAACATAAAGAGCTAAAAGTGACTCAGATAGTAAAAGGTATTCTTTTAGTCACTTTTAGCTCCTAATGTGGAACAAAACTTTAGTCGGCTTGGTTTGGCTTCTTGATCCAAACAGGACCTACGTAATCAACTTTTACACATCTTTACTCCTTTAAAACATCAGTTTCGTATGTGGTGTACCACATGTAAAACGTGTAGGCCTATTTCTCTTTCTCGCTCCTTATATATCAATGGGTCATTACACTGCAGATGAGTTATACATCAGAGATGGGACGTGAGAAACCATTCACCCAATATAACAGGAAGTCACATGCAGCGTAGCGCTCTCATATAGTACCACCTGGATAGCTAAAGGAGGATAAGCAACAAAACAAGCTATAAAAAGGGGTCGGACTCCCTTTCAACTCATTTCTTTCTGAACCTTTTGGTTAAGATAAAGTGTAATATTTATTCTTATTAGTTTAATATATGATATGTAAAAGTTAACTTTGATATTAAATTTATTTTTTATAAAAATTAAATATGATTTTTGTGTTTTAATAAAACAAAATCTACTCATATGGTATAAATAAATCGTATTATTAAGCACCAAATTTGGTACTTGGGGGCAACCAGACGATTCACGCCTCGAGCAGTCCACGGGTGTAGTCTGGACGGTCCACGATTAGATTAACTTAGGCAAGAGTCCTTATCCTACACGTGTTTATCCATCTAATCACGTGAAAATCTGTTAGGATACACCTAGGAATAAGTCTGGACCTCCCCATACAAATATGAAGGGGTACGGGCGATTGAGGCATCACACAATCGAACAAATCAATCTATTTACCAGTTCTTACGTTCAAAAAAATTTATTTACCAGTTCCTTTATATTTTTACCCTAGGAGTAGCAATAGTTAGTCTTCATCAATCCCAATCTTTACCTCTACTCGACTTGACATCGTTTATATGTGTTTTAAGTGGACTGTCCATCCCAAGACAACCATAGGATCTTTTAATGATTTTTTACTTTAGTTGGCATTTTTTTGCCATGTAGTTACATGTATAACAAAATTATATCGTTTGCTATGTATCTATATTATAAAAGATCTAGTTTCTTTTTGTGTCCATTAGAACTATTAGATCTAGTTTTCTAATAAAATGTAACGGTCGTCCTTAACCAGCAGGAACTTTCACTTCTAGATGAAGAGAGGTCTGGGACGATGAAATCGATGCCCACCTTTGCCAATCACCTCCTACATTTCTCCTCCTATCTGTAATTTTTATTATATTTTATATTTTACTATGTTACCACCAAAAAATACCCCTATTTACAGGATGTCTTTGTCACACCCGGTTCTGAGGGCAAAACCGAATTCATAGCATATGTGGGCTAGGATCCATTTTCCACACATATGTTGATGTCACAAGTGTAATATATCAAAAGACAATACAATAAAGTGTAACTTTATTACATCATATGGATCATAGTATCTTAAACAAGTATCCTTATCAAAGTACGACATAATTAAACATGGACACTCTTTCACAGGAAGGTGACTGGCGCATTGTTAGACTCAAAATTCATCAATGTCATCTGTGAAATCTCCGTCATCATCCTCTGGTCAAAATATTAGCAAGGGTGAGCTTACTTATGGTCGGGGCTCAGCAAGTGGGGGAAATAATGCAAAGTTAACAAAGTACGCTATGGATAAACGGTAAGTATTTTAGTTGGTCAATATTTTATTAGCAACACCTGTCGTACTACTTGTAAGTGTGTCTCAAATATTCTAATTAATCAAAGGCATAAGATTATATCAAAAACACTTAAGTGAAATCACTTAAGCAAACCACTAGTAAATCATCGGATCACGATTTATTTTCCATCTTTAAGTTCAATTATTATGTGAGGGTCCAGGTTGCTCTTAACCGTGAGCACGGCTGACATATCAATTTTACACTCTGCAGAGGTGGTACAACTTTACACACAAGCCGTGTATCCCATCTAGCCTGGATTGATCGGACCCATAAACACTGCCTAGGTGAATGGCTAGGGATCCATTATAAGGCTTTCACAAAATATCCTTAGTATAAAGTCACTCGCTAAGGTTTCCACGTCAGTATTGATGACCCTCTGGGTGAGGTAACTTAGCCATGACTATCACCCCATGTTAACACGAGCTGCCACCAAACCACTGCCGCCCCCTCTTGCCCATCTTTTAGGTAGGGTTGCTAAGCACTAAGTCTATAGAGCTAATTACTAAAGTTAGAGCCATTATAGCACTCGTGGTTGCACTGTTATCTTGGATGGTCACTACATGTTCCATTTAATACAAAATGTTCTTGTTTTACCATCGGGTTAACATCATAAATAAAACTTCATTTCTGAAACATAGTATCATTGAAAGAGTGACATCATATTTATCAAGTTGAGCAGTAGCAAAAATTGCTAAGCATTATTTATCCCAGGGTAATCAAGGAATAGGGTTGGTAATTCTAAAAAATCCTATTTAGACAAATCCCATCAAATTATGCAATATCCGAAAAGTAAACATTATTATATGTATTATTTGGGTACAAATAGAAATGCAGAGGGAGAATCCACTTGCCTTGATCGAACGTGTCTTGTGGGTCGTCCTTGAACGAGTTTGGTTCGTCTACCCCACGGTCAACTTCTAATCATCGATTCGCGTATCGTACATATAAAAGATTACATACGCCAAATAAATAAGCATTCACCATTAATAAACAATCACATATCACGCAACGATACTTGTAAATAATGTCTAAATCATAACTATTTTATTAATCCACTAGATTTTCGACTTTGAGTTATCATTGGAGAAAATATATGAGCAGGTGACTACGAAGCTAGTTTATCTAATATAACGCAGATAAAATGACTTATCAAACTTTACAGAAAATAATTATTAATTAATTATTTTCTTTATGTCTAATAATAATCCTTTGGGTTTTATTCTTTCCTTAATAAATAGAAATTATACGTATCACTAAAATGTTTGTTTATAAATCACATAATAGTAAGACTCTAAGAATTAATGTAAATTACTAATTTTGAATTTTAGTAACATAATCATGGTTATTTTTACATAAATAGTTATTTTACCAATTCTAAGTAATTAAGTGTTATACGTATGAACACATTTATCATGACCAGTAAAAATCCAAATTTTAACATGACCAAGAATATGTGGCCTAATACTTCTTCCATTTTCTTATATAAATAAAATTATACTTAAATCACTACTAACATAATATCTTCTATATGCTAAAATGAGAAGTTAATCGAGAATATTTCTAATATTTAAATCACCAAGTTAGTGAATCGTGACATTATTTATTTTCGAAATACAAAATAATACTCATGTCCAAAATATTGTTGTCGGGATTGATTTACAATTACACATATACTTCGGGTAATAGCACGTAAGATTTTAGGACTTCTTTTTGATACATTTGTACTGCAGAAAATATAGGAATAATTTACAGAAAACTGGAGGGCCAAAATGCAAAATTGTCATCTTCTACCTTGGGCTCGTGCTCGTGTGCAGGGATGAGCTCGGCAAGGGGGCGTTGTTCCGCCGAGCAAGGGAGCGAAACAGGGGAGGGGATCTCGGCGTCGGGTGGGGCTCCGGCGTGGCGGCGACCTCTGACGCGGTGGCGAGCATGGGGGTGCGGCGAACGGCGAGGGCGCGGGCAGGGAAGGGATAGGTGAGATGGGAGAGTTTGAGCAGGGAGAGAGAGCTCCGGCCGGTCCTATTTATAGAGATAGAGGGGAGGAGAAGGGACGCCGGGGAGGAGGAAACGGCCGGCCAGCAATGGCCCTAATGGCAGCGGCGACAGTTTCTTCATTAATGGCGAGGAGAAGTGGGGGAGGGAGAGGAGGAGGTGGCGGCGGCGGTTTCTGGCGCAGGGGAGAGGAGAGGGCACGACCAGGGGCGTGGGGTCGGCATCCGGGCGGCTCGGTTGGGGCGTGAGATCGGCGGCGCGCATAGGCGCTCCTGTGCGGGCGCAGACGAGGAGGAAGAAGGGCGCCTAACTGGTGGGGCCCATAGGTAAGTGAGAGAGGGAGGGAGGGAGGGAGTGGAAGCGGCTTGGCCGGTTGGGCCCTGGTGGGCCGATTCGGCCATGCGGCTAGGGTTTCGAAATTTGTCTTTTTTTCTTTTTCTTTTCTATTAAAAATATAAATAAATATATTTTTAAATATTTCTAAAAAATCATAATAATTATCTAAAATTATTTATGACTAAAATATTTATTTTTGGACCAATATTTCTATATTAATTAATTGGATTTTTATTATAAAAGAAATTCTACGAAACAACCATAAATCAAATATGAGCAAACAAAAATTATTCTAAAGGTAAATAAAATCAAACACTTGAAAGAAAAATTCTTTACTATTATTACCACTAATATCCTAAATGTATTATTTTTAGTTGATGGTTTTGAGGTGTTACAAATCTACCCTCTTAAAAGAATCTCGTCCTCGAGATTAAGGAACTTCTGAGAATAACTAGGGGAATTCTGCTCTGAGTTCATCTTCTCTTTCCTAGGTGACCTCATCTTCTGAATGATGACTCCACTGAACTTTACACATGTTGATAACTTTACTCCGAGTAATTCTGTGAGATGTTTCTAAAATCCTAATAGGGTACTCTAAATAAGTCAAATCCTCATTAACATTGAGTTCTTCCATAGGTAATTGTTCTTCAGGTACTCTTAAGCATTTCTTAAGCTGTGACACATGAAATACGTCATGCACGTTCGATAAACTATTGGGTAGCTCTAACTGATATGCTACTTCACCTTTTCTTTCCAAAATTTTGAACGGACCAATGTAGCGTGGAGATAGTTTACCCTTAACCTTAAACCTTTTTATTCCTCTCATTTGTGAAACTTTAAGGTATACGAAGTCTCCAACTTCAAAGATCAACTCTCTTCTTCTATTGTCATCATAGTTTTTTGTCTCTACTGTGCCGTTTTCAAATTCTCTCTGACAATTTGTACTTGCTTTTTTGCTTCTTGGAGAATTTTGGACCAAATACTTGACTTTCTCCAGTATGATTCCAATAAAGCGGTGTTCTACACTTTCGTCCATAAAGTGCTTCAAACAGTGCCATTTTTAGACTTGCCTGGTAACTATTGTTATATGAGAATTCTGCATAAGGCAAACTCTTATCCCAGCTTCTACCATGCTTTAGAGCGCAAGCTCTTAACATATCTTCCAACACTTAGTTTGTTCTTTCCGTTTGCCCATCCATTTGCGGATGATAAGCCGAGCTGAAGTTTAGCTTAGTATCCATGGACTCATGTAGTCTTTTCCAAAAGCGCGTGGTAAACTGGGTTCCTCAATCTGATACGATCTTCTTTAGTACTCCAAGCAGACAAACAATCCTTGACATGTATAACTCTGCTAATTGGGCTCCTGAGTAAGTTGTCTTCACAGGTATAAAGTGTGCCACTTTAGTCAACCTGTCCACTATAACCCATATTGAATCATAGCCATCCCGAGTACAGGGTAGTCCAACTATGAAATCCATACTGATTTCTTCCCATTTCCATTCTGGTACCTTGAGAGGTTGTAGCAATCCTGTTGGTCTTTGGTGTTCGGCTTTAACTCGTTGACACACATCACATAGTGAGACATGAGTAGCCACATCTCTTTTCAAATCGTACCACCAATACTTTATTTTAGGTCCTGGTACATCTTTGTACTTCTAGGGTGAATAGAATAAGCTGAATCATGAGCTTCTCTTAAAATAAGTTGGCATATGTGCTCGATTTCCGGTACACAGATTCTCTTTTTAAACCATATTGTGCCTTGTTCATCTTTCGTGAAATCTGGGGATTTACCCAAACTAATCAGAGTTTTCATTTCCTTAATTTTCTCATCAGATTCCTGTCCTTTACAAATCTCTTGTTCCAAAGTAGATTCTACTTCCATAACTGTTGCTTCCATATTATTGAGCATACCAAGGTTGAGTTGTTCCATTTCTGAGAGCACCTAGAGGGGGGTGAATAGGTGACCCTGTAAAATTCAACACTAAAAAGCTAAAACTTGGTTATGAAATGTTAGAGCAATTAAAACCAAGTAGCTAGAGTGTGAACTTCAGAAGAAAGCCAATCACAAAAAGAATGGACACAAGACACAGTGATTTATCCCGTGGTTCGGCCAATGCCCACTTCCACGTTGTGGTGACCTCCTTCGGTCAAGGATTGCACTCAATCCCTCTCAAGTGATCCAATGATCAACTTTGAGTACCACGACGATCTTCCTTATAGTTTTTCTTCTGTTCGCGAGGAATCTCCATAGATTGGAGCCTCTCGCCCTTACAAGTTTATCATAAGAGAAGCACAGTAGTAAGAGAGAGAGTAACACACGCAAGACTCAAATCCGCAGCACACACACACACAAGCCAAGACTTGAGCTCGAAACACAGCACAGAGAGTTCACAACTCGAACGGAGCTCAAATCACTAACACAATCAATCAAATGCGCGGAGGCGGAGTCTGGGAGTCTTAGGATGCTTAGTGAATGCTTGTTGTTGTGCTCCATGAGCCAAGGGGTCCCTTTTATAGCCCCAAGGTAGCTAGGAGCCGTTGGAGATCAACTTGGAAGGCAATTCCTACCTTCTGTCGAGTGGTGCACCGGATAATCCGGTGCACCACCGGACAGCTACTGTAGCAGTCCGATGTGCGATCTCCTTCCTTATCTAGCAAAGCCGACCGTTGGAGCTTTAGATCTGTTGGCGCAACCATCCGACCGTTGGCTTCGCCACGTGTCGCCCGTTGATTGCGCAGGCGACCGTTGGCCGCGAGCGCCGTTGGCTCACCGGACAGTATGGTGAATTTTAGCCGCGGTGCTTTATTTATTTCCCGAGAGCGACGAGTTCGTCGCCGAAGACTTGGGCGTGGGCGCTGATGACGCACCGGATAGTCCGGTGCACCACCAGACAGTCCGGTCATTTTTAGTGAAGTCACCCGGCTAATTCTCGAGAGCAGCTAGTTCACCTCGAGCCAGCCTGGGGCACCGGACATTGTCCGGTGCACCACCAGACAGTCCGGTGTGCCAGGCTCGAGCTGGTTTTGGCTGAACAGAGCCAACTCTTCTCAATCTCCTTTCTTCTTTTCTTGGTACTGTTTCTAGCACTTAGATAAACACGTTAGTATTCAAAAACAATTTACTAAGTCTAGAAACATACCTTGTTCTTTGATTTTGCACTTCTCACACATTTAGCACATAAGAACTCAATCAATATGTGTTGGGCATCTAATCACCAAAACACTTATAGAAATGCCCAAGAACACATTTCCCTTTCAATCTCCCCCTTTTTGGTGATTCATGCCAACACATTAAAAAGCATCAAAAGAAGTGCAACATCAATGCAAATGAGGACCAAATTCTTTTTACTTAGGATTTGGCATATTTGGATCGCTCTTTGTCACCACTTGGTTTGTTTTTGCAAATCAAATTCTTTTCCCTATCTCTAAGTCAAACACTCTTGTTTGTGCAAATATATAGATATTCCAAGAGTGAAATTGATCAAGTGCCAAAAACTCCCCCTTTTCCCATAATCAATATTCTCCGTCAAAAGAGACCAAATTTTGCAATAAGAGTATTTTGGATAAATTACAATTTCTAACTCTACTATTTTCAAAATTCACAAGTGGTTGGTTGATCCATTTGCTTTGGCCTTAATTTCTCCCTCTTTGGCATTAAGCACCAAAACGGGATCAATTTTGGCCCTTTAACCCCATTGCCTCACCAAAATGTCAAATACGAGCAAAAAGGCAATGAGAACATTAGTATGAACTTGGAATTAAATACACTAATACTGGAGTGCAGTGGAAGTCTTTTCGTCGTCCAAGTCCATTTTCCCTTTCAATGTTTCTTCGAGGCCACTTCAAGTGAACTCAAACAAACAAGTTAGTCTCAAAGGGATCAAGTTGTAGCACATCTCCCCCTAAACATGTGCACATTTGCATACGGACTTGTGAGGTCCGTGGATGACTTGTACAACTTGAGCACCACAAATAAACAATAACTGATTTAAATGCACAGAGTAACATGATCAAAGGCATGAAACACATGTATGCTCTAGATCAATCCAAGTTACACGAATCTAAGACATTTAGCTCATTATGCAACCTGCAAAACCTTTTCTCATCTAAAGGTTTAGTGAAGATATCGGCTAGCTGGTTCTCGGTGCTAATGTGGTACACATCGATATCTCCCTTTTGCTGGTGGTCTCTCAGGAAGTGATGCCAGATGTCTATGTGCTTAGTGCGGCTGTGTTCAACAGGATTATCTGCTAAGCGATGTTGGGGCAAAGGCGAAGACGCCACCCTTCGCTCGATGCCTTCGCCAGACTCGCTGCAACAACGGAGACAAGACGACTGGCAGACTCTACCCTTCGTCCCACGCATCGGAAGACAAAGGCCTACGGCGAAGTCGTCTGGTCCTGCGGCCTCGTCCAACATGGAGGCCCACGTGTGATCCGGCCCGTTATAGCAGGCCCTGCGTGGCCGCTACGCATTACGGGCCTAATTTGTAAAGGCTTCCCTGTAATTACAGTCTGTAACCCTGCTTTATGGGAATATTTCGGGGATAACCTGGGTGCCTGAGGGCACATGCGTCCTTAACTCAAGACGCTGGGCACTCAGGCACCTATAAATACCCCCGTACAGTGCCCTTGAGAGGGCGGATTCAACAGAGCTATTGCCATCTCGAGTTGAAACCTTGTTTACACTGTTTTTGCTCCCCCCGTTGGATTAACTTGCCCAGCAGAGGAAGTTCCAACATTTGGCGCCCACCGTTCGTGCTACAAAAACACCACCCGCGATGGCACCCAAGAGAACCACCTCGAAGGCTGACGAGGCTGCGAAGGCAGCACTGCTGGCCGAGAAAAAGGGCAAGGCCCTTATCGACACCACCCACCAAGAGCCCTGCGAAGACGACTCAAACAGCAAGAGGCAGCGCAACAAACAACCCACTACCGAAGGCAGCCTCCGCACCTGCAGCTCTGGAGGACAACCGCAACTTCCCCCAGGCTTCGCTCCACTAGAGGGCACAGACGCCACCGAGGACGGCGAAGTCATCGGTGTTTCGACCGAAGAGCAGCTACAGCTGCGCGCCTTACGCATCAAGAACCGCAACCTCCAGAAGCAAAAGGAGATCCTCGAGGCTAAGCGCCAACGTGTGTCTGCACAAGCCAAGGTGCGACAGATGATACGCGACGAAGAGCAGAAGGCTCAGGAGCTTGAACAAGAGATCGCGCTCATGCAGAGCGAAGGCCAATTCGGCCTGCAACACGACCCACCCCTCCAATAGCGCGCACAAATCGAAGACCTATTCATCCCTCAGCGCTGACACGCCATCCCTCACACCACGACATTCCAAGGCGTCAACTACCTAGACGAGCGAAGTCCCCTGGCACCTCATCTGCAAGTGACACCATGGCCCGCCAACTTCAGGGCAGGGACCTATCCCAAGTACAACGGCAGCACTGACCCAGCACAGTACATCATGAGCTATCAAGTCGCCGTTGCATCATCCGGAGGGGATGACGCCACGATGGCCAAGTCATTCATCATTGCCCTCGAAGGCCCAGCCCTCACCTGGTACACCAGGTTGCCACCATTGTCCATCGACTCCTGGAGACGTCTCCGGGACAAATTCTTGCTCAACTTCCAAGGGTACCACCCAGACACCGACGCCTTGGCTGAACTCTCACTCTGCAAGCAGCTAGAACGAGAGACTTTGCGGGAGTATTACCGCAAGTTTCTGACCCTCAAGTCACAACTGCCTTCGGTCGATGACCAGATCGCCATCCACTACGCCATCAGTGGCCTTCGGGTCGGCGTCCTTTACAGCCACTGCATCAGGGATCCGCCCAGGAACCTCCAGGAGCTGTATCAGCTGTTTGAAAAATACGCCAGATCCGAAGAGCTCCACCAGTGCAAAGTCGAGTCTTAGAGGAAACCCAAAGACCCTCCACAGTCCAGCCGCACATGGACAAGGCCCTCGCAGGCAGACTCCGGCCGGGACAGCCGCAATCAGTAGCAGGTGCACAACATCGCCAACCAGCACCCCGCTGGTGAGGCCCCTCGCCGCCAGGAGTATCCCCCCAGGGCCGTGGAAACGGAACTCACGGTCGGGGCCGGGGGCGTGCGCAGCAGCCACGCAGATTTTACTGCCTGTTCCACGGCGAAGACTGCGCGCATCCTATAAGAGACTGCCCAGAGACGAAGGCCACCAGAGATAGGATGGCACGGGCGCAACCAGCCGACAACCCTAGAGTTGTCGCACACACATATCAGCAACCCCCTCAGCCGTACAACCACGGCCCCGCTCCGCTTCCACCGCACCACGCATACCAACACCACCAGGAGGTACAAATCGTATGTCACACCCAGCTTTAAGGAACAAAGCCAGGTGCATCTCATACATGCACCAAAGAAGACAACATATATAATAATAGAGTGTATAGAGATAAATGTCACGAAACATCAGAGTATTTATTACATAGCGGAAGTCTTATTACAAAATAAAAGAGTAAATATAAAACGAACTAAGGATCGTCGGCGCCAATGTCAACTGAGAAACGCCACCTAGATCAGATCAAACTCCTCGCCTTGTGACTCCTCCTGAACCACCTGTTCTTCTCCTGTGGGGGGTGTGAGACAGCAAGAGTGAGCTCACATACGTTCATAGCTCAACAAGTTGTGGGGAATAGTGTGCCATGAACTCACCAAAGGTGGGAGTTCATGAAGTGTAAGGCTGATCAATGGAATAAAGGCTGAAGCTGAGCATTGCTTTTATAAGTCAGTCAAAATTTTATTAGCAATTACTAAGTGTAAGTAAATACCAAACCTTAATAATAATAAAGAATAGTAATAGTAAAATAATCCCAAATGCGATGCAAATGTCAAATTAAATTTAAGTTCCATAAATTAATCATGTGAGGGTCCGAGCCGCTCATGACCGTGAGCACGGCTAGTATACCAGTTTTACACTCTGCAGAGGTTGCGCATCTTTACCCACAAGTCATGTTACCCATCTGCCAAGAGATGGCCAATCCCATACACCTCTACCGAGGAGGCGAGGCAGGGTAACACTATGAGGCCTTTACAAAGTTCCACTAGCTTCAGAAATCCCGCTACAGTTTATATGAAGCTCTAGTGCAGGAATCCCTCGCCTGACCGCCATCGCAGCAAAATCAACCCAAGGACCTCCCTACACTGACCACTCCCCTACTGCCCTTGCCCCTTTCGGGTAAGGAAGACCTCCACTAGCTTTCCTAGTTAATCAGCCAAGGGCGTCCCATTAAACCCTTGTGGTAGCACTGTTTTCCCGGGTGGTCGCTCCATGTTCCCATTAATTTAATGATCTTAACATGAACAGTAATAATAATAAGATAATAACAGAATAATCATGAATAGTGTATCTCCATACCCAATCCACATAAAGCAATAGCAGGTACTACTCAAAAATATTTCAGGGGTGAACAAGGTATAAAGATAACCAAAACTGGGGTAACCTATTAGATCCCATTAGAATTAACCTATGCAGATCATTATAATTAATAAGAACATGGCTGGGAAAAAGTAAGTGATCAAGGGCACAACTTGCCTTCAATGAGCTCCTGCTCAACTATCTCTACTTGTTGAACCTCAGAATCCACAATGGCTTGCTCGTCTGCTTGCATCAACACAATACATACATAGTATAGCATAAATTAACATCACATCAAGCATGCAAATAAAATATACAGTAAAATCTATACATTAAAATGAGATCATAGGAACTGGAATCATTAAATTTGGAGTTATAGATTTCAAGTTATGAATTTCCTAAGGTTTAATGTGATTAAAATAGGATTAGATGAGAAATTAATTTTCTTACTGTTTTCATGTAGAAACAGAGGCACTAAATGATAGAGAATATTATTACAAAATTTTAGAAATTGGAATGGCTCAATTTGGAGCTAGAATGAATTTTCTATGCATTTTACAAGTTTCTGCAATTAAATGTGTACTAAAAACTAATTTCTAAATAATCTTTCTGATTTTATCAATTATTTGGACCGTGCGCTAAATTCCAGAGACAACAGGGGCCTCAGCGCAAGAAATCCGAGGCACAGAGCACAGTAGCGATGGACTGCGGGTTAATTCAAACTTCTGCCAAGGTCTCTTTAGCAATTAACCTGAACGAAGGGGTATGGCTCACTGTGAGCCGCTCGATCAAAAACTAACCGCTAGGATTAAATCCAGTCTAACCGAACCGGTACGCGCTCACGGCCACAGGATCCATGATCTACGGTCAGTATCTATCAGAACGCGATCCAATATGGTCCATCCGATTCGCCCAACGGCCACGATTCATTGAAGCGAAGGGGGGTAAGGGCGATCCGATTCTAGCCGTTGTTTCGCAGATCAACGGTCAGATGGTCATCACCTTCACCGAGCTTCAGTACGCCCACGCGCGCTACACCGCGGCGGCGGCCATCGTCGGACCATCACCCACGCGCGATACGGTGGCCAAAATCCAATCGGCGACAGGTACGCGTAGTACGGAATGCGGCGAACACGATTCGGAGCTACATACCTGAGGAAGAGCGACGATGATCAGTGCCCATGGAGCAGGGCGGCTACGCGGCGGAAATTGAAGGCCGATGAGGAATTCACGTCGGCGTGGGGCCTCACGCCCCTGGATTTCTCCCCGAGCACAACCCACGAGTCCGCCCGAGTGCCCGGAATCGATTCACTGGTGCAAAGCGACGGCGTAGGTGAGAGGTCCGCACGGCGGATCCCGTGGCTGGAGATGGATCACGGTGCTGGCGCTAGGTATGTCCAATAAAAGGGGGAGAGAGTCGCAACAGAGGAAGTAGGATCGACCGAGGACCACGACCCTTCCTATAGGCATGAGGCGGTCGGAGTTTGAACAACGGAATTCCCGAGTCCGCGGGTGACCTCCGCCATTGGTGGCGAGGTAGTCGGAGCGGACGACCAACGGCCTGGTCCCACTAGCAGCGGTCGATAGAGTTTGCGCGGATGGTGTAACGGGTCCCAGCAGGCCGCCCAGATTGTCGCAGGTCCGGAAATTTTGCCGCCACGATCACCGAGTATGGTGGCATCCGATTCGGTCTTCGGTTGAAGGAGAGGAGGAAAGGGATGACTACTGGGCCCACTAGGCAGTGAGCGCAAGGCGACGGAGGCGGAATGTAGCGGGTCTGACCCTGGGGCCCCACCTACACGAGACTTAATCAGCGCTCACATGCAAGTGGCTGTCGGACTGGTCCCGCTCGTCAGTGCCAGTCGCACGTTCGGCCGGCTTACGTCGCGGCGCGCGCAAGGCGATGGGCCGAGGCGCGGGAGAGCGAGTTTTAATGGACCAAAAGTGAGGCAGGCGGCCCGCGAAGCTTTTATTTCTTTCTATTTTCTTTTTATTTCCTTCATTCCTAGGTTTAATTTGAATTCAAATTTAAATTCAAATTTTGTGCCAAATCTATTCTCTTTTATTTTTGTGAAATTAAGAATACCAATTTTAGGTGTATAATTATATCATTTATATATATATCATTTCTCTTTTCTTATTTTCAAACCCAAATCTCAATTTAGGGTTTAATCCAACTTCTAGAATTGTTATCTCATTGTTTTTTATTTAATGCACAAACATGTAACTCCAACATGATGCAAATTCTTTCTTTATCATTTGTTTGAATTAATCTCTAAATTTTGTGTATGCTCTTTTTATGATGCAAATATGGCACATAAAATAAGGAGATCTCTCTATTATTCTTTGTATACAATTTTGAGTATTACAGATCCTACCCCCCTTAAAAATAATCTTGTCCTCGAGATTTAGGAAGATCTAGGGAAAAGGTGGGGAAAATCTATGCGAAGCTCTTCTTCTCTTTCCCAAGTTGCTTCATCTTCACCATGGTGGCTCCATTGCACTTTGCACATCTTTATAACCTTATTCCTCATGACACGAGTCACTGTATCTAGAATCTTGATGGGGTACTCAGCATAAGTCAAATCCTCTTGAACACTAAGGTCCTCCATTGGTAATTGCTCCTCAGGTACCCTGAGACATTTCTTCAGCTGAGATACATGAAAAACATCATGAACATCCGCAAGATGATCTGGTAACTCCAATTGATATGCAACCTCTCCCACTCGCTTTAAGATTAAGAAGGGTCCAATAAAGCGAGGGGACAACTTTCCTTTGACTTTGAATCTTCTCATACCCCTGAGTGGTGACACCTTTAAATAGACATAATCTCCCTCCTTAAACTCTAGCTGTCTCCTCCGAGTATCAGCATAGCTTTTCTGCCTTGACTGTGCAGTTCTCAAATTCTCCCCGATCTGCTGGACTTGTTCTTCTGCTTCTTGTATAATCTCAGGCCCAAACAACTGCCTTTCACCAGTTTGATCCCAATACAGTGGAGTCCTGCACTTTCTGCCATACAAAGCCTCAAATGGTGACATCTTCAAACTGGCCTGATAGCTATTATTGTAAGAGAACTCCGCATAAGGCAAACTCTTATCCCAACTTCCACCATGTTTAAGAGCACAAGCTCTTAACATATCCTCTAGCACTTGGTTGGTCCTCTTAGTCTGCCCATCGGTCTGGGGATGGTAAGCCGAACTAAAATTCAATCTTGTATCCAAGGACTCGTGCAACTTCTTCCAATACCGAGAGGTAAACTGTGACCCCCGGTCTGACACAATCTTCTTTGGCACACCATGCAAGCAGACAATCTGTGCCATGTACAACTCTGCTAACTTGGCTCCTGAATACGTGGTCTTCACTGGAATAAAGTGGGCTACTTTAGTTAGCCTATCCACAATCACCCATATAGAATCATACCCAGCAGACGTGCGGGGTAATCCAACAATGAAGTCCATGCCAATTTCTTCCCATTTCCACTCAGGTATCTTCAGTGGGTGCAGTAGTCCGGCTGGCCTCTGGTGTTCAGCCTTAACTCTTTGACACACATCGCACATAGCCACATGTGCAGCCACATCTCTCTTCAATCCATACCACCAATATTTTTGCTTCAAATCCTGATACATCTTAGTACTCCCAGGGTGGATAGAATAAACTGAGTCATGTGCCTCCTTCAATATGGTTTCCCGAAGACTATCAATATCGGGAACACAGATCCGATTCTTGAACCATATCGTGCCTTGCTCATCCTCTGTGAATTCCGGGCCTCTACCCTCTGTTATCAGATCCTTGATCTCCTAGATTTTAGCATCACCAACCTGACCTTTACGAATTTCTTGCTCCAAGGTAGGTTCCAATTCAATAGTAACTCCTTCTGTATGCGTAACAATTCCTAGGTTGAGCCTCTCAAAATCTTTTGCTAATTCATCAGGTAGCTGGACAACGAAAGCGGAGTGAACATGCTCCTTCCGACTCAAGGCATCTGCAACCAAATTTGCCTTGCCTGGGTGGTAATGAATCTCCAAGTCATAATCTTTAATAAGCTCCAACCAACGGCGTTGCCTAAGGTTGAGATCCTTCTGAGTGAATATGTACTTCAAGCTCTTATGATCTGTGTATACTTGGCACTTAGTTCCCATAATGTAGTGTCTCCAAATCTTAAGTGCATGCACAACTGCTGCCAGCTCTAAATCATGAGTGGGGTAGTTCAATTCATGTTTTCCGTAGCTGACGAGACGCATAGGCGATGACATGTCCTTCTTGCATAAGCACATATCCCAATCCTTGGCCACATGCATCACAATAAATGTCAAATCCTTTTTGTAAATCTGGCATAATCAATACTGGTGGTGACATCAATCTCTCCTTCAATTGATCAAAGCTCTCTTGGCATTTCTCATCCCACTTGAATTCTCTTCCTTTCTCCAGAAGCGAGGTCATAGGCTTGGCAATCTTAGAGAACTCTTCAATGAATCTCCGATAATAGCCCACAAGTCCCAAGAAACTCCGAATCTCAGTAACTATAGTGGGCACTCTCCATTCCATTATCTCCTTCACTTTAGTAGGATCCACTGCTATTCCTCCATTAGAAATAATATGACTAAGGAATGACACCTTGTCAATCCAAAACTCGCACTTGCTGAACTTAGCGTAGAGTTGATTATCTCGCAGCTTCTGTAGCACCAACCTTAGATGTTCTTCATGATCCCTTTCATTCTTAGAATAGATAAGAATATCGTCGATGAACGCTACGACAAATCTGTCCAAATACTCCATAAACACCTTATTCATCAAATTCATGAAATAAGCTGGTGCATTGGTTAATCCAAATGACATAACAGTAAACTCATATAATCCATATCGGGTTGAGAAAGCCGTCTTAGGAATATCTGATGGTCTAATCTTCATTTGATGGTATCTCGATCGGAGATCAATCTTCGAGAATACCCTGGCTCCTCTCATTTGATCAAACAAATCCTCAATACGGGGTAATGGATACTTGTTCTTCACAGTAACATCATTAAGAGATCTATAGTCCACACACATCCGTTGCAATCCATCCTTCTTCTGCACAAATAACACCGGTGCTCCCCAAGGTGAGGAACTCGGACGAATATACCCTGCTTCCTGTAACTCAGTTAACTGCTTCTTAAGCTCCTTCAGTTCTTCTACAGCCATCCTGTATGGTCGCTTAGAAATAGGGGCATTTCCAGGTAAAGGATCAATCACAAACTCAACTTCCCTATCTGGTGGCATCCCTGGTAACTCCTCTGGAAAGACATCCGGAAACTCTCTAACCACTCGGATGTTGTCACCAACAAACTCCTCAGGTATAAAGAACATTGCATGCTTGGATGAGGTGGTTACTGCAATATTAACTTGAAATGTTTCTCCTTTAGGACTAGTGAGCTCTATAGTACCTCTACCACATGCTATAATGGCCTTTGCCTTTCTTAACCATGACATACCAAGGATCAGATCTATACTGCTGGCATCTAATATTATAGCAGTAGCACCAAATTCTCTTCCCATAATTGATAATGTCAATCTACGTGTTATTTGATTTGCCTCAATAGGCCCTTTAGGTGTGATTACTATCATTGGTTTTCTCATATTTAGCAGGGGTATCTCATTAGTGTTGGCATATCGAGCAGACATGAATGAATGTGTAGCACCAGAATCAAATAATATGGTTGCAGGAATGGCGCTGTGACACCCCAGTGTCACCTAGGGTTACTCTTAAAATGCCAAACCAAGACCCATCATTTTATGTGAACCAAAGTGTGCATGAGCATCAAATTAACTTAAGAATAAAGAATTCACCAAGCATATACTTAAAAGTATCATGATCACAACAAATGGGTCTTTCAAAAAGGTATTAATGTTGTAACCCTAATATAAACCCTAAGTGAGCCCCATGAGCAAAATTCAAGAAAATAAGGAAAAAGGGCATGAAAAATTTAAAATTGTGACTTGAGCCAATTATAAAAATTGAAGTATATTTAATAAGCAACAAGAAAGGTTGAGAAAGCTTAGCCAAAATAACTCAAATAAAACCCCAAATCAAGCTTCTCATGTGGGGACTTAATGGGAATTCTGAATTTCAGAATTCTGAAATTCAGACCTTGAGCCAAAGATCAGGGATGTTCACCTTGATCCCTAATTCGAATCCTAATGGCCCCATTAACAAAAATGTGCCTAATTAACCTCTCTGTCATGTGCCAGGAGATGGCATTGGGACGCGTACCTCGGACACGTCAAACCAGAGGTTTTCTCCCTATGTGTGGCAGTGAGACAAACAGGATTTCTCCCCTCTCTATCTCCTAATCCAGTCAGCGAAACTTGCTAGCCTCCACACACAAACGACAAAGGGACCTGAGAGGAAGAGATCTCTCAACGGGATCGTGGCCTTAATCTCAAAGATTTGGGCCCAATCCGCGTTTGAACTTGACCTCTCTCTGCGCTGCCTCGTGCTCGATGCTGTGCCAGGCGCCAGAGCGCGCACTGGCGTTCGCCGCGCATGCCCCGAGCGCATGTTAGAGCCCCGCCCTCGGCCGTGCTCGCCCGCGCCTATAAAGCCTCCCTGGGCGCGCCTCACTTCACCCCGCGCTCACCTTCACCGGCCAGCCACCTCTCCTTAGCTCCGGCGAGCTCAATTCCGCCCACCATTGCCGCCAGAGCTTCGGCCGTCGTGGCCAGCCCACTCCAGCCATCCCCAAGTCGAGCCAGTGCTTCGGCTAGCTCCGTCAGTGGCCCGTGAAGCTTTCCAAGCCCTCGGACCAGGCCAGACTTCACTGGAGGCCCGAGATCGACCTCACCGGACTTCGGTCTTTTGCCGCCGCGCGTGGACAAAGCTAACCGGTGAGTCTCCGCCCAATTCCTTGCACCCATATCTTCTCTGGCATCCCGTGAGCCTCTCTGACCCGTCCAATTGAACTATCTTGCCGTGAGCAGGCCGGACTCCTCGCCGCCGACGAGCATCCCCGCCAGCGCACGTGGACCGGCCAACTCCGGCCATCCCCGACGGCGACCCGCACATCGCTGTGATCCCCGAGACCTCCCCTACGTCCTCGACCACTTCACCGGAGAAATCTCACCGCCGGTAAGCCCCTCCGCCCTTTCTTCCGCCGCAGTTACTGTTTAAGCTAGGAGAAGGACCTCGGGTTAGGATTTGTAGAACCCGAGGGGTTTTCTGTAACGTCAGTGACCCATGTGAATAGTAGCCTAGGGACTGATCCGCGAAGAAAACTTAAAATACCCGCCAGGGACCCCAGTGCAAAGTGGTTTTCCATTAAATCAATTCTGTTAATCTTTTAAAATGACCAGAGAACTTAGAAAACCCATAACTTGATGATTTCTTAATAAAAAGTTGTCAAACTAATTTTGCTAGCTTCTGAATATTATGAACTATCATTTAAAAATGATAAACCCTATGCTTTCTATTCTGAATTTTTGAGTTAAAAATTAAAAACAGAAACCTACCAAACCTAGTTTAATTAAGGAAAATTAGTTTTTCTTCTGTACTAAACTTAAAAAAATTTGTGTGTATTCAAACCTCATCTAGACACTGTTTAAAAATAGTAGGAACCCCAGTATTGAAAAATATGATGTAGATATTCATTTAAAGCTATTTTGCCCAAAACTTAGGAAAAATCAGAAAGGCATTAGAAATTAATGAACAATGATTAGAATTATTTTTCCTAGTTTGCTTATGTAACAGAGAACCTAGGAAAAATAGAGAGACCATTAGTCCAGATCAGTTTTAAATTAGAATGCTTTATTTAGCCTTATTTGAACTGAAAAACAATTATTAGAATTACAAAACTATACCCAAAATGGATAATAAAAATCCAGTGGACTTACAACCACCAGAGCCCCACTACAAAAATAAAGAACACCTCAGCACAACTTTTTAAGTAAGGAAAATAAATATAAAATGCTAATGAGGCATTTACCAAATAAATCATGAACAACCCCTAATAATGTGATAATGGGCAACCAAAAATTAGCTAAGTCCATAATGAGATAAACCACCAGAGAAAAATGCAAACCCCTGAAAAAGAAGCAAACTCCTACCTATTGCTAAGGATTTATGAGAAAGGCCACTTAATTCAAATAATGCATACCACCCCTTCCCTTAAGCAAAAAGATGCCAAACTTCAGAATAATTACTCTTGCACAAAACAATAACTAAGAAAAATAAGAACTCTGTTATTTGATATTTTTCAAATATAGTGGTAGTAGAAAGCACCCATTTGGCTAGAAACTTGAGAAAACCATAGTAAAATAACTAAAAGGTATTAATGACTAGAAATTTGTACCAAGTCATGTTATAACCCCTAAAAGCCAGCAAAAATAAGTTTTATAGAACTACCCACTGTTAAATAATAGTTGTAGTTCAAAGCACCCCTTCTGCCCTAGAATTTAATAATTTTGTCCAGAGAAAACTATTCACTTTCTGATCCCCAAATTTTGAAACAGAGAAACATACACCAGTGCCAAGCCACTGTAATTTTTGCAGAATTTTTAGAATTTTATAAAAGCAACTTGTAGTTCAAACCTACTCGAAAACTTTTAAGAATAAAAGAAAAGGAAAGAAGAAATAAACCTCACCCCAATAAGCCTATCTTGAATACTTATCAATTCTCCCTAAGATTTAAAAAGAATTCAGTGGAACCCCAAAAAAATGAACCTACCACTTACCATAGATAAAGTTGACCCAATTCTACCAAGTAATACCACCCAAGGGTCTTACATAGGTAAAGTTAACCTTGTTTAACTCAAGTAGATCATCCACCGTCAAAAGTTGTAATTTCTAAAAGTACATATCATATCATGCATGTATCTTACGCATTGCATTCATTAGATTGTAATCTTGCCGACGGAGAGTACGTGCTCATCCCCGAGCAAGGACCTGTCCAAGAGGAGGACCAGGAGCAGGCTTCAGAGGCTGCTAGTGAGGATCTCCCCGCAGCCCCAGCAATTGAAGGCAAGCCCCGGTTTTATGCATAACCTGTTAATTATGCTATTTTACTACACTTAATGCTTGTAGGATTGTAATGTGCACTTAAGTGTAGGAGTTGCTTGAAACCTCTAGTTGCATGAACTTAGGATTCCTTTTTGAGATGAATACTAGTATGCTAGGTCGAGTAGCTGCTTGCTAATCAGGATCTCGGTAGAAGTCGAGTGATTTTTCTAGCACTCGCGCGAGGTCAGGAATTGATTGTATTCATCTTGATAACGGGATATATGTTGGTCTATGGACTTGGATCCAGGGAGGATGCCTTGTCCATGAGACGGGAAAAGGAATTAAGGATTAATGTGTGGATACGTGAGTCAAGCTTTTGAACGTACTAAGCACATGCCGGGAAAAATGGTAACCGATAAACCTAGTACCTGAGTGAAGCCGGGCGCGGACTTTATCCCTCATGCGACCTAAGACTGGGTCTCCCATGCTAGCTATGGTGGGTACAACTGCGGTCACTGCACGGCGGCAGCCGGGGTCAGTGGAGCATTGTATGCCAAGGCGGTGAGGCCTGGACGCGAACGGGGAATCGATGGGGACGGTTGTCATGTGTGGGGTCGGAGTACCCTGACATGCCGTGTGTTTAGGTTTACCTTGCAAGGTTAAAACTCGATTCGAATCGTCTGCTTCTCGCAGCTAATGAGACTGCTTGACCCCTTGTACTGCATCGAGTAAGAAGTGAAATGAGGTTACATGAGATAACTTGTTGATTGAACTAAATGCTTGTCACCATGTATGCTTAGAAGGAGCAAATATAGCTAAGCAAATGATGATAGAATCTGAAAAGCTAAAAAATTGATTTTAGAAACAGCTAGTGCTTTTGGCAAACTAAACCCCTCAGCCAAACAGCTGTATAGTCTAGAGGTAGAGGAGTAGACTCCTCACACCGGTTAAGTCTAGCTGAGTATTAGTATACTCAGCCTTGCTTGTGGCACAATTTTTGCAGGTACTGTTCAGGAAATGGTTGATGGTGTGACTTGGCCTACCACCCTGCCACCGGGTTGGATGGTCGAGTGGGATGTTGCTCCGGCAGGAGAGGAGCATGAGGAGTAGTGGGCTAGGCCTTGCCCAATTCCTCGATACCGACGACATCGATTATCCGCTGCACTTATTTTGTGAACTCTTATTTGCTACTCGAAAACTCTGATTTATGTAATAACTCAGTACTTGACTTGAGGATTCCTGTTTCATTGTATTTCTTCTGTGACTCACCTTCGAGTGAGATTGTGGAATTTGATCCTGGTTAAGTGGCTCTATCAGACTAGATCTGAGGGACTGACGGGTTATTCCGATTTAAGTGTGTTACGGCCCCTGAGGCGTGACTTAGGCACTTAAGCTGGAATAATTCAGGCGGTTCTGCCACAATTAATGTAAAACATACCGAGTACGATGTCAGCACCATCAGGAGCATCATCAACACTGACTTGATTCACCCTGGCAATAGAATATCCCTTGCCAGGAGTCTGTTGCTTGTTCTTAGCTGGTGTACCAGAATTCCCCATCGGACAAGCATTAGCATAGTGCCCAATCTTATTGCACTTGAAGCATGTAGGGCTGGTCTTCTGTCCTGCAGGCCTCGTCGGGGTGCCAGTGGGAGTAGCCTGACGAGTAAGAGGTGTCCGTGGAGACCCCTGTGGAGCATACTGAACTGGGCGTGGTCCTCCTGGTCGAGTCGGTGTACCCTGTGGTGAAACGTAGCGGGGACGAACACTGCTGCTACCCTGTCCCTGTGAGATAGCCTTCCTCTTCAGATCACCCAGTTGAACACGCTTGTGTTCAATAGCAAGAGCCTTATCCAGTAGCCTCTGAAATGATGAAAAAGTGTGTGCAACCAGTGCATACTGCAAGGGTCCATTAAGTCCTTCAATAAAGTGCTCCTGCTTCCTCTCATCCTCAGCAACTTCCTCTGGAGCATATCTCGACAGCTGAATAAATTTGTCTCTGTACTCGCTGACCGATATGTTGCCTTGCTTCAATGATAGAAACTCCTTCTTCTTGATCTTTATCATACCAGCTGGAATATGGTAGTTCCTGAACTGTGTACCAAACTCTGCCCAAGTAATAGTATCAACAGCATCATGGGCAGCAGTATAAGAATCCCACCAGCCAGCAGCAGGACCTGTCAGACGACCTGAGGCATAAAGAACTTTCTCCCGGTCTGAGCATTGGGCGATGTTGAGCGTCTTCTCAATTGACTTCAACCAATCATCCGCGTCAAGTGGATCTGGTGAGCTGGCGAAGGTTGGTGGCTTATGACTCATAAATTCTCGGTGCTTATCACGAGGTGGATCTGGTGGTGGTGGTGGAGGCAATGGTACTTGTTGCTGTTGCTGCTGTTGTTGAAGTTGTTGTTGCAGCTGCTGTTGTTGCGCCCTCCTTTCTTGGCGTATCTCCTCTCTCTCCTGACGCATCTCCTGGCGTTCTTGCTGCATCTGGGCACGCATATCGGCCATAGTATCCGCCATTTGCTGCATCACCCTCATCTGAGCTGCAATCAGTGGATCTACTCCGCCTGGTGGAGGATTAGGAGGATTCATCTCTGCTGGCTGTGGCTGAGGTTGTCTATATATCCTTCGAGTGTGACGATTAGGAGGCAAATCAATTCCACCACCCCTCCTGGTATTGACCATCTGAGTTAGATACATATGGTAAGAGAGAGTAGAAGACAAGGCAGTAATTACGAATCATGTTACTTTGGGGGATTTATTAGCTAAGCAGTTTAACATTTTATCTACCATAGCTAGTTCATTACCTTATAGTGGTACATACTAAGATGTCCATATATAATATTTCAATCAATCAAAGAAGCAAATCAGACATTTATCATCAGAACAACCAAACAACGTTTTTGAATATAGAAAATAGTTTTGATTTTGTCTTAGGCTTCCTATCTCCTAAAATGTCATAGGGGTAGGGATTCCAAGGTGTGAAATCCATCTTGTCTCAGAGTAGAAAAGGTAAGAATGATCAGAGTAGAATAGTAGAAGGTGAGACAGGATCAAGATAAGTGTAGAAAGAATCAGAGTAAGGTAAGTGTAGAATGAATCAGAATGAGATAAGTAGGTAAGGGTTTGTCCATTCTATCTAGGTCTCATCCTACAGTCAACATTTGCTCTGATACCACTTCTGTCACACCCGGCTTTAAGGAACAAAGCCAGGTGCATCTCATACATGCGCCAAAGAAGACAACATATATAATAACAGAGTCTATAGAGATAAATGTCACGAAACATCAGAGTATTTATTACATAGCGGAAGTCTTATTACAAAATAAAAGAGTAAATATAAAACGAACTAAGGATCGTCGGCGCCAATGTCAACTGAGAAACGCCACCTAGATCAGATCAAACTCCTCGCCTTGTGGCTCCTCCTGAACCACCTGTTCTTCTCCTGTGGGGGGGTGTGAGACAACAAGAGTGAGCTCACATACGTTCATAGCTCAACAAGTCATGGGGAATAGTGTGGCATGAACTCACCAAAGGTGGGAGTTCATGAAGTGTAAGGCTGATCAATGGAATAAAGGCTAAAGCTGAGCATTGCTTTTATAAGTCGGTCAAAATTTTATTAGCAATTACTAAGTGTAAGTAAATACCAAACCTTAATAATAATAAAGAACAGTAATAGTAAAATAATCCCAAATGCAATGCAAATGTCAAATTAAATTTAAGTTCCATAAATTAATCATGTGAGGGTCCGAGCCGCTCATGACCGTGAGCACGGCTAGTATACCAGTTTTACACTCTGCAGAGGTTGCGCATCTTTACCCACAAGTCATGTTACCCATCTACCAAGAGACGGCCAATCCCATACACCTCTACTGAGGAGGCGAGGCAGGGTAACACTACAAGGCCTTTACAAAGTTCCACTAGCTTCAGAAATCCCGCTATAGTTTATAGGAAGCTCCAGTGCATGAATCCCTCGCCTGACCGCCATCGCAGCAAAATCAACCCAAGGACCTCCCTACACTGACCACTCCCCTACTGCCCTTGCCCCTTTCGGGTAAGGAAGACCTCCACTAGCTTTCCTAGTTAATCAGCCAAGGGCGTCCCATTAAACCCTTGTGGTAGCACTGTTTTCCCGGGTGGTCGCTCCATGTTCCCATTAATTTAATGATCTTAACATGAACAATAATAATAACAAGATAATAACAGAATAATCATGAATAGTGTATCTCCATACCCAATCCACATAAAGCAATAGCAGGTACTACCCAAAAATATTTCAGGGGTGAACAAGGTATAAAGATAACCAAAACTGGGGTAACCTATTGGATCCCATCAGAATTAACCTATGCAGATCATTATAATTAATAAGAACATGGCTGGGAAAAAGTAAGTGATCAAGGGCACAACATGCCTTCAATGAGCTCCTGCTCAGCTATCTCTACTTGCTGAACCTCAGAATCCACAGTGGCTTGCTCGTCTACTCGCATCAACACAATACATACATAGTATAGCATAAATTAACATCACATCAAGCTGCAAATAAAATATACAGTAAAATCTATACATTAAAATGAGATCATAGGAACTGGAATCATTAAATTTGGAGTTATAGATTTCAAGTTATGAATTTCCTAAGGTTTAATGTGATTAAAATAGGATTAGATGAGAAATTAATTTTCTTACTGTTTTCATGTAGAAACAGAGGCACTAAATGATAGAGAATATTATTACAAAATTTTAGAAATTGGAATGGCTCAATTTGGAGCTAGAATGAATTTTCTATGCATTTTACAATTTTCTGCAATTAAATGTGTACTAAAAACTAATTTCTAAATAATATTTCTGATTTTATCAATTATTTGGACCGTGCGCTAAATTCCAGAGACAACAGGGAACTCAGCGCAAGAAATCCGAGGCACAGAGCACAGTAGCGATGGACTGCGGGTTAATTCAAACTTCTGCCAAGGTCTCTTTAGCAATTAACCTGAACGAAGGGGTATGGCTCACTGTGAGCCGCTCGATCAAAAACTAACCGCTAGGATTAAATCCAGTCTAACCGAACCGGTACGCGCTCGCGGCCACATGATCCATGATCTACGGTCAGTATCTATCAGAACGCGATCCAATATGGTCCATCCGATTCGCCCAACGGCCACGATTCATTGAAGCGAAGGGGGGGTAAGGGCGATCCGATTCCAGCCGTTGTTTCGCAGATCAACAGTCAGATGGTCATCACCTTCACCGAGCTTCAGTACGCCCACGCGCGCTACACCGCGGCGGCGGCCGTCGTCGGACCATCACCCACGCGCGATACGGTGGCCAAAATCCAATCGGCGACAGGTACGCGGAGAACGCGATTCGGAGCTACATACCCGTGGAAGAGCGACCATGATCAGTACCCACAGAGCAGGGCGGCTACGCGGCGGAAGGTGAAGGCCGATGAGGAATTCACGTCGGCGTGGGGCCTCGCGCCCCCGGATTTCTCCCCGAGCACAACCCACGAGTCCGCCCGAGTGCCCGGAATCGATTCACTGGTGCAAAGCGACGGCGCAGGTGAGAGGTCCGCATGGCGGATCCCGTGGCTGGAGATGGATCACGGTGCTGGCGCTAGGTATGTCCAATAAAAGGGGGAGAGAGTCGCAGCAGAGGAAGTAGGATCGACCGAGGACCACGACCCTTCCTATAGGCATGAGGTGGTCGGAGTTTGAACAATGGAATTCCCGAGTCCGCGGGTGACCTCCGCCATTGGTCGCGAGGTAGTCGGAGCGAACGACCAACGACCTGGTCCCACCAGCAGCGGTCGATAGAGTTTGCGCGGATGGTGTAACGGGTCCCAGCAGGCCGCCCAGGTTGTCGCAGGTCCGGAAATTTTGCCGCCACGATCACCGAGTATGGCGGCATCCGATTCGGTCTTCGGTTGAAGGAGAGGAGGAAAGGGATGACTACTGGGCCCGCCAGGCAGTGAGCGCAAGGCGACGGAGGCGGAATGTAGCAGGTCTGACCCTAGGGCCCCACCTACACGAGACTTAATCAGCGCTCACATGCAAGTGGCTGTCGGACTGGTCCCGCTAGTCAGTGCCAGTCGCATGTTCGGCCGGCTTACGTCGCGGCGCGCGCAAGGCGATGGGCCGAGGCACGGGAGAGCGAGTTTTAATGGACCAAAAGTGAGGCAGGCGGCCCGTGAAGCTTTTATTTCTTTCTATTTTCTTTTGATTTCCTTCATTCCTAGGTTTAATTTGAATTCAAATTTAAATTCAAATTTTGTGCCAAATCTATTCTCTTTTATTTTTGTTAAATTAAGAATACCAATTTTAGGTGTATAATTATATCATTTATATTTATATCATTTCTCTTTTCTTATTTTCAAACCCAAATCTCAATTTAGGGTTTAATCCAACTTCTAGAATTGTTATCTCATTGTTTTTTTTATTTAATGCACAAACATGTAACTCCAACATGATGCAAATTCTTTCTTTATCATTTGTTTGAATTAATCTCTAAATTTTGTGTATGCTCTTTTTATGATGCAAATATGGCACATAAAATAAGGAGATCTCTCTATTATTCTTTGTATACAATTTTGAGTATTACATCGTACCTCCCCCACCCCCACCTCACACCATCAACAGCAAAACATCCACCACCCCAACCACCCCCAAGCCCCAAAGCAAGAGGACTTCGCCGATCAGCCGTATCGCGGAGTCATTCATATGATTACTGGGGGGTCCAACGCCGACTTCGACACAAAGCGGCAGAAGAGGGACCATTACCGCAGCATCAACCACGTCGCCGTCACCGGTCCGGTCGTGCAGACAAAGTGGTCCCATGTGCCATTGACCTTCGACGCCCGAGACGTCGATCTGCGCAGCGCCCCCCACATCGATGCCATGGTCATCAACTGCAGCGTGGCAGGCTGGGATCTGCACAAAGTCTTAGTCGACAATGGCAGCCAGGCGGATATCATTTTCCTCCATGCTTTCGATCGCATGGACATAAGCCACAGCCTGCTCAAGCCATCGGACAACCCCCTGTACGGCTTCGGCGACAAGGGCACCTTTCCTGTTGGCAAAATAGAGTTACCTCTCCTTCGGTGTAGCACCCAATGCCCGAAGTGAGCAAGTCACGTTTGACATCGTCGACATGGTGTACCCGTACAATGCCATAATGGGCCGGGGCTCCATCAACATGTTTGAGGCAGCTATCCACGGACTTTACCTGTGCATGAAGATCCCAAGTCCGCAAGGCGCCATCACAGTCTATGGCAACCAGTAGGTTGCGCATAACATAGAAAGAGACTTCGTCCCAGGACAAAGAAACGTATACTGCCTCACGGCCCAGCGTGAGGTCCCCAGGTCTGCCAGTCCAACCGCTAAAGAACATGAAAAAGCACAACTGCAGAGCAACGACGGGACCAAGACTGTTCCCCTCGACCAGGCAACGCCCAAACAGATGGTCACCATCAGTGAAGACCTCACTTCGCATGACGAGGAGAGACTCCTCTGCTGTCTGTCCAAGAATAAAGACATCTTCGCCTGGTCTGCCCTCGACCTGGTCGGAGTCAGTCACTCCATCATCGAGCACAGCTTAGGAATCGACCCTTTGGTGAGGCCGAAGAAACAGCGGCTGCGCAAGATGTCTGACGAGAAGACGGAAGCCGCCAAGGCCGAGGTGCATCGCCTGCTCGAGGCCAAATTCATCGAGCCAATTGCCTACCCCACATGGCTCGCCAACGTAGTGATGGTGCAGAAGAAGAGTGGCAAATGGCGGATGTGCATCGATTTCACCAGTCTTAACAAGGCCTGCCCCAAGGACAACTTCCCGCTGCCTTGGATCGACAAAATCGTCGATAGTGCGTCCGGGTGCGAAGTCATGTCACTCCTTGATTGCTTTTCCGGCTACCACCAAATATATATGAAGGAGGAGGACAAGGCAAGCACCAGCTTCATAACACCCTTCGGCACGTATTGCTTCATTAGAATGCCGGAGGGACTTAAGAACACCGGGTCCACTTTCTCTCGGCTCACCAAAACGGTGCTCGAGAGCCAAGTCGGCAGAAATATATTCACATATGTGGACGACATCGTCGTCGCCAGCAGGAGCAAGGAAGACCACCTGGCTGACCTCACCGAAACTTTTGTGAACATGCGGGATGCACGACTTCGCCTGAACCCCGAAAAGTGCGTCTTCGGCGTTCGCCATGGGAAAATCTTGGGCTATCTGGTGTCACACCGCGGAATTGAGGCCAATCCAACCAAAATCCAGGCTATCATCAATATGACGCCCCCGCAGTCAGCCAGAGAAGTACAACGACTGACAGGCAGGTTGGCCGCCCTCAACAGATTCATCTCCAAGTCCGCAGAGCAAAGCCTCCCTTTCCTCAAAACACTCCGCGGCGCAAAAGACTTCGCATGGGGACCAGAGCAGGCGGCGACCTTCGCTTCATTAAAGTAGTACCTATCAGAATTGGCGATTCTTACAAGCCCCGACCCTTCGCTACCCCTGTTGCTCTATGTCGCGGCTTCGCCACATACGGTCAGCACAGCACTGGTTCAAGAGCAGACCAGAGAGGGCACGATCAGGCAATGTCCAGTTTATTACGTCTCTAAAGTGCTCACAACATCAAAATGTAATATGACGGAACTGGAAAAGATCGCATATGCAGTCGTGATGGCCTCGCGCAAATTGCGCCATTATTTCGAGGCATTCAAGGTCCGGGTCACCTCAGATAGAGGACTCGGCAAATTGTTTAGAAACCCGAAGGCGTCAGTACGGATTGCCAAATGGGCAGCCGAACTCTCCGGATACCACACCACATTTGAACCCAGGACAGCCATCAAGTCACAAGTCCTGGCAGACTTCGTCATCGACTGGACTGGGCCAATAACACAGCCGAACCCGTCCACAGAAAAAGTGTGGACAATCCATTGCGACGGCGCATGGTGCCATGCGGGGGCAGGCGCCGCTGCGGTCATTACTTCACCCACCGGGATCAAGCACAGATACGCAACACGCCTCAGCTTTGCTTTTGAGTCTGATAGGTGCACCAACAACATAGCAGAATACGAGGCTGTAATCCTCGGCCTTCGCAAGCTAAGGGCACTCGGTGTCACCACCTGCATCATCAGAACAGACTCCAAGGTAGTCGCTGGCCAGGTCGAGAAAGACTATGCAGCGAAGGACCCCGCGCTCATGCAGTACCTCACGACCATCCGCAGCCTCGAAAGACAATTCAAGGGTTTTACGTTGCAGCACATGGACCGAGCCAAGAATGAGGAGGCCGATGCATTGGCCAAGGCAGCCGCCAGGGGCGAGGCCCTGCCCTCCGACGTGTTCTACCATGTCATCGGCACGCCAGCCGTCCGCAGCCCAGAGGGGCTCCAAATAACCAATGACAGCGAGGGCCACCGCATAGTCAACCTCATCATGACCGAAGACTGGTGGGCACCAATAACCCTGTTCCTGCAGAGGTACTATCATCCAACCGACATCAACGAGGCCAAGCGCCTCAAACACCGAAGCCGGGACTTTGCACTGATCGAAGGCCAACTCTACAAGAAGGGGGTCAGTCAACCGATGCTTAAGTGTGTCACCGAGACCGAAGGCGTCCAAATTCTGCGTGAAGTCCACAGCGAGACTTGCGGCTCTCACGCAGGGCCTAGGGCCCTAGCTGCAAAGGTGATTCGTCAAGGTTTCTACTGGCCCGCCATGATCTGCGCCGCAAATCGGGTCACAAGGTCCTGCGAAGCCTGCCAGAAATTTTCTCCACGCTCGGGAAGCCCTTCGCAATTCACGAAGCTAATCGCCCACACGTGGCCTCTTCAGCGCTGGGGCCTGGACATCGTCGGGCCCCTGCCCACAGCTCAGGGGAACCTCAAGTTCACCTTCGTCGCCGTTGAGTATTTCACCAAATGGATTGAGGCAAGGGCTGTATCCACGATAACATCGAAGACTGCCCAGAAATTCTTCTAGCAGAATATTGTTTGCCTCTTTGGAGTCCCGTCCGAACTTATAGTCGACAATGGCAAGCAATTCGACAACCAAGACTTCAAGGATTTCTGCTTCTCCATCGGCACCAAGCTTGCCTTCGCCTCAGTGTACCACCCGCAATCCAACGGAGTCTTGGAACGCGCCAACGGTAAAATTTTCACAGCCGTCAAGAAAATGCTCCTCGACGACAAAAAAGGCAAGTGGCCATACCTGTTACCTGAAGTGGTCTGGGCGCTGAACATGACTGAGTGTAGGGCGACTGGGTTCACCCCTTTTTGCCTTCTATATGGATAGGAGGCTATGACTCCGCAAGAAATAAAACATGGGTCACCGCGGATAGTCGCGTCGGCCGTCCCCGACGTAGACGAGCCTACTTCGAAGGACCTCATCGACGGAGACCGCGTCTTCGCCCTACAGGCTCTAAACAAATACCAAGCTCAAACAAAAGCATGGCGCGACCACACAGTCATCCCGAGGGAATTCAGCGAAGGAGACCTCGTACTCGTCCGGACAGCTCGGACAGAGTCCCGGGGCAAGTTGGAGCCAAAGTGGGAGGGCCCTTTCATCGTCAAGACGAAGGCGTCCCCCAGCGCGTACAGGCTCACAATGCCATCCGGTGAAGACTTAGAACATTCTTGGAACATTGATAATCTTCGCAAAATTTTTGTTTAACTCCTCAGGGCCACTTCGCCCTTGTAATCCGCAAAACAGTTCTATACCAGCCCGCACTCTTTTCCTCCTGGGGGGTGAGGTTTTTAACGAGGCGGAGCCATGTAATATACACGCGAAAAATCCCCCGCAAAAATTACGTCGAAAAAGAACGCATCAACGGTCTTCGGCATTCGACCAACACAAAAGTCACCGCGAGGGGCAGCGCTGGCTACCTTCGCGTGCGACAATCTGCGCAAAAGCCGCCTAAGGGTGCAGCCGGACTAGCACAACAAGTGCGCAAAATCGAAGTCTTCTTCAAAAGACTATCCGTGCAAAAGTCGCCTAAGGGTGCAGCCGGACTAGCACAACAAGTGCGCAAAATCGAAGTCTTCTTCAAAAGACTATCCGTGCAAAAGTCGCCTAAGGGTGCAGCCGGACTAGCACAACAAGTGCGCAAAATTGAAGTCTTCTTCAAAAGACTATCCGTGCAAAAGTCGCCTAAGGGTGCAGCCGGACTAGCACAACAAGTGCACAAAAAACGAAGTCTTCTTCAAAAGACTATCCGTACAAAAGTCGCCTAAGGGTGCAGCCGGATTAGCACAACAAGTGCGCAAAATCGAGGTCTTCTTCAAAAGACCATCCGTGCAAAAGTCGCCTAAGGGTGCAACCGGACTAGCACAACGAGTGCAAAAAAATCGAAGGCGCATTACATCAGTGCAAAAGCCTACAGGCGCAGCTGGACCGACATAATAAACGTGCTAGACCAAGTGCGCAATGCCCTATGAACATAGCCAGATGCACGAAGGCACACAGCCTCATCATACAAACTATAGTTACACGCGTACAGCGAGGGCATCACACCTTACATTGGTTCAACCTTCGGAATAATTCCCATCTCCCTATAGTTAAAAAGCATTATCCTCAGCTCCTCACCCTCAAAAAGACTTCGCAACTCCCCCTCACCTATACTCGCCCCAACCGACGAGGACAACAATTCCCGCCTGCCAGCCCTGCCCACACGAAGCCGACCACCATCCAATTCACTCACTCTATGCTTCGCCACCGCCCTTCGCCGCCTACGCCCAACACTCGGACCAGGCAAAACTTCAGCATCTGTAATGCACGGAGAAGCCTCCGCCTCAGCCACATCCAATGCCGCAAAGTAATCCAAGCCCTCATCCAAAGACTCCTCCGTCCACACAACCGAACTCCCAGAGTCATCAAACTCAGAAAACTTAGACGTAGACTCATCCGATTCATTTCCAGCGACCACGGTCGAAGCCGCCACAAAATTAGCAGTAGCGGTTGCGTGCACAGGCCCAAAATCCTGAACCTACGCAGCAACCAAGGTTCAGTAACACAGACAAAATTCCCTAACTACCCCACACCCACTAAGCCACCTGCAAAGACCCAGCCGCCGCCACGGGATCCTCCGCTGCTGGCTCCGTCGCCGCCTTCGGGGGATCCTCCGCCATCGGCACAGTGGCTGACGACGAGCCTCCACCAGATACAGTAGACGCAGAGGCAGCGTGGGAACCTTCACCGGTTTTCGGGAGCAGCGCCAGGTCGACCTCAGCCTCGGCCACCACCGGGTTGACCTCCGCTCCGGGCAGCGCGCTGTTCAGGTGTCCGAAGTCCTCCACGTCCTCAGCACGCGCCATCTACAACACAACACACCGATTCAGCAAACCCGTGTATACCCACATTCAACAACACAAAACAAAAAACAAACTTTACCTGATCCCTTGCCCGGTCAGCCCGTTCCCTAACCGCCTCCCGACCGTGGGGACCCCACATCCGGTGGAACAGGGCCCCCGCGGCGTCCTTCACCACAGGGTCTTCGACCTTAAAAATCTTGCGCCCGAAGTCTTCATCGGATCGGTCGAAGCCCTCATAGTGACTGCACCCCTCGCGGGACAGCGCATTCATGGCCCCCTCGCAGGTGATGAGGGAGGCAAAGGACATGAAGCCCTCCACGATAGTTGGAAGCGCTAACAATTCCTCTTGCAGCCACTCGAGGAAGCGAAGGCCCGCCTCTCGGTCAGGCACCTCAAAGTCAGCAGTCCGCGCACCCAGCTCGCGGTATGAGTCCACGAGCTGTTTGCGTGTCCGCTCAACTTCCGCGCGCGTAGAGGCCTCGGCCCTCTCCATGCGGGCCTGCAGAGCATTGAACCGCGCCTCCCATTCCTCAGCATGCTGGCTGGCGAGACTCTCCTCCGCCCTCACCAATTTGGCCTCCGCCTGCGCCATCTGTGCCTTGGTGATGGCTTGGTTGGCCTCCCTCCTTTCCTCCACCAGCTGGCGCCAGAGGTCCGTCCTCTCGCCCTCCAAGGCGGCCACCTTCTCCGCCAGCCTGCGGCTTTTGCTCTCCGCAGCCGACTTTTCCCGGATGGCGTCCGCGTGCTGCGCCCGAAGTCTCTCAACTTCGGTAGCCACGTCTACCGTAAGGGCACCCGACGCCACGCGGTCGGCAAAGTCGGCCGCCTAACAGACACACATGAGACCACAATCACCATGAAAGCGGCACACAACGAAGCCTACCTCAACTTACTTGATTCAGCTGCTGCGTCAGCTGCAGCGATGCCTCCCGCAGCCGGCGGGACACAGTACCCGCCTCATCCTTGACGGCAGTGACCGCCGAAACCTCGCCGCCAGCGCTGAAATCGCCACCCTTCACCCCAAAAACCGCGGTAGACGCCGTGGTTGCCACCGCAGGCGAGACGGCAACAAGTTGCCCTTCGCCCAACCCTGCAACGTATCACCGGTCAAAAAAAAACTTACCAATGAGATAGTCGTCCATGCTAATATTTGTGCCGAAGTCGGCAACGCGTTTCCCCGGCGAAGGCTGCTCCCGGACCTTTGCAGCCCCTTCCGGGGCAGACTTGGTTCCGCCGGCGCCGGCCGCCTTCGTGCTCTCCGGCAACTTGCTAGATCCGGGCGCGGCCGGCCTCGCAGCCAGCGAAGGCTGGCTACCGCCGGGGACGGCAGCCTTCGAGCTCCCCCGCGCTCTCTTCGGCCTAGCCTCAGGGAGCCTGACGACTGCCCGGCGCTTCTACGCAGCATCCTGGCGATCCTTGTTCATCAATGCCGACACAACAGCAGCAATATTTCGTCCGTAAGGAAACACTCTCAAGTCACGAGCCATGCGAGATGTAAAAAAATCTTCGCCAGCCGCGCGGGGGATAGGAACGTTCTTGGGCCATCGACCCTCGGTAACCTCCAGCATCCGCGCCGAAGACTCCTGGAGCTCGGTCGAAGACATCCTTCCCCCTGGGGCCGCGCATGTCCCCATCAACTCCATAGCAAAACTATCGGAGACCCCCAGTTTTCCCACCATAGTACCTAGCTTCCTCTTCTTAGTGGATGGGGCGGCCACCGGCGCGGGGTCGTCTTCGATCACTGCCGCTGGTTGTTTCCCCCGGCGGTCGACAATGTCTACCCCGGGATATCCGCCATACGGCAAACCATTCAACTCAAAGACCCTATTCAAGCGGTCGTTGGATCCACGTATGTCCCAGCTCCGCTGGGCCTCCGTCCTCGGCACGTAGCGACCAACAATTCGCACCGCCCCATCCTCCGCCTCATGCACAACCGCGGCAGGATCCCGCCCTCGCAAATCCAAAGCAAAAAGCGGACTTCGCACTTTCCGCCCACCCAGGGAGGGCATCTCGCGAGGGCATACTTCGCCCAACGTCCATCCATGCGCCAAGGGCCACACCCCATACCCTATGAATTCCTCAACTAGATCACGCCCGCTACTCCTACGGGCAGCGATCCAAAGGGCCCTTTCATTCTCATCATCCTCTACCACTTCAAATGGCGGGTACGCCACATAATAATGAGAACACATGATGGCAGCAGGGAGCCCAGGGTGATCTTCGACTTCAGCCTCTGAAACATAGAACCAGTAGTCCCACCAGTTGCCCCACTTATTTCGGGCACAGGGGACCAGCTCCACAACTTCCATCGAAGTCTTCCCAGACATCGGCGTGAAAGTGCACGATCCGAATTGCGCAATCTTATGTCCAATTCTTCTCTTCTGCCAGTACAGACAGTAGTGCTTAGCGAAGACTTCCACCGAAGGCTGACCGCCATACGACGTTGTTGCCCAGACATACTTCGCTAATGCCACCACGACGTTCGGTGTCAGCTGATGAACCTGGACTTCGAACTTCTGCAGAACCTCCGACACGAAACGATGCGCAGGCAGACGAATGCCGGCAATGAAAATGCCTCAAAGACAACCAATTCACCCTCGGGCTCGGGAATCTCCTCTGCCCCCGGCACACACCCGACCCCGCCGCCAAAATACCCCAACCGTTGCATATCTTGCACGCGGACCGACGATATCCACGAAACACCGAATTCCACCGTATCACCCGGTCACAATTCCGCCGCTGCCACACTGCCCGAGAGATCCTCGGAAGGCGTCTCGACCGTCGGCGTGGTCGCAGCAGACGAGGAGGAAGACGGCATGGCTACGTACCGTCGACGGCGGCGCGCGGTCTGCTTCACGCGGGCCAGTTCTCCGGCGAACAGGAGCAAGGAGGGCAGACGAGCAAGAGAGCAGTTTGAACAAGGGAGGTTAGGGTTTTCGTAGCGCGCAGAAAGGTAAATTTCAATCCGCACCGCCCCACCCCCTTTTTATACACAGGACGCGACGCTTCGGGAAACCCGCAATCCAACAGTGCGGTGTCAATCAACGGTCATGTCAAAAACCCCCGCGGAACCACTTCGAGCGAGGGCAGCGTCTACACCATCTAGCGACGTCTTCGGCACCAGATGACTTAGTCAAACTGGTCCCTCGGAGGGCAAATGTTGGGGCGAAGGCGAAGATGCCACCCTTCGCTCGATGCCTTCGCCAGACTCGCTACAACAACGGAGACAAGACGACTGGCAGACTCTACCCTTCGTCCCACGCATCGGAAGACGAAGGCCTACGGCGAAGTCGTCTGGTCCCGCGGCCTCATCCAACATGGAGGCCCACGTGTGATTCGGCCCGTTATAGCAGGCCCTGCATGGCCGCTACGCATTATGGGCCTAATTTGTAAAGGCTTCCCTGTAATTACAGTCTGTAACCCTGCTTTATGGGAATATTCCGGGGACAACCTGGGCGCCTGAGGGCACATGCGTCCTTAACTCAAGATGCTGGGCACTCAGGCACCTATAAATACCCCCGTACAGTGCCCTTGAGAGGGTGGATTCAACAGAGCTATTGCCATCTCAAGTTGAAACCTTGTTTACACTGTTTTTGCTCCCCCCGTTGGATTAACTTGCCTAGCAGAGCAAGTTCCAACAAGCGGATTGCACTCTCATTGTCACATAGGAGTGAGACTTTGCTCAGATTGTAGCCAAAGTCCCAGAGGGTTTGCCTCATCCAAAGCAGTTGCGCGCAACACTGTCCTGCGGCAATGTACTCGGCCTCAGCGGTGGATAGGGCAACAGATGTTTGTTTCTTGGAACTCCAGGACACCAGGGACCTTCCTAGAAATTGGCACGTCCCTGATGTGCTCTTCCTATCTGTCGGGTATCGTAATTAGGGGTACCCCCAATGCTCCTTAACCCGGCTGGAAAACATCTTCAGAACAAACCATACACGACTGATGAAGCGCGGTTCAAGTCAAGGCCTCGTCTACCATGGGACGCGACCTCATCCGAGCCCAGCCTCGGGCAAGGACAGTAGTCCCGGACGAATTCACGCCTCGCCCGAGGGTCCCCTCAGTCAGCAGACACACCCCCGTCTCACCCAAGGCTAAGCTCGGGCGAACTTTGTCGTGCAGCGACCTCGGCCGAATCGCCTTACCAACCGACCGTATCGCATGTGCATTCAATGCGGGGATCGCCTGACACCTTATCCTGACACGCGCGCCTCAGTCGGCAAGGTCGAAGTGACCGCAGTCACTTCGCCCCTTTAATGACCGATCTGACAGGAGAACAGCGCTATTCACCCTGTTCCGACTACTGTGCCAACCACCAGGGTAAGACTAGCAACAGTAAGTCGTGACCTCCCCCAAGTTTAGCCACGGGCGCAACAAGGAGCTCCGCCTCGCTCGACCTCAATCCTCGGCCTCGGCCTCGGCCTTGGGAGAAGGTCTCCGCCTCGCCCGACCCTGGGCCTTGGCCCCAGCCTCGGCCTCGGGAGGAGTCACAACCTCGCCCGACCTCAGCCTCGGCCTCAGGAGAAGTCTCCACCTCGCCCAACCTTGGCCTCGGACCGACTACGCTACAGGGGATACATCGTTACCCTACCCCTAGCTAGCTGCCTCAGGCTACAAAGGAACAAGACCAGTGTCCCATCTAGGTTACTCCGGTAATAGGTAATGATGGTTCCCCACGTGCGCTCATGACGTTGGTTGCTCTCAACTCCCTACGGAAGCAAGGAAACGTCAGCAGGATCCATGCCGCACCGCCAGCTATGCTTCTAGAGGGTTCAAGGCACTTCTCCGACGGCCACGTTAGTACATGTACAGGGCTCAAGGCAATTCTCCGCCAGCCACGTTAGCTCATAGCAACACCCCCATTGTACAGCTGGGCATCTCCTTGTATCTATAAAAGGGGATGTCCAGGGCCTTCCAAATGGGGGGGGGGGACGGAACGTACGAACGTGTGATGTACAAATGGGCGAAGGCAGGCGAGCAGAGGCAGGCAGAGTAGGAGAGACGCGGTAGAGGCAGACTCAGACAGCTCACCTCAAGGCCGAACCCTCTCTCTCTCTCTCTCTCGCTCTCGCTCTCTCGCAACGCTTGTAACCCCTACTACGAGCACCCCGGTGCAAGATAACATAAGCCTCATTTCCCTCTTGTGTTCCATCTTGCATCAACCCATCTGGGCAGGGACACGCAGCGACAAATTCACTGGTCGGTTGATGGTCCTTGCGGGTCCGAAACGTCGACAGTTGGTGTGCTAGGTAGGGGACTGCTGCGTGTTGACAAACACTTTCCCATTGAGTTCCAGATGGGTAGCTTTTAGTAGCCTCTCTAGCCCGGGATGGTGCTTCGCTTTGGGAGTCTCGAGTTCATGTCCCACGATGGCAGCTACGACATGGTACTCCACCGCTCGCAGCACGGCAACAACGACGGTCGTCGGCTCGCCCGGCGGAGGCGAACTCGACGACGACTTCCTCCCATGGCAGAAGAGGAACACCCGGGTTTGCCCCGCTACCCTCCTCGCAGGAGGAGGAGACGGGGCAACCGTGGCCAGGCAGGAGGCGGCACCTCGTCGGCTGTCGGACTAGAGCGAGTCGACGACGTCGGCACCCCTGCGGGGGACATGTCGGGTGTTGTCCTCGCACCTGAGACAATGGCGGGTGTCGCTTCCCAGCAACGTGCCAACCCCAAGCGGACTGATGACGCCAGCACCCTCACGAAGGACTTGTTGGGCGTTAGCCTTGTACCTGAGATAACGGTGCATTCCGTCCCCGATGTGACTTCACCGCCGTCTGCCAATCAGCGGGTACCTTTAGTTTTTTATCCCGTTCCCTTTAGATTCAGCTTCGACCCACCAAGTGACCCTGCTTCGGTGAGCTCGTTCGTGAGGGCATATCCTGACCTTCCGGGGTACCATATGTGGTCAACTTGGGACCGACTGATGACCGTCTCAACCTTCGGACCCGCGGGTTCCAAGGAAGAGGATGACCCCAACGTCAGTTGGGATTTCTCTGGACTCCGTGATCCCGGTGCCATGCGTGACTTCATGTCCGCATGTGACCACTACCTCTCCGGCTGCTCTGATGATGGCCACACCCTTGACGACGAGGGTTGCGACCCAACTCGTGAGTGCTACCACATCGATCAAGAAGATCACGATGGAGAAAACCACCTTGGCATGCCAGGAAGTGACGGCGCCCTTGCACCTGCGTCTCACGTTGAGATCTCGCGGGAGCTAGTTGTGGTCCAAGTCCCTGCTGGGGGTCAGGACACATAGCTTGAGCAACTCCGCGAGATGCAGGCCAAGCTCAACAAAGAAGCAGGGCGGCTTGTGCAGCTCCGACAAAACATCGAGCAGGAGTGGGCAGGCCGGGCACTCGCCGGAGGAGCGCGTCATCGGGCCCGGGACATCCAGCGCCGTTGACGATGCCAGGGCAGGGCTGCCCCCGGCCTTCAGCGGGGCCGGCCAGAACCTAGCTGCAGCGGCGATGCTACTTCGAACAATGCTGGAGCCATCCACCACCGAGGGGCGATGTATCTAGGGCGAGCTCAAGGGCCTCCTTGAAGACGCCGCTGTCTGACAAGCCGAGAGCTCTACCTCCCGGAGGCGAGGAGACCCCTCGGAGCATCACGCAACACCCTCCCGACACATGCGGGAGGCCTCGGTCCACACCGAGCGCACACGGGACGGGACGCCTGCAGCCCCGGATCGCCTCGGCGCCGAGCAACACCGCCGCGACCGTCGAGCCTGACTCGAGGAAAGGGTGCACCGAGGCTACCACCCTAGGCGCGGGGGACGCTATGACAGTGAGGAGGATCGGAGTCCCTCGCTCGAGCCACCAGGTCCGCGAGTCTTCAGCCGGGCCATACGACGAGCGCCATTCCCGGCCCGGTTCCAAGCCACCGAGCTGCCCAACATCACCGACTCGGACGTCATCGGGGCATTCCTCGCCGGCACCACTTCCGGGACCTGGGGAGCAAACTAGGACGCAAGACTCCCACCAAGGCGAGCGAATTGATGGACATCGCCACCAAGTTCATCTCTGGTCAGGAGGCGGTTGAAGCCATCTTCTGGAAGGACAAGCAGCCTCAGGGAGGGAAAAAGGAAGACGTCCCCGAGGCGTCCGTCCAGCATGGCGCGAAGAATAAGGCCAAGAAGAAGGCACAAGCAAAGCGCGACGCCGTTGACGTGGATCTCGTCGCTGCTGCCGAGCCCGAGGAACCCTCGATCGCCGAGGGTGAGGCCCTACGCGCTGAGGGAGAACAGAACGAGGTTGCGCCAAACCAAGACTAGCAGACCCTGTACCTGGAATATCTCCTCCGAGGAGAGCTGCCCCTCGACAAGGCCGAAGCTCGACGACTAGCTCGGCGCGCCAAATCGTTCGTTTTACTGGGTGATGAAAAAGAGTTATACCACCGCAGCCCCTCGGGCATCCTCCAATGATGCATATCCATTGCCCAAGGACAAGAGCTGTTGCAAGAAATACACTCGGGGGCTTGCGGTCATCATGCGGCGCCTCGGACCCTCGTAGGAAACGCCTTTCGACAAGGTTTCTACTGGCCAACCGCAGTGGCCGACACCGCTAGGATTGTACGCTCCTGCCGAGGGTGTCAATTCTACGCGAGACAGACGCACCTGCCCACTCAAGCCCTGCAGACAATACCTATCACTTGGCCGTTTGCCGTGTGGGGTCTGGACCTCGTCGGTCCCTTGTAGAAGGCACCCGGGGGCTTCGCGCACCTGCTGGTCGCCATCGACAAATTCTCCAAGTGAATCGAAGTCCTACACTTAACCAGCATCGGGTCCGAGCAGGAGGTGGTGTCCTTTACAAATATCATCCATCGCTTTGGGTTCCCAAACTCAATAATCACCGACAATGGCACGTAGTTCACTGGGAAAAAGTTCCTGGACTTCTGCGAGGACCACCACATCCGTGTGGACTGGGCCGCCGTAGCTCACCCAATGACAAATGGGCAGGTGGAGCGCGCCAACGGTATGATTTTGCAGGGACTAAAACCGAGGATCTACAACGACCTCAACAAGTTTGGCAAGCGGTGGATAAAAGAACTACCCTCGGTGGTTTGGAGTCTAAGGACGACGCCGAGCTGGGCCACGGGCTTCTCGCCGTTTTTCCTAGTTTATGGGACCGAGGCCATCTTACCCATGGACTTGGAATACGGTTCCCCGAGGACAAAGGCTTACGACGACCGAAGCAACCAGGCCAGCCGAGAAGATTCATTGGAGCAGCTAGAAGAAGCTCGGGACGTAGCCTTGCTACACTCAGCGCGGTATCAGCAGTCCCTGCGACGCTACCACACCCGAAGGGATTGGCCCCAAGACTTCCAGGTGGGAGATTTGGTGCTTCGGCTACTACAAGACGCCCGAGGGTGCCACAAGCTTACCCCTCCCTAGGAAGGGTCGTTCATCATCGCCAAAATTTTGAAGCCCGGGACATACAAGCTGGCCAATGATCAAGGCGAGGTCTACAGCAACGCTTGGAACATCGAATAGCTACGTCGCTTTTACCCTTAAAATGTTTCAAGTCGTTTATGTACCTCGGTCCCTTTACATGTACAAATGAAAAGTCTAGCTGTCAAGGGAGGATCGGCCTTGCCTCAGCAAAAACCGACCCTCCCTCGGGGGCTAGAAGGGGGAACCCCCTCTACGTCAGAACTTTCCTCGGAAAAGTTTTTCTACCAAAATGTCTTTCGTGCCTTTTGACTATGTCGATAGCGAAATCCCAAAAATGAGCGACTGAGACCTTGAACGGCAAGGCCAACCGAGCCGAGGGACTCCTACGCCTCCAGGATACGGATACCTCACTCGTCACCTTCCACAAAAGGCGGCTCACGCTCGGATAGGTGATTCTGCTGCCGAACAAGTCCTAACGCTCGGGTAGAAAGCGACTTTTGTACCATTTCGACTATACCGGTAACAGAACCCTTAAAATGAGTGAGAGAGACCTTGAACGGCAAGGCCGACCGAGCCGAGGGACTCCTACGCCTCCGGGATACGGATACCTCACTCGTCACCTTCCATGAAGGGTAGCTTACGCTCGGATAAGTGACTCTGCTATCGAACAAGTTCTAATGCTCAAAACAAGAGGAAAGAAAACACAGCTTTATAATCCAACAATAAAAATGTTTAGGCCTCGGCGGCCGCAAAAGACATACGCATACTTAAAACAAACTGTTCCTGCAGGCTCAGACATCGGCAGGGGGAGGAGCAGCGCCCTCGGCATCGTTCCCACCCTTGGCAGAATCTGGCCCGGCCTCGGATGGTGACTCGGGTGGAAGGATCTCCACCTCAAAGGAGGAAGCCAGCACCGCGCTTGGGCCCTCGATAGCCGCGTCAAGCCTCTGGACCTCGGCTAAGGCAGCCTCCTCTTCGTTGGGTAAGCAGTACCCCTCGCTGACCCGCTCCAGATCCACGTCGTAGTGGGAAGCGAGCACGACGAAGGCCCGCCTAACGCCGTGGTGCAGCGCCCCGCGGAGTCTGCTGCGCACGTGGTCGCCCAAGGCCCGCAGATGACTCTGGGGGGAGCTACCCGAGGGGACGTTATCGAGGCCAAAGGCCTGGCAGAAAGCCGAGATGGCCTCAGACATGGCCACAAGGTCGGCCTCCTTCTGCTCAGCCGCCTGGGCGAGCGCCTTGCAGTTCTTGATGGACTCGTTAAGAGCCATCTCGAACCCTACAGATAGCAGGACAACATTCTTCAAACGTAAGGAGAAGAATGGGGACATAAACAAAGTCACACAGCGGGCAAGACGTACCTTCGACCCGGACACGCTGCTGCGAGGCCTTAGCTGGGGCGGACCAAGAAGACCCAACGGCCACGGCCAGGCCCTCCGCAAGGGTCCCGGCCCGAGCGGTCGCCTCGGGGTCTAGAAAGGGGAACCCCCTCTGCGCCAAAACTTTTCTCGGAAAAGTTTTTTTTTTACCAAAAACGACTTTTGTGCCTTTCGACTGCATCGATGGCGGAATCCTAAAAACAACAAGAGAGACCTTGAACGGCAAGGCCGACCGAGCCAAGGGACTCCTACACCTCCAGGATACGGATACCTTACTCGTCACCTTTCGCAAAAGGTAACTCACGCTCGGATAAGTGATTCTGCTACTGACGAACAAGTCTTAATGCTCGAAATAAGAGGAAAGAAACACAGCTTTGCACACAAATACCCAAACGATCAGGCCTCGGTAGCCACGGAAAACAAACACACGTACTTGAGATAACTATGCTACGTAGGTGTCGGCAGCACCCTCGGCGGCTCCCCCGACCTACAGCAGATATCTTAGTACTTGGAGCAATTACATTTTTGCTCTTACATTCCCTTACAAATGGGACCCAGTTCCATTCCCGCAGGAATGAACTACCTCCACACCGGAGGGGCCGCAAGACAACGAGCTCCGAGCGGCTCGCCGACGACCACTGCACCAGCAGTGACAACGACCTCTGCCTCGGGCGGCTAGACAGCAGTAGTGATTGCCTTAGGGCAAACGCTACTGTAAAAAGGCCCTCGTCCCCGTCCCCCACACGAGGGGCGAGGACAAGCCATTAAAGCCAAAAAGCCGGAGGTTCGCTCGCAGGTAGCACTAACGGTCTCGTCGGCAGAGGCAACCACCTCGGCGGTGGGAAGCCTCACCTATGGCAGCCACCACCTCAGCACCGACTGCAGCGGCCACCTGCGCCCCGACGCCGCACCAGCAAATGGCGACCGCCCTAGCACGCACAAGGAGGTCCTCGCTCCCGTCGTCGCCACGGGACTGAGGACAGGACCATCCAGGGACGTGGACACCGCCCCTGCGGCGTACGACGTCTTGTACGCCCCCTCCTGGAGTGGTCGGCCGCAGGATGAGCCGAGGACATGGGGGACCTGCGCACGGCGCGACCGTCGCCCGTGCTGTGGACGGACTACCGCACCCTGACCGGGCAGCAGGCGGCAGTTTGCCTCCTCCGTCAGGCTGGTGAACACCCTTCTCCCCCGAATGCTGAAGGAAGAAGCAGGTCACCAGCTCATGCGGAAGGCAGGGCCCCAGCTCGGCTTGCCCTCGCCCCCAGCACGGATGATGAACATCCTTGAAGCTGAGGGCGGCAGGGAGGCCACAGCCCGGCTCGCCCTTCCCCGCCACGAAGCCGGTGGTCATCCTTCTGGATGACCATTAGTGGGGGAATGCAGCCGGGCTGCGTGATGAAAATCCTTGAAGCCAAGCGACGACTGGAGAGCGCCAACCCCCACGGGGTCGCGCTCCTCCAACAGTAGCAAGAAGAAGGCAACATAGGTGCACTCCATCTGGGGGCTCGGAAGATGGAAGGGCGCGATGGATGAGAGGAGTGCGAAGGCATGGCTACCGCCTGGGGGGTCGATCCCTTTTTAAAGGCAGATCTCCTCACTCGCACCCCCAAGCGCCACGGGCAAAGTCTCCACCGACGTGCTCCAGGGTTCCCACCCCACGACACGGGGGCTGGGTCCCACACGTCATGCGAGCTGACCCAAAACACGAAGAAGGCAAACCGCTGCACATGAAGCACGTAACCGCCCCGTGGTTATAAGCATTCCCTCATCCTCGCCGAAACCAGCGGTCGAAAGGGCGGACCGCCGCGCAAGAAGCATGCAACCACACTACGGTTGTGCACCCTTTCAGCTTCGTCGCATCTGACAGTCCAGCATGGAGGCCCAGTTCCACATGTCATGTAACCGGCGCGCCGGTCACTACGTGCAAGGAAACCGCACCGCCAACTGCGCCAATGCTACGTCTTCTTGACTGCAGAACCAGCACAGCGACTCAAGGCAGCCCTGCGCGTGACCCAACAGTGCCCATTAAGTGCGACGATCATAGGTCACTCAGCCGCGGAGATAGGCACGACGGTCGATATGATCAGAGGCGGGCCGACAGTAATTGCAGCAACAGGCGTGCGGAAGCAGTGGTCCAATCACCTACAGGTTCGCATCCTCTCCCGAAACGGTAGGGGAGCCCTCTCCCACAGCATAAAAGACGACGCACCCGTGTTCTGTTCCTCGAACGGCTCGCGCACGCGCAACAGATGCCTCGCGAATCGCCCGTCCCATCGCATTAACTCCTTGGCAGGGCAAGCGACACCTTCGGCAGGCGAAGCGGGCGCTGTTTCACCTCCGTCATGATGACCGCGTCAAAAAAGTTGCGCCACATTATTTAAATTCATATCCTTTTCCTCTCTCTCTCTGTCTTGCCACAGGGACCTAGAAAGGGGATATTCCGAAAAGGATCCTTCTCAGCGAAGGAAACGGGCCCCCAGCCCTCCTACTGATCAGGGGTTCGAAGGTTGCGCCCTCCGGGGTTCGGCAACCGCCCCAGAGCACTTGGGCTCTGAGCCCTTTACTAATCAGGTGTTCGAAGGCTGGCCCCTTGGAAGGGTTCGACAGCCACCCCAGAGCACGCAGAGTCAGGGATGACCCTGGGTACGTCCGTTACATGGCCGAGGCTCGGGCTATGCTCCCGAGGTACCCTAGGACATTTCCGAGACCAGCGGGAACGATTTGTAATGGAATCCCACCGGAGGGAGGCACCGAGCCCTCGGACCCTATCGAATGGGTCCGGGTCCAGCAAATCACTTGCAGGTACTTTTGGACCGCGCCTCTGGGCCACTAGCCGACCCTTATCGAACGGGGCTCGGGCGTCCACTCGGATCACCCACTAGCAACTCACTGGAAACACCATGTTCGGTGCCCTCCGAGGGTAACATGGCGCTTCCCCCCCCTTCCTCCTCGCGGAGAGGCGACAAAGGTGAGAGCACCTAGAGGGGGGGGGTGAATAGGTGATCCTGTGAAACTTAAACTTATGGCCACAAAAACTTGTTAAGTGTTAGCACAATAATTGCCAAGTGGCTAGAGAGGAGTCTCCACAAAACACAATACCACAAGAGATCAAACACAGAGATGACACAGTGGTTTATCCCGTGGTTCGGCCAAGACCAACGCTTGCCTACTCCACGTTGTGGCGTCCCAACGGACGAGGGTTGCAATCAACCCCTCTCAAGCGGTCCAAAGACCAACTTGAATACCACGGTGTTTTGTTTTGCCTTTCAATATCCCGTTTGCAAGGAATCTCCACAAATTGGAGTCTCTTGCCCTTACACGTATATGATCACAAAGAAGCACAGAGTAAGGGAGGGAAGCAACACACACAAATCCACAGCGAAACGCGCACACACACGGCCAAGAATCGAGCTCACAAGACTATCTCAAAATTCTCACTAGAACGGAGCTCGAATCACTTAGAATGACAAACGAATGCGCAAAGACTGAGTGTGGATGATCAAGAATGCTCTAAGGTTGCTTGTGTTTCTCCTCCATGCGCCTAGGGGCCCCTTTTATAGCCCCAAGGCAGCTAGGAGCCGTTGAGAGCAAATCTGGAAGGCTATCCTTGCCTTCTGTCGTCGGGGGCACCGGACAGTCCGGTGCACACCGGACACTGTCCGGTGCCCGATTTCTTTCCTTAAATGGCACTGCCGACCGTTGCAGACTGTTGCAGATCTGGGAGCCGTTGACGCACCGGACATGTCCGGTGCACACCGGACAGTCCGGTGCCGTCTTCTAGCCGTTGGCTCGGCCACGTGTCCCGCGCTGATTGCGCGGCCGACCGTTGGCCCGGCCGACCGTTGGCTCACCGGACAGTCCGGTGCACACCGGACAGTCCGGTGCACACCGGACAGTCCGGTGAATTTTCGCTGTACGCCGTCGGCGAATTCCCGAGAGCGGCCTGTTCACGCCGAGTCAGTCTGGCGCACCGGACACTGTCCGGTGCACACCGGACAGTCCGGTGTGCCAGACCGAGCTGAGTCTTGGCTGTACACAGCCAAGTCTTTTTCTCCTCTTTTCTTTTCTTCTTCTTTCTGTTTCTAACACTTAGACAAGTATATTAGTATACAAAACCAATGTACTAAGGCTTAGAAACATACCTTTACTTCATGACTTGCACCTTGTTCATCCATGGACATAAATTCACATTTAAGCACTTGTGTTGGCACTCAATCACCAAAATACTTAGAAATGGCCCAAGGGCACATTTCCCTTTCAATCTCCCCCTTTTTGGTGATTTATGCCAACACAACATAAAGCAACTAGAACAAGTACAAAAACACTTCAAATAAGAACTCAAATTATTTTGATTCATTTTTGGCATATATGGATCATCCTTTGCCACCACTTGGTTTGTTTTTGCAAATCAAACTCAAATCTCTATCTCTAAGTCAAACACACATGTTGAAGCATAAAGAGAGTCATTCCAAAAGAGATTGATCAAAGATTTCAAAAACTCCCCCTTTTTCCCATAATTACTACTTCTCCCCACAAGAAGCCAACTAAGAGTTTTGACAAACCAAAAGCTCTATTCTACTATTTTCAAAATCTCTCAAGTGGTAGCTGATCCATTTATCGCTTTGGCCTTTATTTTCTCCCCCTTTGGCATCAAGCACCAAAACGGGATCAATGTTGGCCCTTTAACCCCATTGCCTCACCAAAATCTTCAATTTAGAGCAAATGGCAATAAGAGTTCATGAGATGGACTTGGAATAAGTTACCCTCTCATCGGAGTGCAGTGGAAGTCTTTCATGGTCCAAGTCCACCTTTTCCCTTTCAATTCTCCTTCGAGACTAAATCAAGCAAACTCAAGCATATGGTTAGTCTCAAAGGGTCAAGTTGTAACACATCTCCCCCTAAACATGTGCATCACTTTGCAACGGACTTGTGAGGTCCAGGGAGTGTTTGTACAACTTGAGCACCATAATACGCAACAAAACGCAGAATGAACATGATCAAGGGCATAAACACATGTATGCTATATTTCAATCCAAGTTCCGCGAATCTAAGATATTGAGCTCACTACGCAGCCTGCAAAAGGTCTTCTCATCTAGAGGCTTGGTAAAGATATCGGCTAGCTGGTTCTTGGTGCTAACATGAAACACTTCGATATCTCCCTTTTGCTGGTGGTCTCTTAAAAAGTGATGCCGGATGTCTATGTGCTTTGTGCGGCTGTGCTCAACAGGATTTTCCGCTAGTCGGATAGCACTCTCATTATCACATAGGAGTGGGACTTTGCTCAGATTGTAGCCAAAGTCCCTGAGGGTTTGCCTCATCCAAAGTAGTTGCGCACAACACTGTCCTGCGGCAACGTACTCGGCCTCAGCGGTGGATAGGGCAACGGAGGTTTGTTTCTTGGAGTTCCATGACACCAGGGACCTTCCTAAGAATTGGCACGTCCCCGATGTACTCTTCCTATCGACCTTACATCCAGCATAGTCGGAATCTGAGTACCCAATCAAGTCAAAGTTAGACCCCTTTGGATACCAGATCCCGAAGCAAGGCGTAGCAACCAAATATCTAAGAATTCGCTTCACTGCCACTAAGTGACACTCCTTAGGATCAGATTGAAATCTAGCACACATGCATACGCTAAGCATAATATCCGGTCTACTTGTGACACCCCAGTGTCACCCAGGGTTTCTTTCAAAAGCCAAACCAAGAACCATCATTTTATGTGAACCAAAGTAAGCATGAGCAACAAAACAATTTAAGTGAGAAAGAATTCACCAAGTATATACTTAAAAGTGTCATGATCAAAGCAATTGAGTCCTTTAAAAGATAAGATTGTGCAACCCTAATTAAAAACCCTAAGTGAACCCCATGAGCAAAATTCAAGAAAGTAAGAAAAAGAGAGTGAAAAGTTTAAAATTTTGAGTTGAGCCAATTATATAAGTTAAAGTGTGTTTATTAAGCAACAAGAAAGATTGAGAAGGCTTAGCCAAAATAATTCAATAAAATCCCCAAATCAGCCCTTGATCTATGAACCCTTGGGAAATTCAGATTTCTGAATTTCTGAATTTCAGACCTCCTTCCAAAGATCATCTGTGTTCTCTGCTTTTCAAAACTCAAAGCCAGAAGATCCAAATATCAAAGTCGTGCCAAATTACCTTGAACACATTCTGGGAAAGTTTGAATTCGAACCAAATCTGTTTGACACGATTTTGGCGTAGCTTAACCTCGGGACCAGGCATTCTGACACTGGCACCTTGGTGACGCTACAACTCCCTGTCCCTAGCCTAAAACCGCGCGTCGTCCACACACAAAAGACAAAGCTTGGTCTGATGAACAAATCCCTTGCAGTGATCTTGCCCAAATTCGCGAAGATTTGCTCCCAATCGGCGCTTGAGCAGGGGCAGAAGCAACGGGAACACGTGTTCGACCGTGGCTGACCCCCCGGTTCACGCCCGTTCGCGCACCGCGCCTTCCCAGTGCACGCCCGCGCGCACTCGTCGGTCCACGACCGCCCGTACACCGCGCCGTGCCTATAAAGCCTCCCCAGGCGCGCCTCACTTCACCCCGCACTCACCCTCACCGGCCAGCCACTTCCCTTAGCTCCGGCGAGCTTGATTTCCGCCCGCCATTGCCGCCCGAGCTTCGGCCACCGTGGCCAGCTCCCTCCAGCCACCCTCAAGCCAAGCCAGTGCTTCGGCCAGCTCCACCAGTAGCCCGTGAAGCTAGCCAAGCCCTCGGACCCAGCCGGACTTCACCGGAGGCCCGAGATTGACGTCGCCGGACTTCGGTCTTCCGCCGCCGCGCGTGGACCGAGTTATCCGGTGAGTCTCCGCCCAATTCCTCTCGCTCATGTCTTCTCTGGCATCCCGTAGACCTCCCTGACCCGTTTGATTGACCTATCTCGCCGTGACCAGGCCGGTCTCCTCGCCGCCGACGAGCATCCCCGCCTGCGCGCGTGGACCGACCGACTCCGGCCATCTCCGACGGTGTTTCGCCCACCGTTGTGATCCCCAGGACCTCCCCTTCATCCTCGACCACTTCGCCGGAACAGTCTCGCCGCCGGTAAGCCCCTCCGCCCTTTTCTCCGCCGCGGCTACTGTTCAGGGTAGAAGAAGGACCTCGGGTTAGTTTTTTTAGAACCCGAGGGGTTTTCTGTAATGACAGCGACTCGGGTGAATAGTAACCTGAGGACTGATTCGCGAGGAAAAACTTAGAAAACGTCCAGGGACCCCAGTGCAAAGTAGTTTTCATTTAAATCGATTCTGAAATCCTTTTTAATAACCAGAGAACTTGTAAAATTCATAACTTGATGAATTCTTACTAAAAAAATGTCAAACCAATTTTGCTAGCCTCTGTATATTACAATCTATCATTTAAAAATAGTAAACCCTATGCTTTCTGTTCAACCTTTTAGAGTTTAAAATTAAAAACAGAAACCCCCTAAACCTTATTTAATCAAGGAAAATTAGTTTTTCTTCTGTACTAGACTTAAGGAAATTTGTGGGTATTCAGACCTCTTTTAGACACTGTTTAAAAATAGTAGGAACCCCAGCATTAGACATTATGATGTAGTTTCTCATTTGAAGATGTTTTGACCAAAACTTAGAGAAAATCATAAGGGTGTTAGAAACTAATGAACAGTGACTAATATTATTTTTCCTAGTTTATTTATGAAACAAAGAACCTAGGAAAAATACAGAGACTATTAGTTTGGATTAGTTTTAAATTAAAGTGATTTGTTTAGCCTAAATGAGACTGAAAATCAATTATTAAAGAGGCAAAACTATAACCAAAATGCTTAACAAAAATCCAGTGAACTTATAACCACCAGAGCCCCACTACAAAAATATGGAGCACCTCAGTCCAACTTTTTAAGTAAGGGAAATAAATACAAAGTGATAATAAGGCATTTTCCAAACTAAATCATGAACAACCTCAAATAATGAGATAATGGGCAACCAAAAATTAGCTAAGTCCATGATGAGGTAAACTACCAGAGAAAAATGCAAACCCATGAAAAGGAAGCAAACTCATACCATTTGTTAATAATTCAAGGGAAAGGCCATTTAATTCAAATAAGGCACCCCACCCCCTTCCCTTAAGCAAAAAGATGCCAAACTTCAGAATGATTGCTCTTGCACAAAACAATGACTAAGAAAAATAAGAATTCTGTTGTTTGATATTTTTCAAATATAGTGGTAGTAGAAAGCACCCATTTGGCTAGAAAATTTAGAAAACCATAGAAAAATAATTAAAAGGTATTAATGACTAGAAATTTGTATCAAGTCATGTTATAACACCTAAAAGTCAGCAAAAATAAGTTTTGAAGAATTACCCACTGTTAAATGGTAGTTGTAGTTCAAAGCACCTCTTTTACCCTAGAATTTAACAATTTTGTGCAGAGAAAACTATTCACTTTCTGATCCCCAAATTTTAAGACAGAGAAACACACACCAGTAGCAAGCCACTGTAATTTTTACAGAATTTTTAGAATTTTATAAAAGCAACTTGTAGTTCAAACCTACTCCAAAACATTAAAGAGAATAAAGAAAAAGGAAAGAGGAAATAAACCCCACCTCAATAAGTCTAACTTGAGTACTTATCATTTATCCCTAAGACTTAAAGGAATTCAGTGGAACCCCTAAAAGTAAAACCTACCACTTGCCTTAGCTAAAGTTTAACTTAATCTACCAAGTATACCACCCAAGGGTCTTGCATAAGTAAAGTTGACTTTGTTTAACTCAAGAAAGATTATACACCTTTAAGTTATGATTTCAAAAAAAAAAAGCACATATCATATCATGCATATATCTTACGCATGGCATTCATTAGATTGTAATCTTGCCGACGGAGAGTACGTGCTCATCCCCGAGCAAGGACCTGTCCAAGAGGAGGACCAGGAGCAGACTTCAGAGGCTGCCATTGAGGATCTCCCCGCAGCCCCAGCAATCGAAGGCAAGCCCCGGTCTTATGCATAACCATGTTATTATATGCTACTTTACTACACTTAATGCTTGTAGGTTTGTAATGTGCACTTAAGTGTAGGAGTTGCTTGAAACCTCTAGTTGCATGAACTTAGGACTCCTTTTTGAGATGGATACTAGTATGCTAGGTCGAGTAGCTGCTTGCTAATCAGGATCTCGGTAGAAGTCGAGTGATTTTTCTAGCACTCGCGCGAGGTCAGGAATTGATTGTATTCATCTTGATAATGGGATATATGTTGGTCTATGGACTTGGATCCAGGGAGGATGCCTTGTCCATGAGACGGGAAAATGAATTAAGGATTAATGTGTGGATACCTGAGTCAAGCTTTGGAACGTACTAAACACATGCCGGGAAAAATGGTAACCGGTAAACCTAGTACCTGAGTGAAGCCGGGCGCGGACTTTATCCCTCATGCGACCTGAGACTGGTTCTCCCATGCTAGCTATGGTGGGTACAAGTGCGGTCACTGCACGGCGGCAGCCGGGGTCAGTGGAGCATTGTATGCCAAGGCGGTGAGGCCTGGACGCGAACGGGGAATCGATGGGGACGGTTGTCATGTGTGGGGTCGGAGTACCCTGACATGCCGTGTGTTTAGGTTTACCTTGCAAGGTTTAAAACTCGATTCGAATCGTCTGCTTCTCGCAGCTAATGAGACTGCTTGATTCCTTGTACTGCATCGAGTAAGAAGTGAAATGTGGTTATATGAGATAACTTGTTGTTTGAACTAAATGATTGTTACCATGTATGCTTAGAAGGAGCAAATCTATCTAGGCTAATGATGATAAAATTTGTAAAGCTAAAAATTGATTTTAGTAACAGCTAGTGCTTTTGGCAAACCAAACCCCTCAGCCAAACAGCTGCATAGTCTAGAGGTAGAGGAGTAGACTCCTCACACCGGGTAAGTCTAGCTGAGTATTAGTATACTCAGCCTTGCTTGTGGCACCATTTTTGCAGGTACCATGCAGGAGTTGGTTGATGGTGTGACTTGGCCTACCACCCTGCCACCGGGTTGGACGGTCGAGTGGGATGTTGCTCCGGCAGGAGAGGAGCATGAGGAGTAGTGGGCTAGGCCTTGCCCATTTCCTCATTTCCGACGACATCGATTATCCGCTGCACCTTATTTTATGAACTTTATTTGCTACTCCAGAACTCCGATTATGTAATAACTCAGTACTTAATTTGTGGATTCCTGTTTTATTGTATTTCTTCTGTGACTCACCTTCGAGTGAGATTGTGGAATTTGATCCTGGTTAAGTGGCTCTATCAGACTAGATCTGAAGGACTGACGGGTTATTCCGATTTAAGTGTGTCACGGCCCTTGAGGCATGACTTAGGCACTTAAGCTGGAATAATTCGGGTGGTTCTGCCACAGCTGGTATCGGAGCAAATTCCACCACAGAGAAGAACAATAAACCATGAATACCAATTTTTTTTCAAAATCTAAAACTTGCTTAGAAACTGCTATAGATCGTCAGGACTAGACCGCTAGACCTAGGACGAAAGGCCTTAGGCATAGAGGGAAATAGGTGGCTAATTAATTAGGCCCAGTGGGCCAATACTTATATTTTAGGATGCCCTAAAAAGGCACCCTAATTTCTTTTTGAGAGGCAACGTTTCTTCCAGCATGCATGCATTATAAAACACAAAGAGAAATTAAAACTGAGCTAACCCCTTTCTCTTTAAAATCATTCGGGCTCTCTTTTTCTTTTCCCTCCACCATAATCTTTATCTTTGATCCCCTTCCGCAGATGAATTCACCCACCCCCGCTAGTGGAGGAGACTCTCGTTTCAGTTCTGACTTCCTTTCTCGCGATGGCTTTCCATCCATCTTGTGGGAAGTGCTTAACTCCGCCGGTTACCCTACGCCCCCTTTGTACACGGTGCAGTTGTATGAGGAGCATCGGGTACCTCGTTGTCGGGTCTGGCTGACTTTGGAGGCTCATCCCCTTCAGCCGGGTTGGCGTTCTCTTGACTCTGAGACGATCGGACTCAGGACGGACGACACCGTTGAGGCAGCAGCCATGAAGGCTCTGACGACTTTCTGTGGCTACCACCCCCTGGAGATGGTGATGCACCCCTTGGGACTCTTCCCTGCTGAGAGGAAGGATGATCCCATGTGGTGTAACCGCGTGAGCCATGTGAAGGATGTGTGGGCCATGTATCCTGACTTGGTTGGGAGGGTCACTGTTCAGTGCATGAGTGCGCTGTACCGCCTTCAGGCCCTTCAGAGCGATGCTATGACACTTCTTGCTAACACCGCTCGGACTGCCAAGCTCACTCTCGACAGTCGGGAAGATTTTGTGGTCGACCTATCCACAGAGTTGGTGGAAAAGGATCTGCAGGTGGAAAGGCTGAACCAGCGTATCGCTACCCTGGAACAGCAGGTGGAGATCCGAGACAACACTATTGATGTCTTGGAGAACCAGCTTCACGATGTGCAGAGGGAACTCGAGGAAGCAAATGACCACCTGGACATGCACCACCTGGAAATGGAGGCCAATGAAGCAGGAAGCGAGGGAGAAGAGGCTCCCGAGGAGCTAGGACCAGCCCCTGGTGCCAATGGGACTACCTCCGCGATGCCCCCTTCACCCGCATCCAGTGTCGCTTCCACCGCTCAGGGTTAAGCAGTCGCTTTGACATTTTAGGTGGATAGAAACCTATGCGAGCTTAGTAGTATCATATTTTGGACTAGGCTTGTGGGTACTTTCCCCTGATTAATGTAACCCTGTGAACTTTTGGAATCTGTGGGATCCTTGTCACCATGTTATCTTTATTTCGAACCTGATATTATGATTATGGCATTCTTTTCTTCTATATGAAATGGTATTTTGCCGTTCGAAATTGTGAGTTGGGATAACAATGGCGACAATCTCTGTTTTCAGATGGCAGCTAGGCAGCGTCGCGGGCAGAACGAGCAGGTTCCCCCGCCACCTCCTCCAGCTCCCACAGTGCAGGAGCTGATGGCCCAGCAGAATGAGATTCTGCGACAGCTCTTGCAGCGGCAGCCCCACCCCCAGCAGCATGGTGGAGGCCAGCCTCAGCGACCTCCGGCTATGGCAACATACCAGGAGTTTCTGAGCACGCAGCCGCCCTTGTTCACCAAGGCAGAGGATCCGTTGGACGCCGACGTATGGCTTCGCGTCGTCGAGTCCAAGTTTCCCCTCCTCACGGGAGACTGCCCTGATGCTACCAAGACCCGCTTCGCCGCGCAGCAGCTTCGCGGATCTGCTCGGACTTGGTGGGATCACTTCCGTGCTATGCTCCCCGCTGATCGTGAGGTATCTTGGGAGGAATTCAAGACTGCCTTCAGAGGACACCACATTCCAGCTGGCATTCTTGATCGGAAGTTGAATGAGTTTCTGACCCTCACTCAAGGAACCCGCACGGTACTGCAGTATGCGCAAGCCTTCAACGACTTATGCCAGTATGCAGGGTATCATGCTGATTCTGATGAGAAGAAGAGGGATCGCTTCCGCAGGGGTCTCAATACCAAGCTGCGGGAACGACTCAACACTGTCCGGGCCGATAGCTTCAATGAGTTGGTCAACCTGGCCATCTCTCAGGAGGATTGCATTGTTGCTCACCGGGCAGAGAAGAAGAGAAAGGCACCAATGGCAGCACCATCCGCTCAAGCTCAGAGGTTCCGGATTGTTTCTCACAACCAGAGCAGGGGTTTCCAGCAGCAGGCAGGCAGATGGGTGATCAGGCCACCTCAGCAGCAGCAGCAGCCGACACCCAACCGCTACCCAGCTCCCGCCCCAAGGAACAATCAGCCTCCGCAGCAGCAGCAGTTCCGCCAGGGCAATGGAAACAAGTGTTTCACTTGTGGCAATGTGGGCCACTATGCCAAGAATTGCCCCAGGAACCAGCAGAGGCAGATGCCAGCACCAAATCAAGACAAGGGAAGAAAGCAGAAGGTGCAAGTCAGGCAAGGGAAGCTCAACTTCACTGCTCTTGAGGAAGTGCCAGAAGGAGCTCCTATCATGACTGGTATCTTTTCAGTTTATAATCAACCTGCTTTAATTCTGTTTGATTCTGGTGCATCTCATAGTTTCATTAGCCAAAAGTTCAGTGCTAAATGCAAACTGCCATTCTCTCATTCAAAAGGGTCATTCATGATAGTCACACCTGGGGGTAAAATTGCAACTAATCAATTAAACCAAAGTGTGCCTATTCAACTGGGAAGCCACATTATCAAAACCACTCTTCTTGTGTTGGGATTGGAGAATGTGGATATTATTCTAGGAGCAAATTGGATGACCTTGCACCAAGTTGTGCTTGATGTAGCCAACCGTACCGTGGAGGTTAATTCCCCTTTCTGCGGGAATTTCACCTTGATTTTGCCTAGTCAGGGTTCTTCTCAGTCATGTGCTTTCTCTATGACGGAGCTACCTCTGAAGAAGATCCCAGTGGTCTGTGAGTATGCAGATGTCTTTCCTGATGAATTGCCAGGAATGCCACCGGACCGGGATATTGAATTCGCCATCGAGTTGCAACCGGGAACGGCCCCAATTTCCAAGAGGCCCTACCGAATGCCACCCGCTGAGTTGGCAGAGTTGAAGAAGCAATTGCAAGAGTTGCTGGATAAGGGTTTCATTCGCCCAAGCACTTCGCCTTGGGGATGCCCAGCACTGTTTGTGAAGAAAAAGGATGAAAGCTTGAGGCTGTGTATAGATTACCGCCCTCTTAATGCGGTAACTATCAAGAACAAGTATCCTTTGCCTCGTATTGATGTTCTCTTTGACCAGTTGGTCGGAGCCAAGGTGTTTTCCAAGATAGACCTTCGCTCTGGCTACCATCAGATCAAAATACGAGCAAGTGATATTCCGAAGACGGCATTCTCAACCAGATATGGGCTATATGAATTCTTGGTGATGTCATTTGGGCTGACAAATGCACCAGCATATTTCATGTATCTGATGAATTCTGTTTTTATGCCGGAATTGGATAAGTTCGTGGTGGTTTTCATCGATGACATTCTGGTGTACTCAAAGAACGAGGAAGAACATGCCGGGCATTTGCATGTAGTGCTTCAACGTCTGCGAGAGCACCACCTTTACGCCAAGTTATCCAAGTGTGATTTTTGGCTAAAGGAAATCAAATTCTTGGGTCACACTATCTCTCAGGCTGGAATAGCTGTTGATCCTGATAAAGTGCAAGAGGTGATAAACTGGAAGCCACCAACAACTGTTCGTCAGATTCGGAGTTTTCTGGGATTAGCTGGTTATTACCGAAGATTTATTCCGGACTTCTCTCGAATTGCGAAGCCTATAACTGAATTGCTAAAGAAAGAAGTCAAATTTGTGTGGAGTCAGAAGTGCGAAGATGCCTTCCATGCATTAAGGCAGCATCTGACCACAGCACCAGTATTGGCGCAACCCGACAGCAGCAAGCCTTTTGATGTATATTGTGATGCCTCGGGCACCGGGCTAGGTTGTGTCTTGATGCAAGACAACCGAGTCATTGCTTATGCTTCAAGAGCACTCAGGCCTCATGAGCAGAATTATCCCACTCATGACCTTGAGTTAGCAGCAGTGGTTCATGCATTGAAGATGTGGAGGCACTATCTAATGGGAACCCACTGCAACATCTTCACTGATCATAAGAGCCTTAAGTACATTTTTACTCAGGCTGATCTTAACATGAGGCAGAGAAGATGGCTAGAGCTGATCAAGGATTATGACCTGGAGGTGCATTATCACCCAGGAAAGGCTAATGTGGTAGCTGACGCTTTGAGTCGGAAGTTGCAGTGCAACTGTGTTCTGATGGATTCTCGCATTAACACCTTGTGTGATGAGTTGAGCAAGATGCGAATTGAAGTGATTTCCTTTGGTTCTTTGTCTCACATTTCTGTTGAGCCAGCTTTGCAAGACCAGATCATCACGGCCCAGCTCAGTGACAAGGGAGTGCAGATTATCAAGAAGAATCTCCATCAGAAGATTGAGAAGTATAATTGTTTCCGCCAGGATGAGAAGGGTGTGTTATGGTTCAAAAGCAGATTGGTGATTCCTAAAGACCAGGATCTCAAGAGGAGAATTTTGGATGAAGCTCATCTCTCCAGATTCTCTATGCATCCGGGAAGCACCAAGATGTACCATGATTTGAAGCCTTTGTACTGGTGGACCAGAATGAAGAGAGAGATAGCCCAGTATGTATCAGAATGTGACACCTGTCAGAGGGTAAAGGCAAGCCACTTGAAGTCCGCTGGAGCTTTGCAACCACTACCCGTACCTTCGTGGAAGTGGGACGACATCAGCATGGATTTCATTGTGGGTCTGCCTAACACCTCCCGTCGTCATGATTCAATTTGGGTTATTGTGGACCGATTGACAAAAGTGGCACATTTTCTTCCTGTGCACACCACTGATAAGGCTCAGAAGTATGCAGAATTGTATATTGACCGGATCGTGTGTTTGCACGGATTACCACGGACCATTGTTTCTGACCGAGGAGCCCAATTTGTTGCCAGGTTTTGGGAACAATTGCAAAAGTCTTTGGGAACTAAGCTAATCAGAAGTTCAGCTTACCACCCACAGACTGATGGTCAGACGGAAAGGGTAAACCAGATTCTGGAAGATATGCTGAGAGCTTGTGCAATCGATTGTGGCAAGAACTGGGATAAGCACCTCTCCTTGGCAGAGTTTGCTTATAACAATAGTTATCAATCCAGCCTAAAGATGGCACCTTTTGAAGCTCTCTATGGAAGAAGGTGCAGGACACCACTCAATTGGTCTCAGTCTGGTGAAAGAGAAGTTTTTGGACCTGATTTAGTGACTGAAGCCGAAAGGAAGGTCAAGCTAATCAGGAAGAATCTAGAAGCTGCTCAGGCCAGGCAGAAGAGTTATCATGATAGAAGAAGGAAACCTCTCCAGTTCGAGGTGGGAAGTTTTGTATACCTCAAGGTATCACCCACCAAGGGAATGCAGAGATTTGGGATCAAAGGCAAGCTAGCCCCTCGTTACATTGGACCTTATGAGATCATAGAAGCATGTGGACCCGTGGCATACAAGCTGAAGTTACCTTCAAAGATGTCTGCCATTCACAATGTTTTCCATGTGTCTCAGCTGAAGAAGTGTGTTCGATTGCCGACTGAAATCTTAGCAGAGCCAGAATTGGAGATAGAGCCAGATCTCTCGTACCAAGAGTACCCCTCCAAGATTCTGGATTGCAAGGAAAGATCAACTCGGGCTAAATCGATCAAGATGTTCAAGGTCCAGTGGAGTAATCACTCAGAGGAGGAAGCTACTTGGGAAACCGAGGAATTCCTGAGATCCAACTTTCCCGATTGCCTACCTAAGGAAGTTGGTACGTAACCACCCCCAACCCCTCCTCCTGCCTTTCGAATCTAATTTCCAAAAATATGATCTTAATTCAGAATGAAGTAACTATAAAGAAAAACTTAAAAGGACTTCCTTCTGAAGTTGCAAAGAGAATGACATTCGAAGAGCAGTTTATCCTAATAATGGCAATCATCACCCTTTTTTCTATCAGTCTCACCCTTCGCTTTACCCCGGGAGGACTCTGGCCCGAATCTCGGGACGAGATTCCTTTAAGGGGGGAAGGCTGTGACACCCCAGTGTCACCCAGGGTTTCTTTCAAAAGCCAAACCAAGAACCATCATTTTATGTGAACCAAAGTAAGCATGAGCAACAAAACAATTTAAGTGAGAAAGAATTCACCAAGTATATACTTAAAAGTGTCATGATCAAAGCAATTGAGTCCTTTAAAAGATAAGATTGTGCAACCCTAATTAAAAACCCTAAGTGAACCCCATGAGCAAAATTCAAGAAAGTAAGAAAAAGAGAGTGAAAAGTTTAAAATTTTGAGTTGAGCCAATTATATAAGTTAAAGTGTGTTTATTAAGCAACAAGAAAGATTGAGAAGGCTTAGCCAAAATAATTCAATAAAATCCCCAAATCAGCCCTTGATCTATGAACCCTTGGGAAATTCAGATTTCTGAATTTCTGAATTTCAGACCTCCTTCCAAAGATCATCTGTGTTCTCTGCTTTTCAAAACTCAAAGCCAGAAGATCCAAATATCAAAGTCGTGCCAAATTACCTTGAACACATTCTGGGAAAGTTTGAATTCGAACCAAATCTGTTTGACACGATTTTGGCGTAGCTTAACCTCGGGACCAGGCATTCTGACACTGGCACCTTGGTGACGCTACAACTCCCTGTCCCTAGCCTAAAACCGCGCGTCGTCCACACACAAAAGACAAAGCTTGGTCTGATGAACAAATCCCTTGCAGTGATCTTGCCCAAATTCGCGAAGATTTGCTCCCAATCGGCGCTTGAGCAGGGGCAGAAGCAACGGGAACACGTGTTCGACCGTGGCTGACCCCCCGGTTCACGCCCGTTCGCGCACCGCGCCTTCCCAGTGCACGCCCGCGCGCACTCGTCGGTCCACGACCGCCCGTACACCGCGCCGTGCCTATAAAGCCTCCCCAGGCGCGCCTCACTTCACCCCGCACTCACCCTCACCGGCCAGCCACTTCCCTTAGCTCCGGCGAGCTTGATTTCCGCCCGCCATTGCCGCCCGAGCTTCGGCCACCGTGGCCAGCTCCCTCCAGCCACCCTCAAGCCAAGCCAGTGCTTCGGCCAGCTCCACCAGTAGCCCGTGAAGCTAGCCAAGCCCTCGGACCCAGCCGGACTTCACCGGAGGCCCGAGATTGACGTCGCCGGACTTCGGTCTTCCGCCGCCGCGCGTGGACCGAGTTATCCGGTGAGTCTCCGCCCAATTCCTCTCGCTCATGTCTTCTCTGGCATCCCGTAGACCTCCCTGACCCGTTTGATTGACCTATCTCGCCGTGACCAGGCCGGTCTCCTCGCCGCCGACGAGCATCCCCGCCTGCGCGCGTGGACCGACCGACTCCGGCCATCTCCGACGGTGTTTCGCCCACCGTTGTGATCCCCAGGACCTCCCCTTCATCCTCGACCACTTCGCCGGAACAGTCTCGCCGCCGGTAAGCCCCTCCGCCCTTTTCTCCGCCGCGGCTACTGTTCAGGGTAGAAGAAGGACCTCGGGTTAGTTTTTTTAGAACCCGAGGGGTTTTCTGTAATGACAGCGACTCGGGTGAATAGTAACCTGAGGACTGATTCGCGAGGAAAAACTTAGAAAACGTCCAGGGACCCCAGTGCAAAGTAGTTTTCATTTAAATCGATTCTGAAATCCTTTTTAATAACCAGAGAACTTGTAAAATTCATAACTTGATGAATTCTTACTAAAAAAATGTCAAACCAATTTTGCTAGCCTCTGTATATTACAATCTATCATTTAAAAATAGTAAACCCTATGCTTTCTGTTCAACCTTTTAGAGTTTAAAATTAAAAACAGAAACCCCCTAAACCTTATTTAATCAAGGAAAATTAGTTTTTCTTCTGTACTAGACTTAAGGAAATTTGTGGGTATTCAGACCTCTTTTAGACACTGTTTAAAAATAGTAGGAACCCCAGCATTAGACATTATGATGTAGTTTCTCATTTGAAGATGTTTTGACCAAAACTTAGAGAAAATCATAAGGGTGTTAGAAACTAATGAACAGTGACTAATATTATTTTTCCTAGTTTATTTATGAAACAAAGAACCTAGGAAAAATACAGAGACTATTAGTTTGGATTAGTTTTAAATTAAAGTGATTTGTTTAGCCTAAATGAGACTGAAAATCAATTATTAAAGAGGCAAAACTATAACCAAAATGCTTAACAAAAATCCAGTGAACTTATAACCACCAGAGCCCCACTACAAAAATATGGAGCACCTCAGTCCAACTTTTTAAGTAAGGGAAATAAATACAAAGTGATAATAAGGCATTTTCCAAACTAAATCATGAACAACCTCAAATAATGAGATAATGGGCAACCAAAAATTAGCTAAGTCCATGATGAGGTAAACTACCAGAGAAAAATGCAAACCCATGAAAAGGAAGCAAACTCATACCATTTGTTAATAATTCAAGGGAAAGGCCATTTAATTCAAATAAGGCACCCCACCCCCTTCCCTTAAGCAAAAAGATGCCAAACTTCAGAATGATTGCTCTTGCACAAAACAATGACTAAGAAAAATAAGAATTCTGTTGTTTGATATTTTTCAAATATAGTGGTAGTAGAAAGCACCCATTTGGCTAGAAAATTTAGAAAACCATAGAAAAATAATTAAAAGGTATTAATGACTAGAAATTTGTATCAAGTCATGTTATAACACCTAAAAGTCAGCAAAAATAAGTTTTGAAGAATTACCCACTGTTAAATGGTAGTTGTAGTTCAAAGCACCTCTTTTACCCTAGAATTTAACAATTTTGTGCAGAGAAAACTATTCACTTTCTGATCCCCAAATTTTAAGACAGAGAAACACACACCAGTAGCAAGCCACTGTAATTTTTACAGAATTTTTAGAATTTTATAATAGCAACTTGTAGTTCAAACCTACTCCAAAACATTAAAGAGAATAAAGAAAAAGGAAAGAGGAAATAAACCCCACCTCAATAAGTCTAACTTGAGTACTTATCATTTATCCCTAAGACTTAAAGGAATTCAGTGGAACCCCTAAAAGTAAAACCTACCACTTGCCTTAGCTAAAGTTTAACTTAATCTACCAAGTATACCACCCAAGGGTCTTGCATAAGTAAAGTTGACTTTGTTTAACTCAAGAAAGATTATACACCTTTAAGTTATGATTTCAAAAAAAAAAAGCACATATCATATCATGCATATATCTTACGCATGGCATTCATTAGATTGTAATCTTGCCGACGGAGAGTACGTGCTCATCCCCGAGCAAGGACCTGTCCAAGAGGAGGACCAGGAGCAGACTTCAGAGGCTGCCATTGAGGATCTCCCCGCAGCCCCAGCAATCGAAGGCAAGCCCCGGTCTTATGCATAACCATGTTATTATATGCTACTTTACTACACTTAATGCTTGTAGGTTTGTAATGTGCACTTAAGTGTAGGAGTTGCTTGAAACCTCTAGTTGCATGAACTTAGGACTCCTTTTTGAGATGGATACTAGTATGCTAGGTCGAGTAGCTGCTTGCTAATCAGGATCTCGGTAGAAGTCGAGTGATTTTTCTAGCACTCGCGCGAGGTCAGGAATTGATTGTATTCATCTTGATAATGGGATATATGTTGGTCTATGGACTTGGATCCAGGGAGGATGCCTTGTCCATGAGACGGGAAAATGAATTAAGGATTAATGTGTGGATACCTGAGTCAAGCTTTGGAACGTACTAAACACATGCCGGGAAAAATGGTAACCGGTAAACCTAGTACCTGAGTGAAGCCGGGCGCGGACTTTATCCCTCATGCGACCTGAGACTGGTTCTCCCATGCTAGCTATGGTGGGTACAAGTGCGGTCACTGCACGGCGGCAGCCGGGGTCAGTGGAGCATTGTATGCCAAGGCGGTGAGGCCTGGACGCGAACGGGGAATCGATGGGGACGGTTGTCATGTGTGGGGTCGGAGTACCCTGACATGCCGTGTGTTTAGGTTTACCTTGCAAGGTTTAAAACTCGATTCGAATCGTCTGCTTCTCGCAGCTAATGAGACTGCTTGATTCCTTGTACTGCATCGAGTAAGAAGTGAAATGTGGTTATATGAGATAACTTGTTGTTTGAACTAAATGATTGTTACCATGTATGCTTAGAAGGAGCAAATCTATCTAGGCTAATGATGATAAAATTTGTAAAGCTAAAAATTGATTTTAGTAACAGCTAGTGCTTTTGGCAAACCAAACCCCTCAGCCAAACAGCTGCATAGTCTAGAGGTAGAGGAGTAGACTCCTCACACCGGGTAAGTCTAGCTGAGTATTAGTATACTCAGCCTTGCTTGTGGCACCATTTTTGCAGGTACCATGCAGGAGTTGGTTGATGGTGTGACTTGGCCTACCACCCTGCCACCGGGTTGGACGGTCGAGTGGGATGTTGCTCCGGCAGGAGAGGAGCATGAGGAGTAGTGGGCTAGGCCTTGCCCATTTCCTCATTTCCGACGACATCGATTATCCGCTGCACCTTATTTTATGAACTTTATTTGCTACTCCAGAACTCCGATTATGTAATAACTCAGTACTTAATTTGTGGATTCCTGTTTTATTGTATTTCTTCTGTGACTCACCTTCGAGTGAGATTGTGGAATTTGATCCTGGTTAAGTGGCTCTATCAGACTAGATCTGAAGGACTGACGGGTTATTCCGATTTAAGTGTGTCACGGCCCTTGAGGCATGACTTAGGCACTTAAGCTGGAATAATTCGGGTGGTTCTGCCACACTACTAGCACATAAATAAAGCAAGGAACCTATCATGGACCGGTATGTTTTTTGATCAACGGACTTACCTCCTTTGTTGAGGTGGGTGTGTCCGTCGGTTCCCATCGGCGTCTTTGCGGGCTTGGCGTCCTTCATCCCAAACCGCTTTAGCAGATCTTGCGTGTACTTCGTTTGGGAGATGAAGGTGCCGTCCTTGAGTTGCTTCACTTGGAACCCAAGGAAGTAGTTCAACTCGCCCATCATCGACATCTTGAATTTCTGCGTCATTACCCTGCTAAACTCTTCACAAGACTTTTGGTTAGTAGAACCAAATATTATGTCATCGACCTAAATTTGGCACACAAACAAATCACCATCACATGTCTTAGTGAAAAGAGTTGGATCGGCTTTCCCAACCTTGAAAGCATTAGCAATTAAGAAATCTCTAAGGCATTCATACCATGCTCTTGGGGCTTGTTTAAGTCCATAGAGCGCCTTAGAGAGCTTACACACGTGGTCGGGATACCGCTCATCCTCGAAGCCAGGGGGTTGCTCCACGTACACCTCCTCCTTTATTGGCCCGTTGAGGAAAGCGCTCTTCACATCCATTTGGTACAACCTGAAAGAATGGTGAGCGGCATACGCTAGCAAGATACGAATGGACTCTAGCCTAGCCACAGGAGCAAAAGTCTCCTCAAAGTCCAAACCTGCGACTTGGGCATAACCTTTTGCCACAAGTCGAGCCTTGTTCCTTGTCACCACTCCGTGCTCGTCTTGTTTGTTGCGGAACACCCACTTGGTTCCCACAACATTTTGCTTGGGACGAGGCACCAGCGTCCAAACTTCATTGCGCTTGAAGTTGTTAAGTTCCTCCTGCATGGCCAACACCCAATCCGGATCTAGCAAGGCCTCCTCTACCCTGAAAGGCTCAATAGAAGAGACAAAGGAGTAATGCTCACAAAAATTAACTAATCGAGACCGAGTAGTTACTCCCTTGCTAATGTCACCCAGAATTTGGTCGACGGGATGATCCCTTTGAATCATCGCCCGAACTTGGGTTGGAGGTGCCGATTGCGCTTGTTCCTCCATCACGTGATCATCTTGTGTTCCCCCTTGATCACACGCCTCCTTTTAATGAACCTGTTCATCTTCTTGAGTTGGGGGATGCACCGTTGTTGAGGAAGAAGGTTGATCTCGTTCATCTTGTTCCTGTGGCCGCACTTCTCCAATCGCCATGGTTCGTATAGTGGCCGTCGGAACATCTTCTTCATCTACATCATCACAATCAACAACTTGCTCTCTTGGAGAGCCATTAGTCTCATCAAATACAACGTCGCTAGAGACTTCAACCAAACCCGATGATTTGTTGAAGACCCTATACGCCTTTGTATTTGAATCATAACCTAATAAAAACCCTTCTACAGCTTTGGGAGCAAACTTAGAATTTCTACCCTTCTTCACTAGAATGTAGCACTTGCTCCCAAATACACGAAAGTAAGATACATTGGGTTTGTTACCGGTTAGCAGCTCATACGACGTCTTCTTGAGGAGGCGGTGAAGGTAGACCCTGTTGATGGCGTGGCAAGCCGTGTTCACGGCTTCCGACCAAAAGCACTCGGGGGTCTTGAATTCTCCAAGCATAGTCCTCGCCATATCTATGAGCGTCATGTTCTTCCTCTCTACCACACCATTTTGCTGTGGTGTGTAGGGAGCGGAGAACTCGTGCTTGATCCCTTCTTCCTCAAGAAACTCCTCCACTTGAAGGTTCTTGAATTCGGACCCGTTGTTGCTCCTTATCTTTTTCACCTTGAGCTCAAACTCATTTTGAGCTCTCCTTAGGAAGCGCTTGAGGGTCCCTTGGGTTTCAGACTTATCCTGCAAAAAGAACACCCAAGTGAAGCGGGAAAAGTCATCAACAATAACTAAACCATACTTACTTCCTCCTATGCTTAGATAGGCGACGGGTCCGAAGAGGTCCATATGCAGCAGCTCCAGAGGTCTTGACGTGGTCATCACATTCTTGCTGTGATGTGCTCCTCCCACTTGTTTACCTGCTTGACAAGCTGCACAAGGTCTATCTTTTTCGAAATAAACATTGGTTAGACCTATCACGTGTTCTCCCTTTAGAAGCTTGTGAAGGTTCTTCATCCCCACATGTGCTAAGCGGCGATGCCACAACCAGCCCATGCAAGTCTTAGCCATTAAGCATGCATCTAGACCGGCCTCTTCTTTTGCAAAATCAACTAAGTAAAGCTTGCCGTCTAGTACACCCTTAAAGGCTAGTGAACCATCACTTCTTCTAATGACAGACACATCTACATTTGTAAAAAGACAATTATATCCCATATTGCACAGTTGACTAACAGATAGCAAATTGTAACCAAGAGACTCAACTAAAAACACATTTGAGATTGAGTGCTCATTAGAAATTGCAATTTTACCTAACCCTTTTACATTGCCTTGATTCCCATCACCAAATATAATTGAATCTTGGGAATCCTTATTTTTGACGTAGGAGGTGAACATCTTCTTCTCCCCCGTCATATGGTTTGTGCATCCGCTGTCGATAATCCAGCTTGAACCCCCGGATGCATAAACCTGCAAGGCAAATTTAGGCTTGGGTCTTAGGTACCCAACTCATGTTGGGTCCTGCAAGGTTAGCACAAATATCCTTAGGGACCCAAATGCAAGTTTTGTCTCCCTTGCATTTTGCCCCTAACTTCCTAGCAACTATTTTCCTATCCTTTCTACAAATAGCAAAGGAAGCATTTAAAGCACAATAAATTGTAGAAGGTTCATTCACTACTTTCCTAGGAGCATGAATAATATTCTTTCTAGGCACATTATGAATAGCATTTCTCCTAGACATATTTCTACCATGCATATAGGAAGAACTAGAAGCAAACATGGCATGAGAGTCAAAATCATCATAAGCATTATAACTCCTATAAGCATTTCTAGTTTGTCTCCTATCATGGTACAAGAAGGCATGGTTCTTTTTAGCACTACTAGCCATAGGGGCCTTCCCTTTCTCCTTGACGAAGATGGGAGCCTTATGGCTTGTTAAGTTCTTGGCTTCCCTCTTGAAGCCAAGCCCATCCTTAATTGAGGGATGTCTTCCAATTGTATAGGCATCCCTTGCAAATTTTAACTTATCAAATTCACTTTTGCTAGTCTTAAGTTGGGCATTAAGACTAGCCAATTCATCTTTTAGTTTGGAAATTGAAACTAGGTGTTCACTACAGGCATCAACATCGAAATTTTTACACCTCATACAAGTATCAACAATTTCTTCACAGGAATTAGATTTACTAGCTACTTCTAGTTTAGCTCTTAAATCATTATTAACACTTCTTAAGGTAGCAATGGTTTCATGACAAGAAGATAGTTCACTAGAGAGCATTCCATTTCTTTTAACTTCTAGAGCAAGTGAATTTTGTGCACTAACAAATTTATCATGCTCTTCATATAAAAGATCTTCCTGTTTCTCTAAGATTCTATCCTTTTCATTCAAGGCATCAATCAATTCATTAATCTTAGCTATCTTAGTTCTATCCAATCCCTTGAATAAACTAGAATAATCTATTTCATCCTCACTAGACTCATCATCACTAGAAGAATCATAAGTATTAGCATTACTAGTGATTACCTTCTTCTCCCTTGCCATGAGGCAAGTGTGATGCTCGTTTGGGAAGAGAGCTGATTTGTTGAAGGCAGTGGCGGCGAGTCCTTCGTCGTCGGAGTCGGACGAAGAGCAATCCGAGTCCCACTCCTTTCCAAGGTGTGCCTCGCCTTTGGCCTTCTTGTAAATCTTCTTGTTCTCTCTCTTCCCATTTTTCCCTTGCTCCTGGTCACTATCATTTTCGGGACAGTTAGCAATAAAATGACCAACCTTACCACATTTGAAGCATGAGCGCTTCCCCTTTGTCTTGGTCTTCCTTGGTTGCCCCTTGCGACCATTTAGCGCCGTCTTGAATCTCTTGATGATGAGAGCCATCTCTTCATCATTGAGCCCGGCCGCCTCAACTTGCGCCACCTTGCTGGGTAGCGGCTCCTTGCTCCTTGTTGCCTTGAGAGCGATGGGTTGAGACTCGTGGATTGGACCGTTCAAGGCTTCGTCGACGTATCTCGCCTCCTTGATCATCATCCGCCCGCTTACGAATTTTCCGAGTACCTCCTCGGGCGTCATCATCGTGTACCTGGGATTCTCACGAATATTGTTCACGAGATGAGGATCAAGAACGGTAAAGGACCTTAGCATTAGGCGGACGACGTCGTGGTCCATCCATCGCGTGCTTCCGTAGCTCCTTATTTTGTTGATGAGGGTCTTGAGCCGGTTGTACGTTTGGGTTGGCTCCTCTCCCCTTATCATGGCGAATCGTCCAAGCTCGCCCTCCACCAACTCCATTTTGGTGAGCATGGTGATGTCATTCCCCTCATGAGAGATCTTGAGGGTGTCCCATATTTGCTTGGCATTGTCCAAGCCGCTCACCTTGTTGTACTCTTCTCTGCACAAGGACGCTAAGAGAACAGTAGTAGTTTGTGCATTTCTATGGATTTGTTCATTTATGAGCATAGAGTTATCCGAGCTATCATACTTCATTCCATTCTCTACAATCTCCCAAATGCTTGGATGGAGAGAGAATAAGTGACTACGCATTTTGTGACTCCAAAATCCGTAGTCCTCCCCATCGAAGTGTGGAGGTTTGCCAAGAGGAATAGAAAGCAAATGCGAATTCGAACTATGTTGAATACGAGAATAATCAAATGAAAAGTTCGAATTGACCGTCTTTTTGTAGTCGTTGTGGTCATCGTCCTTTTGGGAAGAAGTGGATTCATCGCTGTCGTCGTAGTAGACGATCTCCTTGATGCGCCTTGTCTTCTTCTTCTTCCCTTCCTTCCGTCTATGACCCGAGCCGGAGTCGGTAGGCTTGTCGTCCTTCGGCTCGTTGATGAAGGACTCCTTCTCCTTGTCGTTGATCACGATTCCCTTCCCCTTAGGATCCATCTCTTCGGGTGATTAGTCCCTTTCTTGAAGAGAACGGCTCTGATACCAATTGAGAGCACCTAGAGGGGGGGGGGTGAATAGGTGATCCTGTGAAACTTAAACTTATGGCCACAAAAACTTGTTAAGTGTTAGCACAATAATTGCCAAGTGGCTAGAGAGGAGTCTCAACAAAACACAATACCACAAGAGATCAAACACAGAGATGACACAGTGGTTTATCCCATGGTTCGGCCAAGACCAACGCTTGCCTACTCCACGTTGTGGCGTCCCAACGGACGAGGGTTGCAATCAACCCCTCTCAAGCGGTCCAAAGACCAACTTGAATACCACGGTGTTTTGTTTTGCCTTTCAATATCCCGTTTGCAAGGAATCTCCACAAATTGGAGTCTCTTGCCCTTACACGTATATGATCACAAAGAAGCACGGAGTAAGGGAGGGAAGCAACACACACAAATCCACAGCGAAACGCGCACACACACGGCCAAGAATCGAGCTCACAAGACTATCTCAAAATTCTCACTAGAACGGAGCTCGAATCACTTAGAATGACAAACGAATGCGCAAAGACTGAGTGTGGATGATCAAGAATGCTCTAAGGTTGCTTGTGTTTCTCCTCCATGCGCCTAGGGGCCCCTTTTATAGCCCCAAGGCAGCTAGGAGCCGTTGAGAGCAAATCTGGAAGGCTATCCTTGCCTTCTGTCGTCGGGGGCACCGGACAGTCCGGTGCACACCGGACACAGTCCGGTGCCCGATTTCTTTCCTTAAATGGCACTGCCGACCGTTGCAGACTGTTGCAGATCTGGGAGCCGTTGGCGCACCGGACATGTCCGGTGCACACCGGACAGTCCGGTGCCGTCTTCTAGCCGTTGGCTCGGCCACGTGTCCCGCGCTGATTGCGCGGCCGACCGTTGGCCCGGCCGACCGTTGGCTCACCGGACAGTCCGGTGCACACCGGACAGTCCGGTGAATTTTAGCCGTACGCCGTCGGCGAATTCCCGAGAGCGGCCTGTTCACGCCGAGTCAGTCTGGCGCACCGGACACTGTCCGGTGCACACCGGACAGTCCGGTGTGCCAGACCGAGCTGAGTCTTGGCTGTACACAGCCAAGTCTTTTTCTCCTCTTTTCTTTTCTTCTTCTTTCTGTTTCTAACACTTAGACAAGTATATTAGTATACAAAACCAATGTACTAAGGCTTAGAAACATACCTTTACTTCATGACTTGCACCTTGTTCATCCATGGACATAAATTCACATTTAAGCACTTGTGTTGGCACTCAATCACCAAAATACTTAGAAATGGCCCAAGGGCACATTTCCCTTTCAAAAGGGGCGTACGATAAAAGTCGAGACGGTCCTTGATCGTCCTCTCGCTCCATGCAGAGGCTCGGGGGCTGCTCTCACGCTAGGCTACGGCCAAACTGTTGACCACGTCAACAAACTAGCTTAAAAACTTGGAGCCTGACCGTGCACCCGGGCTGCGGCCAGGCTGCATGAGGGAACAACAAGGCTAACTGAGGCATCACAAAAAGGATTAAGACCTCAGAGGAGTTAAACCACTCCTCCGAGGCCTCGGGGGCTACACCCGGCGGGTGCGCTCGCGCGCACCCACCGAAACAAAACATAACCGAGAAAGGCTGGTCCCCTTGCCAGAAATCCGGCAGAACCTCCAAGCGAGTACCTACACTCCCTTGAAGGCTCGGGGGCTACTGTCGGGTATCATGATTAGGGGTACCCCCAATGCTCCTTAACCCGGCTGGAAAACATCTTCAGAACAAACCATACACGGCTGATGAAGCGCGGTTCAAGTCAAGGCCTCGTCTACCAAGGGACGCGACCTCATCCGAGCCCAGCCTCGGGCAAGGACAGTAGTCCCGGATGAATTCACGCCTCGCCTGAGGGTCCCCTCAGTCAGCAGACACACCCCCATCTCACCCAAGGCTAAGCTCGGGCGAACTTTGTCGTGCAGCGACCTCAGCCGAATCGCCTTACCAACCGACCGTATCGCATGCGCATTCAATGCGGGGATCGCCTGACACCTTATCCTGACACGCGCGCCTCAGTCGGCAAGGTCGAAGTGACCACAGTCACTTCGCCCCTTTACTGACCGTTCTGACAGGAGAACAGCGCTATTCACCCCGTTCCGACTACTGTGCCAACCACCAGGGTAAGACTAGCAACAGTAAGTTGTGACCTCCCCCGAGTTCAGCCTCGGGCGCAACAAGGAGCTCCGCCTCGCTCGACCTCAGGCCTCGGCCTCGGCCTCATCCTCGGGAGAAGGTCTCCGCCTCGCCCGACCCTAGGCCTTGGCCCCAGCCTCGGCCTCGGGAGGAGACACAACCTCGCCCGACCTCAGCCTCGGCCTCAGGGGAAGTCTCCGCCTCGCTCGACCTCGACCTTGCACCGACTATGCTACAGGGGATACATCATTACCCTACCCCTAGCTAGCTGCCTCAGGCTACGAAGGAACAAGACCAGTGTCCCATCTAGGTTACTCCGGTAACATGTAATGATGGTTCCCTGCGTGCGCCCATGATGTCGGTTGCTCTCAACCCCCTACGGAAGCAAGGAAACGTCAGCAGGATCCATGCCGCACCGTCAGCTATGCTTCTACAGGGTTCAAGGCACTTCTCCGACGGCCACGTTAGTACATGTACAGGGCTCAAGGCAATTCTTCGCCAGCCACGTTAGCTCATAGCAACACCCCCATTGTACAGCTGGGCATCTCCTTGTATCTATAAAAGGGGATGTCCAGGGCCTTCCAAATGGGGGGACGGAACATACGAACGTGCGACGTACGAACGGGCGAAGGCAGTCGAGCAGAGGCAGGCAGAGTAGGAGAGACGCGGTAGAGACAGACTCAGACAGCTCACCTCAAGGCCAAACCCTCTCTTTCTCTCTCTCTCTCTCTCTCTCGCTCTTGCTCTCTCGCAACGCTTGTAACCCCTACTACGAGCACCCCGGTGCAAGATAACATAAGCCTCATTTCCCTCTTGTGTTCCATCTTGCATCAACCCATCTGGGCAGGGACACGCAGCGACAAATTCACTGGTCGGTTGACGGTCCTCGCGGGTCCGAAACGCCGACACTATCAACCTTGCACCCGACATAGTCGGAGTCTGAGTATCCAATCAAGTCAAAGGTAGACCCCTTTGGATAGCAGATTCCGAAGCAAGGCGTAGAAACTAAATACCTAAGAATTCGCTTAACGGCCACAAGGTGACACTCCTTGGGGTCGGATTGAAATCTAGCATACATGCATACACTAAGCAAAATGTCCGGTCTACTAGCACAAAGATAAAGTAATAAACCTATCATTGACCGGTATGCCTTTTGATCAACGGACTTACCTCCTTTGTTGAGGTCGAGATGTTCGTCAGTTCCCATCGGTGTCTTCGTGGGCTTAGCGTCCTTCATCCCAAACCTCTTGAGAAGATCTTGAGTGTACTTCGTTTGGGAGATGAAGGTGCCGTCCTTGAGTTGCTTCACTTGGAATCCAAGGAAGTAGGTCAACTCGCCCATCATTGACATCTCGAACTTTTGCATCATCACCCTGCTAAACTCCTCACAAGACCTTTGATTAGTAGAACCAAATATTATGTCGTCAACATAAATTTGGCAAACAAAAAGATCACCATTGCAAGTCTTTGTGAAAACAGTGGGATGAGCTTTCCCAACCTTGGAAGCATTAGAAATAAGGAAATCTCTAAGGCATTCATACCATGCTCTTGGGGCTTGCTTAAGTCCATAGAGCGCCTTAGAGAGCTTATATACATGGTCGGGATACCTGTCATCCTCAAAGCCAGGGGGTTGTTCCACGTATACCTCCTCCTTGATTGGCCCATTGAGGAAAGCGCTCTTCACGTCCATTTGGAACAGCCTAAAAGAGTGGTGAGCAGCATAGGCTAATAAATCCGATTTGACTCTAACCTAGCGACAGGAGCAAAAGTCTCCTCAAAATCCAAACCTACGACTTAGGCATAACCTTTTGCCATAAGTCAAGCCTTGTTTATTGTCACCACTCTGTGCTCGTCTTGCTTGTTGCGGAACACCCACTTGGTTCCCACAACGTTTTGCTTTGGACGCGGCACCAGGCTCCAGACTTCATTCCTTTTGAAGTTGTTGAGCTCTTCCTGCATGGCCAACACCCAGTCTAGATCCTGCAAGGCCTCTTCTACCCTGAAAGGCTCAATAGAAGAGACAAACGAGTAATGCTCACAAAAATTAGCTAATCGTGAGCGAGTAGTCACTCCCTTGTGAGAGCACCTAGAGAGGGGTGAATAGGTGATCCTGTAAAATCAGGCACTAAATAGCCACAAACTTGATTATTAAGGTTTTAGTTCGACTAAGTAGCTATGAAGCGAGTTCTTGTGAACAAAACAATCACAGAAAAGCAACACAAGAGACATGCGATTTTTATCCCGTGGTTCGGCCAAGTAACATTTGCCTACTTCCACGTTGTGGTGTCCCAATGGACGAGGGTTACACTCAACCTCTTTCAAGTGATCCTATGATCAACTTGAATACCATGGTCTTTTTCTCTTTTGAGTATTCTTCCCGTTTGCGAGGAATCTCCACAAGTTGGAGCCTCTCGCCCTTACAGTTTAGATCACAAAGAAAGCACAAGAGTAAGGATGGGAGAGCAACACAAGCAAGACTCAAATCCGTAGCACAACCACACACACAAGTGAATATTGAATTACATTTATACCTTCAGCTTGACAGAAGGTGAAAAATCCAAGCGTGACGCAACAGTGAATACAAGTCAGCGTGAACAGTACGGGAGTACTGTTCATCTATTTATAGGCACACGGCGCAGCCTGTGTAAAATTACATTCATGCCCTTTATATTTTCTACTGACTTATGGACAACTCAACGAGGACTAGATGGCCTTTTCCCCTTTAAGTCGGTTCCTTTTTCCGCCATTGAGCCGAAGCTCCTTCGCCCGTAGCTTCGGAGCAGCATCAGCCTTCGTCTTGACCATGCTTCTCACATCGTGTATGATTTTGATCTATCTCCGAAGGTACCTGTTCATCTGTTACACTTAGAAAACATTGTTAAATCATGTTTTTGAGGACCTTCGGAGGACGAAGGTCCCCAACAGTAGCCCCTCGTAGTATTAATTTGTTAACGAATTCAGACTACGACATGGACGAAGGTCTTAAGCCGAAGGTCCGAAAAAACACCTTCCCTTTGCTAGAATAGCAACAATCGATGACAGGTGGGGCCCTCCAAGTTGTAGCATGCTAGGCGTATAAATATGCTCATACCGGCATCATTTGATACACTGTTTCTGCTGTCTGCATTATTTCTCTCAAACTTTTAGTTCTTGCTTAGTAACTCTCGCCAAATTTTCAAGCTTCTTGAGTTTCGGTTTAAAGTCACGTTTTCACCATGTCAGAAAAAATGACCAAGGAGAAGAAGGTTGTTGCGGAGACGAAGGTGACTGAAGAGACGAAGCTATTTGAAGAGAAGAAGAATATGGATCCTTATATTGCTGGTTTTATCGAATCGATGGCAAAGACAAACATAGAGAAGATTGTTAAAGATACACTGGAAGGTTTATCTGAAGATACTGGTGACAGTGATAGTTATGATGCGGAAAGAGGAGATGAAGATTCTGAAGATAGGCCCTGGCGGCCCTGCCATACCATTTTCGGGAAATCGTCTATTAAACAGAGTCATGTTGATGCTATGAGAGGAAGATACTTTCGTGATATGACTATTGTGAGGGTTGGAGGGGACAACACTGCTCCTGCTCCTGAAGCAAATGAAGTGGTTATCTACCGAAGCTTTTTGAAAGCAGGGCTTCGGTTTCCATTAAGCAGGTTCTTGGTTGAAGTGCTGAAGACATTTCAAAATTTTCTTCATCAACTTATGCCTGAAGCTATAATTAGGATGGGTTTGTTTGTCTTTGCTGTGAGGAGCCAAGGGTTGGAACCCAGTGCTAAAAGTTTCTGCAACATGCATGAACTTGTGTACGAGACAAAAGCCACCGGGAAAGAGCAGTATCACAACTTTGGATGTTAATGGATTCGCTGCTCGATCCAATGCCAGCCATCCAGTTCCCACATTCCAAAAGAGATGGCCTAGAGCCTGAATGGAAGAACGGTTTTATGTTAAGAATGACTTAATTGAAAGGGAAGATATTAAGGGGATCATTCAACGCCCTATCTGGTCTCGCTTCGGCCTTCGGAGGCCGAAGGTCGAAATTGATGCTGCCGCCGAAGCATGTCAAAGGGCCTTTAGCACTGTTTGCTCTTTCATTGGGACAAGGGATTTAATGCAAGAACATATAGCCTTCAGGGTATGGCCACTTGTGGAGAACTGGGATATGTTGAAGGAAACTACTGCTGAAACAACTGAAGGTGGGTTAGTTCGATTAAAATATACTTTTAGGTTCAGAGACCGGTTTGATGAGCCAAATGATGATTGGCTAAAAAGTATCGAGGCTATCAGCGACGAGCTACTTGGAATATATAGCAAAGCCGAAGATAATGTTCTGTCCGCAGCCTTCAGAGGTCGGGGGAAGAAAAGACTGAACAGAGTCTTTGATGCTATTGGCTTTATGTACCCCGACTACCGCTACCCACCGCGGGGACAGGAGAAAAAGAGGAAGGTTGCTGTTTCAGACATCCAAATTGATCCTGCGCCGAAGAGCAAAAAGATGAAGGTTCTGACCCACCGGCCACGTTACATTGAACCGGCTGTGGTCCCTGATTTTGGTGCAGGGTCTTCTTCAGCAGTCGAAGCAACACAGACTGTTCTGATTGTTTAGAGCACTGTAGAACCGACTGTAATGCCGAAGACGCATACAATTGAAACAATCAAAGATAAGGTTGAAAAGGCTGAAGAGCCGAAAGTTGAAGTAAAAATGCCAAGAATCCTTAGCCCTCCGACAGGGGCAAGTCTGTCGAAGGCGCAAAAATCTTCTGCGGCGACTCCCAAGAGGAGAAGGATGGCCAATGTGCTAGATGTTGTACTGGAAACTATGAAGACGCTGAGCCCTTCCCCTGCGAAGAAAATTGTTCAAGCTGAAGTCAAAGCTACTGAGTCTCAAGCTGAAGCCGAAGTTGGGCCTTCAGTGCCCATTGAATTGGAGCCTGTCATGCCTGAAGAAAAATCGGCAGAACAAATTGCTCCTGAAAAAATCGAGGCCGAAGCTTTGACTGAAAATATTGACTACATTATTCGACATGCTTCGGGGAAGAAGCTGTCTGAAGAGGAAATTCTAGAAGCCAAGCACTATGCTCGAAGTTTGAAATATCCAAAAGGAGCCTTGGTTTTTCACGGGAGTAATGAAGATGATTTCTTATACTGTCTCCCAGACAACAAAGAAATATCTGTTTGTCGGGAGATAGGTAGAAGCATGGGATTCCCGAGGCTGGAAGACGGCCTTTCACTCCTGTCGAAGGATGAACTTGTTGACAGCCTAGCATACAATAGCATAAAGGTATAAAAATTAACTTTGAATTTGAAAATGAGGTATTTCATTTGTCATACTCAATTCTTTCCTCCTCTTGCAGGGCTTGATTCTTAGCAATGCCCTTAGGGCACAAAAAAATATCGAAGACAAAGGCTATACAATGGCTCTGAACAACCTTCGTACAGAGGTGATTGAATTGAGAAACGAAGGTCTTGAAAATGACAAAATCTTAATTTCTCTGGTTAACAAAGTGAAAGAAGATGAAGCCAATTATAAGGCTTAGGTTGAAATCCAGAAAGCTGAATTGAAGACCTTCGAAAATAGCTGGCAGAAGCTAAAGAAAAATGCGCACTCGCAGAAGCTGACCGATATAACAGCGAATATTGGAAAAATCATTTAGAAAAAACTGTTGAAGAACTTCGCTCATCCAAGGAAAGATGTTTTGAAAAATCTTTGGAGTGCGTGAAGAAGATAAAGGGTAGCTTCGCCAACGTGGGTGCCTATTCGACCGAAGAAAACTTTATACGAGGCGACCCCGAAGGTGTTATTGAATGGATAAGTGGAGAGACTGAATCTTTTGAAGAGATTTTAGGCGATCGCGGGGATGTCTGTGCGTTTTCCGGTGTACAGGGGATTTCAGCTATCTTGGAGAAAGCAGGATGTGATCACGTCAAGGCCATGGCCGAAGCTGCCCTCTCCTTTGATGACACTCCTTCAACTGAAGCAACCTTGATAGGCGGAAAATTCTATAATGATGTCTGGGTAAATGGTGGCCGAGAGATGGCCCATAAAATTATAAAGAAAAGTGAAAAAGACACCCACGACGCCCGGATAGAAGCGAGACAGGTTGAAGAAGCTGTGGAACGTGAAAGACGTATAGGTATTGTTTATTGGCTATTAGCTTCGTTATTGTTTTTATGGCTTCGGACTAATTAACTTTTTCCTGCTTCAGCTGAATTATCTCCGCCGCCGGAACCGTTCAATCCATTATCGGATCCGGAAATGAAGAAAGCGTTGGACATTATAAAAATAGCTGAATCCATTGTTGATGAAGTTGTTGACAAATTGCTGCACGAAGTTGCTGAGAAAGTTCTTAAAGAGGAATAGCACTTTTTGTAAAAACATTTTGAGGTGGTCAATGTACCTTTATTGTAACAAGACTAATATTTGTTGTGTATGGCTTTAAGTCGAATATGTAAATTATTGTAATTCATTTCTTTACGATGCATGAAACTTTACATACATACCGTTTTTGAGCTTTCGGCAAAAAAACACCTTCCCTTCTTTTCATGCTTCGGAAAGAAAAAATCCATACTTCGTAAAAATACCCATGCTTCAAAAAAAAGATCCCTTCTTTTGTGACAGGGCTGATGAAGAAGCCTGTATTTCTCACATCTTATTTTGTGCCTTAGCACATTTTCATTTCTACGAAGCATTTTCCGAAGATCAACTCCGTTTTCGATTCTCATGTTACTGATGTGATATGATGTATAATGTGATGCTATGCGGAATGATGTGATGAATTGATGCAAAAATGATGCTAATGCTGCAGGCACACACCCACACACCCACAGTGAAACACACAAGCTCTGCATCCCCTTAGGGACGCCTGGAATCTCTTTGCCGTTTATTTTTCGGCTTCACCGCTTATTTTTCGGTGTAAGTTCTGCATCCTCTTAGGAACATCTTTTGAACTTCTTCGCCTTCTATTTCGGCGGTATCACCATTGACTTTTTGGTGTAAGTTTCGCATCCCCTTAGGAACGTCTTTTGAACTTCTTTGCCTTCTATTTCAGCGGTATTTGGCTCTGCATTCCCTTTGGAACGACTTTTGAGCAGGAAACTTACACTACGCTCCCTTAGGAACGACTTTTTGTAGCTTCGGCAGAACTTACACTGTGTTCCCTTAGGAACGGCTTTTTATAGCTTCGGCAGAACTTATGCTGCGTTCCCTTAGGAACGGCTTTTTATAGCTTCGGCAATTTTCAGTTTTCATAAGTCTGCAAAGAAGATATATTCCATCTTGATAAAAGCAAAAGGTATTACAAGAATTTAAAACTAGATTTATATTGTTTATTCGTCACTAAAAAACAAAATGACATAGAGCATAAAAGTATTTCAGAGGGAGGATAGTGCTCAATAAATGTGCTTTGACTCTGGCACAGTGCTGTTGACTGTACAAGCTTCGGATTTCTCCCTGAATTCGCTTGCTGTTGAGAGGGCTAGTGCCCTTCTGGCTGCAAGCTTCGAGAATGTGTAGGTTGCAGTGGTGGTGGCAGTGGAAGCTACGGCCAAGAAGCCTGAGAATGGCTAGCTGAAGCAACAGAGGCTGCAGGATGATTGCCCACATACTCTGGTATGTAGGGAGAATGGCACGAAGCGGTGTGCAGGACCTGCTTCGGCTGATTCTGTCGAGCTTCAGCTTCTGCGATCTCCTTTTGCTTCTGGATAGTAATTTGGCACATTCTTGTAGTATGGCCCTTATCCTCACCACAGAATAGGTAATAGATTTTCCTGGGATGATCCCCATATCTTCCTCCGAAGCCCCTGGCGCCTCTGCCCCTTGGAGCTAGTGGCCTAAAGGAACTTTGCTGCTGCCCCGAAGATTGTGAGGTATGCTGTGGCCTCTGAAGTTGGCTTGCTTTGTCGTCACTCTGACTGGAGCTGTGGATCGATCTGACATGTCTGGGATGGATTCTTCCTCCAAAGCCCCTAGTCATCTCAGAGAATCTATAAGCTTCCTCCCTTCTTTGGCAGAAGTCATTGTCAGCCCGGATATATTCATCCATCTTCTGAAGCAGCTTCTCCAAAGTTTGTGGAGGCTTCCTAGCGAAGTATTGAGCCGCAGGTCCTGGCCGAAGACCCTTGATCATGGCCTCAATGACAATTTCATTAGGCACTGTGGGCGCCTGTGCCCTCAATCGCAAGAACCTTCGGACATAAGCCTGAAGGTATTCCTCATGGTCTTGTGTGCACTAGAACAAGGCCTGAGCTGTGACTGGCTTCGTTTGAAAGCCTTGGAAGCTGGTAATCAGCATATCCTTGAGCTTCTGCCACGATGTGATTGTTCCTGGCCGAAGAGAAGAATACCATGTTTGGGCTACGTTCTGGACTGCCATGACGAAGGACTTTGCCATGACAGTCGTGTTGCCTCCGTATGAGGATATTGTTGCCTCATAGCTCATCAAAAATTGCTTTGGATCTGAGTGCCCATCGTACATGGGTAGCTGGGGTGGCTTGTAGGATTGTGGCTATGGGATAGCCTGCAATTCTGCTGCCAAGGGAGAAACATCATCAAAAGTAAAGGTATCATGATTAAAATCATCATACCATCCATCTTCGTTGAATAAGCCCTCTTGACGAAGCTCCTTGTATTGAGGCCTTCGGTCTTGGTCATCTTGAGTAAGATGACGGACTTCCTCAGTAGCTTCATCGATCTTCTTTTGAAGGTCGGCCAGTCGAGCCATCTTCTCTTTTTTCCTTTGTACTTGTTGATGAATGATTTCCATATCCCTGATCTCCTGATCCAACTCTTCCTCCTGGAATGTTGGACTAGTGGCCTTTCTCTTCTGGCTTCGAGCCTCTCGGAGAGAGAGAGTCTCCTGGTTTGTGTCCAGTGGCTGCAGTGCAGCAGCCCCTGGCGCTGTTGTCTTCTTCGGCGGCACAACGAAGGCTGGTTTGCCGAAGGTTGTGGAAGTGAGTACACCGGAGGTGGGCGCCAATGTTGGGGTCTTGTTCTCAAATGCTACGAATTAAGAACAAGGCAACACAAAACGTTAAAGGTTAAGGCCCTTCGTCCTTCGAAGCATTATTTCCCTTAGGATATAATGATCTTCATACGAAGGTTGTGAAGGATGAACCTTCATCATCACAGTATAGATTAATAGAAGAAGAAGAAGCATATGAAATATAAAAGGCAACATAAATAATCATGTAATCATATAATACTATTAATATCTTTTCTTCAATTGTCCTGGATAAACAGAAATAATATTGAATTACATTTATACCTTTGGCTTGACAGAAGGTGAAAAATCCAAGCGTGACGCAACAGTGAATACAAGTCAGTGTGAACAGTACGGGAGTACTATTCATCTATTTATAGGCATAGGGCGCAGCCTATGTAAAATTACATTCATGCCCTTCATATTTTCTACTGACTTATGGACAACTTAATGAGGACCGGATGGCCTTTTCCCCTTTAAGTCGATTCCTTTTTCCACCGTTGAGTCAAAGCTCCTTCGCCCGTAGCTTCGGAGCAGCATCAGCCTTCGTCTTGACCATGCTTCTCACATCGTGTACGATTTTGATCTATCTCCGAAGGTACCTGTTCATCTGTTACACTTAGGAAACATTGTTAAATCATGCTTTTGAGGACCTCCGGAGGACGAAGGTCCCCAACAGCCACCGGACAGGTCCTGTAGCTTGTCCGGTGCGCGATCTCCTTCCATATCGGGCGCATCTGACCGTTGAGCCGGCGGTCTCGTTGGCACACCAGACACTGTCCGGTGCACACCGGATAGTCCGGTGTCCCTAACCGACCGTTGGCTCGGCCACGTGTCACGCGCAGATTTCACTGCCGACCGTTGGCCGCGGGCGCCGTTGGCTCACCGGACAGTCCGGTGCACCACCGGACAGTCCGGTGAATTATAGCTATGTCGCTTTTCTCTTTTCCCGAGAGCGACGAGTTCGTCGCTGACGACTCACCGGACAGTCCGGTGCACCACCGTACAGTCCGGTGATTTATAGCCACGTCACTCCGTCGTTTCCCGAGAGCAATCGATTCACCGTCGGCTCGCCTGGGTCACTGGACATTGTCCGGTGCACCACCGGACAGTCCGATGTGCCAGGCCCGAGCTGGTGTTGGCTGTACACAGCCAACTCTTTTCCAATTCTTTTCTTCTTCATTTGTCACTGTTTCTAGCACTTAGATAAACATGTTAGTACTCAAAAACAATTTTCTAAGTCTAGAAACATACCTTGTTCTTTGATTCACACTTCTTACACATTAGAACTCAATCAATATGTGTTGGACATCTAATCACCAAAACACTTATAGAAATGGCCCAGGGGCACATTTCCCTTTCAATCTCCCTCTTTTTGGTGATTCATGCCTACACATTTCAAAGCAACTAAGAAGTGCAGATTTAAGACCAAATTGTTGTTCACTTAGTATTTGGCATATTTGGATCACTCTTTGCCACCACTTGGTTTGTTTTTGCAAATCAAATTCTTTTTCCTATCTCTAAGTCAAACACACTTGTTTGGGCAAATCGAGAGATATTCCAACAGTGAAATTGATTAAGTGCCAAAAACTCCCCCTTTATCCCGTAATCAAAATTTCCCCTCATAAGAGATCAAATTTTGCAATAAGAGTATTTTGGACAAATCACAAATTCTAACTCTACTTTTTTTAAAATCCACAAGTGGTTGGCTGATCCATTTGCTTTGGCCTTAATTTCTCCCCCTTTGGCATTAAGCACCAAAACGGGATCATTTTTGGCCCTTTAACCCCATTGCCTCACCAAAATGTCAGAAAGAGCAAAAAGGCAATGAGAGCACAAGGATGAACTTGGAATTAAATACACTAATACCGGAGTGCAGTGGAAGTCTTTGTGTTGTCCAAGTTCACTTTCCCTTTCAATGTATCTTTGAGACTACATCAAGTGTACTCAAACAAACAAATTAGTCTCAAACGGATCAAGTTGTAGCACATCTTCCCCTAAACATGTGCACATTTGCATATGGACTTGTGAGGTCCGGGGATGACTGTACAACTTGAGCACCATAAATAGACAACAAATGATGTAAATGCACAAAGTGACATGATCAAAGGCATAGAATACATGTATGCTATCAATACAAGTTACGCGAATCCAAGACATTTAGCTCACTACGCAACCTACAAAACCTTTTCTCATCTAAAGGCTTAGTGAAGATATCGACTAGCTGGTTCTTGGTGCTAATGTGGTACACATCGATATCTCCCTTTTGCTGGTGGTCTCTCAGGAAGTGATGCCAGATGTCTATGTGCTTAGTGCGGCTGTGTTCAACAGGATTATCCGCCAAGCGGATTGCACTCTCATTGTCACATAGGAGTGGGACTTTGCTCAGATTGTAGCAAAAATCCCGGAGGGTTTGCCTCATCCAAAGCAATTGCACGGAACACTGTCCTGCGGCAACGTACTCGGCCTCAACGGTTGATAGGGCAACGGATGTCTGTTTCTTAGAACTCTAGGACAGCAGGGACCTTCCTAGAAATTGACACGTCCCTGATGTGCTCTTCCTATCAACCTTGCACCCGGCATAGTCGGAGTCTGAGTATCCAATCAAGTCAAAGGTAGACCCCTTTGGATACCAGATCCCGAAGCAAGGCGTAGAAACTAAATACCTAAGAATTCTCTTAATGGCCACAAGGTGACATTCCTTGGGGTTGGATTGAAATCTAGCACACATGCATACACTAAGCATAATGTCCGGTCTACTAGCACAAAGATAAAGTAATAAACCTATCATTGACCGGTATGCCTTTTGATCAATGGTCTTACCTCCTTTGTTGAGGTCAAGATGCCCGTCAGTTCCCATCGGTGTCTTCGCGGGCTTGGTGTCCTTCATCCCAAACCTCTTGAGAAGATCTTGAGTGTACTTCATTTGGGAGATGAAAGTGTCGTCCTTGAGTTGCTTCACTTAGAATCCAAGGAAGTAGGTCAACTCGCCCATCATTGACATCTCGAACTTTTGCATCATCACCCTGCTAAACTCCTCACAAGACTTTTGATTAGTAGAACCAAATATTATGTCATCAACATAAATTTGGCAAACAAAAAGATCACCGTTACATGTCTTTGTGAAAAGAGTGGGATCAGCTTTCCCAACCTTGAAAGCATTAGAAATAAGGAAATCTCTAAGGCATTCATACCATGCTCTTGGGGCTTGCTTAAGTCCATAGAGTGCCTTAGAGAGCTTATACACATGGTCGGGATACCCGTCATCCTCAAAGCCAGGGGGTTGTTCCACGTATACCTCCTCCTTGATTAGCCCATTGAGGAAAGCGCTCTTCACGTCCATTTAGAATAGCCTAAAAGAATGGTGAGCAGCATAGGCTAATAATATCCGAATGGACTTTAACCTAGCCACAGGAGCAAAAGTCTCCTCAAAATCCAAACCTGCGACTTGGGCATAACCTTTTGCCACAAGTCGAGCCTTGTTTCTTGTCACCACTCTGTGCTCGTCTTGCTTGTTGCGGAACACCCACTTGGTTCCCACAACGTTTTGCTTTGGACGTGGCACCAGGCTCTAGACTTCATTTCTTTTGAAGTTGTTGAGCTCTTCCTGCATGGCCAACACCCAGTCCGGATCCTGCAAGACCTCTTCTACCCTGAAAGGCTTAACAGAAGAGACAAACGAGTAATGCTCACAAAAATTAGCTAATCGTGAGCGAGTAGTTACTCCCTTGCTGATGTTACCTAGAATCCGATCGACGGGGTGATGTCTTTGGATCGTCGCTCGGACTTGAGTTGGAGGGACCCGTGGTGCTTCTTCCACCATAACCTATTCTTCTTGTGCTCCCCCTTGATCCTACCCCTTTCCTTGAGGTACCTGTTCACCGTCTTGAGTTGGGGGATGCACCATTGTCGAGGAAGATGGTTGATCTTGCTCATGTAGTTCCTATGGTCGCACCTCACCTATCGCCATCATGCGCATTGCGGCCGTCGGAACTTCTTCTTCATCTATATCTTCAAGATCAACTTGCTCTCTTGGAGAGCCATTAGTCTCATCAAATACAACTCGCTAGAGACTTCAACTAATCCCGATGATTTGTTGAAGACCCTATACGCCTTTGTATTTCAGTCATATCCTAGTAAAAAACCTTCTACTGCCTTGGGAGCAAATTTAGAGTGTCTACCTTTCTTCACCAGAATGTAGCATTTGCTCCCAAATACATGAAAGTAAGAGACATTGGGTTTGTTACCGGTAAGGAGTTCGTAGGAGGTCTTTTTGAGGAGACGGTGCAGGTAGAGCTGATTAATGGTATGGCAAGTTGTGTTCACAGCTTCCGACCAAAACCGCTCAAGCGTCTTGTACTCTCCAAGCATCGTTCTCACCATGTCGATTAGCGTGCTGTTCTTCCTCTCTACCACACCATTTTGTTGTGGTGTGTAGGGAGCGAAGAACTCGTGCTTGATGCCTTCCTCCTCAAGATACTCTTCAACTTTTAGATTCTTGAACTCGGACCCATTGTCGCTTCTTATCTTCTTCACCTTTAGCTCAAATTCATTTTGTGATCTCCTTAAGAAGCGCTTTAGGGTCCCTTGGGTTTCTGACTTATCCTGCAAAAGAATACCCAAGTGAAGTGGGAAAAATCATCAACAATTACAAGACCATACTTACTTCCCCCGATGCTGAGGTAGGCAACGGGTCCAAAGAGATCCATGTGAAGAAGCTCCAGTGGTCTTGATGTCGTCATCACATTTTTGCTATGATGAGTGCTTCCCACCTATTTCCATGCCTGACATGCTGCACAAGGTCTGTCTTTCTCAAAATAGACATCGGTTAGTCCTAACACATGATCTCCCTTTAGAAGCTTATGAAGGTTCTTCATTCCAACATGTGCTAGACGGTGATGCCACAGCCAGCCCATATTAGTCTTAGCGATTAAGCATTCATCTAGATCGGCATTCTCTTTCGAAAAATCAACTAAGTAGAGCTTGCCATCTAATACACCCTTAAAAGCTAATGAACCATCACTTCTTCTAAAGACAGATACATCAACATTTGTAAACAGACAATTGTAACCCATGTGACACAATTGACTTACAGACAGAAGGTTGTACCCGAGCGACTCTACTAGAAATACATTCGATATTGAGTGCTCGTTCGTGATGGCTATCTTGTCCAATCCTTTGACCTTGCCTTGGTTCCCATCTCCAAAGATGATCGTATCCTGGGAATCCTTGTTCTTGACGTAGGAGGTAAACATCTTCTTCTCCCCCGTCATGTGGTTTGTGCATCCGTTGTCGATAATCTAGCTTGAGCCCCCGGATGCATAAAGCTGCAAGGAATTTAAGCTTGGGTTTTAGGTACCCAACTCTTGTTGGGTCCTACAAGGTTTGTCTCCCTTGCATTTGCATCCCAACTTCCTAGCAACTATTTTTGCATTCTTACATGAAAGTACAAAAGAAGTGTTGCAAGCATGAAAAATAGTAGTAGGTTCATTGCACACTTTCCTAGAAGCATGAGTAGCATAATTTCTCCTAGGCCTACTTCTACCATAAGCATAAGTAGAGCTGGAAGAAACCATAGCATGAGAAGTATGACAACCAAGTAAAACAACATGATCATGGCATCTATTATTATGAGCATGCCTAGTAAATTTTCTATCATACATATAGGCATGGTTCTCTTGAAAAATACTAGCCATAGGGGCCTTCCCTTTCCCTTTGGGATCAAAAGTCCTTTGGCTTGTTAAGTTCTTGGTTCCCTTTCGAAAACCAAGTCCATCCTTAATTGAGGGGTGTCTACCAACAGTGTAGGCATCCCTAGCAAATTTTAATTTATCGAAATCAACTTTGCAAGTCTTAAATTGAGCATTAAGACTTGCTACCTCATTGTTTAATTTAGCAATAGAAGTACGATGTTCATCACATGCATCAACATCAAAGTCCTTACATCTATTGCAGATAGTGACATGTTCTACACATGAGCTAGTTTCATTAACTTTCTCTAGCTGAGTATTTAATTCATCATTTAAATTCTTTAAACTAGAGACAGTTTCATGACAAGCAGACAACTCATAAGACAACATTTCATTTCTCTTAATTTCTAAAGCAAGGGATTTTTGAACACTAACAAATTTATCATGTTCCTCATATAAAATATCCTCTTGCTTTTTTAGCAGTCTATCCTTTTCATTAAGAGCATCAATTAGTTCATTTATTTTATCTACTTTAGCTCTATCTAGTCCTTTAAATAAATCAGTGTAGTCTACTTCATCATCAGATGACTCTTCATCACTAGAGGAAGTATACTTTGGAGTGTCCCGAATACATACCTTCTTTTCCTTAGCCATAAGGCAAGTATGGCGTTCGTTGGGGAAGAGAGAAGATTTGTCAAAGGCCGAGGCTGCCAGTCCTTCATCGTCGGAGTCGGATGAAGAGCAGTCAGAGTCCCATTCCTTTCCTAGGTGCGCCTCCCCCTTTGCCTTCCTGTAATTCTTTTTCTTCTCCCTCTTCCCGTGCTTCTCTTGTCCCTGGTCATTATCATTATCAAGGCATTGAGCTATGAAATGACCAGTCTTACCGCATTTGAAGCAGGAGTGCTTTCCCCTTGTTTTGTTCTTGTTCGGGGTACTCCTTGCGTCCTTTTAGCGTGGTCTTGAAGCGCTTAATGATAAGCGCCATCTCATCCTCGTTGAGCCCGGTAGCCTCTACTTGTGCTACCTTGCTCGGTAGTGTCTCCCTTTTGCTTGTTGCTTTGAGAACAACGGGCTGCGGCTCATAGATGGGTAGTGGACATTTAGGGCATCATCCACGTATCGCGCTTCCTTCACCATCATGCGCCCGCTCATGAATTTTCCGAGAATCTCCTCGGGCATCATTTTGGTGTACCTAGAATTTTCACGAATAAGGTTGACAAGATGGGGGTAAATAACAGTAAATGACCTGAGCATGTGTCGGACGATGTCATGATCTGTCTATCTTGTGCTTCTGTAGCTTCGGATTTTGTTGACCAGAGTCTTGAGCCAGTTGTACGGCTCTGGTACCAATTGAGAGCACCTAGAGGGGGGGTGAATAGGTGATCCTATAAAATCAGACACTAAATAGCCACAAACTTGATTATTAAGGTGTTAGTTCGACTAAGTAGCTATGAAGCGAGTTCTTGTGAACAAAACAATCACAGAAAAGCAACACAAGAGACACGCGATTTTTATCCTGTGGTTCGGCCAAGTAACATTTGCCTACTTCCACGTTGTGGTGTCCCAATGGACGAGGGTTGCACTCAACCCCTTTCAAGTGATCCTATGATCAACTTGAATACCATGATCTTTTTCTCTTTTAAGTATTCTTCCCGTTTGCGAGGAATCTCCACAAGTTGGAGCCTCTTGCCCTTACAGTTTAGATCACAAAGAAAGCACAAGAGTAAGGATGGGAGAGCAACACACACAAGACTCAAATCTGCAGCACAACCATGCACACAAGTGAAGAAGTGAGCACACAAACACAGCGCAAGGAGTTTACAACTCGAATAGTGCTCAAATCTCAAGAACGATGATCTGATTGCGTGAATGCAGAGTCTAGGTGTCTTAGGATGTTTTTTGTAAGCTTGGTGTTCTGCTCCATGCGCCTAGGGGTCCCTTTTATAGCCCCAAGGCAGCTAGGAGTTGTTGGAGATCAACATGGAAGGCTATTCTTGCCTTCTGCCGAGTGGCGCACCGGACTGTCCGGTGCGCCACCGGATAGGTCCTGTAGCTTGTCCAGTGCGCGATCTCCTTCCATATCGAGTGCATCCGACCGTTCAGCCAGCGGTCTTGTTGGCACACCAGACACTGTCCGGTGCACACCGGACAGTCCGGTGTCCCCAGCCGACCGTTGGCTTGGCCACGTGTCGCGCGCAGATTTCGCTGCCGACCGTTGGCCGCGGGCACTTTTGGCTCACTGGACAGTCTGGTGCACCATCGGACAGTCTGGTGAATTATAGCCACGTCGCTTTTCTCTTTTCCCGAGGGCGACGAGTTCGTCGCTGACGACTCACTGGTCAGTCCGGTGCACCACCAAACAGTCTGGTGATTTATAGCCACGTCACTCCATCATTTCCCGAGAGCAGCCGGTTCACCATCGGCTCGCCTGGGTCACCGGACACTGTCCGGTGCATCACCGAACAATCCGGTGTGCCAGGCCCGAGCTGGTGTTGGCCGTACACAGCCAACTCTTTTCCAATTCTTTTCTTCTTCATTTGTCACTGTTTCTAGCACTTAGATAAACATGTTAGTACTCAAAAACAATTTACTAAGTCTAGAAACATACCTTGTTCTTTGATTCGCACTTCTTACACATTAGAACTCAATCAATATGTGTTGGACATCTAATCACTAAAACACTTATAGAAATGGCCCAAGGGCACATTTCCCTTTCACCCTGCTGATGTCACCCAGAATCTGATCGACGGGGTGATGTCTTTGGATCGTTGTTCGGACTTGAGTTGGAGGGGCCTGTTGTGCTTCTTTCTCCATAACTTGTTCTTCCTGTGCTCCCCTTTGATCCTGCCCCTGTTCTTGAGGCACTTGTCCATCCTCTTGAGTTGGGGGATGCACCATTGTTGAGGAGGATGGCTGATCTTGTTCCTGTAGTTCTTGTGGTCGCACATCACCTATTGCCATAGTGTGCATTGCGGCCGTCGGAACCTCATCCTCATCTACATCATCATGATCAACTTGCTCTCTTGGAGATCCATTAGTCTCATCAAATACAACGTCGCTAGAGACTTCAACTAATCCCGATGATTTGTTGAAGACCCTATATGCCTTTGTATTTGAGTCATATCGTAGTAAAAACCCTTCTACTGCCTTGGGAGCAAATTTAGAATGTCTACTTTTCTTCACCAGAATATAGCATTTGCTCCCAAATACACGAAAATAAGAGACATTGGGTTTGTTACCAGTAAGGAGTTCGTAGGAAGTCTTCTTGAGGAGACGGTGCAGATAGAGCCGATTTATGCCATGGCAAGCTGTGTTCACAGCTTCCGACCAAAACTGCTCAGGCGTCTTGTACTCTCCAAGCACCGTTCTCGCCATGTCAATTAGTGTCCTGTTCTTCCTCTCTACCACACCATTTTGCTGTGGTGTGTAGGGAGCAGAGAACTCATGCTTGATGCCTTCCTCCTCAAGATACTCTTCACCTTGTAGATTTTTGAACTCGGACCCATTGCCACTTCTTATCTTCTTCACCTTTAGCTCAAATTCATTTTGAGCTCTCCTTAAGAAGTGCTTTAGGGTCCCTTGGGTTTCTGACTTATCCTGCAAAAAGAACACCCAAGTGAAGCGGGAAAAATCATCGATAATTACAAGACCATACTTACTTCCTCCGATGCTGAGGTAGGCAACGGGTCCGAAGAGATCCATGTGAAGAAGCTCCAGTGGTCTTGATGTCGTCATCACATTCTTGTTGTGATGAGTGCTTCCCACCTGTTTCCCTGCTTGACATGCTGCACAAGGTCTGTCCTTCTCAAAACAGACGTCGATTAGTCCTAACAAATGATCTCCCTTTAGAAGCTTATGAAGGTTCTTCATCCCAACATGTGCTAGACGGCGATGCCAGAGCCAACCCATATTAGTCTTAGCTATTAAGCATGCATCTAGATCAACATTCTCTTTTGAAAAATCAACTAAATAGAGTTTATCATCTAATACACCCTTAAAAGTTAATGAACCATCACTCCTTCTAAAGACAGATACATCAACTTTGTTAACAGACAATTGTAACCCATGTGACACAATTGACTTACAGACAGAAGGTTGTACCCGAGCGACTCTACTAAAAATACATTTGATATTGAGTGCTCGTTAGTGATGGCTATCTTGCCCAAGCCTTTGACCTTGCCTTGGTTCCCATCTCCAAAGATGATCGTATCTTGGGAATCCTTGTTCTTGACGTAGGAGGTGGACATCTTCTTCTCCCCCGTCATGTGGTTTGTGCATCCGCTGTCGATAATCCAGCTTGAGCCCCCGGATGCATAAACCTGCAAGGCAATTTAAGCTTGGGTTTTAGGTACCCAACTCTTGTTGGGTCCTACAAGGTTAGTCATAATATTTTTTGGAACCCATATGCAAGTTTTGTCTCCCTTGCATTTGGATCCCAACTTCCTAGCAACTACTTTTGCATTCTTACATGAAAGTACAAAGGAGGCATTACAAGCATGGTAAATAGTAGTATTGCACACTCTCCTAGGCGCATGAGGCACAACATGATTATGCCTAGGCCTATTTCTACCATAAGCATAAGTCGAGCTAGAAGCAATATGATAACCAGGTAAAATAGCATGATCATAGCATCTATCATTATGAGCATGACTAGTAAATTTCCTATCATAAATATAGGCATGATTCCTTTTAGGACTACTAGCCATAGGGGCCTTCCCTTTCTCCTTGTTGAGAATGGGAGTCCTTTGGCTTGTTAAGTTCTTGGTTTCCTTTCGAAAACCAAGTTCATCCTTAATTGAGGGATGTCTACCAATAGTGTAGGCATCCCTAGCAAATTTTAGTTTATCATAATCGACTTTGCAAGTCTTAAGTTGATTATTAAGACTTGCCACCTCATTGTTTAATTTAGCAATAGAAGTAAGATGTTCATTACATGCATCAACATCAAAGTCCTTACATCTATTGCAAATAATGACATGCTCTACACATGAACTAGTTTCATTAACTTTTTCTAGCTTAGCATTTAAGTCATCATTTAAATTCTTTAAACTAGAGACAGATTCATGATAAGCAGACAACCCAGAGGATAGCACTTCATTTCTTTTAATTTCTAGAGCAAGAGATTTTTTAACACTAACAAATTTATCATGTTCCTCATACAAGATATCTTCTTGCTTCTCTAGCAATCTATCCTTTTCATTAAGGGCATCAATTAATTCATTTATTTTGTCTACTTTATTTCTATCTAATCCTTTAAACAAGTCAGTATAGTCTACTTCATCATCAGATGACTCTTCATCACTAGAAGAAGTATACTTAGGAGTGTCCCAAATGCGTACCTTCTTCTCCTTAGCCACAAGGCAAGTGTGGCGTTCGTTGGGGAAGAGCAAAGATTTGTCGAAGGCCGAGGCAGCCAGTCCTTCATCGTCGGAGTTGGATGAAGAGGAGTCAGAATCCCATTCTTTTCCAAGATGTGCCTCGCCCTTCGCCTTCCTGTAATTCTTCTTCTTCTCTTTCTTCCCATGCTTTTCTTGTCCCTAGTCATTATCATTATCGGGGCATTGAGCTATGAAATGACCAGTCTTATCGCATTTGAAGCAGGAGCGCTTTCCCCTTGTTTTGTTCTTGTTGGGGTACTCCTTGCGTTCTTTTAGCATGGTCTTGAAGCGTTTGATGATAAGCGCCATCTCATCTTCATTTAGCCCGGCAGCCTACACTTGTGCTACCTTGCTCGGTAGCGCCTCCTTGCTACTAGTTGCTTTGAGAGCAACGGGCTGCAGCTCATAGATGGGCAGTGGACCATTTAGGGCATCGTCCACATATCGCGCCTCCTTCACTATCATGCGCCCGCTCACGAATTTTCCAAGGATCTCCTCGGGCGTCATTTTGGTGTACCTGGGATTTTCACGAATAAGGTTGACAAGATGGAGGTCAATAACGATAAATGACCTGAGCATGAGTCAGATGACATCATGATCCGTGCATCTTGTGCTTCCATAGCTTCAGATTTTGTTGACCAAGGTTTTGAGCCTGTTGTACGTCTGTGTTGGCTCCTCTCCCCTGATCATTGCGAACCTCCCCAGTTCGCCCTCCACCAGTTCCATCTTGGTGATCATGGTGGCGTCGTTACCCTCATGTGATATTTTGAGAGTATCCCAGATTTGTTTGGCGTTGTCTACGCCACTCAATTTATTGTACTCATCCCTGCAAAGAGATGCTAGCAAAACAGTAGTAGCTTGGGCATTTTTATGAATTTGTTCATTTATAAAGACAGGATTATCAGTGCTATCAAAATGCATCCCATTTTCTACAATTTCCCATATGCTAGGATGGAGAGAGAATAAATGACTACACATTTTATGACTCCAAAACGAATAGTCCTCTCCATCAAAGTGTAGAGGTTTTCCAAGGGGAATTGATAGTAAATGCACATTTGAATTATAGGGAATGCGAGAATAATCAAAAGAATAATTTTGATTAATCGTCTTTTTCTTAGATGAGGAGTCGTCATCGTCGTCCCTTGGTGAAGAAGAGGAGGCGTCGCTGTCGTAGTAGATGATCTTCTTGATGCGCCTCTTCTTCTTCCCATCCCTTTTCTTGTGACTCGAGCCTGAGTCAATGGGCTTGTCGTCTCTTGGCTCGTTGAAGAGGGACTCCTTCTCCTTGTCGTTGACCACCATCCCCTTACCCTTATGATCCATCTCTTCGGGCAGTTAGACCTTTAAATGAAGAGTATGGCTCTGATACCAATTGAGAGCACCTATAGGGGGGGTGAATAGGTGATCCTGTAAAATTCAACACTAAAAAGCTAAAACTTTGTCATGAAATGTTAGAGCAATTAAAACCAAGTAGCTAGAGTGTAAACTTCAGAAGAAAGCCAATCACAAAAAGAATGGACACAAGACACAGTGATTTATCCTGTGGTTTAGCCAATGCCTACTTCCACGTTGTGGTGACCTCCTTCGGTCAAGGATTGCACTCAATCCCTCTCAAGTGATCCAATGATCAACTTTGAGTACCACGGCGATCTTCCTTATAGTTTTTCTCCCGTTCGTGAGGAATCTCCACAGATTGGAGCCTCTCGCCCTTACAAGTTTATCACAAGAGAAGCACAATAGGAAGAGAGTGAGAGAGTAAAACACGCAAGACTCAAATCCACAGCACACACACGCACACAAGCCAAGACTTGAGCTCGAAACACAACATAGAGAGTTCACAACTCGAACAGAGCTCAAATCACTAACACAATAAATCAAATGCGCGGAGGCGGAATCTGGGAGTCTTAGGATGCTTAGTGAATGCTTTTTGTTGTGCTCCATGCGCCAAGGGGTCCCTTTTATAACCCCAAGGAAGCTAGGAGCCGTTGGAGATCAACTTGGAAGGCAATTCCTGCCTTCTGTCGAGTGGTGCACCAGACAGTCCGGTGCACCACCGGACAGCTACTGTAGCAGTTTGGTGCACGATCTCCTTCCTTATCTAGCGAAGCCGACCGTTGGATCTTCAGATCTATTGGCGCACCGGACACTGTCCGGTGCACATCAGACAGTCCGGTGCACATCGGACAGTCCGATGCAACCATCCGACCGTCGGCTTCGCCATGTGTCGCCCGTTGATCGTGCAGGCGACCGTTGGCCGCGAGCGCCGTTGGCTCACCGGACAGTCCGGTGCACCACCGGACAGTCCGGTGAATTTTAGTCGTGGTGCTTTATTCATTTCTCGAGAGCGACGAGTTCGTCGCCGAAGACTTAGCCGCGGTCGCTGATGACGCACCAGACAGTCCGGTGATTTTTAGTGAAGTCGCCCGGCCAATTCCCGAGAGCAGCTAGTTCACCTTGAGCCAGCCTGGGGCAGCGGACACTGTCCGGTGCACCACCGGACAGTCCAGTGTGCCAGGCTCGAGCTGGTTTTGGCTGAACAGAGCCAACTCTTCTCCATCTCCTTTCTTCTTTTCTTAGCACTATTTCTAGCACTTAGATAAACATGTTAGTATTCAAAAATAATTTACTAAGTCTAGAAACATACCTTGTTCTTTGATTTTGCACTTCTCACACATTTAGCACATAAGAACTCAATCAATATGTGTTGGGCATCTAATCACCAAAACACTTATAGAAATGGCCCAAAGGCACATTTCCCTTTCAATTTCCCAGCACAATTCCTGTGACATCAAATGAGTAGTGATGTTGTTCACTTGACCTTTACGGCTCAAAGCATCTGCTACTACATTTGCTTTTCCTGGGTGATATTGTATTTCCAAATCATAGTCTTTGATTAACTCAAGTCATCTTCTCTGTCTTAGGTTGAGTTCTTTCTACGTGAAGATATATTTCAAGCTTTTGTGATCCGTGAAGATTTTACACTTGTTTCCAATCATGTAGTGCCTCCAAATCTTCAAAGCGTGCACTACGGCAGCTAACTCCAGATCATGCGTAGGATAATTCTTTTCATGCTTCTGTAACTACCTTGAAGCATATGCAATTACTTTTCCTTCTTGCATTAACACACATACAAGTCCTAGATGTGATGCATCGCAATACACATCAAATCCTTTATGAATATCAGACATAATTAACACTGGTGCAGTGGTTAGCCTTTCCTTTAATTCCTCAAAACATTTCTGGCATGCTTCATCCCACTTAAATTCTTTACCTTTCTCCAACAGTGAAGTAAGGGGTTTCACTATTTTGGAGAAGCCTTCAATGAATCTTCTGTAGTATCCTGCTAACCAAGAAAACTCCTGATCTTGGACACATCAATGAGTTGTTTCTAATTTAGTATTTCACTTATTTTACCGGGGTCTACCTTGATTCCTCCATTGGTGATAATATGACCTAGGAAAGCAACTTCCTTCAGCCAAAATCACACTTTGAAAATTTCGCATACAACTGATTGTCTCGAAGTTTCTGTAGAACTAATCTCAGATGATTTTCATGTGCTTCTTCATTCTGAGAGTATACCAATATGTCGTCGATGAATACCACAACAAATTGGTCGAGGTATTCCATGAATACTTTATTCATCAAGTTCATAAAGTAAGTCGGCGCATTAGTCAGTCCAAAAGACATGACTAAAAACTCATATAGTCCATATCTTGTAGTGAAGGTCGTCTTAGGTACATCTTCAGTACGAATCTTCAGCTGATGATAGCCTGATCTTAGATCTATTTTTGAGAATACTTTAGCTCCTCTCATCTGATCAAACAGATCTTCAATCTGAGGTAACGGGTATTTATTCTTAATCGTTACTTCATTCAAGCTTCTATAGTCGACACACATTCTCCTTGAACCATCTTTCTTGCTCACAAATAGAACTGGGGCTCCCCATGGAGATAAAGAGGGGCGAATAAAACCTTTTTCTAGTAATTCCTCTATTTGTTTCTTCAGTTCAATTAAATCTTTGACATCCATTCGGTAAGCTCTTTTTGAAATCGGTGCAGTTCCGGGTAATAGTTTAATAGAAAACTCAATATCATGATCAGGTGGCATACCTGGTAATTCTTCCGGAAATACGTCTGGGTATTCACACACTATTCTAATGTGCTCCAAAGATTTCTCCTCCAATTGATTTACTATTGCTTCTGCTATTGTTGGCATACTGACATTGACTTCAATTCTTTCTCCTTGCGGATTGGTTAATGTAACCATCCTCTTAGCACAGGATATTACTCCATCATACTTGGTTAAGTAGTCTATTCCAAGTATCACATCGATTCCACTCGATTCCAAAATTATCAGCTCTACTAGAAAGCTTAGGCCTCTAATTTCAATCTTAGTCTGAGGGCATGAGTGAGTGGCTCTAAGTTCACCTCTCGGTGATCGAATTAATAATTTCTTCTTAAAGGGATAGTTTGGTATATTATGTTTTTCCACAAATGACTGTTACAAAGGAGTGCGATGCTCCGGAATCAAATAAAACTGATGCAGGTATGGAGTTAATAAGAAACATACCAAACACCACGTCGGCATCCTTAGGAACAGATTCTAGTGTCACGTGATTAACTCTTCCCCTACTCTGGTTCTACAGAGTCTTGTTCTGTGCAGATCCACGAGCAGGTGTATTCTGATTAGCCCTCTAGTTTATGTTCCTCTGGGGTGTCTGTTGATTACGCCTTGGGCAGTTGTTAGCATAGTGGCCAAGTTCGCCACACTTGAAACAACCATTAGGTTGGACTGGGGTGTTTGTGCTGTTGTTTTTGGCCGGTGTGTTCACGACGCTTCCTTGACGATTTTGCTGTTGACCACTAGACCTTTGACCGGTCTGAGTGTTGTTCCTCTGCTGGTTCTGATATTGGTTGCTCCTCTGACCTTGTTGTCCAGAGCGTTGTACTTGGTAGTTGTTGTTACCACTCTGATTTCCGGAGCAGAACTGAGAACCTTAAGAGTTGTTCTGATGGGTATTCCTGCTAGTCTGCCCTTGTAACTTTCTCTTGTGATCAGACAACTCTTTCCTTTTGCTTTTAGGACCCATTGCCTTGTTAAGCAAAGTCTAAAAGTTGGGAAAGCTATGGCTCTGCAACTGATAGTTCAAAGGCCCAATCAAGCCTTCCAAGAAATGTTCTTGGCGCTTCTCGTTAGTGTCCACTTCTTCTGGGGCGTAACGTGAAAGCTGGTTGAAGCGATCACGGTACTCACTATCGGACATGTTCCCTTGTATGAGGGAAAGGAACTCCTTCTTGAGCTTCATGATTCCCGAGGGAATATGGTGAGCATGGAAGTTCACTTGGAATTCCTGCCAGGTTATGGCATCAGCATTAGCATGTGCCTCGGTGAAGGCATCCCACTAGTCAGACATGGCACCTTCGAGTCTTCCCGAAGCGTACAAGACCTTTTCTCGGTCATTGCATTGGGTATGTCCAATTTCTTCCTGATGACTTTAAGCTAGTCATCGGCATCCAAGGGGTCAACTGCATGAGAGAAAGTAGGCGGGTGATGGCTCATAAAGTCCTAGTGCTTGTCTCTAGCTTGTGGTGCTTGTTGTTGATGATGATGCTGGTGCTGTTGGTTCTGCTGATTCTGCTGAATCTGCTGTACAGAAGCAGTGAGTCCTTGTAGAAGCTGCATCTGCGCTGCGATGAATTGCTCCATGTTAGGATTGGGTGCCGATGGTGGTAACTGCTGACCATGTTGGTTCTTGTTGTTCCGGGGACCTGAGCGAGCATTCACCATCTTGTTGGTTAGAAAGTGCAATTCTGGGGTAAGTGAGCAGTAGAGAAGATTATAGGGGGAATAACTTATTATTAAGGTTAGGTTTTATGCTCTTATGGCCATCATTCCATAAGACCATTGCACTCAAGCAAAACTCCAACTCAAACATTGCAAACAACACCATCACATGTTTGTTATTATTATAAGCATAGTATTATAAAGGTGTTCATCGTCTAACGTGAAAACTAACTTATTACAATGTAAATGAAAATCTATAGCAGCCTGGTGATGGATCCTGGTTCTCCATAGCGGATCCTCTTGCGGGGAGGGGACAACGCTATGGTAGGGACTTGAGCTTTAGGGGGAACCCTTCCTTCTAGTTGAGCTTCAAGGGCTGCAATCCTTGCGTGTGCATCCTCCAGCTCCAAATATGCCCTGGAGAGGTCTAGGGTAGCACTATCCAGGTCGGTGTTAAGACCTGCCACCACACCAGCTAGGGTGTTGAGGCGATCTTCTTCAGCTCCACCTAGAACAATGCTGGTCTGGCTTTCTCCACGAAGACGTAGAGGAAGATGCATGTACTTTGTGTTGTGCAACTACTGCTGGTAGGTGTAGCTGAGGGACCAAAGAGTTCACCTAGCGACATCGCTGATCGAAGCAACGTAGGTGGATAGCGGCGTCAGAGACTCATGAGCTGATAGAGTCTTGAACCCTCTATCACCTGCATCCATCACCCTGACATGAATGCGAGTGATGTAGTAGCAAGCCCGAGGGGGCTCGTACACTCGCCTTGTCTCATACAAGGGTCGGACGTAGGTTCCCAACACATGCAGAACATCCTGCAACAGGTTAGGGAAGTGTCCCATCTTGAACATTGATGTATAATGTTCGGTGATAGGCCATAACCCCACGTAGTGGTCCTGCTGTTCATCGTTGGCTTCCTCGTTGATGTCCTCCTCCTCTTCTTCTTCGTCGTCGTTGTCTCCATCATCGTCACCAGAGTCGTCCGGGTCGTCGCCTCTGGGAGCAGGGGCTTGGACTACTGGTGTTGGCGGTGCTGAAGATGACGATCTAGCTGCGAAGGCTAGTGATTCTGCCAATGGGGTGGGCGTAGGCAGAAACTCCTCCGAGCTATCCTCCAGAATAACTCTATTCTCTACACGAATGCAAGGGAGATCCACAGGGATTTCCTCGACTACCACTGGGTAGACGGGAACTTGCTGTGGCGGAGGGATATAGTTGGTGTTGGTACGAGTGGTTTGGATTGTACGAACCATCTACAAGAGAAAATGTCAACTTAGTTGAATTTTAAGAGGTAAGATTAATAAAATAATTTTGTAAGAACAAAACTAGCATGTTTTGAACAGACTAGGCTTTCCGTTTCTAACTAGTCTAATAACCTAGAGTCAGCATAGCTTTGATACCACTTCTGTCACACCCAGTTCTAGGGGTAAAATCGAATGCATAGCATATGTGGGCCAGGATCCATTTTCCACACATATGTTGACGTCACAAGTGTAATATATTAAAAGACAATGCAATAAAGGCTTAAAAAGGAGTAGAGTAACTTTATTACATTATCCGGATCATAGTATCTTAAACAAGTATCATTATCAAAGTACGACAGAATTAAACATGGACACTCTTCCACAGGAAGGTGACTGGTGCATCGTTAAACTCAAAATTCATCAACGTCATCTGCGAAGTCTCCATCATCACCCTTTGATCAAAATATTAGCAAGGGTGAGCTCACTTATGGTCAGGGCTCAGCAAGTGGGGGAAATAATGCAAAGTTAATAAGGTAGGCTATGGATAAGCGCTAAGCATTTTAGTTGGTTAATATTTTATTAGCAACACATGTCTTACTACTTGTAAGTGTGTCCCAAATATCCCAATTATCAAAGGCATAAGATTATATCAAAAACACTTAAGTGAAATCACTTAAGCAAATCACTAGTAAATCATCGAATCCTGATTTATTTTCTATCTTTAAGTTCAATTATCATGTGAGGGTCCAGGTTGCTCTTAACTGTGAGCACGGCTGACATATCAGTTTTACACTCTACAGAGGTGGTACAACTTTACCCACAAGCCGTGTATCCCATATAGCCTGGGTTGATCGGACCCATAAACACTGCCTAGGTGAATGGCTAGGGATCCACTATGAGATTTTCACAAAATATCCTTAGTACAAAGCCACCCGCTAAGGTTTCCATGTCAGTATTGATGGCCCTCTAGGTGAGGTAACTTAGCCAAGACTACCACCCCATGTTAACATGAGCTGCCACCAAATCACTGCCACCCCCTCTTGCCCATCTTTCAGGTAGGGTTGCTAAGCACTAAGTCTATAGAGCTAATTACCAAAGTCAGAGCCATTATAGCACTCGTGGTTGCACCATTATCTTGGGTGGTCACTCCATGTTCCTTTTGATACAAAATGTTCTTGTTTTTACCATCGGGTTAACATCATAAATAAAACTTCATTTCTGGAACATAGTTTCATTGAAAGAGTGACATCATATTTATCAAGTTGAGCAGTAGCAAAAATTGTTAAGCATAGTATTTATTCCAGGGTAACCAAGGAATAGGGTTGGTAATTCTAGAAAATCCTATTTAGGCAAATTCCATCAAATTATGCAATATCCAAAAAAACATTATTATACGTATTATTTGGGTACAAATATAAATACAGAGGGAGAATCCACTTGCCTTGATCGAACGTGTCCTGTGGGTCGTCCTCGAACGAGTTTGGTTCGTCTACCCCACAGTCAACTTCTAATCATCGATTCGCGTATCGTACATACAAAAGATTACATACGCCAAATAAATAACATTAACCATTACATGGGTAACATTCGCCATTACATAAACAATCACATATCACGCAACGATACTTATAAATAATGTCTAAATCATAACTATTTTATTAATCCACTAGATTTTCTACTTTGAGTTATCATTGGTGAAAATATATGTGCAGGTGACTACGAAGCTAGTTTATCTAATATAGCAGATAAAATGACTTATCAAACTTTATGAAAAATAAGTATTAATTAATTAATTTCTTTATGTCTAATAATAATCCTTTGGGTTTTATTCTTTTCTTAATAAATAGAAATTATATGTATCACTAAAATATTTATTTATAAATCATATAACATTAAGACTCTAAGAATTAATGTAAATTACTAATTTGGATTTTAGTAACTGATGTCAGGAAAACGGGCGGCAAAAGCGCCATCTCCACGTCAATAGAGACAAGTTTTAATTTAGATATAATAGAGTAAATAATACAGGTATTGCAGGCTCATACTTCCATAATTCTTATATTTGCATAAAAATTATGTTAATTACATCTCCATAGAGAAAACCCCTGATTAAGAGTTCCAACATGAATACATAAAAGAAAAATAAAATTACATCATATTGTTGACTATTACAAACTACAAAAGAAATAAAAGTCTTTGCCTTATGTAGTCGTGGATGGTTGCATGCGTATGTCAGATATGACATGATTTCATTGTTGACGAGCTAACAAATATCTCTTTATTGCTGGCTTGGTCAGCTCTGTGCTGAACCAGACATATATTTCAATTCACACGCACTTTTGCGAGTTAAAGCCATGTCGTGTCGCTAAGTTTTAATAACTTAACATATGACTGTTGCTTATTTCTTTGGGTAGTAGGCACCCGAGTCATATAATATGACTCATACATGAATAACCAAGAAAATTAGCTTGGTCAACACTTATTTCTTTAATGGATGACACATTATGCTGTATATTTATATGGTTTACCTCAAGGATTAAATTTGATTATCTTATCGGATTATATAAGATCACGAATGGAGATGTTTGAGATATATGTTTATGAATGCACTTGATATATGGTGCAAAATTTATTTGAGCCAAACCAAAATATTTATTTAATTATTTTTATTAAGGCTTAGCGGGACATGACGTAGCATCCATGGTGTATGTAGTTAGTTATAACAGCCAGATATATGGCCACGACATAGTATTTGACCATGGCTTACATATATAACGCTACTTAGTTCAATTTAAGTACTTAATAGAGTTGCTGTTTTTTTATTAATTGAGAGGAACAATGATTGATGAATGCCACTAACATTATATTTTTTATTTGCTAAGCTCGTTCCAATACTTATAACATTTTGGTTATTTTGGTTATGACACGTATAGCGGGTTGACTAGTATTAGTAACTATGGGTTGGTACCTAGCATAAATATATCAATTTATTTAGGTATAGATAAACGATGTATGAGCAGCATTAATTTATTTATTTATTTTGGCTGGGACATCAACTATTGAATCGATCATTTGATTCTATCTCTTGGATAATTTACGAGATATAAAAGCACCATACATATAAAATGGTACCCTTTTGTTTATCTCATATAGCCTAGATTAGGATGTGATGCAAAATATTTTACAAGTGTAAGTATCTTTGCCATTGTCTCTTCAGACGAATATTTTGCATACTCGATTTTGATTTATTTGTTAAGCACAACTAGCTTATGCCGAACTTCATTAAGATATATAAAGTTGATTAATTTGGTGGGAACAAAATCAATTGTGTAGAGAATTTATTTTTATTGTGATTGGTCAGATATAGACGTTTTTATGGGTATGGAGAATCGTTTATTTTATAGCCAAATTTTGCGCATATCGCCGAAGACGCATGTAGCCATGAGTGTACTTTCTTTCTTTTTTTCTTTTTTTTTTAATTAATAGCCCTTGCAGCAGACCTTTATAGCATGCTACAATGGCATGTACGACTGATCAACGCGATCTTCCTTAAGGGTATGCTCTTGAGGTTTCTTGAGCCAGCTTCTCTTTAAGGTATACCTTAGAGAGAGGTGCTTGACGGAGAATTTCTTGAGTCAGCTTCTCTCTAAGGTATGCCTTAGAGAGAGGTGCTTGACGGAAAATTTCTTGCCGATGGAGCGCGCAAATATATTTTTCTGAACATTATTTAACATAGAATTTCAATTTCCACGTACAACTTACCGCATATATTCACGATAATTTATACATATGTGTAGAGTATAATTATTTTTGGCATGATGTCGACTTTAGCACTTGTTTCTGATTTCGTATCAACAACACGAGTCGAAGAACATAGTTTTCCCCCGATGACAAAAAAGACAAAGAACATGGGGGCTTTTCTTACCCTGCAGTAGACCTTTCCGATGGGCCACAACGGCGTATATGCCCTTGCAGTGTGATCACTTAAGGGTATGCCCTTAAGACTGTGTATGACCGAGTGACGCAATCTTCCTCAAGGGTATGCCCTTAAGGTTGTAGAACCAATTTCTATCTAAGGTATGCCTTAGAGAGGTGTTTGATGAAGAATTTATTATCGATGAAACGCTACAGCAGGTTGATGGAGCTCTTCTTGCAATGCAGCTTGGCGGCGTTTGGCGCAGCGGAGAGGCAGCCTGACGGTGCTTTTTTCTTTCTTCGTTGCATCGGTGCAGCAACAGGCAACTCAAGATGTTTTTTAGTGGAGCAAGCGAGGCAGCCTGGTGACGCTTTTTTTCTTCTCCATCCCCCTCTTGCTTGCTGTAGCCTTGTATTTATAGACGTACGGGTGTCGATCGTGGCCAGGGGCAATAAAAAGCTAGGTGTAGCGCCTAAGCTATCACACCTTGCCTAACCCACAGCGGCCAAATCGTCCGTCACACCTGTGGCTTAAAAATATGGTGTGGTATGGCGACTTAGACACCACACCAAACATGCACTGCATGTGCAGGATGTGGTGTGCGCTCCCACGATGCGCACATTGCGGGTAAGGAAGAGACGTGTGCGAGGGAGCTGCAAGCGAACGAGCGAAAAAGAAAGAAGAGCGCGCGGGAGAGGAGAATAGATTTCGGACGATGCGGGAGATGGCATGCACGTAAACGAGTGGGCGCGCGGGATAGGCGCGGGACGCGCGCATGCCGGCATGCGTACGGTTATTTGCTTCTTCTCTCTTTTTTTTTTCTTTACTAGTAATTTGCTCGTGCCCTGCCCGGGTCATTGGTTTACACCGTTTTAAAAAGTGTTGCTTTAGATATATGAAACCAACAATAATCTAGTAATAGAATAATTCAATCTACAAATATAGCAGCATAATCAGCATAGATGTTATATTACAATGATGCTCCTTGAAGAGAGCTGAGTGGATATATATACATGTATCGAAGCAACAAAATACTGGTCTTAATGAACACAAAATAATGATACTCTGAAATAAAGTTTACAGTGAATTTCTGCAGCCACGCACTAAGCGTGGATCAGTCATATGTACAATTTCTTAAGGCAACAAAATACTGGTGTTAGAGGCAAAAAAAAATGCTGATTAAATTTATCAAAAAAATGTGATGCTTTTCACGATGACATTTAGTCTTCGTGAAGTCCACTGTCCTTTTCTCATATGTAGTGCTCATTTTTCAGTTTATATGTGCCTATTAAGCTATTTTAGGACCGTGATCATCATCTCCATGTACACAATATGTACTGATACATTGCATATACAAATATTTATTACATGTACATATACATGGACATGCAAATGTCTTGTGATGCATGTGATTATACCAACTAATAAAAAAAGAATCGAGAAAAGGATTGCACTGGCGATTCCACGTATCATGGCCATCAAGCCATGGTTTGGCTACCGCACTCCGTGGTCAGATACCACGGCTCCAAACAGAACCAACAGAGGAGAAACCAAGTGCATGCGCAGCTTTTATCAGCAAAGGAAAAAAATTGGAGAGTGCTTTGTTGAGGCATGCCTACCTTTAAAACTCAATCAAATAGAATATAACCTATAGAATATGTTTAAATAAAAAGCTTATTATTAGTTAGCTAACTTTTAGCTTAAATAAGTTTTAGTGTATCAGAATAAAAGGGCGAATAGATGAGTTGTTTTTTAGTGTAATCTTTCATTATTTTAGTCAATCATAGTTAATTGAGCTAAATTAGTCCCACCTACGAATCAGCCGTGTGTAATATAGTCGTTCTTCACTTCCACTTCCATCATTATAGTGATTATCCACTTCCATCGGTCCCTCGCTTCTTCATAAGTTAAGCAAAAACTTCGAGCAGAAATCCATCCAAGATTTGCTCCCGTACACCATGAAGGATCTCCGTTTCTCCTGATGACCAATAGCTGCAAAGGTTAGGTGGGGGCTGTGTGCCTGTGTATTAGGGAAGGGGCGATGGAGTGCCTGTGTCCCTTGTTTGTCAGGGGGATGACGAAATAGATTGGGCTCAGGCGACGGGGACATACTCATATACGTCGAAGCAGTCTCCTCTCGAGCGACGACGTAACAACGGTGAGGGCCACGCTAGAGGTCAAGCGGCTGATCAGCCACGCTCCAGATCTCGTCATGTTGTCTGGGCTTCTGTCAGCCTCCTCGCGCGGTCGCTGCCGCCGCGCAGACCCAGTGCTCTGTTGTCCGCGTCGATAGTTGCAGGTCGCCGCCATAGTTGTTGATGCAGGCTTCTCAGTGGCACAGCGGCTGCTCCCGGACTTCGAGTAGGTGTCCCAGGCCAGAGGATCCTACTAAGCTGCCTCAGCTGTATCGGCGTTTCCTGCGACGAAGTGAGGATAGATGTGTTGCGTGGGCGGCGAGGCCGCTAGCTGAAGTGGGGACAAAAAGGCCGCTACGTGAAGACGCCATGGATGCGAGCTCTGCTGCTGCAACCGAAGAGGACGAACGGGATAGAGCAGTATTGTGCTTTCCACAGGTGCTTTCTCGATGGGCTCTGAAACCCCGCGCCTGCAATGGCTGCTACCTGAGATGCTTCTGTGGGCCCATCGGGCGGCTAGCTGACGTGGACGTATGTGTGAGGCAGCGACAAGCGATCGGCGACGGAGTCATTTGCGAGCAGTCTTCACCGCCGTCGTTGGGGATGGCGATCACCTTTTTTTTTCCATGGCAAACGTTTCGTCGTTTGTGAAACCTTCTGGTAGTGACCCTTCTCATTCCCAAAGGTCGCGTGAGTCAGAAGTCTAGAAGCTGCGCGTGAGTACGTATTGGACCGACGTTGTGACGAGGCCGTCCAAAGAAGATCTGATGGCCGAAGTTTTTTTTGGAGGTGACGTGGTTGGACCGACGTTGTGACGAGGTCGTCCAAAGATGATCTGACGGCCAAAGTTTTTGGAGGTGACGTGGCTGAAGGAGAAGTCCGCTTTGCGCCCGCGTTTAATAGATAGAAATGTATTTTCTTTTTCTTCTCTCTTTCTTTTTTTTTCTTTTTTATCGCGTACGCTAGGCACCTTCTGTCAGGGCATCGCTTCCCAAACTCACATGCCCTTTCTTATGTTATTATTTTTTTATTTTAATATATTTACTTATTATCTATATTTTATATTTTATTATTATTGTTGTTTTAAATAACGCTATTTTGTGATATTTATCTACATATATTAACGTAGATAAAATTAAATTACATTTTATATTTGCTTTATTTACACTTATATCGACAATTAGTCATCATTTGCACATGTCATGGTTTCTGTTATTTATTCATCTAGATAAATAAACCTAACGATTAACGGGTGTATGCATATAGATCATATTATATGATGACGGTTTGTTGACCATACAGTTGTATAGATATTTATATTTGAAGACGTACATATTTTAATATCTTGGTGCACTAAACATTTAGAGCACAAGGACATTATGAATCAATGGCTACTTTAAATATTCATATATTTATATGAATAGTTAAAGGTCACATTGATCGAAGTTATTTAGACTGCATAACATATGTTTTGATAAGGCCAAAATCCGTGTCAACAGTAACATAATCATGGTTATTTTTACATAAATAGTTATTTTACAAATTTTAAGTAATTAAGTGCTATACGTATGAACATATTTATCATGACTAGTAAAAATCCAAATTTTAACATGACCAAGAATACATGGCCTAATACTTCTTCCATTTTTTTATATAAATAAAATTATACTTAAATCACTACTAACATAATATCTTCTATATGCTAAAATGAGAAGTTAATCGAGAATGTTTCTAATATTTAAATCACCAAGTTAGTGAATCGCGACATTATTTATTTTTGAAATATAAAATAATACTCCTATCCAAAATATTGTTGTTGGGATTGATTTACAATTACACGTATACTTCGGGTAATAGCACATAAGATTTTATGACTTCTTTTTGATACATTTGTACTGCAAAAAATATAGGAATAATTTACAGAAAACTGGAGGGCCAAAATGCAAAACTGCCATCTTTGAGAGCACCTAGAGGGGGGGTGAATAGGTGATCCTGTAAAAACTTAAACTTAAAGCCACAAAAACTTGATTAAGCGTTAGCACAATAAGGCCAAGTGGCTAGAGAGGAGTTCTTGCAAAACACAACAACCACAAGAAGATCAACACAGATAGACACAGTGGTTTATCCCGTGGTTCGGCCAAGTACAAAACTTGCCTACTCCACGTTGTGGCGTCCCAACGGACAAGGGTTGCAATCAACCCCTCTCAAGCGGTCCAAAGACCCACTTGAATACCACGGTGTTTTGCTTTACTATATCCCGCTCGCGAGGAATCTCCACAACTTGGAGTCTCTCGCCCTTACACTTTGATGTTCACAAAGAAGCACGGAGTAAGGGAGGGATGAGCAACGCACACAAGACACAAGATCAGAGCGACAACACGCACACAAGTCGCAACAAGAGCTCACAACACAACCCGACGAGTTCACAACTCAAATAGAGCTCTAGTTGCTCTCACAAAGAATCAAATGCGCGAAATCGAAGTCTTGGTGCTTAGGAATGCTTTGAGAATGCTTGGTGTACTCCTCCATGTGCCTAGGGGTCCCTTTTATAGCCCCAAGGCAGCTAGGAGCCGTTGAGAGCATTCCAGGAAGGCAATTCTTGCCCTCAGTCGCCTGGCGCACCGGACAGTCCGGTACACCACCGGACACTGTCCGGTGCGGATCTCCTTCCTTATTTGGCGAAGCCGACCGTTGCAGATTCAGAGCCGTTGGCGCACCGGACACTGTCCGGTGCACACGGACAGTCCGGTGCCCCCTTCTAGCCGTTGGCTCGGCCACGTGTCCCGCGCGGATCACGCGGCCGACCGTTGGCTCACCGGACAGTCCGGTGCACCACCGGACAGTCCGGTGCACCACCGGACAGTCCGGTGATTTATAGCCGTACGTCGTTAATCACTTCCCGAGAGTGACGACTTCGCCTGTGAATGGCTCACCGGACAGTCCGGTGCACCACCGGACAGTTCGGTGATTTATAGTCGTACGTCGTTAATCACTTCCCGAGAGTGACGACTTCGCCTGTGAATGGCTCACCGAACAGTCCGGTGCACCACCGGACAGTCCGGTGATTTATAGCCGTACATCGCCGTCGAAGTCCCGAGAGCAGCAAGTTCGCCAGAGCCAGCCTGGCGCACCGGACACTGTCCGGTGCACCACCGAACAGTCCGGTGCACCCAGACTGAGCAGACTTTGGCTGAACAAAGCCATCTCTTTTCCAATTCGATTTCTCCTGTTTCCAGCACTTAGACACAATACATTAGTTCTAAAAACAATATACTAAGTCTAGAAACATACCTTTAGACTTGATTTGCACTTTGTCCATCAATTGGCATAGTTTTTCACTTAAGCACTTGTGTTGGCACTCAATCACCAAAATACTTAGAAATGGCCCAAGGGCACATTTCCCTTTCAATCTCCCCCTTTTTGGTGATTTATGCCAACACAACAAAAAGCAACTAAAAGAAGTGCAACATCAATACAAATGAGAACTCATAATTGTTTTGATTCAAAATTGGCATATATGGATCATTCTTTGCCACCACTTGGTTTTGTTTTTGCATATCAACCTCAATCTCCTATCTCTAATTCAAACACAATTGTAGAGACATAAAGAGAGTTGTTCCAAGAGAAATTGATCAAAGATTTCAAAAACTCCCCCTTTTCCCATAATCAACCATTCTCCCCACAAGAGGCCAACTTTTGACAAGAGAGACAATAAGAGAGTCTTGACAAACCAAAAGCTCTATTCTACTATTTTCAAAATTTCTCAAGTGGTAGCTGATCCATTTATTGCTTTGGCCTTATTTTCTCCCCCTTTGCCATCAAGCACCAAAACGGGATCAATCTTGGCCCCTTAACCCCATTGCCTCACCAAAATCTTCAAATAAGAGTATAAAGGCAATAAGAGTTCATGAGATGAACTTGGAATAAGTTACCCTCTCATCGGAGTGCAGTGGAAGTCTTTCATGGTCCAAGTCCACCTTTTCCCTTTCAAACCTCCTTTGAGACTAAATCAAGCAAACTCAAGCACATGGTTAGTCTCAAAGGGTCAAGTTGTAGCACATCTCCCTCTAAATATGTGCATCACTTGCAAAAGGACTTGTGAGGTCCGGGGAGTGTTTGTACAACTTGAGCACCACAAGTAAGCAACAAAATGCATAAAGAACATGATCAAGGCATAAACACATGTATGCTATAAATCAATCCAAGTTCCACGAATCTAAGACATTTAGCTCACTATGCAGCCTGCAAAAGGTCTTCTCATCTAAAGGCTTGGTAAAGATATCGGCTAGCTGGTTCTCGGTGCTAATATAGAACACTTCGATATCTCCCTTTTGCTGGTGGTCTCTCAAAAAGTGATGCCGGATGTCAATGTGCTTTGTGCGGCTGTGCTCGACAGGATTGTCCGCTATGCGGATAGCACTCTCATTGTCACATAGGAGTGGGACTTTGCTCAGATTGTAGCCAAAGTCCCGGAGGGTTTGCCTCATCCAAAGTAGTTGCACGCAACACTGTCCTGCGGCAACGTACTCGGCCTCAGCGGTGGATAGGGCAACGGAAGTTTGTTTCTTAGAACTCCATGACACCAGGGACCTTCCTAAGAATTGGCACGTCCCCGATGTACTCTTCCTATCGACCTTACATCCAGCATAATCGGAGTCTGAATATCCAATTAAGTCAAAGGTAGACCCCTTTGGATACCAGATCCCGAAGCAAGGCGTAGCAACTAAATATCTAAGAATTCGCTTCACGGCCACTAAGTGACACTCCCTTGGATCGGATTGAAATCTAGCACACATGCATATACTAAGCATAATATCCGGTCTACTAGCACATAAATAAAGCAAAGAACCTATCATGGACTGGTATGCTTTTTGATCAACGGACTTACCTCCTTTGTTGAGGTCGACGTGCCCGTCAGTTCCCATCGGAGTCTTTGCGAGCTTGGCGTCCTTCATCCCAAACCGCTTTAGCAAGTCTTGAGTGTACTTCGTTTGGGAGATGAAAGTGTCGTCCTTCAGTTGCTTCACTTGGAACCCAAGGAAGTAGTTCAACTCGCCCATCATCGACATCTCGAATTTATGCGTCATCACCCTGCTAAACTCTTCACAAGACTTTTGATTAGTAGAACCAAATATTATGTCATCGACATAAATTTGGCACACAAATAAGTCACCATCACACGTCTTAGTGAATAAAGTTGGATCGACTTTCCCAACCTTGAAAGCATTAGCAATTAAAAAGTCACTAAGGCATTCATTCCATGCTCTTGGGGCTTGCTTAAGTCCATAGAGCGCCTTAGAGAGCTTACATACGTGGTCGGGGTATCGTTCATCCTCGAAGCCAGGGGGTTGCTCCACGTACACCTCCTCCATAATTGGCCCGTTGAGGAAGGCACTCTTCACATCCATTTGGAACAACCTGAAAGAATGGTGAGCGGCATATGCTAGCAAAATACGAATGGACTCTAGCCTAGCCACCGGAGCAAAAGTCTCCTCAAAGTCCAAACCTGCGACTTGGGCATAACCTTTTGCCACAAGTCGAGCCTTGTTCCTCGTCACCACCCCGTGCTCGTCCTGTTTGTTGCGGAACACCCACTTGGTTCCCACAACGTTTTGCTTGGGATGAGGCATAGTGTCCAAACTTCATTCCTCTTAAAATTATTGAGCTCTTCCTGCATGGCCAACACCCAGTCTGGATCTAGCAAGGCCTCTTCTACCCTGAAAGGCTCAATAGAAGAGACAAAAGAGTAATGCTCACAAAAATTCACCAATCTAGAGCGAGTAGTTACTCCCTTGCTAATATCACCCAAAATTTGGTCGACGGGATGATTCCTTTGAATCGTCGCTCGAACTTGGGTTGGAGGTGCTGGTTGTGCTTCTTCCTTCATCACATGATCATCTTGTGCTCCCCCTTGATCACACGCCTCCTTTTGATGAATCTGTTCATCATCTTGAGTTGGGGGATGCACCATTGTTGAGGAAGAAGGTTGATCTTGCTCCAATTGTTCCTGTGGTCGCACATCGCCAATCACCATGGTGCGTATTGCGGCCGTTGGAACGTCTTCTTCATCTACATCATCAAGATCAACAACTTGCTCTCTTGGAGAGCCATTAGTCTCATCAAATACAACGTCGCTAGAGACTTCAACCAAACCCGATGATTTGTTGAAGACCCTATACGCCTTTGTATTTGAGTCATAACCTAACAAAAACCCTTCTACAGCTTTGGGAGCAAACTTAGAATTTCTACCTTTCTTCACTAGAATGTAACATTTGCTCCCAAATACACGAAAGTAAGATACATTGGGTTTGTTACCGGTTAGTAGCTCATACGAAGTCTTCTTGAGGAGGCGATGAAGATACACCCGGTTGATGGCGTGACAAGCCGTGTTCACGGCTTCCGACCAAAAGCACTCGGGAGTCTTGAACTCTCCAAGCATCGTCCTTGCCATATCGATGAGCGTCCTATTCTTCCTCTCTACCACACCATTTTGCTGTGGTGTGTAGGGAGCGGAGAACTCGTGCTTGATTCCTTCATCCTCAAGGTACTCCTCCACTTGAAGGTTCTTGAACTCGGACCCTTTGTCGCTCCTTATCTTCTTCACCTTGAGCTCAAACTCATTTTGAGCTCTCCTTAGGAAGCGCTTGAGGGTCCCTTGGGTTTCAGACTTATCCTGCAAAAAGAATACCCAAGTGAAGCGGGAAAAATCATCAACTATAACAAGACCATACTTACTTCCCCCTATGCTTAGGTAGGCGACGGGTCCGAAGAGGTCCATATGCAGCAGCTCCAGGGGTCTCGACGTAGTCATCACGTTCTTGATGTGATGAGCACTTCCCACTTGTTTACCTGCTTGACAAGCTGCACAAGGTCTATCTTTTTCGAAATGCACGTTAGTTAGACCTATCACGTGTTCTCCCTTTAGAAGCTTGTGAAGGTTCTTCATCCCCACATGTGCTAAACGGCGATGCCACAGTCAGCCCATGCAAGTCTTAGCAATTAAGCATGCATCTAGACCGGCCTCCTCTTTTGCAAAATCAACTAAATAAAGTTTGCCATCTAGTACACCCTTAAAAGCTAGTGAACCATCACACCTTCTAAAGACAGACACATCTACATTTGTGAATAAACAATTATATCCCATATTGCATAATTGACTAACGGATAACAAATTATATCCAAGTGACTCAACTAAGAACACATTAGAAATAGAGTGCTCGGATGAAATAGCAATCTTCCCTAACCCTTTCACCTTGCCTTGGTTCCCATCACCGAATATGATTGAATCTTGGGAATCCTTGTTCTTGACGTAGGAGGTGAACATCTTCTTCTCCCCCGTCATGTGGTTTGTGCATCCGTTGTCGATAATCCAGCTTGAACCCCCGGATGCATAAACCTGCAAGGCAAATTTAGGTTTGGGTCTTAGGTACCCAACTCATGTTGGGTCCTACAAGGTTAGTTACAATAGTCTTAGGGACCCAAATGCAAGTTTTGTCTCCCTTACATTTGGCCCCTAACTTCCTAGCAATTACCTTCTTATCCTTTCTACAAATAGCAAAGGAAGCATTGCAAGCATAATAAATTGTAGAAGGTTCATTCATTACTTTCCTAGGAGCATGAACAATATTTCTTCTAGGCGTATGATGAACAACATTTCTCCTAGTCATATTTCTATCATACATAAAAGAATAACTAGAAGCAATCATGGCATGAGAGATAAAAACATCATAACTTCTATAACCATTCATAGAATGTCTCCTGTCATGATACATGAAAGCATGGTTCTTTTTAGCACTACTAGCCATAGGGCCTTCCCTTTCTCCTTTGCGGAGATGGAAGCCTTATGGCTTGTTAAGTTCTTGACTTCCCTCTTGAAGCCAAGACCATCCTTAATTGAGAGGTGTCTACCAATTGTGTAGGCATCCCTTGCAAATTTTAGCTTATCAAATTCACTCTTGCTAGTCTTAAGTTGGGCATTAAGACTAGCCACTTCATCATTCAATTTAGAAATTGAAAATAGGTGTTCACTACAAGCATCAATATTAAAAATCTTTACACCTATTGCAAATTACAACATTTTCTACACAAGATGTTGATTTACTAGCTATTTCTAACTTAGCATTTAAATCATCATTAATTCTCTTTAAGCTAGAAATAGAGTCATGGCATGTAGACAATTCACCAGAAAGCATTTCATTCCTTTTAATTTCCAAAGCAAGGGATTTTTGTGCCTCTACAAACTTATCATGTTCTTCATACAAAAGATCCTCTTGCTTTTCTAGTAACCTATTCTTATCATTCAAGGCATCAATTAATTCATTAATTTTATCAATTTTAGTTCTATCCAGTCCCTTGAACAAACTAGAGTAATCTATTTCATCATCATCACTAGACTCATCATCACTTGAAGAAGCATAAGTGGTATTGTTTCGAGTACATACCTTCTTCTCCTTCGCCATGAGGCATGTGTGACGCTCGTTGGGGAAGAGGGATGATTTGTCGAAGGCTGAGGCGGCAAGTCCTTCGTCGTCGGATGAAGAGCAATCCGAGTCCCACTCCTTGCCAAGATGTGCCTTGCCCTTATCCTTCTTGTACTTCTTCTTCTTTTCCCCTTTCTTCTCTTGTTCCTGGTCACTATTATTTTCAGGACAATTAGCGATAAAATGACCAATCTTACCGCACTTGAAGCAGGAGCGCTTTCCCTTCGTCTTGTTCTTCTTGGGATGCTCCTTGCGGCCCTTTAGCGCCGTCTTGAAGCGCTTGATGATGAGGGCCATCTCTTCCTCATTTAGTCCCGCCGCCTCAACTTGCGCCACCTTGCTAGGTAGCGCCTCTTTGCTCCTCGTTGCCTTGAGAGCAACAGGTTGAGGCTCATGGATTGGACCATTCAATGTGTCGTCCACGTATCTCGCCTCCTTGATCATCATTCTTCCGCTTACAAACTTCCCAAGTACTTCTTCGGGTGACATCTTGGTGTACCTAGGATTTTCACGAATATTGTTCACAAGATGTGGATCAAGGACAGTAAAAGACCTTAGCATTAGGCGAACGACGTCGTGGTCCGTCCATCGCGTGCTTCCGTAGCTCCTTATTTTGTTGATGAGGGTCTTGAGCCGGTTGTATGTTTGGGTTGGCTCCTCTCCCCTTATCATTGCAAATCTCTCAAGCTCGCCCTCCACCAACTCCATCTTGGTGAGCATGGTGACGTCGTTCCCCTCATGTGAGATCCTGAGGGTGTCCCAGATCTGCTTGGCATTGTCCAAGCCGCTCACCTTATTGTACTCTTCCCTGCACAAAGATGCTAAAAGGACAGTAGTAGCTTGTGCATTTTTATGGATTTGTTCATTTATAAACATGGGACTATCCGAGCTATCAAATTTCATTCCACTCTCTACAATCTCCCATATGCTTGGATGGAGAGAGAACAAGTGACTACGCATTTTGTGACTCCAAAATCCGTAGTCCTCCCCATCAAAGTGTGGAGGTTTGCCAAGAGGAATGGAAAGCAAATGTGTATTTGAACTATGCGGAATACGAGAATAATCGAAAGAGAAGTTTGAATTAACCGTCTTTCTTTTGTCGTAGTCGTTGTCGTCGTTGTCCTTTTGGGAAGACGAGGACTCGTCGCTGTCGTCGTAGTAGACGATCTCCTTGATGCGCCTTGTCTTCTTCTTCTTCCCATCTTTCCGTTTGTAGCCCGAGCCCGAGTCGGTAGGCTTGTCATCCTTCGGCTCTTTGACGAAAGACTCCTCCTTATCATTGATCACAATCCCCTTGCCCTTAGGATCCATCTCTTCGGGCGATTAGTCTCTACGTGAAAAGAACAACTCTGATACCAATTGAGAGCACCTAGAGGGGGGTGAATAGGTGATCCTGTAAAAACTTAAACTTAAAGCCACAAAAACTTGATTAAGCGTTAGCACAATAAGGCCAAGTGGCTAGAGAGGAGTTCTTGCAAAACACAACAACCACAAGAAGATCAACATAGATAGACACAGTGGTTTATCCCATGGTTCGACCAAGTACAAAACTTGCCTACTCCATGTTGTGGCGTCCCAACGGATGAGGGTTGCAATCAACCCCTCTCAAGCGGTCCAAAGACCCACTTGAATACCACGGTGTTTTGCTTTACTATATCCCGCTCGCGAGGAATCTCCACAACTTGGAGTCTCTCGCCCTTACACTTTGATGTTCACAAAGAAGCACGGAGTAAGGGAGGGATGAGCAACGCACATAAGACACAAGATCAGAGCGAAAACACGCACACAAGTCGCAACAAGAGCTCACAACACAACCCGACGAATTCACAACTCAAATAGAGCTCTAGTTGCTCTCACAAAGAATCAAATGCGCGAAATCAAAGTCTTGGTGCTTAGGAATGCTTTGAGAATGCTTGGTGTACTCCTCCATGCGCCTAGGGGTCCCTTTTATAGCCCCAAGGCAGCTAGGAGCCGTTGAGAGCATTCCAGGAAGGCAATTCTTGCCTTCAGTCGCCTGGCGCACCAGACAGTCCGGTGCCCCACCGGACACTGTCCGGTGCACATCTCCTTCCTTATTTGGCGAAGCCGACCGTTGCAGATTCAGAGCCGTTGGCGCACCGGACACTGTCCGGTGCACACCGGACAGTCCGGTGCCCCCTTCTAGCCGTTGGCTCGGCCACGTGTCCCGCGCGGATCACGCGACCGACCGTTGGCTCACCGGACAGTCTGGTGCACCATCGGACAGTCCGGTGATTTATAGCCGTACGCCGTTAATCACTTCCCGAGAGTGACGACTTCACCTCTGAATGGCTCATCGGATAGTCCGGTGCACCACCGGACAGTCCGGTGATTTATAGCCGTACGCCGTTAATCACTTCCCGAGAGTGACAACTTCGCCTGTGAATGGCTCACCGGACAGTCCGGTGCACCACCGGACAGTCCGGTGATTTATAGCCGTACATCGCCATTGAAGTCCCGAGAGCAGCAAGTTCGCCAGAGCCAGCCTGCACCACCGGACACTGTCCGGTGCACCACCGAACAGTCCGGTGCACCCAGACTGAGCAGACTTTGGCTGAACAAAGCCATCTCTTTTCCAATTCGATTTCTCCTGTTTTCAGCACTTAGACACAATACATTAGTTCTAAAAACAATGTACTAAGTCTAGAAACATACCTTTAGACTTGATTTGCACTTTGTCCATCAATTGGCATAGTTTTTCACTTAAGCACTTGTGTTGGCACTCAATCACCAAAATACTTAGAAATGGCCCAAGGGCACATTTCCCTTTCAATCTTCTGCCTTGGGCTCGTGCTCGTATGTAGGGAAGAACTCGGCAAGGGGGGAGGTTGGTCGGACGAGCATGTGAGCGGAACAGGGGAGGGGATCTCGGTGTCGGGCGGGGCTCCGGCGTGGTGGCAACCTCCAGTGCGGTGGCGAGCTCTGCCGTGGTGGCGAGCACAGGGGCACGGCAAATGGCGACGGCGCGGGCAGGGAAGGGAGAGGTGAGATGGGAGAGTTTGAGTAGGGGAGAGAGCTCTAGCCAGTCTTATTTATAGAGATAGAGGGGAGAAGGGACGTCGGGGAGGAGGAAATGGCCGACCATCAATGGCCCTAATGGCGACGGCGACAGTTTCTTCATTAATGGCGAGGAGAAGTGGGGGAGGGAGAGGAGGAGGTGGCAGCGACGATTTCTGGCATAGGGGAGAGGAGAGGGCGCGGCCAAGGGCGCGGGGTTGGCGTCCGGGCGGCTCAACCGGGGCGCGGGATCGGCGGCGCGCACAGGCGCTCCTATGCGGGCGCAGGCGAGGAGGAAGAAGGGCGCCTGACGGGTGGGGCCCGTAGGTAAGTGAGAGAGGGAGGGAGGGAGTGGAAGCGGCTTGGCCAGTTCGGTCCTGGTGGGCCGATTCGGCCATGCGGCTAGGGTTTCGAAATTTGTCTTTTTTTCTTTTTTTCTTCTATTTAAAATATAAATAAATATATTTTTAAATATTTCTAAAAAATCATAATAATTATTCAAAATTATTTATGACTAAAATATTTAATTTTTGACCAATATTTCTATATTAATTAATTGATTTTCAATATAAAATAAATTCTACGAAACAACCATAAATTAAATATGAGCAAACAAAAATTATTCTGAAGGCAAATAAAATCAAACACTTGAAAGAAAAATTCTTTACTATTATTACCACTAATATCCTAAATGTATTATTTTTAGTTGATGGTTTTGAGGTGTTACAGTCTTCAACCATATACCCTAACTAGCTCCCCTATATACTATAATTAATTTATTTGACATTTTTGGATTAGTTTTTAAAGTTTATAAAAATCATAAACTATTTATACTACCATAATATATATTGTTATCAGTTTACGATACTTAAAAAGCGTTAATATCACAAATAAAATGGAGCTATTAAAGAGTGAGGGAGATTAGAGGTCCCAAATATATGGGGGAGCTACCTCTCCCCCCACATGGGGTGAGGCTTTGTCACACCCTGATTTAAGGGCAATTCCAGACGCGAATCAAATGTGTCTAGAATCAAGTCTCACACATATGATGACTCATGGTACAGAAATGAATGTCACATCTTTACTATATAATATGAGTTCTGTACAAAATAGCTAAATAATTATATCATACGAAGACAACGATCCTCCACAATCATAGTTGACTGGGAGACGACGGCCTAGAGCTCTCACGAACTCATCGCGGCATCCTTCAGGCTCCTCATCTTGACGGTACATATCCCTAACCTGGGGGGGTGTGAGTACAGAAAGGGTGAGCTCACATACGTTTATCGCTCAACAGGTTGTGGGAAATAATGTGCATGAGTTCACTTACAGTGGGAGCTCATGTGAATTGTAAGGCTTACCAAGAGGAATGGTTAAAGCTGAGCATTGCTTTTAAAGTTGGTCAAAATTTTATTAGCATTTACTAAGTATAAGTAGATACCATCCTAATTTATAATTGTTCACAATTAATAATAAAACACATAATGCAATGCAAATGACAGATTAAGTTTAATTCCATAAGTTACTCTTGTGAGGGTCCGAGCCGCTCATGACCGTGAACACGACTGATATATCAGTTTTACACTCTGCAGAAGTTGCGTCCTTTACCCACAAGTTGTATATCCCATCTAGCCAGGGTTTATAAGGCCCTTAGACATTTCTGAGGTGAATGGCTAGAGATCCATTGTAACACCCTGAATTTTGGGGTATAAAATTTATTTGCTCTGTACTCAAAATTTAGGTGTTACCCTTTCTTTTCTTCACTTTTATTTTCCCTTTATCAAAACAATAGAGAGTTATTTTGTTCTATGCTGGCGTGAGACCTAGAAGTGTCATGGTTGTTGTATTCATGTCGTTGCATAATGTTTCCAAGTGGAAGAAGTGTTTGAAACATGTCAATATGTCTTGTAGAAGTACTGCACATTTTCATATTTTTTGAATATTTTTATATATTCCGAAATTCAAATCTATTTATTTTAGGTACTTAAAAACATTTTCAAAAGTTCTAAATATGTTTTCTGAGTTCATTGGAAAATCATGTCTAGGATTTTTTTTCTAGAATATTTGGAGCCTTTGAGATATTTTTTGAATATTAAAAATGATTTTAGCCTTTTTCTGAAATTAATTTTAATTTTAAAAATGGGATAATTACGAAAAATAAAATATCTTCAAACCCTAGCAATATATATAGGGCTGAAATCCTCTCGTTGATCCCTTTCCGAAATTCGAAACCCCATCCTATAATACCCAATTTGTAGATAATAAAAGAGAAGAGTTCATCTTTTTTATATGAATTGCTCTTTATTCATTAGAACATATGAATGATCATATTTAAAGAGAATAAATTAATTAGTGGTGTAGGAAACGGGTGACGCCTAAGAGGGGGGGTGAATTAGGACTTCTAAAATTTTTACTAAACTAGGCCACAATTAAATCCCTAGAGCAAAACCTATGCAAATAAACAAAACTAGAATGTGCAAACTAGGTTTTGTCTAAGTGTTGCTATCTCTACCGCAAAGGCTAAGTTTCAATCTACACTAAATAAGTATGACTACAAGATTGAAACTTAAATGCTTAATATAAATGCGGAATGTAAAGAGCTAAGTAGAGAAGCAAACTCTCGTGGATGACGCCGGTATTTTTACCGAGGTATCCGGAACCACGCAAGGTCCCGACTAATCCTCGTTGATGCCCCTACGCAAAGAGAAGCCCACGCGAGGGCCAAGCACCACGGTCGAGTAACTCCGTAGAGAGCCGCGGGCCTTCTCCACGCGCAAGTGGTGCTCCGCTTCCGGCTCCTCTCGGACGCTCCCCGCCGTCTCCACTATCGAGCTTCCGGCCGAAACGCCGCGGGCCTCGTTCCCTCCGGTACACGGTGGCGGCCGTGACACAAACGCGGTTGTCACGGTCTCGCAAGACTCTCGCCCCACTCGGTACAATTACAACGACTCACGCAAGAGCCGAGGGGTTGTGTGGTTTTACAAAACTCACTCAACTAACTAGGGTTCACCTAGAGCAAGCGCTAAAGCGGTCTAACTAACCTAAGCACTTCGCAAAGCACCTACGCTAATCACCGAGTGATTCTATTAAGCACTTGGGTGTTTGAGCTCTTGGAAATATGCACTATGTGTATTGTTATGTTGCTTGGGCTCTCACACTTGAGAATGGCCGGTTGGGGTGGTATTTATAGCCCCCACACCCCCAACTAGCCGTTGGACAGAAAGCAGCAGCTTTCTATCGTCGGGTGCACCGGACAGTCCGGTGCACCACCGGACACTGCACAGTAGATGTCCGGTGCATGCCACGTCAGCCGACCGTTGGCGCCTGTAGCAGTCGACCGTTGGATCCGACCGTTGTCGTCTGCCCGTTGGCACACCGGACAGTCCAGTGCACACCGGACAGTCCGGTGCTATAGCCAGAGAGCGCCTGTCTGCGGCCTCTCTGCGCAGACTGTCCGGTGCCTCACCGGACAGTCCGGTGCACACTGGACACCAATGTCCGGTGCGCCACCAGGCGCTGGCTGACAGCCCTTATCTTGGATTTCTTCGCTGATTTCTTCAGGCTTCTTTGTTCTTGAGTATTGGACTCCTATGCATCTTTTTATGTCTTCTTTTGAGATGTTGCATCCTCATTGCCTTGGTCCAATTCTCTTCGCATCCTGTGAACTACAAACACAAACACTAGAAAACTTATTAGTTCACGGATTGTGTTGTTCATCAAACACCAAAACTCAATTAGCCAAAAGTCTCGGGGTCCATTTTCCTTACAAGTGGAACACAAATAATCTATGCATCATGTTGGGGCTTATCTGGTTGTGCACTTAATTGGAAATTTTAAGTTTAAAATTGAATTCAAGCTGAATTTGAATTTGGAATTTTGAAAGTTGAAATGGGATATATGAAACTAGAAAAAATAATATATAAATAAAGAAAAAAAGGAAAGAGAAGAGGAATGCGTCGGCTGGGCCTTAGGCTTTGGTTTCGGCCCACAAAACCTCGCACGCGCGGCCTAGCTCCACTGACCAGCGTCGTCACCTGATCCCCACCTGCCAGTCGCATGCTCGACCGTGCGCCGTGGCCGCGCGCGTCAGCCGGTCACTACCCATTGGGCCAAGGGCGCAGTCATACCTCACGTGCCTCCTCTCAACTCGCGTCCAAACAATGACCGCTGGGTCACCCTGTTAGCCAGAGCGCCCCCTTGCATGCGCGTTTATCAACTGTGGTCTTCCTTTATGATGTGGGTTCGGGACTCTTCGCCCTGTTCTTCGTCTAGCCGAAGTAAGCTCGACCAGAAGACACGAGGGTTGTTACAACTGCCTCTAGCTCCTCTCTCAGCCTCAACTTTGGGGTATTTATACCCGGGGAGGGGGAGGTCCCATCTACACCGTGACCACGACTGGCTTGAGATAGTTCGAGCGCAACCTCATCGCGTGAAGAGAGAGAGTTGTGCGCCGCTGAGAGTGCTCCAGACCGCGTCGTCGTTCGTTCAAACAGATGCCGCACAGGAGCTTCCACGTCACGCAGGAGAAGCTGTTTGCGCATCATCAGTCGAAGAATGGCAATCGGCCTATGGAATTTCTCGCCGGAGCAAGGGTTATTGCCGCGGAGCCCAGGGACGGAGGCAACAGGGTCTACACATCGGAACTGGGTGAGGACTACTTCCCCTAGTTCATTACTGCCTTCTCCACGTATAGCGCGTGTTTGGTGAAGGTTAGGAAACAAGAGTGAGATTTGGGCATCGCCGGTAATGGTGCCGCTGCAGGTGGGAGGCTGCCACCGCTCGGCCTACTGTGTGGGAAGAAGACATAATCGTGGCCATCGATGGGATAATGAACGGTTGAGATTAGAGGATAGTGCATCGTTTTGCGGGGTTTGTATTAGGGCCATCAATCTGCTCATGTTCGGATGACATGGACCCTCGGTTTCATAAAACCATGACCGCTGATTTAAAATCGGACAGTGGGCATTGGGTGCCACTGCGGTGGATCCAGCATTCACCATTAGCCCATACCCCTTTACGATGGCTGTTTTGCTTAAGAACCCCTGCTCTTTGGACATAACAACCTGCAGTCCTAGAGCTGTAATAAATAGTCTAATTTAAGTCCTTGGGATTCGCAGAATAGACCCTGGAGTTCATGGAAATAATGGTCGCAGTCCCTAAGTCATCCAGAAATCATATAATAAATATAGAAATCAATTTTAGTATAAAAGTTCTAGAAAATGTAGAATATTCATAACTTAACTGTTTTAACTCTGAATTGATCCGTTCCAATTGCATTAACTTCATAAAAATATTCACTACGCAGTAACAGTAATGGGTGCAACCTAGAATAAGTTAGTTTAATATGCCTCTCTCATGGTTTACATTAACCTGGACATTATTTTACTATTTAACTTCGAAAAATCACATCTTCGTAACCGTAACTCCAATTCTGGTGGTTCTTGAACCTACGATCTCGTAACAACGTGTAGATCATTACTATGCATTTTGCCCTCATGTTTGGTGTGCTGTTAATTTCTCCTATGTAATGTTTGTTTTTATTGTTGTGAATAGACGAGCAAGAGATCGAGGAACCCAGTGCTCAGTAGGTGGAAAATTCTGAGCACGAGCTCATTTAAGGCAAGTTATGCCCTTGATCACTATCCTTTACCCAATAATGTTCTTATTAATCATTGTGTCATGCTTAGGCTAATTTTGATGGGACCTAATAGGTCACCCTAGTTTGATCTACTTTATACCTCATTCACCACTGAACTTTTGGATAGTGTCTGCTATTGCTCCACGTGGTTTTGGGTGTTAAGATACATATTATTCATGATCATGTTCTTTACTGTTATTGAATTATTTATGTTCATGATAAGACTATTGTGTTAATTGGAATATGGAGCTTAACTTGAGATAACCGTGCTACCAGAAGGGTGGAATGGGACGCCTTTAGCTGACTAATTAGGAAAGCTAGTGGAGGACTACCTTACCCAAAAGGGGCAAGGGCGATAGGAGAGTTGCCAGTGTAGGGAGGTTCTCGGGTCGATCATGCTGCGATAGCTTTTCGGATGAGAGATTCCTACTCCGCTCTCCTCACGAAATCGTAGCGGGTTTTCTAAAGCCAGTGGAACTTTGTAAAGGCCTCGTAGTGGTACCCTACCTCGTCTCCTTGGTAGAGATGAATGGGAAGTCGCGATCTCTTAGCAAATGGGTAACACAACTTGTGGGTAAAGGGTACAACCTCTGCAGAGTGTAAAATTGGTATACTAGTCATGCTCGTGGTTAAGAGTGACTCAAGACTCTCGCATGATTAACTTATGGAATTAAAATTAATTTGTCATATGCATCGCATTGTGGGTTTTATCATTAATTATGATCTCTTATTTAATTGGGTTGATATTCACTTGTACCTAGTAATTGCTAATAAAATTTGACCTACTTATTAAAAACAATGCTCAGCTATAACCATTATTTGTTGATCAGCCTGACACTACACATGAGCCCTCACTTTAAGTGAGCTCATGCACATTATTTCCCACACTTGTTGAGCATGAACTTTGGTGAGCTCACTCTTGCGATAAACTCTCCCCCCATAGGTGAAGAGCAGGTGGCCCCGGAGGAAGATTACTATGAGGAGTTCGACGAGGTCTAGGTGTCGTCTCCTAGTCGACTTACTGGCGTCAAGAAAATAATATTAGCTTGCTTTATTTATTATCGGTTATTTTGTAAGACATTCTCGTTATGTAATAATGTTTGTGACATTTATCTCTATACATTTGGTCATTGTATGTTGTTGGGAGCCTTCGTCCTCCGAAGGTCCTCAAAAACATAATTTGACAATATTTTCCAAGTGAATTATATGAACAGGTATCTTCGGACTCAGATCATGAACATGGAGTACGGTCCCACCGTGGGGCTCGAACCCACGACCACAAGTCCTTCGTTCTAACCGTACTCCATGTTCATGATCTGAGTCCGAAGATACCTGTTCATATAATTCACTTGGAAAATATTGTCAAATTATGTTTTTGAGGACCTTCGGAGGACGAAGGCTCCCAACATATGTGATGTTCTTCTTTGGCGCACATATGAGACGCGCCCAGGTTTGCCCCTTAAATTCGGGTGTGACAGAAGTGATATTAGAGGAATGTTGAATTGTAGGACGAACTCTAGATAGAATTGGATAAAACCCTTACTTACTTACCTTTACTTTGATTCTTTCTATACTTATCTTGATTTTGTCACACCTTTTTTGTTGTTCTACTCTGACTACTCTTATCTTTTCTACTCTAGGAAAGACCGCCTCAGGATGTCAGGGCTCCAAGCCCATTACTGATTAGGGGTTTGAAGGTTGGCTCCTCGGAAGGGCTTTGTAACCGCCCAAGATCACAGAGTCAGGGATGACTATGAGTACGCGCCATACACGGCCATGGCTCGGGTTGTGACCTGAGGTACACTAAGACATATTCGAGACCCTCGGGAGCGGTTTGTAACGGTATCCCATCGTAGGGAGGCATCGAGCCCTCAGACCCCATCAAACGGGTCCGAGAACAGGCGAATCACCCGTAGGTACTTCTTGGGGCGTGTCTCCGGACCACTAGCCAACCCTTATCAAATAGAGCTCGGACCCCCGCTTGGATTACCCGGTAACAACTCAACAGAAATGTCAAGCTCGTTGCCATCGAGGGTGGCATGACGCATTCCCCCTCTTCCTCCTCGCGGAGAGGCGACGAAGGGGCGTATAAATCAAAAAATCGAGGTACCCCTCGATTGTCCTTTTGCTCCACGCAAAGGCTCAGGGGCTACCCTTGCAAACCACATGGGAGGTTCTAACAGATCGGCCAAAGGTCAAATTAAACCCGTCACACCAATGTCGGTAAAAGAATGAAGCCCCGAAGGAGTCAACCACTCCTTTGGGGCCTTGGGGGCTACACCCGATGGGTGCACTCGCGCGCACCCATCGAAAACTGAACCTTCTACTCCTAAAAAATATAGTGCACCCACACAGAAAGTGGTAGAGCCTCCATGGAAGTACCAAAATACTTCCTTGGAAGGCTCAGGGGATACTATTGGATGTAGTAATTAGGGGTACTCGAATTATACCCCTAAAACGCGCTCAGGAAAGGTTATTTGCCTAGGTGTGACCCTCGAGGGCAAGAGACCAGGTCATCTCCTCACCCGAGGCCCGCCTCAGGGGTTTCCCCATAAGAGCACCATCCTAACTAAGCCCCCTCCCGAGAGCCCTTCAAAACCTCCGCCTCGGGTAAGTCTCTGCCTTGCCCGAGCCTCTCACAACTCAGATCCCCTGTATCCACCTCGCCCAAGGACACCTTGCCACAGAACCACCATATCTGTCTCGCCTGAGCCCGTCTCAGACAAGGGGGATAAAGCACACCCGAAGGCCAACGGGGGACACTTGCATTTAATGCGCATACCTACCCTGCATAATGACACAGGAGCACAGTGGCAACAAGACAATGGTCACGTTCGGGCGCAACATCATGATTACGCATGCACCACTATGTGTGCACGTCGCCTGCCATCCCTGGATGGGACACCTAATACGACGGAAGAGCAGACTGGCCCTCGGGCGCAAAACTTTGCCTCGCCTGACGCTGGGCTTGCCCTCGGGCGCCATCTCCGCCTCACCCGACGCGGAGCTTGCCCTCAGGCACCATCTTCGCCTCGCCCGAGCTAGGCCTCGGCTACTTGCTCCACCGCGAATCCTGTAGACGATCACTCCGTTAACTATGCTGCACGTCAGGGAGAACTCGACCATCGCCTCGGGAAGACTTCCGCCTCGCCGAGCTCGGCTCTAACCTCGATATCTGCAGCAAAGGACACCCAATGTCATCCAACATAGAAGCGCTGACACATCTCGTAAGTAGGCTTTTTCCCATATCGAGGCCTTGTTGCAACCACTACGGTATGGGTGACCCCTCCCCTGGGGGCTCGGGCGTATGGCCAACCCCTCAGCCTCGGCCTCGGCTCTCAGCAGGAAAATGGCAGATTCAAGTCAACAACACAGTGCAAGGTCGTGTCGCCCATAGGACGCCAAGACATCTCCCTTGGTAGTGCAACGGCTCCCGGCTCAACAACGTACATCTCCTAGGTGTATAAATAGGGCAGTCATGACTCCTGGGAGGCAGACAAACACTTGGTAGTTTCTCCTGTCTTTCGGTATTGGCACTTGCCTCAATCAATTCTAGGGACTTGGGGACTTCCCCTCTCCCGCTCAGCTTGTTATCCCTACTACAAGCACCTCGGTGTGAGTAATATAAGCTTCATCCCCCCTCTGCTGAAAGTAGGGCCTTGCATTGCCTGAACCAGGATAAATCGCTTATGTCAACTCGCTCATCATCTAGATTCTAAGCACGCGACATCATTTCACTAGTTGGTTAGTGCAAGGGAAATGGCCTTAATCATTTCTTATAATCGATTTTGGTGGTTGACATCCATCACAAACCACGTGGACTAACAAGTTTGCATAGTTGTCATTTATCTCAGGTACATAAGGTTCAACATAAACCAAGAAAGAAATTAAGTTGGGGACTCAACCAAAGATTGGAGCAAAGACTAGAAATGGTGCTGCCAGTGGCGCACCGGACACTGTCCGGTGCCCAGGCCGAGCACCACGCGAACTGGCCACTCTCGGGTTTTTCCAAGGGACACTTCGCTATAATTCATCGAACTGTCTGGTGTGCACCGGACAGTGTCCGGTGAGCCAACAGAGCAACGGTCAGATACGCCAACGGTCGCTTGCAAAAGGTGAACAGTGCGCAGTTAGAAATCAGAGCAGGAAGTCAGAACGCACCAGACATGTCTGGTGTGCCACCGGACTGTCCGGTGCACCATGAGGACAAAAGACTTCAACGGTCAACCACTCCAAACCCCAACGGTCTGCCAACGTGGCAGGCACCGGACAGTGAACAATGCCCTGTCCGGTGCACCACCGGACTATCCGGTGTGCATTGACAACAATGACTAGAATAATGGTTGGGGCTATAAATACCCCCAACCACCAACATTCAAGTCATCCAAGTTTTCTAAACTTCACATTCATTGCAAGAGCAAAAGGCTACACTCCAAGACACAATCAACAGATCAAAATCCTCTCCAAGCCTCTAAATCAACTCAATTGCTTACTGACTTGAGAGAGGGTTTTTGTGTTCTTTTGTTGCTCTTGTTGCTTGGATTGCTTTCTCCTTCTCATTCCTATCTGTCTAAGTGCTTTGTAAAGCTAGCAAGAGACACCTAAGTGTGTGGTGATCCTTGTGGGGTCTTAGTGACCCAAGTGATTAAGGAGAAGCCTCGACCGGTCTGTGTGACCATTTGAGAGATGGAAAGGGTTGGAATATACCCGGCCTCTGTGGTCTCCTCAATGGGGATGAGGTTCTTTGGAACCGAACCTCGGTGAAACAAATCACCGTGTTCATTTATGTTGATCTCCACTTGATTTGTTTTTCCCTCTTTCCTCTCTCTTAAAGTTCCCTTGCTCATATTAGTTTGAGTTTGCTCACAAAGTTATTCGTATTGATTGAGCAACTCTAAGCAAAGAGAACTATCTTCCGCACTCCGAATTATTTCTAACGCTAACCCTGAGCATAGTGCGTGTTTAAAGTTTGTAAAATTCAGGCTTCGCCTATTCACCCCCCCCCCCTCTAGGTGACTATCAGTAGGATCGCTAGTTCGAACACCGACACCCTTCATATATATAGGGGGAGGTGTGGACCTGATCCTAGGCGTTCCCCAACAAAACTCGTGGGTTTAGATGGACAAACACGTACGAAAGAGGGATTAAACCGACTTATCTGATCTAATCGTGAACCGTCCGCATCTAGGGGTGGACCGTCCGACCTCGCCAGGTGGCACATATGGTGCTCAACACCTCCCATGCCTCCTTGGCAGAGTCCTTGCTTGCCACCAACAGGATCATCTCCGGCGACACCACTGTTAACAACACATCAAGTGTCGTCTTCATGTCACCTCCATCTAGTTTGATGGCGCCCCACGATCCTTACGCCTTTAGTTTCACCTTCATCGGTAGTCCCATTCCACACAATTCATTTTGGTGAGAGTGGGATGCCTAAGTCGATGTTCTACACCACGAACATTCCTAGACACTGACGATAGCAACATCCATGCTACCAGGATGTTGATTCCTGTCGCAGACAAGTAACGTAACATTTGATTTGAACAAATCCGGTTTTAGAATATACCTATTTATCTCGTTTCGAGAGGTAGGGATCCAAATAACACATGTCGAATTCTGATGCATTTTATTACTCCCTTCAATCTAATTTATAATTTGTTTAACTTTTTATACTAAGTTTGACTGACTAGCTCGTCTTATTAATTTTTTTCTTAATTTTGTTATTTTTAATGTGATATTGTTTAGCATATAATATATTTTAAGTATAACTTTGATTTTTTTTCTAAAATCTCTACTAACTATTAAGGGTACAATGTAGATAGCCCCCACCGCTTATCCCCTACCTCCTGATTCCCTACCTCCCACGGATCCCGCGCGCGCCCGGCAAACTGCCCCCGCCGCGGATCCCCTACCTCCCGATCTCCTACCTCCCGCGGATCCCGCGCGCACCCTTCCCCTACCTCCCGTGGATGACGCGCACGCCCGGCCGCCCACCTCCACCCCGCCACGATTCCCCGCCCTACGCGTGCGGATCACGCGCACGCCGTGCACGCCCGCCCGCCCACCCCACCCCGTCGCAATTCCCACCGTGAATCCCGCCTCGTGATGCCACTACATCACACCCGCCGCCATGCCGCACCCTACGCGCGCGGGTATCGCCCTCACATCCCGCCGCCATGCCGCACCCTACGCGCACGCCCGCCGCCCATGCCACGACCTCTCCGCGAACAGCCCCCGCAAACGCCCGCACGCCCGCACGTGATTCGCCCTGAGCTCAATACCCTGCGCGTGGGCCCGAGCTATCCGCCAACCACCGCCACAGATATGCAAACATGATCTCCATTCAAGCCTCAAACAACCGCCCGTATCAATCCACTGTCATCAATTAGTTCCCCTGCTCAAATCCCGCGCCACTTCATTCCCCTGTGAAAGCTCTCTTGTGGGTTTTGGTGTTTGAATGACAACTCAATTAAAGGACTAACAAGTGTGTTAAGTGTTGAACAGGTGCTTAATGTAAAGCTAACAAGGTTCAACACAAGTGAACAAGTGTGATGGTCCAAGGACTAGATTATGGATAGATAATGGACATCACAAGTAAGATGGACATTGCATAAAGTGAGACTCGGGTGCGTAGCTCGGAGACAACTGATCAAGCCAAGGATGGAGGAAAGAAGAGCTTCGAGGTACCAAGTGCACGGGAGAAGGTCAAAGAGGCTGAGGAACCCAAAGCCAAGGGTGAAGAAGAAGACTTGCAAAGTCAAGGGTGATCGAGTTGAGAAGAGCTATGGCACATCGAGGATCACTACATTAGGAAGTGACTTACAACCAATGAGGAAACATCTATAGTTATGTGGTGTAAGTCATAAGGCTCAAGATCAAGCTCTAAAAAGTGAACAAGGTCACTAGAAGAAGAAGCAGTGTCAAAATCAGAACCGAAAGCAGCCCAAAAGAGCTAAGTGCACCTTGACCGTTAGTTTGGGTTGTTCCTATGTTTGGAAATATTCTATGTGACCTTTGCAGGATGTTGGAGCTTAGAAATGACAATCTAGATCAAGTCAAGCTGACTTAATGATTTATGAGTCCAACATCAATCTCAGTTATGAAGCGAAAATCAAAGAGAAGATTTGTTTCTAGACTTAGTACATTGGTTTTTGTGTACTAACATATTTGTCTAAGTGTTAGAAACAGAAAGAAGAAGAAAAGAAGAGAAAATACAAACGAAAAAGACTTGGCTGGAGCAGCCAAGACTCTGCGCAGTCTCGGTACACCGGACTGTCCGGTGGTGCACCGGACAGTGTCCGGTGCGCAAGGCTGGCGTCTGGTCAACTGGCGTTCGGCTAAAAATCACCGGACTATCCGGTGGTGCACCGGACTGTCCGGTGAGCCAACGGTCGGCCGTGCCAATGGTCGGCCGCGCAATCCGCGCGTGATGCGTGGCCGAGCCAACGGTCGGATGGGGGCACCGGACAGTGTCCGGTGCGCCAATGGCTCCAAGTCTGCAACGGTCGACTGCGTCAATTTAGGAAGGAGATCAGCACCAGACAGTGAACAGTGGATGTCCGGTGGTGCACCGGACTGTCCGGTGCGCCACCCGACAGAAGGCAAGGATTGCCTTCCTAGATTGCTTCCAATGGATCCTAGGCCCCTTGGGCCTATAAAAGGGACCTCTAGGCGCCTCAAACAAGTGAACAAGTGCAGCCAATGATAGTATACATCACTCTGATCAATTCTCACTCTTCCTCTTGTGTGTATCTCTCTAGTTTGTGTAGAAGGCAAAGCTATAAGCCTTTAGAGAGTGGAGAAGTGTTGCTAAGAGCAAGAGCAAGGTCTTGAGCATATCGTTACTCTGCCAGAGTGCTGCCAAGAAGATTGTAAGCACCCGCGGTTTCGTTGTAACCAACTCATCATAGTGAAAGGCTCTATCTATCATACTGACAGATCTGAGCAAACGGAGGAAGGAGTTGAAATAGACTCCAAGCCCAGGTGTGGCTAACTCCAACGAGGACTAGGCAAGCAATTCAGGCTTGGCCGAACCTCGGGATAAATCCCTATGTCTGTGTGCTCGACTCTATGCTGTGTGCTGATTCTCTATCTCACTTAATCTTTATATCTGCACTTCAATACTTATCTGTGGTACAAGTTATATTTGAAGTGCAGGGCATTCTGAGATAGGATCTTCTATTCCGCTGCAACCTACTCGAAGGGTCTTTTCATTCCACTGCGATCTAGTCTTCGAGTAGAGTAAGAATTTCAGTTTTATAGTGATAATTTTTATCCGCCTATTCACCCCCCTCTAGGCGACATCCAGATCCTGTTCCCGGGCAAAGGGAACTCTCACCCCGCCCTGCCCCCTTCATTTCCCCGCCACGCCCCCTTCATTCCCACGCCAGGGTGCCGCTGGAGAGGAAGGACGAACGATAGGAGCTTGGCCCGCCACCGGAGACGAACGATATCTGATATTGCTCAACAGCGCAGGCCTCGACCAAGGTATGCCATTAAGCTCGACTATCCAATTAAGTATAGCATTATGTTTGTTTATACTCAGTTTGCTAGGAGCAATTTTTTAATTGTATACCATGCATTGTTTTGCTTGATTCCGAGAACTTAAGTCTCATGTGAATTGCATTTTCGAAATAATGTAGACATGGTAAAACAACCTCTACAAATACCATTAGGCTCCACAACATAAATTACCCTTGTATGAGATTTTCACTATCCTAGGTGTTCTGTTAATCAGCCATGTGTTTCATGATAATTCCAGGTTAACTATCACACAGTGAGCTCTTAGTTTGAATCTCACCCTCAAATATAATTCCAGGTAAACTGTAGTTCCTTGGATTCTTAACATGATAATAGCGGAAGCATGCAAACTAATGAACCAAAGCAACAAAGGATCATAGTTGAAGTCTGAAGTCCTCTAAAAAAATAATTGTCAGAGAGAAAAATTTACAAATAAACTGCCATGGAGTCAGCATGTAGTTAATACAAGGACATACAGTTCTGTTGTGTGTTCAAGAAAGAAAAGAGGAAATTTGCAACATTTATGAAACATACAAGGTTTTCTTCTGATTGGTACAAAAAGTTGTACTGATTCTGGTGCTCTCCTATAAATTTCTCTTTTCTTCCCTAGCCAATCTTATACCCGAATCTTGCCCATAATGTATCATTTGAACAAGTGGATGGCTTATAGTTATCATGTGATATCTAACAATAATTGAGTCTCCTAGGCCTTGTTTGTATACTAGAAACAAGTTACAAACATGCAGAACTAAGAGCAGCAAGACAAACCGTACAGAAAATAGTATGAAAGAAATATATGCAGAATAAACTTGAAAGAGAGACAACAAGGCTCCTTACCAAAAGAAGATCCTGAACTGTTTCAAAAGCGGTGTCGCCAACTAGGTCCAACAGTTCACCAGCTATCTGCAAATTGGGAGCACCATATGATTGCAGAAACAAAAATTAAAACAGAGGCAATTTTCAGTAGAACGTTAAAAACCTCATCGCCTGCTTTATTTGATAGGAGCACTCTGCACAAGGTCATTGTAAGTTCATCTCCTGAGAGCACGGAGCCACCACTTTTAGTTATCAAAGCACACTAATCTTTCAGCCACCTTAGACTCTCAGAACCCCTAACAGCAGTTGAAAGGTGATCTTCTTGTACCTATATTGTTTACTTTAGGGTGAGCTGCTGCAATCAAATTGAGAAAACATTTCACGATAAGAGAGTAAAGCAGTAGAAATCTTACCAAGCAGAATCCACATCATGGCTGGTACCCCCCGCTCTAATGCAAACTGTACCTGTGCCTCATGTGGATCCCTTGACGCAAACGACATGGTGATGATGTTCCTATTCATGAGATAAGCACCCCAGCTTGCAACCTACACACACAAGCAAAGATACTATCATCCACAAATTTTGAGAAGGAATCACAGATAGTATCATAGAAACATTGGTCCGGTCACTCACTCCAAATCCAGTATCAAGTGCAGTTTGGATGTTTGCCACCCAGGCTTAATCAGTTCCCTCAGGCTAGATCCCTCAGAGTGGGATTTTGTAACATTTCAACCAGTACTGATTAGCATATGTCCACTCTGGCCATACAATCATGAATTGAGCTAGGAATAGTCGGAATATTGTCCAAAGGGTCTCTGGGTCTTGCATTAGCTTGCACTTGGATCTCCTCATGGTAAAATCTTGTACTAATCCATTTACATTGCCTAGACATCCGTTTAAAGGAACCTAATATTTCCTGGTCACTGGACAGTGAACTGCTCAAGCACACTTAGTAGATACTAGGCACAATCAGAGCTTATTGAACTTGTGCGATATCGTTCGTTTCAGTACTCCATGGTTATGATGTTATTGACCACTATTGAGCTGAAGCTAATAAATTTCGAGTATAGGTCATAGGTGGAAGTCATTTAACCCTAAAGCTGAAGCTAGGTTTCGTATAGGTGAAAGCCTTAATCGGTCAGAAGGTAGCAGCCCCCAATGTAGGCCTTGTTCGGTTATTAGTATGTCCCATGGATTGGATAAAGGATTGGAAAAAAGTTAGTAGATATGTTGACTTGCTCTGAATTTAAAACTACCAAATCCCCTCCAATCCACATGGATGGGAGTAAAACCGACCTGTAGTGGGTACCCAAGGGATCCCTTCTTGATGGACGGATTTGTTCTTTTTTGAACTACAATCTGTGGCAAAAGATTATGATGCAGCAGCAACCACTGCTGAAGCTTGGCAGAAGGAATGAGACTAGGAATCCATTTAAATCAAGGTGTTTTGTGCTAGGAATATTTAAGGAACCTAAAATTTTATCGTTTTAATAACCATTAAATATTTCTATATACATGCTGAGCAAAAGATATATTACTGCCATATGGTTCGACCAACTTAAAACCTTCTATGGCACATGGCAGTGTGGCTAAATTTTTCTTGCCTCAAAACACCTCGATTGTCATCTTCATTTTGAATGACGCATATTTGGTCGGTCCAAAATGTATTTGCTAGATAAAATGTCTAGACATCAGTTTATAGGACCAACTGAAACCATTTTGAAGAAGCCAGTAGTTTACAAGCCACTGTGTGTCCTAAGAACTTCCGGGCAGCATCTGGACCAACCTCTTCCCTGAAAAGAACAAAATAAAACGGGATTTGCTTAGAAAATGGAAACGAAAATATTTATCATTGTCATGCAACTTTCAGAAAGTAAAATTCAGATGAGGCATAATTACCAAATGACATGGATAAGACTTCCAGAGCCTGTTCCAAGACTTTTTTGCAAAGTGTGCCAAACAGAAGCTCTCCCTTCTCTATCCTGACCATAGTATCACTGGGAGTAATAAATCCTTTTTCTTCTTCTGAATGCCATGCTGAAAACCAAATTAAATTTATTTGCTTGGGGATAATTAAGTTAAAAACTTGTTTCCTAGTCCAAATAGGCCTAGGTTTCAAAATGGCAGGTGCAGGAATCTTTCCATCGAAATCTTGCCACCACATCAAGATGTTCATAAATACATCCTGGAATGAAATTGAAATGAGTCACAAAACTGAACATCATATAATCAGAAAGGATGGGTGGAATTTCTCTTTATCAACCTTTTCAATTAGAGTGTCCCTTTTAGTAATTTTGCGACACCCAAGCAGTGTGTCTTGGACAATACCCATTACAGGCCTATTTGATTGTGGAGAGACAATGCATTTTGGCACCATCATTAACTCCAGAACTTCTGCCCTGGTCTCAAATGACTAGGGGACATGCATATTCATCTCATCACCGTCGAAGTCAGCATTGTATGGTGAAGTGACAGACAAGTTCAACCGGAAAGTTGAGTAGGGCATAATTTTGATGCGATGTCCCATGATAGACATTTTATAAAGACTTGGTTGCCGATTGAAAAGAACAAAATCCCCATCATTGAGATGCCTCTCCACCTGGGAGAATCCAAAATGAGTCAAAACATAAACTTTACAAAAGCAGCAACTTCTATAGTCAACAGCAGCTATAATCATAGTGAAAGTTGATATTTACCTTGTAACCAAGCTCCAGATGCTAATTGCTGCTTTTCTTCACATACCGAAGATCAAGCCTCTGACCGTCTTCCCTGATAATATATTTTGCACCGGTCTTTCCTGGGGGAGGGTGAGGCCTATATTCAACAAGTTCCTTCAACCTGAAATCATTGGAATTAGCTGCAAATGATCAGCAAAAGCACACTAATTAAATAACATTTGTCAATTAGAACAAACTGGTTCACCTCTCAATATTATATAGAGTGACAGTTTCAGGATATGTCAGGTTCAAAGCAATACTCCATGGTACTCCCAATTCATCAATGTTTATGTTCAGATCTGGTGTGATAACTGTACGGGCCGAGAAATCAACACGCTTGCCCATTCCAATGATTTCCTCTAATCCTGCCTTCTTTAGCTTTCAGCCTGCTGCAAATTGATTTAATAGGCCTTCTAGAACGCTGTGTGGCCTAAGCATTTCAACAAAAAAGGATCCTTAAATATTGTCCTGGTATCTATTGATTTTATACATGCAAATTGACATTCTAAACCACTCACCCTGGGTTGGCCAGGAAGATCATTATCGAAGTATGTTGCAATATGAAATTGCAACAGCTGAGCAAACTCTGTTATAATGTGACCTGGACCACCATTTCTCTCTTGCCTCCTCAAATTCTCATTATGTCGTATTATCATAGCTAACTGATGAGTCAGATCATCCTGTAGAAACATCGCAAAGGCCAAGAAGAATCATAGTGAAAAGCTTTGAAATAAATACCTTCTTTACCACATGGACTGAAGTAGTAGCCCTTAAACATATTTATTAATAGAATATCATCAGTGAGTAATGAGGGTGCACTTCGCCATCCATGCATCTCTACTAACACATAATAACTATTCCCTCCGTGCTAAAATAAGTAACTTTCTGAGGTTTTAATTTTGTCCCAAAAAATAGCATTCTACAATAATATGGGACATTGACTCCTAATACAAACGCTAATCGCAGGTGCATGCAAATGATAGCTAGCAAAGTCAGGAGATGTCCTATGGGGAAAGGGAAGGAGATGGGGATAGATGTATATTTTGCCACCGTTCTTATCTGTCTGAAAATTTCTAGAAAGATATTTATTTTGGGACATAGGAAGTATATTGGTATTAGGCTTACCTCACTTCTGGAAGAGGTGTCCATCATGACAGATGGTCTAACAGGGGGTGGAGGAACATGAAGAACTTGAAGTATCATCCAATCAGGACGAACATATTTGGGATTCAGGCCCAACAGAAGACAGTCCTCATCACTTATACGCTTAAGAACATTAAGGACCTGGTCAAACAAGCCATGTAATAAACCAATTACAAGAAATAACATAACTTGCTGAACTAATTAGAGATTATGGAAATACCCTCTCAGCTGAGAGGATTTGCTTGCGTTCCACTGGCTCAGGGAGTTGATCCTGATCATCAGTTTTCTTCTTTGGAGCTTTAAACTCAGCAACCATCTTCATGCCATCGACTGTAATATTTGGCTGCTGAGCACCACAGCCACCTCTTTTCTTAATAGGCTCATCAGTATCCTGTTCCTGAACATCAAGGTCATCGCCACCTGCACAGACTTTTTTGCTCTAGCAAGCATCATATATCCTCTTCAATCTATAAAAAAAACGAAATAAAGAAGAAAAAATACATACAATGAATTTATTAGCCCACAAAACATCTAAAAAATATAACAGTTGAAGTCCTAATTCAGGCCCACAAAGAATCACAACCGCCGAAAGGTTTCAGCCCACAGTTGGATCTCAGAGCCTAGTGTGAAATAGGACTGTCTCTGATGTTTATGTTATGTAGGGATTCATGTAAAACCATACGAGAAACAGGCAGTGAGCCAATGTGGCAGACCAAAAAAGATACACTTCATCACTCCAGACAAAAAATTAAGCCGTTATACATAATCAAATAATTTATTTAACAAAGCTAAGTGGATAAGAGAATAATCAAATACAAAGATATGCCATTATATCTATCTTTTAGCGCTAAGGGTATTGTGTTTGTTTTTTAATCATACTATGATGTGGTTCAGGAATAAAGATGCCATCTATATCAAATAATTCCATGTTTTTTGTTCTTGTTTTGCAGTTCGCATTGATCTTCGGTCCAACAATCATTTTGCCCCCAAAAGAGTCGACATATAATTTCTACTCGTTGAGGTTTGTTGCTACTTCATTCCTTTTAAAGTATGCTTCTTTCCCTCCCAAATATATCAACTTCTATCGATTCAGTCATTTTTTTAGTTTTGCTTGGTGATATAATATTGGTGCTCCTTTAATGAATGGTCAAATGTGTTTGTTTTTAGTCATACTATGATGAAATGTTGGACTAAATTGGCATGTGTTTAGATTAAAAAATTAATTATAATATTCTTTTATGCGAGACAAATTACATGCTAGGAACCAAACAATCACTAATGCAAGTGGATCTCCACGGCCCAACCTAGCCCAAAAATGAGTTGATGCATTTCTCTGCTGAATTTCTACAACTGTGTAAAAAGTAATTTAATCTAAGAAGAGACAATATTTAGAAACACTTGATTGGTCGAGTACTAATTGACACAGTAATTAGTAATTAGTATAATATTCCAAACTTGTGTGTATTTCGGGTATTTATTGGGGTATAATATTCCAAACTTGTCTGTATAATAATCCACCGTCAGCAATTTGTTCCCCTGCTCAATCCCCTGAATAATCCCGCGCCACTTCATTGCCCCGCCCCGCCCCGTTCATTGCCCTGCCCCGCTCCTTCATTCCCACGCCAGTGTGCCGCTGGAGAGGAAGGACAAAGGAGAAGGAGCTTGCCCCGCCACCGGATAGGAACGATATCTGCTATTGCTCAACTGCGCAGGCCTCGACCAAGGTACGATCGACTCTCCAATGAAGTATGGTATTATTATGTTTGTTTATACTCAGTTTGCTAGGAGCAATTTTTGAATTGTAGACCATGTATTGTTTTGCTTGATTCTGAGCACTTAAGTCTCATGTGGATTGCATTTTCGGATTAATGTAGACACGGTAAAACAACCTCTACAAATGCCATTAGGCTCCACAATATAAATTACCCTTGTATGGGATTTTCACTTTCTTAGGTATGGGATTTCAAAGTTAGAGTGAATAATGGTTACCTCATTACACTATTACAGATAGTAATCCACTATCAATCTGGTCGGCATATTGCTCCAGGACTGCCATTCTGAAAACCACATGCCTTTGCTAATATATGTTAGTACCTAATACTTCTGTTAAAACCACAGCACTTCATAAATTTCTTGCACTGATATAATTCTCATATAAATTTTACTCACACAAATGCATGTCATAGGAACTTTAATGATTTCAGCATATATATATAAGTGTTAGTCGCCCTGTGAGCTGATAACAGATAAAAGAAACGAAGCCCCACAGCTTGGTAACTTGATGGTAATTGACTCAGCAATCAAATTGCAAGCCCAAGTTATGCTACTCACAAAATATATCATGACAGTACAACATATTGGTAACTTGATGGTAATTGATTCAGCTGATGATGCCTTTATTCTGATTTCTTAGCTTATGAAATAATCGCTCCTACTTACTGCAGTAGTAGTACGGGCAAATCATTGGGCTGGGTTCGTCAGAGGCACGGTTTGGATTTGCTCAGAAACCATATTCAGTTTTGGTGTAATCAGGGCACATGTCCTTATTGTCCATTGACTGAGCTCATCTGCAATTATTGTATACATCATCTCCATTGTCTAGGCCTGTAACATGAAGGAAATCATGAACATAGTTACTAAATCCAAATTTCTATGGCATTTCGTGACAATCCCTTTCAAAATAAGGTTAAAACAGCATACATATACATTACAAATGTGACAACAAGCCTAAAGCTATTCTGGAAGTGTACAATGTTTGTGCTTTAAGAAGGAACATATTTTGATGAATCACAAGCAAAAATACACACACACACACACCTCCCCCAGTGTAATACACCCAGGTCTGAACTTATATTGACAGTGTCAAATTTAACATACTGTATCCTCAAGGTTAGAAAGCTATGAAGATATGGTCACATATATAATCAGAAGGGTTAAACTACATCATACCCTCAAGTTAAACTACATCATACTTGCATTTTCAGACAAGTTGAATCTTTGAGGCTCCAACAGATACACGGTCTGGGACCACCTTCAAGTGTACAACATTTAACCCACATATGATCCTCAGAAGACTGTTTGTGCAATAATGGTCTAACCAATTCCAAGTGCTTCCTCTGAAATTCTGCTCCTCTGAAATTCACTTCATATACCAAGCTCATCACTCTTCTTTTCCTCTCCAAACTTTGATACTTTTTTGGTAAACGAAAAAGGATATGTCTGAGACAAACTATTGTTTTTGCCTTTTCCAAATAATTAATTGACGCTACACACAGTTCAGCATAAGACTTCACAAATTATGCAAAATAGGATTTTGGATTAAACAGAAAAGTATGACAAAATGTAGTGATATGTGTGCCTGTGGTGTGGAAAACAAATAAACTTTGCATTTAGTTCAACAAAGACAAATATATAAACGTAGAGGATTAAACAAACATTGCAGATCAAAATCTGACCTATGTGGAGTCTGGGATATTTCTACTCTGTCGTCTACAAAGGACAAGCAAACTATTACATAAGTTTTAGTTTGCTGCTCTGGCCAGGAAATTGTAGCACAAGTTTGCTTCAATGAAAGGTGGCTAATAATGAGATTGTAGAACAAGATTTTAAAAACAAGACATGAACCAAACATACCCTTAATATGTGGACAGTCTGATCAGAGAAATATACAAACATCCTGAAAAACATGTGCATTTTCTATGCAGTGCATACAAAAAGCACTTCACATAAACAGCTATCTCCAGCCCCCGTGTTCTTCCTTAATCTCTCAAAAGGGATGGAAAATACCTCCTTACAAAAAACAATGCCTATACAGTTTACATTCATGTCAAACCGCACAAACCAATCATAAACCAATAACACAAATCTGCATTCCACCATCGCTTACAGTAGCAACATATCACATTTCACGCTCCAACCAGTTCTTGATCTTCCTTTGGCACATAGTCTGTGCCCCCATCTGGGGTTGGTGTTCCTTGTGAACTCACCAACGAGTCTGAGCTGAACAGCTCATCTCTTTCAAGCTTATGAAGGGTTTCTTTTGATTTGCCTTTCAGCAACAGCACAACTTCAAGCATTGTTGTTCTGTTTTCAAATTCTGAATGAGTACAGAATAGCCCAACTAAGACCATTCTTCTCAGTTCAGATTCAGAGAACTTGTCGCTTAGTTTTGAGTCTGCAATTTCATCATATCTACCCTGCCTTGCCAGCGGGAGCACCCAGTTTCGAATTCCATATGTCTTATATGAAACAAGCTGAACTGCAATGCGTCACCAAATCTAGCTACCATAACTGAACTGGTAAACAATGGAAATACTTCATGCTCTGTAGTTTGGACAGCTCTAAAAACTTTACTGTTAATTCGTTATATAAGTTTAGAACTGACGGGGGTGTAAGGAGTAATAGCTGGTGAGTTACGAATTTGCTGATTCTAACTTCTGAAAGCTGCCCTACAAGGCTATAGTCATAACCACAATAGTCTTCATCACCAACATTGTATGAACTAAAGTCGATCTGCACAATGGTTTTGAAATTAACTGCCTGCATGAACAAAGCTAAGTGGATAAGAGAATAGGAAGCTTCGTTCTGTGCATGTCGGAGATTGCGGGCTTTTTCGCTGCGTTTCTTGGCACTGATCCTGCAAGCAGCTGTTGTTCCTTTTTTTTCTTTCTATCAGACTTCCAGCTGCATATATACTATGGTTTGTCAAAAACTTTGTTCACAAACTAAGACTAAAATGTAGTGCTATGATAATTGTTGGGAATAGTCCCACATTGTGTGGTGAGAGTGTGATAGCATGGTTTATAAGGTTGAGGGTGCAACCCCCTGAGAGGCTAGCTTTTTGGGGGAGTGTTGGCCCAAGAGACCTAAAGCCCGCTGCTATACGTGCGGGCGCGTGTATCGCGGCCCGACAGCCTGGGTGGGCGCGTCGTGTGTGCGGGTGGCCCTGACGGACACGCCGTGTGTCGGCGGTCCGGTTCCAACAATAATGAGGCCTCCCCGTTGGAATGACAAAAAAGAAAAAGAAATAGAAAACACCTGAAAAATAGTATTGCCTTGGCTCTAAATTATAAATCGTTTTGGTTTTATTTAACATATATTTTTAAGCATACTAAAATCTAAATATGAACTACAATTTAATACTGAGTACAGCAATAAGTTATATGAACCATAATTGTTTTTGAAAGAAAAAACTAAATTTAGGTGTTTGTGTTAGATTCTCATTCAAAATAAAATATTTGAGTCGAAGAAAATAGGAAAGTAGAGAAACAAGCATACTCTTAAACCACATTCATATGCACGATCCAGCAAATAAGAGTACTCCAACTCTTCAAAGCACTTCTGGAGAGAAGATAAAGGCTCATTAAAGTAAACAGGAAGGCAGACACTTGTTAGATCCTTTCCAACATTGTCTTTGATTAGTGGACATCGTCCCACTCCCACCCATTTATTATTCGATTTACAATCACAGTACAAATAACCTTTTCAGTTAACTTGTGACAGTGCATTTGGAAACTTTCTATACCAAAAAATGAAATAAAGAAGAAAAAGTACATACGATGAATTTATTAGCCCACAAAACATCGAAAAAATATGATAGTTGAAGTTCTAATTCAGGCCCACAAAGAATCACAACCGCCGAAAGGTTTCGGCCCACAGTTGGATCTCAGAGCCCAGTGTGAAATAGGACTGTCTCTGATGTTTACGTTATGTAGGGATTCATATAAAACCATACGAGAAACAGGCAGTGAGCCAATGTGGCAGACCAAAAAAGATACACTTCATCACTCCAGAGAAAAAAATTAAGCCGTTATACATAATCAAATAATCCAACAAAGCTAAGTGGATAAGAGAATAATCAAATACAAAGATATGCCATTATATCTATCTTTTAGCGCTTAGGGTATTGTGTTTGTTTTTTAATCATACTATGATGTGGTTCAGGAATAAAGATGCCATCTATATCAAATAATTCCATGTTTTTTGTTCTTGTTTTGCAGTGTGCATTGATCTTCGGTCCAACAATCATTTTGCCCCCAAAAGAGTTGACATATATTTTCTACTCGTTGAGGTTTGCTGCTACTTCTTTCCTTTTAAAGTATGCTTCTTTCCCTCCCAAATATATCAACTTCTCTCGATTCAGTTATTTTTTAAGTTTTGCTTGGTGATATAATATTGGTGCTCCTTTAATGAATCGTCAAATGTGTTTGTTTTTACTCATACTATGATGAAATGTTGGACTAAATTGGCATGTGTTTAGATTAAAAAATTAATTATAATATTCTTTTATGCGAGACAAATTACATGCTAGGAACCAAAAAAATCACTAATGCAAGTGGATCTCCATGGCCCAACCTAGCCCAAAAATGAGTTGATGCATTTCTTTGCTGAATTTATACAACTGCGTAAAAAGTAATTTAATCTAAGTAGAGACAATATTTAGAAACACTTGATTGGTCGAGTACTAATTGACATAGTAATTAGTAATTAGTATAATATTCCAAACTTGTGTGTATTTCGGGTATTTATTGGGGTAGTGTAAAGTTTATATGCATGCTTCATGTATATAAAGGTTGATGCTATTTATCTAATGATAGTGGGAAGGCTTAGCTAATAGTATGATTTGTGTACGGTGAGTTGCATCCGTTCACAATTCTCTTTCTCACATGCTTCTCTTCCTTCTTTTTTGGATCTGCCATTAAATACAAGAACAAACACCATTTACTGCTCAAATAGAAAACACCATCTAACTAACAAATTTATGCATCAATAAAATTCAGAATACGACGTATATGTGTTCACTAGGCTGATGATCCAGAAGTCATCATGAAGTTAGCAAATTGCCAATCTACCTTGTTTGGTTTGTTTGGAATGGCTGAAAACGCACCACTGTATTAGGTCTGTTCTTTTCAACTGCTAGTGAGGTTTTAGGCATTGTGTCATCAAAGGTATTTAGTATGAGCTGCAGATGCCGTACTTGAGCACCAACTGGGCAATACAAAGCCGTTAGACGCAATCATGCATGTCATCCACCTCTGCATGAGCTGCAGACTCGTGAACTACAAGCCTTAATCACAGGCACACCTACAGTCCAAAATAAGTGCTCAACCAACCAACCCACACTGCTCCTACGTCGTGCTATATCAATGCATTGGACCATTTTACAATTTAGTTTTAAATATTTTCTAATGATAAAAGGTTTTGATGGAGCCAGCCGTATTGAACCGTGAAAGAGTTGCATTGGACAAGAAAAAAAGGATGCCTATGTAAGTTATATTATAAACAATAGTTAACACAAGATTTCGCTATCAAATTTATGAACATTATTTAGTCGCATGTTTAATATAGCTTCAGGTTGTTCGATGACTATAGCGATGAAGATTTTTATGGGCTACAACGGAAGTATAGTATTGTCGCTCGAGTTGAAGTTAAATTCCCGATGGAACCACGTTATCGTGACAGGCAACATTACATTTTGTCTGACATCAATGTAAGACAACATCTCTTTAAGTTTCATTTATATAACTATATATAATATTCATACCACAATCTCTTTTGTGATGAAATAAAATTAGGGAGCCAAGATCGAGGCCATTGCAACTCGGTATGAGATAGTCAAAGACTTCAACAGTTTGCTCCATGAAAAGCATGTCTACAAGATGCACAACGTAGTGTTTGGTCTTAATCCGGGTGCATTTAATTTTCGACATCTAAATGGTACCATGGAGTTGTATTTCACCCAACAAAGTGTCATAGAGCCATACACTGTCCCAGTTCAAATGCCGCCATTTCCAAAACATTTATTCTTGAACCTTGATGATATTGCCGAGTTGCCAAACAGGACTTTAGTTGGTAAGAAGATATCGATCTACTAACCCTATTAAAAATTCCTTTACACAAAATTCAACATTAATCCATATTTGATTGTGATTTTGTAGACATTATGGCTATTGTAGTCCACTTGGATACAATCCATCGCACAATGTGGGGTATATTCAGGAAGATTGTTATAATGGATGCTAGATATATTCCATTAATATTACCGATATGATGTTAAATCTATTAGTACTAATCTATTCTTCACAAAATTAATGTCATAAGGTGGTCTTTACATACCATTAAAGTTTGAGGCGACTTACTAAACAAAAATGCACTCCGCTGGGCGTTGGCTAATGAGAATTATAGCATCATAATTGGGACCATGTTTCGGCGGTTCAAAAAACAAGGTACAACATATGTTTACGCCTTGCAAACACATTATTCACTAATTTTTCCTTTATAATGATTCGTAATGAATATTTAAATATGTTATTCTAGAGTGTCTCGAATCAACTGACCATACAGCAATACACTTCAAACCGTTCCATCACAACACCCATTATTTTGAACGTAAGTATTTTATAAGATTACCTACATCAACATTATGTACTTGTTTTCATTATATTCTTAACTGAGTATACATGTGATTAAATGTTGCACTCATTGCAGCAATTCAAAAGGCTTTGGTGGCGCGGAACGATCGTTAGTTTGTCGTTACATATCTTGACGACCAAAGGCGTTTATAGAGTCTATAACTTTTGCAAATCTGAATTTTATGATGGAATACATGTACTATTATTGATGCAACTTACATGTGTCAAGATTTGTAAAACATTTTGTTCTACTTGGAAATATCAATGAATAAGTGGATCATCAAATCATTTAGCCTGTACGTTTTGCATTTAGAACACTATTGGTTTAATGTTGTGTCATGTTTGACATTAAAATCGTGACTTCGCTCGTGAAATTACATCAAATATACAAATTGAATCCGGAACAAATTTAATGTAAATTCAGTATATCGAAGCCCATCTACAGGAGCTAGGCGTGCTCCAGGAAGATATTCCACGTCACCAGAGTTATGAAAACAATTACTTAGCGCGTCACCCATATCCATCTATGTAGTTCAAGCTTGGAATATAGTTCCCATATCTTATACCGACACCAAAATCATTCTCCTATCACCTCTTTCTAGGTCTTATCTCTTTACTCTCGGTTATGATGCTTGTTTTTATAACCTCTATTACCAAGGGCATCTTTTTTGATCTTCTATTCACTTGATTTATTGCAGTCAGGTCATTTCACCCTTGGTTCTTGTAGTATTATTTTTATGCTCATGTTTTCTCGGGTACTGTTCTTGTTATAGATCAGATGGGACATAATGCCGGTCGCAAACCATTCACAGACATCTCTAGCAATATCATTAGAGGTAAAGGTCAATACACAAACTGACCATTCATTGTTGAAACGTAGTAAGTAGGGAACACTAATACACAAACTTACATTATAGGTGATCAAAATGAATTGCTCGGACCAATGGTCGATGCTAAGGAGCGTAAGAGGAAAAGGGATAGGGAAAGATATGCAGCGATGTCCGTTGAACAAAAAAATGAGAAGAATAGGAAGCGTCGTGAAGCACGTCAACGAAGCAAGGGACACAATGTGATGCCCAATGTGTCAGGAGGTGATGAAAAACGTCCAATTTTAATTAATAAATCTACGCATAAACCTACAATTGAAAAGTAATTGTGTTCATATTTTGTAGGTGACCAAAATGAACAGCTTAGGTTGTATAATCAGACACCAAGGCAGAAAGAGGGAAAGTTAGAGTACATAAGAAAACGTAGAGCACTTCAAGCTAGCACTTTGAATTAGGGGTCCATCGCCATGGAGGTCCCAACATATACCTCTGAGGTTGTACACCCTACAGCAGATGTATCAGAACCTGATTCATCCTCAGATAACACATGCGACTGGGTTATCCCTGAATACACCAGTACACCTTTCATGCCAGCTTCAACACAGATCGAGGATGTCGGTTCACCCGATATGTCTACTGAGCCACTAAGACATAAACATCATGTTCTGCGTGGTGAAAGACAAGCTATCTTAGCCTGTCAAAACAAGAAATTTGAAGCAAACATTGCACGTAACGTGGCTACTTTGACTGAGGATACTATCAGTGACATCGGAAAAAAGGATGATTCGACACAGCCCGGTTCAACTATAGAGATCAACAACACTGGTAATTATACTAACCAGTTTTAAATGGATCTTGCACGACGACGATAAAATGTAGTCCAACTAAACGTTTGTTTCCATTAGTACAATATAGGAATACACGCCAAAGTGCGATCATGGCAACAAATGGGAGTGCAAACATGGTCGAACAAGGAAGTGGGTTGGAGCAAAGCCAGTCGATCCCAAGGTTCATTTCCAATGGTAATTGTTAAAAATCTTTATTGAGGTTATATATTTTTCTCAACCCTGAATGCCATGTCTTTTACTTGGATTGTATTTTCACGATCCAGTTGATGACGATGATGAGGGTGTCATATTCGGAGAGGATAATGATGAGAACGAGGGATATCTATTCGCTGGTCAATGTACTTATGTCAATTTCTATTATAACACCAATGCTTATCTAAATTCAAATGTCTTAATCGTTCTTTTCCAAAAAAAATATCAGATGAGGAGACTAATGAGGACTTCGAGATAGATGGTACTCAAGATCAATCTGTTGCCACTGATGTGCCTGACCCGTACAACAAGGTGTACAGTAACATCCCTAAAGAAACACATATGCTGAAGCACGTTCCCGACTGTGGTTATTGCACTGTGAAGAAGTTTGAGTATGAGCCGCCTGAGTTTTGCTGTCGAGGTGGGAAGGTTGAGCTAGGCCCACTAGAGACCCCTCCTTAGCTCAGGAGGTTGTGGGATAGTGCAGACTCTGATGCTAGGCACTTTCGTGATAACATGCCTCGATAGTATGACAACTAATATGAGGGATTCTGGTATATACACATTACGTGCATAAGGCATGATGTACCATAATATCAAGTCATTCGGTAGTGAATGTGGGGCAGAGCATAAACACATAGAGCTTTACTTTTACGATGATGATCCCAGTCTCGAGCATCGATATCGTAAGTGTCGTGAAGATCAGATTCAGAAAGACCAAGAGGTTATTAAACAGATAGTTGGCATACTTCATGATAATCTGTACTCTGAGCACCTTAGGAGCATGGGTCATGTTGAGAACCTTGCTGACTATCACATCGCATTGAACCTTGACCAGACGTTGAACCAGAAGACATATAACACATCTCTCACTTCGGAGGTGGCCGCTGTCTGGATTAAGGGGAGCGAACGGCGAGGCCAGTTCAGCAAGAGTGTTATGCTACATGGGAAGGATAGGTCAAGCCATGGCATCCGCTCATACCATGGATGCTACGATGCGCTATCATATCCACTGTTCTTCCCTAGAGGTGAACTTGGATGGCATGCAAATATCCCAAAGGTTGGTGTATCCATGGACGAAGTGGATGCATACCAGGCGACGCATAGGGCAAGTAATGCAAATGATGAAGATGCGAGTTAGTTGTTTCTTTGTAATATCTAAGTTGTTCACATTATTAAATATGTTTTCAGCATCACTAAATAATCGATTCTTGCGTATGCAGAACGTCCTACCCATCTATGTGTGTCCGTGCATGATTACTACTGCTACAAATTCTAGATATGTCTAGGGGTATTCAATCCAATACTTCATGGTAAACGGCTTTTCTAGCAGTTCGTGGTCAACACATACATTAAGATTGAGAGCTCCCGTTTATATTCATACGTAAGAACCAGGATCGGTTAAGGGCAGACCTATACCAGGGCTTTGTGGATAGCATGTTAGATGGAGTTGTTAGAGCAGAGAAGGTTGGAAAGCGAACTGTGTTGTCAGCATCGTTTATTGGCGATCCTCGTGACATGAGACGTTGATATATGGATGCTATGGCTCTGGTGCGGAAGTTTGGTAAACCAGACATCTTTCTTACCATGACATGTAACCCTAACTAGGATGAGATAAGGAGAGAGCTTCTACCTGGACAGACACTGCAAGATCGTCCGGATCATGTAGTGTGTGTCTTTCATGCAAAACTACAGGAGCTAAAGCATAGGTTGACTAAACAGGATATTCTCGGTAAAGTCCGAGCCTACGTCTACGTCGTGGAATTTCAGAAACGAGGTTTACCACATGCCCATTTTCTACTCATCATGCAAAGGAAGTACAAGCTCACGTGACCTGAACAGTATGACCTTTTGATCTCAGCTGAGATCCCGTCCAACAAGTACCCTGAACCGCGAAAGATGGTTATCAAGCATATGATGCATGGCCTGTGCGAGTCGCTAAACCCTAACTGCCCATGCACTAAGGGTCGTGCATCGTGCAACAATCAATACCCCCGCATTTCCGTGAGGCAACCTTGCAAGGGAAGGATTCATATCCTAATTACAGACGTCGTGACGATGGGCGTAAGGAAAAGGTTCGAGGATGTGAATTGGACAATAGATGGGTTGTCCCTTACAACCCTTACCTCCTTCGGCTCTTCAACTGTCACATCAATGTTGAGGCATGTGGGAGCATCAAGGCTGTTAAGTACCTGTTCAAGTACATATACAAAGGCCATGATCGTGCGTCTGTTGTTATGAGAGATGCGAGCAAGGAAAATGATGATGTAGATGAGATCCAGCAGTATAGAGATGCAAGGTGGGTGACTCCTCTGGAAGCCTTCTGGAGGATATATGGATTTGAGCTTAGTCAGAACTCTCCATCTGTGATGCAACTGCAACTCCATCTTCCAAACATGCACATGGTGATGTTTCATGAGCGACAAATGGTCGAGTGAGTCGTCAACCGTCCAGGTGCTAATAGGTCAATGATTACAGCATATTTTGAGGCGAATAAGCTGCATGAGGAAGCTCAGGGCATCATGTATCGTGACTTCCCTGAGTGGTACACTTGGCAACAGGTCAAAGTGTGGCAAAGGAGGAAACGAAATATAGGTGGACAGGTCGGTAGAATCATCTCTGCTCTACCATCTGAGGGGGGGCGCTTCTATCTTCGGCTCCTCCTAAACCATGTGACTGGTGCTACCTCCTATGCGGATCTAAGGATAGTAGACGGTGACACACTACCATCGTTTTGTGAGGCAGCACAAAGAAGGGGATTGCTTGAAGCAGACAACACAATAGATGAGTGTCTCAATGAAGCTACACTTTACCAAATGCCATCAGCGCTACGAAGGTTGTTTGCAACGATACTGGTTTACTGCGAGCCGAATGATGTGGCAGAATTGTGGCAGAGACACCTTGACACAATGTCCGAGGATTATCATCGTATTACTCAAAGCAAAACCCATTTGCAGTAGATGGTCTTGATTGACATTAGAAACATGTTGCAGTCAATGGGTAAAGACATAAAGACATTCCCCCTCCCTGCTATCATCGAAAGATATGACGATTCACAAGGTATTGATAGAGAGATTTACGAGGAGGAAAGTATCGAGGCGACGATAGAAGATGTTGCTTTGCAAGAAACCCTAAATGAGGAGCAGAAGTCTACCTATGAAAAGATCTTATCTGTTGTTGACACCAGTAATGGTGGTGTGTTCTTTGTGGATGGGCCTGGTGGGACTGGAAAGACTTATCTGTATAAGGCATTGCTTGCGGTGCTACGTAGTTAGGACAAGATTGCAGTTGCAACAACTACATCTGGGGTTGCGGCTTCCATAATGCCTGGTGGGAGAACTACCCATTCATGCTTCAATATACCACTCACTATTGATGATGGTGCTATATGTACCTTCACGAAACAAAGTGGGACATCAAAGTTGCTACAGAAAGCGTCGCTCATTATTTGGGACGAGGCATCAATGGCTAAGAGACAATCAATTGAAGCGTTGGACAACATCATGCGTGATATCATGGGATGTCCTGGTCTGCCCTTCGGTGGGAAGACTATTGTGTTTGGGGGAGATTTCAGACAAGTACTCCCTGTTGTACATAAAGGGTCAAGGGCTCAGATAGTTGCTGTCTCTCTACGGAGTTCTTACCTATGGGAATCAATGTGCCACCTAAAGCTTGTTCGCAACATGAGAGCAAAGAGTGACCCATGGTTTGAAGAATATTTGTTGCGTGTCGGTGGTGGAACTGAGGAAGTGAACAGCGATGGTGATGTTCGTTTTCCAGATGAGGTATGTGTGCCATATACCGGTGATGACCGCGACCTTGATAGATGACATTTACCCTAGTCTAAACGAAAACATGTCTAATACAAGCTACATCACTTCAAGAGCAATATTGACTACTCGGAACGACTGGGTGGATATGATAAATATGAGGATGATCGATCGTTTCCAACGGGAGCAGATGATGTACCATAGCTTTGACACCGCGGTGGACGATCCCAATAACTATTATCCATTGGAATTCCTAAACACGCTGACTCCTAATGGACTACCCCCCGCACGTTCTGAAGCTCAAAATTGGGTGCCCAATCATGTTGCTTAGGAATATAGACCTTGCTAACGGACTTTGCAATGGTACACGGCTGGTGGTACGTGGTTTCCAAAAAAATAGTATCGATGCTGAAATTGTCCTTGGCCAGCATGCTGGAATGCGGGTTTTCTTGCCTCGTATACCCCTGTGCCCTTCTGATGACGAGATATTCCCTTTCCATTTTAAAAGAAAGCAGTTTCCGGTAAGACTAAGTTTCGCCATGACTATTAATAAGTCTCAGGGACAGACGATTCCCAATGTTGCTGTGTACTTGCCAGAACTAGTATTCTCTCATGGCTAGCTATATGTTGCTCTCAAGCGCCACAACTCGATTGAATGTGAAGATACTTGTAATTCCAGTCACTGATGAGAAAATGAAGAAGGGGTGCAAAAGAAGTGTAACACCCGGATTTTAGGGGTCCAAAACCCGGGGTTAACATAAACACCAGGTATGCTGGGACCAAGTCTCATACATATGATGTATAGTGGCACAGGATCGAATGTCACAACTTTATATATAACAGGAGTTCTATACAAAATAAATAATTACATTATAAGGAGACAACGGTCCAGCAACCCAAAATTGACTGGGAGACGACGACCTAGACCACTCACGAACTCATCGCAGCATCCTCCATGAGCATCATCCTGCAGTACCTGGTCTTGACCTGTGGTGTATGTGAGACAGCAAGAGTGAGCTCACATACGTTCATCGCTCAACAAGTTGTGGGGAATAATGTGCATGAACTCACCAAAGGTGGGAGCTCATAAAGTGTAAGGCTTACCAAAGAAGATGGTTTAGAGCTGAGCATTGCTTTTAAAGTTGGTCAAAATTTTATTAGCAATTACTAAGTATAAGTAAATACCAAACCCAATTAAGTAATGGAACAAAAGTAACAACCACATCACCTGCAATGCAATGCATATGACAAATTGAATTTAGTTCCATAAATTAATCATGTGAGTGTCCGAGCTGCTCATGACCGTGAGCACGGCTAGTATACCAGTTTTACACTCTGCAGAGGTTGCGCATCTTTACCCACAAGTCGTGTATCCCATGTCGCCAGGGTTTGCAAAGCCCTTAGACACTTCCAAGGTGAATGGCTAGGGATCCACTACGAGGCCTTTACAAAGTTCCACTAGCTTCCGAAAACCCGCTACAGTTTATAGGAAGATCCAGTGCAGGAATCCCTTGCAGGACCGCCATCGCAGCAAAATCCTCCCGAGGGCCTCCCTACACTGACCTCTCCCCTACTGCCCTTGCCCCTTTCGGGTAAGGTAGTCTTCCACTAGCTTTCCTAATTAATCAGCCAAGGGCGTCCCATACCACCATTGTGGTAGCACTGTTTTCCCGGGTGGTTCTCCATGTTCCAATTAACATAATGATCTCAACATGAATCCATAAATAACAACTGGTAACGAAAGTATAATCATGAATAGTAATGTGTATCTCTATACCCAAAGCCACATATAGCACTAGCAAGTACTACCCAAAGATTCAGTGGTGAACAAGGTATAAAGATAGTCAAACTAGGGTAACCTATTGGGTCCCATCAAAATTAACCTATGCAGATCATTATGATTAATTAGAACATGAGTGGGTAAAAAGAAGTGATCAAGGGCACAACTTGCCTGGGCCTTGAGATTCCAGGTACCAGGATGATTCTCAGATCCTCGTGACCTCACTGCTAGTCGTAGCAATACAAACATACATGGTATAGGCAGAATTAACATTACACCAAACATATATGCAAAATACATATTAATAATCTACATATTAAAATAAGATCACAGGAAAAAGAATTATTAATTTTGGAGTTGTAGAATTCAAGTTATGATTTTCCTAAGGTTTAATGTGATTAAAATATGATTAAATGATAAATAAATTTTCTGACAGAGTTCATGTCAAAACAGTGATTTTAAATGATAGAGAATATTATTACAAAATTTTAGGAATTGGAATGACTCAATTTGGAGCTAAAATGAATTAAATATGAATTATCTAAGTTCTAGCAATTATTTTTGTATTAAAAATCAAATTTCTAATTCATTTACTCATTTTAAAACAGCAGTGGACTGGGCCTCAATTATAAGAAAGGTCAGGGGGCTCGGCGCAAGAATTCCCAGACACAGGGAACAGGATCCCTGGACGGCGGGTTGATTCCAGTGTTTGTCAGGGTTTCTTTAACAAAATCGCCACAGCGAAAGGGTATCGGGTCGTTCTGGCCGTTGGATCACACACGGACGGCTCGGATTAGACTTAGTATAACCCGAACCGGTATGCGCCCGGTGCCGTGGGATCCACGATCGACGGCACGGATTTAATGAACCTCAGATCTACTCTGCACCGCTGGATCTCGCATCTACGGTCTCTGTGCGATCGAGCGAAGGGGTACGCAATGTTCTAATCTACGCCGTTCATCAGGATCCAACGGCGCAGACGCTGCCTCCCCAAATCGAAGCTGACGACGGCGGCGCCGCCCTGGATTCGCGACGAAGCTCGCCGGAGCTGGCCCAATCCGGCGCAACACCGCCCCAAATTCAAATTAAACGGCGCTACACGTAGAGAAGGCGAAGGTGGACACAAAGGAAGACCCCATACGGCGATTATGGCGCGGAGGCACACGGCCACGGTGGAGGGCGGATTCACGGCGGAGGCTTCACCACGGCGAGCAATTCCTTGCGCCACGGTGGCGCCCAACCCGAATTGGAGGCGCGCACAGCTTCCCCGAGCGAAGACGATACTCCCCGACTCGATTCCAAGAGCGGAGACCTCCCCGACGTCGGCTATCCTCGGCGGCGGTGCTCCTCTCCGGTTCTCTCTCTTCCTTCGTTCTCAGCGGACCGCACGGCGAGGAGAGGGTCACAGCTACCTATATATGTGTCAAAGGGGGAGAGTCCGAGCGGGGCGGGGCCGAGTTCTGCGGTTCACGGCGGTAGGTGCGGAGGACGGAGTCCGCGCGCGCGAGTTCGCCGCGCGTTCGTTGCGGAACAGAAGAAGACGGTGCTGACATGCAGGGCCCACCGTGCAGAGCGCGAGCGAGCTGAGGCTGTCAAGCGGGCCCGCGTTGTCGGCACCAGGCGAAGCACGAGCGCGCGGTGAGTGACTGATCAGCGGGTCCCACGTTCCAGCGACACAAGCAACGGCGAGTCGCGCGGTGTGGTGTGAGGCTGGGCGGTGGGCCACACCTGTCGGCGCGCGCTCGTGAAGAGTAATGGGCCGCGCAGTGTTAATTCCAGGGTGGGCCGAATTCAAATTGGCGGCCCATTTAGGCATAGTGTTCCTTTTTCTTTTTATTTTCCATTTTCTTTTCTCCATTTTCAAATCCAATTTGAATTTCAAGTTTGAGTTCAAACTTTTGGCTCATAATTACGAATTATATTTGTGCAATAATAATACCAAGTCTGAAAATATTTATTTATATATTTTATTTATTTATCTGTATCCTTTTTCTTTTTCTTATTTCCAAAGTCTAATTTCCATTTAGGGTTTAATCCATCTTCTATTAATTATTATCCTTATTATTTTATGTAATGCACAAACACATAAAACTCCAACACAATGTACTTTCTTTTATTCTGTATCATTTGTTTTTAATTAATCACTATTGATTATATGTGTGTTCTTCTTATGATGTAAATAGGGCACATAAAGCAAGGAAACCCAATATAGTATCCCTGTATACATTTTGGGTATTACAAATCCTACCCCCCTTAAAAATAATCTCGTCCTCGAGATTTGTAAGGAAAGGGTGCATAACTTATGTTATCTCCAACATATGCACAAACAAAATCTCAGCATGATGCATTATTTAATAGCAACACATGGGTCAATTAGGCCTTATTATCCCTCCTAAAATAGTATCATACCATTTACTAACTAAAGTAACATCTAGATCTTACAAATAATAGTAATTTATATATATGTTTATGTAGCTTGATGGAGCTGGTGATGGTGGTGGAGGTAGTGGGTGATTAGGAGAGTATAGGTACCTGTCTACTATTTATGTGGGATATAAACTGAACAGGTTGAGGTAAGAAAGATTATGGCAAAGAAAAGACTTTATCCAAAATGTTTAAGTCGTGATTCATCTCGAGATTCGCTTTGACTGTCATATCCTTCCTTGTTGAGGTTGATCTTTTCCTCTCCAGTCTTGATCTCATTGATTCGAGGTTAGTGTATATCATCGAGGTCGGAGGAATATGGTTAAGATAGACATGGATGAGATAGACTACATGATGTAGGTCAAACTCTGGTTTGATGTCAGGTGGTGGTTGATAGATTATGCAATCCATTAAGACTCTATTGATTGGGTAAGTTATGTAACTTGTTATATGGGTCGAGTTGTTGTGTATGGCCAAGTTGATATAAGTCTCCAAATTAGGCTTAAGTGATTTAGGAGTATGGCTTTATCCTTGTACCAGCATTAAGTAACTCACACTAGGTTGGATCATAATAGATTAGATAAAATCTAGATTAGGTTGTATATAACTAGGTTAGACTAGTTTAATTTATATAAATCCACTAGGGTAGGATATGTCTTATTAGAATCTGTTAGAATCTGTTGGGATAGTATGGATCATATGGGGTAGGTAAGTTAGAAGCTCTATTAGGTTAACACAGAGGGATTATGCAACCATCGGATGGTTAGGACAGTTGCATGAGGCCAAGTTGGTCTTGTCTTTCTTTAATTTAGTGCGGGGTGAACTAAGTTAAGACATGTTTTATAGGAGTAGAGTCTAATCTATTTCATCAGTATTATCTAGCATGTTTGATAAGTCACTTTAGATTTGATCAGATCCAGGTTAGATTGGTGTGACTGGTTTGACTAGGTAAGATCTAATTGATTTGCATTAGATCATGGTTGTTTAAACTAGGGTGGATAAGTATGCTTATTAGGATAATATGGATCCATAAAGATAAGATATAATCTTTTGAGATTAGTTGGATCTATTAGGCTAAGATAGAATCTTTTCAAGATAAGATGAGTCTATTGAGATAAGAAAGAATCTTTCAAGACAAGATGGAGCTATTAGGCTAGATATACTTTTAATGGGGAACATTCTTAGTTTGTATAGTCATCTTATGATTTATTTATTTATATTTATGTCTATACGTATATGTAAATGTAATTGTGGACATTACTCCACAACCCATCACACTCAATCAAAGATCCAAATCAGACAGATATCATAAGAACAAACATTCAAATACATAGACACTTAAAAAAAATAGTTTTGTTTTTGGTTCCTAGGATTAGGTCTCCTATTCCTAAAGGTCACTTTAGGCACGGGATTTCAAAGTGTGAAATCCACATTTATCTTTAGAAGGAAAAAGGTAAGAATAATCAGAGTAAAGCGGAAATAGATAAGAATAAATTAAGAGAAGTTTAGAAAAGAATCAGAGTAGCAAAGGTAAGTAGATAATGGTTGTCCAGTTCTATCTAGGTTTCGTCCTACAGTCAACATTCCTCTGATACCACTTCTGTAACACCCGGATTTTAGGGGTCCAAAACCCGGGGTTAACATAAACACCAGGTATGCTGGGACCAAGTCTCATACATATGATGTATAGTGGCACAGGATCGAATGTCACAACTTTATATATAACAGGAGTTCTATACAAAATAAATAATTACATTATAAGGAGACAACGGTCCAGCAACCCAAAATTGACTGGGAGACGACGACCTAGACCACTCACGAACTCATCGCAGCATCCTCCATGAGCATCATCCTGCAGTACCTGGTCTTGACCTGTGGTGTATGTGAGACAGCAAGAGTGAGCTCACATACGTTCATCGCTCAACAAGTTGTGGGGAATAATGTGCATGAACTCACCAAAGGTGGGAGCTCATAAAGTGTAAGGCTTACCAAAGAAGATGGTTTAGAGCTGAGCATTGCTTTTAAAGTTGGTCAAAATTTTATTAGCAATTACTAAGTATAAGTAAATACCAAACCCAATTAAGTAATGGAACAAAAGTAACAACCACATCACCTGCAATGCAATGCATATGACAAATTGAATTTAGTTCCATAAATTAATCATGTGAGTGTCCGAGCTGCTCATGACCGTGAGCACGGCTAGTATACCAGTTTTACACTCTGCAGAGGTTGCGCATCTTTACCCACAAGTCGTGTATCCCATGTCGCCAGGGTTTGCAAAGCCCTTAGACACTTCCAAGGTGAATGGCTAGGGATCCACTACGAGGCCTTTACAAAGTTCCACTAGCTTCCGAAAACCCGCTACAGTTTATAGGAAGATCCAGTGCAGGAATCCCTTGCAGGACCGCCATCGCAGCAAAATCCTCCCGAGGGCCTCCCTACACTGACCTCTCCCCTACTGCCCTTGCCCCTTTCGGGTAAGGTAGTCTTCCACTAGCTTTCCTAATTAATCAGCCAAGGGCGTCCCATACCACCATTGTGGTAGCACTGTTTTCCCGGGTGGTTCTCCATGTTCCAATTAACATAATGATCTCAACATGAATCCATAAATAACAACTGGTAACGAAAGTATAATCATGAATAGTAATGTGTATCTCTATACCCAAAGCCACATATAGCACTAGCAAGTACTACCCAAAGATTCAGTGGTGAACAAGGTATAAAGATAGTCAAACTAGGGTAACCTATTGGGTCCCATCAAAATTAACCTATGCAGATCATTATGATTAATTAGAACATGAGTGGGTAAAAAGAAGTGATCAAGGGCACAACTTGCCTGGGCCTTGAGATTCCAGGTACCAGGATGATTCTCAGATCCTCGTGACCTCACTGCTAGTCGTAGCAATACAAACATACATGGTATAGGCAGAATTAACATTACACCAAACATATATGCAAAATACATATTAATAATCTACATATTAAAATAAGATCACAGGAAAAAGAATTATTAATTTTGGAGTTGTAGAATTCAAGTTATGATTTTCCTAAGGTTTAATGTGATTAAAATATGATTAAATGATAAATAAATTTTCTGACAGAGTTCATGTCAAAACAGTGATTTTAAATGATAGAGAATATTATTACAAAATTTTAGGAATTGGAATGACTCAATTTGGAGCTAAAATGAATTAAATATGAATTATCTAAGTTCTAGCAATTATTTTTGTATTAAAAATCAAATTTCTAATTCATTTACTCATTTTAAAACAGCAGTGGACTGGGCCTCAATTATAAGAAAGGTCAGGGGGCTCGGCGCAAGAATTCCCAGACACAGGGAACAGGATCCCTGGACGGCGGGTTGATTCCAGTGTTTGTCAGGGTTTCTTTAACAAAATCGCCACAGCGAAAGGGTATCGGGTCGTTCTGGCCGTTGGATCACACACGGACGGCTCGGATTAGACTTAGTATAACCCGAACCGGTATGCGCCCGGTGCCGTGGGATCCACGATCGACGGCACGGATTTAATGAACCTCAGATCTACTCTGCACCGCTGGATCTCGCATCTACGGTCTCTGTGCGATCGAGCGAAGGGGTACGCAATGTTCTAATCTACGCCGTTCATCAGGATCCAACGGCGCAGACGCTGCCTCCCCAAATCGAAGCTGACGACGGCGGCGCCGCCCTGGATTCGCGACGAAGCTCGCCGGAGCTGGCCCAATCCGGCGCAACACCGCCCCAAATTCAAATTAAACGGCGCTACACGTAGAGAAGGCGAAGGTGGACACAAAGGAAGACCCCATACCGGCGATTATGGCGCGGAGGCACACGGCCACGGTGGAGGGCGGATTCACGGCGGAGGCTTCACCACGGCGAGCAATTCCTTGCGCCACGGTGGCGCCCAACCCGAATTGGAGGCGCGCACAGCTTCCCCGAGCGAAGACGATACTCCCCGACTCGATTCCAAGAGCGGAGACCTCCCCGACGTCGGCTATCCTCGGCGGCGGTGCTCCTCTCCGGTTCTCTCTCTTCCTTCGTTCTCAGCGGACCGCACGGCGAGGAGAGGGTCACAGCTACCTATATATGTGTCAAAGGGGGAGAGTCCGAGCGGGGCGGGGCCGAGTTCTGCGGTTCACGGCGGTAGGTGCGGAGGACGGAGTCCGCGCGCGCGAGTTCGCCGCGCGTTCGTTGCGGAACAGAAGAAGACGGTGCTGACATGCAGGGCCCACCGTGCAGAGCGCGAGCGAGCTGAGGCTGTCAAGCGGGCCCGCGTTGTCGGCACCAGGCGAAGCACGAGCGCGCGGTGAGTGACTGATCAGCGGGTCCCACGTTCCAGCGACACAAGCAACGGCGAGTCGCGCGGTGTGGTGTGAGGCTGGGCGGTGGGCCACACCTGTCGGCGCGCGCTCGTGAAGAGTAATGGGCCGCGCAGTGTTAATTCCAGGGTGGGCCGAATTCAAATTGGCGGCCCATTTAGGCATAGTGTTCCTTTTTCTTTTTATTTTCCATTTTCTTTTCTCCATTTTCAAATCCAATTTGAATTTCAAGTTTGAGTTCAAACTTTTGGCTCATAATTACGAATTATATTTGTGCAATAATAATACCAAGTCTGAAAATATTTATTTATATATTTTATTTATTTATCTGTATCCTTTTTCTTTTTCTTATTTCCAAAGTCTAATTTCCATTTAGGGTTTAATCCATCTTCTATTAATTATTATCCTTATTATTTTATGTAATGCACAAACACATAAAACTCCAACACAATGTACTTTCTTTTATTCTGTATCATTTGTTTTTAATTAATCACTATTGATTATATGTGTGTTCTTCTTATGATGTAAATAGGGCACATAAAGCAAGGAAACCCAATATAGTATCCCTGTATACATTTTGGGTATTACAAGAAGTCAACAATAAATGGTGTAACATACACAAAGAATATCGTTTATAAGGAGGTCCTTACACCGTAGCTGAACTATGAATTTGTTTCTGTCGGTATAATGTCTGTGAACTTGGCCAACACTGTATGTGAACACTATATGTGAATGTTTCGGGTTGTGGACAATTTGAGGTTGAATGCAGCTTCATGTTTTATTGGGGTCAAAAACTGTACAACTAGTCTCATATTATATTTATTGAAGTTAATAAATGCAGTGCAGTATGTTAGTCTCTGGAGAATAATGTTACGTAAATCTGCATTCAAATGATTGACTGTAGACTGCCCCCGCCTTCCCTCTACAATATGTTTATATCATTTTATTTGCAATATTAATTGTTCACTGTTATATTATCACTAATGCATGTATAATTGTTTAGCTGGTTATAGTATAAACCCTTGAATCGTGTATCAAATAATACATAGTAACAATGATTATAGGCTTTTGTGTCCCGTGGATGGAATCTCAAGAGGAAAATGTTGCACTTACAGTCATCCAAAGAGATAATACATTATCTGTAGATGAATCTCTACTTATGTCCTTGTCTCATAACAAGCCAAAAAAATCGGTGGCCACTACTATAGTTCCAAAAGGTATGATAACTTCCATAGTACCGTATGGATCAATTTGTATTGTTTTTATTGTAAGTGATTTATGTTTGATTTCACAAATGTTTTGTTCCTAGATTATATTTGCACGCAGGGTGATCTTGCACTCATCGATTGGATTAAAGAAATCCCTTGTGAACCAAGGGTAGAAGTCGTGCTTAATGATGATGCCTTTGTGAAAAGGAAGTGGATGGAATGCCTATTTCAACCAGACGCATATCTAGGTGATGAGGTAATCATGATTAGTTTTTCATTTGGTGACCCTGCTATGTATAAAAATATTACTCACCCTGGTATTTTTAACTATAACTTACACACTTGCAGGTGATAGACTGTTACATAAATTTAATAAAAGCTCAAGAGCATCTAAAATGCCGATCTGAAGGTCGTGTACACATAGAAAATGCATTTCAGTTCAACTTTCTAAAGCGAGACGGTGATGTTGAAACTACAATAGATGAGTTATATCCAATTAAATACATGGCACAAATATCTAGCGCTGAAAGAAGGGTTTTACTTTATCTAGACCATGACATGGTAAATACGAGTTTGCAATCTACACGGTTAGTGTTACATCACTACAACCTTTTAGGCCTTCTGTGACATAATGATTATGTCACTAACTAGTGTTTATTTGTCACATGTTATGTTTTGGTGATGTCATTGTGACGAAAAAGTCATCGTCACAGAAGGTGCGTGTTAAATAGAGTACTATGACGATGATAAAAAATTTGTCATAGATTCTATGACGCATACTAGCTTCGTCACTAAATCTATGACACTCTATTTCGTCATAATTGCCCCTGAAAACGTCACAATTCGTACTAACATGCATTGCCACGTGGCTAATGGTGATGATGTGGTATGTGACGTGGCATAATTGTTGTGACGAAGAATTTCGTCACAAATTGAAAGGTGATGGCCGCTTATGTGGCAATACATTTGTGACAAAAAAAGTTTCGACATAAAATGTGATGACACGGCAAGTGATGTGATGACAAAGCATTTGTGACAAATATAATCATCATCGCAAGGAATACATCATATGCATTCATATCATCATAGAATATTACACATCAGAACCAAAATATCATATGAATTTGTTCAACACAAATTTTTCATCTAGAAGAGAATAATATAACTTTAAAACATATATCTGCAAATCCTTTAACTTAAAATCCAAAACAAATCCAATAACTTCAACTCAAAGTATTAAACATTAAGCATAATTGAAAATGATCCTATAACTTCAAATCTAGAACTACTGTAACCAGCCACTATAGCAGCCATAAGGCTGCAGGTCCTATAGTGGTCAACCAGACTTAAGATGGAGGCACTTGGCCTCGATTGAAGCTTAATAGTTGACGAAGGAGGTTGTTATTTTCTTCCATCGACCTCTTCATACTATCAATGGTCTCCTGAGATGCTTGTGCTTGAGCCTTCAAGGTTTCCACTTCTTCCCGAAGGCCATCTTTTTCTTGCTTCTCGGTCTCCAGTTCATCCTGAAGTTGTTGAACCTTTGCAGAAACAGCCGTTGTGGAGCTTTTCTTGGAGGCGGACTGAAGACCAACATTGCGTAGGAACACACTGGAGCCTGGTAGCACATTAGAAACAACTTCTGTAGGAGATTTTGGTTGTTGTCCATCTTGAACTGGTGCTGCTACCATTTCTTCCATGTCAACCTAATATAAAATTTAAAGATTATTCATTAGTATAGTATACCACAAGTTGCAAGTTATGAGTACAAACATGAAAGGAAAACAAGCACTTACAATAGCTTTCTGAACATTTTCACTAAAACCTTTCTTTTTGCTACAATGCATCTCCTTGAAAAGATCTATTGCACTAGGTTCCGCATCCTTATATTTTTCTTGCTTCTGAAATGATATAAAATGAGTCTGGTGAGAATGGAGGTCTTGAAATAAGGTACAGGTAGGTTTTCAAAATAACAATTTAAAATGCATTTTAGATATGAATAGTGCTAAAGCATTTAAATAAAACTATAAATGAAGCAATCAGGAACAACTATATGAGCAAACAAAGATGTTTAATTGTGCTTTGGTATACATAAATAGAAACATAGATGTTAGAGTCGATTGCTGCATATCTAAATGCTTTAGCAAGCTATATATATATATATTTAAATGCTAGAGAGATGTTAGAGTCGATTACAGAAACAGAGATGTTAGAATCGAATACAAAAATAGAAAAACAACAAACTATACATTCTATGTTATTATTGTTTTGTCTATCTAGTACTTGATGAATATATAGATGGACTTTTTGCAGAAAGAGCATGAGGAGCTGTAGAATGCTCAAATAAGGAGGATTAGGATACTTGTAGGTACCGTAGCTACAACCTAAAACATTATAGTTTGGTGCAACCTAAAACATTATAGTTTGGTGGATGACCTATTAATCAACTATTAACAATACAATAAAAATGATTTAGGAGACATGCTCTCTAATTAATGGAAGCAAACACACATAATAACCACCTCTTTAAATGGTTATGGGTGTTCATTTGCAGCATTACACATTCATAGATTATTCAACTATGCACATAAAATAAAGGTTGTTGCATAATCAAGAAATGTAAGTGAACACAAATGTAACAACCAGGGGCAACTATACGAGGTAGCATAGATGTTAAATAAACTGACTCTATTGGCAATATTACACATTCACATATCATTCAATTATGCAGATAAGTAAACAATGGTTATTTTCTTACCAATATAAAAGCCTTTGCAATGTAGGACTGAGACCCTGTGCATTGTTGATACTGTACTTTTTCACGATTAAGTTTGTTCTTCACACAACTTTATTTTAGCACAATGGTTATTACGTCACAGCCTGAGCGGTTGGTCTCAGGTTCGATCCCTATTGCTGGTATTTTTTACTTTTTTCACAAAAATCAATAGAACGCTATCCCTATTGCTTGTATTTTTTATTTTTTCACATAAAATCAATAGAACGCTAATATAAATTCTAATTACTGGCAATATTATTTTATATTTTTGTTTCATATCATACCAGCATCCAAATATGCCACACAACCACATATATAATTGCACTTGTACAAAAAATATATTTTATATTTTTGTTTCATGAATTAAAAAAATATGACAAAATATGAAATGACAGCATATGGTCACAGTCATGGTACAAAATGGTATTATGACGATTTACTCTTATGATAATTGTATATTGTCATTAAATACCGTCACAAAGATGCCGATGTTTTAGATTATGACGATTTTAATGACAGAGATTTTTTTGTGTCACTATATTGGATCACCTCTCAGAAAACGTCATAAACAGAACTAATTTACGACAAAAGTATGTAGTGTCATTGTATATTCGTCATAGAAGGCATAAAAGCTTGTAGTGCATGTATTTTTTGCAATATTTATAATTGAGATGTAGGTGTTCATTCCAATAAATATCCGAGAAATGCACTAGTATCTTGTCGTGATCAATGCAGGAAATATGGAGATACAAGTGCTCGACTCACTTGGTACATCATCCGGTTGCAATGACCTCATTGACACTGTGAGTTTACACAAACTCAACAATTACTAACCCCTTATTAACTTAAAAAATCTCAACTTCTAATTCTATGTTTTTATAATAATATCAAGATAAAAGGACTCCAAAGACAAATTGATATGGTGTCTCAGCGTAAGGAGTTAAAAGATCACAGGTGGCCAGACCTCCGAGTTGCTTCTTGGCCACTTAGAGAAATAGAAATGGAATATGCAAAGCAAACAGATAGGTACACCATTTATTCTTCTTTGTTGCTATTAATATTCATTGTTGTTAATCTTGACATTTTTATCATCTGGTTGATGTAGCTCCTCGTGTGGCCTCTTTCTACTAAACTATATCGAATACTGGACAGGGGATGAATTATCTGATAATTTTACCCAGGTATATTATTACTACTATGACTGTTGGGGACTTGTTCTCAAATGCTTTGGCTTAAGAACAAGGCAACATAAAAAATGTTAAATGTTAAATCCCTTCGTCCTTCGAAACATTATTTCCCTTAGGATATAACGACTCTCGAACGAAGGTTACAGAAATTGTACCTTCGTAGGTATGACGTATAAAAATGAAGAAGGGTTTACACGAAACATGAACAATGCGAACAATCAAATATGTTATCATTATTGTATTATTCTTGTGTTATTATCATGAATAAGTAAAGATAATGATTTATTACAAGTGTACCTTCGACTTGAAGGAAGTAAAAATACAGGCGTGACGCAAAGGCAAATGTCCAGTCAGCGTGAACAGTACGAAAGTACTGTTCATCTATTTATAGGCACGGGTCGCAGCCCATGTAAAATTACATTCAGACCCTTTGCTTTTGATAATAACTCTATAGTAACTCATCGGGGTCTAAATAGCCTTTTCCTCTTTAAGTCGGTTTTCTTTTTTCCTGTCATCATGCCGAAGCTCCCTTGCGTACAGCTTCAGCTCTGTTCCATCCTTCGTTCCCCTTGTGTTTCTTCGTTCAGTGATTTTGACTTAAGTCCGACAGGTCCATGTCCGAAGGTACCTGCTCATGTATTATACTCTAGAAACATTGTTAAATCACGTTTTTGAGGACCTTCGGAAGCCGAAGGCCCCCAACAGTAGCCCCTCGCAATATTAATTTATTAGAATGATAAATTTAGATTGCAACAAGGACGAAGGCTCTGAGCCAAAGGTCCGAAAAAAACACCTTCCCTTTGCTAGAATAGCAACAGCCACTGACAAGCAGGCCCTCCAACTCGCAATGCACCAGGCGTAGAAATAGGAGCGCACCACTAGCTCATTTGGCACGCTTTCTTGCCATCTGCTTTGCCTGCTCAAACAGCTCTTTGCTTACAAACGCTTGACCAGATTTTTAAATTTTTAAGCTTTGGCTTTGAGAGCACTTTTCTCAGCACTTTCGAAGATGTCTGAGGATAAGAAAACTACCGCTGAATCGAAGCTGAGCCTTTCTGAGGAGATGAATCTTGGCTTTATTGAATCAATAGCAAGGACAAATGCGGAGAAGATTGCTAGGGAAACTTTGGAGGGTTTGTCTGAAGATACTAGTGATAGTGACAGCTATGATGTGGAGAGCAGCGGGGAAGACTCCGAAGATCGACCGTGGCGACCAAGTCATGCAGTTTTTGGAAAATCAACTATTAAACAAAGCCATCTTGACAACATGAGGGGGAAATACTTTTGGGATATGTCTGTTGTGAGGGCTAATGATGGAGAAAGAACTTGTCCTACTCCAGAGGAGAATGAAGTCGTGATCTTTCGGAGCTTTTTGAAGGCTGGGCTTCGGCTTCCTCTTAGCAGCTTTGTAGTCGAGGTTTTGAAGATATTTCAGATTTACCTTCACCAGATTACCCCCGAAGCTATTATAAGAATGGGAATCTTCGTGTGGGCTTTAAGGAGTCAAGGCTTGGAACCAAATGCGAGAAGTTTCTGCAGCATGCATGAATTGTTATATGAGACGAAGCCCTGGGGTAAAGAACAGTATCATAATAATTTCGGCTGCTATAGTTTTATTGCTCGTTCTAGTTCAAGTTCCCTAGTACCGACTTTTCGGAAGAGATGGCCCGGAGACTGGACAAAAGAATGGTTTTATGTAAAGAATGATTTAAAGGCACGAGGAGACATTAAAGATATAATCATGCGCCCTATCTGGCAACGCTTCGGGCTCCATAAACCGAAGGTAGAAATCGACAAAGCGGGCGAAGAATGCCGCAAGGCTTTCGGCTTAGTTTGCTCTTTCATTGGGACAAGGGACTTGGTTCAAGAGCACGTGGCCTACAGAATATGGCCGTTGCTAGCCGACTGGGAGGTGCCTAAAGAATCCATCAGCAATCCCCACGAAGGTGGTCTGGTTCGGCTAAAATATACCTTCAGATTCAGAGACCAGTTTATCGAGCCAGACGACGACTGGCTGAAAAGCGTCGAAGCTACAAGCGATGATCTGCTTGGGCTGTATTCTAGAGCAGAAGATAACGCATTATCTGCGGCCTTCGGGAACCGTAAAAAGAAGAGACTAAACAGAGTTTTCGATGCCATTGGGTTCATGTATCCCGACTACCGTTACCCGCCCCGGGGACAAAAAAGAAAAAGTGGAGATTCCGGGAGAGATGATGCTTCAGCTGCTCCGAGCGAGTCTGCGCCGAAGAGGAAAAGAGTGAAAGTCCTTACTCATCGACCACACTACATTGAACCGGCCGTAGTGCCTGATTTTGGCGGTGAGACCTCTTCGGTGCCCAAAGGCAAAAAACCCGTGATTACGCAAAAAAGTGAACCGGCTGTAGCGCCGAAGACATCATCAGCCAAATCGGATGAGCCAAAGGCTATTAACATTGAAGAGATGAAGGTTGGGAAAACGGGAATATTGGAAGCATTAAGTCCTTCAGCGGAGGTGGCAATGCCGAAGGCACAAAAGGATATCTCGACAACCCCCAAGAGAAAGAGAATGGTCAATGTATTAGATGTGCTAGAAATAATAAAACCTTCAAGCTCTACTCCGAAGAAAGCTGTCGAAGCTTTGGAACCACAAATTGAGGCAAAACTATCTGAAGCCAAAACTGCCAAGAGCCAAGCCAAGACCGAAGCTGGGCCCTCAGAGCCCGCCAAGGAGAAATCCTTGGAAATCGAAGAAAAAACGGAAAAAGAGGCTGCAGAAGAAATTCTGTCTGAAAAAATTGTCATTCCTATTCCCGAAGCATCTTCCGAAGCTCTCGATTATATTATACGACATGCTTCGGGAAAGAGGTTATCTACAGAAGAGAAGCGAGAAGCCCAATATTATGCCCAGAGACTGAAATATCCGAAAGGGGCATTGATATTCAACGGCAGCGGAGAAGAAGACTTCTTGTATTGTCTCCCGGACAACAAAGAGATTTCTGTCTGCCGGGAGATGAGCAGGAGCTTCGGATTCCCGACATTAGAAGAGGGGCTCTCGGTGCTATCAAAAGATGAACTGGACGACAGCTTAGCATACAATAGCTTAAAGGTGAGAGAATTAGATTCTTATACTTAAAAACAAAATTGTCCATTTGCTTATACTTAATACCGCACTCCTTTTGTAGGGCCTTATTCTTAGCAACGCCTTCAGGCGCAAAAAAGTGCCGAAGACGAAGGATGTGCTATAGCTCTGAGCAACCTTTGTTCCGAAGTAATTGAACTAAGGAACGAAGGTCTTGAAAAAGACAAAATATTAAACTCATTGTTGAACAAAATAAGGGAAGACGAAGCTGCTTCCAAAGCCAAAGCTGAAGCTCAAAAATGCGAAATCGAAGATCTTCGGAAACAGCTACTTGAAGCTAAAGAAAAATGTGGTGTTGCAGAGGCTGAACGAGATATTAGTATATATTGGAGGAACCATTTACAAAAAACAGCTGATGAACTTCGTGCATCCAAAGAGAGGTGCTATGAAAAATCTATAGAGTGTGTTAAGAGAATAAAAACTAGCTTCGCCAATGTTGGCGCATACTCAAGCGAGGAGAACTTCATAAGGGGCAATCCCGAAGGCCCAATTGAATGGATCAGCCACGAAGCTGAAGCCTTTGAGGAAGTTTTGAGTGGTCGTGGGGACATATGCGCCTTCTCGGGTGCTAGGGGGATTGCTGCCATCTTGGAGAAGATAGGCTGTGAACACGTAAAAACTTTGGCGCAAACCGAAGGTGCCTTATCTATTGAAGATACGAAAGACCCGTCGGCTGAAACAAGCTTAGTTGGTGGAAAGTTTTTCACCGACATCTGGGAAAATGGCGGCCGGGAGATGGCCCAAGAAATCATAAGGAAAAATGAAAAAGATACTCACGATGCTAAAGAAGCAGCAACGGCTGCTGAGAAAACTGCGGATCTCGAGAGGCGGATAGGTATTGTTTAACAGCTTTTAACTTTAAGTTCTAATTTTGTGACTTCGAACTTATTTACGTTTTGCATCACAGCCGCGCTATCTCCTCCCCCAGAGCCCGTCGAGCCATTGGCGGACCCCGAAGCGAAGAAAGAAGATGAAATTATTAAAATGGCCGAAGCTATTATGGATGAAGTTGTTGATCAACTACTAAACGAAGCTGCAGAAGTAGTTTTAAAAGAAGAATAGCTATTATTGTAAAGACATTTGGAATGTAATATCTGCTGAACAAAGTGTGTGTAATATTTTATGATTTTGAATATAATGTGTAAGCTGTTTGTAATTCAATTCTTTACGATGCATGAAACTTTACGTACATACCATTTTTGAGCCTTCAGCGAAAAAAACACCTTTCCTTCTTTTCATGCTTCGTGAAGAATATCCATATTCCGTAAAAATATTATGCTTCGTAAGCAATAGATCTCCTTTTCATATTAAAGTTGATGAAGTCGTACTTCTTTCAAAACTTATTTTGTGCCCTATCACTTCTTCGAAACAATCTCCGAAGATCAACATTGTAGGTCAACATCGTATACCCTTCCGAAGGTCAATATTGCATCCCCTTCTTGTGCCATTGATGCAGTATGATGTATGATGTTATGCTGTGCGAATGATGTAATGATTTTATGACATGCAAAATGTTATTTGTGCCGAAGATACACACACATTTCCTCAATAAAGCACACAATCTTTTTGCCGTTTATTTTTCGGCTTCACCGTTTATTTTTTGGTGTATAAGCGTTGACTTTTCGCTGTAAGCCTCCCTTAGGAGCTTCTTCGCCTTTTACTTCGGCGGTATCAGCGCTTATTTTTCGCTGTAAGCCTCCCTTAGGAGCTTCTTCGCCTTTTACTTCGGCGGTATCAGCGTTTATTTTTCGCTGTAAGCTCTGCATTCCCTTTGGAACGACTTTTGAGCAGAAAACTTACGCTGTGTTCCTTAGAAACGACTTTTTGTTACTTCGGAAAACTTACGCTGCGTTCCTTAGAATGACTTTTCTAATGCTTCGGCAAAACTTGTAATGTCATTATGAACCCCGTGCTCTCTTGAGAGCAACTTTCGTGCTTTACCAACTTTTTGGACTTCGTGAGTCTGTAAAAGAGATACATTTCCACTATGGCCAAAACGAAGCTATTACAAGGAATTGAAAATGACAGGAAAAACTTAGGCTTTTAACGATTGTTCTCTATTGAAAAAGGAAAAATGATAACGAATGCCAGAACTATTTCAGAAGTAGGATATCCTTTTAGTAGATGTGCTTCGATTCTGGTACAGTACTATTGACTGTGCGAGCTTCGGACTCCTCTCTGAAGTCTCGTTGCTAACGAGTGTGGTGGCTCCCTTCTGGCTGCTGGCCTCGTTGCAATGGTGGTGGAGGTGGAGGCTGTTGCCAAGATGCCTGAGGTTGGCTTGTCGAAGCAACAGAGGCTGCAGGATGGTTACCCACGTACTCTAGAATGTACGGTGAGTGGTACGAAGCAGTATGCATGACTTGCTTCGGCTGATTCTGTTGGGCCGCAGCTTCTGCTATCTCTTTTTGTTTCTGGATGGTGACGTGGCACATCCTGGTAGTGTGGCCCTTGTCCTCACCACAGAATAGACAATAAATTTTCCTGGGCTGATCCCCAAACCTTCCTCCGAAGCCCCTGGCGCCTCTGCCCCTTGGAGCTGGGGGCCGAGGACAACTATGTTGCTGTCCCGAAGCCTGGGAGGAATATTGCGGCCTTTGTTGTTGACCTCCCCTGTCGTCATTCTGAGTGGAATGAATTGATCTGACGTGCCTGGGGTGAATTCTCCCTCCGAAGCCCCTGGCCATTTTAGAGAACATGTAAGCTTCCTCCCTTCTCTGTCGAAAATTATTGTCAGCGCGGATGTATTCATCCATCTTCTGAAGCAGTTTCTCCAGGGTTTGAGGGGGTTTCCTGGCGAAGTATTGGGCTGAAGGTCCTGGCCAAAGCCCCTTAATCATGGCCTCGATGATAATTTCATTGGGCACTATTGGTGCTTGTGCCCTCAGACGCAAGAACCTTCGGACATACGCCTGGAGATATTCCTCTTGATCTTGCGTGCACTGGAATAAGGCCTGAGCGGTAACCGGCTTCGTCTGAAACCCTTGAAAACTGGTGACCAGCATGTCCTTCAGCTTTTGCCATGATGTGATTGTTCCTGGCCGAAGAGAGGAGTACCAAGTTTGTGCAACATTTTTGACTGCCATGACGAAGGATTTCGCCATGACTGCAGTGTTGCCACCATACGAAGATATAGTTGCTTCGTAGCTCATCAGAAACTGCTTCGGATCTGAGTGTCCGTCATACATGGGGAGCTGTGGTGGCTTGTAAGACGGGGGCCAGGGCGTAGCCTGCAGTTCTGCTGATAGAGGAGAAGCATCATCAAAAGCAAAAATTTCATGATGGAAATCCTCATACCAGTCATCTTCGTTGAAAAAGCCCTCTTGGTGCAGTTCTCTGTGGTGGGGCCTTCGGTGCTGCTCATCTTGAACAAGATGACGCACTTCTTCGGTGGCTTCGTCAATCTGCCTTTGCAGGTCAGCTAAGCGAGCCATCTTCTCCTTCTTCCTCTGTACCTGCTGATGAAGCATTTCCATATTCCTGATTTCTTGGTCCAACTCATCCTCTTGTGGTGTTGGACTAGTGACCTTCCTCTTCTGGCTTCGGGCCTCCCGAAGAGAAAGGGTCTCCTGGTTCGGGTTCAGTGGCTGCAGAACGGCAGCCCCTGTTGCCGAAGCTTTCTTTGGCGGCATGATGAAGGTCGATGGTTGTCGAAGGTGGTCGAAAAGGGGTTCACCGGAGGTGGGCGCCAATGTTGGGGACTTGTTCTCAAATGCTTCGGCTTAAGAACAAGGCAACATAAAGAATGTTAAATGTTAAATCCCTTCGTCCTTCGAAACATTATTTCCCTTAGGATATAACGACTCTCGGACGAAGGTTAAAATCGTACCTTCGTAGGTACGACGTATAAAAATGATGAAGGGTTTACACGAAACATGAGCAATGCGAACAATCAAATATGTTATCATTATTGTATTATTCTTGTGTTATTATCATGAATAAGTAAAGATAATGATTTATTACAAGTGTACCTTCAACTTGAAGGAAGTAAAAATACAGGCGTGACGCAAAGGCAAATGTCCAGTCAGCGTAAGTACTGTTCATCTATTTATAGGCACGGGTCGCAGCCCATGTAAAATTACATTTAGGCCCTTTGCTTTTGATAATAACTCTATAGTAACTCATCGGGGTCTAGATAGCCTTTTCCTTTTTTCCTGTCATCATGCCGAAGCTCCCTTGCGTACAACTTCGGCTCTGTTTCATCCTTCGTTTCCCTTGTGTTTCTTCGTTCAGTGATTTTGACTTAAGTCCGACAGGTCCATGTCCGAAGGTACCTGCTTATGTATTATACTCCAGAAACATTGTTAAATCACGTTTTTGAGGACCTTCGAAAGCCGAAGGCCCCCAACAATGACATAGTATGCACATCTACAGTCAATGATACATATAATTGCTAAATAAATTGTTTCTTATTTGCAGGATGACATGTCACACTTTAGGAAAAAATTGGCTGCTATATTACTATCTTCAAATATAAACAAGAGAAAGGGGTGTCCGTTATACAAGTATGACAAAGAAGTCGATGCTGGAAGCTCCTTTGATGTTCAAATATTAGATAATCCCATAAATCCTAAGAAGAGGAAACTATTTTGTGTATCTGAAGATAGCGAAGTATTGATGGAAGATGATGATGGCCCCATCACTTAAGCAGACTTAGAATGGTGGTTTGTTCATGATTGGGATAAAAGAACTCCTATAAAAATTCCGACCGATGAGTGCACTAATGAATTTTTACTGAGTGACCTTTCCACAAAGGACATGCCAGTGACCAAAGCCAATTTAATAGATGTTCTATGTGATTATATCATGACAATCCAAGATGATGCGACATTAGAGTAAGTGCTCATTGTTTTATCTATTTTATAGGTACCATCTACGTAGAGTTTTAAATAGACTTTTGTCATGCTGCATTACAGGATGACATGGGTGCGAAGTTTCAACCCTTCTAAGATAGAAATATCTGTCAAAGACCTACAAAACGTATTAAGGGTAAATCTCGATATGACTCTAAAATGTTTTGACATGGCTGTTCGATTGTTGACCATTAAAGAGTCACACATGTCGAAAGATGAAATGATAAAGGATAAAAACATTATATGGACATGCGCTTCTGGGTAAGTTTGTTTCCAATCAATAATGTAATAATATATTGTATTTATACATATAATCCTCATGTGGACATGTATATATATTTATCCAGAGAATGGTTGGTTTTGGTAAACTTCTAAAGTACCATCAGGATCCTACAGCAGAAGAGTTAGCCAAAACACTCGACTGTTGGCCTTCATTGAACTATTATATCACTGGTTGTAAATATGTAAGTATGTGCTCATTTCGAATGTATTTATAAAAGGCACTTCGTTGCAATCCTGATGACTGATATTTTGTAGGTTCTTATGCCATGAAAATTCAACGGATGCTACGCCACTTTTCGTAATCGATCATGGTAAAAAGCACGTAACTTTTATAGACTTTACACCCACTCAAGATTGGTGTAAACACATGCCATACAAGAGGTTTGCGGAAGCAATTATCATGGCCTCAAAGAAATATAAGATTGCATACAATAAGAAACGTTCTGGATGGACAAAGGATATTTTGAAGTGGGAACATATAATTCGATCTGGTGTTCCAATTGACTTAAAAGGGTATTTTCTCAATACCACGTTCTCAATAGTTTAATTTTTTTTATGATAACCATTGTATATAATATAGTTGGTAAAATATTATTCTATAGGGTTAATACCAGCTACTTCATTATACAAGCTATGGTCATATGGGGGAGTGCTAGACGAATGAAATTTGATAGGGTGAGTGGAGTACATTTGTTTCATGTTCAAACATACATTTCAATTACATAATATAAATTTGAGGTTGTGTGTAGGATGCAAAAATTCTTCGAAAGAACTTTGTAATTGATTGTTAAGTTACGAGGACAATTCATGCCGCTATGCTATCCCTGCAAACATACAACAAAGACTTATTAATATCGCTAAAAAGGATTAGATTAATATATGGTTGTCGATATATTTGCCTATTATTAAAAATTTTATATTGACTCTTTAAAATAGTTTGTGCGATAGTGATAATGTTTGTTAAGTTACGTGCATACATCTGGTTTTTAAATAAGATGAGTTGATAAAACTTGAAGGAAGTTTCTTTTTTTGACTGACGGAACCACGGCCGCAAAAGCCCCTGTTTGTTTCAGCTTTTTGGAGCTTTTGGCCACCAAAAGCTGCTGCGGACTGCCAAACGCTCAGCTTTTCAGTCAGCTTCTATAAAATTCGTTTGGGTAAAAACCATTTAAAATCAACATAAACACATAATCGGTTGAGTCGTTTTAATAGTAGGAATGCGTCACTTTCTAGATCCTGAGTCCTATGAACACCTTTATCTTCCTCCACACGTAATCCTAATGATACACAGATTCTTTACACAGCCAGATTCTCCCCACAGTCAAATTCTTAGAAAAGTTGGTCAGAAAAAAGCTAAACCAAACATGCCAAAGTCTGTGCACCGGTGGCTGGTAGTTAGTTGGCACGTCGGCAATCCGGACCACACTAGTACAGAGTACAGACTCGCCACTACGGGCGCGTGCCGCGCGCTTCGTCCCCTCGGCAAGCAAGCCCAAGATTCGATCGATCCACCCCCGCCACCGCACCACACTCTCACGGCGACTCCGCTCTCACCCACCTCCTCTTCCTCTCCCCTCCCGGGATCACGGGGCGACGCCACCCGCGAGATTGACGGGAGCCGATAGATCTGCGCGGCTACGCTACGCAGTTACACTGCGCTCACTTGACCTGACTCCGCTCTGTTCATGCCGCGGAGGTAGAGTCCGCGGGCCGGCGGTGGCCACGGCCAGCCTCCTCGGCCGTCGGGATGAAGCCGCGGAGGTTCGGCTACGGCCGGGGCAGGCGCGCGGCGGCGCTGCTGCTGCTGCTGCTCTGCCTCTGCCTCAGCAGCCTGTTCCTCCTGCTTCTCCATGGCTCCTCCACGCCGCTGGAGCCCGCGGCGGCGGCGGCGGCGGAAGCAAGAGTTGCCGAGGCGCAGGCGGAGGTCGAGGAGGCGCCGCTGCCGCCGGGGAACTCCAAGGTCGCCTTCCTCTTCATCGCGCGCAACCGCCTCCCGCTCGAACTCGTCTGGGATGCCTTCTTCCGCGTACGGATCGGAATCCCACTCAAATGACTCTTGTTTCTATCACCATTGCTCTGCCATTGCTGCCCACTGCCGCTGAATGCTTGTGCGGATCCTAATTGCAGACGAGTGATGTTTTGTGTCCTTTTTTTTGTCCTGATCAGGGTGACAAGGAGGGGAGGTTCTCCATCCTCGTGCACTCGCGGCCGGGCTTCGTGCTCACACGAGCCACCACTCGGTCCCGATTCTTCTACAACCGTCAGGTCAACGATAGCATCCAGGTTGTGACATTTGCACCATATGATGAATGGTGGAACGCAATTGTGTCATCACTACGTGTGCCCTTGCTGACGTGGCTTGCGTGCTTTGCTGTAGGTGGATTGGGGGGAGGCGAGCATGATCACGGCTGAGCGCATTTTGCTCAGCCATGCTCTCAAGGATCCACTCAATGACCGCTTTGTTTTTGTATCTGACAGGTACACTCTCCAAACACATTTCTGAGAATGCCATGTCCAAATCGTGTCCTATGATTTGTGTATAGAATATTATCTGGGGTTGAAGGCAATAACTTTTCAAGTTGTAGTGCTCTTTTGGATCTACAATTATATAATCAAGCATGTGTAACTGTAACCTTGGGTTGTTCAGTTGGTTCTAGGAAGTAATTAAGTCTTTTAGACAAGCATTATAACTAGCTTTTTTTAGCCTGCAATTTTGTTGTATGCTATGGTGATGAACATGGAATGAAAAACATTAATGTGGTAAAATGACTTCATCTTCTTATAAGAGTAGATCAAAATCTGTTTGGGTTGTACAATAAAAAATTCTGATTTAAAGCAATGTCTACGTTTTTGCATCTAGGCTGTGTTCACTTTGTTATGTGCATGCACTCATTGAATCAGTGACAACCTTGTATTCAGTTTTCAGTAACATGAAAGGCAATAAAGCTGGCAAAGCAGTTTGAACCATCTTGGAGAAGTATTTAGTTTTGATACTAACACTGACAGATGAAAACTAGGGAGCAAGTGGGAAAAAACCTTTTATTGTTGTTGCCTGACAGCCCACCGTTGATCTTCTTTTTTCACAAGAGCCCACCGTTTAACTACTACCGAATTATAAGATAAAACACCAATGGACCTGGATACAACATTTACATTTTCTCCCAAATTTCTATTTGTTCCAGTGGCGGTTGAGGATTTGATTTGTTTCGAGTTTCTCAAGCTTTTTTGCATTTGCAAATAAGGAAGTCAATGTATCAGAGTTGGAATGGAAAACCCTAACCCTAGGATAGGGTGGGGCTGTATATTAATAGCCATATGGAGTTGGGCCTAGCCCATTACAGAGGGGCAAGAGAGTAAATGTATCCAAACCCTAATACAGTTCTAACACCCCCCCGCAGTCACAACTCTATCCTGTACAGACGTTGAGACTGGACCGAAAGTCTAGGAAGACACTGGACGACAGACCCTTGGTGAAGATGTCGGCGAACTGCAGCGTTGTGGGGACGCTGAGAACCCGAACGTCGCTAGCGGCAACACGCTTCCGAACGAAGTGCAGGTCGATCTCCACATGCTTCGTGCGCTGATGCTGCACGGGGTTGGTGGAGAAGTAGACGACGTTGATGTTGTCGCAGTAGACAAGGGTGGCACGCTGGAGTGGGCTGTAGAGCTCGTGGAGGAGCTAGCATCCAGGATGCCTTGGCCACGCCGTTAGCCACAGCACGGTACTCGACCTCTGCGCTGGAGTGGGAGACGACGGGCTGACGCTTGGCAGCCCAAGAGACGAGGTTGGCGCCCAAGAATACGGCATAGCCGGAGGTGGACTGGCGCGGTCGGGGCAGCCGGCCCAGTCAGCGTCGGTGTAGACCACAAGTTCCGACGTCGAGGATGGTCGGAGGAGGAGGCCGTGGTCGAGGGAGCCCCGTAGGTAGCGTAGAATCCGCTTGAGAGCGGTGAGGTGGGGCTCCTGTGGTGTGTGCATGTGAAGGCACACCTGCCGAACGACATAGGCGATGTTGGGCCAGGAGAAGGTGAGGTACTGGAGTGTGTTTGTGAGGCTCCTGTAAGACGTCACGTCGGCGACCGGAGGCCCGTCATCCTTAGAGAGCTTCGCCTGAGTGTCGACAGGCGTGGAGCAGGGCTTGCAGTCGGACATTCTAGCCCGCTCCAGAATGTCGATGGCATACTGACGTTGGTGCAGGAAGAGACCCTGGGGCCGGCGTTCGGCAGTGATGCTGAGGAAGTGGTGGAGAGGCCCCAGGTCCTTCATCGCGAACTCCCACTGGAGGGCGATGATCATGCGCTGCAGGAGATCGGTGGTGGATGCCGTGAGCACAATGTCGTCGACGTAGAGGAGGAGGTAAATGATGTCCTCGCCCCGCCGGTAGATGAAGGGAGATGTGTCCGACTTGGCCTCGACGAAGCCGATGGAGGCCAAATGTGTGGCGAAGCGACTGTACCAGGCCCGCGGTGCCTGCTTGAGGCTGTAGAGTGAGCGGTTCAGCCGGCAGACCAGGTCCGGGTTGGTGACGTCGGTGAAGCCGGTGGGCTGGCTGCAGTAGACAGTCTCCGTCAGAGTGCCATGAAGGAAGGCGTTCTTGACGTCGAGATGGTGGATTGCCCAGTTCCGGGAGAGGGCGAGGGAGAGGACGACACGAACAGTGACGAACTTGACGATGGGGCTGAAGGTCTCATCGTAGTCCACTCTGGGGCGCTGGGTGAAGCCCCGAAGGACCCAGCGAGCCTTGTAGCGGTCGAGGGAGCCATCCGAAGTCAGCTTGTGGCGAAAGAGCCACTTGCCAGCGACCACATTGGTGCCGGGTGGACGTGGCACCAGGTCCCAGGTGTGGTTGGCCAGAAGGGCCGCGTACTCCTCCATGGCCTGATGCCAGTGAGGGTCGGCGAGGGCGGCGCGAACGGAGGAGGGGACCGGGGAGGCGTCCGGTGGAGGAGTGGTCGTGTCAGTGGCCAGGATCAACCTGTCGACAGGCCGAAGAACACCGGCGGTGAGTCACCATGGGGTGAGTGTGCCCGGGGTCGCGGTGAATGGCAACCGGGTGGTACACCGACGGCTCAGGGGCCGCAGGCGTGGCCGACCCACGGCGATGATAGATGACGGTGGGGTCGGCGAACCAGGCTGCGCTCGTCGAGGGGCTCGGGTCCGTGGGCGTCGAGGGAGGAACGCTCCCACGGCGGTGGTAGACGATGGCGGGGTCGGCGAAGCGAGTCCCGCTTGAGGCTGAAGTCGCTGGGGCCACACGAGGCGCAGGCGGGGTCGGCGGGGCCACGCGTGGTGCGGGCGGGGTCGACGTGGTTGCGCGTGGTGTGGGCGGGGTCGACGGGGCCACGCGTGGCGCAGACAGGGTCGTCGGGGCCGCGCGTGGTGTAGGCAGGTGTGCGAGTGGTGGCATCGAAATCCCAGGTGGCAGGCACGGAGCCGTGGAGGCCGCGCGAGAGGGCGATGAAGCCACGTGAGGTGCGGGTAACGGAGCGAGGCGAGGTGCCCGAGAGGGATGGGTGCTCAAATCAGACTCAAGGAGGGAGTCTAGATCGGTGGGTGGGGAGGAGCCAACAAGGGGGAACACATCTTCGTCGAAGACTACGTGACGAGAGATGATGATGCGGTGGGATGTGAGGTCAAGGCAGCGATACCCCTTGTGGTCAGGGGAGTAGCCAAGGAAGAGGCAGCGAGCGGAGCGTGGAGACAACTTATGAGGGGCAGTAGCGGAAGTGTTGGGATAGTAGGCAAGCCGAACACGCGGAGGTGGTCGTAGGAGGGGGCTGTGCCGTACAGGGCGAAGTAGGGGGTGGGGTGGCTCACCGCCTTCGATGGGAGGCGGTTGAGGAGGTGGGTGGCGGTGTGCAGGGCCTCTGCCCAGTAGCTGGCAGGGAGAGACGCCTGAAAGAGAAGGCAACAAATCATGTTGGTGGTGGTGTGAATGATGCGTTCGGCCCGACCGTTCTGGGGGGAGGTGTAGGGGCACGAGAGACGCAACTGAACGCCGTGGGTGAGGAAGAAGGAGCGAGAGACGTTGTTGTCGAACTCGCGGCCATTATCACATTGGAGGGCACGAATCGGGCGACGGAACTAGGTGGAGACCCAGGCGAAGAAGTGGGTGAGGGTGGTGAGCGTGTCAGACTTCAGCCGAAGTGGGAAAGTCCAAAGAAAATGAGAGAAGTCGTCCAGAATGACCAGGTAGTATTTGTAACCAGAGAGGCTGAGGACAGGAGAAGTCCAGAGATCATAGTGGACAAGATCAAAAGCCTGAGTAGCCCTAGAAGTGGAAGTGGAAAAAGGAGGGCGAGAGTGACAGCCTAGCTGACAACAATGATAGAGGCGCTCAGAGGAGCCCCGGGTGTAGGAGATATCTGAGCGGCTGGAAAGCTGGGACATCACGTCAGGTCCAGGGTGACCGAGACGATGATGCCAAATGGCGGAGGTGGTGGTAGTAGCAAGAACATGGGGGGAGGCTACGCTGGTGGGGGAAGTGGAGGGCAAGTGAATAGAGTAGAGGGGGCCAGAGCTGTCACAACGAGCGAGTACGACATGCGTGGGAAGGTGACGTATGGTGAGCCCCCAGGGATCGAACTCCATAGAACAGTGGTTGTCACTAGTGAAGCGACGAACCGAGAGAAGGGATGAGTCAGGCCGGGAGCAATAAGGACGTTGTTAAGGTGGAATGGTCCCGGAAGGACCGATGCACCCACTGAGGTGACCGGGAGGGTGGAACCGTTGCCCACAACGATAGAGGGAGGATGGAAAGGGTGTAGAGGATGGGAGTGAGATAACGAGGTAGCAGTGGGAGTACTGTGGAAGGAGGCTCCGGACTCGACCACCCAATCAGTGGGAGGGGGAGGAGGTGGCGAAGGCGCAGTGTGCGCAGAGAGGGCCAGGGGAGGGGCTCTGACAGAGCCACTGAGAGGGGAAGTAGACAACGAGGTCTCGATTGCCAGGGAGGCGACCCCAGCACGGGGAAAGATAAGCGGTCCTGGCACGTGACGACCCGCCTAAGGGTGGATCTCAACGCAGTCACAAAGAACAGGGTTCATGGCCTGATCGAAGGATACAAAGATGCCCCGAACAAGCTGGCCATCGTGAAGGAGGACGCACACAGCGATCCTAGCAGAACTGGGCGGAGCCAGACAAGAAGTGGCGCCGACAGTCATGGCAACGGCAGGATGGGGAGTGGTGGGGGGCACGCCGAGGGAGGCGCTGCTCTATAGGGCAGCAGCAGGGTCGGAAGGAGCGGCGGTGGCCGTCGAGGACCGCGAGAACACTGATGAGAGGCCCAAGGCCGAGGATGAAGAAGGCACGACGGCGCAAGAGGTCAGCGCGGGCCGGGCCAGTGGGGGCTAGGCGGATGTCGTATCGCTGGAGCGCCAGGGGATAGCTCCCGGCAGCGGGGGAAGGAGACCGAGCGCTGCAGGGGGCAGAGCGGTCGTACCGAAGGTGGTGGGAGGGACTGCTGGAGCTCGGCGTGCTGCTGTTGGCGCGACCGGGACACGCTTGAGCTCCATGGGAGCAGGCTCCTGCGCCATTGGGAAGGAGGAGCAGAGGAGGGGGCCCTGTGTGCCGATGTTGAGTGGCAGCGCGCTGGGACTGGGGAAACGACCAGGGGGCGCCGCTGCGGACCTTGGAGGAGTGGGGGCAGGGCAACAACGCCGATCACGTGGGGGGCGCCGGCGGCGGGGACGAGAGCGCCCGCGGCCACGCCGGTGCCCGGGAGGGCGGCGCCGATGGCCTGGGCTGAGGCTGCGCGGGTGCTGGCGGCCGCTGCCGTGGAGAACGCCGGGGAGGTCGCCGCCGTCGTGGAGAAGAACGTCGGGGAGGTCGCCGACGGAGGGGAGCCGTGCTCCATGGCGCGCCGACAAAGTGGAGTCGCATAGCCGGGGAGGGAGGAGCCGCGCACCGCCAGTGGTAGAGCCGGGCGGAGGCGGCTGCTGGGAGGCCGACGGCCAGAGAGGGACGCCCGGCGGGGGAGGGTGCGGCTGAGGGTGGCTGGGAGAGGGAGGGAGGGGAAGAGAGAGAAACTGGCTTTGGTACCAAGTTGGAATGGAAAACCCTAACCCTAGGATAGGGTGGGGCTGTATATTAGTAGCCATATGGAGTTGGGCCTGGCCCATTACAGAGGGGCAAGAGAGTAAATGTATCCAAACCCTAATACAGTTCTAACAATCAGGTCAAGTGGCAAATATCAACATTTGTCATTCAAGATCATATTGAATATATTTTCTAGGAACAATATGTCTTACTGTACAAAGGAGAACCATAATATTACTGATAAACTGGTGGTGCTTTTCAAGTACTTCATCTGCTCTAAATTATAAGAAATTTCGGCTTTTCTAGATACATTGCTTTTATTATGTATATAGACATAGTGTATGTCTAAGTGCATATAAAAACAATGTACCTATAAAAGCCAAAATGTCTTATAATTTGAAATGGAGGGAGTACAAATTATTGTTGAAATTATTGTGGAAGGTTCATGGTAATTAGCTTTACACTTGTGTACCAGAGTTATTTGAGTGTTTATGCCATTATCTCAAAATATTATCTTACAATCACAAAGATTATGTGAAATAAGCTACACCCTCCTATATAACTGATTGCTTGACCATTGGATGTCAGTTGCATTATTACATATTGTACTACTGCTTTGTATTGGATCTGCAGAAAGTAGAAAAACAATTCATTTATGCTAATATTCATTTTCTGATTCCTATGTATGCTGCTGCCAACAGCTGCACACCTTTTTAAATCTTATTTTGACCTTCTTTTCTTCATTCGTCGCTGGTAAATTTTGGATCTTAATTTTGATTCATGCTTACTAGGATCTTCTCTCTGTGGCAGCTGTGTACCACTATACAATTTCAGCTATACTTACGACTACATAATGTCATCATCAACCAGCTTTGTAGACAGGTATAAATATCCAAATACCGTGGTATATTTCCTGATCTTGTTTATACCAGTCTTGTATGATGTCATTGTAAATTCATTTTAGCCCTTTCCCCTTTATGAATTATGGTATATCTTTGCTTTGGTTGTACCTTAATCCCGTAGATGAATTGCACAGCAAGCTACAGGCTTGCAGCTGATGTCAAGGGCGTCAAACCCCTGACTGGCCGGACCACGGCTACGTAGCTCGTAGCCGCCGTCCGTCTTCTTCGGTGAGGATCAACACCTCAACCGTAGGCTTGAGAGAATAGGAGTAGTGTAGGAGATAGTTTATTGCTTGCCTCCTCCCTGTGGTTTACAAGGATATATATAGCCCTCAGCCCACTAATTTAGGAGCTGATAATAGGAAAGACCCACAGCTTTTGTAACTAATAAAAAGGAAGGAACAACCCCCCAATGGAGGAGCTAATAATAGGAAGGAATCAGCCCACTAATTTAGGAGCTAATAATAGGAAGGAATCAGCACTAATTTAGGAGCTAATAATAGGAAGCTATCTCTCTTTCCTAGTTAGCCACTTTCCCTGCCTTCCTGTTCATGCGTGCCTGCTGTGCGTCGCACATCCCATGCCCAACGCCTCGTGTATGTCTGGCCGTAACGTCTGGACGTGGCATCTCTTCCCTCCTCGAGAGGCAGCTCGTCCCCGAGCTGAATTGTTGGATACTTGGCGTGGAACGACTCAACATCTTCCTAGGTGGCTGATGCAGCGGAGTGGCCTTTCCAGTGGACCAGGACCTGCTCGACGCCACGAGTGACGTGCCGACGGACATCACGTTTCGACTCTGGAGTAATGGCGCCGTTGTGGACCGGTGAAAGTGGCGGGGGAGCCTCTAGCGGAGCGCCATGGAACTTTTTCAGGAGGCCCACATGGAACACGACGTGTAGGCGAGCCTGAGGTGGGAGAGCGAGGTGGACGACCACCTCGTTGGTCATCTCGGTGATGCGGTAGGGCCCGAAGTAGCGTGGCTTGAGCTTGCCGGAGGTGGCCGGGGGCAGCGACGCAACCGGGCATTGACGAAGTCGTAGCAGCACCCAATCATCGACCTTGTACGCAACAACACGATGGGTCTTGTCAAAGTGAAGCTTCTAAAACGCCTGAGCTTGCTCGAGACGAGCGTGGATGTCGACGAGAAATTCCTGGCGTTCTTCCATGTTCTTGGCAACGGCCGCCACTCGTGTGTCTCCCGGCTCATAGGACCGGATGGTCGGTGGGTCGCGCCCGTAGACGACCCGGAACGGGGTGTCCCAAAGCGAGCTTTGGTACGCCATATTGAAGATGAACTCCGCCCATGGGAGCCACTGCAGCTAGTGACGTGGTCGATCGCCCGTGAGGCAGCGAAGGTACATGATGATGACTCTGTTAGCCGCCTCGGATTGCCCATCCGATTGCGGGTGGAAGGCAGTCATCATGTGTAACTTGGTGCCCACCAAGCGCATGAGCTCGCGCCAGAATGTCGACGTGAAGATCGGGTCGCGATCTGGCACAATGGATTGCGACACTCCATGAAGGCGGACAATGTCGACGAAGGAAGCTTGGGCGACGGACTCGGTGGAGTACGGGTGAGCAAGCAGGATGAAGTGGGAATACTTGCTGAACCGGTCGACCACGTTGAGGATGACCAACTTGCTCCGCACGTGAGGGAGCGCCTCGATGAAGTCGATGGCGATGTCCGACCACACGCCCTGCGGCACTTGCAGAGGGAGGAGTAGGCCGGCAGGATGCAGGTGCTCCGACTTGTAGCGCTGGCATGTGACACTCGCGAACAAAGTCTTGTACCACCTGTTTCATGTTAGGGAAATGAAAATCGTGTCAGAGCCGGTGGAGAGTTTGCTGCACCCCTTCATGTCCATCTTCATGCACCGTGCACAGAACCTCTTGCAGGAGGGGAGATGCAGGCGTGATGTAGAGGCGGCCTGCGTACTGCACCATGCCGTCGATCACCGCCCATGGCGCCCCATGGGAGCCCGTGCGCACTTCATCGTGGATGGCGGTAAGGGCCGGTTCGGTGAGCTGTGCTTGCTGAAGACGCATGATCAAGTCGAAATGCGGCCCCGACAGGACCAATACAGTCCCTTCCTCCGGTGTGTCGTGGCGGGAGAGGGTGTCGGCCACCACGTTCACCGCTCCGGTCTTGTATTCGACGGTGAAGTCGAAGCCCAGAAGCCAGAAGCTTGCCCACCCAATGATGTTGAGGGATCGTCGTGAGGCGCTGATTGAGCAGGTACTTCAAGCTATAGTGATTGGTCTTGATGAGGAAGTGACGACCCCAGAGGTATGATCGCTAGTTGCGGACGACTTGGACAAGGCCGATGAGCTCGCGCTCATAGGCAGCAAGGGCGCGGTGTCGTGGCGCTACCGCCCTGCTGAAAAATGCCACCGGGTGGCCCTCCTGGACGAGGACCGCGCCGAAGCCGTGCGACGAAGCGTTGCATTCGACGATGAACGACTTGGTGAAGTCCGGCATGACGAGGATTGGAGCGGAGGAGACAGCCGCCTTGAGGCCGTCGAAGGCCGCTGCTGCCGCGCCGGACCACTCGAAACCATCCTTCTCAAGGAGGGCAGTCAAGGGCGTGGCGATGGTCCCGAAGTTGTGGACGAATTTGCGATAGTATCCCGCTAAGCCCAGGAAGCTGCGGACCGCTCGAGCTGACCGAGGAGCCAGCCACTCATGGATGGCCCGCACCTTGGCCGGATCCATGGCAACGCCCGCCTCGAAGATGATGTGGCCGAGGTACGCGACCGAGGTGGCGTCGAAAGCACACTTGGTGCGCTTGACGAAGAGTTGCTGTTGCCGAAGCTCGGAGAAGATGGCACAAAGATGGGGCAAGTGGTTGGCCCATGTCTTGCTGTAGATTAAAATGTCATCAAAGAAGACGAGGACAAACCGGCAGAGGAATGGTCGGAGAACATCGTTCATGAGCACCTGGAATGTGGCCGACGCATTGCAGAGGCCGAACGCCATCACCAGGAACTCGTACAGGCCATCATGAGTACGGAACGCGGTCTTGTGCACATCCTCGGGCCACATCCGCACTTGATGGTAACCCGACCGTAAGTCGAGCTTGGTTAAGAAGCGTGCGCCGTGAAGCTCGTCAAGGAGCTTGTCCACCACCGAATGGGAAAAGCGTCCTTGACAGTGAACGCATTCAAGGCACGGTAATCCACGCAGAATCGCCACGACCCGTCCTGTTTCTTGACGAGGAGGACCGGTGAGTAGAACAGTGAGTCGCTGTGGCGGACGATGCCCTGCCCGATCATGGCAGTGCACTGTCGCTCGAGTTTGTTCTTGTGGGTGACCGGATACCTGTATGGGCGCACCTCCACTGGGGAAGCATCGGGCTTGAGGATAATGTGGTGGTTGTGACCCCGGGCTGGTGGTAGACCGATCGGCTCGGCGAAGATGTCGGCGAAGGCACCCAACAACCCGTCGAGTAGGGCGTTCGTGGCCATGGCCACGGTTGCTTGGAGGCGCGACATAGTCGGCGGCGCCACGCCCTGCTAGCAAACAGTGTGGTCATCGTGTTGGAACGACATGCGCCTGCGAGCGAGGTCCCAGACGATGGGTCCCTGCGCGTCGAGCCACATGGTGCCGAGGATGACGTCGTACCTGGCCAGTGGCATAACGAAGAGGTCCGTCGGGAATAGGGCACCAGCGATTAGGAGGGGTGCGTCACTGATGACGTCCTCGCAGGTGACTCGCTCACCATTGGCGACCATGGCCGTGAGACGTGGCCGCTGTCGTAGCGACAAGCCGGAGCATCGCGCTGCTTCTTCGGAGATGAAGTTGTGCGTGCTGCCGGAATCAAGGAGCGCGGCGAGGGACGTGGCTCCGAGCATCACGACGAGCTGCATGGTGTCCGCCATGGGACCCCTGCCAGGGCCTGTAGGGAAGAAACAAGGTGCCTCTTTGTCAGGCCCTGTCGCGGCGTCTTCAGCGTCGTCGATCTTAACCCTGTCAACGAGGAAAATGCGCTTGCAAAATCTGTTGTGGCCACAGGAGTATTTCTCGTCACAGTTAAAACAAAGCCCAAGACGTCGTGGCTCCGCCTGTTCCTCCGGGGTCAGTCGCCGCTGGTTGCCCGCGCCGAGGGCCGGGGGGCGTCGATCGGTGGCACTGGGAGTGTGAGCGGCTGAGGGGCGCGGCGAGCGCTAGGCACAGTACCGGGGTCGGGAGAGGACATCGCGGGGCTGGGCGAGATGGAGCCGGCGCCTACCTGGTGATCTCCATCAATTCAATCTAGCGCGCCAGGCTCATCACCACCGCGAGTGACTCCGGGTTGTGGATGTGGACCGCGTGACTCAGCGGCGGCACCAGACCGCTAGTGCACAACTGGACGCGCTGGATCTCATCTAGCCGACCCGCGCGAGGAAGGAGGGCCTAGAAGCGGTTCGAGTACTCCTCCATGGTCCCGAAGCGCTGGCACTCGGCTAGCTCAAACAGCGGCGCCGAGCGGAGGGGTGGCCTGAACCGCAAGTTGTGGAGGTCCTTGAAGTGGCCCCAACGTGGTGTTCCTTCGTCCACCTGCAGCTGGATGTACCACAGCTGGGCCACGTCCTCGAGGTTGTAGGAAGCCATCCATACCTTCTCCTTCGGCATGGTTCGCTGTTGATGGAAGTAGGACTCACAATGGTTGATGAAGATCAGCGGGTCAAACTTGCCATCGTAGCGCGGGAAATCCATCTTCTGGAACCTGGGCGGGCGATCATTTTGGTGCTCGCCGGGCGATTGGCGATGGCCTGTGGACGCCGACGGCTCGGTGATCAGGGCCAGGATTGCCCTGGCGTTGGCCTCGGCGGTGGCTTGGAGGGTTTGTACGACCTTGGCGAGGTTCTCGACGGTGGTCTTGAGGTCGTCCCCCATGGTCGGCGCGGCGTAGGAAGTGGTAGAGCCTGGTGAAGAAGGGCCAGCGACTGATGATGGCGAAGTGGGTGGCGCAGGCGAGGATCGCCGGGATCGTGATACCAGGTTGTCAAGGGCGTCAAACCCCTGACTGGCCGGAACACGGCTACGTAGCTCGTAGCCGCCGTCCGTCTTCTCCGGTGAGGATCAACACCTCAACCGCAGGCTTGAGAGAATAGGAGCAGTGTAGGAGATAGTTTATTGCTTGCCTTCTCCCTGTGGTTTACAAGGATATATATTGCCCTCAGCCCACTAATTTAGGAGCTGATAATAGGAAAGACCCACTACTTTGGTAACTAATAAAAAGGAAGGAACAACCCCCCAATCTAGGAGCTAATAATAGGAAGGAATCAGCCCACTAATTTAGGAGCTAATAATAGGAAGATATCTCTCTTTCCTAGTTAGCTACTTTCCCTGCCTTCCTGTTCACGCGCGCCTGCTGTGCGCGCCGCGCGCTCCGCTGCGCGTCGCACATCCCGTGCCCGACGCCTCGTGTACGTCTGGCTGTAACGTCTGGACGTGACAGCTGAACTGAAGGGTAATTTTTGTTGTCTATTTATTTCGCCCTGTATTATGCTGGATGCAGTTTTGCTGATACAAAGGCAGGGAGATACAACCCAAGAATGGACCCAGTTATCCCAGTGGAGAATTGGAGAAAAGGCTCACAGGTGGTCCTTCCACCATTATAAATAAAGACTGAACATTGCTTGATAATTAATTCTGATGCCTTTACCACTGAACTTTTATTCATACACTGTTTCCAGTGGGCTGTGCTAATTAAAAAGCATGCTGAGGTTGTGGTTGATGATGAAGTGGTGTTACCAGAATTCCAGAAGCATTGCAGGGTATATATCTCAATATTTGTATGCCGATAAGTTTGAGAACAATAGTAAGGTTACATTGTTTACTAATACATCTTAATTTGTTATCAAGAGAGCAGATATTTTTCTTTAGAGCTTGCTGTTGGTCTTGTTTCAGGCTATTCTTCCTGTTTTATCTAGTTTTTCAGGTTGGTATGTAAGGGTGTTTGTGGGTGTTGTATACTCTGTCCGGCCTTGCTGGACAATCCTGTTTCTACTCTTCTTAATGAAATGGCACGCAGATCTCCTGCGTCGTTTGAGAAAAAGAGAGCAGATATTAGATATTGAAAACTTTCTATTAGTGTTGATAGGTTTTTGCATGTTATGTAAGCAACTAAGCATGCATAATTCACAGGGCTCGAGCTGCTATTATATTTCCAACAATCTGAAAAGAACTAGAAAAGTAGTGTGGCAACTGCTGTATCTGGCACCATCAGCACTTAAAAACGTTTATTATAAAAAAATCATAGCTCTCTTTTTATGGTGACAATCAATCCACTTTTATTAGAGCATCAGTTCTCAAATTTTGAATCCTCATCTTATTTACATTAACCTCTTTTATATATTGAATTTCTAATATTGACCAATTATATATTTCTGTATACTGCAGAGGAGACCCTTGCCAGAGTTCTGGCGGGATTGGGATCGTCCTATTGTAAGTAAAAACATTTCTGTATATTACTGAACAATCCCCTTTCTTATTCATGGCATGATTTATGGATTGCCATTTTAGCAGTTTTTACTTATAAAAATGTATATCTCAAATCCCATAATCATCAACAGCAGAGGCTGACAGCCTGTTAGTCCCAAACAAGTTTTAGTGGGTTTAGGATGGAACCTAGCATGAGCCACCAACAGGGAAAAAAACATCTCCATCAAACATAATAAAAATACAAAAGGGCATTAATGACAGTAATAGTAATTCTAGGGAGTAGGGAATCTCAACTCTAGTTTATGTTTTAGGCACTTTTACCCAAACCCCCATGTGCCACCTCAAACCCTACATTAGATGTGCTTACCTTACCACTGAGTTTTCCTATGAAAAGAGGTGCCCCTGGTAGGTACACTTCTAACCATGTCATCTAGGCCTCCTCCAGAATTGGCTCATAGACTCGCATTGTCATCTGCTTGAGGGGCATGTGCGATGATTATGTTAAAAAACTAAATCACCAGCAACTTGGACTGGCTATGTTGAAACAACCTAGTCCAAAATAATTGCATTAATTTTTTTTAGTTTTTTTTAATATGGTTACTTTTCTGGACTACTGTAAATTCAAAGTTCCTAAGAATTATATAATTTAGTTTTTGATTTTCCAAAATAAAATAGTGACAGTATTATGCTTGTACATCAAAATACTTTCCAAACTCTATATTTGCATTTATTTGTGTCTACATTATAGTATTTTACAAGGGAAAATCAGTTGATAAATATTTTTATTTAAATGTCATTTATCTTCTCTTTTTTTTGCAGCCTGCAGAGGCATGGAAAGCCCATAACTGCATACCAGATGAGCACTATGTTCAGACGTTGCTTGCAGTAAGTCAATGATCTTGATCATAACAATATTCTTTGCATAGTTTTTTACTGCACTAAGTTCCCTGATCATTCAGCTCTTCTGCAATGCAGCAAAGTGGTCTAGAAGAAGAACTTACGCGGCGATCAGTAACACATAGTGCATGGGATCTTTCAGCTTCTAAAGATCGTGAAAGACGCGGGTGGCATCCTGTAACATATAAAGTCTCTGATGCTACTCCAAGACTTATAAAATCTATAAAGGTATATAGTTTTTTTTTCCAAATCTGGACACTATTTTTGTTTAGGACTTATATGTATTTGCTAAAACAACTTAAAAAAATGACAACACTTTTGGCGCCAGCAAGCTTGTCTAGGGTTGTTTTATGCTCAATTAAAGGGGAAACCAAAGGGTCCATCACCCTTTGTATTGTATTTAGGTTTGTTTTGCCTTAATTTGACAAGTAATGCAGTCACATCACTTGCTATAATGAATAAAGCAACAAACATCTTTTATAGGAAAAGGAGGTGACTGTCTTAAACCCGTAACACCTGTGGTGGTAAATACTTCATCAATCGAAGAACCAATGTCTTAAACAAATGTATTTTTCAAAGGCTGATGCTTTTGTAACAGGATTATCAACATCGATTCTTGCTGTTTGCTGAGGATCTATTCTTCTCACTTTTAGGATATTGATAATATATATTACGAGACCGAAAATAGAAGGGAGTGGTGTACAAGTAATGGAAAGCCAGCCCCCTGCTTCCTTTTTGCCAGGAAGTTTACACGTGGAGCTGGTCTGAAGCTTCTTGATTCAGTAAGTCCATGTCATTTCTTTTTCACTTCTTGTGTGCGTTGGCCTAGTAAAAAGCAAAGTCCTTTGCTTACAGTAATTTTAATTTTGTTTTGTGCAGTCACTGATCGCTTCAAAGTGATGAATATAGTGACAGATGCAAGTGCCTTTTGATTGTTTCACCTTTCGAGAATATTTCAGTTCACACAAATGTAAAGGTACGGGACCACGGAAAAGACACAAAATAACAGGACTTTCTTTTTATTCAGTGTGTGATTATCATATATTATTTTGTTGCTTCATAGAAAGGCACGATACATGTTGTAAAGAATTATCTTCGTTTCCTTTTATTTCCTAGGATAGCACGTCCATTAACACATGACTCAGCATTATAACACCAGTCGACCAGTTGGTCGTGGAGTCCTGAGAAAACTTGTCGGCAAAATTATGAAGAAATGTTCTCTCATACTGCCCATATTCATTTTACTGTACGCATCGCAGTGTCTTCTGGTGAGAGCTGCGAATCGAGCGTATGATTCATAGATGCATGCTCAAAAAATATAATATAATGGTACAGTCACAACACCATGGTCTGTTCCATGAGAGATGGCCCACACCATGGTCTACAGTTATTGTTTTGTCTAGATTTAGGGAATGTTTAAATACACTAGACCTAATAGTTAGTTACTAAAAATAGTTGAAGACATACCAATAGTCTAGCTAATAGTTCAATTATTATATACTTTTAGCAATTTAGCTAATATTAAGTTAGATATTTGTTAGCTAGCTAAGAGGGTGTTTGGTTTTAGGGACTAATCTTTAATCCCTTCATTTTATTCCATTTTAGTCCTTAAATTGCTAAATATAAAAACTAAAATAGAGTTTTAGTTTCTGTATTTGGTAATTTAGGTACTAAAATGGTATAAAATAGAGGGACTAAAGATTAGTCCCTTAAAACCAAACACCCCTGATTCTAGTAGCAATTTTTTAGTCAACTAACTATTAGTTTAGTTCTAGTGTATTCAAACATCCCCTAATGCTCATGGTACCGGTTTAATTGACTACGTACAATTGAACTCAGGGAGTCAGGGTCCAGCAGATACGTTCTGATTGTACCATTAGTGCATGTTCAAAAGGAGCTCCAATATGGTTGTAAATAAAACAACCTTCAATAACAGCTCTATATTATAAAAAAATTATCAAGCAATTATAGTATTCTCGGGTCCTAGCTCTATCCATGTTTCCTCTTAATCTCTAACTATCTATTTTCTCTTAACATGATTTGTTTTCTAAATAATATTATTCATGGTCTAACTATTATCACTATTTCCTCTTAATCTCTAACTATTTATTTTCACTTAAGAGCAGCTCCAATGTGAGTCTTGAAAGAAGATGCATCTTAAAATATAGGGCTCCATGGCCAAAACAAAATCACTCTAACAGGGGCCTCATTTTACAAAAACTGAGTGTTGAGCACCAAAATTGACAGGTAGACAGTTTGACCCTAGGCCTCGGATGGTTCACGGTCTGTATGGTCCGCCGTGATGGCGTAGACGGTTCGCGTGTAAACATAATCAGTTAGAGTTTCTAATTTTTTGCGGGATTTGTTTGCCAACTCTACGGGATTTGTTTGGAAACCGACTTGTAACCCCCCTTATATAAACGAAGGGGTACGACTGATTAAAACCCCTACAATCAATCTAATCAAACCTATTTATTATATTTACCTTAATTGTATTGTTTTCCATTTATTAGGAGTAGGAGTAATCCAGCCTTGGTTTAGCCCTCTCGACCTATTTCTTCACTTATCTTCGTTTCAACGTCGTTTAGAGGTATCTTGGGTGGTATGTCGACCCTAAGACAACCCTAGGATCTCTCCCTGACGAGATCTGTAACACACTGAATTTGGTATATAAAATTTCATTTCTGATGTCCATCAAATTCAAGTGTTATCCTCTCTTTCCTTTGCCCTTTTCTTTTTTCTAAAAAATGGAGAAGTATTTTGCTTTATATATAGTTGTTAGGGGTAATAAAATAAAATTATAAGGAATGATTGTTGTTGCATCATGCTGGAATATATATATTTTTGTTTGTTGTTGTGCTTGGGTGTACATCCATTTAATTCGTGGCTCTTTCTAGTGAATAATCTTAATTAGGAAGAAAAGAAAATGAATAAAGAAAAATAAAGAAAATAGAAAAGGAGAAAGGAGCCCAATACAACCAGCCGACCCAGCCCCTCTTCTCCCCTCCCCCTAGGCCCGCGCTCGCGCGGCCCTTGTAACACCTCAGGTGTTATCACAAGTTAAGCAACGAGTATGGACTTAAGTACATGATGTTTGTGAGGATAATAGTCTCTATGTCCTAATCACCTTCGTCTACCATGATTTCGATATCGCATTTATCTCTATCTATTTAGACTATCTCAAATCTTTCGCAAAGTCCGAAATTAAACAATCAATTGAAATGTCGAGTTTTAAGTTCATTTAAAATTTATTGGTTAAGAGAATGAGAATTTGGAATCTTAACTTACTCCTGCAATTTTATCCCAAACAAAATTTATTGAAAATCGACGACTAAAGTTTTCGGTGCGAGTAATCTAGACCCGTGCGTTAACCAAGGAATCATGTCCGAGGATTTATGATTAGTATTTATTTCTCCAGTAAATTATCCTTGGCTGATAAATCAGATGTTCAGACCAGGGATGAAGTTATTTGGTTTATGATTGAATCAATTATAATCTAAAACTAGGTATATGCCCATGCATTGCCACGAGAGTTTAAAATTAGTATAAATATAAATATGAAACGGTAAATATCATTATAATGCAAAATTAGTGTGATAAAATATCACCGTAACACTAATAATATTATATTGACAATATAAATATGTAATCTAGTACAATGCTTAATAAAATGACTGTGTACAACGATTACATACACATATGGATGTGGCTCTGTGCAAATGGTGGCGCGAGAAAGGACCAGATTACTATGCACGCTCAATTATCAACTTGACTGAGACTTTGCTCAAGTAACGCACTGCATGCCTGAAAACCTATTGAAGCTGAATGTAGGGGTAGTTTGATCTGAATTGGCGTTGATATCGAATTTCTTTAGGAGCTTTACAAGATCCAGACCTCATTGTAACACAGTTATATTGTAGTACTGATTGTCATGCTGGCCTTCCTTTTTTCAAGGCTCAAGTATGAAATTGTACATTGATGTGCACTTTTGCACCTCATGTCCACCAGTCAAGAACAGATGACACTGTAAATTATAGCAACAAATACATGCTATTAATCTACTCAAGAAAAGTTTGGGGCTTACTGAAAGGGAATTAGGCTTACACCTAGTTCCTAAATAATTTTGGTGGTTGAATTGCCCAACACAAATATTGGACTAACTAGTTTGCTCTAGTGCATAAGTTATACAGGTGCAAAAGGTTCACATTCAGCCAATAAAAAGATCAAGTTTTGGATTCAACAAAGGAGCAAAGAGGCAACCGAAGGCACCTCTGGCTGGAGGCACCGGACTGTCCGGTGTACACCGGACAGTGTCCGGTGCGCCCAGAGGACTCCAACTCGAACGTGCCACCTTCGGGAATTTCTCAGGCCGCTTCGCTAAAATTCACCGGACTGTCCGGTGTACACCGGACAGTGTCCGGTGCTCCAAGAAAGTGCGGCCTCCTCAACTCGCCAGCCTCGGGTTCGCGCGGCAGTCGCTCCGCTATAATTCACCGGACATGTCCGGTGTGCACCGGACTGTCCGGTGTACCAGCGGGGCAACGGCTCTTTCGGCGCCAACGGCTACCTGCGGCGCATTTAATGCGCGCTCTGCGCGCGCAGTCGTCAGGCGCGCCCATACCGGCGCACCGGACAATGAACAGTTGTTGTCCGGTGTGCACCGGACACCCAGGCGGGCCCAGAAGTCAGAAGCTCCAACGGTCAGAATCCAACGGCATTGATGACGTGGCGGGGGCACCGGACATGTCCGGTGTGCACCATCGACAGACAGCCTCCACCAACGGTCAAGTTTGGTGGTTGGGGCTATAAATACCCCAACCACCCCACCATTCATTGCATCCAAGTTTTCCAACTTCCAACCACTATACAAGAGCTAGCATTCATTGCAAAGCACACCAGAAGAGATCAAATCCTCTCCCAACTCCATACAAAGCCCTAGTGACTAGAGAGAGTGATTTGTTGTGTTCATTTGAGCTCTTGCGCTTGGATCGCTTTCTTTCTTTCTCACTTGTTCTTGTGATCAAAACTCAATTGTAACTAAGGCAAGAGGCACCAATTGTGTGGTGGCCCTTGCGGGAAGTTTTGTTCCCGTTTGATTGAGAAGAAGAAAAGCTCACTCGGTCCGAGGGACCGTTTGAGAGAGGGAAGGGTTGAAAGAGACCCGGCCTTTGTGGCCTCCTCAACGGGGAGTAGGTTTGCGAGAACCGAACCTCGGTAAAACAAATCCGCGTGTCACACTCTTCATTTGCTTGCGATTTGTTTTGCACCCTCTCTCGCGGACTCGTTTATATTTCTAACGCTAACCCGGCTTGTAGTTGTGATTATTTTTGAGATTTTCAGTTTCGCCCTACTCACCCCCCCTCTAGGTGACTTTCAATTGGTATCAGAGCCCGGTGCTTCATTAGAGCCTAACCGCTCGAAGTGATGTCGGGAGATCACACCAAGAGGGAGATGGAGACCGGCGACAAGCCCACTACAAGCCAAGCGAGCACTTCATCGGAAGAGTCCCGCACCAAGAAGAGGGAGAAGAAGAAGGGCTCCTCCAAACGGAAGGAGAAAAGATCTTCCTCTTCTCACCACAATGAGAAGAAGGAAAAATCTTCTTCTCACAAGTCGCATCGGAAAGGCGACAAGCACAAAAGGATGAGGAAGGTGGTCTACTACGAGACCGACACTTCATCAACATCCACCTCCGACTCCGATGCACCGTCCGTAACTTCTAAGCGCCAAGAGCGCAAGAAGTTTAGTAAGATCCCCTTAAACTATCCCTGTACATCTAGACATACTCCATTACTTTCCGTTCCATTAGGCAAACCGCCAACTTTTGACGGCGAAGATTATGCTAGATGGAGTGATTTAATGAAATTTCATCTAACCTCACTCCACAAAAGTATATGGAATGTTGTTGAGTTTGGAGCACAGGTACCATCAATAGGGGATGAGGATTATGACACGGACGAAGTGGCCCAAATCGAGCACTTCAACTCCCAAGCCGCAACCATTCTCCTTGCCTCTCTAAGCAAGGAGGAATACAACAAAGTGCAAGGGTTGAAGAACGCAAAGGAGATTTGGGACCTACTCAAAACGGCGCACGAGGGTGATGAACTCACCAAGATCACCAAGCGGGAAACGATCGAGGGGGAGCTCGGTCGCTTTCGTCTTCGCCAAGGGGAGGAGCCACAAGACATGTACAATCGGCTCAAGACCTTGGTGAACCAAGTGCGCAACCTCGGGAGCAAAAAATGGGATGACCACGAAGTGGTTAAGGTTATTTTAAGAGCACTTATTTTCCTTAACCCCACTCAAGTTCAATTAATTCGTGGTAATCCTAGATACCCACTAATGACCCCCGAGGAAGTTATCGGGAATTTTGTGAGCTTTGAATGCATGATTAAAGGCTCAAAGAAGATCAACGAGCTTGACGAACCTTCCACATCCGAGGCGCAACCGGTGGCCTTCAAGGCAACGGAGGAGAAGAAGGAGGAGTCTACACCAAGTAGACAACCAATTGACGCCTCCAAGCTCGACAATGAGGAGATGGCCTTAATCATCAAAAGCTTTCGGCAAATCCTCAAGCAACGGAAGGGGAAGGACTACAAACCCCATTCCAAGAAGGTTTGCTACAAGTGTGGTAAGCCCGGTCACTTTATAGCTAAATGTCCATTATCAAGTGATAGTGACAGGGGCGACGACAAGAAGGGAAGAAGAAAGGAGAAGAAAAGGTACTACAAGAAGAAGGGCGGCGATGCCCATGTTTGTCGGGAGTGGGACTCCGACGAAAGCTCAAGCGACTCCTCCGACGACGAGGACGCCGCCAACATCGCCGTCACCAAGGGCCTCCTCTTCCCCAACGCCGGCCACAAGTGTCTCATGGCCAAGGACGGCAAAAAGAAGGTAAAATCAAGGTCCTCCACTAAATATGAAACATCTAGTGATGAAGATGATGATAAAAATGAGGAGGATAACTTGCGCATTCTTTTTGCTAACCTCAACATGCAACAAAAAGAAAAATTAAATGAATTGATTAGTGCTATACATGAGAAGGATGATCTCTTGGATTCTCAAGAGGACTTCCTTATTAAAGAAAATAAGAAGCATGTTAAGGTTAAAAATGCTTATGCTCTAGAAATGGAAAAATGTGAAAAATTGTCTAGTGAGCTAAATACTTGCCATGAGACTATAGACAACCTTAGAAATGAAAATGCTATTTTGTTAGCTAAGGTTGATTCTCATATTTGCAATGTTTCAATTCCAAATCCTAGAAATGATAGTGATGATTTGCTTGCTAGGATTGAAGAATTGAACATCTCTCTTGCTAGTCTTAGATTAGAAAATGAAAATTTGATTGCTAAGACTAAAGATTTTGATGTTTGCAATGCTACTATTTCTGACCTTAGAAGTAAGAATGAAATATTGCATGCTAAGGTTGTAGAATTAAAAACTTGCAAACCATCTACATCTACTGAGCATATTTCCATTTGTACTAGATGTAGAGATATTAATGTTGATGCTATTCATGATCACCTAGCCTTAATTAAAAAACAAAATGATCACATAGCACAACTTAATGCTAAGATCAGTGAGCATGACTTAGAAAATGAAAAATTTAAATTTGCTAGAAGCATGCTCTATAATGGGAGACGCCCTGGCATTAAGGACGGCATTGGCTTCCAAAAGGGAGACAATGTCAAAATTAATGCCCCTCCAAAGAACTTATCTAACTTTGTTAAGGGCAAGGCTCCCATGCCTCAGGATAACGAGGGTTACATTTTGTACCCTGCCAGCTATCCTGAGAGCAAGATTAGGAGAACTCATTCTAGGAAGTCTCACTCTGGCCCTAACCATGCTTTTATGTATAAGGGTGAGACATCTAGCTCTAGGCAACCAACCCGTGCCAAGTTGCTTAGAAAGAAAATTCCTAATGCATCAAATGATCATGCCATTTCATTCAAAACTTTTGATGCATCATATGTTTTAACTAACAAATCCGGCAAGGTAGTTGCCAAAATTGTTGGGGGCAAACACAAGGGCTCCAAGACTTGTGTTTGGGTACCCAAAGTTCTTGTTTCTAATGCTAAAGGACCCAAAACCGTTTGGGTACCTAAAGTCAAGAACTAAAATTGTTTTGTAGGTTTATGCATCCGGGGGCTCAAGTTGGATACTCGACAGCGGGTGCACAAACCACATGACAGGGGAGAAAAAGATGTTCTCCTCATATGAGAAAAACCAAGATCCCCAACGAGCTATCACATTCAGGGATGGAAATCAAGGTTTGGTCAAAGGTTTGGGTAAAATCGCTATATCACCTGACCATACTATTTCCAATGTTTTTCTTGTAGACTCTTTAGATTACAATTTGCTTTCCGTATCCCAATTATGTCAAATGGGCTACAACTGTCTATTCACTGATATAGGTGTTACTGTCTTTAGAAGAAGTGATGATTCAATAGCATTTAAGGGTGTGTTAGAGGGTCAGCTATACTTGGTAGATTTTGAAAGAGCTGAACTCGACACATGTTTAATTGCTAAGACTAACTTGGGTTGGCTCTGGCACCGCCGACTAGCCCATGTTGGAATGAAGAATCTTCACAAGCTTCTAAAGGGAGAACACATTTTAGGACTAACCAATGTTCATTTTGAGAAAGACAGGATTTGTAGCGCATGCCAAGCCGGGAAGCAAGTTGGTGTCCATCATCCACACAAAAACATCATGACTACCGACAGGCCACTGGAGCTCCTACACATGGATTTATTCGGCCCGATCGCTTACATAAGCATCGGCGGTAGTAAGTATTGTCTTGTAATTGTGGATGATTATTCTCGCTTCACTTGGGTGTTCTTTTTGCAGGACAAATCTCATACCCAAGAGACCTTAAAGGGATTCTTGAGATGGGCTCAAAATGAGTTCGGCTTAAGGATCAAGAAAATTAGAAGCGACAACGGAACGGAGTTCAAGAACTCTCAAATTGAAGGCTTCCTTGAGGAGGAGGGCATCAAGCATGAGTTCTCTTCTCCCTACACTCCACAACAAAATGGTGTAGTGGAGAGGAAGAATCGAACTCTATTGGACATGGCAAGAACCATGCTTGATGAGTACAAGACACCGGATCGGTTTTGGGCCGAGGCGGTCAACACCGCTTGCTACGCCATCAACCGGTTATATCTTCACCGAATCCTCAAGAAGACATCTTATGAACTCCTAACCGGTAAAAAGCCAAATATTTCATATTTTAGAGTTTTTGGTAGCAAATGCTTTATTCTTGTTAAGAGAGGTAGAAAATCTAAATTTGCTCCTAAAACTGTAGAAGGCTTTTTACTAGGATATGACTCAAACACAAGGGCATATAGAGTCTTTAACAAGTCCTCAGGACTTGTTGAAGTTTCTTGTGACGTTGTGTTTGATGAGACTAACGGCTCTCAAGTAGAGCAAGTTGATCTTGATGAAATAGGTGAAGAACAGGCTCCATGCATAGCTCTAAGGAACATGTCCATTAGGGATGTGTGTCCTAAGGAATCCGAAGAGCCTCCACATACACAAGATCAACCATCCTCCTCCATGCAAGCATCTCCACCAACTCAAATTGAGGATGAGGCTCAAGATGTTGAACAAGAAGATCAAGAAGATGAGCCAACTCAAAACGACGACAACGATCAAGGGGGAGATGCAAATGATGAAGACAAGGAGGATGAACAACCAAGGCCGCCACACCCAAGAGTCCACCAAGCAATACAACGAGATCACCCCGTCGACACCATCCTCGGCGACATTCATAAGGGGGTAACTACTCGATCTCGTGTTGCACATTTTTGTGAACATTACTCTTTTGTTTCCTCTATTGAGCCACACAGGGTAGAGGAAGCACTCCAAGATTCAGATTTGGTGATGGCGATGCAAGAGGAGCTCAACAATTTCACAAGGAATGAGGTATGGCACTTAGTTCCACGTCCTAATCAAAATGTTGTAGGAACCAAGTGGGTCTTCCGCAACAAGCAAGACGAGCATGGTGTGGTGACAAGGAACAAAGCTCGACTCGTGGCCAAGGGGTATTCACAAGTCGAAGGTTTGGATTTTGGTGAAACCTATGCACCCGTAGCTAGGCTTGAGTCAATTCGCATATTATTGGCCTATGCTACTTACCATGGCTTCAAGCTTTATCAAATGGACGTGAAGAGTGCTTTCCTCAATGGACCAATCAAGGAGGAGGTCTATGTTGAGCAACCTCCCGGCTTTGAAGACAGTAAGTACCCTAATCATGTTTATAGGCTCTCTAAGGCGCTTTATGGGCTCAAGCAAGCCCCAAGAGCATGGTATGAATGCCTTAGAGATTTCCTTATTGCTAATGGCTTCAAAGTCGGCAAAGCCGATCCTACTTTATTTACCAAAACACTTGATAATGATTTGTTTGTATGCCAAATTTATGTTGATGATATTATATTTGGGTCTACTAACAAATCTACATGTGAAGAATTTAGTAGGATCATGACACAGAAATTCGAGATGTCTATGATGGGGGAGTTGAAGTATTTTCTAGGATTTCAAGTCAAACAACTCCAAGAGGGCACCTTCATTAGCCAAACGAAGTATACTCAAGACATTCTAAGCAAGTTTGGAATGAAGGATGCCAAGCCCATCAAGACACCCATGGGAACAAATGGGCATCTCGACCTCGACACGGGAGGTAAGTCCGTGGATCAAAAGGTATACCGGTCGATGATTGGTTCATTGCTTTATTTATGTGCATCTCGACCGGACATTATGCTTTCCGTATGCATGTGTGCAAGATTTCAAGCCGACCCTAAGGAATCACACCTTACGGCCGTAAAACGAATCTTGAGATATTTGGCTTATACTCCTAAGTTTGGGCTTTGGTACCCTCGGGGATCCACATTTGATTTGATTGGTTATTCGGATGCCGATTGGGCGGGGTGTAAGATTAATAGGAAGAGCACATCGGGGACTTGCCAGTTCTTGGGAAGATCCTTGGTGTCTTGGGCATCAAAGAAGCAAAATTCGGTCGCTCTTTCTACCGCCGAAGCCGAGTATATTGCCGCAGGCCACTGTTGCGCGCAATTACTTTGGATGAAGCAAACCCTGCGGGACTACGGTTACAAATTAACCAAAGTTCCTCTTCTATGTGATAATGAGAGTGCAATCAAGATGGCGGATAATCCCGTCGAGCATAGCCGCACTAAACACATAGCCATTCGATATCATTTTCTTCGGGATCACCAACAAAAGGGGGATATCGAGATTTCATACATTAACACTAAAAATCAATTAGCCGATATCTTTACCAAGCCACTTGATGAACAATCTTTTACCAGACTTAGGCATGAGCTTAATATTCTTGATTCTAGGAATTTCTTTTGCTAAACTTGCACACATAGCTCATGAATATACCTTTGATCACGTCTCTTTTATATATGCTATGACTAATGTGTTTTCAAGTGTATTTCAAACCAAGTCATAGGTATATTGAAAGGGAATTGGAGTCTTCGGCGAAGACAAAGGCTTCCACTCCACTACTCATCCTTCGCCGTCGCTCCGCATCACTCTCCAACGTTGGTATAATCTTCACTCATTTATGTTATGACCAAAAGAGGAGAAAGGGCTTATATCTCACTCAAAGTATCCGTTTTTGGCGATTCATGCCAAAGGGGGGAGAAAGTATGAGCCCAAAGCAAAAGGACCGCACCACCACCTAAGTTTTAAAATTTTGGAGATTTTCAATTGGTCAATTTCACAATTTCAAAATTGGTATCTTATTATGTTCTAAAGGGGGAGGAAGTAGTATTTCAAAAATGATAAATCAAAACCCTCTTGAACACTAAGAGGAGGATCTCATTTAGGGGGAGTTTTGTTTAAGTCAAAGGAAAAGCATTTGGAACAAAGGAAGACACTTTCAAAACTTGAAAATGCTTTGAAAAATCTTATTCATTTACCTTTGACTATCTTGCAAAAAGACTTTAAAAAAATTTTACAAAGAGTTTGCAAAAACAAAACATGTGGTGCAAATGTGGTCCAATATGTCAAAAACAAAGAAAACAATCCATGCGCATCATGTAAGCATTTATATTGGCTCAATTCCAAGCAACCTTTGCACTTACATTATGCAAACTAATTCAATTATGCACTTCTATATTTGCTTTGGTTTGTGTTGGCATCAATCACCAAAAAGGGGGAGATTGAAAGGGAATTAGGCTTACACCTAGTTCCTAAATAATTTTGGTGGTTGAATTGCCCAACACAAATATTGGACTAACTAGTTTGCTCTAGTGCATAAGTTATACAGGTGCAAAAGGTTCACATTCAGCCAATAAAAAGATCAAGTTTTGGATTCAACAAAGGAGCAAAGAGGCAACCGAAGGCACCTCTGGCTGGAGGCACCGGACTGTCCGGTGTACACCGGACAGTGTCCGGTGCGCCCAGAGGACTCCAACTCGAACGTGCCACCTTCGGGAATTTCTCAGGCCGCTTCGCTAAAATTCACCGGACTGTCCGGTGTACACCGGACAGTGTCCGGTGCTCCAAGAAAGTGCGGCCTCCTCAACTCGCCAGCCTCGGGTTCGCGCGGCAGTCGCTCCGCTATAATTCACCGGACATGTCCGGTGTGCACCGGACTGTCCGGTGTACCAGCGGGGCAACGGCTCTTTCGGCGCCAACGGCTACCTGCGGCGCATTTAATGCGCGCTCTGCGCGCGCAGTCGTCAGGCGCGCCCATACCGGCGCACCGGACAATGAACAGTTGTTGTCCGGTGTGCACCGGACACCCAGGCGGGCCCAGAAGTCAGAAGCTCCAACGGTCAGAATCCAACGGCATTGATGACGTGGCGGGGGCACCGGACATGTCCGGTGTGCACCGGACTGTCCGGTGCACCATCGACAGACAGCCTCCACCAACGGTCAAGTTTGGTGGTTGGTGCTATAAATACCCCAACCACCCCACCATTCATTGCATCCAAGTTTTCCAACTTCCAACCACTATACAAGAGCTAGCATTCATTGCAAAGCACACCAAAAGAGATCAAATCCTCTCCCAACTCCATACAAAGCCCTAGTGACTAGAGAGAGTGATTTGTTGTGTTCATTTGAGCTCTTGCGCTTGGATCGCTTTCTTTCTTTCTCACTTGTTCTTGTGATCAAAACTCAATTGTAACCAAGGCAAGAGGCACCAATTGTGTGGTGGCCCTTGCGGGAAGTTTTGTTCCCGTTTGATTGAGAAGAAGAAAAGCTCACTCGGTCCGAGGGACCGTTTGAGAGAGGGAAGGGTTGAAAGAGACCCGGCCTTTGTGGCCTCCTCAACGGGGAGTAGGTTTGCGAGAACCGAACCTCGGTAAAACAAATCCGCGTGTCACACTCTTCATTTGCTTGCAATTTGTTTTGCACCCTCTCTCGCGGACTCGTTTATATTTCTAACGCTAACCCGGCTTGTAGTTGTGATTATTTTTGAGATTTTCAGTTTCGCCCTATTCACCCCCCCTCTAGGCGACTTTCACTTACCATGGTCGGAAATGGTGGGGTGATGAGTGAGACAAACATCTGCGGGTCAGATAAATCTATATCACCCTAGACAAGCGTGCCAATCTCCTCCTCATTCTCTTGCTGCTGCCCCTAAAGATACAAGAAGACAGGATGCACCGCTTGCGGTGTAGTCGTTAGTGGGTGCTGGGTTGCGCGCACGCTTGCCGGGCCAATGGGGTTTAGGGATGTGAGCAGGGAGACGACGTTGGGAGGGAGCAACGACATTGGGGAGACGGTGGCGGCATGGGTGTGTGGAGGACGGTGAAGAGCGGAGCGGTGGCTCAGATTTGGGGGGCAAGGTGAGCGACGAAACGGGGTAGGATTTGGGGTGGGGCGCGACGCGTGGATGGGGATTGCAGGGAGCGAGGCGAGGATGGACGGGCGCTGCGCAGAGGAAGGGGATTGCGGGTGCGGATTGCGGCAATGGAGCGCGGATTCGCGGTGGGGGCAGAGCTGCGGACGCGGACGCGTGGTGGGAGGAGGCAGAACATGGCACACAGACTGTGAACGCCTACAATACTATCTTAAGAAGTAGTATAGATATAGAAATACCAGTCATATTTTTTCAAATTCTTTTTACTTGATTTGATTGTTATTGTTATGACATATTCTTTCTACATATAGTATGTCACAGAGAACCACTTTTAGGCATAGATTCTCTTCTCCCAGATATTCACTTCCCATAAAGAATCATGAGTAGCATTTATTCTACCAAACATGCCCTAATTGTGTAATCTAGATTCCTACAGTAAAATTCAAATACTAATGATATCATAGTACAAAAAATGTTTTTTCTAGAAAGTAAGAGAGCTAGGAAGCTAAACCATCCACACATGCAAGCGAGACAAGAGTACCAGACTAATCAAAATTTCAATTCTGTGACATAATACAAACGCTATAGAACCAATCAAAATACAGAAAACCTTTAATCATTTTCCCGACACCAACCAAAATTTCAAAAACCATGTTGCTCTATACTTACTAATGCACAGAGGAAACACAGAGGCATTAGAAACAACAAGATGACTAAAAGCAACATGCAGCTGATCAAACCTCTGAAAAATCTAGACACGCCAAGAAAGATCTTCCCTTGCTCCACTTCGTCCTCATGCAGTCCATTGCCATCCCAGGTTACAACAAATTCAAATTAATCCAGGCTGGAAGAAGAACACGACACACCAACTGAAAGTCGCCTAGAGGGGGGTGAATAGGCGGAACCTGAAAATTAAAACTTTATCCCCCAACTAGATCCCTTGATTAGTGGTTAGAACAAGATATACAAATATCGGAGAATAGAAACTAAGTTCTTGCTTGAAAGGAGTATTGCTAAATAATGCGGGAGAGATAAATCAATACAACTAATAAGTTATAGAATAACAAAGCAAGAACCCTTAGATGAGAAGAGCACTAGAACAAGTTCTTTCTTGCAACGTGTTGCTTCACTAAATGGAAATTTAACTTGAAGCAATACCAAATGAAATTAGCAAATAATGGTGCAAGAAAACTTAGAGCAAGGGAAAGCAAACAAATCACAAGCAATAAACACAATGGACACGGGTGATTTGTTTTACCGAGATTCGGCCCTCGAAGGCCTAGTCCCCGTTGAGGAGTCCACTTAAGGACGGGTCTTTTTCAACCCTTTCCCTCTCTCCCCCGATCACACAAGGATCGGTGAGCTCTTCTTCTTCTCAAGGATCACTCTCGATCCCACAAGGACCACCACAATCTTTGGTGTCTCTTGCTAGCTTTTACAAGCCTCCAAAACTTTGGAGGAAGTTCAATGGGAGTCAAAACTCCACGCGCAAATGAACACAAAGATGAAGCACACACTATCTCTCGATGAATCTCACAAGGCACTAGTGCTAAACTCAAATGAGTAGCTCTCTTTTGCTTGCTCTCTCTTTTGTGGCACTTGTGTTGGTTGTAGTGGTCTAAATCTTGTGTATAGGATGGATCAATGAATATATGTGGTTGGGAGGGCTTGAGTATGTCAACTAGATGACTTGGAATGTTGCTTGGGCTCCCACACCTTGAAGTGGCCGGTTGGGGTGGTATTTATAGCCACCAACCAAAATCTAGCCGTTGGTGAGGGCTGTCTGTTCGATGGCGCACCGGACAGTCCGGTGCACACCGGACATGTCCGGTGCGATAGCCACGTCACCCGGCCGTTGGGGTTTCGACCGTTGGAGCTCTAACACTGGGCCCGCCTTGATGTCCGGTGGCGCACCGGACATGAACTGTAGAGTGTCCGGTGCGCCTGCTCCCGCGTGCCTGACGACTGCGCGCTTCTGTCGCGCATTTAATGCGTCGCAGGTAGCCGTTGGCGCTGAAATAGCCGTTGCCCCGCTGTTACACCGGACAGTCCGGTGTACACCAGACAGTCCGGTGAATTTTAGCGGAGCAGCAGAAGTGAATTCCCGAGGCTGGCGAGTTCCGGAGGCCTCTCTTCCTTGGAACACCGGACATGTCCGGTGTACACCGGACAGTCCGGTGAATTATAGCGGAGTCGCCTCTGGAATTTCCCGAAGGTGACGAGTTTGAATTCGGAGTCCTCTGGTGCATCGGACATGTCCAGTGGCACACCGGACAGTCCGGTGCGCCAGACCAGAGGTGCCTTCGGTTGTCCCTTTGCTCTTTTGTCAAACCCAATACTTGGTCTTTTTATTGGCTAAGAGTGAACCTTTTGCACCTGTATAACTTATACACTAGAGCAAACTAGTTAGTCCATTTATTTGTGTTGGGCAATTCAACCACCAAAATTAATTAGGGACTAGGTGTAAGCCTAATTCCCTTTCACCAACTCGACACCTGCATCAACGATGCGTAAAGGGAACGATAGCAGAGTCATTCGATGACGGCTGCAGCGCGCTGATCCTGACCACGTAGCTCTTCTGGCTCGACACGACGCTGTTGTGGCCCGAGCTGGAGCTCAGGCGCGTGTCGTCCGAGGAGCTGTCACCGCCTAAGAGGCTGGAGGAGCTGGCGTCCCTGTCCTCCTCCTCCTCCTCCCCGTAGGCGCTGCCGATGTGCCCCCCGCACTTTCGGTAGAGCAGGCGCGACCGCCTCCTGAAGAGGCCCTAGGAGCGGGCGGAGCGGAAGTAGGGCGTGCAGTTGAGCTCGTGCGCCAGCGTGAACCGGCTCTCGTCGAAGCGTGCGTCACATACCCATCGTTTTGCTGCTCAGCCCTGGCTCACGATCGAGGAAAACAAGCGAATCGATCAACCGAATAGTAAAAGTGTGATGAACCATAGATTTCGGACAAGGGGACCTAAGAGATCCACCTATTGCGAAGGGCGCTTACCTCTGCAGGAGTCGCGTCTGGCGTCTTTGCCTGCATTTTCACCGCCGTGTCAGGGGGTTACCTCAGCGGGAATCATGTCTGGCGTCTTCGCCGCTGCCTTTCACCTTGAAAGGATTTCAACACAGAAGGATTTTAGCATGGATGGGAACAAAGATCTGGCTCGGAGGGAGAGGATTTCGAGGATAGGATTGCACCTACAGGGATGGGGCACGGAGGGAGAAGTTATGGTGGAGGAGGAACAAACCGCAGCGATGCCATGGATGGAAGGGCGTCGTGGTTGCAGACGCGGTTTGCGGATCTGCTGAGCTGGCGCGGAGGGAGAGGATTTCACCATGACGAGGCCATGGATGGAAGGGCGCCGTGGGGGAGGCGCGGTTAGCGGATAATCCGAGCGGACTGCCTTGCGCGGAGGAAGGGGAAGGAAGGGGGAGAGCTGATTGCGTGGAGCCATGGATGGAAGGGCCCCCTGCCTGCGCGGGGCGAGGTGCCTCAGCGATTGCGGATTGTGGACAACCTGGACACTGAGGAATTGTTGCTCCATCGTTGGAAGGTTGGAAATGGAACTTCCCCTGCTTGCGCGGGGCGAGCTGCCTCAGCGGTCGCGGAAGGTGGGCGGCAACGATAGAAGCAGATGGTTGAATGGCCGGTGGAGGGGATCATGGCGTAGCGTCTATGGAAGGTTCTAGGAGGGGAAGGAGGAATTTCAGGCGCGGGGCATGGAGGATTTTGGGGAGCGGCATGGAGGAATTCGGGGAGCGGCGTCGATGGAAGGTTCTGGGAGGGGAAGGAACTACGGGGCAGAACAGTGCACCATGAGTGTGGACGCCTACGGTAAGAGCTTATAGAGTAGTAGAGATAGTATTATTAGTCGGTCCGTTTGCATCTCACCCATACCCAAATTTCAAAAGTCGGGTACTTACGTGTTTCTATGTTGAAAGAAAAAGAAATAGAAAACTAAATTAAAAAAATCTTCTTATTCTTATCCTCTGTACAACCTTTTTTCTATTCTTATCCGGAAAACAACTGTTCTCTCTAGAGTTGGACGCACCATAATATTGGCCCTGTTTGGATCCTTCAAGCCCGGCTAGAGCTAGAGCTAGTTTCTAGCTCTAACTCTAGCCCAAACTAGCTCTAGCCCTCTACATGTTTGGATCCAAGGGCTAGTTTACAATAAATGCTATTTTATAATCATTTGTCTCATTTAAACCTTTCCTTATCCGGATTTAGTGTGGCAAACTCCTGTGTGGCTTCTCCCACACACAAATAACACAAATAAATTTATTTTCACAAATCAAACATCCAAATCACAATAAATTAGTAAATTACAATAGTCGAAAATGCATTCAATAAGAAATTAGCCAAAACAAATCCGTTGTTTTCCTGTTCTTTCCAATGTGGCCAGCCGTGCCCCTCCACTACCTTTCCATGGATCAAGAAAAGAGGGAGGAGGAGGCTGAGGGAACGGAGGGAGGCGACGGCTGACCTGCTCGAGGATGGCGGCGTTTCTTCGGTTCGAGGACGGCGGCGCCGGTCCTTCCCCGCGTATCGAAGAAAAGAAACGGACCCAGGAACGTGCGGATCCCGTGCGGAAGGATAAGAGAGAAAAAAGGATTTTGGTGGGCCTTCCAACAAACTAGCCCCAATAATCACCCCTTGGTGGGGAGAGTTTTTCGGGTAGGCTAGTTACAAAAAACTGGCTCTAGCCCTCCTGTTTGGCTACTTTTGGACTAGTTTGGCACAAACTAGCCCAAACTAGCTCTAGCCCTTGGATTCAAACAGGGCCATTATCTCTAGCTCCTCCCATCCATGGTATACACCAGCTCTTCCCATCGTCCTACACGAGTCGTGCTCGCACCAGTAGCACTCGCGTGCTGGCCTTAGGCCATCACTCTAGCAGCTCAACACCGCCCTCCCCATCTCCTTCAGTTGGTCGCCTCTCCCCATGTCAGCTCCCTCTCTGTTGGTGACCAACGCCCACAAGTTCAAGTTCGAGTTTGCCCAAGCTCCTCTCCATGGCTGCCATTTCTGTCATCTGCGCCTAGCCGCCATCATGTAGCTCGTCCGCGACCTTGCCTTGGCTCCCTGCTACGCTCGCCTAGCCCGCCCCAATGCCTGGTCTCACGCTCGTATCTCGAGCTCGCCTCTGGTCTTCTCGCGTCCACCCGCCTCTGCTCGCCTCCCTCTGCTTCTCCTTCCACTTCGGCGAAATCCATGGAGCACAGGACGCGAGCGCCTCTCCCTTCCCATCGCGTCCTTCTCCATCGTCGCTCCATGTCCCAGCGCTCGTACTCGCCAATCGCCATCGGCTGCGCCATGTCACGGAGCTCACCGGCGTCGACCTTCCATGGTTTTGTCTCCTCCACACTACAAGAATTCTAAAGATTCCCGTCGGCTAAACTAACTCCCGTCGGCCAAAGCAAAAGCCGACGGTCATAGAGTAATTCCCGTCGGCCCACTAGCAGCCGACGGGAGTTATGTTAACTCCCGTCGGCCGTATCCCAGGCCGACGGTGATTACTTTAACGCCGTCGGCCATGTCCCAGGCCGACGGGGATTACTTATTCCCGTCGGTTTAGTGCTTATTCCCGTCGGTTCCTGGCCGACGGGAATTAACTGTTTTCCTGTAGTGCCAGCCGCCAAGTCACCGGAGTGCCTAGCCTCCTCCCCATTCATCGTGCCTTGCCACCTCGCCAGCGCCTGCTCCTAGTCGACGCTTGCTCGAATCCGCGTCCCTGCGCCATGTCCCCGTGCCTCCCTTGCGCACGTGTCGTCGAGCGCTAGCCAACGTTCTCCCTATTCGCCGGTGGTCCAGCCGTTGTTCCCCAGCGCCGTCAGCCTCTCCAGCAAGCCGCTAAGCGCCGTTCGCTCGCTGCTGCTGATGCTCCCTATTGCTGTTCCATTCAAGCCGCGCCTGGGTCCCGCCCCCATCGATCGAGCTTGGCCTGCCCAGCACATGTCGGTCTCCAGTCCACCATGTCGTGCCCTGACCTCAACCTCACCGATGTCCTCCCTGCCATGTCCATTGCCGGCCATCAATCTCCATCGTGCTCACGTTCGGTCTTCACCTTGACGTCGATCTTCGTCAAGGATTTGGACTGCATGTTGGACCTCACCTCCCATCGTCGCAACAATAGCTCGGCATCGTCGACCTCCCTGTTCGTGCCCCTCGACTCGGCTCTGCTCCTGTGTTGTGGGCACGCTTCCTCTAGCTGCACGTCGGGTGTATGCTCATCTTCCGTCGTGTGCACCTGCTTGTCAAATTAGGGAGCCAACAGCCCCCTTGCTCCTCGTCGTCGATCCACACTGCGTCTGTGACATGCTCTTCGACCCAGACGATCTATCTTCCAATTGCGCGCTACTTGCGTTGAGGTCCGAAGCTCCCTGTCGCGCTCGACCCTAGAGGTCATCATTCCGTTCGTCATCGAGAAATCCCGGGAGTTGTGTGAAGAAGCGATTCTGGCGTGGCACTCGTCGAATATTCGATGGAATGCTTGAACTTGTGATCGTCGTCGTTTCAGCGAATTCCAAATCAGATTTAGGTAAGCTGATTCACTATTTTTGTTAGTTGATTCGGTTGATGGATCAATAGAATTGTTGGTCGTGATGATTCTCTTGATTTAGCATACATGTGTTGTGATATTCGTGATTGTGAAATAGTTGTATCATGTGTATGATGAGGCTTAGATTTTAGATGCATAATTACATGAAGTATAGTGGTAGACATGGATGCGATGTATGATCTAGTTGATGGCGTGACAGATAAGTTTAATATTTTAATTAGCTAGCTAGCATGATCTTTCAATGTGTTTGTTCCAATTTTAATTATTTGATGAAGTCGATGTCGTACCGCTAGTAGTTAGTATAATCTATGTTTGTGATCGGTAAATGTCGTACTTGATATTGATGAGTTAAATTAATAGCCATGAATAAATGTTTATCGTAATCTTGTTTACTATTGTCCAAATTAACTCGAGGCAAACAACATCGTTTGGTCCACTTCAGTTGCAATCTAAAAACTACTTAGTGGGCATTGTTCTTTAGTGTTTTAAATCTTTAGGATTTAAGTGGTTTACAAAGTTGATTAATATGCTTCTATCCTTATTCTGAATTGTTGGTATTCAAAAATAGTGAATTAACGTTCGGCGAGTCATTTGACATTGGGCGCTAGCTAAGGATGATATAGAACTTATGCTTAGTTTATTATCGCTTGCTGTTCGAATTGGACTTGTTTAAATTAAAATAGCATGGACGTTGTATTTAGTAATATCTCGACATCTAGTATTTGCTTTTAAGTGTTATTATGTGCCTCGCTGCTAAGTTTTTAATTCACTATCGTGTAGCATTAATTAGGCTTATGCTATTCCTGCTCATATTCATTCATGTGCACCATGCATCCCATTAGGTACGCTAGCTGAGAATCGTGCGAAGCAAAGGACGTGGACCAGAGCAGACCACAAGACAATGTCGTTCGGTTATCCAAAAAAATGGCCGGACTGAACCAGTGTTAAGACGAGAGATGATCGTCAAGCGGACATCGTCTAACAAACACTAATCTAGTGTTATTCCAAGCAAGCCCCGGTGCATTTACCCCTTTCCTTGTTTTTACAAATTTTATCACCTATGAATGATGCATTAGGTGATAGGAGTTGTGTGCTAAACAATTGACTGTAATACCTAAAATACTAACTTTATGAATTTGGGGAATTCTCCTGTGTTTCAAACAAACATATTATCTAACAATAGATTAGAAACAAGATTCCCTTATAAAAAGGTCCTCTTTGGTTGAATTTTATATTCAATAAAGATAAAAATAAATAATTAAAGTTATGTTTCACATGAATAACAAACATTAGATTTTAAATATGATATGATTAGATTTTTAAGTATTTGAAGGTGTGAATCATTTTCTTATTCTTCATAATTATGAGCATTTATTTATGTAAGTAAGGAAATAAATAATAAAGAATGAAACTTAAATTTTACATTAATGCTGGATTGTGTATTGTGCATTTTAAATAAGTTTGAAGAATTCAAATAAAGTTGAAATGGTAATTTGGAATGAATTTGGAAAATAGAAAATAGAAAAAGAGAAAAAGAAAACAAACCTGAGTTGGGCCTAATCTCCAGCTGCCCAACTCCTCTCCTCATCGCACCCACGCGCTCTCCGACCGCCTCCGCTGACTGGTGGGCTGGGTAGTTCATCATCTCACTCACTGGCCGCATGACATGCTACCCTAGGTCGCTGTCAGTGGGTCCCACTGGTCGGATCTCTCTGCTTCATTCCAGCTCGCGCGCACCCCGAACAGACTCCACGAATGTTGCGCCACTGTAACCTCCTTGGCATGATTGCGTGGCCAACCCTGGACCCCCCTCGCCTGCGACCTTGGCCTCTGTGGAGTATATAACCCGGTGCTTCCCTCGCTCTATCAATGAAACGAACCGATGTACCGACCATCGAGAGCAGAGAAAGACGTTGTTGGTCACTTGTTCTCAAATATTGTATATCAAGAACAAGGCAACACAATTGTTAGTTATTACGGACCTTCGTCTTCCAAAGCATTATCTCCTCATGGGTATAATGCTCATCACACGAAGGTCAAGAAGGACATACCTTCATCATTTAATATGTGAATAGGAATGCGAAAGGATAAATATGATAGCTGCATCTCATTAATTCATTTATATTTGCATCCTATAAAACATATATGAATATCAACAATGTTAATATTACGTTGGTACCTTCGGCTTGCTCGAAGGTATGGATGCGAGAGAGTGAATACAATCCAGCGTGAACAGTATGGAGTTACTGTTCATCTATTTATAGGCATGGGACGCAGCCCGAGTGAAATTACATCCATACCATTGTACGTTTATTTACAAGCAACTAAAGCTAATAAGGTCTATTTAGAATTTTCCTTCTTTGCTTGGTCTGAGCCAAAGCTACTGAGCTTCAACATTCTACAATGTTGCTTGTACGCAAGGTCTTCGTCTTGAGAAGATGAACCGAGGTTGATGATAGCTTCGGTAGGCCTTTGTATTATTTTGCCGAAGGTGTTTTTGTCTTGAGGACCTTCGATGGAGAAGAAGATCCCCAACAGTAGCCCCTTCGCGGTGCTAGATCGTTTTTTCGTAACGAGCTCGATCCGCAAAAACACAAAGGCTTTGGAATGCTGAAGGTCCGAAAAACACCTTCCCTGAGCTTGTTATCGAAGAACGATTAAAATATTCTGAGTGTCGGCCGATCCACAGCTCAGTCAGTGTAGACGGTCTGGCGGTTCGCCTTCTTTCCCTACAACACTATATAAGCAGACAGGTTGGTGAGGAGTTATGACAACATTCATTGCCATCGCACTGTTGTGCTGTTAAAAATTTTAACCAAAGCCGAAGCTTTCTGGATTGCGCTTTCCAAACAAGCTCTTTGTTATTCGAAATTAGCTTCGTCTTAAGGAACCAGAACACTTGAAATGGCATGAGTAAGATCCACTGCCAGGGTGTCCTATGAGGGAGATGTGGCTGAAGTGATAGAAACAACGCCAATACCGAAAGTGATGAGACGATCAGGTCTAATTGTGTCAGAAGAAACTGTTGCCGAAGGTGGAACTGCCGAAGCTGAGCAGGCTATAGTTGAAGACCGAAGTGATGATGAAGTCAAAGAAGACAACAGTATTCTAAGCCCAACCAAACCTAGTCACATTAAATTTGGAAGATCCACCGTAACAACAGAGGATTTGATTGTGATGAAGAAGCTAGGCTACTTTGGGGAAAATGAAGATGGATTGATTCGCTTTGCTGGGGAAGAAGTAATTCTAGAGCCAAAAGATGATGAGGTTGTTGTGTTCAAAAGCTTCTTTAGGGCGAGGCTTCGGTTCCCCCTGTATGATATAATAGGAGAGGTTTTGAAAAGATTTGAAATATATCTTCATTAGCTGACACCGAACGCCAATGTCAGGCTCATTGTCTACATATGGGCTCTCCGAAGCCAGGGTAAAAGTGCCAATGCCGAAGGGTTCTGCCGAGTGCATGAGTTGCACTATCAGACGAAGTCCAGAGCTGATGGTCTTCACAAAAACTTTGGATGTTATAATTTTGCATACTGGAAGGACACCAAGGCCCCGGTGATCGGCTACCGCACTAAGTGGCCGACTGGGTGGACTAGCGAATGGTTCTACGTGAAGGCTGATGAGAAGAAGAGGGAGAAACTCTGACTATGGTAATGAGTCCTCTGAGATTGAGCTTCGGCATAATGAGACCATTGTGCAATATGCAACTCGGCTCCCCATGCTAGCTGGCCGAAGTGGAATTCAGTGGTGGTTGCTGAAATTAGCACTAGGGACTTAGTGCAGGAATACCTAGCGAACAAAACTTTTCCAACCTCTAGCGGTCGGGGGATGCTGAAGAAGAAGGAAGGAGGGAAGAAATATGAACTTGTTTGACTCCCCTTCTGTTTTAAATTTGAAAAGCAATTCAAAAACCATGTACTGAATGGTTAGAAATGATAGAAACCATGTGTAATGAAGTTCTTGGAAATTACACAAAGAAAGAAGATAAGTTAATGACTGCTGCCTTCGGCACTCGACCGAAACGAAGGTTAAATCGAGTAATGGATGCCCTGAACTTTGAGTACCCAGATTATGACAGACTTGATGAAGGGGCCGGGGGAGCAAAAAGAAAAAGAGTTGTTAGCATTTTGAGCAGGCAAGCTGTCCGATCTGTGAAGGAAGACCAAGAGGCTTTGAAGAAGATGAAAACATCGATGGAGCCGAAGGCACTGACTCCTAAGAAACAGAAGCCTGCTGTGAAATCCTTAGAGAAGACGAAGACACAATATGTGCTGAAACCAACCGCAAGCCCTTCGTCTTCTGCTACTGAGGTCTCAGAAATATTGAAGGTAATGACTGAGTCCTTTCCATTCACACCACTAAGTCCTCTCGGATTGGAACTGACCAGCCTCTTACAGAAAAAGGAGGTATCTTGGGCTACAGAAGGAAGAGACGGGGGCCAAGAGAAATGATGCATTGTGAACATATTACAAGCGATTGAACAAACCCCCCCTTCAGCTTCGGCAAGCAAAGCTGCCAAACCGACTGATGTCGAAGCCACTATTACAACCGAAGGTGAAAAACTTGCAACCACTTTGTCCGAGATCGATAAACTGATATCAGATGTGGCTGTAGAGAATGAGGTGTTCGCAACCATTTCAGACAAGGGAAATGAGATTGATGAAACCTCTTCAGAGGGAGTGAATTTCGACCTACGACACCTGGGTGGCCAACAACTCTCTGAAGAGGACAAATCAGAGTAAGTGAATTTGCGATCTCGTGTGGTTACCAGCCTATGTCGGTACTCTTTGGCGGGGTTAACGAAGAAATTCTGGGATGCATCCGCGATCGTGCTGGTGCAAAGATTATAGGCACCCTGTCGAAGAGTGTCGGATTCCCGAAGCTTGAGAAGGATATCAGCTGCTACATGCATCAGCACATCATAGGCAGCCTGTTTTATTCTAACTTCAAAGTAAGAATCCTTCTACAAGTTACCTCTGATGTGTTCGTATTAGCTTTAATATTTTAACTTCGAGTTTGTTTTGCAGAGCATGTTGCTGAGCAAAGCTTTAAAAATGCAACAAGATGATGAGGATAGAAAAAATGAATCTATTATCAAAGGTTTAGAGGATAAAATCATGGAACTTGAGGATTCTCTAACACAAAAGGATGGGTTGTTGCGCTCAGTCGAAGGATCCCTTGCCGAAGCGCAAGTTCGAAATAAGGAACTGAGCGAGGAGCTGATGAAGGCGCAGATACTTTTAGAAGAAGCTTCCAGCCAATTCAACCGAGAGTCTGAAACTTTGAAAATGTCACTTAAGGTTAAGGTTGAGAAGAATTCAAAGCTCAGTGAAGCGTTTATGGCTCTTAAGGAGAGATGCTTTAACTTTGCAAGCCAATGCACCTCGATTGAAAAACATATTCAATTCAGTTGGAGCTGCATCTGAAGAAGCTAACTTTTCTACCGAAGATATCCCCGGGGCCCTTAAATGCGTAGAGAAGGAAGTCGATGTCCTCGACGAAGTTATCATCGGCCATGGAGACTTCTGTGTGTTGGTGGCTTCTCGTGGTATAGCCGCTGCTTTCATAGAGGCTAGGTGTAATCACGCGAAGGCTGTCAATAGACCAAACTTTAGCCTTTCGTCGTCAGACCTGGTTGACATTCCAGCCGAAGCCCGAAGCATAGGGAACATGTTTATTACTCAAATTTGGGCTAAAGGTGGACGTGAGTTGGCTGGAGACGAAGCCCGAAATCTACTTAACAAAGTATAGCTCTTTTACCTTTATTCTTGTACATGATTCCTTACCAGATTCCTGATTACCCTGTTCCTTGTCATTCTCCAGGGTGATGATGTCGAAGGCCAATGAACCGAAGCTACATTTGAAGCCTTAGGAGTAGTCTTCTTAGGATCGTGCCTGATTTCTGTAAAAATACTTTGGAAATTCTTTCGCACAAGAAATGTAATATTTGTAACCATAATGAAAAAATCGTGAATACTTGTAAATGCTTTGTAATATTATTTACCTTTCGTTTGTACATCATTTGCTTTGTTGTGGACGAAACCGACACTTGCATCTTTTGAGCCAAAGGCGAAAAACACCTTCCCTTCTTTTCGTTCACATTGAAGCACACTTTGTATAAAACGAAGTTTCCTTTGAAATGAAACACCTTTGTAAAAAACGAATGTTTCCTTTGAACCAAAGCACCTTCGTAAAAACGAAGTTTCCTTTGAACCGAAGCACCTTCGTATAAAATGAGATGCCTTCTGATCGAAGACGGAAATTCCCGCTTTTCCTGTTAATGCTTCATGGTTTATGTGATGATGATGATCCTATGAATGCGTAATGCATGGTTATGAATGCAAAAGATGGTGTGATGATGTGCAAATGTATGTCGAAGATAGAAAATTCATACGAATACACACCCAGACTCTGCATCCCCTTAGGGACGACGTTGGAGTCTCTTCACCTTTTACTTAGGTGGTGTTTCAGCTCTGCATTCCCTTAGAAACGACTTTAGAGCTAAGCTCTGCATCCCCTTAGGAACGACTTTGGAGCTTCTTCACCTTTGACTTAGGTGGCATTTAAGCTCTGCATTCCCTTAGGAATGACTTTGGAGCTTCTTCACCTTTTACTTTAGGTGGCATGTTAGCTCTGCATCCCCTTAGGGGCGTCTTTTGAGATTCTTCATTTGCTTCTACACTCGATGGTGTAGTCCCAGATTTTATATTTTACAAGTGGGGGAATTTGGCCCTTGCATTGTATAGGGCTGCATAAGAAAAAAAAATGAAAATTACAACCTATGGCCCCATTAAAAACCTTTCTCCCCTCTTGAAAGGAAAAGGGTGCCATAGGGAAGAAAGAAGAAAATTACATGATTTACAGATAGTATCTCTGATGCTCGTCTGCATTCCAAGACCTTGGAATGTCATTACCATCCAAATCTTTCAACCTATACGATCCGGGCCTTGACAAAGGTACCACCAAAAAGGGACCTTCCCACTTGAGCTGAAGCTTCCCTACTGTATCCGGATTGGCTACCCTCCGAAGCACCAGGTGCCCTGGCCTGATGTTCTTCAGTTTTACCTTCCGGTCATGCCATTTGATTGTTTCAGCCTGGTACTTATTGATGTGATCTACTGCTTAGAGCCTGGTCCCTTCTATGATATCTTTTGTTATTTTGTAACCCTCTTCATCTTCTATCGAAGCCAAGGTCCTTATTGAGCCCCTTCTTGCTTCTTCCTGGTAATTACAGTTTATTGATTCCTCTGTGGTGGTACAAGCTCCGATACCAACTGTGGCGGAACTATCCGAATTATTCCAACTTAAGTGCCTAAGTCCCACCTTCAAGGCTAGACCACACTTAAATAGGAATAAAACATCAGTCCCTCGGATCTAGTCCGACGAGGCCACTAACAGGATCAAGTACCACGTACTCACTCGAAGGTGAGGCACAGAGCAAATACAATAAAGCATAAAACCAAGTAATAAGGAGTATTTAATTTATTACAACATCATCGGAGTTTTAAAAAAAGCAGTGATCATTGTTCAGAATGCAGCAGAATAAAACTAACGATAATTAAACGGAGGGATGGGGAAGCCTGGCCCATCACTCCTCAAGCTCCTCCTCTGCCGAGGTAGGGTCCCACTCGACTGTCCAACCCGGTGGCAAGATGGACGGCCAAGTCACTCCAGCAACCATGTCCTCCAGAGAACCTGTAAAAAATTATGCCACAAGCAAGGCTGAGTATACTAATACTCAGCTAGACTTACCCGGTGTGAGGAGTCTACTCCTCTACCTCTAGACTTGCAGCTGTTTGGCTGAGGGGTTTGGTTTGCCAAAAGCACTAGCTGAGTCTAAAATCACGTTTAGCTTTTCAAGTTTTAGTGTGACTCTCTTAAGACTAAATGTATACCTAGCTAATCATACATGGTAGCAAGCATTTAGCAATCAACATCCTTTGCCAAATCAACACATTTCCACTTGTTACTCAATGTAGCAGCATGGATCAAGCAGTCTTATTAGCTGCGAGAAGCAGACGATTCAAATCGAGTTTTTAAACCTTGCAAGGTAAATCTAAACACACGACGTGGCGAGGCACTCCGTCCCCACACACATCAACCGTCCCCATCGATTCCCCGTCAACAGAAAGGGGCTCACCGCCTTGGCGTAAAATGCCTCACTGACCCCGACTGCCGTTGTGCAGTGACTGCACTTGTACCCACCATAACCGAAATGGGAGACCACATCTCAGGTCGTGTGAGGAGGGCAATCTACTGCCAGGTTCACTCAGGTACTAGGCTTACCGATTTACCATATTTCTCGGCATGTGCTTAGTACGTTCAAACGCTTGACACACGGTACCACACCTTAATCTTTATTCCAATTTCCGTCTCATAGACAACGCATCCCCATGGATCGTTGTCCACAGACCATCATTATTACGATATAAAAATGGATACAACCAATTCCTGAACTCGCGCGAGTGCTGGAAAAATCACTCAACTTCTACCGAGATCCCTAATTAGTAAAGCAACTACTCGACCTAGCATACTAGTATCCATCTCAAAAGGAATCCTGAGTTCATGCAACTAGGGTTTCAGTCAACTCCTACACTTAAGTGCACAGTACAAGCCTACAAACATTAAGAGTAGTAAAATAGCATATATAAACGGTTATGCATAAAACCGGGGCTTGCCTTCCAAACCTGGGGGAGGTAGATCCTCGATGGCAGACTCTGGTGCTGGCTCCTGGGCTACCTCCTGAGCAACTCCTTGCTCCGGAACGAGGATGTACTCTCCGTCAGCGAGATTACAGTCTATCGAATGCAATGAATAAGATATATGCATATTAATGACATGGAAATTTGTGAAGGCTATGCATAGTAAAATAGTACTTAAATTTAGTGGTACTCTTAGGGTCTCCTTTTGGGTATACTTAAGGGTTTTGTACTTTCACCTTTGAGTTTTTGAATGAAAAATTACACTCTTTAATTATATTTTTATGTTCTATGAGTTCCTTGGAAGGTTTTGGTTGTACATTATCTATTTCTCCCAAAATTCCCTTTTTCTTTCTATTGTGCTTCTTATTAAGCATTTTTGAACTATCTTGGTCAGTTAATATTTTCAAAAAAAATGTTATAAAAATTACAGGGAGTAAATATTGACATCTGTGGGTTCTCCTAAAAATTTGAGGTGGAAATTAATTCAGATGCTTCTTGTGCAAAATTAACAAAAGTAAGGGTAAAATGGCACTTTACACTATAGCTCTAATTTGGGTGAGGTTTCTGGACTAAACTTTATTTTTGCAATGCTCCAAAGGTGATAATAGGCTTTTGTGCCAAAAATTTCAGAAAAAGACCTGCTGGGCATTTAGTTATGATTTTCCAAAGTTTAAAGCCAAAAAGGTACTTATAACTAACTTGTTATTTGAAAAATATCAAACAACAGATCTTACATTTTTCTTAGATCCATAATAACATATTATTAGTTGTCCCAAGGTTTGGGGTGGGTTCTCCTTAGGATTATTTTTCTAAGGTTTTTCTAAGTTCTCATTGTTGTCATGAAATAAAAGATACCTCATTTCTTTTACACTAACAAAGGGTCTAACAAAATTTTCTAGTGAACTATGTTAAATAAGTGAGCTAGCAAAAATGGTAAGCCCTTTCTTAATTTGGTGTACTGAGGGGTGTACTATTTTTAAACAGATTAGGGAATGGTTAAGTACTTCTCTGATTTTTCTTAACCCTAGTCTAACAGTGTAGCTATTTTTCCCTCTTTTATTTAGCTTTTGGCCAAAATACTATTTAATTCAAAACTTTAAAATCTTCTGCAACACATAGGGGTCTTGTATTTTTCCTAAGCAGTTCACAATATTCAAAACCTAGCAAAATTGGTTTGACTCAATTTGGTTGAATAAAACTGAAGTTATGAATTTTACAAGCTCTGTTTGTATTTAAATGAGAAATGCTTAAAAGGTTTTCTAGAAAACCAGTTTGCACCGAGGACCCTGGGTTTTTCCTAAACCAACTCTTAAACTTATGCCCCTGCACAGCTATTCCTCTGAGTCTCTAACCATTCAAAACCCCCCCTGACTTTCTTTCCTTCTTCCCCGAGGTCCCTCCCCCCTTTTGAACAGTACCCACGGAAGTAAATAGGGCGGCGCGGCTTACCGACGGCGAGGGAGGTCCGGCGAAGGGCGGGGTTGGCTTCGGGAAGTCCTTGCGGTCACGATGAGGTACGGCTCGACGACGGTGATGGCCGGAATCGGCCGGTCCACGTGCGCAGGCGGGCGAGCTCATTGGCGGCGTGTGCTCCGGCCTATCCACGGCGATATAGTTCAATCCAAGGGCATGGGAAGCTTCACGGAGTGCTAAGGAGTCTACCCGTGCAAGGAATTGAAGAAAGGCTCACAGTGGAGCTCGGTCTACGCTCGCCAGCGGTCGGGTGAAGTCCGGTGACCTTGATCCGGTGTCTCCAGCGAGGTAGAGCTTGATTCCTTGCTCTAGGAGCTTCACCGAGGCACGTAGAGTCTCTCTCGAGGGTCGGACGGGGCTGGGAATGGCTCGGTTGGCTGGTCTACGATGGTGGGTTCTCGGGCGGCTGCTGGCACGCCGTGCGCAGGGCAAACGCCGGTGATCTTGTGCTCCGGCGAGGTCGGGAGTGAGCGGGGGAGTACGACCGAGGCCTTGGTTGGCTTTATAGGCGCGGGCGCGGGCGGTGGCACGAGCTTGGCTTGGCACGGCGCGGGGCGCGCGGGTTTAGGCGTCGGGCGTGCTCTGGCGAGGTCAGGGCGCGTCGAACATGTGGAGGTGTGTTTCTACCCTTGTTCAAACGCTTGCTGAGATCGCAAACGTGCGAATCTTGGCAAAAATCCTGCGCAGACCTCTTCCTGGCACCTAGGGCTATCTCTTGTATGTGAATTCCAATGGGAGATATGCCCTGGCTAGGGAGATATGCGGACGCCAAATCTGGGTTGTCTCACTATTCACCCCAAGACAAAAGTGATGTCAAATCATGTCAAAGGGTTTTGGCTCGGGTTCAAATTTTTCCAGTGGGTTCCTTAGGTAGTTTGGCTCCTTTTTGGTATTCAGACCAAGTGGTTTTGGCGCCATTTACTAAGTTAACATGCCTGATCTTTAGATTAGGGTTTATTTTTGACTTAGAGAAAATTGGAGAGCTCTAGGGTGCTCTCTACTTAAAGAATGGATTTGGGGTCTTTAAGGGGTCTTTTTGTAATGTTTCCCCTCTGCATTTTATAGATTTTAATGTGTACTTAAACTTTGGTTAAGGGTTAACTCATGACTTCTGCATTTGCTTAACCTTTCCCTTAATCCAAGGTTTTTGGGAGCTAAGGGCTCAAGAAGGGTCTAGGGTTTAATCTTCTCTTGCCCAAAGTGATAATTGCCCAATTTTCTTGGGGATTGCTTTTGTCATGAACATTTCTTAGTTAACCCATGTTCTCAAAAGTTTTGGGTGCTCATTCTCCTTTACTTAAACACATGTGATAACAATTCACAAGTGTATGTAGGGAGTTAGAGCCTTAGGTAACACCTGGGGTGTTACATTACGGGTTCCACAGTTCACAATCCCGCCACGAGAGACCAGACGTGCCCTCCCTACACCTTGGTGAAGCACCTAGGCATACTGGTTGAGCTTTGAGCCACAACGAAGGCGAAATCCCCAACGGCGGAACCTCCCCACTCTGCTCCCTCTCACATCAGCGGTGGCTAGGCTCACGGCGTTCGGATATGACTCAAATCAAGGAACCAAAGGCACGAGAGGGGAAGATTTATATCCCCACACCAGCATGGGTGATCCCCATCCCAACACAGCCTGGAGCTGTCGCGTGGATCTCGGCATGCAGTACGCAATAGCCTCGCGAGGGCAACAGACTTGGTTGCGCGAAGATGGGGGAAAGGACTGGCTAATGGGGCCACCCACCAGTGACCGGCTTGAAACACACCTGATGCATCGCGTGGGATCAATGGCTGCCGAGCGGGTCCCATGTTGCAGCGTCACAATATATGCACGCACGCATGAGTCGTTAGCTGACCGGTGGAGTTTTGAAATGGGCCGCGGGGTGGGAAAGTGGGCCGGTGCCAAGGTGAATTCAACCCAGGCATAGACAGACACTTCATTTCTGTTTTTATTTTATTTTCTCTATTTCCAATTTGAATCATCCAAACCAAATTTGAATTCATGTTTTGAACTTCCAATTCCGAAATATAAAACTCATCCCTAATGAAGATATAGCATCCACTATGTAAGGCCCAAAATCTGTATATGGAAAATAAATAATAATAAGGTGTTTTACTATCTAATTTAATAAATGTTTCTTTCACCGATAATACATATAGAAGCATAAACGCTAAGATAAACTAATAAATAAATATTCCACTTTTGCATTCATGCTGGGAATTATTTGAATGACTTCACAGGGTATAGAAATCAGATTTGAATAAAGTTTGAACTTGTAATTTACAATGAAACAGAAAATAGAAACATGAAAATAAATAAAAAAAGAAAAGAAAAGAGAAACCACATGTACTGGCCCGCTACTCATTCGGCCCGTTCACTTCTTATCATCGCACGACCCACTCCATTTCCCCCACGCGCGCTGCCGCTCTGATGAACAGGGCCCGCTTGACAGCCTCCGGTCGCTGGTACTTGCCGCTTACACGTGGGGCCACCGGGTCAGGAGCGCGTCCACACGCTTGTTACTTGCCCCGCTTGCCTGTTTCTCCGCCAGGTGGGCCCCTGTGGCCGGGTCCTCTTCTCCCCACGCGACTCACTCACATGCTTACCGGTCGCCGTGTTCCTCGCAGTAACAGCTCCAGCCTTCGTAACTGACCGCTACAAGCTCGGCCTCAACCTCCTGGAGGCTATAAACTGGGCAGCTGATTCCTTCCCTCTTTCTACTCCTTTGTTGTCTTCGACCACCATAGCCATAACCGTGCGCAGAGAAGGGTGTCGCCGCCGCAAGACCTCGGAAATCACCGCCGTGACCCCGCATCGACTTGTGCCGCCTTGCCAAACCCAGGGAGTCATCAAGGATAACGGGGTGAGATCGTGCGGCATCTCCGTGGTTCGGACTACCTGGCGCGCGCCCGAAATCGCTCGCCGGTGTGTCTTCGCAGCGAAGTTGCTCACCTCATGATTTGGCGCTACAATGCAACACCGTAGGTAAGCGCCTCACCCAAACCGTCGTCTGCATCTGTGCAATAGGTAGAATCGACAAGGGTAGCAGATTTCATTCTTAGAAGCGAGATTGGGGTCGCCATTGCAGTGGCGCCACTGTAGAATTGTAGCGCGCCGTGGGCCGATCCCTGTGCTCGATGATGGTAGAAATGGGTAGGGGAAGCGAGTTTATAACGTCGTCAATTGGGCGAGGAGCGAAGGAATTAGAAAATGAGGGTTAGGATGGCTAGAATTGCCGTGCGTCGGTGGAGAGCCGCCGCGGGCCTCAGCTCCACCTTCCCTGGTCATCGAAGGTGGAAGAGCATATGCGCGCTGTCGGATTTAAGTGGGCGGTGGAGATTAGATTGAGGCTTACCCCCTTCGCGTGAGTCGATCCAGACCGTAGGATGTGTACGAGTGGCTAGGATTAGTGTCTGGGTATTCGGATTGGGTCCTTCGATCCGAACCACTAACCCGTGATGGGACGGTCCCAGATTGTAGGTGTTGTTTTAAATCCATATCGTCAATCTCAAATCTGACGGCTGGTAATCCATACTGGTTCATCGCTTGCGGGATTCGATCTGTATCGTCCGCGTTTGATCCAACGAACCTAAGCGAGCGCCAATTTATTTATAAGTGCATCTAATCCTGACCGTCCAGGGCTGATCGGGCGGCTATGGCGCCACGGTATCCATTCGCTGGGACATTTTGCTTAAGAGACCTCAGACTTTTTGGGAAATAACACGCGGTCCACTGCAGAATTAGTTTGAGTCTAGGAAACCTTGCACAGAGGCCCCTGCTGTTCTCTGTTTTTGTGCGCGAAGTCCAGGGAGCAGAGAAAATAAATAAATAATTATAGAAAATGATTTTTAGTATATAAATAATTCCATAAACTCATTTTATTCATAGAAAATTCATACTAACTCCTTTTTAGTCCATTCCAGTTTCTATAATTTTGTAATAATATTGTTTATTCATTAATACCACTGTTTTGACATAAAAGTCACATAAAAATTTATTTCCTAACTAATCTTATATCAAATACATAAAATCTTTGGAAATTCATAACTTCCTCATTTTAATTCCAAATTGACCCGTTCAAGTTGCGTTAGTCTCGTATAAATATTTACTATGCAATAACAATATTTATTATACCATATCTCATTATTTTATAATTAGATCTGTATTTAACTGATGTTGGATAGCCTTGTTAATCTGCTTATCATTATAATCTATTAAAATATGATCTATGGTCCATTTGTAACTTAGATCAAAGTGAGTTAATTATTTATAAGATATTCTCTCATATGATTTATATTAATCAATTTATAATATAGTTTAACATTTTAATCACATAAATCCTCTATAAAATCATAACTCCTTAACCGTAACTCCGATTTTAGTGGTTCTCGTTCCCACGATCTCGTAGTGACGCGTAAATTATTATTATTCAGCTTGTACTTATGTTTGGTGTGATGTTAATCTTGTCTATACTATGTTTGTTTGTATTGCTACGACTAGCAGTGAGGTCACGAGGATCTAAAGAATCACCCTGGTAACTGGAATCTCAAGTGCCAGGCAAGTTGTACCCTTGATCCACTTTTGTTACCCAATAATATTCTTTATTATCACTATTCAATGCATAGGTTTAATTTTGATGGGACCTAATAGGTCACCCTAGCCTGTTTATCCTTTTTACCTTATTTACCCTGATTCACCTAGGTAGTTATGCTATTGCTTTATATGGTTTTGAGATTAATATTTCATTATATCCATGTTCCAGTTATTCTATTATGTTATTTATGTTCATGTCAAGATCATTATATTTTTTAACTGGAACATGGAGCTTAACTTGAGAAACACGTGCCACCACAAGGGAGGAATGAGACCCCTTAGCTAACTAATTAGGAAAGCTAGTGGAAGACTACCTTACCCGAAAGGGGCAAGGGCAGTAGGGGAGTTGCATGCAAGGAGGTTCTTGGGTTGATTTTGCTGCGATGGCGGTCAGACGGGGGATTCTTGCAAGTGCTCTTTCCATAAACTGTAGCGGGTTTTCGGAAGCTAGTGGAACTTTGTAAAGTCCTCGTAGTGGATCCCTAGCCATTCACCTCGGTAGTGTCTAAGGGCCTTGCAAACCCTGGTGACATGGGAAACACGACTTGTGGGTAAAGGGTACAACCTCTGCAGAGTGTAAAACTGGTATACTAGCCGAGCTCACGGTCATGAGCAGCTCAGGACTCTCACATGATTAATTTATGTAACTTAAATTCAATTTGTCATTTGCATTACATGGGATTATGTATTAATTTTGTTCTATTATTCTTATTATGGTTTGGTATTTACTTACATCTAGTAATTACTAATAAAATTTTGACCAACTTATTAAAAGCAATGCTCAGCTTTAACCCCTATTGTTGATCAGCCTTACACATCACATGAACTCCCACCTTTGGTGAGTTCATGCACATTATTCCCCACAACTTGTTGAGCAATAAAAATGTGTGAGCTCACCCTTGCTGTCTCACACCCTTACAGGAGAAGAACAGGTGGTTTAGGAGGAGCCACGCATCGAGGAGTTCGATTCAATCTAGATGGCGTCTCCCAGTTGACTTTCTGGCGCCAAGGATAGATTTTAGATCCTTTTATATTTATCTTTTAGTTTGTAAGACTTTCGCTATGTAATAAGTACTCTGATTATATTATGACATTTATCTCTATACACTCTATTATTATATATGTTGTCTTCTTTGACGCATGTAGGAGATGCACCCGGCTTTGTCCCTTAAAACCAGGTGTGACACACTATTTGCATTAATATTATTTATCTTTCCATAGTGTATATTTTTCTTTCCTTCCCTTCTCATTTATTTTCTATTTCCATTTTCAAATTCTAATTTCCTAATTTAAACTTGTCTCACAATTTGGATACCAATACAAAAATGCAAGAACTTCATCATGAGGTGCATATTTTTGTATTTATTTATTTTGTTGTTTGGCTAGCTTAATTCCATTTAATTGAATATTCAAGATTAAAGGAAACCAAATAATATCAAAGGTCTCGAAAAAAATCCCTGAAACACTAACTCAAATATATTTATTTATTCTATTATTTTTCCCTTCTACCAATTTTGGGCTTTACAGAAGGCTGGCGCATTAGTCAGACCAAAAGACATGAATGTGTACTCATATAGACCATACTTGGTAATAAATGCCATCTTCGGGATGTCCGAAGGTCGGATCCTAAGCTGATGATAACCTGACCTCAGATCTTGCTTCGAGAACATGTTGGCTCTTCTCAGCTGGTCGAACAGATGTTCTATTCTAGGTAGGGGATATATTTTCTTGATTGTGACTTCATTCAAAGCTCTGTAATCGATGCACATCCTCTTAGTGCCATCTTTATTTTCCACGAACAGGACAAGAGCAGCCCAAGGTGAGGTATTTGGTCTGATGTAACCTTTCTCTGATAGTTCATCTATCTGCATCTTGAGCTCCACCAATTCTAGTCCAGATAGTCGCTAGGCTCTTTTGGAAATGGGGGCGGTGTCAGGAATAAGCTCTATGGCAAATTCAACTTTCCGCTTAGGTGGCATACCTGGTAAATCTTTAGGGAACACATCTGGAAATTCTGACACAACCTTGATAGCCTCAAGTGGATCGGCCTCCTTGTTATCAATAGTCATCTGGTGGCAACCTCCTTTTCTTGACTCTGGTGAGACTAGCTCAGTCACCACTTCTCCCAGTGGGGACACCAACTTCACCATCCTCTTATCACAGCTGGTAACTGCTTGGTACTTATGTAGCCAATTTATCCCTAGGATAACATCTATTCCCTGAGTACCCATCACTATCAGGTTAGCGGGGAACTCTATCCCCCTTATTTCACTCCTACATTCAAGCATATTCTATTGGTTTGGACTTTTCCACCGGCCGAGTCAATTTGAATTGGTGTTGTCATGATGGTTTTTGGGAGATTATGCGCTTCTACCCATGATGCAGTAATAAATGAATGCGTTGCTCCAGTATCAAATAACACTTTTGCAAGATAGGATTCGATTGAGAATGTACCTACTATCATGCCTGGTGTTTCCTGGACTGCTTCGGCCTCCAGATGGTTCAGCCTCCTGTGGTTGTAGCGCATCTGAACACGATTGACTGCTCTCTGCTGAGGTGCATTCTACCTTGCTGGGGCATTGGGGGTCGACTGCTGTTGAGCCATCTTCTTTGGACAATGCATCACCCAATGGTCCTGCTCTCCATAGTGGAAGCATTCTCTGCCTCCTCCTTGCACCAGGGCTACTTGACTGCTCTAATTGGTTGCTGGGGTAGGAAGACGAGGTGCCTGATTACTCTGTCTCTGGAACTGACTTCCTCCTGGCTGGCTGTTCTGGCGGTATTGTTGCTGATGCTGAGGGTACTGCCTCTGGAACTGCTACTGAGGTAGGATGCTGGTTCTACTGTTGATATCCCTGAGGGTGACTCTGCTTGAACTAATGAGGAAGATTGCCTGAGAAACGGGGGCGATTGTTGCTCTCGGGCTGAGGTCCATCAATCTTGCGCTTTCAATCTTCCATCTCCTTGCTCTTCTTCTTAGTCATGATGGCCCTGTCGATCCGGTGCTGAAAGGTGAGGAAGGTATGATTCATCAATTGGTAGTGCAGGGGATCAACCAAGCCTCTCAGGAAATGACAGTTGCAGAAACCTGTCTCTGTACTCACTAACTGACATGGGTCCATGCTTTAGTGCCAGAAACTCATCTTTCTTTACTATCATTAGACCTTCTGGAACATGACACCGACAGAAGTCATCTCTAAATTCTTCCCATGTAATGGCTTCGGGGTCAGCGTGGGTGGCGAGATAGGACTCCCACTAGGAATGAGCTGCTCCCCTTAACAGACGAGGACCATATAGAACCTTTTCTCTGTCGTTGCACTGAGCGGTGTGCCACTCCCGCTCCACAGTATGCAGCCAGTCTTTGGCGTCCATGGGGTCAGTAGAGTGAGCGAACACAGGGGGATGACCTCTCATGAACTCCGCACGCTTATCTCTTGGCATCTGCGCCATCTACATCTACAGCTAGGGTTGAGGTTGCTGTTGAAGTTGCTGCATGGCTACCAAGGTCTTCCCAATTGCCTAAACTGTCTGAGTCTGCATGAGGAACATCTGCTCTATTGTCATCGGAGGAGGCGGTGGAGGCAACTGCGGCTAGGGTGCCTCATCATGCGGGGCTTACTGCTCTTGCTGGGCGTGTCTTCCTCCTATGCGCCTATGGTCAGACATCTGCGGAAGGCAATCACACATCAAAATTGATCTTGTAAATCTTTCAACATAAGAAAAGAGTATAGGGTCCTTCACAACACTGAACAAACAACCATCTTCACTGACTCTCAACATAGCCAAACACAGCTTCTCAGAGAGAGGAAAGTAGAGGTAAAAAGGCTTCCCAACTAAATAACTACTTTCATTAACATTAATAGCTAAACCAAAATGCAGGGGATGAGTACCCACATTCTGGCGACAGTCATTACAAAGATCCAAATCTATCATAAGTTCATCATGACAAGCATAAAAATATAGGATAAGTGAGAGCACCTAGAGGGGGGGGGGGTGAATAGGTGATCCTGTGAAACTTTAAAACTTAAGCCACAAAAACTTGTTAAGTGTTAGCACAATAATTGCCAAGTGGCTAGAGAGGAGTCTCAACAAAACACAATACCACAAGAGATCAAACACAGAGATGACACAGTGGTTTATCCCGTGGTTCGGCCAAGACCAACGCTTGCCTACTCCACGTTGTGGCGTCCCAACGGACGAGGGTTGCAATCAACCCCTCTCAAGCGGTCCAAAGACCAACTTGAATACCATGGTGTTTTGTTTTGCCTTTCAATATCCCGTTTGCAAGGAATCTCCACAAATTGGAGTCTCTTGCCCTTACAAGTATATGATCACAAAGAAGCACAGAGTAAGGGAGGGAAGCAACACACACAAATCCACAGCGAAACGCGCACACACACGGCCAAGAATCGAGCTCAAAAGACTATCTCAAAGTTCTCACTAGAACGGAGCTCGAATCACTTAGAATGACAAACGAATGCGCAAAGACTGAGTGTGGATGATCAAGAATGCTCTAAGGTTCTTGGGTGTCTCCTCCATGCGCCTAGGGGTCCCTTTTATAGCCCCAAGGCAGCTAGGAGCCGTTGAGAGCAAATCTGGAAGGCCATCCTTGCCTTCTGTCGTCGGGTGCACCGGACAGTCCGGTGCACACCGGACACTGTCCAGTGCCCGATTTCTTTCCTTAAACAGCGCTGCCGACCGTTGCAGACCGTTGCAGATCTGGGAGCCGTTGGCGCACCGGACATGTCCGGTGCACACCGGACAGTCCGGTGCCGTCTTCTAGCCGTTGGCTCGGCCACGTGTCCCGCGCAGATTGCGCGGCCGACCGTTGGCTCACCGGACAGTCCGGTGCACACCGGACAGTCCGGTGAATTTTAGCCGTACGCCGTCGGCGAATTCCCGAGAGCGGCCTCTTCACGCCGAGTCAGCCTGGCGCACCGGACAGTCCGGTGTGCCAGACCGAGCTGAGTCTTGGCTGTATACAGCCAAGTCTTTTTCTCCTCTTTTCTTTTCTTCTTCTTTCTGTTTCTAACACTTAGACAAGTATATTAGTACACAAAACCAATGTACTAAGGCCTAGAAACATACCTTTACTCTTGATTTGCACTTTGTCCATCCATGAGCATAAATTCACATTTAAGCACTTGTGTTGGCACTCAATCACCAAAATACTTAGAAATGGCCCAAGGGCACATTTCCCTTTCAATCTCCCCCTTTTTGGTGATTTATGCCAACACAACATAAAGCAACTAGAACAAGTGCAAACTCACTTCAAATAAAATAAATTTGAGTTTTATTTTGATTCAATTTTGGCATATATGGATCATCCTTTGCCACCACTTGGTTTGTTTTTGCAAGTCAAACTCAAATCTCTATCTCTAAGTCAAACACACATGTTGAAACATAAAGAGAGTCATTTCAAAAGAGATTGATCAAAGATTTCAAAAACTCCCCCTTTTTCCCATAATCACTACTTCTCCCCACAAGAAGCCAAAAGAGACAATAAAAGAGTTTTGACAAACCAAAAGCTCTACTCTACTATTTTCAAAAATTAGCTCTACTCTACTATTTTCAAAAATTTCTCAAGTGGTAGCTGATCCATTTATTGCTTTGGCCTTTATTTTCTCCCCCTTTGGCATCAAGCACCAAAACGGGATCAATTTTGGCCCTTTAACCCCATTGCCTCACCAAAATCTTCACTTTAGAGCAAATGGCAATAAGAGTTCATGAGATGGACTTGGAATAAGTTACCCTCTCATCGGAGTGCAGTGGAAGTCTTGCATGGTCCAAGTCCACCTTTTCCCTTTCAATTCTCCTTCGAGACTAAATCAAGCAAACTCAAGCATATGGTTAGTCTCAAAGGGTCAAGTTGTAACACATCTCCCCCTAAACATGTGCATCACTTTGCAACGGACTTGTGAGGTCCAGGGAGTGTTTGTACAACTTGAGCACCATAATTAACAACAAAATGCAGAATGGACATGATCAAAGGCATAAACACATGTATGCTACATTTCAATCCAAGTTCCACGAATCTAAGATATTGAGCTCACTACGCAGCCTGCAAAAGGTCTTCTCATCTAAAGGCTTGGTAAAGATATCGGCTAGCTGGTTCTCGGTGCTAACATAAAACACTTCGATATCTCCCTTTTGCTGGTGGTCTCTCAGAAAGTGATGCCGGATGTCTATGTGCTTTGTGCGGCTGTGTTCAACAGGATTTTCCGCTATTCGGATAGCACTCTCATTATCATAAAGGAGTGGGACTTTGCTCAGATTGTAGCCAAAGTCCCTGAGGGTTTGCCTCATCCAAAGTAGTTGCGCACAACACTGTCCTGCGGCAACGTACTCGGCCTCAGCGGTGGATAGGGCAACGGAGGTTTGTTTCTTAGAGTTCCATGACACCAGGGACCTTCCTAAGAATTGGCACGTCCCCGATGTACTCTTCCTATCGACCTTACATCCAGCATAGTCGGAATCTGAGTACCCAATCAAGTCAAAGTTAGACCCCTTTGGATACCAGATCCCGAAGCAAGGCGTAGCGACTAAATATCGAAGGATTCGCTTCACAGCCACTAAGTGACACTCCTTTGGATCGGATTGAAATCTAGCACACATGCATACACTAAGCATAATATCCGGTCTACTAGCACATAAATAAAGCAAAGAACCTATCATGGACCGGTATGCTTTTTGATCAACGGACTTACCTCCTTTGTTGAGGTCGGTGTGTCCGTCGGTTCCCATCGGCGTCTTTGCGGGCTTGGCGTCCTTCATCCCAAACCACTTTAGCAAATCTTGTGTGTACTTCGTTTGGGAGATGAAGGTGCCGTCCTTGAGTTGCTTCACTTGGAACCCAAGGAAGTAGGTCAACTCGCCCATCATCGACATCTCGAATTTCTGCGTCATTACCCTGCTAAACTCTTCACATGACTTTTGGTTAGTAGAACCAAATATTATGTCATCGACATAAATTTGGCACACAAACAAATCACCATCACATGTCTTTGTAAAAAGAGTTGGATCGGCTTTCCCAACCTTGAAAGCATTAGCAATTAAAAAATCTCTAAGGCATTCATACCATGCTCTTGGGGCTTGTTTAAGTCCATAGAGCGCCTTAGAGAGCTTACACACGTGGTCGGGGTACCGCTCATCCTCGAAGCCAGGGGGTTGCTCCACGTACACCTCCTCCTTTATTGGCCCGTTGAGGAAAGCGCTCTTCACATCCATTTGGTACAACCTGAAAGAATGGTGAGCGGCATACGCTAGCAAGATACGAATGGACTCTAGCCTAGCCACAGGAGCAAAAGTTTCCTCAAAGTCCAAACCTGCGACTTGGGCATAACCTTTTGCCACAAGTCGAGCCTTGTTCCTTGTCACCACTCCGTGCTTTTCGTGTTTGTTGCGGAACACCCACTTGGTTCCCACAACATTTTGCTTGGGACGAGGCACCAGCGTCCAAACTTCATTGCGCTTGAAGTTGTTAAGTTCCTCCTGCATGGCCAATATCCAATCCAGATCTAGCAAGGCCTCCTCTACCCTGAAAGGCTCAATAGAAGAGACAAAAGAGTAATGTTCACAAAAATTAACTAGTCGAGACCGAGTAGTTACTCCCTTGCTAATGTCACCCAGAATTTGGTCGACGGGATGATCCCTTTGAATCATCGCTCGAACTTGGGTTGGAGGTGCCGGTTGCGCTTCTTCCTCCATCACATGATCATCTTGTGCTCCCCCTTGATCACACGCCTCCTGTTGATGAACCTGTTCATCGTCTTGAGTTGGGGTATGCACCGTTGTTGAGGAAGAAGGTTGATCTCGTTCATCTTGTTCCTGTGGCCGAACGTCTCCAATCGCCATGGTTCGTATAGCGGCCGTCGGAACATCTTCTTCATCTACATCATCACAATCAACAACTTGCTCTCTTGGAGAGCCATTAGTCTCATCAAATACAACGTCGCTAGAGACTTCAACCAAACCCGATGATTTGTTGAAGACCCTATACGCCTTTGTATTTGAATCATAACCTAATAAAAACCCTTCTACAACTTTGGGAGCAAACTTAGAATTTCTACCCTTCTTCACTAGAATGTAGCACTTGCTCCCAAATACACGAAAGTAAGATACATTAGGTTTGTTACCGGTTAGTAGCTCATACGACGTCTTCTTGAGGAGGCGGTGAAGGTAGACCCTGTTGATGGCGTGGCAAGCCGTGTTCACGGCTTCCGACCAAAAACACTCGGGGGTCTTGAATTCTCCAAGCATCGTCCTTGCCATATCGATCAGCGTCCTGTTCTTCCTTTCTACCACACCATTTTGCTGTGGTGTGTAGGGAGCGGAGAACTCATGCTTGATCCCTTCCTCCTCAAGGAACTCCTCCACTTGAAGGTTCTTGAACTCGGACCCGTTGTCGCTCCTTATCTTCTTCACCTTGAGCTCAAACTCATTTTGAGCTCTCCTGAGGAAGCGCTTGAGGGTCCCTTGGGTTTCAGACTTATCCTGCAAAAAGAACACCCAAGTGAAGCGGGAAAAGTCATCAACAATAACTAGACCATACTTACTTCCTCCTATGCTTAGATAGGCGACGGGTCCGAAGAGGTCCATATGCAGCAGCTCTAGAGGTCTTGACGTGGTCATCACATTCTTGCTGTGATGTGCTCCTCCCACTTGTTTACCTGCTTGACAAGCTGCACAAGGTCTATCTTTTTCGAAATAAACATTGGTTAGACCTATCACGTGTTCTCCCTTTAGAAGCTTGTGGAGGTTCTTCATCCCCACATGTGCTAAGCGGCGATGCCACAGCCAGCCCATGCAAGTCTTAGCCATTAAGCATGCATCTAGACCGGCCTCTTCTTTTGCAAAATCAACTAAGTAAAGCTTGCCGTCTAGTACACCCTTAAAAGCTAGTGAACCATCACATCTTCTAAAGACAGACACATCTACATTAGTAAAAAGACAATTATATCCCATATTGCATAGTTGACTAACAGATAGCAAATTGTAACCAAGAGACTCAACTAAAAACACATTGGAAATTGAGTGCTCATTGGAAATTGCAATTTTACCTAACCCTTTTACCTTGCCTTGATTCCCATCACCGAATATAATTGAATCTTGGGAATCCTTATTTTTGACGTAGGAGGTGAACATCTTCTTCTCCCCCGTCATATGGTTTGTGCATCCGCTGTCGATAATCCAGCTTGAACCCCCGGATGCATAAACCTGCAAGGCAAATTTAGGCTTGGGTCTTAGGTACCCAACTCATGTTGGGTCCTACAAGGTTAGTGCAAATATCCTTAGGGACCCAAATGCAAGTTTTGTCTCCCTTGCATTTTGCCCCTAACTTCCTAGCAACTATTTTCCTATCCTTTCTACAAATAGCAAAGGAAGCATTTAAAGCACAATAAATTGTAGAAGGTTCATTCACTACTTTCCTAGGAGCACGAATAACATTCTTTCTAGGCACATGATGAATAGCATTTCTCCTAGACATATTTCTACCATGCATATAGGAAGAACTAGAAGCAACCATGGCATGAGAGTCAAACTCATTATAAGCATTATAACTCCTATAAACATTTCTAGTTTGTCTCCTATCATGATACAAGAAGGCATGGTTCTTTTTAGCACTACTAGCCATCGGGGCCTTCCCTTTCTCCTTGACGAAGATGGAGGCCTTATGGCTTGTTAAGTTCTTGGCTTCCCTCTTGAAGCCAAGCCCATCCTTAATCGAGGGATGTCTTCCAATTGTATAGGCATCCCTTGCAAATTTTAACTTATCAAATTCACTTTTGCTAGTCTTAAGTTGGGCATTAAGACTAGCCAATTCATCACTTAGTTTGGAAATTGAAACTAGGTGTTCACAACAAGCATTAATATCAACATCCTTACACCTAGTGCAAATTTCAACATGTTCAACACAAGAGTTAGATTTATTTGCTTCTACTAGTTTAGCATTTAAATCATTGTTAACACCTTTTAAAGTAGAGATAGTTTCATGACAAGTAGATAATTCACTAGAAAGCATTTCATTTCTTTTAATTTCTAGAGCAAGAGAATTTTGTGCACTAACAAATTTATCATGCTCCTCATATAAAAGATCCTCTTGTTTTTCTAGTAATCTATTCTTGTCATTCAAAGCATCAATCAACTCATTAATCTTATTAATTTTAGATCTATCTAATCCCTTGAATAACATTGAGTAATCTATTTCATCATCATCACTAGACTCATCATCACTTGAAGAAGTACTAATATCATGAGTGCTTACTTTCTTCTCCCTTGCCATGAGGCAAGTGTGACGCTCGTTGGGGAAGAGAGATGACTTGTTGAAGGCGGTGGCGACGAGTCCTTCATTGTCGGAGTCGGAGGAGGAGCAATCCGAATCCCACTCCTTTCCGATATGTGCCTCGCCCTTGGCCTTCTTGTAATGCTTCTTCTTCTCCCTTTTGTTCCGTCTATGACCCGAGCCGGAGTCGGTAGGCTTGTCGTCCTTCGGCTCGTTGATGAAGGATTCCTTCTCTTTGTCGTTGATCACGATACCCTTCCCCTTAGGATCCATCTCTTCGGGCGATTAGTCCCTTTGTGAAGAGAACGACTCCGATACCAATTGAGAGCACCTAGAGGGGGGGGGTGAATAGGTGATCCTGTGAAACTTTAAAACTTAAGCCACAAAAACTTGTTAAGTGTTAGCACAATAATTGCCAAGTGGCTAGAGAGGAGTCTCAACAAAACACAATACCACAAGAGATCAAACACAGAGATGACACAGTGGTTTATCCCGTGGTTCGGCCAAGACCAACGCTTGCCTACTCCACGTTGTGGCGTCCCAACGGACGAGGGTTGCAATCAACCCCTCTCAAGCGGTCCAAAGACCAACTTGAATACCACGGTGTTTTGTTTTGCCTTTCAATATCCCGTTTGCAAGGAATCTCCACAAATTGGAGTCTCTTGCCCTTACAAGTATATGATCACAAAGAAGCACAGAGTAAGGGAGGGAAGCAACACACACAAATCCACAGCGAAACGCGCACACACACGGCCAAGAATCGAGCTCAAAAGACTATCTCAAAGTTCTCACTAGAACGGAGCTCGAATCACTTAGAATGACAAACGAATGCGCAAAGACTGAGTGTGGATGATCAAGAATGCTCTAAGGTTCTTGGGTGTCTCCTCCATGCGCCTAGGGGTCCCTTTTATAGCCCCAAGGCAGCTAGGAGCCGTTGAGAGCAAATCTGGAAGGCCATCCTTGCCTTCTGTCGTCGGGTGCACCGGACAGTCCGGTGCACACCGGACACTGTCCGGTGCCCGATTTCTTTCCTTAAACAGCGCTGCCGACCGTTGCAGACCGTTGCAGATCTGGGAGCCGTTGGCGCACCGGACATGTCCGGTGCACATCGGACAGTCCGGTGCTGTCTTCTAGCCGTTGGCTCGGCCACGTGTCCCGCGCAGATTGCGCGGTCGACCGTTGGCTCAGCCGACCGTTGGCTCACCGGACAGTCCGGTGCACACCGGACAGTCCGGTGAATTTTAGCCGTACGCCGTCGGCGAATTCCCGAGAGCGGCCTCTTCACGCCGAGTCAGCCTGGCGCACCGGACACTCTCCGGTGCACCACCGGACAGTCCGGTGTGCCAGACCAAGCTGAGTCTTGGCTGTATACAGCCAAGTCTTTTTCTCCTCTTTTCTTTTCTTCTTCTTTCTATTTCTAACACTTAGACAAGTATATTAGTACACAAAACCAATGTACTAAGGCCTAGAAACATACCTTTACTCTTGATTTGCACTTTGTCCATCCATGAGCATAAATTCACATTTAAGCACTTGTGTTGGCACTCAATCACCAAAATACTTAGAAATGGCCCAAGGGCACATTTCCCTTTCAATAAGCAAACTATGCTGACTAACTAAGACTAAGACTAAGACTCCTAACTTAAGCATTTATTACAAATTCCAACGCTAGCGATCTATGGATCCAAGTTTATCTGGGTCCTGTAGTCTAGGTTGTCGTAGGCATGGTGTCCACGCGGAGGCAAGCAGTACGGGTGTTGAGTTCCAATGGGGGCGGGAGAGCCATCCTCATTGTGACAGCACTCAGCGCGCTCAGCCCATAACTTGGCGATCTCAGCACGAGCCCTACTCAGCTCGTCCAGGGCGTGGTCCAGCTCCGTGTTGAGCACGGTGGCTAGGTTGACTGTGTTGCTGAACTTAGGATTGTCCTCACCAATAGGTGAGACAACCACACCTCTAGTACTGCCAGTCGAACAATGGGGGTAATACCTTAGGTTAAGACCGTAGGCCACCCCACTAAGCACCAAGCAGTACTAAGAAAGCGCACGCCATGCGACATCCTGCATGGCCGCCTCAGCTGAGTCCCGCTCAGAGATAGAATAATGCTCCGAGCAGACCTCTGCACCCCAGAGACCATTATCCGGACGACGCACCAAGGAAGTAACCTCCCAGCGGTCCGGGTATACCCCGCGACCGTGCTGGTAGACCACACAGTGATACTCGATTTACCAAGTGCACTGGTCAAGGGCCCAGCGCAGCAAGGTGTCGAGCGCATCGTGGAAGCGACACTCACAAGCGATGTCACGAGTGATGGGTCGGGCGACCCATCCCTTCGGCTCCTGCTCCTCTGAGAGATTGGTGTTGTGGCTTGAGCTGTTGTCATCGTCGTCTCCGTCATCAGGGTCTCCTCGAGCAGCGAGGGCACCTAGTGGTGATGCAGGGGACGCCACTAGCGGGGGCATAGGGGACTGATGCTTCACAGACTCCACCTCCTGCTAAGGCAGGAAGGAAGAGCCCTGCCGCTCCAGCTCCTAGCGCTGACACTCCTGCTCCTCGTGCAGGCGGTGGTGCAACCTCTCCAAGTGGCTGGACTGGCCAACCACTAGGTGACGAAGCGGACGCTCCGCAAGACGAGAGGGCCAGAAAGGGATGACTCACTTTTGTGATGTATGTCTAAGACGAGCCATCTACAAATGACACTGTAAGCATAAGAGTAGGAACAGAACTAATATGACCAGCAAGTAAACCATAAAAAATAGGAAATAAAATAAAACAAAATTTTAGTAACATGTAATATATATATATAGTAGAACATAGAGTTGGTCGAGATAACCGACTTTTGAAGTGACACCAAAGGTCAAGGTGAGAATAGAGGTCTATAATCCTTAGAATGGCCCTTCTACTCTAAGCGGTCCTACAGTCAGCCTGGCTTTGATAACACTTATGTCACCTGGTTTTAGAAGGCAAACCGAATACGAACCATGTACGTGCTAGGATCAGAATTTCACGTACACAACGATTACATAACTGGACATCATCACACAGTGCTCAAATAATAACGTAAAAAGGGTATTAATTTTATTACATCATAATGTTCGAGACATCCACATAGTCTTAAACATTGATCAAAGTGCGAAAACGAAACGTAGTAAAACACGACCTTCATATGCAGTCGATTGGGGGTTTGCTGCTAACCCACGCATAGAACTCATCATAGTATTGGAACTCCTGGAAATCCTCCGCCATGACTCCATCTTCTTTTAAGCAGGGGTTGCAATGTGGATGACCTGGTGCTTTGGTGTTTTAAGCAAGGGTGATTACACATCAACGTACTCAGCAAAATATCCCGTTAGGCTAAAGTGGATTAGCTGTATGTGGGGTGAAGCTCAAAGCAATTGCTTTTAGTTGGTCAGGTAATTATTACTAGTAAAGAGCTAAGTTTTAACAATAATCCCAAGTTATTAGCTCAAAGGTACTCCCTCCATAAGGAAAGAATACCAGAATCCATAGTCATAATCATCAACATTAGAACCATTATACTCATCATCATCTATTGTCGGGTACCATAATCAGGGGTACCCCCGATAGTCCTAAAACATGGCTAGAAGAACATCTTTAAAAAGACTGGTAAGCGCGGATCAGAGTTAAAACCTTGTCTGCCAAGGGACGTGATCCCGTCTCGCCCGAGCCCAGCCTCGGGCAGCAGCAGTAGCCCCGTACAAATTCACGGCTTGCCCGAGGGTCCCCCAGGCGGTGGGCACACCCCCGACTCGCCCGAGGTAAAGCTCGGGTAAACTTTGTCGTATAGCGGTCTCGACCAAAACACCTTGCCGCCGACCGTATCACGTGCGCATTTAATGCGAGGATCGCCTGACACCTTATCCTGACACGCGCGCCTCAGTTGGCAAGGTCGAAGTGACTGCGGCCACTTCACCTTTTACTGATCGTTTGTAACACCCTAAAGTTCAATCTTGTGAAGACAAGGAAAAATTCTCAAAGATTTTAATTCAAAACACCTTTCCTTAAAGATAATCATAATTTAGAAGTTTCCACTCATGAATATGTTAAAAATACATAATTAAAGATACTTAGAGAATCTAAATTGCCTTTGGGTTAGGATATATAAAAGAGTTAGGATTAAACTATTTCTCAATATATATAGTCTACAATATAAATTTGATTTCCCTAGAAGTAATAAGGTAGGGATTATTCTACTATATGATTAAAAGCTTGTCTAAAAGAACTAAAATAAATAAAGAAATACATAAAATAGGTTTTTGCACATTATGCTGAAGTTCTATATGTGTATCCAAATTAAGTGTATGAACTTTAAACTTGTGTTGATTTGAAATTCAAATGGAAAGGAAAATAGAAAATAGAAAATAAAAGGAGAAGGGAAGAACTAAGAAAAATACTACATAAAATAAAATAAAATCAGAATAAACATCCTTCACACTTATATTATTAAATTATACTATTCAAACTGAGGACAAGTTATTCACAAAGTTTGAATTTAAACTTGAATTCAAATTGGATTTGAAAATGGAGAAAAGAAAATAGAAAATAAAAAGAAAAAGAATAAAAACCTGCTGTTGGGCCGCAACCTGGAATTCGGCCCACTTGGCCTTTCTCTTCCGCGCGGCCCAAGCTTCTACATCCGCGCGCGCCCCCGCCATCCTGACACTGACCCGTGGGTCCCACCGGTCGGTCTCTCGTCCCGCGCTCGCTTCTCCCTGCCTTCTCGCTGACTCTCGGGGCCCGCGTGTCAGGCCCGTCTTCAACAGCTTTGCCGATCGCGCCGCGCGGACTCCGCATGGCTCACCGTGGATTCTCGGCCTCCGTGTAACGGCCGCGGGTCGTTCCTTGGGTATAAAGCCGAAGCTCCGCGACCCCCTTCCCATCCTCACCGGTAGTCGCAACCCCTCGCCAGCCACCAAACCACCGTCGCGATTTCCTCGGGCCAAGTTCGCCGCCGTGACCAAAACGCGTGGTCGTCGGCGTCGGGTCCCCGGTGATCGGCCTTGGAGCGTCTCCAAGTCTATTCGAAGGGTGTCGAGTCATTCGCGGGCGAAGTCGGCCACTGAGCGTGGCGCAATTCCTCGTCGAACTTCAATCCTCCGCCGCGGATCCGCCTTCGTCGTCGCCGGATCCTCTGCGCGCCGGGATTGTCGGTAATAACCCTTCTACCATGTTCGCCATACCCACGGCTGCGTGGCGCATCGTTTAATTTCTAGAATAACGCGCCTGGTCGTCGGATTGGGTTTCCTCCGGCGATGGTTCGCCGTGTGGCTTGGGCGGCGCCGCCGCCCCGAGCTAGAGGTTGGGGGAAACGCTGTGCACCGTAGATCTTCTAGGCGACGGCTCTGATTAGAAGCTGGCGATACCTCTTCGCGTCATTAAATCGGGACCGTTGACCTTTGATCGGACGACGAAGGATTGATCTGCGGGCTCGATTGACGCGGGCCGTGGATCGCTGATCCAACCGCCTTGATTGCGTACCGCTTCGCAGTAAGTTAGATTTAATCTGCGCCCTTGAATTCTAATCGGGCGGCCCAGATTGCCCCGTACCCCTTCGCGGGTCATTTTGTTAAAGAGCCCTCGGGGTTATGTGAAATCAACCCGCCATCCTTTAGTCACTATGCGCTGTGTCTTGGAAATCTTTCCCCGAGACCCCTGGACTTTCCAGGAATAGAGGCCCAGTCCAGAGAGTTATAAAATCAGGAAAATGAATTAGAAAATGAGTTTTTAATATAAAAATAATTCCTAGAATTTATATAATTCATAGAAAATGCATATGAACTCCAAATTAATCCATTCCACTTCCTATAATTTTGTAATATTATTGTTTATCAATTAGTGCCACTGGTTTTACATAAAAGTCACATTAAAATTGTTATCTTAACTAATCTTGTAATAAGCACATATAATCTTTGGAAAATCATAACTTAAAATCTACAACTCCAAATTTAGTAATTCCAGTTCCTGTGGTTTTATTTTAATGTGTAGATTATTAATATGTATTTTGCATATATGTTTGGTGTAATGTTAATTTTGCCTATACCATGTATGTTTGTATTGCTACGACTAGCAGTGAGGTCATGAGGATCTGAAGATCATCCTGGTACCTGGATTCTCAAGGCCCAGGCAAGTTGTGCCCTTGATCACTTCTTTTTACCCATCCATGTTCTAATTAATCTTAATGATCTGCATAGGTTAATTTTGATGGGACCCAATAGGTTACCCTAGTTTGTCTATCTTTATACCTTGTTTACCACTGAACTTTTTGGGTAGTACTTGCTAGTGCTTTATGTGGTTTTGGGTATGAAGGTACATTATTCATGATCACACTTTCGTTATATGTTTATTATTACTGTTCATGATAAGATCATTATGTTAATTGGAACATGGAGCGACCACCCGGGAAAACAGTGCTACCACAAGGGTGGAATGGGACGCCCTTGGCTGATTAATTAGGAAAGCTAGTGGAAGACTACCTTACCCGAAAGGGGCAAGGGCAGTAGGGGAGAGGTCAGTGTAGGGAGGCCCTCGGGAGGATTTTGCTGCGATGGCGGTCCTGCAAGGGATTCCTGCACTGGATCTTCCTATAAACTGTAGCGGGTTTTCTGAAGCTAGTGGAACTTTGTAAAGGCCTCGTAGTGTTACCCTGCCTCGCCTCCTCGGTAGAAGTGGTATCAGAGGAATGTTGACTGTAGGACGAAACCTAGATAGAACTGGACAACCATTGTCATACTTACCTTTGCTACTCTGATTCCTTTTCTAAGCTTATCTTAATCTTTTCTTATCTATTTCCGCTTTACTCTGATTATTCTTATCTCTTCATTTCTAAAGACAAATGTGGATTTCACACTTTGAAATCCTGTGCCTAAAGTGACTTTAGGAATAGGAGACCTAATCCTAGGAACAAAAACAAAACTATTTTTATGAGTGTCTATGTATTTGAATGTTTGTTCTTATGTTATCTGTCTGATTTGGATCTTTGATTGAGTGTGATGGGTTGTGGAGTAATGTCCACAATTACATCTGCATATACATCTAGGTATAAAGGATAGCATTTGTAAGATAACTAGACAAACTAGATTATCCCCTTAGAAAATATATGAAGTATTCCGTATCAATCTCATCTTAACATATTCTATCTTACCTTTGGACATTCACCTCGTACAACTAATTACCCTAGTCTTGACATAGAATATCTGGCCCAGCCCTGCCAAAGAAATTCCAGTACATAACCAACTATTAGTTTATTCATTCTGTCTATTAAATGATTCCCTTGCAAAGCTATCTTACCATATGCTTCTAACTTAGATGGTCAATACCAGGCGGGGTGGTGGAATTGATTTACCTGCTAATCAACAACCCCAACCACAGTCAGCAGCAATGAATCCCCCTAATCCCCCACCAGGCGGAGTTGATCCACTCGTCGCAGCTCAAATGAGAATGATGCAGCAAATGGCGGACACTATGGCAGATATGCGCACCCAAATGCAGCAAGAACGCCAAGAAATGCACCAGGAAAGAGAGGATGCACGTCGGGAAATGCGCTAAGAACGGGAAGAGATACGACAGGAGAGAAGAGTACAACAACAGCAGCTGCAGCAACAACTTCAACAACAGCAGCAGCAACAACAAATGCCATTGCCTCCACCTCCACCCCCAGTTCCACCCCGGGACAAACACCGGGAATTCATGAGCCACAAACCACCAACCTTCTCCAACTCCGTAGATCCACTGCAAGCAGATGACTGGTTAAAGTCCATAGAGAAGATGCTCAACATAGCCCAGTGCTCGGACCGAGAGAAAGTACTCTATGCATCGGGTCGTCTTGCTGGTCCCGCTGCGGATTGGTGGGATGCGTACTGTGCAGCTCATGCTGCTGCCGATACCATTACCTGGGAAGAATTCTCCACGCAATTCAGGAATTACCATATTCCTGCTGGACTCATGAAGATTAAGAGGAAAGAGTTTCTATCTCTCAAGCAAGGAAGTATGTCCGTGAGTGAATATAGGGACAAATTCATTCAGTTATCTCGATATGCTCCCAGAGATGTTGAAGATGATGAGCAAAAGCAGGAGCTCTTTCTGGACGGATTAATTGGACCCTTGCAATATCAGCTGGTATCGCACACATTTCCATCCTTCCAAAGGCTACTTGACAAAGCTATTGCTGTAGAAAACAAGAGGAGTATATTTGGAGAGAAAAGAAAGGCTATCAACCAAGGGCCGGCTGGAAGTAGTTCCCGTCTTCGCTATACTACCACTCCCAATACACCAGCTAGTGGCAGTTCTGGACAACAAACTCAACAGACACCAACTGCTCCTCCAAAAGCAAGCACTCCAGGAGGAACCGTTGCTCCCAACACAACCGCCATCAGAACATGCTTCAAGTGTGGACAACCGGGACACTACGCCAACTACTGTCCCAACAGAGCTGCCTACACTACACCGGCTCCGATGAAACAAGGACAAGCCTCGGCAGGAAAGAGTCAGCCCCTATCTATCAACCGGGGATATGCCCATCATGCAGAAGTAGAAGCTGAACCCGGTGAACTTGAAATTCAAGAAGAAGAGCCAGTTGAAGATGAAGTGGTCGGTGAAGAAGTCAACGAGCAACAAGAATAGAGTGATAAACATAGATATAGATACATATATATATATATATATTTACTATTTGTAAGACCTAAATATTAGTTTAGCTATTAGTTAGTATTCTACTATTCTAGTAATAATAATAAGGTCTATTAACCCTATGTTTTGATAAGGAATTATGCATCATGCCGAGATCTCTTTGTTTGTGCATATGTTCCGAGTATACATCCCTTTTCTTACAAATCTCGAGGACGAGATTATTTTTAAGGGGGGTAGGATTTGTAACACCCTAAAGTTCAATCTTGTGAAGACAAGGAAAAATTCTCAAAGATTTTAATTCAAAACACCTTTCCTTAAAGATAATCATAATTTAGAAGTTTCCACTCATGAATATGTTAAAAATACATAATTAAAGATACTTAGATAATCTAAATTGCCTTTGGGTTAGGATATATAAAAGAGTTAGGATTAAACTATTTCTCAATATATATAGTCTACAATATAAATTTGATTTCCCTAGAAGTAATAAGGTAGGGATTATTCTACTATATGATTAAAAGCTTGTCTAAAAGAACTAAAATAAATAAAGAAATACATAAAATAGGTTTTTGCACATTATGCTGAAGTTCTATATGTGTATCCAAATTAAGTGTATGAACTTTAAACTTGTGTTGATTTGAAATTCAAATGGAAAGGAAAATAGAAAATAGAAAATAAAAGGAGAAGGGAAGAACTAAGAAAAATACTACATAAAATAAAATAAAATCAGAATAAACATCCTTCACACTTATATTATTAAATTATACTATTCAAACTGAGGACAAGTTATTCACAAAGTTTGAATTTAAACTTGAATTCAAATTGGATTTGAAAATGGAGAAAAGAAAATAGAAAATAAAAAGAAAAAGAATAAAAACCTGCTATTGGGCCGCAACCTGGAATTCGGCCCACTTGGCCTTTCTCTTCCGCGCGGCCCAAGCTTCTACATCCGCGCGCGCCCCCGCCATCCTGACACTGACCCGTGGGTCCCACCGGTCGGTCTCTCGTCCCGCGCTCGCTTCTCCCTGCCTTCTCGCTGACTCTCGGGGCCCGCGTGTCAGGCCCGTCTTCAACAGCTTTGCCGATCGCGCCGCGCGGACTCCGCATGGCTCACCGTGGATTCTCGGCCTCCGTGTAACGGCCGCGGGTCGTTCCTTGGGTATAAAGCCGAAGCTCCGCGACCCCCTTCCCATCCTCACCGGTAGTCGCAACCCCTCGCCAGCCACCAAACCACCGTCGCGATTTCCTCGGGCCAAGTTCGCCGCCGTGACCAAAACGCGTGGTCGTCGGCGTCGGGTCCCCGGTGATCGGCCTTGGAGCGTCTCCAAGTCTATTCGAAGGGTGTCGAGTCATTCGCGGGCGAAGTCGGCCACTGAGCGTGGCGCAATTCCTCGTCGAACTTCAATCCTCCGCCGCGGATCCACCTTCGTCGTCGCCGGATCCTCTGCGCGCCGGGATTGTCGGTAATAACCCTTCTACCATGTTCGCCATACCCACGGCTGCGTGGCGCACCGTTTAATTTCTAGAATAACGCGCCTGGTCGTCGGATTGGGTTTCCTCCGGCGATGGTTCGCCGTGTGGCTTGGGCGGCGCCGCCGCCCCGAGCTGGAGGTTGGGGGAAACGCTGTGCACCGTAGATCTTCTAGGCGACGGCTCTGATTAGAAGCTGGCGATACCTCTTCGCGTCATTAAATCGGGACCGTTGACCTTTGATCGGACGACGAAGGATTGATCTGCGGGCTCGATTGACGCGGGCCGTGGATCGCTGATCCAACCGCCTTGATTGCGTACCGCTTCGCAGTAAGTTAGATTTAATCTGCGCCCTTGAATTCTAATCGGGCGGCCCAGATTGCCCCGTACCCCTTCGCGGGTCATTTTGTTAAAGAGCCCTCGGGGTTATGTGAAATCAACCCGCCATCCTTTAGTCACTATGCGCTGTGTCTTGGAAATCTTTCCCCGAGACCCCTGGACTTTCCAGGAATAGAGGCCCAGTCCAGAGAGTTATAAAATCAGGAAAATGAATTAGAAAATGAGTTTTTAATATAAAAATAATTCCTAGAATTTATATAATTCATAGAAAATGCATATGAACTCCAAATTAATCCATTCCACTTCCTATAATTTTGTAATATTATTGTTTATCAATTAGTGCCACTGGTTTTACATAAAAGTCACATTAAAATTGTTATCTTAACTAATCTTGTAATAAGCACATATAATCTTTGGAAAATCATAACTTAAAATCTACAACTCCAAATTTAGTAATTCCAGTTCCTGTGGTTTTATTTTAATGTGTAGATTATTAATATGTATTTTGCATATATGTTTGGTGTAATGTTAATTTTGCCTATACCATGTATGTTTGTATTGCTACGACTAGCAGTGAGGTCATGAGGATCTGAAGATCATCCTGGTACCTGGATTCTCAAGGCCCAGGCAAGTTGTGCCCTTGATCACTTCTTTTTACCCATCCATGTTCTAATTAATCTTAATGATCTGCATAGGTTAATTTTGATGGGACCCAATAGGTTACCCTAGTTTGTCTATCTTTATACCTTGTTTACCACTGAACTTTTTGGGTAGTACTTGCTAGTGCTTTATGTGGTTTTGGGTATGAAGGTACATTATTCATGATCACACTTTCGTTATATGTTTATTATTACTGTTCATGATAAGATCATTATGTTAATTGGAACATGGAGCGACCACCCGGGAAAACAGTGCTACCACAAGGGTGGAATGGGACGCCCTTGGCTGATTAATTAGGAAAGCTAGTGGAAGACTACCTTACCCGAAAGGGGCAAGGGCAGTAGGGGAGAGGTCAGTGTAGGGAGGCCCTCGGGAGGATTTTGCTGCGATGGCGGTCCTGCAAGGGATTCCTGCACTGGATCTTCCTATAAACTGTAGCGGGTTTTCTGAAGCTAGTGGAACTTTGTAAAGGCCTCGTAGTGTTACCCTGCCTCGCCTCCTCGGTAGAGGTGTATGGGAAGTCGCGATCCCTTGGCAGATGGGTAACATGACTTGTGGGTAAAGATGCGCAACCTCTGCAGAGTGTAAAACTGGTATACTAGCCGTGCTCACGGTCATGAGCAGCTCGGACCCTCACATGATTAAATTATGGAACTTAAACTCAATTTGTCATATGCATTGCATTGCAGGAGAAGTTGTTACTTTTGTTCTATTACTTAATTGGGTTTGGTATTTACTTATACTTAGTAACTGCTAATAAAATTTTGACCAACTTTAAAAGCAATGCTCAGCTCTAACCATCTTCTTTGGTAAGCCTTACACTTCACGTGAGCTCCCACCTTTGGCGAGTTCATGCACATTATTCCCCACAACTTGTTGAGTGATGAACGTATGTGAGCTCACTCTTGCTGTCTCACACACACCACAGGTTAAGATCAGGTACCGCTGGATGATGCTCATGGAGGATGCTGCGATGAGTTCGTGAGAGGTCTAGGTCGTCGTCTCCCAGTCAACTTTGGGTTGCTGGACCGTTGTCTCCTTATAATGTAACTATTTATTTTGTATAGAACTCCTGTTATATAGTAAAGATGTGACATTCGATCCTGTGCCACTATACATCATATGTATGAGACTTGGTCCCAGCATACCTGGTGTTTATGTTAACCCCGGGTTTTGGACCCCTAAAATCCGGGTGTTACATCGTTCTGATGGGATGACAACACTATTCACCCCTGTTCCCACCACTGTGCCAACCACCAAGGTAAGACTAACAACAGTAAATCACCGCCTCTCCCGAGTTTAGCCTCGGGCGCCACAGGGAGCTCCGCCTCGCCCGACCCCAGCCTCGGCCTCGGGAGGGATCGTCACCTCACCCGACCCAGGCCTTGGCCTTAGCTCCAGTCTCAGGAGGAGGTCTCCGCCTCGCCTGTCACACCCGGGCTTTAAGGAACAAAGCCGGGTGCATCTCATACATGCGCCAAAGAAGACAACATATATAATACCAGAGTGTATAGAGATAAATGTCACAATAAAATCAGAGTACTTATTACATAGCGGAAGTCTTATTACAAAATAAAAGATAAATATAAAACGAACTAAGAATCATCGGCGCCAATGTCAACTGAGAAACGCCACCTAGATCAGATCAAACTCCTCGCCCTGTGGCTCCTCCTAAACCACCTGTTCTTCTCCTGTGGGGGGGTGTGAGACAGCAAGACTGAGCTCACACATGTTCATCGCTCAACAAGTTGTGGGGAATAATGTGGCATAAACTCACCAAAGGTGGGAGTTCATGAAGTGTAAGGCTGATCAATAAAATAAAGGTTGAACCTGAGCATTGCTTTTATAAGTTGGTCAAAATTTTATTAGCAGTTACTAAGTGTAAGTAAATACCAAACCATAGTAATAATAAGTAAAAGTGATAATAAAGTAATCCCAAATGCAATGAGATGACAAATTAAGTTTAAGTTCCATAAATTAATCATGTGAGTGTCCGAGCCGCTCATGACCGTGAGCACGGCTAGTATACCAGTTTTACACTCTGCAGAGGTTGCACATCTTTACCCACAAGTCGTGTTACCCATCTGCCACGGAGTTGATCAGACCCCATACACCTCTACCAAGGAAGCGAGGCAGGGTACCACTACGAGGCCTTTACAAAGTTCCACTAGCTTCAGACTACCCACTACAGTTTATATGAAGCTCCAGTGCAGGAATCTCTCGCCTGACCGCCATCGCAGCAAAATCAACCCAAGGACCTCCCTACACTGACCACTCCCCTACTGCCCTTGCCCCTTTCGAGTAAGGTAGCCATCCACTAGCTTTCCTAGTTAATCAGCCAAGGGCGTCCCATTAAAGCTTGTGGTAGCACTGTTTTCCCGGGTGGTTCTCCATGTTCCCATTAACATAATGATCTTATCATGAACAGAAAATAATGAACAGATAATAACAAATATAAAAATGAGTGATGAATATCTCTATACCCAAAGCCACATAAAGCAATAGCATGTACTACCCAAAAACTTAGTAGTAAAACCAGTGGTGAAACAAGGCATAAAGATAGTCAAAATCTAGGGTATCCTATTAGGTCCCAGCAAAATTAACCTATGCAGATCATTATGATTAACAAGAACATGAATGGGTAAAATAAGTGATCAAGGGCACAACTTGCCTCCAACGAGCTCCTGCTCAGCAGTCTCTACCAGCTGAACCCCAGAATCCTCTGTAGCTTGCTCGTCTACCCGCATCAATACAATACATACATAATACAGCAAAAATTAACATCACACCAAACATGTAATTAAAATACAGTATAATAATCTAGACATTAAAATGAGATCATAGGAACTGAAATTATTAATTTTTGGAGTTATAGATTTTAAGATACGAAATTTCTGAAGGTTTTAAGTATTTACTACAAGATTAATTGCTAGATAAATTTTAATGTGTCTTTCATGCCAGAACAGAGGCCCAAATGGGTAGACAATAATATTATGAAAATTTAGGAACCGGAATGGACCAATTTGGAGGTCATATGCATTTTCTACAAATTAAACAAGTTTATGCATTTAAATATGTACTAAAAACTATTTTCTAAACTATTTTTCTGGTTTTATTAATTATCTGGACTGGGCTTCATTTTCTGTAAAACACAGGGGCCCAAGAGCAAAAGAAACTGAGACACAGAGAACAGTAATATGGGACGGCGGGTTGTTTTCTGCATAGTTCAGGGGTTCTTTAGCAAAGTGGAAAAGCGAAGGGGTATCGGCCATCGAGAGCCGTCCGATCACGATCGATCGGACGAGATTAGAACACGGCACTGCAGACACGTTGCAACCCGCCCTGACCATCAGATCCGATATCAACGGATGAGGGACGACCACGCCTTGATTCGATCCCAACCCTTCACCCGCGATCCATCGGTTCAGTTTTTTTTTGCGTACGCGCGTTCTAATGTCACCCGTGCGATCTAGGGTTAACGGTTAGGATTCGATCAAGTGCGAAGGGCTACGTATTTCTAATCCGGATCGCCCAAAACTAATCGGACGGTACCGAAGTCGTTCCTAACCCCGACGCCCCTGTTGACCGAACCAGGGCAGCGCCGCCGGCATTCCGCGGCGGCGACCATGGCCGTGATCGGCCAACTCGACATCCAAGCCGAAATCCTTCAATCAAAAATGCTCTACATGGTAAGTGGATGAAGGCGAATTCCAGGTGCTCAGTACCTTACCGAGACAAGGTCGTGCGCGGGCGGTTCACGGTGAAGCACGGCGCAGCGGAAAACCCCGACTCCGGCTTGAAATCCCCACGGGTCCCGCGAGCTTCACCCCGATTGCTCCCTTCTCCAGCTTCCAGACGATCAATCCGGCTCTCGTGTGACTACAATGGGGACCCAACCCCCGTGGGGTTGTTGTCTGCAGTGGCGGCGGGTTTTCACCGTGCGGAACACGGTGGCGCGACCGTGATTGTGGCGCAGCGGCAGCGGCAAAGGCACCAGAGGGCGGTCTCTGCGGCGCGGTCTGGTCTTTATCTCCCAGATGAGCTCAACAACCCGCGCGGTAGATACGGCGGAGGTGGCGCGGCCCCGGCGGCTGTTCTGTTACGCCAGCGTGTGAAGTCCGCGGAGAGGACGTACCTGACCGGTGGGTCCCGCGTAGAGAGGGCTTGGTCATGCGGTGGGCGCGAGGCATCTGCGTATGACGCGCGGGGCCCGCAGAGTAGTGAGTCAAGTGGGCGTGCGCGCGCTGACGGCCGGGCTCCACATGTCGGTGCGCGCGCGGGAGTAGGTACCTGGGCCGCGCGTGGATGGAGTTAGGTGGGCTGGTTTAGGGAGATTGAGCCCACGCGACATCTCTCTCTTTTCTTTATTCTATTTATATTTCCCTTCTCATTTGAGTTCAAATTTCAAACACAAATTCTTTGGTAAATTATCCTAAAATTTACAGTACAATTTGAACATACTAGTATTACTTTTATTTATAATATTTATTTTGTATATATTTCCCTTTTATATTTTATACTCCCTTCTTTTCTTTTCTTTTCTCTCTTTTCCAAATTCCAAGTTTTAAAGTAGGTCGAAACCTTTTTCCTTTATTAATGTGTTTTTATTATGATTATTTTTATAATTAAATGCACAAGCAATTAAACTCCAACATGATGCACCATTCTTTTATTTAGTAAATTTATTGGTAGCTAAGGATGATTCCATGATTTGAAATATGCACAAATGAGAATAATTACACTAGTGGTCAATTGAGCCCTTTATATTTCTTAATTCTTAGACATTTCACTACTCTTACAATTTGGGTATTACATCGCCCGACCTAGGCCTCGGCCTAGGCCTCGGTCTCGGGAGGAGACACCGCCTCGCCCGACCCCAGCCTCGGCCTCGGGAGAGGTCACCGCCTCGCTCGAGACGGCCTCGGACCGAATATGTGAGCAGGGAAACCATCATTATCCTACCCCTAGCTAGCCACCTCAGGCTACAAAGGAACAAGACCGGTGTCACATCAAATTACTCCAGTAACAGGTAATGATGATCCCCGGCATTAGCTCATGACGTCGACTATCCTCAAGCTCTCTACGAAATCAAAGGAACGTCAGCAGGACCTAGGGCTGTACCACCAGCCACGATTCTATAGGGCTCAAGCACTTCTCCGCCGACCACGACAGCACACAGCTACACCCCCATATGTACAGCTGGATCACCTCCTTGTATCTATAAAAGGAGATGCCCAGGGCCTTCCCACGGCACGCTGCGAGGACGACGGAGACGGACTCGCTCAAACATCGAACTCCTCTTCGCAACGCTAGACCTCTCAAGAGACCTGGGACCCGTTCCCTCTCTCACGAAGCTTGTAACCCCTACTGCAAGCACCCCGGTGCAAGATAATATAAGCCTCATCCCCCCTCTTGTGTTTCATCTTGCATCAATCCATCTGAGCAGGGACACGTGGCACAAAATTCACTAGTCGGTTCGGTTGAGGGTCCCCCGGGTCCGAAACACCGACAGTTGGCGCGCCAGGTAGGGGCTTGCTGCGTGTAAACAATACTTTCCCGTGAAGTTCCAGATGGACAATCTTCAGCAGCCTCTTCAGCCCGGGACGGTGCTCCGCTTTGGGAGTCTCGACTTCATGTCCCTCGATGGCAGCTACGACATGATACTCCTCCCACCGCAGCATGACGACAGCAACGGTCTTTAGCTCGCCCGGCGGAGGCGAACCCGACGACGACATCTCTCCGGGGCGGAAGAACACTCGGGTCAACCCCGCCACCCTCCTCGCCGAAGGAGACGGAGACGGGGCAACCATGGCCAGGCAAGGGGCAGCACCTCGTCGGCTGTCGGGCCAGAGCAGGTTGACGGCGCCGGCACCCCAGTGAGGGACATGTCGGGCGTTAGCCTCACACCTAAGACAATGACGAGCGACGCTTCCCCACAAAATGCCAACCCCAGGTGGACTGATGACGCCAGCACCCTTGCGAGGGACTTGTCGGGCATCTGTCTCGCGCCTGAGACAGCGACACGTTTCGTCTCCACTACGACTTCACCATCGTCCACCAACCAGGAGGTACCATCAGTTTTCCATCCTGTTCTTTTCAGATTCAGCTTCGATCCGCCAGGCGACCCCGCTTCGGCGTACGCTTCCGCAAGGGCATATCCTGACATCCCGGGGTACCATATGTGGTCAACTTGGGACCGACTGACGGCCGCCTCTACCTCCGAACCCGCTGGTCTCGAGGAAGAGGATGGCTCTGACTTCGGTATGGATTTCACCGGACTCCGTGATCCCGGGGCCATGTGAGACTTCATGTCCGCATGTGACCACTGCCTCTGCGGCGACCCTGACGATGGCCACAGCCCCAACGACGAGGGTTACGACTCAACTCGTGAGTGCTTCCACATCGATCAGGAGGATCACGATGGAGACAACCACCTCGGCATGCCAAGAAACAACGATGCCCCTGCACCTGTGTCTCGCGTCAAGATCCCGCAGGAGCTAGCGGAGTAGCTAACCCTGTACTTGTAAAGAAAAAAGGGGGAAATGGAGGATGTGTGTAGATTACACTGGGCTGAATAAAGCATGTCCAAAAGTTCCCTACCCTCTGCCTCGCATTGATCAAATTGTGGACTCCACTGCTGGATGTGAAATCCTGTCTTTCCTCGATGCCTATTCAGGCTATCACCAAATCAAGATGAAAGAATCCGACCAGCTCACGACTTCTTTCATCACACCTTTCGGCATGTATTGTTATACTACTATACCATTTGGCTTGAGGAATGCAGGTGCTACATACCAAAGGTGCATGAACCACGTGTTCGGAGAGCACATCGGCAGAACGGTCGAGGCTTATGTTGATGACATCGTTGTCAAAACAAGGAAAGCCTCCGACCTTCCCTCCGACCTTGAAGTAACATTCAGGTGCCTGCGAGCAAAGGGCGTAAAACTCAATCCTGAGAAGTGTGTATTCGGAGTCTCCCGAGGCATGCTCCTAGGATTCCTCGTCTCCAAACGAGGCATCGAGGCCAACCCGGAGAAAATCGTGGCCATCACCAACATGGGACCCATGAAAGATTTAAAGGGAGTGCAAAGAGTTATGGGATGCCTTGCGGCTCTGAGCCGCTTCATCTCGCGCCTCGGCGAGAAAGGGTTACCCTTTTACCGCCTCTTAAGGAATACCGAACGCTTCACTTGGACTTCCGAGGCCGAAGAAGCCCTCAGAAACCTCAAGACACTCCTCACTAATGCACCCATCTTGGTGCCCCCCGCTGCGGGAGAAGCCCTCTTGATCTACGTAGCTGCAACCACTCAGGTGGTCAGCGCTGCGGTCGTAGTTGAGAGACGAGAAGAAGGACATACACTGCCCATCCAGATGCCAGTCTACTTCATCAGCGAGGTGCTATCCGAGACCAAAATCCGCTACCCGCAAATCCAGAAGCTACTGTACGCAGTAATTCTGACACGGCGAAAGCTGCGACACTACTTCGAGTCTCATTCGGTGACTGTGGTGTCCTCCTTCCCCGTGGGGGAGATCATCCAGTGCCGAGAGGCTTCGGGTAGGATAGCGAAATGGGCAGTGGAACTGATGGGAGAAACACTTTCATTCGCCCCCCGGAAGGCCATAAAATCCCAAGTCTTGGCCAACTTCCTGGCTAAATGGACCGACACCCAATTGCCGACAGCTCCAATCCAGGCCGAACTTTGGACCATGTACGTTGATGGGTCGCTAATGAAAACCGGAGCAGGCGCAGGCTTGCTCTTCATCTCACCCCTCGGAGAACATGTGCGCTATGCAATACGCCTCCATTTTCCAGCGTCAAATAACATGGCCGAATACGAGGCCTTGGTAAATGGGTTGCGCATCGCCATCGAGCTAGGGGTTCAGCGCCTCGCAGCTCGTTATTGACCAAGTCATGAAGAACTCTCACTGCCGCGACCAAAAAATGGAGGCCTACTGTGACGAAGTTTGGCGCTTGGAAGACAAGTTCTATGGGCTAGAACTCAACCATGTTGCTCAACGGTACAACGAGACTGCAGATGAGCTGGCTAAGATAGCCTCGGGACAAACAACAATTCCCCTGAATGTCTTCTACAGAGACATATATCAACCATCCGTAAAACTCAACGACGCACCCGAACTCAAAGGGACCTCAACACAGCTCGAGCTGCCTTCGGCAGCCGAGGGAGAGGACCTGCACGTCGAGGTGGAGCGGAATGGGGTCACACCAGTCCTAAACTGGCAGACCCCTTACCTGGAATATCTCCTCCAAGGAGAGCTGACCCTCGACAAGGCCGAAGCCCGACGACTGGCTCAGCGCGTGAAATCGTTCGTTTTACTGGGTGATGAAAAAGAGTTGTACCACCGCAGCCCCTTAGGCATTCTCCAACGATGCATATCTGTCACCCAAGGACAAGAGCTGTTACAGGAAATACACTCGGGGGCTTGCGGTCACTGAAAGGGAATTAGGCTTACACCTAGTTCCTAATTAATTTTGGTGGTTGAATTGCCCAACACAAATATTGGACTAACTAGTTTGCTCTAGTATATAAGTTATACAGGTGCCAAAGGATTCACACTTAGCCAATAAAAAGACCAAGTATTGGGTTCAAACAAAGGAGCAAAGAGGCAACCGAAGGCACCTCTGGTCTGGAGGCACCGGACTGTCCGGTGTACACCGGACAGTGTCCGGTGCACCAGAGGACTCCAACTCGAACTCGCCACCTTCGGGAAAGTTTTCAAGGCGCTCCGCTATAATTCACCGGACTGTCCGGTGTACACCGGACAGTGTCCGGTGCTCCAAGGAAGCGCGGCCTCCACAACTCGCCAGCCTCGGGTTCGCGCGGCAGCCGCTCCGCTATAATTCACCGGACATGTCCGGTGTGCACCGGACTGTCCGGTGTACCAGCGGAGCAACGGCTATTTCGGCGCCAACGGCTACCTGCGCTGCATTTAATGCGCGCGCTGCGCGCGCACAGAGGTCAGGCGCGCCCATACTGGCGCACCGGACAATGAACAGTGGTTGTCCGGTGTGCACCGGACACCTAGGCGGGCCCAGAAGTCAGAAGCTCCAACGGTCAGAATCCAACGGCATTGATGACGTGGCGGGGGCACCGGACATGTCCGGTGTGCACCGGACTGTCCGGTGCGCCATCGAACAGACAGCCCTCACCAACGGCTAGATTTTGGTTGGTGGCTATAAATACCACCCCAACCGGCCACTTCAATGTGGGGGAGCCCAAGCAACATTCCAAGTCATCTAGTTGACATACTCAAGCCCTCCCAACCACATATATTCATTGATCCATCCTATACACAAGATTTAGACCACTACAACCAACACAAGTGCCACAAAAGAGAGAGCAAGCAAAAGAGAGCTACTCATTTGAGTTTAGCACTAGTGCCTTGTGAGATTCACTGAGAGATAGTGTGTGCTTCATCTTTGTGTTCATTTGCGCGTGGAGTTATGACTCCCATTCAAACTTCCTCCAAAGTTTTGGAGGCTTGTAAAAGCTAGCAAGAGACACCAAAGATTGTGGTGGTCCTTGTGGGATCGAGAGTGATCCTTGAGAAGAAGAAGAGCTCACCGATCCTTGTGTGATCGGGGGAGAGAGGGAAAGGGTTGAAAAAGACCCGTCCTTAAGTGGACTCCTCAACGGGGACTAGGCCTTCGAGGGCCGAACCTCGGTAAAACAAATCACCCGTGTCCATTGTGTTTATTATTTGTGATTTGTTTGTGTTCCCTTGCTCTATGTTTTCTTGCATCTTTATTTACTAATATCATTTGGTGTTGCTTCAAGTTAAATTCCCATTTAGTGAACCAACACGTTGCAAGAAAGAACTTGTTCTAGTGCTCTTCTCATCTAAGGGTTCTTGCTTTGTTATTCTATAACCTATTAGTTGTATTGATTTATCTCTCCCGCATTATTTAGCAATATTCCTTTCAAGCAAGAACTTAGTTTCTACTCTCCTATATTTGTATATCTGGTTCTAACCACTAATCAAGGGATCTAGTTGGGGGATAAAGTTTTAATTTTCAGGTTTCGCCTATTCACCCCCCCTCTAGGCGACTTTCAATTGGTATCGGAGCTAGGCACTTCATCTTGAGTCTAACAACTCGAAGTGATGGCTCGTAAAAGATCCCAAAAGAAGAAGAAGACTCCTCCATCGAACGTAACTCAAAAAGAGGTAACTCTTGAAATATTATTTGATGATTGTTCCAATTATGACTCATGGTCTACTAGTGTGATAAATGCTTTTAGAACCATAGATCCACGATTAGAACAAATTATAGACAAGAGTATTTTTCCCTCTAATTTCAATGGAAAAATTAATTCCGAGGAGGATCAAAGATGTTATCGCTTAAACTATCTAGCTTTTGACATCTTAACTAATTCTCTTAGCAAAGAAGATTATCATGCCTTCATATCAAACTATGACGAATCCGTCCATGATGCGCATGATATTTGGACTAGAATTAGAAGCAAATTTGATGAGTCCAAACAGATAGTTCATTTTGTGTCTCTACTTCCTTTGGTATTTGTGATACTAACCCTTGCAAGGAAGAAGAAGATAATGAACGGTGGAGACCAAACGATGAATCCACCTCTCCAAAAGGTTTGTCTTCCCATTTCGATTCCCACATGTGTTGTGTGGCTAATGCAAATGATAGCGGAAGCACAAATGAGGATGAGGAGGAAGAAAGAAGCTTTGTGCATCTCTATGCTCGCCTAAGCCAAGAAGATAAGGCGGTCATGCTCAAACTTCTAGAAAGAGCGAGAGAACAAAGCGAAGCTCGTCAAAGGCTAGAGGATGTTCTCTCCATGAAAATGCTACACTTTGACGAGTTGACTAAAGAACATGAGGAGCTAAAGTGCTCTCATGTTGATTTGGTCCAAAGGTATGAAACTGTTTCAATTGAGCATGATAACGCTTTACATTGTATCGCTCAATTAGTAAATAGGAATACCTTGCTTAAGGACCAAGTAGAAAAGCTAAAAGTTGAAAATCTAGCTTTTCAAGAAAAATATGATATGCTTCTATGTTCTCATGAAAACCTTATGGATGATCATATCATATTAAACATTGCTCATGAGGTTGTGATAGAAAACTTAAAATCCCAACAACCTCACTCGTGCACATGTATTCAAATTGATACTATATTACCATGTGCTAATGCTTGTTGTTTGTCGACAAGCAAATCTTCCTTTGAGCTAGAATTTGCAGGAACAAATGATGATTCATATCAAAAGCTCAAGGAAGAAAATGAGAGGCTAAAGAAAAGCTTGACACAACTAAAAGGGAAATGCATTGCCCAACCTTCTCAAGATAACCGTGATCACATGGTGAAGAAGCTTGAGACGGGAACAACCGAGGCATGCACTACATCCCTTGAAGAAAATGTCAAGGATTTGAGGATTGCCAAGAGGAAGAAACAAAAGATGAAATTCAACATCTCCTCCAAAAGCCTCAACCACGCCTCCACAAAAGGTAACATCCAAGGTAATGATCAAGCCACACTTCACATTAAGAGGTGTAGTGAATGCTTTAAAGAGGGGCACTTGATTAGGTCATGTCCCTACATTAAAAATGGCTTGATTATTAACAAGGATGATAGACTTTGTTTTAAATGCTCCAAGAAGGGACACTTGATTAGATCTTGTCCCCATTTAAAACAAAAAGGCATAGGGTTAGAAAAGAAAGTTTTTACTAACCATGTAGCAAGCAACAAACAAGGAAAGAAGGAAACTTCAAAACTTGAAAAACGCCTATGCTACACATGCCGAAAGAAGGGACATCAATGCAAGGATTGTCCCATTGGTAACAATTCCACTCCTAGCTTGTCAATTAATTCTCATGTAACTAGGCAACCCAAAATTGCAACTTGTGCTAGAAAGGTAATGAGTTTACCTAGTGCTAACACAAAGGACTTTTGGGTTCCTAGATCTTTGTTGACTAACCGTGATGGACCCATCAAGCGATGGGTACCAAAATATGCTTGACAAGCTTTGTAGGAAAAGGAGATGGTATGAAGCCTTGGGGTGCTTGAGAAAGTTAATTCAATTTAACTCAAGCTATCAAATCTTCAATGATCTTTATCCGTGATTGACCCAAGGTTATTCTTCAAACTACTAAATCTTAAACTCATATCATCTCGAGGAAGTTATTGATGTTGTAGGAAATAAAGAATTATCTTATGCGGAAAAATCAAGGCCTACAACATGGAGGAAAGTCAAAGGATGGTAACCTCTATGCTTTTAAAGTGCAAGTATTTTATTATGTGTCTTGTGTAGTCACATAAGAAATGTGCAGCGCTTCAAATGTCTTTAAAATTCATATCATCATTCTTTGAAGAATTTCCTCTCATATGGTAGATTGCATACCCATCATTTCCATCCTATGGTAATCTACATGCTTTAATTTATTGCTAGTATGTCATGGCATATCCTTCCTCTAATTATCTTGTTATTGCCATATAGAGAGATATTTCATGTTCTCAAAAGAATAAGGTGTCATGTAAGGAATTCAAATCCTTAGGACACTTGTAAAAGGAAAACTCTCTCTATAACTAGAATAGTGAGATTAATGATTTTATCTAAGTAACCCAAGTAGTCTCACTCATAGAGAATAGGTTTCTCTTTGGAAAAGCATGTAATCTAACATAAAAAGAAAAATCAATCCAATGACTTATGATGTGCTTCTACTTACTTAAATTGGATTTGATTCTTTCACATTTATCGCTTCCCATATCATGAATTAGATTTACTCCCATAATCTTAAAGGATCATTTATGCTTGTTTTATGAATTAAAATTGAGCATAACATCATCTATGAATAATCTAGTTCATACTATGAAGTTTCCATGTTTTAGTAATCTAGCTTCACATTCCTTATCAAAATGATTTCAAAAATGGAAACTAGTGCTTGTGTTGCTACTAACATTTCTCTTGAGTTCAATTATGAAAATCTACAAGAAAGAAAGTGCACAAGCCTCATGGGTTGATCTTCACCCAAAGGAAGAAAGGTAAAAGCAAAGGTATGGGAACTCATCTTCTTAAGTTTGGTTCCCATCTCAATGGGTATTCAATCTAAATTATCATATTGTACCCTTGTGAGGAATAGATTCTTTATTGGACCGAAATTAACTAAGTATGCATTCAATATCATTTTCATAAATGCGCTTGTCCATTAGAATCTAATTCATGCCTTTGCTATATCCATTCTCATATTGATGCGCTTCTAAGTCATGATAATAAATTCAATATGAAAAAGTAAAATTCCTTTGATTGATCAAAAATGATTAAAAAGGTGCTCATTCCTCTTTTCTGTTAATATGCACTAACGTTAAGGAATTTACTTCATATCTATGTGACTCATGGATGATGAATTATGCTTATTTCCTATCTAAAAGAAATCATCCATCACTATATACTCCCTTGTATTACTAACATTCTTCTTGAGTATTTTCAATAAGTTTGAAAGAAAAAAGAAGCCACTGCAAAGGGAGAACTCTCAAATGAAAGAGGAAAACATCAAGAACAACACCACCGACTTCTACGAAACAATCAATGGTGTGGTCGTGAGTATTCTAAACCCTTTCATATTGAGAATACTAGGCTCAAGTTGTTTATTACAAATTTAATGAGCCTTGATCAAGATGTATAATGCTTCTCTCTATTTGTCTTTAAAGTAAATGCATCCATTCAATTCATTCAAATACTTGATGCATATCTTTAGGGGGAGCCTTTTATCTTGATTATGTTGAGACTATTGCTTTATCTCAGTATTTTCATATAGTCTCTTGCATGAGAATAAGTTTCTCATGAAGTATGCTACTATCTTTAAATTCTTGTCTTTCACTCTAAAGTAGCATATTTGCTGGATTCTCCTACTCTAAGCTTAATTGATAATCTTATGTGTATGTTGTTCTTCTGATCACATCTGTTATTTGTTTGATCATTGAATAACTTCTATCAACAATCATATTTCTTAGTGCCGTATAGTCTATCAATCGATATCTCTCTTGATATGCACTAAGTTAAAAGGAGAATTCATGATACATTTATGCAACTTGTGATTCATTTGATATATGCTAACAATAACTTGAAAAGATCACTAGTTGTAGAACTCTCTCTTGTGCAAAATATTTCCATATATTGTCATTAAGAATTGGTCTTAAGCATCTAAGACTAAGGACAAGCACAATGAAGAGAGCGTCCCTATGTAAAGGTACATAAAGGTAAAACTATCTCCTTTCATTTAAACTTGTACCTAAATCTTCCTTTTCTATACATTCTTTGCATATCTTGTATAAAAGGAAGAGAAAGCATGCCCATGTATTATCCCTGCTTCATACCTGGTTTAATTTCCCAAAATTCATTCCTGCTTTAGTGCATCTTTGGTAAAACTAGATGAAGTACTTTTATTGTCAAAGAGCTTAAAGCTTAACCTTGTAACGAGGATAAGCTGCCTTTGTTCCAAAGGTGGATGGTCCTTAAGCCTCTTTGAAATCCTTTAGGGAAAAAGCTTGAAATATTTACAACATGCTTTCATAAGTGCATAAACTGTCATGAGCATCACACTTATACTATGACACAATGCACTTCACATTCTGTATGATATAGATATGTTCTCATTTACCTAATTAAGTGCAATTGGCATTTGAGGCCAAAAATATGTTTCCCTCTCGCACATATTTAGGGGGAGCAATCTATGTTATATAGAACTATGATCATGCTTAATTTAATATATCCTCTTGATCATATCTCTTTTATATGCTATGACTAATGTGTTTTCAAGTGAATTTCAAACCAAGTCATAGGTACATTGAAAGGGAATTGGAGTCTTCGGCGAAGATAAAGCTTCTACTCTATCGATATTATCTACCCTTCGCCATCACTCCACAATGTCTCTCCATCTTTGGTATAATCTTCACTCATATGTTTTATTTGCCAAAGGGGAGAAAATAGTTAAGAAAAGGGCTTATGTCTCACTCAAAGTATCCGTTTTTGGCGATTCATGCCAAAGGGGGAGAAAATATGAGCCCAAAGCAAAAGGACCGCACCACCACCCTAATTTTAAAATAAATTGATGATTTTCAATTAGTAAATTTCAAAATTGGTATCTCTTTGTGTTCTAAAGGGGGAGCAAGTAGTATTTTCAAAATTGATGACTTAAAACCCTCTTGAACACTAAGAGGAGACTTTATTTGAGGGGGAGTTTTGTTTATTCAAAGGAAAAGCATTTGGAACAAAGGAACAAAATTTCATATCTTGAAAATGCTTCGCAAAAATCTTATTCATTTACCTTTGACTATTTTGCAAAAAGACTTTGAAACCGTTTTACAAAAAGAATTTGCAAAAACAAAACTTGTGGTGCAAGCGTGGTCCAAAATGTTAAAAATAAAGAAACAATCCATGCATATCTTGTAAAGTATTTATATTGGCTCAATTCCAAGCAACCTTTGCACTTACATTATGCAAACTAGTTCAATTATGCACTTCTATGTTTGCTTTGGTTTGTGTTGGCATCAATCACCAAAAAGGGGGAGATTGAAAGGGAATTAGGCTTACACCTAGTTCCTAATTAATTTTTGTGGTTGAATTGCCCAACACAAATATTGGACTAACTAGTTTGCTCTAGTATATAAGTTATACAGGTGCCAAAGGATTCACACTTAGCCAATAAAAAGACCAAGTATTGGGTTCAAACAAAGGAGCAAAGAGGCAACCGAAGGCACCTCTGGTCTGGAGGCACCGGACTGTCCGGTGTACACCGGACAGTGTCCGGTGCACCAGAGGACTCCAACTCGAACTCGCCACCTTCGGGAAAGTTTTCAAGGCGCTCCGCTATAATTCACCGGACTGTCCGGTGTACACCGGACAGTGTCCGGTGCTCCAAGGAAGCGCGGCCTCCACAACTCGCCAGCCTCGGGTTCGCGCGGCAGCCGCTCCGCTATAATTCACCGGACATGTCCGGTGTGCACCGGACTGTCCGGTGTACCAGCGGAGCAACGGCTATTTCGGCGCCAACGGCTACCTGCGCTGCATTTAATGCGCGCGCTGCGCGCGCGCAGAGGTCACGCGCGCCCATACTGGCGCACCGGACAATGAACAGTGGTTGTCCGGTGTACACCGGACACCCAGGCGGGCCCAGAAGTCAGAAGCTCCAACGGTCAGAATCCAACGGCATTGATGACGTGGCGGGGGCACCGGACATGTCCGGTGTGCACCGGACTGTCCGGTGCGCCATCGAACAGACAGCCCTCACCAACGGCTAGATTTTGGTTGGTGGCTATAAATACCACCCCAACCGGCCACTTCAATGTGGGGGAGCCCAAGCAACATTCCAAGTCATCTAGTTGACATACTCAAGCCCTCCCAACCACATATATTCATTGATCCATCCTATACACAAGATTTAGACCACTACAACCAACACAAGTGCCACAAAAGAGAGAGCAAGCAAAAGAGAGCTACTCATTTGAGTTTAGCACTAGTGCCTTGTGAGATTCACTGAGAGATAGTGTGTGCTTCATCTTTGTGTTCATTTGCGCGTGGAGTTATGACTCCCATTCAAACTTCCTCCAAAGTTTTGGAGGCTTGTAAAAGCTAGCAAGAGACACCAAAGATTGTGGTGATCCTTGTGGGATCGAGAGTGATCCTTGAGAAGAAGAAGAGCTCACCGATCCTTGTGTGATCGGGGGAGAGAGGGAAAGGGTTGAAAAAGACCCGTCCTTAAGTGGACTCCTCAACGGGGACTAGGCCTTCGAGGGCCGAACCTCGGTAAAACAAATCACCTGTGTCCATTGTGTTTATTATTTGTGATTTGTTTGTGTTCCCTTGCTCTAAGTTTTCTTGCATCTTTATTTACTAATATCATTTGGTGTTGCTTCAAGTTAAATTCCCATTTAGTGAACCAACACGTTGCAAGAAAGAACTTGTTCTAGTGCTCTTCTCATCTAAGGGTTCTTGCTTTGTTATTCTATAACCTATTAGTTGTATTGATTTATCTCTCCCGCATTATTTAGCAATATTCCTTTCAAGCAAGAACTTAGTTTCTACTCTCCGATATTTGTATATCTGGTTCTAACCACTAATCAAGGGATCTAGTTGGGGGATAAAGTTTTAATTTTCAGGTTTCGCCTATTCACCCCCCCTCTAGGCGACTTTCAGTCACCATGCAGCACCTCGGACCCTTGTAGGATACGCTTTCTGACAAGGTTTCTACTGGCCGACCACAGTGGCCGACGCCACTAGGATTGTACGCTCCTGCCGAGGGTGTCAATTCTACGCGAGACAGACACACCTGCCTACTCAGGCTCTACAGACAATACCTATCACTTGGCCATTTGTTGTGTGGGGTCTGGACCTCGTCGGTCCCTTGCAAAAGGCACCCGGGGGCTTCACGCACCTGCTGGTCGCCATCGACAAATTCTCCAAGTGGATCGAAGTCCGACCCTTAACCAGCATTAGGTCCGAGCAGGCGATGGCGTTCTTTACAAATATCATCCACCGCTTCAGGATCCCAAACTCTATCATCACCGACAACGGCACGCAGTTCACTGGGAAAAGTTCCTAGACTTCTGCGAAGACCACCACATCCGTGTGGACTGGGCTACCGTAGCTCACCCAATGACAAATGGGCAGGTGGAGCGCGCCAATGGCATGATTTTGCAGGGAGTAAAACCAAGGATCTACAACGACCTCAAAAAGTTTGGCAAGCGGTGGATAAAAGAGCTACCCTCAGTGGTTTGGAGTCTAAGGACAACACTGAGCCGAGCCACAGGTTTCTCGCTGTTTTTCCTAGTCTATGGGGCCGAGGCCATCCTACCCACGGACTTAGAATACGGTTCCCCGAGGGCAAAGGCATACGACGAACAGAACAACCAAACTAGCCAAGAGGATTCATTGGACCAGCTGGAAGAAGCTCGGGACGTAGCCTTACTACACTCAGCGCGGTATCAGCAGTCTCTGCGATGCTACCACGCCCGAAGGATCCGGCCCCGAGGCTTCCAAGTTGGAGACTTGGTGCTTCGGATACGACAAGACCCCCGAGGACGCCATAAGCTTACTCCTCCCAGGGAAGGGCCGTTCTGAGAGCACCTAGAGGAGGGGGTGAATAGGTGATCCTGTAACACTTCAAAAACTTAAGCCACAAAACTTGGTTACTTGTTAGCACAGTAATATGCCAAGTGGCTAGAGAAGGATCTCAACACAACACAATAACCAAGAGATATCAATCACAGAGATGGCACAGTGGTTATCCCGTGGTTCGGCCAAGACCAACGCTTGCCTACTCCACAATGTGGCGTCCCAACGGACGAGGGTTGCAATCAACCCCTCTCAAGCGGTCCAAATACCAACTTGAATACCACGGTGTTGCTTTGCTTCTCTTAATCCCGTTTGCGAGGAATCTCCACAGCTTGGAGCCTCTCGCCCTTACACAAGATGTTCACGAAGAATCACAGAGCAAGGGAGGGATTAGCAACTCACACACGACACAAAGATCACAGCGAATACGCACACGCAAAACCCAGACTTGAGCTCAAGAGACTAGCACACTAGAACGGAGCTCAAATCACTAAAATGTCGAACAAGTGTGCGAGAATGAAGTGTGAGTGATCAATGATGCTCAAAGGATGCTTGGTTGTACTCCTCCATGCGCCTAGGGGTCCCTTTTATATCCCCAAGGCAGCTAGGAGCCGTTGAGCACAAGTTTGGAAAGCCATTCTTGCCTTCTGTCATCGGGGGCACCGGACAGTCCGGTGCACACCGGACACTGTCCGGTGCCCGATTTCCTTCCTTAAATATCGAAGCCGACCGTTGGCAGCCTGAGAGCCGTTGGCGCACCGGACATGTCCAGTGCACACCGGACAGTCCGGTGCCTTCTTCTTGCCGTTGGCCCGGCCACGTGTCCCGCGCAGATTGCGCGGCCGACCGTTGGCCCGGCCGACCGTTGGCTCACCGGACAGTCCGGTGCACACCGGACAGTCCGGTGAATTTTAGCCGTACGTCGCCGGTGAATTCCCGAGAGCAGCCACTTCGCTCGAGCCAGCCTGACGCACCGGACACTGTCCGGTGCACCACCGGACAGTCCGGTGCATGCAGACTCAGCAGATTCTTGGCTGCTCGAGCCAAGATATTTCCAATTGGATTTTTCCTGTTTCCAGCACTTAGACACAATACATTAGTCCATAAAACAATGTACTAAGTCTGAGAAACATACCTTAATTCTTGATTTGTACCTTGTCCACCTTTTTACACTTAGGCACTTGTGTTGGACACTAAATCACCAAAATACTTAGAAATGGCCCAAGGGCACATTTCCCTTTCAATCTCCCCCTTTTTGGTGATTTATGCCAACACAACATAAAGCAAGTAGAACAAGTACAAAATCAAATCAAATAAGAACTCAAAATTGTTTAGATTCAATTTTGACATATATGGATCACTCTATGCCACCACTTGGTTTGTTTTTGCAAATCAAACTCAAATTTCTATCTCTAAGTCAAACACACATGTTAAGACATAAAGAGAGTCATTCTAAGAGAAATTGACTTAAGATTTCAAAAACTCCCCTTTTTCCCATAATCAATACTTCTCCCCACAAGAAGCCAACTTTTGACAAGAGAGACAACAAAAGAGTTTTGACAAACCAAAAGCTCTATTCTACTATTTTCAAAATCTCTCAAGTGGTAGCTGATCCATTTATCGCTTTGGCCTTTATTTTCTCCCCCTTTGGCATCAAGCACCAAAACGGGATCAATCTTGGCCCTTTAACCCCATTGCCTCACCAAAATCTTCAAATAAGAACACAAAGGCAATAAGAGTATGAAGATGAACTTGGAAAGGTTACTCTTCTCATCGGAGTGCAGTGGAAGTCTTGCATGGTCCAAGTCCACCTTTTCCCTTTCAATTTTCCTTGGAGACTAAAACAACGAAACTCAAGTACATGGTTAGTCTCAAAGGGTCAAGTTGTAGCACAGCTCCCCCTAAATATGTGCATTACTTGCAAACAGGACTTGTGAGGTCCAGGGAGTGTTTGTATAACTTGAGCACCACAATAAGCAACAAAATGCAGAATGAACATGATCAAAGGCATAAACACATGTATGCTACATTTCAATCCAAGTTCCGCGAATCTAAGATATTGATCTCACTACGCAGCCTGCAAAAGGTCTTCTCATCTAGAGGCTTGGTAAAGATATCGGCTAGCTGGTTCTCGGTGCTAACATGAAACACTTCGATATCTCCCTTTTGCTGGTGGTCTCTCAAAAAGTGATGCCGGATGTCAATGTGCTTTGTGCGGCAGTGCTCAACAGGATTTTCCGCTATTCGGATAGCACTCTCATTGTCACATAGGAGTGGGACTTTGCTCAGATTGTAGCCAAAGTCCCTGAGGGTTTGCCTCATCCAAAGTAGTTGCGCACAACATTGTCCTGCGGCAACGTACTCGGCCTCAGCGGTGGATAGGGCAACGGAGGTTTGTTTCTTAGAGTTCCATGACACTAGGGACCTTCCTAAGAATTGGCACGTCCCCGATGTACTCTTCCTATCGACCTTACATCCAGCATAGTCGGAATCTGAGTACCCAATCAAGTCAAAGTTAGACCCCTTTGGATACCAGATCCCGAAGCAAGGCGTAGCGACTAAATATCGAAGAATTCGCTTCACAGCCACTAAGTGACACTCCTTCGGATCGGATTGAAATCTAGCACACATGCATACGCTAAGCATAATATCCGGTCTACTGGCACATAAATAAAGCAAAGAACCTATCATGGACCGGTATGCTTTTTGATCAACGGACTTACCTCCTTTGTTGAGGTCGGTGTGTCCGTCGGTTCCCATTGGCGTCTTTGCGGGCTTGGCGTCCTTCATCCCAAACCTCTTTAGCAAATCTTGTGTGTACTTCGTTTGGGAGATGAAGGTGCCGTCCTTGAGTTGCTTCACTTGGAACCCAAGGAAGTAGGTCAACTCGCCCATCATCGACATCTCGAATTTCTGCGTCATCACCCTGCTAAACTCTTCACAAGACTTTTGGTTAGTAGAACCAAATATTATGTCGTCGACATAAATTTGGCACACAAAAAGATCACCATCGCAAGTCTTAGTAAAAAGAGTTGGATCGGCTTTCCCAACCTTGAAAGCATTAGCAATTAAAAAGTCTCTAAGGCATTCATACCATGCTCTTGGGGCTTGCTTAAGTCCATAGAGCGCCTTAGAGAGCTTACACACGTGGTCGGGGTACCGTTCATCCTCGAAGCCAGGGGGCTGCTCCACGTACACCTCCTCCTTGATCGGCCCGTTGAGGAAAGCGCTCTTCACATCCATTTGGTACAACCTGAAAGAATGGTGAGCGGCATATGCTAGCAAGATACGAATTGATTCTAGCCTAGCCACAGGAGCAAAAGTCTCCTCAAAGTCCAAACCTGCGACTTGGGCATAACCTTTTGCCACAAGTGGAGCCTTGTTCCTCGTCACCACCCCGTGCTCGTCCTGTTTGTTGCGGAACACCCACTTGGTTCCCACAACATTTTGCTTGGGACGAGGCACCAGTGTCCAAACTTCGTTGCGCTTGAAGTTGTTGAGTTCCTCCTGCATGGCCAACACCCAGTCCGGATCTAGCAAGGCCTCTTCTACCCTGAAAGGCTCAATAGAAGAGACAAAAGAGTAATGCTCACAAAAATTAACTAATCTTGAGCGAGTAGTTACTCCCTTGCTTATATCACCCAATATCTGGTCGACGGGATGATCCCTTTGAATTGTCGCTCGAACTTGGGTTGGAGGTGCCTGAGGTGCTCCTTCCTCTTGAACATCCTGTGCTCCCCCTTGATCATGTGCCTCCACTTGAGGTACCTGTTCGTCATCTTGGGTTGGGGGATGCACCATAGTTTAGGAAGACGGTTGATCTTGCTCCAAATGTTCCTGAGGCCATACATCTCCAATCGCCATGGTGCGTATCGCGGCCGTTGGAACGTCTTCTTCATCTACATCATCAAGATCAACAACTTGCTCTCTTGGAGATCCATTAGTCTCATCAAATACAACGTCGCTAGACTTCAACCAAACCCGATGATTTGTTGAAGACCCTATACGCCTTTGTATTTGAATCATAACCTAATAAAAATCCTTCTACGGCTTTGGGAGCAAATTTGGAATTCCTACCCTTCTTCACTAAAATGTAGCATTTACTCCCAAAGACACGAAAATACGATACATTAGGTTTGTTACCGGTTAGCAGCTCATACGCCGTCTTCTTGAGGAGGCGGTGAAGGTAGACCCTGTTGATGGCGTGGCAAGCCGTGTTCACGTCTTCCGACCAAAAGCACTCGGGGGTCTTGAATTCTCCAAGCATAGTCCTCGCCATATCTATGAGCGTCCTGTTCTTCCTCTCTACCACACCATTTTGCTGAGGTGTGTAGGGAGCGGAGAACTCGTGCTTGATCCCTTCCTCCTCAAGAAACTCCTCCACTTGAAGGTTCTTGAATTCGGACCCGTTGTCGCTCCTTATCTTCTTCACCTTGAGCTCAAACTCATTTTGAGCTCTCCTTAGGAAGCGCTTGAGGGTCCCTTGGGTTTCAGACTTATCCTGCAAAAAGAACACCCAAGTGAAGCGGGAAAAGTCATCAACGATAACTAGACCATACTTACTTCCTCCTATGCTCAGATAGGCGACGGGTCCGAAGAGGTCCATATGTAGCAGCTCCAGGGGTCTTGATGTTGTCATCACATTTTTGGTGTGATGAGAGCCTCCCACCTGTTTCCCTGCTTGACAAGCTGCACAAGGTCTATCTTTTTCGAAATGAACATTGGTTAGACCTATCACGTGTTCTCCCTTTAGAAGCTTGTGGAGATTCTTCATCCCCACATGTGCTAAGCGGCGATGCCACAGCCAGCCCATGCAAGTCTTAGCCATTAAGCATGCATCTAGACCGGCCTCTTCTTTTGCAAAATCAACTAAGTAAAGCTTGCCGTCTAGTACACCCTTAAAAGCTAGTGAACCATCACATCTTCTAAAGACAGACACATCTACATTTGTAAACAAACAGTTATATCCCATATTGCATAATTGACTGACAGATAGCAAATTATATCCAAGAGACTCTACTAAAAACACATTAGAGATAGAGTGCTCATTTGAGATTGCAATTTTACCTAACCCTTTTACCTTGCCTTGATTCCCATCACCGAAAATTATTGAATCTTGGGAATCTTTATTCTTGACGTAGGAGGTGAACATCTTCTTCTTCCCCGTCATATGGTTTGTGCATCCGCTGTCAATAATCCAGCTTGAACCCCCGGATGCATAAACCTGCAAGGCAAATTTAGGCTTGGGTCTTAGGTACCCAACTCATGTTGGGTCCTGCAAGGTTAGCACAAATATCCTTAGGGACCCAAATGCAAGTTTTGTCTCCCTTGCATCTTGCCCCTAATTTTCTAGCAACTATCTTCCTATCCTTTCTACAAATAGCAAAAGAAGCATTTAAAGCATGATATATTGTAGAAGGTTCATTAACTTTCCTAGGAACATTAACGACATTTCTCCTAGGCATATTATGAATAACATTTCTCCTACCCACATTCCTATCATGCACATAAGAGGAACTAGAAGCAACCATGGTATGAGAATCAAAGGCATTATATACATTACAACTCCTATAAGCATTTCTAGGTTGTCTTCTATCATAATACATAAAGGCATGGTTCTTTTGCACACTACTAGCCATAGGGGCCTTCCCTTTCTCCTTGGCGGAGATGGGAGCCTTATGGCTTGTCAAGTTCTTGGCTTCCCTCTTGTAGCCAAGTCCATCCTTAATTGAGGGGTGTCTACCAATCGTGTAGGCATCCCTTGCAAATTTTAGCTTGTCAAATTCATTCTTGCTAGTCTTAAGTTGGGCATTAAGACTAGCTAATTCATCATTTAATTTGGAAATTGAAACTAAATGATCACTACAAGCATCAATGTCAAAATCTTTACACCTATTACAAGTTTCAACAATTTCTACACAAGAATTAGATTTACTAGCTACTTCTAGTTTAGCATTTAAATCATCATTAAAACTTTTTAACTTAGCAATAGTTTCATGACAAGAAGATAATTCACTAGAGAGCATTTCATTCCTCTTAACTTCTAGAGCAAGAGATTTCTGTGCTTCTACAAATTTGTCATGTTCTTCATACAACAAATCCTCTTGTTTTTCTAAAAGCATATTCTTGTCATTCAAGGCATCAATTAATTCATTAATTTTGTCTACCTTGGTTCTATCTAATCCCTTGAATAAGCATGAGTAATCTATCTCATCATCATCACTAGACTCATCTTCACTCGAAGAAGCATAAGTACTAGTATGGGTGCTTACTTTCTTCTCTCTTGCCATGAGGAAAGTGTGACGCTCGTTGGGGAAGAGGGATGACTTGTTGAAGGCGGTGGCGGCGAGTCCTTCATTGTCAGAGTCGGAGGAGGAACAATCTGAATCCCACTCCTTTCTGATATGTGCCTCGCCCTTGGCCTTCTTGTAATGCTTCTTTTTTTCCCTCTTGTTCCCTTGGTCCTGATCACTATCATTGTCGGGACAGTTAGCAATAAAATGACCAAGCTTACCGCATTTGAAGCATGAGCGCTTCCCCTTGGCTTTGGTCTTGCTTGGCTGCCCCTTGCGACCTTTAAGCGCCGTCTTGAAGCGCTTAATGATGAGGGCCATCTCCTCATCATTGAGTCCGGCCGCCTCAACTTGTGCCACCTTGCTTGGTAGCGCCTCCTTGCTCCTTGTTGCCTTGAGAGCAATGGGTTGAGGCTCATGACTAGGACAGTTCAACGCGTCGTCCACGTATCTTGCCTCCTTGATCATCATTCGCCCGCTTACGAACTTCCCAAGAACTTCTTCGGGCGACATCTTGGTGTACCTGGGATTTTCACGTATATTGTTCACCAAATGAGGATCAAGAACGGTAAATGACCTTAGCATTAGGCGGATGACGTCGTGGTCCGTCCATCGCGTGCTCCTGTAGCTCCTTATTTTGTTGATAAGGGTCTTGAGCCGGTTGTATGTTTGTGTCGGCTCCTCGCCCCTTATCATCGCGAACCGTCCAAGCTCGCCCTCCACCAACTCCATTTTGGTGAGCAAGGTGACGTCGTTTCCCTCATGAGAGATCTTGAGGGTGTCCCAGATCTGCTTGGCATTGTCCAAGCCGCTCATCTTGTGATACTCGTCCCTGCACAAAGAGGCTAGCAACACAGTAGTAGCTTGTGCATTTTTATGAATCTGTTCATTAATAAACACAGGGCTATCCGAGCTATCAAATTTCATTCCACTTTCCACAATCTCCCAAATGCTTGGATGGAGAGAAAACAGGTGAGTACGCATTTTGTGGCTCCAAAATCCGTAATCCTCTCCATCAAAGTGAGGGGGCTTGCCAAGTGGAATGGGGAGCAATTGAGCATTTGAACTACGCGGGATGCGCGAATAATCAAAAGAAAAGTTTGAGTTAACCGTCTTTCGTCTATCGTAGTCGTTGTCGTCCTTTTGGGAGGAGGAAGATTTGTCGCTGTCGTAGTAGACAATTTCCTTGATGCGCCTTGTCTTCTTCTTCCTCCCGTCTTTTCTTTTGTGGCCCGAGCCTGAGTCGGTGGGCCTGTCATCATTGGGCTCGTTGACGAAGGACTCCTTCTCCTTGTCGTTGATCACCATCCCCTTGCCTTTAGGATCCATCTCTTCAGGCGGTTAGTCCCTTTCTTGAAGAGAACGGCTCTGATACCAATTGAGAGCACCTAGAGGGGGGGTGAATAGGTGATCCTGTAACACTTCAAAAACTTAAGCCACAAAACTTGGTTACTTGTTAGCACAGTAATATGCCAAGTGGCTAGAGAAGGATCTCAACACAACACAATAACCAAGAGATATCAATCACAGAGATGGCACAGTGGTTATCCCGTGGTTCGGCCAAGACCAACGCTTGCCTACTCCACGTTGTGGCGTCCCAACGGACGAGGGTTGCAATCAACCCCTCTCAAGCGGTCCAAAGACCAACTTGAATACCACGGTGTTGCTTTGCTTCTCTTAATACCGTTTGCGAGGAATCTCCACAGCTTGGAGCCTCTCGCCCTTACACAAGATGTTCACGAAGAATCACAGAGCAAGGGAGGGATTAGCAACTCACACACGACACAAAGATCACAGCGAATACGCACACGCAAAACCCAGACTTAAGCTCAAGAGACTAGCACACTAGAACGGAGCTCAAATCACTAAAATGTCGAACAAGTGTGCGAGAATGAAGTGTGAGTGATCAATGATGCTCAAAGGATGCTTGGTTGTACTCCTCCATGCGCCTAGGGGTCCCTTTTATATCCCCAAGGCAGCTAGGAGCCGTTGAGCACAAGTTTGGAAAGCCATTCTTGCCTTCTGTCATCGGGGGCACCGGATAGTCCGGTGCACACTAGACACTGTCCGGTGCCCGATTTCCTTCCTTAAATATCGAAGCCGACCGTTGGTAGCCTGAGAGCCGTTGGCGCACCGGACATGTCCGGTGCACACCGGACAGTCCGGTGCCTTCTTCTAGCCGTTGGCCCGGCCACGTGTCCCGCGCAGATTGCGCGGCCGACCGTTGGCCCGGCCGACCGTTGGCTCACCGGACAGTCCGGTGAATTTTAGCCGTACGTCGCCGGTGAATTCCCGAGAGCAGCCACTTCGCTCGAGCCAGCCTGACGCACCGGACACTGTCTGGTGCACCACCAGACACTGTCCGGTGCACCACCGGACAGTCCGGTGCATGCAGACTCAGCAGATTCTTGGCTGCTCGAGCCAAGATATTTCCAATTGGATTTTTCCTGTTTCCAGCACTTAGACACAATACATTAGTCCATAAAACAATGTACTAAGTCTGAGAAACATACCTTAATTCTTGATTTGTACCTTGTCCACCTTTTTACACTTAGGCACTTGTGTTGGACACTAAATCACCAAAATACTTAGAAATGGCCCAAGGGCACATTTCCCTTTCACGTTCATCATCGCCAAAGTGTTGAAACCCGGGACATACAAGCTGGCCAACGATCAAGGCTAGGTCTACAGCAACGCTTGGAACATCGAATAGCTACGTCGCTTTTACCCTTAAAATGTTTCAAGTCGTTCATGTATCTCGGTCCCTTTACATGTATAAATAAAGGTCTAACTGTCAAGGGAGGATCGGCCTTGCCTCAGCAAAAACCGACCCTCCCTCGGGGGCTAGAAGGGGGGAACCCCCTCTACGTCAAAATTTTCCTCGGAAAAGTTTTCTACCAAAACGACTTTTATGCCTTTCGACTATATCGATAACGGGATCCTAAAAACGAACGAGAGAGACCTCGAGCGGCAAGGCCGACCGAGCTAAGGGACTCCTACGCCTCCGGGATACGGATACCTCACTCATCACCTTCCGCGAAGGGTAACTCGCGCTCGGATAAATGATTCTTCTACCGAACAAGTCCTAACGCTCGAAACGAGAGGAAAGAAACACAGCTTTATACTCAGACACCCAAAATGTTTAGGCCTCAGCGGCCATAGAAAACATACACATACTTAAAATAACTGTTCCACATAGGCTCAGTTGTCGGCAGGGGGAGGAGCAGCACCCTCGGCGTCATTTCTGCCTGCGACAGAGTGTGGCCCAGCCTCGGACGGCGACACGGGCGGAAGGATCTCCACCTCAAACAAGGAAGCTAGCGCCGTGCCTAGACCCTCGGCAACCGCATTAAGCCTTTCGGCCTCGGCCAGGGTGGCATCCTCGTCATCAGGTAGGCAGTAGCCCTCGCTGACCCGCTCCAAATCCATGTCGTAGTGGGAAGCAAGGACGGCGAAGGCCTGCCTAACACCGTGATGTAGCGCCCCGCAGAGTCTGCTGCGCACATGGCCGCCCAAGGCCCGCAGGCGACTCTAGGGGGAGCTGCCCGAGCGGACGTCGTCAAGGCCAAAGGTCCGGCAAAAGGCCGAGATGGCCTCGGACATGGCCATGCGGTCAGCCTCCTTCTGCTCGGCCGCCTGGGCAAGCGCCTTGCAGTTCTTAGCGGACTCGTTAAGAGCCGTTTTGAACCCTGAAGACAACCAGACAATATTCAGACACGAGGAGAAGAGTTAAGCTAAGGCAAAATCATAAAGCGGGCAAAACATACCTTTGGCTCGGGCACGCTGCTGTGAAGCCATAGCTTGGGCGGACCAGGCTGACCCGACGGCTATGGCTAGACCCTTCGAAAGGGTCCCGGCCCGAGTAGCCGCCTCATCTAGCCGCTCCGTGACCTCAGTCAGCTGTCCCTTAAGGGTCTCAGCCCAGCTCGCGGCCTCAGCAGCTTGGCCCCGGAGTTGGTCCCGCTCGTTGGTGACCTGGCCAAGCTCCAGTTGTCTCTGCTGCATCTCCTCGGCCTGGGAAGCCACCTGCTCCCGAGCCGACGAAGCCTCTATCCGCGCCGACGCCACCTCTGACCGCGTCGTCGCTGCCTCCGACATCAGCTCCTCACAGAGCAGCCGAAGGTCTGCCGCCTCGGTGCTCTGTTGGGCGAGGCGCTCGTTGGCCTCGGCAAGCAGGACCCCCTGCTGCCACAGCGATTCCCAAACACTGCTCTCACGGCGGAGAAACAGCGACTTGGCAGTACTCATGTCCACGAGCTCCTGAAAAGAAAAATAGAATATCACAAAGAATGCCCTGACCACACGAGGTGTGCGTCTAAATCCTTACCTGGAAGACCCTGGAACGTCTTTAGAAAGGATTTCCGTGGCCATCCGAAGTGACGTCATCGCCGCCTCTCTATACTCACGGAAAGAACTCCGCAGCTTTTCCTCCAACTCATCATTAAGGGCAAGGAGAGGCTCTAAGGTATCGCGGCCCTAGAACACGAGCGGCTACCCTCCCCACTCATTAGGATTAAGCTGCATGGGGACGAGGCCGCTGCTCCCCACGACGGGCCACGGATCTGCGCGCCCCACGACCGAGGCATTAGGTCCCTCTGCAGCCGACGCATCAGGCCGCTCCTCGGTCAAGACGACAAGCCTCCGCTCATCAACCTCGGCAACGACGGCCGCCCCCTCCTCATAGTCAAAAACGGGCGAGTCAGGAACGACCAGGACCGAGGGAGCCGGGGGCGGAGGCACCTCAGCCATCTCGACATCGGCGACAGCGGGCGGCACCGTGGGCACACTAGCGGCAGCCCGGTCGCAGCCGTGTCAACCGCCTCCCCTGGCACGATGGCCTCTCCAACAGGGGGGTTGACCTGGGAGGCTTGCCCCATGGTAGCCCGTGCCTCCTGGGCTCCCCGTCGGAGGGTGCCTTGCGCGGAGGCCAACCAACCGGCATGGCGCGCCGTAGCTCCAGATGAAGAGGCCGGCCCCATCTTAAGGGCCTTCGTGGGGGCTAGACCGGCCGAGCCCTGCCTCCGCTTCAAAATCAAGATACACAGAAAGATGACCGAATCAAGGGCACCCTCAGATATTTACCCGCTCCGGGGCAAGACCAATCGTGCCTGCGGAGAGATCTCTTGGACCCCGGTCTCCACAGACACTGCTGAGGGTTGGCCAGCGGCCGGCTTCAACACCGCCTCCACCTCGGACGCCCGAGGCACCGGGGGGGGGGGGGGGGGCGGCCTGCCCGGGCGATGTCAAAACAGTCGAGGGAACAACTTCCCGCACGGCTGGCACGGGCACTTACTCTTGGGGGACCTGCGGTTCGGCCTGACCCTCTGGAGTTGCCCCAATTATCTCGGCCAAGGGGTCAAGAACCCCCTCCGCCCGCCTCCGCTCCTCGGACCGGGACCCCGGCGTCCCGGTCCCAAACACTGGTGGCGCCAGCCCACGTGGAGGCTGGCTTGACAACCCCTGGCCCAGCCTCGGATCTGGACTGAGGCCAAGTCGGGCCGCCATGTCGTCGTCTTCGTCATCATCATCATCATCATCATCATCATCATCGTCAGGCGTGTTCGGCGATGGCTCCAATGGGAGCCCATCCATTGCTTGCCTCCGACGACGCTTCTCCAAGGCGTCCCGAGCCCGCATCCTCTCACGAGCTCGGGCCTTTTCCGCGTCTTTTTTCTGCTTATCCTTCTCCGCGGCGAGCCTACACGCGGTTCGGCCCGCCACGTCCTCCGGGACCGGTGGCCGGGAGGTTTTAAAGTTCCTCAGCCCCTAGGGATGAACAAAAAATCCCAAGGGTAAGGGCTAAAGATGTAAGAAACACGACGCAAAACAGAAGAAGGGTCGGACACTTACCAGGGACACATACCCATGGTCGGGACGCATCAGGGGCTGGTTAAGGGCGCTAGCGTCCAACCTCCCTACCGTGCCTGCTACCCGTCTGAGGAGGTCGTCGGCGGAGAGGGGGGTTAGGGACATCCGTGAACCCTCCAGATCAACCCCTGGCTTCATCTCTGAAAGCCGCAACCGCCGCTCGGCCAATGGGAGCACCCTCCAGCGGTGGATAGCGGCAACGACCCCCGCGGCAGTAAGGCCTTCGGCTTAGAGCTTCTGCAGGGCACGGAGAATGGGCTGGAGCTTCCCTTGGTTCTCGCGTGTGGCCCCCCAGCGCCAGTTATCGCCGGCGGCGGTCACCACTCGTTGAGAAAATGGCGGTAGCACCCCGTCGTCATTTCGGAGATAGAACCACCGGTTCTGCCACCCCTTGTTCAAAGACACAAGGGAGGCCAGGATGTACTGCTGTGCACGACCCGACCTCAGCTGAAGGGTGCAGCCACCAGCCCGCACCGCCATACGGACCTTCTTCACGTCCGTCGACGCGGCAAAAAATTCCGCGCAGAAGAGATGAGTCCACAGGTCTCAGTGGGGGTCAATCCCCAAAAACCCCTCGCAAAACCGCCATGAAAATGGCCGCCTGCGCAATGGAGTTGGGGTTGAAGTTATGCAGCTCCACCCCATAGTAGTGCAAGAGCGCCCGCATGAAGCGACTCGCCGGCATCCCGAACCCCCGCTCATGAAAGGGGGTGAAGTTGACCACGTACCTCGGCGGCGGAGTCGGGTCGGCCTCGCTCCCAGGGGCCAACCACTCAGGCTGCGGCCCGCCGGAGAGAGGACAGAGCAAACCCTCGGCAACGAGGGCCTGCAGATCCTCCAAAGTGACGGTGGAGAAGGGCCACAGGTCACGTGGCAGAATAACGGTCGGCTTATCAGCCATCGCCGAATGGAGGCGGTGGAAGCGGAAGGGACGAGGTGCGCGGTTTTTCTCTTCTCTCTGTCTACTCTCTCAGGTTGCAAAAGCAAAGGCAGAAGGCAAGAGCGGAAGCATGAATGGCAGGGTAAAGAACCACTGTCGGTCCCCCTCCCAAGTATATAAAGGCCCAGACAGAATCCGCCCAAAACTTTGCCCGAGCCCCTCGAGAAATTTTTAAAATTCGAAATCAAAGCAGTTTTTCCGTTCCTCGAATAACTCGCGCACGCGCAACGGATACCCAGCGAGTCGCCTGTCCCGTCGCATTAACTCTTTGGCAGGGCACACGTCACCTCTAGCAGGCGAGCAGACGTCATTTCGCCTTCGTCATCACGACCGCCTCAAAAAAGGTACGCCACACTATCTTAGTTTATATCCTTTTTCCTTTCCCCTCTCTCTCTCTCTGCAGGGATCGGGAAAGGAGGTTTTTCGAAAGAATCCTTTTCAGCAAAGGAAACGGGCCCCGAGCCCTCCTACTGATCAGGGGTTCGAAGGTTGCACCTTGCGGGGTTCGGCAACCGCCTCAGAGCACTCGGGCTCTGAGCCCTTTACTGATCAAGGGTTCGAAGGCTGGCCCTCGGAGAGATTCAACAGCCGCCCCAGAGCATGCAGAGTCAGGGATAACCCTTGGTACGTCCGTTACATGGCCAAGGCTCGGGCTACGCTCCCGAGGTACCCTAGGACATTTCCAAGACTAGCGGGAACGATTTTGTAATGGAATCCCACCAGAGGGAGGCACCGAGCCCTCGGACCCTATCAAATGGGACCGGGTCCAGCGAATCACCTGTAGGTACTTTTGGAGCGCGCCTCTGGGCCACTAGCCGACCCTTATCGAACGGGGCTCGGGCGTCCACTCGGATTACCCGTTAGCAACTCACTGGAAACGCCATGTTCGGTGCCCGCCGAGGGTAACACGGCGCGTTCCCCCCTTCCTCCTTGCGAAAAGGCGACGAAGGGGCGTACTATAAAAAGCCGAGACAGTCCTTGATCGTCCTCTCGCTCCGTGCAGAGGCTCGGGGGCTGCTCTCGCACCAAGCTGCGGCTAAATTGTTGACAGCATCAACGAAACTAAAGAGCTCGAGGCCTGACCACGCACCCGGGCTGCGGCCAGGCCGCATGAGGGAACAACAAGGCCGACCGAGGAATCACAGGAAGAATTAAGACCTCAGAGGAGTCAAACCACTCCTCCGAGGCCTCGGGAGCTACACCCGACGGGTGCGCTCGCGCGCACGCACTGGAACAAAATACTGCTAAAAAAGATCAGTCGCCTTGCAAAAGCCCGATAGAACCTCCAAGCGAGTGCCTACACTCCCTTTGAGGCTCGGGGGCTGCTGTCGGGTACCATAATCAGGGGTACCCCCGATAGTCCTAAAACATGGCTGGAAGAACATCTTTAAAAAGACCGGTAAGCGCAGATCAGAGTTAAAAACCTTGTCTGCCAAGGGACGTGATCCCGTCTCGCCCGAGCCTAGCCTCGGGCAGCAGCAATAGCCCCGTACAAATTCATGGCTCGCCTGAGGGTCCCCCAGGCGGTGGGCGCACCCCCGACTCGCCCGAGGTAAAGCTTGGGTAAACTTTGTCGTATAACAGCCTCGGCCAAAACACCTTGCCGCCGACCGTATCACGTGCGCATTTAATGCAAGGATCACCTGACACCTTATCCTAACACACGTGCCTCAGTTAGCAAGGTCGAAGTGACCGCAGTCACTTCACCCTTTTACTGATCGTTCTGATAGGATGACAACACTATTCACCCCGTTCCCACCACTGTGCCAACCACCAAGGTAAGACTAACAACAGTAAGTCACCGCCTCTCCCGAGTTTAGCCTCGGGCGCCACAGGGAGCTCCGCCTCGCCGGACCCTGGCCTCGGCCTCGGGAGGGATCGTCACCTCGCCTGACCCAGGCCTCGGCCTCAGCTCCGGTCTCGGGAGGAGGTCTCCGCCTCGCCCGACCTAGGCCTCGGCCTCGGCCTCGGTCTCGGGAGGAGACACCGCCTCGCCCGACCCCAGCCTCGGCCTCGAGAGAGGTCACCGCCTCGCTCGAGACGGCCTCGAACCGACTACGTGAGCAGGGAAACCATCATTATGCTACCCCTAGCTAGCCACCTCAGGCTACGAAGGAACAAGACTGGTGTCACATCAAATTACTCCAGTAACAGGTAATGATGATCCCCGGCATGCGCTCATGATGTCGACTATCCCCAAGCTCTCTACGAAATCAAAGGAACGTCAGCAGGACCTAGGGCTGTACCGCCAGCCACGATTCTACAGGGCTCAAGCACTTCTCCGCTGGCCACGACAGCACACAGCTACACCCCCATATGTACAGCTGGATCACCTCCTTGTATCTATAAAAGGAGATGCCCAGGGCCTTCCCACGGCACGCTACGAGGACGACGGAGACGGACTCGCTCAAACATCGAACTCCTCTTCGCAACGCTAGACCTCTCAAGAGACCTGGGACCCGTTCCCTCTCTCACGAAGCTTGTAACCCCTACTGCAAGCACCCCGGTGCAAGATAATATAAGCCTCATCCCCCCTCTTGTGTTTCATCTTGCATCAATCCATCTGGGCAGGGACACGCGGCACAAAATTCACTAGTCGGTTCGGTTGAGGGTCCCCCGGGTCCGAAACACCGACATCTATACTCATAGTATCTCTAATCAAAGGAGCTCTCAAGGCCGCTCTTAACCGTGAGCACGACTGATATATCAGTTTCTTACACTCTGCAAAGGTCGCACACTTTACCCATGAGTCGTGATTCCCTCTCTAGCCCAGGTTGACAAGACCCTTGTTCACTCCCGAGGTGAGCAGCTAGGGATACACTACAAAGCCTTTACAAAGATTCCCCAAGGATGCAGTCGCCCGTTAGGTTTCCTAAATGTACCGCACTCCTCCCCAAGAGGCAAACCACCATCGACAGAGCGAGCCGTATACATCGAGCTCCATTGATGGCATGACGGCGAAGCAAAATACACCTCCGTTCCTCTAAATAATTAGCTAAGGGCATCTCATTCCACCCTCATGGCTGTACTGTTATCCTAGGTGGTCATCCAATAAACAAGTCCTTACGGAGAGACACTCGAGAAACAGCTCGACCCCCTTAAACATCACCATGCCATAACCATATCCAAAAGTAAGCATCGTATCATAAGTAGTCTCATTATGTTCATTGATTAGAATAGAGCGCTAGCATAGAGCTAATTCAGAAATAATCCAACCCAAATAAGTGATCAAGGACAGGATAAACAAAAGACTAGTAAATCCTTAGGTATAAATTATGTAAATGCAGGGAGATGAATTATAAAATGTGTAGGACATAGATATGTCAGAGGAGGAAGACGCATAATAGAGCTCGCATTACCACACAAGAAAACAGATACATTACTATACACGATATAGAGCTCGCATTTACGACAGTGCGAGAAATGAACAGGGATAGCACATACTATGATCGAGGACTTCTCGCGTTTACGCTAAGCGAATGTGAACTGAAATATTTTATCCGACATAATTTTATTGATGGATATTTATTAAAGGTGCAAATAAAATTATTACTTGATCTTGATCAATTCGATATTCGAATAGTCGTCATTTTAACTATATAATTAATTAACACGAGCGATTCTAGATGAAGGGGTTCACTAACGCGCAACGCACGAGGGCGATGTGCACGCTGCGCGTGAGATAGCGCGCACGACAACACGGACGGACAACACGCTCCACGCGCGTAAATGATGCGCGAACGAACCAAAGATGCGATGGCGGGGCTACGCGCCCACAGGGGGTAGATGGACGTTATCGGTATCCTGACAACGTGTGAATCACATGTATGACTCGAGAACTACTAACTCGTCGACACACTTTATATTAGACGAATATAAAACCAACGAGTATTCGAGACGGTATGGCCATACTCGCACATACTCATAAAGCGTAAATTCAATTTGTAAATTAGCCTCTGCTAGATCACCATCTTAATAATTATCGGATCAACAGCTAATCAATTTATTAACAAAAGCATGCGATGTGATAAGCTAATATTATTAATATATGAATGATATTATCACGAACGACTCCGGGGCTAGCAAATGAGATCGCCAAGACACAGGAACAACCTAAGGTAGTGTTTGGTTGAAGAGCCAAGTAGAACGGAACCGTTCTGTTCCAGTTTTGTTGTTGTTTGGTTACAAAGAAACTAGAACGGAATGGCTCCAATTAGGAAATATTCTCCTCAGATCCTGAACCATTCCGCTCCAAAAAATCAACTGGACGGAGCCGCTCCGTTCCCATCCCGCTCTCACAGTCACGCTCCGCTCCATTCACTCTGCAACCAAACAAAAAACAGAGCCGCTCCGTTCCAGATTACCAAACACAGAACAGAGCAGCTCCGTTCCTAGAATCAAGGATAGAACGACTCTATTCTACTTGACTCCTCAACCAAACACTACCTAAATTATTCGCGTAGTTCATCGGGGTTCCTTTCGCAAGCTGAGTTGACAGGTCTCGGTCGTGCGGGCATTGCGCCGGGGACCGGCTGGCCGCGCTGGGGCCGCTGCACCAGGGCCGGGGCAAACGCGCCTGCGCTGCCGCCGCACGCTGGGCAGCCGTTGTGCGCACGTGCGCCCGCACTGGGTAGCCGCGCGCCCACGCTGGGGCAACCGCGTGCATCCGCGCCGAGGCCGCCGCACAGGCAGACCGTGGGCGCGCAGGGGCGAGGGCGCCGGGCCGGCTGCCGAGCCATGGCCATGGCTGCTCGGTCGTCATGGTGTACATGACGAGAGGAAGAAGAGTGAGGGGGGAAGGGAAGACTCACCGCGGCGGCGATGGACGGCAAACTCCGGTGAGGTAGAGCTCCAAGGCGAACGACGGTTACGCTAGGGTGAGGGCGTCTGCGAGCTGGGTCTTCAAACCGGTCAGATGAGGGGGGTGTTTTGTGGGCGTCGTGCGCGTGCTTGGCGGGAGATTTTTGGCATTATAAAACACCGCACGTCCGGCTTTATCAAAACGGAGGCGTTGCTGAGGGATTCGACGATATTGAAATGTATCGGACGCGTAGCCGCTAGAATGGACTCATAAACAGGTGACGCCGTGATCTTGCCGTGACTGCTTCTCCATCTTTTTCTCTCTGTGACACTCCTTCTCCTACATCCTTTCTCTTCTCTGCGAAACCCTAGCCGCCGCGAGTTCTCAGCCATCACCTGCAATGGAGTCGTTTCCTCCGGTATCTGCTCTGGCTGAAGCATACGACGCCACGCGAGCAGCTGCTGTAGCTGCAGCAGAAGCTCATTCGACGGCCATCGTTGCGGAGAAGGAGACAATCACTGCTGTGCAGTATGCAGGCATTGCTCGCGAAAAGTTTGAAGGAGCCATCGATTCAGTGAAGAACTCAAACTTTGTGCTAATGCCAGTGATGAAGCTGTGGTATTATTTCTCGATTCCGTTTATTTTCTTGAGAACAATCTTAGGTAGCTAGTGTTTCTGTAACTATTTAGTTCTTTCCAGGCCTATAAACAAAGTTGTTTTGCCCATTAGCAGGTTACCTTGCTTGTTTGAAACATGGCAGGCACCTTTTTTTCTATTCCATTGTAGGTGGTACTTGTTTTTTGCTTGTTTACATGACATTGTTGATTTCTGTACAGGACAATGTTCCTTTCAAGTATCATGTTAGCATCAAGAATTCTCTGCGATACGCCATTCAAGAGATGAGGAGACAATCAACACTGTTGCATACCGTTAATTCTATCTGTTCTAGTATCCCAGAAGTTGAGGGGGGCAAGATAGGGAAGGTTGTTGGGCACCTGGACCATGTATGCAAGATGCTCGAGAAGAATTCTATTGTTTGCCAACAAGATTTGGATGATAAGTGTCCTAGTTGGGACCTATTTGATCCCCTTTCGGATGTTGATGATCACCCTAATGTTGATGAACTACTGGAAGGATATAGTTCAGAAGATCTGGAGCTGTGGGAAATGGCGTTTGAGGACCGAAAGTGGGAGGAGAATAAAGTGGTCGTCTCCTTGGCGGAGCATTGTCGTATCATGGGTTACAATTATGAAGAGATTTTTGATCGTACTGTTTGAGTCGACAAAAGCTTGTTAGTCAGTTATCCTTGGCAGAGCTTGGACTTGTTAGTCGGTTATGTCTAAATTGGCCTTGTTAGTCGGTTATGTGTTTGAACTATGTGTTGTAACAATGTCGTAACTAATGGCGACATTATGAACTCCTTGTAGTGTATCTTGCAACTCCTTAGCACCCATTTGGGGTTTCTTCATAAGTAGTGGAATACCGTGAAATGCAACCCATCCATTACTTGGTGTTGTCGTCTTCCTCTTGCCACTAAATGTGCAAGTATGCACGTCATGCAAGACAGCAACCTGCAAATTGTCGGTTCACAATTTATTAACCAACAAAACAAAATTACATAATGATTCCAATCAAAATAAGGAAATAACATACCACGATGGTCGGTAATCCTTTCTTTTCCTCCCGTGCATAGATCCTCTAAGGGCAATCACCACCTTTGCACTATCCAACATATCTAGTAGTCGAAGTAACATCTATTCCAAGCTCAAACTCATGCTTTATGGCATACTGCCTCATAGCAATTCGAAATTCCTTCATGTTCGGAAACAAACTGACTGATTGCATTGAGGGGTTTATTTTATCATACTTAACTCTATTCTCGTTAGGTAGGTAGTCTTCACATGGTTGGTCTATATTGTGGTCTGTCGAATCAATATGGTCTGATTGATCTATATTACTTATACCACCTCCTAAGGCTTCATCTCTTCTAACTTCTTCAGCATCGTCCTCTTCAATAAGTCCAAGTTGAGAATACATCTGCATCTCACTTGGAACATCACGTCTCCCTTCCTCCTCCCAAAGGCCACCGAGAACCATAGAATCCCAATCAAACAAAGAATTCTCTTGTTCATTCTCATAGTCCTACACATCAGAGCGCAACTCATTGAAATAGCCAAAAGCTGAGATGACTTCGCTACAAAAAAACATAGAGCAATCACATCTTACCCTGTTGCTATCATTTTCCCCAATGTAACTAAGGATATGGAAGACAAGTCTATGCCAGGCACTGGTACATGCATTAATGTACAGATTGTGTTAAACTTGCTAGAACAAATCATGAACTAGCAAGGTAAAGAAATACACAACCAACACAAAGAGACGTACCTAGGGGTGGCATCTCGTCGACCTTGGTTTCGTTGTTGCCCGAGGCTAAAGCATCCATGGACGAGACCACTTTAGGGCTGTATATTCAGCGGGTAGAATGGGGATCTGCAAGAAACAGGGATGGTGGGCTTGAATGGGGATTGCTGATTGGGGATGCCGGTAGCAGAAGGAGAGAGCGGGCAACCTACGAGCAGCAGAAGAAGGGCGATGGAAGCACCACATGAGCGAGCGGCAGCAAATGGAGACTGGCGAGCAAGAAGAGAGGAAGAAGACAGGGAGAAGGAGAGAGCGGGCGGCGGCGAATGGAGACTGACGAGCAAGAAGAGAGGAAGAAGACACGGAGAAGGAGAGAGCGGGTGGCTGGCAGAAAAGCTTACGGTGAGCTGACGGACGGCCACTAAGTCGGACGGAGGAGGCTTATTGGTTATCTGCAGTGGCTAATCAAGTTTTTGAGTCCATTTCGTCGACTCCTCGTCCGGTGCATTTCCATATCGTCTAATCCCTTGGCAACACCTCCGTTTCGACGAAGCCAGACGCGTGGTGTTTTATAATGGCAAAAATCTCGCTTGGCGGAGGGGCAGTTCGAGAGGGATGACAGGGGGGCCACCACGTGGGACAGTGTCCACGGCGGCTGGGTAACAGCCCTCCCGTGCGGCGCGCGAGGCACGCGGTGGGAGTGGGTGTCTAGGCCGCTTGGGCTTTGAAGCGCGTGCACCCGGTGGGCCATGGCTGGGCCCAGAGCAGGGCAGCGGGCTTGGCGGCGCGCTGGGCCGCGGGAGAGAGCGCGCGCTAGGCCACGGGGGAGGTCGCGCGCTGGGCTGCGGGGCCACCCGCCGAGCTAGGCCAGGGGGAGAAAAGCTGGGCTGGGCCTGGCTAGAGGGTGTGGGCTCCTTTGTTTCTTTTTTCCATTTTCTTCCCTTTTTTACTCTTTTCTTTTATTTCATAATCAGGTTTATATGCGAGAAAAAAGGTTCCAAAATAAGTAGATGCATACCATACATCAAAAAGGAATGAGTGCATTCCAGCATGATGCAACAACAATACCTTTTTTAGGGTTTTAAATAACATCCGGATGACTCTTACTATTTTGGAAGAGACAGAACGAAACAAGAAGAAAAAGAGAGAAGGCAACACCTGAATTTTGGTGGATATTAGAGAAGAAATTTTATACCCTAAATTCAGGGTGTTACACCATTGAAGCCTCGAATACAACTTGCTGAACCCATATTGTATCATCATCCCAACGAGGCATACCATCGAACACCTCATGGGCAACCACCTCAGACATCACCACATGAATTTGGTCACACTTCCACTGCCGCCACTCGCCACCAAATGCAAATCACCGCCACCAGCACCATCGTCTACCATCGCCAAAAGTCGAACGCTCGCCGACCAGGCCCCACAATCGAAGCAAGGGAGAGTCAGATCAGCACAACCGCAAACAACACACCTCGCCTCCCAAGTAGTGTCATGCCGAAGATCGAAGGCTCCGAATCGATGAAGTCGCATCCGTCCTCTGCTTCCCAATCGTAGCCACTGATGCAGCGCACCCAAATGCCGCTGATGCACCCTCATCGAGGATCACCAAGGCTCTGATACCAACTGTCACGCCCCGTGGCCAGCGACGGTGAAGACCAGGACGTGAGGAGATCGAGAAGCTCACCTGGACCATGTTTTCGTGAGGAAGATAGCGAGAACGAGACTCTTTTCTGATTTTTCTGTTCGTTTCCCTCCTCTATTGCCTGATCTCCTTTTGTAGCTCTCCTCTTTCCCCCAAAGGTTGGCCCCACATGTTAGTCTAACAGAAAAGAACATGTGTGGTAGACTGGCCCACCGACAGTAATCCTAGGGTTTACGTATATGACAGAGCAACAACAGAGGGGTGCGGGGAAGCAAAGAAGGAGGTCGGGAACGGACTCACCAGGGCACGAGCACACCATTTATAGCCTAGAAAGGAGGAACGCACGTCCGGGGGAGGAGAATCATGGTGGCGGCCATTAATAATGGAGAAAAACGACAGGGTTAACGGGAAGGAGAAACCGCCGGATTTAAATTATTTTAGGACAATTCAAATAATTAGATAAAGCCGATTTTTAAAAAAATCTATAAAATGAGTTTCTTGCAAATAATTTCAAATAAAAGTTAATAACACATCAAAATGCATGGTCCAAGAATAATATTTTAACAATTTATTATTATTTGAAAAATGATATTTTCTTCGCAAGATTAAATCCAAAAATTGGATTTGAACACTAAATCAAACAAAATTTATGCTTCGCCATGAATTCATCAAACACTTGATAAATTTTATTTATTCAAGAATTGTTTATTTTGTTTCTATCACCAAATTCATCATTTGAAAACGTAAATATTTTTCCTATCTATTGGAAACTAATAATTCAAACTGAATTATTTTTAATTGATGGATTTATGGTGTTACAGTTGGGTCGACCCATGACTCCACGAGCCAACTCGCGAGCCGCAGCAAGTCGAGTCGAGCTGGCTTGTTCTTTTCACGAGTCATAAAAACAGGGTCGACTCAGACTTGTTCTGAGCGTTGAGTTAGTCCGAACTGAATCGAGCTGCTGCTAGTCCAAGCCAGCTCGGCGAGTTTTCTTCAGTTTTGGGCTTTTGGCCGTTCAGCCTTTGTAATGTTCAATTGTGATGCCATTTGCAAAAGACGTACCCATCATTTTGTTATTCAGTTATTGTTGTTGTTTTTTATTCATGAACAAGGGGAGGAAAAAATTCAAAAAAAAAAAAAAGCAAAAGCTAAAGCAGCAGAAGATTGGCAGCCGTAAACCCTTTGCCTCCCGCCGGTTATGTACTAGAATAAACGCTTCCAGCTGGTGAGGCGCCAGCAGGCAGCAGCATTACGCTAACTGCGTGCTAACGCTCGTCCACACCTCCGGCGGGTTCTGGGCTTTAGCGCTCGCTCGTCCCCCACCCCCAGACCCCCCACCAATTCCGCAGTTCCGCGTGCGAGGAACAGGGACCGCTGCTGTGCTCTGTCTCCGCTCCATTCCTGCGCTCGAGAACCGCGACTCCCTCCGTGCGCGCGTTGTTGATCTGCGAGCTCCGGTAATGCTCCCCGGCCCCTCTTTCTCGTCTCTTCTGTCGATTGTTGTTGGTGGATTTGCGATGCGGGCTTTTCCTCATCTACGTTCTTCTCGCGGTGTCTCGGAATCTCGCTTCTCTGGGTTGCTGTCGATCTCTGCTTCTCGATTTGGTTAGTACATAGGAGTACTGGTTTTGGGGGTTGCGCTGACGATCGTTGCGTCCGGCAGCACTGATGATTCTGGCTTGCCTTCATCTCTTCACGAAACCATGCTGCCTCTTGGAGACTGTTGCCCGGTTGTTCGTCTTGCCGCGGCTCCGATCTGTTCAGTCTCCAGGGGGGAGTCGGGGACCCAGTCCATGCTGTGCTTCCATGGATGTTTCTGTGCTGCCTTGAAATGCTCAACCGTGTCAAGAGTGAATGCTGCTACTGGGATTGTGGGAGTGCCGGTCTTATTTAGATTGCTGTCTTGTCCTAGGTAGCAATCTGTGCTCATTCCGTAGTTTTGCTGTGGAAATCTACAACGTTGCGTTCATCAGAAATATCGGCAGTGCCATTTGTAGCCACCTGGATACTAGGCAAAGTTATCTAGATCCTTCACAGGCATGGGTTTGGAATGGCATCAGTTTGTCCCATGTTCCCGTGGGTGGAACAGAGATAACATTTTCTTAGTTTAAAATACTGGTACCACCTACAAATGAACGGGGATAACATTTCTTAGTTTAAAACTCGGCAGATTTATTCATGGACTGGAAAACAGAAAAAAAAAAACGCCTTTCTTATTCAGTTATGAGAGGCTGGAAACTGATAGCTCTATTTTCTGTTTACTCAATGAAACTGATCACTCAGGGATAATGACCATCACCTCAGGCTTCCATGTGCACATCTAGGTGTGAGCCCTGCCATGTTTGTTTTGTGGATCCCAGATACTTAATAATAGTATTAAATTGAGTGGTCTCATTTGTTACATCGCTGGACATTGACAAGTACATTTTTGGTTGTGAGTTTGTGGCATCTTGCTTCAATCCTCAAGTTTTGATCAATGTGGGGTACCTTGTGTTGTCCATTCTTCTTGTCTATGTTTCAGTTCATTCCCAGTTCATTGAATCTAGTTCCCTGACCCACCTAACCCCTCTAGAGCTCTAGTTGCAGCGTCTTTTGCACTTGGACTTGTCAATTGTGATAAACAAGTCTGAGTCCTTTCATAATGTAAACAAATGATCGTTATACAAGGTCTGATCAACTTCATTCTCATCAATTTCTAAACGTCCCAATATACATGTATAATCTTTTTTCCTGACAAAACTGCTCAGAAAGCATGAAAATATTTGTGGCGGACCCTCTCTTATGTTAATCCTGATATATAATGTATATTTTCTCCAAAATCAGATTGCACATTTTATCTCTTTTCAGATGTCTTCTTAAAATAGTATGTTCCTTTCAGGAAGAGAAAGGGTCATTGTCATTCAATCCTTGTATGCTACTTTTTTTTTGGATAGCAAATTATTACTTGCCCTGGGCTTCATGACAGCGATGCTGATAAGATCATAGTGAAATGATGCCTTGCCTCTTCTTGGTAGCCATTACGTGACATTTTTCGTGTCCCTGGCATTTTGCATCAGAATTCTAGTCCTGCTGCCTGCCATCCTTATTTCTAGGATAATGCTTCTCTTATCTCAGATAATTTATTAGTAATTGCCATGTTGTATAGAGCAGGCAAGATTGACTCTGTTGGCTAGAGTATTGCATATATTTATTTTGTTTGTACATGTAAGTTGTAGTTACTTAATCAAAACTGAAATTAAGACCATTACTTGTTATGGGTCTGTGGCAGCAGTTACACATTTCTGTATTTTAAAGATTTTTAGTAATTTTTCGCTTTCTTTCATGGATTACATTATTATAACTACTGGAACGATTTAGTCGACTGTCTTAAGTTTCTTGTAGGTTACATGGGGTTCTATTGCTCCTGCACTTGCAGCCTTCTTAACAAGGCTAGTCATGTTGCTTGCATCATGCACACCATTTTAATTACTCACTGTTCCTTTTGAATCTCAATTAGCTCTGCATATCAGAGGAGATTTTCTTATATTTTGGTGAAGATGAAGAGAAAGGTGCACTCAGGAAAATCCCGCTCATGGTGGTGGAACAGTCATATTAGTCCACAAAATTCTAAGTGTCTCTCTGAAAATCTAGAAGGTAAGGACTATGATCTTCTATGTTCACCAAACAATCTGACATGTTATTCTTTGCTGCACAAGATGGTTTATAGTGCCTCAGTGCTTTTTATTTGAATACTTATTACGCACTCTAGGTTTGCATGCCTGATTGTTTTCTGAATTTAAGTGTTCTTTTCAATGGACAGAAATGGAGAAACAGGTGAAACAAATGTTGGGGCTCATTGGCGATGGAGAGTTCTCTACAGAAAAAGCTGAGGTGTTTTATGAGAAGCGACCTTTACTTGTTTCTCATGTGGAGAACTTCTATCATATGTATCGTGCTCTTGCTGCACGATATGACAGTGTAACTGGACAACTGCGCAAAAACATTCCATCATCTCTTCAATCATATGGTTCATTTGGTGTCTCTGGATCAGATTCTGAGACACAACGTTCCTCATCTCCAGAGTCTGACGTCCAAGAAAATATGCGATGGCAAAAGCAAAAGCCTGGACCAGATTTCCTTGACATCTCCGCTGGCTCTGGTGTTGGCTGTGATGTATCAAAGAAGGGTAGTGAAAGGTCTTCATCATTTTCAGTTTCTGATTCAGAGCTTGATGAGGCCAAAGAGGAAAATGGCAGTATTTTTTATGCCCTGAGCCAAAAAATTGTTGAGCTAGAAGATGCGCTTCAAGAAGCAAGGAGAGAACTTGATGCTTTAGAAGAAAAGCATGCACATTGCCAGAATGATTTGAATACGAACTCAAAAGTTGCTGAACATGAAGAAAAACTGCATACTTCAGATGTGGAATCCGACAACCTTAAGAAGGATCCAGAAGAAACAGATTCTGCTTTAGAGAGCTCAACAGAAGTCAACAGCCAAAAGGAAGCATTGGAAGCTGTGCTGTTTGAGCGCAAAAATGAAATCGAAATTCTGAAAGGTGCAATGGCCTCAGCTGCTAAGCAATTTGACGTTGAATTGGAACATCGTGATCTTGAAATTGATAAGTGCAAGCATGAACTTGGAGTACTCTCAGAGAAGTATTTGCATGATAAGTCTACTCTTGAGGATGAGCTTAGGAAGCTCCATGGAGTCATCAAGAATATGGAAGGTGACCTAGAAAAAAATTCACAGGAGAAAATGCAGCTCAAGTCTCGGATTAAAGAACTTGAGCAGGCAGCTCACAGCTTAGAACATTCCACTTCCGAGATAGTTAAGCTACAAGAAGTAATAAGGAATACACAAGCGGAATTAGAAAAGGTTACAGAGGATAAAATTGTGCTCAAAGAACGCGCTAACGAATTTGAGCAACTTTTAAGGGCCCTTAAGGTCTCAGGTACAGAGGTTGCAAAGCTACCAGAAACTATCAAGAACCTGGAAGCTCAGCTAGAAAGAGCCTTAGAAGAGAAATCAATACTTCAAGACCAGATCAAGCAGCTGGAGCAGGTTATATCTGAATCTTTGGAGAAACATTCACATGAGCAGTCCTCTCTTACTGCTGATCTTTTGAAGTTATCTGAAGCGAACACTTCACTTGGAGGCAAATTATCCTCTGTGGCGGCAGAGCTTGTGCAAGTTTATGCTGATAAGGAAGAAGAATCTCTTGATAATGAGAAGCAAATTTCTGTCCTCAATCAAGATATTGCTAATCTCAGGAGAAAGCTTGGATTGTTATCATCTGAGAAAGCCGCAGTTGATGATGAGTTGGCCAAACTGCTAGCTGATATTACGACTCGTGACGAAAAGATGAAGCGAATGGATGACCACCTAAATCAGCTTCAGTTTGAGCATGCCAAGCTGATGGCAGAATTTGACACCGCACACAGGTCCTTGTCAGAGCTGTGTGCGCAGGTTTCTGAGCTGGAAGAAGAGGTAGAGAAGCAGAAGCTTGTAATATCCGAGACTGCAGAGGGAAAACGAGAGGCTATCAGGCAGCTGTGCTTCTCCATTGAACACTACCGCAGCGGGTATCAGCAGCTGAGGCAGCTGTTGCAAGGCCACAGGAGGCCGTTGGTGATGGCAACCTGATAAAGTGAACAATGCTGGTTTGCCAATGAACTGCACAGTTGCTTGTCTCTGGGTCTGTTCTGTTTTTAGCCTTGTTCTTTCACAACATGTGCCGTGCAGCCTTGGTATTAAGAATTCTGTGGTATGTGTATAGAATGCAATGGGATGGGATATTCATGTCGTTCATTTACACTCCTGTCTTTTGTTCTTGTTGTCTACTTGATATGCTTGAAACTTCATCTTTTTCAGCTATTCACGACTTTATGTGGTCGATAACTGAACTGCACACGAGAACTATCTTTTCAATCTAAGATGTGTTTGGCAGAAGCATAGGTTTGACTCTTCTGACTTAGGACTCTTGTGTTACTGTTACTGATGCGAGGGACAGAGGAAGGTAACGGGCTGCAGACTAAGTTTAGATCTTACCTCTGCTCTAAACACAAAGGTAGGTGTTGAAGTTGACTGAGTACAATTCTGATTCCTGAGGCTGACCTAGCTGATGCACCTGAAGGTTCAAGTTTTCTGAACACAAGTTTGGATATTTATGGACATCTAAAGAAACATATAGATATTTTCGTTTTTTTGGAAAAAAAACAGCTGTTGAACTCTGGAAATGAAATCTGCCAGGTCCACAAATTTCACAGATCTAGGAAATTGTTCATGCAGCGTCTACAAGAAAATAGTAGCACTAACTGAGGCCTCAGACGCAATCTTCTAGTATTTGGCAGGGAAATTTACTTCATTTTCCCTCCCAAATAAGGTGCGTGCCGGGTAGAGTACAGAAGGCTGATGTTGTGTTTCGTGTGTGGAATCCAGATCTTCCGATGAAAACTTCGGTTGTTCTGAAGGGGTTGATTCTTTTCCTCACAATAGCATTTTGAGGAAGAATATAGAGTAAAATACATTTTCTGTCCCTAAACTTGTCTCCATCTCCATGTGTCTTTCCGGTCCACAAACTTTTAAAGTATGTTAACTTGGTCCTTAAACGTTGTTTGGGTCTCACTTAAGGACTAATGGACTTATTACTTGTAAACCAAATGTTTTTAGGCGCTGTTTGAATTAGCTTTTACCTCTGTCCTCGTCGCCGCCGCCTACTCTCTCAGTGAGAACACCATCGCCTCCCTCGTTGTCGGGGCCAGCCATGTCCCCTCTTCCCCCTTTTCTCCGATGCCATGGAAGGCAGCTCGAGCTGGTCCGGTTCATCCAAGCTACAAGGTAAGCCTTCGATTCCTCTAGTCCTGTGCCCCGATTGCGGTCGACACATTGTTTTACAGCTCAAGTTTAGGACCGATGAGCATGGCAATCAGGGTATGGTATTCTATAAGTGCCCGAAGCATAAGGTTTGGATTCAATTTCATGTTCTTTGGTTGGTTTAAACTGAAGTAGAGGTAATGTGTTGTTCCTGCTTTTGGTTGTGACAGAAAAATGGTTCTGGATGCTCTTTTTGGAGATGGGAGGAGAATACCTGGACATGTTTAGCAAGATGCAGATGAAACAAGCAGGTTTGGAGGATGAAGCAGAGAAGGCTTATGGATTGAAGGTGGAAAATATTTGGAGATGTCTGATTTGGTTCACTTAGGACAGAAAATAGTTGAGCTATTGAAGATTATTGCTTGTGTGTGTTTGCATTTTAGTGTGCAATATGTACTAGGTGGTCAAAAATTGAGAAACTTATTATCATACCCGGATTTAATGGCAAATCTAGATGCATGTCATATGTGCGCCAAAACAAGATTCATACATACAATGGATCAATGTATAGAGACGAATATAGATGGCCAATAGTGCTGGGCTAATCGGGCCGGCCCGGAGCACGGCACGGCCCGTAGTGCCTGGACACGGCACGGCCCGATGGGTAGTGTCGTGCTTGGGCCGAGCACCGGGCACACTGGGCCGGCACGGGCACGGCCCGATTAGCCCCTAGGCACGGTTAGGCACGATTATACATGATTAGATCCAAGCACGACTAGTTAGTTGTGTGCTGTACTCTTTTTTCCTATCTAGGGTTTTCTCACAAGGGTGAGTTTGTACCTAGATAGGTTTTTAACGAGTCAGCCATTGCACTAAACAGCTCAATATTAGCTATTTTAGTATGTTTTAACTGTGTTTGTAAATGTCTGACCAAAATTCTGTGGTGTAGTGCTAAACAGGCTAAATGGGCTAAACGGGCCTACCGTGCCGGCACGGCACGGCTAAACAGGCTTAGTGCCGTGCTTGGGCCTGATCTTAGGCACTAGTGTCGTGCCGGCACGGCACGACTATTAAACGGGCCAAACGGGCCGTGCCCTAACCGTGTCGTGCCTGGCCGTGCCCGGGCCGTGCCGGGCCGGGCCGCCCATTTGGCCATGTATAGAGACGAATGCCATAAACTTTAGTACATAACAAGAATGCCTTACAAAATAACTGATAATAAAATAAATCGAACTAAGATACTATCTCTATGGCGCCATAGTTGAATGGGAGGCGACGCCTAGATCTCATCAAACTCATTGTAGTAGTCTTCCATCGGTGGTACCTGCTCTTCACCTGGTGTGATTATAGCAAGGGTAAGCTCCCATACAGTCATCGCTCAACAAATGTGGGAAAAAGTGTGTTTGAGCTCACTTATGGTTGGGCTCAAGTGTAAGGCTTACCAAAGAAAATGGTTAAGGCTGAGCATTGCTTTTAGATAAGTTAGTCGAAATTATATTAGCAATTACTAAGTATAAGTAGATACCAACCCAATTAAATAGTTGATCAATATAGAAGTATCATATAGAAATCCCACAATGCAATTCATGAAAGATTAAATTTAATATCATAAATTACTCATGTAAGGGTCCGAGCCGCTCATGACAGTGAGCACGGCTGATATACAAGGTTTACACTCTGTAGAGGTTGCACATCTTTACTCACAAGCCATGTTCCTTTTTTGTCCGGGGTTGTACAGACCCTTAAACACTTTTTCCAAGGTGAGTTGTCGAGGGTTCACTACGAGGCCTTTACAATGTTTTGCTAGCTCGAGAAAACCCGCTACGATTCTAGGCAGACGAGGTATAGGAATCCCTTGTCTCAAAAGCTATCATAGACAGTTCGACCCGAGAACCTACCTATATTTGCGGCAACTCCTCCCCGCTTGCCCCTTTCGGGTAAGGTAATCCATCACTAGCATCCCTAATTATTCAGCTAAGAGCGTCCCATTCCACCCTTGTGGTAGCAGTGTTATCTCGGGTGGTCGCTCTATGTTCTAATTAAACAAAGTAATCTTAACATGCATAGGTAACCATCAATAATAAATCATAATAGAACATGATCATAAATCATATATAACATTAACCCCAAAACCAGGTAAAACAATAGCAAGACTACCTAATAATTCATTTGTATGCGAGGTGTAGGGTAAACAAAGCTAGGTAAACTATTAGGTCCCATCAAATTAAGCCTAACAGTGCCACGGTGATTATTAGAATCATGAACATTATTAGGTCAAAGAATGTGATCGAGAACACAACTTGCCTTTTACTTGCGAATCCAACTGCTCAGATGTCTCCCCAAAGTTGGGCTTCAGATTCCTCATGACCCGCTTCAAGTCGTAGCAATACATACAAATAAACAAATAATGGATATGATAACATTACACCAAAACATGTAAATAAACTGCACGATAATAGTCTATGTGTTGCTTCGAGATCATAGGCTCGAGAACCACTAAACTCGGACTTAAAACGAGGGAGATATGAATTTTACAAGTTTCTAGGGATTTTTAATACTTATTTTATACCTAAAATAACTGATAAGGGCCAATCTATAAATACCAGGGACCTTGATGTAAATTATTTACACAGATCATGGATGACGGGTTTATTTCCAAAAATTGTAGGGACTCTTTTAAAAAAAGGCATGGCGAAGTGGTATCATGCGTTCAGAGTTGTCCGATCAAAAGCCATCGACTCGGATTAGATCGATATAATAACGAACTTGTATGCACTTTCAGTCACCAGTTCAAAGATCAATGGATGGAAAGTCATCCACGACAGCACGAAACACCTGCCCATGGATCGACGGTACGCCCCGCCCTAATCAAAGCAGTTCAGACGAAACGGTATGCCCCGCCCTAATCTGAGCCACACACTGATCGATCAACGGTCCAGATTTTAAAACACTCAGATGAATCCTCATGCGTTCGATCTAGATCATAAGGCCTAGACCCGATCTAGCCGAACCGTTGTCCATGCATTTAATCACCCTCGTTTACCGATCGACGCCACCACACTTCTTCTCTCTTCCGACCAGAGAAGACGGTGACGCAAGGCACCTTGCGGTGGCTGACTCGCTAGCATAAGGCTGCCCGTCGAGCTAGAGCCCAAAATCTCGAATAGGTAGGTGCTGTTAGGGTCCGACACCAGTGGAGACTCCGATTGAGGTGGGAGACGATACGATACGATACTATTACCAGTAGTGTATTTCTTATAGCCTGAGTATTTCTTACAAATTTGTTCCTTAAGTACTCACACCTACTCTGGGCCAGTGTATCTTACATTGGGCTTCTTCCGTCGTTGGCCCAACACCGGACCTTCCAGCAGAGGTGTATCTACTGCCGTGGTGTAGTCCTTGTGCTCTCTGTCAGGCTGAATGCTGACATCCTCCCCTCCTTGCGAGGCCGCTTGTCCCCAAGCGGGTGCTCGAGGAAATTGTTGACGAAGGGCTGCTGTGTCTTCCCAAGTAGCTAGAGCATCATCAAAGCCGGACCACTGGACCTGGACTTGTTCCACCGGCGAGCCCGCACGGGTGATGGTTCGTGTAGCTAGCACCTTGGTAGGAATCTAGAGATGCACAGAAGTGGACGGTAAAGTGGTACTCACTTGGTGGTTAGAAGTAATGGTGCGCTTCAGCTGAGAAACATGAATCACTGGATGGATAGCTGCAGAACTTGGCAAATCCAGCTTGTAAGCGACCTTGCCAATGCGTTGAAGGATCTGAAAAGGTCCAAAATACTTGAACTGCAGCTTATGATTAGACCGAGGAGCGATAGAAGATTGTATATATGGCTGGAGTTTCAAGTAAACAAAATCGCCCTCAGCAAACTTGTGGTCAGAGCGTGTCTTGTCGGCCTGCTGTTTCATGCGGTTGCGCGCCCGAAGTAGGTGCTGGTGGACCACACGAGACATCAACTCGCGTTGCGATAGCCAAGTAGACAAATCTGAATTTGCAATGGAATCCACAGGTTTGATGCCCAGCTGTCGGGGAGTGCGGCCATACAGAACCTTGAATGGGGAACGACCCAATGCTGAATGGACGCATGTGTTGTACCAAAATTCTGCCAGATGGAGCCACTGATGCCATTTAGATGGACAGGTGTGCACGAAGCAGCGGAGGAATGTTTCCAAGCACTGGTTGACACGCTTCATTTGTCCGTCAGACTAGGGGTGATAAGCGGAACTCATACGCAGCTGTGTGCCTGCCATAGTGAATAATTCCTTCCAAAAAGTGCCGGTAAAAACACAATCTCTATCTAAGATAATAGCCTCGAGTAATCCATGTAGTCTGTACACTGTCGACATGAATAAATGTGCAACTTTAGAGGCTGTATAAGGATGAGCCAGAGGGATAAACCATACTTAGAGAACTTGTCGACCACCACGAGTATGCAGTCAGCACCGTTGGACTTGAGTAAGGCTTCAATGAAGTCCATAGAAATGACCTGCCATGCTTGATCTGGAATAGGCAATGCTTGTACCAACCCAGGGTACTTGGCTCGGTCGGGTTTCGACTGTTGACATATGGAGCAGGCAGCTACATATTCTTTGATGTAAGATTTCATTTTGGGCCAAGCAAACAGCTGGTGTACCCGTCTATAAGTGACTGGAAACCCAGAGTGACCCCCGATGGCACTGTCGTGCATTGTAGACACGATCTTCAGTTGGAGGGAGGGTTAGCACCCACCCAAATGCGCCCTTTGTATCTGATTAGTCCAGCTTTAAGTTGGAAAGGACTATCTGGGTCTTGATGGAGGGTGAGTTCGGCAATAAGCTGCTGAGTGTGCGGATCCGCCTCATAGCCTGCTGTTACTTCCGATAGCCAAACCGGTGTGCCTGAAGAAATGTATAGAAATTATGTGCTAGAGTTATGTGTCCGAGGTAAGCAATTTCTTGTTTAGCAAAGGGACACTTTGACAGTTTAATCTGCCACTTGTCCTGCCTGAGCAGCTGAAAGACTGATTCCAGGTGAGATAAATGGTGTGACCATGTAGGGCTGTATATTAAGATATCATCAAAGAACACCAGGACTAATTTCCGCAACAGAGGTGCTAGAGTTTGGTTCATCGCCCCTTAAAAAGTAGCAGGAGCACCAGAAAGGCCAAAGGGCATCACCTTGAATTCATAATGGCCTTGGTGGGTTTGGAAAGCTATTTTGTGTTGGTCAGCAGAAGACATGCAGATTTGATGAAAGCCTGCTCGTAGGTCCAATGTAGAGAACCAAGCTGCTCCATGGAGTTCGTCGAAAAACTCATTGATCACAGGCACTAGGAACTTGGGCTTGACAGTCATAGCATTCAAGTGCCTATAGTCGACACAAAACCGATAGGCGTTGTCCTTTTTCTTGACCAATATAACCGGGGATGAGAAGGCACTAGTGCTAGGCTGTATGATCCCGGTTTGGAGCATTTCTGCAATCTGACTCTCGATCTCTATTTTGAGTGCTGGTGCATAGCGATATGGCCGAACTTGCACCGGTTGGGCTCCTGGCACAAGTTGAATGTGGTGATCGCACTCTCTGGGTGGCGGTAAACCTTGTGGAATAACAAACACATCTGTATAATCACTGAGAAGTTGCTGTAATTTAGAGGGAAGTTGGGGCACAATATCCTGTTCCTTGTCCAATAGTGAGTCCAACAGACAAACTTCCATTGTTTGGCCATGAACTGAATTAGCACCCATACCCTAGAGCTTTATCTTGGAACGAAGGTAAGGAATGACCAAACATTTAGCACTCCAGTGGATCCACATCGGGCTGAATGCACACAGCCAATCCATGCCAAGAATAAGGTCATAATTGGAAAGTGGAAGTACCTTCAAATCTAAAGAAAAAGGAAAACCACCAATGTACCAAGTGACATCCAGTAGTTGTTCAGAGCAAGTGAGTTGGGCGCCACCGACGACTTGAACTTGCACTGGTGGAGATAGAGGCCTGACCTTGGGTAGAGTGGACGCCACTCGAGAGCTGAGAAATGACGTCGAGCTGTCTGAATCCAATAAAACCAAAATTTCAATATCTCCAATGTGACCCAAAAACCAGATGGTTTTAGGAGTGTCCTTTGCAGACGTGGTGGCCAGAGATAAGGACAACATGTGTAATTCCTCTGCAGGCTCTGCTGTGGGTGATTCCTCTTCCTCAGGAAGTTGAAGGAATTGCCAAATCTCATCGACCAAGTGTAGTTGAACAGTATCAACACATTTGTGACCTCGAGAATAAGCTAAGCCGCACTTATAACAGAGACCTTTTGCTTTCTTGTAGGCATAAAGGGCAGCAAGTTTGTCATCCGTAGCAGGAGGCTTGGACACCATCACAGCTGGTCAGTCATCAGTGTGAGGAGCTTTAGTGAATGTTCGACTAGACCCTTTAAAATCCTGCTGCTTGGATGCCTCAACCACCTCTTCCTGCAATTGAGCGAGCACATAGGCAGTATCGAGATCTCGTGGGCGTTGAATCAAAACAACAGATTTAATATCACTCCTCAAGCCATCAATGAATTTGGTTGTGTAATATAGCGGATCTGAAGGCAGATTGTATGCATTCAACTGATCTACCAATTGAGAAAAGTGCTCTATATACTCAGTGACAGAGGAGTGTTGGCGAATGTGTAAGAGCTGTCTAAGTAGGTACTCATATTGGTTTTTGCCAAAACGCTCACTGATCAACCCACCAAATTCAAACCATGTGAGGCTGGGTAATTTGTGCTCTATAGACTGGAGCCAGCGAGCGGCTGAACCCGAAAAATGCATAGTAGCGACTTGGATCCATACCATGGGGTCAACTCCATACATAGCAAAATATTTTTCACATCTAGATTGCCAAAGTTTGGGAAATTTGCCATCAAATGTAGGGAAGTTGAGTTGTGGAAGTTTGCCTAAATGGGCTGTAAACTGGGTACCAAATGCTCTACCCCCAAAAGTTGTATGAGGAGGTGGATAAGTGGATCAATGAAACTCGGTTCCAACATGGTACTAAGGTTGCTCAAATTCATGATGATGAAAAGTACTGGGTGGCATACCATTGGTCGGGAGAAGGTTATGGGGATAGAAACCCCCAAAACCCTACTCCCGGTTGTAGTTGTCGAAGTGGTGCCCGTATGGGCCGTCAGCGTGTGGAGCAGCAGCGTGGAATTGTTCTGGTGCTGTCCACTGGTGTCCTTGGATGCCCGGTGGTTGTTGTGCGTCAGGTGGAACACCGCGCTCAAGCAACTGGGACACCTTGGCCAACTCCTCGCGTGGTGGTGATGGAATCCTGGACGCCCTCGACCAAGCGTTCGATCCGAGGTCGCCAGGACTCGAAGCAGGAAGTCACACTCTCTAGGGCCGCCACCCGTGTGGAGGCTTGGGCGACGATCGATCTGATCCGCTCCCGCGCGACCTCCTCAAATGCCGCCGTCTGCGACATGAGGTGCGCGTCGAGGTTGTGGCTGAGATCTTCACGGTCGCGATCCAGTCGGTGATGAATCGAGTTGATATCCTCGGTGTTGTTGGCGACGGACTGCTTCAAGGAACCCCACTGCAGATCCTGAGCTTCGAGTCAATCACAGAGTTGTTGGAGCAGCTTGGACTGCGCCTCCAGATGCTTGGATTGGGATTTGATTTGCTTGGATTGAGCGGCGAGAGCCGTGGATACGCCGGGGTCTGATGCCCCAGCCATCTTTGCCGCTCGTGTGAAGTATGGAGTGCTGTCCGCCTCCAGGATCGGTAGTCTGATACCAGTTGTTAGGGTCCGGCACTAGTGGAGACTCCGATTGAGGTGGGAGACAATACGATACGATACTATTACCAGTAGCGTATTTCTTACAGCCTGAGTATTTCTTACAAATTCGTTCCTTAAGTACTCACACCCACTCTAGGTCCGTGTATCTTACATTGGGCTTCTTCCGTCGCTGGCCCAACACCGGAGCTTCCAGTGGAGGTGTATCTGCTGTAGCGGTGTAGTCCTTGTGCTCTCTGTCAGGCTTAATGCTGACTGGTGCTAAACATAGTGCAGAGTTTGGCAAATCGATGGAGGTAGAGCTCACTGGAAATGGCGTCGTCGTGAAGTCGGTTTATGACATGGAGCGGATCTTGGTGGTCTTCGGCGTCGACGAGCAATTCTGCCTGCTACGTCCATCAATTGTGTCTGGAGAAGCCATGAACATGCTCCATACAATCTAAGGAAGCTCCTCGACCCTCTGTTGAACCATGGGCGTCAGCGCATGCACGGGTCAACGACGGCGTTGCACTCTGCTCCTTGCAATCTCTCTACTCGACTATGGCGATCCAGTTTTTTGCAAAATGGCTTGACGCCCCGGTGTGGTGGAGGTTAGGGGATGTGGGCCTCGATTTTATACCCTACGACCAACAAAGTCTGAGTGGACGAGGTTTGGATGTTGAATGATTTCCATGCATCACGGTAGTTTGGTGGGATCGATATCCCACGGATACGGACGATTCCGATGCCCCGACCCCACATGTCAGTGGCCAATCTAACCCAAGCGCGTGAGGGATGGCTGCTGGCCGAGGGGTCCGTTCATTAGTCACCGCATGTGCAGGCGCGTGGGGCTGGCTAGGTGCGAAGGTGGGTCGACGAGGTAGGGTTTCCTTGCCCGGCGGGGCATATTCGGCTGAGAGAGGATTTTTCCTTTTTCTTTCTGTTTTGTATTTTATTTTCTATTTTAGGTTTATTTCTATTTCAGTTTTAAAATCCCAATTTTATTTGAGATTCAAATTTTGGATTTGCACTCAAATGCCATGAACAAGAATATCTAGCATGATGCATATTTATTTATATTTATTAATTGGTTTAATCAAACCCATAATTGTTGATATGCATAGAGATGAAAAAACAAGGTCACAAAATCATGTAACTCAAAGAAACTATCTTTTATTCTTATGGAATTTAGGTATTACAAATCTTTTAGTGAATACTTATAATATATATGGTTCTACAAAGGGATAACCTAATTCGTATGGGAATCTTTTTCTTCATTTAAGAACACCTATTTTTTTAGGTGAAGTGACTTCAAAGGTAAGGAAATTCTTGTTAAAGATATTTAATTCAAAACCTTGGGAGGATTTCCCAAATTCACAAAATAAGATTTTAGGGTGTTAGACTTATGTGTAATCTATGTACTCTTTGAGAACCTATGTGGAATCTATGAATTTAGTTAATGTTTCAGCTATGCATTCATTGTCACATAAGCATCATAGGTAACACATAACACATCACTGACAACACATAAAAGGATTTCATCCATTGCCACAACCATGCAGTTTTTTTGGCCCACACAAAAGACAAAAGATTAGGCCCACAAAAAGGGTTTTTGGCCTACACAAAATATCACATGACTGCTTTGTTGTTCCTGCCTACTCCAACATACATTTACATAAACTAGCATCATAAACCTACCTACTCCAAAATACATTTAGGTCATTCATGCAGCATCCCTTTTCTTCTTCCTGCTTCTCTTGACTTCAGCAGATCCTACTTCCTTTTTCTTTATTCCAAGTGCTTGCTGCCCAGACTTTGTAGCTATAGTGAGTGGGACAGGCCTACACACCATTTCATTTGAGCTTATGTATGGTAGAGGTCCCTAGGGTTGAGAAAGGCTTGAAGGGCCACCTTCCAATGTGCATGAAGAGTCAAACAAAGTCATTTACATGCCTTAGTAGTTGAGAATAAACATTTTCCTCACCTGCTCTAGTAGTTCTTGAACCATTGTTGGCACAGATCCATGTGTTTATTTAGGTCCAAATGTGTTAAAATCCTAATTTAGTGGGACATCTTCATTCACAGGTTCCTCAAGTGGTATAGTCTCTATGGTAGCAGCTGCATTGGCAGCATGCCTTGCCTCTTCCTCAAGTGTAGCCATAGTTGTTGCTACTAGTTCCTTAACTTCTTGTGCATTGAAGCCCATCCTTTGCAGTATTGTGCCCAACTTCACTACAATGCTTGCAGTGCATGAAAACTCCATGTTTTGTGAGTTTTGGACAATTTGTGCTCTAATCTTCTTGAGGCTGCTTCCTCCTTGATTTTGGTGGTCTTCTAGACTTATTCACATAGACAGGTGGAAGAATTTCTTGTTCTTCCACCTACTCCCATTCTCTCATATCCTTGCCAGGCTAGATATTGTTTCCATATGGAACTTTATAAGCTTCAAGTGTGTAGAAAATTGGAATTACACTCTTAGGTGGGATCCTGTCATGTTTAAGGCAACTAATGGCATGAGAATAGGGTATCCTATTCAGCTGCCATCTTTTGTTGTCAAATTTTTTGGCTCTAGGTCCATAATGTGTTGGTAATCCTTTTCCATCATTTAGAATACATTTGTCGTGTTGATAGTGCATAATAGATGTTTGCTGGTTCTGTGTTCTTATTCAGTTTCTTTCTAAACTTTGGACAGAGTTGACCAATCATCTCATTTGTGAGTTCATTGAACTTCTTCACATGCCTTGTCATAACCTGAAACTTTATTTTATCCAACCTACTCAATATTGGCATTTCTCTAGCATCTAGTATGTAACTATTGAACATCTCACAAGTATTGTTTAACAAAATGTCACACTTAGGGAACTCAAAAATAAGCCCCGACCCAATTATTTGGAGCCATTTCCTCCAACCACTCATAAGCCTCTTGATTCAGTACCGTCATTTTTCCATGTTTCCCTTGAACTGCAATTCAATTGTTGATCTAGCACAAGCCCACAATTGTTCCTTCAGATTTTGACCTTTAAACTTTTCTTGAAAGTTGGAGTAGAGGTATCTCGTATTAACAATTCCTAGAAAATTCATTTTTACTCCTTTTTAACCCATTCCCGTTCCTATAATTTTGTATTAATATTGTTTATCACTTAGTAACACTGTTTTAGCATGAAACCCATATTAAAATTGATCACTTAATTAATTTTGTACCAAACACATAAGGACTTCGAAAAATCATAACTTAAAATCCGTAACTCCGAATTTAGTGATTCTTGTTCCTACGATCTCGTTATGATGCGTAGATTATTATTAGTATTCTGTATTCATGTTTGGTGTGATGTTTATTTCTCCCTTGTACTATGTTTGTTTGTATTGTGGCAAGTAGACGAGCTAGTGGCCGAGGATTTAGGTGTTCAGCAGGTAGAAGTTGCTGAGCCGGAGCTCATTGAAGGCAAGTTGTGCCCTTGACCACTTTTATTTACCCAATAATGTTCTCTATAATCATTTTATCATGCATAGGCTTAATTTGATGGGACCCAATAGGTCACCCTAGTCTGGTTATCTTTACAACTTCTACCTGAATTGCTATATATGGTTTTGGGTGTTGAGATAACTATTACACATGGTCATTCTTTATTATTGTTCTATTTCCGTTCATTATAAAACTATTATGCAAATTGGAACATGGAGCTTAACTTGAGAAACACGTGCCACCACAAGGGTGGAATGGGACGCCCTTGGCTGACTAACTAGGAAATCTAGTGGAGGACTACCTTACTCGAAAGGGGCAAGGGCAGTAGGAGAGTAGGCATGTAGGGAGGTTCTCAGGTTGATTTTGCTGCAATGGCGGTCAGACGGGAGATTCCTGCATTGCTCTTCCTAGAAACTATAGCGGGTTTTCTGAAGCTAGTGGAACTTTGTAAAGGCCTCGTAGTGGATCCCTAGCCATTCACCTCGGTAGTGTCTAAGAGCCTTGCAAACTCAGGCTAGACAGAATACACTACTTGTGGGTACAGGGTACAACTTCTGTAGAGTGTAAACTAGTATACTAGTCGTGCTCGCGATCATGAGCAGCTCAGGACTCTCGCATGATTAATTTATGGAATTAAATTCAATTTGTCATTTGCATCGCATTTTGGTTTATTATTAATTTTGATCTATTATTACTCTGGTTTGGTATCTACTTACATTTAGTAACTACTAATAAAATTTGACCAACTTATTAAAAGCAATGCTCAGCTTTAACCCTTATTTGTTGATCAGCCTTACACTTAACATGAACTCCCACCTTTGGTGATTCATACACATTATTCCCCACAACTTGTTGAGCTATGATCTTTTGTGAGCTCACCCTTGCGATATATAAACCCCCGCAGGAGAAGAACAGGTGGTCCAGGAGGAGCCATACAATAAAGAGTACGGGCTCATCTAGGTGGCTTCTCCTAGTCAGCTTGATGGCGCCAAGGAATAATGATTTTGTTCATTTTATTGTTATCATCTATTTTTGTAAGACTTCCGCTATGTAATAATACTTGTGACATTTATCTCTATACACTTTGTCATTATATGTGATGTTCTTCTCTGCGCACATATAAGACACACCCGACTTTATCCCTTAAATCCAGGTGTACAGAAGTGGTATCAGAGGAAATGTTGACTTTAGGACGAGACCTAGATAGAACCAGACAAAACTCTTACCTACTTACCTTACTCCGATTGCTTCTGTACTTATCCCGATCCTGTCTCACCTTTTGCTGTTCTACTCTGACTACTCTTATCTTTTCTACTCTAGAAAGATAAGGAGGATTTCACACCTTGGAATCCTACATTTATAACCCTCTAAATATATAGGAGACCTAAGACAAAATTTGAAAATTATTTTCTCTGTCTAAAGTGTTTGAATGTTGTTCTAATGATAAATGCCTGATTTGCTTCTTTGATTGATTGAACTAGTATAGTAGGGCATTTTAGCATGTACCGCCATAAGGTAATGTATTAGCCTTAGTAGGTGACACACTAATCTACTTAGCTAATAAAACCCCCAAAAGATCATGTCTCGTAGTTACTCGTCTTGTCTACAATTCTTTCTTACCATGTGTTTCTAACCCAGATGGTCAATATTAGGAAGGGGCGGAATCGATCTACCTACCAACCCACACAACAGGAGGATTGTTAGACAACAACAAGCAAAAATGAATCCTCTGAATCCTCCATCGGCTGGGACAGATCTAGTGGTTGCAGCTTAGATGCAGATGCTGCAATAGATGTCAAATGCTATGACAGAAATGCAAGCTCAGATGAGGCAAGAACGCCAGGAGATGCGGCAGGCAAGGCAGGAGATGCGTGAAGAGATGAGGCAAGAGAGAATGGTGCGACAACAACAACCACCAATGCCTCCACCACCACCACCAGCCCCACCCCGGGACAAACATCGGGAGTTCATGAGGCACAAGCCCCCTATGTTCGCTAGCTCTCCAGATCCATTACATGCTGATGATTGGTTAAAGTCAGTGGAGAAAATGCTGAATATCGCCCAATGCTCTGACCGAGAGAAGGTGCTTTATGCTTCTAGTCGTCTTACTGGACCCGCTGTTGATTAGTGGGACTCTTACACTGCTGCCCATGATGCTGCCAATAATATTACTTGGGCAGAATTCACTACTCAGTTCAGAAACTACCATATTCATGTTGGCCTGATGAAAATCAAGAAGAAGGAATTCTTATCACTGAAGCAGGGCAACATGTCAGTCAGCGAATATCGTGACAAATTTATTCAGCTATCAAGATATGCTCCAGATGAAGTTGCTGATGATGAAAGAAAGCAAGAGCATTTCATGGAGAGACTTAATGGACCACTTCAGTATTCACTGGTTGCTCACACCTTTCCATGATTACAGAGGCTCCTAGACAAAGCTTTAGCTATTGAACACAAGCGTGTTCAGCTGGGTGAAATGAAGAGGAAGGTTCTCACCTAGGGGCAGGGGAGCAGTAGCATCCGTCCTTGCTATGTTCCACCCTAGGGTACACCAGCTCGTCCTGGAGGAGGACATCGACCAGCTCAGTATGAACCACAGGGGACTCCACAAACTCCACATACTCGTTAGGTTGCCCCCACTGGTGAAAGGGAAATGTGCCCTTGGGCCATTTCTATAAGTGTTTTGGTGATTAGATGCCCAACACATATTGATTGAGTTCTTATGTGCTAAATGAGTGAGAAGTGCAAATCAAAGAACAAGGTATGTTTCTAGACTTAGTAAATTGTTTTTGAATACTAACATGTTTATCTAAGTGCTAGAAACAGTGCCAAGAAAAGAAGATTTGAATTAAAGAAGAGTTGGCTAAGTACAGCCAAAACCAACACCAGCCTGACACACCGGACTGTCCGGTGATGCACCGGACAGTGTCCGGTGCCCCAGGCTGGCTCGGCGGTGAACAGGCCGCTCTTGGGAATCAACACGGTGAAGTGGCTAAAAATCACCGAACTGTCCGGTGGTGCACCGGACTGTCCGGTGAGTCTTCAACGTCCGCGCACAAGTCCTTTAGCGACGAACTCGTCGCTCTCGGGAAAACCAAAAAGCGCCGTGGCTAAAAATCACCGGACTGTCTAGTGGTGCACCGGACTGTCCGGTGAGTCAGAGCCGCCCGAGCCAACGTTCACCTCCATAATCAGCGGGCGACGCATGGCCCACGCCAACGGTTAGTTGGGGACACTGGACTGTCCGGTGTGCACCGGACAGTGTCCGGTGCGCCAACGGGACCGCCGGCCCAACGGTCGGATGCGCTAGATAAGGAAGGGAATCGAACACCAGACAGCTACAGGACCTATCCGGTGGTGCACCGGACTGTCCGGTGCACCACTCGGCAGAAGGCAAGAATTGCCTTCCAAGTTGATCTCCAACGGCTCCTAGCTGCCATGGGGCTATAAAAGGGACCCCTTGGCGCATGGAGCAATACACCAAGCATTCACTAAGCATCCTAAGACTCCTAGACTCTGCCTCCACACATTTGATCGATTGTGTTAGTGATTTGAGCTTCGTTTGAGTTGTGAACTCTCTGTGCTGTGTTTCGAGCTCAAGTCTTGGCTTGTGTGCGTGTGTGTGCTGCGGATTTGAGTCTTGCGTGTGTTACTCTCTCTCACTTACTACTGTGCTTCTCTTGTGATAAACTTGTAAGGGTGAGAGGCTCCAATCTGTGGAGATTCCTCGCAAACAGGAGAAAGACTATAAGGAAGATAGCCGTGGTACTCAAAGTCGATCATTGGATCGCTTGAGAAGGATTGAGTGCAATCCTTGACCGAAGGAGGTCACCACAACGTGGAAGTAGGCATTGGCCGAACCACGGGATAAATCACTGTGTCTTGTGTCCATCTTATTTTGTGATTGGCTTTCTTCTGAAGTTCACACTCTAGCAACTTGGTTTTATTCACACTATACATTTCATAACCAAGTATTTGCTATTAAGTTTTGAATTTCGCAGGATCACCTGTTCACCCCCCCTCTAGGTGCTCTCAATTGGTATCAGAGTCGTACTCTTCATTTAAAGGTCTAATCGCCCGAAGAGATGGATCCTAAGGGTGAGGGGATGGTGGTCAACGACAAGGAGGAGTCCCTCTTCAACGAGCCAAGAGACGACAAGCCCACTGACTCAAGCTCGAGTCACAAGAAGAGGGACGGGAAGAAGAAGAGGCGCATCAAGAAGATCATTTACTATGACAGCGACACCTCCTCTTCTTCACCAAGGGATGACGACAACGATGACTCCTCGTCCAAGAAAAAGACGGTTAATCAAAACTACTCCTTTGATTATTCCCGTATTCCGTATAATTTAAATGCCCATTTACTTTCTATTCCTCTTGGAAAACCCCCACACTTTGATGGAGAGGATTACTCATTTTAGAGTCATAAAATGCGTAGTCACCTATTTTCTCTTCATCCTAGCATTTGGGAAATTGTGGAAAATGGGATGCATTTTGATAGTACGGATAATCATGTTTTTATAAATGAACAAATTCATAAAAATGCCCAAGATACTACTGTTTTGCTAGCCTCTCTTTGCAGGGATGAGTACAATAAAGTGAGTGGCTTGGACAACGCTAAGCAAATCTGGGATACTCTCAAGATATCACATGAGGGTAACGACGCCACTATGATCACCAAGATGGAACTGGTGGAAGGCGAGATGGGGAGATTCGCAATGATCAGGGGAGAGGAGCCAACATAGACCTACAACAGGCTCAAAACCCTAGTCAACAAAATCCGAAGCTATGGAAGCACAAGATGGACGGATCATGACGTCGTCCGACTCATGCTTGGGTTATTTACAGTAATTGACCCTCATCTTGTTAATCTTATTCGTGAAAACCCCAGGTACACCAAGATGACGCCCGAGGAGATACTCGGAAAATTCGTGAGCGGGCGTATGATGGTGAAAGAAGCTTGATACATGGATGATGCCTTGAATGGTCCACTGCCCGTCTATGAGCCGCAGCCCGTTGCTCTCAAAGCAACTAGCAGCAGGGAGGCGCTACCAAGCAAGGTGGCAGAAGTAGAGGCAGCCGAGCTCAATGAAGATGAGATGGCACTGATCATCAAGTGCTTCAAGACCGCACTAAAAGGATGCAAGGAGTACCCCCAACAAGAACAAAACAAGGGGAAAGCGCTGCTGCTTCAAATGCGGTAAGACTGGTCATTTCATAGCTCAATGCCCCGATAATGATAATGACCAGGGACAAGAAAAGCATGGGAAGAAAGAGAAGAAGAAGAATTACAGGAAGGCGAAGGGTGAGGCGCATCTTGTAAAGGAATGGGATTTTGACTGCTCTTCATCGGACTCCGATGATGAAGGACTGGCTGCCTCGGCCCTCGACAAATCTTCGCTCTTCCCCAACGAACGTCATACTTGCCTTATGGCTAAGGAGAAGAAGGTACGTATTCGGCACACTCCCAAGTATACTTCTTCTAGTGATGAAGAGTCATTGATGATGAAGTAGACTATACTGATTTGTTTAAAGGATTAGATAGAAATAAAGTAGACAAAATAAATGAATTAATTGATGCCCTTAATGTAAAGGATAGATTTCTATAGAAGCAAGAAGATATCTTGTATGAGGAACATGATAAATTTGTTAGTGTTCAAAAATTTCTTGCTCTAGAAATTAAAAGAAATGAAATGCTATCCTCTGAGTTGTCTGCTTGTCATGAATCTGTCTCTAGTCTAAAGGAGTTAAATGATGAATTAAATGCTAAACTAGAGAAAGCAAATGCAACTAGTTCATGTGTAGAACATGTAGTTATTTGCAATAGGTGTAAAGATGTTAATTTTGATGAACATGCTGTCACTATTGCTAAATTAAACAATGAGGTTGCAACTCTTAATGCTCAACTTAAGACTTGTAAAGATGATTTTGATAAATTAAAATTTGCTAGGGATGCTTACACTGTTGGTAGACACCCCTCAATTAAGGATGGACTTGGTTTTCGAAAGAAAACCAAGAACTTAACAAGCCAAAGGACCTCCGCTCTCAACAAGGAGAAAGGGAAGGCCCCAATGGCTAGTAGTTCTTAAAAGAACCATGCCTATATTTATGATAGGAAATTCTCTAATCATGCTCATAACGAAAGACACTATGATCATATTGGTTATCATGATGCTATATTTAATTCTCATGCTATGTTTGCAACTAGTTCCGCTTTTATTCATGGTAGAAGTAGGCCTAGGAGAAATTATGCTACTTCTCATGCTCCTAGGAAAGTTTACAATGGACCTACTACTGTTTATCATGCTTGCAATGCTTCCTTTGTACTTTTATGCAAGAATGCAAAAGTAGTTGCTAGGAAGTTGGGATCCAAATGCAAGGGAGACAAAACTTGCATATGGGTTCCAAAAACTGTTGTGACTAACCTTGCAGGACCCAACAAGAGTTGGGTACCTAAAACCCAAGCTTAAATTCCTTGCATGTTTATGCATTCGGGGGCTCACACTGGATTATCGACAGCGGATGCACAAACCACATGATGGGGGAGAAGAAGATGTTCACCTCCTACGTCAAGAACAAGGATTCCTAGGATACGATCATCTTTGGAGATGGGAAGGGTTGGGAAAAATAGCCATCACATCCGAGCATTCTATCTCTAATGTGTTTTTAGTTGAATCGCTCGGGTATAATTTGTTATCTGTGAGTCAATTATGTAACATGGGTTATAATTGTTTATTCACAAATATTGATGTATCTGTCTTTAGAAGAAGTGATGGTTCATTAGCTTTTAAGGGTGTATTAGACGACAAGCTCTACTTAGTTGATTTTTCGAAAGAGAATGCCGATCTAGATGCATGCTTAATAGCTAAGACTAATATGGGCTGGCTTTGGCATCGCCGTCTAGCATATGTTGGGATGAAGAACCTTCATAAGCTTCTAAAGCGAGATCATGTGTTAGGACTAACCGATGTTTGTTTTGAGAAAGACAGACCTTGTGCAGCATGTCAGGCAGGGAAATAGGTGGGAAGCACTCATCACAACAAGAATGTGATGACAACATCAAGACCACTGGAGCTTCTTCACACGGATCTCTTTGGACTCGTTGCCTACCTCAGCATCGGGGGAAGTAAGTATGGTCTTGTAATAGTTGATGATTTTTCCCACTTCACTTAGGTGTTCTTTTTGCAGGACAAATCCAAAACCCAAGGGACCCTAAAGCGCTTCCTAAGGAGAGCTCAAAATGAGTTTGAGCTTAAGGTGAAGAAGATAAGAAGCGACAATGGGTCCGAGTTCAAGAATCTACAAGTTGAAGAGTATCTTGAGGAGGAAGGCATCAAGCACGAGTTCTCCGCTCCCTACACATCACAGCAAAATGATGTGGTAGAGAGGAAGAACAGGACGCTAATTGACATGGCGAGAACGATGCTTGGAGAGTACAAGACACCTGAGCGTTTTTGGTCAGAAGCTGTGAACACAGCCTACCATGCCATAAACCGGCTCTATCTGCACCGCCTCCTCAAGAAGACCTCCTACGAACTCCTAACTGGTAACAAACCCAATGTTTATTATTTTCATATTTTTGGGAGCAAATGCTACATTCTGGTGAAGAAAGGTAGACATTCTAAATTTGCTCCCAAAGCAGTAGAAGGGTTTTTACTAGGATATTACTCAAATACAAAGGTGTATAGGGTCTTCAACAAATCATCGGGATTAGTTGAAGTCTCTAGCGACATTGTATTTGATGAGACTAATGGCTCTCCAATAGAGCAAGATGATCTTGATGATATATATGAAGATGAAGTTCTGACGGTCGCAATGCACACGATGGCGATAGGTGATGTGCGACCACAAGAACTACAGGAACAAGATCAACCATCTTCCTCAACAATGGTGCATTCCCCAACTCAAGACGATGCATAGGTACCTCAAGAAGAGGGGTAGGATCAAGGGGGAGCACAGGAAGAACAGGCTATGGAGGAAGAAGCACCACGGGCCCCTCCAACTCAAGTCCGAGCATCGATCCAAAGACATCACCCCATCGATCAAATTATGGGTGACATCAACAAGGGAGTAACTACTCGCTCACGACTAGATAATTTTTGTGAGCATTACTTGTTTGTCTCTTCTATTGAGCCTTTCAGGGTAGAAGAGGCCTTGCAGGATCCGGACTGGGTGTTGGCCATGCAGGAAGAGCTCGACAACTTCAAAAGGAATGAAGTCTGGAGCCTGGTGCCACGTCCAAAGCAAAACACTGTGGGAACCAAGTGGGTGTTCCGCAACAAGCAAGACGAGCACGAAGTGGTGACACGAATCAAGGCTCGACTTGTGGCAAAAGGTTATGCCCAAGTTGCAGGTTTGGATTTCGAGGAGACTTTTGCTCCTTTGGCTAGGTTAGAGTCAATTCGAATTTTATTAGTCTATGCCACTCACCATTCCTTTAGACTATTCCAAATGGACGTAAAGAGCACTTTCCTCAATGGGCCAATCAAGGAGGAGGTATACGTGGAACAACCCCCTGGCTTTGAGGATGATAGGTATCCCGACCATGTATATAAGCTCTCTAAGGCTCTCTATGGACTTAAGCAAGCCCAAGAGTATGGTATGAATGCCTTAGAGATTTCCTTATTTCTAATGCTTTCAAGGTTAGGAAAGGCGATCCCACTCTTTTCACAAAGACATGCAATGGTGATCTTTTTGTTTGCCAAATTTATGTCGATGACATAATATTTGGTTCTACTAACCAAAAGTCTTGTGAGGAGTTTAGCAGGGTGATGATGCAAAGGTTCGAGATGTCGATGATGGGCGAGTTAACCTACTTCCTTGGATTCCAAGTGAAGCAGCTCAAGGATGGCACCTTCATCTCCCAAATGAAGTACACTCAAGATCTTCTCAAGAGGTTTGGGATGAAGGAAGCCAAGCCCGCGAAGACACCGATGGGAACTGACGGGCATCTTGACCTCAACAAAGGAGGTAAGTCCATTGATCAAAAGGCATACCGATCAATGATAGGTTCACCACTTTATCTTTGTGCTAATAGACCGGACATTATGCTTAGTGTATGCATGTGTGCTAGATTTCAATCCGACCTCAAGGAATGTCACCTTGTGGTCGCTAAGCAAATTCTTAGGTATTTAGTTTCTATGCCTTGCTTCAGGATCTGGTATCCAAAGGGGTCTACCTTTGACTTGATTGGATACTCAGACTCCGACTATGCCGGGTGCAAGGTTGATAGGAAGAGCACACCAAGGACGTGCCAATTTCTAGGAAGGTCCATGGTGTCCTGGAGTTCCAAGAAACAAACATCTGTTGCCCTATCCACCGCTGAGGCCGAGTATGTTGCCGCAGGACAATGTTGCGCACAACTGCTTTGGATGAGGCAAACCCTCTGGGACTTTGGCTACAATCTCAGCAAAGTCGCACTCCTATGTGACAATGAGAGTGCAATCCGCTTGGCGGATAATCCTGTTGAACACAGCCGCACTAAGCACATAGACATCCGACATCACTTCCTAAGAGACCACCAACAAAAGGGAGATATCGATGTTTACCACATTAGCACCGAGAACCAGCTAGCCGATATCTTCACCAAGCCTTTAGATGAGAAAAGGTTTTGCAGGTTGCGTAGTGAGCTAAATGTCTTAGATTCGCGCAACTTGGATTGATCTAGAGCATACATGTAGTCTATGCCTTTGATCATGTTACTTTGAGCATTTACATCATTTGTTGTCTATTTATGGTGCTCAAATTGTACAAGTCATCCCCGGACCTCACAAGTCCATATGCAAATGATGCACATGTTTAGGGGGAGATGAACTACAACTTGATCATTTTGAGACTAACTTAGTTGTTTGAGTAATTTGAAGTTGTCTCGAAGGTACATTGAAAGGGAAAATGAACTTGGACGACGAAAAGACTTCCACTGCTCTCCGGTATTAGTGTATTTAATTCCAAGTTCATACTTATGCTCTCATTGACTTTTTGCTCTTATTTGACTTTTTGGTGAGGCAATGGGGTTAAAGGGCCAAAAAGAATCCCGTTTTGGTGCTTAATGCCAAAGGGGGAGAAATTAAGGGCCAAAGCAACTGGATCAGCCAACCACTTGTGAATTTCAAAAATAGTAGAGTTGAAATTTGTATTTTGCCCAAATGACTCTTATTGCAAAATTTGGTTGCTTATGGGGGAGAATTTTGATTATGGGAAAAGGGGGGGTTTTGGGCACTTGATCAATTTTATTCTTGGAATATCTCTCTATTTTCCCAAACAAATGTATTTGACTTAGAGATAGGAAAAAGAATTTGATTTGTAAAAACGAACCAAGTGGTGGCAAGAGTGATCCATATATGCCAAATACTAAGTAAAGAGAATTTGATCTTCAATTTGCATTTATGTTGCACTTCTCTTGTTGTGTTTAAATATGTTGGCATAAATCACCAAAAATGGGGAGATTGAAAGGGAAATGTGCCCTTGGGCAATTTCTATAAGTGTTTTGGTGATTAGATGCCCAAGACATATTGATTGAGTTCTTATGTGCTAAATGAGTGAGAAGTGCAAATCAAAGAACAAGGTATGTTTCTAGACTTAGTAAATTGTTTTTGAATACTAACATGTTTATCTAAGTGCTAGAAACAGTGCCAAGAAAAGAAGATTTGAATTAAAGAAGAGTTGGCTAAGTACAGCCAAAACCAGCACCAGCCTGGGCACACCGGACTGTCTGGTGGTGCACCGGACAGTGTCCGATTCCCCAGACTGGCTCGGCGGTGAACGGGCCACTCTCGGGAATCAGCGCGGTGAAGTGGCTAAAAATCACCGGACTGTCCGGTGGTGCATCGGACTGTCCGGTGAGTCTTCAGCGTCCGCGCCCAAGTCCTTCAGCGACGAACTCATCGCTCTCGGGAAAACCAAAAAGCGTCGTGGCTAAAAATCACCGGACTGTCCGGTGGTGCACCAGACTGTCCGATGAGTCAGAGCCGCTCGTGCCAACGTTCACCTGCGCAATCAGCGGGCGACGTGTGGCCCGTGCGAACGGTCGGTTGGGCACATCGGACTGTCCGGTGTGCACCGGACAGTGTCTGGTGCGCCAACGGGACCGCCGGCCCAACGGTCAGATACGCCAGATAAGGAAGGGAATCGAACACCGGACAACTACAGGACCTGTCTGGTGGCGCACCGGACTGTCCGGTGCGCCACTCGGCAGAAGGCAAGAATTGCCTTCCAAATTGATCTCCAACGGCTCCTAGCTGCCTTGGGGCTATAAAAGGGACCTCTTAGCGAATGGAGCAATACACCAAGCATTCACTAAGCATCCTAAGACTCCTAGACTCCGCCTCCACGCATTTGATCGATTTTGTTAGTGATTTGAGCTCCGTTTGAGTTGTGAACTCTCTTTGCTGTGTTTCGAGCTCAAGTCTTGGCTTGTGTGCGTGTGTGTCCTGTGGATTTGAGTCTTGCGTGTGTTACTCTCTCTCACTTACTACTGTGCTTCTCTTGTGATAAACTTGTAAGGGTGAGAGGCTCCAATCTATGGAGATTCCTCGCAAACGGGAGAAAGACTATAAGGAAGATAGCCGTGGTACTCAAAGTCGATCATTGGATCGCTTGAGAGGGATTGAGTGCAATCCTTGACCGAAGGAGGTCACCACAACGTGGAAGTAGGCATTGGCCGAACCACGGGATAAATCACTGTGTCTTGTGTCCATCTTATTTTGTGATTGGCTTTCTTCTGAAGTTCACACTCTAGCAACTTGGTTTTATTCACACTAACATTTCATAACCAAGTATTTGCTATTAAGTGTTGAGTTTCGTAGGATCACCTATTCACCCCCCTCTAGGTGCTCTCAACTGGCACCCCGACGAGACATGCAGGATAGAGTACAGGCACCACATGCTTCAAGTGTGGTCAGGTTGGGCACTATGCCAATGTTTGTCTGAAGAGGGTTCCCAACACACCCGTCCAAAGCAAGCAACCAACTCTAGGTTTTGGCAAGGGATTCCGCATTGCTAGGGTCAATCAAGTCAGTGCTGATACTATCGCTAATGGAGCTGACATCTCTATTGGTATGTTTTATATTAATTCAATTCCTAGAGCCATATTATTTGATTCTGGTGCTACGTATTCATTTATATCTGCTTGCTATGCCAACGCAAATGAGTTACCACTTCAAAATATGCAAAAGCCACTGATAGTAATTACCCCTAAAGGGCCTGTTGAAGCTGATTATATGACCAACAAATTAACCTTGACAATTATGGGAAGGGAATTTTGGGCTACACCTATAGTATTAGAGGAAAGCAGTATAGATCTGATACTTAGTATGTCGTGGTTAAGGAAGGCCAAGGCAGTTATACATTGTGCTAGGGGAACCGTAGAACTTACCAGTTCAAAGGGAGAAAGATTCGAAGTCGAGATTACCATAACTGCCTCTACCAGACCTGCCGTATATCTAGTAGATGGGAAATTTGTAGGCAGCAACATCTGTGTGGTTAGAGATTTCCCCGATGTATTTCCAGAGGAGTTACCCGGGATGCCACCAGATAGGGAAGTTGAGTTTGTCATTGATCTCTTACCTGGAACCGTTCCTATATCAAAAAGGCCATACAGGATGTCAGTAGAACTAAAAGAACTTAAGAAACAGTTAACGGAATTACAGGAGGCTAGGTACATTCGTCCGACTTCCTCACCTTGGGGAGCACCGGTTCTGTTTGTACAGAAGAAGGATGGATCACAAAGGATGTGTGTGGATTATAGATCGCTTAATGATGTTACTATTAAGAACAAGTATCATTTACCTCGAATTGAAGATTTATTTGACTAGATGAGAGGAGCTAGGGTGTTCTCTAAAATTGATCTCAGATCGGGATACCATCAAATGATGATTAGGCCATCTGATATTCCCAAGACGACTTTCTCTACCCGATATGGTCTATATGAGTTCACATTCATGTCGTTTGGCTTAACTAATGCACTAGCCTACTTCATGAATCTGATGAACAAGGTGTTCATGGAGTATCTTGATAGATTCGTCATGGTATTCATTGATGACATTCTTATTTATTCCAAGAATGATAGTGATCATGAGGAACACCTGTGGATGGTGCTACAGAAGCTACGAGATAATCAGCTCTATGCCAAGTATAGCAAGTGTGAGTTCTGGATTGACGAAGTGCCATTCCTTGGACACATCGTCTCTAATGGTGGAATATCAGTGGACCCTGCTAAAGTAAGGAAGATAGTGGCATGGAAGATACCAAGCACTGTTACTGAAATCCGGAGTTTCTTGGGACTTGCAGGGTATTACAGGTGATTTATTAAAGGATTCCCCAAAATTGCTAAGCCTATGACCTCACTATTAGAGAAGGGAAAGGAGTTTAATTGGTCTTGTGTATGTCAAGATAGTTTCAATCAACTGAAGTTAAGATTAATGTCACCCCAGTGTTGATTATGCTAGATCTGTAGAAGGGATTTGATATATATTGTGATGCATGCCGCCAGGGCTTGGGATCTGTTCTTATGCAAGAGGGACATGTGATTGCCTACGCGTCTCGCCAGTTGCAGAAACATGAGTTGAACTACCCCACTCATGACTTAGAACTGGCAGCCGTAGTGCATGCGCTCAAGATATGGAGGCATTATATAATGGGAACTAAGTACCAAGTCTACACTGATCGTAAGAGCTTAAAGTATATCTTCACTCAGAAAGATCTCAACCTTAGGCAACGACGTTGGTTGGAGCTCATCAAAGACTATGATTTTGAGATTCATTATCATCAGGGCAAGGCGAATCTGGTTGCAAATGCCTTGAGTCGGAAGGAGCATGTCCATGTAGCTATTGTTGTTCATGTAGTTATTAGAGGATTTTAGAAGACTCAATCTAGGAATAGTTGCACACACTGAAGGGATCACTATTGGAGTAGAACCTACCTTGGAGCAAGAAATACGCAAGAGTCAGATCGATGATGCTAAAATCCAAGAAATCAAAGATTTGATGGCTGAAGGTAGAGGTCCAGACTTCACGGAGGATGAGCAAGGCACAATATGGTTCAAGAACCGAATATGTGTTCCTGAAATTGACAGCATCCATGAGACCATACTGAAGGAAGCCCATGACTCTGATTACTCTATTCATCCTGGTAGCACTAAGATGTACCAAGATCTGAAGCAAAAGTACTAGTGGTATGGGCTGAAAAGAGATGTAGCTGCACACGTGGTTGTGTGTGATGTATGTCAAAGAGTCAAAGCTGAACATCAAAGACCAGCTAGACTACTGCACCCATTAAAAGTACCCGAATGGAAGTGGGAAGAAATTGATATGGATTTCATTACCAGGTTGCCTCGCACCCTGAAGGGTTAGGATTCTATATGGGTGATCGTGGACAGATTGACCAAAGTAGCTCACTTCATTCCAGTCAAGACTACTTATAAGGGTTCTCAGTTGGCACAGTTGTACATGGCTCGAATTGTGTGCTTACACAGTATACCGAAGAAGATTGTCTCAGATCGAGGATCACAATTCACCTTAAGGTTTTGGAAGAGCCTTCATGAGAATATGGATACGAAGTTGAACTTCAGCTCGGCTTATCATCCTCAAACTGATGGCCAAACTGAGAGGAATAACCAAGTACTTGAGGATATGTTGAGAGCTTGTGCCCTTAAGCATGGAGGCAGTTGGGACAAGAGTCTACCATATGCTGAGTTCTCTTATAATAATAATTATCAGGCCAGTCTAAAGATGTCACCATTTGAAGCTTTATATGGTAGAAAGTGCAGGACTCCTCTCTATTGGGATCAGACTGGAGAAAGACAGTTCTTTGGGCCTAAGATTATTCAAGAGGCAGAATAACAAGTATGTATGATCTGGGAGTACTTGAGGGTAGCACAAACTTGGTAGAAGAGCTATGCTGATAATCGAAGAAGACCACTAGAGTTTGAGGAGGGTGATCATGTGTACCTCAAGGTGTCACCAATTCGTGGAATGAGAAGATTCAAAGTTAAAGGCAAACTATCCCCTCGCTTTATTGGACTCTTCAGAATCTTTAGGCGAGTTGGGGAGATGGCCTACCATCTTGAACTACCTGATCATCTGTCTGATGTACACGATGTGTTCCACGTGTCTCAACTCAAGAAGTGTCTCCGTGTCCCCGAGGAACAGCTGCCAATGGAAGAACTCAGTGTGCAAGGTGATCTAACTTACACGGAGTATCATACCAAGATCATTGACACTTTGACTCGAGTTACAAGGAATAAAGTGATAAATATGTGCAAAGTGCAATGGAGTCACCATGGTGAAGATGAGGCTACTTGGGAGAGAGAAGAAGAGCTTCGAATATAGTTTCCCCACCTCTTCCCTAGTTCTCCCTATCTCGAGGTCGAGATTATTTTTAAGGGGGTAGGATTTGTAATACCCAATTTGTAAAAAGTAAGGAAATAATTTCTTTATATGATTTACATTTATTTATTAGCACATGTGAACAACCATATTTAAAATAAGTAATTAGCCAATGGCATCTAAAATAAATCATGCATCATACTGGAGTTTATTTGTGTGTGCATACAATAATAAAAAAATTATAGAAACACATTAATGTTCAAATTTGGAATTTAGACCTAATTTGGAATTCTAGAATTTTGAGTAAGAGAAGAACTAATACTATACAATACAAGGAAATATAGATATAAATAAATAAAGCTCTTCACATTTGAGTTGGGTATTTTATCTGAGTAATAATTTGGCAACAAAATTTGAAATTTAATTTGGAATCCAAAATAAAGAGAAAGGAAAAACAAAAAGAAAAGGAAAAGAAAAAGGGTAGGCAGTCGCGTGGGCCAAAATCCTTCAAAACTGGCCCAAAACTCTTCCCCAACCCGCGGCCCGCCTGGCGCATTGGCGTTGACAACTGGGGCCCGCTTGCCAGCCGCTCTATCCTCTACACACACGGTAGTGCTGCCACTGACGCGTGGGACCCGCACCGCTCCTATTTCTCTTCCAAGTCATGGACTCCGGCACGAGCTGTTGCGCCCGTGTAAGATCTCCGCTACCCACGACTTCCCCTTGCCCTGGCTTTAAAAGCGGACCAGAGACACCCTCTTGCTTTACCCAACTCGCCGCTGCGGGCCGTGCCCAACTCGCCCACCATCTCCTCTGTCTTCGGTAAGCCCCTGGATAGTTTCACCTCGCCTCGCGCTTCCTTTTTCACCGGTTTTGAAGTTGGGCATACCTTGGGGCAAACATTTGGGTGGTTCGCCAGCGACTCACCGCTATGCGGAGTCTTCGCCGCCGTGCACAAGTGAAAGGGAAATGTGCCCTTGGGCCATTTCTAAGTATTTTGGTGATTGAGTGCCAACACAAGTGCTTTTATGTTAATCAATGCAAAGTGGTGGACAAAGTGCAAATCAAAAGTAAAGGTATGTTTCTAGACTTAGTACATTGTTTTATGGACTAATGTATTGTGTCTAAGTGCTGGAAACAGGAAAAATCAAGTTAGAAAAGAGATGGCTTTGTTCAGCCAAAGTCTGCTCGGTCTGGGTGCACCGGACTGTCCGGTGGTGCACCGGACAGTGTCCGGTACGCCAAGCTGACTCTGGCGAACTTGCTGCTCTCGGGACTTCGACAGCGGTGTACGACTATAAATCACCGGACTCTCCGCTGGTGCACCGGACTGTCCGGTGAGCCGTTCACAGGCGAACTCGTCGCTCTCGGGAGATGATTAACAGCATACGGCTAAAATTCACCGGTCTGTCCGGTGGTGCACCGGACTGTCCGGTGAGCCAACTGTCAGCCGGGGCAACGGTCGGCCGAGGATTCCACGTGTGACACGTGGCCGAGCCAACGGTCACATTGGAGCACCGGACTGTCCGGTGCGCACCGGACAGTGTCCGGTGCGCCAACGGCTCTGAATCTCCAACGATCGGCTTTGCCAAACAAGGAAAGAAATCCGCACCGGACAGTGTCCGATGGTGCACCGGACTGTCCGGTGCGCCAGTCGACAGAAGGCAAGAATTGCCTTCCTACAATGCTCTCAACGGCTCCTAGCTGCCTTGGGGCTATAAAAGGGACCCCTTGGCGCATGGAAAAGACATCCAAGCATTCTTTGAGCATAGTTGATCACTCACACTTCGTTCTTGCGCACTTGTTCGACATTCTTAGTGATTTGAGCTCCATTCTAGTGAGAAACTCGTGATAGTCTCTTGAGCTCAAGTCTGGGTCTTGTGTGTGCGTATTTGTTGTGATCTTTGTGTCTTGTGTGAGTTGCTCATCTCTCCCTTACTCCGTGCTTCTTTGTGAACTTCAAGTGTAAGGGCGAGAGGCTCCAAGTTGTGGAGATTCCTCGCAAGCGGGATAAAGAAAAGCAAAGCAAAACACTGTGGTATTCAAGTGGGTCTTTGGACCGCTTGAGAGGGGTTGATTGCAACCCTCGTCCGTTGGGACGCAACAACGTGGAGTAGGCAAGCGTTGGTCTTGGCCGAACCACGGGATAAACCACTGTGCCATCTCTGTGTTGATATCTTTGTGGTTATTGTGTTTTGTTGAGACTCCTCTCTTGCCACTTGGGATTATTGTGCTAACGCTTAACCAAGTTTTTGTGGCATTAAGTTTTCAAGTTTCACAGGATCACCTATTCACCCCCCCCTCTAGGTGCTCTCAATTGGTATTGGAGCCGTTCTCTTCACGAAGGGACTAATCGCCCGAAGAGATGGATCCTAAGGGGAAGGGAATTGTGATCAACGATAAGGAGAAGGAGTCCTTCATCAATGAGCCGAAGGATGACAAGCCTACCGACTCGGGCTCGGGCCACAAACGTAAAGATGGGAAGAAGAAGAAGACAAGGCGCATCAAGGAGATTGTCTACTACGACGATAGCGACAAGTCCACTTCTTCCCAGAAGGACAACGACGACAACGACTACGACAAAAGAAAGACGGTTAATTCGAACTTTTCTTTCGATTATTCTCGTATTCCGCATAGCTCAAATACACATTTGCTTTCCATTCCTCTTGGCAAACCTCCACACTTTGATGGGGAGGACTACGGATTTTGGAGTCATAAAATGCGTAGTCACTTGTTCTCTCTCCATCCAAGCATATGGGAGATTGTAGAGAGTGGAATGAAATTTGATAGCTCGGATAGTCCCATGTTTATAAATGAACAAATCCATAAAAATGCACAAGCTACTACTGTCCTTTTAGCATCTTTGTGCAGGGAAGAATACAATAAGATGAGCGGCTTGGACAATGCCAAGCAGATCTGGGACACCCTCAGGATCTCACATGAGGGGAACGACGTCACCATGCTCACCAAAATGGAGTTGGTGGAGGGCGAGCTTGGAAGATTTGCAATGATAAGGGGCGAGGAGCCAACCCAAACGTACAACCGGCTCAAGACCCTTGTCAACAAAATAAGGAGCTACGGAAGCACGCGATGGACGGACCACGATGTCGTTCGCCTAATGCTAAGGTCCTTTACTGTACTTGATCCACATCTGGTGAACAATATTCGTGAAAATCCTAGGTACACCAAGATGTCGCCCAAAGAAGTTCTTGGAAAGTTCGTAAGCAGGCGAATGATGATCAAGGAGGCGAGATACGTGGACGACGTGTTGAATGGTCCAATCAATGAGCCTCAACCTGTTGCTCTCAAGGCAACGAGGAGCAAGGAGGCGCTACCTAGCAAGGTGGCTCAAGTTGAGGCGGCAGGGCTCAATGATGAAGAGATGGCCCTCATCATCAAGCACTTCAAGACGACGCTAAAGGGTCGCAAGGGGCAGCCAAGCAAGACCAAAACAAAGGGGAAGCGCTCATGCTTCAAATGCGGTAAGATTGGTCATTTTATCGCTAATTGTCCCGATAATGTAAGTGACCAGGAACAAGGGAACAAGAGGGAGAAGAACAAGGCATACAAGAAGGCTAAGGGCGAGGCACACCTTAGCAAGGAGTGGGACTCGGATTGTTCGTCATCTGACTCCGACAATGAAGGACTCACCGCCACCGCCTTCAACAAGTCATCCCTCTTCCCCAACGAGCGTCACACATGCCTCATGGCGAATGTCACACCCGGATTTCGGGGCACCAAGACCCGGGCGCGAACATAATCACCAGGTGTGCTGGGACCAAGTCTCACACATATGATGAATCATGGCACAGGATCAAATGTCACATCTTTACTATATAACAGGAGTTCTATACAAAATAAATAAATAATTACATTATAAGGAGACAACGGTCCAGCAACCCAAAGTTGACTGGGAGACGACGGCCTAGACCTCTCACGAACACATCGCAGCATCCTCCATGCGCATCATCCTGTGGTACCTATTCTTGACCTGTGGGGGGGTGTGAGACAGCAAGAGTGAGCTCACATACGTTCATCGCTCAACAAGTTGTGGGGAATAATGTGCATGAACTCGCCAAAGGTGGGAGCTCACGTGAAGTGTAAGGCTTACCAAAGAGGATGGTTGAAGCTGAGCATTGCTTTTAAAGTTGGTCAAAATTTTATTAGCAGTTACTAAGTATAAGTAAATACCAAACCCAATTAAGTAATAGAACAAAAGTAACAACATCACCTGCGATGCAATGCATATGACAAATTGAATTTAGTTCCATAAATTAATCATGTGAGTGTCCGAGCTGCTCATGACCGTGAGCACGGCTAGTATACCAGTTTTACACTCTGCAGAGGTTGCGCATCTTTACCCACAAGTCGTGTTACCCATCTGCCAAGAGACGGCCAATCCCATACACCTCTACCGAGGAGGCGAGGCAGGGTAACACTACGAGGCCTTTACAAAGTTCCACTAGCTTCAGAAAACCCGCTACAGTTTATAGGAAGTTCCAATGCAGGAATCCCTTGCAGGACCGCCATCGCAGCAAAATCCTCCCGAGGGCCTCCCTAACAGGAATCCCTTGCAGGACTGCCAACGCAGCAAAATCCTCCCGAGGGCCTCCCTACACTGACCACTCCCCTACTGCCCTTGCCCCTTTCGGGTAAGGTAGTCTTCCACTAGCTTTCCTAATTAATCGGCCAAGGGCGTCCCATTAAACCCTTGTGGTAGCACTGTTTTCCCGGGTGGTTCTCCATGTTCCAATTAACATAATGATCTTAACATGAACAGTAAATAACAACTGACAGTAAATGTATAATCATGAATAGTAATGTGTATCTCTATACCCAAAACCACATAAAGCGATAGCAAGTACTACCCAAAGATTCAGTGGGGAGCAAGGTATAAAGATAGTCAAACTAGGGTAACCTATTGGGTCCCATCAAATTTAACCTATGCAGATCATTATGATTAATTAGAACATGAGTGGGTAAAAAGAAGTGATCAAGGGCACAACTTGCCTGGGACTTGAGATTTCAGGTACCAACTTGCTCTTCAGGTGACACGTGTCCTCACCGCTAAACGTAGCATTACAGACACACATGGTATAGATAAGATTAACATCACACCAAACATGTTAATAAAATATACAGTAATAATCTAGACATTAAAATGAGATCATAGGAACTGGAATCATTAAATTTGGAGGTATAGATTTTAAGTTATGGATTTTCCAAAGTTTTATGCATTTTATATAGGATTAAGTGGGAAATAAATTTAAATATGTATTTCATGTAAAAACAGTGGTACTATTTAATAGAGAATACTATTACAAAATTATAGGAACTGAAAGGGTCCAATTTGGAGTTCGTATGGATTTTCTACAAATTAAACAAGTTCTAGTAATTAATTTGGTATTAAAAATCATTTTCTAAATTGTTTTTCCTGTTTTATTAACTGTTTGGACTGTGCACTAAATAGCAGAAAAACCAGGGGTTACAAAGCAAGAATCCCTGAGACTCATATTCACTCCACGCAGGATGGCGGGTTAGTTTTGTAAAAGTGGAAGGGTTCTTATGAATAAAAGCTCGGTGAAGGGGTATCGGCCATTCACAGCCGCATGATCTAAATCGGACGCGCGAGATTAGATCAAGCCCATCCCGAACCGGTACACTTCCGCAATCGTCAGATTCAAGATCTACGGCCGTGACGAGTCCTGGCCGAAGCGGTACCTACTTCAAATCTGGACCGCTCATTACGCATCAACGGTTCACGGCAGTCCTCACCCAGATCTAATCCCGGCCAAGCACAATTGATCCAACGGTCAACGACGCTCCCACCTACTTCACCCGCCACGCGCGGCGACGACCGAGCACAGCCGGCGGCGCCATGGTCGGAATCCACCAGCACACTGCTCCCCGCACAAACCTTGATATGGAACGCGCTACGCACTGCGGAGAATGGGTCGAGCAAAAGGGAGGGTTTACCGGAGACAGAGATGGTGCCAGGGGAGCTGCCCACGGCACGCAGCTATGTATGGCGGAGGAGCTTCACCGTCGAGCAATCACAGAGGCATAGAGGGGCCTCCCATCCAATCAATGCTACAAACTCTTCATGGAAATCAGGCGGAGCTCCCCAACCGATTTTAGGGGGCCCAGCGTTGGTGAACACGAAGGGCGATGACACAGCTTGGTTCTCTCTCTCTCTTCGTTCTCACCTCGGACATGCGGCAGCTTTTCTATGGCCTGGGTGCCCTGCTCGGTAGACGATGGAGACCGAGCCGGGAGGCAAAGAAGTTGTGCCCAACGATTATATAGGGGCAGGGGAAGGGTGGTCGATGAACGGACCCCCCCCCCGATCCGTGCGGATGGTTACGCGCCCGCCGAGCTCGCCGGTCAGTTGGAGTTGAGATACGCTGGCGTTAGGGATGACACCGCGGGCCCCAGAAGTCAAAGAGTGGCGACCGGCCAAGCGCGCGCATGCGTGGGGTAGGGCTGACGCGGTCCAGGTGGGGCCCTTCGTCAACACCAGAGCAACGCCCGCGCCTGGCCACGCGGGGCGCGGTGGTGGGCCACCCGCGCGCCAAAGGGGAAAGATGGGCCACCCAACATGGAGGCCAGACCGGGCCGCACAATTGGAGGTGGGCTGACCGTAGAGGGATTAGGCCCAAGGTGAGATCCTTAGTATTTTCTTTTCTTTATTTCAATTTCTATTTTTGTTTAACATTTTCACTTTGATTTAGATTTCGAATTCAAATTTAAAATGAGGTTGCAGATTCGACTCAAACGCATCATTCAAAATGCCAGCATGATTATTATTTGGTTAATTAATTTATCTATTGTCCTATTTAAGCAAAGTCCTTTAAATATCCCTCCTATGCATTAGAAAATAGGTACATTAGGAAATAGTTTATTAAATTCTCTTAGAGAGTTCACATTTTATGTGTTCTCAATATAGGAATAACCAAAATCATACTAGTATACATCTCATTTAATCTTTATTAAAAATATTTTTAAGGAGATATAACTTTTAGTAGTGAAAGAAAAAAAATTATGATTAAAAGGTATTCTAGTTCAAAACTTGTAGAGGATTTTATTAATCTTTCCAAAATAGATTTTGGAGTGTTACAGCGAAGGAGAAGAAGGTATGTACTCGGGATACCGCTTATGCTTCTTCAAGTGATGATGAGTCTAGTGATGACGATGAAATAGACTATTCTAGTTTATTTAAAGGTTTAGATAGAAATAAAATTGATAAAATCAATGAATTGATTGATGCTTTAAATGATAAGAATAGGTTATTAAAAAAGCAAGAGGATCTTTTATATGAAGAGCATGATAAATTTGTTAGTGCACAAAATTCACTTGCTCTAGAAGTTAAAAGGAATGAAATGCTTTCTTGTGAACTATCTACTTGTCATGAAACCATTTCTACTTTAAAAGGTGTTAATGATAATTTAAATGCTAAACTAGAAGTAGCAAGTAAATCTAACTCTTGTGTAGAACATGTTATGATTTGCAATAGGTGCAAAGATTTTAATGTTGATGCTTGTAGTGAACACCTAGTTTGCATTTCTAAATTAAATGATGAAGTGGCTAGTCTTAATGCCCAACTTAAGACTAGCAAGAATGAATTTGACAAGCTAAAATTTGCAAGGGATGCCTACACGATTGGTAGACACCCCTCAATTAAGGATGGACTTGGCTTCAAGAGGGAAGCCAAGGACTTAACAAGCCATAAGGCTCCCATCTCCGCCAAGGAGAAAGGGAAGGCCCCTATGGCTAGTAGTGCTAAAAAGAACCATGCTTTAATGTATCATGATAGGAGACATTCTAGGAATGCCTATAGAAGTTATGATGCTTTTGATTCTCATGCCATGTTTGCTTCTAGTTCTTCCTATATGCATGGTAGAGATATGTCTAGGAGAAATGTTGTTCATCATATGCCTAGGAGAAATGTTGTTAATGTTCCTAGGAAAATTAATGAACCTTCTACAATATATCATGCTTGCAATGCTTCATTTGCCATTTGTAGAAAGAATAAGAAGGTGATTGCTAGGAAGTTAGGGGCAAGATGCAAGGGAGATAAAACTTGCATTTGGGTCCCTAAGACCATTGTGACTAACCTTGTAGGACCCAACAAGAGTTGGGTACCTAAGACCCAAGCCTAAATTTGCCTTGCAGATTTATGCATCCGGGGGCTCAAGCTGGATTACTGACAACGGATGCACAAACCACATGACGGGAGAGAAGAGGATGTTCTCTTCCTACGTCAAGAACAAGGATCCCCAAGATTCAATAATATTCGGTGATGGGAACCAAGGCAAGGTGAAAGGGTTAGGTAAAATTGCTATTTCGTTTGAGCACTCTATTTATAATGTGTTTTTAGTTGAGTCACTTGGATATAATTTGTTATCTATAAGTCAACTTTGTAATATGGGATATAATTGTCTATTCACAAATGTAGATGTGTCTGTCTTTAGAAGGTGTGATGGTTCACTAGCTTTTAAGGGTGTACTAGACGGCAAACTTTATTTGGTTGATTTTGCAAAAGAAGAGGCCGGTCTAGATGCATGCTTAATTGCTAAGACTTGCATGGGCTGGTTGTGGCATCACCGCTTAGCACATGTGGGGATGAAGAACCTTCACAAGCTTCTAAAGGGAGAACACGTGATAGGTCTAACTAACGTGCATTTCGAAAAAGATAGACCTTGTGCAGCTTGTCAAGCAGGGAAATAGGTGGGAAGCTCTCATCACACCAAAAATGTGATGACCACATCAATACCCTTGGAGATGCTTCATATGGACCTCTTCAGACCCGTCACCTATCTAAGCATAGGAGGAAGTAAGTATGGTCTTGTTATAGTTGATGATTTTTCCCGCTTCACTTGGGTATTCTTTTTGCAGGATAAATCTGAAACCCAAGGGACCCTCAAGCGCTTCCTCAGGAGAGCTCAAAATGAGTTTGAGCTCAAGGTGAAAAAGATAAGGAGCGACAACGGGTCCGAGTTCAAGAACCTTCAAGTGGAGGAGTTCCTTGAGGAGGAAGGGATCAAGCACGAATTCTCCGCTCCCTACACACCACAGCAAAATGGTGTGGTAGAGAGGAAGAACAGGACGCTCATCGATATGGCAAGGACGATGCTTGGAGTGTTCAAGACCCCCGAGCGCTTTTGGTCGGAAGCCGTGAACACGGCTTGCCACGCCATCAACCGAGTCTACCTTCACCGCCTCCTCAAGAAGACTTTGTATGAGCTTCTAACCGGTAACAAACCCAATGTGTCTTACTTTCGTGTATTTGGGAGCAAGTGTTATATTCTTGTGAAGAAAGGTAGAACTTCTAAATTTGCTCCCAAAGCTGTAGAAGGGTTTTTATTAGGTTATGACTCAAATACAAAGGCGTATAGGGTCTTCAACAAATCATCGGGTTTGGTTGAAGTCTCTAGCGACGTTGTATTTGATGAGACTAATGGCTCTCCAAGAGAGCAAGTTGTTGATCTTGATGATGTAGATGAAGAAGACGTTCCAACGGCCGCAATGCGCACCATGGAGATTGGCGATGTGCGACCACAGGAGCAATTGGAGCAAGATCAACCTTCTTCCTCAACAATGGTGCATCCCCCAACTCAAGACGATGAACAGGTTCATCAGGAGGAGGCGTGTGATCAAGGGGGAGCACAAGATGATCATGTGATGGAGGAAGAAGCACAACCGGCACCTCCAACCCAAGTTCGAGCAACGATTCAAAGGAATCATCCCGTCGACCAAATATTGGGTGATATTAGCAAGGGAGTAACTACTCATTCGAGATTAGTTAATTTTTGTGAGCATTACTCCTTTGTCTCTTCTATTGAGCCTTTCAGGGTAGAAGAGGCCTTGCTAGATCCGGACTGGGTGTTGGCCATGCAGGAGGAGCTCAATAATTTCAAGAGGAATGAAGTTTGGACACTGGTGCCTCGTCCCAAGCAAAATGTTGTGGGAACCAAGTGGGTGTTCTGCAACAAACAGGACGAGCACGGGGTGGTGACAAGGAACAAGGCTCGACTTGTGGCAAAAGGTTATGCCCAAGTCGCAGGTTTGGACTTTGAGGAGACTTTTGCTCCTGTGGCTAGGCTAGAGTCCATTCGTATTTTGCTAGCATATGCCTCAAGTTGAACTACTTCCTTGGGTTCCAAGTGAAGCAACTCAAGGACGACACCTTCATCTCCCAAACGAAGTACACACAAGATTTGCTAAAGCGGTTTGGAATGAAGGACGCCAAGCCCGCAAAGACTCCGATGGGAACCGACGGACACACCGACCTCAACAAAGGAGGTAAGTCCGTTGATCAAAAAGCATACCGGTCAATGATAGGGTCTTTACTTTATTTATGTGCTAGTAGACCAGATATAATGCTTAGCGTATGCATGTGTGCTAGATTTCAATCCGATCCAAGGGAGTGTCACTTAGTGGCCGTGAAGCGAATTCTTAGATATTTAGTCGCTACGCCTTGCTTCGGGATCTGGTATCCAAAGGGGTCTAACTTTGACTTGATTGGATATTCAGATTCTGACTATGCTAGATGTAAGGTCGATAGGAAGAGTACATCGGGGACGTGTTAATTCTTAGGAAGGTCCCTGGTGTCATGGAACTCTAAGAAACAAACTTCCATTGCCCTATCCACCGCTGAGGCCGAGTACGTTGCCGCAGGACAGTGTTGCGCGCAACTACTTTGGATGAGACAAACCCTCCGGGACTTTGGCTACAATCTAAGCAAAGTCCCACTCCTATGTGATAATGAGAGTGCTATCCGAATAGCAGAAAATCCTGTTGAGCACAGCCGCACAAAGCACATTGACATCCAGCATCACTTTTTGAGAGACCACCAGCAAAAGGGAGATATCGAAGTGTTTTATGTTCGCACCGAGAACCAGCTAGCCGATATCTTCACCAAGCCTCTAGATGAGAAGACCTTTTGCAAGCTGCGTAGTGAGCTAAATGTCTTAGATTCGCGAAACATGGATTGATTTATAGCATACATGTGTTTATGCCTTTGATCATGTTTCTTATGCATTTTGTTGTTTACTTGTGGTGCTCAAGTTGTACAAACACTCCCCGGACCTCACAAGTCCTCTTGCAAGTGATGCACATATTTAGGGGGAGTTGTGCTACAACTTGACCCTTTGAGACTAACCGTGTGCTTGAGTTTGCTTGATTTAGTCTCAAAGGAGGTTTGAAAGGGAAAAGGTGAACTTGGACCATGCAAGACTTCCACTGCACTCCGATGAGAGGGTAACTAATTCCAAGTTCATCTCATATACTCCTATTGCCTTTGTATTCTTATTTGAAGATTTTGGTGAGGCAATGGGGTTAAAGGGCCAAGATTGATCCTGTTTTGGTGCTTGATGCCAAAGGGGGAGAAAATAAGGCCAAAGCAATAAATGGATCAGCTACCACTTGAGAAATTTTGAAAATAGTAGATTAGAGCTTTTGGTTTGTCAAAACTCTCTTGTTGTCTCTTTTGTCAAAAGTTGGCCTCTTGTGGGGAGAATAGTCGATTATGGGAAAAAGGGGGAGTTTTTGAAATCGTGAATCAATTTCTCTTAGAACGACTCTCTTTATGTCTTAACAAGTGTGTTTGACTTAGAGATAGGAATTTGAGGTTGATTTGCAAAAACAAAACCAAGTGGTGGCAAAGAGTGATCCATATATGCCAAATTTGAATCAAAACATCTTTGAGTTCTCATTTGCATTGATATTGCACTTCTTTTAGTTGCTCTTTGTTGTGTTGGCATAAATCACCAAAAAGGGGGAGATTGAAAGGGAAATGTGCCCTTGGGCCATTTCTAAGTATTTTGGTGATTGAGTGCCAACACAAGTGCTTTTGTGTTAATCTATGCAAAGTGGTGGACAAAGTGCAAATCAAAAGTAATGGTATGTTTCTAGACTTAGTACATTGTTTTATGGACTAATGTATTATGTCTAAGTGCTGGAAACAGGAAAAATCAAGTTAGAAAAGAGATGGCTTTGTTCAGCCAAAGTCTGCTCGTTCTGGGTGCACCGGACAGTGTCCGGTGCGCCAAGCTGACTCTGGCGAACTTGCTGCTCTCGGGACTTCGACGGCGGTGTACGGCTATAAATCACCGAACTGTCCGGTGGTGCACCGGACTGTCCGGTGAGCCGTTCACAGGCGAACTCGTCGCTCTCGGGAGATGATTAACGGCGTACGGCTAAAATTCACCGGCCTGTCCAGTGGTGCACTGGACTGTCCGGTGAGCCAATGGTCAGCCGGGGCAACGGTCGGCCGAGGATTCCGCGCGTGACGTGTGGCCGAGCCAACGGTCACATTGGAGCACCGGACTGTCCGGTGTGCACCGGACAGTGTCCGGTGCGCCAAAGGCTTTGAATCTCCTACGGTCGGCTTTGCCAAACAAGTAAAGAAATCCGCACCGGACAGTGTCCGGTGGTGCACCAGACTGTCCGGTGCGTCAGTCGATAGAAGGCAAGAATTGCCTTCCTACAATGCTCTCAACGGCTCCTAGCTGCCTTGGGGCTATAAAAGGGACCACCGTTGGCGCATGGAGAAGACATCCAAGCATTCTTTGAGCATAGTTGATCACTCACACTTCGTTCTTGCGCACTTGTTCGACATTCTTAGTGATTTGAGCTCCATTCTAGTGAGAAACTCGTGATAGTCTCTTGAGCTCAAGTCTGGGTCTTGTGTGTGCGTATTTGTTGTGATCTTTGTGTCTTGTGTGAGTTGCTCATCTCTCCCTTACTCCGTGCTTCTTTGTGAACTTCAAGTGTAAGGGCGAGAGGCTCCAAGTTGTGGAGATTCCTTGCAAGCAGGATAAAGAAAAGCAAAGCAAAACACCATGGTATTCAAGTGGGTCTTTGGACCGCTTGAGAGGGGTTGATTGCAACCCTCGTCCGTTGGGACGCCACAATGTGGAGTAGGCAAGCGTTGGTCTTGGCCGAACCACGGGATAAACCACTGTGCCATCTTTGTGTTGATATCTTTGTGGTTATTGTGTTTTGTTGAGACTCCTCTCTTGCCACTTGGGATTATTGTGCTAACGCTTAACCAAGTTTTTGTGGCATTAAGTTTTCAAGTTTCACTGGATCACCTATTCACCCCCCCTCTAGGTGCTCTCAGCAAGAGAGTCGGGTGAGGGAGAGAGGCCAGCACCATAGATCTGGCGATGTTCGGTTCATATTAGATAGGGGTAGGCGAGGTCGGATCCGTAGATCGCATGATCTACGGTCCGGATTTGATGACAGATACCGTTTCGGCCTAAGTCGCGTGCGCCGTCCGATTAGAATCGATCGGGTGAGGGTCGATCTTGGAATAATTGAATCTGGAGCGTCGTGTAGAGATCGAGCGACACTGGTTGCGTACCGGTTCGTGGTGGGCAGATTCTAATGTGAGCCCTTGATTCCCGATCGGACGATCGAGATCTATTGATAACTCCTCAGCCGTGCACTTTTGCTCATGAATATTGGCATTTCTCTAGCATCTAGTATGTAACTATTGAACATCTCACAATTATTATTTAGCAAAATGTCACACTTAGGGAACTCTAAAAAATAAGCCCTGACCCAATTATTTGGAGCCATTTCCTCCAACCACTCATAAGCCTCTTGATTCAATACCTTCGTTTTTTCATGTTTCCCTTGAACTGCAATTCAATTGTTGATCTAGAACAAGCCCACAATTGTTCCTTCAGATTTTGACCTTTAAACTTTTCTTGAAAGTTGGAGTAGAGGCATCTGGTATTAACAATTCCTAGAAAATTCATTTTGACTATTTTAACCCATTCCAGTTCCTATAATTTTTTATTAATATTGTTTATCACTTAGTAACACTGTTTTAGCATGAAACCCATATTAAAATTGACCACTTAATTAATTTTGTACCAAACACATAACGACTTTGGAAAATCATAACTTAAAATCTGTAACTCCAAATTTAGTGATTCTTGTTTCTACAATCTCGTTACGATGCGTAGTTTATTATTATATATTCTGTATTCATGTTTGGTGTGATGTTAATTTCTCCCTTGTACTATGTTTGTCTGTATTATGGCAAGTAGACGAGCCAGTGGCCGAGGATTCAGGTGTTCAGCAGGTAGAAGTTGCTGAGCCAGAGCTCATTGAAGGAAAGTTGTGCTCTTGACCACTTTTATTTACCCAATAATGTTCTCTATAATCATTTTATCATGCATAGGCTTAATTTCGATGGGACCCAATAGGTCACCCTAGTCTGGTTATCTTTACACCTTGTTTACCCTTGAACTTCTAGGTAGTCTTTGCTATTGCTATATATGGTTTTGGGTGTTCAGATAACTATTACACATGGTCATTCTTTATTATTATTCTATTTCTGTTCATGATAAGACTACTATGTTAATTAGAACATGGAGCTTAACTTGAGAAAACACGTGCCACCACAAGGGTGGAATGAGACACCTTTGGCTGACTAACTAGGAAAGCTAGTGGAGGACTACCTTACCCGAAAGGGGCAAGGGCAGTAGGGGAGTAGGCGTGTAGGGAGGTTCTTGGATTGATTTTGCTGCAAAGGCGGTCTGACGGGGGATTCCTGCATTGCTCTTCCTAGAAACTGTAGCGGGTTTTCTGAAGCTAGTGGAACTTTGTAAAGGCCTCGTAGTGGATCCCTAGTCAGTCATCTCGGCAGTGTCTAAGGGCCTTGCAAACCTAGGCTAGACGGGATACACGACTTGTGGGTACAGGGTACAACCTCTGCAGAGTGTAAAACTAGTAAACTAGCCGTGCTCGCGGTCATTAGCAGCTCACGACTCTCGCATGATTAATTTATACAATTAAATTCAATTTGTCATTTGCATTGCATTGTGGTTTATTATTAATTTTGATCTATTATTACTCTGGTTTGGTATCTACTTACATTTAGTAACTGCTAACAAAATTTGACCAACTTATTAAAAGCAACGCTTAGCTTTAACCCTTATTTGTTGATCAGCCTTACACTTAACATGAACTCCCACCTTTGGTAAGTTCATACACATTATTCCCCACAACTTGTTGAGCTATGATCTTTTGTGAGCTCACCCTTGTGATATATAAACCCCCAGGAGAAGAACAGGTGGTCCAGGAGGAGCCATACAATGAAGAATACGAGCTCATGTAGGTGGCATCTCCCAGTCAGCTTGATGGTGCCAAGGAATAATGATTTAGTTCATTTTTTGTTATCATCTATTTTTGTAAGACTTCCGCTATGTAATAATACTTGTGACATTTATCTCTATACACTTTGTCATTATACGTGATGTTCTTCTCTGGTGCACATATGAGACGCACCTGGCTTTATCCCTTAAATCTGGGTGTGACATAACCACCAAGAAAACTCCTCTTGCAAGCATCCAAAGACATGTAACAAGAGGCAAATAGACATAAAGTGAGCTCCCTGGATTGCTCCTTCTCAACTCATGTCCATAGTCCCATAGCTGGCTGAATTGTTGTGCCTCATCTCCGTGAATCATCTGAAGTATTTTCCTCTTTGCTCTAGCTAAGGTACTCCTAGAGATAACTAGATTCAAATCTTTTTGAACAACTTTTTGTAGTCCTGTGATACTCATCTTGTCATTAGCTCTAAAATGATATATATTGTCTGGCAATCCAAGTTTCCCTGCATCTTCTAACAGACCACTCTTTTTGACAAATGTGCTTGCCATAGTATGTTTTTACAATGAAATCTTTGGCCCTTTGAATCATAAGAGGCATACAAATTCCAAGGTAAATTCTCAGCACAGTGGGCTCTAACTCTAATCTTGTCATTTCTGGCCATTTTGATCTCCACCCTGTTCCTGACATTATATTATGTGATAGCTTGTCTGAGCCTTTCAATAGAATTGAACATAAGACCAACATGAAATGCAGGGTTACTCAAAGCCTCTTCAAAAAAATGACTAAAAGGCATTTGTATATTCACCATCAGAGTCGGAATGTGCAATGTCTAGCCTTTTAACATCACTGCCTTCTTCAACATTTGTATCTTCACCATCACTACCTCCTAATGTTCTATCCACCACTAATGCTTTCAGTCTTGTGCCTCTAGCTTTTTTGTCATTCTTTACTTTAATAAGTGTCTCAACATCTTCAAATAAATCTAGATCATCTTCTTCCACCTCATTGCCACTGTCAACTAAATGTCGAACCTCACTATCAGAAATGTTTGTATGAGTTAGGACATCTATTGGAACATTCTGCTCAACTCTCCCCTTCTTCAAGTTAGTATAAAACACTAGAAGTTTCTCTCTAGCCTTTTTGGTTATAACCTCTGTCTTGCTAGGGTTGATTACTTTAGGTAATGGTTGGTCAGGGTTGGCCACTACATCATCCCAGTTCACACCTCCAATTTGGTTCTCATGATCAAAGTAATCTTTCTTAACTTCAGTAGATATCTGAGACATGACAATTGTATCCTGGTCACCAACAATTACCCTTAAACCATCAGACAAGTGTTTCCCAAGTAACAACCGATAAAATTTCAGAGCTTTGGGATCCTCATAGCCTAGCATCAAGACAAAGTCCTCAAACCACAAGGTAGACCAATTATCTACCTCTATATGGTCGAACCAATCTACTTTTCGATCAACATGCTCTCCATAAAAAAGTGTCCTTAGCTAACCATAACCCACAAAAAAAACCCATGGTGAACCTCAAGACTAAACTCATCACTATCAACATCTGTATTACAAAAATGTATGCATTGTTATGCACAAACCCTAACCTCCAAAACCGACCGACATCATCCATTCATAAACTAAGCGAATATCCCACAAAATATCTAGATTGGAGATTGATCGCCACTGCTGTGTAGGGTTCAAGAGAACTTACCACAAACTGGGGCAGAAGCTCCTCTTGGCTACAATCGCGGCGCCATCGTCGTTCACTCCTCTACACCGTCGACGAAGCCTTGAAGAATGCCAGCTAGATCTTTGTCACCGGACCGCCACCGCTCCTCGATCGTCGTCGTGTCATCGTGTGTACCGGCCACCGACATGCGACGAAGTCGAAGAGACATCGGGAGAAAAGAAAGGAAGAGGAGTCACGAGCCTAAATGGTTGCTTCGGTTAGTTTTGCGCCTGTTAGTTCTTAAGTGAGACCCAAACAACATTTAAGGACAAGGTTGACATACTTTAAAAGTTTGTGGAGCGGGGAGACACGGGAAACAAGGTTAGGGACCGGAAATGTATTTCACTCAAGAATATATGTTCTTGCGATTAGTATCTGTTGACGCCTTTTCGGAGCGCCAAACACTCAACAAGAACCGTGGCGGTGCCCCCTGCACAGGGGCGGACGGTCCGCGCGCAGGGGCCGGACGGTCCGCGGCCTGGTGCGAGGCGCGGTGGTACTCTCTGCGCAGGGGCGGACTGTCCGCGGCCTGGGGCCGGACGGTCCGCGGCCTGGTGCGCGGCTAGGGCTCCTGCCTGACGGCCGGACGGTCCGCGCGTACGCAGGGACGGCGGAAGATCGCCGACGGCGCCTGGATCTCGCTCCCGGGAGGGACCCCGTCGGGGAGTAGAGATCCTAGGTTGTGTCTAGGCTCGGGCTGGCCGACCTAGACTCCTCTAATCGACGTAGAGTCGAAGAGAGACGAAGAATTTGGGGATCGAGAGGCTAAACCTAAACTAGACTAGAACTACTCCTAAGATAAATGCGAAATAGAAGTTGTATTGATTCGATTGATTCTTACAAATCGGCCGTAGACCTCTCATTATATAGAGGAGGGGGGCTGGACCCTTTACATGACTGGATTCCGGGTTAATTCCGCAAATCTAGCCAACAAACATAGCACAAAACTCGGAACCCTAAACTACTCTGCGCATGCGCAGACCGTCCGGCCCACAGGCGCGGACTGTCCGGACCGCGGACCGTCCGGCCTCAGGGCCGGACCGTCCGGCCGCTCAATATGGTGCTCAACATATGCCCCCCTGCCTTTTGGTGGAGCTGAGCAAACCAAAAGCAACTAACTCGATGTGATTACATCGGTTCTCTTAGGCATCCTGCCACATACTAGGATGGTACTGTTTGAGGAAACGCCCATTCAAAGCCTTAGGCAAGTCCTTGCCTTGTAATGTTTGTAGCAAATAGGCGTTGCCAGACATCACCTGTTTTACTTTATAAGGGCCTTCCCAACTTGGTGACCATTTCCCGAACTTCCGATCTTTATTCCTTAGAGGCAGAATGGTCTTCCACACCAAGTCCCCTACTTGAAATGATTTTGCCTTGACCTTCTTGTTGTAGGCCCTGGCTACCATGATTTTGTCCTTTTCTATTGCTCCCAAAGCTATCATCCTTTTGTCAGTCACCTCATCAATATTATCCATCATTGAATCATAATAATCGGTAACGGTTAGATCATTTTGTCTGGCGAACCTGATAGCATTCAAACTTATTTCCACAGGCAACACTGCTTCCTGCCCATAGACAAGCTCAAAAGGAGATACTTTAGTAGCCCTATGTTTAGATATTCTATGAGCCCATAAAGCCTCAGACAAAATCTTATGCCAATGTTTAGGATTATCAGATATTTTCTTTTTTATCAAATTAATCAATGTCCTATTGCTAGACTCGGCCTGACCATTGGCCTGAGCATAATATGGAGATGAATTAAGCAGCTTAATTCTGTATAATTCAGCAAATTCACGTACCTCCTTTGACATAAAAGAAGTACCTTGATCTGTAGTTAAGGTCTGGGGAATGCCGAATCTATGAATGATATGCTCAGTTATAAACTCAATTACCTCCTTGTGTGTCATGTTCTTTAGAGCAACGGCTTCAGTCCATTTGGTGAAGTAGTCAGTGGCAACTAACACAAACCGATGCCCCTTTGATGATGAAGGATGAATTTCTCCAATAAAGTCTAATCCCCATCCTCTGAACGGCCAAGGCTTGATGATAGGATGTAATTCGGCTGCAGGGACCAACTGTAGGTCGCCGAATTTTTGACACACTTGGCAACCCTTGTAGTACTTGAAACAATCGGCTATCATACTAGGCCAATAAAAACCAGACCTTCGCAACAACCACTTCATCTTTGGAGCTGATTGATGAGTACCACAAATTCCCTCATGTACTTCGGCCATGGCTAATATAGCGTCATCTGGGCCCAAGCACTTAAGCAGGATGTCATTGACTGTTCGGCGGTAAAGTTCATCACTCATCAAAACATACTTGAAAGCTGTTCGCCGAATGTTCTTATCTGTCCTGATACTGGGACTTCGTAAATAATTAAGTATAGGTGTCCTCCAATCACTTGCATCGGCTTCATTGTCAGCCGAATTAATGAAAAGAACATTTCTGGTAACCCCGGACGGTCCGGCGTCATCACGCGGACGGTCCGCGACCTGGGAATTTGGCTCTGCACTGGTTATCAGATTTTCAGTTTTGTGAAATTTCCCTTTCTTTACCCGATAACCTGATGCATCTTGTGCCAAATCGTTAGCTCTATGATTCTCAACTCTAGAGATATGCCGAATACTGAATTCGTCAAAAGAATGGATTATGCTCCAACATTTCTCAAGATAACTATTTAGAGTACCATCAAGACATTGATATTCTTCTAACACTTGTTGGACAACCAGCTGAGAATCACCAAATACCTTCACATGTTTTACTCCCATACTACTTAAAAGTTCTAAACCGAATAGGAGGGCCTCATATTCAGCTTGATTATTAGTGCAATAAGTTTTCAATCGGCTAGAGAAGTCAAAGGAGACATTACTTGGTGAAACAAGCACAATGCCAATTCCTTGCCCTTCATTGCAAACCGATCCATCAAAATATAAAGTCCAAGGAGTAATAGTGAGGTATGACATGTCTAGTTCATAAATATCATTAACCCGATGTTCTACAATAAAATCCGCTACGACTTGGCCTTTCATAGATTTCAATGGTTCATAGGCCAAGTCATATTCTATGAGTGCATAAGCCCACTTACCAATTCTACCACTCATAATTGGGTTATGCAACATGTATTTGATTACATCGGCTTGACCAGAAATAGTGCAATGACTAGACAGTAAATAACATCTACATTTGGTGCATGCATAAAACAAGCATAAGCATAACTTTTCAATAAAAGTGTACCTTGTTTCAGCATCCACCAACCTTCGGCTTAGATATGTCACCACATGCTCCTTCCCCTCAGTTTCTTGTGTCAGAACAGCCCCAATAACCTTGTCTTCAGCTGCAATGTATAATCTGAATGGTGCTCCTACTTGTGGTGCTTTTAACACGGGAGCCGAAGACAAGTATTTTTTAATGAGATCAAATGCTTCCTGCTGCTCTGCCCCCCAAGTGAATTCAGCATCATTCTTAAGCCGAAGGATAGGGGTGAAGGCATCAATCTTCCCGGCTAGGTTAGAAATAAACCTTCGTAAATAATTCACCTTGCCGAGAAACCTCTGCACTTCGACCTTACAAGTCGGAGGCCCCACATTCCGAATAGACTTGATTCGGTCAGGGTCTATTTCTATACCATGTTCATGGATGACAAATCCTAAAAACTTACCAGCCGACACTCCAAAAGCACATTTACGTGGGTTCATTTTTAAACCATACCGACGCATTTTATCAAAGGCTTTGCGCAAATCAGCTATATGAGAACTAAACTTAGCCGATTTGACTACAATATCATCAATGTAGACTTCCACAGTGTTTCCTAACAACTCATGGAAGATCAGATTCATAGCCCTCTGATAAGTGGCACCAGCATTTTTAAGACCGAATGTCATGACAACCCATTCAAACAAACCAATGAAGCCTGGACATATAAAGGCCGTTTTAGACGCATCTTCTTCGGCCATGAAAATCTGATTATATCCGGCATTACCATCAAGGAAGCTAATAATTCTATTTCCTGATGCATTATTGATTAATGTGTCGGCTATGGGCATGGGATATTCATCTTTAGGAGTTGCTTTATTTAAATTACGAAAATCAATGCATACTCTAAGTTTACCTGACTCCTTCTCCACCGGCACAATATTGGAGACCCACTCTGCGTATCTGCAAGGTCTAATAAAATTAGCTTCTAGTAGCCGGTGGATTTCGTCCTTGATTCATGGGAGAAGATCTGGACGAAATGTTCTAGCTTTCTGCTTGAAAGGTCTGAAACCAGAATTAATGGGCAGCCGATGTTCAACAATCTCTCGGCTTAGTCCAGGCATTTCAGTGTAATTCCAAGCAAAACAATCTGAATATTCCTTCAATAGACCGATCATCTCATCTCTAGGATCGGCCTCCAGGGTCTTGTTTACAAAAGTCGGCCTTGGAGTTTTACCATTTCCTATGTCAATCTCCTCTAAAGGATCAGCCGATGTAAACCCCTGTCCTAGTTTATCAAGGTCTCTGAATTCCTCTATCATGTCCCCCACAGAGGAATCAGATGATCTTTGTGTGATGGTGGACTTTCCGGTCTCGGGAACCGGATCATCCGTAATACTATCTTTTCGCAGTGGTAGATGTTCGGTCTTAAAGTCCGAACTGTTCTGTGAAAGACTAGACCATCCGGCTTTGAGAGCCGGATTGTCCGTGATCAAAGACTCATGAACTTTGTGTGTATTCATCATTTAAACTCTATTTAGGATTTAGCCGATTCTCCATCGGCTCTAGCATTACAGGAATGAAACCTTTCTTATCTATACTTATGAACTGATAATCAGAAAAATCTACTCCTGTGAGACATGTAGCAGTCTCATAAGTCCAGAGTACAGGGGCATCGGCCACAGCGATGCAGGCCGATACATCAGCATGTACTTGTTCTACCTCATCACCTACCCATTGTATTAGCATCTGATGTAATGTAGAAGGTATACATTGATTGGCATGAATCCAATCTCTGCCTAGAATTAAACTGTAATTCCCTTCTACATCAGCGACGAAGAATGCAGCAGCAAGGGTCTTAGTCCCGATGGTTAATTCAACGGACGTGACTCCCCTGGCTTTAATCGAACTATCCCCAACACCGCTGAGGGTCATGTTGGTTTTGACAAGTTCGTCATCTTGTTTACCTAATTTTCTGTATAATGAATAAGGCATTAGATTTACAGCCGCCCCTCCATCCACCAACATCTTAGCAATCGGTATTCCATCAATGTGACCGCGCACGAAGAGCGGCTTTAAATGATTTACCGATTCCTTTGGTTTAGTAAAGGCGGCTTCTTTAGGACCAAAATCAAACTGGGCAGCAACGGGTTCATCGTCGCCAATGATAGTGCAGTCGGAAGAAAATGTAATAATATTTACATCCATACCTGGGCGTTCTTGAGAAGCCTCGTAGTCGACCAGGTCTTCTCCTAGCAGGTCGTCCTCTTCCATGGATGTTGTCGTGTTGTTGGAGGCTTCCTGATGAACGGCGGACGGTCCGCACGCGGGGGCCGGACGGTCCGCGCCTGGTGCAGGTTGTCCAGAGCCTTCCTGGTGAACGGCGGACGGTCCGCACGCGGGGGCCGGACGGTCCGCGCCTGGTGCAGGTTGACTTTCTATTTCTATGGCCGTTTGTTTTTCCTCAACGGCCTTCAGTCTCCATTTCTTTTGTGGTGGCGGGTATAGCGGATGTGTGTCATTAAATGTCTTTTCCGCCTCCTTCTCCTGGCTCTCCTTTGCTCTTAGGCGCTGTAATTTTCTCTTTTGAGATCGTGTCAATCCCGCTGGGCACCATCGAGGCATGGAGTATTTTGGATCGGCTATTTTGATGGTAGCCGTATCCTTTTCGGTTGTGTTGGCCGATTCGCTGAAAATCATCGGCCCTTTATTGTCTCCCTGTATGACAACATCTGTGGTGCCTATTTTGATGGTGTCCTTTTTTGTTTTTCTTTGAATTGCCACAGGCATATGCCCCCCTGCCGGATTGGTTGGCCTAGGAGGCCGAGTAGTCCGACAACCTTGTTGGGCCTGTGCCTGGTGACCGGATTCAGCGGTGCTCAATCGGTCTTGCACTGGCGGTGCCAACCTATCAAAAACGGATGTTTGGGGTGCCCCCCAGGCGGGGTACGGTGGCATCCCAAATGGATATGGTGGCATGCCCCACATTTGATTTGGGACATATGGTGGAGGTAAGTATGTGTATGGATATGGCATGGATGGATAAGGAGGTGGAGGGGTCCATGTCGGCATGTTGGGTCTCAATTGTACAATAGGACCCTTCATTTCTTCCGATTGGTGAGGTGGTCCAATCGGCCTGACCTGACGTTGCTCATGAATGGGTGAGCGGGGTCGCTTCGGTGGCCGGTCACTTGGGCCAGCCTTCTTTTTCACATATTTAGACAACAATTGATCGAAAGTCGGGCCAGGCTTGATCAGCCGACCAGCTGCTTTAAATGTATTTGTTTTCCACGTACCTATCTCTGGTCGTCGTGGTTTGAAAGTACGTGGTCGCTGCGAGTTCTGAGCATGGCCGGACCGTCCGCCGGAGCTCTCCGGACTGTCCGGTGGGGTCCCGGACCGTCCGCTCCTACGTGCCGGACCGTCCGGGATACGCAGCACGGGTTCCTGTATCTGTCTCCCTATCTGCGCTTGCCCCCCAGTACTGGAGGTTGTGATGGTCACCTTTAGGGTCTCCCCTCCATCAGGAGTCTTCTCGGCTACCACTTTCCTGCAAGAAACTTTATGATCCTCATCGGCCCTGTTAGAACTGCCGATGATTGCCTCTTTGCCTTTGCCTTTATCGGCCGTGTTTGGCCGAACCAGGACTTTCTTGCCCTCGAAGTCGATTACGTTCATTGGAAATGGCTCTGTATCCACCTGCATTTCCTGAAATTTCAATCGTCCCTCATTAATGGCCGATTGAATCTGTCGTCGGAATACATTACAATCATTAGTGGCATGAGAAAATGAGTTATGCCACTTGCAGTATGCACGACGTTTTAGCTCGTCGGCGGATGGAACAGTGTGATTTATTTTAATATTGCCATTTTGAGTAATTCGTCGAATATTTTATCACATTTACCAACATTAAATGTAAACTTAACCTCCTCTTGCCGTTTCTTTTGAACCGGCTGTAAGGAGGCACAAGCCGAAGATTTGGCCTGCTTTGGCCAAACCATTTCAGCAGCATACACTTCTGCTGATTCGTCTTCTGAGCTACTTTGGTCGCATTCTACTACACATATGTTGTGACGAATTGTTTTAGTAGTTTCTTTGCTTCGGCTTTCACAAGCCGAAGCTCTCTGGTGTAATTGTGCTAGTGTAAAGAATTGGATGCCTTCTAATCTTTCTTTTAAATAATATCGCAGACCATTAAAAGCTAATCCTACTAGCTGTTTCTCTGCTAAATGAATCTGAAAGCATCAGTTTCTTGTATCTCGGAATCTCCGGATGTAATCATTAACCGATTCATCTTTTGTCTGTCGCAACGACGCTAAATCTACCAAATCCAATTCATAGTCACCGGAGAAAAAATGATCATGAAATTTTTGTTCTAAATCCCCCCATGATGAAATGGAATTAGGAGGTAAAGTGGCGTACCATGCAAACGCAGTTCCTGTTAAAGATAATGAAAACAAACGTATACGAAATGCCTCTGTGTCGGCCAACTCTCCTAATTGTGCTAAAAATTGGCCTATGTGTTCACGTGTGTTCTTTCCTTGATCACCCGAAAATTTTGTAAATTCGGGTACCCTGGTCCCCTGTGGGTATGGGTGGTGATCAAATCGGCTGTCATAAGGTTTCCGATATGATTGCCCCCCAGGGACCATGCTTACTCCGAGCTTATCTCGGAACGCCCCGGCTATTTTTTCCCTTACTATATCAATGGCAGCCGGTGCGAGACCACCGGCTCTCTGGTCAAACATAGGTGGGGTTGGCTGGATATTAGCATGTTGTCTTTCCCCCCATTGGTTTGAGTTACGTGGTGCATTTCCATTTACTCTATATGGCTCATACGTTTGATCGTTTCTTTCCGGCCTTCCAGGTGGGGCCGGAAAGCTTTCCTGGGCTTTGGATCCTGAATTAGTGGGCTGGTGCATTGCATAGTGTGATGGGAAGTGTTGCTGGGACGGGCGAGGATTCATGTAATAATCCTCCTCAAAAGACTTATGCGCGGACTGTCCGGATACGTACCCGGACCGCCCGTGGTCATATGCGGACCGTCCGTCATTGTATGCGGACCGTCCGGCTGGGTAGTTTGGGTTCTGTGTTATGTGTGGTGGCTCGGGCGCATATCTAGGTAACTCATTAAAAATAGGCCCGACTGCTGTTGGCCCGGACGGTCCGCGCTCACGTGCGGACGGTCCGGGCATGTGCAGATCGGCTGGTTTGCTGCCGATTTGCGGTTGCTTAGGGTATGTGTCCATCGGCATCCCATAAAGGGGTTGTGACTGGTCGTGACAACCTGCAGCCGATGTGTTATGCGCGTTATCTCCTAACTCAACCTCGTGCGAAGGAAAATTTGTGGTACTAGATTTATCGAATGCACGTACTAGTCTCTTAAGATCGCTTTGCATACCCCCTATGATGTTCTGCATTTGTTCACGCTGATCTTCTACATAATTTCTAAGAGATTGCAGATCATTGGTATTACTTACATTGGGGATATCTGGCGTGGGTTGGAGCGAAGCCGGATCCGTCGCCCGATGTCGGACGACCTTGTTGTTCCTGTCCACATTGAAGTTGGCCAAGAACTTTGCTTTCGCCTCCTGGATCATCCGCTCCTTGTGCTCCTCAAACTAGAGCTGCTCGTCAGCCGGCAAGGTTTCCCAAGTCGGCTCTATGATGTTGCTTAGAGAAATATCAGAGCTATCCTTTGAACCGGCCATTGAGGGCCGATCTGATGAGCTTAGATGTGTTTTCCCCAGCGGAGTCGCCAAAAAGGTATGTTGACGCCTTTTCGGAGCGCCAAACACTCAACAAGAACCATGGCGGTGCCCCCTGCACAGGGGCGGACGGTCCGCGCGCAGGGGCCGGACGGTCCGCGGCCTGGTGCGAGGCGCGGTGGTACTCTCTGCGCAGGGGCGGACTGTCCGCGGCCTGGGGCCGGACGGTCCGCGGCCTGGAGCGCGGCTAGGGCTCCTGCCTGATGGCCGGACGGTCCGCGCCCTGGGGCCGGACGGTCCGCGCGTACGCAGGGACGGCGGAAGATCGCCGATGGCGCCTGGATCTCGCTCCCGGGAGGGACCCCGTCGGGGAGTAGAGATCCTAGGTTGTGTCTAGGCTCGGGCTGGCCGACCTAGACTCCTCTAATCGACGTAGAGTCGAAGAGAGACGAAGAATTTGGGGATCGAGAGGCTAAACCTAAACTAGACTAGAACTACTCCTAAGATAAATGCGAAATAGAAGTTGTATTGATTTGATTGATTCTTACAAATCGGCCGTAGACCTCTCATTATATAGAGGAGGGGGGCTGGACCCTTTACACGACTGGATTCCGGGTTAATTCCGCAAATCTAGCCAACAAACATAGCACAAAACTCGGAACCCTAAACTACTCTGCGCATGCGCGGACCGTCCGGCCCACAGGCGCGGACTGTCCGGACCGCGGACCGTCCGGCCTCAGGGCCGGACCGTCCGGCCGCTCAATATGGTGCTCAACAGTATCCAAAATCTAATTGAATTTGTATACAAAATACAGATTCGTTTATGAGTATGTAGTCACGAAACATAATTTTGTATTGGATTAAGTATTTCTATTAAGTATTCATATTAAATAGATGTGAGTGAAGGATCTATGGTAGTATGGGTGTAGAGATGTGGATACAATGAAGTTTATTTCCAATGGTAACTAAAATCTCTTTTTGCCTCGTAGGAATTGGAAGCCCTAGGTTAACAAAAACCGATGGTTTTGGTTTGTGGTCAAACAAGGCTAGCTTTTCTTTCCACCATGGAAATGTTTTTCGTATATATCATATTTTCCTTAGTGTTGCCGATGTAGAAACGTGTATGATTATTTGCCACACATGAAACTCGTTTGCAGGAAGCGTAACTGAATCCAGCCTTACGAATATAACATCACAGTTTGGTGGCCTGTCAGCACGGGTCCTGTTGCTGTAGTAATGTGAAGCACCAAGAACACAAGCCTCGGTCTATATCAGCTATTGTACAATTGCTGTTTGGTTTATATATTTGTAACGTGATGATTAACTGATAACATTGAATCATGTTTGTTTAAGTCTAACCGTAATCGGATACCACACTAGAAAGTGATATTAGCCTATTCAAACTTATTACCGTTGGTATTTTATTATCATTACCATTTACGTTACATTTTATGAATCAAACGACACCTGTATGTAGTTAGGTCTGGTACCAACTTATGTCAATACTGATGAAACTAGACCTTGCTGTAGATCATTGACCAGGCACTGTTGAGCCGAGGATAATAGGTTTGTTAATCCATCGCATCATAACTGTTCCTTGATTTCAAATGGAGACAATAGGCACATCAATTTAGATTTGTGTCTAGTAAGTGTGATGCTTCAACTGGTTCCTCAACACAATTTATTTGGTTGGGACAGTTTATCGCAATGAACTACGTAAAATTGACAGAACAAATCAAATCAGATTATCAACAAAACAGATCGTCTTGTTGTATGAAAAAAGAAGGGAAAAGTTGTATGGGGGGAATGTGAATCAGCTTCCAAGTCATATCTAACATTATTTTCAGTTTTGGCGCTTTCAGCACATGGAAGATGGCCTTTTCCAAGCTGGACAGGGCATCGACAACTGAACTGCTCACATGTCAAAAGCTGACCAAAAAAGCAAGGGGCTCATGAACTCACAACCATATTCATTCACACTACCAAACCTCTCCCTTTCCTGGCTGGCCAGCCAAACCCATCTTTCTTGAATAGAAAGGATCTTCACCAAACGGCACAAGTAGGGGGTAAAGCAAGCAACTTTGCTACCAAAATTATTGTCCCTTTGCATCTTGCAAAGGTTGCCATCCTGCTAATAATAACGAGTACTGATGTTCCAACAAAGAAAATAGTGGAAGAGAGTACTTCGCGTTGCTCTTTGATCAATGCTCTATACAGTAGCCATGCTCTCCACTCCATGCACTTGCAGTAAAAGAACACACACTTGACAGTTCACCTAGCTGCATGCATGACTAACTTTAATTACCATGCACATGAGCTCTGCTCCGGTAGTATAAACCAAATTAAAGTAGCATAAAACAAAGAGCAGCATTGGATCCATGACCAAATTAAGCCCCATGCGTAACTCTCATGCATGGAGATGAAGCCAACAAGATAAACTAACTAGTAGCACTGCACAGGGTAAAAGACACACGTCGACCGTCGGATCACATAGGAACGGTCAAGAGCCATGGTTTTAGTTGTGATCACAGCAGGGCACATGGTCAACTGATCCACATGGTATGTTGTTGAGTTTTTCTAGCTGGCTGCTCCCTGCCATTTTTCTTTGCTTCCCCATGGAAATAAGGCCAAGAAGAAGACCACCCATTGGGAGGCTACCTGCCAACCTTTTTGTTGGCTTGTGTTCCTCTATTATTAGGTCCAACTTCCAAGCAACCACTTTAGTCAAACCTCCCCATAATACTCTATGGTTAAATTAATTGTGTCCGATTGTGTTCAAGGAACACGGTCACATCCATCCAGTTCTGTGAGTGAGAAAACAATTGTTTTTGCACGTTTTTTTAGTGAAAGTGGTATATTCCACGAATTCCAAATTAGATCCACATGTGATGCATAAAACCTTAAAAATTCCATATTTTTAAATAGCTTAATTTTTTTAATTTATATCTTTAAATATGCATATAATATAGAAAAGTAATATTTTTTTACAAAATAAAAATCTATCATAAATTAAGGTAGAAACATGTTATACATACATGTTGGTGTGTTAGAGTTTTTGTAATATATGGTTTTGTTCATATTCGAACTGAATTTAAAATTAGATTTGCAATAAAAGAAATATATAAAGGAATACTAGAAAATACTCACCTCTCTCATTCTCGCCCCAAGGCCTGCTCCCTTTCTCGGATTGGTCTCTCGCACTGCATGGCCCACAACCACGTGGGCGCCTCTCTCTAGCCCCGTGGCAGTCCCCGTTCATTTGACCTAGCTGAAAAGATCAAGATACCCAAGTGAAGAGTGAATTGAACAATTTAAAATTTTATTGCAACAATCAAATTGTATAGAATAGTTCACCTCAATCTTTGTGTATAAGAGTATAATCAATTCTACACAAAAGTTTTACACCCTAGGTTCCAACCCTATCCTAACAAGATAATTCTAATAATGTAAAGACAATAATTTAATTGTTCAAAAATAAATACTCAAAGTTATAGATGGCCAACGGTGCTCCTATAATCGGTCCGACACTGAGCCAGACATGGCCCATAGTAGCTAGGCGCCAGTGGAAATGTTATTTTCACTGGCGGTTCGCTTAATAAAACCATCACTGAAAATGTTATTTCCACTGATGGGTTGGTTAAAAAAAACCGCCAGTGAAAAAGGCCGATTTCTACTGGCCCCTAGCGCTGGCGGCACTGATAAATGCCAGTGCAAATAGCTCTAGGACCGTCACTATAGAGCTTATGTGTACTAGTGGACAAGACATAACCCGATTGGTGGTGGGCCCATGCTAGCACGCCTTGATGGCTAGTGTCGTGCTTGAACCGCAACCTAGGCACGGTGGGCCAATATGGGCACGACCTAATTAGGGGGAAGCACAGTTAGGCACAGGTAAATCCCTTCGGTGTGTCTGTTGCCTCGGCACTGTCGTCAGCCACTCATTCTCACGCTCTTTCTCAGTCTCTTGCATCTTTCCGAACCCTCTCTCTAGCTCTAGCGATTTTGAGGTTGTTGGGCACTCCTCCCTTGCTGCCTTCGCCACCGCTCATTCCCCTCGTGATCTGGGTTGTCTTCTTCTTCGATAAGGTCCTCGACCACCCCTCCCGTTCCCCTCGTTCTCCCCTCATGTCATACCCTGAAATTCTTAAATTTCAGGATGTGGATAGGAAGAATAATCAATGCATCGATTTTCACATAATTTTAAAATTTTGCCAAGCTTAATTTATTATGTAGGGAATTTAACATAGGAAAAAAACAATTATTTATTTTTCTAAAACTAAATGAGCTTGTGTGTATTGTTGGTGTTTCTTGAGTGCAAACTAAAGTTTTAAAATGTGTTTCTCTATCAAATAGGTTCTTCCAAGAATTTAGCCATTTTCTAGCAATTATTCTCATTTTCCTAGAGGTGTTTATATTTATTAGAAGGCTCTAAAATTTTTATGGGCTCCAAATAATTTTTCTGGATTCCTCATGTCTAATTGGACCTCTAGAATGTTTTCTATAATTTTCTCAACCTTCACGATACTTTTTGTGGTTTAAATATTTAGTCTAGACTTTTCTAGAATTAAAATAAATCAAGAAAATAAATATTCAAAAACTAAATTCTAAACCTTAGTGGGCGACCACTTTCCCCATGCCTGAGCAGAACTGGGCTGAAGGTGTAATCTGTGAATCTGTTTATCCCTCGGGATAGCGTCAGCATGCGTGGACTCGTCGGAGTTATCTCCTGCTTAGAGTTCCTGGACTCAATCGTCATGATTTTTGGAAGGTCCAATATATGGAGGACACTGGAAGTACAAATATGTCAAAGATATTAGTGGAATAGGAAAGACAAGTCAGAGTCCTAAACATATAGAACAAAATCCCAACATACAATGCACAGTCCTAAACGGATTAAGAAGGCACACATGTAAATATATAGAGTTAGATTCTCTTACGAATAAGTTACTAGGTTAGATCTATCATGTAACCTACTTGTATCCACCCTTTAATTGTTCCCTCATTGAACTGTATAAGGAGGGGTGGGGAGAGCCTCTTGAAGGCAGACAAGAACATAACCGATCATTAGCCACCAAAACACTGGATGTAGTTTATTATGTCATGGTGAGAGCTTGAACCAGCCTAAATCTTGTGTCTCTTTTGTATTTTGCTTTCAATTCTCGATCTCGTGACCTATCCTATAAATCCACTATCGAGAACTCCTTGATAGAGGGACCTAAAGACAAACCCTACGAAGACTCTAAGCAGCAGAAGCTTGCTTTAGAAGGCAAGTTGTGTCCTTGATCACGTTGTTTTGGCCTACATAATATTTACTATTATGTTCTTACCTATGCATTGCATAGTTAAGTTAAATTGATGGGACCGATTAGGTGATGTCTAGTTCTATTTTCCATATACCTTGTTTACACCAAGTTTAATTATGTTGGGTAGACATGCTAGTGCTTTACTTGGTTTATGGGGCTGTTGTTACCCAAGAACCATGGATAATGTTTCATTGTTGATTTTGTTGATATTATTGTGGTACAAGATCACCATATTTAATTGGAACATGAAGTGGCAACTCGAGAAAACAGTACAACCACAAGGATTATTATGGCTCTGGTCTTAGCTGATTTATTAGTGTAAGAAAAATAGACCCCAGGCTATTTGGCTAAATAGGTTTTGGTGTTTGATGATCAACATAACCTGTGGACTAATGAATTTGCTAGTGTTTATGATTGTAGTTCACAGGATGCTAAAGTTACTTGGACCAAGACATTGAGGAAAGCAACACCTCAAAAGAAGACATTATGAAGATCAAGTGAAGTCTAAGAAACAAAGGAAGTGTTGCCTGTGGACTGTCTGGTCTGGAGCACCGGACTGTCCGGTGCCACACGCCGGACTGTCCGCTGCACTAGGAACAGTAGCCTCAACAGCTAGTTCCAGGTGGCACTATGGAGAGAATACCACTGGACTGTCTAGTGTAAAAAGCCTGCGCGCCAACGGTCGCCTGCAGTGTCAGACCAACGGCTAGGCGCACCGGACTGTGAACTTTGCACTGTCCGGTGCACCACCGGACTGTCTGGCGTGCCACATGAGCACAACTTTTCTCCAACAACTAGTTTTGTGTTGGGGGCTATAAAACACACCCAACCGGCCATTCCAAGGTGTGGGAGCCCAAGCAACATACCAAGGCATATAGTAGACATTTCCAAGTGCTCATACACCCAAGTGCTTAATAGAATCACTCGATGATTAGCGTAGGTGCTTTACAAAGTGCATTGGTTAGTTAGACCGCTTTAGCGCTTGCTCTAGGTGAATCCTAGTTAGTTGAGTGAGTTTAGAAAAACCACACAACCCCTCGGCTCTTACGCGAGCCGTTGTAATTGTACCGAGTGGGGCGAGAGTCTTGCGAGACCGTGACAACCATGTTTGTGTCACGACCGCCACCATGTACCGGAGGGAATGAGGCCCGCGGCGTTTTTAGTCAAATGCTCGATAGTGGAGATGACGAGAAGCGTCTGAGAGGAGCCAAAAGCGGAGCACCATTTGCACATGGAGAAGGCCCGCGACACTCTATGGAGTTACTCGACCGTGGTGCTTGGCCCTCGCATGGGCTTCCCTTTGCATAGGGGCACCAACGAGGATTAGTCAGAACCTTGCGTGGTTCCGGATACCTCGGTAAAAATACCAACGTCATCCACGAGAGTTTGCATCTCTACCTTGCTCTTTAGCTTCCGCATTTATATTAAGCATTTAAGTTTCAATCTTGTCTTTATACTTAGATTGTTTAGGATTGAAACTTAGACATTGCGGTAGAGATAGCAACACTTAGACAAAACCTAGTTTGCACATTCTAATTTGATTATTTGCATAGGTTTTGCTCTAGGTATTTATTTGTGTCCTAGTTTAGAGAAAGTTTTAGAAGTCCTAATTCACCCCCTTCTTAGGCGTCACCTGTTTTTTTCAATTGGTACCAGAGCCTGGTTTGGCTCATTTGAAATGCTTTAGCTTCACCGCTAAAAGAGCCGACGCTTTTTAGAGGAATGGATGGATACCCATAGGCCACCACACTTCGACAGCACTAACTTCCCATATTATAGTGCTAGAATGGCTTGTTACCTAGAGGCCATTGATCTAGGTATTTGGGGAGTCACTCATGATGGGATGAAACCACCCAAAAATCCCGAGAAACCCACCACGAGTGAGGAAAAAGAAATTCATTTAAATGCTAGAGCCAAAAATTGCTTGTATGAATCTCTTAGCATGGATATTTTTAATCAAGTTTTTACATTCAAAACTGCTAATAAGATTTGGCTAAAAGTGCATGAGCTCCATGATGGAACATCCAATATTTGTGAGTAAAAACATTGCCTAGCCTTAAATGAGTATAATTCTTTTTCCATGAAGAATAATGAGCTTGTTAGAGACATGTATTCTTGTTTGAATCTAATCATCAATGAGCTCAATTCTATTGGCATTAATAAGCTAGGTGATGCGAACATTGTGAGGAAGATTATCTCCCTACTACCACAACAAAGATATGGGAGCATCATCACTATTCTTCACAACATGGAGGATTTGAGTACAATGACCCCGACCATTGTGATTGAGAAAATCGCGGCTTTTGAGATGTCGCGAAAAATGTGTTGAGGAGAGAAGCCAACTGTCGGGGACCGTAATTAGGGGTACCCACAATGCTCCTTAATCTGGCTAGAAAACATCTTTAGAACAAACTGATAAAGCGCAGGCCTCGTCTACCAAGGGACGCGACCTCATCCGAGCCCAGCCTCGGGCAAGGGCGGTAGTCCTGGATGGATTCACGCCTCGACCGAGGGTCCCCTCAGTCAGCAGACGCACCCTCGGCTTGCCCGAAGCCCAGCATGGGCAGACTTTGTCGTGCAGCGACCTCGCCCAAATCGCCTTACCAACCGGTCGTATTGCATGCGCATTTAATGCGGGGATCGCCTGACACCTTATCCTGACACGCGTGCCTCAGTCGGCAAGGTCGAAGTGACCGCAGTCACTTCGCCCCTTTACTGACCGTTCTGACAGGAAAACAGTGTTGTTCACCCCGCTCCGGCAACTGTGCCAGCCACCAGGGCAAGACTAGCAACAGTGAGTCCTGGCCTCCCCCGAGTTCAGCCTCGGGCACGACAAGGAGCTCCGCCTCGCCCGACCTCAGGCCTCAGCCTCGGCCTCGACCTCGAGAGAAGGTCTCCGCCTCGCTCGACCCTGGGCTTTGGCCCCAACCTCGACCTCGGGAGGAGACACATCCTCGCCCGACCCCAGCCTTGGCCTCCGGAGGAGTCACATCCTCGCCCGACCTCGGCCTCGGCCTCAGGAGAAGTCTCCGTCTCGCCCGACCTCAGGCCTCGGAACCAACTACGCTACAATGGATACATCATGACCCTATCCCTAGCTAGCCGCCTCAGGCTACAAAGGAACAAGACCGGTGTCCCATCTAAGTTACTCCGGTACCAGGTAATGATGGTTCCCCGCGTGCGCCCATGACGTTGGTTGCTCTCAACCCCCTACGAAAGCAAGGAAACGTCAGCAGGATCCATGCCGCACCGCCAGTTGTGCTTCTACAGGGCTCAAGACACTTCTCCGACGGCCACATTAGGGCTCAAGGCAATTCTCCGCCAGCCACGTTAGCACATAGCTACACCCTATTGTACAGCTGGGCCATCTCCTTGTATCTATAAAAGGGGATGTCCAAGGCCTTCCTAAGGCACGTTGACACACGTCGACGATGGGGACAACACACATGCAACAGCGGAGACATAACACAAAGAAAGAGGAGAGAGACGAAACGTGCTAACGTGCGACGAACACACGGGCGCACGACACAGACGAGCGGAGGCAAGCAGAGTAGGAGGGGCGCAGTAGAGGCAGCCTCAGACAGCTCACCTCAAGGCTGAACCCTCTCTTTCTCTGTCTCCCTCGCTCTCGCTCTCCCTCGAGATGCTTGTAACCCCTACTGCAAGCATCCTCCTGGTGCAAGATAATATAAGCCTCATCCCTTCGCTTGTGTTCCATCTTGCATCAACCCATCTAGACAGGGGCACGCGACACTAAAATTCACTAGTCGGTCCAGTTGAGGCCCCCCCGGGTCCAAAACACCGACAGTTGGCGCGCCAAGTAGGGGCTCGCTGCGTGTTAACGAATACTTTCCCGTTGAGTTCTAGATGGGTAGCTTTCAGCAGCCTCTTCAGCCCGGGACGGTGCTCCGCTTTGGGAGTCTCGAGTTCATGTCCCTCGATGGCAGCTACGATATGGTACTCCTCCCCTCGCAGCACGGCAACAACGATGGTCGTTGGCTCGCCCGGCGAAGTTGAACTCGACGATGACTTCCTCCCGCGGTGGAAGAGGAACACCTGAGTCAACCACGCCACCCTCCTCGTCGGAGGAGACGGAGATGGGGCGACCGTGGCCAGGCAGGAGGCGGCACCTCGTCGGCTGTTAGGCCAGAGCGATTCGACAACGCCGGCACCCCTGCGGGGGACATGTCAGGTGTCGTCCTCGCACCTGAGACAACGACGGGCGTCGCTTCCCAGCAATGTGCCAACCCCAAGCGAACTGATGACGCCAGCACCCTAACGAAGGACTTGTTGGGCATTAGCCTCGTACCTGAGATAACGGTGCAGTCCGTCCCCGATGCGACTTCGCCACCGTCCATCAACCAAGAGGTACCATCCGTTTTTCACCTTGTTCCCTTTAGATTTAGTTTCGATCCGCCAAGCGACCTCGCTTTGGTGAGCTCTTTCGCTAGGGCTTATCCTGACCTTCCGGGGTACCATATGTGGTCTTCTTAGGACCGACTGACAGCCGTCTCAACCTCCGGACCCGCTGGTTCCGAGGAAGAGGACGACCTCGACATCAGTTGGGATTTCTCTGGACTTCGTGATCCCAGTACCATGCGCGACTTCATGTCCGCATGTGACCACTGCCTCTCTGGCTACTCTGATGATGGTCATAGCCTTGATGACAAGGGTTGCGACCCAAATCGCGAGTGCTACCACATCGATCAGGAGGATCACGACGGAGAAAACCACCTTGGCATGCCAGGAAGTGACGGCACCCTTGCACCTACGACTCGCGTTGAGATCCCGCGGGAGCTAGCTGTGGTCCAAGTCCCTACGGGGGTCAGGACACACAGCTTGAGCAACTCCACGAGATGCAGACCAAGCTCGACGAAGAAGTGGGGCGACTTGTGCAGCTCCGGCAAAACATCGAACAGGAATGGGCAGGCCGAGCGCTCGCTGAAGGAGCGCATCATCGGGCCCAGGACGTCCAGCGCCGCATTATTGACGATGCTAGGGCGATGCCGCCCCCGGCCTTCAACGGGGTCAGCCAGAGCCTAGCTGCAGTAGCAATGCTGCTTTGGACAATGCCGGAGCCATCCACCACCGAAGGGCGACGTATCCAGGGCGAGCTCAAGGGCCTCCTAGAAGACGCCGCTGTCCGACAAGCCAAGAGCTCTGCCTCCCGGAGGCAAGGAGACCCCTCAGAGCATCACGCAACGCCCTCCCGACACATGTGGGAGGCCTCGATCCACACCGAGCGCACACGGGATGGGACGCCTGCGGTCCCGGATCGCCTCGGCGACAATCAGCGCCACCGTGACCGTCGAGCCCGCCTCGAGGAAAAGGTGCGCCAAGGCTACCACCCCAGGCGCGGGGGATGTTACGACAGCGAGGAGGATCGAAGTCCCTCGCCCGAACCACCAGGCCCATGGGTCTTCAGCCGAGCCATACGACGAGCGTCGTTCCCGGCCCAGTTCCGGGCCCCGGCTACCATCACCAAGTACTCAGGGGAGACAAGGCCGGAGTTGTGGCTTGCGGACTACCGGCTGGCATGCCAGTTGGGAGGGGCGGACGGTGATAACCTCATCATCCGCAACCTCCCCCTTTTCCTCTCCGACGCTGCCCGGGCCTGGCTGGAGCATCTGCCTCCTGCGCAGATCTTCGACTGGGACGACCTAGTTAGGGCTTTCGCTGGAAATTTCTAGGGTACGTACATGCGCCCTAGGAACTCATGGGATCTCCAAAGTTGCCGCCAGCAGCCCGGGGAATCCCTGCGAGAGTACATCCGACGGTTTTCAAAGCAGCGCACCGAGTTGCCCAACATCACCAACTCGGATGTCATTGGGGCTTTCCTCACCGGCACCACTTGTCGAGACCTGGTGAGCAAACTAGGACGCAAGACTCCCACCAAGGCGAGCGAATTGATGGACATCACCACCAAGTTCACCTCTGGTCAGGAGGCGGTCAAAGCCATCTTCCAGAAAGACAAGCAGCCTCAGGGAGGGCAGATGGAAGACGCCCCCAAGGCGTCCGCCCAGCATGGCACGAAGAAAAAGGCCAGAAAGAAGGCGCAAGCGAAGCACAACACCGTCGACGCGGATCTCGTCGCTGCTGCCGAGCATAGGAACCCTCGGAAGCCTCCGGGGGGGGGGGCAACGCGTTCGACAAGATGCTCAAGGAGTCGTGCCCCTATCACTGGGGTCCCGTCAAGCACACCCTTGAGGAGTGCGACATGCTCCGGTGCTACTTGAACAAAGTTAAACCCTCGGCAGAAGATGGCAAGGACCAAGGCAACAACAAGAAGGGGGGCAACAAAGAAGAGGAGTTCCCGGAGGTCCACAACTGCTTCATGATCTACGGCGGACAAGTGGCAAACGCCTCGGCTCAGCACCGCAAGCAGGAGCGCCGGGAGGTCTGCTCGGTGAAGGTAGCGGCACCGGTCTACCTAGACTGGTCCGACAAGCCTATCACCTTCGACCAAGGTGACCACCCCGACTTCGTGCTGAGCCCAGGAAGGAAGCCGCTCGTCGTTGACCCGATCATCGGCAACGTTAGGCTCTCCAAGGTCCTCATGGACGGAGGCAGCAGCCTCAACATCATCTACGCCGAGACCCTGGAGCTCTGGGGGTTAATCGGTCCGAGATCCGGGCTGGTGCAGCACCCTTCCACGGGATCGCACCCGGAAAGCGTATCCTGCCCCTCGGACAGATTGACTTACCCGTCTGCTTCGGAACTCCCTCCAACTTCCAAAAGGAAACCCTCACCTTCGAGGTAGTTGGGTTCCGAGGGACCTATCACGCGGTACTGGGAAGACCGTGCTACGCCAAGTTCATGGCCATCCCCAACTACACTTACCTCAAGCTCAAGATGCCTGGCCCCAAGGGAGTCATCACCGTCGGACCCACGTACCGCCACGCTTACGAGTGCAACATGGAATGCGTGGAGTACGCTGAAGCCCTCGCCGAGTCTGAAGCCCTCATCGCTGACCTAGATTGCCTCTCCAAAGAGGTGCCCGACGCGAAGCGGCACGCCGGCAACTTCGAGCCAGCCGAGGCAGTTAAGTCTGTCCCTCTCGACCCCAGCAACGACGCCGACAAGAAAGTCAGGATCGGCTCCGAGCTCGACCCCAAATAGGAAGCAGTGCTCATCGACTTTTTCCGTGCAAACGCCAAAGTTTTTGCGTGGAGTCCCTCGGACATGCCAGGCATACCAAGGGATGTCGCCGAGCACTCACTGGACATCCGAGCCGGTGCCCGACCCGTGAAGCAGTCCCTGCGTCGTTTTGATGAAGAAAAGCGCAGGACCATAGGCGAGGAGGTCCACAAGCTGATGGCTGCAGGGTTCATCCAAGAGGTATTCCATCCCGAATGGTTAGCTAACCCTGTGCTTGTAAAGAAAAAAGGTGGGAAATGGAGGATGTGCGTAGACTACACTGGTCTAAACAAAGCATGTCCAAAGGTTCCCTACCCTCTGCCTCGCATCAATCAAATTGTGGACTCCACTGCTGGGTGCGAAACCCTGTCATTCCTCGACGCCTATTTAGGCTATCACCAAATCAAGATGAAAGAGTTCGACCAGCTCGCGACTTCTTTTATCACACCTTTTGGCATGTATTGTTATACTACTATGCCATTTGGCTTGAGGAATGTAGGTGCAACCTACCAGAGGTGCATGAACCATGTGTTCGGAGAACACATCGGCAGGACGGTCGAGGCTTACGTTGATGACATCATCGTCAAAACAAGGAAAGCCTCCGACCTCCTCTCTGACCTTGAGGTAACATTCAGTTGCCTAAAAAGCGAAGAGCGTAAAACTCAATCCTGAGAAGTGTGTCTTCGGAGTCCCCCGAGGCATGCTCTTAGGGTTCATCATCTTCGAACGAGGCATCGAAGCCAACCCAGAGAAAATCGCGGCCATCACCAACATGGGACCCATCAAAGATTTGAAAGGAGTACAAAGGGTCATGGGATGCCTTGCGGCTTTGAGCCGCTTCGTCTCGCGCCTCGGCGAGAAAGGATTGCCCTTGTACCGCCTCTTAAGGAAGGCCGAGCGCTTCACTTGGACTCCCGAGGCCGAGGAAGCCCTCGGAAACTTAAAGGCGCTCCTTACTAATGCGCCCATCTTGGTGCCCCCCGCTGAGGGAGAAGCCCTCTTGGTCTACGTAGCCGCAACCACTCAGGTGGTTAGTGCCGCGATCGTAGACGAGAGACGAGAAGAAGGGCATGCACTGCTCATCCAGAGGCCGGTCTACTTCATCAGCGAGGTTCTATCTGAGAGCACCTAGAGGGGGGGGTGAATAGGTGATCCTGTAAAAGCTTCAAACTTAAGCCACAAAAACTTGTTAAGCGTTAGCACGATTATTGCCAAGTGGCAAAGGTGAAGTCTCAACAAAACACAATACCACAAGAGATCAAGACAGAGGTGACACAGTGGTTTATCCCGTGGTTCGGCCAAGCCAACGCTTGCCTACTCCACGTTGTGGCGTCCCAACGGACGAGGGTTGCAATCAACCCCTCTCAAGCGGTCCAAAGACCCACTTGAATACCACGGTGTTTTGTTTTGCCTTTCACTATCCCGTTTGCAAGGAATCTCCACAAATTGGAGTCTCTTGCCCTTACAAGTATATGATCACAAAGAAACACAGAGTAAGGGAGGGAAGCAACACACACAAATCCACAGCAAAAGCGCACACACACGGCCAAGAATCGAGCTCACAAGACTATCTCAGAGTTCTCACTTAGAACAGAGCTCGAATCACTTAGAAACACAAACGAATGCGCAGAGACTTAGTGTGGATGATCAAGAATGCTCAAAGGTTGCTTGTTTTGTCTCCTCCATGCGCCTAGGGGCTCCTTTTATAGCCCCAAGGCAGCTAGGAGCCGTTGAGAGCAAATCCGAAAGGCCATCCTTGCCTTCTGTCGTCGGGGGCACCGGACAGTCCGGTGCACACCGGACACTGTCCGGTGCCCGATTTGTTTCCATAACGGGCGCTTCTGACCGTTGCCGACCGTTGGAAGATCAGGCGCAGTTGGCGCACCGGACATGTCCGGTGCACACCGGACAGTCCGGTGACATCTTCCGACCGTTGGCTCCGCCACGTGTCCCGCGCAGATTGCGCGGTCGACCGTTGGCCCGGCCGACCGTTGGCTCACCGGACAGTCCGGTGCACACCGGACAGTCCGGTGAATTATAGCCGTACGCCGTCGGCCAGTTTCCCGAGAGCGGCCAGTTCGCTCCGAGCCAGCCTGGCGCATCGGACACTGTCCGGTGCACACCGGACACTGTCCGGTGCACACCGGACAGTCCGGTGCTCCAGACCGAACTGAGTCTTGGCTGCACACAGCCAAGTCTTTGTCTCCTCTTTTCTTTTCTTCTACTTTCTGTTTCTAACACTTAGACAAGTATATTAGTATTCAAAACCAATGTACTAAGGCTTAGAAACATACCTTTATCTCACGATTTGCACCTTGTTCATCCATGGACACAAATTCACAATTAAGCACATGTGTTGGCACTCAATCACCAAAATACTTAGAAATGGCCCAAGGGCACATTTCCCTTTCAATCTCCCCCTTTTTGGTGATTTATGCCAACACAACATAAAGCAACTAGAACAAGTGCAAACTTACTTCAAATAAAACCTAAATTTATTTTGAATCAATTTTGGCATATATGGATCATCCTTTGCCACCACTTGGTTTGTTTTTGCAAATCAAACTCAAATCTCTATCTCTAAGTTAAACACACATGTTGAAGCATAAAGAGAGTCATTCCAAAAGAGATTGATCAAAGATTTCAAAAACTCCCCCTTTTTCCCATAATCAATACTTCTCCCCACAAGAAGCCAACTTTTGACAAGAGAGACAACATAAGAATTTTGACAAACCAGAAACTCTATTCTACTATTTTCAAAATCTCTCAAGTGGTAGCTGATCCATTTATTGCTTTGGCCTTTATTTTCTCCCCCTTTGGCATCAAGCACCAAAACGGGATCAATTTCGGCCCTTTAACCCCATTGCCTCACCAAAATCTTCAATTTAGAGCAAATGGCAATAAGAGTTCATGAGATGAACTTGGAAATAAGTTACCCTCTCATCGGAGTGCAGTGGAAGTCTGTCATTGTCCAAGTCCACCTTTTCCCTTTCAATTCTCCTTTGAGACTAAATTAAGCAAACTCAAGCATATGGTTAGTCTCAAAGGGTCAAGTTGTAACACATCTCCCCCTAAACATGTGCATCACTTTGCAACGGACTTGTGAGGTCCAGGGAGTGTATGTACAACTTGAGCACCATAATAAGCAACAAAATGCAGAATGAACATGATCAAAGGCATAAATACATGTATGCTACAATTCAATCCAAGTTCCGCGAATCTAAGACATTTAGCTCACTACGCAACCTGCAAAAGGTCTTCTCATCTAAAGGCTTGGTAAAGATATCAGCTAGCTGGTTCTCGGTGCTAACATAAAACACTTCGATATCTCCCTTTTGCTGGTGGTCTCTCAGAAAGTGATGCCGGATGTCAATGTGCTTTGTGCGGCTGTGCTCAACAGGATTTTCCGCTATTCGGATAGCACTCTCATTATCACATAGGAGTGGGACTTTGCTTAGATTGTAGCCAAAGTCCCTGAGGGTTTGCCTCATCCAAAGTAGTTGCGCGCAACACTGACCTGCGGCAACGTACTCGGCCTCAGCGGTGGATAGGGCAACGGAGGTTTGTTTCTTAGAGTTCCATGACACCAGGGACCTTCCTAAGAATTTGCACGTCCCTGATGTACTCTTCCTATCGACCTTACATCCAGCATAGTCGGAATCTGAGTACCCAATCAAGTCAAAGTTAGACCCCTTTGGATACCAGATCCCGAAGCAAGGCATAGCGACTAAATATCTAAGAATTCGCTTCACCGCCACCAAGTGACACTCCTTAGGATCGGATTGAAATCTAGCACACATGCATACGCTAAGCATAATATCCGGTCTACTAGCACATAAATAAAGTAAAGACCCTATCATTGACCGGTATGCTTTTTGATCAACGGACTTACCTCCTTTGTTGAGGTCGGTGTGTCCGTCGGTTCCCATCGGCGTCTTTGCGGGCTTGGCGTCCTTCATCCCAAACCTCTTTAGCAGATCTTGCGTGTACTTTGTTTGGGAGATGAAGGTGCCGTCCTTGAGTTGCTTCACTTGGAACCCAAGGAAGTAGTTCAACTCGCCCATCATCGACATCTCGAATTTCTGCGTCATCACCCTGCTAAACTCTTCACAAGACTTTTGATTAGTAGAACCAAATATTATGTCATCGACATAAATTTGGCACACAAACAAATCACCATCACAAGTCTTAGTGAAGAGAGTTGGATCGGCTTTCCCAACCTTGAAAGCATTAGCAATTAAGAAATCTCTAAGGCATTCATACCATGCTCTTGGGGCTTGCTTAAGTCCATAGAGCGCCTTAGAGAGCTTACACACGTGGTCGGGGTACCGTTCATCCTCGAAGCCAGGGGGTTGCTCCACGTATACCTCCTCCTTTATTGGCCCGTTGAGGAAAGCGCTCTTCACATCCATTTGGTACAACCTGAAAGAATGGTGAGCGGCATATGCTAGCAAGATACGAATTGATTCTAGCCTAGCCACAGGAGCAAAAGTCTCCTCAAAGTCCAAACCTGCGACTTGGGCATAACCTTTTGCCACAAGTCGAGCCTTGTTCCTCGTCACCACCCCGTGCTCGTCCTGTTTGTTGCGGAACACCCACTTGGTTCCCACAACATTTTGCTTGGGACGAGGCACCAGCGTCCAAACTTCATTGCGCTTGAAGTTGTTAAGTTCCTCCTGCATGGCCAACACCCAATCCGGATCTAGCAAGGCCTCCTCTACCCTGAAAGGCTCAATAGAGGAGACAAAAGAGTAATGTTCACAAAAATTAACTAGTCGAGACCGAGTAGTTACTCCCTTGCTAATGTCACCCAGAATTTGGTCGACGGGATGATCCCTTTGAATTATCGCTCGAACTTGGGTTGGAGGTGCCGGTTGCGCTTCTTCCTCCATCACATGATCATCTTGTGCTCCCCCTTGATCACACGCCTCCTTTTGATGAACCTGTTCATCGTCTTGAGTTGGAGGATGCACCGTTGTTGAGGAAGAAGGTTGATCTCGTTCATCTTGTTCCTGTGGCCGAACGTCTCCAATCGCCATGGTTCGTATGGCGGCCGTTGGAACTTCTTCTTCATCTACATCATCACAATCAACAACTTGCTCTCTTGAAGAGCCATTAGTCTCATCAAATACAACATCGCTAGAGACTTCAACCAAACCCGATGATTTGTTGAAGACTCTATACGCCTTTGTATTTGAATCATAACCTAATAAAAACCCTTCTACAGCTTTGGGAGCAAACTTAGAATTTCTACCCTTCTTCACTAGAATGTAGCACTTGCTCCCAAATACACGAAAGTACGATACATTGGGTTTGTTACCGGTTAGTAGCTCATACGAAGTCTTCTTGAGGAGTCGATGAAGATAGACCCTGTTGATGGCGTGGCAAGCCGTGTTCACAGCTTCCGACCAAAAGCACTCGGGGGTCTTGTACTCTCCAAGCATCGTCCTCGCCATATCAATTAGCGTCCTGTTCTTCCTCTCTACCACACCATTTTGCTGTGGTGTGTAGGGAGCGGAGAACTCGTGCTTGATCCCTTCCTCCTCAAGAAACTCCTCCACTTGAAGGTTCTTGAACTCGGACCCGTTGTCGCTCCTAATCTTCTTCACCTTGAGCTCAAACTCATTTTGAGCTCTCCTGAGGAAGCGCTTGAGGGTCCCTTGGGTTTCAGACTTATCCTGCAAAAAGAACACCCAAGTGAAGCGGGAAAAGTCATCAACAATAACTAGACCATACTTACTTCCTCCTATGCTTAGATAGGCGACGGGTCCGAAGAGGTCCATATGCAGCAGCTCCAGAGGTCTTGACGTGGTCATCACATTCTTGCTGTGATGTGCTCCTCCCACTTGTTTACCTGCCTGACAAGCTGCACAAGGTCTATCTTTTTCGAAATAAACATTTGTTAGACCTATCACGTGTTCTCCCTTTAGAAGTTTGTGGAGGTTCTTCATCCCCACATGTGCTAAGCGGCGATGCCACAGCCAGCCCATGCAAGTCTTAGCCATTAAGCATGCATCAAGACCGGCCTCTTCTTTTGCAAAATCAACTAAGTAAAGCTTGCCGTCTAGTACACCCTTAAAAGCTAGTGAACCATCACATCTTCTAAAGACAGACACATCTACATTAGTAAAAAGGCAATTGTATCCCATGTTGCATAGTTGACTAACAGATAGTAAATTGTAACCAAGAGACTCAACTAAAAACACATTTGAAATTGAGTGCTCATTAGAAATTGCAATTTTACCTAACCCTTTTACCTTGCCTTGATTCCCATCACCGAATATAATTGAATCTTGGGAATCCTTATTTTTGACGTAGGAGGTGAACATCTTCTTCTCCCCCGTCATATGGTTTGTGCATCCGCTGTCGATAATCCAGCTTGAACCCCCGGATGCATAAACCTGCAAGGCAAATTTAGGCTTGGGTCTTAGGTACCCAACTCATGTTGGGTCCTGCAAGGTTAGCACAAATGTCCTTAGGGACCCAAATGCAAGTCCTGTCTCCCTTGCATTTTGCCCCTAACTTCCTAGCAACTATTTTCCTATCCTTTCTACAAATAGCAAAGGAAGTGTTTAAAGCATAATAAATTATAGAAGGTTCATTCACTACTTTCCTAGGAGAATGAATAACATTCTTTCTAGGCACATGAGCAATATTTCTCCTGGGCATATGTACACCATTTCTCCTACACATATCCCTATCATGCTTATAAGAAGAACTAGAAGCAAACATGACATGAGAATCATAAACATGTGAATCAAAATCATTATAAGCATTTCTAGCATTTCTCCTATCATGATACAAGAAAGCATGGTTCTTTTTAGCACTACTAGCCATAGGGGCCTTCCCTTTCTCCTTGACGAAGATGGGAGCCTTATGGCTTGTTAAGTTCTTGGCCTCTCTCTTGAAGCCAAGACCATCCTTAATTGAGGGGTGTCTACCAACCGTGTAGGCATCCCTTGCAAATTTTATCTTATCAACTTCACTTTTGCTAGTCTTAAGTTGGGCATTAAGACTAGCCAATTCCTCATTTAATTTGGAAATTAAAACCAGGTGTTCACTACAGGCATTAACATCAAAATCCTTACACCTAGTGCAAATCATAACATGTTCTACACAAGAATTAGATTTATTTGCTACTTCTAACTTAGCATTTAAATCATTGTTAACACCTTGTAAAGTAGAAATGGTTTCATGACAGGTAGATAGTTCATAAGAAAGCATTTCATTTCTTTTCACTTCTAAAGCATATGATTTTTGTGCCTCTACAAATTTATCATGTTCATCATACAATAAATCCTCCTGCTTTTCTAAAAGCCTATCCTTTTCATTCAATGCATCAATCAATTCATTGATTTTATCTATCTTAGATCTATCTAAGCCCTTGAACAAGCATGAATAATCTATGTCATCATCATCACTAGATTCATTATCACTAGAAGAAGCATAAGTGGAGTCTTGAGTACTCACCTTCTTCTCCCTTGCCATAAGGCATGTGAGACGCTCGTTGGGGAAGAGGGAAGACTTGTTGAAGGCAGTAGCAGCGAGTCCTTCATTGTCGGAGTCGGAGGAGGAGCAATCCGAGTCCCACTCCTTTCCTAGATGCGCCTCGCCTTTTGCCTTCTTGTATTGCTTCTTCTTCTCTCTTTTGTTCCCCTTTTCCTGGTCACTTTCATTATCAGGACAGTTAGCAATGAAATGACCAAGCTTACCGCATTTGAAGCATGAGCGCTTCCCCTTGGCTTTGGTCTTGCTTGGTTGTCCCTTGTGACCTCTAAGCACCGTCTTGAATCTTTTGATGATGAGAGCCATCTCTTCATCATTGAGTCTGGCCGCCTCAATCTGTGCCACCTTGCTAGGTAGCGCCTCCTTGCTGCGTGTTGCCTTGAGAGCAAGAGGTTGCGGCTCGTTGATCGGACCATTCAAGGCGTCGTCCACATACCTTGCCTCCTTGATCATCATTCGCCCGCTAACAAATTTCCCAAGAACTTCTTCGGGCGACATCTTGGTGTACCTGGGATTTTCACGTATATTGTTCACCAAATGAGGATCAAGAACGGTAAATGACCTGAGCATTAGGCGGACGACGTCGTGGTCCGTCCATCGTGTGCTTCCGTAGCTCCTTATCTTGTTGATAAGGGTCTTGAGCCGGTTGTATGTTTGCGTCGGCTCCTCGCCCCTTATCATTGCGAACCGCCCAAGTTCACCCTCCACCAACTCCATCTTGGTGAGCAAGGTGACGTCGTTCCCCTCATGAGAAATCTTGAGGGTGTCCCAGATTTGCTTGGTGTTATCCAAGCCGCTCACTTTATGATATTCATCCCTGCACAAGGAAGCTAGAAGAACAGTAGTAGCTTGTGCATTCTTATGAATTTGTTCATTAATGAACATGGGACTATCCGAACTATCAAAGTGCATTCCACTCTCTACAATCTCCCATATACTAGGATGGAGAGAGAATAGGTGACTACGCATTTTGTGGCTCCAAAATCCGTAGTCCTCTCCATCAAAGTGTGGGGGCTTGCCGAGTGGAATGGAGAGCAAATGAGAATGTGAACTTTGCGGAATACGAGAGTAATCAAAAGAAAAGTTCGAATTAACCGGTTTCCTTCTCTCGTAGTCGTTGTGGTCCTCGTCCTTTTGGGAAGAAGTAGACTCGTCGCTGTCGTAGTAGACGATCTCCTTGATGCGCCTTGTCTTCTTCTTCTTCCCTTCCTTCCGTCTTTGGCCCGAGCCGGAGTCGGTAGGCTTGTCGTCCTTCGGCTCGTTGACGAAGGATTCCTTCTCTTTGTCGTTGATCACTATACCCTTCCCCTTAGGATCCATCTCTTCGGGCGGTTAGTCCCTTTGAAGAGAACGGCTCCGATACCAATTGAGAGCACCTAGAGGGGGGGGGGTGAATAGGTGATCCTGTAAAAACTTCAAACTTAAGCCACAAAAACTTGTTAAGCGTTAGCACGATTATTGCCAAGTGGCAAAGGTGAAGTCTCAACAAAACACAATACCACAAGAGATCAAGACAGAGGTGACACAGTGGTTTATCCCGTGGTTCGGCCAAGCCAACGCTTGCCTACTCCACGTTGTGGCGTCCCAACGGACGAGGGTTGCAATCAACCCCTCTCAAGCGGTCCAAAGACCCACTTGAATACCACGGTGTTTTGTTTTGCCTTTCACTATCCCGTTTGCAAGGAATCTCCACAAATTGGAGTCTCTTGCCCTTACAAGTATATGATCACAAAGAAACACAGAGTAAGGGAGGGAAGCAACACACACAAATCCACAGCAAAAGCGCACACACATGGCCAAGAATCGAGCTCACAAGACTATCTCAGAGTTCTCACTTAGAACAGAGCTCGAATCACTTAGAAACACAAACGAATGCGCAGAGACTTAGTGTGGATGATCAAGAATGCTCAAAGGTTGCTTGTTTTGTCTCCTCCATGCGCCTAGGGGCTCCTTTTATAGCCCCAAGGCAGCTAGGAGCCGTTGAGAGCAAATCCGGAAGGCCATCCTTGCCTTCTGTCGTCGGGGGCACCGGACAGTCCGGTGCACACCGGACACTGTCCGGTGCCCGATTTGTTTCCATAACGGGCGCTTCTGACCGTTGCCGACCGTTGGAAGATCAGGCGCAGTTGGCGCACCGGACATGTCCGGTGCACACCGGACAGTCCGGTGACATCTTCCGACCGTTGGCTCCGCCACGTGTCCCGCGCAGATTGCGCGGTCGACCGTTGGCCCGGCCGACCGTTGGCTCACCGGACAGTCCGGTGCACACCGGACAGTCCGGTGAATTATAGCCGTACGCCGTCGGCCAGTTTCCCGAGAGCGGCCAGTTCGCTCCGAGCCAGCCTGGCGCACCGGACACTGTCCGGTGCACACCGGACAGTCCGGTGCTCCAGACCGAACTGAGTCTTGGCTGCACACAGCCAAGTCTTTGTCTCCTCTTTTCTTTTCTTCTACTTTCTGTTTCTAACACTTAGACAAGTATATTAGTATTCAAAACCAATGTACTAAGGCTTAGAAACATACCTTTATCTCACGATTTGCACCTTGTTCATCCATGGACACAAATTCACAATTAAGCACATGTGTTGGCACTCAATCACCAAAATACTTAGAAATGGCCCAAGGGCACATTTCCCTTTCACTATCTGAGACCAAGATCTGCTACCCACAAATCTAGAAGCTACTATATGCAATAATTATGACACAACGAAAGTTGCGACACTATTTCGAGTCTCATCCGGTTACTGTGGTGTCATCTTTCCCCCTGGGAGAGATCATCCAGAGCTGAGAGGCCTTTGGTAGGATAGCAAAATGGGTAGTGGAACTCATGGGTGAAACACTTTCGTTCGCTCCTCGGAAGGCCATAAAATCTCAAGTCTTGGCAGACTTCTTGGCTGAATGGGCCGATACCCAATTGCCGACAGCCCCAATACAGCCCGAACTTTGGACCATGTACTTCGATGGGTTGCTTATGAAAACCGGAGCAGGCGCGGGCTTGCTCTTGGTTTCACCCCTCGGGAAGCATGTGCGCTACGTACTGCGCCTCCATTTTCCAGCGTCAAACAACATGGCCGAGTACGAGGCCTTGGTTAATGGAGGCCTACTGCGACGAAGTTCGACGCTTGGAAGACAAGTTCTACGGGCTAGAGCTCAACCATGTTGCTCGACGGTACAACAAAACCGCAGATGAGCTGGCAAAAATAGCCTCAGGGCGAATGACGGTTCCCCCGGACGTCTTCTCTAGGAACATATATCAACCATCCGTCAAACTCGATGACGCGCCCGAACCCGAGGAACCCTCGACCCAGCCCAAGGAACCCTCGGCCGCCGAGGGTGAGGCCCTATGTGTTGAGGGTGAGCGGAATGGGGTTACACCGGTTCCAAACTGGCAGACCCTGTACCTAGAATATCTCCTCCGAGGAGAGCTACCCCTCGACAAGGCCGAAGCTCGGTGACTGGCTCGACGCGCCAAGTCGTTTGTTATGCTGGGTGATGAAAAGGAGCTGTACCACCGCAGCCCCCCGGGCATCCTCCAACGATGCATATCCATTGCCCAAGGACAAGAGCTGTTGCAAGAAATACACTCGGGGGCTTGCAGTCACCATGCAGCGCCTCGGACCCTCGTAGGAAACACCTTCCGACAAGGTTTCTACTGGCCAACCGTAGTGGCCGACGCCACTAGGATTGTACGCTCCTGCCGAGGGTGTCAATTCTACGCAAGACAGACGCACCTGCCCGCTCAAGCCCTGTAGACAATACCTATCACTTGGCCGTTTGCCGTATGGGGTCTAGACCTCGTCGGTCCCTTGCAGAAGGCACCCGGGGGCTTCACGCACCTGCTGGTCGCCATCGACAAATTCTCCAAGTGGATCGAGGTCTGACCCTTAACCAGCATCAGGTCAGAGCAGGCGGTGGCGTTCTTCACAAAAATCATCCATCGCTTTGGAGTCCCAAACTCAATCATCACCGACAATGGCACGCAGTTCATTGGGAAAAAGTTCCTGGACTTCTGCGAGGACCACCACATCCGTGTGGACTGGGCCGCCGTAGCTCACCCAATGACAAATGGGCAGGTGGAACGCGCCAACGACATGATTTTGCAGGGACTAAAACCGAGGATCTACAACGACCTCAACAAGTTTGGCAAGCGGTGGATAAAAGTACTACCCTCGGTGGTTTGGAGTCTGAGGACGACGCCGAGCCAGGCCACGGGCTTCTCGCCGTTTTTCCTAGTCTATGGGGCCGAGGCCATCTTACCAACGGACTTGGAATACGGTTCCCCGAGGACAAAGGCTTACAACGACCAAAGCAACTAGACCAGCCGAGAGGATTCATTGGACCAGCTGGAAGAGGCTCGTGCGTGGCCTTACTACACTCGGCGCGGTATCAGCACTCTCTGCGATGCTACCACGCCCGAAGGGTTCAGCCTCGAGACTTCCAAGTGGGAGACTTGGTACTTCGGCTACGACAAGACGCCCGAGGACGCCACAAGCTTACTCCTCCTTGGAAAGGGCCCTTCATCATCGCCAAGATTTTGAAGCCCGGGACATATAAGCTGGCCAACGATCAAGGAAAGGTCTACAACAACGCTTGGAACATCGAACAGCTACATCGCTTTTACCATTAAAATGTTTCAAGTCTTTCATGTATCTCGCTTTCTTTGCATGCACAAATAAAGTCTAACCATCAAGGAAGGATCAGCCTTGCCTCGGCAAAGACCGACCCTCCCTCGAGGGCTAGAAGGGGGAACCCCCTCTGCAGCAAAATTTTCCTCAGAAAAGTCTTTTACCAGAACGTCTTTCGTGCTTTTCGACTGCGTCGACAACAGAATCCTAAAGACGAGCGAGAGAGACCTTGAACGGCAAGGCCGATCGAGCCGAGGGACTCCTACGCCTCCGGGATATGGATACCTCACTCATCACCTTCCACGAAAAGTAGCTCACGCTCGGATAAGCGATTCTGCTACCGAACAAGTCCTAACGCTCAAAAACTTTTCTGCCAGAACGACTTTCGTGCCTTTTTCGACTGCGTCGCTAACAGAATCCTAAAAACGATGGGAGAACACGTAAGTAGCAAGGTCGACCGAGCCGAGGGACTCCTACGCCTCCGGGATACGGATACCTCACTCATCACCTTCCGCGAAAAGTAACTCATGCTCGGATAAGCGATTCTGCTACCGAACAAGTCCTAGCACGAAACAAAAGGAAAGAAAGTGCAGCTTTATAATCTGACAATAATGTTTAGGCCTCAGCGGCCGCAAAAGACATACGCATACTTAGAATAAACTGTTCCTGCAGGCTCAGACATCGGCAGGGGGAGGAGCAGCACGCTCGGCGTCATTTCCACCCTCAGCAGAATCTGGCCCGGCCTTAGACGGCGACTCGGGCGGAAGGATCTCCACCTCGAAGGAGGAAGCCAGCACCGCGCTTGGGCTCTCGACAGCCGCATCAAGCCTCTGGACCTCGGCTAAGGCAACCTCCTCTTCGTCGGGTAAGCAGTACCCCTCGCTGACCCGCTCCAGATCCACGTCGTAGTGGGAAGCGAGTACGGCGAAGGCCCGCCTAACGCCGTGGTGCAGCGCCCTGCGGATTCTGCTGTGCACATGGCCGCCCAAGGCTCACAGGTGACTCTGGGGGAGCTACCCGAGGGGACGTCGTCGAGACCAAAGGCCCGGCAGAAAGCCGAGACAGCCTCGGACATGGCCACGCGCTCGGCCTCCTTCCGCTCAGCCGCCTTGGCAAGCGCCTTGTAGTTCTTGACGGACTCGTTAAGAGCCGTCTCGAACCCTACAGGCAGCCGGACAACGTTCTTCAGACGCAAGGAGAAGAATGGAGACAGAAACAAAGTCACAGAGTGGGCAAAACATACCTTCGGCCCGGGCACGCTGCTGCGAGGCCACGACTTGGGCACATCGGGCAGACCCGACGACCATAGCCAGGCCCTCCGCAAGGGTCCCGGCCCTAGCGGTCGCCTCGGGTCTAGAAAGGGGGAAGCCCCCTCTGCGTCAGATTTTTCCTCAGAAAAGTTTTCCGCCAAAACAACATTCGTGCATTTCGACTGCGTCGATAACAGAATCCTAATGACGAGCGAGAGAGACCTTGAACGGCAAGGCCGACCGAGCCGAGGGACTCCTACGCCTCCAGGATACGGATACCTCACTCGTCACCTTCCGCGAAAGGTAGCTCACACTCGGATAAGTGATTCTGCCAGTGACGAACAAGTCTTAATGCTCAAAACAAGAGGAAAAACATGGCTTTATACCCAAATGTTCAGGCCTCAGCAGCCATAAAGAACAAACACACATACTTGGGGTAACAATGGTACCTAGACTTAGACGTCGGCAGCGCCCTCGGCGGTTTTCCCAACCTACGACAGATGTCTTAGTACTTAAAGCTATTACATCTTGCTCTCAAGAAGGTACCATTACAAACGGGACCCCGGGTCCATTCCCACAGGAATGGACAACCTCCACACCAGAAGGCCTGCGGGATAACGAGCTCCAAGCGGCTCGCTAGCGACCACTGCACCAGCAGCGATACAACGACCTCCGCCTCGGGTGGCTAGACAGCAGCAGCGATGACCTCAGGGCAAATGCTACTTCTGAAAGGCCCTCGTTCATGTCCCCTCACGAGGGACGAGAACCAGCCATTAAAGCCAAAGAGTCGGAGGTCCGGAGCGCAGGTGGCACTAACGGTCTCGTCGGCGGAGGCAACCGCTGTGGAGGGAAGCCTCACCAGCGGCGGCCGCCACTTCAGCACCAGTGACAGCAACCACCTGCGCACGGCACGACCGTCGCCCGGGTGGAGGACGAACAGCTACACCCTAACCAGGCAGCAGCAGTTCGCCTTCCCCCGCATGGCTGGAGGACGTCACCTCTGCAGGGCTGGAGGAAGAAGCGGGTCACCGGCCCACGCGGGAGGCAGGACCCAACTCGGCGCGCCCTCCTCCTCAGCACGGATGATGAACATCCTTGAAGCTGAGGGCGGGACAGAGGCCGCAGCCCATCTTGCTTCTCCCACCACAAGGCTGATGATCATCCCTACGGATGACCATTGGTGGGGGAATGCAGCGGGGCTGCGTGATGAAAATCCTTGAAGCCGAGCGATGACTGGAGAGCGCCAACCCCCATGGGGTCGCGCTCCTCAAACAGCAGCAAAAAGAAGGCAACACAGGTGCACCCCATTTGGGGGCTCGGAAGGCAGAAAAGCGCGATGGATGCGAGGAGTGCGAAGGCATGGCTACCGCCCAGGGGGTCGATCCCTTTTTAAAGGCAGATCTCCTCACTCACACCCATAAGCGTCACAGGCAAGGTCTCCACCGACGTGCTCTAGGGTTCCCATCCCATGACACGGGGGCTGGGTCCCACACGTCATGTGAGCTGACCCAAAACGCAAAGAAGGCAAACGGCTGCACGCGAAGCATGTAACCGCCCTGCGGTTATAAGTGTTCCCTCATCCTCGCTGAAACCAGCGATCGAAAGGGCGGGCCGCCGCGCAGGGAGCACGCAACCGCACCACGGTTGTGCACCCTTTCGCCTTCGTCGCATCCGGCGGTCCAGCATGGAGGCCCGGGCCCACATGTCATGTAACCGGCGTGATGGTTACTACGCGCAAGGAAACCGCACCACCACTTGCGCCAATGCTCCGTCTCCTCGACTGCAGAACCAGTGCCGCAACTCGAGGCAGCCCTGCACGTGACCCAACAGTGCCAATTAAGTGCAACGATCATGGGTCACTCAGCCGCGGGGATAGGCACGACAGTTGATATGATTAGAGGCGGGCCGACAGTAATTACAGCAACAAGCGTGCGGAAGCAGCGATCCAATCACCTACAGGACAAGCGACACCTCCGGCAGGCGAAGCGGGCACCGTTTCGTCTCCGTCATGATGACCGCGTCATAAAAGGTGCGCCGCATTACTTAAATTTATATCCTTTTCCTTTTCCTCTCTCTCTCTCTTGCCACAGGGACCGGGAAAGGGGATATTGCGAAAAGGATCTGTGATGGAACCTCCCAAGTCATTAGGCCCACCTACAGTTGTCCTTGTCCAACAGACATCAGACAACCCTGTAGATGTTCCTGAATCACTTGACAAGTTCGGTATCTTTACCTTTACCTTTCCAGGAACGTTTCACCCGTCTGACAGACAGTATGTTCATCGGAGATGCGGAAATGCGGAAGTGATTACATAAACTTACATTTATTTAAAAAGTAAGGGTAAGTTATTTAATACAGACCAGAGTATAAGCGAGTGCAGAAAAAGTATTATTACAATACCTGGGAGGTAAAAGCTCCTCCCATTAAGTTCTTTACATAAAAGTTTTTAAGGAGGACCCGGTCCTCCGGCAGCTTCATTCTTGATTATCTTCCCTTTTCACCACCTTGGTACAAAAACAACAGAAGTTTGTTGTCTCCTCACCTAAAAACAACGGGGGAATAAACCCTGAGTATGGAATTACTCAGCAAGTCTTACCCGACTAAGGAAAAGACTCTCAAGGGTATGCTGGTTTAAGGGAGTCAAGGTAAGGCTTCTCAATAATCAAAGACTCTGTTTTGCAGAAATGCTTACTAAAGTGGATCCTTAAAATCCAGTTTTATTGGTCAAGTTTAGTAAACTTACTTATCTCTAGTGTTCTCTCTAACCTAGTTCAAACACTTATCCTGAACTAGCCAAGTTCTTAATTCATACTTTATCTTCACTGGAGTGCTACGTGTAGGGCAGTGACCAAGTCTTCATAACCGCGAAGGTACGGCGATCCGAATCGATTATACTCAGTTGAGGATCTCCAATCACACGACATATGTAGCACTTAACCCTTGCATATGTCAACCCGCCACCGGGGTTCTTAAGACCAGATCAGGTTCACGCAAACCGAGAGCACAGATACACCACCGTCCAGCCTCTTGCTACGGAGGGTACACACTACTCTCGCCACCGCTCCACACCCATTTCGTGTTATCTTATTCTGGCCTTAGTCTGCCCGAGGCAAGGCTTACCCATGACGAGGCATGTGACTAGTTAAAGGGTCCTCGATCATCAAGCCTACATTGACAAGGTCCTTAATCGACTCAGACGGAGACACTACACCGAGACTCTCTTTGTCGTGCAAGTCACCCACCCCGTCTCAGCTTAATCATTTCACCCCAAAGGTTGGTACCTGGCAGAGGTACATCTTTTTCGATGTTGAATCCATCAAGGCCTTTGACAGATTCACCATCAAGTTTTATTTTAAAAACAACCCTCCCACTTTGCCAAACATCTTTTGTAAAACAAATCCTTTTGTTTTGCTAGAGCAATACTAAGCATAGTAAAACCTTTTGTAAAACAGGGTATCAAGGAAGGTAATCAACTCCAAGGAAGGTAATGCAGGAATTGTTTTAGCAATCAACACCTATCACCTAGTGCATCAAGCAAGTGAGAAAGATTTAAAACACCAGGAGGGTGGCAAATGCACCGGGGCTTGCCTTTGTTTATGGGTGAGTCAGGCTCTGATCCACAAATATTGAAGTAGAAACAGTTCTCAGCCTGTGTTTCCAAAGGTGGTGGTACTTGCTCTTCAGTGGCTTCCACTTCTTCCTCGTGTTCTAATCATAACCATACATATGTATAAGAATGGATGCCATGGAATGCTCATGAGGGTGCAAAGATAATATAAACTTATTATCTAAATCTTGAATACAATTTTCCTTCACGGAACTCCGAGAACTTAGGGTTTCCGGAGTCAGTAAAGGAGTTCACAGGGCACGGGGGGTGTTTTGGGGTTTGGTGATCAAACAAGGTCCAAATCAACCCAAATTCTACCCAAGGCTTCTAAATAATATGGGTAACTCATATAAAAATTTTGAGCATTTTTGGGATTATCATTTATCTTTTAAAAATCTAGAACTACTACCCTAAATTATTTTAAATACCTTAAAATTCCTAATTTACCCTAAAAATCATGAAACTATTTTTATTAAATTTTAGGGAAAATAAGAAACCTAGGAAAATTGGTGTCACAATTTTAAGATTTTTCTACATTTTTCCATGGATTTCTAAAGTTATTCTGAAAAAGAAAAGGAGAAAGGGTGAATAGTGTTGGGCTGATTTCAGCCCAGCAAACCCAACAGTGGACAGAAGCGCGCCCGCGCCCGCGCGCGCTGGCTGTTTTGCGAAAAGGACCTCTGGTTTTTGGTTAACTGGGAACGAATTCTTTTACTATTTGCTCAAGTCACTGACGCTTTGCAAATAAACCCTCCATGTTCTATTTCTTTGCAGTGGGAGGTCCACGACGGCGTTCTCGCGCGGAGAAACTCCGACGAGCCTCTGTACTGGCCGATTAAGGCGATGACCGGCGCTCCCGAGCGACATACACCAATTCGGACCTATCCCAAGCTTTTCCCTTAACTTAATTGCACTAATGACCAATTAAGGAGCTCTGGCCATGGTGACCGAGAGCATGGTGGCTAGATCATCGTGTTCCCGGCGATGGGTGTCGGTCTAGTTCAATTGGGGGGGTCAAAGAGCTTAAGGAGGATCTAAGAATGCTAGAACAAGCAGCAGAGGGACTTGAGCTCACCTAAACCGAGCTAGCCACGGTGAGGTCTTCTTTGCGGTGGCAGAAAGCTGATTTGGGGGAAAACGACGATTCTCCGGCTAGGGGGGCTAATCGAGTGGGAGAGTGGGTGCTATGGCTTCGTGGTAACTTGGCGCAACAGCCCCGGCCATCAATTTATAGGAGGGTAAAGCGGTGGCCAGTGAATTTGGGGAGGACGCGCGGCGGCCGGAAATGAAGAAGAAGGCGGGCGCGGTGAATTTGTGTCCAGTGGCGTGGCAGTTGTTCCGGCGATCGACGGGGAGCAGGGGTAAGTTGTGGCGATGCGGTGGAAAGGGGTAAACACGCGGCACAAGGCCGGAGGGTGGCGGTCACCGGCGTTCTTATTGGTTTTAGCCGTAGGACAGAGGGGAGGTACGGGGAGGTCACCGGAGTGGCGTCCAGCGCACGGGCGGTGAAGCTCTTTCTACCCAGAGTGTTATCCCCGAGTCCGGTGCACGAATCCAAATGCCAGCGACACAAATTGCGGCGGAGGGATCCGTCGGCAGTGAGGACAGCCATGCTGGCGATCTGATCCAGTCGGGCTACTGTACCATGGCGAGACCCCATCAGAACACCTGATAGAGCATCTTGGAGCTCCTTTTTCTCCCAAATTTCTATGGCAACATCCCCGAGTCTCTGCATCAAAGTTGTAGTGCCACATACCAGCTACAAACCGACTATAAAGATTACACTTATTTGAGCACTAGATCAAAGTCAAACTGGCTCTCAAACTTGGGTCCAAGTCACTGCCTATCTGAACTTCAAACTGAATCAGCCTGACATCTTGACTTCAGGCCTGCTTATCTCCAATATTTTCTTAACAACAATGCTTACACTCTTAAGAAAAGTTGTTCTCCTATAATTGGGCTATAATCTTGATGTGGTGACTTAGGGCAAAAACCCTATATTTTGAAAGTTACAAGGGCTTCAAGTTGAGGCAATCACACTAAAATGCAAACTTAACCAAAAAGGGTTAAGTATGGCTCTTTTGCACTTAAGTCCAAATCTCAAGTTTTGGATTGCAAATTCACATATGATTGACCCAAATGACTTAATATACTTATTTAACTTGGTTTTTGGCACTTTAGTCCAAAAGTGGACTAATTTTGCACATATGCCCCTAGGGTTTGGATTTAGGGTTTTCCAGGGTTCTAATTGAGATTTTTGGTATCCCAGGGGTATAAATGTGACTCAACTTTGTTTTTGGGGACATTTTATGACTCTTTCCCTACAGCCTTTAGGTTTTCTCATCTTGGGTTAAGTTTTACCCCTTTGAGCCTGATTTAGGGTCAGGTTTCCTATCCAGGGTCCTTTTTGAAAAACACCAAAAACAATACACTTGTTTGAAATTGTTACCTAGTGAATGCACTCTAGGTGTGTCAAACATATGCAATGCCAATGTTTATGATGTCATGCTCAAGTTTTAGTTACAGTAACACCAGGGGTGTTACATCCTTCCCCCCATAAAAGAATCTCGTCCCGAGATTTAAAGTCCTAGGGTGAGTAATGGAAAAGGAAATGTGTCACATCTTTATTCCCTTATTTCTGGTACAAGGCAGGGGTGGTGTGGGGGTCACTTCTTTATTACAATACTAAATATACTTTACAAATTACATGAGGCTAGAAAGCCTGGGAAATTCTTATCTAAAAAGTCTTGAGTTTCCCACGTAGCCTCTTCCTCAGAATGTTGGTTCCATTGTATCTTATAAAACTTGAGAGTTGTTCTTCAAGTGACCCTGTCCTTTTGATCCAGAACCCGAATAGGATGCTCCGAGTATGTTAGATCTGGTTCCAGGACAACATCTATCACTTCAATGGTTTGATCGGGAACCCGAAGACACTTCTTCAATTGCGACACATGGAACACATTATGGATAGCAGACAGAATTTCGGGGAGCTGTAGTCGATACGCCACTAGTCCACATTGCTCAAGTACTGGGAATGGACCAATGTACCTGGGTGCAAGTTTCCCTTTAACCCCGAAACGCGATACTCCCTTCATGGGTGAAACTTTCAGGTAGACATAGTCCCCTTCATGAAAATATAAGGGCATTCGCCGTTTGTCTGCATAACCCTTCTGACGGGCTTGTGCTTTCTTCATATTATGAATAATTTTCTGAACCTTTTCCTCGGCCTCCTTCACAATATTAGGCCTAAAGAAATACCTTTATCCAGGTTCAGACCAATTTAGCGCAGTTCGACACCGTCGCCCATATAAAGCTTCAAAAGGTGCCATCTTGATACTTTCTTGATAACTATTATTGTATGAAAACTCTGCCAAAGGCAAGCATTCATCCCATTTTGGTGAGAAGTCCAGGACACATGCTCGCAACATATCTTCGAGTACTTGATTAATCCTTTCAGTCTGTCCACTGGTTTGTGGATGATATGCCGAACTATGGAGCAACTTAGTACCCAAGGATTTGTGAAATGCTTCCCAAAACTTGGCTACAAATTGAGGTCCACGATCCGACACAATGGTCTTTGGAACACCATGCAGACTAAGAATACGAGCAATGTATAACTTCGCATAGGCAATGATGGGATATTTTACTTTGACAGGGAGGAAGTGGGCGATCTTGGTAAGTCGATCAATGATAACCCAAATAGAGTCATATCCTTTTGCGGTCCTGGGCAATCCCACGATAAAGTCCATACTTATATCTTCCCATTTCCATGTTGGGATCGGCAAAGATTGTAATGGACCAGCAGTTTTCATGTGTATGGCTTGGACACGTCTGCAAGTGTCACACTTAGCCACATAGCGTGCAATTTCAATTTTCATCTTCGTCCACCAGTAGTGCTGCTTTAGATCATGATACATCTTAGTGCTTCCCGGATGAATAGAATAGCGACTAAGATGCGCTTCATCTAAGATTTGCTGGCGGAGTTCTTCGTTCTTCGGCACTACTATGCGGTCATTGAACCATACCACGCCTTGATCATCTTCCTTGAAACATTTGGCTGTTCCAGCCCTTATCTATTCCCGTATGTGCTTCATACCCACATTATCCTTTTGAGCATCAATTATCCTTTGCAAGATGATAGACTCAAGCTTTAGCTGATTTAGGGTTCCCTGTTGGACCATCCCTAGGTTTAGCTTTTCCATCTCTTGACATAAAGTATTGTCAGAGGTCTTCGCCAAAAGACAGTGGCAGGAAACCTTACGGCTCAGTGCATCTGCCACAACATTGGCTTTGCCTGGGTGATAGTGAATTTCTAGCTCATAGTCTTTAATAAGCTCAAGCCATCGCCTTTGCCTCATATTTAATTCCGACTGGGTGAAGATGTACTTCAAGCTTTTATGATCTGTATAAATATGACAGATATTTCCCAGTAGATAGTGACGCCAAATTTTCAGGGCATGAACCACAGCAGCTAGCTCCAGATCATGAGTTGGGTAATGCTCCTCATGTTGGCGCAACTGCCTTGAAGCATATGCAATTACTCGGCCCTCTTGCATTAATACACAGCCGAGTCCACTGCTTGATGCATCACAATATACATCAAAAGATTTGGTGATGTCCGGTTGAGCCAATACCGAAGCAGTGGTTAATAATGTCTTCAATTTCTCAAAGGCTTCATTACACTTAGAAGACCAATTGAATTTAGTGTCATTCTTCAATAAACTTGTGATTGGCTTCACAAGCTTAGAAAAATCTGGTATGAATCGGCGATAATACCCAGCTAGTCCAAGAAAACTCCGGACTTGGTGAACAATGGTTGGGGGTTTCCACTCCAGAATATCCTTGACTTTGCTAGGATCTACCGCAATTCCCTTGGCAGATGATATGTGCCCCAAAAATTGAATTTTTTCCAGCCAGAACGCACACTTACTGAACTTGGCATACAACTGATGTTCCCTCAGGCGCGTTAATACAATCCGTAGATGTTGAGCATGCTCCTCTTCATTTTTAGAATATATCAAGATATCGTCGATGAAGACCACCATGAACTTGTCCAACTCGGGCATGAACACCGAGTTCATCAAATAGGTGAAATGGGCAGGAGCATTTGTTAGCCTGAAGGACATTACCAAGTATTCAAATAAACCATACCGCGTAGTAAACGCGGTCTTCGGTATATCCTTGGGCCGAATATGGATTTGGTGATAGCTTGACCTGAGATCAATTTTGGAAAATACCCTCGCCCCAGTTAGTTGATCAAATAAGATGTCGATCCTTGGAAGAGGGTACTTGTTCTTGATGGTGACCTCATTCAGGGGTCGATAATCCACGCACATTCGTAAGGTTTGATCCTTCTTCTTAACAAAAATGGCGGGGCAACCCCATGGAGACGAGCTTGACCGGATGAATCCCTTATTCAGTAGATCTTGTAATTGAATCTTCAATTCCGCCAACTCATTAGGGGGCATACGGTACGATCTTCGGGAAATGGGAGCCGTACCGGTCTTTAGCTCAATTACAAATTCTACATCTCTTTCTGGGGACAGTCCAGGCAAATCTTCCGGAAATACATCTGGAAACTCACATACTACCGGAATATCCTTGATCTCCGGTACAATGGCTTCATATATTCTACCAGAAGCTTTGGCTGGATGGGTTACAGGGAGAGACAAAAGAATCTCTTCTTGATTATAGCTCAACCTGACGGTTCTGAGTTCAGTGTTGAGAATTGCCTTGTGTTGGGTTAACCAATTCATACCCAAAATCACATCTATATCCTGGCCTTTCAGAACAATCATGTTAGCAGGAAAGTTCCGTCCGGCCATTGTTACTGGCACTTCATAGGCCACTTCTCTAGTAAAAATGTGTCCCCCAGGTGAATGAATTTTAAACCCTTCTTTTGATTCATGACATGAAATGTGATGTTGATCCACAAACTTCTTGCTAATAAATGTATGCGAAGCACCAGAATCAAAAAGAATAATTGCAGGGTGACTGGCCACGAGAAACGTACCCATCATCACCGGTTCACCTTCTGGTGTAGTGGCCACTTGAGTATAGTATACCCGCCCTGTCTTCTTTGTATTCTTCCCCACATTATTTCCCTTGGGCTGAGCTGATTTCCCAGATCCTTGCTGAGCATTTGATTGATTCTGCTTGGGATATGGGCAGTCTTTGATGAAATGTCCAGACTTGCCACAATTAAAACACCCGGTTGAGGAGCTGGGCAACACAGAGAATCGAGTGCCCGGGGCACCCGGCTGATTTGGGGTAGTGGGGGCATTGTTGGGGCGAATAATGATTGGCTTCTTGAAAGGGAATGAGGGCGGACGAGAAAAAGAGCGATTTTGGCTAGAAGGCCGGATCACAAACCGTTGCCTCTTTGCCTGGCCCTAATTAGGCTTCTCACCACCAAATCCCTTGTTCTTTCCGGAACCTGCATATTTTGCTTCAACAGATAAGGCTGTGCTGACAGCCTTTCCATACGTGAGATCTATGCAGGTGGCCATTTTTCTCTGCAATCGATCATTCAGACCCCTCATAAAGCAGTTCTTCTTCTTCAAATCAGTATTGACCTGATCAATGGCATACTGTGACAGGTGATTAAACTTGTTGAGATACTAATTGACGGTATCTCCCCCTTGTTTCAGCTTCATGAACTCTTCTTGCTTCATATGCAGAACACCTTCGGGTATGTAGTGCTCACGGAAGGCCGCTTTAAATTCTTCCCATGTGACTTGATGGTTGGCAGGTTGAATAGCCACAAAATTTCCCCACCAGGTACTGGCAGGGCCGCGCAGTTGTTGCGCTGCGAACAACGACTTATGTGTCTCTAAACAGCGGAGAAGACCAAATTTTTGCTCAATAACCCGTATCCACTCATCAGCTTCCAATGGGTCCTCAGCCTTGATAAATAGTGGTGGACGGGTCTCAGAGAAATCCAGATATGTGGTTTCACGGGGGCCTTGCTGATAACCCCTTCCACCCTGTTGCTGAAATTGTTGGCCCGCCATTTCTCTAAGAAAGCGGGTATTGTCTGCAGTTGCATTCACCAAGGCGGCAATCGCCTCGGCCAATGTGGGAGGAACCGGAGGTGGATTTGGGGTAACATCCCTTCCCCCAGAAGTTCCTGCTGCATCCTGTCCTCGAGTCCTGGTAGGCATCTGAGGCAAAGAACATTTGAAGTAAACATAATATGCCAGAGAAACCTTCCATTTTACATTACTATAAAAAGTAATGATACAGACTCGATGTTATACAATAGGATACATTACCCATTATACAATAGTTCAACCTATTATACAACACACTACTTCTATTTCTACAAGCTATACTACTACTCCTGCTTCTGGGTGCTCTTGGCAGCTTCATCGTCAGGTGTGGGAGACCATACGTCGACCAGCCTCAAAGAAGGAGGGGGCCTAAAAAGGTCTAACTCCTCACCAAGCGCTTCTCCCGCAGTATGCGAGGGTCCGGCTTCTGACCTGACAGGATCCGCAGGGACATTTGGGTGTAATTGCGAATACAATACATGAACTTCCTCATGTAAAGTATTGCAATATACCTGCAAGTTATCAATAGCAGTGCTAAGTTCTTCGACTCGTGCTCGAGCCTTCGCTTCCTTAGCCCAAGCTACTGAACGAGACTGTACCGCCCAATCAAGCGCTAAATCTCGATCAGCGAGCTGATCTTGCAGGGTACGGATGTAACTTCTTAATTCATTTATTCGGTCACCGTCCGCAACCCATAAATTGGTCCTGCGATGTAACTCTGCTTGAAGTTGATTCATGCGAGCTTCGAGATCACCAATTGGATCGTTGCTCCCGCGGGGCAAGTTGGTGTCGAGGTACACCGATAGGTCCAGTATGTTTTCGCGCCGTTTTCCTTGTACGTGGCGGCATTTTCTAAGGGGAAAATTTATTAGTGCAATTCTTAGCATGATGCATGAATAATTATAGAATCAACCTTAGTTGATTCAACCTTCTATACATTGCACTCTTCCTATCTGGTCTTTGAAATAAACTCTTCAGAGATGCTAAGATAAGAAGAGAAGAAATTTTCCTAGATAAGTTTAAGAAAACCTTTTTGAAGATGCTACATAATATCTGTCAAGAAGGGCTACGCTCCGATACCAGCTGTGACGGAACCTCCCAAGTCATTAGGCCCACCTACAGTTGTCCTTGTCCAACAGACATCAGACAACCCTGTAGATGTTCCTGAGTCACTTGACAAGTTCGGTATCTTTACCTTTACCTTTCCAGGAACGTTTCACCCGTTTGACAGACAGTATGTTCATCGGAGATGCGGAAATGCGGAAGTGATTACATAAACTTACATTTATTTAAAAAGTAAGGGTAAGTTATTTAATACAGACCAGAGTATAAGCGAGTGCAGAAAAAGTATTTTTACAATACCTGGGAGGTAAAAGCTCCTCCCATTAAGTTCTTTACATAAAAGTTTTTAAGGAGGACCCGGTCCTCCGGTAGCTTCATTCTTGATTATCTTCACTTTTCACCACCTTGGTACAAAAACAACAGAAGTTTGTTATCTCCTCACCTAAAAACAATGGGGGAATAAACCCTGAGTATGGAATTACTCAGCAAGTCTTACCTGACTAAGGAAAAGACTCTCAAGGGTATGCTGGTTTAAGGGAGTCAAGGTAAGGCTTCTCAATAATCAAAGACTCTGTTTTGCAGAAATGCTTACTAAAGTGGATCCTTAAAATCCAGTTTTATTGGTCAAGTTTAGTAAACTTACTTATCTCTAGTGTTCTCTCTAACCTAGTTCAAACACTTATCCTGAACTAGCCAAGTTCTTAATTCATACTTTATCTTCACTAGAGTGCTATGTGTAGGGTAGTGACCAAGTCTTCATAACCGCGAAGGTACGGCGATCCGAATCAATTATACTCAGCTGAGGATCTCCAATCACACGACATATGTAGCACTTAACCCTTGCATATGTCAACCTGCCACCGGGGTTCTTAGGACCAGATCAGGTTCACGCAAACCGAGAGCACAGATACACCAACGTCTAGCCTCTTGCTACGGAGGGTACACGCTACTCTCGCCACCGCTCCACGCCCATTTCGTGTTATCTTATTCTGGCCTTAGTCTGCCTGAGGCAAGGCTTACCCATGACGAGGCATGTGACTAGTTAAAGGGTCCTCGATCATCAAGCCTACATCGACAAGGTCCTTAATCGACTCAGACGGAGACACTACACCAAGACTCTCTTTCTCGTGCAAGTCACCCGCCCGGTCTCAGCTTAATCATTTCACCCCAAAGGTTGGTACCTGGCAGAGGTACATCTTTTCCGATGTTGAATCCATCAAGGCCTTTGACAGATTCACCATCAAGTTTTATTTTAAAAACAACCCTCCCACTTTGCCAAACATCTTTTGTAAAACAAATCCTTTTGTTCTGCTAGAGCAATACTAAGCATAGTAAAACCTTTTGTAAAACAGGGTATCAAGGAAGGTAATCAACTCCAAGGAAGGTAATGCAGGAATTGTTTTAGCAATCAACACCTATCACCTAGTGCATCAAGCAAGTGAGAAAGATTTAAAACACCAGGGGGGTGGCAAATGCACCGGGGCTTGCCTTTGTTTATGGGTGAGTCAGGCTCCGATCCACAAATATCGAAGTAGAAACAGTTCTCAGTCTGTGTTTCCAAAGGTGGTGGTACTTGCTCTTAAGTGGCTTCCACTTCTTCCTCGTGTTCTAATCATAACCATACATATGTATAAGAATGGATGCCATGGAATTCTCATGGGGGTGCAAAGTTAATATAAACTTATTATCTAAGTCTTGAATACAATTTTCCTTCACGGAACTCCGAGAACTTAGGGTTTCCGGAGTCAGTAAAGGAGTTCACAGGGCAGGGGGGGTGTTTTGGTGTTTGGTGGGTCCAAATCAACTCAAATTCTACCTAAGGCTTCTAAATAATATGAGGAACTCATATAAAAATTTTGAGCATTTTTGGGATTATCATTTATCTTTTAAAAATCCAGAACTACTACCCTAAATTATTTTAAATACCTTAAAATTCCTAATTTACCCTAAAAATCATGAAACTATTTTTATTAAATTTTAGGGAAAATAAGAAACCTAGGAAAATTGGTTTCACAATTTTAAGATTTTTCTACATTTTTCCATGGATTTCTAAAGTTATTCTAAAAACGAAAAGGAGAAAGGGTGAATAGTGTTGGGCTGATTTCAGCCCAGCAAACCCAACAGTGGACAGAAGCGCGCCCGCGCCCACGCGCGCTGGCTGTTTTGCGAGAAGGACCTCTGGTTTTTGGTTAACTGGGAACGAATTCTTTTACTATTTGCTCAAGTCACTAACGCTTTGCAAATAAACCCTCCATGTTCTATTTCTTTGCAGTGGGAGGTCCACGACGGCGTTCTCGCGCGGAGAAACTCCGGCGATCCTCTGTACTGGCCGATTAAGGCGATGACCGGCGCTCCCGAGCAACATACACCAATTCGGACCTATCCCAAGCTTTTCCCTTAACTTAATTGCACTAATGACCAATTAAGGAGCTCTGGCCACGGTGACCGGGAGCATGGCAGCTAGATCATCGTGTTCCCGGCGATGGGTGGCGGTCTAGTTCAATTGGGGGGGGGGGTCGAAGAGCTTAAGGAGGATCTAAGAATGCTAGAACAAGCAGCAGAGGGACTTGAGCTCACCTAAACCGAGCTGGCCACGGTGAGGTCTTCTTTGCAGTGGCAGAAAGCTGATTTGGGGGAAAACGGCGATTCTCCGGCTAGGGGGGCTAATCGAGGGGGAGAGTGGGTGCTATGGCTTCGTGGTAACTTGGCGCAACAGCCCCGACCATCAATTTATAGGAGGGTAAAGCGGTGGCCAGTGAATTTGGGGAGGACGCGCGGCTGCCGGAAATGAAGAAGAAGGCGGGCGCGGTGAATTCGTGTCCAGTGGCGTGGCAGTTGTTCCGGCGATCGACGGGGAGCAGGGGTAAGTTGTGGCGATGCGGTGGAAAGGGGTAAACACGCGGCACAAGGCCGGAGGGCGGCGGTCACCGACGTTCTTATCGGTTTTAGCCGTAGGACAGAGGGGAGGTACGGGGAGGTCACCCGAGTGGCATCTAGCGCACGGGCGGTGAAGCTCTTTCTACCCAGAGCGTTATCCCCGAGTCTGGTGCACGAATCCAAACGCCGGCGACACAAATCACGGCGGAGGGATCCGTCGGCGGTGAGGACAGCCATGCTGGCGATCTGATCCAGTCGGGCTACTGTACCATGGTGAGACCCCATCAGAACATCTGACAAAGCATCTTGGAGCTCCTTTTTCTCCCAAATTTCTATGGCAACATCCCCGAGTCTCTGCATCAAAGTTGTAGTGCCACATACCACCTACAAACCGACTATAAAGATTACACTTATTTGAGAACTAGATCAAAGTCAAACTGGCTCTCAAACTTGGGTCCAAGTCACTGCCTATCTGAACTTCAAACTGAATCAGCCTGACAGCTTGACTTCAGGCCTGCTTATCTCCAATATTTTCTTAACAACAATGCTTACACTCTTAAGCAAAGTTGTTCTCCTATATTTGGGCTACAATCTTGATGTGGTGACTTAGGGCAAAAACCCTATATTTTGAAAGTTACAAGGGCTTCAAGTTGAGGCAATCACACTGAAATGCAGACTTAACCAAAAAGGGTTAAGTATGGCTCTTTTGCACTTAAATCCAAATCTCAAGTTTTGGATTGCAAATTCACATATGATTGACCCAAATGACTTAATATACTTATTTAACTTGGTTTTTGGCACTTTAGTCCAAAAGTGGACTAATTTTGCACATATGCCCCTAGGGTTTGGATTTAGGGTTTTCTAGGGTTCTAATTGAGATTTTTGGTATCCGAGGGGTATAAATGTGACTCAACTTTGTTTTTGGGGACATTTTATGACTCTTTCCCTACAGCCTTTAGGTTTTCTCATCTTGGGTTAAGTTTTACCCCTTTGAGCCTGATTTAGGGTCAGGTTTCCTATCCAGGGTCCTTTTTGAAAAACACCAAAAACAATACACTTGTTTGAAATTGTTACCTAGTGAATGCACTCTAGGTGTGTCAAACATATGAAATGCCAATGTTTATGATGTCATGCTCAAGTTTTAGTTACAGTAACACCAGGGGTGTTACAGGATCCTTCTCGGCGATGGAAACAGGCCCCAAGCCCTCCTACTGATCAGGGGTTTGAAGGTTGCGCCCTCAGGGGTTCGGCAACCGCCCCAGAGCACTCGGGCTCCGAGCCCTTTACTGATCAGGGGTTCGAAGGCTGGCCCTCGGAAGGGTTTGACAGCCTCCCCAGAGCACGCAGAGTCAGGGATGACCCTGGGTACGTCCGTTACATGGCCGAGGCTCGGGCTATGCTCCCGAGGTACCCTAGGACATTTCCGAGACCAGCGGGAACGATTTGTAACGGAATCCCACCGGAGGGAGGCATCGAGCCCTCAGACCCTGTCGAATGGGTCCGAGTCCGGCAAATCACCTACAGGTACTTTTGGAGCGCGCCTCTGGGCCACTAGCCGACCCTTATCGAACGGGGCCCGGGTGTCCACTCGGATCACCCGCTAGCAACTCACCAGAAACACCATGTTCAGTGCCCCCCGAGGGTAACATGGCGCTTCCCCTGCTTCCTCCTCGCGGAGAGGCGACGAAGGGGCGTACAATAAAAGTCGAGATGGTCCTTGATCATCCTATCGCTCCATGCAGAGGCTTGGGGGCTGCTCTCGCACCAGGCTACGGCTGAACTGTTGACCACATCAACAAATCAGCGTGAAAACTCAAAGCCTGACTGTGCACCCGGGCTACGGCCAGGCCACATGAGGGAACAACAAGGCTAAACGAGGCATCGCAAAAAGGATTAAGACCTCAGAGGAGTAAAACCACTCCTCTGAGGCCTCGGGGGCTACACCCGGCGGGTGCGCTCGCGCGCACCCACCGGAACAAAACACAACCGAGAAGGGCCGGTCCCCTTGCAAAAAATCTGGCAGAACCTCCAAGCGAGTACCTACACTCCCATCGAGGCTCGGGGGCTACTGTCGGGGACCATAATTAGGGGTACCCACAATGCTCCTTAATCCGACTGGAAAACATCTTCAGAACAAACTGATAAAGCGCAGGCCTCGTCTACCAAGGGACGCGACCTCATCCGAGCCTAGCCTCGGGCAAGGGCGGTAGTCCCGGATGGATTCACGCCTCGACCGAGGGTCCCCTCAGTGAGCAGACGCACCCTCGGCTTGCCTGAAGCCCAGCACGGGCAGACTTTGTCGTGCAGCAACCTCGCCCAAATCGACTTACCAACCGACCGTATCGCATGCGCATTTAATGCGGGGATCGCCTGACACCTTATCTTGACACGTGTGCCTCAGTCGGCAAGGTCGAAGTGACCGCAGTCACTTCGCCCCTTTACTGACCGTTCTGACAGGAAAACAGCGCTGTTCACCCCGCTCTGGCAACTGTGCCAGCCACCAGGGCAAGACTAGCAACAGTGAGTCGTGGCCTCCCCCGAGTTCAGCCTCGGGCACAACAAGGAGCTCCGCCTCGCCCGACCTCAGGCCTCAGCCTCGGCCTCGACCTCGGGAGAAGGTCTCCGTCTCGCCCGACCCTGGGCCTTGACCCTAGCCTCGGCCTCAGGAGGAGACACATCCTCGCCCGACCCCAGCCTCGGCCTCGGGAGGAGCCACATCCTCGCCCGACCTCGGCCTCGGCCTCAGGAGAAGTCTCCGCCTTGCCCAACCTCAGTCCTCGGAACCAACTACGCTACAATGGATACATCATGACCCTATCCCTAGCTAGCCGCCTCAGGCTACGAAGGAACAAGACCAGTGTCCCATCTAAGTTACTCTGGTAACAGGTAATGATGGTTCCCCGCGTGCGTCCATGACGTCGGTTGCTCTCAACCCCCTACGGAAGCAAGGAAACGTCAGTAGGATCCATGCTGCACCGCCAGCTGTGCTTCTACAGGGCTCAAGACACTTCTCCGACGGCCACGTTAGGGCTCAAGGCAATTCTCCGCCAGCCACGTTAGCACATAGCTACACCCCATTGTACAGCTGGGCCATCTCCTTGTATCTATAAAAGGGGATGTCTAGGGCCTTCCTAAGGCACGTTGACACATGTCGACGATGGGGACAACACACATGCAACAGCGGAGTCATAACACAAAGAAAGAGGAGACAGACGAAACGTGCTAACGTGCGACGAACACACGGGCGCACGACGCAGACGAGCGGAGGCTGGCAGAGTAGGAGGGGCGCGGTAGAGGCAGCCTCAGACAGCTCACCTCAAGGCCGAACCCTCTCTTTCTCTCTCTCCCTCGCTCTCGCTCTCCCTCGCGACGCTTGTAACCCCTACTGCAAGCATCCCCCCGGTGCAAGATAATATAAGCCTCATCCCTTCGCTTGTGTTCCATCTTGCATCAACCCATCTAGACAGGGGCACGCGGCACTAAAATTCACTAGTCGGTCCGGTTGAGGGCCCCCTGGGTCCGAAACACCGACACCAACTTTCTCAAGGCCATATGCTTTTGCATGTGATGAAAGGGTAAAAAGAAGGCTCCCACTCCAAGTTCCTCAAGTGAAGAAGAGGAAGAAGAAGAAAGTGATGATGAAGAAGATAATCAACCATCAACATCATCATCTGAGGATGAAGAAACAATCCGTTGCATCGGAAAGGTAACGGGGATGATCCGCAAGATTAATCTAATGGGTGTGCCTCTATAGGTCAAGGATCTTCTCTTTAATATTGACAGGAAAAAGCAAAGAAAGAGAGGATGCTTCGCATGCGGAGAGATGGGCAACTTTAGGGATAGCTGTCCAACTATGGCCAAACCCAAAAATGGGGAGGAGCAAAGGCAAGGCGCTAACAACTGCCAAAACTTGGGATGATTCTTCAAGCGAAGATGAACCTTCAAGGACGCGCAGCCACTGGTCCTCATCACGGTCATCACGCAAGTGCCTTATGGCAAAAGGTAAAATGAGTATTCCATCCTCTAGTGATGATAGCAGTAGTGATGATGAAGGTGAGAGAAAGCCCTCCATAGATGAGCTTGCGGAAGCCGTTAAATTTTTCTAGGATATTTGCACTAAGCAAAAGGCTCAACTTAAAACCTTGAAAAATAAGTTGATTAGCTCCCAAAATGATTATAAAGGTTTGCTAGAAAAATTTGAAACATTTGCAACTTTGAATTGTGAGCTATCAACTAAAATTGAGCAATTAGAGTCTAGTGCTCCATCCACTGCTACCGATGATGGCCTTATTAAAAAGAATGAAAAACTTAAGGCTAAGTTAGCTAGCTCCCAAGAAGCTATTGAAAACTTGCTAGGGAAATGGAAATTCTTAGCATACACAATAATGAGCTAACTACTAAGCTAGAAAACATTGGCAGCACCCTAGAGGCATCCTTAGTTTAAATTCCTGAAATTATTAAGAAAGATGCTTCTACTTCTTGCTTTGATTTAACTGATAATTTAAACCCCTGCAGTCAAGTTCTTGTTAAGAATGTTGTTATAGGAACATGTTCGGACGAGATTGCATAACGCCCCAAATTTTGGAGTTGAATTTTTTCTTTTCTTCACTCACCAAATTGGGGTGTTACCCTTTCCTTTTTCCTTTTCTTCTCGCTAAGCCTTGATCATTTCCAAAGTTATAGCGAGATTCGACTTGAGATCTCGTGTAACAAAAACCCTAGAAATACTTTATTTTGTTTGCTGCACCATGCCGAACCATGCATTTGTTTTGATTGAGTGAAACTGTGAAACCATTCATTTGGAAAATAGATTTAAAAAGAGAAATAGAAAGGAATCCCCCCTCTTTTTGGGCCGACTTCCTGGCGGCCCAGCCGGCGCCCCCCCGCGCGCGGCCTAGCCGCGCCTCGGCGGCCCAGCTCGGCTCCCCCCTCCCCCGCCTTAGGCCGGCTCAGCGGCCCAGTCGCGGCCTACCCCGCGCCCCCCTCCCGCGGCCCAGCCGCCTCGTCCCTGCGCGCGCGCCGCACTTCCCGCGGGTGGTTGGAGCCGCCGCCACCCTGCCATGTGGGGCCCGCCCGCCAGCCCCCCAAATCGCCCTCTCTCCCTCCCCTAACCCCTGCGCACGATCCCTCTCCTCCCCACCTCGCGCGATCGCCCCTGCCCCACCCCGGCCTCGCCCACCGCCGCCGTCGTTCGACCGCCCGCGGTGAGCCTCGGCCCTCCCTCTCCCTCCCTCGCCCCTCTCTTCCCGTGGCTTGGGTCGCCTCGGCGCCGCCGCCGTGCTCTCGGCGCATGGCCATGGCGGCCACGGAGCCCGCGCCCGGCCCAGGCGTCCCCGCCCCATCCCCAGGCGTCTCGGCCTCGGCCCGGCCGGCCATGGCGTCGCCATGGCGTGCCCGCGCGGCCCCCGCTCCGGCCGCGGCGCGACCGCGCCCGCCCTTCCCCGGCGTTCGCCCGCTCTAGCCCGCCCTCGGCGCGCTCGGCACGCTCGGCGCGTCCGCCCACCCTGGCGAGCTCCCATGCGCGGCCCAGCCTCGGCCGCCCCGGCGCGTGGCCCGCGGCCACGGCGCTCGCTGTCCCAGCGCGCGGCCCCGTCCCCTGCCCGCGGCACGGCGTCCCCGCCCCGCCCGGCGAGCTCCCCTGCCCACGACCCTGGTGCCCCGACCTCGGCGGCCTCCGCGGCGCGCCCGCCCCACCCCGGCCTCGCCCCGTTCTGGCCGCGGCATGCCCGCCACGCGTGGCGCGGTGCCCTGTGCACGCCCTCGGCCTCGGCGTCTAGCCCCGCCCCTGCGCAGCGTGGCCTCGGCCTAGCGTGGCTTCGGCTCGCACGGTCGTGGTGCCCCTACGTAGCGCGGCGCGTGCGCAGCTCGGCCCCGGCGTGTGCGTGACCCGTTCGCGACTGTTGGAACTTGCGTTCCCGGGCAGGTTGGTTCCTACGGGGGAGTGAGAGAGATGAGAACACTGTTTAACTTGAGGCAGCAATTGCTCTGTTAATCCAGCCCCCTCAAGGGCACTGTACGGGGGTATTTATAGGTGCCTGGGTGCCCAGCGTCTCAATGTAAGGACGCATGTGCCCTCAGGCACCCGGTCTATCCCCGGAATATTCCTATAAAGGAGGGTTATAGACTGTCATTACAGAAAAGCTGTTACAAATTGGGCCCGTAACACATTTATCCGAGCGAGGCCCGTTATAATGGGCCGAATCCTACGTGGGCCTCCGGGCGGAGTGAGGACGTGGGACGGGGCGATATTGCTGTGGGCCTTCGTCCTATATCTTAGAAGACGAAGGGTGGACCTTGCCGGTCTTTCTGCTTCCTGTCGGCGCAGCGGGGTAGGCGTAGGGTGGACCTCGCCGGTCTTTCAGCTTCCTGCCAACGCAGCGAGGTAGACGAAGGCTGGAGCGGAGGTCCACCCTTCATTTGCCCTCCGAGGGACCAGTTTGACTAAGTCATCTGGTGCTGAAGACTTCGCCAGATGGTGGAGACGCTGCCCTCGCTCGAAGTGGTTCCGCGGGGGTTTTTGATGTGACAGTTGATGGACGACGTACTGTTGGACTGCGGGTTTCCCGAAGCGTCGCGTCCTGTGTATAAAAAGGGGGCCGGCGCGGGACAAGTACTCTTTTTGCATGCCGCCAAACCCTAGCCTCCTTTTGAAATCGTTCGTCTGCTCGCCTGCCCTCCCTGCTTCTGCTCATCCAAGAACTGGCCCGCATCAAGCAAACCGCCTGCCGCCGCCGACGGTAAGTAGCCATGCCGTCCTCTTCCTCATCTGCTGCCAATACACCGCCGACTGGCGCGTCATCCGAGGACACTTTGAGCAATGTGGCGGCGGAGGAGTTACATCTTGGGGATACCGTGGAGTTTGGCATGTCGCGGATTTCCTCGGTCCGTGTTCAGGATATGCAGCAGCTTGGATATTTTGGCAGCGGAGTGGGGCGTGTCTCAGGGGCGGAGGAGGTCCCCGAGCCAGAAGGCGAGTTGGTCATTTTTGAGGCTTTTTTCACCGCTGGTCTTCGTCTGCCTACACATCGATTCGTGGCGGAGGTCCTACGAAGATTCGAGATCCAGGTCCATCAGCTGACGCCGAATGCCGTGGTGGCCCTAGCGAAGTATGTTTGGGCGATGACTTCATATGGCGGTCAGCCCTCTGTGGAGGTCTTCGCAAAACATTACTATCTGCACTGGCAAAAGAGGAAAATTGGTGATGATATTGCACAACTTGGATCGTGCACATTTACGTCGAAGGCCGGCAAGACTTCGATGGAAGTGGTGGAATTGGTTCCTTGTGCCCGCAATAAGTGGGGCAACTGGTGGGATTTCTGGTTTTACATTTCCGAGGGCACAGTCGAAGACCATCCAGGACTCCTCGTGGCCGTCATGTGCTCCCACTATTACATAGCGTATCCGCAGTTTGAAGTGGCGGAGGATGATGAAGACAAAGGGGCCCTTCGGTGCGCTGCCCGCATGAGTAGCGGGCGCGATTTAGTTGAGGAATTTATCGGGTACGGGGTATGGCCCTTGGCGCATGGTTGGGCGATGGGTGAGGTGTGCCCTCGCGAGATGCCCTCTCGAGGCGGGCAGCGGGTGCGAAGTCCTGCCTTCGCGTTGGATCTGCGTGGCTGAGATCCTGCTGCATTCGTGCGTGAGGCGGAAGACGGTGCGGCGAGAATCTTGGGGCACTACGTGTCGAAGACAGAGGGTCTGCAGAGCTGGGATATCCGAGGGTCCAACGACAGATTGAATCGAGTCTTCGAACTGAACCGCTTGCCATACGGTGTTTATCCCGGGGAAGACGCCGCCGACCGCCGTGGGAAAAACCGATGGGCGTGACCGAGGAAGGGCCTTCGCAGGAGGCTACCCCAGCCACTAAGAAGAGAAAGTTAGGTACTGTAGTGGGGGAAGTGGGGTGTCTGATGGTTTTGCTATGGAGTTGATGGGGACATGTGCGGCCCCCGGGGGAAGGATGTCTTCACCCGAGCTCCGGGAGTCTTCGGCACGAATGCTGGAGGTGACCGGGGGTCGATGGCCAAAGAATGTTCTGATCCCCTGGGCGGAGGGCGAAGACATGTCTACGTCTCGTATGGCTCGTGGCTTGAGGATTTTTCCTTACGGGTAGAATATTGCTGCTGTTGTGTCAGCAGTAATGAACAAGGACCGTCAAGACGCTGTGCAGAAGTGTCGGGCGGTCGTCAGGATCGCAGATCCTAGGCGTGAAGCGAAGAGGGCGCGGGGGAGCACAAAGGCTGCTGCCCCCAGTAGTAGCCAGCCGATGCTGGCTGCTAAGCCGGCCGCGCCCGGATCCAGCAAGCTGTCGGCGAGTGCGAAGATTGCCACCTCTGGCGGAACCAAGCCTCCCCCGGGCGGATCCGCGAAAGGACGAGAGCTGCCATCACCAGGGAGTCGTGTTGGAGACTTCGGCATGGACATCAGTGTCGAGGATTATTTTGTTGGTATGTTTTTTTTGACTTGACCAATGATTTGTCGCAGGGTCGGGTGAAGAGCAGTTGGTTGTTGTCCCGCCTTCGGCGGCAACCGCGCTGCCAGCGTTGGTGGCTGGGGGGAAGGGTGCCACGCAAGACCCGTGGGCCGCTTTCTGCGCGAGCGGCGAGATTCCATCAGCCGCTGCCGCCAAGGACGTGGCGGGCTCCATGTCCCGGTGGCTGAGGGAGGCGTCGCAGGAGCTGAAGCAGGTAAGTTGTGCTGGACTTTGAAGTTTGTTGTTTGCATGGGGTTTTGGGGCTCATGTGCTTTTGTTAGGCGGCCGACTTCGCCGACCATGTGGCGTCGGGTGTCCTAACTGCGGACGTGGCCGCCGAAGTCGAGAGACTTTGGGCGCATCATGCGGATGCCGTTCGGGAGAAGTCGGTGGCGGAGAGCAAGAACCGTAGGCTGGCGGAGAAAGTGGCCACCTTGGAGGCTGAGAAGACGGACCTCTGGCGCTAGCTGGTGGAGGAGAGGAGGGAGGCGAACCAAGCGATCGCCGAGGCGCAGGCTGCGCAAGCGGAGGCCAAAGTGGCGCGGGCGGAGAGCAGTCTCGCCAGTCAGCGCACCGTAGAGCTGGAGGCAAGGTTCAATGCCTTGCGCAGCCGCGTAGACAAGGCCGAGGCCTCTACGCGCTCGGAAGTTGAGCGGACGCACACACAGTTCGTGGGAGCGTACCGCGAGCTGGGTGCGCTGACCGCTGACTTCGAGGTGCCCAACCGGGAAGCGGGCCTTCGTTTCCTCGAATGGATGCAGGAGGAGCTGCTGGTGCTCCTGACCATTGTGGAGGGTTTCATGTCCTTCGCCTCCCTTGTCACCTGCGAGGGGGTCATGAATGCGTTGTTCTGCGAGGGTTGCAGGCACTACGAGGTCTTCGACCAATCAGACGAGAACTTTGAATGCGAGATTTTCAAGGTCGATGACCCTATGGTGAAGCAGTTAGGGGGGCGCTTTTCGATAGGATGTGGGGTCCACATGGTTGGGAGGCGGTCAGGGAGCGATCCGACCGGGCGAGAGAGCAGGTGAGGGTCATTTTTTGTATGGTAGTGTGTGTGGGTATGCTTGGTTTTTGCTGAGTGACTAGTGTTGCTGCAGATGGAGCGTGCTGAGGACGTCGAGGACTTCGGAGCTCTGGCCGGCGTGCCGCCCGAGGCTGCGGAGGTCAAGCCGGTGCTACCCTCGGATGCAGGTGAAGGCCCCTCGGCAGTGCCCGTGCCTACTGTGGTTGAGGAAGACCCTACGTCGACCCCTGCGCCGTCGGTCGTAGGTGCCTTGGAGATGGTGGCTGAGCCGGCAGTCGAAGACCCCACGGCCGCGGCCGCGTCTTCGCAGGTGGCTAAATAGGTGGGGGGGGAGTTTGTAAATCTTGTCTGAGTGTTACTGAACTTCGGTTGTTGTGCAGGTTCAGGGTTTTGGGCCTGCGCACGCAACCGCTACTGACAATACTAATTTTGTGGCTTCGACCGAGGTTACTGGAGACAATTTTGATGATTCTGTGTCAAAGTTTTTTGGATCTGATGATTCTGGGAGTTCGATTGTGTGGACAGAGGGGTCTTCGGATGAGGACTTAGACTATTTTGCGGCATTGGATGTGGCTGCAGCGGAGACTTCTCTATGTGTGACGGGTGCGGATATTCCTTGTGCGAATGCTGGACGTAGGCGTCGAAGGGCGGTGGCGAAGCGGAGGGTGAGCGAGTTGTCACGAAGTGATAGGTGTCATGGTGAGGTGGAGGGTGGTTGTCTTCGAGTGGATGGGACTGCCAAACGGGAATTGTTGTCTTTGCCGGCTGGGGCGAGTGTAGGTGAGGGTGAGCTGCGAAATCTTTTTGAGGGTGAGGAATTGAAGATAATGTTGTTCAACTATAGGGAGATGGGTATCATCCCGAAGGTTGAGCCGTTGTAATGTGTGATGCCCTCGCTATGTGTAACTATGATTTGTATGATGAGGCTGCTTGCCTTCGTTGATCCGGCCGCGCCCGTAGGCATATTTTGCGCGCACTTATTGTGCTAGTTCGGCTGCACCCGTAGGCGACTTTTGCGCGGAGTCTTTTGGAAAAGACTTCGATCTTTCGCACTTATTGTGCTACTCCGGCTGCACCCGTAGGCAACTTTTGCGCGGATAGTCTTTTGGAAAAGACTTTGATCTTTCGCACTTATTGTGCTACTCCGGCTGCACCCTTAGGCGACTTTTGCGCGGATAGTCTTTTGGAAAAGACTTTGATCTTTCGCACTTATTGTGCTACTCCGACTGCACCCGTAGGCGACTTTTGTGCGGATAGTCTTTTGGAAAAGACTTCGATCTTTCGCACTTATTGTGCTATTCCGGCTGCACCCGTAGGCGACTTTTGCCAGATAGTCTTTTTGAAAAAGACTTCGATTTTTCACACTTATTGTGCTATTCCGGCTGCACCTGTAGGCGACTTTTGCCGGATAGTCTTTTTGGAAAAGACTTCGATTTTTTGCACTTATTGTGCTACTCTGGCTGCACCCGTAGGCAACTTTTGCACGGAGTGTCGCATGCGAGGGTAGTAAGCGCTGCCCCTCGCGGTGACTTTGGTGTGGTTGAATGCCGAAGACCGTCGATGCGGTCTTTTTCGACGTGTCTTAATTTTTGCGGGGGATTTTTGTGGGTATTTTGTATGGCTCCGCCTCATTAAAAACCTCCCCCCTGGGAGGAAAAGAGTACGGGCCAGAATGATAATGTTTGGTTAATTACAAGGGCGTGATGGCCCTGAGGAATCAAACAAAGAATTTGCCAAGATTATCTATGTTCCAGGAATGCTCCAGGTCTTCGCCAGATTGCGTTGCTAGCTGGTACGTGCTAGGGGACGACTTCATCTTGACGATGAATGGTCCTTCCCACTTCGGCTCCAGCTTACCTCGTGACTCGGTCTGGGTTGTTCGGACGAGTTCGAGGTCTCCTTCGTTGAATTCCCTCGGGACGACTACGTGGTCACGCCAGGCCTTCGTTTGGGCTTGATATTTGTTGAGGGCCTGCAGGGCGAAGACGCGGTCTGCATCGATGAGATCTTTGGAGGTTAGCTCATCTACATCGGGTGAGGCCGAAGCGCTTGTTCTTGGGGACCCATGCTTGATTTCCTGCGGGGTCATGGCCTCCAAACCGTATAGCAGGCGAAAGGGAGTAAACCCGGTCACCCGACACTCGGTCGTGTTCAGCGCCCAGACTGCTTCAGGTAGCAGGTCGGCCCATTTACCCTTCTTGTCGTCGAGGAGCATTTTCTTGATCACCGTGAAAATCTTGCCGTTGGGGCGCTCCACGACGCCGTTGGATTGTGGGTGATATACAGAGGCGAAGGCAAGTCTGGTGCCAATGGAGAAGCAGAAGTCCCTGAAGTCTTGGCTGTCAAATTGCTTGCCATTATCAACTGTGAGCTCGGACGGGACTCCGAATCGGGAAACAATGTTTTGCCAGAAGAATTTCTGGGCGGTATTCGATGTTATCGTTGATACTGCTCTTACCTCGATCCACTTGGTGAAATACTCGACGGCGACGAAGGTGAACTTGAGGTTCCCTTGGGCCGTGGGTAGCGGCCCGACGATGTCCAGGCTCCAGCGCTGAAGGGGCCACGTGTGGGCGATTAGCTTTGTGAACTGCGAAGGGCTTCCCGAGCGTGGAGAAAAATTTTGGTAGGCTTCGCACGACCTTGTGACCCGATTCGTGGTGCAAATCATAGCAGGCCAGTAGAAGCCTTGACAGATCACCTTGGCAGCTAGGGCCCTAGGCCCCGCGTGAGAGCCGCAAGTCGCGCTGTGGACTTCGCGCAGGATCTGGACGCCTTCGGTCTCGGTGACGCATTTAAGCATGGGTTGACTGACCCCCTTCTTGTAAAGTTGTCCCTCGATGAGAGCGAAGTCCCGGCTTTGGTGTTTGAGGCGCTTGGCCTCGCTGATATTGCTTGGGTGGTAGTATCCCTGTAGGAACATGGTTATCGGTGCTCGCCAGTCTTCGGTCATGATGAGGTTGACTATGCGGTGGCCCTCAGTGTTGTTGGTTATTTGGAGGCCCTCTGGACTGCGAACGGCTGGTGTGCCGATGACGTGGTAGAACTCGTCGGAGGGCAGGGCTTCGCCCCTGGCGGCTGCCTTGGCCAATGCGTCGGCCTCCTCATTCTTGGCTCGGTCCACGTGCTGCAAGGTGAAGCCTTTGAACTGTCTCTCGAGATTGCGGATAGCCGCGAGGTACTGCGCAAGTGCGGGGTCCTTCGCTGTGTAATCCTTCTCGACTTGGCCGGCAACTACTTTGGAGTCTGTTCTTATTATGCCGGTGGTGACGCCTAGTGCCCATAGCTTGCGAAGGCCGAGGATGACCGCTTCGTATTCTGCTACGTTGTTGGTGCAGCTGTCGGACTCCAAAGCAAAGCTGAGACGTGCTGCATATCTGTGCTTGACCCCTATGGGCGAAGTGATGACTGCCGCTGCGCCTGCCCCCGCATGGCACCATGCGCCGTCGCAGTGGATGGTCCACACCTTCTCTGCAGACGTGTCCGGCTACGTTATTGGCCCGGTCCAGTCGACGATAAAGTCTGCCAGGACTTGTGACTTGATGACTGTCCTGGGCTCGAAGGTGATATGGTAGCCGGAGAGCTCGACCGCCCACTTGGCGATCCGAATAGATGCCTCCGGATTTCTGAATAATTTGCCGAGTCCCCTGTCCGAGGTGACTTGCACCTTGAACGCTTCAAAATAGTGGCGCAGCTTGCGCGAAGCCATAACGACTGCGTAGGCAATTTTTTTCCAGTTCCGTCATGTTGCATTTTGATGTTGTGAGTACTTCAGAGACGTAATAAACTGGACACTGCCTGGTCGTGCCCTCTCTGTCCTGCTCTTGAACCAGCGCTGCGCTGACCGCGTGCGGCGAGGCTGCGACGTAGAGCAACAGGGGTAGCGAGGGGTTGGGGCTTGTAAGGATTGCCAGCTCTGACAGGTGCTGCTTTAGTGATGCGAAGGCCACCGCTTGCTCTGGTCCCCATGCGAAGTCCTTTGCGCCGCGTAGCATTTTGAGGAAAGGTAGGCTTCACTCTGCGGATTTAGAAATGAATCTGTTGAGGGTGGCCAATCTGCCTATCAGTCGTTGGACGTCTCTAGCTGACTGCGGGGGCGTCATGTTGATGATGGCCTGGATCTTGCTTGGGTTGGCTTTGATCTCGCGGTGCGACACTAGGTAGCCCAGTATTTTCCCCTGGCGAACGCCGAAGACACATTTTTCGGGGTTTAGGCGAAGTCGTGCGTCTCACATGTTCGTGAATGTTTCTGCGAGGTCAGCCAGGTGGTCCTCTTTGCTTTTGCTGGCGACGATGATGTCGTATACATACGTAAATATGTTTCTGCCGACTTGGCTCTCGAGCACCGTCTTGGTGAGACGAGAGAACGTGGACCCGGCGTTCTATAGTCCCTCCGGCATTCTGATGAAGCAATACGTGCCGAAGGGTGTTATGAAACTGGTGCTAGCTTTGTCTTCCTCCTTAATATATATCTGGTGATAGCCGGAGAAGTAGTCAAGGAGTGACATGACTTCGCACCCGGCCGCGCTATCGACGATCTTGTGGATCCGAGGCAGGGGGAAGTTGTCCTTGGGGCAGGCCTTGTTGAGGCTGGTGAAATCAATGCACATTCGCCACTTGTCGCTCTTCTTTTGCACCATGACTACGTTGGAGAGCCACATAGGGTAGGCGACTGGTTCGATGAAGTTGGCCTCAAGCAGGCGGTGTACCTCGGCCTTGGCGGCTTCTGTCTTCTCATCTGACATTTTGCGCAGCCTCTGCTTCTTCGGCCTCACCAAAGGGTCGAGGCCCAAGCTGTGCTCAAAAATGGAGCTACTAACTCCGACCAGGTCGAGGGCAGACCAGGCGAAGACGTCCTTATTTTTGGAAAGACAGGAGATGAGTCTCTCCTCATCATGCGAGGTAAGGTCTTCGCTTATGACGACTGTTTGCTTGGGTGTTGCCTGGTCAAGGGGGACTGTCTTCGTCCCATCATTGCTTTGCAGCTGTGCCTTTTCATGTGACGGTTGGGCGGGTAGCCTCGGGGACCTCGCGCTGCGCCGTGAGGTAGTGTACGTTCCTCTGCCCTGGAACGAAGTCTCTTTCTATGTTGCGGGCGACCTGCTGGTTGCCATGGACTGTGATCACGCCTAGCGGGCCCGGGATCTTCATGCAAAGGTAAAGTCCATGGATGGCTGCCTCAAACTTGTTGATGGAGCCCCGACCCATTATGGCGTTGTACGGGTACACCATGTCAACGATGTCGAAAGTGACCTGCTCACTTCGTGCATTGGGTGCTACACCGAAGGACAAGGTAGCTCTATTTTGCCCACAGGGAAGGTGCCCTTGCCGCCGAAGCCATATAAGGGGTTATCCGAAGGCTTCAGCAAGTTGTGGCTGATGCCCATGCGGTCGAAGGCGTGGAGGAAAATGATGTCCGCCTGGCTGCCGTTGTCCACTAAGACCTTGTGTAGGTCCCAGCTTGCCACGCTGCAGTTGATGACCATGGCGTCGATGTGGGGTGCGCTGCGGAGGTCGACATCTCTGGCGTCGAAAGTCAACGGCACATGAGACCACTTTGTCTACACGACTGGACCTGTGACGGCGACGTGGTTGACGCTGCAGTAATGGTCCATCTTCTGTCGCTTCGTGTCGAAGTCGATGCTAGACCCCCCGGTGATCATGTGAATGACTCCGCGATACGACTGATCAGCGAAGTCTTCTTGCTTTGGCGCTTGGGGGTGGTTTGGGTGGTGGATGTTTGGCTACTGCGGGGGTGGTGGTGGTGGGGGGTGGTACGATTTGTACCTCCTGGTGGTGTTGGTAAGTGTGATTAGGTGGATGTTGTGCGGGGCCGTGGTTGTATGGTTGTGGGAGTTGCTGATATGTGTGCGCAACAACTCTTGGGTTGTCAGCTGGTTGCGCCCGAGACATCCTGTCCCTGGTGGCCTTCATCTCCGGGCAGTCCCTTGTTGGGTGCGCACAGTCTTCGCCGTGAAACAAGCAGTAGAAACGGCACGGCTGTTGCGCTCGTCCTCGGCCCCGACCACGAGTTCCTTTGCCACGGCCCTGGGGGGGATAATCTTGGCGGCAAGGGGCCTCACCAGCGAGGTGCTGGTTGGCAATGTTGTGTACCTGTTGCTGACTGCGGCCGTCCCGACCGGAGTCTGACTGCGAAGGTCTTGTCCACGTCCGGCTGGACTGCGGAGGGTCCTTGGGTTTCCTCTAGGACTCGACCTTGCGCTGGTGGAGCTCTTCGGATCTGGCATATTTTTCGAACAGCTGATACAACTCCTGGAGGTTCTTGGGTGGATCCCTGATGCAGTGGCTCTAAAGGACGCCAGCCCGAAGGCCGCTGATGGCATAGTGAATGGCGATTTGGTCATCAACCGAAGGCAGTTGTGACTTGAGGGTCAGAAACTTGCGGTAGTACTCCCGCAGAGTTTCTCTCTCCAGCTGCTTGACAATTCAGCCAAGGCATCGGTGTCTGGGCGGTACCCTTGGAAGTTAAGCAGAAATTTGTCCCGGAGACTTCTCCAGGAGTCAATGGACAACGGGGGCAACCTAGTGTACCAGGTGAGAGCGGGGCCTTCGAGGGCGATGATGAATGACTTGGCCATCACGGCGTCGTCCCCTCCGGATGATGCAACGGCGACTTGATAGCTCATGATATACTATGCTGGGTCAGTGCTGCCGTTGTACTTGGGGTAGGTCCCTGCCGTGAAATTGGCGGGCCATGGTGACACTTGCAGTTGCGGCGCCAGGGGGCTTCGCTCGTCAAGGTAATTGATGCCTTGGAAAGCTATAGTGTGCGGGATGAAGGGCCCACGCTGAAGGACGAATAGGTCTTCGACTGGCGCACGCTGCTGGAGGGGCGGGCCGTGGTGCAGATCGTGTTGGCCTTCGCGCTGCAAGAGCGCAATCTCTTGCTCGAGCTCCTGAGCCCTCTGCTCTTCATCTCGTATCATTTGGCGTAGCTTGGCCTCGAGGATTTCCTTCTGCTTCTGAAGGTTGCGGTTTCTGAGGTGCAGGGCCCGTAGCTGTAGCTGTTCTTCTGCGGAGACGCCGAGGACCTCGCCGTCCTCTGCTGCGTCCTCGCCCTCTGGTGGTGCGAAGCCTGGGGGTGGCACTTGTGGCTGCCCTTCGGAGCTGCAGGTGCGAAGGGTGCCTTCTGGAGTGTGTTGATCGTTGCGCTGTCTCTTGCTATGTGCTTCGTCTTCGCCAGCTCCTTGGTGGGTGTTGTCGACGAGGGCCTTGCCCTTTTCTCAGCTAGCAGGGCTGCCTTCGCTGCTTCGTCGATGGATGGGGCTGCCTTCGAGTTAGCTCTTTTGGGTGCCATCGCGGGTGGTTTTCTCGTAGCATGAATGGTGGGCGCCAATGTTGGAGCTTGCGTTCCTGGGCAGATTGGTTCCAACAGGGGAGTGAGAGAGATGAGAACATGGTTTAACTTGAGGCAGCAATTGCTCTGTTAATCCAGCCCCCTCAAGGGCACTGTACGGGGGTATTTATAGGTGCCTGGGTGCCCAGCATCTCAATGTAAGGATGCATGTGCCCTCAGGCACCCGGTCTATCCCCAGAATATTCCTATAAAGGAGGGTTACAGACTGTCATTACAGAAAAGTTGTTACAAATTGGGCCCGTAACACATTTATCCGAGCGGGGCCCGTTACAATGGGCCGAATCCTACATGGGCCTCCGGGCGGAGTGAGGACGTGGGACGGGGCGATATCGCTGTGGGCCTTCGTCCTATATCTTAGAAGACAAAGGGTGGACCTCGCCAGTCTTTCTGCTTCTTGTCGGCGCAGCGTGGTAGGCGTAGGGTGGACCTCGCTGGTCTTTCAGCTTCCTGCCGACGCAGCGAGGTAGACGAAGGCTGGAGCGGAGGGTAGCGTCTTTGCCTTTGCCCCAACAGCGACACGTCAGCGCGGCCTTGCGTGCGCGGTGCTTTGGCACGGCTCACCGTGCCCTCGGCGCGCTCGTCTACCCCTAGACGTGCCCGTCTACCCCCCCCCCCCCCCCCCCGTGTATTTTATGTGCGCTAATCACGTTGTTCATATTAATGAAATAGAAACTCAATTTAGAAATTGGTTACGTTAATTATTTCATGTAGCTAATCTTGGACCTCGTTTAATGTTGATCAATTGAAAATAGTTATAATTCTAGTAGTGCATGTGGCTAATACTTGTTAGTGTAACTCGATGGAATTAGATCACGTAACGATTAGTTATGCATCTACCCGTAATACGCTTCGGCCATAGCTTTAACCAATGCGAGACCTTCCCTCTTCTCTTTCTAGCCATAGCGAATGCAATATCGTATGTCATATTTGACTTATCTGCTCTTTCGTATGGTGTATTGTTTATTTCCTAATTTGAATGAATGGATGTATGTACGTTTGCGCTCGCATAGAGAACGATCTGGTTGAGGAGCCCGAAGAACTCGCAGGAGAAGCCCCTGAGCAGCAGTCGGTTGGTGGAGGTAAGTGTCCCTTGACCTATCTCTGTCCTATACATTCTTTAATTCACCTCCCGCATTTCACATTTATACCTAAATTGACTAGCTTTTGTTATCCATGTCCTTGTCTACCTATCTAGGTTGGATTATTATTGTTTAGCTTTATGCTATTGCTCAACTCTAATCAATGAACATGATGAGAATTATCAATGATACGTTGTTTTCCCTTCCTTTATTATGATGTTATACTTGTGGCATTCAAGGGGGCTCGAGCAGTTTCTCGAGTGCCTCTCCGTAAGGACCTGTTTGTTGGATGACCGCCCGGGAAAATAGTGCAACCATGAGGGTGGAATGCGGTGCCCTTAGCTGAATAATTAGAGGAACTCGAGAAAGGAAGTTGTTATCAGATGGCTGTCGATAGCAGTGAAGCAGACCCAATTGAGAGTATCAAGGTTCTGTCCGAGTTCCTGGATGTGTTTCCAAAGGACTTACCAGGTATGCCACCAGAGCGGAAAGTCGAGTTCGCTATAGAGTTCCTTCCTGGCACCGCCCCCATCTTTAAGAGAGCTTACAGAGTATCTAGACCAGAGTTGGTTGAACTCAAGAAGCAGATTGATGAGCTGTCAGAGAAAGGTTACATCCAGCCAAGCACCTCGCCTTGGGCCGCCCCTGTCTTATTCGTGGAAAAGAAAGATAGCACCAAAAGGATGTGTATCGATTATCGAGCTCCGAATGAGGTCACCATCAAGAACAAGTACCCCTTGCCCAGAATAGAAGATCTGTTCGACCAGTTGAGAGGAGCTAGTGTGTTCTCCAAGATAGATCTGAGGTCAGGTTATCACCAGCTAAGGATTCGACCTTCAGACATTCTAAAGACGGCATTCATTACTAAGTATGGGTTGTATGAGTTCACTGTGATGTCTTTCGGTCTAACAAATGCACCGGCCTTCTTCATGAATCTGATGAATAGTGTATTCATGGATTATCTTGATAAGTTTGTGGTGGTATTTATTGATGACATTCTGATTTATTCTCAAAGCGAAGAGGAGCATGTAGATCATTTGAGTATGGTATTGCAGAGATTGCGAGAGCATCAGCTGTATGCAAAGTTGAGCAAGTGCGAGTTCTAGATCAGTGAAGTCCTGTTCTTGGGCCATGTAATCAACAAAGAAGGACTGGCTGTGGATTCGAAGAAAGTGGCAGACATTCTGAATTAGAAAGCGCCAATAGATGCTCGAGGAATCAAGAGCTTCATTGGAATGGCCGGATATTATCGGCGATTCATTGAAGGGTTTTCGAAGATTGTGAAACAAATGACAGCGTTGCTAGGCAACAAGGTCGAGTTCAAGTGGACCCAGAAATGTCAAGAGGCCTTCGAAGCGCTGAAAGAGAAGTTGACTACAGCGCATGTCTTAGTCTTGCCTGATGTGCACAAGCCCTTCTCGGTATATTGCGATGCTTGTTACACAGGTTTGGGATGTGTGTTGATGCAAGAGGGAAGAGTTGTGGCTTACTCGTCCCGATAGCTGAAGGTTCATGAGAAGAATTACCCAATCCATGACCTAGAGTTGGTAGTAGTGGTTCACACACTGAAGACATGCAGGCACTATCTGTATGGGCAGAAATGTGATGTTTACATAGACCACAAGAGTCTGAAGTACATATTCACTAAGTCAGAGTTGAATATGAGGCAGCGAAGATGGTTAGAGTTGATCAAGGACTATGAACTGGAGATCCATTACCATCCAGGCAAAGCAAACGTAGTGACAGACGCTTTGAGCAGGAAGAGTCAGGTCAATCTAATGGTCGCTCGTCCGATGCCTTATGAGTTGGCCAAAGAGTTTGACAGGTTGAGCCTCGGATTTCTGAATAATACGTGAGGAGTAACAGTTGAGTTAGAACCCACCTTGGAGCGGGAAATCAAAGAAGCACAGAAGAATGATGAGAAGATCAGTGAAATCTGGCGACTGATTCTAGAAGGCAAAGGCAAAGATTTTCGGGAAGATGCAGAAGGAGTGATATGGTTCAAAGACCGCCTGTGTGTTCCCAATGTCCGGTCTATTCGGGAATTGATTCTCAAGGAAGCTCATGAGACAACTTATTCTATACACCCTGGAAGTGAGAAGATGTATCAGGATCTGAAGAAGAAATTCTGGTGGTACGAAATGAAGAGGGAAATCGCAGAGCATGTGGCTATGTGTGATAGTTGTCGACGGATCAAGGCAGAGCATCAAAGGCCAGCTGGATTGTTGCAACCATTGCAAATTCCTCAGTGGAAATGGGATGAGATCGGTATGGACTTCATAGTCAGATTGCCTCGCACTCGAGCCGGATATGATTCCATTTGGGTAGTGGTGGACCGCTTAACCAAGTCAACCCACTTCATACCAGTCAAGACCAACTATAGCAATGCAGTCTTGGCAGAGTTGTACATGTCTTGGATCGTTTGTCTTCATGGCATGCCAAAGAAGATAGTGTCAGACAGAGGAACGCAGTTCACCTCTCATTTCTAGCAGAAGTTGCATGAAGCCTTGGGTACACATCTAAATTTCAGTTCAGCTTATCATCCACAGACAGATGGTCAGACCGAAAGAACCAATCAAATCCTCGAAGACATGTTGAGAGCTTGTGCGTTGCAAGATCAGTCCGGATGGGACAAGAGGCTACCATATGCAGAGTTCTCCTATAACAATAGCTACCAGGCCAGCTTGAAGATGTCACCATTTCAAGCACTTTATGGAAGAAGTTGTAGAACTCCGTTGCAGTGGGATCAGCCAGGGGAAAAGCAAGTGTTTGGACCAGACATTCTACTTGAAGCGGAAGAGAACATCAAGATGGTCCGAGAGAATCTAAAGATAGCGCAATCAAGGCAGCGAAGCTATGCAGACACAAGAAGAAGAGATCTGAGTTTCGAAGTCGGTGACTTTGTATATTTGAAGGTTTTGCCGATCAGAGGAGTCAGAAGATTCGGAGTCAAAGGCAAGCTAGCACCCCGCTACATCGGTCCGTATCAGATCCTCGCAAGGCGTGGAGAAGTGGCCTATCAGCTCAGTCTGCTAGAAAATTTGTCTGCTATGCATGATGTCTTTCATGTGTCTCAGTTGAAGAAGTGTCTGCGAGTGCCAGAAGAGCAGTTACCAGTTGAAGGTCTTGAAGTCCAGGAGGACTTGACCTACATAGAGAAGCCAACGCAAATCCTTGAGACTGTAGACAGAGTCACCCGAAGGAAGACCATCAGAATGTGCAAAGTCAAATGGAATCATCACTCTGAGGAAGAAGCAACCTGGGAGCGCGAAGATGATCTGATGGCTAAATACCCTGAGCTCTTTGCTAGCCAACCCTGAATCTCGAGGGCGAGATTCTTTTAAGGGGGATAGGTTTGTAACGCCCCGAATTTTGGAGTTGAATTTTTTCTTTTCTTCACTCACCAAATTCGGGCGTTACCCTTTCCTTTTTCCTTTTCTTCTCGCTAAGCCTTGATCATTTCCAAAGTTATAGCGAGATTCGGCTTGAGATCTCGTGTAAGCAAAACCCTAGAAATAATTTATTTTGTTTGCTGCACCATGTCAAACCATGCATTTGTTTTGATTGAGTGAAACTGTGAAACCATTCATTTGGAAAATAGATTTAAAAATAGAAATAGAAAGGAATCCCCCCTCTTTTTGGGCCGGCTTCCTGGCGGCCTAGCCGGCTCGGCGGCCCAGCTCGGCTCCCCCCTCCCCAGCCCTGGGCCAGCTCGGCGGCCCAGCCGCGGCCTGCCCCGCCCCTCCCTGTGGCCCAGCCGCCTCGCCCCTACGCGCGCGCTGCGCTCCCCGCGAGCGGTTGGAGCCGCCGCCACCCTACCATGTGGGGCCCACCCGCCAGCCCCCCCCCCCAAATCGCCCTCTCTCTCTCCCTCCCCTAACCCCCCGCGCACGATCCCTCTCCTCCCCACCTCGCGCGATTGCCCCTGTCCCACCCCAGCCTCGCCTACCGCCGCTGCCGTTTGACCGCCGCAATGAGCCCTGGCCCTCCCTCCCTCTCCCTCCCTCGCCCCTCTCTTCCCGCGGCTTGGGTCGCCTCGGCGCCCGCCGCCGTGCTCTCGGCGCGCGGCCATGGCGGCCACGACGCCCGCACCTGGCCCCGGCGTCCCCGCCCCGTCCCCCGGCGTCTCGGCCTCAGCCTGGCCGGCCATGGCGTGGCCATGGCGTGCCCGCGCGGCCCCGCTCCGGTCGCGGCGCGGCCGCGCCCGCACTTCCTCGGCGTCCGCCCGCCCCGGCGAGCTCCCCTACGCGGCCCGGCCTCGGCCGCCCCGGCGAGCTCCCCCGCCCCTGCCCCTGTCCGGCGCGTGGCCCGCGGCCACGGCGCTCGCCGTCCCGGCGTGCGGCCCCGTCCCCGCCCCGCCCGGCATGCATGTGGTTTTGTTTATTTTAAAATATTTTTTGTATGATCTTTATTTTAATTGGGGTGGTATAAACTTATACTTAGTAACTATTGGTCACTTGCTTTTGGCTTTTGAGGGAAACCAAAAACAAGGCAACACAAATGAATTAATACTTCATCCATCCATTAGTTAATACTCCTTAAGAAGACTAATTAAAGGGTGAAGGCTAAAAGGATAAATGTTGGTAACTTATTTTCAATCCCTAAAAGAGAGAAAAAACAACACAACATAAATGAAATGATCCTTTCTTCTCCCATTTGTTAATCATGGAATATTAATAAATGCGAGAAGGTATAAAAAGATAACAAAAACTTGACACTTGATTCCATTCAATTCACTATGTTATTCATTGTTTCATGTTACAAGAGTCAATTGTATTTGTACCTTACGTTTAACAATACACGACACGAAGATTAGGTTGAATTGCTTAGAAGTCTGAGCAACTGGACCTATCCATCGACTCCAAAAAGTGTGTTTATGCATGGCATTATGCTCCTATTTATAGGATTCCGCCGACGATGCACGGATCAAAAGTAATTACTCGTCGTAGTTGTCGTCGGAGTTGGAACCGTCCTGTAACACCCGGTTTTAAAGGACAAAGCCGGGTGCATCTCATACATGCGCCAAGAAGACAACATATATAATAACAGAGTGTATAGAGATAAATGTCACGATACATCAGAGTATTTATTACAGAGCGGAAGACTTATTACAAAATAAAATAATAAATATAAAACGAACTAAGGATCGTCGGCGCCAATGTCGACTGAGAAACGCCACCTAGATCAAGTCGAATGCCTCAGTGTTAGGCGGCTCCTCTTCGACCACCTGTTCTTCTCCTGTGGGGGGGTGTGAGACAGCAAGAGTGAGCTCACATACGTTCATAGCTCAACAAGTCGTGGGGAATAATGTGGCATGAACTCACCAAAGGTGGGAGTTCATGTAGTGTAAGGCTGATCAATGAAATAAAGGCTGAAGCTGAGCATTGCTTTTATAAGTTGGTCAAAATTTTATTAGCAATTACTAAGTGTAAGTAAATACCAAACCTTAATAATAATAAAGAAAAGTAGTAGTAAAATAATCCCAAATGCGATGCAAATGTCAAGTTAAATTTAAGTTCCATAAATTAATCATGTGAGGGTCCGAGCCGCTCATGACCGTGAGCACGGCTAGTATACTAGTTTTACACTCTGCAGAGGTTGCGCATCTTTACCCACAAGTCATGTTACCCATCTGCTAAGAGACGGCCAATCCCATACACCTCTACCGAGGAGGCGAGGCAGGGTAACACTACGAGGCCTTTACAAAGTTCCACTAGCTTCAGAAATCCCGCTACAGTTTATAGGAAGCTCCAGTGCAGGGTTCTTGCCTGACCGCCATCATAGCAAAATCAACCAAGGACCTCCCTACACTGACCACTCCCCTACTGCCCTTGCCCCTTTCGGGTAAGGAAGACCTCCACTAGCTTTCCTAGTTAATCAGCTAAGGGTGTCCCATTAAACCCTTGTGGTAGCACTGTTTTCCCGGGTGGTCGCTCCATGTTCCCATTAATTTAATGATCTTAACATGAACAGTAATAATAACATGATAATAAAAGAGTAAACATGAATGTTGTATCTCCGTACCCAATCCACATAAAGCAATAGCAAGTACTACCCAAAAATGTTTCAGTGGTGAACAAGGTATAAAGATAACCAAAACTAGGGTAACCTAAAGGATCCCATCAAAATTAACCTATGCAGATCATTAAAATTAATAAGAACATGGCTGGGAAAAGTAAGTGATCAAGGGCACAACTTGCCTTCAATGAGCTCCTGCTCAGCTATCTCTACTTGTTGAACCTCAGTTTCCACAGTGGCTTGCTCGTCTACTCGCATCAACACAATACATACATAGTATAGCAAAAATTAACATTGCACCAAACATGTAAATAAAATATACAGTAAAAATCTACACATTAAAATGAAATCATAGGAACTGGAATCACTAAATTTGGAGTTATAAATTTTAAGTTATGAATTTCCTAAGGTTTAATGTGATTAAAATAGGATTAAATGTTAAATTAATGTTCTTACTGTTTTTATGCCAAAACAGAGACACTAAATGATAGAGAATATTATTACAAAATTTTAGAAGTTGGAATGGTTCAATTTGGAGCTAGAATGAATCTTCTATGCAATAAACAAGTTTTTAGGAATTCTTTTTATATTAAAAATCAGTTTCTGTATTTATTTACCTATTTTATTTATTCTCTGGACTGGGCCTCAATTTCCAGAGAAGACAGGGGCTCAGGCGCAAGATTACTCTAGACTCAGAAAACTTCCCACTGGACGACGGGTTCTATTTCCTACTTTCCGAGGGGCTATTATGCAAAAGTGCACCGCGAAGGGGTATCCAGCGATCTAGGCCGCACGATCATATCCCTACGGCTGAGATTACATCATTCTGGCGCCTAAAGCCACGTCACTCCGAGCCGTTGGATCCACGATCCAAGGCCGAGCACACGCCACGCGCCTGCTCAGATCCGCCCGGTAGATCTACGATCAACGGCCCAGAAGACATCCATGCACGACCCGACCCCAACCGCATGATCCAAGATCAACGGTACCCATCTAACCACCGGACAAACGAGTTGAGACCCAATCTCAACTACCCAATCAATCACCTACGGCTCAGATCTTCTCCCCAAATCGATATGGCTTGACCAAATCCTAGTCGTTGCTAAACAGATCAACGGTCCACGCGTTACAACGGCCATAGTCTTTCCTGGTGGCCAGACACGGCGGCGCTCGTGCTGCCGCGGCGGCGCCATGGCCGGTGAGGTCGAGCCGAGCCCCAGGCTTCCCAATCACGCCGACTAATGCTATCCCGTGCGAAGGACTAAAGGAGTACGTCTGGGGTCTTATTACCTGCAAACGAGAAGTAGCCGAGGCCGACCACGAGCAGCGACGGACGCCGAGCTCCAGCGTGAAATTCCGGTGCCGCCCCAAGTCCTTCCTCCAATCCGATCCTTCGGCCACCACCGCTAAGACCCGCTAAAGCTTTTCCGGTCGATACCGAGGCAAACCACGGCGACGGCAGTGGAAATCGTCGGCGGCGGGTCATGGCGGTGATTCCTCCCAACGCGCACAGGCGGCCGACGACAGTAATTTGGTGGAGTTGGCTCGGTCCAAAAGGCGAGGGTGAGTATGCGTGACCAAGGACCCTCCCACGAGCTTATAGGCATGCTGGGGAAGGGAATCGCGGATGCCCAGCCGCGGATCACGTGAGCCCGATTCAACGACGAGGGAGACTCCACGCCATGCGCCCAGGTGGTTGACGCGGCAACTGTGAGGATGACACACGGGCCCCAGTTCGCAGTGAGCACAGGGACACGCGGGAGGTTGACAGTTGGGCCCCGCACGTAAGTCAGCCGCGCGCGGGTGTATTAGAAGCTGGGCCGCGCGGTGTACATCCATTGGTGGGCCGAAATCGGGTACGAGGCCCATTTAGCTGGGTTTTGTTTTATTCTTTTATTTTCCATTCCTTTTTCACCCTTTTCTAATCCAAATTTGAATTCAAGTTTAAATTCAAACTTTGTGGCTCATCATTTACACTATATTTGTGCAGTTAAAATTAATAAGTTTAAGGATATTTATATTATTTATATTTTTATATCCTTCCTCTCCTTCTTATTTTCAAAACCCTAATTCCCATTTAGGGTGTGATTTAACTTCCAGTGTTTATTATCTTATTATCCTTATTATTATTTTTATTATTATTATTTTGTTTAATGCACAAACATATAAAACTCCAACATAATGCACCTTGTTTTATTTTAGTATCATTTGTTTCACTCTTAATTATATGCATGCTCTTTTCATGATGCAATTAAGGCACATAAAATGAGGATAACTCTCTATTATTCTTTGTATAAAATTTTGAGTATTACACGTCCCGAACTTCAGCGAGTAATTACGGGAGTTTCGAATCTAGACTCGGGATGGGGTTTCGAAATTCAGAAAGGGCTCGATGAGAGGATTATAGCCATATATATACATATATTGCTAGGATTTGAAAATATTTTATTTTTCGTAATTAACCCATTTTTAAAATTAAAAATAATTCCAGAAAAAGGCTGAAATCGTTTTTAATGCCCGAAAAATTCTAGGAAACTTCCTAGACATGATTTGGCACCCAATGAACTCAAAAAACATATTTAGAACTTTTGAAAATGTTTTTAAGTACCTCAGATAAATATATTTTGAATTTTAGAAAAAGAAAAATATTTAGAAAATTATGAAAATTTATGGAAAACTTCTACAAGACATATTAACATGTTTCAAACAGTTCTTGCACTTAGAAACACTATGCAAAAGCATAAATGCAACAACCATGACATTTCTAGGGCTCACTCCAATAAAGAACAAAATAACTCTCTATGGTTTTGATTAAGGAAAAAGAGAGGTGAAGAAAGGAAAGGGTAACACCTGAATTTTGAGTACAGAGCAAAGAAATTTTCATACCCCAAAATTCAAGGTGTTACACTTATACATCATGATTGCCTTCTTGTGAGTTGATCTCTCTTTGTGGTCAAATATTTTGGCAGGGTGCTCTTTGTATGATAAGTCTAGTTCTATCTCTATCTCTAGTTCGGTCAGAACTTCTGTCGGTACTCGGGCACATTTCTTCAGTTGAGACACGTGGAAAACATTGTGGATCACAGACATCTTAGGTGGAAGCTTTAGCTTATACGCTACTGGTCCACATACTTCTATGATCTCATAAGGTCTGATATAGCGAGGGGCTAACTTGCCTTTAATTCCAAATCTTTGCACACCTTTAGTGGCTGAGACCTTAAGGTATACGTGATCTCCTACTTCAAATTGTAGGGGTTTCCTTCTCTTATCATGGTAGCTCTTTTGTCTAGCTTGAGCAACTTCTAGATTCTTTTTGATGATCCTGACCTTTTCTTCGGCCTCGATTCTAAGTCAGGTCCAAAGATTTCCCTTTCTCTAGCTTGTGACCAACTCAACGGGGTTATACACCTCCTACCATACAAGGCTTCAAATGGTGCCATTTTCAAGCTAGCTTGGTAATTGTTGTTGTAGGAGAACTCCGCCAGGGAAAGACACTTATCCTAATTCTTTCCATAATGTATTACACAAGCCCTTAACATATCTTCAAGAATCTGATTTACCCTCTCTGTTTGCCCATCTGTTTAGGGATGGTATGCTGAGCTTTGGATTAGCTTGGTGCCTAGTGAGTTTTGTAGCTGCTCCCAAAAGCATGCTACGAACTATGCTCCTCTATCTGAGATGATAGTTTTAGGTATTCCGTGTAAGTGTACTACTTGGTCGATATAGATTTCTGCATACTTTTCTACCCTGTGGGTGGTATGCATTGATAGGAAGTGAGTTGTCTTGGTTAATCTATCCACAATTACCCATATGAAATCATGATGCCGAGAAGTATTGGGCAAACCCACAATAAAGTCCATGCTTATGTCTTCCATTTCCAAGATGGTATAGGGAGTGGTTGCAAGGCTCATGCTAATTTCAGATGGCTTGCTTTGAGCCTTTGGAAGGTGTCACACTCGGATACGTACTTAGCAATTTCTCTTTTCATCCTAGTCCACCAGTACAGGGGTTTCAGGTCATGGTACATCTTATTACTCCCAGGGTGAATGGAAAATTTGGAGAGATGAGCCTCGTTCAAAATTTTCTTCCTAAGTTCCGGATCATTGGGAACAACAAGTTGGTCTTCAAACCATAGTACACCCTTGTTGTTTTGGCGAAGACACTTATAATTTCCACTTTCTAGGTGAGCATTTTGAAAGGGAAATGGGCTTAATCATTTCCTATAATCGATTTTGGTGTTTGACGTCCATCACAAACCACGTGGACTAACTAGTTTGCCTAGTCATCATCTATCTCAGGTGCATAAAGTTCAACATAAACTAAGAAAGAAGTTAAGTTGGGGGATCAACAAAGTTTGGAGCAAAGACTAGGAATGGTGTTGTTAGTGGCACATCGGACAGTGTCTAGTGTGCACCACACACTATCCGGTGCTCAGGCCAAGCACCAAGCGAACTGCTCACTCTCGGGTTTTTCTAAGGGACGCTCCGCTATAATTCACTAGACTGTCCGGTGTGCACCGGACATGTCCGGTGAGCCAATGGAGCAACGGTAACCTGCGCCAATAGTCAACTGCAAAAGTGAACAGTACAAAGTCAGAAGTTAGAGCAGAGAAGTCAGAACATACCGGACATGTCTGGTGTGCCAACAGACTGTCCAGTGCCGCTAGAGGATAGAATACTTCAATGGTCAACCGCTCCAAACCCCAATGGTGCACTGATGTGGCATGCACCGGACATTGAACAGTGCCCTGTCCGGTGCACCACCGGACTGTCCCGTGCGCCATCGATAGCAACGGCTAGAATAGTGGTTGGGGCTATAAATATCTCACAACCACCTCCATTCAAGCCATCCAAGTTTTCTGAACATCACATTCCATATAAGAGCAAAAGACTACACTCCAAGACACAATCAATAGATCAAATCCTCTCCAAGCCTCCAAATCAACTCAATTGCTTAGTGACTTGAGAGGGTGTTTTGTTTCCTTTTGTTGCTCTTGTTGCTTGGATTGCTTTCGCCTTCCCATTCTTATTCTTCTAAGTGCTTTGTAAAGATAGCAAGAGACACCTAAGTGTGTGGTGATTCTTGCGGGGTCATAGTAAACCAAGTGATTAAGGAGAATCCTCGACCGGTCTAAGTGACCGATTGAGAGAGGGAAAGGGTTGGAATAGACCCGGCCTTTGTGGCCTCCTCAACATGGACTAGGTTCTTTGGAACCGAACCTTGGCAAAACAAATCACCATGTTCAGTTGCATTGAACTTCACTTGATTTGTTTTCCCTCTTTCCTCTCTCTAAAGTTTCCTCGCTAATATTGATTTGAGCTTGCCCCAAAAGTTATCTGCATCAATTTGAGCAACTCTTAGCAAGAGAAACAATCTTCTGCATTCTGATTTAACTCTAACGCTAACCCCGGCCTTAGTGCGTGCTTAAAGTTTGTAAATTTTAGGTTTCACCTATTCACCCCCCTCTAGGCGACTTTCACATTTCCTTGATGTTTTGCACTCCCTTATCACTGAGTTGTGCCAAGATAATCTAATCTTGTAAGGTTGGTGCTACCGAGATGTAATCCAACGTACCGAGAGGAACTACTTCCATGCTCAATTTGTTCAACTCATCACACAAGGTGGTGACATGAGAATCTATGGTCAGGCTGTTGCATTGTGCCTTGCGGCTCAACGCATCGGCTATCGCATTTGCCTTTCCAGGGTGGTATTGTACTTCTATATCATCGTCTTTTATTAGCTCTAACCATCGTCTCATGTTAAGGTCAGCCTGGTGAAGATGTACTTGAGACTCTTGTGATTGGTGTAAGTGTTGCAATGAGCTCCCATCAAATAGTGCCTCCAAGTCTATAGGGCATAAACTACCACTGCTAGCTCCAAATCATATGTTAGATAATTCTGCTCATGAGGTCTGAGTGCTCGTGACGTGTAGGCAATATCCTGTTTGTGTTGCATCATAACACAACCAAGTCCAGTGTCGGAAGCATCACAATATACATCAAATGACTTAGCATTGTTAGGCTGTGCTAGAACTGGTGTGGTGGTCAAATGTTGCCTTAAGGTGTGAAAAGCATCTTCGCACTTCTGACTCCAAACAAATTTAACTCCCTTTTTCAATAACTCAATCGTCAGCTTTGCAATTCTAGAGGAATCTAGAATAAAACGACGATACTACCTAGCTAATCCTAGAAAACTTCGAATCTAGCGAATGGTGGTGGCTCGGCTTCCAATCCAACACCTCTTGTACTTTATCAGGATCAATTGCTATTCCTTCCTAGGAGACTGTATGACCCAAGAATTTAATCTCCTTTAACCAGAAAGCACATTTTATGAACATGGCATACATGTGATGATCTTGCAGGCATTGAAGTACTATGTGTAGGTGCATAGTGTGCTCGGCTTCATTCTTCGAATATACCTAGATATCGTAATGAAAACCACCATGAATTTAACCAACTCAGGCATGAATACTGAATTCATAAAGTACATGAAATATGTCGGGGCATTGGTTAGCCCGAATGACATCACCAAATACTCGTATAGCCCATATCTGGTTGAGAAGGCTGTCTTTGGAATATCACTTGTGTAACACCCATAATTTTGGGGTATAAAATTTATTTGCTTTGTACTCAAAATTCAGGTGTTACCCTTTCCTTTATTCACTTTTCTTTTCCCTTTATCAAAATAGTAGAGAGTTATTTTGGTTCTATATTGGTGTGAGCTCTAAAAGTGTCATGATTGTTGCATTCATGCTGCTGCATAGTGTTTCCCAGTGTAAGAAGTGTTTGAAACATGTCAATATATCTTGTAGAAGTTTCCCATAATTTTTCATATTTTTTTCATATTTTTATTTTTTTGAAATTCAAAATCTATTTATTTGAGGTACTTAAAAACATTTTCAAAAGTCCTAAATATGTTTTTGAGTTCATTGTGTGCCAAACCTTGTCTAAGAATGTTTCTAGAATTTATGGAGCCTTCGAGATATTTTTCAGATATTAAAAATGATTTAAGCCTTTTTCTGAAATTACTTTTAATTTTAAAAGTAGGATAATTACAAAAAATAAAATATCTTCAAACCCTAGCAATATATATAAGGCTGGAGTCCTCTCGTCGAGCGCTTTTCGAAATTCGAAACCCCATCCTCAGATTCGATCCTAAACTCCCGGAATTGCTCGCCGAAGTTCGGGACGGTCCCAACTCCGGCGAGCAATTACTTTCGATCTGTGTGTCGTCTACGGAATTCGAGAGTACCGTTGTGTTCGTCTTGTCGAGAGCTTCGTCTCGGTGCCTTCGATTCGTCGATCCGACCAATGGATCCGTAATCGACAAATTTGTGCTCGGCTCCGACGAACTTCGTTGTAACACCTCAGGTGTTACCATGGCTAGAGCACACCTTGGCACTAAGGACTGTGATCACATGTGGGAGAAAACTTAAGGAGCAAAGTGTAAGAGCCTTGGAGGCTAGGTTTTAGCCAAGAGAGGTGAATGACCAAAAACATTACCCTAGTTGTGTGCAACTACCACTTTGGACAAGGGGGGAGTAAACCCTAGACCCCTCTTGAACCCTATCTTCCAAAGCCATGGTTGAAAGGGGGAGAGAATAAGCAATTGCGCAAACCATGAGTTAATCTTTAACCAAACTTTAAGTAACTTTATAACCAGCAATTATGGGAAGGAAATGTTGCAAAAAGACCCCTGGAGAAACCCCAATTCCATTCCTTAAGTGGAGAGAAAGCTAGAGCTCTCTAATTCTCTCTAAGTCAAAAACTACACCTACACTAAAGATCAACCGTGTTCACCTTGAAGATGGCACCAAAACCACCTATGTTCTATACCAAAAATGTGGCATACCACCTAGGGCACCCACTGGAAAAAGCTGAGCCCGAGACCTTGACGTTTGACATGCCTTGGCATGGTTTTTGTCGCGAGGTGGGCAGAGTGACATACCTGATTTGGCGATCGAAGATCTCCCTACCTAGGCCATATCTGCCATGGCAACTCACGGATGAGAGACAGCCCTAGGTGCCAGGAAAAGACTCACGCCGGATTTTTGCCAAGATTCACACGTTTGCGACTTGGGTGAGCTGTGGAACACGGGCAGAAGAAAACTTACATGTGTTCGACGCGCTCTGCGCACGCCAAAGCACGCTCGTGCCCGACCCCGCGCCGCGCCGAGCCGCGCCCGTGTCCCCTGTGTGCGCCGCGCCTATAAAGCCCACTCAGGCGTTGTCCATACCCTTCCACGCACACTCAAACCTCCCCGGAGCTCAACTCACCGTCGTTTGCCCGTGCACGGCGTGTCCGCGGCCACCCGAGCCCCTGCCGTCGTGGACCGGCCAGTCCAGCCTTTCCCAACCCCGTCCGGCCCTCGAAGATGACTAAGCATGACTCGGTGAAGCTCCCCAAGCAAGGAATCAAAGTCTGCTTCACCGGAGAGGCCAGTCCACGGTCGCCGGAGTTCACAACCCCGCCGGAGTGCGTGGACAGGGTAATCCACTGAACCATTTTCCGATTCCTTGCGCACACAGCCCCTACATCACCCCGTGAAGCTCACCGTGCCATTGGATTGCATTAGATTGCCGTGGTTTGACCGGCACACCCGCCGCCGACGAGAACACCCGCCTGCGCACGTGGACCGAGCGATTCCGGCCATCCCCGCCGTTGAGCCGTACATCGCTGTGACTGCCAGAGCCTCCCCGAGCCAACCCCGCCCCTCGCCGGACCTACCTCACCGCCGGTAAGCCGCACCACCCTTTCCTTTCTTGCGGGCACTGTTTAAACCTAGGGAGGGACCGCGGGGGAGAAGGAAAGAAGTCTGGGGGGTTTTGTGAAATGTCAGTGACTCAAATGAATAGTAGCGCGGGGGTATAACTGAGAGAGTTAGTTTGGAAATACCCCAGGGTCCTCGGTGTAAACTGCTTTTCCATAAAACCTTTATTAAATCTGATTTTAAATTTGAACAGAAACTTTAATAATTCATAACTTCTGTTTAGTTCATCCAAATTTGGTCAAACCAATTTTGTCAGACTCTAAATAATGTAAACTACTTAGGAAAAATATAAAACCCCTATGTACTACAGAAAACTTTAGGGCTCTGATTTAATTATTGTTTTGACCAAAAGCTAAATAATAGGGATAAAAATAGTTGCACTATTTGACTAGAGTTAGAAAAATTTGGAGAAGTTTATATCCACCTACTGACCTGTTTAAAAATGCTAAAACTCTCTGTCCAACCCATTAAGTTAGTTTTTGCCATTTTACAATATGCTTAAGATTAAGAAAAATAGAAAAGATGATTTAAATAATGAACCAGAGGGCACCCCTATTTTTGTTAGAGTACTTATTCAATGTAGTTTACTAGAAAAATCTATTACACTCTGGTTTAGTATGAAATAAGTAGGATCCCTTTTATTTTTAGAAAACAAGGAAAATTTAGAAAAACCCTAGAAAATTAACCCCAAGGAGAGAACACCCCAAACCTTGGGATAACTAATGTTTTGTTATTATGAACATAGGAAAAATACAAAATTTGTTGTTTGATATTTTTCAAATGGCAAGTTAGTTATAAGCACCTTTTTGGCATAGAACTTTAAGAAATCACAACTAAATAACCACCAATTAACCTTCTGTGATTTTTGGCACAGAAGCTTATTATTACTGTTAGATACCAACAAAAATAACCCTTAGAGCAGAACCTACTCCAAATTAAGAGTTGTAGAGCAAAGTGGCCCATTTTACACAACTTTTGTCATTTTTGTCTAAAGCATAGCCTTTTTATTTTAAACCCCAAATTCCTAGAATAGGCTATAGTGACCCATAGCAGCCCACTGTATTTTTTTACAGAATTTTTTTGGAAAAAGTTAACTCATTGTTGTAGTTCAAACCTACACTATAATTCATAAATAGAAAATAAAGAAAGGGAAAATGAATAATGGAAATTAGGGTCATCCTAAAACCCTTTGTGAATTGTCCACTAAAATGTGTAAAGGAAATACCAACCCACTATGCTTATCCTTAACAAAACCTAAACCTAGAGTGATAAGCATAAACCACTAAAAGCCACATATGACCAATGAACCCTAAGTTGCCAACTAACTTAGTTTTTCTTCCCTTAGCATAATGTTATTAAATCCTGCAGAATCATGACATACATATTCATTGCATTTCGATAGACTGTAACCTCGCTGACGGAGAGTACGTCCTCGTGCCGGAGCAAGGAGCTGCTCAGGAGGTAGCCTCGGATCCAGCACCAGAGCCTGCACCAGAGGATCTGCCTGCCCCAGCTTTGGAAGGCAAGCCCCGGTTTTATGCATAACCTATTATTTATGCTATTTTACTATACTTAATGATTGTAGGCTTGTTTGTGCACTTAAGTGTAGGAGTTGTTTGAAGCCATAGTTGCATGATCTCAGGAATCCTTTTGAGATGGATACTAGTATGCTAGGTCGAGTAGCTGCTTTGCTAATTAGGGATATCTGTAGAAGTCGAGTGATTTTTCTAGCACTCGCGCGAGGTCAGGGAATTGGTTGTATCCATTTTCATATCATAATGTTGATGTTCGGTGGGCAACGATCCATGGGGATGCGTTGTCCACGGGATAAAAATTGGAATAAGGATTAAGGTGTGGTACCGTGTGTCAAGCGTTTGAACGTACTAAGCACATGCCGAGAAATATGGTAAATCGGCAAGCCTAGTACCTGAGTGAACCTGGCAGTGGACATATCCCCTCACGCGACCTGAGATGTGGTCTCTCATTCTGGTTATGGTGGGTACAAGTGCGGTCACTGCACGATGGCAGTCGGGGTCAGTGAGGCATTGTACGCCAAGGCGGTGAGCCCTGATCTGCTGACGGGGAATCGATGGGGACGGTTGATGTGTGTGGGGACGGAGTGCCTTGCCACGTCGTGTGTTTAGGTTTACCTTGCAAGGTTTAAAACTCGATTCGAATCGTCTGCTTCTCGCAGCTACTGAGACTGCTTGATCCATGCTGCTACATTGAGTAACAAGTGGAAATGTGATGAGTTGATACAAGATGTTGATTGCTAAAAATGTTTGCTACTGTGTATGAGTAGATAGTACATATTTAGCCTTAAGAGAGTCACACTTAAATTTGACAAAGTTAAAACTTGATTTAGAAACTCAGCTAGTGCTTTTGGCAACCAAACCCCACAACCAAACAGCTGCATGTCTAGAGGTAGAGGAGTAGACTCCTCACACCGGGTAAGTCTAGCTGAGTATTAGTATACTCAGCCTTGCTTGTGGCATAATTTTTCAGGTTCTTTGGAGGACATGGTTGCTGGAGTGACTTGGCCGTCCATCTTGCCACCGGGTTGGACTGTCGAGTGGGACCCCACCTCGGCTGAGGAGGAGCATGTGGAGTGATGGGACAGGCTTCCCCATCTCTCTATTTATTTACCGTTAGTTTATTTCCGCTGCACTTCGAACAATGATGACTACTTTTGCAAAACTCCCATGGTGATGTAATAATTAAATACTCCGTAATTTATGGTTTTATGCTTTATTGTATTTGCTCTATGACTCACCTTCGAGTGAGATTGTGGTACTTGATCCTGTCAGTGGCCTCGTCGGACTAGATCCGAGGGATTGACGGGTTATTCCCATTTAAGCGTGGTCTAGCCTTTAAGGTGGGACTTAGGCACTTAAGTTGGAATAATTCGGGCGGTTCCGCCACAGCTGGTATCGGAGCTTGTACCACCACAGAGGAATCAATAAAATATGAATACCATCCCTTTCCAAAATAAAATTTGATAGAAACAATGTTGGATAGATCGTAGGACGAGCAGGATAGACCTAGGACGTGAAGCCTTAGGATGATAGAAGGGTAGCTATGTGGCTAAGTATTTAGGCCCCACATGCCACTTTAGGGGATGGGAGTTCTTCCCTAATCCCTTTTCATTGCTGTGAGGTCGTTCAGGACGAGCATGCATGCATTCTTAAATTTAACAAATGGAAAAATTTAGTAAGAACTTAAATTAGAACCAATTAAGTTTCCCAGTACCATTCTGTTTTAGTTAGAGTGGAGCTGAGGCTTATTTTTCTTGTTCTTTTTATAATTCTTTTCCTTTACTTACGCTTAACCGTCCACAGATGGCTTCCCACGGATCCTCAGACGATGGGAATGCACTGTCCCACACTGACGGACTCGCACGGGAGGGCTTTCCCCGCATTTTGTGGGAGGTACTTCAGGGGGCCGGGTACATGACACCCCCTCAGTACGCGGTGCAGCAGTTCGAGAAGCACCGGGTGCCCCGCTGTAGGGTGAGGATGACCTTGGAGCCTCATCCCCTGCAGCCAGGCTGGCATTCACTGGACTCTGAGTCTTTTGGATACCGGGCGGAGGACACGATCGAGGCAATTGCTCTGCACGGGTTGACCACTTTCTGCGGATTCCATCCCTTGGAGCTGTCTACCCACCCCATTGGCTTGTTCCCCACAGAAAGGGAAGACGACCCAATGTGGAAGGATCGGGTGGAGCATGCCAAGGACATCTGGGCTATCTACCCGGGGTAGACTGCTCACTTGACAGTGCGATGCATGAATGCCTTGTACCGTCTGCAAGTGATGCGTGGTGAGGCGATGTCCCATCTGATGGCATTGTTGGAGGCCACTAAGATCACCCTGGACAATAGGGAAGAGCTTGTGGTTGACTTGTCCCAGGAGATGGTGGAAAATGACTTACAAGTGGAGCAGTTGTCGGATGAAATCCAAGAGCTGGAGGAATTAGTGGGGACAAGGGAGAACACCATCGAGGTTCTCGAGGATCAGCTCATCAACACCCAGCAGCAGCTCGCCGAGGCTAATGAGCACCTGGATATGCATCACCAGGAGATCCATGATGTGGAGGCTAACGAGGACGTCGACATTGAGGGAGGGGAGGAGCCTGCTTCCAGTGTGGACACTGCTGGCTCAGGGAGGCCACCTTCCCCCGAGTCGAGTGTTGCCTTGTTTGCTCACTAGGTATCAGGGGTAGAAATAGAAGTTGGTAATGTTGGGACTCCTCGCAGCTAGCTTAGCTTTTGCACCCTTGGGGTACTAGGCTAGATAGAGTTGAGTCTTTTGGGGCCATTGATGTAATTGTGATAAACTCTTTTGGAAGCATGGCTGATGGATGCTTTTAGTTTTAAATTTGGGAGGAAAGTTTATGCCTTTTGAAATCCTTTTTGTGGATGTCGGAATCTAACAATTCACCTTTTTAACTCTTTCACCACGATTAAACCTTAAACTTGAAGATGTGTTATTGAGGATATATGTGGTTTTTCAGATGGCCGGGAGAGCGCGTCGTGGCCAGAATGAGCGCATTCCTCCACCGCCGCCACCGCCTCCCACTCTGTAGGAGCTAATGGCTCAGCAGAATGAGATCTTGAGGCAGCTAGCTCAGCGTCAGCCACCACCTCAGCATTATGGTGGTGGAGATCATCAGCGTCACCCCGCAGTAGCCACTTACCAGGAGTTCCTTAGTACTCAGCCGCCCTTGTTCACTAGGGCAGAGAACCCACTTGATGCTGATGTATGGCTGAGGGTAGTGGAATCTAAATTCCCACTACTCAATGGAGTTTGTTCCGAGGTGACTAAGGTCAGGTTCGCCACCCAGCAGCTTCGCGGACCCGCGTGGACATGGTGGGACCACTATCTTGCTATGCAACCAGCTGACCATGAAGTGGATTGGAGAGAGTTCAAGGCAGCTTTTAGGGGGCACCATATCCCAGCTGGCATTATGGACCGTAAGCTCAACGAGTTTCTGGCACTTACTCAGGGCAACAGGACAGTGTTGCAGTATGCTCAGGCCTTTAATGATCTGTGCCAGTATGCCGGGTATCATGCAGATACAGATGAGAAGAAGAGAGACAGGTTCAGAAGGGGGCTCAGCACTAAGCTCCGTGACCGTCTCAACACCGTTAGGGCCAACAGCTACAATGAGTTGGTCAACATGGCCATCTCCCAGGAGGACTGTATCACAGCTCGTCAGGCAGAGAAGAAGAGGAAGACCCCTGTGGCAGGACCCTCAGCTCAGCCACAGCGCTTCAGGATTGTGTCCGACACTCAGAACAGGGGACCCCAGCAGCAGCAAGGGAGGTGGGTGATCCAACCACAGCAGCAGCAGCAGCAGGCACCCAACTGCACCCAGTTTCCAGTTCAGAGGAACAATCAGCAACAGCAGCAGTATCGCCAGGCAAATGACAACAGGTGTTTCACATGCGGCAACACCGGACACTATGCTAAGAATTGCCCCAGGAACCAGCAGAGGCAGGGGCAGAATGTTAATCAGAATCAAGGCAAGAGGCAGAAGGTGCAAGTGAGGCATGGCAGGCTAAACTTCACCATCATGGCTGATATTCCATAGGGAGCACCCGTCATGACTGGTATCTTTACAGTTTTGAATTATCCTGCTATTATTCTTTTTGATTCTGGTGCATCACATAGCTTTGTTAGTGCCAAATTTAGTGTCAGGTGTCAATTGCCCTTTCATCACACCCATGGGGGTATCACAATTTCAACACCAGGAGGCAGGATTTCCACCAATCAAATCAGCAAGAATGTGCCTATAAAGTTTGGTAGTCTAATAATTAAAAGCAACCTTCTTATTTTGGGATTGGATAGTGTGGATATCATATTGGGAACTGACTGGTTGACCAAACATCAGGCAGTGATTGACATTGCAGTTTGGGCCATTGAAGTGCACTCACCGACCTGTGGTGAAACCACATTATTTTTGCCCGATCAGGGATGCACCCGTTCTTGTGCCTTCGTTATGATAGAATCCCCAGTGGAAAAGATCCCAGTGGTCTATGACTACCCAGATGTTTTCCGGATGAATTGCCAGGAATGCCACCTGATAGAGACATTGAGTTTGCAATTGAATTGCAACCCGGGACTGCTCCTATCTCCAAGAGACCCTATAGGATGCCTCCCGCGGAACTGGCAGAACTGAAGAAGCAACTGCAAGAATTGTTGGATAAGGGGTTCATTCGCCCAAGTACTTCACCTTGGGGATGTCCTGCATTATTTGTGAAGAAAAAGGATGAGAGTTTGAGGATGTGTGTTGACTACCGCCCTCTCAATGCGGTGACCATCAAGAACAAATACCCACTACCCCGTATTGATGTCTTGTTTGATCAATTGGTGGGAGCCAAAGTATTCTCCAAGATAGACCTTCGCTCGGGCTACCATCAAATCAAGATCCGTGCCAGTGATATTCCAAAGACTGCCTTCTCTACCAGATATGGGCTTTATGAGTTTTTGGTGATGTCTTTTGGGCTGACCAATGCCCCGGCTTATTTTATGTACCTAATGAACTCAGTATTCATGCCAGAGTTGGACAAGTTCGTGGTCGTTTTCATTGATGATATTCTGGTCTATTCCAAGAATGAAGACGAACATACTGAGCATCTGCACATCGTGCTCCAGCGACTGCGCGATCATCGTCTTTATGCTAAGTTGTCTAAATGTGAATTCTGGCTGAAGGAGATTAAATTCTTGGGTCACACAATTTCTCAGGATGGGATATCGGTTGATCCTGAGAAGGTACAAGAGGTGATGGATTGGAAACCCCCGACTACAGTGAGGCAGATTCGGAGTTTTCTGGGATTGGCAGGGTATTATCGACGATTTATTCCGAATTTTTCCAGGATTGCCAAACCAATGACTGAACTATTAAAGAAGGGAGTCAAGTACAATTGGAGCCAAAAGTGCGAAGATGCTTTTCATACACTGAGACAGCATTTGACAATAGCCCCAGTGCTGGCTCAACCTGATAACACCAAGCCCTTCGAAGTCTATTGTGATGCTTCTGGTACGGGATTGGGATGTGTCTTGATGCAAGATAACAGAGTAATTGCTTATGCTTCCCGAGCACTCAGACCCCATGAGCAGAACTACCCAACACATGATCTGGAGTTGGCAGCTGTGGTTCATGCTCTTAAGATATGGAGGCACTACTTGATGGGAGCTCACTGTAACAACTACACGGATCACAAGAGTCTCAAATACATCTTCACTCAGGCAGATCTGAACATGAGACAGAGGAGATGGTTAGAATTGATCAAGGACTATGATTTGGAGGTGCATTACCATCCTGGCAAAGCCAATGTTGTAGCAGATGCCTTGAGTAGAAAGGCTCAGTGCAATTGTATGAGCATGGATGCAAGAGTTACCACCCTGTGTGATGAGTTGTGTAAGCTGAACCTGGAAGTTGTTCCTTCCGGTGAATTAAGTTATATCTCAGTGGAGCCCACATTGCAAGAGCAAATAGTCCAGGCACAGATTGGGGATAAAGGTGTTCAGGTTATCAAAGACATGATCAAGCAGAAGGCAGAAAAGTACAAGTGCTTCCGTCAGGACAGTAAGGGAATTTTATGGTTTGGAGATCGATTGGTTGTTCCTAAGGACCCTGAGCTCAGAAAGAAGATACTGGATGAAGCTCACCTTTCAAAATTCTCCATGCACCCTGGGAGCAACAAGATGTATCATGATCTCAGATCTTTATACTGGTGGACCAGAATGAAGAGGGAAATTGCCAAGTACATATCCGAGTGTGACACCTGCCAAAGGATTAAAGCCAGTCATTTGAAGGCAGCAGGCCCTTTGCAACCCCTTCCCATACCATCTTGGAAATGGGAGGAGATTTGCATGGACTTTATTGTGGGACTGCCCAACACCTCCAGGCACCATGATTCAATTTGGGTTATTGTGGATAGATTGACCAAGACCGCTCATTTCTTGCCAGTACATACCACCCACAGGACGGAGAAGTATGTGGAAATCTACATTGACCAGATAGTTCGTTTGCATGGGATACCAAGGACTATAGTGTCAGACAGAGGAGCACCATTTGTGGCACGATTTTGGGAACAATTGCAGGAATCACTTGGGACCCATGTAGTACGAAGCTCAGCATACCATCCTCAAACAGATGGCCAGAAAGAAAGGGTAAACCAGATTTTGGAAGACATGTTATGGGCATGTGTGCTACACTATGGAAAGGATTGGGACAAGTGTCTTTCTTTAGCAGAGTTTTCTTACAATAACAGCTACCAGTCAAGTTTGAAGATGGCACCTTTTGAGGCCTTATATGGGAGAAGATGTAGAACCCCGCTGAATTGGTCTCAAGCAGGAGAGAGGGAAATATTTGGGCCAGATTTGGTACTGGAAGCAGAGGAAAAGGTCAGAGTCATCAAGAAGAACTTAGAAGCTGCTCAGGCCAGGCAAAAGAGCTATCATGATAAGAGGCGGAAACCTCTACTGTTTGCAGTGGGAGACCATGTTTATCTTAAGGTGTCACCCACCAAGGGTGTCCAGAGATTCGGGATCAAGGGCAAGTTAGCTCCTCGTTACATTGGACCCTACGAGATCAAGGAGACTTGTGGACCTGTAGCATATCAATTGAAGTTGCCACACAACATGTTAGCTGTTCATGATGTGTTCCATGTATCTCAGCTGCGGAAATGTGTTCGCCTACCCACTGAGGTGCTACCGGAACCAGACATTGAGATAGAACCAGACCTGTCCTATCAAGAGTACCCCGTCGAGGTATTGGATCAGAAGGAGAGATCAACACGGGCAAGGTCAATCAGAATGTATAAGGTTCAGTGGAGTCACCATTCAGCAGAAGAGGCTACATGGGAGACTGAGGATTTTCTACGCTCTCGCTTCCCCGACTTTCTGCCCAAAGGAGTCGGTACGTAACCCAAAACCCCACCCCCACCTGCCCTTTGATTGCAATTGTAAGAAAAACTTAGATAACAAGGATAGTCTAAGTTGTGGTTTTAACTTAAAAAGGGCTTCCTTGTGAAGTTGCAAAGAGAATGACATTCAAAGAACAGTTAACAAGAGACGTGAGCAAAAGAAGGAGTAGCACACCCACGTGCTTTCTTAGCACCCCTCTAGAGGACTCTGCCTAAAATCTCGGGACGAGATTCCTTTAAAGGGGGAGGGTTGTAACACCTCAGGTGTTACCATGGCTAGAGCACACCTTGGCACTAAGGGCTGTGATCATATGTGGGAGAAAACTTAAGGAGCAAAGTGTAAGAGCCTTGGAGGCTAGGTTTTAGCCAAGAGAGGTGAATGACCAAAAACATTACCCTAGTTGTGTGCAACTACCACTTTGGACAAAGGGGGAGTAAACCCTAGACCCCTCTTGAACCCTATCTTCCAAAGCCATGGTTGAAAGGGGGAGAGAATAAGCAATTGTGCAAACCATGAGTTAATCTTTAACCAAACTTTAAGTAACTTTATAACCAGCAATTATTGGAAGGAAATGTTGCAAAAAGACCCCTGGAGAAACCCTAATTCCATTCCTTAAGTGGAGAGAAAGCTAGAGCTCTCTAATTCTCTCTAAGTCAAAAACTACACCTACACTAAAGATCAACCGTGTTCACCTTGAAGATGGCACCAAAACCACCTATGTTCTATACCAAAAATGTGGCATACCACCTAGGGCACCCACTGGAAAAAGCTGAGCCCGAGACCTTGACGTTTGACATGCCTTGGCATGGTTTTTGTCGCGAGGTGGGCAGAGTGACATACCTGATTTGGCGACCGAAGATCTCCCTACCTAGGCCATATCTGCCATGGCAACTCACGGATGAGAGACAACCCTAGGTGCCAGGAAAAGACTCACGCCGGATTTTTGCCAAGATTCGCACGTTTGCGACTTGGGTGAGCTGTGGAACACGGGCAGAAGAAAACTTACATGTGTTCGACGCGCTCTGCGCACGCCAGAGCACGCCCGTGCCCGACCCCGCGCCGCGCCGAGCCGTGCCCGTGTCCCCTGTGTGCGCCGCGCCTATAAAGCCCACTCAGGCGTTGTCCATACCCTTCCGCGCACACTCAAACCTCCCCGGAGCTCAACTCACCGTCGTTTGCCCGTGCACGGCGTGTCCGCGGCCACCCGAGCCCCTGCCGTCGTGGACCGGCCAGTCCAGCCTTTCCCAACCCCGTCCGGCCCTCGAAGACGACTAAGCATGACTCGGTGAAGCTCCCCAAGCAAGGAATCGATGTATGCTTCGCCGGAGAGGCCAGTCCACGGTCGCCGGAGTTCACAACCCCGCCAGAGTGCGTGGACAGGGTAATCCACTGAACCATTTTCCGATTCCTTGTGCACACAGCCCCTACATCACCCCGTGAAGCTCACCGTGCCATTGGATTGCATTAGATCGTCGTGGTTTGGCCGGCACACTCGCCGCCGACGAGAACACCCGCCTGCGCACGTGGACCGAGCGATTCTGGCCATCCCCGCCGTCGAGCCGTACATCGCTGTGACCGCCAGAGCCTCCCCGAGCCAACCCCGCCCCTCGCCGGACCTATCTCGCCGCCGGTAAGCCGCGCCACCCTTTCCTTTCTTGCGGGCACTGTTTAAACCTAGGGAGGGACCGCGGGGGAGAAGGAAAGAAGTCTGGGGGGTTTTGTGAAATGTCAGTGACTCAAATGAATAGTAGCGCGGGGGTATAACTGAGAGAGTTAGTTTGGAAATACCCCAGGGTCCTCGGTGTAAACTGCTTTTCCAGAAAACCTTTATTAAATCTGATTTTAAATTTGAATAGAAACTTTAATAATTCATAACTTCTGTTTAGTTCATCCAAATTTGGTCAAACCAATTTTGTCAGACTCTAAATAATGTAAACTACTTAGGAAAAATATAAAACCTCTATGTACTACAGAAAACTTTAGGGCTCTGATTTAATTATTGTTTTGACCAAAAGCTAAATAATAGGGATAAAAATAGTTGCACTATTTGACTAGAGTTAGAAAAATTTGGAGAAGTTTATATCCACCTACTGACCTGTTTAAAAATGCTAAAACTCTCTGTCCAACCCATTAAGTTAGTTTTTGCCATTTATTTTACAATATGCTTAAGATTAAGAAAAATAGAAAAGATGATTTAAATAATGAACCAGAGGGCACCCCTATTTTTGTTAGAGTACTTATTCAATGTAGTTTACTAGAAAAATCTATTACACCTTGGTTTAGTATGAAATAAGTAGGATCCCTTTTATTTTTAGAAAACAAGGAAAATCTAGAAAAACCCTAGAAAAATAACCCCAAGGAGAGAACACCCCAAACCTTGGGATAACTAATGTTTTGTTATTATGAACATAGGAAAAATACAAAATCTGTTGTTTGATATTTTTCAAATGGCAAGTTAGTTATAAGCACCTTTTTGGCATAGAACTTTAAGAAATCACAACTAAATAACCACCAATTAACCTTCTGTGATTTTTGGCACAGAAGCTTATTATTACTGTTAGATACCAACAAAAATAACCCTTAGAGCAGAACCTACTCCTAATTAAGAGTTGTAGAGCAAAGTGGCCCATTTTACACAACTTTTATCATTTTTGTCTAAAGCATAGCCTTTTTATTTTAAACCCCAAATTCCTAGAATAGGCTATAGTGACCCATAGCAGCCCACTGAATTTTTTTACAGAATTTTTTTGGAAAAAGTTAACTCATTGTTGTAGTTCAAACCTACACTATAATTCATAAATAGAAAATAAAGAAAGGGAAAATGAATAATGGAAATTAGGGTCATCCTAAACCCCTTTGTGAATTGTCCACTAAAATGTGTAAAGGAAATACCAACCCACTATGCTTATCCTTAACAAAACTTAAACCTAGAGTGATAAGCATAAACCACTAAAAGCCACATATGACCAATGAACCCTAAGTTGCCAACTAACTTAGTTTTTCTTCCCTTAGCATAATGTTATTAAATCCTACAGAATCATGACATACATATTCATTGCATTTCGATAGACTGTAACCTCGCTGACGGAGAGTACGTCCTCGTGCCGGAGCAAGGAGCTGCTCAGGAGGTAGCCCCGGATCTAGCACCAGTGCCTGCACCAGAGGATCTGCCTGCCCCAGCTTTGGAAGGCAAGCCCCGGTTTTATGCATAACCTATTATTTATGCTATTTTACTATACTTAATGATTGTAGGCTTGTTTGTGCACTTAAGTGTAGGAGTTGTTTGAAGCCATAGTTGTATGATCTAAGGAATCCTTTTGAAATGGATACTAGTATGCTAGGTCGAGTAGCTGCTTTGCTAATTAGGGATATCGGTAGAAGTCGAGTGATTTTTCTAGCACTCGCGCGAGGTCAAGGAATTGGTTGTATCCATTTTCATATAATAATGATGATGGTCGGTGGGCAACGGTCCATGGGGATGCGTTGTCCACGGGATAAAAATTGGAATAAGGATTAAGGTGTGGTACCGTGTGTCAACCGTTTGAACGTACTAAGCACATGCCGAGAAATATGGTAAATCGGCAAGCCTAGTACCTGAGTGAACCTGGCAGTGGACATATCCCCTCACACGACCTAAGACGTGGTCTCCCATTCCGGTTACTGAGACTGCTTGATCCATGCTGCTACATTGAGTAACAAGTGGAAATGTGATGAGTTGATACAAGATGTTGATTGCTAAAAATGTTTGCTACTGTGTATGAGTAGATAGTGCATATTTAGCCTTAAGAGAGTCACACTTAAATTTGACAAAGTTAAAACTTGATTTAGAAACTCAGCTAGTGCTTTTGGCAACCAAACCCCACAGCCAAGCAGCTGCATGTCTAGAGGTAGAGGAGTAGACTCCTCACACCGGGTAAGTCTAGCTGAGTATTAGTATACTCAGCCTTACTTGTGGCATAATTTTTTAGGTTCTTTGGAGAACATGGTTGCTGGAGTGACTTGGCCGTCCATCTTGCCACCGGGTTGGACTGTCGAGTGGGACCCCGCCTCGGCTGAGGAGGAGCATGTGGAGTGATGGGACAGGCTTCCCCATCTCTCTGTTTATTTACCGTTAGTTTATTTCCGCTGCACTTCGAACAATGATGACTACTTTTGCAAAACTCCGATGGTGATGTAATAATTAAATACTCCGTAATTTATGGTTTTATGCTTTATTGTATTTGCTCTGTGACTTACCTTCGAGTGAGATTGTGGTACTTGATCCTGTCAGTGGCCTCGTCGGACTAGATCCGAGGGATTGACGGGTTATTCCCATTTAAGTGTGGTCTAGCCTTTAAGGTGAGACTTAGGCACTTAAGTTGGAATAATTCGGGCGGTTCCGCCACATTCGTGTTCTCCGGTAAGCCTCCACCGTTGTTGCACCTAGGGTTTCTCTGTTTCTCCATTTTCTCGTCCATGCATGGCCCCCCTCTCCCTTCTCTCACCTCCATCGTAGCGGCACCCCCTCCCCTTCTTCCCCACCCCCCGGCGACGTCCCCCTCCCCCCCGTCGGCGCGGCCCCGCGCCCCACGCGCCAGCACGGTGACGGCTGGCCCGGTGTCCCTTCCCCCCTATGCACGACCCCCGCTTCTCCCCTCTCCCTCCCATGGTTGAGAGGAAGGAGGAGGAGGAGGAAGAAGATGGAGTTTTTGCAATTTGGCCCCTGGTTTTTTAATCTGTGCGCAGAAATTTGTTTCAATTTAAAACCGCGATAACTTTTGCGTTTTAAATTCGATTCACTCCGTTCAAGTTGCTTTAGATTCATATTAAAATTGTATACATGTTAGAAGTAATATTCTCTGCCATTGCATATTTTATTTAATTTATTTAAACGTTTGTTTGACCAAAGGTTAATAGAACGACGTTTTATTTTGAATGTAATCTAGGATTTTAATTTGCACATTTATAAATCAACATCAGCGTGGTTAATCTTAACTGAATTATTCTTTATTAAATGATTATTTAGTTTAATCATGCTATCTATTAATTAGTTCTCGCGTGTAGTGTCGGCCCGTGCGCCGTACGCGTGCCGTGCGCGTATCGTGCACGTGTTGCCGTGTTGTTTTGCGTGTTGCATTTTTCGCCCTGTGTCGTTATTTCGTCTCGCTTATAGTTGCTAACGTTATTTGAATTATTTATCCAACTGAAAGTTGTTGGCGTAGCAAATTAATTAAAAACTAGGCGATAGCTTTAGTTGCATTTAATAAATGTTGATTAATGCGAGTATGTCAAATTAAATGTTCTATTTCATATTCGTATAACGTAGATACAATAACTTCTTAAATGTGGTTTTGATATCGGTGTTTCTTTCTCTTGTGTGACCGTAGAAGTGAGCGCTATTTTGTATTGCACATGTTTTCCATTGTATGGTGTATTGTTTCTTTCTGTTCCAAGAATGTTGAATGTATGTTCGCACTCTCTTAGATAACATTCTGTCCCTAGAGGCCGAGAAAGATGCAGAAGAAGCCCCTTTGCAGCAACAGTTTGGTGCAGGCAAGTGTCCTCTGACCTATTATGTCCTATGTACTTTATAATTCACTGTCCCTCATACTATGATTAACCTGATTGACTAGCTTTCTATTTATCCTGTCCTTGATCACCTTTTTGGGTTGGATTATTACAATCAGCTACTTATTAGTGCTTTACCCTAATTAACAAACACGATGAGAATTACTTTATGATACTATGATTCATTATGATTATAATTATGAACTTGTGGCATTTTAGGGGGCTCGGGCGGTTTCACGAGTGCCTCTCCGTAAGGACCTATTCGTTGAGAGACCACCCGGGACAACAGTACAACCATGAGGGTAGAATTGGATGCCCTTAGTTGATTAATTGGAGTAACTTGGGGTGTAGTTTGCTTCGTCGTTTTATCGTCAATGGGGGCTGGGCATAGTGCTTGCTCTACTAAGGGTGGGTGCCGAGGTTCATTCGATTTGGTTTAGTTAGTCACCCACCTTAGGGAGGAGTAATGTATTTGTATGACTGGCGAAACCTAATGGACAGTTACACACTAGGAGAATCTTTGTAAAGGCTATGTAGTGAATCCCTAGCCATTCACGTCGGTAATGAAGATCGAGTTTTGCAAACCTACGCTGGAGAGGGATCATGACTTGTGGTTAAAGTGTGCAACCTCTGCAGAGTGTCAAAAACTAGTATATCAGCCGTGCTCATGGTTAAGAGCAGCCTTGGGATCCTCTTTGATTAGAGCTACTTTGGATTCATTTATGTTGATGGTTTAATGATGATGGCTATAATGATGATATTTGGTACTTTCCTCTTAGAGGAAGTACTCTCTTTTGGGAATATCAACTTGGGTTTTATGATAAAACTTGGCTTCTATTAATGATAAATACCTGACCAACTAAAAGAAAATGCTTTGAGCTTAACCCCACATACATCTAGTTCACTTCAAACAAACGGGACATTTACTGCGTACGCTGATGTGTACTCACCCTTGCTTAAACACCAAACACTAGGTTGTCCCTATTGTAACCATTGCAAGAGAAAATAAAAAGCATGGTGCATACTAGCTAATTACATGAAAACATGACAACCATTATGACTTTTTTAGGTCCATGTCAGCATGTTGGGAAGTTAGTTTCTTTTTCTATCAAGCCACAACCTCTATTACTAGAAATAATAAGCCATAAATCAAGGCAATCTCTTTGTTCATGTGAAACGGATGATGTTTTTGCTCTATAGACTAAGTGAGGAGAGGCAGTCCTTTGCTCATTCTATTCTAGCATGCCAACATAAAAGCATTTTTGCACCATGTAGGTATTGCTAGACATTAAATTGCAAGTGAGTTTGTGTAATTGCAAGAGACAGAAAATAGCACCTTATGAAAGATTTCCCAGTTATACTATGTTCTAAACATTTTCTGTTTTCACATTCTCGTGTAATGTAGTTCAATTGATGATCCTAGATGTATATAACATAATAGTGTCCTGATTCTAATAAAAGATTGTACATTTTTCTTTGTATATGATAAATGAACATTTTTATTTGTACATTTTCACTAAGTTCTACTGTTGGCAAGGACATGTCCGACGCCAGTAAATAGGTCACCTTTGTCGTTGCCCGATCCAATGCCAACACTAATCTTGCAGGTAATCAAATCCATATCCCCCAATAATCCTTCTTTTCTTATTTTTTTAAACATCATTTTCCCCTTTCCTTATTCTCATATTGCTATCCATCTGTTTGCTCGTATACAATTTTCTTTTAATTCAAACTTACACCAATAATATTTTGTTGCCATTTAATTGACTATGCTGCATTGAATTGATAATACATCTATCAATGTTAAGTAACAACATTCTTATTTTAGGTGTTGCAATTGATCTGTCGTCCCTAATTGTTGTTGATGGAAAGGTCTGCTGGGATCTGTGTGTTGATGGGCTTGTGGTTAGTTCTGATGGCTACAACGATACTAAGTTGGATCTCTTCTGATATGTACTTAAGAAAACTTCATCACATCATTGAGGCAAATAAAAAGTTAAGATCACAACATTGATTGTTTTCTCTCTTATCGAATTGCCACTCTCTGTATGTATCAAAACAAGACTTGGCACATGTTCTTAATGGACTGAAGCTAGAAGTTTGTCTTATGCTTAAGCATTGTAGATCACTTTCAACGTTTCGTGTTCTATAACTGCCAAGCTGACTCTCAATATAGAATGTGGACAAGGTTCGTGTGGGTCAGTATATTGGGAGCCTAGGGCTTCCAATAGTTATAGGAAGCCCCATCCACCCTCTGGACCGCACCTAACAACCAGGTGTGTGCGGTCTGGTGCGTCCCCCCGCCATGCACCAGGTCAAACCTCTCCACGTACGTGCGTCAGTCAAACTCCCAGGTCCAACACCCAGCCCCCCACATGGGATGCATGCCAAATTTGTGGTTCTGTTTTTTGCACAAATGGTGTAAATAGTTAACGGAAATAGCATAAATAGTTCATAGAGATAGCATAAAAATCCCACCTAACCATTGGACCATGTCCACACGCGTAGGCGCCTGCATACAGATCATATTTTTATGGTAGATCCGATAATTGTGGCAGATAGTGGGAGTTTCCATTGCATTTGAACAAATTTTAGATGACATTATCATTTCCACTACATGCGCGCAAAAAATGGATGGCTCCATAAATATAGGATCGCTCCAACAGTCTTGCAGCTAGGCTCGTTATATCCAGTATATGATATATACGGATACTAATTATGCTACAGAGTGTAGATATTTATACAATTTGATGCACTGCGTAAAAATCTGTTTCCCATTACATGCGCACAAATTTAGAATGACACGAATGTGTGATAAAAGGAAATGGATTGACATGAATGGAAACAAAAAATCTTGTTTAAACGCTTTATTTCATTCATAAATATAGGATTGCTCCAATAGTCATGTAGTTAGGCTCATTAAAACCAGTTTATGATATATATTGATACTAATTACTCTACATGATATAAGTATTTATGCAATGTGGTACACTGCATAAAAATCTGGCATGCAGTTCACTGGTGGACGCATCTCTATGTTCAATCATAAAAACCATCAGTTTTGAGCGTAAATACTGATCCAACATGAAAGTCGTTGAAAACCTCTTGATATTAGCACGCGCGCCCACACACACACACACACACACACACATATATATATATATACATATATATATATATATAAAGTGACATAAAAATATGTACACAATTGTATGTTGTCCCTCCACTAGGAACATGCATTTAGGTGCGTCCCCCACCAGACGCATGCATGTGGTCCTATTTTTATGGCAGATGTGAACCATATGGCAACCACTAGGCACTTGCATGTAATCCCTATTTTTATGCAGATCCAAAAATTATGGTAGGTCTTAAGAGTTTCCATTGCATTCGCATAAATTTTGAATGACATTTTCATTGTCACAGCATACACACAAAAGTTGGATGCTAATATCGCGCAAAGCATAAATTGTTATAGAAAGTTGCATAAATACCTACACTGTATATCATGATTAATGAAAAAAATCCTAGTATGGGAACAACCAACAACCGCATACATAAACAAAGAATTGGAGGAGGTCGCCGCCGAGGCGACCAGATCAAAGGAGTTGGTCACCGAAGGACGCCTGAACCACCGACCCTCGTAGCATGCACCTCGCGCTACCACCATCGCTGCTGGAGCCACCCGCGCCTCGTGTGGCCACTACCGTTGGAGACGGTCATGCCTCACGCGACTGTAGGATGGGGCCATCACTATGGTGTGTGCTCGGGGAACCTCCATCATCATGCACGCCTTTGTTCGCCGCTGCCACACGAGCATCTAGCTACTCGCGCCTCCCTAGGCCACGGCTGACGCTCGCGCCTTCGAGGTCGTCGTCGCCGCTCGCTCCTCAAGGAACCGCCACTCCCTTGCGAAGTGGGCGTTGTCGCTAGCTCGCGCCTCGAGGGCCGTGCCATCACCGCTCGCGCCTCCTGAGCCACCATCACTGTTCGTGCCTTGGGTAATCGTCGTTGCCATGCGAGGATGGCACTGTCGCTCGTGCGTCGAGATGGAGGCGTAAAAAATGAAGCCTAGCAGCTTGGGTTCGTTTTATAGACGCCCGTATGTGGTGCAGCTGAACCGGATGGCACCGTTGGGTCAGGGCTTTCTCTAGTTATTGGAAGCCCAGGGCTTGTAATATACAATATATATATATGACCTATTCATCACCTAGGGTGATGGATCCAACGATCCATTACCTGGATCGACGGTGCGCCAGGCCGACCAAGCCCACGTGGCTCGGCTTCCTTCACGCGCCCGCACGGCTCGACTCCGTTTGCCCAGTAAAACATTAAGTCATTTTCAGGGAAACATTAAGTCATTCTTGTTTTCAGGAAAGCATTAAGTCATTTTCAAGGAAACATGAAGTCATTTTTCTTTTTCAGCCATTCTCCATGTTTTCTCAGGCATTTTTATTTTTCAGTAATTCCAGATTCTTGGAAACATTAAGTTATTTTTGTTTTTTAGTCATTTTCATGTTTTCTCAAACATTCCTTGTTTTAGTTCAGTCATTTTCATGTTTCTTCAAACATTCCTTGTTTTAGTTCAGTCATTATAGGCAACATTAAGTCATTCAATCCTTCACGCAATATATTAATTAGCTCTCTTATTTGTTACAGCCTTGTGAACCACAATGTTAATACTGTTTGTGCACATATCTAGGTTTAGCCACAGGAGTCCTAAATCTGTCTATTGTGGTTCCCTATGTTAGCAGCTACCATAGGAGTCTCACTTGGAGCAGGTCCATGGGATGCTCTATACGGGGAGGGGAGAATATCCCAGCGTTCAGCTTGGCTTGGTCTTCTCTAACAACAGCTATGGTCCAGTTCTGAAGGTGCCAAAGTTGTTGAACTCAGTTCCTCAGGGAGGATCTCGATTCGCTCATCTCCATCTCATACCTAGAGGACTACAACAACATAGAAGCTGACCGTCGCCACACCCATTTTTTTCTTGTGACGAGTATTGGGCATCATCATATGATTCATATAATTGGTGTGCAACTAGAACTCATTGTCATTGAATAATCATATTTCAATGTGTACGATTATGATTTATCTCTTCTCATCAAATAATGTGAGATATTGAGGTGGATGATAAATTATGTGTTGTTCATTTTGATATAATTATTATGCACTAACATTTTAATGATCTCTACTATCTATTAAGATGATAGTGTAGACCACAGGTGGAACCATGCCACTGCCCCAACACCTATAGGAAAATCGTTCAAAATTATTGCGCTGGAGAGGGGGATCGAACTCGTGCGCTCTAGTAGAGGTAGCAGATGACACTGGCTGTGCTCTACAAGCCACTTGAGCCTAAGAAAGTTTGTGTGTAATGGTCAATAGGTGTTAGAAATATGTGAAGACTAGGCTTTCAAAATAATAAAAAAATAATAATTAAATCAGGTCGAGCTGCCACTACGGGCCGAGACAGCAGCTCAAGTATGGCACGCCTCTCGGGTTGGGCTAGCACGTGCCTATTTTAATAGTGTTGGGCTAGGCCACGACACTATTAAATTGGTTGTGCCTCGGGCCAGCCCGCTAGGCATGACCGATTTGGCCATCTATACTGATGCCCCTCCGCACCATCATCGGCCGCAAAGCCCCGCACATCCCGCGCTCCACACACCGCTGCACATCTCGCGCTCCTTGCCTCGTCTGCGGCCACACCAAACGCCCACCATCCTCGCCTCCCTCCACTCCGGCCCCACCCGCGCCTGCCCCCGCGTGTTGCCCCTGCCTCCCCAGCCCCTGGCCCCGCCGTGAGAAACCCCTCTTGGTCCCCTCCCTCACATTCGTGCGCCCTTTGCCTCTTCCTTGATACCCGTGCCTCTGGCAAGTATCTCGAGGGGCTCGTGGCCTGCGTCGAGGCGCTCAAGACTCCATCCAGGGCCACGACGGACTGCCTTATCCTTACGTGTGCTACTTCCACGAGGTGGACGAGGAGCTGATGTGCATCCTGATCTAGGTAAACGTTGAGGGCGTCATGCGGGTAAAGCACTGTTGGTCACTTGTTCTCAAATGTTGTGAATCAAGAACAAGACAAACGATAGTTAAAGATTAAGGACCATCGTCCTCCAAAGTATTATCTCCTCTTGGATATAATAATCTTTAGATGAAGGTCATGAAGGACATGCCTTCACGATTCATGAGAATAAGAATATATAAAGACAATGAATGTAATCTATTTGTTCATACACACATGTATTTCATAACACATACATGAACATTAACAAATTTTATATTACACTGAAACCTTCGGCTTATTCGAAGGTGCAGATGCGAGAGCGATTACAATTCAGCGTGAACACTATTGGGGTACTGTTCACCTATTTATAGGCATGGGACGCAGCCTAGGTAAAAGTACATTTATGACCTTAACATTTATTCATAACTGTAACATAAAACATTAGGGACTAGTTAGTCTTTTCCTCTTCGGCTCAGTGCCATGCTAACCTTCATCACCACTTTAAACTGAAGTTGTCATCCTTCGGTTAGAAGCTTCGGTATTCGTCATTGTGGTTCTCAGATAGTATTTTTGTCTTGAGGACCTTCAGCAGAGAAGAAGACCCCCAACAGTAGCCCCTTCGTGGTGCTAGATCATTTTCTCATAACAAGCTCGATCCGCAAAAAGTACAAAGGCTTCAGAATGCCGAAGGTCCGAAAAACACATTCTCTGAGCTTGTTATTAAAAAACGAATATAAAATTCACAGTGCTTGTCGGTCCACCGATCAGTCAGTACGCGCATCTTAGCGGTTCGCCTTCTTCTCCTGCAGGGCTATATAAATAGACTAGTCGGTGAGTAGTTACCACAACTTTCATTGCTATGGCACCGTTGTGCTGCTGAAAATTTTCACTGAAGCGAAGCTTGCTACTTTATACTTCAGACAAACGTTTCACTGCTCAAGTGTAACTTTGTCTACTAGAGTCTGAAGACCAAATGGCCAGAGTAAGGTCGACTGCTAGGGTGACACGCGAGGGGGATGAGGTTGAAACCACTAAGACAACTCCTATCTTAGAAGTGATGAGGCATTCTAGGTTGGTTGTGTAGGAAGAAACTATTGCCAAAGATGTTACTAATGCCGAAGCTAAACAGACCATGGCTGAAGCTAAAGTGAAAATGAAAGTGAGAATGATGATAGTATCCAATGTCCGACTAAGCCCAGCCATATTGAATTCGGGAGATCCATGGTTAAAGCAGATGATTTAGTTTTAATGAAGAATCTAGGATATTTTGGAGAAAATGATGATGAACTGGTTCGTTTCGCTGGAGAGGAGACGATTCTAGAGCCGAAACAGGATGAAGTTGTAGTCTTCAAGAGCTTGTTCAGGGCAGGACTTTGGTTCCCCCTTTATGAGATGATTGGTGAAGTTTTGAAAAAGTTTGAAATCTACCTACACCAGCTGACCCCCAATGCCATTGTTAGGCTCAACGTGTATATTTGGGCTCTTTGAAGCCAAGGGAATAGTGCCAATGCCGAAGGGTTCTATCCGGTGCATGAGCTACATTACCAGATGAAGGCAAGAGCCGATGGTCTGCATAAGAACTTCGGGTGCTACAACTTTGCATACCAAAAGAACACCAAGGCCCCCGTGATTGGCTACCGCACTAAATGGCCGACCGGGTGGACAAACGAGTGGTTTTAAGTGAAGGCCAATGAGAAGAAGAGGGAGAAACTCATGAGCATGGTAATGAGTCCTTTGAGATTGAACTTCGGCATGACTCGACCCTTGTGCAATATGCAGCTGGGGTCCCCGTGCCAACTGGCTGAGGTGGAGTCTAGAGTTGTGGCTAAGCACATTAGCGCCAGGGACTTGGTGCAAGAATACTTAGCGAATAGGACGTTTCCAACCTCTGGTGGTTTGGGAATGCCAAAGAAAAAGGAGGAAGGAAAGAAGTATGGACTTGTTTGACTTCCTTATAAGTTTAAATTCCAGAAGGGATTCAGCAAACTATGCACTGAATGGCTGGAGCTAATAGAAACGATGTGCAATGAAATTCTCGGGAATTATATAAAGAAAGAAGATCAGCTGATGATAGCCACCTTCGGCACCCGTCAAAAAAGAAGGTTAAATCGTGTGATGGATGCTCTGAATTCTGAGTTACCCAGATTACGAGAGACTTGATGAAGGGGCCAGAGGAGCAAAAATAAAAAGGGTTGTTAGTATTCTAAACAGGCAGGCCATCTGGTTAGTCAAGTAAGACCAGAAGGCCATCAAGAAGCAGAAAATTGCAGCGGAGCCGAAAGATTCAGCTCCCAAGAAACGGAAGTCCGTCAGGATTCCTCCTGTAGAGACGAAGGTACAAGATGTACCAGACAAAGATGCAGGCGCTTCTTCGCCTTCTTCTGCTGATGTTTCAGAAATTCTGAAGGTAATGACTGAACCCATCACGTTTGCACTCTAAGTCCTCTAAGGTCAGATCTGACTAGCCTCTTGCAGTCAAAGGAGACTACTTCAGCTACAGGGGAATGTTGAGGGGTAGAAGAAATGGTGAATGATGAATGTGATGCAAGCCATTGAACAGACCCCGCTCCTGGCTTCGACGGAAAAAACTATTATGCCTACCGATGTTGAAGATACCATCGAAGCCGAAGCCGATAAACTTGCTACCACGATGTCGAAAATTGACACACTTATATCAGATATGGTTCCTGAGAAAGATGTAGCTGAAGCGTCTCCTCATAAGGGAAAGAGAATTGAAGAAACCTCTTCGAAAGATAAGAATTTCGACCTTCGGCACCTAGGTGGCCAATAACTTTTTGAAGAGGATATATCAGAATTGAAGGAGTTTTCCATATCCTGCGGCTACCAGCCCGGATCCATGCTCTTTAGCGGGGTCGATGAAGAGATTTTGGGATGCATTCGCGACCACGCCAGAGCTAAAATCATAAGCACTTTATCGAAGAGCATTAGATTCCCGAAGCTAGAAAAGGACATCAGCTGTTACAGACGTCAGCACATTATCGATAGTTTATTTTACTCGAATTTTAAAGTAAGGTTCCTTTACTATATATATATCGTGTCAATTTAAGTATTTCAATATTGAGGTTCTATACTTTAATCCGTCTTTTAGAGTTTGTTGCTGAGCAAAGCCTTGAAAATGCAGCAGGATGACAAAGACAGAAAAAATAAAATCGTTATCGAAGGCTTTGAAGATAAGATTAAAAAACTTGAAAATTCTTTGAAGGAAAAAGACAGCCTCCTGCATTCAGCCAAAGGCTCTCTCGTCGAAGCTCATTCTCAAAATGAAAAATTGAGCAAAGAGCTGGAAGAAGCTCGAACACTTTTGGAGAAGAACTCGGTCACTTCAATCGCGAGTACGAAGTGTTGAACGCGAGAATTAAAGCAGAAGTTGAAAAGAATGTCAAATTGAGCGAAACAGTCAAAATTCTTCGGAATAAATGCTTCGGTTTCGCTACTCAATGTATTGCTCGGCTGAAGGGTATCTTCAATTCTATTGGAGCCATATCTGAAGAAGCTACCCTTTCTACCAAAGATATTCCCAGAGCTCTTGAATGTATTGAAAAGGTAGTTGATGTCCTTGACGAAGTCATTATTGGCCACAATGATTTCTGTGCACTAATGGCTTCTCGTGGCACGGCTGCTGCTTTCATGAAAGCCAGATGTAATCATGTAAGAGCCGTTAATAGGCCAAATTTTAGCCTTTCGCCATCGGACCTAGTTGATATTCCAGCCAAAGCTCGAAGCATAGGCAATAGATTTATCACCCAAATCTAGGCAAAGGGCGGCCGAGAGTTGGCTGGAAACGAAGCTCGAAATCTCCTCAATAAAGTATAGAAAATCTCTTTACCTTTATGCTTTTATTTTATGTTTTTCCTTACCATATTCTTGATTACCCTTGTCTTTGTCATTCTTCAGGGTGATGGTGCCGAAAGCCAGTGAGCCGAAGCTAGTTCTGAAGCATTGAAGAGGACTTTAGAAGCTCCTTTTGTTAATATCTGTAGAAACACTTTTGGAAGTTCTTTGTGCAAGAAATTGTATCATTTGGCAAAGAATTATAACTGGATGTGAACAAATTGTTGTAAATATTTGTAAATGTTTCGTAATACTACTTTACCTTTTATTCGTGTGTTGCATGCTTTGATGTGGACGAAACCAATGCTCACAACTTTTTTGAGCCAAAGGCGAAAAACACCTTCCCTTCTTTTTGTTCACATTGAAGCACCTTTTGAGCAAAATCGAAGATCGGCCCCCTCATATACAACGAGGCGTTTTCCTTTGAGACAAAGCATCTTCGTTTATAACGAAGCATTTTCTCGTTGTAGGCAAAAACCCTCATCTTTCCTATTAATGCCTTATGATTTGTGTCATGATGTGATGAATCTAAAGATGCTTAATGTATGTTTGTATGCATCAAATGATGATGTGATGAAGTATGCAAATGTATGCCGAAGGTAAAAAAACTCACGTGAATACACACCTAGACTCTGCATCACCTTAGGAACGACTTTGGAGTCTCTTCAACTTTTACTTAGGTGGTATTTTAGCTCTGCATTTCCTTAGGAACGACTTTGGAGCTAAGCTCTACATCCCCTTAGGAATGACTTTGGAGCTTCTTCACCTTTGACTTATGTGACATTTAAGCTCTGCATCCCCTTAGGAACGACTTTGGAGCTTCTTCACCTTTGACTTAGGTGGTATTTTAGCTCTGCATCCCCTTAGGGACGACTTTGGAGCTTCTTCATACTTTTTTACACTCGATGGTGTAATCTCAGATCTTTACATTTTACATGTGGGGGAAGCTGGCCCTTGTATTGCATAGGGCTGCATAAGAAAGAATGAAAGTTACAACCTATGGCCCCATTAAAAACCTTTCTCCCCTCTTGAAAGGAAAAGGATGCCATAGGGAAAAGTAAGAAAATTACAAAGTTTACACATAATATCTTCGAAGCTCATCTGCATTCCAAGATCTTGAAATGTCATTACCGTCCATGTCCTTTAACCTGTATGATCCAGGTCTTGACGAAGACACCACCAAGAAAGGACCTTCCCACTTAAGCTAAAACTTTTCCACTGTGTCTAGGTTGGCCACTCTTCAAAGCACCAGGTGTCCTGGCTTGATGTTCTTTAATCTTACCTTTCTATATTGCCATTTAATTGTTTCGGCCTGATATTTATTGATGTGATCTATTGCCTGAAGCCTGGTCCCTTCTATGGTGTCTTTTGTTATTTTACAACCCTCTTCGTCTTCTACCGAAGCTAAGGTCCTTATTGAACTTGTTCTTGCTTCTTCCGGTGTTATTGCTTCATCACCAAATAAAAGCTTGAATGGGGTAAATCCTGTTGACCTTGAGACAACAGTGTTGTGGTTCCATACCACTTTTACCAACTCATCTAGCCACTTTCCTTTTGGTAGATTGAAGATTGACTTCATTATTCCAGTTATAATGATTCCGTTAGCCCGTTCTACCAATCCATTTGATTCTGGATGCCTTACTGATGCAAAATGCATTTTTGTACCAATTTGGCCACAAAAGGTTTTGAATGTTTCAGCATCAAACTGAGTTCCGTTATCAACTGTGATGGCCTTCGGCACACCAAACCGACAAACAATATTCTGTTAGAAGAACTTCTGGACCGTAGCCAAAGTGATCGTAGCTAAGGGTTTAGCTTCGATCCACTTCGAAAAGTACTCCACTGCTAGCACAACATATTTCAAGTTCCCTTGTGTTGGTGGGAGTGGGCCTAGCAAATCTAGGCCCCACCTTTGCAGTGGCCAAGTGGGCTAGATTAGCTGAGTTAAAGACGAAAGTTGTTTTTTTATCTCTGGCGCACTTCTGGTAGTTTTCACATTTCTAAACTAAATCTGCTGCATCTAAAGCTGCCTTCGGCCAATAGAATCATTGTCTGAAAACTTTTCCAAGCAAAGGCCTAGACCCAATATGAGCTCCACACATCCCTGCATGTATGTCTTTCATTAGTTCTTGACCTTCAGCTCTAGACAAACACTTCAGCAATGGAGAACAAACTCCTTGTTTGAACAATTCTCCTTCTATGATCATATAGGGCCTTGTTCTGGCTTGCATTCTTTTTATATACACTTCGTCATCCGAAGGATAGTTGCCTTGGAGGAAAGATACAATCTGAGTCCTCCAATCTTCGCTGTGTACTAGTGAGATTGTTAGCACCGCTCGCTCCATAAGCTCGGCTGAAGGTGTTTTTAGAGTTTCAAAGAATACTTCCGAAGGGAGTGGGAGCCCTTGTGCCACTGATTTAGTTAGTAAATTTGCACGCTCATTTTTTCCTCTTGGGATATTCTTCACTGAGAAGCCTGCAAAAGAGGCTTCCATTCTTCAGACTGTATCAAGATACCTCTCAAGCTTCAGATCTCTTGCTCTGCTGCTTTTATCAACATGGCCTATGATGACCTGTGAGTCAGATTTGAGGACTGCCCTTCTTATTCCCATCGCCTTAATCTTTCGAAGCCCCAAGAGAAGAGATTCGTACTCTGCAATGTTATTTGTGTAGTTGAACTCTAATCTGGCTGCATAGTAGGTTCTAATCTTGGATGGTGAAATTAGGATAGTAGCTGGACCTGCGCCGAAGGTCCCCCATGACCCATCATAGAACACTGTCCAAGCTTCATTGTCTGTTGTGCTTCCTTCGTCCTGAGCCCCTGGCGTCCAATCAGCAATGAAGTCTGCTAACGCTTGGTATTGGATCGAAGATCTATGGACAAAATTAATAGTGAACTCATTCAATTCTGCAGCCCATTTGCCAACTCTCCCTGTGGCTTCTCTATTTCTTATAATGCCCTTGAGAGGTTGGGATGAAGGTACTATGATGTGGTATGACTGGAAATAATGTTGAAGCTTTCTGTAAGCCATCAATACATCATATAGTACCTTCTTCTCTAGCTCTGTGTAATTTCTCTTTGATGGACTAAGTACTTAAGAGACGAAGTATACCGGGACCTGCTTCTTTGTTTGACCATCTTGTCTCTCCTACACCAGTGCTGCACTGACCGTAGCGTGAGATGTAGCTACATACAGTAGCAGTGGGGCTCCTGACGAAGGTGGGGTCAACGTTGACAATTGTATCAGATACTGCTTCAGTTCTTCGAAAGCCTTTTGTTGAATTGGTTCCCATTGAAAGACTTCGGCTGTTTTCAGTACTTCAAAGAATGGAAAATTCCTCTCTGCTGATCTTGAGATGAACCTATTTAGAGATGCTAGCCTTCCTGTTAATCTCTGAGCACCTTTTCTTATCCTTGGTGGCTCCATCCGAAGTATAGTCTCTATCTTGCTTGGATTTGCTTCAATTCCTTTTGTTGATACAAGGTACCTAAGAAACTTTCCCTTCTTCACCCCAAAGACACATTTCTTTGGGTTTAGCTTGAGACCAGCCTTCCTAAAATTGGCAAATGTTTCTTGCAGGTTGACAATATGATTTTCCTGCTTCGTGCTTTTTACAATGATGTCATCGACATATGTCAAGACATTCCTACCAATATGAGAGCTAAGGACTCTAGAGGTCATTCTGCTTTTGCTTCCTCCGGCATTCTTGAGCCCCTCGGGCATCCAAAGGTAGCAATAGGTCCCACTAGGGGTTATGAAGCTTGTCTTAGGCTCATCTTCCTTCTTCATCTAGATTTGATGATAGCCTGAATAGCAATCCAATAGACTAATGAGCTTCGAAGTGGCTACTGCATCCACAAGAGAGTCTATTCTTGGCAAGGGGAACTCATCCTTCGGGCATGCCTTTTTGAGATCCATAAAATCAATACACATTCTCCACTTTCTATTAGCCTTCTTCACCATCACAGTATTGGCTAATCGCTCTAGATATGTCACCTCTCTGATTACTCCAGCACTCAGGAGTCTTTTGACTTTGTTTCTTGCACCTTCGGCTTTGTCATCGGACATCTTCCGAAGCTTCTGCTTCCTTGGTCTAATAGTCGGGTCTACATTGAGTGAGTGTTCAATGACATCTCTGTTGACACCACAAAGATAATTGGCTGACCAAGCAAAAACATCCTTGTTGTTGAACAGAAACTTCAACAAAGTTCTCTTGTTCATTAGACAACTGGGACCCCAACAACACCTTCTGCTCGGCTATGCCTTGGCACAGAAGCATAGGTTTTGGTTGATCTGCTGAGGCAGCCTTGTCTCTATTGTGTTTATACTGTTGATGAGCTTCGGCTTCATCTATGTTATGGATGGCCTTTGAATCTGTCCAGTTCCCTTCGGCCCTTCTAGCAGCATCTTGACTTCCATGCACAACAATGGGACCTTGATCAGATGGTACCTTCATGCAGAGATATGCTAGGTGGAGTATTGCTTCGAAGGCATTCAGTGTCCCTCAACCAATGATTGTATTGTAAGGATAATCCATATCAACAATGTTAAATACCACTTGTTCTGTTCGTGTGTTATGAACATAACCGAAGGTGATTGACATTGTAATCTTTCCAAGTGCCACTATCTGTCTTCCTCCGAAGCCACACAAGGGGTGTGTTGCATCATGTATCTTGTCATCCTGCTCCTACATCTGCCTGAAGGCTTTTGTGAAGATGATATCCGCTGCACTACCTGTGTCTACAAGGACATTGTGAATCAGAAACCCTTTGATAACACAAGATATGACCATTGCATCATTATGTGGGTAGTCCTTGAGCTGAAGGTCCTCTTGGGAGAATGTGATTGGTACATGAGACCACTTGGACTTAATGAAGGGTCCCTGTACTCCCACATGTTGTACCCTTCTTTGTGCTTCCTTCTTCTGCTTCTTATTGGTTGGTTCAAAACTTGAGCCGCCTGTGATTGGGAGCACCAGCTTTGTAGCCGAAGGTGCCACAGTTTGGTTGACTTGTGAGGCCATTGTCGTGGTCGTGGAAGCGAGTTCACCGGAGGTGGGCGCCAATGTTGGTCACTTGTTCTCAAATGCTGTGAATCAAGAACAAGACAACACGATAGTTAAAGATTAAGGACCTTTGTCCTTCGAAGTATTATCTCCTCTCGGATATAATAATCTTCAGACGAAGGTCATGAAGGACATGCCTTCACGATTCATGAGAATAAGAATATATAAAGACAATGAATGTAATCTATTTGTTCATACACACATGTATTTCATAGTACATACATGAACATTAACAAAATTTATATTACACTGATACCTTTGGCTTATTTGAAGGCAGATGCGAGAGCGATTAAAATTCAGCGTAAACACTACGGGGGTACTATTCACCTATTTATAGGCACGGGACACAGCCCGGGTAAAAGTACATTTATGACCTTAACATTTATTTGTAACTGTAACATAAAACATTAGGGACTAGTTAGTCTTTTCCTCTTCGGCTCAGTGCCATGCTTGACCTTCGTCACCACTTTAAGCCGAAGTTGTTGTCCTTCGATTAGAAGCTTCGGCATTCGTCATTATGGTTCTCAGATAGTATTTTCATCTTGAGTACCTTCGGTAGAGAAGAAGACCTCAACAAGCACGTTGTGCTGCCAGGCATGGTCGAGACTTGAGAGGAAGTGCGACGACACCATTATCAACATCGGCTCTAGTGCCACCTCTGACGTGCCTTCCTATTTCATCTATTATGTCTATGTCGCCACCAAAGCCACAATACTAATAAGAGTTTTCCTTGCATCTCTCTAGCTAAATCGACAAGGGTCTATTCGTTTGAGTCGGAATTCATCCCGGAATTGTTCCAGTTGATCAAACCCTATATAAATTAGACAAATAACCAGGCTAGGAATGGTTACGGGTGACCATTCCTTAGGAACCGAAAAGGCTCTAAAGATATAGGTAGGTATACCATAAAATCAGAAAAAGCTACAGGCATTCCACCACGGCTACGTATTTTAAGGACATAAAACCCAAGTGCCCTAACAATATAGAACATCAATGCACATTTTCATTACCATGGATCCACTTCACAAGCAAATTAGAAGAATACACATATCATACTTGGATAAATTTTTGTGAGCTCGTCCTCTATGTGAAAGGGAAATAGGCTTACACCTTTTCCTAATTGATTTTGGTGGTTGAATTGCCCAACACAAATAATTGGGCTAACTAGTTTGCTCTAGATTATAAGTTCTACAGGTGCCAAAGGTTCACAACAAACCAATAAAAGGACTGAGAAAGGATTCAAATTTAGAGAGCTAAAGTCAGCCAAAGTGTGACTTGGTCTGGCACACCAGACAGTGTCCGGTGCACCAGGGATTCCAACTCCGAACTGCTCACCTTCGGGAATTCTGGGAGCCGCTCCGCTATAATTCACCGGACTGTCCGGTGTGGCACCGGACTGTCCGGTGTGCCAGCGAAGCAACGGCTACTACAGCGCCAACGGTCGCCTGCAACAGCAATTAATGCACTATAGTGCGCGCAGAAGTCAGAGCACGCGCCGGAGGCGCACCGGACAGTCTACAGGACCTGTCCGATGCACCATCGGACTGTCCGGTGGCCCAGAAGACAGAAGCTCCAACGGTCAGAATCCAACGGCCGGGTGACGTGGCAGGCGCACCGGACAATGTCCGGTGCGCCATACGACAGCAGCCTTCACCAAACGGCTAGTTTGGTGGTTGGGGCTATAAATACCCCCAACCACCCACCATTCATTGCATCCAAGTTTTATGACTTCCCACACCTTACAAGAGCTATAGCATTCAATACAAGACACACCTAAGAGATCAAATCCTCTCCCAAGTCCATAGATCATTTCCAATCAAATAGTGACTAGTGAGAGAGTGACTTGTGTTCATTTGAGCTCTTGCGCTTGGATTGCTTCTTTTTCTCATTCTTTCTTGTGATCAACTCAATTGTAACCAAGGCAAGAGACAACAATTGTGTGGTGGTCCTTGCGGGGACTTTGTGTCCCGTTTGATTGAGAAGAGAAGCTCACTCAGTCTAAGTGACCGTTTGAGAGAGGGAAAGGGTTGAAAGAGACCCGGTCTTTGTGACCACCTCAACGGGGAGTAGGTTTGCAAGAACCGAACCTCGGTAAAACAAATCACTGTGTCACACTCTTCATTTGCTTGTGATTTGTTTCCGCCCCCTCTTTCGGACTCGAATTTAGTTATAACGCTAACCCCAGCTTGTAGTTGTGCTTAAAGTTTGTAAATTTCAGATTCAACCTATTCACCCCCCCCCTCTAGGCGACTTTCAATTGGTATCAGAGCCCGGTGCTTCATTAGAGCCTAACCTCTCGAAGTGATGTCGGGAGATCACGCCAAGAAGGAGATGGTGACCGGCGACAAGCCCGCTACAAGCCACGGGAGGACTCCATCGGGAGAGTCCCGCAACAAGGGGAAGGAGAAGGAATCCCCTTCACACAAGTCGCATCGGAGTGGCGAAAAGAAAAAGAATATGAGGAAGGTGGTCTACTACGAGACCGATTCTTCATCGCCATCCACCTCCGGCTCCGACGCGCCATCCATAACTTCTAAGCGCCATGAGCACAAGAAGTTTAGTAAGATTCCCCTACACTACCCTCGTATTTCTAAACGTACTCCATTACTTTCCGTTCCATTAGGCAAACCACCGGTTTTTCACGGTGAAGATTATAACATGTGGAGTGATAAAATGAGACATCACCTAACCTCACTCCACACTAGTATTTGGAACGTTGTTGAGTGTGGTGTATAGGTACCATCCGTAGGGGATGAGGACTATGATTCAGATGAAGTTGCCCAAATCTGGCACTTCAACTCTCAAGCCACCACAATACTCCTCGCCTCTCTAAGTCGAGAGGAGTATAACAAGGTGCAAGGATTGAAGAGTGCCAAGGAAATTTGGGATGTCCTCAAAACGGCGCACGAAGGAGATGAGGTGACAAAGATCACCAAGAGGGAGACGATCGAGGGGGAGCTCGGTCGATTCATGCTTCACCAAGGGGAGGAGCCACAAGCGATGTACAACCGGCTCAAGACCTTGGTGAACCAAGTGCGCAACCTCGGGAGTACCAAATGGGATGACCATGAGATGGTCAAGGTTATTCTAAGATCACTGGTTTTTCTTAATCCTACTCAAGTACAATTAATTCGTGGTGATCCTAGATACAAACTAATGTCTCCCGAGGAAGTGATAGGAAAATTTGTGAGCTTTGAACTAATGATCAAAGGCTCCAAAAAGATCATCGAGCAAGGCGCATCCTCCTCCGTACCCGAAGCACAACCCGTTGCATTCAAAGCAACAGAGGAGAAGAAGGAAGATTCTACTCTAAGTAGAATCCCCATCGACGCCTCCAAGCTCGACAATGAGGAGATGACGCTCATCATCAAGAGCTTCCGTCAAATCCTCAAACAAAGAAAAGGGAAAGACTACAAGCCCCGATCAAAGAAGGTTTGCTAAAAGTGTGGTAAGCCCGGTCATTTTATTGCAAAATGTCCATTATCTAGTGATAGTGACAGGGGCGACGACAAGAAGGGAAAGAGGAGAGAAAAGAAGAGGCACTACAAGAAGAAGGGCGACAATGTCCATGTTTGCCGGGAGTGGGACTCCGACGAGAGCTCCACCGACTCCTCCGACGAGGACACCGCCAACATCGCCGTCAACAAAGGGCTCCTTTTCCCCAACGTCGGCCACAAATGCCTCATGGCAAAGGACGACAAGAAGAAGAAGGTAAAATCAAGATCCTCAACTAAATATGCAACATCTAGCGATGAGGCTAATTCTAGTGATGATGAGGATGACTTGTTTACTCTTTTTGCCAACTTAAACATGCAACAAAAGAAAAAAATTAAATGAATTGATTAGCACTATTCATGATAAGGATGAACTCTTGGATAGCCAAGAGGATTTACTAATTAAAGAAAACAAGAAGCATGTTAGAGTTAAAAATGCTTATGCTCAGGAGATAGAGAAAAATGAAAAATTAACTAGTGAGCTAAGAACTAGCCATGACATCGTTTCCAACCTTAGAAATGAGAATGCAAAACTAATTGCTAAGGTTGGGAAGCTTAATGTTTGTGATGATTCAATTGTTAGTCTTAGAAATGATAATGCCAATTTAATTGCTAAGATTGACAATTTGAATGCTTCTCTTTCTAGCCTTAGAATTGAAAATGAAAAATTAGTTGCTAAGGCTAAGGATTTAGATGTTTGCAATGCTTCTATTTCCAATCTTAGAGATGAGAATGATATTTTGCATGCTAAGATTGTTGAATTAAATACTTGCAAACCCTCTACATCTTCCGTTCAGCATGTTACTATTTGCACTAGATGTAGAGACATTAATGTTGATGCTATTCATGATCACCTAGAATTAATTAAGAAACAAAATGATCACATAGCTCAACTTAGTGCTAAGATTAATGAGCATGACTTAGAAAATGAAAATTTTAAATTTGCTAGAAGCATGCTCTATAGTGGGAGACGCCCTGGCATTAAGGATGGCATTGGCTTCCAACAAGGAAACAATGTCAAACTCAATGCCCCTCCTAAAAGATTGTCTAACTTTGTTAAGGGCAAGGCACCCATGCCTCAGGATAACGAGGGCTACATTTTGTACCCTGCCGGTTCCCTTCTTGTAGATTCTTTAGATTACAACTTGCTTTCTATTTCTCAATTATGCAAAATGGGTTACAACTGTCTTTTTACGGATACAGGTGTTACTGTCTTTAGAAGAAGTGATGATTCAGTAGCATTTAAGGGAGTGTTGGAGGGTCAGCTATACTTAGTTGATTTCAATAGAGCTGAACTCGACACTTGCTTAATTGCTAAGACTAACATGGGTTGGCTCTGGCATCGCCGACTAGCCCATGTTGGGATGAAGAATCTTCACAAGCTTCTAAAGGGAGAGCACATTTTGGGGCTAACAAATGTTCATTTTGAGAAAGACAGGGTTTGTAGCGCATGTCCGGAAGGGAAGCAAGTTGGTGTTCATCATCCACACAAGAACATCATGACGACTGACAGGCCACTCGAGCTCCTACACATGGATCTATTCGGCCCGATAGCTTACATAAGCAACGGCGGGAGTAAGTACTGTCTAGTTATTGTGGATGATTATTCTCGCTTTACTTGGGTGTTCTTTTTGCAGGAAAAATCTCATACCCAAGAGACCTTAAAGGGATTCTTGAGACGGGCTCAAAATGAGTTCGGCTTAAGGATCAAAAAGATTAGAAGCGATAATGGGACGGAGTTCAAGAACTCACAAATAGAGGGCTTCCTTGAGGAGGAGGGCATCAAGCATGAGTTCTCTTCTCCCTACACGCCACAACAAAATGGTGTAGTGGAGAGGAAGAATAGAACTCTATTGGACATGGCAAGAACCATGCTTGATGAGTACAAGACTTCGGATCGGTTTTGGGCCGAGGCGTTCAACACCGCTGTAACACCCGGGCTTTAAGGAACAAGCCGGGTGCATCTCATACATGCGCCAAAGAAGACAACATATATAATAACAGAGTGTATAGAGATAAATGTCATAAAACATCAGAGTACTTATTACATAGCGGAAGACTTATTACAAAATAAAAGAATAAATATAAAACGAACTAAGGATCGTCGGCGCCAATGTCGACTGAGAAACGCCATCTAGATCAGATCATACTCCTCACCCTGTGGCTCCTCCTGAACCACCTGCTCCTCTCCTATGGGGGGTGTGAGACAGCAAGAGTGAGCTCACACATGTTCATCGCTCAACAAGTTGTGTGGAATAATGTGGCATGAACTCACCAAAGGTGGGAGTTCATGAAGTGTAAGGCTGATCAATGAAATAAAGGCTGAAGCTGAGCATTGCTTTTATAAGTTGGTCAAAATTTTATTAGCAGTTACTAAGTGTAAGTGAATACCAAACCATAGTAATAATAAGTAAAAGTAATAATAAAATAATCTCAAATGCAATGAGATGACAATTTAAGTTTAAGTTCCATAAATTAATCATGTGAGTGTCCGAGCCGCTCATGACCGTGAGCACGGCTAGTATACTAGTTTTACACTCTGCAGAGGTTGCGCATCTTTACCCACAAGTCGTGTTACCCATTAGCCACGGAGTTGATCAGACCCCATACACCTCTACCAAGGAAGTGAGGTAGGGTACCACTACGAGGCCTTTACAAAGTTCCACTAGCTTCAGACTACCCGCTATAGTTTATAGGAAGCTCCAGTGCAGGAATCCCTCGCCTGACCGCCATCGCAGCAAAATCAACCCAAGGACCTTCCTACACTGACCACTCCCCTACTGCCCTTGCCCCTTTCGGGTAAGGTAGCCCTCCACTAGCTTTCCTAGTTAATCAGCCAAGGGCGTCCCATTAAACCCTTGTGGTAGCACTGTTTTCCCGGGTGGTTCTCCATGTTCCCATTAACATAATGATCTTAACATGAACAGTAAAGAATAAAACAGATAATAAAAAGTATAACAATGAGTGATGAATATCTCTATACCCAAATCCACATAAAGCAATAGCATGAACTACCCAAAACTTTAGTAGTAAAACCAGTGGTGAGACAAGGTATAAAGATAGTCAAAATCTAGGGTAACCTATTGGGTCCCAGCAAAATTAACCTATGCAGATCATTATGAATAATAAGAACATGAATAGGTAAAGAAGTGATCAAGGGCACAACTTGCCTTCAATGAGCTCCTGCTCAGCTATCTCTACTTGCTGAACCTCAGATTTCACAGTGGCTTGCTCGTCTACTCGCATCAACACAATACATACATAGCATAGCATAAATTAACATCACATCAAACATGCAAATGGAATATACAGTAATAAACTAGACATTAAAATAAGATCATAGGAACTGGAATCATTAAATTTGAAGTTATATATTTTAAGTTATGAATTTCCAAAGATTTTATGCATTTAATATAGGGTTAAGTGAGAAATAAATTTTAGTGTGTATTTCATGTAAAAACAGTGGTACTATTTGATAGAGAATAATATTACAAAATTATAGGAAGTGGAATGGATTAATTTGGAATTCATATGAATTTTCTACAAATTAAACAAGTTCTAACATTTATTTATGCATTAAAAATCCATTTCTGTGATTATTTCCTATTTTCCTTAGTCTCTGGATCGGGCATCAAATACTGAGAAGTGCAGGGACTATTCTACACGAATTCCCCAGACTCAGGCTAAACCAGGGAAGGACTGTGGGTTTAATCATAAATAATTCAGGGTCTCTTTAGATATTATGCCACGCGAAGGGGTATGATAAGATCTCGACCGTTGGATCTAAAACTCACGGCGAAGATTAAACTGGTCTTTTAACAGATCGGCACGTCTTGCAGGTCCTTGGATCAACGATCGATGTCCCAGATTTTAAGTTGCTCACGTTGATTCACACGCGCATGATTTGGATCGGACGAACCAGATCAGTTTGGCCAAAACAGTCCACGCGAACCAATCCAAGCCACACATCCTAGGATCTACGGCTTACGCATCATCTCCCTCCCTCCGCATGCTACAGGGCCGAGGCAAACGTCTCACACGGCGACGCACAAATCTGTCGCGGCGGCGCGGTCGTCGGCATGATGTGAACACGCACAACGGTGAACTATTTCTATCGAAGCAAGGTGCGAATTGAAATTGAGATGATGGCCGACCAGAGAAAGGGTTTCTCACCTCCCTTGCTAGCGCCAAAGTTCCTGCCCACGCTGAGGAGAGGATCCACGGCGAACTGTGCGCCTAGCGAGCAATTCACTCCTCCAGGTTGCCTCAACGCACGATTCACCCAGCACGCGCCATTGCCAGACCCCGCCGGAGCTCCTGGAGCGACAATCCTGGCCGGAGCGCCCGTAAAAACGTGCATCACCGGCGGCGGCCCCAAAACTCTCTATCTCCTGCGGAGTACCAGAAATCTCAATTGGACACCCAGAAACTCGCCCAGGCTTCGATGGAGGGGGTCCCAGGGTTGCGACAGGGCTCGTATTTTTGCGAGCAGGGAAACTCGGCCCCATAATCGCGATCCATGGGCACACGGCCGGTGCGCATGCTTCGGTGAGGGATACGGTCTCAGCTCAACCACCCAAGGATGACGGCTCTTACACGCGGGGCCCAAGTGTCAGACCGCCAGTGCGGTTGTCCACGCGATGGGAGGCTGGCCGACCGGGCCCAGAAACAGATTCCCAATCGAGTGCGCGGGCGATGCAACCGAGTTCGGCCCAGGGGGACCCACGCGTAAGTGTCAAAAAAAATTAAAAGGGCAAGCAGCATGGGCCGAGCGGAACGTGCATTTGGCCCAACAAGCCAGGGCAAAGGGGGCAAGGCTGGGTCGAGTAGCTTGGAAATCGGCCCAGGGAAGCTCCCTTTGTTATTCTTTTATGTTTTATTTTCTGTTTTTTTTATTCATAATTATTTGAATCCAAATTCGAATTTGGATATGAGTTTAACCTTTGAATTAAATGCACACATTCCCATCCTAGTATGGAAATATTTATATTTTATTATATATTTTTTATACTTATTTTTACTCATATGATATTTTCTTTCTTCTCTTTTCTAAATTATAAAACCTCCGTTTATCTTCTACATTCTATTTTGGGAATTTAATATATTTCTTCTTCAAATTATTTTATGTTGTCACAAAATGCAAACAAAACAAAATCCCAGCATGATGCATGTATTATTTTTGGGTGCCTTTTGTTATTTATTTATTTGTTTAAATGAGGTGTTCACATGGGATGGTGAATGGAGACAACACACACATAGAGATAAAAGAAATAACTTCTCCTTCAGTATTCTCTTACAAATTGGGTATTACAAATCCTACCCCCCCCCCCCCCCTTAAAAATAATCTCGTCCTCGAGATTTAGAAAGATCTAGGGAAAAGGTGGGGAAAACCTATGCGAAGCTCTTCTTCTCTTTCCCATGTTGCTTCATCTTCTCCGTGGTGACTCCATTGTACTTTGCACATCTTTATCACCTTATTTCTTGTAACTCGAGTCAAAGTGTCCAAAATCTTGATGGGATACTCAGCATAAGTCAGTTCATCATGAACACTAAGGTCCTCCATTGGTAGTTGCTCCTCAGGAACCCTGAGTCACTTCTTTAGCTGGGACACATGGAATACATCATGTACATCTGACAGATGATCGGGTAACTCCAGTTGATATGCAACTTCTCCCACTCGCTTTAGGATCAAGAAGGGTCCAATAAAGCGAGGGGACAACTTTCCTTTAACTTTAAATCTCCTCATTCCACGAAGTGGTGACCCCTTGAGGTACACATGATCACCTTCCTCAAATTCCAGTGGTCTTCTTCTATTATCAGCATAGCTCTTTTGCCTTGATTGTGCAATTCTCAAATTCTCCCTTATCATTCGAACTTGTTCTTCTGCCTCTTGTATAAGTTCAGGCCCAAAGAACTGTATTTCTCCAGTTTGATCCCAGTACAGTGGAGTCCTGCACTTTCTGCCATATAAAGCCTCAAATGGTGACATCTTCAAACTGGCCTGGTAGCTATTATTATAGGAGAACTCCGCATATGGTAAGCTCTTATCCCAACTTCCACCATGTTTAAGAGCACAAGCTCTTAACATATCCTCTAGTACTTGGTTAGTCCTTTCGGTCTGCCCATCGGTCTGGGGGTGGTAGGCCGAACTGAAATTCAACTTTGTATCCAAGCTCTCATGCAACTTCTTCCAAAACCGAGAAGTAAACTGTGATCCTCGATCAGACACGATCTTCTTAGGCACTCCATGTAGACAAACTATCCGAGTCATATACAATTCTGCTAGCTTGGCTACCGTGTAATCAGTCCTCACAGGTATGAAATGAGCTACTTTCGTCAATCTGTCCACAATTACCCAAATAGAGTCATACCCAGCAGGGGTGCGGGGTAGTCCAACGATAAAATCCATACCAATTTCTTCCCATTTCCACTCAGGAATCTTAAGCGGGTGCAATAGTCCAGCGGGTCTTTGATGTTCGGCCTTAACTCTTTGACACACATCACACTTAGCCACATGAGCAGCAACATCTCTTTTCAGTCCATACCACCAATACTTTTGCTTCAAATCTTGATACATCTTAGTGCTACCAGGGTGGATAGAATAATCAGAATCATGGGCTACTTTCAATATCGTCTCACGAAGGCCATCAATCTCTGGAACACATATCCGATCTTTGAACCATATAGTACCTTGCTCATCCTCCATGAATTCCGGAACTCGACCTTCCGTAATCAGATTCTTAATCTCTTGGATTTTAGCATCACCAACCTGACCTTTACGAATCTCTTGCTCCAAGGTAGGTTCCAACTCGATGGTGACTCCTTCAGTGTGTGTAACAATTTCTAGGTTGAGCCTCTCAAAATCTTTTGCTAATTCATCGGGCAGCTGGACGACAAAAGCGGAGTGAACATGCTCTTTCCGACTCAAGGCATCTGCAACCAAATTTGCCTTGCCTAGGTGATAGTGAATCTCCAAATCATAATCCTTAATGAGCTCCAACCAACGACGTTGTCTAAGGTTGAGATCCTTCTGAGTGAATATGTACTTCAAACTCTTATGATCCGTGTACACTTGACACTTGGTTCCCATAATGTAATGTCTCCAGATTTTCAGTGCATGTAGAACGGCTGCCAGTTCCAAGTCATGAGTGGGGTAGTTCAATTCATGCTTCCGCAACTGACGAGATGCATAGGCGATCACATGTCCTTCTTGCATGAGTACACATCCCAATCCTTGGCCACATGCATCACAATAAATGTCAAATCCCTTCTGCAGATCTGGCATAACCAACACTGGAGGTGACATCAATCTTTTCTTCAATTGATCAAAGCTTTCTTGACATTTATCATCCCACTTAAATTCTCTTCCTTTCTCTAGAAGCGAGGTCATAGGCTTGGCAATCTTAGAAAATCCTTCAATAAATCTCCGATAATATCCTGCAAGCCCCAAGAAACTATGAATCTCAGTCACGGTAGTGGGCACGCTCCATTCCATTATCTCCTTAACTTTAGCAGGATCCACTGAAATTCCTCCATTAGAAATGATATGACCAAGAAATGGCACCTCGCCAATCCAAAACTCGCACTTTGCTGAACTTGGCATATAACTGGTTGTCTCGTAGCTTCTGTAGCACCAACCTGAGATGTTCTTCATGATCGCTTTCACTCCTAGAATAGATAAGAATATCGTCGATGAACAGCACGACGAATCTGTCCAAATACTCCATAAACACCTTATTCATCAAATTCATGAAATAAGCTGGTGCATTGGTTAATCCAAATGACATAACAGTGAACTCGTATAATCCATATCGAGTCGAGAAAGTCGTCTTAGGAATATCCGATGGTCTAATCTTCATCTGATGGTATCCCGATCGGAGATCAATCTTCGAGAATACCCTGGCTCCTCTCATCTGATCAAACAAATCCTCTATACGGGGTAACGGATACTTGTTCTTCACAGTAACATCATTAAGTGATCTATAGTCCACACACATCCTCTAGGATTCATCCTTCTTCTGTACAAATAGAACCGGTGCTCCCCAAGGTGAGGAACTCGGACGATTGTAACCAGCCTCTTGTAATTATGTCAACTGCTTTTTCAGCTCCTTTAACTCTTCTACCGACATCCTATATGGTCGCTTAGATATAGGGGCAGTTCTAGGTAGAAGATCAATGACAAACTCAACTTTCCTATCTGGTGGCATCCCTGGTAACTCCTCTGGAAAGACATCCGGAAAATCCCTAACTACATGGATGTTGCCACCCACAAACTTCTCATCTACTAAGAATGCCACTAGTCTGATGGTGGTAGTTACTGCAACTTCACTTCAAATCTTTGTCCTTTGGAACTGGTGAGTTCTACAGTTCCCTTAGCATAGTGTGTATACTGCCTTTGCCTTTCTTAACCATGACATACCAAGAATCAAGTCTATACTGCTCTCTTCTAACAGTATAGAGGTAGCCCATCTGGGTTAGAAACACAGGGTAAGAAAGGAAGAGTTGTAGATAAGGCGAGTAATTACGAGGAATGTTACTGCGGGGGATTTATTAGCTAAGTAGATTAGTGTGTTATCCACTAAAGCTAATACATTACCTTATGGTGGTACATGCTAAGATGTCCATATATAATATTTCAATCAATCAAAGAAGCAAATCAGACATTTTTCATCAGAACAATCAAACAACGTTTTTTAAATATAGAAAATAGTTTTGACTTGGTCTTAGGTTCCCTAACTCTTAAGAATGTCCTAGGGGTAAGGATTCCAAGGTGTGAAATCCGTCTTGTCTTGGAGTAGAAAAGGTAAGAGTGATCAGAGTAGAACAGTAGAAGGTGAGACAGGATCGAGATAAGTATAGAAAGAATCAGAGTAAGGTGAGTTTAGAAGAATCAGAATAAGGTAAGTAGGTAAGGGTTTTGTCCATTTCTATCTAGGTTTCGTCCTACAGTCAACATTTCCTCTGATACCACTTCTGTAACACCCGGGCTTTAAGGAACAAGCCGGGTGCATCTCATACATGTGCCAAAGAAGACAACATATATAATAACAGAGTGTATAGAGATAAATGTCATAAAACATCAGAGTACTTATTACATAGCGGAAGACTTATTACAAAATAAAAGAATAAATATAAAACGAACTAAGGATCGTCGGAGCCAATGTCGACTGAGAAACGCCACCTAGATCAGATCATACTCCTCGCCCTGTGGCTCCTCCTGAACCACCTGCTCCTCTCCTGTGGGGGGTGTGAGACAGCAAGAGTGAGCTCACACATGTTCATCGCTCAACAAGTTGTGGGGAATAATGTGGCATGAACTCACCAAAGGTGGGAGTTCATGAAGTGTAAGGCTGATCAATGAAATAAAAGCTGAAGCTGAGCATTGCTTTTATAAGTTGGTCAAAATTTTATTAGCAGTTACTAAGTGTAAGTGAATACCAAACCATAGTAATAATAAATAAAAGTAATAATAAAATAATCCCAAATGCAATGAGATGACAATTTAAGTTTAAGTTCCATAAATTAATCATGTGAGTGTCCGAGCCGCTCATGACCGTGAGCACGGCTAGTATACTAGTTTTACACTCTGCAGAGGTTGCGCATCTTTACACACAAGTCGTGTTACCCATTAGCCACGGAGTTGATCAGACCCCATACACCTCTACCAAGGAAGCGAGGCAGGGTACCACTACGAGGCCTTTACAAAGTTCCACTAGCTTCAGACTACCCGCTACAATTTATAGGAAGCTCCAGTGCAGGAATCCCTCGCCTGACCGCCATCGCAGCAAAATCAACCCAAGGACCTCCCTACACTGACCACTCCCCTACTGCCCTTGCCCCTTTCGGGTAAGGTAGCCCTCCACTAGCTTTCCTAGTTAATCAGCCAAGGGCGTCCCATTAAACCCTTGTGGTAGCACTGTTTTCCCGGGTGGTTCTCCATGTTCCCATTAACATAATGATCTTAACATGAACAGTAAAGAATAAAACAGATAATAAAAAGTATAACAATGAGTGATGAATATCTCTATACCCAAATCCACATAAAGCAATAGCATGAACTACCCAAAACTTTAGTAGTAAAACCAGTGGTGAGACAAGGTATAAAGATAGTCAAAATCTAGGGTAACCTATTGGGTCCCAGCAAAATTAACCTATGCAGATCATTATGAATAATAAGAACTTGAATAGGTAAAGAAGTGATCAAGGGCACAACTTGCCTTCAATGAGCTCCTGCTCAGCTATATCTACTTGCTGAACCTCAGATTTCACAGTGGCTTGCTCGTCTACTCGCATCAACACAATACATACATAGCATAGCATAAATTAACATCACATCAAACATGCAAATGGAATATACAGTAATAAACTAGACATTAAAATAAGATCATAGGAACTGGAATCATTAAATTTGAAGTTATATATTTTAAGTTATGAATTTCCAAAGATTTTATGCATTTAATATAGGGTTAAGTGAGAAATAAATTTTAGTGTGTATTTGATGTAAAAACAATGGTACTATTTGATAGAGAATAATATTACAAAATTATAGGAAGTGGAATGGATTAATTTGGAATTCATATGAATTTTCTACAAATTAAACAAGTTCTAACATTTATTTATGCATTAAAAATCCATTTCTGTGATTATTTCCTATTTTCCTTAGTCTCTGGATCGGGCATCAAATACTGAGAAGTGCAGGGACTATTCTACACGAATTCCCCAGACTCAGGCTAAACCAGGGAAGGACTGCGGGTTTAATCATAAATAATCCAGGGTCTCTTTAGATATTATGCCACGCGAAGGGGTATGATAAGATCTCGACCGTTGGATCTAAAACTCACGGCGAAGATTAAACTGGTCTTTTAACAGATCGTCACGTCTTGCGGGTCCTTGGATCAACGATCGACGTCCCAGATTTTAAGTTGCTCACGTTGATTCACACGCGCATGATTTGGATCGGACGAACCAGATCAGTTTGGCCAAAACAGTCCACGCGAACCAATCCAAGCCACACATCCTAAGATCTACGGCTTACGCATCATCTCCCTCCCTCCGCACGCTACAGGGCCGAGGCAAACGTCTCACACGGCAACGCACAAATCTGTCGCGGCGGCGCGGTCGTCGGCATGATGTGAACACGCACAACGGTGAACTATTTCTATCGAAGCAAGGTGCGAATTGAAATTGAGATGATGGCCGACCAGAGAAAGGGTTTCTCACCTCCCTTGCTAGCGCCAAAGTTTCTGCCCACACTGAGGAGCGGATCCACGGCGAACCGTGCGCCTAGCGAGCAATTCACTCCTCCAGGTTGCCTCAACGCACGATTCACCCAGCACGCGCCATTGCCAGACCCCGCCGGAGCTCCTGGAGCGACAATCCTGGCCGGAGCGCCCGTAAAAACGTGCATCACCGGCGGTGGCCCCAAAACTCTCTATCTCCCGCGGAGTACCAGAAATCTCAATTGGACACCCAGAAACTCGCCCAGGCTTCGATGGAGGGGGTCCCAGGGTTGCGACGGGGCTCGTATTTATGCGAGCAGGGAAACTCGGCCCCATAATCACGATCCATGGGCACACGACCGGTGCGCATGCTTCGGCGAGGGATACGGTCTCAGCTCAACCACCCGAGGATGACGGCTCTTACACGCGGGGCCCAAGTGTCAGACCGCCAGTGCGGTTGTGCACGCGATGGGAGGCTGGCCGACCGGGCCCAGAAACAGATTCCCAATCGAGTCCGCGGGCGACGCAACCGAGTCAGGCCCAGGGGGACCCACGCGTAAGTGACAAAAAAATTAAAAGGGCAAGCAGCATGGGCCGAGCGGAACGTGCATTTGGCCCAACAAGCCAGGGCAAAGGGGGCAAGGCTGGGTCGAGTAGCATGGAAATCGGCCCAGGGAAGCTCCCTTTGTTATTCTTTTATGTTTTATTTTCTGTTTTTTTATTCATAATTATTTGAATCCAAATTCGAATTTGGATATGAGTTTAACCTTTGAATTAAATGCACACATTCCCATCCTAGTATGGAAATATTTATATTTTATTATATATTTTTTATACTTATTTTTACTCATATGATATTTTCTTTCTTCTCTTTTCTAAATTCTAAAACCTTCTTTTATCTTCTACATTCTATTTTGGGAATTTAATATATTTCTTCTTCAAATTATTTTATGTTGTCACAAAATGCACACAAAACAAAATCCCAGCATGATGCATGTATTATTTTTGGGTGCCTTTTGTTATTTATTTATTTGTTTAAATGAGGTGTTCACATGGGATGGTGAATGGAGACAACACACACATAGAGATAAAAGAAATAACTTCTCCTTCTATATTCTCTTACAAATTGGGTATTACAACCGCTTGCTACACCATCAACCGGTTATATCTTCACCGAATCCTCAAGAAGACATCATATGAACTCCTCATCGGTAAAAAGCCAAATGTTTCATATTTTAGAGTCTTTGGTAGCAAATGTTTTATTCTTGTTAAAAGAGGTATAAAATCTAAATTTGCTCCTAAGGCTGTAGAAGGTTTTTTACTCGGTTATGACTCAAACACAAGGGCATATAGAGTCTTTAACAAGTCCTCTGGACTAGTTGAAGTTTCTTGTGACATTGTGTTTGATGAAACTAATGGTTCTCAAGTAGAGCAAGTTGATCTTGATGAGCTAGATGATGAAGAGGCTCCATGCGTCGCGCTATGGAACATGTCCATTGGGGATGTGTGTCCTAAGGAATCCGAAGAGCCCATTCAAGCACAAGATCAACCATCTTCCTCAATGCAAGCATCTCCACCAACTCATGATGAGAATGAAGCTCAAGACGATGAAGGAGAAGATCAAGAAGATGAGCCACCTCAAGAAGAGGGCAATGATCAAGGGGGAGATGCCCATGATCAAGACAAGGAAGATGAACAAAATCCAAGGCCGCCACACCCAAGAGTCCACCAAGCAATCCAGCGAGATCACCCCGTGAACACCATCCTAGGAGATATTCATAAGGGGGTAACCACTCGATCTCGTGTTGCTCATTTTTGTGAACATTACTCTTTTGTCTCCTCTATTGAGCCATACAGGGTAGAGGATGCACTAAGAGATTCGGATTGGGTGCTGGCAATGCAAGAGGAGCTCAACAACTTCACTAGGAATGAGGTATGGCATTTAGTTCCACGTCCTAACCAAAATGTTGTAGGTACTAAGTGGGTATTCCGCAACAAGCAAGATGAGCATGGTGTGGTCATAAGGAACAAAGCCCGACTTGTAGCCAAAGGGTATTCACAAGTCGAAGGTTTGGATTTCGGTGAAACTTATGCACCCGTAGCTAGGCTTGAGTCCATTCGTATATTATTAGCCTATGCTACTTACCATGGCTTTAAGCTCTACCAAATGGACGTGAAGAGTGCCTTCCTCAATGGACCAATCAAGGAAGAGGTCTATGTTGAGCAACCTCCCAGCTTTGAAGATAGTGAGTACCCTAACTATGTTTACAAACTCTCTAAGGCGCTTTATGGGCTTAAGCAAGCCCCAAGAGCATGGTATGAATGACTAAGAGATTTTCTTATCACTAATGGCTTCAAAGTCAGAAAGGTCGATCCTACTTTATTTACTAAAACACTTGCAAATGATTTGTTTGTATGCCAAATTTATGTTGATGATATTATATTTGGGTCTACTAACGAATCTACATGTGAGGAATTTAGTAGGATCATGACACAAAAATTCGAGATGTCTATGATGGGGGAGTTGAAGTACTTCTTGGGATTTCAAGTGAAGCAACTCCAAGAGGGCACCTTCATTAGCCAAACCAAGTACATTCAAGATATACTCAACAAGTTTGGGATGAAGGATGCCAAGCCCATCAAGACACCCATGGGAACCAATGGGCATCTCCACCTCGACACGGGAGGTAAATCCGTAGATCAAAAGGTATACCGGTCGATGATAGGTTCTTTACTCTATTTATGTGCTTCACGACCGGATATTATGCTTTCCGTATGCATGTGTGCAAGATTCCAAGTCAATCCTAAGGAAGCTCACCTTAGAGCCGTAAAACGAATCTTGAGATATTTAGTTTATACTCCTAAGTTTGGCCTTTGGTACCCCAGGGGATCCACATTTGATTTAATTGGTTATTCCGATGCCGATGGGGCAGGGTGTAAAATTAATAGAAAGAGCACATCAGGGACTTGCCAGTTCTTAGGAAGGTCTCTGGTGTCTTGGTCTTCAAAGAAGCAAAATTCTGTGGCTCTTTCTACCGCCGAAGCCGAGTATATTGCCGCAGGTCATTGTTGCACTCAATTACTTTGGATGAGGCAAGCCCTTAGGGACTATGGTTACAAATTAACCAAAGTTCCTCTTTTATGTGATAATGAGAGTGCAATCCACATGGCGGATAATCCCGTTGAGCATAGCCGCACTAAACACATAGCCATTCGGTATCATTTCTTAAGGGATCACCAACAAAAGGGGGATATCGAGATTGCATATATTAACACCAAAGAACAATTAGCCGATATATTTACCAAGCCATTAGATGAACAAACATTTACCAAACTTAGGCATGAGTTAAATATTCTTGATTCTAGGAATTTTTATTGATGTCTTGCACACATAGCTCATTGATATATCTTTGATCATATCTCTTTCATGTGCTATGACTAATGTGTTTTCAAGTGAATTTCATGCTAAGTTATAGATTGAAAGGGAATTGGAGTCTTCGGCGAAGACAAAGGCTTCCACTCCACTCCATTAAATTACTCATCCTTCATCGTCGCTCCGCGCCGCTCTCCAACTTTGGTATAATCTTCACTCATTTTTTTTGTGCTTGCCAAAGAAGGAGAAAAGGGTTCTAATAACTCCATTTTTGGCGATTCATGCCAAAGGGGAGAGAGAGTATTAGCCCAAAGCAAAAGGACCGCACCACCACCAATTTCAAAATTTTAGTCTTTCAAATTGTTTTTAAAGTAATGTTTTCAAATTGGTATCTTACTTATTGATATAATTTCAAATTGGTCTACCCTCTTCAAAATCTATATCTTCTATATCTAAACCCCTCTTGAACACTAAGAGGAGGATTTAATTAAGGGGGAGTTTTGTTTAGTCAAAGGAAAAGCATTTGAAACAGGGGGAGAAAAAATTCAAATCTTGAAAAATGCTTCTTTCAATCTTATTGTCACACCCGGTTCCAGGGGGTAGAACCGAGCGCATAGCATATGTGTGCCAGGATCCATTTACACACATATGTTGACGTCACAAGTGTAATATATCAAAAGACAATGCAATAAAGGCGTAAAGAGAGTATAATACTTTATTACATCATCTGAAACATTGTATCACATCAAAGTAAAGCGGAAATAAACAACTGGGCAATCTTCCACAGGAAGTTGACCGGCGTATCGTTAGACTTAGAATTCCTCGTCGTCAAAAACTCCATCAAAGTCTCCAGCATCACCGTCTGATCAAAATAAGCAAGGGTGAGCTCACTTATGGTCGGGGCTCAGCAAGTGGGGGAAAACTAATGCAGGTATAACAAGGTGAGGCTAAGGTTGAGCAGTAAGCATTTTAGTTGGTCAATATTTTATTAACAACACCTGTCTTACTAATAAGTGTGAATCCCAATTATCCCATTTAAACAAAGGAATATGAGTATAACAAAAACACTTAAGTGAAACCACTTAAGTAAATTATTGGCAGATCATCGGATCTCAATTTAATTCCATCTTCAAGTTCAATTATCATGTGAGGAGTCCAGGTCGCTCATAACCTGGAGCACGGCTGATATATAAGTTTTACACTCTGCAGAGGTGGTACAACTTTACCCACAAGCCATGTATCCCATCTAGCCCGGGTTGATCGGACCCTTAAACACTGCCGAGGTGAATGGCTAGGGATCCATTATGAGGGTTTCACAAAATACACATAATACGAAGCAACCCGCTAAGGTTTCTAAAGACATGGTGGTGGCCCCTGGGTGAAGTACCTTAGCCAAGAATACGACCCCATGTTAACGTGGGCTGCCAGCACCTACCGCTCCCCCTCTTGCCCATATTTCAGGTAAGGTTGCTAGGCACTAAGCATATAGAGCTAATTACCAAAGCCAGAGCCATGATAGCGCTCGTGGTTGCATTGTTATCCTGGGTGGTCACTCCATGTTCCAATTAATAAGAAGTAATATTGTTTTAACCATCGGGTTAATGTCATAATTGCCAATTAACATTTTTGGAACATTAAAACCAATTAATGAGTGACATTTGGAATCATTAAGTTGGGCGGTAGCATAAATCTTGCACAGCTTAATAATTTTCCCAGGTTAAACAAGGAATACAGGTAGTAAATCTAGAAAATCCTTAATTAGGTATAACCCAACAAATTATGCAGTATATCAAAAAGTAAACATTATTATATGCAATGAGTAGGTACAAACAGAATATGCAGAGGGAGAATCCACTTGCCTTGCTCAAAAGCGTCTTGCGGGTCGTCCTCGAACGAACTCGGATCGCCTACCGCACAATCGGCTTCTAATAGAGTCGCATAGCGCACATACAAAAATAAAACATACACAAATAAATAAACATGCACCATTTCATAAACATACACCAATACATCATTAAACACACATTAACATATCGCACTAATCACATCTTAAATTCATCCTAATCGCGTAAATACTTATTAATTCACTTATAGCTATTATTGTGAATCCTAATGATGAATTATGGGTGGGTGCAATAAATACAGTTTTAACTAGTATTAATTTATTTTAACACCATCAATGAAATTAATGACAATTATCGTCTTTTAATACTAATAACTAAATTAATACCTTTTATTATTCCTAACTCAAATTATTTAGTATAGCAAAAATGAATTTAACATTCTAAAAATCCCTATAAATACTAATTGAACTTTTTATGACACAAGTGCGGTTATTTTGACATAAACTAATATTTTGCTTGCTCTTAAAAATCTAAGTGCTCAATTTGCGAACATGTTTATTTGACTAGCAAAAATCTATTTTCCATCTTACTAATGATATTTTCTCCTTTCTTTATAAAAGAAAATGTTAATAAAATAATTAACTAAGTCATCTAGTATTCCTATATTATTCATATGACATGAGTTCTATACCATTTTCTAAATCCATTAAAATGCACTTATAACTATAATTCTCCAAGTAGTTTCTAAAATTTATTGTGACCAAATTTGACTACAAATTCTTATCTAGTATTTTTATCACGAACGTGTGACTATTAAATCTACGTCATATTTCTCTAAACCAAAATTCAATGCCATGACTAACATGAAATATAACGGTGCACTAATAATCGCATATCTCTAACAAATTCCATAACGCACACATATACACAAATATTGCGAATCATACGTTTTCATATTACAACAAATAAAATATACAACTCATGAATTAAATCAAAAAATACTTTATAAAATGCACAAAATAAGTTTGGGTCGCCGTCAACCTTAGGTTCGCGCGTGTGACGGGGATGGATCGACGGGTTTTCGGCCGGGTGGAGAAGAGCTGGGCTCGACTACGGACGGCGGATGGCGTAGCTCCGGCGACGAACTACGGGCTCCGTGAACTCCGGCGATGAATGGCAACGAACGACGAGCGGCACTAGCGATGAGCGAGGAGCACTAGAGAAAGAGGCGAGCTCGAGTAGGGAAGAAGGGAGAGGGCTCTGCTGCCTTTTATAGAGAGAGGGAGGGGAGAAGAAGAGTCTGCCAGGGAGAGCTTCAATGGGGCGCTGGCTGTCCTTCATGGCCATTGATGGCGAAAACCGGAAACTACCGTCGTAAGTGAGAAGTGGAAACTGCCGTCTTTAGTGGGAGGAGAGGAAACGGAGGAGTGAAGTGCCATAACGTCAAGACGAAGAATGGTCGAGGTTGGCGTGCGGCGCTTGGACAGCGCGCCGCTCGCGCGTCGCGGCAAAGAGCGCAGGGCTCGGCAACAGGCAGCGCGGCTCGCGCGGGCATCCACGACGCTGCGCAGGGCGGGGACGCGTCGCGCAGGCGGCTGGCGGCGCGGCTCGCGGCAGGGCATCGGGCACGGCGCGCTGCGGTGGGGCCGGGCGCTCGGCCGCTCGGGTGCGCGGCGCGGTCGGCCGAGCGTGCAGGCTCCTAGTGCCTGGGCGCGCGTGACGGCGTGAGGGGAGTGAGAGAAGAGAGATAGGGAGAGAGAGAATAGAGGAGAGAGGGAGAGAGAGCGGCGGCGGCTGCTGGCTTCTGCCAGGGAGCGCGCGCGGCGCAGGGTTAGGGTTTGGGGTCTTGGGCCCCAAGTGGGTCGGCTGGGTGAAGTTGGTTTTTTTTAATTCTGAAATGCATTTTTAAAGAACTCGAAAAAATCATAAAAATTCACCAAAAATATTTATAAATAAAATACTTGTTTTTAGACTAATAATTTCTATATTATTTAATTATTATATTATTCACTAGGTTTTTCTTTAAAAAGGAATTGATAATAAACATCCGATAATCAATCAAGCGCATGCAAGGAAAACTGATCCAAAAATGCAAATAAATAATTAATCACTTAAAAAATTATGATTACCATATTTTACTAATTTATTATTTTTAGTTGATGGGTTTTGTGGTGTTACAAACCTACCCCTCTTAAAAAGAATCTCGTCCTCGAGATTAAGAAACTTCTGAGAATAACTGGGAGAATTCTACTCTGAGCTCATCTTCTCTTTCCCAAGTGGCCTCATCTTCCGAATGATGACTCCACTGAACCTTGCATATGTTAATGACTTTACTCCGTGTAATTCTGTGAGATGTTTCCAGAATTCTGACCGGGTACTCTGAATAAGTCAAATCCTCATTAACATTCAGTTCTTCCATGGGTAGCTGTTCCTCTGGTACTCTTAAGCACTTCTTGAGTTGTGATACGTGAAATAAGTCGTGTACATCCGATAAACTATCGGGTAGCTCTAACTGATAAGCTACTTCACCTTTTCTTTCCAAAATCTTGAATGGGCCAATATAGCGAGGTGATAATTTTCCCTTAACCTTAAACCTTTTCATTCCTCTCATCGGTGAAACTTTAAGGTAGACAAAGTCTCCTACTTCAAACATCAATTCTCTTCTTCTGTTATCAGCATAGCTTTCCTGTCTTGACTGTGCTGTCTTCAAATTTTCTCTGATAATTTATACTTGCTTTTCCGCCTCTTGGAGAATTTCTGGACCGAATACTTGACTTTCTCCAGTCTGATTCCAATAAAGCGGTGTTCTACACTTTCGTCCGTAGAGTGCTTCAAACGGTGCCATTTTTAGACTTGCCTGATAACTGTTATTATACGAGAATTCTGCATAAGGCAAGCTTTTATCCCACCTTCTACCATGCTTTAGAGCGTAGGGTCTTAGCATATCTTCCAACACTTGGTTTGTTCTTTCTGTTTGCCCATCCGTTTACGGATGATAAGCTGAACTAAAGTTTAGCTTGGTATCCATGGACTCATGTAATCTTTTCCAAAAGCGCGAGGTAAACTGGGTTCCTCGATCTGATACAATCTTCTTCGGTACTCCATGCAGATAAACAATCCTCGACATGTATAACTCTGCTAGCTAGGCTCCTGAGTAAGTTGTCTTCACAGGTATAAAATGTGCCACTTTAGTTAACCTGTCTACTATGACCCATATTGAATCATATCCATCCCGAGTACGGGGTAGTCCAACTATGAAATCCATACTGATTTCTTCCCATTTCCATTCAGGTACCTTGAGAGGTTGTATCAATCCTGGTGGTCTTTGGTGTTCGGCTTTAACTCGCTGACACACGTCACATAATGCAACATGAGTAGCAACATCTCTTTTCAATCCGTACCACCAATACTTTTCCTTAAGGTCCTGGTACATCTTGGTACTTCCAGGGTGAATAGAGTAAGCTGAATCATGAGCTTCTCTCAAAATAAGTTGGCGTAAGTGCTCGATTTCTGGTACACAAATTCTCTTCTTAAACCATACTGTGCCTTGTTCATCTTCCGTGAAATCTGGGGCTTTACCCAAACCAATCAAAGCTTTAATTTCCTTGATTTTCTCATCAGACTCTTGTCCTTTATGAATCTCTTCTTCCAAAGTAGATTCAACTTCCATCATCGTTGCTTCTACATTATTGAGCAATCCAAGGTTGAGTCGTTCCATTTCCCAACACAATTCTTGTGACATCAAATGAGTAGTGATGTTGTTCACTTGACCCTTACGGCTCAAAGCATCAGCTACTACATTTGCTTTTCCAGGGTGATATTGTATCTCCAAATCATAGTCCTTAATCAACTCAAGCCATCTTCTCTGTCTGAGGTTGAGTTCTTTCTGAGTGAATATATATTTCAAGCTTTTGTGATCTGTGAAGATTTTGCACTTGTTTCCAATCATATAGTGCCTCCAAATCTTCAAAGCATGCACTACGGCAGCTAGTTCCAAATCATGCGTAGGATAATTCTTCTCATGCTTTCTCAGCTGCCTTGAGGCATAAGCTATCACTTTTCCTTCTTGCATTAGCACACATCCAAGTCCAAGGTGTGATGCATCACAATACACATCAAATCCCTTGTGGATGTCTGGCATTACCAATATTGGTGCAGTGGTTAACCTTTTCTTGAGTTCTTCAAAACAATTCTGGCAAGCTTCATCCCACTTGAACTCTTTACCTTTCTCCAGTAGAGAGGTAAGTGGTTTCACTAACTTGGAAAAACCTTCAATAAATCTTCTATAGTATCCTGCCCATCTAAGAAAACTTCTGATCTTGGACGCATCCTTTGGTTGTTTCCAATCCAGTATCTCACTTATCTTTCCTAGGTCCACTTTAATTCCACCATCGGTAACGATATGTCCTAGGAAAGCAACTTCCTTAAGCCAGAAATCACACTTCGAGAATTTTGCATATAATTGGTTGTCACGTAGCTTTTGTAGGACTAGCCTTAGATGATCTTCATGTGTTTCTTCATTCGGAGAATATATCAGTATGTCGTCAATGAATACGACTACAAACTGATCCAGATATTCCATGAATACTTTATTCATCAAGTTCATAAAGTATGCCGGTGCATTAGTTAGTCCAAACGACATGACCAAAAACTCATATAATTCGTATCTCGTCGTGAAGGCTGTCTTGGGTACATCTTCTGCTCGGATCTTTAACTGATGATATCCCGATCTCAAATCTATCTTCGAGAATATCTTAGCTCCTTTCATTTGATCGAATAAGTCTTCAATCCGAGGTAGTGGGTATTTATTCTTGATGGTTACTTCATTCAAACTTCTATAATCAACGCACATTCTCCTAAAACCATCCTTCTTGTTCACAAATAGCACTAGGGCTCCCCAAGGGGATGAACTTGGGCGAATGAAACCTTTTTCTAGTAATTCTTCTATTTGTTTCTTCAGTTCTACTAAATCTTTGACATCCATTCTATATGGTCTTTTCGAGATAGGTGCGGTTCCGGGTAATAATTCAATAGAAAACTCTATATCACGGTCAGGTGGCATACCTGGTAATTCCTCCGGAAATACGTCTGGGTATTCGCACACTACTTTGATATTTTCCAAAGGCTTTTCTTCCAAGTGATTGATCACTGTTTTCCCTTTTTCATCTGTTGACTTGTCTATGTTAACTTGGATTCTTTCACCTTGAGGACTTGTCAACATAATTGTTCCATTGGCACACTATATCACTCCATCACAACTTTTCAACCAGTTGCATCCAAGAATCACATCAATACCGTTGGATCCTAGTATCACTGGGTCGACTGTAAAATCTATTCCTTGAATCTTGATATTAACATGAGGGCATGAGTGTGTGGCCTTCATGTCACCTCTCGGTGAACTAATATGTAATATCTTCTTAAAAGGATACTTAGGTATATTGTTTTTTCCACAAATGACTCAGTTATAAACGAATGCGATGCTCCAGAGTCAAATAAAACTGATGCAGGTATGGAGTTAACAAGGAACATACCATACACTATGTCAGCATCCTCAGGCACTGACTCTGCGGTGACGTGATTGACCCTTCCTCTGCTCTGGTTCTGTGGAGTCTTGTTCTGAGCAGATCCACGAGCGGGGGTGTTCTGGTCATTCCTCTGATTATTGCCTTTCTAGGGTGTCTGCTGGTTGCGCCTTGGGCAGTTGTTGGCGTAGTGGCCTAGCTCACCGCACTTGAAGCAGCCATTAGGTTGGACATGTGCGTTGTTTCTGGCCTGCGTGTTACTAACGCCACCTTGACGGTTCTGTGAATTTCCACCAGACCTCTGGTTGGTCTGGGAGTTGCTCCTTTGCTGGTTCTGGTTTTGATTATTTCTCTGGCCTTACTGTCCAGAGCGTTGCACTTGATAATTGTTTCCACCCTGATTTCCAGAGCGGAACTGCGAACCTTGAGCATTATTCGGGCGAGTGTTCCTGCTGGACTGACCTTGGAACTTCCTTTTATGGTCAGATAATTCCTTTCTTTTGCTTTCAAGGCCAATTGCCTTGTTCAGCAGTGTTTGGAAGTTGGGAAATGTATGACTCTGAAGTTGGTAGTTCAGAGGTCCAATTAGTCCTTCCAGGAAACGCTCTTGGCGCTTCTCATCAGTGTCCACTTCTTCAGGGGCATAACGTGAAAGCTGAGTGAAGCGATCACGATACTCACTGACTGACATATTCCCTTGAGTAAGGGAAAGGAACTCCTTCTTCTTTAACTTCATAATTCCTGAAGGGATGTGATGAGCGCGGAAGTTCTCTTGGAACTCCTGCCAGGTTATGGTATCTGCGTTGGGATGTGCCGCTGTGAAGGCATCCCACCAATCGGATGTAGCTCCCTCGAGTCTTCCGGAGGCGTACAAGACCTTCTCCCGGTCGTTGCACTGAGTGATGTCCAGCTTCTTTCTAATGACCTTGAGCCAGTCATCAGCATCCAGAGGATCAACTGCATGAGAGAATGTCGGCGGGTGATGACTCAAGAAATCCCGGTGCTTATCTCTGGCCGGGGGCGCATACTGTTGCTGCTGGGGTTGCTGATTCTGTTGGTTCTGTTGTAATTGCTGAACAGCCGCAGTGAGTCCTTGCAGAATCTGCATCTGGGCGGCGATGAACTGCTCCATATTGGGATTCGGTGGTGGTGGTGGTGGTACTTGTTGACCACGCTGGTTCCAGTTGTTGGGTCCTTGACGTGGGTTCACCATCTGAGTGGTTAGGAAGTGAAATCCTTAGAAAAGTGAGGAGTAGAAAAGATTCTAGAGGGAAAATAGCCTAAGTTTTAAAAATTTTATATGTTCTTATGGCCATCATTCCATAAGACCATTGCACTCAAACAAAGATCCAAATCAAACATTTCAACCAATCACCATCACATGGTTGTTATTTATTAATATGAAAACTTAAATAGAGTTTCATCGTCTAACGCGAAGTATAACTTATTACATCATAGCTTAAAATTTAAAGCAGCCTAGTGACGGATCCGGGCTCTCCATAGCGCAACCTCTTGCGGGGAGGAGACAACGCCATGGCGGGGACCTGAGCTTCGGGCGGATCCAGTCCTTGCAGTTGGGCTTCCAGGGCTGCAATCCTGGCGTGGGCATTCTCCAGCTCCAAGTGCACCCTGTAGAGATCCAGGGTGGCACTGTCCAGGTCGGTGTTGAGACCGGCCACTACACCAGCTAGGGTGTTGAGGCGATCCTCACCAGGTTCACCTGGGACGATGTTGGTCTGGCTTTCTCCACGCAGACGCTGAGGAAGATGACTGAACCTCGTGTTCTGCAGCTGCTGCCAGTAGGTGTGGCTGAGCGACCACAGGGTTCGACGGGCAGCATCGCTGACTGAGGCAGCGTAGGTGGACAGTGGTATCAGGGACTCGTGAGCAGACAGAGTCCTGAATCCCCTGTCACCAGCATCCATCACCCTGACGTGGATGCGAGTGATGTAATAGCAAGCCCGGGGAGGCTCGCTCACTCGCCTCGTCTCGTACAGGGGGCGGACATAGGTGCCTAGCGCGTGCAGCACCTCTTGCAGCAGGTTGGGGAAGTGCCCCGTCTCGAACATTGATGTGTAATGTTCGACAACAGGACCAAACCCCATGAAGTTGTCCTGCTGGGCGTAGTTAGCTTCCTCATTGACGTGTCCGTCTTCTCCATCGTCTTCGTCGTCGTCATCCTCGTCATCGCCGTCTCCGGAGTCGTCGGGGTCGTCGCCTCCGGGTGCAGGTGCTTGGAAGGCTGGTGCAGACGGTGCTGACATCGATGACCCAGCTGCGAAGGCCAAGGACTCGGCCAATGGGGTGGGCGTCGGCAGCTGTTCCTCCGAGCTGTTCTCCAGGTTGATAACATTCTCCACTCAGACGGGAGGGAGATCCGCCGGAACTTCCTCGACTACCACTGGGTAGACCGGGATCTACCGGGGCTGAGGGGCGTAGCTGGTGTTGACGCAGGTAGTTTGAAGAGTGCGAACCATCTACAAGAGAAGTGTCAACTCAGTTGAATTTCAAAGAGGTAAGACTGATAAAGGAATTTATAGGAATGAAATTAGCAAGTTTTGAACAACTAGGCTTTCCATTTCTAACTAATCTAACGACCTAGGGTCAGCATAGCTTTGATACCACTTCTGTCACACCCGGTTCTAGGGGGTAGAACCGAGCGCATAGCATATATGTGCCAGGATCCATTTCCACACATATGTTGACGTCACAAGTGTAATATATCAAAAGACAATGCAATAAAGGCGTAAAGAGAGTATAATACTTTATTACATCATCTGAAACATTGTATCACATCAAAGTAAAGCAGAAATAAACAACTGGGCAATCTTCCACAGGAAGTTGACCGGCGTATCGTTAGACTTAGAATTCCTCGTCATCAAAAACTCCATCAAAGTCTCCAGCATCACCGTCTGATCAAAATAAGCAAGGGTGAGCTCACTTATGGTCGGGGCTCAGCAAGTGGGGGAAAAAACTAATGCAGGTATAACAAGGTGAGGCTAAGGTTGAGCAGTAAGCATTTTAGTTGGTCAATATTTTATTAACAACACCTGTCTTACTAATAAGTGTGAATCCCAATTATCCTATTTAAACAAAGGAATATGAGTATAACAAAAACACTTAAGTGAAACCACTTAAGTAAATTATTGGCAGATCATCGGATCTCAATTTAATTCCATCTTCAAGTTCAATTATCATGTGAGGAGTCCAGGTCGCTCATAACCGGGAGCACGGCTGATATATCAGTTTTACACTCTGCAGAGGTGGTACAACTTTACCCACAAGCCATGTATCCCATCTAGCCCGGGTTGATCGGACCCTTAAACACTGCCGAGGTGAATGGCTAGGGATCCATTATGAGGCTTTCACAAAATACACTTAATACGAAGCAACCCGCTAAGGTTTCTAAAGACGATGGTGGTGGCCCCTGGGTGAAGTACCTTAGCCAAGAATACGACCCCATGTTAACGTGGGCTGCCAGCACCTACCGCTCCCCCTCTTGCCCATATTTCAGGTAAGGTTGCTAGGCACTAAGCATATAGAGCTAATTACCAAAGCAAGAGCCATGATAGCACTCGTGGTTGCACTGTTATCCTGGGTGGTCACTCCATGTTCCAATTAATAAGAAGTAATATTGTTTTAACCATCGGGTTAATGTCATAATTGCCAATTAACATTTTTGGAACATTAAAACCAATTAATGAGTGACATTTGAAATCATTAAGTTGGGCGGTAGCATAAATCTTGCACAGCTTAATAATTTTCCCAGGTTAAACAAGGAATACAGGTAGTAAATCTTGGAAATCCTTAATTACATATAACCCAACAAATTATGCAGTATATCAAAAAGTAAACATTATTATATGCAATGAGTAGGTACAAACAGAATATGCAGAGGGAGAATCCACTTGCCTTGCTCAAAAGCGTCTTGCGGGTCGTCCTCGAACGAACTCGGATCGCCTACCGCACAATCGGCTTCTAATAGAGTCACATAGCGCACATACAAAAATAAAACATACACAAATAAATAAACATGCACCATTTCATAAACATACACCAATACATCATTAAACACACATTAACATATCGCACTAATCACATCTTAAATTCGTCCTAATCGCGTAAATACTTATTAATTCACTTATAGCTATTATTGTGAATCCTAATGATGAATTATGGGTGGGTGCAATAAATACAGTTTTAACTAGTATTAATTTATTTTAACACCATCAATGAAATTAATGACAATTATCGTCTTTTAATACTAATAACTAAATTAATACCTTTTATTATTCCTAACTCAAATTATTTAGTATAGCAAAAATGAATTTAACATTCTAAAAATCCCTATAAATACTAATTGAACTTTTTATAACACAAGTGCGGTTATTTTGACATAAACTAATATTTTGCTTGCTCTTAAAAATCTAAGTGCTCAATTTGCGAACATGTTTATTTGACTAGCAAAAATCTATTTTCCATCTTACTAATGATATTTTCTCCTTTCTTTATAAAAGAAAATGTTAATAAAATAATTAACTAAGTCATCTAGTATTTCTATATTATTCATATGACATGAGTTCTCTACCATTTTCTAAATCCATTAAAATGCACTTATAACTATAATTCTCCAAGTAGTTTCTAAAATTTATTGTGACCAAATTTGACTATAAATTCTTATCTAGTATTTTTATCACCAACGTGTGACTATTAAATCTACGTCATATTTCTCTAAACCAAAATTCAACGCCACGACTAACATGAAATATAACGGTGCACTAATAATCGCATATCTCTAACAAATTCCATAACGCACACATATACACAAATATTGCGAATCATACGTTTTCATATTACAACAAATAAAATATACAACACATGAATTAAATCAAAAAATACTTTATAAAATGCACAAAATAAGTTTGGGTCGCCGTCAACCTTAGGTTCGCGCGTGTGACGGGGATGGATCGACGGGTTTTCGGCCGGGTGGAGAAGAGCTGGGCTCGACTACGGACGGCGGATGGCGTAGCTCCGGCGACGAACTACGGGCTCCGTGAACTCCGGCGATGAACGGCAACGAACGACGAGCGGCACTAGCGATGAGCGAGGAGCACTAAAGAAAGAGGCGAGCTCGAGTAGGGAAGAAGGGAGAGGGCTCTGCTGCCTTTTATAGAGAGAGGGAGGGGAGAAGAAGAGTTTGCCAGGGAGAGCTTCAATGGGGCGCTGGCTGTCCTTCATGGCCATTGATGGCGAAAACTGGAAACTGCCGTCGTAAGTGAGAAGCGGAAACTGCCGTCGTTAGTGGGAGGAGAGGAAACGGAGGAGTGAAGTGCCATAACGTCAAGACGAAGAACGGTCGGGGTTGGCGCGCGGTGCTTGGATAGCACGCCGCTCCCGCGTCGCGGCAAAGAGCGCAGGGCTCGGCAACAGGCAGCGCGGCTCGCGCGGGCATCCACGGCGCTGCGCAGGGCGGGGACGCGTCGCGCAGGCGGCTGGCGGCGCGGCTCGCGGCAGGGCATCGGGCGCGGCGCGCTGCGGTGGGGCCGGCGCTCGGCCGCTCGGGTGCGCGGCGTGGCCGGCCGAGCGTGCAGGCTCCTGGTGCCTGGGCGCGCGTGACGGCGTGAGGGGAGTGAGAGAAGAGAGATAGGGAGAGAGAGAATAGAGGAGAGAGGGAGAGAGAGCGGCGGCGGCTGCTGGCTTCTGCCAGGGAGCACGCGCGGCGCATAGAGTTAGGGTTTGGGGTCTTGGGCACCAAGTGGGCCGGCTGGGTGAAGTTGGTTTTTTTAAAATTCTGAAATGCATTTTTAAAGAACTCGAAAAAATCATAAAAATTCACCAAAAATATTTATAAATAAAATACTTGTTTTTAGACTAATAATTTCTATATTATTTAATTATTATATTATTCACTAGGTTTTTCTTTAAAAAGGAATTGATAATAAACATCCGATAATCAATCAAGCGCATGCAAGGAAAACTGATCCAAAAATGCAAATAAATAATTATTCACTTAAAAAATTATGATTACCATATTTTACTAATTTTATTATTTTTAGTTGATGGGTTTTGTGGTGTTACACTTATTCATCTACCTTTGACTATTTGCAAAAGACTTTGGAAAGAATTTACAAAAGAGTTTGCAAAAACAAAACAAGTGGTGCAAGCGTGGTCCAAAATTTTAAATAAGAAAAAGCCATCCATGCATATCTAGTAGGAATAATTATTGGTTTCATTCCAAGCAACCTTTGCACTTACATTATGCAAACTAGTTCAATTCTGCACTTTTATATTTGCTTTGGTTTGTGTTGGCATCAATCACCAAAAAGGGGGAGATTGAAAGGGAAATAGGCTTACACCTTTTCCTAATTGATTTTGATGGTTGAATTGCCCAACACAAATAATTGGGCTAACTAGTTTGCTCTAGATTATAAGTTCTACAGGTGCCAAAGGTTCACAACAAACCAATAAAAGGACCGAGAAAGGATACAAATTTAGAGAGCTAAAGTCAGCCGAAGTGTGCCCTGGTCTGGCGCACCGGACTGTCCGGTGCACCACCAGACAGTGTCCGGTGCACCAGGGATTCCAACTCCGAACTGCTCACCTTCGGGAATTCTGGTTGCCGCTCCGCTATAATTCACCGGACTGTCCGGTGTGGCACCGGACTGTCCGGTGTGCCAGCGAAGCAACGGCTACTACAGCGCCAACGGTCGCCTGCAACAGCAATTAATGCGCTACAGTGTGCGCAGAAGTCAGAGCACGCGCAGGAGGCGCACCGGACAGTCTACAGGACCTGTCCGGTGGCCCAGAAGACAGAAGCTCCAACGGTCAGAATCCAACGGCCGGGTGACGTGGCAGGCGCACCGGACAATGTTCGGTGCGCCATACGACAGCAGCCTTCACCAAATGGCTAGTTTGGTGGTTGGGGCTATAAATACCCCCAACCACCCACCATTCATTGCATCCAAGTTTTCTGACTTCCCACACCTTACAAGAGCTATAGCATTCAATACAAGACACACCAAAGAGATCAAATCCTCTTCCAAGTCCATAGATCATTTCCAATCAAATAGTGACTAGTGAGAGAGTGACTTGTGTTCATTTGAGCTCTTGCGCTTGGATTGCTTCTTTTTCTCATTCTTTCTTGTGATCAACTCAATTATAACCAAGGCCAGAGACACCAATTGTGTGGTGGTCCTTGCAGGGACTTTGTGTCCCGTTTGATTGAGAAGAGAAGCTCACTCGGTCTAAGTGACCGTTTGAGAGAGGGAAAGGGTTGAAAGAGACCCGGTCTTTGTGACCACCTCAACGGGGAGTAGGTTTGCAAGAACCGAACCTCGGTAAAACAAATCACCTTGTCACACTCTTCATTTGCTTGTGATTTGTTTTCGACCCCTCTTTCAGACTCAAATTTAATTCTAACACTAACCCCGGCTTGTAGTTGTGCTTAAAGTTTGTAAATTTCAGATTCGCCCTATTCACCCCCCTCTAGGCGACTTTCACTATGCATGTATGTTCCAAATTTGCAATAAAGATAGTAAAACAAGGTGGTATATCGCTTGAAGACTTGTCTCGTCCATTCTACACCAAACATGATATATTATCAAGTTTTATACATCGATCGATTAATCTTTTTGAATTTTAATATATCTTATCATAACATGTTTACTCCGTAGCAACGCACAAGCGTTCATCTAGTGAGAGCATATAATAATAAATAGTGTTTTTATATCTTAATTGATTTTATCATTACACGTCGACTCTATAGGAGGAATATATACATAGTACTATTAATCTTTACTACTATTAAGGCTGCAAGGGGTAGGCTGCCTCCCCTGGTTCTGCTTTCGGTGAATCTGCATCGTCCGTTCGATTCGGTAAATCTACACCGTCCGCCCGCCCACGTTCGTTCCCCCACCTCCCCCACCCCGCGTGAGCCGCCGCCGCCCTGCCTCCCACCTCCGGTCCGCCGCTCTCCCGCGGATCGTGCTCCGCCCCGTCCACCATCCCAGCGCGATGACTGAGAGGACCGTGCCCGCCCCCTTCCCTCCTTCTCCGTCATGCCGGACTCCCTCGCCACCCCCGTCTCCCCGCCCACTCGCCCGAGAGAGCCGCATCGTCCCATCCCCATCCTCGGCGCGATGACCAGAGGTCCACCCCCCGGTCGCCAGACGACGACAGCCAAACGGAGATCGGGGTGCTGATGTTCCCTTTCATCCCTCCTTGTCTCCTCCTCACCAACACCGATACCACCGCCCCGGCACCCCGTGTGTGTGTATCCCACCCCTAACTGGGCTTGTGCCGGCCGGAGGTCCGCCCCACAGAGATTGCTCTCTCCCCGAGGAGCTGGAGGCAACAACGACGTGGGGAGAAGGAGGCCGCGGTGGACACCACGCGAGGGCTGCGGCAATGGCTCGACGACGAGCGGGCCTCCACAGCAGGTGATATCGTGCCCCAACTCTGCGCCCCATCGCAATAGCCCCCTCCCCCTAGCCGTCCTCCAACCGCTGCGTACGCAGATCCCACAGGAGCAGGCGATGCTCACCCACGACATGCTCGTGGTTGTGCTCCCAATAGAGGACCCCGTACTCGGTGATGACGCGGGGCGTCGTGTTGCGCGCGCCCCCCGCGCCCGGTCTCGGCTCCGACCTCGCGCTCGGCACCCTGATGGGCGGCCCCTTCTCTGGCGACATGGCCGGCCCATGCCATCCCGTCCCCGGCAACTTTTGTTTGTTCAGCTGAGAAGAACACTCTTTCTTCTATGCACTGAGTATGCATTACTTTTGGAGTTTTTCACTTCGAAATCTTTTGTCATTCAGTGCAGTGCACCCTATCGTCTAATGCTTTATTCAGAATTAGATAAAAAATATGTGCACTTTGATGTATTGCAGGTTTCTGTGCGTTGCATCCTGCACTTGCTTGGAGCCTATAGCAGTGTCTGCTCATGTGCACATCTTACATACACTTGGGAGGAGGACTTCAATGGATTTTCTTAGCCGCCATGGCTAGAGGGTATTGCAGGTTAAAAGTGTCGAATCAGACACTCTACCATGCACATTTAGAAAATAATAGAATTGCAATTGCTCGTGAAAATAATAGAAGTGCAATGGGCGACGCTTTTAACCTATATAGAGAGGGTGGATTTTATTTCTATTCTTGACTCTCTCCAACTAATATGCTGGCAGAGATCTCCAACCTTGTGAAGAAGGCACTCAAGTCAGCTCTAACTCACTTGAAAGTAGATCATGAAGGAGATTTTCTTAGCTGTTATGGCCAGAGGGTATGCACCTTCTACATATTTCTTAGTTTTTGATGATTATTGGTTAGCCTACATGTTTTTTGGACTGAAAAGATTATGTTGCTATCTGGGTTGAAGGTAAGGCTAAAATGTCGTCATACACCCAGGACAATTTGTCTTATTCTATCAACTATCTAGGGATAAACAAATCTAGCAGGTACATCTGTTAGTTTGGGGGATGATGAGGTTTTCATGTGAAGTAAAAAGCATGATACTGAAATGGCAAAATCAAAATGTAATTCTACTTTGAGCATGACTATGTCTGTTCGAAATCGACATCCTATTTGAATACACCAATTTCTGCTCATTATATAGTAAACTTCTTTTGCCAAGATGAAAAGGACCTCCAAGGAATGAAAAGCCCTTCATGACAGTGGAACTTCATATGGTAATATCAAACATCAAGTTTTACCGATATAAAAGTTAAGTTCAGTGAGTAAATTACTTCATGCAAACATAACACTACACACCAGCTATTGTGGAGACGGATGACGACCACCATGTGTTCGCCGAAATGCTCCTTAGGTACACACCAGCTAAAGTGTGCTGCTTATGTTATTCTTTTCATGATAGAATTTTTATGGTGCTTATTATGATGTCATGCTTAGCTTATTTTTCTCTCTACTAACTCTAATAAATAGGTGTCCATTTGCTGCGACACGCTGGGAGCACGGCTATGCCAGGGCGGCGGCACGACGAGATCAAGATCGCATCCAGGGTGTGGCGGCAGGTGCGCCCATAACATTAAATGCAGATTCCTCATGAGGCCTTCGGATTTGATACTTCATGGCCCATAATAGATGAGGGATTCACGATGGCTAAGTCAAAGGACCACATGGCACATAACCAGTCGTACAAGGCGCACAAGAACAACATCAAGAAACCCATGCGTGGCTGCCAGACCTCCACCAAGGGGGTACGTGCTTCCTTTTCCTTGCTTCTCAAATCTCAACTATGCTAGATCTGAATGTGCTTCCTTTTCCTTGCTTGTCAACTACGCCACTCCTCGTCTTCCTCTTGAGGCCTTCTCTGGATTCGATTGTTCATCTCCTGATTTCTTGGCAGAACCACAGGTGACTAGGAGCAGGAGCAAGAGGGATTCAGGGCTAAGTTGAAGAACTACTTGGTGCATAACCAGTCGTACAAGGCGCAAAAGAACGACATCAAGAAGCCAAGCGCCACCGCCAGACCTCCACCAAGGGGTGTACGTGCTTCATTTTCCTTGCTTCTCAAATATGCTAGATCTGAATTTGAAAACTAGAATTCCGCTAAAACGTGTTGTTTTTTTGCTTCCATTATTATGTATGTATAACTTTTTTTATGTCAATCAGGGGAGTATTCAGTTTTTTGGTTGAGTTGTTTTAACCTTAGTACAATCCTTTTCTGTTTAGGTTCTTAACAAAGCTCATGATGATGCTCGGAGCCATGCTCAGAATAGCGGAATATGAAAGCAACAAATTGAAGGCTATGGTCACTTCAGACTCAAAAGGCAGTTTCATTAGCATTTAATTAATATACGTGTAAATGAAATGTTAATGGACAAAGCATAAACACTGATAAATCTTTTATCGTATATGTGTCTCCCCAGTCAAGAGCATCACTGATGCGCCTTGGCTCATGTGTTGTAGGTTCTGTGCATGAGGAGCACTGGTTCAGCCTTATCTATTTCTTCCGCTTCTGTCAGGCTCTTTTGCATGCGTCGGTTGCTTTAGACAGGAAACTTGTGGTAGACTGGGTTCCTTCCTGTGATCTTGAAGATTCTGCAGCAGAAGAGGTCAGTTTTTTTTATGCCTTATCAATTGTTCTTTTCCATATCTTAGAGAATTAACTGGTACTAATTAGGATATCGTCGCATTTTCAGAATCTTGATGCCTACGAAAAAGCATGGGAATTGTTAAAGGTAAGCACATAATGTCTTCTGGTGACACACCACTAGCCCACTATAATATTAGATATTTATATCGTTAATATAATATTAGTGTTACAGTGATATTTTATCACAAAGATTTTGTATATCGTTTCGTATCTATATTTGTTTACTCTATTTGAATCGGTATCTATGTTTGGTTATGTGGTTTTGCAGACTTGTATCTATTTGTGTAATGCATTTGCCTGTATATGTGCAGCTTATGTCCATAATTCTTCAACTCTGCATATGACTGCATCATTCTTCAACCTTCTAGACTCCTTCCACTTCTGCCCCCTCGGATACAAGGTTAGTTTGAGACCATGAGCAAGCATACACATCCATCTTTTTCTCTTTCTTCAACCATATAGGTACAACAATAATTCATGTGCCTGCTACTAAGACATATCTGCTCTTTTCATTGTTCTGAGTTGGGTAACCATTTCTACTCGATTAACAAGTATTCACTACACACCAGTTTTTTAATCTTTATAAAATAAGAAGCAAAGTCAACAAACCATGGAGCATGTAGTATTTAATATGTTTTAAGTGTTCCTGGGATTAGAATCATTTCTTATGTGAGTGATCTACTTCTGCAGGACTTCCCAGACTTAGGTAACACAACCTCTTCTCATCTTTCAACATGTTGTCATGTTGTGCTCGAGTTATGGTACAACTGGAGTTGGGTGAAAGCGACATGGAGCCTTGAAGTGGTAGGTACCAGCTTTCACATGTCCTCCGGGTCTGAAGTTTCTTGTGTTTGTCTAAACTTACGCTGTGCTTAGGAGAGTTGAGCTCATGAAGCAGGACAAGAGAGCCAAGGTGTTGTGCCTGCATGGCTTCTGCACGAGCGAGAGTTTTTTGAAGAGTAGATCAACAATTGGCACTCTTCCATATTTCAGCAGTTTGAGATGGTTCTGTGCTGGATTCAATTATTCTGATCTAATTGATTTCCTTCTTAGTTTTGTTCAACAATATTTCCCTTTTTGTTTTTTAGATCTTCCCTGATGGCATCTTCCTGGCTGGTGGAAAGTCAGAGATAGAGGGCAAAAACAAATACTTTGAGTTGTTCTAGTTCAATAAGGTTAGTGCTTTTTAGATGGAACCAAACTAAAATCAGCTCATGCATATCTAAGTTATATTTTAGCTACAGTTTGATCACCATCTAAGCCGTAGCTATTTGTACCAATCCATGGCAGTCGCGCGCCGCTCCCCCAGCAGCGCCGGCTTCCATCCATGGCTGCCCGCGTGCCCGGCTCCCCCTTTCCTTGCGCGACGCGAGATGGATCGGTGAGATTGCCCACAAATCGCATCCATGGCAGCTTAGTTCTCCCATCCGTAGCTATTTTCATCATATTGTGTTTGCACATATCCACAACGGTCCTATATTGGTCGATGTCATTACTGCAGTCAAGGTGTTTGTTTACTCATAGTGTTGCTTATTTATTAGGCCATCCAACCTGAAATGTGTCATGTGCCATCACAACATTGATTTACTCCATGATACATATGGAGTGGTGGAGGGAGATAGTCCTTGTTAATTGATGTTAATTTGATTCTCATGCCACTTTACTGTTTTAGTAATCACTAACTTCTCTACCACATTTCTTGATTGTTAGGCTCTCTGTAGTTTACTAAGTTTCTTTTGTTGTGAGCTACTATGGTAACTGATAACAACCATCATCTTTATATTAGTTATTACTTTTCGGTACAAGATGGTATACGAGTGAATGGCCTCTCTACTTCAGCGGATTATTTTACTGCTAGCTTTTGTTTATCACACAGATGCAGTTAATGCTTAATCTTCAGAGCTGCATATAACCAAGTGGTGCTTACCTGGATTTGAGGACCTCTGATGCTTGTTTATCTCAAGTGAGCCTTTTGAGTCTTCATGTTTCGTTGAAGAACATCATTACATGCACTATCGATTTGGCAAAATTAATAGCAATTTGTATTTCTTCTCTGTTTCAGGAGTGCTGGTCGGTTCATGTTGGCTATAAGATATTCAGAAAGTGTATGCCTGTCCAACTGAAGTAGGCATCCACAGAGAAGAAATACAAATTGCTATTAATTTGTTTCATTGTTTTCCCTGATTCGTAATTTGATTTTAGATGCAGTACTCGCGATCCAACCTATTTGGGATGCGGTACTCGCGCAAGCGCTACTTCGTGCTCGAGGACGTCGCGCTCCGCTGCTTCAAGTCTGCGCCATCCTCCAAGGGCGAGGTACCCTATTGCCACCACTGAATAACTACAGGCCCCCTCCAATCATGTTTCGTTGTTTTTCCCTGACCCATAATTTGATTTTAGTTGTTTTTTGTGCTTCAAGTCTGCGCTGTCCTCCAAGGGCGAGGTACCCTATTGCCACCACTGAATAACTACAGCCCCCCTCCAATCTTGTTTCATTGTTTTTCCCTGATCTGTAATTTGATTTTAGTTGTTTTTTGTGCTCCGTGATTTGATTTTGGATAGTGAAGATAAACTGATGCATAATCCAGCACTTGATCTGAGGTCGGCTTCTGTCGAGCTACTGATGCATAGACATCTCTGTATCTGAGTCCTTAACATCTTGTAATGGTTTTGACCATTGTTTTCTATTCTTGTGCTGTTGAATTGCATCTCGATATTTTTATTTGTAGTATCTGATGGCGAAACCTCGAAACAATCTTAGAACACATTTTGACACATTGCTAGCAGCAGTTTGAGTGATAAGTTTATTATTTTCTAATGATGCTGCAATTATGCTTCAATTCTACAAGGTGTGATGGCAGCTGAGCTATGTTTCTTCAACTAACCAAAAGTACACTCGTGGAAATGAAAATGTGTTTGATGCCTTTTTTTATGCGTTACGCGCTGCGCAGGTGGATTCTTTCATGGTGTTCACAGTCTAAGTTTCGGGGTTGACCTTCAAGAAATACGGCTGATGGGTGTACTGCAGGTATATGTAATGCGTGTTTCTGTTATGAGCTATGTATTTTGTCCATGGACAAGATAAAACTGGTGTTTGGTAAGTATGTATGTAAAACTGATGCCTCGCATTCTTGATTGCAGAGAATTGCAATAGCTCATCTGCTGACCGCCCTCTATGAGATTTGGATCAGAGGAGATGAAGATGTAGACTATGGATACGATTTGCTCAAGCGATACCGCTACCAGCTGTGAGTTTAGTTAGACCAAAAGTACTCCCCTTTCTGGACTATGGGAAGGATCACGAGCCATTTTGTTTGTAGGCGCAGTCGTGGCGATCACATACAAGTCCCTGTTGTACGTTACCTATGTTCCTGACTGGGAGTACCAGACATCAGCTCCTGGCCCCATAGAGAAGCATTTCTTTGTAGGTTCTACTTCATCATTTTTTATGCTAAGAGGTTTTATTACTGATGAGCTTCAAATTCGCAATCTTTCTTAGGTGAAATGTGGAGTAAGAGGTGACACCAGCCCAGGCTGCAATGCGGTTGGCATGATCGACCGTAAAATCCTGGGCATCCAGCATCTCTATGGCCGACCTGTTTATGCACGATCCAAGGTTCTTTTTTGTTTAATAGCATTTCTATTCCTTTTTCTTCAGGAGACTTCTATGCCTCTTGTTCGTATGATCTCTGATTTCTGTTCTCCTGTGGTAGCAATGCAGCATCGACTCGCTACAAAATGGGCCCCTTCCTCCTGATGCGCCCTCTTGGTGCTAGGCCCCTTTTGACCCCCGTCTTACAACGTGGTGGACGAGGAGGACGAGGAGGACGAGCCGGCCGCGGTGGCAGAAGTCGGTCTCGGGCCGCGATGGCGTCGAGCGCCGGCGGCGCGTTGTCATCGTTGGGGAAGAACGAGTCCTACCTGTGTGCTAACAAGGTCGACCTCGAGAGCCTAGACATCCAACTAGACAACAGGCGCTAATCCTCCTCGCTCACCCTCGGCCCGCTACCGACCGCCCCCAAGGTGCCCGCTGGTGTCTCCACCAAACGCGCCTTCCTAGGCCCCGCCCAGCGCCCCGTCGCTGCCTGGGCTACCGACGACAAGCAGGCCTTCACCGCCACGCTGCCGGCCGCCAAGTAAGACCCCGCTTTGATATTCGCCGCAGGCACGCCTTACCATTTCTGCCCAGAGTTGGACTTGTACGTCACTGCGGGCTGAGCTGACTGATGTGGTGATGTTGATTTGTGCAGAGCGCAGGTGGTGGGATGGCCACCCGTGCAGAACTACCGAAAGAACACCCTCGTCGCGAGCTCCTCCAGGAGAAAGGCACCGGCAGAGGACGCCGCGTCCACAGCTCAGACCATGTACGTGAAGGTCAGCATGGACGACGCGCCCTACCTCAAGATGGTGGACATCAAGATGTACTCCAGCTACGAGGACCTCTCCATGGCGCTTGAGAAGATGTTCAGCTGCTTCATCACTGGTGAGTACTGTTAGGTTCTATGCTTCTGTCTAATGCATTTCCCTCTTGTAAGTACTGTGTCGTCCAATGCCATTTTTGCAAGGGTATTGATGGGATCCGTTGATATAAGTCCTTTGTGACGTACTGGATTTACTCCAAAAAGCGTAAGAGCAGGTTCAGTCCAATGAAAGTTGCTTTCTTGAACCAAAAATTCACAATATTTGCATGAAGATAGCATTCATACAGCGATGTGTTGTGCATATATGATCCTAGACAAGCACCAAGCACAATACATGCATAGTCATTTTGTGCACAGGACAGAGTTTTGCTTTATCACGCCACAATCTAAGTCCAATGGTCCTTGGCTCCACCGCTCAATTTTTATCAAAGTTTTTTAGCTTTATGAACGGATGGATAATTGGGAGCTTGGGAAACATGTGCCAAGTGCCCTAGACGAGGCACATAATGCAAAGGGGCTTCCTATAAGACCTATATATATTTACCAAGTGGTTGTTTAGCTAGAATAGTAAACTTCAGTAATCTTTTTTTATTTGCTAGAACACTAGATACAGTAAATTTATGTTTTATCCACATCTTTTATTTGGAAATAACTACTATTTCTTAGTAAAATCTATCTACCAAAGTATGTCTACTACTATATCTTCACAGATCGCTTTAGTTTAGTACTACAACATTCACTGTACCCAAATACCTTCTGTGATTTGGCCCAATAAAGTCTGTTCTCCTTTGCGTCCAAAATATGTAAGTTTGCTAATTTCATAAACTCCTTTTATCCTTGATGCAGATTTGTTCTTAACACTTGGTGGGAATAAAAAGGAACAGAGAGATAGTGGTGAGAGAACAACAACTCTACAATTCTTGAGATCATACAATGAACGTTTTATTGTCTTATGAAGCTATGGTATAATTCGTTTTTGTTTGTTGTTGCACAGATGGATGGGTAGGAGAGGCGAGGGCCGCCTCACCGTAGATGGAACCCATGGGGTGCGCAAGGAGTGGCGCGCCTTCTCCGGCTCCTTGCTTCGCTCCAATGGCGTCGATGTCCACGTGCCACATCATGGAGTGGATGAAGCACAATTGGCTAGGTACCATTTTCTTTCCAAGCGTAGTATCTCTTTTGTTCTTGTCAAATCATTTTAGTTCACTTGGTTCTTTTTGTTTGGAATATCTTGGAACAAAGTGCAACACTTCTGTTTATCTGCTAAACTTGAACTTAAAACAGGCGAAACATATCAGAAAACCGATACAGATTTCTTGGAATCGGAAGCAAGCGCTTTCAGGGATGATGGTTCAACAACTTCAACTGCAATTTTGGTGGGTGACCATCTGTATGTTGCAAATGTTGGTGATTCTCGTGCTGTTATTCCAAAAGCTGGCAAAGGTATTGCATACTGGAAGTAGGTATCTTAAGTAGCGTATTTGTGTTTCATTTTCATGTCACATTTGTTAGTTGATGTATGGTCTCTGGTCTGTTGAATCTAAATCACAAAGCAAAAATCTTGGCATCGCTCTATTTCTCATACCAATATATAATCCATAAACCTTTGTTGTAGTTAATACAGAACCATCCATGACAGTTTGGTTCGTAGGGTTTCTCATTGATTCTGTGCAATTTTGATTCTGTGCCACCCTATGACAAATGCCTGACAGTTCATCTGTTTGTTTTTTATAGCTATGGCACTTTCAGAAGACCACAAACCTAACAGGATTGATGAACGAAAGAGAATTGAAAATGCTGGTGGTATTGTCATTTGGGCTGGTAAGCATGTGCTTTTCAGTCTTTTATACATTGGGCTAATTTGCTTGCATTAGCTGAAGTTGACAAGGCAGATTGCAAAAGGCTTCTGCTATTCATCTGTAGCCATGTGTTCCTGGGAGCTTGAACATGTTAGGTTTCCATACACCCATTCGAGTATGAAAAACTTGGTATTGCAGTGGAGCAACCTTGTTTTTTCAAGTCATCATTTTTTTCTTTGAATGATAAGCATAAAAGTCGAAGTGTAGGCAATCTAAAGGTATAGCTACCTCATTAAAGAAGCCAACAAAATTCACATTATATACTTACAATGAATCAAAATATCTCCATGCCTCAGCAACGAAAAAGAAAATTTAAGGAGTTCTTTGGTTGGATATAATTATTTGTTATTGAGTTGCATGCAATGACCAATTAACTAAAAGTTTATGGTACAGACAAAATATGCACAATGCACTCATACTTCAACGCCCCCTCACTTGTAGGTTCCCTTAAGCTTGATGTCAGATAGAACTGTGCTATAACTTTTATTAAATTGTTGCATCCAGGATATAGTATAAACTATTAAATAGTATATTTTTTGCGCTGCTGCAAGTAACATCAGTTTAGAGTGGTTCAGGACAAATTATCGTGTCGGACGTGGACAAGAGGTGGCTTGCAAAATTTTGTTTTCGGAGGCTATATCTGTCATAGCAAACGAAAGTATTGGCAGCAAAAGATGTAGATATAGCAGTAGAGGGAGAGAGCGTCCATGATTCCGATCACCCATATCTGATATATCTCCAAACCAAGATAACTAAACGAGCATCATCGATCATCAGCATCATCTGTTCCAAACTAGGAGAGATAAAGCGATAGCCCGAGTGGCAATAGAAAACCCTTATATTAAAGAGATAATCGATGATGCTGCGGACAGACCTATTGAACTCATATGTGCTCAGTAGTAGCCCCTACTCTATCATCTGGCGGCATAGCTTATATGTCTCATCTGTCATCCCCTCATCTTCACAACCTTTGTTCATCAACCCATATGCCACATTGGACAGTGTCACACCATCACTGGCAACCACATCAAACAATTCTAATGTTTTCCCAACTTCTCCACTCAAATAGTACACGTGCATCAACATTCTCGCGAGAACCACATCCATCTTCCCCGTAGCCAGCATCATCTGATCCTTCAGCTGCAATACCTCATCCATCCTTCCCACCTTCACAAGTACACCCACCATAGAATTGTATGTTAACTCCCACAGCTCGACCCACGCCTCCCTCATCTTTCCCAGTACCTGAAGTGCCCGATCTGCATCATGTAGCCTGCCCAAACCTGTGATTGTGGTGGCATAAACGTGTTCGTAGGGCTTGACCTAGGCACCGACCATTTCACCGAACACCCTAACAACGTCTCTTTATAGTACAACGTAAAACTATAGCTGTAATTGTAATTGGGGTACAAATTGGATGAGGTATATAGCATAAATGTCATGTAAACTTAGTGGGGGAGAGTGATAATGGTAAAGAAATTCTGTAAATATCAGTGAGGGTTCGTTCGATGGATTGGTTGGGGATGGCACTCCGCTCTTGTCGGCTCTGCAGCTTACCTCAGAACATAGCACGTCAGTGCAAGAGGTAATTGAATTGATTCAAGATTAACTGAGTCCTTCAGTGTCTGTTCTTTTTTATTAGCTGATCTGGCTTTCTGGTAGAATGCAATTACAGATCAATAAGTAACATTTTTTATTAGTTAATTACAGATCTTTTATTTTGAAGAACTTTCTTGTCTAAGATTCATAATTTAATTACCAGCAATTAGTTAATTTATGAGAAAAAAATTGCGATACTAATCATATTTGTTTCTACATTACATAAGATTCAGTTTTCATTTTATGTTCTAATTTTGTAAGCTGCAGATTCCTCTAGGTCGGATGGAAGGGTGTATCACACATAATCTGGCCACCTGATAGAATGCGTGGAGTCGACAGGATGGTGCTAGAAGGAAGGATCCTTTCTCAGCTCATCAAACAGCATTAACGACAAGTATCGCTCCCCAAGGATTGAAGAACAGTCTGCAGCAATGGACCACCGATCAGTACTCTGAAACTGCCTTCATGTGAAAGGAATGTTCAATGTAGTAGTAGTATTAGAGTATAGCTCACTAGGGAATAATGCATCTTATGAACAAGTAGTGTTGGAGGAACAAGTATCTGGCCACCTGACAAAGTGAGCTATTGTCACACGATGATACATTTGATCCATCTTTGGCCACATAACATTGTTATCCTTTTTCTGACGAGACAATTTAATGTTGTACCCTATTGATGTTCATCATTTGATTATTGCTCTGAATTCGACATTTTGATGTTTCGGTGGTAGTTTAATAGAATTTTTAATGAATTTGGAGGCTACTGTGTATTGCTAATATATTTGTTCAATATCTCTTTTCTCATAACAATGTAACACACATTATATATATAAGTTATCGTGATATTATATGTTTTCGTTGCAACGCACTGACACTTACCTAGTATAATTATATAAAATGATATAAAAGTTAGCCAAGCGAACCGAACCACACTCTCGTCTCCCTCCTCCCCGTTCCTGATTCGCGAGACCGGAGGGAGGGGTACGAGCTTCACCGCTTTCATCCCGCCCGCGCTTCTCCCCAGATCTCCTCTCCATTGCCGCCGACCTTGCCCAGATTCGCGCCCTCCTCGCTCATATCTGAAAGCGGCTCTGATTTTCCAAGCCGACCGCAGGAGCGGTAGGTCTGACCGGGCGCGACCTCATGGGGCGCTTGCTGGCGCGGTTTGCTGATCAAAATGGGGTCTTTCTCGGCTGCAGGTGCACCGGGCCGCGTGATTCCGGCGGCTTGATTTGGAATTTGTGATCTTTCGGGGCATTCGTCGGTTTGTCTGTCGGTGCCGGTGGTGCTGCGTTTCGAGGGCAGCGAAGATGGGCGTCGGCGGAGAGAAGTTCCAGCTGGGGACGGTGGGGGCGCTGAGCCTATCCGTGGTCTCCTCCGTCTCCATTGTCATCTGCAACAAGGCCCTCATGAGCTCCCTCGGCTTTAACTTCGGTGTGAGATCTGACTGTTTCCTGCCTCAGTTTCTTGATTTGTTATGTGTATGCTCGTGCTGGATGTTCGTTGATTCGCGTAGATCTGCGTGCTCCATTCGGGTTGTAGTTCTGGTGCATGAGATGTGTACGCAAGACTCAGCACTTCAGATGGTGTTTTCAGGGCTTTAGCTTCAGTGATAACTAGGAGTGCCAAATGGTATCTCTCCAAACTTCAACGGTCGTTGATTGGTGCCAGTTTGATTGTGAATGGTGAAACATGTGTGACCCTGGAGCTAACCTGATTTCGGTGAAAGCTTCAGAAAAGCTATTCTTTGCTTGGTTATTTCTCTAGCCCTCAGCACTCGAGTTTGACACCATCCGATCCACACGCCGGCAGCTCTGTCCCATCCGATAATGTGTCCCGCTCCATGTTGTTTTCTTCTTTATTATTTTGCTCCCCTAGCTGTTAATGTGGGACTGCTTTTACCTGTTGGGTCTCTCGAAGCGTCTCCACTGTCCGGCCATTTTATATTCTGCGTCGTCGCCGATGCTACCGAGGTGAGGTCAAGCGATTTCTGGGTCGCTGTGATTTTTGCCACATCTCTTATTTGAATCCGTGAATCTCTTCAATTTGATTATGTCTGTTCTGCTCTGGCTGAGTAGTTACGTGCTAGTGTCTAAGTTGTGTGTTTAATTGGTGTAAATTGATTGTTCAATGGTCGTTTGGATTACATGAACAGTTATCTGTTTATCTTTTGCTGTTTGTTTGTTTGTATATGTATGTTCTATTTGGTTGCCCTTTGCAATCTTCCAGTTTAGCTTCCATAGAAATAATTTGGTTATTTTTGCCTATTTAAAACAAAGTGATACAGCAGTATAGGGAGCAAAGAATTGTTGTTGTTGTTGGATTCCAAGAAACGCGAAGATTCCCGCGATTATTTGATTCTCGCTTATTAGTTCAACAGGTGAACTGTCGATTTTGTGAGAAGCGAAAATAATCTAGGCGTTTGGTGGGATTCTCACTTATTTTCATCCATAAGCGAATTATAAGTGAAACCAAACACGCCCCTTATTTTATCAACATGTGGTGGAGTATGCAAGTCTGATTTAAATGACTTCTTATGGTTGTGAAATATGTATTTGTCTTCTGCAGCCACTACCTTGACAAGCTGGCATCTGCTGGTTACATTCTGCTCCCTTCATGTGGCATTATGGATGAAATTCTTTGAGCATAAGCCTTTTGATTCAAGAACTGTCATGGGATTTGGAGTACTTAATGGAATCTCCATTGGGCTCCTCAACTTGAGTCTTGGCTTCAACTCTGTTGGGTTTTACCAGGTATAGACATATCTAAATGTAGTACTTGTACCATTCAGAATTTCTTAGATATTTCACTCTGGTCCTGCAATTATCATGGGTCTGTTACTGCACCAGCAATACTTATTTTCATTATGTGGTAGTACAACAATAACTACTCATGTATAAGTCAAGAAGAAAGTATCTTTTCATTGACATGTACCATACACTCTTTTTGACACTGTCATCCACCTTTTTATTGACACAATGTATGATGCACTTTTCTCTCTCTCAACGTAATGTATCATTCACTCATTTTGTGCTAGACACATTTTGTATATTATTTTTATTGGATTTGCAAGGTCTTGAATATGTATTTATTGCAGTTTAATGTTTGGTGTTCCCCTTCCTTAGATAATAATTAATCCACCTAACTGATGCTGAAATGCCTTTATATCTAGATGACTAAGCTGGCGATCATCCCGTGCACTGTCATCTTAGAGACACTTTTCTTCAGGAAGAAGTTCAGGTTTGTGTTTGATACATTTTGTGCATCTTTTCCATGATATCTTCAGCTAAGATCTCCTTTTTGGAAACTCATCAGCTAACATGTTTCTTACTTCACTGCAGTCGGAGTATCCAAATGTCCCTTTCTGTGCTCCTTCTTGGTGTTGGTGTTGCAACTGTCACTGATCTGCAACTCAATGCTGTGGGATCCATACTCTCCTTGCTGGCAATTATCACGACTTGCATTGCTCAAATTGTATCCTTTCAGCAGCAGCTCATATTTATTTTCCACAAATGAAGTTTCAGTACCTAATAGTGTTGTCTTTCTTTAGTATGATTTACACATATTTTAGACGGCATCTCCTATTTTCATATGGCTACCTTTCGTTTTCTAGTGTTCTACAAGGCAAAGAATATCTAGTTTTTGTTCACATCAAAACATGATATCAAACCTGCCATCATTTTTCTTTACATTGCTCTCCTATAAATAAGCAGAAGGTTGTCATGTTTTGACACAAGAACTTGCCAGTCTCCTTGTATTTTTTGTAGTAACACTTGGTGCGTTTTCCTCCTGCTGCATATAACTCTTAATGCATTTAAGTTTCTGTTTTTTTGTCTGTTCCTGTAATCCTTGACCGTTCATCAGATGACAAACACTATCCAGAAGAAGTTCAAGGTCTCATCGACCCAACTGCTCTACCAGTCTTGCCCTTATCAATCACTGACCCTGTTTCTCATTGGCCCCTTCCTTGATGGTTTTTTGACTAACCAAAACGTCTTTGCTTTTAATTATACATCTCAAGTTGTGGTGAGTTGCAAAACATCTTTGGTGCACATATTCCTACAGTTTCCATCACACTCTAAGTTTTCTCTTATTTTGTGTGCAGTTTTTCATTGTGTTGTCATGCCTGATATCGGTCTCAGTGAACTTCAGCACTTTTCTTGTGATTGGAAAGACGTCTCCTGTTACTTACCAAGTCCTGGGCCATCTTAAAACATGCCTTGTTCTTACCTTTGGTTATGTTTTGCTTCATGACCCATTTAGCTGGAGAAACATACTTGGGATCCTAATTGCAGTAGTTGGAATGGTCTTATATTCATACTTCTGCACAGTGGAGACCCAGCATAAGAACACTGAAGTCTCCCCACAGCAGGTACCTTTCTCATGCACTGGAGAAATTTCAGTGTGAACCATTAAATTCTTCTGCCCTTTCATTGGGAGTGACCCAGTGTGTAAATATGTTATACGAGTACCCAATACTGAAAGTGTGCTATTGTAGTGGTGAACATTGAATTTTTCTTTTTTTTTTCTAAATTTTTACAACTACCTGTACATGGAACAAACTAGGCTCTACGTTCTTTTACTGTAAAAATGGGACGATATAGCTTTTGAGCAAAATTTGACATGTACTATTAGCGTATGTATTATTACAGATCCATCTGTTCCTGTCTCTTGTTTGTAATCACCAACTGTTTTTCATATGTTGCAGGTGAAAGAAAGTGAGGCAGCCCCTTTGATCTCAGACTCTTTGAGCAAAGTTGAAAATGGGGGCGGTGTTGTTGATGACGAGCCTTTGAAGGTACCCATGTGGAGCTCAAAGTATTCGCGGGAGTGAAATTTTCTACCGCTAGACGGTGGCATCATACAGGATTCAGTTTAGTAGGCAGATAGTAGGGTTGGAAGCCAACCCAGAGTGTAATGAACATTTGAGTTACATTTTTTGGCCTTTTTTAGCGTCACGATCTACTACTGGTAAAAGGGTCTGTTTCTTGGGAGGATCTTACCTTCAAGATTGCCAGATATACATTGAAACTAGACGGCAGATATTGTATGATTGTATCTGGACATGTTCCACATCGTCTAACTGTAACTTCCAACTGGTACATGGCATGCCTATATCCAAAGATAGATTTCATTTTTTTTTGTATCAGAAAGATCCGGATAAGACTTGCGCAAAATTTGTAGTACCATTGGTTCGAGTTTGTTTCTTTCAGTCATGTTCGCTTTAAAACTTTGTCATGCAAGTTCTGTATATTACAAGTCAATTAAAAACACCTATTTTTTCCTTTATTTCTTGCATGCTAAGGTTACAGATTTTAGCGATTATGATTTCTTTATGGTCCAAACAATGGTATGCGAGGCTTCAATTGAATCTTATGAAAATTTGGGCATCACACGATGTTCAGATCAATTTGGCATTTTGTTATCTAACTTTAGTGGAGATCGGCAAGGCAAATCATACAGGTATGGCACAACTGTTTTTTACATTTCTCACTACAAGGTTCTAAAAAACCCCCCCCCGAAGAAAAAAACCTATTTAGACCAACTGGAGAGATAGTAAGCACCAAAACTCCAGTCTGGAAATGAAATTATGCGGAGGATCCGATGCTTCATCTTTCTCCACTTCAACCATATATAAGCAAAGTTGGTTTCAAAGCATGCACAAGAAATAATCAAATAAACCGCTGGGTCTTCATATGTATGATCTTCTGTTATACCATGATCAGTGTAGAAACTAGTGGGCGACATGGGCGGAGGACCCAATATTGCTTGGCCTTGCTCAAGCAATACCTTGATTCAACCCAATAAAATACCAATAGTAAAATAAATCTCTATCTCACGCTCTATTGTTCCTAGCCGACTAGGACGGCCTCCGCTTAGCTCCACGAGCCTTCAGGCCTGTTTGGTTCAGTTTTTTTGCTGACCAGCTTTTCTGAGAATCTGGCCGTGGGAAGAATCTGAGTATCGTGAGGATTAATACGGAGGAAGATGAAGTGGTCTAAAGGGTTTAGGATCTAGAAAGTGATGGATTCCTACTATCATGACGACTCGATCGATTTTGTGTTCATGTTGATTTGGACGGTTTTTACCAAAACAATTCTTATACAGGTGGGCTGAAAAGCTAGGGGCGTTTGGCAGTCCGCAACAGCTTTTGGTGTCAGAAGCTTGAAAAAAACCCAAACAAACGGGGCCTTCGTCGTCTGCCCAATCGCCAGCTCCACGTGTGGCGTGCCTCAGCGGCCCAGCCAGCTCCGCGTGTCTCCATCCAAGCTTAGCTTCACACTTCGTCGTTTGCCCTCGCTTCGCCCATCGCCTAGCTCCACCTGTCCGGTGCGATTCTGTCTGACCTAGCTCTGCGATTCACCCCTGACCCCTATTCCGCCTATCGCCCAGCTTCAGTTCCTATTGTATTGCAGCCCCTATCGCCATTCACTTGTCCCTGTTCTTAGAACGTCGAGGAGCTCAAAGCAAATCAACACAACAACCTCCGCCTAGCTCCACGCAACAAGATGACCAATGATTAGTTAAATGATTTGATGATGTGCTATATCAAAAGAGAAATCTTAAAAGGACTTGATCTTCATAAAATTAAAAAGACATCTTAAAGTAAGAAAAATATATAAATGCAGTTGTCTAGGTCTAGGTCTTCTAGACCTAGATTAAACTAGAGGTATATTCTTATATCGTTTTTACTTCAATTACCATCATTATCTTGTTTTCTCTTTTTTCAGATTTTACTTGCTTTATAATATTTGGTTGTAGATGGATTATCGATACAATGACTCTTGAATAAAATATTTTTTTCACATTTATCGCTTATTTTATAGCTATAAATTACTTATGAAATATTATAGATTGTGTTGTGAATTTTTCTTTCGTTGTTAAGCAATACCTCAATTTTAACGCATCCTCCGCCACTGGTGGGCGATATGACAGTTCATTGTAGATAGGTCACTCGACCTTTGCAACTACGTCCTCTGGGAGGCTACTATCTGCAACTGCTTCTCCCACGAACCTGGAAAGCACATGGCATCAATGACAAGCCCCAGATTCATAGGTGTGCTGGAGTGGTGGGTGATGAGATGAAATGGTAGGGTGTCCTCTTCAGCCTTATATACATGATCAGAGAGAGTTATCCCATTACATGTTGCGATTACTATGTACTTGTTTATCTCCTTCTTTGTCGCACATTGCTTCCGTGTATATTTAGAGTCTTCATCACCTAGCCGTCCGAGTTATCGCCAAATGCATAGCCCTTTGAGTGTTTGCAACTGCCTCACCCGACACATCCGGACTTCAACAGCGCCTAACTCGGACGTCAGTCGTCATTAGGGATGGCAGTGGGTAAGGTACCCAGTGGGCACACGAAGCCATACCCATACCCACTAGGAAAAAATTGACCCATACCCATACCCACTACCCATCATGGGTACAAAATTACGCCATACCCATACCCACCATGAGTAGCGGGTACCCATCGGGTACCCATACCCATTAACATTACGATAGACATGATCATTTGAATCGCAAAAAATAAGTACCAGCATAACAAATGTATCGAACCCAACATAATTTTATCACAGGTTCAACAATATTCAACATTAAATGGCAACATCATGCCTTCAAATCACATAAAACATAGCATTGATTCTACAAAACTGTGGACAAAATCATGCCTTCAAATCTAATTGTTGAGACATATAAATCCGGACCCACGTGTCATATATTAGCGGGTTCCCCATCGGGTAGCGGATATGGGGCAACAGAGAACATACCCACGCCCACCATACCCGATGGGCATAACAAATGATCCAATAAAATACCCATGGGTATCAAAATCCGTCATACCCGTGCCCTAATAGGGTTTTTACCCATCGGGTTTTGGGTTTCGAGTACCCATTGCCATCCCTAGTCGTCATTAGCTTGGGTCGGGCTCACTTGAGTTGGCTATATCCTGCTGGTCCGTCCTTCAGAGCAGGAAGCCATTTAAAGTGGTTTATTGGCTATATCTATTCCCCCCAGTCTGAGGCTATCAACAAGACCATTGACATGTTTTTATGGTGCATCATTGATGACCACCATTTAAAGTGGTTTATGGGCGCGAGCTGCCAACTATTCGTTCGTATGATTCCGGGGATTGCCGAGTTGCTGTTGTTGCTCAGGCATAAGCGCTGGCTAAACAGAATTATTAGCAGATGTTCGGTCTTGGTTGCTACAGGCTTAGGCGGTAGCTAAACAGAACTATGATCGTGGTCATCGAGACTTATCTTTTGTTGTGTGCGATTGCGTTTGGTTGCGCCTGCGCCACCGCGCTCCAGCTCCACTTCAGGTAGCAAAAGTGAAGCTGTATCCAATGTAGGACCATATATGATCTATGGTGTTATCAATTTGGTGGCCTACAAACTGGAGTTACCCCCGCGAACCCGCAATCATGATGTGTTCCATGTGGGGCGTTTTGAAGAAATTCATAGGCAACCCACCAGCTGCACCTCCAGCTATACCTCCCCTCCATTACGGCGCAGTACAAAAAACTCTAGCTCGCACTGTATTATGCGTTTGGCGCGTGGAGTACAACAATTCCTAGTTCAATGGGCAGATCAGCTGACTTCAGCAGCTACATGGGAACACATCGATGATTTTCAGCGATAATATCCACAATGGCGGGCGCCAAATTAGGCGGCCGGACGGTCCAGCCCTGGGGCAAGACAGTCCGCGGTCCAGACGTCCGCGCGCGCAGAGCCAATTAGGATTCCGAGTTTCTTGCTATGGTTGTTAGCTAAATTCGCGGAATTAGTCCGGGAGATTGGTTTGTAACAGGTTCAGCCCCCTCCTCTACAAATATAGAAGAATACAGTCGATTAATCATCAACAATCGAATCAATAATCAGTTTATATCTCATTTTTACCTTAGACATTAGGAGTAGTTCTAGTTTAGTCTTTCAATCCCCAAATTCTCCGCTTCTCTTCGACTCTACGTCGATTAGAGGTGTCTGGGTCGGTCTGCCGAGCCTAGACAACACCTAGGATCTCTCCTCCCTGACGGGGTCCCTCCTGGGGCGAGATCTAGGCGCCACCGACGAACCTCGCCACCCCTGCGCACGCGCGGACCATCCGGTCTATAGACGCGGACCGTCCGGCTCATCAGGCAGGGAACCCGAGCCCTGTGTCAGGTCGTGGACCGTCCGCGCCTGTGCACAGAGCACCACTGTCGGTTCTCAACGCAGTGATTGGCGCCCGAATCGACGCCAACACAGTTTTTGGCGACTCCGCTGAGGACATTTCATATAGACCTATCAAGATCGGTCCTCAATGGCCGGTTCAAAGGATAGCTCTGAAGTTTCCGCCAGCAATATCATAGAACCGACTTGGGAAACCTTGTCGGCTGACGAACAACTCCAGTTCGAGGAGCACAAGGAGCAGTTGATCCAAGAAGCAAAGGCGAAGTTCCTGGCCAACTTCAAGATGGACAGGAACAACAAGGTGATTCGACAACGGACAACTGATCTGGCTTCGCTCCGACACACAATGGATACCCCCAATGTAAGTAACACCAACGAGCTCCAATCTCTTAAAGCTTACATAGATGAACAGCGAGAGCAAATGCAACATATCGTAGGAGGTATACAAAAGGATTATAAAAGGCTAGTACGTGCGTTTGATAAATCCACTGTTGCCAATTTTCCTTCGCACGAGGTTGAATTGGGGAAAACACACATAATTCATCGGCTATAGGTTGTCACGACCAGTCACAACCCCTTTATGGGATGCCGATGGACACATACCCTGAGCAACCACAGCCTCCTACGCACATCGGCAGTAAATTAGCCTATCTACACATGTCCGGACCGTCCGCACGTGAGCGCGGACCGTCCGGGCCAGCAACGACCGGTCCCATTTTTAATGAGTTACTGAGATATGCGTCCGAACCGCCACATGTTACACAAGCCCTAAACCACCTAGACAGACGGTCCGCATATGATGATAGACGGTCCGCATATCCGACCGCAGGGTCCGCGTATCCGACCGGACGGTCCGGCACAGGGTTGTTTGAGGAGGATTGTTACCTAAATCCTCGCCCGTCCCAACAACACTTCCCATCGCACTATACAATGCACCAGCCCATTAATACATAATCCCAAGCCCATGGGACGAGTACTTTCCGGCCCCGTTTAGAAGGCCGAAAAGGAATGGTCAATCCTATGAACCATATAGGGCAAATAGTAATGCACCACAAAACTCAAACCAATGGGGGGAAGACAACAAACTAGTGTCCAAACAACCTCACCTATGATGGGACAAAGAGCTGGTGGCCTCCCACTGGCTGCTATTGATATAGTAAGGGAAGAAATAGCCGGGGCATTCCGAGATAAGCTCAGAGTAAGCATGGTCCCTGGGGGACAGTCATATCGGAGGTCTTATGACAGCCGATTTGACCACCGCTCATACCCACAAGGGACCAGGATACCCGAATTCGCAAAATTTTTGGGTGACCAAGGAAAGAGCATACGCGAACACATAGGTCAGTTTTTAGCGCAATTAGGAGAATTGGCTGACACAGAGGCGTTCCGTGTACGTTTATTTTCATTATCTTTAACAGGAACTGCATTTGTATGGTATGCCACATTACCTCCTAATTCTATTTTGTCATGGGGGGATTTAGAACAAAAATTGCATGATCATTTCTTTTCCGGTGATTATGAGTTAGATTTGGTAGACTTAGTGGCCTTGCGACAAGGGAAAGATGAATCGGTTAATGATTACATCCGGAGATTTCGGGATACAAGAAACGGATGTTTTCAAATTCATCTGGCAGAAAAACAGCTAGCGGGATTAGCCTTTAATGGATTGAGGTATTATTTAAAGGAAAGATTAGAAGTGTCGGGGACCATAATTATGGGTACCCTCAAGACGCCTAATTCTCAGCTGGTAACCCCCATCAGCATAAAGCTGCAGAGGCCTGATGGGTGCGATTAAGTCAGGGATCAGTCCATACGAGCGACTCGATCACGCCTCGCCCGAGCCTAGCCTCAGACAAGGGCAGCCGACCCTGAGGTATTTCCGTCTCGCCCGAGGCCCCCTTTTCACGGCAGACGCATCTCCGGCTCGCCCGAGGCCTTGTCTTCAATAAGGAGCAACCCTGACTAAATCGCCGCGCCGACCGACCAAGTCACGGGGGCATTTAACGCAAAGTGTGAGACTGACGGGCAGCCAGGCCTTGCCGAGGGCGCCATAGAAAGCTCCGCCCGACCCAGGGCTCGGACTCGGGCTAAGGCCCCGGAAGACGGCGAACTCCGCTCCGCCCGACCCAGGGCTCGGACTCGGGCTAAGGCCCCGGAAGACGGCGAACTCCGCTCCGCCCGACCCAGGGCTCGGACTCGGGCTAAGGCCCCGGAAGACGGCGAACTTCGCTCCGCCCGACCCAGGGCTCGGACTCGGGCTAAGGCCCCGAAAGACGGCGAACTCCGCTCCGCCCGACCCAGGGCTCGGACTTGGGCTAAGGCCCCAGAAGACGACGAACTCCGCTCCGCCCGACCCAGGGCTCAGACTCCGCCCCGGCCTCTGCCGAACGACCTCCGCCTCGCCCGACCCAGGGGCTCGGGCTCGGCCTCGGCCATGCAGGACAGACTCGACTTCGGCTTCGGAGGAGCCTCCACGTCACCCAACCTAGGGCACAAGTCCGCCACGTCAACAGGAAGCGCCATCATCACCCTGCCCCAGGCCGACTCGGGCCGCAGAGAACAAGACCGGCGTCCCATCTGGCTAGCTCCGCCAGATAGGCAATGATGGCGCCCCGCTAGGCCCATGACGACGGCGGCTCCCAGCTCCCTTACGAAAGCAGGGGGACGTCAGCAAGGGCCCAACCACTTCGACAGCTGTCCCTCCACCAGGCTCCGTTGCTCCACCGACAGCCATGACACCACACCGGCTGGGTGCCAAGATCTCTCCGGCCGCCACCTTGGCGTGTACCTAGGGCGCTAGCTCTCCCCCGCTAGACACGTAGTACTCTGCTACACCCCCATTGTACACCTGGATCCTCTCCTTGCGCCTATAAAAGGAAGGACCAGGGCCTTCTTAGAGAAGGTTGGCCCCGCGGGAACGAGGGCAGGGGCAGGCGCTCTCTTGGGGCCGCTCGCTCCCCTCACCCGCGTGGACGCTTGTAACCCCCTACTGCAAGCGCACCCGACCTGGGCGCGGGACGAACACGAAGGCCGCGGGATCTCCGCCTCCCTCACGACCCGGCTTCGGCCACCTCGCTTCTCCCCCCTTCGCGCTCGCCCACGCGCTCGACCCATCTGGGCTGGGGCACGCGGCACACTCACTCGTCGGCTTAGGGACCCCCCGGTCTCGAAACGCCGACAGTTGGCGCGCCAGGTAGGGGCCTGCTGCGTGTTGACGAGCAGTTTCCCGTCAAGCTCCAGATGGGCAGTCTCCGACGACCTCTCCAACCTGGGACGGTGCTCCGTTTCGGGAACCTCGAGTTCATGTCTTTCGACAGCGGCTACGACATGGTACTCCTTCCACCGCCGCGCGGCGGCGACAATGGCGGTCGACAGCCCGCCCGCCGGTGGCGGAATCGACGACGTCTTTCCCGCGTGGGGGAAGAACAACATTCGAGCTCGCCCCATCCTCTCCCTCGCCATCGGAGGAGTCCGACGGCTGTCGAGCAAATCGACATCCCCAGTGCCCCAACGGAGGACACGCCAGGCGTCACCCTCGCGTTTAAGGCGAAGGCGAGCGCCGTCCCCCCCGCAACACGCCGACCCCGAGCAGGTGGACGACGCCAGCATGCTCACGAAGGGCCTGCAGGACGTCGCCCTCGTACCCAAGACAACGGCGCGATCAGCCCCCGATGTGACTTCTTCGCTCCTCGTCGACAAAAAGGTACCGACTGATCCCCATCCTTTGTCATTTCGACTCGACCTCAACCCGCCTAGCGACCTCGCTCTGGCGGGCACTCACGTTGAGGCGAGTGCAACCCCTCTGGGGTTTCGTGTGCGGTCGCCTTGGGACCGATTGACGGGCGTCTCGACCTACGGGCCCTCTGGGTCCGAGGAAGATGACGACCCCAGCATCCTCTGGGATTTCTCTGGATCTGGCAACCCCAGTGCCATGCGGGACTTCATGACCGCATGCAACTACTGCCTCTCCGACTGTTCCGACGGCAGCCGCAGCCTTGACGACAAGGACTACGGCCCGAGCCGCGAATGTTTCCACGTCGAGCTAGGGGATCCCTCCGGAGACAGCCATCTCGGCATGCCGGAGGGTGGCGATCTCCCTAGGCCAGTGCCTCGCGCCGACATCCCGCGGGAGCTAGCTATGGTCCCCGTTCTGGCGGGGGGTCACGACCCACAGCTCGAGCAAGTCCGCGGGGCGCAGGCCGGGCTCGACGAGGGGGCAGGAGCGCTCGAGTCGATCCGCCGGGACGTCGGGCAGGTATGGGCGAGCCAGCCCCCGGCCGAAGAAATACGTCACCTGCCCCAGGGTCTCCAGCACCGCATCGCCAACGATGCCAGGGATAGGCCGCCACCCGCGTCTGGCGGAACCGGTCAGGACCTGGCAGCCGCGGCGATGCTCCTCTGCGCGATGCCGGAGTCATCAACCATCGAGGGTCGGTGAATCCAGGGAGAGCTCAAGCATCTCCTGGAAGGCGCTGCGGCCCGGCGGGCCGAGAGCTCTGCCTCCCGAAGGCAGGGGTACCCCTCGGAACCTCGTGCCGCGACTTCCCGAATCATGCGGGAAGCCTCGGTCTACACCGGGCGCACGCGCAACACCGCGCCTGCGGCCCCGGGTCACCTCAGCGACGAGCGCCCTCATCGCGACCGTCGGGCCCGCCTCGACGAAAGGGTGCGCCGAGGCTATCACCCCAGGCGTGGGGGATGCTACGACAGCGGGGAGGATCGGAGTCCCTCGCCCGAACCACCCGGTCCGCAGGTCTTCAGCCGGGCCATTCGGCGGGCGCCGTTTCCGACCCGATTCCGACCCCCGACTACTATCACGAAGTACTCGGGGGAAACAAGACCGGAATTTTGGCTCGCGGACTATCGCCTGGCCTGTCAACTGGGTGGAACGGACGACGACAACCTCATCATCCGCAACCTCCCCCTGTTCCTCTCCGACACTGCCCGCGCTTGGTTGGAGCACCTGCCTCCGGGGCAGATTTCCAACTGGGAGGATTTGGTCCAAGCTTTCGCCGGCAACTTCCAGGGCACGTACGTGCGTCCCGGGAATTCCTGGGACCTCCGAAGCTGTCGGCAACAGCCGGGAGAGTCTCTACGGGACTACATCCGGCGGTTCTCGAAGCAGCGCACCGAACTACCCAACATCACTGACTCCGATGTCATCGGCGCGTTCCTTGCCGGCACCACCTGCTGTGACCTGGTGAGCAAGTTGGGTCGCAAGACCCCCACCAGGGCGAGCGAGCTGATGGACATCGCCACCAAGTTCGCCTCCGGCCAGGAGGCGGTCGAGGCCATCTTCCAAAAGGACAAGCAGCCCCAGGGTCGCACGTCGGAGGATGTTCCCGAGGCGTCTACTCCGCACGGCGCCAAGAAGAAAGGCAGGAGGAAGTCGCAAGTGAAACGCGACGCTGCCGATGTAGACCTTGTCGCCGCCGCCGAGTACAAGAACCCTCGGAAGCCCCCCGGGGGTGCCAACCTCTTCGACAAGATGCTCAAGGAGGCGTGCCCTTACCATCAGGGGCCCGTCAAGCACACCCTCGAGGAATGCATCATGCTTCGGCGTCACTTCCACAAGGCCGGGCCACCCGCAGAGGGTGGCAGGGCCCACGACGACGACAAAAAGGAAGATCACCAAGCAGGAGAATTCCCCGAGGTCCGCGACTGCTTCATGATCTGCGGAGGGCATGCGGCGAATGCCTCGGCTCGGCATCGCAAGCGAGAGCGTCGGGAGGCCTGCTCGGTGAAGGTGGCGGCGCCAGTCTACCTAGACTGGTCCGACAAGCCCATCACCTTCGACCAAGATGACCACCCCGACCACGTGCCGAGCCCGGGGAAGTACCCGCTCGTCGTCGATCCCATCATCAGCGACGTCAAGCTCACCAAGGTCCTAATGGATGGGGGCAGCTGCCTCAACATCGTCTACACCGAGACCCTCAGGCTCCTGCGTGTCGATCTGTCCTCTGTCCGAGCAGGCGCTGCGCCCTTCCACGGGATCATTCCCGGGAAGCACGTCCAGCCCCTCGGACAGCTCGACCTTCCTGTCTGCTTCGGAACACCCTCCAACTTCCGAAGGGAGACTTTGACATTCGCGGTGGTCGGGTTCCGAGGAACCTACCACGCAGTGTTGGGAAGGCCATGCTACGCGAAGTTCATGGCCATCCCCAACTACACCTACCTGAAGCTCAAGATGCCGGGCCCCAACGGGGTCATCACCGTCGGCCCCACGTACAAACACGCGTTCGAATGCGATGTGGAGTGCGTGGAGTACGCTGAGGCCCTCGCCGAGTCCGAGGCCCTCATCGCCGACCTGGAAAACCTCTCCCGAGAGGTGCCGGACGTGAAGCGACACGCCGGCAACTTCGAGCCAGCGGAGACGGTTAAGGCCGTCCCTCTCGACCCCAGTGGCGACGCCTCCAAGCAGATCCGGATCGGTTCCGGGCTCGACCCCAAATAGGAAGCAGTGCTCGTCGACTTTCTCCGCGCAAACGCCGACGTCTTTGCGTGGAGTCCCTCGGACATGCCCGGCATACCGAGGGATGTCGCCGAGCACTCGCTGGATATTCGGGCCGGAGCCCGACCGGTCAGATAGCCTCTGCGCCGATTCGACGAGGAAAGGCGCAGGGTGATAGGCGAGGAGATCCACAAGCTGATGGCAGCAGGGTTCATCAAAGAGGTATTCCATCCCGAATGGCTTGCCAACCCTGTGCTAGTGAGGAAGAAAGGGGGGAAATGGCGGATGTGTGTAGACTACACTGGTCTCAACAAAGCATGTCTGAAGGTTCCCTACCCTCTACCTCGCATCGATCAAATCGTGGATTCCACTGCTGGGTGCGAAACCCTGTCACTCCTCGATGCCTACTCAGGGTATCATCAAATCAAGATGAAAGAGTCCGACCAGCTCGCGACTTCTTTCATCACGCCCTTCGGCATGTACTGTTATGTCACCATGCCGTTCGGTTTGAGGAACGCGGGTGCAACGTACTAGCGGTGCATGAACCATGTGTTCGGCGAACACATTGGTCGCACGGTCGAGGCCTACGTCGATGACATCGTAGTCAAGACAAGGAAAGCCTCCGACCTTCTCTCCGACCTCGAAGTGACATTCCGGTGTCTCAAGGCGAAGGGCGTCAAGCTCAATCCCGAGAAGTGCGTCTTCGGGGTGCCCCGAGTCAAGCTCCTGGGATTCATCGTCTCCGAGCGGGGCATCGAAGCCAACCCGGAGAAGATCGCGGCCATCACCAGCATGGGGCCCATCAAGGACTTAAAAGGCGTGCAGAGGGTCATGGGATGTCTCGCGGCTTTGAAACGCTTCATCTCGCGCCTCGGCGAAAGAGGCCTGCCTCTGTACCGTCTCTTAAGGAAGGCCGAGTGCTTCACTTGGACTCCCGAGGCCGAGGAAGCTCTCGGGAACCTGAAGGGGCTCCTCACCCAGGCGCCCGTCTTGGTACCCCCAGCTGACGAAGAAGCCCTCTTGGTCTACGTCGCCGCTACCACTCAGGTGGTTAGCGCCGCGATCGTGGTCGAAAGGCAAGAAGAGGGGCATGCATTGCCCATTCAGAGGCCAGTTTATTTCATCAGCGAGGTGCTGTCCGAAACCAAGATCCGCTACCCACAGGTTCAGAAGCTGCTGTATGCAGTGATCCTGACGAGGCGAAAGTTGAGGCACTACTTCGAGTCTCATCCGGTAACTGTGGTGTCATCCTTCCCCCTGGGGGAGATCATCCAGTGCCGAGAGGCCTTGGGACGGATCGCGAAGTGGGCGGTGGAAATTATGGGCGAGACAATCTCGTTCGCCCCTCGGAAGGCCATCAAGTCCCAGGTACTGGCGGACTTCGTAGCCGAATGGGTCGACACACAGTTGCCGACGGCTCCGATCCAACCGGAGCTCTGGACCATGTTTTTCGACGGGTCGCTAATGAAGACGGGAGCCGGCGCGGGCCTACTCTTCGTCTCGCCCCTCGGGAAACACCTGCGCTACGTGTTACGCCTCCATTTCCCGGCGTCCAACAATGTGGCTGAGTACGAGGCTCTGATCAACGGATTGCGGATCGCCATCGAGCTAGGGGTCCGACGCCTCGACGCTCGCGGCGACTCGCAGCTCGTCATCGACCAAGTCATGAAGAACTCCCACTGCCGCAACCCGAAGATGGAGGCCTATTGTGATGAGGTTCGACGCCTAGAAGACAAGTTCTACGGGCTCGAGCTTAACCACATCGCCCGGCGCTACAACGAGACAGCGGACGAGCTAGCAAAGATAGCCTCGAGGCGAACGACGGTTCCCCCAGACGTCTTCTCCTGGGATCTGCACCAACCCTCCGTCAAGATCAGCGACACGCCCGAGCCCGAGGCGCCCTCGGCCCCGTCCGAGGAGACCTCGGCCCAGCCCGAGCCATCCTCGGTTCAACCCGAGGAACCCTCGGCCCCCGAGGACGAGGCGCTGCGCATCGAAGAGGAGCGGAGCGGGGTCGCGCCTGATCGAGATTGGCAGGCCCCATACCTGCAATATCTCCACCGAGGAGAGCTACCCCTCGACCAGGCCGAGGCACGGCGGGTAGCGCGACGCGCCAAGTCGTTCGTCTTGCTGGGCGATGAGAAGGAGCTTTATCACCAAAGCCCCTCGGGCATCCTCCAGCGGTGCATCTCCATCGCCGAAGGTCAGGAACTCCTGCAAGAGATACACTCGGGGGCTTGCGGCCATCACGCAGCGCCTCGAGCCCTTGTCGGGAACGCTTTTCGGCAAGGCTTCTACTGGCCGACGGCGGTGGCTGACGCCACTAGAATCGTCCGCACCTGCGAAGGGTGCCAATTCTATGCGAAGCAGACCCACCTGCCCGCTCAGGATTTGCAGACGATACCCATCACCTGGCCCTTCGCTGTGTGGGGTCTGGACCTCGTCGGCCCTCTGCAGAAGGCGCCCGGGGGCTACACGCACCTGCTGGTCGCCGTCGACAAATTCTCCAAGTGGATCGAGGTCCGACCCCTGAACAGTATCAGGTCCGAGCAGGCGGTGGCGTTCTTCACCAACATCATCCATCGTTTTGGGGTCCCGAACTCCATCATCACCGACAACGGCACCCAGTTCACCGGCAAAAAATTCTTGGATTTTTGCGAGGACCACAGCATCCGGGTGGACTGGGCGGCCGTAGCTCATCCCATGTCGAATGGGCAAGTAGAGCGTGCCAACGGCATGATTCTACAAGGGCTCAAGCCTCGGATTTACAATAACCTCAACAAGTTCGGCAAGCGTTGGATGAAGGAACTCCCCTCGGTGGTCTGGAGCCTGAGGACGATGCCGAGCCGAGCCACGGGTTTCACGCCGTTCTTCCTGGTCTACGGGGCCGAGGCCGTCTTGCCCACGGACCTGGAATACGGCTCCCCGAGGACGAGAGCCTACGACGATCAAAGCAACCAAGCTAGCCGAGAGGACTCGCTGGACCAGCTGGAAGAGGCTCGGGACAGGGCCTTACTACACTCGGCGCGGTATCAGCAGTCCCTGCGACGCTACCACGCCCGAGGGGTCCGACCCCGAGACCTCCAGGTGGGCGACCTGGTGCTTCGGCTGCGGCAAGACGCTCGAGGGAGGCACAAGCTCACGCCCCCCTGGGAAGGGCCATTCGTCATCGCTAAAGTTCTGAAGCCCGGAACGTACAAGCTGGCTAACAGTCAAGGCGAGGTCTACGGCAACGCTTGGAACATCCAACAGCTACGTCGCTTCTACCCTTAAGATGTTTCCAAGTTGTTCATATACCTCGCACCCACGCAAAGTTTAGTCAACAAGGAAGGGTCGGCCTCGCCTCGGCAAAGCCCGACCCTCCCTCGGGGGCTAAAAGGGGGGAAACCCCCTCTGCGTCAAAATTTTCCTCGAACAGAAAATCTCTTTTACCAGAATATCTTTCGTGCTTTTTGACTACTTCGAAAAGTGGGTCCTGGAAACAACGGGGTACACGTAAGCAGCCAAGGCTGATCGAGCCGAGGGACTCCTACGCCTCCGGGATACGGATACCTCACTCATCACCTTCTGCGATAAGTAACTCGCGTTCGGATAAGGTGACTCCGCGGATCGAACAAGTCTCTACGTTCGGAAGCCCTTCTATCGAAGCGATTCTTCGAGTCTTCTCGACCGAGTCGGTGATAGGGCCTCATGGGCGAGTGAAAGTGCGCGTAAGCGGCAAGGCCGACCGAGCCGAGGGACTCCCACGCCTCCGGGATACGGATACCTCACTCCTCACCTTCCGCGAGAAGCAACCTTCGCTCGCACAAACATCCCTGTTACCGACAAAAAGTCCAGATACTCGAAACAAGAGGAAGAGAGACGCAGCTTTAACACGCAACAAGGGTGTGTGTTCCGGCCTCGACGGCCGCACAAAGCACACACTACAAGACAATCTGATCCTGTAGGCTCGAGTCTTGACGCGGGAAGGGGGCAGCAACACCCTCGGCGTCGACGGCACCTTCGGCGAGGCCCGACCTAGCCTCGGACGGCGACGCGGTCCGAGGGTCTCTGCTCCGAAGACGACGTCATCACCACGCCCGAGCAATCACTGCCAGGGACTTCTCCGAGAACCCGGCCCGAGCAGGCGGCTCAGCCAGTCACCCCTGGGGCCTCGGCCCACCATCTTTCGAGGGCGCCAGCCCGGTCCGAAGCCTCGGCTGATCAACTCCGACGTCGATCCAGCCAACGGACAACCTGGCTAGGTTCCGGCCAACCAGGTTTTATTCTCGAGCCAACTCCGCCTCTGTTCATACTGATATCGCTACCCCTGGCCTCGGCTCGTCGAAGAGCGACCGAGGGGTCTCTTTAACTAAGCTAGAGGAGCCTCGGACAACAGGGCCGACCGAGCCGAGGGACTCCTACGCCTCCGGGATACGGATACCTCACTCGTCACCTTGACATGGGGCGACTCGTACTTGGTGAAGCGGTTCAGACAAACAACAAGCGAGTCTTAGTGCTCAAAAATGAGGAAAAAACACGGCTCCGCGCCGACGTTATATACATGTTCAGGCCCCGAAAGCCGTAATGAACAAAAACACTGGCATTCGAAGTGCCATTACAAACAGAACTCCGGTTCCCCCTCCGCAGGTACGAACAACCCCACTCGATAGGGGTGGGCCTGCGGAGCAACAGAAGACCGACGAACGGCATGTCATCGCCCGCCCCGACAGCGGCGACGATGAAGACTCCTGCCCCGGGGGGCCGAACAGCAGCAGTGATGACCTCAGGGCGGATGCTGCTGCTAGGAGGCCCCCGCCCTTGCCCAAACTCGAGAGGCAAGGACGGGTAGAAGGCCGTAGAGTTGGAGGTCGGTCCATGACCACCGGCGGAAGAACCTCTTCCAGCTGCCGTGGCGGGAGGCGGCACCGGGAGCGGCTCCGAAACCGCTCGGCTCAGAGAGCCGGGCACGCTGCAGCTGTCAGCGCCGCGAACGACTCCCGCCCTTCCCCCCGATCGCTGAGGGAAGGAGCGGGCCGCCGCCCACGCAGGAACCAACCCCAACTCGGCACACTCCCCTCCCCAGCACTAGTGATGAAAATCCTTGAGGCTGAGGGAGGGGCAGAGGCCGCAGCCCGACTCGCTTTCCCCCACCATCAAACTGGAGGTCACCATCTTGGGTGACCGCCGGTGGAGGGGTGCAGCCGGGCTGCACGATGAAAATCCTTGAAGCCGAACGATGGCTGAAAGGTACCAACCCCCACGGAGTTGCGTTCCTCCAACGATGGGGCGAAAAGACGGTGGTTTCCCCCATCCGGGGGCTTGAAAGGTGGAAAAACACGATGCATAAGGGAGGAAGAAGGCATGGTCGCCTTACCGAAGGGGTCGCCCTCCTTTTAAAGGCGACTCTCCCTGCTTGCGCCCCCAACCGTCGCGGGCCGAGTCTTCTCCAGCATGCCTCCAAAGCCCTCCCCTGTGGCGCGGGGACCGGGTCCCGCATGTCATACAAGATCGGCTCCGAGCAGAAGAAGCCAAACCGCCGCGCACGGCGCACGCGACCACCCAGCGGTTACAAGCAACCCTCCACTTTTTCCCAGGCCAACGGGCGAAAGGGGGAGGCAGCCATGTAGACGGCATGCAACCACGCCAAGTGGCCGCGCCTCTCCGACTCCTAACCTGCCAGCGCGGAGGCCTAAGCCCACGCGTTGCGCGACCGGCGCGCCGGATGCTGCATGCAAGCGCCTATACCACTTGCGCCACCACCGCACCTCCTCGATTGCGGAACCGATACCGCGACCCGAGGTGACCCAGCGCACGGCCCAGCAGCGCCAACCTGACGCAGCGGTCAAACACGGTCAAAAGTGGGCCGGCAGTAATAACAGTGGCAGGCACGCGGGAGCAGCGGTCACGCCGTCGGCCAAGCTCACGTCCCATCCGGAGGCAGCAAGAGAACCCCCTCTCACGGCGTGAAGACGACGCGCCCGTGACCCGTCCCTCGAACGGCTCACACACGCAACGGCAGCCTTGCCAACTACTCACCCCGGCGCATTAACTCCGCGGCTGGACAGGCGGTGCCTCTGGCAGGAGCAGCTGGCGACGCTTCGCCTTCGCCAAAGCGACCACACCAAAAAAGGTACGCCACGTCGTTCAAATTTGTATCCTTTTTTCCTTTTTCTTCTTTCTCTATCTCTTGCAACAGGGACCGGGAAAGGGGATACCCCCAAAGGGATCCTTCCCCGTGAAGGAATTAGGCTCCGAGCCTCCTTACTGATCAGGGGTTCGAAGGCTGGCCCCCCGAAGGGTTCAACAGCCGCCTCAGATCGCGTGGGCCCGACACCCACTACTGGTCAGAGGTTCGAAGGTCGGCCTCCCGAAAGGTTCCATGACCGCCTCAGGCTACTCGGGCTCCGCGCCCATTACTGATCAGGGGTTCGAAGGCTGGCCCCCCGAAGGGTTCACAGTCGCCTCAGACACCGAGCGAGGGATGACCAGGGGTACGTTCGATACATAACCAAGGCTCGGACTGCGCTCCCGAGGTACCCTAGGACATTTCCGAGACCAGCGGGAACGATCCTGTAACAGAATCCCATCGGAGGGAGGCATCGAGCCCTCGGACCCCGTCGCCAGGGGACCGGGTCCGGCAGATCACCCACAAGTACTTTTGGGCGTGCCTCCGGGCCCCTAGCCGACCCCCAACGAATGGGGCACAGACGTCCACTCGGATTACCCGATTGCAGCTCACCGGAGACACCATGTTCGGTGCCCATCGAGGGTAACATGGCGCTCTCCCCCCCTCCTCCTTGCGAAAAGGCGACGTAGGGGCGTATGTAAAAAAGCCGAGTCTGTCCCTGATCGCCCTCTCGCCCTGTGCGGAGGCTCGGGGGCTGCTCTCGCAAACCCGGCTCCGGCCAAACCGTTGACAGCGTCAACATACCAGCCCGAGAACTTGGGCCCCGACAGTGCACCCGGGCTACGGCCTGTTCGCATGAGGGAACCACCAGACCAGCCGAAGCATTACGCCAGGCATTAAGACCTCGAAGGAGTGAAACCACTCCTCCGAGGCCTCGGGGGCTACACCCGGCGGGTGCGCTCGCGCGCACCCACCGGAACAAAATGCAACCGAGGAAGGCTGGTCCCCTTGCAAAAAAGTGCGACGAAAGCCTCCAAGCGAGTGCTAGCACTCCCTTCGAGGCTCGGGGGCTACTGTCGGGGACCATAATTAGGGGTACCCTCAAGACGCCTAATTCTCAGCTGGTAACCCCCATCAGCATAAAGCTGCAGAGGCCTGATGGGTGCGATTAAGTCAGGGATCAGTCCATACGAGCGACTCGATCACGCCTCGCCCGAGCCTAGCCTCAGACAAGGGCAGCCGACCCTGAGGTATTTCCGTCTCGCCCGAGGCCCCCTTTTCACGGCAGACGCATCTCCGGCTCGCCCGAGGCCTTGTCTTCAATAAGGAGCAACCCTGACTAAATCGCCGCGCCGACCGACCAAGTCACGGGGGCATTTAACGCAAAGTGTGAGACTGACGGGCAGCCAGGCCTTGCCGAGGGCGCCATAGAAAGCTCCGCCCGACCCAGGGCTCGGACTCGGGCTAAGGCCCCGGAAGACGGCGAACTCCGCTCCGCCCGACCCAGGGCTCGGACTCGGGCTAAGGCCCCGGAAGACGGCGAACTCCGCTCCGCCCGACCCAGGGCTCGGACTCGGGCTAAGGCCCCGGAAGACGGCGAACTCCGCTCCGCCCGACCCAGGGCTCGGACTTGGGCTAAGGCCCCAGAAGACGACGAACTCCGCTCCGCCCGACCCAGGGCTCAGACTCCGCCCCGGCCTCTGCCGAACGACCTCCGCCTCGCCCGACCCAGGGGCTCGGGCTCGGCCTCGGCCATGCAGGACAGACTCGACTTCGGCTTCGGAGGAGCCCCCACGTCACCCGACCTAGGGCACAAGTCCGCCACGTCAACAGGAAGCGCCATCATCACCCTGCCCCGGGCCGACTCGGGCCGCAGAGAACAAGACCGGCGTCCCATCTGGCTAGCTCCGCCAGATAGGCAATGATGGCGCCCCGCTAGGCCCATGACGACGGCGGCTCCCAGCTCCCTTACGAAAGCAGGGGGACGTCAGCAAGGGCCCAACCACTTCGACAGCTGTCCCTCCACCAGGCTCCGTTGCTCCACCGACAGCCACGACACCACACCGGCAGGGTGCCAAGATCTCTCCGGCCACCACCTTGGCGTGTACCTAGGGCGCTAGCTCTCCCCCGCTAGACACGTAGTACTCTGCTACACCCCCATTGTACACCTGGATCCTCTCCTTGTGCCTATAAAAGGAAGGACCAGGGCCTTCTTAGAGAAGGTTGGCCCCGCGGGAACGAGGGCAGGGGCAGGCGCTCTCTTGGGGCCGCTCGCTCCCCTCACCCGCGTGGACGCTTGTAACCCCCTACTGCAAGCGCACCCGACCTGGGCGCGGGACGAACACGAAGGCCGCAGGATCTCCGCCTCCCTCACGACCCGGCTCCGGCCACCTCGCTTCTCCCCCCTTCGCGCTCGCCCACGCGCTCGACCCATCTGGGCTGGGGCACGCGGCACACTCACTCGTCGGCTTAGGGACCCCCCGGTCTCGAAACGCCGACAAGAAGGCATTCAGTTTTTCATGCTAGCACAATTACATCAGAAAGCTTTGGCTTGTGAAAGACAAAGCAAAGAAACTGCTAAAACGATTCGTCACAACGTTCATATAGTAGAGTGTGACCAGAGTAGTTCGGACGACGAATCAAAAGAAGTATACGCGGCTGGAATGGTTTGGCCAAAGCAGGACAAATCTTCGGCTTGTTCCTCCTTACAGCCAGTTCAAAATAAACGACAAGAGGGGGTTAAATTTACATTTAATGATGGTAAATGTGACAAAATATTTGATGAATTACTAAAAAATGGCAACATTAAAATAAATCATACCATTCCATCCGCCGACGAACTAAAACATCGTGCATACTGCAAGTGGCACAACTCGTTTTCTCATGCCACTAATGATTGCAATGTATTTTGACGACAAATCTAATCGACCATTAACGAGAGACGATTTAAATTTAGGAAATGCAGGTGGATACGGAGCCTTTCCCAGTGAATGTGATCGATTTCGAGGCCAAAAGGATCCTAATTCGGCCCGACATGGCCGATAAGGGCAAATGCAAGGAAGTAATCATTGGCATTGCGTGAAAGGCCGATGAAAACAATAAAATCTCTTGCATGAAAGTGATGGCGAAAAAGACTCCTAATGGAGGAGAGACTTTGAAAGTTACCATCACCACCTCCAATGCTGGGGGGCAGGCGCAAGCAAGGAACCAGACGCGTGCACCTATTTTGCGCATCGCAGACAGTCTGACACACAGACGCAGACGATCCGAGACACCACGGACAGTCCAGACTATTCCAGTGGATGGTCCAGCAATGCCCAGGAACCACGACGACCATGTACCTTCAAACCGCGATGACAAGAAATAGGTACGTGGAAAACTAAGATGGTAAAGGCAGCTGGCCAACTGGTAAGATCCGGCCCAACCTTTGACCAATTATTGTCTAAATATTTTAAAAAAGGCCAGCCCAAGTGTGAGTCCAACAAAGCGACCTCGCTCACCCACTCAAGAACGACAACAGGTAAGACCGATTGGACCACCTCACCAATTGAAAAGAATGACGAGTCATAATGTACAATTACGACCCAACATACCTGCATGGACACCACCCCCATACCCACCTGTGCCATATCAATATACATTCATGCCGCCGCCATACGCCTCGAATCAAATGTGGGGCATGCCACCATATCTATTTGGGATACCACAGTACCCCGCTTGGGGGGCACCCCAAGCATCTATATTGAATAGGTTGGCACCTCTAGTACAGGACCGATTGAGCGACACTCAATCCGGTCACCAGGCACAAGCCCAACAAGATTGTCGGACTACTCAGCCGCAAAGGCCGACCAATCCGACAGGGGGGTATATACCTACAACAACCGAGAGAACGACAAAAAAGGACATCATCAAAATAGGTACAATAGATGTCGTCGTATAGGAAAATAATGAAGGGCCGATGATTTTTGGTGAATCGACCAACACAAACAAAAAAGAAGATACATCTGCCATCAAAATAGCCGATCCAAAATACTCCATGCGTTGATGGTGCCCATCGGGATTGACACGGTCCTAATAGCAAAAATTATAACACTTGAGAGCAAAGGAGAGCTAGGAAAAGGAGGCCGAAAAGATATTCAATGACAAACATCCTCAATACCTGCCACCACAAAAAAGATGGAGACCAAAGGCCATGGAGGAAAAGCAAACGACCACAAAAATGGAAAATAAAACAACAATTGTGCAGCTCTCTACAGGTATGGCGGACAGTCCGGCTATAAAGGCAGGACCGTCTGCACAGGGCACGAACCACCCGATCCCTAAGTCCGGACCGTCCACACTACACCAGGACACCTCCAACGACGTGCTAATACCCATGGAGGAGGAGGACCTACTGGGGGAAGACCTGGTCGACTACGAAGCTTCTCCAGAACGCCAGGTATGGACGTAAATATTATTACATTCTCCACCGATTGCACTATTATTGGTGATAATGAACCTGTCGTTGCTCAGTTCGACTTTGGTCCTAAAGAGGTCGCCTTCACTAAACCAAAGGAATCGGTAAACCATTTAAAGCCGCTATTTGTGTGTGGTCACATTGATGGGATACCGATTGCTAAAATGTTGGTAGACGGGGGGGGGCGTAAATCTAATGCCTTAATCATTGTGCAGATAATTAGGTAAATAGGACGACAAACTTGTCAAGCCCAGTATGACCCTCAGCGGCGTTGGAACTGATAGTTCGATCAAAGCCAAGGGAGTCACGTCCGTTGAGTTAACCATCAGGACTAAGACCCTTGCTATTGCATTCTTCGTTGCTAATGTAGAAGGAAAATTCAGTCTAATCTTAGGGAGAGATTGGATTCATGCTAATCAATATGTACCTTCTACGCTACATCAAATGTTACTACAATGGGTGGGCGACGATGTAGAACAAGTACATGCGGATGCATCGGCCTGTATTGCTATGGCCGATGCCCCTGTACTTTGGACCTATAAGACTACTACATGTCTCACAGGAGTAGATATTTCTGATTATCAATTCATAAGTATAGATAAAAAAAGATTCATTCCTGTAATGCTAGACGCGATGGACAATCGGTTGAATCCTAAATAAAGTTTAAATGATGAGTACACACAGAATGAATGAGTACCTAGTCGCGAACGGTCTGGCTTCTGAGACCAGATGGTCCGGTCTGTCACAAAACGGTTTGACTTTTAAGGCCGAGAAGTCACCACAACATAAAACCAGTGTTGCGGATGATCCAACTTTCGAGACCGAACGGTCCGCCGTCACACAGAGATCATCTAATTCCCCTGTGGGAGACATAATAGAGGAATTCAGAGATCTCGACAAATTAGGATAGGGGTTTACATCGGTCGATCCTTTGGAGGAGGTCGATATAGGGGATGGTAAAACTTCAAGGCCGACTTTTGTGAACAAGACCCTGGAGACCAATCCTAGAGATGAAATGATCGGTCTATTGAAAGAATATTCTGATTGCTTTGCTTGGAACTACACTGAGATGCCAGGATTAAGCTGTGAGATAGTAGAGCATCGGCTGCCCATTAAGTCCGGTTTCAGACCGTTCAAGTAGAAAGCTAGAACATTTCGTCCAGACCTGCTCCCACGAATAAAGGACAAAATTCACCGGCTGCTAGAAGCTAATTTTATTAGACCTTGTAGATACGCAGAGTGAGTTTCCAATATTGTGCCGGTGGAGAAGAAAGAATCATGTAAGCTCAGAGTATGCATTGATTTTCGTAATTTAAATAGAGCAACTCCTAAAGATGAATATCCCATGCCCATAGCCGACACGTTGATCAATAATGCGTTAGAAAATAGAATTATTAGATTTCTTGATGGTAATGCCGGATATAGTCAGATTTTCATGGCCGAAGAAGATACGTCTAAAACGACCTTTATATGTCCAGGCTTCATTGGTTTATTGGAGTGGGTTGTCATGACATTTGGTCTGAAAAATGCTGGTGCTACCTATCAGAGGGCTATGAATTTGATCTTTCACGAGCTGTTGGGAAACACTGTTGAAGTCTACATTGATGATATTGTAGTCAAATCAGCTAAGTTTAGTTCTCATATAGCTGATTTGCGCAAAGCCTTTGATAAAATGCATCGGTATGGTCTGAAAATGAACCCACGTAAATGCGCTTTTGGAGTATCAACTGGTAAGTTCTTAGGATTCATCATTCATGAACATGGTATAGAGATAGACCCTGACCGAATTAAATCCATTCGAAATGTGGGACCTCCGACCTGTAAGCTTGAAGTGCAGAAGTTCCTTGGCAAGATAAATTGTTTACGGAGATTTATTTCTAACTTAGCCAGGAAGATTGATGCCTTCACTCCTATCCTTCGACTTAAAAATGATACCAATCTCATCAGAAAGTATTTGTCTTCAGCTCCCGTGTTAAAAGCACCACAGGTAGGAGTACCATTCAGATTGTACATTGCAGTTGAAGATAAGGTTATTGGAGTTGTTCTGACGTAAGAGAACAAAGGAAAGGAGCATGTGGTAACCTACCTAAGTCATAGGCTGGTGGATGCTGAAATGAGGTACACTTTTATTGAGAAGTTATGCTTATGCTTATTTTATGCATGCACCAAGTGTGGATGTTATTTACTATCTAGTCATTGCACCGTTGTCAGTCAAACCGATGTGATCAAATACATGTTGCAAAACCCGATTATGAGTGGTAGAATTGGTAAATGGGCTTATGCACTTATAGAATATGACTTGTCCTATGAACCATTGAAATCTATGAAAGGCCAGGTCGTAGCAGATTTTATTGTAGAACATCGGATCGATGATGCTCATAAACTAGATATATCATACCTCACTGTTACTCCCTGGACTTTATATTTTGATGGATCGGTTTGCAATGAAGGGTAAGGAATTGGCATCGTGCTTGTTTCACCAAGTAATGTTTCCTTCGACTTCTCTAGCCGATTGAAAACTTATTGCAGTAACAATCAAGCCGAATATGAGGCCCTTTTGTTTGGCCTGGAACTTTTAAATTGTATGGGAGTGAAACATGTGAAGGCATTTGATGATTCTCAGCTGGTTGTCCAACAGATATTAGAAGAGTATCAATGTTTTGATGGTACTTTAAACAGTTACCTTGAAAAATGTTGGGACATAATTCATTCTTTTGATGAATTCAGCATTCATCACATCTCTAGAGTTGAGAATCATAGAGGCAACAATTTGGCACAAGATGCATCAGGTTATCGGATAAAGCAAGGGAAATTTCACAACACCGAAAATCTGATAACCAGTACAAGGCCAATTCCCCAGGTCACAGACCGTCCGAGTGAGGGCTCTGGACCATCCGGGGTTGCAAGGAAAGTTCTCCTGATTGATTCAGCTGGTAATGAAGCCGATGCAAGTGATTGGAGGACACCCATAATTAATTATCTACAAAATCCCAGTGTTAGGACGGATAGGAACGTTCGTCATACAACTTTCAAGTATGTTTTAAGGAGTGATGAACTATACCGCCGAATGGTCGATGACATCCTGCTTAAGTGCTTGGGCCCAATTGATGCTATATTAGCCATGGCCGAAGTACATGAAGGAATTTGTGGTACCCATCAATCGGCTCCAAAGATGAAGTGGTTGTTGCGAAGGTCTGACTTCTATTGGCCTAACATGATAACTGATTGTTTCAAGTACTACAAAGGATGCCAAGTATGTCAAAAATTTGGCGACTTACAGTTGGTCCCTGCAGCCGAATTACATCCTATCATCAAGCATTGGCCTTTCAGAGGATGAGGATTGGACTTTATAGGAGAGATTCATCCTTCATCATCAAAAGGGCATCGATTCGTGTTAGTTGCCACTGACTACTTTACTAAATGGACTGAAGTCGTTGCTCTGACGAACATGACACATAGGGAGGTAATTGAGTTTATAACTGAGCATATTATTCATAGATTCGGCATTCCCCAGACTTTTACTACAGACCAAGGGGCTTCTTTTATGTCAAAGGAGGTACATGAGTTTGCTGAATTATATAGAATTAAGTTACTCAATTCATCTTCGTATTATGCTCAGGCCAATGGATAGGCCGAGTCGAGTAATAGGACATTGATTAGCCTGATAAAAAAGATGATATCTGATCATCCTAAGCATTGGCATAGGATTTTGTCCGAAGCTTTATGGGCTTATAGAATATCTAAACACTGTGCTACTAAAGTATCTCCATTTGAGCTTGTCTATGGGCAGGAAGCAGTGTTACCTGTAGAGATAAGTTTGAATGCTGTCAGGTTCGCCAACCAAAATGATATGACTGTCGGTGATTATTATAATTCAATGATGGACAATATTGATGAAGTGACCGACAAGAGAGTGACAGCCTTAGGAGAAATAGAAAAGGACAAGATCATGGTCGCCAAATCTTACAACAAGAAGGTCAAGGCTAAATCGTTCCAGGTAGGGGACCTGATATGGAAGACTGTCCTGCATCTGAGGAGCAAAGACCGAAAGTTTGGGATGTGGTCACCAAGCTGGGAAGGCCCTTACAGAGTCATGCAGGTGATGTCCGGTAACGCCTACTTGTTGCAAACATTACAAGGCAAAGACCTGCCCAAGGCGTTAAACGGGCGTTTTCTCAAGCAGTATCATCCTAGTATGTGGCAAGATGCCTAAGGAAATCGATGTGATCGCATCATGTGAGTTGCTTTTGGTTCGCTCAGCTCTGCCATAAGGAAGGGGGCATATGTTGGGAGCTAAATTAGGCAGCCAGACGGTTCGTGCGCGCGCAGAGCCAATTAGGGTTCCGAGTTTCTTGCTATGGTTGTTAGCTAAATTCACAGAATTGGCCTAGGAGATTGGTTTGTGAAGGGTCCAGTCCCCTCCTCTATAAATATAGAGGAATACAGCCGATTAATCATCAACAATCGAATCAATAATCAGTTTATATCTCGTTTTTACCTTAGGCATTAGGAGTAGTTCTAGTCTAGTTCTAGTTTAGTCTTTCAATCCCCAAATTCTCCGCTTCTCTTCGGCTCTACGTCGATTAGAGGTGTCTGGGTCGGCCTGCCGAACCTAGACAACACCTAGGATCTCTCCTCCCCGACGGGGTCCCTCCCGGGAGCGAGATCCAGGTGCCGCCAGCGAACCTCGCTGCCCCTGCGCACATGCGAACAGTCCGGCTCGTCAGGCAGGGAACTCGAGCCCTGTGTTAGGTCGCAACCGTCCGACCCCTAGCCGCGGACTGTCCGCACCTGTGCAGAGCGCATCACCACCGGTTCTCAACGCAGTGATTGGCGCCCAAATCGGCGCCAATAGGCAGCTCGAGGATGACCTCCTTCTCGAGGGGGATGTTATGTGGGGACATCAATACTAGAGGAGAACCAAGAAGTGTTCAGAGGAGGACCAGGAAGAGTAGACATTAAGATTAGACCAGTTCAAGTTTGCTAGAATAGATAGAATCATTTGGATTTAGTTTGTTAGTTTGGATAAGTCTGCAGTCAAGTTGTTAGATAAGTCTTGACAGTTAGATCTCCTATTATTGGGAGAAGAGTCAGTTGGCCTTAGGCCTATATATTTAGAATTATTGTAATCAAGAAAGGCAAGCAATGCAATCAATCTATTATTCCCTACCTCCTCTATTCTAGTCTCCAACCTGCTTGATGCCATTGATCGATGGCTCCCTGCGGAGATTGCTACTCCTTGTGCACCAGGGGCCTATGCCCTCACTTCTACCTCTTCCACCACACAACCGTAACACTCCCCATTGTCCCACTATTGGGGTTCTAAGCCCCTAGAAGGTGGTGTAGATCCCCTTCCCATTTATGGAAGAGGAACCCTGTGTGCCCCTGACGATTCTATGGATTAGCAACTACACCACACTTGGGGTGAAAACTCCAATAGAATATAGGAAGGTGCTAGTCCCCAGGCATCTTCAGGCGGATGCGTTGGTCAATGAGTCCATCGACTAGACACTGCCCAGATGGATATTGAAGAGGGTGTTGAAACCACCGTCTATCAAGGGACAACCAAAGCATTTTGAAGAATCCGATAAGGAGGAAGAGACGATGGAGTCCCTCAAGGTGGAGCTCACAACGTTCAAGGAAAAAATGAACAATGTTCTAGAGCATTGTGCGACGGGAGAGCTCTAGTGCATGGAGTTAGAAGACAAAATAATGACCCTTAGTCTAGCTGAAGTAACCAGGTATGCAGAATTTATAATTCGCCTATTCCTTGATGTCCAGTGCTTTTGAATATATTAAACGCTTAGTTTACTTTAATTTAGGTTTAAATTGATTAAATTTAATTTGTAACCAATGCCTTTGATTTATAATTCAATAAAGTAGTTGAATTTCATTTTCTTTAAATGCATGTTTTTTATCTTATACAAACCTTCCAACCCCTTTCACTATCTGAAAGTCGCCTAGAGGGGGGTGAATAGGTGAAACCTGAAATTTATAAAATTTAAACACACTAGGTCCGGTGTTAGCGTTAGAATTAAATTCAACTCTGAAAGATTTTTTCTCTTGCTAAGAGTTTCTCAAAGGATGCGGATGACGTATGGGAGCAAACTCAAATTAATACTAGCAAGGAAACATTAGAGAGAGGAAGGAGAGCAAAACAAATCAAGCAAGAGTCAAGGCGAGTAGACACGGTGATTTGTTTTACCAAGGTTTAGTTCCGAAGAACTTAATCCCCGTTGAGGAGGCCACAAAGGCTAGGTCTATTTCAACCCTTTCCCTCTCTCTCAAACGGTCACTTAGACCGAGTGAGCCTTCCCTTAATCACACGGGTCACTTAGACCCCGCAAGGACCACCACACACTTGGTGTCTCTTGCTTAGCTTTACAAATCACTTGAGAAAAGAAATGAGAAAGGAAGAAGGCAATCCAAGTGATAAGAGCAACAAAAGAACACAAAACACCCTCTCTTCAAGTCGCTAATGGAATTGAGTTGATTTGGAGGCTTGGAGAGGATTTGATCTATTGAATGTGTCTAGGAGTGAAGTCTTTTGCTCTTGCAATAAGTGAGATGTTCAGAATGCTTGGGTGCCAATGAATGTGGTGGTTGGGGGGTATTTATAGCCCCCAACCACTTTGTAGCCGTTGGCAAGGGCTGCTGGCAATGGGCGCACTGGACAGTCCGGTGCGCCATCGGACAGACACTATGCACTGTCTGGTGTGTGCCACATCAGCGCAACCGTTAGGGTTTGGAGCAGTTGACCGTTGGAGTCGTTTGTCTTCTAGCTGCACCAGACAATCTGGTGCCCTCTGACTTTTGCGCTCTAACTTCTGTCGCGGTACTGTAGCACACTGTAGCTCTGCACAGTCGACCGTTGGTGTGCAGGGAGCCGTTGCTCCGCTGGCTCACCGCACAGTCCGGTGGCACACCGGATAGTCCGACGAATTATAGCAGAGCTTGCCTCTAGAATTCCCGAGAGTGGCTTGTTCATCTGTCGGTTGGCTTGGTGCACCGGACACTGTCCGGTGTGCCAAAGGCAGCACACTCTAAGTCCTTTTTGCTCCAAATTAATTGTGTCCCCTAACTGAATTATTTCTTGGTTTGTGTTGAACCTTATGCACCTGAGATAAATCACATCTAGCCAAACTAGTTAGTCCATGTGGTTTGTGTTGTACATCAACCACCAAAATCGATTATAGGAAATGGTTAACCCTATTTCCCTTTCACTAACCCTACACAGATACAACATAAAACTAACGTGTAGGGTACAAAAGGTTTACTTTCAAAAGTTTGAAAAGTTTAGAAAAAACACAATGATCACCAGACCACACATTTTCAAAAATCTTATACATAGAACTTTTCAAAACGTCCACAAACTAGGGCAGGGGCATATGCACCGAGGGACATGCCACCAAACCCAACACAAGACAGGTTTCCAAGCCACTCCCTAGCCACGCGACCACCTTTCCAGTCACTGCAACTTCGACCCCAACTCAAGGTCAAATACACATGGTAACTTTTATTATAAACTTGAGTTATGCACTTATTCATGAATTTTGAAAGTTGCCTAGAGGGGGGTGAATTGGCGAAACCTGATGAGATAAACTTAAACACACACTAAGGTCGGGGTTAGCGTTAGAATTAAATCTGAGGCGGAAGATTGTTTCTCTTGCCACGAGTTGCTCAAATGATGCGGATGAAGTTTGGGAGCAAACTCAAATTAATGTTAGCAAGGAAACTTTAGAGAGAGGAAAGAGGGAAAACAAATCAAATGGAAATCAACACAAATGGACACGGTGATTTGTTTTACCGAGGTTCGGTTCCAAAGAACCTAGTCCCCGTTGAGGAGGCCACAAAGGCCAGGTCTATTTCAACCCTTTTCCTCTCTCCAACGGTCACTTAGACCGGATGAGCCTTCTCCTTAATCAAACGGGTCACTAAGACCTCGCAAGGACCACCACACACTTAGGTGTCTCTTGCTAGCTTTACAAAGCACTTAAGAATAAGAATGGGGAAGGAAGAAGGCAATCCAAGCAACAAGAGCGCAAATGAACACAAATGATGCTCTCTCAAGTCTCTAAGCACTAGAGTTGATTTTGGTAACTTGGATTGGATTGAATGCTTTGAATGTGTCTTTGAGTGGTTGGCTTTGCTCTTGTATTGAATGGAAAGTTCAAAATACTTGGATGGCTTTGAATGAGGTGGTTGGGGGGTATTTATAGCCCCCAACCACTTCCTAGCCGTTGGCTGTTTTTGGTGGCAATGGGCACACCGGACAGTCAATGTTCACTATCCGGTACGCGCCATGTTAGCGCACCCATTGAGGTTTGGAGCTATTGACCGTTGGAACCCTTTGTCCTTTTGCTGCACCAGACAGTCCGGTGACCTCTGACTTTGCTACTCTGATTTCTGCGCGGCACTGTTCATCGCTGTTTACTTTTCTAGTCGACCTTTGGCGCGCAGGGAGCCATTGCTCCGCTGGCTCATCGGACAGTCTAGGGAATTATAGCGGAACACATCCATTGAATTCCCGAGAGTGGCTGGTTCGTTGCGCATGGGCCTGGTGCACTGGACAGTGTCCGGTGCACACCGTACACTGTCCGGTGCGCCAAGGGCAGCACTCTAGAGTCCTTTTCCTCCAAATAAATTTGAGTCCCCAACTGAATTTCTTTCTTGGTTTGTGTTGAACCTTATGCACCTGTGATAAATGATATCTAGACAAACTAGTTAGTCCACGTGGTTTGTGTTGGACGTCAACCAACAAAATCTATTATAGGAAATAATTAGGTCCATTTCCCTTTCAAATTTAGACTTTGATTACTCTACATAATCCTAGTGTTACCTTACTCTTCGGCTTGCATTGGTTTTATTTCCTATGCTAAGTTAGGTTACCTTGGGATACTAGCATGAATAGGGAACAACTTTGATCTAAGTGTTAACCCATGAGATATAAAAATCTGGATGCGACTTTAGAAACTACCACATGAAATAAGGGTTTCATTCTTTAGAAAATAAAAAGAGAGGTTTTCATCTCTAATGTTTCTTGAGAATAAAAGCAAAGAAACATGAATGTAAGTGAATACCTTAACAAGTCACAGAACTATCAAGGGATGCTACAACAGATGCCAACACGTATCAGAAGAAACAATATGCTTTCATGAATAGTCTGAACAATGGATCCAGATCTGACTGTTTAATAACTATGTGAGTTTTCAGAGATTGGTTGATAAGGCGATAATTGTTCAAAATAAGCACAATGAGATGGATAGAGAAAGGAAGAGAAACATGGTATTCTCTAGTCAGTTGTCTAGCAGCAATATTTGCGCTTGTCTAGTGCAAAAACCAAGCCCAATCAATAAGACTTCTTTCAATGTCAGACCATTAGGGCATCTAAGGCTAAATTATCAAATGTAGAAGCCCAATGCTCAAATTCAACAATACAATAATTAGACGTTGCGTCTAGTGTAGACTCTGGTGGTTCATCCTTTAGCATTGTTTGATTGGCCAAAGCCTAACTTTGCATAAATCAGTGGCACGAGAGGGCTTGTTTCATATGTAATTATCCTAGGCACTTTGCTAATCGATTTCCAAACAAGAAGTCAACTCTCAGAAGCCAGTTTGGAATGAGAAGCAAGTATAACAAAATTATGTTTAGGGTAAGGTCATCCATGTGACAACTGAGAAAGTCGAGCAAGCTCAAGATGTGGTACTTGGTATGTTCTTAACTAATTCACATCATGCTTCTATTTTATTTTACTCTAGAGCATCTCAGTCATCCATCACATAAAGTTTTGTTACAAAGCATAATATTTCGACATATACAATGAAGCATGTTATGATAGTTAGCTCACAAGGGGGTGAGATGAAGACAAGATACTTATGTCATGTTGTTTTGCTTAAAATAAGGGGTAGACTTCCTATCAAACGTCATAGTTTTGAATTCATAAGGAATAAAAATAATTGTGGGAATGGATTGCTCGAAGAAGTGTAAAGGAATCATTATTTGTGCAAGGCGTGCAGTTGAGTTGATCAATAGTGATGGAATAAAAGTTGAATTTGTAGCAACATTGGAATCCGCTGAGATCAGTACTGTGAATCAGATGAAGGGTGCAACAACTGATGAGATCAAAGTAGTTTATGGCTACCTAGATGTGTATCTGGATGAGTTACCAAGTATGTCACCCAATTGTGATGTTGAGGTTATCATTGACTTAGTACCTATAACACCACCTATATATAAAAGGCCATATAAGATGCCTACTAATGAATTAGGTAAACTTAAGAAGCATTACAAGGAAAAGGTTTCACTTGCCCTCGCTCATCACCATGGGGAGCCCTTGTTCTTTCTATCAAAAAGATGGAACATAGCGAATTTGTTTTGATTAAGGATCATTGAATGAAGTAATAATCAAAAGTAAGTATCCCTTGCCATGAATAGATGATTTGTTTGATCACATGAGAGGATCTTGTGTATTCTCTAAGGTTGATTTGTGATCAAGATATCATCAACTAAAGATTAGAGACTCAATTGTTCCTAAACTACATTCGAGACGAGATATGGTCTATATGAGTATACAATTATGTCCTACAGACATAGAAACACCCCCGCATAATTCATGTATCTCATGAATAAAGTTTTCATGGAGTATTTGGACAAATTTGTGTTTGTATTTATAGATGACATCATGGTGTACTCAAAAAATATGGAAGAGCATGAAGTGCATTTGAGGTTGGTATTGTAGAAATTTCAAGAGAACAGGTTGTAAGCCAAATTTAGTAAATGTGAGTTATGGCCAGGTCAAGTTGCATTTCTTGGACATGTAGTCATTGATCCCAGTAGAGTGAAAGATGTTATGAATTAGATGCCACCTAAAAGTGTGTCAGAAATCCACAATTTATTTATCTTAGCTGGTTGTTATCAACGCTTCATTAAGGATTACGAATGTCGCGGTGTCTTCACATTTTACCGGAGATGCACAGATTGAAAATAATTGCTCGCCGAAGTTGGAACCGACTTTAAACTACAACGACGAATTAGGGAAGCTACAGAACAAATCTTGTGATTTCGTTTTCTGGTCTAGAACGAGCACGACGAGATGAAGATATGCATATATATAATGGGGAGTTCGAGATATCTAATGCATGAAAAATGTTCCAAAGGATTAAAATTTTTTTAGGAAAAATCCTAGACATGGTTTGGCACCCAATGAACTCAAATAAAATATTTAAAGCTCATAAAAGTTTATTAAAATACTCTAATAAATAGAGTTTGTTTTTAGGAAATGAAAATTCTTTAGAAAACATATGGAAAATTTCTAGAACATCTACGAGGTACATTAACATGACTCAAACACTTTTTGCACTTAGAAACACTATGCAATAACATGAATGCAACATACTAAGTTTGAACTTATGATTCATTTTAGTTGATTTATAATAAAAGAAATTATATAAAACCATGTTACATGGGTTTAAATCACCCAGATCTTATCAAATTAAACTAATTTTTGAGAAATTTTGCCAGTTCAAAAATTAGAGTGTTACAGTTTGTATTAAATGATATGGTTCAATATAGTTTATTCCATTATGGTCCCTTATGGGATTTTGACTAGTTGTTGACTTAGCTTATAGAGGTGTACTACGCGTGCACTTATTGAGAAGTTGAGAGAAACTAAAAACATGATGCACGCACGTGCATCGCCACTGCAACTGAGCCATGTCGTGGTGTGGTGTGGCAAGCTGTGGTGTGTTGTGCCATGTGAGATTTTTTACCACATGGGCCGACTAAGGGTTAATAACAATTTGGATGTGCATTTGACGAACATATAATATACAAGGTAATAGGTGTATGTTACAGTGATTACTCCATCTTCTAGAAATTTCTGTTCTTATCTCCCACTTCTTTGAAGAAGCCTCATAGATGAACATAACCTCTCTTCTCTGTCGAGTTACATATGTGCCTTTTCATCCCGATCCTCTTTGTGCAAGCATAGAGATGGCAATGGGTAAATACCCACCGGGTATTACTACCCCATACTCATACCCACGACATAAAAATAACCCCATCGGGTCACCCATATACACTGGCGGGTATGAATTTACCCCCATAGCCATACCCATGTGGGTATGGGTCACCCATCGGGTTACCCGTACCCACAAAAGCTAAACATCTATCAAAATATTATATGATACAAATGTCAAGTATATCCATCTAAATACCATTACAAAATTTCTAGCATCATTTAACCATCCATTCAACACACCAAAGATAATTGGATAAAGTAGTAACACTAGAATAGTACTACATAGCACATTATATGTTCCATTACATGGTCATTAAATTGTCGTTAAGCCTTCTATGACATTGTGGCCTAAAAGGTTGTTAAATAGTAAAAAAGATGGATGACTAAAATCAAAGTTCATGCTTGAGCTAAGTTTATATTGGTTATTTTATACCCATGGGTTAACGAGTATGGGTAAAGGAGGAATGTTCTAATACCCGTTTACCCATTGGGTGAAGATTTTTGTCCAATAACAGACCCACGGGTAGAATATTTAGCCCACATATATACCCTAATGGAGTAAATATCCATCGGGTATCAGGTCGCGGGTACCCATTGCTATCTCTATGCAAGCAGTATTGTGAGAGTAGGTCTCTAGGTATCTGCAACACCTTCTTAGTGTGTGGGTGATCAAGTTTTTGGAAAGTGTAGCCATGATCGCTCGTTGATCATCTTGTTCTTAGTGTTGCGGTTGGTCCTGTTGTTGGTCTAAGGATCGTCTTCTTCCTCCTCTTTATGGCAGAGGCCTGATGGACACTACTAGAGCAGATATATGGCTCTGGCCACCTAGACCAGGGCCTAGGACACGACTCAAAATTTTAAACCCCCTTAAAATATAAAAAATATACGATAAAATTTATCTTGTTTTAATAGTATTTATATAGTCCATGTCCTTTTTATTTATATTATTTTTAATTAACATATGTTTTTAATTCTTGTATTAGGTTATATTTTTGGACATGAAATAATTGATAAAGAAGAATAAAGATATTGTTTTATAGATAACGATTATTGTTCAATCAAGCTTTAGATACAAGCGTCCAAGCGAGCCTTTTGAGTCTTTAGATCGTGATTCAACGTAGTTGCATGAGCACTATAATGGGGGAGGGGTTAAGTGCTAAATGTGCAACTACGGTTGGGTCACGATTTAAAGGCCTAGAAGTCTACTTACGTGCTTGCACCTAAGACTTATTTGCACAACAATCTTTATCTTGACTTATAATAATGTTTTTTTGTATGTTATCTATCTTCATGGTATATTGTCATTGTTAGAAGCTAAAAAGAGGCCGTGCGGACGGTTCGGCCCTGAGGTCGGACGGTCCGCGGTCCGGACTGTCCGCGGTGGTGGCGCGGACGGTCCGCGCGTGCGCAGAGTCAGTTAGGGTTCCTAGTTTCTCGCGGGATTTGTTACCTAAAACCGCGAGATTAACTCGGGAAACAGTTGGAAACGGATCCAGACCTCCCCCTTTATATAGATGAAGGGCTACGGCCGATTGAAACCCCCAACAATCGATCAAATCCAATTTATTACTCGTTTTTACCTTATGCATTAGGAGTAGTTCTAGTTTAGCCCTAGTTTAGTATTCCAATCCCCAAATTCTCCGCCTCTCCTCGACTCTATGTCGATTAGAGGAGTCTAGGTCGGCCTGCCCGAGCCTAGACAACTCCTAGGATCTCTCCTCCCCGACGGGGTCCCTCCCGGGAACGAGATCCAGGCGCCGTCGGCGATCCTCCGCCGCCCCTGCGCACGCGCGGACCGTCCGGCCGTTAGGCAGGGAACCTTTGCCCCTGCGCCAGGTCGCGGACCGTCCGGCCCTGTGCCGCGGACCATCCGCGCCTGACCAGAGAGCACCGTCGCCTCGCGCCAGGTCACGGACCGTCCGCGCCTGGCCAGAGAGCACCACCACTGGTTCTTTTGAGTGATTGGCGCCTCCAAAAAGGTGTCAACATACTTTTTGGCGACTCCGCTGGGGAATAGGTGTCTAGATCTGCTAAAAATCGGCCCATAAATGGCCGGTTCTAAGGATCACACCAAGATCTCCACTACCAACATCATCAAGCCGGCCATGGAGGCGCTTCCGGCTGATGACCAAAGGCCCTTTGAAGACCTCGTAATGCACGATGAGAAGGAGGTGATGCGGCAATGGAACGAACAACGCGACAAGGAAGAGGCGGAACTGCTGCATAAACTCTCCGAACGGCGCAAGGAGGCGGCTGACAAGTACTTGTCACACTTCACGGTAGATCGCCACCAGAAGATCGTCCGTCAAGGGGAGATCGATATGGAATCTCTCCTACCTCCACTTCAGGGTCCCGCTATAAGTACTCCAGACCTATCTCTTACGACTTTCATGGATCAACGAGGAGATCAGTTAAAGCAATATGTAGATGAATCTATTAAAATGCATTTACGTGCATACGAGAAATCAGCTGCTCCTAACTTTCCATCGCGAGAGTCTAATATAGTGCCACCCACGTCAAATACATCGGCTATAAATGGGTCACCCTTGACCCAGCCATCATATGGTATGCCGATGCACGCTTTCGTGTCACCATCACAGCCGCAACCACTAGGCACGCGGCAGGTACTGGACGCGACCGGACCGTCCGAGCATCATCTTAGACAGTCCGGTTATACCGTGGACCGTCCGGCGTATTTCACCGGACCGTCCGACCAGATGCAGGCCCTCACACAAAACACTCAGGTCACACCATACATGGTCGGACCATCAGGATACAACCCTGAACACTTCGGCCCCATCACGGACCGTCCGGTGCATCACGCCGGACCATCCGGATATGTTGCAGACCGTTCGCCATCTTACGTCGGACCGTCCGGATGTGGCATAAACCGACCGACGTATTACGCTGGACCATCCGACTCCACACGAGTCCATGCGCAGACTGCCCAAGTCGCGCCATATATGGCCGAACCGTCCGGGTACAACCCTGGACCATTCGGCCCGATCACGGACCGTCCAGTTCTTTATGACAGACAGTCTGGGTATGAGACTACCCACGTAGCACCATATACGACTGGACAATCCGGATATACCTTCAAACCATTTGGCCAGGTCGCGGACCATCCGGCTTCTTATGCCGGACCATCCGGATATGCACACGCAGAGCCGAGAGCTGCGCAATACGCACAGTTCCCACATTCATCGCAGCAACATTATGGTGCCCCACCGGTAACACATTATAATCATGCCATACCACCTCATGGACATAGGGTTGAATACTATTCGGCCACAAGAGAGCCTGGGAGGTATAGGGCAGGAGCTGGTGACATTAATAGGACACCTAGCACACACCTCAAACATCCCTGGGAGGAAAGCCGACAGAGTGATGTCAGGCAACCTGAGATTTCCACCCGCAAACTCAATGGATGGTCGCCAGATATGGCGGAGAGGATCAGAGACGAGGTAGCCGGGATGTTCAAGGACAAACTCGGTGTTAGTGTGTCAGGTACGGGGCAATCGTATCGGAAACCTTATAGCCACCGATTCGACACCGCGCCATATCCACAGGGAACTAGAATACCAGACTTCTCTAAGTTTTCTGGTGAAGGTGGGAAAAGCACACATGAACATATAAGCCAATTCATAGCACACTTGGGAGAATTGGCTGATGGGGAAGCCTGCCGCGTTCGTTTATTCTCGTTGTCCCTTACTGATACTGCATTTGCATGGTACGCAGCTTTGCCACCAAACTCTATTAACTCTTGGGAAGAATTAGAGCACAAATTTCATGAACATTTCTTCTCAGGAGAACATGAGTTAGAATTGGCTGACTTAGCTTCAGTCCGATAGGGGCCTGAAGAATCGGTTAATGACTATATCCGGAGATTCCGGGACACTAGAAACCGATGCTTTCAAATTCATGTCGCAGAAAAACAACTGACAGGGCTAGCTTTCAATGGGTTGCGACCCTACTTAAAAGAAAAATTAGATGGCACCCAATTCTTTTCGCTAGTGCACTTACACCAGCGGGCTATGACCTGTGAAAGCCGAAGTAAGGAAACATCAAAATCGGCTAGCCATAAGATGCATCTAGTGGGATACGATAATTCGGATGATGAATCCACGGATGTATACACCGCCGAACTGGTTTGGCCAGGACAGGCTAAACCTTCAGCGTGTTCTGCTTTACAGTCGATTCGAAAGAATCGACAAGAAGAAGTTAAGTTTACCTTTAATGTTGCCAAATGCGATAAAATATTTGACGAGTTACTGAAAAAACGGCAACATTAAATTAACTCATACTATTCCTCCTCCTGATGAATTAAAGAGGCGTGCTTATTGTAAGTGGCATAATTCCTTTTCTCATGCCACCAATGATTGTAATGTTTTTCGTCGACAGATACAATCGGCCATAAATGAGGGTTGATTGGCTTTTCAGGAGATGCAAGTAGACACACAACCCTTTCCTGTTAATACAATAGAACTCACACGCAAAAAGGTCTTGGTTCGGCCCGAAATGGCTGATAAAGGCAAAGGCAAGGGCATCGTCATCAGCAATCCTCGCATGTCAGATATATCACAAAAGGAGATTGCTCGAAAGGCTTCGGACGAGAAGGCTAAAAGGTCCGAAGACGCCGGGGGGCAGGCACAGTTAATGAACCAAACACATCAGCCTAGCCCTAGCATCGTAGATGGTCCGGCACCTACGTGCGGACAATCCGGTGCTCAGACAAACGGTCCGGCTAACTCAGCTGGACAGTCCACCTATGACCAAAGGCATCAACCTCTACACAAAGCAAGGAAAAAAACGCAAGGTCAAAGCACATATAATCGGCTGATTAAAGCCGATCCTACTTTTGATCAGTTGCTCTCCAAAAATACTAGCAAAAAGGCTGTTCCACGTGATCGGTCAACAAAGAAACCCCGGTCACCTGCTAAAACAAAACGGTCAAACAAAACGACCCGAAAGGCGACACAACAAGCATCGCCTATTCATTCTATGAGACCAGGGTACTTTCCACCTATTTGCTCATCGTCGGTATATTATCCTGTTCAAACATGGAATGGCACGATGATGAATCCATGGTACATGTATAGTCCCTTCGTCTATCCAGACTGGGGGCACCTCCATTCTATTCCTTTTGATCCATTGATCAAATGGTCATGGACGAGAAAGATACAATCCGAAACGGCCTTTATATTGGTGCTTTATTGAATAAACTCCATATCGAAAAGCCGGTGACCTACATCAGGTTTAGTCCATATGCTTTTGGTTCGTCAATCTTCACCAAAAGGCAGAGGGGCATATGTTGAGCTCTAAAAAGAGCAGTGCGGACGGTCCGGCCCCGAGGCCGGACGGTCCGCGGTCCGGACAGTCCGTGGTGGTGGCGTGGACAGTCCGCGCGTGCGCAGAGTCAGTTAGGGTTCCTAGTTTCTCGCGGGATTTGTTACCTAAAACCGCGGGATTAACTCGGAAATCAGTTTGAAGCGGATCCAGACCTCCCCCTTTATATAGATGATGGGCTACGGCCGATTGAACCCCCCAACAATCGATCAAATTCAGTCTATTACTCGTTTTTTACCTTATGCATTAGGAGTAGTTCTAGTCTAGTTCTAGTTTAGCCCTAGTTTAGCCTCTCGATCCCCAAATTCTCCGCCTCTCCTCGACTCTACGTCGATTAGAAGAGTCTAGGTCGGCCTGCCCGAGCCTAGACAACTCCTAGGATCTCTCCTCCCCGACGGGGTCCCTCCCGGGAGCGAGATCCAGGCGCCGTCGGCGATCCTCCGCCGCCCCTGCGCACGCGTGGACCGTCCGGCCGTCAGGCAGGGAACCCGGGCTCCTGTACCAGGTCGCGGACCGTCCGGCCCTGTGCCACGGACCGTCCGCGCCTGACCAGAGAGCACCTCCGCCTCACGCCAGGTCGCGGACCGTCCGGCCCCTGGCCGCGGACCGTCCGCGCCTGGCCAGAGAGCACCGCCGCCGGTTCTTTTAAGTGATTGGTGCCTCCAAAAAGGTGTCAACAAGGTGCAACAATTCGAACAGCTAAATTTAATCCTTTTAATCCGAAGCGAACAATATGTATACTTTCTCCGTCCATACTCCATCGTTATTGACACGTGATGGACTATTGGATTTATTAGGGCTGATTTGGTGTCCAGTGATATGTAGGAGATACATCGAGAGAAAATCTCCTTCCTATTCAAAATTGAATGGAAAGAAGATTACTCCCCTGTGGATCTCCTCTAAATTACTGTCCACCAAATCAGCCTTATCTGATGTGACAAATAGTCAAATATTGTGTGTATATAGAGAAGTCATTGCCGTGTTTTGTGCGTAAATTTGACAAGTTTGTTTGTGGTCATGAGTCAAGGTCCGCCTAACAGGAAAAATATGTAGCGCGTGCAAGCGCGTGCATTCAAAGTTGACACTTACCGCTTCTTTAACAAGGACCAGCTGCGTGCTGTCATATATTTATTGGTCTGTACTATATATTATTGCATTACTGTAGTGATAGCTCAAGCGATCGGCCTGTTGAAACTTTGTTCAACGGTCTTCATCATGATGGTGAACTCGATATATCATCTTTGTGCGCTTGTCCGCTAGCTTGATCAGGACATATATTGCTGACTCCGTAAAAGTATGCCAATGAATTAATTCATCGTTGTACAGGACACAGGAAAAAAAGAGAGAGGGAGACGGAACCTACAACGACATAATCTCACTAAAGCACTAATAATAGATAAATTGTATAATAGTTTAAAGTAGTCTTATATAAAAATATCAATGAACGATGAAAATCATATAATACATAATGACAAATATAGGATGATGTAATTTTAGGAGACAGGGTGTTGAAGCTCTATGGCCTCAGAAGCGAGAGGAGGGCTTGAGCCCCATATCCGCACTACCGCACTACCGGTGTCACCGTTCATGTAGGTTGCAATGAGTTCGAAGATTAATGTAAGATAGTTAATGCAACCATGTCGGTATCAGAAAAACTAATATCTATTGTTGGTGATACATTATTGAACAGTGATAGTGCTAAAAGATACGAAAATATTCATAATGCGATACATAACCATTTTGACGTCCAACGTAATTTCCAACGGATGTCCCTCACACCTTTGGACATAAACTAATTTTCGATGGCCTATCAAGTCAGAAATAACGTTACTTCCAATGGTTGTCTATTCTAGCCACAAGAATTTAGTCTATATATGGAACACTGAGCCAACATCGTTTGCTTTTCTCTTTCTTAGGGTTTTCTTTTCTCCCTCTATGTTGTCACCACTTTCCGGTCGCATGCCGCCTCCTACCTCATTACCGCACCTTGCCACCTCCGACGCCGCATCTTCCCGCGGCCCGACGCTGTGGCTCTGCCTTGCCCGATACCATGCTCCACAGCCCGCTTCCTCACCTCACCAGTCCCCCATGCCTCCGCCAGCCTCCGACGCACTGGTGGCCATGCCTGCGCCGTCTGCCACCATCATCGTTGCCCGCTGCATGAAGTTGCCACCGCCCCGCCGACACCAATCATCCACCTAAGTAAGTGCATTTTTCTTAGAAATTTTGAAAGGGAAATGTGATAGATAGCCATTTCTACATGTTGGTGATTTAGTATCCAACACACCATCATGGACTAACTTATTTGCTAAGTGTATGAGAGTAGGTTCACTTGTATGCAATTTGAAGGTGCTAAGTCCAAAAGAGCTCATAATAGGCTAGAAAGTGCAACTTTGGGTAAAATGGTAAAACTATGAAGTTTGATCACTTAGATAAATTGCATATGCCTAATACAATGTTTCTAGCACTTTGATTTGATGTCTAACAAATTCTCTAAACTACAAATCCCGGTGAAACAATTAGTAAAAGCTAAGTTTCCTACACTTAGTCAATTTGATTATGTGCTAACAATGATTGTCTAACTAGTAGGAAAGCTCACAAGAAAGTCTAAGACAAAAGGAGGAAGACTTGAAGAAAAAGGACTTCAATGTGCTGGTCAGCGAGTCACCGGACACGGTCTGGTGGTACACTAGATCGTCTCCGTACGTGAACAATCTGGTCTCATGTTTTATTTATAAAAATCACTGTACCATGAATAGTACTTGGTCAAGTAGTGCAACTGACCACCTATAACGGCTACTTTGCAGAGACGTGTGCTGACCAATGGCACCGGTCCGGTGCTAGTCAATTAAGGAAAGGGCCTAGTTAGATTCCAGATAAGGAGCTCATGTTCCCGGTTCGGTGATGCACTGGATTGGTCCGGTGCCCCCAAGCATAGCAGATATCCAACGGCTTTTACAAGAAGCAACAACTATAATGCCTTTTAGGCTATAAAAGGACCCCCTTGGCGACCTCCTTCAGTACCCCAAGCATACTAAGAGCACTTGATCACTCCAAAACTTCGCCACAACGCATATGAGTCATTTTAGTGAGATTTGAGCAAGTTTCTGAGTTGTTCTAGTCATTTTGTGAGAGCGTGCTTTTGTGATCTTCTTTCTTGTGTTGTGTGGCTGCATTTGCTCTTGTGTATACTCTTCTCTCTCTATTTGTTGTACTTTGAGTTGTAACTCATTCTTTTTATGTATGATTGCAAGAGACTCCGACTTATGGAGATTCTGGGATTATTATCGATATAAGGAATACCATGGCATCCAAGTTGATCATTGGATCACATGAGATGGGTTGTACGTTGGGACACCATCATATAAAGTAGGCAAGCATTTAAGGCTTAACCGAACCACGAAAAAAAATGTTGTCTATCTTCTATGATTTCTTATTGTGATTGCTCTTCCTCTCTCTAAGTTCTATCTTTCAGTTGCAATATTGCTCTTAGTTTATTACACACAATTAAGTAAAGAAAACTTCTCTCTTCTTCTCACTAACACTACCGGAATCAGCTTCTTTGCCGTGTGTCTGAGACACACGGCAAAGGCTATTTTACACTCGGCAAATGCTTTGCCGAGTGTAACACTCGGCAAAGAACGCTCGGCGAACTGTACATCGGCAATAGCATCTTTGCCGAGTACTTTTTGTCGGGCACTCGGCAAAGACTTTGCCGAGTGCCATTTGGCACTCGGCAAAGAAAAGTCACCGTCACGGCGCCAAGTGACGGTGACGGATCCTTCGCCGAGTGCCTACGGCGACACTCGGCAAAGGAGGTTTATTTGCTGAGTGTCTGGTGGACTGGCACTCGGCAAAGAACCCTCCAGTGGGCCCCTTTGCCAGTCCCTTTGCCGAGTGCCTTGGCAATGGCACTCGGCAAAGATGTCTTTGCCGGTTCCCAGGTTTCCTTCTTTGTCGAGTGCCATTTTCAGCACTCGGCAAAGATGGCTTTACCGGTTCCCAGGTTGCCTTCTTTGCCGAGTGCCATGGTCAGCACTTGGCAAAGATGGCTTTACCGGTTCCCAGGTTTCCTTCTTTGCCGAGTGCCATGGTCATAGCACTCGGCAAAGCGACCTTTGCCGAGTGTTACACTCGGCAAAGTGACCAGGATGTCCCTTTTTTATTTGTTTTTGCTGTTCCATCCAAACAAACAAAAGATATATATCATTCACATCACATTATATATCAATCGCATCACAGAATGAACACATTTATCATCAACACCATATATAACACAAAGTGTCACTAATATAAGTCTCACAAATATAAGTCAGGTTCATCACAAAACAGATATAAGTCTGGATCATCACTAACATCACCAAGTATCTCACAAGAGCAAGTCTAGCCAAACATCACCAACACTCACAAGACCAAGTCTGGATCATCAACGAGGTGGGCATCTGGACTGGTTCGGCGAAGGGCTGGACGAAGCATGAGGGTTGTTCGACGCCGCCGATTGACCCTGCATAGAGAATAGATTGTATGTGTGAGAACATATGAATATATATCATGCAGTACTAAAATTTTGATACTCACAGGAGTAGTGAACTCAGCAGGGTCAGTTGCAGGGAACAATGGAGGTGGTGGAGCATGACCCTGTGCGGTGCCAAGGCTCTGCATGTACGCGAACATCTCCGCCATCCTCTTCTCCAGCTCCTCACGTTGCCTCCTCTCATCATCTAGCTGAGTCTGTAATATTTCGCCCTAATGTTACGATAATGCAAAGAGAAGATATATAAAAATTAATGAACGATGAATAGATAAGGAATAACCTGGAGTTGCTGGATACGATGCTGTGAGGTGTCCTGCCGAGGTCGTATGGCTGGGCTCGCGCTCGTGCTCCTTGCTCGCACCTGAGAGAGAGTGGGAGTGGAGGACGAGTCGATTGCCCCGTCGGCAATCCAGTACCGCCCATGCCTCTTGCCTCCTCCGACCCTCATGAGGACATCTCCGTCGATGTCCTCGGTCCTCGGATCGTAATCTGGCCCATGGACCTCCTTGGCCATTGCGGTGTACTCACTGAGTCGGTTGTGGATGGCGGGGTTGGTGTACGCCTCGGGCCCGTCATCCGGGTTGTAGGTGACGTCGGACGTCGCCTTCCCCTTGTGGGCCATGGCATATGCCGAGAACGTGGAGCAAGGCGCGCCACCGTGTGCCGACGACTGCGAGAAAACCAACGATATGGTTAGAAATCATGTCTAATCGAAAGTTATATACCTAAATAAAAAAGAGCGCGTACCCATGCTTCCGCGTATTTGCCCAGGCTGCGGCTGCCTTGATGGTGGGAGGGACCTTGCATCAGCAAACGCCGTTCCCGGCTAGCGTTGTGCGCCTCGTCCCACTCAGCCGAGCACCACCTCTGCACCATCTTCTCCCAGCACTCAGGATGCGCGGCGCACCAATGAGGAATCATCTAAAAAAATATAAGTACACCGCATATCAGAAGATAAGAATAAGCATATTTAGTACCAATAATAAAGTTTTGTATTTACCTGCAAGTACTAGTCCGCAGTCAATGACATGGTTCGGGCGTCCTTCTTGTTCACCTTCTCCCCAAGGACGGAGCCGTGGTAAGTGACGATGGCCTGGATGCGCGCCTCGTAGTGCATGTCCACGACGAGCTTCTTACAGCACGTCGTAGACACCACATCCACCCTAGCCTCGTATCCAGCATCGCACCTGAAGAAATCCTACATACAAAGACGATGTATCCATACATTATTTCAAGAATATGCAACAAATGCGACTTATTAAACAATATAGTGCGAGGAAGACTTACCCACAGCTCTTGCTTCACCCGCTCCGCCTTGTTGTTGAATTGTCTGCCGTCCCGATCTACTGCATCGGGGGCGACGGCGTAGTGGTCGAAGGTGTATGCTGGGCTCGTCACTCCGGCGTACTCAACAAGTCCAGGGAAGTGTTCCCGGCATAGAAGGCCGAGGATGCCATTGGGGTTGCGGCCGTGACCCCCTGCAGTCTCCAAAACCATCCAAGACCTATCGAAGTGATTAAGATGAAGTATTAGTTTCTATTATTAATTTGAACATATAATATGAAAAAGCAGCAACAACATCTAAAGTTACCTACCTCTCTCCATCGGGTCGTATGAGCGGACGTCTGTCACGAAGTATGGGTCGCTTAGGTAGGCTCGCGGGACCTCGCAGGTAGATACTCCTCGAACCTGAGGAGCCAGAACCTGAGACGTCCTGCTGAGCGGCGTCGTCGTCGTCGTCGTCCTGCTGCGCCGCATCGTCGTCGTCCTGCTGTGCCGCATCGACAGCGGCTTGCTGCTCCACCTGCTGCTGTACGGCGTCGTCCTGCTGCGCCTCCTCCTCCGTCCTACGGGTGCTCCTCCTCCCCCTCCCCCCTCCCCCTCCTCGTCCTCGTCCCACCGCCCACCATCTTTGTCCAACAACCTGCAATTAAGAGTAAACAATTAAGCACAGATAAAAAAATATGTATTTAGAAACATATGCAAAATAAATGAAATATAGCATTACATCGATTAAAAATAATCTTCATATGTGTCCGGGTTAGCCGGATCATAAGTGTCATCATCACTATCAACCATTTCATAGTCAACATCATCTGAAGGCGCAACTTCGAAATTGGCATTGCCTTCAAGTATTTCTAAGTCATTCTCATTTTGCACCTCATCATCCTCGTCATCAACAACCATTTCAATATCTACTTCCATTCCGATCGCTTCGGTTAAGTCTATCTCAAATTGCCCTTCGAGCCCATCTTCTTGGAAGAACTCTCCGTCATATGTGTCTGGGTCTAAGTTATAATCTTCATCGTTTGGAACAGGTAATTTAGCGTGCGGTGATACCTTATACACAACATCCCAACCCTTAAGATGTTGTTTCGTTTGGCACGCATATGGAAGATAATACACTTGTGTGGCCTGTTGGGCCACAATGTAGACATCGTCTCCTGTTAAGGTGGAATCCTGTCGAATTTCGACTATCCCAAGATTAGAATGTGTCCGTCTCGTAACTTCAGGGTCAAACCAATGACATTTGAATATCACTGGAGTAAGAGGTTTGGAACCATAAAAATTGAGTTCATATATTTCTTCAATTCTTCCATAATACTCGACCTCGTCAAGCCCGGGCGTAAAGACTCCAGAACACGTGGTTTTTCGATTGGGCCGACTTTGGTCGTAGCTTGTTGTGCGAAAACGGTATCCATTGACGTCATACCCAGAAAATTTCCTGACCCTATAGGCAAAGCCATTGGCTACTTGTCTCAACTCGGCACTCATAGACGGCTCTCTTTGGCCCTGCAAGTTCAAACACGCTAGATTGTTATATTATTCGCACGTAAGAGCAACTTGGAATAACAAACTAAGCACGTACCTTATGTTTAAACCAGGAAATGAAATCGGGCAATCCATTTCCCGCACCCTTTCTAAGAAGGGTATCATATTCCTGTGGAGTTGGGTCCCTTGATCGACGCCAGAATTCATGAAGAAATTGCTCCATGTATGGCGTCACCTCTTCAAGGTTGGTCAATACATATAGCATGATATGGCGCCACTCTTCATGTCTCAGGGTCTTGGTGGTCGAACCACTCGCGCTTCCGAGTTGCCCTCGGAAAATGCTGAGGTTCGATTCATTGCCGCCATCATTGTAACGAGGGGGTGGATTATGCACGCTCGGCAGTTTGTCACCATAGTAAGTTGTTGTGAAGTTTGACACCTCCTCTAGTATGTATGCCTCTGCAATGGAAGCCTCGATTTTGCATTTATTTCTACATTTCTTTCGGATACTCTTTAGACATCTCTCGATTGGATAGCACCAACGTCCCTGCACGGGCCCCCCATTCGTGCCTCATATGGGAGATGAATAATCAAATGCTGCATCGGATTGAAGAAGCCGGGTGGAAAGATCTTCTCCAGCTTACACAGTAACATGGGTGCCATCCTTTCCAAGTCTGCAATCATGGTCCGAGCTAACTCTTTTGCACAAAGCTGGCGGAAGAAATAGCTCAACTCTGCAAGCGCTAGCCAGACATGCTCAGGGACATAGCCTCGAACCATCGCCGCAAGAATTCGTTCAATCCATATGTGGAAGTCATGACTCTTCATCCCTAAGACTCGCAGAGTAGATAAGTTCACCCCCCTACTAAGGTTAGCTGCATACCCATCAGGGAACATTAACATCTTGATCCACTGTAGTACTTCCTTCCTCTGGGCCCTGCTCAGGACGAAATCGGCCTTAGGCCTTCTCCATGTCTTACCACCACTAGGCGGCTTCATCTCTTGGTTTGGTCTATCACATAACTCTGCCAGATCCACTCTTGCCTTTACGTTATCCTTTGACTTATCAGGAATCTCCATAATTGTTGCCCAAAGTGCCTCAGCGACATTCTTTTCAGTGTGCATCACGTCAATGTTGTGTGGAAGGAGCAGGTCATCATAATAGGGGAGCCGAGTCAAGCCCGACTTATGTGTCCACATATGTTGCTCACCATATCCCACAAAACCACCTTCTGGGTTGGCCACGAGACCATCTATCTGTTCGCGAACTTCGGCACCAGTCATCATTGCAGGTGGGCGGTCTGTCACCATGACACCTTTCGTAAAGTTCTTGATGTCTAGTCGGAATGCATGGTCAGGAGGGAGAAATTGTCGATGTTTATCGAATGACGAATATTTGCCACCCTTCTTCAACCAAATGAACCTAAGAGCTTCCTTGCAAACTGGGCATGGGAACTTACCGTGAACACACCAGGCGCAAAATAGCCCATACGCCGGAAAGTCATGCATGGAGTACTGGTACCAAACATGCATTTTGAAGTTTGTCTTCGTAGCTCGGTTGTACGTCCATACCCCTTCCTCCCAAGCACGGACCAATTCATCAATCAAAGGCTCCATGTACACGCCCATTTTATTCCCCGGGTGTCCAGGAATTATCAACGACACGAATATGTTCTGTCTTTGAAAGCATACGCCGGGGGGGAGATTGATGGGGATAACGAACACGGGCCAACATGTGTATGGGGCAGCGGTCATTCCATAGGGATTGAACCCATCTGTGGCCAGCGCAACACGAACATGTCGAGCCTCTTTGGCTTTCTCATGGTGAATGGCATCAAAGTGGGTCCATGCTTCACCATCGGATGCGTGAACCATCTTGTCAGGATTGTATCGTTTGCCTTTTTTGTGCCATGTCATCTGTTTCACGGATTCCTCTGTCATGTATAGACGCTGGATCCTCGGTATGAACGGAAGGTGGCGTAGGATTGTCACGGGGATGTCGAGCTGCCTCTTCTGTCCATCACCAGAGTCTACCTCCATGAACCTAGACGATTTACACTTCGGACAGTACTTTGTGATAGTCGCCTAGAGGGGGGGTGAATAGGGCGAAACTGAAATTCTCAAAAATAAACACAACTACAAGCCGGATTAGCGTTAGAAATATAAACGAGTCCGCGAGAGAGGGCGCAAAACAAATCACAAGCAAATATAAGTGTGACACGAGGATTTGTTTTACCGAGGTTCGGTTCTCGCAAACCTACTCCCCGTTGAGGAGGCCACAAAGGCCGGGTCTCTTTCAACCCTTCCCTCTCTCAAACGATCCCACGGATCGAGTGAGCTTTCTCTTCTTCTCAATCAACCGGGAACAAAACTTCCCCGCAAGGGCCACCACACAATTGGTGCCTCTTGCCTTGGTTACAATTGAGTGTTGATCTCAAGAACAAGTGAGAAAGAAAAGAATGCGATCCAAGCGCAAGAGCTCGAAGGAACACAAGCAAATCACTCTCTCTAGTCACTATGGAGTTGTGTGGAATTTGGAGAGGACTTGATCTATTTGGTGTGTCTAGAATTGAATGCTAGAGCTCTTGTAGTGGTTGAGAAGTGGAAAACTTGGATGACAATGAATGTGGGGTGGTTGGGGTATTTATAGCCCCAACCACCAAAAGTGACCGTTGCTGGAAGCTGTCTGTTCGATGGCGCAACGGACAGTCCGGTGCACACCGGACAGTCCGGTGCCCCTGCCACGTCACCATTGCCGTTGGATTCTGACCGTTGGAGCTTCTGACTTCTGGGCCCGCCTGGGTGTCCGGTGCACACCGGACATGTACTGTTTGATGTCCGGTGAACCGGTATGGGCGATCCTGACATCTGCGCGCGCTGCGCGCGCATTAAATGCACCGCAGGGAGCCGTTGGCGCCGCAGGGAGCCGTTGCTCCGCTGGCACACCGGACAGTCCGGTGCACACCGGACAGTCCGGTGAATTTTAGCGGAGCGGCTGCCGCGCGAACCCGAGGCTGGCGAGTTCCGGAGACCGCGCTTCCTTGGAGCACCGGACATGTCCGGTGCACACCGGACAGTCCGGTGAATTATAGCGCGCCGGCTTCCGAGAATTCCCGAGGGCGAAGAGTTTGAGTCGAAGTCCTCTGGCCGCACCGGACATGTCCGGTGCACACCGGACAGTCCGGTGCCTTCAGCCAGAGGTGCCCTCGGTTGCCTTGCTGCTCCTTTGTTGAATCCAACACTTGGTCTTTTTATTGGCTAAATGTGAACCTTTTGCACCTGTATAACTTATGCACTAGAGCAAACTAGTTAGTCCAATATTTGTGTTGGGCAATTCAACCACCAAAATTATTTAGGAACTAGGTGTAAGCCTAATTCCCTTTCAATCTCCCCCTTTTTGGTGATTGATGCCAACACAAACCAAAGCAAATATAGAAGTGCATAATTGAACTAGTTTACATAATGTAAGTGCAAAGGTTGCTTGGAATTGAGCCAATATAAATACTTATGTGATGCGCATGGATTGTTTTCTTTGTTTTTGACATATTGGACCACATTTGCACCAAGAGTTTTTGTTTTTGCAAATTCTTTTGTAAATTCTTTTCAAAGTCCTTTTGCAAGATAGTCAAAGGTAAATGAATAAGATTTTGCAAAGCATTTTCAAGATTTAAGATTTTCTTCCTTTGTTCAAATGCTCTTCCTTTGACTAAACAAAACTCCCCCTCAAATAAAGTCTCCTCTTAGTGTTCAAGAGGGTTTTAAGACATCAATTTTGAAAATACTAGTTGCTCCCCCTTTAGAACACAAAGAGATACCAATTTTGAATTTAACCAATTTAAAATCATCAAATTTATAAAATTAGGTGGTGGTGCGGTCCTTTTGCTTTGGGCTCATATTTTCTCCCCCTTTGGCATGAATCGCCAAAAACGGAATCATTAGAGCCCAATGAAGTACTTTCTCCCCCTTTGGTCATAAAAAGAATGAGTGAAGATTATACCAAAGATGGAGAGATGATGCGGAGCGACAGCGAAGAATGAGTAGTAGAGTGGAGTGGAAGCCTTGTCTTCGCCGAAGACTCCTATTCCCTTTCAATATACCTATGACTTGGTTTGGAATACACTTGAAAACACATTAGTCATAGCATATATATAAAAGAGACATGATCAAAGGTATATTTATGAGCTATGTGTGCAAGACTAGCAAAAGAAATTCCTAGAATCGAGAATATTGAGCTCATGCCTAAGTCGGGTAAAAGATTGTTCATCAAGTGGCTTGGTAAAGATATCGGCTAATTGATCTTTAGTGTTAATGTAAGAAATCTCGATATCCCCCTTTTGTTGGTGATCCCGAAGAAAATGATACCGAATGGCTATGTGCTTAGTGCGGCTGTGCTCGACGGGATTGTCGGCCATTTTGATTGCACTCTCATTGTCACATAGCAAAGGGACTTTGGTTAATTTGTAACCGTAGTCCCGCAGGGTTTGCCTCATCCAAAGCAATTGCGCGCAACAATGCCCTGCGGCAATATACTCGGCTTCGGCAGTAGAAAGAGCGACCGAATTTTGCTTCTTTGAAGCCCAAGACACCAAGGATCTTCCCAAGAACTGGCAAGTCCCCGATGTGCTCTTCCTGTTAATCCTGCACCCTGCCCAATCGGCATCCGAATACCCAATCAAATCAAAAGTGGATCCCCGAGGGTACCAAAGCCCAAACTTAGGAGTAAAAGCCAAATATCTCAAGATTCGTTTCACGGCCGTAAGGTGTGATTCCTTAGGGTCGGCTTGGAATCTTGCACACATGCAAACGGAAAGCATAATGTCCGGTCGAGATGCACATAAATAAAGCAATGATCCAATCATCGACCGGTATACCTTTTGATCCACGGACTTACCTCCCGTGTCGAGGTCGAGATGCCCATTGGTTCCCATGGGTGTCTTGATGGGCTTGGTATCCTTCATTCCAAACTTGCTTAAAATGTCTTGAGTATACTTCGTTTGGCTAATGAAGGTGCCCTCTTGGAGTTGCTTGACTTGGAATCCTAGAAAATACTTCAACTCCCCCATCATTGACATCTCGAATTTTTGTGTCATGATCCTACTAAATTCTTCACATGTAGATTTGTTAGTAGACCCAAATATGATATCATCAACATAAATTTGGCATACAAACAAATCATTGTCAAGAGTCTTAGTGAATAAAGTAGGATCGGCCTTGCCGACTTTGAAGCCATTTGCAATAAGGAAATCTCTAAGGCATTCATACCATGCTCTTGGGGCTTGCTTGAGCCCATAAAGCGCCTTAGAGAGCCTATAAACATGGTTAGGATACTCACTGTCTTCAAAGCCGGGAGGTTGCTCAACATAGACCTCCTCCTTGATTGGTCCATTGAGGAAGGCACTCTTCACGTCCATTTGATAGAGCTTGAAGCCATGGTAAGTAGCATAGGCTAATAATATGCGAATTGACTCAAGCCTAGCTACGGGTGCATAGGTTTCACCAAAATCCAAACCTTCGACTTGTGAATAACCCTTGGCCACGAGTCGAGCTTTGTTCCTAGTCACCACACCATGCTCGTCTTGCTTGTTGCGGAAGACCCACTTGGTTCCTACAACATTTTGATTAGGACGTGGAACTAAGTGCCATACCTCGTTCCTCGTGAAATTGTTGAGCTCCTCTTGCATCGCCATCACCCAATCCGAATCTTGAAGAGCTTCCTCTACCCTGTGTGGCTCAATAGAGGAAACAAAGGAGTAATGTTCACAAAAATGAGCAACACGAGATCGAGTAGTTACCCCCTTGTGAATATCACCGAGGATGGTGTCGACGGGGTGATCTCGTTGTATTGCTTGGTGGACTCTTGGGTGTGGCGGTCTTGGTTGTTCATCCTCCTTGTCTTCATCATTTGCATCTCCCCCTTGATCGTTGCCGTCATTTTGAGGTGGCTCATCTTCTTGATCTTCTTGTTCAACATCTTGAGCCTCATCCTCAACTTGAGTTGGTGGAGATACTTGCGTGGAGGAGGATGGTTGATCTTGTGCATTTTGAGGCTCTTCGGATTCCTTAGGACACACATCCCCGATGGACATGTTCCTTAGCGCTATGCATGGAGCCTGTTCTTCACCGGTTAGGAGTTCATAAGATGTCTTCTTGAGGATTCGATGAAGATATAACCGGTTGATGGCGTAGCAGGCGGTGTTGACCGCCTCGGCCCAAAACCGATCCGGTGTCTTGTACTCATCAAGCATGGTTCTTGCCATGTCCAATAGAGTTCGATTCTTCCTCTCCACTACACCATTTTGTTGTGGAGTGTAGGGAGAAGAGAACTCATGCTTGATGCCCTCCTCCTCAAGAAAACCTTCAATTTGAGAGTTCTTGAACTCCGTCCCGTTGTCGCTTCTAATTTTCTTAATCCTTAAGCCGAACTCATTTTGAGCACGTCTCAAGAATCCCTTTAAAGTCTCTTGGGTATGAGATTTGTCCTGCAAAAAGAACACCCAAGTGAAGCGAGAATAGTCATCCACAATTACAAGACAATACTTACTACCACCGATGCTTATGTAAGCGATCGGGCCGAACAAATCCATGTGTAGAAGCTCCAGTGGCCTGTCGGTAGTCATGATGTTTTTATGTGGATGATGTATGCCAACTTGCTTCCCGGCTTGACATGCGCTACAAATCCTGTCTTTCTCAAAATGAACATCGGTTAGTCCCAAAATGTGTTCTCCCTTTAGAAGCTTGTGAAGATTCTTCATTCCAACATGGGCTAGTCGGCGGTGCCAGAGCCAACCCAAGTTAGTCTTAGCAATCAAGCAAGTGTCGAGTTCAGCTCTATTAAAATCTACTAAGTATAGCTGACCCTCTAACACTCCCTTAAAAGCTATTGAATCATCACTTCTTCTAAAGACAGTAACACCAGTATCAGTAAAAAGACAGTTGTAGCCCATTTGACATAATTGGGATACGGAAAGCAAATTGTAATCTAAGGAATCTACAAGAAAAACATTTGAAATAGTATGGTCAGAAGATATAGCAATTTTACCCAAACCTTTGACCAAACCTTGATTTCCATCCCCGAATGTGATAGCTCGTTGGGGATCTTGGTTTTTCTCATATGAGGAGAACATCCTTTTCTCCCCTGTCATATGGTTTCTGCACCCGCTGTCGAGTATCCAACTTGAGCCCCCGGATGCATAAACCTACAAAACAAGTTTAGTTCTTTGTTTTAGGTACCCAAACGGTTTTGGGTCCTTTAGCATTAGATACAAGAACTTTGGGTACCCAAACACAAGTCTTGGAGCCCTTGTGTTTGCCCCCAACAATTTTGGCAACTATCTTGCCGGATTTGTTAGTCAAAACATAAGATGCATCAAAAGTTTTAAATGAAATGGCATGATCATTTGATGCACTAGTAGTTTTCTTTTTAGGCAACTTGGCATGGGTTGGTTGCCTAGATCTAGATGTCTCACCCTTATACATAAAAGCATGATTAGGGCCAGAGTGAGACTTCCTAGAATGAATTTTTCTAATCTTGCTCTCAGGATAGCCGGCAGGGTACAAAATGTAACCCTCGTTATCCTGAGGCATGGGAGCCTTGCCCTTAACAAAGTTAGACAAGTTCTTTGGAGGGGCATTAATTTTAACATTGTCTCCCCTTTGGAAGCCAATGCCATCCTTAATGCCAGGGCGTCTCCCATTATAGAGCATGCTTCTAGCAAGTTTAAATTTTTCATTTTCTAAGTCATGCTCTCTAATCTTAGCATTAAGTTGTGCTATGTGATCATTTTGTTGTTTAATTAAGGCTAGGTGATCATGGATAGCATCAACATTAATATCTCTACATCTAGTACAAATGGAAATATGCTCAACATTAGATGTAGAGGGTTTGCAAGATTTTAGTTCAACAACCTTAGCATGCAACATATCATTTCTAGTTCTAAGGTCGGAAATAGTAGCATTGCAAACATCAAAATCCTTAGCCTTAGCAATTAGTTTCTCATTCTCATTTCTAAGGCTAGCAATGGAAACATTTAACTCATCAATCCTAGCAAGCAAATCAACATTATCATTTCTAGGATCAATGCAAACATGAGAATCAACCTTAGCAATTAATTTAACATTTTCATTTCTAAGGTTGGCAATAGTGTCATGGCATATGCTTAGCTCACTAGATAATTTGTTACATTTTTCTACTTCTAGAGCATAAGCATTTTTAACCTTAACATGTTTCTTGTTTTCCTTGATTAGGAAGTCCTCTTGGGAGTCCAAGAGATCATCCTTTTCATGGATGGCACTAATTAGCTCATTTAATTTTTCTTTTTGTTCCATGTTAAGGTTGGCAAAAAGAATACGCAAATTATCCTCCTCATTTTTATTATCATCCTCATCACTAGATGTTTCATATTTAGTGGAGGACCTTGATTTTACCTTCTTTTTGCCGTCCTTGGCCATGAGGCACTTGTGGCCGACGTTGGGGAAGAGGAGGCCCTTGGTGACGGCGATGTTGGCGGCGTCCTCGTCGTCGGAGGAGTCGCTTGAGCTTTCGTCGGAGTCCCACTCCCGACAAACATGGGCATCGCCGCCCTTCTTCTTGTAGTATCTCTTCTTCTCCTTCCTCTTGCCCCTGTCACTATCACTAGACATAGGACATTTTGCAATAAAATGACCGGGCTTACCACACTTGTAGCAAACCTTCTTGGAACGGGATTTGAAATCCTTCCCCTTCCGTTGCCTGAGGATTTGCCGAAAACTCTTGATGATTAGGGCCATCTCCTCGTTGTCGAGCTTGGATGCGTCAATTGGTTGTCTACTTGGTGTAGACTCCTCCTTCTTCTCCTCCGTTGCCTTGAAGGCCACGGGTTGCGCCTCGGATGTGGAAGGCTCGTCAAGCTCGTTGATCTTCTTGGAGCCCTTAATCATGCATTCAAAACTCACAAAATTCCCGATAACTTCCTCGGGGGTCATTAGTGGATATCTAGGATTGCCACGAATTAATTGTACTTGAGTAGGGTTAAGGAAAATAAGGGCTCTTAGAATAACCTTAACCACTTCGTGGTCATCCCATTTTGCGCTCCTGTTGGGTTCGTGCTTCGGTTCGCCGAAGGTCTCACACGAAGAAGCAGCTTCGGCTGAAGTCGTCTCCAAGAGATGGCCGAAGGTTCCTTTTCATGGAGCTTCGGCGTTTCAAACCGACATAGAGATAAAATGACCTTTTTATACATATAGGTCTGAGTCAATGTTGTAAACTTTTGTAAAGGGCATAATTGTAATTTGTCACAGGCTGCGACCTGTGCCTATAAATAGATGAACAGTACCTCTGTACTGTTCACGCGAACCTGCTTTTTGTCTTCGCATCACACTTGTATTCTCGCCTTCCTCAAGACCGAAGGTACACCTGTAATTTGAAATCATTTATATTCATTCATGTTGGTAAAAATGGAAATGATTCTATGTTAACGTTTAAATGTCTATCTTATATATCATGATTTATATGAACATTTCATCCTCCGTCATTATGTTTACGAAGGTACGTCCTTCGTAACCTTCGTCCGAAGTTCCTTATATCCCGAAAGGATATAATGAAGTAGAGGACGAAGGACCTTAATATTTAACATTTTCTGTGTTGCCTTGTTCTTAACTCTTAGCACTTGAGAACAAGTCCCCAACATTGGCGCCCACCTCCGGTGAACTCACTTCCACTTTTCTGAGCTGATGGCTTCGTTCAACAATCAAGCTGGAGCTGCTTCGGCTTCGAAGCTGGTGCTCCCGATAACAGGCGGTTCTTGCTCAGAGCCGGCTAACAAGAAGCAGAAAAAGGAGGCTCAGAGAAGGGTGCAGCATGTTGGAGTGCAGGGACCCTTCATCAAGTCAAAATGGTCTCATATTCCAATTACCTTCTCTCAGGAAGACCTTCAGCTTAAGGATTATCCTCACAATGATGCCATGGTTATTTCTTGCGTGATCAAAGGATTTCTGGTCCACAATGTCCTAGTTGATACAGGCAGTGCAGCTGACATTATATTTGCTAAAGCCTTCAGACAAATGCAAGAGCCTGAAGACAAGATTCATGATGCTACACACCCCCTTTGTGGCTTCGGAGGGCGGCAGATTGTAGCGCTTGGGAAGATTACCATGCCGGTAACCTTCGGATTTGTTAACAACACAAGGACTGAGCAAATTGTGTTTGATATTGTTGATATGGAGTATCCTTACAATGCTATCATCGGCCGTGGTACTCTTAATGCCTTCGAAGCAATTCTTCACCCAGCTTATCTCTGCATGAAGATACCTTCGGACCAAGGGCCTATTGCTATTCATGGAAGCCAGGAAGCTGCTAGAAGGGCCGAAGGAAGCTGGACTGACTCCAAGGCAATCCACAACATAGATGGAGCTGAAGCTTGTGAACAGTACAAATTCAGGAGGGAGAAGGCAGCTTCAGCAGACCAGCCGAAGCCCATGTTATTGTGTGAAGACATAGCAGAGCAAAAGGTGCTATTGGGCTCGCAATTATCTGAAGACCAGGAGAAAACCTTGATAAGGTTTTTATTCAACAACAAAGATGTTTTTGCATGGTCAGCCAATGATCTTTGTGGAGTGAATCGGGATGTTATTGAACATTCGCTCAATGTTGACCCATCCTTCAGACCCCGAAAGCAGAGGCTTCGGAAAATGTCTGATGACAAGGCCGAAGGGGCTCGCAATGAAGTAAAAAGACTTCTCAGTGCAGGAGTTATCAGAGAAGTGAAGTATCCAGAGTGGCTAGCTAACACTGTTATGGTGAAGAAGGCCAATGGCAAGTGGAGAATGTGTATTGATTTCACAGATCTCAACAAGGCTTGTCCGAAGGATGAATTCCCGCTGCCAAGGATAGACTCTTTAGTTGATGCAGCAGCTTCTTCGGAGCTCATGAGTCTCCTGGACTGCTACTCAGGCTATCATCAAATCTGGATGAAGAAGGAAGATGAGCCGAAGACTAGCTTCATAACCCCAAGTGGTACATATTGCTATCTTCGGATGCCTGAGGGGCTCAAGAATGCTGGAGGGAGTTTCAGCAGAATGACTGCGAAGGTTCTCCAATCTCAGATAGGCAGAAATGTGCTGACTTATGTCGATGACATCATTGTAAAAAGCACGAAGCAAGAAAATCATATTGCTGATCTGCAGGAGACCTTCGCCAGCTTCAGACAAGCTGGTCTGAAGCTGAATCCAGAAAAATGTGTCTTCGGAGTGAAGAAGGGTAAATTTCTTGGATGCTTGGTTTCAACAAAGGGAATCGAAGCTAACCCAAATAAAATCGAAGCTATACTTCGAATGGAGCCACCAACCACAAGAAAGGGGGCCCAAAGATTGACAGGAAGGCTGGCATCTCTCAACAGATTTATATCCAGATCAGCAGAAAGAAACTTACCATTCTTCGAGGTGCTGAAGTCAGCTGAAGTCTTTCAATGGGGCCCAAGTCAACAAAAAGCCTTCGAAGAGCTGAAGCAATACTTAATAGATCTCACAACATTAACTCCACCAACGCCAGGGGCTCCTCTGTTGTTATATGTGGCAGCTTCGCACTCAGCAGTAAGTGCGGCACTTGTCCAGGAGAAGTTTGATGGACAAGTCAAGAAGCAGGTCCCAGTATATTTTGTATCTGAGGTCCTTAGTGTCTCAAAGAAAAATTACACAGAGCTGGAGAAGGTGTTGTATGCTGTTTTAATGGCATCCAGGAAGCTTCGGCATTATTTTCATGCATACAATATCATTGTTCCTTCTTCGCAGCCGTTGAAGGATATCATGAGAAATAGAGAAGCTACTGGTCGGATTGGAAAATGGGCTGCGGAGCTCAATGAATTTTACATTGATTATGTGCACAGATCCTCAATCCAGTCTCAAGCATTGGCAGATTTCATTGCCGACTGGACGCCAGGGGCTCAGGACGAAGAAGCGAATAAAGATGCCGAAGCGTGGACAGTGTTTTGTGATGGCTCTTGGGGAACCTTCGGAGCAGGTGCAGCTGCTGTTTTGGTCTCACCGTCCAAGGTTAAAACTTGCTATGCAGCAAGACTTGACTTCAGCTGCACAAATAATATCGCTGAGTACGAAGCTTTGCTCCTGGGTCTTCGGAAACTAAAGGCAATGGGGATCAGAAGGGCGATTCTTAAAACTGATTCCCAGGTTGTTTCGGGTCATATTGACAAAAGTTGCAAGGCTAAAGACCCGAAGCTTGAAAAATACCTAGACACGGTCCGAAGGATCGAAGCTTCCTTCGAAGGATTTTCTGTTAAGAATATCCCTCGAGGACAAAATGAGCATGCTGATTTGTTGGCCAAGTCTGCAGCACAGGGGCTGCCGTTACCTTCGGATGTGTTTTTCGAAACAATAAAGGCACCTTCAGTGGAGCTACTTGAAAGAGCAGTCCTTAACATTTCTCCTGTGTACAGTGAAGATTGGAGAACTGAAATAATTTCTTACCTTCAGGGCAACTTCTTATCAGATGACGAAGCTTATAATAAAAGAATAGAGGCAAGAGCTCGTCCATATATCATGATAGAAGGGGAATTATACAAGCATGGAGTTTGTGCCCCGCTGCTCAAGTGCTTATCTAGAGCCGAAGGTATAGAATTGATGAAAGAGATACATGCAGGCCTGTGTGGATCCCACATCGGATCCAGGCCGTTACTTGGAAAAGTTTTTCGCCAAGGGTTTTATTGGCCGAAGGCAGCTTCGGATGCAGCGGAGTTGGTTCAAAAGTGCGAAGGTTGTCAGAAATGTGCAAGAGATCAAAAGCAACCTTCGTCTTTGACACAGCTGATACAGCCCATCTGGCCATTGCAAAGGTGGGGCCTCGATTTGCTGGGTCCATTACCACCGGCTCAAGGCAATCTGAAATATGTTATAGTGGCTGTGGAGTATTTTTCCAAGTGGATTGAGGCGAAGCCATTAGCCACAATAACTTCGGCCACTGTCCAAAAGTTTTTCTGGCAGAACATTGTCTGTCGCTTCGGAGTACCGAAGGCCATCACTGTAGATAATGGAACACAGTTCGACTCCGAAGTTTTCAGAAATTTCTGTGATCAAATTGGAACGAAGATCCATTTTGCATCAGTCAGGCATCCGGAGTCGAATGGGCTTGTTGAAAGGGCCAACGGCATCATAATGACAGGAATAATGAAGCTAATCTTTAATCAACCAAGGGGAAAGTGGCCAGATCAGTTGACCAAAGTGGTGTGGAGCCACAATACAACAACATCAAGGTCTACAGGCTTTACCCCATTCAAGTTATTATTCGGTGACGAAGCAATAACTCCAGAAGAAGCTAAAGCTGGATCAATAAGAGTGGTAGCTTCGGCAGAACCAGGTGCCGAAGATACTTGTCTTGTGGAAAAAGATGCCCTAGAAGGGATCAGGCTTCAGGCCGTGGAGAATATCAATAAATATCAAGCTGAAACAATCAAATGGCGAGATAGAAAGGTCCGGCTAAAAAATATTGAGCCAGGGCATTTGGTGCTTCGGAGAGTGGCCAACCCAGATACAGTGGGCAAGTTACAATTGAAATGGGAAGGGCCTTTCTTAGTAGCATCTTCGTCAAGGCCTGGTTCGTACAGACTGAAGGACATGGATGGCAATGAAATTCCAAGATCTTGGAATGCGGATGAGCTTCGGCGATTTTATGTATAATTCGATGTAATTTTTTATGTTCTTTCTTTTCTTTTTCATGGCACCCTTTTCCTTTCTAAAGGGGGAGAAAGGTTTTTAATGGGGCCATCATATGTAATTTTCCTTTTTAGATTTATAAGAGCAAAATCCCCCAAAGAATGTAAATGTAAAAACTGAGAGCGCACCATCGAGTGCCGAAACTGAAAAAGAGAAAAAGCTCCGAAGACGTTCCTAAGGGAATGCAGAGCTTATACCGCCTAAGTAAAAGGCGAAGAAGCTCCAAAGACGTCCCTAAGGGGATGCAGAGCTTACAGCGAAAAGTCAACGCTGATACTGCCTAAGTAAAAGGCAAAGATGCTCCAAAGTCGTTCCTAAGGGAATGCAGAGCTGGTGTGTGGTTGGTTCTAAAGAAGTAATGGTTGAGAATGTGGCTTTGGACATACGCTTCGGACATTCATTCGCACATTACATTACATCATGGCATTTGCATGCATAAGCATTCATTCATAGCATTTGTGTTCCTAAGTGGTTGCTTCGGCAAAAAGAAAAGCTTCGGAGAAGTGCTTTTTTATGATTCGTTATGCTATGTTGTGTACAAAAAAGAGAAGCTTCGGTAAAAAGAAGAATTGCTTTTATGCTTTGTTGTATACAAAAGAGAAAAGCTTCGTTGCTCGGCAAAAAGAAGAACTGCTTTTATGCTTCGTTGTGTACGAAAAGAAGGGAAGGTGTTTTTTCGCCTTTAGCTCAAAATACGGATTTCGTCCACATCAAAGCGCCTCAATCGAAGGGTAAGAATATATTACAAGGTATGTACAAAGTTCCTTGAGAACAGTTTAAATGTATTTACAAAAGTTGTTACAAAAGTATCCTAAGTTTTTATCCTATAGTACATTTCTACTGATCTTCATTAAGCTTCAGCTTCGGTGACAGCTTCGGCGATATAACTTAAGCATCATCTTCGCCTTCGTCATCCTACATAAATCAAGGAATCGTAAGTAAAAATCAAGTGCAAAGGAAAAGGTAAGTACGAAGTATCATTTCTTACTGGTTCAAGATGACTTCGTGCTTCGTCTCCAGCCTTCTCCCGCCCGCCTTTTGTCCATATCATTTTTATAAATCTATTTGAGATGCTTCGGGCGAGGTCAGGTATATCATCCAGGATTGATGGAGATAGGGTGAAGTTGGGCCTGTTGACAATCTTTCCATGCTCGCAACCGGTCCTCAGGAATGCAGCAGCGGTACCCCGAGAAGCTACCCAGGCACAGAAGTCGTCGTGCCCGGCTATAACTTCGTCAAGTTCTTCGATTTCAGCTTCAATATGATCGAAGGCCTGTGGTAAATTTTCAGCTGAAGGGCTAAATTTCCCGCTGCTGGCTCCAACAGAGTAAAATATCTTTTTTAATCGTCCAATACAATTGTTGCTAAATTTTAAGCATTTGTCTTGAAGGCTTGCTAACGATTTCTTCAACTCTGAACTGGTCTGGACTTCGGCTTTAAGTTTCGAATTAAGCTCCAGCTTCTCCTGATTGAATTGTTCTGATTGACTGATAAGCTTCGAATTCAATTCTGATACCTTAGCCTCAGTCTCTGCCAGCAGGCCTTCGGCGGATTGGAGCTTGAAGTCTTTCTTTTCAATGATAGTTGATTGTTCTTTTATCTTGCTCTCTAAATTTTCGATTATAGCTTCGTGTTTTTTGTCCTCCAAGTCTTGTTGCATCTTCAGAGCTTTGCTCAGTAGCATGCTCTGTACAGAAACAACTTATGTTAGTAGTATTTTCATTATTAACAGCAAAAAAAAAAAACCAGAGAAAAGGTTGTTTACCTTGAAGTTGGAGTAAAATAAGCTGCCGACGATATGTTGTCGTCGGTAGCGGCTGATGTCTGTCTCTAGCTTCGGAAAACCGATACTCTTTGATAGAGTACCGATTACCTTAGCTCCAGTTTGGTCTCGAATGCAGCCCAATTTTTCGTCATCAATGCCTCCAAATAGAAGGGCTCCTGGCTTGTAGCCGCAAGATTTGGCATAGTCCTTGAGTTCTTCTATTTCGTCCTTCGTCAGTTTCTGCCCAACTAAATTCTGGAAAGAGTAGGCTTCGTCGTCCGAAGTGTCTTCGGCTATTTCTTTTCCTTTCTCAGGCACTGTGGCCATGGTTTTTTCAGTATTAGCACCAGCCTCTTCTGCAGCTATGTCTTCTAAAATCTTGTTAATGTCCTCAATGGTAGTTTCTAAGTTTGTATCTTCGGCTGTAGCAGCTTCGGTAGCCGCGACCTCCGAAGGTGCGCCTTCGGCGATTGTTGTACCTTCAGCAACTGCCGTTTTCTGAATTGACGCCCTAGGCGGTGTCTTGTCGATAACTTCAGTTACCGCAATAATTCTTTGCCGCTTGGGTTTGTTTATCTTCGTCTGATCCGGCTCGTCCACCTTTTGAAAAAGCTTCGTTAGTTGGAGCCCTAATGGACTTAGCTTCGTGGGCATGGGTTCAGTCATTACCTTTAAAATTTCCTCCACGTCGCTGGTAGAAGGCGGTGTGGGGGACCCCTCTTCTTCGGGTGATTTGCGCTTCGGAGTAGATATTTTTCTTTTCTTGGGAATTTTCTTCTCCTTTGCTGGTCTTTCTTCATCCCTGATCAGAGTTTCGGCTACTCTTTTTCTTTTATGGCCCTCGGCACCCTTGTTCAACTGCTCATAGTCTGGGTACTCGAAGCCCAGGGCATCAAGCACTCGGTTCAGCCTTCGCTTCGGTCGGGCACCGAAGGCCGCTGTCATTAGTTGATCCTCTTTTTTGGAGTAGTTCCCCAGGATTTCATTGCACATTACCTCAACTGTCTCTAACCACTCTTTGCAGGGTTTTTTGAAGAACTTTTTAAACTTGAAGTGATAAGGAAGCCGGACAAGCTCCCCCTTCTTCTTCTCTCCCTCCAGCTTCGGCATTTCCCACTCTTTTAGAGTAGGGAAAACTCTGAATGCCAAGAACTCCTGAACTAGATCCCTGGTGCCAATATGTTCTGAAATAATTTCAAATTCACCCAGAGCAGCCCAGGTGGGACCTTCTAGATCGCCGATGCGGCATCGTGGCCTTGTCTCTCCGAAGATTAAATCCAGAGGGCTTTGTACTAATTTTTCTTTGTCTTCGTCAACTTTTACATAAAACCACTCAGATTTCCAGCCTGCTGGCCATTTGCTTCGGTAGCTGATGACAGGACACTTTGTTGTCTTCCGGTAGGCAAAATTATAGCAACCGAAATTATCATGTAGCCCATCTTTTCTGGCCTTTGTTTGGTAATGCAATTCGTGAACTCGGCAGAAGCTGTCGGCAAACGGTTCCACAGCTTGGCTTCGGAGGGCCCAGATATAAACATTGAGCCTAACGATGGCGTTAGGGGTCAATTGATGAAAGTAGATACCAAACTTCTTCAGTATCTCCGCAATAATATTGTGAAGAGGGAATCTAAGCCCAGCCTTTAAAAAGCTCTTGAAGATAACAATCTCATCCTTCCCTGGCTTCGGGGTGGTTTCTTCTCCCCCGAAGCGGAGTAGCTTCTTCTGATCTTCATTGAAATAACCTGCTTTCACCATCTTCGAAAGATCAGCTTTTGAAACAGTTGATTTCCCAAAATCCAGGTGACTGGGCTTGCTGGGCATAGCAATGTGGTAGTCATCTTCGGGGTCAGTCCCTTCAATGTTTTCTTCTTCTCCTTCGGCAGTTGTCGGGTTTGCTTCGGCAGCAGGCATTTCTTCCGCAGTCACTAGACCGGAACGCTGCATCGCTTCGGAGATGGGCACAGTGTCCGAACCTTCGGCTTCGTCTCCCTCACGTACAACTTTGGCAGTAGATCATACTCTCGCCATTTTGATTCTGAGTTTGGGGAAGTCAGAAACTTTTTTCCTTTTTCTTTTCTCCGAAGCTCTTCTTTCTGACGAAGCAGACGTCGAGATGGACCTTCGTTCGATTCTGAGACTCAAGCTTCAGCTATGGTGGAAAATTTTGGCAGCAAAACAGTGCAAATAGCAATGAATGCTGTGGTAACTTCACACCTACCCGTTTGTTTATATAGTGCTGCAGGTAAGAAGGCGAAGCGGCAGGATTTTTGCACCACGCGGGCAGTCACTTGTACTCGCTGTGCAGTGGACCGCAAAGGTCAAACAGTAACTCTGCAAGGTGGGCCTGGCACGCGCTCGGAAGCCGGATCGTTTCTCCGCAACGAGCTCAGGGAAGGTGTTTTTTGGACCTTCGGCTTCCCGAAGCTGAAGAGGCTTTTTTCACGGGTCAAGCTCGTTACGAAAAACGATCTAGCACCGCGAAAGGGGCTACTGTTGGGTTCGTGCTTCGGTTCGCCGAAGGTCTCACACGAAGAAGCAGCTTCGGCTGAAGTCGTCTCCAAGAGATGGCCGAAGGTTCCTTTTCATGGAGCTTCGGCGTTTCAAACCGACATAGAGATAGAATGACCTTTTTATACATATAGGTCTGAGTCAATGTTGTAAACTTTTGTAAAGGGCATAATTGTAATTTGTCACAGGCTGCGACCTGTGCCTATAAATAGATGAACAGTACCTCTGTACTGTTCACGCGAACCTGCTTTTTGTCTTCGCATCACACTTGTATTCTCGCCTTCCTCAAGACCGAAGGTACACCTGTAATTTGAAATCATTTATATTCATTCATGTTGGTAAAAATGGAAATGATTCTATGTTAACGTTTAAATGTCTATCTTATATATCATGATTTATATGAACATTTCATCCTCCGTCATTATGTTTACGAAGGTACGTCCTTCGTAACCTTCGTCCGAAGTTCCTTATATCCCGAAAGGATATAATGAAGTAGAGGACGAAGGACCTTAATATTTAACATTTTCTGTGTTGCCTTGTTCTTAACTCTTAGCACTTGAGAACAAGTCCCCAACAGCTCCCGAGGTTGCGCACTTGGTTCACCAAGGTCTTGAGCCGGTTGTACATGTCTTGTGGCTCCTCCCCTTGGCGAAGACGGAAGCGACCGAGCTCCCCCTCGATCGTTTCCCGCTTGGTAATCTTGGTGAGTTCATCACCATCGTGCGCCGTCTTGAGTAGGTCCCAAATCTCCTTGGCGTTCTTCAACCCTTGTACTTTGTTGTATTCCTCCTTGCTTAGAGAGGCAAGGAGGATGGTTGTGGCTTGGGAGTTGAAGTGCTCGATTTGGGCCACTTCGTCCGTGTCGTAGTCCTCATCCCCTACGGATGGTACCTGTACACCATACTCAACAACATCCCATAATCTTTTGTGGAGAGAGGTTAGATGAAATCGCATCAAATTACTCCACATAGCATAATCTTCACCATTAAAAGTTGGTGGTTTGCCTAATGGGACGGATAGTAAAGGTGTATGTTTAGGAATGCGAGGGTAGCGTAGGGGAATCTTACTATACTTCTTACGCTCTTGGCGTTTAGAAGTGACGGATGCCGCGTCGGAGCCGGAGGTAGATGTCGATGAAGTGTCGGTCTCGTAGTAGACCACTTTCCTCATCCTCTTGTGCTTGTCCCCACTCCGATGCGGCCTGTGAGAAGAAGATTTTTCCTTCTTCTCCTTGTGGTGAGAAGAGGAAGATCTTTTCTCCTTCCGCTTGGAGGAGTTCTTCTTCTTCTCTCTTCTCTTGGTGCGGGACTCTTCCGATGAAGTGCTCCCTTGGCTTGTAGTGGGCTTGTTATCGCCGGTCTCCATCTCCCTCTTGGTGTGATCTCCCGACATCACTTCGAGCGGTTAGGCTCTAATGAAGCACCGGGCTTTGATACCAATTGATAGTCGCCTAGAGGGGGGGTGAATAGGGCGAAACTGAAATTCTCAAAAATAAACACAACTACAAGCCGGATTAGCGTTAGAAATATAAACGAGTCCGCGAGAGAGGGCGCAAAACAAATCACAAGCAAATATAAGTGTGACACGAGGATTTGTTTTACCGAGGTTCGGTTCTCGCTAACCTACTCCCCGTTGAGGAGGCCACAAAGGCCGGGTCTCTTTCAACCCTTCCCTCTCTCAAACGATCCCACGGATCGAGTGAGCTTTCTCTTCTTCTCAATCAACCGGGAACAAAACTTCCCCGCAAGGGCCACCACACAATTGGTGCCTCTTGCCTTGGTTACAATTGAGTGTTGATCTCAAGAACAAGTGAGAAAGAAAAGAATGCGATCCAAGCGCAAGAGCTCGAAGGAACACAAGCAAATCACTCTCTCTAGTCACTATGGAGTTGTGTGGAATTTGGAGAGGACTTGATCTATTTGGTGTGTCTAGAATTGAATGCTAGAGCTCTTGTAGTGGTTGAGAAGTGGAAAACTTGGATGACAATGAATGTGGGGTGGTTGGGGTATTTATAGCCCCAACCACCAAAAGTGACCGTTGCTGGAAGCTGTCTGTTCGATGGCGCACCGGACAGTCCGGTGCACACCGGACAGTCCGGTGCCCCTGCCACGTCACCATTGCCGTTGGATTCTGACCGTTGGAGCTTCTGACTTCTGGGCCCGCCTGGGTGTCCGGTGCACACCGGACATGTACTGTTTGATGTCCGGTGAACCGGTATGGGCGATCCTGACATCTGCGCGCGCATTAAATGCACCGCAGGGAGCCGTTGGCGCCGCAGGGAGCCGTTGCTCCGCTGGCACACCGGACAGTCCGGTGCACACCGGACAGTCCGGTGAATTTTAGCGGAGCGGCTGCCGCGCGAACCCGAGGCTGGCGAGTTCCGGAGACCGCGCTTCCTTGAGCACCGGACATGTCCGGTGCACACCGGACAGTCCGGTGAATTATAGCGCGCCGGCTTCCGAGAATTCCCGAGGGCGAAGAGTTTGAGTCGAAGTCCTCTGGCCGCACCGGACATGTCCGGTGCACACCGGACAGTCCGGTGCCTTCAGCCAGAGGTGCCCTCGGTTGCCTTGCTGCTCCTTTGTTGAATCCAACACTTGGTCTTTTTATTGGCTAAATGTGAACCTTTTGCACCTGTATAACTTATGCACTAGAGCAAACTAGTTAGTCCAATATTTGTGTTGGGCAATTCAACCACCAAAATTATTTAGGAACTAGGTGTAAGCCTAATTCCCTTTCACTTTGCCTCAGTGTGTTCTTTCCTAAATAGGACGCAGCCCTTCGGACAAGCATGTATCTGCTCATACGTCATCTTGAGTGCACGAAGGAGTTTCTGTGCCTCGTACATGCTCTTTGGCAGAACGTGATCCTCCGGAAGCAGGCTGCCAATAACTGTCAACAAACCATCGTAGGCGTCTCGACTCATGCTATACTGCGACTTGAACGCCATTATACGCCCAATGGCATCCAGTTGAGAAACCTTTGTCTTGTCGTGAAGGGGTTTCTGTGCCGCGTCAAACATGTCGTAGAATGCCTTTGCGGTCGCCTCTGGCTCGTCCTCCGTACGTCCTTCGGCGAACTGTGCCTCGTGATAGTCGTTCAACATGTCCGCTACCCCGGCATCAGCATCGTAATCCTCGACGCGTTGTCTCACCACCTCCTCTCTCGTGCGATGCGCTTCACCATGGAAGATCCACCGAGTATAGTCCGGCGTAAATCCATTCTTCCAAATATGTTCTACCATGGCCTTCTTTGGTTTTCTTTTTCGGTTGTCACATTTGCTGCACGGACAAGGGACTAGGCTAGCTCCTTTAGCAGCTTCGCCATATGCCCGTTCCACGAAAGCATCGGTCTTCCTAATCCATTCTGGGGTGACATCATTACGTCGAACGCGGCCCGTGTACATCCACTCACGGTCCTCCATCCTCTAACATATATAACCGAGTATAGTTTAATATAGACATGTAATGCATGTACACTACGTTCCTACCTTCTAATAGGTGATGATAGGTCCTAATCCCACCCGCGGTTGCGTAGATGGAGTTAGTTTCCATGCTCTACTCCGATCCGAGATAAAATTTCGGCAGCACCTACCCGCTGTTCTCCGGATACACGTCCTGACAGGGAGAGTGTACTGTCCGGAGAACAACAGGGAGGTGACGCCGAAACTCTATCTCGGACCGGAGTAGACCATGGAAACTAACACCATCTACGCAACCGCAGGCTGTCCAAAAAACGTGGACAATTCGAAACTGATACATTTGTAGATATGCAAAGATCTGCATATCTACACCGTATCTCTTTCGAACGGGAGACGCCTAACAGGGTTACGTGATCTACGACCATGATGCGGATGTAGAGGTTATACCTAGGGTGGCGGTGGAGTCAGGCTAGTGGGGCTGTGGCGGGTCGGTGCAGTGGCGACGCGAGGCAGACCCGCAGCGGCTAGGAAGACCTCTGCAAAAAAAAAAAATAAACAAGTATGTCAACAAAAAAATTCGGCAGCACCTCCCCTGCACGGGGAGGTTTCCAAAACCTGCAAATAAAATTAACAGCACGATGGCTGACATTCACACATATATCAACGGCACGATGGCCGACAATCACATTTAATCGACATTCATATCCACCATCACACAATCATATCTAATCGACATACAACTAAAACTAGGACCCCTACACAATCATATCTATCGCCACACAAACATTATATAGAAACTTTATACGTACTACGCTACTGTGCTACTATCGCTTTTATTGTGAAGTGGAACTACTTATGTATATCAAAAATGTGAATTAGTGCATATATATTCTCTATTGCCTAGCTCAAAGGAACGGGCATACAATCTACCTAGTATAGTATAGTATTACTACATACGTACCTGCTGCTGGAGCGCAAAGATGTGTGCGACGCAGACGGCGGCGAGCGGGCAGACGATGCGGCGAGCGGACGGCGGCGAGCGGGCAGACTGCGCGGCGCGGGCGGACGGCGGGCGTGACGGCGGGCGACGGCGGTGGCGCCGCGACGGCGGCCGACGGCGGGTGGCGCCGCGACGGCGGGCTCGACGGCGGGTGGCGCCGCGACGGCGGGCTCGACGGCGGGCTCGACGGCGGGCTCGACGGCGGCGAGCGGACGGCGGGCGCGACGGCGGGCGCGACGGCGGGCGCGACGGCGGGCGGCTCGAGCGCCGCGACGGCGGGCGACGGCGGTGGCGCCGCGACGGCGGCCGACGGTGGGTGGCGCCGCGACGGCGGGCTCGACGGCGGGCGCGACGGCGGGCGCGACGGCGGTCGCGACGGCGGGCTCCGGCGGGCGACGGCGGTGGCGGCCGTTTAGAAAGTGAGAGTGAGAGAGAGACAGGGAGTGCGGGCGCTGTATGGCTATTAAAACGTTCTTTGCCGAGTGCCCGCGATCCGGCACTCGGCAAAGATTTTTTAAAAATTAAAAAATAAACTTTGCCGAGTGCTGGATCTCAGGCACTCGGCAAAGTCGCCTTTGCCGAGTGCTGGCTGTAGAGCACTCGGCAAAGATGTGTTGTACAGACTTTGCCGAGTGCCCAAGGACAGACACTCGGCAAAGTTGTCTTTGCCGAGTGTGAACTGGACAGCACTCGGCAAAGTATTTTTTATTTTTTTTATTTTTGGCAACCAAACTTTTTGTGGTGTGTTCCTACACTATGTAGACCTACATGTATCATTTGTGGACAATTTTAACAGAGTTTTCAATCGTTAGTAGATTTAGTTCGTTTATTTGAATTTCTTCGGAAAATTTAGATTTGAACTGTAGGTCACTCGAAACTTGGAAAACCGTGCATGCAAAAATGATATTCATGTTACTTAGCATAAGTTACGACCGATTCCAGGAGCGGACCGGAAAATTCGAGCAACATGCTCACTAAACATGGCCGTGAACTTGCCATACACATGTTTAAAAATTGTATAAAACACAAACAAAGTCAGAAAATCCTAAAACTTGTCCACGTGTCATGATATCATATGTACAGGCTGCGATAAAAATTTTAGAATGTTTGGAGAAAGTTGTGGGACACTATGTGTAGAAACCTAGGAGAACTACATTGAAACTCTATGATTTCATGTGTAGTTCTCCTAGGTTTCTACACATAGTGTCCCACAACTTTCTCCAAACATTCTAAAATTTTTATCGCAGCCTGTACATATGATATCATGACACGTGGACAAGTTTCAGGATTTTTTAACTTTGTTTGTGTTTTATACAATTTTTAAACATGTGTATGGCAAGTTCACGGCCATGTTTAGTGAGCATGTTGCTCGAAGTTTCCGGTCCGCTCCTGGAATCGGTCGTAACTAATGCTAAGTAACATGAATATCATTTTTGCATGCACGGTTTTCCAAGTTTCGAGTGACCTACAGTTCAAATTTAAATTTTCCAAAGAAATTCAAATAAACGAACTAAATCTACTAACGATTGAAAACTCTGTTAAAATTATCCACAAATGATACATGTAGGTCTACATAGTGTAGGAACATACCACAAAAATTTCGAGAGACAAAATAAAAAAAAATATACTTTGCCGAGTGTCCAGAGATGACACTCGGCAAAGTATGCTTTGCCGAGTGCCTACTATGTGGCACTCGGCACAGAACCTCTTTGCCGAGAGCCAACGGATGACACTCGGCAAAGACTAACGACCGTCAGTTTTGGGACGGCCGCTGACGGCCGTTTGCCGAGAGCCCCCTTTGCCGAGTGCCGTTCTGTGCCGAGTGTTCAGCTCTCGGCAAAGCACGGTTTGCCGAGTGCCTAACTTTACCGAGTGCGGCACTCGGCAAAGCTTTCTTTGCCGAGTGCCCGACAAAAGGCACTCGGCAAATAAGTCAACACTCGGCAAAGCCTCGGATTCCGGTAGTGTAAGGCTTGGTCTAGTTTTGCACTAACTCTTTATTTGGACCAAGTTTGTGTTTAAAGTTGTGTTTTACATGCGTCACCAATTCACCCTCTCTAGGTGACTCTCAAAATTAGATATGCATTGATTGATTGTAGTTAATTTGTGTAGAAATAATTGATTTGCGTATTATAAATTATTTAGTGTATTATTTCCAATTACCAGACTCTAATTATAATTTTATTTAGGTTGTTTTAGTTCACTAAAGGGTCCTTAGATAACTTAAGTTTGTGATTTTATCATTTCTGATGGCTAGAATGTTTTAGTTCACTAAAGTTGTACTTATATGATTGCAATTGTACCAAGTCTATGATTCTCTTTTGTATGTTGGGTATATTTCATTGTCAGTTGACTCTAGGAACTTGAGACACCAAGGGCAAGCATTCGTATCATCGTTCTCGCAAACGTCTCATTTTCGCATCGCCTATTAGGGCATGGAGATTGCTAGGCTGCATGAAGCGTTGAGGCAATAGTCAGAGTATCAGAGGCAGCAACTAAGCACCAAATGCAACAAAACAAGTACTATGCGGATCTATGTGTCCATCAGTAGCCTTTCACCCAGCCGATAATTACTGAAGAACACTAAGTAATTTCAGGTACTGACTAAATATCGCTCAAAGCCGAAGATTGTTTAGTAATTATTGGTTGGGTGAAGCTTCACCTAAGGTGATGAATAGCGCACGCATATATATATCGTTAAAATTTGATCTAGACAAATGTGGTCTCCTGTGTTTTGAGAGTTAAATAATAATTATCTTCTCTTTATTTGAGGAGTGCCTTCGTTCGAGATAGAAACAAATAATATTCTAAAGATAAATAGTAAGTTTGTCTGAATGCGAAGACTCAAAGCGGAGACTAAAGCCATCTCTTCCTCTTTGTTGGTGATCGAGCGAAGCCATAAGATTCAATTCGCCGACAAGTGAAATCGAAAGTGAACGAAGCCAGATCGGCTTACTCATAGGACACATATCTTATCAAACAAAGGCTCTCTTTATTGTTAGGGGGTGTTTGAATGCACTACAGATAATAGTTAGTGGCTAAAATTAGCTAGAGACATCCAAACATCATAGCTAATAGTTCAACTGTTAGCTATTTTTAGTAAATTAGGTAGTAGTTAGCTAATTATTTATTAGCTAGCTAATTCTACTAGTATATTTTTAGCTAACTAACTATTAGCTCTAATGCATTTAAACACCCCCTTAGTTAACTGAAGTCATTATTAGACGCACTTCACCGAATGGCTAAGGGTTGTTTGAATGCACTAGAACTAATAATTAGTTAGCTAAAAATTGTTAGTGGAATTGTCTAGCTAACAAATAACTACCTAACTATCAACTAATTTAACAAAAATAGCTAATAGCTGAACTTTTAGCCAAGGTGTTTGGATGTTTCAACTAATTTTAGCCACTAACTATTAGCTTTAGTACATTTAAACACCTCCTAAGTCGACCAACAACAATAAATGAAGACACAATGGTCCACTCGATGAATATGAAGCCCCTCTCACGAAGACAACATGCAAATACGAAGACGGGAGCATGCATTAGAACAAAAGGACTGAATTACCCTTATATAAATGAACAATTATAAGCAAACAATCTAACAACATTTTAGACTTTATATACAAAATAACGAGAAAAAACCAGTGTAAATACCCTAAGCATATACTATTTATAGGGGAGAAAAAAAGCTTACCTCCTTTCGAAAAAAAGCTTACCTGCACAACAAAAACAACTTGACTTACTATGGCCAAAGCCATCAAAAGTTAGCCAAAACCATGGGAAGTTAATAAATTCTGATTGCATACAGAAGTATCTAACTTCTGACTGCCGGTGTTGGAAGTTATTAACTTCCGACGGCCTCACAGAGCCATCGGAAGTTTACATTGTCGGACCACTATTTTTTTGACAGCCAACTATAGCGACCGGAAATCTCTTTTATTGGTGGATTTGGTGGATCACTCTTAATCCTTTGCAACAATACAATGAGTTCACTCAGAGCACAACTGGTCTTTGTGGTTGGGCTGGTTTGGATGTTTGCTAAAGAGTCATTGAGTTATAAGAATATTACAAGTATGCCCCACAGTGGAGCTGCAGTCACACCTAGCAAACAGACTTGTCAGCTCTCTACTCGTCAAATTACATACGAATAATGACAAAATAAAGGACAAGACCCACAAATTATTTGATTCCTAAGCTTCCCAAGCAAACAGAGTAAATAAAACATAATGCCCCCTGATTTAAATAGTAAAAATGATTGTTCCATTCCTTAGTGGCATTGATCTAAAAATGTTTCTTTGATTGTGATGACTTTAGCATAAACATCATCTATTGTTGGTCGGTCTGTTGGTGCGTGTGCAGAGCACGAGATACCGATCTTAAGAAGATTCATGATGCTTCTGGTTATTTCATCCGTTGTGTGATTATCACCATCTCTTGTAACCGGGAATATAGAAGGATCGAGAATTTCATGAACCTTTTGAGGAAATGCTTCCTTCACAAATTTGTGAAGGGTCAAACCCTTAGAAAACATCTCATCTGTGGGACGCTTCCCTGTGAGCATTTCTAAGACGGTGATTCCATAGCTATAGACATCGCCCTGTGTAGAGAGTTTGCTCCCGAAGCCATACTCTGCAATATATATTGTAATTTACCAAACATTGTTAATCATAGAAGTAAATTCTGGGTAGGATACTGAAAGATACATACGAAGTAAAAAAATGCTCACCTGGTGCAATATATCCGATTGATCCTCTTGGTCCAATCAAGCTTGTAGAACTATGACTGATTGAATAGCTACAAGTGTGAAGAAGCTTAGCCAATCCAAAGTCACCAAGGTGTGCAACCATGGCATCATCAAGAAGTACGTTGCTGGGTTTCAAGTCACAATGGACTATAGCGGGAACGCAATGATTATGGAGATAATCCAGAGCACAAGCTATGTCCGCTGCGATTTCCATTCTGGAGCCCAAACTTAACGGTTTTCGAATTCCATACCTGTTCAATTTCGGATAGAGCCAGTTCTCGAGGCTGCCGTTAGACATGTACTCAAGAATGACGGCCTTGAAATCATGTCCCTCTGAATCAATCGTCGAGCATGCAGTGATCACCTTCACGAGATTGCGGTGTCTAGTATTCCTCAGGGCCTCACATTCAGCGAGGAAGCTGTTTGGTGCTCCGAGTTGATCAAGTTTGAATACTTTGATGGCAACTACATGTTCCTCATCCCAAAATCTTCCCTTATACACCAATCCACATTTTCCTGAGCCCACCAAGTTGTCTGAGGAAAAACTGTTAGTTGCTTTGACTAGCCCAGCGTATGTAAACTTCTTCAAATCCATGCTGGATGGATGGTCTACTTGTTGAACTTTCTTTCTCTTCTTTAAAAGGACGACCGCAAAGCATAATAGCAAGACTAAAGAAAGAGCTGTAAATCCTACTAACTTCAGAACATAGGAGGAGGTGTGCCTATGCCGTTTAGATGTATTTGTACTGCAAAGTGGTAGCTGTAGCAAGTGGGAACTGGAACATAGGTCCTTGTTCCCTTGAACAAACACATCACGTGCATCCTGAAATATCCCACCTGTCGGCACTGGTCCCTCGAGGTTGTTGAAGGACAGGTTGAGAAGCTTCATGGAGCTAAATGTTTCAAAGAACTCCGGGATTTCACCGGACAAGTTGTTCCGAGACATGTCCATCTCAACGAGGCCTCGTAATCCTTGGAGCGATTGTGGGATCCTACCATCAAGTAGGTTCCCCTCCATGTGGAGGGACTCGAGATGCACACACTGACCTAGAGTGGACGGTATTCGTCCGGCCAGCATGTTGTTAGAAATATTTAGTAGGCCAAGGTTGACGAAGCTTCCGATCTCTAGTGGTATCTCTCCTGAGAGTTGGTTGTGCGACAAGTCCAGTTCGTTAGAGAGGGAAGAAAGAGTAAACAGCTCCTCCGGTATGCTACCGCCAAAGCTGTTACAAGAGAGGTTCAGCTTGTCTAAGTTCTTGCAGCGTCCTAAAGCACCTGGTATCGGGCCACTCAAGTTGTTTTCTTGCAAGTAGAGCTCGCTAAGCTGGCTTAGGTTACCGAGAGAGGCTGGAACCTGCCCTGAGAGTTTGTTCTGCGCTAAGCTTAACGCGAACATGTTCGGAAGATGCCCTAGGGAGTAGGGAATACTTCCAGCAAGGAGGTTCCTGTCCAGATAAAGAAGCTTGAGGTTTTTAAGGCGTCCTATCTCATTCGGGATGGTGCCAGATATTCCATTCGCACCTAAAAACAACACCTCCAGTCCACTGGGCAGGTCCCCTATGGATTTCGGCAAGACTCCTCCGAGAGTGTTCCTGTCCAGGTACAGAGTCACCAGCTGCTTGCAATTTGTCAAGGATGTCAAGAACGACCAGTCCCGGCCAGCTTCGAGCTGGTTCTTCGTTAGATCCAGCTCGACTAAGTTGGGCAAGGCTCCGAACAAAGGGACAGTACCAGTAAGTGCGTTGTCCCAGAGATTAATGATCTGGAGATTGGTGGCCTTGGTCAGCGAGACAGGGATTTGGCCAGTGAACTTGTTTCGAGCCATGATCAGGTTCACGATTCTCGGAAGGCTATACCCAACGTTAGCTGGGATTTCCCCGGTGAGATTGTTGATGCCCATGCCGAGGTGCGTGAGCGCTGACATGTTGTAGATCGAGGCCGGAACAGTCCCCGACAAAGCATTGTTAGTCATGTCCAGCACTTGCAGGTTCGCGAGTGCACCCAGGCTCGTCGGGATGCTACCATGAAAACCGTTACCCCCAAGCGTGAGCCAGAGGAGGGACGTGAGGTTCCCTAGAGTGGAAGGCAAGGGCCCTGTTAGATCGTTCGAGTCCAGTATCAGATACTGCAAGGGCGGCGGCGAGTCAACGACGGTGTTTGAGACAGCAGGTATGGGCCCAGCAAAGCTGTTCCCTGCAAGCACTAGCATCTCAAGCGACGTGCTGTTAAACAGCGACTGGGGAATGAGTCCGCTGAGACGGTTGTTTCTTAGCCCCAGTCGTTGGAGCGACCAACTGTTAGCTAGTAGCGATGGGATGGGTCCAGTGAGGCTGTTGTTGTTGAGAACAACGGAGACAAGGGAAGAGCTGCTTCCAAGTGAAGCTGGAATGCTGCCCGTCAGATAGTTACCTGAAAGGCGTAAATCCGAGAGGTTGCCGAGGAGGCTCCCCAGACCTTCGGGGATGCTTCCGCTGAGGGAATTCCTCGAAAGATCAATGGCCTGCAAGGCAAGGCACGATGACAGAGTCTCCGGGATCTCGCCGCTGATAAAACTGTTGGAGCTGAGGTTGATGTACCGCAGCCGGTTTAACTGGCCAAGCTCAGCCGGGATCTGACCCTGCAGCTGATTGTTTGGCATGTGGATCCTTGTGAGGAAAGTGAGGTTGCCGATGCAAGCAGGTATTTGGCCATGGAGGTCGAGTGACTCAAGGTCCAGTGCAACAACACGGGACGAGTGTCTCTTGCTGCATGTCACGCCGGACCAACTGCAGAACTGCGTGGAATCGTTCTTCCATGAAGGTAGGGTCCCCGTAGGGTCTGATGAGGCTGAGAGGTGGTGCTTGAGGCAGAGCAGTGCTTCCATGTCGTCGTTAGGTGTAGTAGCTAGTAGCGCGGAAAGAGAAGCCAAGAGGATGATCAACGGCAGCGAGAAGCCGAGAGTGCCTACAGGGGCCATATATGTTGTGTGAGACATTGTTACTAGTATTTTGCAGTGGTCGTGTGTGTGTGTGTTTCTTTGGTGGTGGATATGCTCCATTTATAGAAGGCAGCCAGATTGCTGTAAACAACTGTGTGGCCAGCTTGCTGTAAACAATTGTGTGGAACGGGTCAGCCCTTTAGACTGCCAACTTCTAATTTATTGATGGCCGGTACAAGATTAAGACAATTGATGTCCTATACAGACTCCTAACACAAAGAGACAAACCTCATATTGTTCGTAATAATATTCCTTTGTTATCCCCTCAGCCACAACTAACACAAGTTGAATCCTAAGCTTATGAAAACTTACCGTTGACCGTGAGTACAAATAATTTTTATGTCCAAAAGTCCGTTAGCATAAAAATGATTATCTAACACGACTCCTAGTTCTAAAAGAGGCATACGCTGATGGTCACCAAAAACACTGTTTTGCACTATATACAACACTCTTTGTATATTAGAGTTCGAATATGAGGATGAGATGACTAAGTTGGTGACAAGCGAATTGGAGGAGATCCATGAGGGAGAAAATATCTTGTTTTATAAATTGAATAGTAAGTGATTTCCTCCCACGTGGATTTCCTCCAACTTCCTTGTCACCAAACGAGTGGAAGAAAATCCATTGCTATTTAGGGTTTGTTTGGGAGGCAGGAGAATGGAGCGACTAAAATTTCCTTGCTATTTAATTTTAAACATGAGAGGATTTTAGCCTTCTAATTCCCTACGGTTCGTCCAAATATGTCTTTAAGAATTTCCTCCCCTCAATTCTCTCTAATTCCTTTATCATCAAACTAGCCTAATTGTAGCAACAAGCACGGTGGCTTATAAATTGCTCGTAGAAATACATTTTCGGAGGCATTTTTTTAAAAAAATAAACCATCATTGAAAATATACATATTTTTAGAGACCATCATCTTAAAAAATTTATATCCGAAAACACTTATTGTGGCATAACCTCCCAAGTTATTGGGCCACATGCATCTGCCCTTATCTCAAAGACCTCAGGCGGCTGTTGGAGCGAAGGCAGAAACACCACCCTTCGCTCGAAGTCTCCGCTGCTTAGCCGCTGCTCTGACAGACAAAGCAGGCAGGGACACCCTTCGCTTGATCGGCACCAGACGAAGACCGGCGACGAAGGCATCCCACAGTGCGGCCTCGTCCAGCTCAGAGGCCCACGTGCGATCCGGCCCATTGTAACGGGCCCTGCGTGGCCGCCGCGTGTTACGGGCCTAATTTGTAAAGGCATCCCTGTAATTACAGTCTGTAACCCTGCTTTATGGGAATATTCTGGGGATAACCTAGGTAGCTGAGGGCACATGCGTCCTTAACACAAGGTGCTGGGCGTTCAGGTACCTATAAATACCCCCGCACAGTGCCCGTGAGAGGCCTGGATAATAGAGCTATTTGCCATCTCACGTGTAACCCTACTGTCCACACTGTTCACCCCTGTTGGCTTTCTTGCGACTGATAGCAAGTTCCAATATTTGGCGCCCACCGTTCGTGCTACGACAAAACCACCCGCGATGGCACCCAAGAGAGCTAACCCGAAGGCTGACGAGGCTGCGAAGGCAGCACTGCTTGCCGCAAGAAAGGGCAAGGCCCTCGTCCTCACCCAATCCACCCACCAAGAGCCCACTGAAGACAATGTTCCCCGCACCTGCGAAGACGGCACCTTCCGCACCTGCGGGCCCGAAGGACAATCGCAGCCGTCCCCAGGCTTCGCCCCACTAGAAGGCGCGGATCTCACCGAGGACGGCGAGGTCCTCGGCGTCTCAACAGAAGAACAGCTACAGCTGCGCGCCCTGCGCCTCAAGAACCGCAATCTCCAGAGGCAGAAAGAGATACTGGAGGCCAAGCGCCAGCGTGTGTCCGCACTAGCCAAGGTGCGGCAAATGATACGCGACGAGGAGCAGAAGGCCCAAGACCTCGAGCGCGAGATCGCGCTGATGCAGCGCGAAGGCCACCTCGGTCTACAGCAAGAGCCGCCCCTTCAGCAGCGCGCGCAACCGGAAGACACGCGCGAAGGCCACCTCGGCCTGCAGCACGGCCCACCCCTGCAACACCGAGCGCAGCCGGAGAACCCGCGTTTCCCCCAGCATGACTACACCTTCCAGCACGGCGCGCCATTCCAAGGGGTCAACTACCTCGACGAGCGAAGTCCCCTGGCGCCACACCTGCAAGTGACGCCTTGGCCAGCTAACTTCCGAGCAGGGACCTATCCCAAGTACAACGGCAGCACCGACCCGGCGCAATACATAATGAGTTATCAGGTCGCCGTTGCATCCGCCGGAGGGGACGACGCCACAATGGCGAAGTCTTTCATCATCGCCCTAGAGGGCCCAGCACTCACCTGGTTCACCAGATTGCCTCCGCTGTCCATTGATTCATGGAGAAGTCTCAGGGACAAGTTCCTGCTCAACTTCCAAGGGTACCGCCCAGACACCGACGCCTTGGCCGAGCTCTCGCTTTGCAAGCAGCTGGAAAAGGAGACTCTGCGGGAGTATTACCGCAAATTCTTAACACTCAAGTCACAGCTGCCCTCCGTCGATGATCAGATCGCTATCCACTACGCCATCAGTGGCCTTCGTGCCGGCGTCCTCTACAGTCATTGTATCAGAAATCCACCCAAAAACCTCCAGGAGCTATATCAGCTCTTTGAAAAATATGCCAAATCCGAAGAGCTCCACCAGCGCAAGGTTGAGTCACAGCGGAAGCCCAAAGATGCCCCGCAGTCCAGCCGCACATGGACGAGGACTCCGCAGCCAGACTCCGGTCGAGACGGCCGCAGTCAGCAGCAAGTGCACAACATCGCCAACCAGCATCCCGCTGCTGACCCCCCTCGCCGCCAGGAATATCCCCCCCAAGGCCGCGGAAATGGAACTCGTGGCAGGGGCCGAGGGCGCGCACAGCCGCCGCGCCGATTCTACTGCCTTTTTCACGGCGAAGACTGCGCCCACCAAACCAAAGACTGCCCCGAAACGAAGGCCACCAGAGACAGAATGGCACGGGCGCAGCCAGCCGACAACCCCAGAATTGTCGCGCACAACTACCAGCAACCCCCTCCACCATATATCCACGCCCCCGCTCCGCATCCACCGCACCACGCTTACCAACACCATCAGGAAGTACAAATCGTACCTCCTCCACCCCCAACTCCACACCAACAACATCAAAACATCCCCCATGCCCCAAAGCAGGAAGACTTCGCCGATCAACCATATCGCGGAGTCATTCACATGATAACAGGGGGGTCAAGCACTGACTTCGACACCAAGCAGCAGAAGCGGGACCACTACCACAGCATCAACCATGTCGCCGTCACTGGCCCAGTCGTGCAGACAAAGTGGTCCCACATACCGCTAACCTTCGACGCACGAGACGTCGACCTGCGCAGCGCCCCCCACATCGACGCCATGGTCATCAATTGCAGCGTGGCAGGCTGGGACTTACACAAAGTCCTAGTCGACAACGGCAGTCAAGCGGACATCATCTTCCTCCACGCCTTCGACCGCATGGGTATAAGCCACAGCCTGCTCAAGCCTTCGGACAACCCGTTGTATGGCTTCGGCGGCAAGGGCACCTTTCCCGTTGGCAAAATAGAGTTGCCCCTCTCCTTCGGTGTAGCACCCAATGCCCGAAGTGAGCAAGTAACCTTCGACATTGTCGACATGGTATATCCATACAACGCCATCATGGGCCGGGGCTCCATCAACAAGTTCGAAGCTGCCATCCACGGACTGTACCTATGTATGAAGATACCAGGTCCGCTAGGCGCTATTACGATCTACGGCAACCAGCAGACGGCGCGCAACATAGAGCGGGACTTCGTGCCTGGTCAGAGGAACGTGCACTGTCTCACGACCCAGCGTGAGGTCCCTGCGCCCGCCAGCCCAACCGATAAGCTGCATGACAAGGCACAGTTGCAGAGCCAAGACGGGACCAAGACTGTCCCCCTCGATCAGGCCATGCCCAAGCAGACAGTCACTGTCAGCGAAGACCTTACCTCACATGAAGAAGAGAAGCTTCTCTGCTGCCTGGCCAAGAATAAAGATGTCTTCGCCTGGTCCGCCCTCGACCTGGTCGGAGTCAGCCGATCCATAATTGAGCACAGCTTGGGAATTGACCCTTCGGTGCGACCAAAAAAGCAAAGGCTTCGCAAAATGTCCGACGAAAAGACAGAGGCCGCCAAGGCGGAGGTGCACCGCCTCCTAGAAGCTAAATTCATCGAGCCAGTGGCTTACCCCACGTGGCTCTCCAATGTCGTAATGGTGCAGAAAAAAAGCGGAAAATGGCGAATGTGCATAGACTTCACCAGTCTCAATAAGGCCTGCCCAAAGGACAATTTCCTGTTGCCGCGGATCGACAAAATAGTCGATAGCGCGGCCGGGTGCGAGGTCATGTCACTCCTCGACTGCTTCTCCGGCTATCACTAGATATACATGAAGGAGGAAGACAAGGCTAGCACCAGCTTTATAACACCCTTCGGAACTTATTGCTTCATCAGAATGCCGGAGGGACTCAAGAATGCCGGGTCCACCTTCTCCAGACTCACCAAAACAGTACTCGAAGGGCAGGTTGGCAGAAATATATTTACATATGTGGACGACATCGTCGTCGCCAGCAAGAATAAGGAGGACCATCTCGCCGACCTCGCCGAGACATTCGCGAACATGCGAGATGCACGACTCCGCCTAAACCCGGAAAAGTGCGTCTTCGGTGTTCGCCAGGGCAAGATATTGGGCTACCTGGTGTCACACCGCGGCATCGAGGCCAACCCAACCAAGATCCAGGCCATCGTCGACATGTCGCCTCCGCAGTCCGCCAGGGACGTCCAGCGTCTGACAGGCAGATTGGCCGCTCTCAACAGATTCATCTCCAGGTCCGCCGAGCGAAGTCTCCCCTTCCTCAAAACACTCCGCGGCGCAAAAGACTTCGCCTGGGGACCGGAGCAAGCAGCGGCCTTCGCCTCAATAAAACAGTACCTGTCGGAGCTGGCCATCCTCACGAGCCCCGACTCCTCGCTCCCCCTATTGCTCTATGTCGCGGCTTCGCCACACGCGGTCAGCGCGGCACTAGTGCAGGAGCAGACAGTAGAGGGCACGGTCAGACAGTGCCCTGTTTACTATGTCTCCGAGGTCCTGACACCGTCCAAATGCAACATGACAGAGCTGGAGAAGATCGCCTACGCAGTTGTTATGTCTTCGCGCAAACTGCGCCATTACTTTGAAGCATTCAAGGTCTGAGTCACCTCAGACAGGGGGCTCGGCGAACTATTCAGAAACCCGGAGGCATCGGTGAGGATTGCCAAGTGGGCAGCCGAACTCTCCGGCTACCACATCAGCTTCGAGCCCAGGACAGCCATCAAGTCACAAGTCCTGGCAGACTTCGTCGTCGACTGTACTGGGCCAATAACACAGCCGGACCCGTCCACAGAGAAGGTTTGGACCATCCATTGCGACGGCGCATGGTGCCATGCGAGGGCAGGCGTCGCTGCAGCCGTCACCTCACCAGCCGGAGTCAAACACAGATATGCAGCACGCCTCAGCTTCGCTTTGGAATCCGACAGATGCACAAACAATATAGCAGAGTATGAAGCGGTTATCCTGGGCCTCCGCAAGCTAAGGGCCCTCGGAGTCACCACATGTATCATCAAAACAGACTCCAAGATAGTTGCCGGCCAGGTCGAGAAGGACTATGCAGCAAAAGACCCCGCGCTCATGCAATACCTCGCGGCCATCCGAAGTCTCGAGAGACAGTTCAAGGGATTCACCTTGCAGCATGTGGATAGGGCCAAGAACGAGGAGGCCGATGCACTGGCCAAGGCTGCCGCCAGGGGCGAGCCCTTGCCCTCCGACGTGTTCTTTCACACCATCGGCACGCCAGCCATCCGGAGCCCCGAAGGGCTCCAAATAACTAATGACAGCGAGGCCACCGCATAGTCAACCTAATCATGACCGAAGACTGGCGGGCACCAATAACCCTGTTCCTACAGGGGTACTATCATCCAACCGACGTCAGTGAGGCCAAGCGCCTCAGACATCGAAGCCGGGACTTCGCACTGATTGAGGGCCAACTCTACAAGAAAGGGGTCAGTCAGCCAATGCTTAAGTGCGTCACGAAACCAAAGGCATGCAGATCCTACGTGAAGTCCACAGTGGCACGTGCGGTTCGCACGCAGGGCCAAGGGCCCTGGTTGCCAAGGTGATCCGCCAAGGGTTTTACTGGCCCGCAATGATCTGCGCCGCAAATCGGGTCACAAGGTCCTGCGAAGCCTGCCAGAAGTTTTCTCCTCGGTCAGGCAGCCCCTCGCAGTATACAAAGCTGATTGCCCATACATGGCCTCTCCAGCGCTGGGGCCTGGACATCGTCGGGCCCCTGCCCACCGCTCAGGGGAACCTCAAGTTCGCCTTCGTAGCCGTCGAATACTTCACCAAATGGATCGAAGCGAGGGCTGTTTCTACAATAACATCAAAGACTGCCCAGAAATTCTTCTGGCAAAACATTGTTTGCCGCTTCGGAGTACCGTCCGAGCTAATAGTTGACAACGGCAAGCAGTTTGACAGCCAAGATTTCAAGGACTTTTGTTTCTCCATCGGCACCAAGCTTGCCTTCGCTTCAGTCTATCATCCGCAATCCAACGGGGTTGTGGAGCGCGCCAATGGGAAAATCTTCATAGCTGTCAAGAAGATGCTCCTCGATGAAAAAAAGGCAGATGGACCGAATTGTTACCGGAGGCAGTCTGGGCGCTAAACACAACTGAGTGCAGGGCAACTGGGTTCACTCCTTTCCGCCTTCTATACGGATCGGAGGCCATGACCCCGCAAGAAATAAAGCATGGGTCCCCGCGTACAGTTCCGTCAGCCGTCCCCGACGTGGACGAGCCAACTTCAAAAGATCTCATTGACGGAGACTGGGTCTTCGCCCTACAGGCCCTAAACAAATACCAAGCCCAGACCAAAGCATGGCGCGACCACGCAGTCATCCCGAGGGAGTTCAGCAAGGGGGACCTCGTACTCGTCCGAACAGCTCGGACGGAGTCCAGGGGCAAGTTGGAGCCCAAGTGGGAGGGCCCCTTTATAGTCAAGACAAAAGCTTCCCCCGGCGCTTACAGGCTCACAACGCCAAACGGCGAGGACCTGGAGCACTCCTGGAACATCGACAACCTTCGCAAATTTTTTGTTTGACTCATTAGGGCTGATTTCGCCCTTGTAATTCGCCAAAAACAATCTTGTACCGGCCCGCACTCTTTTCCTCCCGGGGGGTGAGGTTTTTAACGAGGCGGAGCCATGTAATATATGTGTGAAAAATCCCCCGCAAAAACATGCGTCGAAAAAAAGACCGCGACGACGGTCTTCGACATTCGACCAATTCGAGGTCACCGCGAGGCTAAGCGCTAGCCACCCTCGCGTGCGACAAATCCGCGCAGAAGTCGCCTAAGGGCGCAGCCGGGCTAGCACAACAAGTGCGAAAAAATACGAAGTCTATCGCGAAGACTATCCGCGCAGAAGTCGCCTAAGGGTGCAGCCGGGCCAGCACAACAAGTGCGAAAAAACACGAAGTCTATCGCGAAGACTATCCGCGCAGAAGTCGCCTAAGGGTGCAGCCGGACTAGCACAACAAGTGCGAAAAAAATACAAAGTCTATCGCGAAGACTATCCGCGCAGAAGTCGCCTAAGGGTGCAGCCGGACCAGCACAACAAGTGCGAAAAAAATACGAAGTCTATCGCGAAGACTATCCGCGCAGAAGTCGCCTAAGGGTGCAGCCGGACTAGCACAACAAGTGCGAAAAAACACGAAGTCTATCGCGAAGACTATCCGCGCAGAAGTCGCCTAAGGGTGCAGCCGGACTAGCACAACAAGTGCGAAAAAACACGAAGTCTATCGCGAAGACTATCCGCGCAGAAGTCGCCTAAGGGTGCAGCCGGAATAGCACAACAAGTGCGAAAAAACCCGAAGTCTACTGCGAAGACTATCCACGCAGAAGCCGCCTAAAAGGCGCAGCCGAACTAGTACAACAAAAGCAGAAACGACAGCATCAAACCGTCCGCGTTAAGACCGACTATAACCACACCAGCACAGCATAACAAAACATACCAGACAAAGTACACAACGCCTCCGCAGGCACAGGCAAGCGAGGGCACACAACTTCATCGTACAAGCCTTTACACATATACACGCGAGGGCGCTACACTCTACATCGGCTCAACCTTAGGAATAATTCCCATCTCCCTATAATTAAATAACATTATCCTAAGCTCCTCACCCGCAAAAAGACTCCGCAGTTCCCCTTCCCCTGTACTCGCGGCGGCCGGCAAAGACAACAGTTCCTGCCGACCAGCCCTACTCACACGAAGCCGAGACCTTTCCTCCGTACTAACTCTACGCTTTGCAACCGCCCTTCGCCGTCGGCGCCCGGTGCTAGGACCTGGCACATCTTGCGCGTCCGCAGCATGCGGCGAGGTCTCCGCCGCAGCCACATCCAAAGCCGCGAAATAGTCCAAATCCTCCTCCGACGACTCCTCAGTCCACTCAACCGAGCTCCCAGAATCAGCAACATCAAAAAACTCAGAAAATTCAGATCCAGATCCAGATCCACCACATTCATTACCACCTTCCGCGGTCGAAGCCGCCAAAAATTTAGCAGTAGCGGTTGCGTGCGTAGGCCCAAAATCTTGAACCTGCGCAGCAACCAAAATTCAGTAACACATCCAAAATTCCCCAACCCTATTACACCCACTATGCCACCTGCGAAGGCCCTGACGCTGCGGGAGCCACCGCCGCTGGCTCCACCGCCGCTTCTGCTGTTGTTTCTGCCGCCTCCGCCGCGGCATCTTCAGCACTCGGCACAGCAGCTGCGGGGGCATCAGGGGCGCCTTCGGCCACCTTTGGGGGCAGGTCTTCGCCGGCCGCAGCAGATGTGGGGGCAGCCGTCGCGATCGCCGCGGTCTCCGGGGTTGGCTCCAGGGCGACCCCGGACACGGCCTCCGCAGGGGTCGGCTCCGGGTCAGGCAGCACGCTGTTCAGCGCCCCGAGGTCGTCCACCCGCTCGCCACGCAACGCCTAAGACAAAACACGCAAGATTCAGCAAACACACGCACACCCCACATCCAACAAACGCCAAACAAACGAAAATATTCCCTGAGCCATCGCCGTCTCCGCCCGCTCCCTGACCACCTCGCGACCGTGCGGACCCCACATCCGGTCGTAGAGGGCCCCGACAGAATCCTTCACCACGAGGTCTTCAACCTTATAGACATCTCGATCAAAATCTTCATCCGCCTGGTCGAAGACCTCGAAGTGCCGGCACCCTTCATGGGAGAGCGCGTTCATCGCCCCCTCGCAGGTGACCAGGGAGGCGTACGACATAAACCCCCCCACGACAGCGGGGAGTTCCTGCAGCTCCTCCTGCACCCACTGCAGACAGCGAAGCCCGGGCTCTCGGTCCGGCACCTCGAAGTCACCGGTCCGCGCACCCAGCTCACGATATATATCCATAAGCTGCGTGCGCATCCGTTCTGCCTCCGCACGCACCGCGGCCTCGGCCCCCTTCGCGCGGCTCTCCAGGGCGGTGAGCCGCTCTTGCAGATGTTCGGCGAGCTCCTTGGCAAGATTGCCCTCCGCCCGCGCCAGTTTGGCCTCCGCCTGTGCAGCCTGCTCCTTGGGGATGGCCTCGTTGGCCTCCCTCCTCTCCGCCGCTAGTTGGCGCCGAAGGTCAACCTTCTCCTTCTCCAGCACGACCACCGTGTCCGTCAGTTTTCGGCACTTGCTGTCGGAGGCTGATTTCTCACGGACAGCGTCAGCATGTTGCGTCCGAAGTCTCTCGACTTCGGCAGACACAGCTGCCGTGAGGGCCCCCGACGCAGTACGGCTGGCGAAGTCAGCCACCTGCAGAGCACATGTAAGGCCGTTGCCCGTAAAAAAAAAGGGGGGGGGAAGAGTATAGCTCAGCGGACCTGACTCAGCGCCTCCGTCACCTGACTCAGCGCCTCCGTCACCCCCTTCAGCCGGCGGGTCGCTGCGCCCGCCTCGTCCCTGACAACCGCGAGGGCCGACACCTCGCCTCCGGAGCCAAGAGCCTCGCCCCTCGCCTTCGGCACTATGCCAGCCGTCGCGATCGCCGTGGCAGGCGCAACCATAGCAAGCTGGCCCTCGTCCGACCCTGCAACGCACCCACGAATTAAAAAAAACACAAGCCAGCGACTTAGCACCAAGATAGTCCTCCAGACAAATGTCGGTGGCGAAGTCGGCGACACGCTTGCCTGCCGACGGCAACGCTCGGGCCGCCTTCGCGGCCTCCGCCACCCTGCTGAGCGGCGGCACAGCCTTCGACGGTTTGGAGCCTCCGGCGCCCGCCGCTGCCTCTGGCGCCTCGCTAGATGCAGGGACGCCTGACTTCGCCGCCAGCGGTGGCTTGCCTCCGCTGGGGGCCGCATCCTTCACCGACCCACGCTTTTGCCTCTTTGGCCTGGCTTTAACAATCCTGATAGCCGCCTGCCGCTTTTGTGCAGCCCCCTGGCGATCCTTGTCCATCACTGCCGACACAACAGCAGCAATATTCCGCCCGTAAGGAAAAACTCTCCATTTGCGAACCATGCGAGATGTAAAAACGTCCCCGCTGGCCGCGCGGGGGATAGGAACATTCCTAGGCCAACAACCCCCGGTAACCTTCAGCATCCGAGCCGAAGACTCCCGGAGCTCGGGCGAAGACATCCTTTCCCCCGGGGCCGCGCATGTCCTCATCAACTCTCTAGCAAACCCATCGGAATCCCCAAGTCCTCCCATGGCAGTACCTAGTTTCCTCTTTTTAGAGGATGGGGCAGCCGCCGGCGCAGGGTCATCTTTAGTCTCCACCACCGGTTTCTTCCCCCGGCGGTCCGCGTCGTCTTGACCAGGATAGCCGTCATATGGCAGTTGGTTCAATTCGAAGACCCTATTCAAACGGTCATTCGACCCACGGATCTCCCAGCTGCGCTGGCCCTCGGTCCTCGGCACATAACACCCAACAAGCCGCACCGCCTCATCCTCAGCTTCACGCACAAAGGCGGCCGGATCACGGTTTCGCAGATTCAGCGCGAAGGCGGGACTCCGCACCATCTCTCCACCACGGAAAGGCATCTGGCGAGGGCATACTTCGCCCAACGCCCAACCATGCGCCAAGGGCCATACCCCATACGCCACAAACTCTGCAACCAAGTCGCGCCCACTGCTCTGGCCGGCGGTACACCGAAGGGCCCCTTCGTCCACATCATCCTCCGCCACTTCAAAGGGCGGGTACGCCGAGTAAAAATGAGAGCACATCTCGGACACGGGAAGTCCCTCGTGGCCTTCGACGGTACCCTCAGCAACGTAAAACCAAAATTCATTCCAGTTGCCCCACTTGTTGCGGGCGCAAGGGACCAACTCGACTACTGGCATCGTGGTCTTGCCGGTCTTCGGCGTGAATGTGCAGGACCCAAACTGAGCAACTTCGTCCCCGATCATCCTCTTCTGCCAGTGTAAACAATAATGCTTCACAAAAACTTCGACCGATGGCTGTCCGCCGTACGAAGTCGTCGCCCAGACATACTTCGACAGGGCCACCACGGCATTCGGCGTCAGCTGATGTATTTGCACGTTGAACCTGCGTAGGACTTCGCCAACAAACCGATGCGCAGGCAAGCGGAGAGCGGCGGCGAAAAACGCCTCGAAAACAACCAACTCGCCCTCCGGCTCGGGGACTTTCTCCGTCCCCGGGGCACGGGCAACTCCGCCGCCGAAGTAGCCCAACCGCTGCATATCCTCCACGCGGGCCGACGACATTCGCGACACGCCGAAATCAACAGAATCGCCGACGCGCAACTCCTCCGGCATCAAACTGCTCAGCGTCTCCTCCGACGAGGCGGCGGCCGGCGGCGAGGAACCGGCCGGCGGCGTAGCGGCAGCGGAAGAAGAGGAAGACGGCATCGCTACGTACCGTCGGCGGCGGCGGGCAGTCTGCTTCACTCGCGCCAGATCTCCGGCGAACAAGAGCACGGCGGGCAGACGAGCAGCAAGACGGCGGGCGGTTAGGGTTTTCGCGGAGCGCGGAAAGTAAAGTTCAAAAAGCGCCGGCCCTCGCCCCCTTTTATAGGCAGGGCGCGGCTCTTCGGGAAACCCGCAATCCAACAGAGCGAGGCGCTTCGAGAAGCCCGCAATCCAACAGTACGCGGTCAATCAACGGTCACATCAAAAACCCCCGCGGAACCACTTCAAGCGAGGGCAGCGTCTCCGCCATCTAGCGACGTCTTCGGCACCAGGTGACTTTGTCGAACTGGTCCCTCGGAGGGCAGATGTTGGAGCGAAGGCAGAAACGCCACCCTTCGCTCGAAGTCTCCGCTGCTTAGCCGCTGCTCTGACAGACAAAGCAGGCAGGGACACCCTTCGCTTGATCGACACCAGACGAAGACCGGCGACGAAGGCATCCCACAGTGCGGCCTCGTCCAGCTCAGAGGCCCACGAGCGATCCGGCCCATTGTAACGGGCCCTGCGTGGCCGCCGCGTGTTACGGGCCTAATTTGTAAAGGCATCCCTGTAATTACAGTCTGTAACCCTGCTTTATGGGAATATTCTGGGGATAACCTAGGTAGCTGAGGGCACATGTGTCCTTAACACAAGGTGCTGGGTGTTCAGGTACCTATAAATACCCCCGCACAGTGCCCGTGAGAGGCCTGGATAATAGAGCTATTTGCCATCTCACGCGTAACCCTACTGTCCACACTGTTCACCCCTGTTGGCTTTCTTGAGACTGATAGCAAGTTCCAACAGCGGCTATGCATGTGCACCAAATAAATTAACAGGATCCGTCCGAGTGTCCCAAGGACCCCTGATAAACCACTTACAACCAGGACCGCAGGATTAAGTAAACACAAATCACACACCAAAAATTTGCAACAGAAATCTTATTACCCAATTTTACAAGTTACATCAAATTTTACAATGTACATGATTGGAGTGATTACAAAAGTGATTCGAAGGAATAACTTTGAACTGTTATAAATTATTTGTAGTTTTGAAATATATGCTAGCTCAAGTGACCACCCTCAATAAGAAGTATAGAAGAGTTACTTAGATTTATAAGAAGACCGTGCCCACCGGCACTAAACACCAATCACAATCAAGTGACTCGTAACCTGCAGCAACAATCACTACAGGAAACATGTAAATTTTCATAGGCCGATATATTTTCGTCGGCCGGCCCACGAAAATAGAAGGTTATTTTCGTCGGCTCTCGTGACCGACGAAATTGCGGCCTATTTTCGTGGGTCAGGCTGTATTTTCGTCGACTTGCCGACGAAAATACGAAAATTATTTTCGTCGGCCTATAAACCGACGAAAATTGTCTGTAATTTCGTCGGTCTCCGCCCGGCCGACGTACATACGTCATTAATTTTCGTCGGCCCCAGCCCGGCCCACGAAAATAAACGTTTAACGGGCCACTATTTTCGTCGGCCTCAATGAGGCCAATGAAAATAGATGCCGTTAATCTTCCATCCCGTCCTTCTCTCTCTCGTCTCTCACGCGCCCCCTCTCTCTCGTCTCACCCGCATCCGCCGCCGCCGCAGCCACAGCCGCGCCGCGCAACCGCCACCACGCCGCGCGCCCGCGCCGCGCTGCGCTTCCTCGCCGCGCCGCGTGCCCACGCCGGGCCCACTCCGAGCAGCCGCACCCTCGCCGCGTCGCGCGCCCTCGCCGCTTGCCCTCGCCGCGCCGCGTGCTCTCGCTGCGCGCCCTCGCCGCACCGCGCCACGCCGAGCCGCCACCCCACGCCGCGCCCACTCCGAGCAGCCGTCCCACACCGCGGCCCCCTCCACCTTGCCACGGTAATGGTTTTACTTAATTTATAGTAATTAGTTAGCTAATTTACTTTATATAATGTATAGATTGATATCTATTTACTTGTTAGTATAAATAGTTAGCTAGGTATTGATAGCTGTTCATTATGTAGCTATCGTGCAGTATTCTGTGTTGGCAACCATCGTGTTGTTGTTTTTTGCAGGTTTTAGAAACATCACTTTATAGTGGAGGTGCTGCCGATTTTTTTATTGACAATAGTAATTTTTGTACATAGGTGTTCTTCCGACTTGACCTTCTCCACCGTGTTAGCTGGACTCGTACATTATTCTCAGGTATACATTGTTTTCGTAATTTCGGTTAATGTGTCATTTATTATTTATTATATAGTTATTAGTAAATAAGTAGTTACTATTCATTTATTATTTAGTAAGTTCCTCGCCCGCCCGCAAAGAAGAGAGCCCGCCGTCCGTCCGTCCACACCGCCGTGGCGTGTCGTGCGCGCGGCCGTGGCGTGCCGTGCGCGTGCCGTCTTTTGAATGTTATTTATCTTTTGTTTAATTAGCCTTTGAAATGGACGGTGATCGGAGGGTGATGTCTTTTGTTTAATCTCCGAGATATTTTTTAATGTTTAGAGTTCAGTTTTAATCGTTAACCGTAGCGAACCATATGCGTCACCCGTTCGGGAACGACGAACGTCACATTGGCTTGTGAGGTTCGCCATTCCGGAATTGTCCACATATTTTGGACAGCCTGAGAGTGTAAGCCGATGCTTGTGATTTGTGACATGTGTCTTACGATTGACGCGGAATTTCGGTTGTGTAACCCAGTTGTTCTCCAACACACCATGTTCAGGCGTGTGCTTGGAGAGCAGCGGGGTTATGCTGCCGAAATTTCGCGGCAATCGTAGGCTACACGTCATAAATCACAAGCATCGGCCTACACTCTTGGGTGGGTTTAGGGCCTTTACCTAATAGGGAGTTCACCTAATTAAGCCACGAACGATCGTTGATGTTCTTTGACTTTTGTTTAGCCTTTGAAATGGACGGTGATCGGAGGGTGATGTATGACGGGTGGAGAAAGGATGGGGCACATTCGAATGAATGGATGGGTGTAACAAAGGCTTTTCTTGAGCACGCTTTCAAAGATGCAACTGGTCATCTAGTGAAGTGTCCTTGCAATCGCTGCGAGAACAAGTGGCCTCAGAAGAAGGAAGAAATGGAGAAACACCTTTGCAAAAGTGGGTTTATGCCGAACTACCTTGTATGGTACCGGCATGGAGAGTCTATTAGACACGTTGACGTGGAGGTGGAGCTTGATGACGATCATGATAGGATGGATGATATGTTGCATGATCTTGGTAGGGAGGTTGAAATGAACGCTGAGGAGCCGGGGCAGCTTCCACGCGATGCTCAAGAATTCTTCTGGCTACTCGCCGCGGGAGAAGAGAGACTGCACGAGCACACTCAGATGTCAGTTCTTGGGACTCTCACAAGACTAATGGCGATAAAGTCGAAGCACAACATTTCAAACAGTGCTTACAATGACATCGTCCAACTTATGGGCGAGGTTCTCCCGGAGAATCATAAGTTGCCAAAGAATATGTACTTCGCAAAGAAGATGTTGGCTGGTCTTGGGATGACATATGAGAAGATCGACGTGTGTCCCAACAGTTGCATGCTATTCTTTGAGGATGATGACAAGCTGGACCGTTGTAAGCATTGTGAAGCTTCTAGATATGTCGAGGTGACAAATGATGAGGGTGAATGGGTAGTTACGAAGGTCGCAGCTAAGCAACTTCGTCGGTTGCCCATCATTCCTCGGCTTTCAAGGTTGTTCCTCAACAAGGAAATAGCTCTGCATATGACGTGGCCAAATAATGGTGTACGTCTTGTCACTGATCCAGACATAATGGTCCATCCGCCGGACGGTGATGCGTGGAAGGCATTTGACGAGTTTGATCCCGAATTTGCAAACGACCCTAGGAGTGTACGGCTTGGTCTATCGACGGACGGATTCACACCTTTCAATACCAGTGCAAGCCCTTACTCGTGTTGGCCTGTCTTCATTGTGCCATATAATCTTCCTCCTGAGTTGGTCAATAAAGAAGAGTTCATGTTCCTTGCACTAGTCATCCCAGGCCCCGAGCATCCAGGGCCAAAGATGAATATGTTTGTTCGCCCTTTAATTGAAGAGCTGAAACAATTGTGGAGAGGTGTGAAGGCTTATGACAGCCATACTGAAAAGGAGTTTACCATGCGCGCTGCTTATTTGTGGTCAGTGCATGATCTGCTGGCGTATGGAGATTGGTCTGGATGGTGTGTCCATGGTCGGTTGTGCTGTCCCATATGTATGAATGATACGGATGCATTCAGATTGAAGCATGGTGGGAAAGTGTCATTCTTTGATGCTCATCGACGTTGGACTCCATTCAAGCATGATTTCAGGAATTCGCTTACTGCATTCAGAAGTGGAGCCAAAATCAGAAATGGGGCAAACTGCACCGCAGATAATGGCATGGCATGCTTGTCTGAAGCAAGGAGAAAATGATAGGTTCCAAGGCTACGGGGAGGACCATAACTGGACCCATATTTCATCAATATGGGAGCTTCCGTATGCAAAAGCCTTGATCATGCCGCACAACATAGACTTGATGCACCAAGAGCGTAACGTTGCTGAAAGCATCATAAGCACATGTTTCGATGTGACTGATAAAACGAAAGATAATATGAAGGCAAGAAAAGACATGGCTGAAATTTGTAAGAGGCCGATGCTCGAGTTGAAAGTAAGCGATAAAGGGCATGAAAGTAGGCCGCGAGCTGATTACTGCCTCAAGCCGGATGAAAGGAAAGAAATATTAAAGTGGTTGAAGAATCTGAAATTTCCAGATCGGTATGCGGCAAATCTGAAACGGGCAGTCAATCTGAAGACCGGTAAATTGAACGGTTTGAAAAGCCATGACTACCATATTATTATGGAGAGGCTGATGCCCGTGATGTTTTGAGGCTATTTTAAGGATGAGCTTTGGAGCATATTTGCAGAGTTGAGTTACTTCTATAGGGAAGTATGTGCAAAGACGGTATCGAAGAGGTTGGTGCAGAAATTTGAGAAAGAAATTCCAATTCTTATTTGTAAATTTGAAAAAGTTTTCCCGCCAGGATTCTTCAATGTGATGCAACATCTAATTGTGCATTTGCCTTGGGAAGCTTTGGTAGGCGGACCAGTGCAATTCAGGTGGATGTATCCTATAGAAAGGGCGTTGAAAAAGCTCAGGGCGTATGTTCGGAACAAGGCTAGAGTCGAAGGGTGTATTGCGGAGGCTTTTGCCCTTAAGGAGATATCTCAATTCTCAACCAGGTATTTCGCTCGAGCCAACAATGTGTTTGCGCCTTCAGTGCGACTTCATGTCGAAAATGAATCACCCCAAAGCACCCTTCAAATTTTTGCGAATCCAGGTAAAACAGTTGGAAAAGGGAGTGTACGTCACATTGAAGCATCAGATTTGAACACGCTAATGCTATATATGTATAGCAATATTGATAGCACACAGGAGGCGTTCGAGTAAGTTTTCCTCATAGTTACGTCCATTTTCTCATCTCATAATTTCTATAGTGTGTAATCTCCATGTTTGTAATATGTCCAGCATGTTTGATGAAGAATGTTGGAAATCTACTAGTAAACCTATGACCATCCAATTAGAAAATCTTCGACGTGATGGGTTGAAAGGTGGACCAAACTTCGTGCAGTGGTTTTGTAATTATGTTAGTAATTGTCGTTCTCTCATTGTCCATACTTAATCTTTGAATTTTGGACTTGGAAGATATAATGCATATACTAATTCGTTGTATAGGTTTCCAAAAACTCTGTGCACCCGGACTTGCAGCAAATGGCACATACCTCTGTGTCCGTCCGGAACTATAGTCGCTATGATGTAAATGGATATCGCTTCCGAACCGCGAAATTGGAGAAGAGTCGACCATTGGCAGCCACCACCAATAGTGGTGTGTTGTCAAGTTCATATGTTGACGATGACAAAGTAGTGGACTATTACGGTGTTCTTCAAAACATTGTAGAGTTGATTTTCGATGGCCCCAAAGAACTTAAAGTCGTGTTTTTCGAGTGCAACTGGTTTGATGCTCATAGTGGGACTCGTGTCGACAAGTATGGTAATGTCGAGGTGAAGCATAGCTCTAGGACTCCGAGCAGTATGAGCGATGTTGTCCTTGCAAATCAGGCAAAACAGGTGTACTACCTGCCATATCCTCACCCAAGCCTTAGGGCTTGGTGGGTTGCAATCAAAGTCAACCCACAAGTCATCGCTCCAGATAGTGCTGACTACGTGAGTACGAGCAGGGACAACGATGATGCTGTTTTTCAACCAGAAGCGGCGTCGAATCAAGACATAGCTCACCGATTCCATGTGACCAATGGAGAAGGACTTGAAAATCTCTGTTGCAATTCAAGCGACTTAATTGAAGAACCTAGGTCAAAGCACAAACGACCTATCGTCGTTAGAAGATCAGTAAGGATCCAACGAAATCAAGAGCGTATGAATAAACAACAAGCCGAAGAAGCATCATCAGATGCGGATGACTTTTGATTAGTATGTTTCTTTTAGTTAATCAATTAAGCTATGTATTCCGATTTTCACATTATTAATTTTCATATTATTTGTTTCATATACTGTGGTTTGACATTAATTTATCTACAGTTGAACATGTTCAAGCATAGGAGATCGAGGAGGAGTGGGGGCAGCGCGGCCAGCGAGGACAGCTCGGGCAGTGGCCTTTTTCAGGGCACCTCACAGAGCCGACAGAGGCAGCAGCAACTTCTCGACTGTCTAGACGAAGTGCAGGGTGAGGAGGGTGAGCAGGAGGCTCCTCAGCAGGATGCTCATGTGTAGGGTGACGAGGGTGAGCAGGATGAGGAGGGTGAGCAGGATGAGGAGGTTGACCCTATGGGGGCAGGCAGCGCGGGCGACGCGTCAGATGGTTCTACGTCCTTCAGGTATTATTATGCATACTAGTAGGGTGCCCGTGCGTTGCTACGGCAGCTTAAAAATTGATATAAAACAGTTACGCAATATAATTACTATCTTTGATTGATGATTTGTAGCTAACAAACACCACCACCATTAGAAAGGACATGTCGATGAACAGACCAAAATCCACCTTTAGCTAAGAAATTTACTTGTAAGAAACCCCTAGTTGCAAATTCCAATTCAGCATAACTAAAGCAGTGAGGAGGCTTTCAGAAATTCAGCTTGGAAAACTTTTCCAATAAAACATATGCTTGCATTACAAGTTTTTCGTGAAAGTTTTCCAAGTGATCTTGAGGATGTTGATCCCTATAGAACAACAATGTTGCACTAAAGCTTCTCCCCCGCAACGCTTCTCATGCTTCAAATCCTTGAGCAGCAGCAACATACAATTTAATAAGAAAAAATAATAATTAGATAATGCATGATGTATTAAAGAAATTACTGATTTAGTAGTTGACCATTACATGAAAGACATTTCAATTAATCCAGAAAAGCATAAGCGTTCATACTTGAGACACAAAATTTTCGCTCATAGCTTCTTAACAATAGAAATCACTTGCAACAGTGAATGGTAGTCGGTCGTTCCAGACTTGCAACTACAACGAGGTAGCATTAAATTAACCAAATGAACTATATCTGATAAATTGTTCGATAAAATGTTACTATATAAAAACAAACAACACATATTAACCATATATTCTCTTAACGGTTGCTAAGGTAGTGAAGAAATTATAGCCACTTCCTAGTTTTTTTATCGTTCTTAGTTTTGAAATGGTGAATGTTGACCAGGTTTATCCGTTGTCAAAGCAAACATTGGTGGGTATAGAAATCAGTCATAGATACAAGAAATAGCTCTAAAAATAGAATCATGGATAAGCAACTCGTTCAGATATTCCTATTGATGTTTGTGAGTCAACTATTACTACATGAAGCAAAATATACCTAAATAACACATCCTAACTCCACAGGGCAAACACGACATGACCAAGGTGCACTGTCACAATTCAAAAAACTGCTACATTTATTTCTGCTTGTTGATGAATTAATTGACCGCAGTTGAGCAAGGGGGGCGACCACTTGTTTTCGGATATAGACAAACAAATTGTAAGCTGCTTGTTGAAATATATGCACTTCATGATTAATGAGTACTACCAGTAAATAAGTTACCAAAAGTTATTATATTGGTGTACCAATGAAAAATAGATGAAACAAATTTTGCAACTTTATGTTTAAAACAATAATCCAGAGTAAGATGTATTGTTTTTAAGATAATTCTGTAAGCCTGCTTGTCATAATGAATAAGCTTCAATACGAATTGCATTTCCTTTAAACAAACTCTATATTTACTGATCTAAAACAAAACACGGAAATTCACATAATTACCTTGTAGTAATTCCACTTAGTTTTGTCTCCAACCTTGTATGCAAGTGGAATGGAAGCTCCCAGGCCCCATCCCACTGTCTCCTAAGGTATTGGCAGTAGTGCTGGTGCTTCGTGGCTGCCCGACGATGTTGCACGGAACGATCTGGTCTCTCAGCTCGTCCAGCTTGCGCAGCAGCTCGACGGGGTCCTGCTGTAGCGCGCCCAGTCCGCACGCCCCTCAAGTCGCTGCATTGCGGCCACTCCTCCACCCAATCCTCTGCATGTACTTCATCTTCTTGAGATCACTCCGCATGGTTTAGGACACATGGGCAGCAAAATACCAGTTTTAGAAGGACACAAAATGACATATGTTTGTTATTGCCATATTTAACCTTTAAGAGGTCGTGGCCATCACTTATGTTATGGTATGTTCCTTTATTGAGCCTATATATGTTCTATAAAGCAAAAAAAAAGAAATTGATTACTCAATCTGCAAAATAAATAGGTAATACATTTTTGAAATAATAGATTTTTCTAAGCATATATATTATAAGTTGAATATTAAATATTGTTCGTGTGAGTAGTTACTATATAGTTAGATACTAAATAGAAGGTATATGTTTACAGTACAACCCCTTTTTGGAGCTGATTCAATTGAGGCCACAATAGTTTTTCCTTTGACCTCACTGGTGATCTTCGTTTGGTCTTATATTAGGAAAAAATTAACTGTTAAAGATAAGAATGCTTTTGTTTTTATGTAGCCACTTTATTTATAGAATTGTAGCCCAATTGTGTTTCTATACAAATTTGTTCACATAAAGAAGGATAATCAGCGAGGAAGCGCTTGTCGATGAATCCACCAAAGACGACCACCTTGGACTTGCCAATGCTCACCGCATTATGTCTGCTGCACGAAATTGCAGAATCATGAGGTTATTACTTTGTTGGAGGGGTAGGGTGAGACTCCAGTCCAGGGGAGTCGAGACGACAGAGGTGAGGATAAGCTGGATGGATACCTGCGAGGGGCAATGCGGTCGCCCCCGAAGTTGGAGGAGTCCGTCCTCAACCAGTGCATCTCCTCTCTTCCCATCATCATTTTCTTTGAATTTAGCTGCTAACATGAGTACATCAAATCTTCAAGCCTGATTTCCACATATAGCAAGATCGAGCAATAATGTCAGACCTTGCACGATATGAAAAGATCAAGCAATAATGTCATACCGTGAAAAACTAAATATACAGAAAACTAACCAAGCAACTAAAACTACAAGTAATACTTAATCTCCTCTCTTCCCATCATCATTTTCTTCGAATTTATCTGCTAACATAGTAGATCAAACCTTGAAGCCTGATTTCCACATACAACATGGTCTCGAATGATTATTGTCACAACAAATTAAGAGCACGAACCATAAATTTAGCAAACTGTCATGTAAAGTATTTTCAATGATAAAAGAAAGAAATTTAGCAAGGCCAAAACATCCAATTGAGATCTAGTACCAGAGAAAGTGGTCTTTGATGATCTAGTTGTTCCCAAACCCAGCCTAGAGGTAGAAGCATAACTAACTCAAACCCTTACAAAATAAGCCTCTCAGTTCAGCTGAATAACCATCAGTTTCAATGAACAAGATTGTATGTAATTTTTAAGCAGATAATGTGTTATTATATAAGAAACAACACAAGTAGATATAAAAGTATAAATACATGTTATTTAGTTGACAAAATTCTTGTGAAGCTAAAAAACTGATGAAAAATTGAAATGATAAGTAGATATACTTAATCTCAGACCGGATGATGATCTGGTGACTCTCTGAAACATGGAAGGAGTTCTAACTGACAAGTTCAGGAACCATACTCTTTTCTTTGTTTGGTTCTAACGATATGAACATAAGCTAAATTCTACAGTTTGTTTTGTTCTCCTTTGGGCGCAGGTACAACATGCAAATGAAACAGAGTAAGAGAAGAAGATAATTGGTGTCCTGAGCATGTGTACCTGCATAGAAAATTATCATCCTATTTCCTCTTAGCTTCATAACCTACATAGGACAAACTGATAACCAAGTCATATGCTAAGCTATCGCTTAAGCCTTAAACCCCAAGAGCCATGCCATCCCTCACTCACCTCATCTTTGATGCCGCACAGCGCCCTGAAGTCGTCCTCAGGGATCTTCCACCCGAACACCTGGATGTTCTCTTTGATCCTTTCGTCCCTGGTCGATTTAGGGATGACGCTTGTCCCCCTATGGAGCGCCCACCTGACGAGCACCTGCCCCGGGGTCTTGTCCATTTTGTTGGCTACCTGTGGTTTAAACGCTTGGAGTCAGACCTAGAAACAGCAGCATGTAGTTTAGTTTAGGAGCTTGGGTTCAACTGAAGTAGTAAGGGACCTTTTCGACGAGCGGGTCGTGTGCTAGGTTCTTCTCTGACGAACCCAGCGGAGAGTAAGCCTTGAAGCGTCAAAAAAGAGTATTATTATTAGTGATTATCACTCTGTCCCATCTGATTTTCAGAAGAAGAAAAAATCTTACAGTAACATGGATCCCATGCTTTTTGCAGGCCTCAAAGATCCTGTCGTTCTTCCACCCAGGGTGCATTTCCATCTGCATTGAACAATGTCAAGCGAACAAAAACAGATAACTCGAGTTCAGTTTTGTCAGTTCCAGATCTTCAGCATGCTGTAGGCTTGTTTGTAGCTATGGATCAGCTCTGAATATATAAATAGCTCGAAACCTACCTGGCACACTGCCGGTGGAACATTCGCTGACCGCATCAGGCGGTTGAGCTTGGTGACCGTGGTAATTGCAGACACCTATATCCTTGACGAGCCCGTCTTTCACAAGGCCTTCCATCTCCCTCCACACCTCTTCCATGTCGAACTCTAGCACCTCCCCGGCTTCCGGTGGCATGTGCGCCCCGTCTTTCAGCCTGAAGGGCCAGTGGATCTGCGTGCGTTCCTTTGTCAATGCAAGCATATAGTGTTTCTATTCTATCAGAAAGAACATATTGCGTTTTAGTAGCTGTAAGCATTAACCTGTCCCTCAGCATACAAAAGTTTTTTTTTCCAGATAACAGTAAGGAAGTTGAAACAATAAAAAAGTCAGTGGTTTTGGTTTCTTACAAGGTAGAGATCCAGGTAATCCAGCTGCAAGTCCTTGAGTGTTTTCTGGAGTGCTGGCCGAACCCTATCAGGAGCCAGCTCGGTGATCAAATTTCGGAGATTGGAGCAATATATTCAGGTATTTAGCGCAACGATATAAACTCTGCGTGTACGTGGTTGGTCCTGTTGCTAGGACCGCCTCGACCGCACGGGCGAAGAACTACCCCTTGGTGTTGTGACTGCGGATGTTGAAGAGGGAGGGGAGGTCCTATGGCTCGAGAAGGTAGAGGTTGATCTCGGCGATTGGATTATACATGCAACAAAAATAAAACTAAAAAATCAAAATACAATCACATGAGCATCCTATTTTTTGTGGATCAAGCAGGAGCTATTGTGCTTTTGGCAGAGCTATACCATCAAGTGAATATATATCACCGACCAAGGAAAAGAACTATACCATTCAAACATTGTCACTTTTAGTGTTGCTATGGCAGATAACTACAGAAGTCCAGATCTCAGAAGTGGAGGTAGTGCTACAGTCCAAGATCTTTTCTCTAGAAAACCATGAGTCGTACAAGAATACTCAAAATGAGCAATCCTAGATTAACACCATACTAGGTAAGTGCCCGTGCGTTGCAACGGAACCGCTACATTACAGCCATATACGTGCGTTGCTATGGTTTCTATATATCACATATGTTGATCTTGTTTAAATGGGTGTTGTGGAAAACTGGCAATTTTTTAAGTAGCAATATACCATGTTACCATGAAGCACTGGTTTCATACAACAATAACTAAATGTTATTGTTAAGTAGCAATATACTCCATACAAGACGTTTAACTGGTTTTCCAAAAAAGTAGAAACCCATAAATTAGCACTAAGATGAACGACAATTGCTCAACTCGGTTTTATCCTGTGAAATAGAATACAACAAAATTACCATTCTGGGCAAACAAAGCTTCAGAGTCCACAAGAATATCATCAGTTCACTACTACAGGTGCCATAAGGTAGAAAGCAATAAAGGCTAACACAAAGTTTCTAGTCACATGCAGTGCATGATAATAATAAGTTACAATAAAAACAGATGGTACAAGCATTATGCCATTGTAGACCTTATACTGAGATAAGAACACAGACTCCTATCTCATCTCATAAGTTAAAAGGCTCCATACCGCGAGATAGGAGCAGAGCCCACAAGGGACGCCTCTGCCACTATCTCTTCGATCACCATCCCTCCGCGGTGGGCGCGAAGACGACATTTGGAAAAGAAATTCAAAACCCGCAATCTGCTCCACAACTAAACACCTACATAGAAGGGATCTTGTAGCTTCACAATCAGCTAATATGTGCAAGCAGGTTCTTTTGGAAAAGAAATTCAAAACCCAAGAATAACATAGGTTGCTTGCTTAGTACCTCCATCCGGTTTTGACTTTTGTCACAACCAACAAAATGAAGACCATCACTTTCAAGCATTGGAACAAAACAGGGATTGAGCTATAATAAATAAATAAAAGAAACAAGTAATAAGTTCCAAGCATATTATTACAATGCACATAAAAAATAATAACTAATATGATGTTTACAATTTTGTTTTCATTTAGTAATCACTTAACCAAAGGACGAATAAAGCTTCAACACAAATTTTCCTCTGTCAATTTTCATTTTTTTACCAATTTGTTAAGGGTCAACAACACATCATTGTATCATCATAACTGCAGTAACAAGCTTATTGACTCCAGTCTAAAATGTAGGGAAAAAGAAACGATTAGCGACTAGTTAAGGGTCAACAACACATCATTGTATCATCATAACTGCAGTAACAAGCTTATTGACTCCAGTCTAAAATGTAGGGAAAAAGAAACGATTAGCGACTGGCTAAGGGTCAACAACACATCATTGTATCATCATAAATAAAAAGATGTGGAGCTCACCTGGAGCTTCTTGATAGCTGAGCCATCCTTGTTAAACTATAACTCTACAGTAGAGTTCGGCAAAAAGATTAGAAGATCACTATAAGAAAACAGATAACAAGCAAATAGAAAAGTTATATGGACTTAACCATAACTGTTTTGTAGTCATGGTTTCCTAATACAACACATGCATACATATGCCATGACTACACTATTTTTCTAAAACAAAACAATTAACACAGTTTAGCAAATAAAGGAAACTGTACCTTGAAGGTGCTCCGGATCTTGATAATCGGATCATCACTAATAAAGCTTCGCAATTGACCTACTATTTAAGGATTTATCTTTTGCAGCTCACATATAGATGGAGGGATCCGCACAAGCGGCGTTAAATTATCTATGCACCAGTTAGGAAGTAGCAGACGTGAAACTAATCACCCTATAACTGCAGTAACAAGCTTATTGACTCCAGTCTAAAATGTAGGGAAAAAGAAACGATTAGCGACTGGTTAAGGGTCAACAACACATCATTGTATCATCATAAATAAAAAAACTGTGGAGCTCACCTGGAGCTTCTTGATAGCTGAGCCATCCTTGTTAAACTATAACTCATTAGCTGCTTTTACTCTTAAGTTCACCTTCCTTTGAAGGCGCACATTCTTCCCTATTGGAGAAGCCATACGGCCGACCGTAGAAGTGGTGCGTGCGTTATAAAAAATAATGACAGATTTATAGCAAAACAAACCGACCAAATGAAAGGACTACATGGTGCCTACAAATCATTGTTGCTTTTGCTATGTATGTAGTTAGGTGTATAAGAAAACTATGCATCTAGAAAAACTAAAACGACCTATAATTTGGAACAGATGGAGGAGAATAGGCATAATATTGAATCATGGAGGTAGCAATGGAAGAAGCATTTAATTTATTCCACTCATCTTGTCATGTTATCTAAAATAGGATGTCACAGACACTTCTCAATGTTGTAGCAGTATGTATGATGTTTAGACTATTACTGTCAAATTCTAAAAACAAACTGCGTCAGTAATATTTATTAAACAAGGGAAATACTGACATCTCTTGGTATTTCCCTTTGAAAAATACTAAGTAAGTTTCATAAACCATGAAGAGAACAAATAACTACAGGTGATTATTACCCATTTTTAGCATGAAAATTAAAATATAATCATATAAAGCTGAGTGTGCAGTCTTTACTTTCTGTGCTCTTCACATCACTTGTGAGTGATTATATGAAATGAAATATGTGAACAAAAATAAAAATATCAGTGACGACAATATTTTTTTGTTTTAAAGAAGACTTGTTTAATTGAAGGTCCATAAAAATGACATTTCAGGTAATATAGACGATGAAGGTACATATAACGACTGTCAGGCCAGGACACAGAAATACTCTGAACCAGAAATCACCAAACGAGAACAAGTGTAAACAACAGCTGTACACACCATAGATAACATATAGATCCATACCTCGTCAGGAGCGACAATAATTATAGGTGGAGTGAAATTTGCACTGGCAGAGCATGCCACCACATCACCTTCCAACACATGGTGCATGCGGTTAGAAAAAATAACGGCAGATTTATAGCGAAACAAACCGACCAAATGAAAGGACTACATGGTGCCTACAAACCATTTGAGCTTTTGCTATGTATGTAGCTAGGTGTATAAGAAAACTATGTATCTAGAAAAACTAATACGACCTGTAATTTGTAACAGATGGATGACAATATGCACAATACTGAATCATGAAGGTAGAAATGGAAGAAGCATTTAATTTGTTTCACACACCTGGTCATGTTGTCTAAAAGAGGATGATATAGATACTTCTCAATGCTATAGCTGTACATATATTATTTAGACTATTACTGTCAAATTCTAAAAAAACAAACTGCATCAGCAACATTTATTAATCAAGAGCAATACTGGCATCTCTTGATCTTTCCTTCTTCACCAGAAAAAGAATGCCTTTTCTTTTTCTGGTGTGTGAAACATTATAGGATGGGGTGAGCTTCACAAACCATCAAGAGAAGACATAACTACGGGTATTTAATACCCATTTTTTAGCACAAGAAATTAAAATATAGTCATATAAAATAATTAATGTATGATAATATAGTTTCACATAACTACATAACACGTGCTTCTAGTATATATATTGTATTGCACTTCATTAACGACATGCAAGTACTAATTGAATAACATAAATAAAACATTGGAAGGGGTAAATAGAAAAGTGTGGGTGAATTATACTATGACCCAAACTCTTGATGTGACAAGAATATATCAGGCAAAATGTTTCTCTATGAACCCTAAGCCCCCTAATCTCAACGGAGAGCAAGTGCAGTCCCTCGTCCCTCCCCAGGTTGGTGAATAGAGAGTCGTTGTGGAAGGTATTGCACAGGAAAACATAGCTTCCACTTACTGGTTTCCCCTATTCATGTGTTGTTCTCTATTTATATTTTCTCTTAAAGAAATAATGTTGGCTCCATCAGAAGCATCGCCAGCCATCCGGCAGAAGAAAATGGATACACGGATCAGACGCCATAGGATTAGATGAGTATGGTTGAAGTTCTTGTGCGTCCGCCTGGCTACAGCTCGCGCGCCCATTGCACCGCCAATTGTGCTCGCGTCGTCGCGTGCAAGCCTGGTCATTGTCCTTGCTCACCTGCGCCGCATCTTAGGGTTGTCAACCATCCTGCACCAAGAGGAAGAAAATGGATACACGGAACAGGTGCCGCAAGGTTTGATGAGTATAGTTGAAGCACATGTGTGCCCACCTAGCCACTGCATCGCCATCCGTGCCCCCACACCGCTATAAGTGCTCGCGTCGTCGTGCACCACCGCTTGGGGTTGGGGTCGTCAGTTATCCTGCACCAAGATGAAAAAACCCATCTGGCCACAGCTCGCGCGACCGTTGTGCTGTCGTCCGCGCCCGCTCGCCGCCATCTATGCTCGTGCCATCGCCGCCATCTTCTAGGGTCCCAACAAAGCCACCAATTTCCATCAGCAAGTGCACACAAATCACCACGAAAGAAATCAACGGAAAAACATACCTTCTTCATCTGAGAGCACCGTGCGCCCCATTGTTCTCGAGGGATTTCAACCTAACCGCATACATCTCGTCGTGAATCAAGAACAAGCATTAACATCTGGGTGACCGCGACATCGAATCTGCAAAAGACAAAAAGGCTTAGCTGCAGTGCGCTTTGGGGAATGGTGAAGCAACCTCAAACAAATAGAACCTTGCCACCAAAATCTTCTTCTAAGAACTCAACACCAATCATGTCATCCCCTGCATTCAACACCTGTTGGTAGAGGTGAATGGGGCCATCTGCACACGATTAGTAATAGCCAACAAAACTATGACCAGTGGGTACAAAAATGCCCCCACCTTGCTCAAGAGCTCAAGTTGTTCATCAAGTGTGTAAAAGCTCACATTAGGTCCTTCTTCAAGCGTCGGCAAACTCTTGAGTCGGTCGAGCACCTGTTACAGATCAGTGTACAGTTAGCATGATACATTGGACTTTATGGCAGGAGCATAATATCAACATCCAATTGTAGGTCCAGAAATATAATAGAATAGCCCGTGCGTTGCGACGACACACAAATTATCCGATAAATAATTGCACAACCTGATTAAATCAATAGTACGGTCAGATCTGAGAAAGACAAGCTACTAAGATCATTCTAGCAACAGGCAATATGTGTTACTATTGTACTTGCTGCTGCTACACATGATCAGTCTGTACCTCTCATTGTTCTGTACATGTCCTGTCACATCTTAGTCTATAGTTGGCGAGCAACCAAGCACATAGTACTTTTGGATTTAATCCATGACAAGGGTGACAGAGTTGGGCAGCAAATAAAACATGCATAGGTCACAAGATAAGAAACAAAATTTTCTTGACGCATGCAGTTCATTCAATAGAAGCCCTGGTGTGCCTAAATTAGGGATACTACCAAATCACTCCCAGTCTTACCCTAAACCTGAACTACTGCTGAATAGATCAAGATGTGGCAATAGATCAACTAACAATGATTTCCACTGTAGTTTCTGTGGATTCTAATGGATACATGTGAGATCAGAAGTCCTTTAAGTTTGGCAGCCTTAGTTTGCAATAATCACGAAATACTAAAAGCAAGTGGGAAGTTTGGATATTCAACCTTTTCGAGAGTATTGCAATATCAGAAAAATAGGATATACCATTTCTCTAATCCTTCTCTTTGCATCGAAACACTTATGCCTACTTTTGGTTAAGTTCATTTCACCATAATGTTTGGTGCTTTTATCCATTGTATATTATTTTTCTGTTCATACCGTGGCACATGATGATGGTGTGGCGAACCTTGTATAATTATATTTTCAGTTACAAAAAAAAATTGGCATGTATACATAAATCAAGGAGCTGTATATTTCTAACTTTTGTAAGCATTGGTGGAGCTAAAGCTAGGCTAAGTGGTTGACCTGGTCTTTTTCCTCAGTAGCAGTGTGCCAAGCAACTCAATGACATATTGGTATGCCTAAAATTGCAGTTTCCTGGTTTTACAAAGTCTGGTAGGCCAAAATCAATGGCCTTAAGATGGGAATTCTCATTTTTTGATGTAAAAAGAAAATTGTAAAAAGACAAGTTTTAGATTTTTTAGAAGTCATGATAAACTAAAAAATGAAAACTTTAATAATACAATATAAAGTAAGACATGCTTAGTTTACCAGTGCTATAGAAAATCGTAAAGTATCAGTTCTATTGAAGCACATATTTTGATGTGTTGTTTCCAAATTTAATGTTCACTTTAAATTACTTGGAAAGTATGCACAACCTACAGAATAGGATTTTAAATCAATAAACATGAATCTTTAAGAACAAAGCATGGATTGCCCCGAAAACATCTACCCCAAAAACTCGTATCTATCCCTAATAGGGTAATACCTTGAGGTAATGCAATTTAGAAAATAATTACTATTGCACCAGAAAATTGCTTCCCTTTGCTCTAGAGCCTCTTCACCTTCAAACCTCATTTGAATCTCATCCCTATATGGTAATGGCATATTAGTGATTCCATATAGCAACCACAGGGGACAACAAACTCAACTGGACTTGTCCTGAGAGCAGTAATTCAAAGGACAATTCTATTAAATGAAAGCCATGCATATTTGAACAAAAATAAAATAGCACAAGGCCTAACAGAATTCAGGAATTATCAAGCAAGAAGGGAAGAGAAAGTGCGAGCAGACCTGTTTGAATACTTACAAATCTGTGTTGGAATTCCCTGCCAATTTCTGATTGTAAGCCCACATCCAATCAATGATTTTGCTCCTCTTTGGGACTTCTTTACCAGTTATTCTCAAGATTCGCTTTTGAAAGGAGGGAATCTAGAACTGCTGCTTTAGCAAGATTCTAAGGTGCCATCAAAACACTGGCACAATATCCACATGGGTGAGGGATAGAATGGAAAGAAGATCAGGATACCTAGCAGCTCATATGTTTGTGCTGACAGATGTAGATGCAGAGACGAAGGCAGTGCTCTGCTCGTCCCTGTGCACCCGGCTCTTGCCCTTGTGTGACATGAACATCCTCCTAAGCCCATGCATCATGGTCACCATCCCAGAGGCCGCCGCCGGGAACTCCTAGACGCGCTGAGCACCACGCCACTGCTGAGCCAGTTTTTGTCCATGCCCACCCTCCCCGCCCCCTCGACGCGTTGGCGGCCACAAATCGATGGCGGCGCAGCATGTTGTTGTAGCAGCGGGCCTTGCTCCACGTCCCGCTCAGCAAATCCCCTGGCCTTGCTCCATGGATGGTCGATCGCGTTGAGAGCGGAGGGGAAGGGACTGGAAGGATGAAGGGCGCTGACCCTCTCGGGTGGGGCGACGGGGAACGAGGTGCGTGGCGCGTGGATGGGGGCATAACCATCGCGATTCGCCATGGGGTAGGACGGGAGCGGCCTCCGCTGGGGCGGACCCGAGGCATAGATGGGGGCGGCGAGTCGGCGACAATCTCGGGTGGGAGCGATGGGGAGAGGTGATGGCGTACGCGTGTCGCTGGTCGAGAGAGGTCGTGGCACCCGCGCCGGACAGGGGATGGGGTTGGCGGAGAATGCGCAGGCGAGGGCGTGCACACGGGGAGGGGGCACGACGTGTGGTGTGGAGTCCCCGATGGAAGGCGATTCTGGGCTTCCATCTAAGGCCCGGGCGTGAGGATCTCAGATGTGGACGGGGACGCGAGCTTGTCGGCGAGGATGGTGGGAGGCGTGGTCAGCACGAGGGTGGGAGGCATGGTCGGATGGTGCGATGGTGGGACGCGAGCTTGTCGGCGAGGGCGACGCGTGCGGGCGTGATTCGCGGGCGGGAGGAAGACGCGGACGGGGGCACGGTGCGATGGTGGACGCCCTCCGTCCACCCTTAAGGATTAGTAGAGATTAGCATTATTGTAACGGTCCAATATTTTTCTCTAGAAAACCATGAGTCATACATGAATACTAAAAAATGAGCAAGACTAAAAATGCAAAGATCCCATTTCTGAGCGCTGATTTCTTTGTTGTATATAATTCTTTGAAGAGTTAATCTGTGACTTACATAGCCTTATAAGTTACAAAAACTATGAAATACATGTCCAATACTTTATACAGGTTTCTACACACAGAATATTGAGCTATCACTAACTACAGTTTCCTCAACCAAGAAAAATTATGGTCAGCTATAGCTAAAAGAAGAGCAACAGACCAAGCGAGGTTATTTGAAACACTCTTGTGTGTAGCTCCAATTGAAACATTATAAATATTTTTTCTTGTTATGATGACTTGCAGGTCATGCTGCCATCATTCACTCACATTCTCATGATCACATTAAAAAAAGAATGGCAGAAAGGCTAAGAGCAAATGTCATATTTTTCTTCATTTACATTCACCATCAAACAGAAAATATACGCTTTATTTCAACCTAGAAGCAGTTTACAAAACAAAAGAAAAATAAGGTGTGCATATGTTTTTAGTGCGTGAGGGAAGACATATCTATGATCTTCTTGTGAACTTGATTATGTTAGTGTCATTTGAAACTGTTTTCAGAAACTACTATACATAGAACACATCTTATCTAGAATAGTTAGACAATATATCAGGCAGAGAAAACAGTTTCTCTTGGACAAAATGAGCGCAGGTTCTATATATCTACAACACTGCTTGTCTAGAACAGTTAAATACCAAAAAATACTGAAACCTTATTGAAACACCAAAATACTGAAATTGTAGCTGACCAACAGAAATTCATAGGAAAAGAACAGTCTCACTACAGATGTCTTATAATCAAGGTTTAGTGATGCAAATAGTGTATACAAGATCCGGACGTACCTGGCAGTAGTATGAAGAGATGCATTTGTTATGTAATGTTTCTTGACATTTTATAGGCGCGAATCTGTGTCTGCCGCATCCTACATGGAAGGTTTTTTATGGGGGCGAGGCCGGTCGGTGCCAAGGCGACTCACCTTCCCTTGAGAGCGTGGATCGAGAGCCGGTGCGTCGATCTGGGGCGTCTGATTCGTCTTCATGGATAGCGCGGCACGGACGCGGATGTAGAGGATTGCGCCAAGAGGTAGCAAACTTCGCGGATGGAGAGAATAGGGAATGGGCGGAGGAAACGGACACAATTCCTCGCTGCTGGAGAGACCTAGAGGAAGCGGCGGACAGGAGAGAGCAGGGATTGCGTCTGTGGATCTAGGCGGATGGCGATGATTGCGTGAGGAGAAAGCGGACTTCGCGGAACCAGAGAGCAGGGAAGGTGAGTCGGATCCGGGCGGATGGAGGAAGCGATTGGAGTTCCTCGCGGCTGGGATTGCGGGACGCGAAGAGACGAGATCGGGATGATTGATAGACAGGCTAGGGTGACTTACCAGCAGTCAATAACCTCCCACGCAGCCGCCAACAACCTCCCCCGCCTCGCAGCAAGAGCTTGCTCGTGGATGGGGCGGGCGCGTGCACGGAGGGAGAGGTGGGGGCACAGTGCTGCCTGTTGTCCTCTTGGGAGTTGGCCGGCACGGGGAGCAGCATGGACGGCGGGATGACTGCGACCGCTACAACTTTGTTTTCAATCTAGGGGATGGAACCTAGAGTGAGAGGGGGACGCGGAGGGAACGGAGTGCGGCGAGGAGCGGGGGGAGGAGCGGGAAGAGGCGCGCGCGTGCGACGCGGTACAGTACACACGCCGTGAAAGGGTGGTCATGGAGGTGGCGCGGCGCAGAGAGGAGCGAGGCCGCGGCAGCCACGGGTGAAGGAAGGGACTTGAGGTGGAGGAGGAAAGGATGCGGCTCCGGCGGGGGCTTTGGCCTGTACGGAAACTTCTTCGGGCGGCGGCGGTGGCTGGCATCAGGCATCGGCGGGCGTGCGCGCGCGAGGATGGCGCGGAGGGAGGCGCGATCGCGAGGGTCACGGAGGCAGCGGCGGAGCCATGGTGTGGGGTTTGAGGTGGTCGAAGACAGCGGCTAGGGTTTTCGTTGGAGGAGTGCAGACTGCCAAAGGTGTGGGCGGGGTAACAGAGCGAGATTGTCTGGGGGAGGCGGGGTCACGGAGACAGGGCGTGCGCAGAGCGAGATTGTCTGGGGCGTGCATCGCGGGCAGACGAAGACATGCGCGGGTCTCGCATGCGCGGGCGGGGGCACGGTCAGATGGTGGACGCCCTCGGTCCGCCCTTAAGAATTAGTAGAGATTAGTTTAATTGATACTAGTTTTTAATCATTTCATCATATTGAATTTACTTGTATACTTAGGTATAAAAAGAGCAATGCGCTTGGTCCGAGACCTGCCGAGAGGAGGCTCATCCGGCCGCATGGAGAATGGTGGGGCTTATTTCTGTTGTGTTAATTTTTTAATGTGAACATGATTGCACTGGTTTACTTGTTTTATTAATGTTTGTAGGTCATGGGAAGACTTGAATTGGGACGGTACATGCAGACGTCCTAAGGTGAACGCGGTGTTGGGTAGCCTCTGTCGCTTCTACTACCCTCGCATGGTGGAGCTCAATGGCGAGAGGTTCACGGCTATGCAGTGGGCCGACTGGGGTCTAAAGGACTATGTCCAGCCAGGGGAGTCAGGGGAAAGCAGTAGCGGAGGGGGAAGTTCAGAACAAAAACGAAGGACTTGTCAGGTGGCTGTGTGGGACGAGTTCTGGGTGAGTTTACTTTCGTATATAAGCAATTCCCTGAATTATTGCTTCTCCTAATATTACTTTAACATAACTTCTCCATTGATATGTAGGGGAGGTTCCAATTGCCGAATGAGATCGAGGACGATCAGGCTCAGTGGGCACGTGTGAAGAGGCACTTTCGGAAGTGCGCTGATAAGGTAATCAAGGATGCCATGTACAATGCTCGCATCACGACCGTCAACTACTACTACAAGAAGATAAAGGGGCAGAAAATGAGCAAAGCATTAGGGGCCAATGAGATCTACCTCACAGAGGAGCAGTACCTGGAGAGCGTTGTGGATTGGCTGGCGAAGGACATGGAAGCCTGGAGGTGGTTGGCTAAGAGATGGGTGTCGCCAGAGTGGATTGCAGAGTCCCAGAAGCACCGTACCAACCGTGGCACTGAAGGACCGGGGCACAGGTACGGCGCCGATGGACACCTTGGTACCGCACGCCGCATGGTAAGTATATAAATCAAACTTGTATTTTACATCTATGAAAATTCTATGGTTTAACTCTTCTTTTTCATGCAGGAAGCTGAAAGTGGAGTTGCTCCAAGTTTTATGGAGGTTTACGTCCGTGGTCACCGTGGCCCTGATCCGGCTAACCCTGATGTGCTATGCAGCGAGGCGGCAAGGGAGAAAATGGTAAACAAGTTTGTATTTACGAATTAAATTGCATATTTTGTGTCTAACTCCAACTCTAACTTTCTTTGCAGAATGCATATGGGGAGGAAATGACTCAACGCCATGGGCCTGACTTCGATTGGATGCATTCAGACTTAGATGCCTCGGCGTTGTACCACAGTGGTGGGGGTAGAAAGCATGGCAGGTGAGGTGTTTGTGTTTGATTCGACGATTTCATTAACAAGAATGTGTCCACTTAATGGCTCAACTATGTGTATCATGCAGGTTTGCCTTTGGCACCGACGTTGTGGAGTATAACAGGACAATAGGTCAAGGGAAGGCATCGTCTTTGGGAGGGAGTTCTCGCTCCTCCAGGTCTGCTCGAGAGGCTCGGCTGGAGGAGGAGACTCGAGCAGCATAGGAGCAGGCTCGAGCAGCACAGGAGCAGGCTCGAGCAGCGCAGGAGCAGGTTGGGCAGCTGACGCAATATATGGCTTCTTATTTTCATGTAATTCGTCTATCTCATCACGTGTCGTCATTGAATTCAAAGTATAATGTTGCGATTCTAACGTTGCATCCATTTGCAGGAAATGACTACTAGACTCGACCCTGATATGAACTTGCCCGCTTTTCGCCTCCCCAGGTAACACTATCTGAACACTTCAATTCCATAGCAACTCTTTTTTATTATCAAAAATGGCTCGCAGGCACAAGGATGGGGACAGTGGCCAGGACAAGCTCCAGGGTCGCAGCCACAGTGGACCGGTGTTGGGTGGACGCAGGCACCTCCAGGCACTTGGACGCCTCCACCACCCCAAGGATCGCAGCCAGTCCCAGGATGGGTGCCACCGGTCTCCCAGCCACCAGCGGGCTCTCAGCCATTTCAAGCGTGGATGGCACCGCCACCGACGGGGTGGGTGCCACCACCTCTGGGGTGGCCAGCACAACAGTACCCGTGGATGCATGCACAGCCTCCTCCTCACCATGGATCACAGGTGACGTTCCATGTTTAGTTTTATGCAAATATTGACCAAACACATCAATGTATAGGTATAGGGATAGCAAAATACAGCCTTATTTGAATGATTGATGAATTGCAGGGTTCAGCGTCACATGCTCATGGATCGGAGGGTGGTGTCAACGTCCAAGACTTCCTCGTCCATGGTGCTGGAGGGAGTGGCCACCTTCCTGGTGGCGGAGGAGGGAGTGGCCAAAACTCCCACAGCCCACCGGAGTGAGGAGTGACTAGTGAGTAGTGAGTAGTGAGTGTGTTTTGTGAATTGTGTATTTGAATGGACAATGGACTTATGGACTCTGGACTTATTTGAATGGACTATGGACTATTTATGTATATGTGAATGTGTTTTGTGAATTATGTATTTTGCTTGTGAATCTGTATATGTGAATTGTGATATTGTGTATTTTGCTGTGAGTTATTAATAGGTGCAGAAAAATCTGTTTCGGGTGGGGGGGAACCATCAATTTTCGTCGGCCTCGGTGGTGGCCGACGAAAATATGTTCCCAGGCTATTTTCGTCGGCCTCGGTGGTGGCCGACGAAAATATGTTCCCAGGATATTTTCGTCGGCCACCACCCAGGCCAACAAAAATAGCCTGGGCACGTATTTTCGTCGGCCACCACCGGGCCCACGAAAATAGTCAGTCGACCATTTATTTTCGTCAGCCTTGGGAAAGCCGACGAAAATAGGTGCCTATTTTCGTCGAACTTATTTTCGGCGGCTATTTTCGTCGGCCTGCCAACGAAAATATTCTATTTTCGTCGGTTTAGGCTTATTTTCGTGGGTTTTTGGCCCACGAAAATTTAGGCGTTTCCTGTAGTGAATGGGAATAAAACCCTAAGTACGCAAGTACTCAGCAAGATTTACCCGACTAAAGAAAAGACTCTCAAGGGTATGTTGGTTTGAGGGAGTCAAGGTATGACTTATCAAGAAACAAAGACTCTGTTGCAGAAAAGCTTACTATGAGTGGATCCTTAAAAATCCATTTTTACTTGTCAGGTTAAGTAAAGTTACCTGCATCTAGAGTTCTTTCTACCCTAGTTCAAACACTTGGCCTATACTAGCCATATTTTTATCATCCCTTCAGTTCACTGGATTGCTACGTGTAGGGCAGTGACCAAGTCTTCATGTCCGAGAAGTAACGGTGATCCGAATCGATTAATACCCAGCTGGGGATCTCCAATCACACGACATATGTAGCACTTAACCCTTGCATATGTCAACTCACCACCGAGTTTCTTAAGACCAGACCGGGTTCACGCCAACCGAGACCACAGATACACCACCGTCCAGCCTCTTGCCACGGAGGGTACACGCTACTCTCGCCATCTCTCCACTCCCATTCTGTGTTGGCCTTTCTGGTATTAGTTTGCCCGAGGCAAAGCTTACCCATGATGAGGCATGTGACCAGTTAAAAGGTCCTCAATCAGCAAGCCTACATTGACACGGTCCTTAATCGACTCAGACGGAGACACTACACCGAGACTCCCTTCTCGTGCAAGTCAACCGCTCGGTCTCAACTTTATTATTTTCAACCCAAAGTTTGGTACCTGGCAGAGGTACATCTTTTCCGATGTTGAACCCATCAAGGCCCTGATGGATCCACCATCACAAGTTTTTCTTTTTGAAAACGTTCCCACCCACTGAAGCATCACTTTTGTTTTAAAACAAAACATTTTTGTTTGCTAAAGCAAGGCTAAGCATCATAAAATTCTTTTCAAAAAGGGTATCAAGGAAGGGTAATCAATTTTCCAAGGAAGGAAATGCATCAATTGTTTAGCACACAACTCCTATCACCTAATGCATCAAACAAGGTGATAAAAGATTTTAAAACAGCAAGGAGGTGGCAAATGCATCGGGGCTTGCCTGGATAACACTAGGTTAGTGTTGTTAGACGTCGATCACTTGACGATCAGCCTTTGTTCCGATACTTGATCAGGTTATCCATCTTCAGGTTCGTCCATCAGCTTCACTATGCGGAGTAGTCCACGCTTGGGGTTGACTTGGCTCATCTTCCGCATCACGTGATCAATTATCATACCTAATTGAAATTCATGATGCACATGAATGCGTATAGACAGGAATAGCACACGACTAATTATCGCCATACCGAAGAGGATTAAATATTTAAAGTATTTGCGTGCACTATTCAATACGAAGTTTTCAAGTTTTGGTTGTAACCGGCTTATTTATATTACTTATGTTTAGACACTCGGAACAACAATCACCATTTGACACGAGCAATACAGAAAACGCCTACCACTAAAACATTCATAGGATGGATAGAAGCAATTTATTTAATTGTCTAAACTTCTTTTCCAGACTCGCTTGCATATCCTACAAACTAATTATAATATCTCGATTTACTAACTTCGGACACCAAATAATTAGACTAAGGATGACAACAAGTTAATTAATTTCTTAATCAACAAGATTTTGCGCAAGCATCAAGGAAGTAGTATACTGGACACATCACACATCACACGAGGCATCGATTTAACAATATTAGACTCTATCACATTACTATATGACATACAAGAGAATCATTGCAAATATTATATCATCCAATCCATTAGATTAATTAATAGGAGTAGCGGGCCAACACATTATTACCAATCGATGCGAAGGTTTCCGAAAATGACGATGCTTTCGTGGGTGAGGCGTTTCGTCGAGCACCAGGCGAGCCTCACACAAACTTCATTTTCTGCTTCTATCAAACTCCACTCTTAACCAAACCACCACCTATGCAGATCAACTGACCATCGAGACCAAGCGATGCTGAATAGTCTTCACGACGATGAGAGCGGGTGGGACGATGGCAAGGTCCGAGCGGGTTGACGATGAGCAGGGGCGCGACAACCGACGAGATTGCACATAGAAGTCTGACGATACATCACATGGTTGGTGAGGATCAGAGTTAAGTCGACTCGATATTTGTAAGAACGACGACGAGAGCGAGGCCATCCACGCGACTGCATAGGGAAGGCAAAGCAGGGACGATGGCCAGGCCCATGGCGAGCTGAACCACGACGGATAAAATATGTTGGCGAGATGGACGACGGCTGGATCGATGACGGTCTCATGTTCGAGCTTTTCGCCGAGCACCAGACGTGCGACACAAGTCGACTTCATACAGCGGGGCAGGCGATTCGACGGTGAGCAGAGAGCTTCGCGCGCGCATGAAGCTGGAAGTTTGGGCAAGACCGAGCAGAGGGCACATCTACACGCGCAAGCAGGGAGAAGGGCACCGCGACAAGCGTAGGGGAGCAGCGCGGTCAGCCATGGAAGCATGGGCAAGCCAGGAGCTGGGAGGGAGATGGGGCTGGGCGCGCACGGCCACCAGAGCGCGGTGCATGGAGGCCGAGCGGCACATCATCACGGCCGGGACAACAACGCCATGAATGGAGTCTGCAGGGCAGCATGATCAGCAGGGAGATGGGCGCCAAGCACCGGAGATGGAGGAACGGGTGGGGAAGGGGCTTAGCTGGGAGATCCTGCCAGGTGCGGCCGTGAGAAGCTCGAGGCGCGCCATGGGAGCCGCGCGGTCTGCCGAGCAGGGAGCCGGCGTGCAGGGAGCTCCGAGCAGAGGGACGCGACCATGGAGGATGGATCGGTGCCATGGGCAAGAGAGCACCGAGCAGAAGGAGCTCCGGCAGGGAGAGAGTTGAGGGGAAGACGAGGAGCTGGGACGGTTAGTTTCGTCGTGCGCGCCTCCGCAGCCTGCACGCGCTCGTCTCCACGGTCGACTGCGCCTGCGCGGCCAACTCGACAGCAAAAGCGAACTGGAGCAGAAGGGGGCGCGACAAAGGAGGCTCGATACGAAAGAACTCCGAGTAGGGGCAAGCTCGCGCGGTAGGAAGGAGCTGGGGGTCGCGACGAGCAGAGAGGGCGAGAGCGAAGGGGCGGCTGGGTAGCTTGAGGAGGAGAAGAGGGTCTGGGCGCGTAGAAGACGAGCACGGCTAGGAAAAATCAGGCGAGGGGCGGCGGCGGAGATAAGGCTGGGCACTGGAGATCTTTTTTTTGTTGCTCTCTCTTTTTTTCCTGAAAATCACAGATATTTTTGAGTCCCGATTTTTAGCGATATAAAATGGGTCGAATCACCTGATAACGATAAATGGGACGTGATTTGATTTAGTGAATACTTCGGAATCAGATGCAGTTGCACCCGTCATTTATATCCAAAGTTTTGGATCGAGGCGAGACACAATCGGCGCAGATCAGAATGATGTTAACAACAATATTTCAGGTTGTGTTCCATTTGATTTGAAATCAAATAATTTCATCCGCAATCAACACCCAATTCCACGACAACAGATAATTTGCGTGGAGAATCAAATCTCAATTATAATCCCCGGACACGATTTCTCAGCTGACGAGCAGAGACGGAATTATTTTGCACCAAAGACTTTAGTTGTCGAGTTCCATTGAATCTGTTTGGAATGAAATCGGAGGACCGGACTAAATTTCAAAATTTGTATTTGCGCGAGCGATGAATTTTAAATAATCACTGGACGCACCGATTTTCGGAACAACTATGTTCCGAACATCACGAAAATTTAGGAAGATCCCAGATAAATAAAAACGATGTCGAACTCTCGACAAACGAAACAGATTAAGACAGAGAGACTGTTATTCAGTTCCGTCTAATTTTTACGATCCTCACCAGTGATCGATCATTTGATCTGACGCCAACGATCACATGCTGAGAGGAACGATTCACTTAATCAGCTGGCTTATCGTTCTGTTCGGATAACGCGGGCTCTAAATTGTTCTTAAAATCAGAAGTCTTCTGATTTTCGTATTCACTTACGCGCGTGATTCGAACAGTTCAAAATTCGCCAGCGACGAAGATTCGACAATCCAAAAGCTTCATGAACCCTTTTTAGCTGTTTAGATTATCGAAATGAAAACGACACCAAACTCGATAGATTTTAATTAGGCATAGGACTCGCAAATTTTTGGAACAATTACGTTCCGAATTTCGCGAAGACTTAGAAAGAGTCTAAATAGACAGAAACAGATGCGATATTAAAATCGCGATAGGCGAAGATGATTAAAATTTAGCATCCGTTTTACCCACTGATATTACATGCTTAAATTCATACTCGTTGTCGAGCAGAATATAAACACCAGGGGTGTTACACTTATGTCAGGCCTAGTCAAAGGTTCAATATTGCAAGCCAACAATAATACGTGTGTATCTCGTAACACTGTTGCAGTGACTCAACCAGATTTATAAGAGATCAAGTATGAAAACTATCTGCCCAGCAGTGATTTCCTTACACTTGAGCCCATATAAATCCAGTGGTCTTGTTGGGGGTCTTCTTTCCTGCCGAAGGTCCTCAAGGCAAAAACACCTTCGGCAAAATACTACAAAGATACAACCCAAAGATAATGCGAACAGAAGCCTAAGCCATGGCTGAAGGAGCTTCGGCTTAGTATTATGATGAAGACGAAGGACAATACCGACTTGAGGAGGAAAAGACTATCTAGTCCTTAATAGTTCGCATTATGATAACATTTAGTTATCAGGGACATGAATGTAATTTTGTCTGGACTGTGTTCCGTTCCTATAAATAGATGAACAATGCCCCTGTACTGTTCACGCTGGATTGTAATCACTCTTACGTCATCCTCACATCTTCACCTTCTGGCAAGCCGAAGGTATCATTGTAATATAAATATTGTTGATGTTTATTCATGTTTATGATATGAGAATATAAATGACTTACTGATTCATAATCATTATTTATATTCTTTTGTATTTCATGTACCCTTATTTATATTCGTTCACTGAGATGATGAAGGTATGCCCTTCATGACCTTCGTCTAGAGATCATTATATCCAAAAGGAGATAATGCTTCAAAAGATGAAGGTCCCTAATTATTAACAATCATGTTGTCTTGTTCTTGATTATAGCATTTGAGAACAAGGACCAACATTGGCGCCCACCTCCGGTGAACTCAATTCCATAGTTGCGACGATGCCTTCGCAAAACAACCAAGCTGTAGCACCTTCGGCCATGAAGCTGGTGCTCCCAATCACAAGTGGCTCAAGTTCTGAACCAGCTAACAAGAAGCAGAAGAAAGAAGCGTAGAGAAGGGTACATCATGTTGGGGTGCAAGGACCCTTCATCAAGTTCAAGTTGTCTCATATTCCAATTAATTTCTCTCAGGAAGACCTTCAGCTTAAGGATTATCCTCACAACGATGCAATGGTAATATCTTGTGTTATCAAGGGATTTCTGGTCCAGAATGTCTTAGTGGACACAAGCAGTGTAGCAGATATCATCTTTGAAAAGGCTTTCAGGCAAATGCAAGAGCTAGAGGATAAGATACATGATGCAACACACCCTCTTTGTGGCTTTGGAGGAAGACAGATTGTGGCACTTGGCAAGATAACAATGCCAGTTACCTTCGGCTATGTTCATAACACAAGAACAGAACAGATTGTCTTTGACATTGTTGATATGGAATATCTATACAATGCAATCATTGGTCGAGGGACGCTTAATGCCTTCGAAGTAATACTTCATCCAGCATATCTTTACATGAAGACACCTTCAGAACAAGGGCCCATTGCTGTACACGAGAGTCAAGAAGCTGCCAGAAGAGCTGAAGGGAGTTGGACGGATTCGAAGGCTATTCATAATATAGATGAAGCCGAAGCTTATCAGCAGTATAAGCATAAAAGAGAGAAGGCTGCTTCAGCAGATCAACCGAAGCCTATGCTTTTGTGTGAAGACATAGCAGAGCAAAAAGTATTGCTGGGATCCCAGCTGTCTGATGAACAGGAAAAAACTTTATTAAGATTCTTGTTTAACAACAAAGATGTTTTTGCTTGGACAGCCAATGATCTTTGTGGCGTCAATAGAGACGTTATTGAGCAGTCACTCAATGTGGACCCGTCCTTCAGACCAAGAAAGCAGAGGCTTCAGAAAATGTCTGATGATAAAGCCAAAGGTGCACGAAATGAAGTGAAGAGACTTCTAAGTGCCGGCGTCATCAGAGAAGTAACATACCTAGAGTGGCTGGCCAACACTGTCATGGTAAAGAAAGCTAATGGAAAATGGAGAATGTGTATTGACTTCACAGATCTCAACAAGGCATGTCTGAAGGATGAATTCCCACTACCAAGAATAGATTCCCTTGTGGATGCAGCAGCTTCTTCAGAGCTCATGAGTTTACTCGATTGCTACTCGGGTTATCATCAAGTCTGGATGAAGAAGGAGGATGAACCAAAGACAAGCTTCATAACTCCTAGTGGTACCTATTGTTACCTTTGGATGCCTGAGGGGCTCAAGAATGCTAGAGGAAGCTTCAGCAGAATGACCGCCAAGGTTCTTCACTCCCAAATTGGCAGGAATGTGCTGACATATGTCGATGATATCATAGTAAAAAGCACAAAGCAAGAAAACCATGTTGCTGATTTGCAAGAAACATTTGCCAATTTCAGAGAAGCTGGTCAAAAGCTAAATCCAGAAAAATGTGTCTTTGGAGTAAAGAAGGGCAAGTTTCTTGGTTTCCTGGTATCAACAAAAGGCATCGAAGCTATCCTTCGGATGGAGCCACCAATTCAAAAAAGGGTGCTCAACGGTTAGCAGGAAGGCTGACATCGTTAAACAGATTCATTTGAAGATTAGTAGAGAGGAATTTACCTTTCTTTGAAATATTGATATCAACCGAAGTCTTCCAATGGGGTTCAGTTCAGCTGAGAGCTTTCAAAGAGCTGAAGAAGTATTTGATAGATCTAACAACTCTAACCCCACCTTTATCAAGAGCTCCATTACTTCTATATGTGGCTGCTTCTCATGCTGCGGTTAGTGCAACACTTGTACAAGAGAAATAAGAGGGCCAGGTAAAAAAGCAAGCACCGGTATACTTCGTTTCCGAAGTACTCAGTCCTTCAAAGAAAAATTACACAGAGTTGGAGAAGGTACTTTATGTTGTACTGATGGCCTCCAGAAAGCTTCGGCATTACTTTCAAGCATATCACATAATAGTGCCTTCATCGCAACCCCTGAAGGACATAATGAGGAACAGAGAAGCTACAGGAAGAATCGAAAAATGGGTCGTGGAACTTAACGAATTCACCATTGATTACGTGCACAGATCCTCAATACAATCTCAGGCGTTAGCAGACTCATTGCTGATTGGACGCCAGGGGCTCAGGATGAAGAAGCAACAAAAGATGCCGAAGCTTGGACGGTATTTTGCGATGGATCTTGGGGGACCTTCGGTGTAGGGGCAGCTACTGTTCTAGTTGCACCTTCTAAAGTCAGAACATGTTATGCAATAAAGTTAGATTTCAGCTGTACAAACAACATTACCGAGTACGAAGCTCTTCTTTTGGGGCTTCGGAAGCTAAAGGCAATGGGAATAAGAATGACAATCCTCAAAACTGATTCACATGTTATCTCGGGCCATGTGGATAAAAGCAGTAAGGCAAGAGACCCGAAGCTTGAAAAGTATTTGGATGCAGTCTGAAGGTTAGAAGCTTCTTTCGAAGGTTTTTTTGTAAAAAATATCCCAAGGGGAGAGAATGAGCATGCAGATTTATTAGCTAAATAAGCGGCACAGGGGCTCCCTTTGGCTTCGGAAGTATTTTTTGAAACAATAAAAGCACCTTCAGTCAAGCTCATGGAAAGAGTTGTGCTCACAATCTCACCTGTACATAGTGAAGACTGGAGGACCGAAATAGTATCCTTTCTCTAGGGCAACTGTTTTTCAGATGACGAAGCTTATAATAAGAGAATGGAAGCAAGGACAAGACCTTATGTAATAATAGAAGGGGAGTTATACAAGCATGGAGTTTTCTCCCCGTTGCTCAAATGCTTGTCCAGAACTGAAGGACATGAATTAATGAAGGAGATACATGCAGGCTTATGTGGAGCCCACATTGGGTCCAGACCCCTGCTAGGAAAAGTTTTCAGACAAGGTTTTTACTGGTCGAAGGCAGCTTCAGATGCGGCAGATTAGTTCAGAAATGTGAAAATTGTCAAAGATGTGCCAGAGACCAGAAACAACCTTCGTCTTTAACCCAGCTAATACAACCAACATGGCCATTGCAAAGATGGGGGATGGATTTGTTAGGGCCACTACCACTAGCGCAAGGCAACCTGAAATATGTTGTGGTGGCAGTGGAATACTTTTCTAAGTGGATTGAAGCAAAGCCTCTGGCTACAATAACTTCGGCCACAGTGCAAAAATTCTTCTAGCAGAACATAGTTTGTCGCTTCGGCGTACCGAAGGCTATCACCGTTGATAACGAAACTCAATTCGATGCTGAAACTTTCAAAACTTTTTTGTAGCCAAATTGGCACAAAAATACACTTTGCATCAGTAAGGCACCCGGAGTCAAATGGGTTGGTAGAAAGGGAAAATGGAATCATAATAACAGGAATAATGAAGTCAATCTTCAATTAGCCGAAAGGGAAGTGGCCAGACAAATTAATAGAAGTGGTTTGGAGCCACAACACCACTGCATCAAGGTCAACAGAGTTTACTCCATTCAAGCTTCTGTTCAGTGACGAAGCAATAACACCGGAAGAAGCAAGAATGGGTTCAATAAGAACCTTAGCTTCGACGGAGGATGAAGCTGATTGCCAAGTAACAAAAGACACCATAGAAGGGACCAGACTTCAGGCCATAGAGCACATCAATAAATACCAGGCCGAAACAATAAAATGGCATGACAGAAAAGTTCGATTGAAAAATATCAAGCCAGGTCATTTGGTGCTTCGAAGGATAACTAACCCTGATATAGTGGGGAAGCTTCAGCTAAAATGGGAAGGCCCTTTTTTGGTAGTATCTTCGTCAAGACCCGGTTCTTATAGAATGAAGGACATAGACGACAACGACATACCAATGCGGATGAGCTTCGACGATATTATGTGTAATTGATGTAAATTTCTTATTTTTTTCCAATGGCACCCTTTTCCTTTCAGGAGGGGAGAAAGGTTTTTAATGGGGCCATAGGTTGTAATTTTTATTTTTTTGTTTAGCCCAATGCAATACAAGGGCCAAATTCCCCCAAAAATGTAACATGTAACATCAGAATCTGCACCATCGAGTGCAAAAAGAATAGGGAGAAGCTCAAAAATAATCCCTAAGGAGATGCAGAGATAAAGTGTCACCTGGAGGGTGACGAAGCTACAAAAGTTGTTCCTAAGGGAGCGCAGAGTAAGTTCCGAAGCTCAAAAGTCGTTCCTAAGGGAATGCAGAGCCAAAATGCCACCGAAATAGAAGGTGAAGAAGCTCAAAAGTCGTTCCTAAGGGGATGCAGAGCTTAAATGCCACCGAAATAGAAGGTGAAGAAGCTCAAAAATCATTCCTAAGGGAATGCAGAGCTTAAATGCCACCGAAATAGAAGGTGAAGAGACTCAAAAGTCGTTCCTAAGGGGATGCAGAGTCTGTGTAACACCTGAATTTGGGGGTATAAAATTTCTTTCTTATGACCATCCAAATTCAGGTGTTACTCTTCTCTATCTCACTCTAGTTTCACTCTCTCTCTAGTTTTCTCCCTCTCTTCTTATTTTAATTAGGGTTAGTTGAATTAGTGAAGGATTATTTATTTTATTTTTCCCAAAACATATGAGTCAGGGAAAGTTGCATCATATTGAGCCTAAATATTCTTTGAATTATTGCACATATTTGATTTGGTTTGAATTTGAAACTTGATTTGAATTTGAATTGAAAACCCTAGAGAAAATAAATAGAAAAGGCAATAGAAATTCCAGGAAAAAGGAAAAGGCCAATTCGGCCCAAACCAGCCCACTAAGCCCAGCCCCCCGCGCGCGCCTGTGCCCGCGCGCCCTCGGTGCCCGACAGGCGGGCCTCGCCTGTCAGCGCCAACCCGAGTGCACTCACTCCCTCTCTCTCTCGCTGCTCTGTGGGACCGAGCTGTCGGCACCATTCTTTCCCCTCCCCACGCCCACTCTCTCTCTTTCTCTCTCTGTGTCCCGCCGTCCCCACCTGTCAGTCGTCCTTAACCTCTCGCCCACGATCTCCCCACCATGGACGTTGTCGGCGTTTCGACCCCGGGGGGTCCCTGGACCGACGAGTAAATTGTCGCCGCGTGCCCTAGCCCAGATGGATCGGCGCGAGACGAAGCGCGAAGGGGGGAAAGCCGGAGGGAGACAGGCGTAAAAGGGGAAACCCGCGGCCTTCGTGTTTGTCCCGCGCCCAGGTCGGGTGCGCTTGCAGTAGGGGGTTACAAGCGTCCGCGTGGGAGGGAGCGAGAGGCTTACGCGCGCGTCGTCCCGTCCTCCCCCGCGCGGCCAACCCTCTGTAAGAGGGCCCTGGACCTTCGTTTTATAGGCGTAAGGAGAGGGTCCAGGTGTACAATGGGAGATGTAGCAGCGTGCTAACGTGTCTAGTAGAGAGCGAGCGCACCCGCCGGGTGTAGCCCCCGAGGCCTCGGAGGAGTGGTTTGACTCCTTCGAGGTCTTAATGCGTTTCGCGATGCTTCGGCCTGTCTGGTTGTTCCCTCATGCGAGCTGGCCGTAGCCCGGGTGCACGGTCGGGTCCCAAGTTCTCGGGCTGGTATGTTGACGCTATCAACGGTTTGGCCGGAGCCGGGTTTGCGAGAGCAGCCCCCGAGCCTCCGCATAGAGCGAGAGGGCGGTCAAGGACAGACTCGACTTTTTTACATACGCCCCTGCGTCGCCTTTCCGCAAGGAGGAGGGGGAAAAGCGCCATGTTGCCCTTGGAGGGCGCCGAACATGGTGTCTCCAGCGAGCTGCTAACGGGTAATCCGAGTGGACGCCCGTGCCCCATTTGTTAGGGGTCGGCTAGTGGCCCGGAGGCGCGCTCCAAAAGTACCTGCGGGTGATTTGCCGGACCCGGTCCCCTTTTGACGGGGTCCGAGGGCTCGATGCCTCCCTCTGATGGGATTCCGTTACAAAATCGTTCCCGTTGGTCTCGGAAATGTCCTAGGGTACCTCGGGAGCGTAGCCCGAGCCTTGGTTATGTATCGAACGTACCCAGGGTCATCCCTCGCTCTGCGTCTGAGGCGGCTGTCGAACCCTTCGAGGGCCAGCCTACGAACCCCTGATCAGTAGTGGGCGCGGAGCCCGAGTGGCCTGAGGTGGCCATTGAACCCTTCCGAGGGGCTGGCCTTCGAACCTCTGACCAGTAGTGGGTGCAGAGCCCGAGCGCTCTGAGGCGGCTGTTGAACCCCTCCAAGGGGCCAGCCTTCGAACCTCTGATCAGTAGGGGGGCTCGGGGCCCATTTCCTTCGCGGAGAAGGATCCCTTTCGGAGTATCCCCTTTCCCGGTCCCTATTGTAAGAGAGAGAAAGAGGAAGAGAAAAAGGATACGAAATCGAATGATGTGGCACACCTTTTTTGACGCGGTCATTATGGCGGAGGTGAAGCGTCGCTTGCTTCGCCTGCCAAAGGCGCCGCCTGTCCTACCATAGAGTTAATGCGACAGGACGAGTGGTTCACGCGGCGGCCGTTGCGCGTGCGCGAGCCATTCGAGGAACAGAACACGGGGGCGCCGTCTTCACGCTGTGGGAGAGGGTTCTCTCGTTATCCCTGGAGGGGACGTGAGCTTGGCTGACGACTTGACCGCTGCTCCCGCCCGCCTGCCACCGCCATTACTGCCGGCCCATTTCTGGCCGTATCGACCGTCGTGCCTTCTCCCGCGTCTGACTGACCTATGACCGACGTGCCTGGTTGGCACTATTGGGTCATATGCAGGGTTGCCTCGAGTCGCGGTACTGGTTCCGCAGTCGAGGAGGCACGATAGTGGCGCGAGTGGCAGTGCAGTTTCTTGCACGTAGCAACCGGCGCGCCGGTTGCATGACGTGTGGTCCTGGGCCCCCATGTCGGACGCGTTGGAGTCGAAAGGGTGCGCCCACTTGGTGCGGTTGCATGCCGCCTGCATGGCGGTCCGCCCTTTCACCCGCTGGTCTGGGCGAAAGTGGAGGAATGCTTGTAACCGCTGGGCAGTTGCGCGCAGCGCGCGTGGCGGTTTGGCTTCTTCTGCCCTGGGCCAGCTTGCATGACGCATGGGACCCAGCCCCCGTGTCATAGGGGGAGGACCTTGGAGCGTGTTGGAGAAGACTCAGCCCGCGATGGCTGAGGACGCAAGTGGGGAGAGTTGCCTTTAAAAGGAGGGTGACCCCTTGAAAGGCAACCATGTCTTCGCGCTCCCCTTATGCATCGCGTCTTTCCACCTTCCGAGCCCTCGGATGGGGGACACTCGCAGTTCTCCTGCCTTGTTGTTGGAGGAACGCAACTTCGCAGAAGTTGGTATCTTTCAGCCATCGTTCGGCTTCAAGGATTTTCATCAGGCAGCCCGGCCGCATCCCCTCGCCGGTGGTCACCCAAGACAGTGACCACCAGCTCCCGGGTGGGGAGAAGCAAGCCGGGCTGCGGCCTCTGCCCCTCCCTCAGCTTCAAGGATGTTCATCATCAGTGCTGGGGAGGGGAGTGCGCTGAGTTGGGGTCGGTCTCCGCGCGGGCAGCGGCCCGCTCCTTCCCTCAGCGATCGAGGGGAAGGGCGTTCGCCGTTCGTCGCGCTGGCAGCTGCCGCGTGTCTGGCTCTCCGGTCCGAGCGGCTTCGGCACTGCTTCCGGTGCCACCTTCCGCCGCGGCAGCCGGAAGAGGTTTCTCCGCCGACGAGATAGCCGCTGCCGCCCACGGACTGACCTCCAACTCTACGGCCTTCTGCTCGTCCTCGCCCCTCGAGTGGGGACGTGGGCGAGGGCCTTATGGCAGCAGCATCTGCCTTGAGGTCATCGCTGCTGCTGTTCGGCCGCTCGGAGCAGAAGTTGTCGTCGCTGCTGCTGAAGCGGGCGGCGGCGAGCCATCCGTCAGCCTTCTGTTGCTCCGCAGGCCCTCCAATTGTGGGGGGTTGTTCGTACCTGCGGAGGTGGAACCAGAGTTCCGTTTGTAATGGCACCTTGAGTGCCGGTGTCTTGTTCATTGTGGTTGTCGGGGCCTGAACATGTATGTATTTTCGGCACAGAGCCGTGTTTTTTCCTCATTTCGAGCACTAGGACTCGCCTGTCGGCTAACTGAACCGCTTAACCAAGTGTGAGTTGCCTCGTGCGAAGGTGACGAGTGAGGTATCCGTATCCTAGAGGCGTAGGAGTCCCTTGGCTCGGTCGGCGTTGCCGCCAGAGGCTTCTCTTGCCTGGTTAAATGATCCCTCGGCCGCTCCTCGATGAGCCGAAGACGAAGGCAGTGGTGTCAGTGTGGACAGAGGCAGAGTTGGCTCGAAAAGAAGACTTCGTCGGCCGGAGCCTGGCCGGGCCGTCCACTGGTGGGACCGATGCCGGAGTCGAGTTGCCGAGGCCACGAGCCGGGCTAATGTCCTTGGGGGACAGCTGGCTGAGGCTTCAGGGTGGCCGGCCGAGCTGTCCGCTCGGGCCAGATTCCTGGAGAAGACCCTGGCGGCGATGGCCCGGGCGCGGTGCTGATGTCGTCCTTCGGAGTGGAGATCCTCCGACCGTGTTGCCGTCCGAGGCTAGGTCGGACTTCGCCGAAGGTGTAGTTGACGCCGAGGGTGCTGCTGCTCCCTTCAACTGTCAAGGTCCGAGCCTGTAGGATCGATTTATCTTGTGGTGTGCGTATGTTTTCTGCGGCCGCCGAGGCCCAAACACACTGTCGTTGTGTTGTAAAGCTGCGTTTCTTTTCCTCTTGTTTCGAGTGTCTGGACTTATTTGTCAGTAACAGAATTGTTTGTCCGAGCGAGAGTTACTTTTCATGGAAGGTGATGAGTGAGGTATCCGTATCCCGGAGGCGTAGGAGTCCCTCGGCTCGGTCGGCCTTGCCGCTTACGTGTACTCTTACTCGTCCGTAGGATTCTGCTATCGATATAGTCGAGAAGGCCCGAAAAATCGTTTCGACAGAAGAGTTTTCGAGCGTGAAGACTTGTTCGGTCCGCGGAATCACTTATCCGAGCGTGAGTTACTTATCGCAGAAGGTGATGAGTGAGGTATCCGTATCCCGGAGGCGTAGGAGTCCCTCGGCTCGGTCAGCCTTGGCTGCTTACGTGTACTCTGTCGTTTTCAGGATTCCACTTTCGAAGTAGTCAAAAAGCACGAAAGACATTCTGGTAGAAAAGATCTTTTCCGAGGAAAATTTTGACGCGGAGGGGGTTCCCCCCTTCTAGCCCCCGAGGGAGGGTCAGGCTTTGCCGAAGCAAGGCTGACCCTTCCTTGATGGTTAGACTTTGTGTGTGAATGAGGTGTAGAACGACTTGAAAGCATCTTAAGGGTAGAAGCGACGTAGCTGTCGGATGTTCCAAGCGTTGTTGTAGACCTCGCCTTGACTATTGGCCAGCTTGTACGTCCCGGGCTTCAGAACTTTGGCGATAACGAACGACCCTTCCCAGGGAGGCGTGAGCTTGTGCCGCCCTCGGGCGTCTTGTCGCAGCCGAAGCACCAAGTCGCCCACCTGGAGGTCTCGGGACCGAACCCCTCGGGCGTGGTAGCGTCGCAGGGACTGCTGATACCGCGCCGAGTGTAGTAAGGCCATGTCCCGAGCCTCTTCTAGCTGGTCCAATGAGTCTTCTCGGTTAGCTCGATTGCTTTGGTCGTCATAGGCCCTCGTCCTCGGGGAACCGTATTCTAAGTCTGTGGGCAAGATGGCCTCGACCCCATAGACTAGAAAGAACGGTGTGAAGCCCGTGGCTCGGCTCGGCATTGTTCTCAGACTCCAGACCACCGAGGGGAGCTCCTTCATCCATCGCCTGCCGAACTTGTTGAGGTCGTTGTAGATCCGTGGCTTGAGTCCTTGCAGAATCATGCCGTTGGCACGTTCTACTTGCCCATTCGTCATGGGGTGAGCCACGGCGGCCCAGTCCACCCGGATGTGATGATCCTCGCAGAAGTCCAGGAACTTTCTGCCAGTGAACTGGGTGCCGTTGTCGGTGATGATGGAGTTCGGGACCCCAAAGCGATGGATGATGTTGGTGAAGAACGCCACCGCCTGTTCGGACCTGATGCTGTTTAGGGGTCGGACCTCGATCCACTTGGAGAATTTGTCGATGGCGACCAGCAGGTGCGTGTAGCCCCCGGGTGCCTTCTACAAGGGACCGACGAGGTCTAGGCCCCACACAGCAAACGACCAGGTGATGGGTATTGTCTGCAGAGCCTGAGCGGGCAGGTGGGTTTGCCTTGCGTAGAATTGACACCCTTGGCAGGTGCGGACAATTCTAGTGGCGTCGGTCACCGCGGTCGGCCAGTAGAAACCTTGTCGGAAGGCGTTTCCAATAAGGGCTCGAGGCGCTGCGTGATGACCGCAAGCCCCCGAGTGTATTTCTTGTAAGAGCTCCTAGCCTTCGGCGATGGATATGCATCGCTGGAGGATGCCTGAGGGGTTGCGGTGGTAGAGCTCCTTCTCGTCCCCCAGCAAGACGAATGACTTGGCGCGCTGCGCCAACCGTTGAGCTTCGGCTCTGTCGAGGGGTAGCTCTCCTCGGTGGAGATATTGCAGGTACGGGGCCTGCCAGTTTCGATTAGGAATGACCCCGCTCCGCTCCTCCTCGACGCGCAGTGCCTCACCCTCGGGGGCCGAGGGTGCCTCGGGCCGAGCCGAGGGTGCCTCGGGCTGAGCCGAGGCCTTCTCGGGCTCGGGCGCGTCGTCGGTCTTGACGAAGGGTTGATGCAGGTCTCGGGAGAAGACGTCCGGGGGAACCGTTGTCCGCCCTGAGGCTATCTTAGCCAGCTCGTCTGCAGTCTCGTTGTATCGTCGGGCGATGTGGTTGAGCTCGAGCCCGTAGAACTTGTCTTCTAGGCGCCGAACCTCATCGCAGTAGGCTTCCATCTTCGGGTCGCAGCAGTGGGAGTTCTTCATGACTTGGTCGATGACGAGCTGCGAGTCACCGCGAGCGTCGAGGCGTCGGACCCCTAGCTCGATGGCGATGCGCAACCCGTTGACCAGAGCCTTGTACTCAGCCACATTGTTGGATGCCGGGAAGTGGAGGCGTAGCACGTAGCGTAGGTGCTTCCCGAGGGGCGAGATGAAGAGCAGGCCCACGCCTGCCCCTGTCTTCATCAGCGACCTATCGAAAAGCATGGTCCAGAGTTCCGGTTGGATCGGAGATGCTGGGAGCTGGGTATCGACCCATTCAGCCACAAAGTCCGCCAAGACTTGGGACTTGATGGCCTTCCGAGGGGCGAACGAGATTGTCTCGCCCATGATTTCCACTGCCCACTTTGCAATCCTACCCAAGGCTTCTCGGCACTGGATGATCTCCCCCAGGGGGAAGGGTGACACCACAGTTACCGGATGAGACTCGAAGTAGTGTCGCAACTTCCGCCGCGTTAGGATCACCGCGTACAGCAGCTTCTGAATTTGTGGGTAGTGGATCTTGGTCTCGGACAGTACCTCACTGATGAAGTAGACTGGCCTCTGGACGGGCAATGCATGCCCCTCTTCTCGTCTCTCAACCACGATCGTGGCGCTGACCACCTGAGTGGTAGCGGCGACGTAGATCAAGAGGGCTTCTCCAGCCGCGGGGGGCACCAAGATGGGCGCGTTCGTGAGGAGCGCCTTCAGGTTCCCGAGGGCTTCCTCGGCCTCAGGGGTCCAAGTGAAGCACTCAGCCTTTCTTAAGAGGCGGTACAGAGGCAGGCCTCTTTCGCCGAGGCGCGAGGTGAAACGGCTCAGAGCCGCAAGGCATCCCGTGACCCTTTGTACGCCTTTCAAGTCCTTGATGGGCCCCATGTTGGTGATGGCCGTGATTTTCTCCGGGTTGGCCTCGATGCCCCGCTCGGAGACGATGAACCCCAAGAGCATGCCTCGGGGGACCCCGAAGACGCACTTCTCGGGATTGAGCTTTACGCCTTTCGCCTTGAGACACCGGAATGTCGTTTCAAGGTCGGAAAGGAGGTCGGAGGCTTTCCTCGTCTTGACTACGATGTCATCGACGTAGGCCTCGACCGTTCGACCAATGTGTTGGCCGAACACGTGGTTCATGCACCTTTGGTATGTCGCACCCGCATTCCTCAAACCAAACGGCATGATAACATAGCAGTACATGCCGAAAGGTGTGATGAAAGAAGTCGCGAGCTGGTCGGACTCTTTCATCCTGATTTGGTGATACCCTGAGTAGGCATCGAGGAAAGACAGGGTTTCGCACCCAGCAGTGGAATCCACGATTTGATCGATGCGAGGCAGAGGGTAGGGAACTTTTGGACATGCTTTTTTAGACCAGTGTAGTCTACACACATCCGCCATTTCCCTCCTTTCTTTCTCACAAGCACAGGGTTGGCAAGCCATTCGGGATGGAATACCTCATTGATGAACCCTGCCGCCATTAGCTTGTGGATCTCCTCGCCTATGGCTCTGCGCTTTTCTTCGTCGAATCGGCGTAGAGGCTGCTTCACGGGTCGGGCCCCAGCTCGGATATCCAGCGAGTGCTCGGCGACATCCCTCGGTATGCCGAGCATGTCCGAGGGACTCCACGCAAAAACGTCAGCGTTTGCGCGGAGAAAGCCGACGAGCACTGCTTCCTATTTGGGATCGAGCTTGGAGCCGATCCGGATCTGCTTGGAGGCGTCGCTGCTGGGGTCGAGAGGGATGGACTTAACCGTCTCCGCTGGCTCGAAGTTGCCGGCATGGCGCTTCACGTCTGGTGCCTCCTTGGAGAGGCTCTCCAGGTCGGCGATGAGGGCCTCGGATTCGCCGAGGGCCTCTGCGTACTCCACGCACTCCACGTCGCATTCGTACGCGTGTCGGTACGTGGGGCCGACAGTGATGACCCCGTTGGGGCCCAACATCTTAAGCTTGAGGTAGGTGTAGTTGGGGACGGCCATGAACTTGGCGTAGCATGGCCTCCCCAACACTGCGTGGTAGGTTCCTCGGAACCTGACCACCTCGAACGTGAGGGTTTCCCTTCGGAAGTTGGAGGGAGTCCCGAAACAGACATGTAGATTGAGTTGTCCGAGGGGCTAGACGCGTTTCCCGGGGATGATCCCGTGGAAAGGCGCCGCGCCTGCCCGGAGCGAGGACAGATCGATCCGCAGGAGCCCGAGGGTCTCGGCGTAGATGATGTTGAGGCTGCTGCCTCCGTCCATGAGGACCTTGGTGAGCCTGACGTTGCCAATGACGGGGTCGACAACGAGCGGGTATTTCCCCGGGCTCGGCACGCGGTCGGGGTGGTCGCCCTGGTCAAAGGTGATGGGCTTGTCGGACCAGTCTAGGTAGACTAGCGCCGCCACCTTTACCGAGCAGACCTCCCGACGTTCTTGCTTGCGGTGCCGAGCCGAGGCGTTCGCCACTTGCCCACCATAGATCATGAAGCAGTCGTGGACCTCGGGGAACTCCCCTGCCTTGTGATCTTCCTTCTTATCGTCGTCGCGGGCCCTGCCACCCTCCGCAGGTGGCCCAACCTTGTGAAAGTGGCGCCGAAGCATGGCGCACTCCTCAAGGGTGTGCTTGACGGGCCCCTGATGATAGGGGCACGGCTCCTTGAGCATCTTGTCGAAGAGATTGGCGCCTCCGGGAGGTTTCCGAGGGTTCTTGTACTCAGCGGCGGCGACAAGGTCCGCGTCGGCGGCATCGCGTTTCGCGTGCGACTTCTTCTTGCCTTTCTTCTTGGTGCCGCGCTGGGTGGACGCCTCGGGGACATCTTCCGGCTGGCGGCCCTGGGGCTGCTTATCCTTCCGGAAGATGGACTCAACCGCCTCCTGGCCAGAGGCGAACTTGGTGGCGATGTCCATCAGCTCGCTCGCCCTGGTGGGGGTCTTGCGACCCAGCTTGCTCACCAGGTCGCGGCAGGTGGTGCCGGCGAGGAACGCGCCGATGACATCCGAGTCGGTGACGTTGGGCATCTCGGTGCGCTGCTTCGAGAATCACCGGATGTAGTCCCGGAGAGACTCTCCTGGCTGCTGGCGGCAGCTTCGGAGATCCCAGGAGTTCCCAGGGCACACATACGTGCCCTGGAAGTTGCTGGCGAAGGCTTGGACCAGATCGTCCCAGTTGGAGATCTGCCCCGGAGGCAGGTGCTCTAGCTAGGCTCGAGCGGTGTCGGAGAGGAACAGGGGGAGGTTGCGGATGATGAGGTTGTCATCGTCCGTTCCACCTAGGTGGCAGGCCAGCCGGTAGTCTGCGAGCCACAGTTCCGGCCTCGTCTCCCCCGAGTACTTTGTGATGGTAGTCGGGGTTCGGAACCGGGTCGGGAACGGTGCCCGTCGTATAGCCCGGCTGAAAGCCTACGTGCCGGGTGGTTCGGGCGAGGGACTCCGATCTTCCCTGCTGTCGTAGCGTCCCCCACGCCTGGGGTGGTAGCCTCGGCGCACCTTCTCGTCGAGGTGGGCTCGACAGTTGCGGTCATGGTGCTCGTTGCCGAGGCGACCCGGGGCTGCAGGCGCTGTGTTGCGCGTGCGCCCGGTGTGGACCGAGGCTTCCCGCATGAATCGGGAAGTCGCGGCGCGATGTTCCGAGGGGTACCCCTGCCTTCGGGAGGCAGAGCTTTCGGTCCGTTGGACCGCGGCATCCTCCAGGAGATTCTTGAGCTCTCCCTGGATACGCCGCCCCTCGGTGGTTGATGGCTCCGGCATCGCGCGGAGAAGTATTGCCGCTGCAGCCAGGTTCTGGCCGACCCAACTGGAAGCCGGTGGCGGCCTTGCCCTGACATCGTCGGCGATGCGGTGCTGGATGCCCTGGGGTAGATGACGCGCTTCTCCGACCGGAGGTTGGCCTGCCCATTCCTGCCCGATGTCCCGGCGGAATGGCTCAAGTGTTCCTGCTCCCTCATCGAGCCTGGCCTGCATCTCGTGGATTTGCTCGAGCTGTGAGTCCTGACCCCCCGAAGGGACTGGGACCACAACTAGCTCCCGAAGGATGTCAACACGAGGCGCAGGCCTAGCGGGATCACCGTTCTCCGATATACCAAGATGGTTGCCTTCGCCGGGAACCCCTAGATCGACGTGGAAACATTCGCGACTTGGGCCGCAGTCCTCGTCGCCGAAGCTGCGACTACCGTCGGAACAATCAGAGAGGCAGTAGTCGCATGCGGTCATGAAGTCCCGCATGGCACTGGGGTTACCAAGTCCGGAGAAATCCCAACAAAAGTCGGGCTCGTCATCTTCCTCGGAACCCGAGGGCCTGTAGGTCGAGACGGCTGTCAGCCGGTCCTAGGGTGACCGCATACCGTACCCCGGAGGGTTTGGACTCGCCTCTATGAAAGCGTCCACCGAAGCGAAGTCGCTTGGTGGGTCGAGGCTGAATCCAAAAGGCACGAGATGGGAATCGGTCCGTACCTCTTGGTCGACGAGCGGTGACGAAGTCACGTCAGGGGCAGACTGCACCGTCGTCTTAGGTACGAGGGTGACGCCCAGCAAGTCCTTTGCGAGCGTGCTGGCGTTGTCCGTCCGCTTGGAGTTGGCGTGTTGCGGGGAAACGGCGCTCGTCTTCGTCTCAGACGCGGAGTCGATGCCCGACGTGTCCCCCGTTGGGGCGCCGACGCCGTCGACTCGCTCGACAGCCGATGAGGTGCCGCCTCCTGCTTGGCCTTGGTTGCCCCGCCTCCTCCTCCGTCAGCGGGGGAGGCGACGGGACAAACCCGAATGTTGTTCTTCCGCCACGTGGGGAAGACGTCGTCGATTCCGCCGCCGGCGGGCGGGTTGTCGGCCGCCATTGTCGCTATCGCGCGGCGGGGGAAGGAGTATCATGTCGTAGCTGCCGTCGAGGGACATGAACTCAAGGCTCCCAAAATGGAGCACCGTCCCGGGCTGGAAAGGTTGCTGGAGACTGCCCATCTGGAGCTTGACAGGAAGCTGTTCGTCAACACGCAGCAGGCCCCTACCTGGCGCGCCAACTATCGGCGTTTCGACCACGGGGGGTCCCTGGACCGACGAGTAAATTGTCGCCGCGTGCCCCAGCCCAGATGGGTCGGCGCGAGACGGAGTGCGAAGGGGGGAAATCCGGAGGGAGACAGGAGTAAAAGGGGAAACCCGTGGCCTTCATGTTTGTCCCGCGCCCAGGTCGGGTGTGCTTGCAGTAGGGGGTTACAAGCGTCCGCGTGGGAGGGAGCGAGAGGCTTATGCGCGCGCCGTCCTGTCCTTCCCCGCGCGGCCAACCCTCTGTAAGAGGGCCCTGGACCTTCCTTTTATAGGAGTAAGGAGAGGGTCCAGGTGTACAATGGGAGATGTAGCAGCGTGCTAACGTGTCTAGCAGAGAGGAGCTAGTGCCCTAAGTACATGCCGTCGTGGCAGCCGGAGAGGTTTTGGCACCCTGTTCGTGTGATGTCGTGGCCGTCGGAGGAGCGCTAGGGCCTTGCGGAAGGACAACTGTCGGGGTTGTCGAGTCCTTGTTGACGTCTCCTTGCTTCCGTAAGGGGGCTGAGAGCCGCCGTCGTCATGGAGCATGCGGGGCGCCATCATTATTTGTTTTACCGGGGCGAGCCAAATGGGACGCCGGTCTTGTTCCCCGTAGCCAGAGCTAGGTAAGTGTAGGGTAATGATGGCCCCTCCAGTGACGTGGTCGGTCCGAGCCCTAGGTAGGGCGAGGTGGAGGCTCCTCCGAGGTTGAGGTCGAGTCTGTCTCCCGAGGTCGAGGTCGAGTCCGAGCCCTGGGGTCGGGCGAGGCGGAGTTTGTCGTCTTCCGGGGCCGAGGCCGAGTCCGAGCCCTGGGGTCGGGCGAGGCGGAGTTCGTCGTCTTCCGGGGCCGAGGCCGAGTCCGAGCCCTGGGATCGGGCGAGGTGGAGCTTCCTATGGCGCCCGAGGCCGGACTTGGCTGCTGTCAGCCTCACTATGTCGAGTGGCACAGCAGTCGGAGCGGCGCAGGCGGCGCTGTCCTCTAGTCAGACCGTTCAGTGGAGCGGCGAAGTGACTGCGGTCACTTCGGCTCTGTCGACTGAAGGGCGCACGTCAGGATAAGGTGTCAAGCCATCTTTGCATTAAATGCTCCAGTGATACTGTCGGTCGTCGTGGCGATTTGGCCAAGGTTGCTTCTTGGCGAAGACCGGGCCTCGGGCGAGCCGAAGGTGTGTCCACTGCTTGAGGGGGCCCTCGGGCGAGACGTAGATCCTCCGGGGTCGGCTGCCCCTGCCCGAGGCTGGGCTCGGGCGAGGCGAGATCGTGTCCTTGAGTGGACCGAGCCTTGACTTAATCGCACCCATCCGGCCTTTGCAGCTTTGTGCTGATGGGGGTTACCAGCTGAGATTAGGAGTCTTGGGGGTACCCCTAATTATGGTCCCCGACAGACGCGCCCACGACCGCGCGTTCTCCGGCCATGTCCCTGCGCCCATGCCCCTTTTGAGCCCCATGCCCTGCTCACCCACCTCCCCTCGCTCATTTGTGCCCTCTGCCAAACCCCCTCGCCCTCTCTCTCGCTCTGCACACACGTGCAGAGAGCTCCGACACCGCCCGCCATCGACTGCTGCCCGTTCTGCAGTCTCCATCGCGTCTGTGCCCCGTCCCGTGCCATGGTGAGTTCTGCCTCGCTGTTAGCTGCTCGGGACACCCTTTGGTGTGCCCTTACCCTATCTGGTCCGTCCGGTCCGTGCTCACCGGAGCGATTCTTGCGCAGCCGGAGCCCCGCCGCCGTTGCCCCGTCGTATCCTTGCGCCTTCGCCATTGCTCCATGACTCCAGCGCTTCCCCTCAAGGTGAGCGATCCGCCCGCACCCTTAATTTGGTCATTACTGCTCTGTTGCTCGCGTGATTGCTCGCTGGAGCTGTCCCGCACCGCCGTTAGCCCGCCTCGCCGTGTGCAGCGCCCTCTGGTGCTCCCTTGCCGGCGTGAGGGCTATGGCTGAGTCCGCCAGACCACCCTGAATGCGCCCAAGCTAGCCCCCAAGCCTCTGGAGCCCCACCGTGACCAGCCTCCTCGTCTCTGGCGAGCCCTCGTCGCGGGACCGAACGGCGCCATCGCGCCTGTGTCCACCCCTGACCGTTAGATCTCGGGCGTCCGTCCGAGATTTGGCTGTTTAGACTTAACCCGAGCGGATCTAATCCTAGCCCTCCGATCTTGATCTGACCGCCCCTCTCTCTCCCCCTCACCCGCGCCCCTGCCCCTAGGCCCGGCTGGTCAGCCCTCCCTGGCTCGCTGACGCCCTGGCCCCGCCTGTCAGTCGCGTCCGCGCACCCACGCCCGCGCGTTCTAATCCTGGCTGTTGATCTCTGATCCGATGGCCAAGGTTACCCCGTACCCCTTCGGGTGTAAGTTTTGCTTAAGAAACCCCCTGGTTTTAAGAAATCAATCCACCGTCTTCTGTTTTAATGCGTAGGCTTTTGGCTTATTTTGGATAGTCCCTTGTATTTTTATTTAATCACAGATTTAGCCCTAATTTCATATTTCAAACTTCAAAACTTGTTTATTTCATATCTTTTTCATATGAACTCCAAATTTAGTGGTTCAAATTCGAAAATGTTCATAAAATTATTCTCTATTCAAATAAAATATGACCAGCCATAGTCTATATACTATAATTTTACACTTAGAATATAGGATTAAAGTATATGTTGATTTATTCATTTAATGAAATAAATAAAAGGAGAATCCTAGGAGTTAAAGTATATTTAATTTTGTGAGATTAATAGTATGTACTACATGAATTCACCTTTGGTTTAACTTTTAGGTCTTAATGAAATGAATAGAATTAGGTTATGCAATTATGGATAACACTTAAAGGATAATCAAATTCCTAAATGAGAGTAGTTCATCTTATAATTTGTTCTTTTCTTTGTTTAATTACTACTTTACTTTTTGAGCTATGTTCCAACACTTAGAGAGTAATCAATCCCCAATTAAGATTAGTCCATTTTATAAGTTGATCTCATTCTCTTTTATTTAATACTATACCTTTTGAGATGTTTTCCAATGTTGGTATATGCTTGATGTGATGTTCATTTATACTTTCCAAATGTTTTGAATGTATGATTGCTTTATTTAGACAACGAGCAGCTCATGGTTCCTGAGTGTGTTGCTGAAGATCCCTCTGAGCAACAACCTGGTGAAGGCAAGTGTCCTCAGACCTATCATGTCCTACTTTACTTTATAATTCACTGTCCCGCATTACATTATTGAAACTTAAGGATTGACTTGTCTGTATTTACGTTACCCTTGTTTACCTTTCTGGGTTAATCATGGTTAGCTTATGCTATTTCTTTAACTTAATCAATGAACATGATGTGATTATTTATGATATGATGATGTTATCTTGATGAGGTTCTTGTGATTACTTTAGGGGGGCTCAGGCTGTTTCCTGAGTACCTCTCCGTAAGGACCTGTTTGGGGAGTGACAACCCGGGATAACAGTGCAACCATGAGGGTGGAATTGGTTGCCCTTAGCTGATTAATTAGAGGAACCAGAGGAGTAGTTGGCTTCGCCGTAGGGCCGTCAATGGGGTCCGGGCACAGTACTTGCTCTGCCGAGGCTGGTTGCAGAGGTTCTTTGATTTGATTTTGTTAGTCACCCTTCCTTTGGGGAGATGTACTATGTTTATCAAACTAGAGAAACCTAACGGGTGACTATGACCTCTGGAAAATCTTTGCAAAGGCTACGTAGTGAGACCCTGCTAGGTCACCTTAGTAGTGATCAATTGGGAGGCTAGAACCTCGGGCGGAATGGGAATCACGACTTGTGGGTAAAGTGTGCAACCTTTGCAGAGTGTTAGAAACTGGTATATCAGCCGTGCTCACGGTTACGAGCAGCCATGGGATCCTCTTCGATTAGAAGAACTTTGGTTACTTTTATGATGATGGTTAATAATGTTGTTTATAATTCTGATCTCTCGTATTTCCTCTTGGAGGGAGTACTTCTGGGTAATAACTGAGTTTATTACTAAAATTTGGCTCTGCTTATAGTAATAAAACTTGACCAATTAAAAGCAACTGCTTAACCTTAACTCCACATACAGCTAGTCCACTTTATCCAAACGAGACATTTGCTGAGTACGTTGATGTGTACTCACCCTTGCCTTACAAACCACCCCACCCCAGGTTGTCCCCACTGTACTCAGTGCTCAGGAGAAGATGTTGGCAACATGGAGGACTTTGAGGAGTTCCAGGACTACGATGAGTTCTAGTTTACTTTAGTGGCAAACCCCCAGTCAGCTGCCTGTGTAGGCTTATTTTCTACGTTTCGTTTCTCCGCACTTTGATATGTATATGTATTAGACTATGTGGATGTCTCATACATCTTGATGTAATTAAGTACGTTTTCGTTATTTAATTCAAGCATTGTGTGATGATGTCCAATTATGTAATCTCTATGTACGTGAGTTCTGATCCTGGCACGTACATGGTTTGCATTCGGTTTACCTTCCAAAACCGGGTGTGACATAAGTGGTATCAAAGCCTTGCTGACTGTTGGACCGCTAAATTAGACTAGAATGGTCGCCCTAAGGACTATAGACCCCTACTCTTACCCTGACCTTAGTGTCTTTTCAAAAGTTGGTTATCTTGACCAACTCTATGTTATTTACTTCTCTCAAAAAGTTTTGTCTCACTTTTCTTTTTGTTTACTTTCTGGTCTCATAGTTCTACTTTTACTCTTGTTCTTACGATGTCTTTTGTAGATGGCCCGCATCAGGTGCACTGCACGTAAGTTTGTGATTCCCTTTTTGCCTTTTTGTCTGGCGGAGCATCCACTGCGTCGCATGATGTCAGGTTAGTCCATCGCCTGCACGAGGAGCAGGAGCGCCGACGCCAGGAGCAGGAGCAGCAGGACTGTTCCCCCTCGCCTCAGCGGGAGGTGGAGTATGAGAGGCCACCTGTCACACCCGATTTTAGAAGGCAAACCGAATGCGAACCATATACGTGCCAGGATCAGCAATTCACGTACACAGCAGTTACATAACTAGACATCATCACACAGTGCTCAAATAATGACATAAAAGATGGTATAATAGTCGATTACATCATGATGTCCAAGACATCCACATAGTCTTTCACAATAATCAAAGTGCGGAAAAGAAACGTACATACACACGGCCTACACAGGCAGCCGACTGGGGGTTTGCCGCTAACCCACGCCTAGAACTCATCGTACTCTTGGAACTCCTGAAAGTCCTCCTCCACGTCTTCATCTTCACCTGACAGTGGTTGGAATGCGGACAACCTGGGGGGGGGGGTTGGTGTGTAAAGCAAGGGTGAGTACACATCAACATACTCAACAAATGTCTTGTTTTGGATGTAGTGGACTAGCTTTATGTGGAGTTAATTCAAGTGATTGCTTTTAGTTTGTCAGGTTATTATTTACTAGTAGAAAGCCAGGTTTTAGCATTAACCCAAGTTATTAACCCGATGTACCCTTTCCAAACAGAAAGAATACCACTTACCAGTACCATAGTCATAACCAAAACCATCATCCTCGTCACCACCTATAAACCATACATCTCTGATCAAGTATCTCTAATCAATTGAGCTCCCTTGGCCGCTCATAACCGTGAGCACGACTGATATATCAGTTTCATAACACTCTGTAGAGGTTGCACACTTTACCCACAAGCCGTGATTCCCTCTTGCCTCGAGTCGATCAAACCCTTAAACACTACCAAGGTGAATAGGCAGGGTCTCACTACGTAGCCTTTACAAAGATTCCCTGGGGCTGTATCCGCCCGTTAGGTTTCCTAAATGCACCAAACTCCTCCCCAAGGGGTGAACCAACCTTGGCAGAGCGAGCCGCATACACCGAGCCCCATTAACGGCACGACGGCGAAGTGAACTACACCCCAGTTCCTCTAATTACTCAGCTAAGGGCGTCCCACTCCACCCCCATGGTTGCACTATTTTCCCGGGCGGTCATCCAACGAATAGGTCCTTACGGAGAGGCACTCGAGAAACAGCTTGAGTCCCCTTAAGGGCCACAAGTACCATCATCATAATCAAAAGGGAAAACAACGTATCATAGATAATCTCATCATGTTCATTGATTAATGTGAAGCACTAGCATATAACTAAACTGAAATAACCCAACCAGAATAGGTAAACAAGGACAAGATAGACAAAAGCTAGTCAATCCTTAGGTATAAACTGTGTAAATGCGGAGAGTGAATTATAAGAATTAGTAGGACATAGATGGGTCAAGGGACACTTGCCTTCACCAACCAGCTGCTGCTCAGGGTCTTCACCTGCAACTCCTTCGGACTCCGCCAACTGACCGTTATCTATACGAGTTCAAACATACATTCCACACATTTAATACAAAAGAACAGTACACCACACAATGGAATGCAATAAATAAACAGACGTTCGACGCAGGGCTCGCACTTACGACTAAGCGAGAAAGAGAAAGTAACGGTCGAGGCCACGGTCGAGACACGATCATGTTACACGATTATAAATTAAAATACTCGTCTAAACAGAATGGTATTAATTTGGCCATCGCGTTTAGCATAAGGTAAAGTCATGTTCCTTATTTAATTATTATAAGCAGATGAAGGTAAATTAAAAGGATTGTCGCGCGGCGAGACACGCGATACAACACTTAAATTGAATTAAGAAATAAACGACTCATCGTGCAACAGAGCGCGCAACGAGACACTTGCATTAATTATGAAGAGACGTTAAGCATCGCGCGACGAAACACACGACGGCATACGTCAACCAAACTGAATTTGAAATGGAATGTCGCACGATTGGACGCGCGACGCCATACATTAAACAATCCTGAAATAAAAAATGGATCGTCGCGCGACGAAGCGTGCGACGCAGCACATTAATAGAATCTAAAATTAAACAAATTCGTCGCGCGATGAAGCGCGCGACGCAGCACGCTAACTAAACTGAGTTTAAAATTAATTAAAACCAAGAATCAATCACCGTGCGCATGGGGCTGCGCACGCGGGAACGTGTTGGGTGAACGGAGGGGGGGGGCGAGGCCGCGCCGAGGCCACACAAGCCACGCCGGGACGCGCGCAGGGACCGCGCCGGGGGTTCACGCTGCCGAAGGCAGGGGCCACACACCGGGGCTGGGACGGCCGCGTGCAGGGGGCTGGGGAGCCGCGCCGCCGGGGCTAGGATGGCCGCGCCGGGGGGCAAGGGAGCCACGATGGGGGGCCAGGACGGCCGCGCGCGAGGGGGCTGCACGGGGGGCACGCAGGCAGGGGAGAAGAAGGGGGCATGCACAAGGAAGGGAAGGGGAGGAAGAGGAAGAGGGAGAGTGTGACGGAACCTCCCAAGTAATTAGGCCCACCTACAGTTGTCCTTGTCCAATGGACCTCAGACAACCCTGTAGGTGCCCCTGAACTACTTGACAAGTTCGGTATCTTCTTTCTTACTTTTCCAGGAACGTTTCACCCGTCTTGCAGACATTACAAATCATTGGAGATAAAGAAATGCGGAAGCGATTACATAACTTACATTTATTTAAAAAGTAAGATCGAGTTACTTATTACAGACCAGAGTTATCTTAGGAGTGCAGAGTAATATTATTACAATACCAAGGGAGGCAAAAACTCCTCCCGATAGTGTTTAAACAAAAGTTCTATATGGAGGACCAAGTCCTCCCGCGGCTTCACTCTTGTTTTTCTTCCTTGGGAACCACCTTGGAGCAAAAGCAACAAAAATTTGTCGCTTCCTCACCTAAAAACAACGGAGGGATAAACCCTAAGTATGGAATTACTCATCAAGTCTTACCCGACTAAAGAAAAGACTCTCAAGGGTATGCTGGCTTAAGGGAGTCAAGGTAAGGCTTCTCAAAATCAAAGACTCTGTTTTGCAGAAATGCTTACTAAAGTGGATCCTTAAAAATCCAATTTTATTTGTCAAGTTAAGTAAAATTACATGCAACTAGAGTTCTTTCTACCCTAGTTCAATCACTTGTCCTACACTAGCCAATTTCTTATCAAAACCATCATCTTTAGTGGATTGCTACGTATAGGGCAGTGACCAAGTCTTCATAACCGCGAAGGTACGGCGATCCGAATCGATTATACTCAGCTGAGGATCTCCAATCACACGACATATGTAGCACTTAACCCTTGCATATGTCAACCCGCCACCGGGGTTCTTAAGACCAGATCAGGTTCACGCAAACCGAAAGCATAGATACACCACCGTCCAGCCTCTTGCCACGGAGGGTACACGCTACTCTTGCCACCGCTCCACGCCCATTTCGTGTTATCTTATTCTGGCCTTAGTCTGCCCGAGGCAAGGCTTACCCATGACGAGGCATGTGACCAGTTAAAGGGTCCTCGGTCAGCAAGCCTACATCGAGACGGTCCTTAATCGACTCAGACGGAGACACTATACCGAGACTCTCTTCTCGTGCAAGTCACCCGCCCGGTCTCAGCTTACTCATTAAACCCAAAAACTTGGTACCTGGCAGAGGTACATCTTTTCCGATGTTGAATCCATCACGGCCGTGATGGATTCACCATCAAGTTTTATTTTCGAAAACAACCCTCCCGCTTTGCCAAACATCTTTTGCAAAACAAATCCTTTTGTTTTTCTAAAGCAATACTAAGCATAGAAAAACCTTTTTGTAAAAACAGGGTTTCAAGGAAGGTAATCAAGTTCAAGGAAGGTAATGCAAGAATTGTTTAAGCATTCAACTCCTATCACCTAATGCAACAATCAAGTGAGAAAGATTTTAAAAACATCAAGGAAGGTGGCAAATGCACCGGGGCTTGCCTTCGTTAGTAGGTGAGTCAGGCTCGGACCCGCAGATATTGAAGGAGAAACAATTGCCGGCCTAAGAATCCGAAGGTGGTGGTGTCTTCTCTTCGGTCACTTCAATCTCTTCTTCGTTTTCTAAATATAACCATATAGGTATATATAAGAATGAATGCCATGTAATGCTCATGAGAGTGTGAAGATAATAAAGATTTATTATCTAAATCTTGAATACAACTTTCCTTCACGGAACTCCGAGAACTTAGGGTTTCCGGAGTCAGTAAAGGAGTTCAAAGGGCAGGGGGGTTTTAGGTTCTAAGTATCAAACAAGGTCCAAATCAACCTAAATTCTACCCAAGGCCTCTAAATAATGTATAGAGTTTATATAAAAAATTTGAGCAATTTTGGGATCATTATCTATTTTCTAAAAATCCAGAACTAATACTCTAAACTACTTTAAATGCCTTAAAATTCCTTATTTAACCTAAAAATCATGAAACTATTTTTGTTAAATACTATAGAAAATAAGAAGGCTAAGAAAATTAGTTTCACAATTTTAGGATGTTTCTACAATTCTCTATAAATTTCTAAAGTTCCACTGAAAAAGAAAAAGAAAAAGATTGAATAGTGTTGGGCTGATTCTAGCCCAACCGGCCCAGTACCAGGGGAAAGCGCGCGCGCGCCCACGCCCTGGTGACTTTGCACCGAGGCCCTCGGGGTTTGGCTAATCAGAACGGGCCTCTCTTACTATTACACTGTGTCGCTGACAGATTGCAAAGAAGCCCCTGCAGTTCTAATTCTTCGCAGAGGGAGGTCCCCGACGGCGCTCACGCCCAGCCGAGCTCCGGCGAGCGCCTGCGCCGGCTGAATGGGGCAACGGCTAGGGTCTCTGAGCGGCTAACACGCAAGTGGATCTATCCCGACCATTTCCCCTAACCCAATTTCACAAATGGTCACAAGGATTGCTCTGGCCACGGTGACAGCGGGCACCACGGGTAATCAATCGCGTTCTTGGCGATCCATGGGGTCTTAGCTCGATTGGGTGGGTTGGTGAGCATAACTAGTACATAAAGATACTAAAACACGAACAAGTAAGGTATGATCAAACCTGGAAGTGGCTGGCCACGGCGAGGGTGCTTTTGCGGCGGCGGAAAACTAATTTGGGGAGAATTTGAAATTCACGGGCGCTGGTGAATGATCGAGGGTGGGAGCGGGTGCTATGGCTTTGGGATTATCTAGCGCAGTTGCCCGGCCTCCAATTTATAGGGCTCGCAAGCGGTGGCCGGTGAATCGGGCGGGACGCGCTACGGCCAGAGGAAGAAGAAAGCACTGGCGCAAACGCTAGGTGGCTTCTACCGTGGAGGTATCTCCGGCGATCACCGGACGCTCCTAGCGTAACTATCCGCGACGTGGTAAAGCGCCCGGACACGCGGCGCAAGACCCAGCGACGGCGGCTCACCGGCGTTCTTATCGGTCCCAGCCGCAAGCCAGAGGTGAAGTACAGGGGGTCATCGGAGTGGCGTCCAGTGCACGGGGAAAGACGATCTTTTTACCCCACGGCGCTATCTAACCAGCCAGGCACGAATCCCGACGCCGGTGACACGAATCGCGGCGGAGGGAGCCGTCGGCGGTGAGGACAGCCGCGCTGGCGGTTTGATCTACACCGAGCTTACTGTACCATGGCGCATCTACATCAGTCGCGTGACAACCAAGTTCTAGGGCAGTTTTTCTCCCAAATTTCTATGGCAACATCCCCAAGTCTCTGCATTAAAGTTGTAGTGCTACATACCAGCTACAAATCGACTATAGGGATTAAACTTAGTTGAGCACTGGATCATGCTCAGAATTGAGCTTGAAGTTGATGTCAGTCCACTGTTAGTCTGAAAATTCAGACCTTAACAGCCTGACAGCCTGATTTTGAGCATGATTATCTCCAAATTTTTCACAAGAACATGGCTTGAACTCTTAAGCAAAATTGTTCCCCTTTGTTTGCTCTACAATTTTGATGTGGTGACCTAGGGCAAAAACCCTATGATTAAAAAGTTACAAAGCTCAAAAGTTGAGCCCATAACAGTGTTTTTCAGACTTAGGATAGAACTCAATTGAGGTCTATTTTGCAATTAGGTCCAAAACTCAGGGTTTGGCTTGTAAATTCACATATGAGTGACCCAAATGACTTAAAATACTTATTTGACTTGGTTTTTGCACTTTAGTCCAAAAGTGGACAAATTTTGCACATAGGTCCCTAGGGTTTGGTTTTAGGGTTTTCCAGGGTTCCAAATAGGGTTTCTGGTATCCCAGGGGTATAAATGTGATTCAACTTTATTTTTGGGAACATTTTATGACTATTCCCCTAGGGCTTTTAGGTTTTCGCAATTTGGGTTATGTGTTACCCCTTTAATCCCTATTTAGGGTTAAGCTTCTTACCGAGGGTTCTATTTGCAAAGTGTTATAACAATACAACTTGTTTGAAATTTTTACCTAGTAAATGCACTCTAGGTGTGTCAAACATATGCAATGCCAATGCTTATGATGTTATGCTCAAGTTTTAGTTGCAGTAACACCAGGGGTGTTACATCCTTCCCCCCATAAAAGAATCTCGTCCCGAGATTAAAAGTCCTAGGGTAAGTAATGGAAAAGGAAACACGACATACTTTTATTTCCTTATTATAGGTACAAGGCAGGGGTGGTTTAAGAATCACTCCTTTATTACAACAGCTATACATGCTTTACAATTTACAAGAGGCTAAAAAGCATGGGAAATTCTTATCTAAAAAGTCTTGAGTTTCCCACGTAGCCTCATCTACGGAATGTTGGTTCCACTGTATCTTGTAAAACTTGAGGGTTTTTCTCCGGGTAATCCTGTCGTTTTGATCCAAGACTCGAATAGGGTGCTCAGAATATGTCAAGTCTGGTTCAAGGACAACATCTGTCACTTCAACGGTTCGATCAGGAATCCGAAGACACTTCTTCAATTGTGACACGTGGAACACGTTATGTACAGCAGACAATGTTTCGGGTAGTTGGAGTCATTATGCCACTGGCCCATATCTTTCTAGGATAAGAAAAGGACCAATATATCCTGGTGCAAGTTTTCCTTTAACCCCGAAACGCGATACTCCTTTCATTGGTGAAACCTTCAGGTAGACATAGTCTCCTTCAAGGAAATATAAGGGCATTCGCCGTTTGTCTGCATAACTCTTTTGACGAGCTTGGGCTTTCTTCATATTATGAATTATTTTCTGAACCTTTTCTTCAGTCTCTTTCACCATATCAGGCCTGAAGAAGTACCTTTCACCAGGTTCAGACCAATTTAGCGGAATACGACATCGTCGTCCATATAAAGCTTCAAAGGGTGCCATCTTAATGCTTTCTTGATAGCTATTATTATATGAAAATTCCGCTAACGGCAAACATTCATCCCATTTTTGTGGAAATTCCAGAACACAAGCCCGCAACATATCTTCAAGTATTTGGTTCACTCTCTCAGTCTGTCCACTGGTTTGAGGATGATAGGCCGAACTGTGGAGCAATTTAGTACCTAGGGATCTATGAAGTTCTTCCCAGAATTTGGATACAAATTGTGGTCCATGATCCGACACTATAGTCTTTGGAACACCGTGCAAACTGAGAATACGGACAATGTATAATGCTGCATAAGTGGCCACTGAATACTTTGCCTTAACAGGTAAAAACTGGGCAATCTTTGTAAGTCGATCGATGATAACCCAAATGGAGTCAAAGCCTTTTGCTGTTCTGGGTAATCCCACAATGAAGTACGTCCATACTAATATCTTCCCATTTCCATGTAGGGATCGACAAAGATTGTAATGGACCAGCAGTCTTCATGTGTATGGCCTTGACACGTCTGCAAGTGTCACACTTAGCCACATAGCGTGCAATTTCAATCTTCATCTTTGTCCACCAGTAGTGCTGCTTTAGGTCATGATACATCTTAGTGCTTCCCTGGTGAATAGAATAGCGACTAAGATGCGCTTCATCTAAGATTTGCTGGCGGAGCTCTTCATTCCTTGGCACCACTATGCGGTTATTGAACCATACCACACCTTGACCGTCTTCCTTGAAACATTTGGCTGTTCCAGCCCTTATCTTCTCACGTATGTGCTTCATACCCTCATCATCTCTTTGTGCGTCAATTAGTCTTTGTAAGATGATTGACTCCAGCTTCAAATGATTTGAAGTTCCATGTTGAATCATTCCCAGGTTTAATTTCTCCATCTCCTGGCATAATGTAATGTCAGAAGTCCTCACTGTTAAAAATGGCAGGAAGCCTTGCGACTGAGCGGATCTGCCACTACATTTGCTTTTCCTGGGTGATAATGGATTTCTAATTCATAATCCTTGATCAGCTCGAGCCATCGCCTCTGTCTCATATTCAGTTCTGACTGGGTGAAGATATATTTCAAGTTTTTATGGTCTGTATAAATATGACAGACATTACCCAACAAATAATGACGCAAGATTTTTAGGGCATGAACCACCGCAGCTAACTCCAGATCATGAGTAGGATAATGTTCCTCATGTCGGCGTAACTGCCTTGAAGCATATGCAATTACTCGGTCTTCTTGCATTAGCACACAGCCGAGTCCACTGCCAGATGCATCACAATATACATCAAAGGGCTTGGTGATGTCCGGTTGAGCCAATACCGGAGCAGTGGTTAATAATGTCTTCAATTGTTCAAAAGCTTCATCACACTTTGAAGACCAATTGAATTTAACATCATTCTTCAATAAACTTGTGATTGGCTTCACAAGCTTTGAAAAATCTGGTATGAATCGGCGGTAATATCCAGCCAGTCCAAGGAAACTTCGGACGTGATGAACAGTGGTCGGGGGTTTCCACTCCAAAATGTCCTTGACTTTGCTAGGATCTACCGCAATCCCCTTGGCAGACAGTACATGTCCCAGAAACTGAATTTCCTCCAGCCAAAACGCGCATTTGCTAAACTTGGCATATAACTGATGTTCTCTCAAGCGCGTTAACACGATCCGTAAATGTTGGGCGTGCTCCTCTTCATTCTTGGAATATATCAAAATGTCATCAATGAAGACCACCACAAACTTGTCCAACTCGGGCATGAATACTGAGTTCATCAAATACGTGAAGTGGGCCGGAGCATTGGTTAACCCGAAAGACATTACCAGGTATTCAAATAATCCATACCGCGTAGTGAAGGCGATCTTTGGTATATCTTCGGGCCGAATACGGATCTGGTGATAGCCCGATAGGAGATCAATCTTGGAAAAGGCCCTCGCTCCAGTCAGTTGATCAAATAGAATGTCAATCCTTGGAAGAGGGTACTTGTTTTTGATGGTGACCTCATTCAGGGGTCGATAATCCACACACATCCGTAAAGTTTGATCCTTCTTTTTGACGAATATGGCTGGACAACCCCACGGTGATGAGCTTGGCCGGATAAATCCTTTCTCAAGTAGATCTTGTAATTGAATCTTCAGTTCTACCAACTCATTAGGAGGCATTCGGTACGACCTTCTAGATATGGGAGCCGTACCGGGCTTCAACTCAATTACAAACTCTACCTCCCGTTCAGGTGGCAGCCCGGGCAAATCCTCGGGAAAGACATCGGGAAACTCGCATACCACCGGAATATCCTTGATTTCCGGTATAATGGCTTCATAAGCTCTGCCAGTAGCTTTGGTTGGAATGGGGATAGGTAAAAGAATTTCATCCTGGTTATGACTTAACCTGATAATTCTCTGATAAGTGTTGAGAGTTGCTTTATGCCTGGCTAACCAATTCATACCCAAAATGACATCTATATCTTGGCCTTTCAGAACGATCATATTAGTAGGAAAGTCCCGTCCGGCCAAGGTTACGGGCACTTGATAGGCCACTTCTCTAGTAAATATTTGTCCCCCTGGTGAGTGAATTTTAAACCCCTCTTTTGATTCATGGCATGAGATGCAATGTTGCTCCACAAATTTCTTGCTGATGAATGTATGCGAAGCACCAGAATCAAAGAGAATAACTGCGGGATGATTGGCCACAAGAAACATACCCATCATTACCGGCTCACCGTCCGGCGTAGTGGCCACTTGCGTATAATATATGCGCCCCGTCTTCTTTGTATTTTTCCCATATTATTGCCCTTGGCTTGAGATGAATTCCCAGATCCTTGCTGATTATTTGACTGGTTCTTCTTTGGATAAGGGCAATCCTTGATAAAATGCCCAGATTTGCCACAATTGAAACATCCAGTCGACGAGCTGGGTAAAGCAGGGAATCGAGTGCCTGGGGCACCCGGCTGACTTGATGCAGTAGGGGCATTGTTGGGACGAATAAAGATTGGCTGCTTAAAAGGGAAGGAGGGTGGACGAGCGAAAGAACGATTCTAGTTGGAAGGCCGGATGACGAACCGTTGCCTCTTCACCGGGCCCTGACTAGGCCTGCCACCTCCAAAACCCTTGGATTTTCCAGCGCCTGCATACTTCGCTTCTACTGCCAGTGTTGTACTGACAGCCCTTCCATAAGTAAGATCTATGCAGGTTGCCATCTTCCTTTGCAGTCGATCATTTAATCCTCTCATAAAACAATTCTTCTTCTTCAAATCAGTGTTCACTTGATCGATTGCATATTGCGACAAATGATTGAACTTATTGAGATACTGGTTAACAGTATCCCCTCCTTGTTTCAGCTTCATAAACTCTTCTTGCTTCATGTGAAGAACACCTTCTGGTATATAGTGCTTGCGGAAGGCCACCTTGAATTCTTCCCAAGTTATCTGATGATTGGCCGGTTGAACGACCACAAAATTACCCCACCAAGTGCTGGCAGGTCCGCGCAGTTGCTAGGCTGCGAATAAAGGCTTCTGGGTTTCTGAACATCGCATCAGTCCAAACTTTTGCTCAATCACACAAAGCCATTCATCGGCTTCTAACGGATCTTCAGCTTTAACAAACAAGGGTGGACGTGTCTCTGAGAAGTCCAGGTAAGAAGTTTCGCGGGGCCCTGTTGATAACCCCGCCCACCTTGCTGCTGGAGCTGTTGGCCCGCCATTTCTCTCAGAAAGCGGGTATTATCAGCTGTCGCATTCACTAAGGCGGCAATCGCCTCGGCCAGTGTGGGAGGAACAGGAGGTGGATTTGGGGTAGACTCCCCCCACGGGAGGTACCAGCTCCGTCCTGTGCTCGAGTCTTGGAAGGCATCTGTGGCAACAACATTTGAAAACAATATGATATGCCAAGGAAAAACCATCCATTTTACATTACCAAAAAGAGTAATGTACAGACTCGTACTTTTACAACAGGATACATTACCTATTATACAATAGCACTACTTATTATACAATAGTACAACCTATTATACATTAGTGCAACCTGTTATACAATACACTACTTCTACTTCTACTTCTACTACACCATTATTCCTGCTTTCCGTTGCTTTTGGCGGCCTCGTCGTCGGGTGTGGGAGACCATTCGTCGACCAGCCTCATGGAAGGAGGGGGCTGAAAAAGGTCTAACTCACCACCAAGTGCGTGTCCCGCAACATGCGAGGGTCCGGCTTCCGACTCATCAGGATTCGTAGGCTCACTGGGATGCAGTTGCGAATATAACACATGAACCTCTTCATGTAAGTTATTGCAATATGTCTGTAGGTCTTCAACGGCCAAGTTGAGCTCGGCTATTCGAGCTTGAGCCTTTTGCTCCTTGTCCCATGCAAGCGAACGGGATTGAACAACCCAGTCAAGTGCCAAATCCCGGTTCGCGAGCTGATCTCGCAGATGGCGGACATCTCTCCTCAACTCATTTATGCGGTCGCCATCTACGACCCAGATAGCCGTCCTGCGGCGGAGTTCCGCTTGGAGCCGACTTACTTCAGCTTCAAGATCCCCTATAGGATCATTGCTTCCGCTACTACTATTTTCATGCCTTGGGGCCAGCTGGTGACTCGGCACACCAATCGGTCCAGTATGTTTGCGCGCTGTTCTCCTTGTGCGCGGCGGCATTTTCTAAGGGGGAAAATTTGATTAGTATGGTTCTTAGCATGATGCATGTATAATTATAGAATCAACCTTAGTTGATTCACACCTTCTATATGTTGCACTCTTACTACCTGGTCTTTAAGATAGACTCTTCAGAATACTTAGGTAAGAAAGGAAGAGAGTTTCTAAGTAAGACTTTTAGAAAATCCTTTTGAAGATGCCTCATAATATCTGCAAAGAAGGGCTACGCTCCGATACTAGCTGTGACGGAACCACCCAAGTAATTAGGCCCACCTACAGTTGTCCTTGTCCAACAGACCTCAGACAACCCTATAGGTGCCCCTGAACTACTTGACAAGTTCGGTATCTTCTTTCTTACTTTTCCAGGAACGTTTCACCCGTCTTGCAGACATTACAAATCATCGGAGATAAAGAAATGCGGAAGCGATTACATAACTTACATTTATTTAAAAAGTAAGATCGAGTTACTTATTACAGACCAGAGTTATCTTAGGAGTGCAAAGTAATATTATTACAATACCAAGGGAGGCAAAAACTCCTCCCGATAGTTTTTAAACAAAAGTTCTATATGGAGGACCAAGTCCTCCCGCGGCTTCACTCTTGTTTTTCTTCCTTGGGAACCACCTTGGAGCAAAAGCAATAAAAATTTGTCGCTTCCTCACCTAAAAACAACGGAGGGATAAACCCTGAGTATGGAATTACTCAGCAAGTCTTACCCGACTAAAGAAAAGACTCTCAAGGGTATGCTGGCTTAAGGGAGTCAAGGTAAGGCTTCTCAAAATCAAAGACTCTGTTTTGCAGAAATGCTTATGTTGGGGGCCTTCGGCTTCCGAAGGTCCTCAAAAACATAATTTGACAATGTTTTCCAAGTATGCGAGCAGGTATATGCGAGCAGGTATCTTCGGAATCAGGTTGCGAGTATACAAAAGCATGGTCAAGACGAAGCTTGACTGAAATGGAATACGATCGTGACGAAGGATGAAACGATCACGGAGCTATGTGCAGAAAAGCTTCGGCATGACAGCAGAAAAGGGAAACCGACTTAAAGATGAAAAGTCAAATTAGACCTCGGAGAACTACTGTAGAGTTATTGATAAAAGAAAAGGGCATTAATGTAATTTTACATGGGCTGCGTCCCGTGCCTATAAATAGATGAACAGTACTCCCGTACTGTTCACGCTGACTTGGCATTGGCATCACGTTTGTACCCTTACTTTCCTTCAAGCCGAAGGTACATTTGTAATTTGTTGTTGTTTATATAAGTAAAATAAATAAAAATGAATTAATGTTCAAAGTAATCATATTATTTTATGCATGAACCTCCTTTACCTTTCATTATGATTATGATTATGAAGGTGTGACCTTCATAACCTTCGTCCGAAATCCATTATATCCAAAGGAAAATAATGCTTCGAAGGACAAAGGGCTTTGATATTTAACATTTTATGTTGCCTTGTTCTTAATTCATAGCATTTGAGAACAAGTCCCCAACATTAGCGCCCACCTCCGGTGAACTCACTTCCATTTCTTGAGCTTTGAATACCTTCGGCAAGCATCACCTTCGTCATGCCGCCGAAAAAAAGCTTCAGCGACAGGGGCTGCCACTCTGCAGCCGCTGGACCCCAATCAGGACGTCCTTTCTCTTAGGGAGGCCCGAAGCCAGAAGAGGAAGGCCACTAGTCCAACGCCTCCGGAGGACGACTTGGATCAGGAGATCCAAAATCTGGAGATCCTTCAGCAACAGGTGCAACGAAAGAAGGAGAAGATGGCTCGTTTAGCTGACCTTCAGAGACAAATAGATGAAGCTTCAGAAGAGGTTCGTCATCTTGTTCAAGATGACCAGAACCGAAGGCCTCAGCGCAGAGAGCTTCATCAGGAAGGCTTCTACAATGAGGACGACTGGTATGAAGATTTCCATAATGGAAATTTTGCTTTTGATGATGCTTCTCCTCTATCAACAGAAATGCAGGCTACACCATGGCCCCAGTCTTACAAGCCACCTCAGCTCCCCATGTACGACGACCATACAGACCCGAAGCAATTCTTGATGAGCTATGAAGCAACCATATCTTCGTATGGTGGCAATACTGCAGTCATGGCAAAGTCTTTTGTCATGGCCGTCAAGAGTGTCGCTCAAACCTGGTACTCCTCTCTTCGGCCAGGGACAATCACCTCTTGGCAGAAGCTGAAGGATATGTTGATAACCAGCTTCCAAGGGTTTCAGACGAAGCCAGTTATTGCTCAAGCTTTATTCCAGTGTACCCAGGACCACGAAGAATACCTCCAGGCGTATGTCCGAAGGTTTCTGCGTCTGAGGGCACAGGCGCCAACAGTACCCAATGAAATTGTCATTGAGACCATGATTAAGGGACTTCAGTCGGGACCTTCAGCGCAATACTTTGCCAGGAAGCCACCACAAACTTTGGAGAAGCTGCTCCAAATGATGGACGAGTATATCAGAGCTGACAATGACTTCCGCCAAAGAAGGGAGGAGGCATTCAGGTTCTCTGAAATGACCAGGGGCTTCGGAGGAAGATTTCATCCGAGGCACGTCAGGTCAATTCATAACTCCACTCAAAGTGATGATAGAGGGAGCCAACAGCAAAGGCCACAATACTCTTCGCAAGCTTCGGGGCAACAACAAAGCTCTGTTCGGCCGCCAGCGCCAAGGGGCAGAGGCACCAGGGGCTTCGGGGGAAGATTTGGGGATCAGCCAAGAAGAATTTACTGTCTATTCTGTGGTGAAGACAAGGGCCATACCACCAGGATGTGCCACGTCACCATCCAGAAGCAAAAGGAGATAGCAGAAGCTGCAGCACAATAGAGTCAGCCGAAGCAGGTCATGCACACTGCTTCATACCATTCGCCTTACATTCCAGAATATGTAGGCAATCACTCTGCTGTTTTTGTTGCTTCGGCAAGTCAACCCCAAGCATCTTGGCAACAGCCTCCACCGCCACCACCAAAGCAGCGAGGACAGCAGCCAGAAGGGAGTCAGCACACTCACCTTCAGAGGGACTTCAGAGAGGAGTCCGAAGCTCGCACAGTCAATAGCACTGTGCCAGAGTCGAAGCACATTTACTAACAAATATCCTACCTCGATAGCAGTTTTTTCGCATTTTTACATTCAGTATTACTTTTTTGTTAATAAGGAACAATTATGGGAAGTCTTAGTGTTCTTTATCGTTTTTCAATTTCTTGTAATAGTTTTACCTTCTGCCATAATGAAAATATATCTTCTCCATAGGCTTGAGTTGCCGAAGCATACGAATTTATGGTTACAAGAAGGACCTTTGAATCATCAAAAATTTGTTCTAAGGGACACAGTGCAATTTATTCGAAGCAGTAGAAAGTCGTTCCTAAGGGAGCGCAGTGTAAGTTTTCTAAGCCTACAGCGAAAAATAAGCACTGATTCCGCCGAAAGTAAAAGGCGAAGAAGCTCCTAAGGGAGGCTTACAGCGAAAAATAAACGCTGATTCCGCTGAAAGTAAAAGGCGAAGAAGCTCCTAAGGGAGGCTTACAGCGAAAAATAAACGCTGATTCCGCTAAAAGTTAAAGGCGAAGAAGCTCCTAAGGGAGGCTTACAGCGAAAAGTCAGCGCTGATATAAAAAGATTGTGTGTTCTATTGCAGGGATGTGTGTATCTTCGGTACAAATATCATTTTGCATAACATAACATCATCACATCATTTTGCATAACATAAGCATCATACAACATATTGCATGTGGAACAAGAAGGGGATACAGTATTGATCTTCGGAGAATGTTTTGAAAAAGAGAAAATCGTGCTAAGGCACAAGATAAATTGAGAAGAAATGTAGCTTCATTAGAGAGACAACATAAAACTTTTTTATAGCTTCAGAGAATATTTTCACGAAGCTTGGATATTCCTCATCAGAGAAGTATGGAAATTCTTGTGATATATAAAAGATTTTCTTCACGACGCATGAAAAGAAGGGAAGGTGTTTTTTCGCCGAAGGCTCAAAAAACGGTATGTATGCAAAATTTCATGCATCGTAAAGAATTGAACTATAAATAGATTATATATTACATTCAAAGTTACAATGTATTACACATGTTACATTCCAAATATTTTTACAATAACATCTAGTTTTCCCTAAGAACTACTTCTGCAGCTTCGTTCAGTAGCTGATCGACAACCTTGTCCATGATGGCTTCGGCCATTTTTCTAATTTCGTCGTCCCCCTTCGGGTGGGGGCCCCGAGATGCCTCAGCAGGTTCTAAGGGAGGAGAAGATACGGCTATATTTCTATTACAAACCGCGAACAAAGTCTGAAATCAAAAATTACAACAAAATAAAAACCACTAGTTAATACCTATTAGCCCTTTGGGCTCTGCGCTTTTCTCAGCAGCCTCTGCTATCTTCCTAGCATCATGGATGCCTTTTTCGCTTCTTTGAATGATTTCTTGAGCCATTTCTCGGTCGCCATTGTCCCAAATGTCGGTGAAAAATTTTCCACCTACCAGGCTTGCTTCGCCCGATGGGTCCTTTATATCTTCGGAAGACAAGGCAGTTTCGGATTGCGCTAAAGATTTCACATGATTACAGCCTTTTCTTTCCAAAACAGTAGCAATCCCCCTGGCGACTGAAAAAGCACATATGTCTCCGCGGCTATTCAAGATTTCTTCGAAGGCCTCAGCTTCGTGACTCATCCATTCAATCGGGCCTTCTGGTTTCCCCCTTGTGAAATCTTCTTCGCTAGAAAATGCGCCAACGCTGGCGAAGCTGGATTTTATCTTCTTAACACACTCTATGGATTTATCATAGTATCTTTTCTTGGAAGCACGAAGCTCTTGAACATTTATTTCCAAATGATTTGCCCATTGATCACTAAGTTCTCGTTTTGTTTCTTCTAGTATGCGTTCTTCTTTAGCTCTGGCTAGTTGTTTCTGAAGATCCTGAATTTCACGTTTTTGGGCTTCAGCTTGAGCCTTAGAGGTAGCTTCGTCTTCCTTTATTTTATCCACTAGTGTAAGCAGAATTTTATCTTTTTCCAAAGCTTCGTTCCTCAGCTTGATAACCTCTGCTCGTAGGTTGTTGAAAGCAATATTATAGCTCTCGTCTTCGGCATTCTTTTGTGCTCTCAAAGCGTTGCTCAGTATTAAACCCTATATGAAAAAAGAATTAGTATAAGAACAAAAGAATGATTCAAAAATTGTAAATTTCCAAATACACAATTCTCACACCTTCAGACTATTATATGCAAGGCTATCCGCAAGATCGTCCTTCGTCATAGCGCAAAGTCCAGCTTCAAGTTTCGAAAATCCCATACTTCTAGCCATCTCTCGGCAGACAGATAATTCTTTGTTATCAGGGAGACAGTATAGGAAGTCATCTTCGTCTGTCCCATTGAACAATAGTGCTCCCTTCGGATATTTCAGTTCTCTAGCATAGTGGTTAGCTTCAAAAATCTCTTCTTCATATAATTTCTTCCCCGAAGCATGTTGCACAATATAATCGCATATTTTGGAAGGTGCTTCGGGGGCAGCAGTGTCAATTTCTTCAACCAAAATTGGCTCTGACATTTTTATTTTTTCGGCTTCCAAGGCTGCCTTTGTAATTTTTGTTTCTTCGGCTTCCAAAGGCTTTACCTTGGTGGGCTCTGAAGGCCCAGCTTCAGTTTCAAATTGTTGCTTCAAAGCTTCAGCAACAAAGGCTTCAGTAGACACTTCAGAAGTTTCAACAGTTTTCTTTGGAGTTATGCTTGAAGATTTAATTGTCTCCAAAACATCTAACACATTAACCATCCTTTTTCTTTTCGGGGTCACTGTCAGACCCTTCTGGCTTTTTCCTGTCTCAATTTTTGCTGAAGGACTTAAAACTTCTAATGTTTTTGCTTCTTCAGTCCTTGGTTCTTCTATCTTTTCTGTTGCTGGCACTTTGGCCAACTCTTCAATTTCTGGCAGCAGAGTTGATTCTTTAGCTTCGGTGGCCGAAGAGGTCTCACCGGTGAACTCAGGCACTGTGGCCAGTTCAATATAACGTGGCCGGTGTGTGAGAACCTTTACCCTTTTCCTCTTCGGCGCCGGCTCACTAGGAGCGGCTGAAGTAGTTTCCTTCGCAGAGGAAGTATTCTTTCTTTTTTGACCCCGCACTAGATAATGGTAGTCGGGGTAGACAAACCCAATTGCGTCAAATACTCGGTTGAGCCTCTTCTTCTTTCGGCCTTCGAAGGCCGCTGATAATGCAGTATCTTCGGCCTTTGAGTATACCGCAAGCAGTTCATCACTTACAGTCTCAATGCTTTTTAGCCAGTCATCATCTGGCTCAACGAATTTATCTCCATACTTGAATGTGTATTTTAGCCTGACTAGCCCACCTTCATCAGGTTCTTTAACGGTTTCCTACAGCATTTCCCAGTTATCCGCAAGTGGCCATACTCTGAAGGCAATATGTTCTTGCATTAAATCCCTTGTCCCAATAAAAGAGCACACTGCGCCGAAGGCTCTTTGGCATTCTTCGGCTCTTTCATCCATCACCACCTTTGGCCTCCGAAGGCCGAAGCGTTGCCAAACAGGGCGCATAATGATACCTTTAATATCTTCCCGGATTTTTAAATCATTCTTCACATAAAACCATTCTGTCATCCAGTTGTCGGGCCATCTTTTCCGAAAGGTTGGCACGGGGCAACTTGACCCAGATCGGGCGCCGAAGCTGTAGCAGCCAAAATTGTTGTGATACTGCTCTTTGCCCCAAGGTTTCGTCTCGTACCACAACTCATGAATGTTGCAAAAACTTTTAGCATTTGGTTCCAAACCTTGGCTCCTCACGGCCCAGACGAAGATGCCCATCCTTATGATTGATTCGGGAGTGAGTTGGTGAAGGTAGACTTCAAATACCTTCAGTACTTCCACAATAAAACTGCTTAAGGGAAATCGTAGTCCAGCTTTCAAGAAGCTTCGGAATACCACGACTTCATTCTCTTCGGGAGTAGGTACAGTTTTCTCCCCAATATCCGCTGTGGCGGAACTGCCCGAATTATTCCAACTTAAGTGCCTAAGCCCCGCCTTAGAGGCTAGACCACACTTAAATGGGAATAACCCGTCAATCCCTCGGATCTAGTCCGACACGGCCACTGATAGGATCAAGTACCACAATCTCACTCGAAGGTGAGGCACAGAGCAAATACAATAAAGCACAAAACCATACATGTCAAAATATTGAATTATTACATCACCATCATCATCATCGGAGTTTTTGCAAAAGTAACCATCATTGTTCGAAGTACAACGGAAATGAACTAACGGTAAATAAATGGAGGGATGGGGAAGCCTGTCCCATCACTCCTCATGCTCCTCCTCAGCCGAGGCAGGGTCCCACTCAACAGTCGAACCCGGTGGCAAGGTGGACGGCCAAGTTATCCCAGCAACCATCTCCTCCAGAGAACCTGTAAAAATTATGCCACAAGCAAGGCTGAGTATACTAATACTCAGCTAGACTTACTCGGTGTGAGGAGTCTACTCCTCTACCTCTAGACATGCAGCTGTTTGGCTGTGGGGTTTGGTTGCCAAAAGCACTAGCTGAGTTTCTAAATCAAGATTTTAACTTAGTCAAAGTTAAGTGTGACTCTCTTAAGGCTAAAAGTGGACTATCTACTCATACATGGTAGCAAGCATTATTAACAACCAACATCTTATCCCAACTCATCATACTTCCACTTATTACTCAATGCAGTACAATGGATCAAGCAGTCTCATTAGCTGCGAGAAGCAGACGATTCGAATCGAGTTTTTATCCTTGCAAGGTAAACCTAAACACACGACATGCAGGGGCACTCCGTCCCCACACACATCAACCGTCCCCATCGATTCCCTGGCAACAGATCAGGGCTCACCGCCTTGGCGTACAATGCCCCACTGACCCCGACTGGCCGTCGTGCAGTGGCCGCACTTGTACCCACCATAACCGGAATGGGAGACCTCGTCTCAGGTCACGTGAGGGGCAAAGTCTGCGGGCAGGTTCACTCAGGTACTAGGTTTACCGATTTACCATATTTCTCGGTATGTGTTTAGTACGTTCAAACGCTTGACACAGGTAGCCGCACGTTAATCCTTATTCCATTTTCCATCTCGTAAACAACCAATCCCCATGGATTGTTGTCCACCAACTAGTATCATGACAGTGTGAAAGTGGGTACAATCAATTTCCTGATCTCGCGCGAGTGCTAGAAAAGTCACTCGTCTTCTACCGAGATCCTAATTAAATAAAGCAACTACTCGACCTGTCATACTAGTATTCATCTCAAAAGGATTCCTGAGATCATGCAACTAGGGTTTCAGACAACTCCTACACCTAAGTGCACAATCAAACCTACAATCATTAAGTGAAGTAAAATAGCATAAATAACAGGTTATGCATAAAACCGGGGCTTGCCTTCCAAAGCAGTGGCAGGCAGGTCCTCTGGTGCAGTCTCGGGTGCTGGGTCCGGGGCTACCTCCTGAGCAGCTCCTTGCTCCGGCACGAGGATGTACTCTCCGTCAGCAAGATTACAGTCTATCGAAATGCAATGAACATGTATGTCATGATTATGCAAGATTTAAGAACATTAAGCTAAAGAAACTAAGTCAAGAATTAACTTAGGGTTTCTTAGTCATGCGGGGCTCCCAGTGGGTTAGGCTTAATACTCTTTAGGCTTGGGTTTTCAGTGAGGATGATAACATAGTGGATTGGTATTGTCTTGATACATTTTAGTGGACAGATTAGAAAGGTTTTAGGATAACATTAATTCACATTTTTCATTTTTCCTTCCTTAATTTCCATTTAGGGTTTCTAGGGTAGGTTTGAACTACAACAGGGTTTTAATAATTTCCAAAAATTATGTAGAAATTACAGTGGGTTGTCACTTGCTATTCTAGCTTGTCTTAAGAATTTGAGGCTTTAAAGTATAAAAGCTAGGCTTTAATCAAAAATAACAACAGTTAGGCAAAATGGGCCACTTTACACTACACCTCTTAGTTAGGGGTAGGTTCTGTCCTAAAGGTTATTTTTGTTGGCATCCTCTGGTAATAATAGGCCTCTGTGCTAAAAATCACAGAAAACTAAGGGGTGGTTATTTAGTTATGATTTGCTTAAGTTTAATGTCAAAAAGGCACTTTCTACTACATTATTTATTTGAAAAATGTCAAACAGCAGATTTCATATTTTTCCTAAGTTCTCTCTAATAAAACAATAGTTATCCCAAGGGTGGGGGTGTTTTTACCTTGGGGTTATTTTTGTAGAGTTTTTCTAAGTTTCACTTGTTTTATCAAAACAAAAGGGATCCTACTTATTTTACACTAAAACAGGGTATGATATATTTTTCCAGTGAACTATATTGAATAAGTAACCTAACAAAAATAGAGGTACTCTCTGGTTCATTAATTAAATTACATTTTCTATTTTCCTTATCCTTAAGCATATTATAGAATAAGGGGTAAAACTAACTTAAATGGAGTGGACAGAGAGGTTTAACATTTTTATTTTGTTTAGTAGGTATATATAAACTTCTCAGAATTTTTCTAACCCCAGTCAAATAGTGCAACTAATTTTGGCCTTATTATTAAGCTTTTGGTCAAAACTATAATTAAATCAGAGCTTTAAAGTTTTCTATAGTACATAGGGGTTTTATATTTTTCTTAAATAGGTTTCATTATTTAGAGTCTGACAAAATTGGTTTGACCAAATTTGGATGATTTAAACAGAAGTTATGCATTTTCAAAGTTTCTGTCCAATTTAAAAACAGATTTAATAAAGGTTTTCTGGAAAAAACAGTTTACACCGAGGTCCCTGGGTTTAAACTAAATCCACCTTCGCAAATCTACCCCCACGCCACTATTCCCCTGTGTCTCTGACATTTCACAAAACCCCCTGACCTTCTCATCCTCTCACCCGCAGTCCTTCACCTAACTGAAACAGTAACCGCGGGAAAGAAAAGGGTGGCGCGGCTTACCGGCGGCGAGGGAGGTCCGGCGAAGGGTGGGGTTGGCTCGGGGAGACTCTGGCGGTCACGTCGAGGTACGGCTTGACGTCGGGGATGGCCGGAATCGCCCGGTCCACGCGTGCAGGCGGGTGTCCTCGCCGGCGGCGAGTATACCGGCCAAACCACGGCGAACTGGTTCAATCCGAGGGCATGGTGAGCTTCACGGGGTCACGCAGCGACTGTGTGCACAAGGAATCGAAGGATGGTGGAGTGGTTTACCCGGTCCACGTACTCCGGCGGGGTCGAGAGCTCCGGCGAGCGTGGACTGGCTTCTCCGGCGAAGCAAACTCCGATTCCTTGCTCGGGGAGCCTCACGGAGGTGTGCACAGTCTTCTCCGAGGGCTGGACGGGGTTAGGAATGGCTCTACTGGCCGGTCTATGGTGACAGAGGGATTGGGCGGTCGCGGACTCGCTGCGCACGGGCAAACGGCGACGAGCTAACTCCGGTGAGGTTTGGAGGGTGCGCAGAAGGGTGTAGTCGAAGCCTGGGAGGGCTTTATAAGCTCGGGCGCGGGCGACGGCGCTGGTTTGGCTCGGGCGCGGCGCTGGGCATGCGGGGACGCGCGCGAGCGTGCTCTGGCGCGGGCAGAAGGCGTCGAACACGTGGAGGTGAGTGTCTTCCAGTGTTCAAACGTCTCCAGAGATCGCAAACGTGCGAATCTCGCCATGAATCCGGTGCAGACCTCCTCCTGGCACCTAGGGCTATCTCACCTGTGTGAGTTCCAAGGGATGATACGCCCTAGATCGGGAGATAGACGGGCGCCAAATCTGGCTTGTCTCACTGCCCACTCAGCGACAAAACTGATGTCAAGTGCTGTCAAAGGTCTGAGTCTCGGTCTCCAATTTTTCCAGGGGGTGCCTTAAGTGGTATACCACATTTTTGGTATAGAACCCAAGTGGTTTTGGTGCCATCTTCAAAGTGAACACGGCTGGTCTTTGGATTAGGGCTAAAATTTGACTTAGAGGGAAATAGAGAGCTCTAGCTCTCTCTCCACTTGGAGATTTGAATTGGGGTTTTTCCAGGGGTCTTTTTGCAATATTTCCCTCCCCTAATTGATGGTTATAATGTTGCTTAGGGTTTGGGCAAAAGTTACACACACTTTAAACACTTGTTCACTCTCTTTCCCCTCTTACCTAGGGTTTTGGAAGATAGGGTTTAGGAGAGGGCCTAGGGGTCTTCTCCCCTCTTACCTAAGGTGGTGAGTGAGTAAGGATTAGGGTAATGCTTCTCATGCCATTGGCAACTTTATTAGCATTTGATCTCCAAGTTCTTATGTGGTGCCCTAAGTCTTTACCCCTTGTGAACACAGCTTCTAGTGCCAAAGTGGGGTTTTAGCCAGGGTAACACCTGGGGTGTTACAACCCTCCCCCCTTAAAGGAATCTCGTCCCGAGATTTGGGTAGAGTCCCTTGGAGGGTGCTTGAAGGTGTGCTGGTGTTGTTTTTCCTTTACACTTAAGTTTCTCTTATTAACTGCTCTTCGAATGTCATCCTCTTTGCAACTTCAGAAGGAAGCCCTTCTTAAGTTAAATCCACAACTTAGACTATCCTTGTTATCTAAGTTTTTCTTATAATTGGATTCAAAGGGCAGGTGGGGGGGTGGTTTTGGGGGTTACATACCGACTCCTTTGGGTAGAAAGTCGGGGAAGCGAGAGCGTAGAAAATCCTCAGTCTCCCATGTAGCTTCTTCGGCTGAATGGTGACTCCACTGAACCTTGTACATTCTGACTGACCTTGCCTGAGTTGATCTTTCCTTCTGATCTAATACCTTGACAGGGTACTCTTGGTAGGACAAGTCTGGTTCTATCTCAATGTCTGGTTCCGGTAGTACTTCAGTGGTTAGACGAACACATTTTCGCAGCTGAGATACATGGAACACATTGTGAACTGCTGACATGTGAGGTGGCAATTCCACTTGATAGGCTACGGGTCCACAAGCCTCCTTGATCTCGTAGGGTCCAATATAGCGAGGAGCTAACTTGCCCTTGATCCCGAATCTCTGAACACCCTTGGTGGGTGATACCTTAAGATAAACATGATCTCCCACCTCAAACTGCAGAGGTTTCCGCCTCTTGTCATGATAGCTCTTTTGCCTGGCCTGAGCAGCTTCCAAGTTCTTGGTAATAACTCTGACTTTTGCCTCTGCCTCGAGTACCAAGTCTGGCCCAAAAATTTCCCTTTCTCCCACTTGAGACCAATTTAGTGGGGTCCTACACTGCCTTCCATATAATGCCTCAAAGGGTGCCATCTTCAGACTGGACTGATAGCTGTTATTGTAAGAAAACTCTGCCAAGGACAGACACTTGTCCCAATCCTTTCCATAATGTAGTGCACATGCTCGCAACATGTCTTCCAAAATCTGATTCACCCTTTCTGTCTTGCCATCTGTTTGAGGGTGATATGCTGAGCTTCGGATGACATGGGTCCCAAGTGATTCTTACAGTTTCTCCCAAAAGCGTGCCACAAACAGTGCTCCTCTGTCAGATATAATGGTCTTTGGAATACCATGCAATCTTACTATCTGGTCAACATAAATTTCAGCGTACTTCTCTGTCTTGTGGGTGGTGTGCACTGGCAAGAAATGAGCAGTCTTGGTCAATCTGTCCACGATAACCCAAATAGAATCATGATGTCTGGAGGTATTGGGTAATCCCACTATGAAGTCCATGCAAATGTCCTCCCATTTCCAAGATGGTATGGGAAGGGGTTGCAAAGGGCCTGCTGCCTTCAAGTGGCTGGCTTTAATTCTCTGGCAGGTGTCACATTCCGATATGTACTTGGCAATTTTCCTTTTCATTCTAGTCCACCAATATAGAGATCTGAGATCATGATACATCTTGTTGCTACCAGGGTGCATGGAGAATTTTGAAAGGTGAGCTTCATCTAGTATCTTCTTTCTAAGCTCAGGGTCCTTGGGAACAACCAATCGATCTCCAAACCATAGAATTCCCTTGCTATCCTGTCGGAAACACTTGTATTTTTCTGCCTTTTGCTTGATCATATCTTTGATGACCTGAACACCCTTATCCTCAACCTGTGCCCTTATGATCTGCTCTTGCAACGTGGGCTCCACCGAGATATAGCTTAGGGCACCCGAAGAAACAACTTCCAGGTTCAATCTGCACAACTCATCACACAGGGTGGTAACTCCCACATCCATGCTCATGCAATTGCACTGGGCCTTTCTGCTCAAGGCATCTGCCACAACATTGGCCTTCCCTGGGTGGTAATGCACCTCCAAATCGTAGTCCTTGATCAATTCTAACCATCTCCTTTGCCTCATGTTCAGATCTGCCTGAGTGAAGATGTATTTGAGACTCTTGTGATCAGTGTAGATGTTACAGTGAGCTCCCATCAAGTAGTGTCTCCATATCTTTAGAGCATGAACTACAGCTGCCAATTCTAGATCATGTGTAGGGTAGTTCTGCTCATGGGGCCTGAGTGCCCGGGAAGCATAAGCAATCACTCTGTTCTCTTGCATCAAGACACATCCCAATCCGGTACCAGAAGCATCGCAATAAACTTCAAATGGCTTGGTGTTGTCAGGTTGGGCCAGCACTGGGGCTGTTGTTAGATGCTGCCTCAAGGTATGAAAAGCATCTTCACACTTTTGGCTCCACTCAAATTTGACTCCCTTCTTCAACAGTTCAGTCATTGGCTTGGCAATTCTGGAGAAATCCGGAATAAATCGTCGGTAATACCCTACCAATCCCAGAAAACTCCGAATCTGCTTCACTGTAGTCGGGGGTTTCCAATCCATCACCTCCTGCACCTTCTCAGGATCAACGGATATCCCATCCTGGGAAATTGTGTGACCCAAGAATTTAATCTCCTTCAGCCAGAACTCACACTTACTCAACTTAGCATACAACTGATGATCACGCAGTCTCTGAAGTACAGTATGCAAGTGTTTGGTGTGCTCGGCTTCATTCTTGGAATAAACCAGAATGTCATCAATGAAAACGACCACGAACTTGTCTAACTCTGGCATGAATACTGAGTTCATCAAGTACATAAAATAAGCCGGGGCATTGGTCAGCCCAAAAGACATCACCAGAAACTCATACAGTCCATATCTGGTAGAGAAAGCCGTCTTGGGAATGTCGCTGGCACGAATCTTGATCTGATGGTATCCAGAGCGAAGGTCTATCTTGGAGAATACCTTGGCTCCAACCAACTGATCAAACAGAACATCAATGCGGGGCAGCGGGTATTTGTTCTTAATAGTCACCGCATTGAGAGGACGGTAGTCAACACACATCCTCAAACTCTCATCCTTTTTCTTCACAAATAATGCTGGACATCCCCATGGTGAAGTGCTTGGACGAATAAACCCCTTGTCCAACAATTCCTGCAATTGTTTCTTCAATTCTGCCAATTCCGCGGGAGGCATCCTATAGGGTCTCTTGGAGATAGGAGCAGTCCCGGGTTGCAATTCGATGGCGAATTCAATATCTCGGTCAGGTGGCATTCCTGGCAATTCATCTGGGAAAACATCTGGGTAGTCACAGACCACTGGGATCTTTTCCACTGGGGAATCTATCATAACGAAAGCACAAGAACGGGTGCATCCCTGATCGGGCAAATATAATGTAGTTTCACCACAGGTTGGTGAGTGCACCTCAATGGCCCTGGCTGCAATATCAATAACTGCTCGATGCCTGGTTAACCAGTCAGTTCCCAATATAATATCCACACTATCCAACCCTAAAATGAGGAGGGTGGTTTTAATTATTAAGCTACCAAACTTTATGGGCACGTGTCTGTTGATTTGGTAGGTGGCAACCCTGCCTCCTGGTGTTGAAATTGTGATACCTCCATTGGTGTGGTGAAAAGGCAATTGGCACTTGGCACTAAATTTTGCACTGATAAAACTATGCGATGCACCAGAATCAAATAGAATAATAGCAGGATAATTCAAAACTGTAAAGATACCAGTCATGACGGGTGCTCCCTCTAGAATATCAGCCATGGTGGTGAAGTTCAGCCTGCCCTGCCTCACTTGCACCTTCTGCCTCTTGCCTTGGTTCTGATTAGCATTCTGCCCCTGCCTTTGCTGATTCCTAGGGCAATTCTTGGCATAGTGCCCCGTGTTGCCACAGGTGAAGCATCTGTTGTCATTTGCCTGGCGGTACTGCTGCTGCTGCTGATTGCCCCTCTGAGCTGGAAATTGGGTGCGGTTGGGTGCCGGCTGCTGCTGCTGCTGAGGTCGGATCACCCATCGCCCTTGTTGCTGCTGGGGTCCCCTGCCCTGGGTGTCGGACACAATCCTGAAGCGCTGTGGCTGAGCTGAGGGTCCTGCCACAGGGGTCTTCCTCTTCTTCTCTGCCTGTCTAGCTGTAATACAGTCCTCTTGGGAGATAGCCATGTTGACCAACTCATTGTAGCTGTTGGCCCTGACGGTGTTGAGACGATCCCGGAGCTTAGTGCTGAGCCCCCTCCTGAACCTATCCCTCTTCTTCTCATCTGTATCTGCATGATATCCCGCATACTGGCACAAGTCATTAAAGGCCTGGGCATACTACAACACTGTCCTGTTGCCCTGAGTGAGTGCCAAAAACTCATTGAGCTTCCTGTCCATGATCCCGGCTGGTATATGGTGTCCTCTAAAAGCTGCCTTGAACTCCCTCCACTCCACCTCTCGGTCCTCTGGCTGCATAGCAAGAAAATGATCCCACCAAGTCCTTGCGGGTCCGCGAAGCTGCTGGGTGGCGAACCTGACTTTAGTGACCTCTGAACACACTCCATGAAGCAGTGGGAATTTGGATTCCACCACTCGTAGCCACACATCTGCATCAAGTGGGTCCTCCGCCCTTGTGAACAATGGAGGCTGGGTGCTAAGGAATTCCTAGTATGTAGCCGCCGCGGGGTGACGCTGATGGTCTCCACCACCATAATGCTGAGGTGGTGGCTGACGTTGAGCCAGCTGCCTCAGGATCTCATTCTGCTGAGCCATGAGCTCCTGCAGAGTGGGAGGTGGTGGCGGCGGTGGAGGAACGCGCTCGTTCTGGCCACGACGCTGCCTCCCGGCCATCTGAAAAACCACATACTTACTTAACACCACAGCTCCAATTTCAAGATTTTTATCACGGGGAAAAAGTTAAAACAGCATGATAGACTCCGACTTCAACAAAAGAGATTTTAAGAGGCATATATTCTTTCTTCCAAATTTAAACTGATAATAGCATCCATCAAACAAGCTCCCAAGAGAGTTTAACACGATTACATCAAATTGTTCCAAAATGACTCAACTCTATCCAGCCTAGTACCCCAAGGGTGCAAAAGCTAAGCTAGCTGCGAGGAGTCCGACTATCCAACTTCTAAGCCTATCCTGAACACCTAGTGCGCGAACGAAGCAACGCTCGACTCGGGGGAAGGTGGTCTTCCCGAGCCAGCAGTGTCTACACTGGAGGCAGGCTCATCTCCTCCCTCAATGTCGACGTCCTCATTGGCCTCTTGGTCCTGGATCTCCTGGTGATGCATGTCCAGGTGCTCGTTAGCCTCAGCCAGCTGCTGCTGAGTGTTAATGAGCTGATCCTCGAGGACCTCGATGGTGTTCTCCCTGGTGCCCACCAGCTCCTCCAATTCCTGAATATCAGTGGATAGCTGCTCCACCTGCAAATCCTTCTCCACCATTTCTTGAGATAAATCAACCACGAGCTCCTCTCTGTTATCCAACGTGATCTTTGTTGCTTCCAGCAGTGCCATCAGATGGGACATTGCCTCACCGCGCATCACCTGCAGACGGTACAGAGCATTCATGCACCGTACTGTCAAGTGCGCAGTCTGACCTGGGTAGATGGCCCAGATGTCCTTGGCATGATCCACCCGATCCTTCCACATTGGGTCGTCCTCCTTCTCAGCGGGGAACAGGCCAATGGGGTGGGTAGCCAGCTCCAAGGGATGGAATCCGCAGAAAGTAGTCAACCCATGCAGAGCGATCGCCTCGATCGTGTCCTCTGCCCGGTATCCGAAAGACTCGGAGTCCAAAGAGCGCCAGCCTGGCTGCAGGGGATGAGGCTCCAAGGTCATCCTCACCCGACAGCGAGGCACTCGGTGCTTCTCGAACTGCTGCACCGCGTACTGAGGGGGTGTCGTGTATCCAGCCCCCTGAAGTACCTCCCACAAAATGCGGGGAAAGCCCTCTCGTGCAAGTCCGTCAGTGTGGGTCAGTGCATTTCCGTCATCGGAGGACCCGTGGGAAGTCATCTGTGCACAGTTAAACGTAAGTAAAAGAAAAAGAATTATAAAAAGAACAAGGAAAAGTAAAACTCAGCCTTTCTCTAGTTAAGTAAAAAGGCACTAGGGACCTAGTTGGTTGTTATCTTGTTTTTTTTTAAGTCCTTTACTCAGTTATCCATTGCTTAATTATGAATGCATGCATGCTCGTCCTGAATGACCTCACAACAAGATAAAAGGAATAGGGAGGAACTCCCATCCTGTAAATGTGGCCTGTAGGGCCTAGTTACTTAGCCACCTAGCTACCCTCTATCCTCCTAAGGCTTCACGTCCTAAGTCTATCCTACTCGTCCTACTGTCTATCCAACATTGTTTCTATCAAATTTTACTTAGAAAAATTGATGGTATTTACGTTTTATTGATTCCTCTGTGGTGGTACAAGCTCCGATACCAGCTGTGGCGGAACTGCCCGAATTATTCCAACTTAAGTGCCTAAGCCCCGCCTTAGAGGCTAGACCACACTTAAATGGGAATAACCCGTCAATCCCTCGGATCTAGTCCGACACGGCCACTGACAGGATCAAGTACCACAATCTCACTCGAAGGTGAGGCACAGAGCAAATACAATAAAGCACAAAACCATACATGTCAGAATATTGAATTATTACATCACCATCATCATCATCGGAGTTTTTGCAAAAGTAACCATCATTGTTCGAAGTGCAGCGGAAATGAACTAACAGTAAATAAATGGAGGGATGGGGAAGCCTGTCCCATCACTCCTCATGCTCCTCCTCAGCCGAGGTAGGGTCCCACTCAACAGTCCAACCCGGTGGCAAGGTGGACGGCCAAGTTATCCCAGCAACCATCTCCTCCAGAGAACCTGTAAAAATTATGCCACAAGCAAGGCTGAGTATACTAATACTCAGCTAGACTTACCCGGTGTGAGGAGTCTACTCCTCTACCTCTAGACATGCAGCTGTTTGGCTGTGGGGTTTGGTTGCCAAAAGCACTAGCTGAGTTTCTAAATCAAGATTTTAACTTAGTCAAAGTTAAGTGTGACTCTCTTAAGGCTAAAAGTGGACTATCTACTCATACATGGTAGCAAGCATTATTAACAACCAACATCTTATCCCAACTCATCATACTTCCACTTATTACTCAATGCAGTACAATGGATCAAGCAGTCTCATTAGCTGCGAGAAGCAGACGATTCGAATCGAGTTTTTATCCTTGCAAGGTAAACCGAAACACACGACATGCAGGGGCACTCCGTCCCCACACACATCAACCGTCCCCATCGATTCCCTGGCAACAGATCAGGGCTCACCGCCTTGGCGTACAATGCCCCACTGACCCCGACTGGCCGTCGTGCAGTGGCCGCACTTGTACCCACCATAACCGGAATGGGAGACCTCGTCTCAGGTCGCGTGAGGGGTAAAGTCTGCGGGCAGGTTCACTCAAGTACTAGGTTTACCGATTTACCATATTTCTCGGTATGTGTTTAGTACGTTCAAACGCTTGACACAGGTATCCGCACATTAATCCTTATTCCATTTTCCATCTCGTAAACAACCAATCCCCATGGATTGTTGTCCACCAACTAGTATCATGACAGTGTGAAAGTGGGTACAATCAATTTCCTGATCTCGCGCGAGTGCTAGAAAAGTCACTCGTCTTCTACCGAGATCCTAATTAAATAAAGCAACTACTCGACCTGTCATACTAGTATTCATCTCAAAAGGATTCCTGAGATCATGCAACTAGGGTTTCAGACAACTCCTACACCTAAGTGCACAATCAAACCTACAATCATTAAGTGAAGTAAAATAGCATAAATAACAGGTTATGCATAAAACCGGGGCTTGCCTTCCAAAGCAGTGGCAGGCAGGTCCTCTGGTGCAGGCTCGGGTGCTGGGTCCGGGGCTACCTCCTGAGCAGCTCCTTGCTCCGGCACGAGGATGTACTCTCCGTCAGCAAGATTACAGTCTATCGAAATGCAATGAACATGTATGTCATGATTATGCAAGATTTAAGAACATTAAGCTAAAGAAACTAAGTCAAGAATTAACTTAGGGTTTCTTAGTCATGCGGGGCTCCAAGTGGGTTAGGCTTAATACTCTTTAGGCTTGGGTTTTCAGTGAGGATGATAACATAGTGGATTGGTATTGTCTTGATACATTTTAGTGGACAGATTACAAAGGTTTTAGGATAACATTAATTCACATTTTTTCATTTTTCCTTCCTTAATTTCCATTTAGGGTTTCTAGGGTAGGTTTGAACTACAACAGGGTTTTAATAATTTCCAAAAATTCTGTAGAAATTACAGTGGGTTGTCACTTGCTATTCTAGCTTGTCTTAAGAATTTGAGGCTTTAAAGTATAAAAGCTAGGCTTTAATCAAAAATAACAACAGTTAGGCAAAATGGGCCACTTTACACTACACCTCTCAGTTAGGGGTAGGTTCTGTCCTAAAGGTTATTTTTGTTGGCATCCTCTGGTAATAATAGGCCTCTGTGCTAAAAATCACAGAAAACTAAGGGGTGGTTATTTAGTTATGATTTTCTTAAGTTTAATGTCAAAAAGGCACTTTCTACTACATTATTTATTTGAAAAATGTCAAATAGCAGATTTCATATTTTTCCTAAGTTCTCTCTAATAACACAATAGTTATCCCAAGGGTGGGGGTGTTTTTTACCTTGGGGTTATTTTTGTAGAGTTTTTCTAAGTTTCACTTGTTTTATCAAAACAAAAAGGATCCTACTTATTTTACACTAAAACAGGGTATGATATATTTTTCCAGTGAACTATATTGAATAAGTAACCTAACAAAAATAGAGGTACTCTCTGGTTCATTAATTAAATTATATTTTCTATTTTCCTTATCCTTAAGCATATTATAGAATAAGGGGTAAAACTAACTTAAATGGAGTGGACAGAGAGGTTTAACATTTTTATTTGGTTTAGTAGGTATATATAAACTTCTCAGAATTTTTCTAACCCCAGTCAAATAGTGCCACTAATTTTGGCCTTATTATTAAGCTTTTGGTCAAAACTATAATTAAATCAGAGCTTTAAAGTTTTCTATAGTACATAGGGGTTTTATATTTTTCTTAAATAGGTTTCATTATTTAGAGTCTGACAAAATTGGTTTGACCAAATTTGGATGATTTAAACAGAAGTTATGCATTTTCAAATTTTCTGTCCAATTTAAAAACAGATTTAATAAAGGTTTTCTGGAAAAACAGTTTACACCGAGGTCCCTGGGTTTAAACTAAATCCACCTTCGCAAATCTACCCCAACGCCACTATTCCCTTGTGTCTCTGACATTTCACAAAACCCCCTGACCTTCTCTTCCTCTCACCCGCAGTCCTTCACCTAACTGAATCAGTAACCGCGGGAAAGAAAAGGGTGGCGCGGCTTACCGGCGGCGAGGGAGGTCCGGCGAAGGGTGGGGTTGGCTCGGGGAGACTCTGGCGGTCACGTCGAGGTACGGCTTGACGTCGGGGATGGCCGGAATCGCCCGGTCAACGCGTGCAGGCGGGTGTCCTCGCCGGCGGCGAGTATACCGGCCAAACCACGGCGAACTGGTTCAATCCGAGGGCATGGTGAGCTTCACGGGGTCACGCAGCGACTGTGTGCACAAGGAATCGAAGGATGGTGGAGTGGTTTACCCGGTCCACGTACTCCGGCGGGGTCGAGAGCTCCGGCGAGCGTGGACTGGCTTCTCCGGCGAAGCAAACTCCGATTCCTTGCTCGGGGAGCCTCACGGAGGTGTGCACAGTCTTCTCCGAGGGCTGGACGGGGTTGGGAATGGCTCTACTGGCCGGTCTATGGTGACAGAGGGATTGGGCGGCCGCGGACTCGCTGTGCACGGGCAAACGGCGACGAGCTAACTCCGGTGAGGTTTGGAGGGTGCGCGGAAGGGTGTAGTCGAAGCCTGGGAGGGATTTATAAGCTCGGGCGCGGGCCACGGCGCTGGTTTGGCTCGGGCGCGGCGCTGGGCATGCGGGGACGCGCGCGAGCGTGCTCTGGCGCGGGCAGAAGGCGTCGAACACGTGGAGGTGAGTTTCTTCCAGTGTTCAAACGTCTCCAGAGATCGCAAACATGCGAATCTCGCCATGAATCCGGCGCAGACCTCCTCCTAGCACCTAGGGCTATCTCACATGTGTGAGTTCCAAGGGATGATACGCCCTAGATCGGGAGATAGACGGGCGCCAAATCTGGCTTGTCTCACTGCCCACTCAGCGACAAAACTGATGTCAAGTGCTGTCAAAGGTCTGAGTCTCGGTCTCCAATTTTTCCAGGGGGTGCCTTAAGTGGTATACCACATTTTTGGTATAGAACCCAAGTGGTTTTGGCGCCATCTTCAAAGTGAACACGGGTGGTCTTTGGATTAGGGCTAAAATTTGACTTAGAGGGAAATAGAGAGCTCTAGCTCTCTCTCCACTTGGAGATTTGAATTGGGGTTTTTCGAGGGGTCTTTTTGCAATATTTCCCTCCCCTAATTGATGGTTATAATGTTGCTTAGGGTTTGGGCAAAAGTTACACACACTTTGCACACTTGTTCACTCTCTTTCCCCTCTTACCTAGGGTTTTGGAAGATAGGGTTTAGGAGAGGGCCTAGGGGTCTTCTCCCCTCTTACCTAAGGTGGTGAGTAAGGATTAGGGTAATGCTTCTCATGCCATTGGCAACTTTATTAGCATTTGATCTCCAAGTTCTTATGTGGTGCCCTAAGTCTTTACCCCTTGTGAACACAGCTTCTAGTGCCAAAGTGGGGTTTTAGCCAGGGTAACACCTGGGGTGTTACATCCGCCCTCACAATAGACATGTCTCGAAAATACCTTCCTTTCATGGTATCAAGATGACTCTGCTTAATGCTTGATTTGCCGAAGACTGTGTGACTCGGTCGCCACGGTCGATCTTCGGAGTCTTCGCCCCCACTTTCTACATCATAACTGTCACTGTCACCAGTATCTTCAGACAAACCCTCCAAAGTCTCTTTAGTAATCTTCTCTGTATTAGTCTTCGACATTGATTGAAGAAAGCCCAGATGCATCTCCTCAGAAAGACTTAGCTTCGAATCACTAACAACTTTTTTATCCTCAGACATCCTTGCAAATGCTGAGAAAGTGCTCTCGAAACCGAAGCTTAAAAATCCAAAAGGCCAAGCAAGTGTTGTTGCGCGCAGGCTAGTTGTTGGGTGAGTAAAAGCAGTTGGCAAGAGAGCGTGTCAAATAAACTCGGGATGAGCTCTTATTTATACACCCAGTGTGTTGAAAACTGGAGGGTCCCGCTTGTCAAAGACTGTTGCTATTCTAGCAAAGAGAAGGTGTTTTTTCGGACCTTCGGCTTAAGGCCTTCGTCCATATCGCAATATGAATTTATCATTACAGCAAATTAATATTGCGAGGGGCTACTATTGGGGGCCTTCGGCTTCCGAAGGTCCTCAAAAACATAATTTGACAATGTTTTTCCAAGTATGCGAGCAGGTATATGCGAGCAGGTATCTTCGGAATCAGGTTGCGAGTATACAAAAGCATGGTCAAGACGAAGCTTGACTGAAATGAAAGACGATCGTGATGAAGGATGAAACGATCACGAAGCTATGTGCAGAAAAGCTTCGGCATGACAGCAGAAAAGGGAAACCGACTTAAAGATGAAAAATCAAATTAGACCTCGGAGAATTACTATAGAGTTATTGATAAAAGCAAAGGGCATTAATGTAATTTTACATGGGCTGCGTCCCGTGCCTATAAATAGATGAACAGTACTCCCGTACTGTTCACGCTGACTTGGCATTGGCATCACGTTTGTACCCTTACTTTCCTTCAAGCCGAAGGTACATTTGTAATTTGTTGTTGTTTATATAAGTAAAATAAATAAAAATGAATTAATGTTCAAAGTAATCATATTATTTTATGCATGAACCTCCTTTACCTTTCATTATGATTATGATTATGAAGGTGTGACCTTCATAACCTTCGTCCGAAATCCATTATATCCAAAGGGAAATAATGCTTCGAAGGACAAAGGGCTTTGATATTTAACATTTTATGTTGCCTTGTTCTTAATTCATAGCATTTGAGAACAAGTCCCCAACAGCTTACTAAAGTGGATCCTTAAAAATCCAATTTTATTTGTCAAGTTAAGTAAAATTACCTGCAACTAGAGTTCTTTCTACCCTAGTTCAATCACTTGTCCTACACTAGCCAATTTCTTATCAAAACCATCATCTTTAGTGGATTGCTACGTATAGGGCAGTGACCAAGTCTTCATAACCACGAAGGTACGGCGATCCGAATCGATTATACTCAGCTGAGGATCTCCAATCACACGACATATGTAGCACTTAACCCTTGCATATGTCAACCCACCACCGGGGTTCTTAAGACCAGATCAGGTTCACGCAAACCGAGAGCACAGATACACCACCGTCCAGCCTCTTGCCACAGAGGGTACACGCTACTCTCGCCACCGCTCCACGCCCATTTCGTGTTATCTTATTCTGGCCTTAGTCTGCCCGAGGCAAGGCTTACCCATGACGAGGCATGTGACCAGTTAAAGGGTCCTCGGTCAGCAAGCCTACATCGAGACGGTCCTTAATCGACTCAGACGGAGACACTACACCGAGACTCTCTTCTCGTGCAAGTCACCCGCCCGGTCTCAGCTTACTCATTAAACCCAAAAACTTGGTACCTGGCAGAGGTACATCTTTTCCGATGTTGAATCCATCACGGCCGTGATGGATTCACCATCAAGTTTTATTTTTGAAAACAACCCTCCCGCTTTGCCAAACATCTTTTGCAAAACAAATCCTTTTGTTTTTCTAAAGCAATACTAAGCATAGAAAAACCTTTTTTTGTAAAAACTAGGGTTTCAAGGAAGGTAATCAAGTTCAAGGAAGGTAATGCAAGAATTGTTTAAGCATTCAACTCCTATCACCTAATGCAGCAATCAAGTGAGAAAGATTTTAAAAACATCAAGGAAGGTGGGAAATGCATCGGGGCTTGCCTTCGTTAGTAGGTGAGTCAGGCTCGGACCCGCAGATATCGAAGTAGAAACAATTGCCGGCCACAGAATCCGAAGGTGGTGGTGTCTTCTCTTCGGTCACTTCAATCTCTTCTTCGTTTTCTAAATATAACCATATAGGTATATATAAGAATGAATGCCATGTAATGCTCATGAGAGTGCGAAGATAATAAAGATTTATTATCTAAGTCTTGAATACAACTTTCCTTCACAGAACTCCGAGAACTTAGGGTTTCCGGAGTCAGTAAAGGAGTTTAAAGGGCAGGGGGGTTTTAGGTTCTAAGTATCAAACAAGGTCCAAATCAACCCAAATTCTACCCAAGGCCTATAAATAATGTATAGAGTTTATATAAAAAATTTGAGCAATTTTGGGATCATTATCTATTTTCTAAAAATCCAGAACTAATACTTTAAACTACTTTAAATGCCATAAAATTCCTTATTTAACCTAAAAATCATGAAACTATTTTTGTTAAATACTATAGAAAATAAGAAGTCTAAGAAAATTAGTTTCACAATTTTAGGATTTTTCTACAATTCTCTATAACTTTCTAAAGTTCCACTGAAAAGAAAAAGAAAAAGATTGAATAGTGTTGGGCTAATTCTAGCCCAACCGGCCCAGTACCAGGGGAAAGCGCGCGCGCGCGCCCGCGCCCTGGTGACTTTGCACAGAGGCGCTCGGGGTTTGGCTAATCAGAACTGGACTCTCTTACTATTACACTTTGTCGCTGACAGATTGCAAAGAAGCCCCTGCAGTTCTAATTCTTCGCAGAGGGAGGTCCCCGACGGCGCTCACGCCCAGCCAAGCTCCGGCGAGCGCCTGCGCCGGCCGAATGGGGCAACGGCTAGGGTCTCTGAGCGGCTGACACGCAATTGGATCTATCCCGACCATTTCCCCTAACCCAATTTCACAAATGGTCACAAGGATTGCTCTGGCCACGGTGACAGCGGGCACCACGGGTAATCAATCGCGTTCCCGGCGATCCATGGGGTCTTAACTCAATTGGGTGGGTTGGTGAGAATAACTAGTACATAAAGATACTAAAACACGAACAAGTAAGGTATGATCAGACCTGGAAGTGGCTGGCCACGACGAGGGTGCTTTTGCGGCGGCGGAAAACTGATTTGGGGAGAATTTGAAATTCGCGGGCGCTGGTGAATGATCGAGGGTGGGAGCGGGTGCTATGGCTTCGGGATGATCTAGCGCACTTGCTCGGGCCTCCAATTTATAGGGCTCGCAAGCGGTGGCCGGTGAATCGGGCGGGACGCGCGGCGGCTAGAGGAAGAAGAAAGCACTGGCGCAAATGCTAGGTGGCTTCTACCGTGGCGGTATCTCCGGCGATCACCGGACGCTCCTAGCGTAACTATCCGCGACGTGGTAAAGCGCCCGGACACGCGACGCAAGACCCAGCGACGGCGGCTCACCGGCGTTCTTATCGGTCCCAGCCGCAAGCCAGAGGGGAAGTACAGGGGGTCATCGGAGTGGCGTCCAGCGCACGGGGAAAGACGATCTTTTTACCCCACGGCGCTATCCAACCAGCCAGGCACGAACCCCGACGCCGGTGACACAAATCGCGGCGGAGGGAGCCGTCGGCGGTGAGGACAGCCGCGCTGGCGATTTGATCTACACCGAGCTTATTGTACCATGGCGCATCTACATCAGTCGCCTGACAGCCAAGTTCTAGGGCAGTTTTTCTCCCAAATTTCTATGGCAACATCTCCAAGTCTCTGCATTAAAGTTGTAGTGCTACATACCAGCTACAAATCGACTATAGGGATTAAGGCCATGTTTGGTTTGAGGGACTAAAGATTAGTCTCTCCATTTTAGTCTTATTTAGTTACTAAATTGCCAAACAGTAGGACTAAAATAGAGACTAAACTGGTTTAGTCTCTAGTCCCTCAAGATGTGGCTAAAAAGGACTAAACTATATTAATTCCACATTTACCCATCATCTAATTCAATTGTACTAATAGCAGGAGAATGTTAAATATTATTTTAGTCTTCTTATGAGTCATTTAGTATATTCTTACTAATTTTAGTTCCTAGAACCAAACATGTTAGAGACTAAACTTTAGTCCCCTAACTAAACTTTAGTCTCTAGACTAAAAAAACCAAACATGACCTAAACTTAGTTGAGCACTCGATCATGCTCAGAATTGAGCTTGAAGTTGATGTCAGTCCACTGTTAGTCTGAAAATTCAGACGTTAACAGCCTGACAGCCTGATTTTGAGCATGATTATCTCCAAATTTTTCACAAGAACATGGCTTGCACTCTTAAGCAAAATTGTTCCCCTTTGTTTGCTCTACAATTTTGATGTGGTGACCTAGGGCAAAAACCCTATGATTAAAAATTTACCAAGCTCAAAAGTTGAGCCCATAACACTGTTTTTCAGACTTAGGATAGAACTCAATTGAGGTCTATTTTGCAATTAGGTCCAAAACTCAGGGTTTGGCTTGTAAATTCACATATGAGTGACCCAAATGACTTAAAATACTTATTTGACTTGGTTTTTGCACTTTAGTCCAAAAGTGGACAAATTTTGCACATAGGTCCCTAGGGTTTGGTTTTAGGGTTTTCCAGGGTTCCAATTAGGGTTTCTGGTATCCCAGGGGTATAAATGTGATTCAACTTTATTTTTTGGAACATTTTATGACTATTCCCCTAGGGATTTTAGGTTTTCTCAATTTGGGTTATGTGTTACCCCTTTAATCCCTATTTAGGGTTAAGCTTCTTACCCAGGGTTCTATTTGCAAAGTGTTATAACAATACAACTTGTTTGAAATTTTTACCTAGTAAATGCACTCTAGGTGTGTCAAACATATGCAATGCCAATGATTATGATGTTATGCTCAAGTTTTAGTTGCAGTAACACCAGGGGTGTTACAGAGAGGAGGAGAGGGAGGGGAGCTCACCTCGGGGATCCAAATTCCAGTGATCACCGTCTCCAAGACCTAGGGCACCACGGGGAGAGAGAGAGAGGTGGGAGAGGAGGAGGTTGCTGCGCGGGAGAATTGAAATGAGGGATAGAGACCAGGGGAGGGGGGCGTGCATGGGGAGGGCATGGGTGCCAGGGGCGCACGGGTCGAGCTGGGCCGGGCCGGGTCGGGCTGGGCTGGGCCGCACTGCGGGTCAAAATCCCGTGGCACGCACAACCACAGATCGGAATTCAACTCGTGAAGTAAAATCCGGAACAAGACTAAGCAACACATGTGACTAAACACGGCATCAGACAAAAGAAATACGGTTCAGCATGATGCAACACTCATGTCAACTTAGGTTTTGTTTACGCACGATATGGACGACAGTCGCTATACTACTTTGAAATTGGGAAGAAGGAGCGAAACGGGAAGAGAAAAGAGAGTAACACCTGAATTTGGTGAGTAAAAAGAAGAAAAAAAATTCTACCCTCAAATTCAGGGCGTTACACCACCTTCCCCTGCACCTCAGCCAGAGATGCCCCCTGCACCACCACAGGGCATCCCGGCTGCTGGAGGAGATGCTGACAGAGACAGAGACGACGACGACGCCAGTGGCAGTTCGAGCCACGGCATGGAGCACTCGGAGGAGCCGAAGCCGGAGGGGTGGATCGCTAGACCCATCACTCGTGACGCCGCTCGCGGTTGTCACTTCCATGACGCTCTCGACACCCTGTTGCGTCGGGCCTTCGACTGACACACTTGGTCCATCGAGTACCGTTGTGTAGACTACCAACATCATCATGGGTTATACCCGGACCAGTATGAGGCTACTTGCTTGGTGCGCCGTCCGGACGATGATCTCTGGGGTGCAGAGGCCTTCTCGGAGCACTATTCTATCACTGAGAGGGACACTGCCGAGGCAGCCATGCAGGATGCAGCACGACGGGCACTTTCTCAGTATTGCTTGTTGTTGAGCGGGGTAGCTGACGGCCTTGACCTGAAGTACTTCCCTTGCCGTTCTACCGGCAGTGCTGGAGGTGTGATTGTCTCACCCGTCGGTGAGGGCAATCCCAGGCTGAACAACATGGTCAACCTGGCTGCCCTACTCAACACAGAGTTAGACCACGCCCTTGACGAGTTGGGCAAGGTTCGGGCGAAGGTTGCGGAATTGCATGCTGAGTGTGCGGCACGCCACTATTTGGTTGGTGGTTCTCCCGCCCCTGTCGGGATTCAGCACCCTTACCGTTCACCGCCCCATGGTTGCTTTGACTATGGTACCCCAGATTGTAGGACCCTGATAGATTTAGATCCATAGATCGATGGAGTCGGAGTCTGTAATAATGCTTAATTCAGTGTCTTAGTCTAGTAAGTCTTAGTTAGAGTTAGTTTGTTTATCTTATGTTGGATGCTTGTCATGATGAACATGTAATGAAGTTGGATCTTTGTAATGATTATCACCAAGGTGTGGGTATCGCCTGCAACTTGGTGTAGTTATTAATAAAGTCAATTATTTAGTTGGGTAATCCATTTATTTCCACTTTCCTCTTTATCCGAGAAGTTGTCAGTGAAGATGATCAATTGTTCAGTGCTATAAAGGTTTCCGTAAATCTTTTCTTATGCTGAAAGACTGCGGAGTCAGATCTGATATGTGTGTGGTTTCTACAGATGTCTGAGAACAGGCGCAGAGGTGCGAGGCGTGCTCAGCCAGAACAGCAGGCACCCCAGGAGGATGCAGCCCAACAGCAGCAGTTGCCACCGCCACCCCCGATGACAGATGACCAGATGTTCATGATGCAAACTCAGGCAGTTCAGGCATTTGGTCAGACCTTAGCAGCGATGCAGCAGGTGCAGCAGCAGCCACCCCCACCATAGCCTCCAGTGCAAGTCCAGATGCCACAAGTGCCCAGAGACAAGCGGGAAGAGTTCATGAGGGGCCATTCCCTGTTTTTGCCCACTCTGTTGATCCCGTGGACGCGGAAGCTTGGCTGCGTACCGTGGAGCGTGAGTTGCACACTGCTCAGTGCAACGATCGTGAGAAGGTGTTGTATGGTCCCCGACAGCTCAGGGGAGCAGCATAGTCTTGGTGGGAGTCTTACCTCACCACCCATGCCAACCCTGAGCCATTACTTGGGAGGAGTTCAGGGACAACTTCCGTCGCTACCATGTGCCCGAGGGACTGATGATAGTGAGGAAGGAGGAGTTTCTCGCCCTGAAGCAAGGTCCCCTGTCCGTCAGTGAGTACAGGGATAAGTTTCTACTATTGTCATGTTATGCCCGAGAAGACGTCAACACGGATGCTAAGAGGCAGTACCGCTTTCTGAGAGGATTGGTTGATCCCCTCCATTACTAGCTGATGAACCACACTTTCTCTACCTTCTAGCACTTGATCGATAGAGCAATCATGACTAAAAGGAAGCGTCGGGAGATGGAGGATAGGAAGCGCAAGATCGGAGGATCTCAGGCCGGGAGTAGCAGCCGTCCCCGCTGCTCAAGCAACTCACCACAGCAATTCAAGCAAGGTCACCAGCACTAGCACCAGCGTCAGCATCAGCACCAGTACTAGAGGCAGTTTCCTCAGCAACAGCAGCAACAGTACCGTTAGAACACCCAACCGGGAGGAAACCAGTACCAGCGTCAGAACAACCAGGCAACTCGCCTTCCTGTCCCAGCAACCAACCAGAATGACCAAGCAGCCCCAGCGCAAGTAGGAGGTCGTGCATGCTTCTACTATGGAGAACAAAATCACTGGGTGAAGAACTGTCCCAAGAAAGCAGCTCAGTAGCCGCCAGCAGTCAATGTCCCAGCAAGACAAGAGCGCCACAGCAAGCACCAGGAGGTCGTGGTCAGGCCTACAACCATGAAAAGGTGAATCACCTAGAGGCCCAAGCAATCTAGGATGCTCAGGACGTGGCGGTAGGTATGTTTCCAATCGAATCCTACCCAGCAAGAGTACTATTTGATACTGGTGCCACACATTCTTTTGTTTCTACATCATGGGTAGAATCACATAACATCCCCAAAGAACCAATGATCCCACCTTTAAGAGTTAATTCAGTTGGGGAAAGTTCAGTCCGATAGGATTTGTCTGAATCTAAGGATTGAAATAAGGGGGATAGACTTCCCCGCTAGCCTAGTAGTAATGGGAACTCAAGGTTTAGATGTCATCCTAGAGATGAATTGGCTACACAGAAATCAAGCCACTGTCAGTTGTGACAAGAGAACAGTTAAGTTGGTGTCCCCATCCGGAAAGGAAGTAGTAACTAAGATGTACTTACCTGAACTAGAAGAAGGAGCCTGTCACCATTTATCAGTAGATGACAAGGAGTCCAATCCGATTGAGGCAATTAGGATTGTGTCAGAATTCCCCGATGTATTCCCTGAGGAATTACCAGGCATGCCACCTGAAAGGAAAGTTGAATTTGCCATAGAGCTTATCCCAGGCACCACCCCTATTTCCAAGATAGCTTATCGAGTGTCCGGACTAGAGTTGGTGGAACTCAAGAAGCAAATTGATGAGTTGTTAGAGAAAGGTTATATCAGACCAAGTACCTCACCTTGGGCAGCTTCAGTACTATTTGTGGAGAAGAAGGATGGTACGAAGAGGATGTGCATCGATTATAGAGCTTTAAATGAAGTCACTGTCAAGAACAAGTATCCTCTGCCCCGAATCGAAGAATTATTTGATCAGTTGAGAGGAGTCGATGTGTTCTCAAAGATAGATCTGAGGTTAGGTTACCATCAGCTCAGGATCCGACCTTCAGATATACCAAAGACAACATTCATCACCAAGTATGGATTATATGAGTTCATGGTTATGTCATTCGGATTGACGAACGCGCCAGCTTACTTCATGTATCTGATGAACAGTGTGTTCATGGACTACCTCGACAAGTTTGTAGTGGTGTTCATTGATGATATTCTCGTATATTCCTAGAATGAGCAAGAGCATGAGGAATATTTGAGGAAGGTACTTCAGAGGCTATGAGATTGCTAGTTGTATGCCAAGCTTAGCAAGTGCGAGTTCTGGATCAGCGTTCTATTCTTGGGTCATATTATAAACTGAGATGGACTAGTTGTAGATCCAAAGAAGGTAGCAGCGATTCTGGACTAGAAAGCACCAAAAGATGTCCGAGGAATCAAGAGTTTTATTGGAATGGCCGGTTATTATCGGCGTTTCATTGAAGGTTTGTCCAAGATTGCCAGACCAATGACAGCCTTGCTAGCAAATAAGGTTGATTTCAAGTGGACCCCAGCGTGCCAAGAATTGAAATATTGAAGCAAAAGTTGACAACAACATCGGTGTTGGTTCTGCCAGATGTTCACAAGCCATTCTCAGTATATTGTGATGCTTCGTACACCGGACTGGGATGTGTGTCAATGAAGGAAGGGAAAGTAGTGGCATACTCGTCTCGACAATTGAAAGTTCATGAGAAGAATTACCCCACTCATGATTTGGAGCTAGCAGCAGTGGTTCATGCACTGAAGACATAGAGACATTATCTTTATGGGTAGAAGTGTGATATCTACACGGACCACAAGAGCCTCAAGTACATATTCACTCAGTCAGAGTTAAACATGAGGCAGCGAAGATGTATAGAATTGATCAAAGACTATGAGCTAGAGATCCATTATCACCCAGAAAAAAGAAAATGTGGTTGTAGATGCTCTGAGGAGGAAGAGTCAAGTCAATATGTTGTCCGCTCACCTGATGCCGTTCGAGCTAGCGAAGGAATTCGATAGATTGAGTCTCGGATTTCTGAACAACACTCAAGGAGTGGCAATTGAGCTAGAGCCCACTCTAGAGCAAGACATCAGGAAAGGTCAGAAGGATGATGAGAAGATCAACGAAATCCGGCAGCTAATCATCGATGGGAAAGGTCCATATTTCCGTGAAGATGCAGAAGGAGTGGTATGGTTCAAGGATAGGCTATGCGTTCCCGACATCAAATCGATCCGGGAACTGATTCTCAAGGAAGCTCATGAGACAGTGCATTCTATACACCCTGGTAGCGAGAAAATGTACCAAGACTTGAAGAAGAGATTATGGTGGTATGGTATAAAAAGAGAGATAGCAGAGTATGTGGCCAGATGCGATAGTTGTCAGAGGATCAAGGCCAAACATCAGAGACCCGCAGGTTTGTTGCAGCCGTTGCAGATTCCGCAGTGGAAATGGGATGAGATTGGGATGGACTTTATAGTCGGTCCGCCCCGCACTCGAGCCGGTTACGACTCCAGCTGGGTAGTAGTGGACCATTTAACAAAGGCGACCCATTTCATACCAGTCAAGACCAGCAATAACAATGCTGTGTTGGTAGAGTTATACATGTCTCGGATTGTGTGTTTGCATGGCATTCCAAAGAAGATAATATAGGACAGAGGCACCTAGTTTACCTCTCACTTTTGGCAGCAGCTACATGAAGATTTGGGTACACACTTGAAGTTCAGTTCAGCTTATCACCCGCAGACAGATGGTCAGACTAAGAGAACCAAACAGATTTTTGAGGATATGTTGAGAGCTTGTGCTTTGCAAGACAAGTTAGGTTGGGACAAGAGGATACCGTATGCAAAATTCTCCTACAACAACAATTATCAGGCCAGTCTGAAGATGTCACCATTCGAAGCACTTTATGGGAGGAATTGCAGAACTCCATTGCATTGGGACCAACCCAGCAAAAGACAGGTATTCGGTCCGAAGATTTTGCTTGAAGCTGAAGAGAATATCAGGATGGTCCGGGAAAATCTAAAGGCAGCGCAGTCCAGACAGCAAAGCTATGCTGACACCAGGAGAAGGGAACTTAATTTTGAAGTGGGAGACTATGTTTACTTGAAAGTGTCACCCATTAGAGGAACCAAAAGGTTTGGAGTCAAAGTCAAGCTAGCACCTCGCTATATCGGGTCGTATCAGATTCAAGCAAGATGTGGAGAAGTGGCTTATCAACTCAGATTACCAGAGAATCTATCCGCAGTGCATGATGTGTTTCACGTGTCTCAATTGAAGAAATGCTTGCGAATACCAGAAGAGCAGTTGCCAATGGAAGACCTTGAAGTTCAAGAGGATTTGACATACATTGAGAAGCCAACGCAAATTCTGGAGACAGCAGATCAGGTCACTTAGAGGAACACCATCAGAATGTGCAAAGTCAAATGGGGCCATCACTCAGAAGAAGAAGCAACATAGGAAAGAGAAGATGATCTGAGAGCCAAGTACCCTGAACTCTTTGCCAGCCAGCCCTAAATCTCGAGGGCGAGATTCTTTTAAGAGGGATAGGTCTTTAACACCCTAAATTTGGGGGTATAAAATTTCTTTCTTATGATCATCCAAATTCAGGTGTTACTCTTCTCTATCTCACTCTAGTTTCACTCTCTCTCTAGTTTTCTCCCTCTCTTCTTCTTTTAATTGGGGTTAGTTGAATTAGTGAAGGATTATTTATTTTATTTTGCCCAAAACATATGAGTCATGGAATGTTTCATCATATTAAGCCTAAATATTCTTTGAATTGTTGCACAAATTTGATTTGGTTTGAATTTGAAACTTGATTTGAATTTGAATTGAAAACCCTAGAGAAAATAAATAGAAAAGGCAATAGAAATTCTAGGAAAAAGGAAAAGGCCAATTCGGCCCAAACCAGCCCACTAAGCCCAGCCCGCGCGCCCTCGGTGCCTGACAGGCGGGCTCCGCCTGTCGGTGCCAACCCGAGCGCGCTCACTCCCTCTCTCTCGCTGCTCTGTAGGACCGAGCTGTCGGCGCCTGTCACACCCGGTTTTAAGGGACAAAGCCGGGTGCATCTCATACATGCGCCAAAGAAGACAACATATATAATAACAGAGTGTATAGAGATAAATGTCATAATATAATCAGAGTATTTATTACATAGCGGAAGACGTATTACAAAATAAAAGAATAAATATAAAACGAACTAAGGATCGTTGGCGCCAATGTCAACTGAGAAACGCCACCTAGATCAGATCATACTCCTCGCCTTGCGGCTCCTCCTGGACCACCTGTTCTTCTCCTGTGGGGGGGGGTGTGAGACAGCAAGAGTGAGCTCACATACGTTCATCGCTCAACAAGTTGTGGGGAATAATGTGGCATGAACTCACCAAAGGTGGGAGTTCATGAAGTGTAAGGCTGATCAATGGAATAAAGGCTGAGGCTGAGCATTGCTTTTATAAGTTGGTCAAAATTTTATTAGCAGTTACTAAGTGTAAGTAAATACCAAACCTTAATAATAATAAAGAAAAGTAATAATAAAATAATCCCAAATGCGATGCAAATGTCCAATTAAATTTAAGTTCCATAAATTAATCATGTGAGGGTCCGAGCCGCTCATGACCGTGAGCACGGCTAGTATACCAGTTTTACACTCTGCAGAGGTTGCACATCTTTACCCACAAGTCATGTTACTCATCTGTCAATCCCATACACCTCTACCGAGGAGGCGAGGTAGGGTAACACTACGAGGCCTTTACAAAGTTCCACTAGCTTCAGAAATCCCGCTACAGTTTATAGGAAGCTCCAGTGCAGGGTTCTTGCCTGACCGCCATCGCAGCAAAATCAACCCAAGGACCTTCCTACACTGACCACTCCCCTACTGCCCTTGCCCCTTTCGGGTAAGGAAGACCTCCACTAGCTTTCCTAGTTAATCAGCCAAGGGCGTCCCATTAAACCCTTGTGGTAGCACTGTTTTCCCGGGTGGTCGCTCCATGTTCCCATTAATTTAATGATCTTAACATGAATAGTAATAATAACAAGATAATAACAGAATAATCATGAATAGTGTATCTCCATACCCAATCCACATAAAGCAATAGCAAGTACTACCCAAAAATATTTCAGGGGTGAACAAGGTATAGAGGTAATCAAAACTGGGGTAACATAAAGGATCCCATCAAATTAACCTATGCAGATCATTAAAATTAATAAGAACATGGCTGGGAAAAGTAAGTGATCAAGGGCATAACTTGCCTTCAATGAGCTCCTGCTCAGCTATCTCTACTTGCTGAACCTCAGTTTCCACAGTGCCTTGCTCGTCTACTCGCATCAACACAATACATACATAGTATAGCAAAAATTAACATTGCACCAAACATGTAAATAAAACATACAGTAAAAATCTACACATTAAAATAAATCATAGGAACTGAAATCACTAAATTTGGAGTTATAGATTTCAAGTTATGAATTTCCTAAGGTTTAATGTAATTAAAATAGGATTAAATGTTAAATTAATGTTCTTACTGTTTTTATACCAAAACAGAGACACTAAATGATAGATATTAACATTACAAAATTTTAGGAACTGGAATGGTTCAATTTGGAGTTCATATGCATTTTCTATGAATTAAACAAGTTTCTGCAATTAATTTAATACTAAAAATCTATTTCTAAATTAGTTTCTCTGATTTTCTAATCCTCTGGGTCGGGCCTCAATTACCAGAAAGCGCAGGGGTGCTGGTGCAAAAGATCCTAAGACACATACCGCACTGCGCAGAGGACTGCGGGTTGAATCTCTAATTTTATAAGGGGTTTTCTGCAAAGTGATTACGCGAAGGGGTATTGGGCCGTTCTGGCCGTCCGATCGGAATTGGATGCGCCAGATTAGCCGCTGTTAAAATCTGAACCGGTATTCAACAAGCGCCCCTAGATCCGAATCTAACGGTCAATATTTTATGAGAGCGAGATCGGATCGGGTCCGTCTGATTTCATCCAACGGCGCACGATCAAAATCCGAAAAGGTATCCCTGGTTTCTAATCTGGCGCGCCAGCAACAGATCCAACGGTGGCAGTGCCCGTTCCCCAAACACCCGCCGAATGCGGCGGCGCAGGGACCTTACCTGCGGCAGCGCCATGGCTGGCGGAGTTCATGCTAGCATCCAAGAGTCCGAATCCAAAATTAACTAGGTGCATCGCCAAGGGAAGAACGATACGCACAAGCGGAAAGGGAGACTCACCGGCAATACGTAGTGGGATTCTCTGCCCACGGAGGAGGCAAGGTTCCGCGGCGGCGGATGGTCCCGACGAGAAATTACTCGCAGCCACTGCCACGAGCCTGCACGAGGAGGGCGCGGTCCCCATCCATGTGTACCAGCGGACCCCATAAGGCTTCACATCCGTAGCCGCTCGATGCAGCGCCCACTCCACGAAGCTTCACGGATCTGCGGCCGGAAGGGGACACAAACGCGCAATTCGCCAACTCCCAGGCACCAAACACCCACCAGCAATGTCGAGGGCTACGGCGACCCGACCTGACCGCCATGCGCAGCCGGAGTGGCAATCGGCGGTGAGGCTTTCAAGTGGCGGCTCAACACTCTCCCTCTCCCCTTACGGCGGTAATGGCGGTCAGGGGGTGCGATTACGACACCGGGAGGACGCCACTAATCTATATAGCTGGAGAAGGGGGTCTTCCACTAACCACGGCCAGGCCGCATCGTGCGCAAGCGAGAATCGCGGCGAATCCTAACAGCTCGCGCGATCCTCTCGCCCGCCATGGTTGAGCACGACTGCGCAGCCGACATGTGGGGTCCTTTGGTCGGCGCCTAAACGCGTTGAGTCATCAGAGCGCAGCCACCGGTCGGTGGGGGCCGCACGACAGGCACGCGGGGCAGGCAGCACCGTGCGCGTGGGTGGAGCAGGCCGACCTGCATGGGGAGCCCGTGGGCCGACTTGAGATGGTTTCGGCCCAGTGTGCAGGAATGCCCCATTTTTCTTTTCTCCTTTTAATTTCAAATTTAAGTCCCAAATTTGAATTCCAGATATGAATGTGAATTTAGTACTCAAATTAAAGGTAGACTTTAATCATACCATTTATGGTTGGGTTTATATTTTTATAAATTTGTTTTATATTTTATGATGTTTCTTATCTTTCTTTTTTTTCTATGTCATTTGTTTTCAATTTAGAGGTTAACTCCCATGTGTCCATTAATATATTAATATATTTTTAATGACATATTTATTTTATTATCCACAAATGCACAATCCAATAAAAACTCAGCATGATGCACATATTAATTTAAGTGTCATTAGCTAATTAATGATTTTTTTAGTGTTGATTCACCTGTTACAATAACCGAAGGCAAAAACATGTGTGTAAATCAAATATGTTTTCAATTTTACATTTTTGAGTATTACAGCGCCGTTCTTCCCCCCCGCGCCCACTCTATCTCTCTATGTCCCACCGTCCCTAACCTCTCGCCCACGATCTCCCCGTTGTGGACGCGCCCACGACCGTGCGTTCTCCGGCCACGTCCCTGCGCCCGTGCCCCTTTTGAGACCCGCGCCCTGCTCGCTCATTTGTGCCCTCTGCCAAACCCCCACACCCTCTCTCTCGCTCTGCCCATGTGTGCAGAGAGCTCCGCCATCGCCCGCCATCGACTGCTGCCCGTTCTGCGGTCACCGTCGCGTCTGTGCCCCGTCCGTGCCACGGTGAATGCCTCGCTGTCAGCTACTCGGGACACCCTTCGGTGTGCCCTTCCCCTATCTGGTTCGTCCGGTCCGCGCTCACCGGAGCGATTCTTGCATAGCCGGAGCCCCGCCGCTGTCGCCCCATCGTATCCTTGCGCCTCCGTCGTTGCTTCATGACTCCAGCGCTTCACCTCAAGGTGAGCAATCCGCCCGCACCCTTAATTTGGTCATTACTGCTATGTTGCTCGCGCGATTGCTCATCGGAGCTTGTTGGGGCGAAGTCAAAGACGCCACCCTTCGCTCGATGCCTTCGCCGACCTCGCTGCACCAACGGAGACAAGACGACGGGCAGACTTACCCTTCGTCCCACACGTCGCCGGACGAAGACCTATGACGAGGTCGCCTCATCTTGCGACCTCGTCCAACATGGAGGCCCACGTGTGATCCGGCCCATTGTAACAGACCCTGCGTGGCCGCTGCACATTACGGGCCTATTTTGTAAAGGTCTCCCTGTAATTACGGTCTGTAACCCTGCTTTATGGGAATATTCCGGGGATAAACTAGGCGCCTGGGGGCACATGCGTCCTTAACACTGGACGCTGGGCACTCAGATACCTATAAATACCCCCGCACAGTGCCCTTGAGAGGCTAGATTAACAGAGCTATTGCCATCCCGAGCAAAAACCTGTTTACGTTGCCATACTCCCCCGTTGCATCAACTTGCACCGGAGAGCAAGTTCCAACAGAGCTGTCCCGCGCTGCCGTTAGCCCGCCTCGCCGTGTGCAGCGCCCTCTGGTGCTCCCACGCCGGCGTGAGGGCTATGGCCAAGTCCGCCAGACCACCCTGAACGCGCCCGAGCTAGCCCCCAAGCCTCTGGAGCCCCGTCGTGGCCATCCTCCTCGTCTCCGGTGAGCCCACGCCGCGGGACCGAGCGGCGCCACCGCGCCTGTGTCCGCCCCTGACTGTTAGATCTCGGGCGTCCGTCCGAGATCTGGCGGTTTAGACTTAACCCGAGCGGATCTAATCCCAGCCCACCGATCTAGATCTGACCGCCCCTCTCTCGCCCCCTCACCCGCGCCCAGCCCCTGGGCCTGGCTGGTCAGCCCTCCCTGGCTCGCTGACGCCCTAGCCCCGCCTGTCAGCCGCGTCCGCGCACCCGCGCCCTCGCGATCTAATCCTGGCCGTTGATCTCTGATCCGATGGCCAAGGTTACCCCGTACCCCTTTGGGTGTAAGTTTTGCTTACGAAACCCCCCTGGTTTTAAGAAATCAACCCGCCATCCTCTATTTTAATGCGTAGGCCCCTGGCTTCTTTTGGATAGCCCCCTATATTTTTATTTAATCACAGATTTAGCCCTAATTTCATATTTCAAACTTCAAAACTTGTTTATTTCATATCTTTTTCATATGAACTCCAAATTTAGTGGTTCAAATTCGAAAATGTTCATAAAATTATTCTCTATTCAAATAAAATATGACCAGCCATAGTCTATATACTATAATTTTACACTTAGAATATAGGATTAAAGTATATGTTGATTTATTCATTTAATGAAATAAATAAAAGGAGAATCCTAGGAGTTAAAGTATATTTAATTTTGTGAGATTAATAGTATGTACTACATGAATTCACCTTTGGTTTAACTTTTAGGTCTTAATGAAATGAATAGAATTAGGTTATGTAATTATGGATAACACTTAAAGGATAATCAAATTCCTAAATGAGAGTAGTTCATCTTATAATTTAATCTTTTCTTTGTTTAATTACTACTTTACTTTTTGAGCTATGTTCCAACACTTAGAGAGCAATCAATCCCCAATAAGATTAGTCCATTTTATAAGTTGATCTCATTCTCTTTTATTTAATACTATACCTTTTGAGATGTTTTCCAATGTTGGTATATGCTTGATGTGATGTTCATTTGTACTTTCCAAATGTATTGAATGTATGATCGCTTTATTTAGACAACGAGCAACTCGTGGTTCTTGAGTGTGTTGCTGAAGATCCCTCTGAGCAACAACCTGGTGAAGGCAAGTGTCCTCAGACCTATCATGTCCTACTTTACTTTATAATTCACTGTCCCGCATTATTGAAACTTAAGGATGACTAGTCTGTATTTACCTTACCCTTGTTTACCTTTCTAGGTTAATCATGGTTAGCTTATGCTATTGCTTTAACTTAATCAATGAACATGATGTGATTATTTATGATACGATGATGTTATCCCGATGAGGTTCTTGTGATTACTTTAGGGGGGCTCAGGCTGTTTCCTGAGTACCTCTCCGTAAGGACCTATTTAGGGAGTGACAACCCGGGATAACAGTGCAACCATGAGGGTGGAATGGGACACCCTTAGCTGACTAATTAGAGGAACCAGAGGAGTAGTTGGCTTCGCCGTAGGGCCGTCAATGGGTCCGGGCACAGTACTTGCTCTGCCGAGGCTGGTTGCAGCGGTTCTTTGATTTGGTTTTGTTAGTCACCCTTCGTTTGGGGAGATGTACTGTGTTTATCAAACTAGAGAAACCTAACGGGCGACTATGACCTCAGGGAAATCTTTGTAAAGGCTATGTAGTGAGACCCTGCTAGGTCACCTTGGTAGTGATCAATGGGGAGGCTAGAACCCCGGGCGGAATGGGAATCATAGCTTGTGGGTAAAGTGTGCAACCTCTGCAGAGTGTTAGAAACTGGTATATTAGCCATGCTCATGGTTACGAGCAGCCTTAGGATCCTCTTCGATTAGAAGATCTTTGGTTACTTTTATGATGATGGCTAATAATGTTGTATATAATTCTGATCTCTGGTATTTCCTCTTAGAGGGAGTACTTCTGGGTAATAACTGAGTTTATTACTAAAATTTGGCTCTACTTATAGTAATAAAACTTGACCAATTAAAAGCAACTGCTTAACCTTAACTCCACATACAGCTAGTCCACTTTAGCCAAACAGGACATTTGCTGAGTACGTTGATGTGAACTCACCCTTGCTTTACAAACCACCCCACCCCAGGTTGTCCCCACTGTACTCAGTGCTCAGGAGGAGATGTTGGCAACATGGAGGACTTTGAGGAGTTCCAGGACTACGACGAGTTCTAGTTTACTTTAGTGGCAAACCCCCCAGTCAGCTGCCTGTGTAGGCTTATCTTCTACGTTTCGTTTCTCCGCACTTTGATATTATTGTCGAACACTATGGATATGTATTAGACTCTGTGAATGTCTCAGACATCTTGATGTAATTAAGTACGTTTTTGTTATTTAATTCGAGCATTGTGTGATGATGTCCAATTATGTAATCGTTGTGTATGTGAGTTCTGATCCTGGCACGTACATGGTTCACATTCGGTTTACCTTCCAAAACCGGGTGTGACAGTCTGGGTGTGGTTTCGTGTGTGTTTGGGTCATACATTTGCATATTCCATCACATCATTCTTTGCATTCATACAGACATTCATTAGACATTCGTAGGATCATCATTATCATGACATGAAGCACAAACATTAACACGAAAGAAAAAAGATGCCTGTCTTTGGTGACAAAATGCTTCGTTGAATACGAAGATGCTTCAATGTGAACGAAAAGAAGGGAAGGTGTTTTTCGCCTTCGGCTCAAAAATTGTAAGTGTGGGTTTCGTCCACAGCAAAGCAATTCACACATGGATGAAGAGGTAAAATTATATTACAAGGTATGGACAAATATGTACAATGTTGAGTTCAACTCTCAGTTACAATCTTTTGCCAAATAATGCAAAGAGATCCCATGTTTTCTACAGGTAATTACAAAAAGAAGCTCTAAGAGCCTTCAGCCCTTCGGAACAAGCTTTGGCTCAGCAACCTTCGGCGCCACCATGCTACAGACAGATGATGGTATAAGGTAATCACAAATGTTATAAAGAAAAACCAAGCTAAAAGACAGGTAAAAGTTTCATACTGAATTGAGCAGTTTCCGAGCTTCATCTTCAGCTAGCTCGCGCCCGTCCTTAGCCCAAATTTTAATGATAAATCTGTTTCCAATGCTGAAGATGAGAGGCTGAAGGTTGGTTTGTTAACTGTCTTAGCATGAGTACATCCGGCCTTAAAAAATGCAGCAGCTGTGCCATGAGAAGCTAGCAGAGCGCAGAAATCCCCGTGCCCAATTACAACTTCATCGAGTGCTTCAACTTCGTTTTCAATATGCTCGAAAGCCTTGGGGATATCTTCAGCCGAAGGATCAATTTCTTCAGAACTAGCCCCAACCGAGTTGAATATTCCTTTTAATCGGTTCACACAACGGGTGGCAAAATCTGTGCATTTATTCCGAAAATCTTTCAATGACTCCCATAGCTTTGTATTTTTCTCAGCTTTGGCTTCAGCTTTTTCTTGCAGTTCTTTTGTTTCCTGCTTGAAGCGCTCTGATTCTTTCTTTAAAATTGTTTAAGCATTATCAAGTTCCTTACTTAATTTATTATTTTGAGACTGTACTTCCGTGAGGGAGCCTTCGGCTGCTCGCAGCAGAAAATCTTTCTCCTCTAGAGAAGCTTCAAGATCCTTTATCTTATTCTCTAAGCCATCAATTATAATCTTGTTTTTCTTATCATTGTTATCCTGCTGCATTTTCAAAGCTTTGCTCAGCAGCATGCTCTGCAGCAACAAGTCATGGTCAGAACATTTAATTCACCACGAAGATGATAATAATAACAACCTAGTCAAGGGTCTCACCTTGAAGCTGGAATAAAATAAGCTACTGACAACATGTTGCCGTCGGTAGCAGCTGATATCAGCCTCTAGCTTCGGAAAGCCAATACTCTTGGATAGAGTGCCGACTATCTTCGCCCCAGCGTGGTTGTAGACGCATCCTAGGATCTCCTCATCAACCCCCCCCCCAAAGAGCAAAGCCCCTGGTTGATATCCGCAGGATATAGCAAATTCCCGCAACTCTGAATTGTCCTCTTCAGACAATTCTTGGCCGCCCAGGTGCCGAAGATCGAAATATTTTTCGCCCGAAGGGCTAGCATCAATTTCCCTTTCTTACGTTGTTGCCATTTCTTCCTCTATAGCCACATCTTTAACCACATCTGATATGAGCCTATCAATATCTGACATTGTTGTTTCAGCTTCATCAGTGTTTTTGACTTCGGTAGTAGCATCAGCTTCGGCACCCGCAACAGTCACTATTTTAGCCGCTGAGGCTGAAGGCGGTGTTTGCTCGACGGCTTGCATTACATTAACTATTCGTCATTTCTTTTGCCCTTCAACCTTCTCCTTTACACCCGAAGGTTGTCCTTTCTTCTGTAAAAATTGTGTCAGTTCTGATCCCAAAGGACTTAGCAGCTTGAAGTGTGGGGAATCAGTCATTACCTTTAAAATTTCTGCTACTTCAGCAGCAGAGGGCGTTGAAGGAGCTTCTTCTTCTATCTCATCCACCTTCGGCTCAGCAGAGGGAGTCATGTCAAGCTCTCGCTTTTTAGAGATTGCCACTTTCGGCTCAGGAGCTGATTTTGTTTTCTTCAAAATTTTCTCATCTTCCTTTACTAGCCGAGTAGCTTGCCTACTCAGGATGCTGACAATCCTTTTCCTTTTCTCCCCTTTGACCTCTTTGTCAAGCCTTTCATAGATTGGGTATTCGAAGTTTAACGCGTCCATCACCCGATTCAACCTTCGTTTTGGCCGGGTGCCGAAGGCAGCAGTCATTAATTGGTTCTTTTTCTTGGTGTAGTTGTCAAGAATTTCATTGCACATTGTTTCAATCATTTCTAGCCACTCTTTGCACGGCTTCTTGAATTGTTTCTCAAATTTAAATCAGTAAGGGAACTGCACAAGTTCATGCTTTTTGCCCCCCTCCTTCTTAGGCATTCCCCAGCCACTAGAGGTCAGAAATATTCTATTTGCTAAGTACTCTTGTGGCACAAGGGCCTTATCATCCCGAAGCTCAATTTCAATGGACTCATGACCATAGTCATTAGCTTCTCCCTTCTCTTCTCGTCTTCCTTCTTGTAAAACCATTTGCTTTTTCAACCTGTCGGCCACTTGGTACGATAGCCGATAATCGGGGCCTTCGTATGCTTCTGATACACAAAGTTGTAGCAGCCGAAGTTCTCATGAAGACCATCTGCTCTGGCCTTCGTTTGATATTGCATCTCGTCCACCCGGCAGAAAGCTTCGGCATTGGGACTCATACCCTAGTTTCGGAGGGCCCATATGTAGACACTAAGTCTAACGATTGCATTGGGTGTCAGCTGATGAAAGTATATCTCAAAATTTTTCAAAACTTCTCCAATCATCTCATGCAGGAGGAAATTAAGTCCTGCCGTGAAGAAGCTTTTAAAAACTACGACTTCAGCGTCATTTGGATCTGGAATCACCTCTTCCCCAGCAAACCGGACAAATTTGCTCTCGGCCTCCCCAAAGTAGCCTAATTTCATCATCGTAACCATGTCATCTGCCATCATAGTAGATTTACCAAATCGAATGTGGCTGGGTTTTGCTGGGCTCAGAATAGTGTAGTCCTCTTCCTCTTTGATCTCACTTCCCCTTCAGTTATGATCTGTTCAGCTTTAGCAATCGAGGTACCTTCGGCAACAGCTTCCTCTGGCACAACAAGACCCGATCCCCTCACGAGACATCATAGCAGTGGATCATACTCTGGCCATTTTAGTGTTTACGCTTTTTTAAGGCGAAGTGGATCTTAAGTAACGAAGCGTTTGCTCGAAAAGGCAATACAGAAAGCTTCGGTGATGGTTAAAATTTTAAACAGCACAACAGTGCGATGGCAATGAATGTTGTGGTAACTCCTCACCAACCCGTCTGTTTATATAATGTTGCAGGGGGAGAAGGTGAACCGCCATACCGTTCGCACTGACTGAGCGGTGGACTGACCGACGTCCAGAAAATTATAATCGTTTCTCAGCAACGAGCTCAGGGAAGGTGTTTTTCGGACCTTCGACATTCCGAAGCCTTCGTGTTTTTCGCGGATCGAGCTCGTTACGAAAAACGATCTAGCACCGCGAAGGGGCTACTGTTGGGGGTCTTCTTTCCCGCCAAAGGTCCTCAAGGCAAAAACACCTTCGGCAAAATACTACAAAGATACAACCCGACGATAATGCGAACAGAAGCCCAAGCCATGGTTGAAGGAGCTTCGGCTTAGTATTATGATGAAGACGAAGGACGATACCGACTTAAGGAAGAAAATACTATCTAGTCCTTAATAGTTTGCATTATGATTACAATTAGTTATCAGGGACATGAATGTAATTTTGTCGTGGCTGTGTCCCGTGCCTATAAATAGATGAACAGTGCCCCTGTACTGTTCGCACAGGATTGTAATCACTCTTACGTCATCCTCGCATCTTCACCTTCTGGCAAGCCGAAGGTATCATTGTAATATAAATATTGTTGATGTTTATTCATGTTTATGATATGAGAATATAAATGACTTACTGATTCATAATCATTATTTATATTCTTTTATATTTCATGTACCCTTATTTATATCGTTCACTGAGATGATGAAGGTATGCCCTTCGTGACCTTCGTCTGGAGATCATTATATCCAAAATGAGATAATGCTTCAAAAGACGAAGGTCCCTAATTATTAACAATCGTGTTGTCTTGTTCTTGATGTATAGCATTTGAGAACAAGGACCAACAGGTCTAATGAAATCGTGAAGGATCTCAAACTTTTCCTTCGCAACCAATATCGTAATGAACTGACATTCGCTGCATCAAGTGTTACAACATTCCACATAATTTAAAATATGTCGGAGTGCATAGAGTTATTACAACTTGGATGGCATGCAGGCCCAAATAACTCAAAGTAGCAATCACCAAGGTGATTAGTTTAGCGGAAGCATTTATTCAAATAGCAGCCACAACACGTATGGGGTTTTTGAAATACTGTGCCAACATTGGGTTATATCAACCCACCAAAATCATGAGAGGAGAATGGAGAAGCCTTGCCCTGGGCCTAGTCATCTTCGTAGTTGAATATAAACAATGCTCGCAATACCCGTAGAACATCTCACCATCTGCAACAACCATTAGGAATAGCACCCTGAGTACTGGAATGTACTCAGCTAGACTAACCCGTCCAAAACTAGGAAATAAGAAAGTAAAAGACACCAAGGACCATGCAAGCTATATCTAGAGTTGTCTCTTTACTTTATAAGAGTAACGGGAGTTAATGAAGTTATTAACAAGTTGAAGGGTTATCAAGTTCATTATTCCACTTTTAGTAGTTCAGTATTGGTACCTGTTGGGGGCCTTCCTCTTCCGAATGTCCTAAAAACGTGACTAACCATATGTTTTTAGAAGAAGATTGTGAAGAGTTACAAGAAGCTTCGACTTTGGGATGAAGGACCTCTCTTATGACAGAACGAAGGGAAGTGGAGTATGGGCGATGAAGCTGAAAGCCAAGGACCTTCGGCTGAACATATTGACGAAGCCCAAGCATGATGATAATTGAAAGAGGCTAAAGACCTTACAGTCCTCAATAATTCATGTTGGGATTATAGGTAGTTACCAAGGACAAAAATGTACTTTAATCCGTGCTGCATCCCATGCCTATAAATAGATGAACAGTAACACCATACTGTTCACGCTGGATTGTAATCACTCTCGCGTCATTCTGACACCCTCACCTTCTGGCAATCCGAAGGTATCAATGTAATATGAATATTATTGATGTTTATTCATGTTTATGGAATACAAGAATAAATAGGTTATTGATACATAATTATTGTTATCATCATTTCTTTGTGTTCCTTTACTCTCTTATTCATATTCATGCTTATATACTGAAATGATGAAGGTTTGCCCTTCATGACCTTCGTCTGAAGATCATTATACCCAAGAGGAGATAATGCTTCGAAGGACGAAGGTCTTTAACCATTAACAATTGTGTTGCCTTGTTCTTGATTTATAGCATTTGAGAACAAGTGACCAACATTAGCGCTCACCTCCGGTGAACTCGCTTCCACGACCTTCAGAAGAGCATCAATCTTCGACATGCCGCCAAAGAAGGCAACGGTGCCTGGGGCTGCCCTGCAACCACTAGACACGAATCAGGACGCACTTTCTCTACGAGAGGCTAGGAACCAAAAGAGAAAACCCAACAGCCTAGCTCTTCAGGAGGAGCAGATTGACCAGGAAATCAGGGATTTAGAAGCAATCCATCAACAAGTGCAAAGGATAAAGGAGAAGATGCTTCGCCTGGCTGGTCTTCAGAAGAAGATTGATGAAGCCGCTAAGGAAATGTGTCATCTTACTCAAGATGACCAAGACCGAAGGCCTCACCACAGGGAGCTTCGTCAGGAGAGCTCATTCAACGAAGATGAATGGTACGATGACTTTCATCATGGTAACTTTACTTTTGATGATGCTTCTTCTCTGGCAGCAGAATTGCAGGCTACTCCATGGCCACAATCCTACAAGCCACCCCAGTTGCCCATGTATGATGGGCACTCGTGTAATGCCCAAAATTGATATAAGAGAAAGGTAATAGGATAAATAAATAAATAAATATACTTCTATGCTAGAATTTTGAAGATTTCTTGATCTTCTTTTCCTTGTGCAAAAAAATCAACTAAAGGAATTAAAGTAGTCAAATGACAAATAAATAAATATGCGTGTGTGCATTCCATGCTGGAGTTTTTGTATGATTGCATTTGTACTCAAATGTTTGAGACAAGTTAAGTTTGGAAGGTTCTCAGGCTGATTTTGCTGTGATGGCGGTCAGATGAGGGATCCCTGCAATGGAGCTTCTTAGAAACTGTAGCAGGTTTTCTGAAGCTAGTGGAACTTTGTAAAGGCCTTGTAGTGGTACCCTGCCTCGCTTCCGTGGTAGAGGTGTATGGGGTCCGATCAACCCCGTGGCAGATGGGTAACACGACTTGTGGGTAAAGATGTGCAACCTCTGCAGAGTGTAAAACTAGTATATCAGCCGTGCTCACGGTCATGAGCGGCTCGGACCCTCACATGATTAACTTATGGAAGTAAACTTAATTTGTCTTATGCATTGTGTTGTGGGTATTGTTATTAATTTTGATCTGTTACTTATTTGGGTTGGTATCTACTTACACTTAGTAACTGCTAATAAATTTTTGTCCAACTGTAAAAGTAATGCTCAGCTTTAACCATCCTCTTTGGTAAGCCTTACACTTCACATGAGCTCCCACCTTTGGTGAGCTCATGCACATTATTCCCCACAACTTGTTGAGCGATGAACGTATGTGAGCTCACCCTTGCTGTACTCACATCCCCCCAAGTCAAGGACAAGTACTATAGGATGAGGCGCGTGAAGGATGTTGTGATGAGTTCGTGAGAGGTCTAGGCCGTCGTCTCCTAGTAAACTATGGTTGTTGGATCATTGTCTTCGTATGATGTAATTATTTAACTATTTTGTACATGACTCTGTTATATATTAATGATGTGACATTCGTTTCTGTACCATGAGTCATCATATGTGTGAGACTTGATCCTAGCACACATGTGATTCACGCCCGGGTTTGGCCCCCTTAAATCCGGGTGTGACAATACCTCTCCACAGGTCAAGGAAAGGTACCGCAGGATGAGGCGCATGAAGGATGCTATGATGAGTTCGTGAGAGGTCTAGGCCATCGTCTCCCAGTCAACTTTGGGTTGTTGGATCGTTGTCTTCATATGATGTAATTATTTAACTAATTTGTACAGAACTCCTATTATATATTAATGTTGTGACATTCATTTCTGTACCAGGAGTCATCATATGTGTGAGACTTGGTCCCAGCACACATGGTGATTATGTCTCACGCCCGGGTCCCTAAAACCCGGTTGTGACACCCTCCACACTTCCCTCAGTTGCTGAAGCAGTCTTCGTCTCTTTTGCGCTCTTTTCAACCCCCTTCTCCATTGACTGCAATAGGCTAGTCAGATCCGACCCTAGGGGACTTAGCATAGCAAATGGGAAGGGTTCAGTAATTACCTTCAATATTTCTGTAACACCGACAGAGGAGGACGATGAGGTGCCGATAGTCTTCTCTGGTACATCTTGTACCTTCGCCTCGGCAGGAACCAAGAATGAGGACATACATTTCTTAGGAGCCGAATTCTTTGGCTCCGGTGATTTTTTTGTTTTTTAATAGCCCTCTGATCTTTTTAAATGGACCACATGGCTTGCCTTTTTAAAATACTTACAACCCTCTTTTTCTTTGCTCCTTCGGCTCCTTCGTCAAGCCTTTCGTAATCTGGGTATTCGAAGTTAAGAGCATCCATCACTCGGTTCAGTCTTAATTTTTCCCGGGTGCCGAAGGCAGCTGTCATCAATTGATCTTCCTTCTTCGTATAATTCCCAATAATCTCATTACACATTGTCTCTATTAATTCCAACCATTCGGCACAGGGCTTGCCAAAGCTTTTCTGAAATTTAAAGCGGTAGGGAAGTCGTACAAGTTCATATTTATTCCCTTCTTCTTTCTTCTTCGGCATCCCCCATCCACCAGACGTTGGAAAAGTTTTGTTGGCTAGGTATTCTTGCACCAAATCCCGAGTACTAATATGCTCCGCCACAACTCTAAATTCCACTTTGGCTAACTGGTAAGGGGACCCGAGTTGCATGTTTCACAATGGCCGTGTCATATCGAAGCTCATTCTCAGGGGACTCATCACCATAGTCATAAGCTTCTCTCTCTTCTTCTCATCAGCTTTCACGTAAAACCATTCATTTGTCTAGCCAGTCGGCGACTTGGTGCGATATCCAATCACGGGCGCCTTAGTATCCTTTTGGTATGCAAAATTGTATCATCCAAAGTTCTTATACATCCATCAACTCTAGCCTTAGTCTGGTAGTGGAGTTCATGGACCTGGCAAAATGCTTCAGCGTTGGCACTCTTCCCTTGGCTTCGGAGAGCCCATATATACACGCTGAGTCTAACTATAGCATTTGGGGTGAGTTGATGAAGATATATTTCAAACTTCTTTTAAACTTCACCAATCATCTCGTATAGAGGGAACTGAAGGCTTGCTCGGAAGAAACTTTTAAAAACTATGACTTCGTCATTTCTTGGCTCTAGAATCACTTCTTCCCCAGCAAACCAAACTAGGTCGTCATCATTCTCTCCAAAATATCCTAGTTTCTTCATTAAAACCAAATCTTCCACTTTAACCGTGGATTTTCCAACTCAATATGGCTAGGTTTGCTCGGACTTAAAATCCCATCATCTTTTTCATCATCACTGTCAGCTTCAGCAGTAGTTGGTTCAGCTTTGGCAACAACAACATCTTCTGTTGGAACTGACTCTTTTTCTTCTTGTACAACTAACCCAAAACATTTCATCATTTCTGAAATAGGGGCCATCTCAGTAGCTCTAGCTTCTTCTCCTTCGTGTGCTACTCTGGCAGTAGACCTCACTCTAGCCATTTCTGTTTTTATGAGACGAAGCTACACTCAACTAATTGAATGTTTGCCCGAAGCTTACACAGCAAGTGCATGGAAAGCAGGAAGCTTCGGCTTCAGTAAAAATTTTCAGCTGCACAACGGCGCAGTAGCAATAAATGTTGTGGTATCTTCTCACCAGATCGTGTGTTTATATAGCCCTGTAGGTGAAGAAGGCGAACCACCAAGACACGCGTACTGGCTGATCGGTGGACCAGTAAGCGCCGTAAAACTTATATTCGTTTTTAATAACAAGCTCAGGGAAGGTGTTTGTCGGACCTTCGGTGTCCATAAGCCTTTGTATTTTTCGTGGATCAAGCTCGTTATGAAAAATGACCTAGCACCGTGAAGGTGCTACTGTTGGGATCTCCTTCTCTACCGAAGGTCCTCAAGATGAAGATATTGTTTGTAGGTGACAAGAACGAATGCCGAAGCTACGATAAACATTTGTGGGAAAGCCGAAGATGAATAGCTTCGGCTTAAGGTGGTGACGAAGGTCAAGCTTAATGCCAAGTCAAAGAGGAAAAGACTAGTTAATCCCTGATGTTTTGTATTAGGATTATAAGTATATGATGAGGTCATAAATGTATTTTTACTCGGGTTGCGTCCTGTGCCTATTAATAGGTGAACAGTACCCCTGTACTGTTCACACTAGATTGTAACTGCTCTCGCGTCATCACCTTCAAGCAAACCGAAGGTATCATTGTAATATAAATTTTGATAATGTTTATACATTTATCATGGAATAAATATGTGACTGAATATCATACCTCGTGTATTTAAATCCCTATTGGTATGAGTGATGAAGACGTGTTCTTCATGACCTTCGTCTGAAGATCATTATATCCGAAAGGAGATAATGTTTCGAAGGACGAAGGTCCTTAACATTTAACAAATGTGTTGCCTTGTTCTTGATTCACAGCAGTTGAGAACAAGTGACCAACAAGCATCATTGTGAGGATAATCCTTAAGCTGAAGGTCTTCTTGAGAAAATGTAATCGACACATGAGACCATTTGGACTTGATGAAGGGTCCTTGTACTCCAACATGTTGCACTCTTTTCTGTGCTTCCTTCTTTTGCTTCTTATTGGCTGGTTTGGAGCTTGAATCGCCTGTGATTGGGAATACTAGCTTCATGACCGAAGGTGACACAACTTGATCACCTTGCGAAGCCATTATCATGGTCATGGAAGTGAGTTCACTCGAGGTGGGCGCCAATGTTGTTCACTTGTTTTTTATTGTTGTAAACCATAAAACAAAGCAACACAATCGTTAAGCGTTATAGGACCTTCGTCCTTCGAAGCATCATTCATAAATATGAAAAAACTATTTGTAAGATGTAAAATCAAGCAGCATATTTATTTCATAATGAAGGTATAGATAATTATTAAGATTTGTATTACATCGATACCTTCGGCTTGCTTGAAGGAAATGACGTGAGAGCACTTACAATGCAACGTGAACTGTACGGGGTATTGTTCATCAATTTATAGGCTTGGGACCCAACCCAAGTAAAAGTACATTCATGACCTTTGATACATACATATTATCCTAATACAAGCAACATGGACTAATTAGTATTTTTCTCTTCAGCTCAGCACCATGCTCGACCTTCGTAACCACCTTGAGCCGAAGTTGTCATCCTTCAGCGCTTTACGCATACTTGTATTAGCTTCGGTATTTATTTTTCGTTGCTTATAGGCAATTTCTCCATCCTGAGGACCTTCAGCAGAGAAGGAGACCCCCAACATATAGCTTAGGCCGAAGCATGGCAGAATCAGCCGAAGCAAGTCCTACATACTACTTCGTGTTATTTCCCAAACATTCCCGAGTATGTGGGCAATGAACAACCATTTTCACATCCTACAGTTTTAGTAGCTTCGGCAAGCCACTCTCCAGCTAAATGTGCTCTGCCACAACCACCAGTCATAGCTCCAACTTCATCCCATAACCAGTAGCCTGAAGAGCAGCACCAAACTCAGCAACAACGCAATGCAAGGAAGAGTTCGAAGCTCGGACAATTATTAGCACTATTCTAGAGTCAAGGCACATCTACTGAAGCCACAGAGGGGCTAGGTTAAAAGCTTTTATATACACCTTTTGTAATTTTCATTTCTCTCATTTTCATGTTCTTGCCTTAGAGACAATTTGAGAAGGTACAACCTTTGACATGTTGTAATAAATATGTGGTTACACCATCGAGTGTAACAGTAAGGGTGAAAAAAGCTCCAAAGTCATTCCTACAGGGATGCAGAGCTAAAATACCACCTAAGTAAAAGGTGAAGAAGCTCCAAAGTCGTTCCTAAGGGGATGCAGAGCTTAGCTCCAAAGTCGTTCCTACGGGGATGCCGAGCTAAAATACCACCTAAGTAAAAGGAGAAGAAGCTCCAAAGTCGTTCCTAAGGGAATGAAGAGCTTAAATGCCACCTAAGTAAAATGTGAAGAGACTCCAAAGTCGTTCCTAAGGGGATGCAGAGTCTTACTATTACAAAGTGTTTTTATTAACATTTGTTGCATCATATCATCACATCATCCTCCATCATCACACCGCTTCATTCATCATCTTGCATCATTCGAAATAGTGGATAAGAAGGGAAATTGCTCCTTCGTCCATAATGGTTAACCTACAAACTTAAGCGTATCTTTGACAAAGAATTATGATAGGATGTTGCAGCTCTACCCGTTGCTATTAAACGGTAAAGAATTCCTCATACAAGACCTACAACAAGGCCTTCATGACTAATACTGTCACCTCGGCGATGGTATTTCTTATGTAAGACCTACAACAAGGCCTTCGGGACTAATACTGTCACCTCGGCAACGGTATTCCTTACGCGAGACCTACGACAAGACCTTCGAGTTTAATAATGCCGCTTCGGCGAAAAAAGGATTTTTCTTTATGAAGCGTGAAAAGAAGAGAATGTGTTTTTTTGCCTTTGGCTCAAAAATGGTACGTGTGACAGTTTCACGCTACATAAAAAATATATTACATCATGAGACACATAGTTTGCAATTGTTTTTACATAAAAAAATAGCATACAAAATTCTACAAATGTTTTTACACATAGTCTAATCATCCTCCTTCAGCACTCTCTCAGCAGCTTCGTTTAGAAGCCTATTTACAACTTCATCATTTGTTGCATTCGCTATTCTGATTTCATCGAGAGTACCCTTCAGGGCTGAATCGACGTTAGTGTTGTATGGCTCTGGAGGAGGAGAGAGTTCAGGTACACCAAAATATAAGCTTTTGTCAGATACGAAGCTAAAATACTTACAAAGCTAATATACTTACGAAGCTAAAATATGGCAAACATACATACACGTCTTTCGCGCTCTGTGGCCTTTTCAGCTTTTCTTGCTTCTTCTGAGGCAAGATGAGACTCTTCTTCATTTTGCCTGATGGCTTCGTCTGCTATTTCTCGGCCACCATTCATCCACACTTCATAATAGAATTTCCCACTAAGGGTAGTTGCTTCGGCTGAAGGCTCTTTGATATCAATCCCTGAAACTAAGAAGTCTGGCTGAATTACAGCCTTAGCATGTTCATAGCCAGCTTTTTCAAGCGGTGATACATCCCTGTAGGACTGGTAAGGCAACTAGAGGGGTGGTAAATGAGAGCCAATCAATTTTTGCTTCTAAACACTGAAAATGAACACTTCACTTCAATTGAGATGAAGCAAGTGCTCAAACCATGAACATATCAGTGAACGAGTGATCTCCGGATTATGAAATGTTTCTAATACTCACATGAGACCAGCAAAACAAACGGATCGCAAATCCGACACCAAAAAGTCTAAAACGGTCCAAAATAGTATCGTCAACAAGTGTTGTTTTCAGCAGTACGAAATTTTGTTCTTGAATTCAAAACTGAACCAAACAAAGTCCGATTAAGATGAAATTTTACACACACCCGAGCAATTACATTTCCAAGATCTCCCCAAATTTTAAAAATACAGCCAGAAATTAGGGTTTTGTTGAGGTTTTCTAGAACGAGTTCAAACTGAGTTTTTCTCAAATCATGACCAAAATCTGCAACAACTAAGTGTATGCAGTGGTCTGAAGAATGCAACTCTCCACCAATCAATCCCCAAACCAAATCCTCTCAAAGGAATCAAAGGTTTTTCACCAACAACACAAGATCGAGGGAAAGGAGAAACCAAGACTATAAAACCACATAAATTCCAGCAAGGGTACAAACTAGGATTTAAAGCCAAAGAGCCCTGTGGGCCGGACCGGCCACCCTTCCTCTGATTAAACTTGAAAATCAAGAACATAGTCAAAGTACAAAATCGCTGCGGAACCCTCGTCTCAACTAGTGTCTACCTAGAGAGAAAACTAGGAGCTCTAGAATGAGAGCTCTAAATAAATGGCAGCCAAGAGATATTGAACTAACCAGCCCTCCCCTCTATTATAGAGGGTTATTCTCACTTTCTAAACTACCCCTATTTACATAGAGCCTATCCACTCCACCAGGGGCGAAATGGACCAACTCCTAGGTTTTCGATCCAATGACCACGTCCTTAACATGGAGTTGCTTCGCCTTGACGCACCCTCCACGATCATGCCGCGTGCCGCCACCGATTCCCTCCGGAACTACCACCGCCGAGTTTTGAGGTCCAAACTCAGCAAAACCCGTCATCCATAGCGATGGTTGGTTTTGAGGACCAAATCACCAAACCTGCCGTGAGCACCGCACCTCGTGCACGTCGTGCACGATCAGACGCGTGTCCCACCAGTCCTCGACCACGTCGGCAATACGGTCCACTCCACCACGTCCTCACGCAAGTGCGTGACCTAGGTGTAAGCCACCGCGATTGGTCACCTGGCTGCTCTGATCCATCAATCAAGACCCAGCACTCGCCCTTCACTGCTCCCGGTCCATCAGCACGAGCCCGCGTGACCTTCTCCTTAGCCGTCGAGCACCGTTCCTGTGCTCCACACCTACACACCACAAGTCGACCGACATGGTTGCACAAGCATAATCTCACACTCTGGTCAGTCCACTGACTACCCTAGAGTGCTACCCGTTGACAATCACTCGTCATCAACCCGAACCACAAGGGACAAGTCAACCTTGTGTTCGCAATCTCCCCCTTGATGAGTGGATTGTCAACACCACCATATGAGCATATGTAAACAGAAATAGGAAGAAGAGAAACTCACTCAAATGACCACAAGCAAGTTAAAGCTAGACAAGTCTTTTAGAGTAAGCAAAACTTGGTCCCCAAAGAAATGGGCAATGGCTCAACACGACCAAGCAAGAAAAAGCTATCCCTCAATAAGAGGCAAAAGCATGGTTCAACACCACTAGCCAGAAGCCAAAATCTCATTGGAGCACAAAAAGCTTTATCAGAGCATAAAAAACCAATTCAGAGCATAAGATCAGCACAAGAGCTAAAATCAAAGCTAGTTCCTCCAGAAAGAGGCAAACGGCTCAACACGACTAGCAATACCTCCAAATAACACATCTCGCCCTCTTGAATGAGAGGAAGCCTGAAAGACAAAATTCTCCCCCTAGATAGAGGAATCAGAAAATCTCAAAATCTCTCCCCCTTGTTGACAAGTGAACTTATCAAGCATAGACAGGGGTAGAAAGAAAAAACTCCCCCTTGACAAGAAAACCCCCTTGAGAAAAAGCAGAAATGCAATAGAGAGTATGAAATAGAGAAAATGCATGAGCTTTAGGAGTATACCAGTCAGAGTGTAAAAAATGCTCTAAGTGGTGTTGTGCTAAGTGTGCATCAATAAATGCACACGCTAGCAGATTTTCAAACTGGTCATATGCACAAGATATGTGAAGTGTAAGTATTTTGATTCAGTTTGAAGCATTTCAAAGAGGTGTTCACCACAAAGACAACACTAAGCATATAGTAAGCAGGAAATCAACTAAGTGCCAGTCACAGGTGAACAAGGTGAACTACCCCGAACAGTGATCAATCATCATGCTAGAAACATATCTTAAATAGATACCATTTGAAATTTTTAAGATTTATCGAATTTTGCAGCGGATTCCAATTTCATTGAAAAGCATGTGAGTGCGAGAGGTTGTAAGCATTGTCTTTGTTTGACTTTTCAACTGGGTGTAGCCTATGCAGACATGCAATCAGAAGCTAAAAACACTAATTTCGATCGTCCACTACACTGCTCAAGTTCATCCAAAATAGCAAATGGAAGCAGTATCGATACAGTGATGTGGTGACAAATACAAACCCATCTCAATCTTTCTGATCATCACTTATCTTGATTTTGAATTTTTAGCACGGTATGAATAAATCAAGACAAGTGAATGACTCAAAGCATGAGACATAGCCACCTAGCATACTAGTAATAGCAAAAAGAATTTCAACACATCCTACACATGCTAGGTGCCAATCTTAATGGTGAACAATTTTAGATTGAGCAAGTAATAGTCAATTTCACAATTATGAAAATAGCTTAGCTCAACAATATTGTATCAGTATGAGCAAAAAGAGCCTAAGCATGCCATAACATTATCATGTACACAAAGAACATACTACTAGGAGCAGAATCACATTTTAGCAGTTATGCAAGTGAAACTCAATATGACATGCAGATATAATACAAAAGAAAGTGAAAGCGGAAAATAAGAAGAAAAGACCAAAAGGGAGCCCTCTAATCAAAAAGGGAAACAAACACCCAATTCCTCTCGTGAATGAACATAAGTTTATTAATCAAGGGGTTTGGTCAAAATGTCAGCAAGCTGGCGAGTGGTATCAATATAGCGCAATTCGATGTCACCTTTCTCATAATGATCACGAAGAAAGTGAAAGCGAACATCAATGTGCTTGGTCCTCGAATGCAGCACATGATTCTTGACAACACTTATGGCACTCGTGCTATCACAAAGCAGAGGCACATGATGAAAATCCTAGCCAAAATCCCGTTAGGTAGCCATCATCCAAAGTAACTGTGAACAACAGCTAGCGACAGCAACATACTCGGCCTCTGTGGTAGACAGGGCAACACTAGACTGTTTTCGAGAAGACCATGAAACCAACGAAGTACCCAAAAACTGACAAGTCCCAGAAGTAGACTTGCGCTCCAAAAGGCAACCCACAAAATGTGATATCTTGGCACCTAGGATGGTGATATCCTGGCCCAAGGCTTAATAGAATTAATAGAGTATCCATACCAACAAGGTGCATCTTCTTTTTCGGAAGCCTATCTCGAAAGAACCTCCAAGTTGGAGCAATTTTATATGGGTGACCGACCGGGAAGTTTTCTCGGGTGCGCATGAGTGAGGAAAAAGTGTGCACAAAAGACTCGTGTCGGTCTGTGGGGACAATATATGATCCTAGCGAGCTGCCGGGAGCAAGTACCGCCGGTCCAGGGATTGGATGGGGAGTTACACAAAATCAGCATCAGAATAACCGCACAAGGACAGAACTGTAACACCTCAGTAATTCCCAGAGTTCTTCTCAGTGCTAACTCAAGGACCATTATTTCATGTGAATCAAATTGAGCAAAAGACACCAAAGACTTGAGAGAAAAAATTCAACTAATTCTTTTGTCCTAAGACTCATGCCTAAATCATATCATGCATTCAAAATGGGAAAAATGTTTAAACCCTAGAATAACCTTAATTAAGCCATTTAAGTGAAAGAGGGAAAATTGGTAAAAAGACCATGAAAAACATGGAATCATGGCTCAGGACAATTATAAAAGTTGAAATATACTAATTGAGCTACAATAATTGTTATAAAAGTTTGGCCAAAATAATTGGTTAAAATCCCCAAAAAGGCCATCCAAGTGGAATCTCTCTAGGGAAAATCTGAAATTCAGATTGCTGAATTTCAGCCCTCACCTAGAACTTGAGCACGTTCACCTTGATCCCTAGCTCAAATCCTTAAGTCCCCAATGGCAAAATTGTTCTAGACTAACCCCTCTACAACGTGTGTGAAGATGGCATCGAGATTTGTGCCCTAGACACGTCAAATCTAGGATTTCCTCTCGGAGTTCAGAAGTGAGACAAACCAAACTTCATCCCTTCATATCTTTTGATCCAGTCAGCAAAACCCATAAGCCTCCACACACAAACAACAAAGGAATGTCAGGGGAAGAGATCTCTCAATGTTATCATGGCCATAATCGCGAAGATTTGGAGCCAATCCACGCTTGAACTTGACCTCTCTCTGCGCTGCCTCGTGCTCGATGCCGTGCCCAGGCGCTAGAGCGCGCACTGGCGCTCGCCTGCGCACACCCCAAGCGCGTGTCAGAGCCACCCCTCGGCTGTGCTCGCCCGCGCCTTTAAGACCACCCCCAGACGCGCCTTACCTCACTCTGCACTCACCTTCGCTGGCCAGACACCACCCTTAGCTCTGGTGAGCTCTGCGCCACCCGCCTGAGCCAACCGAGTGCCAGCCACCACGGCCAGCCATTTCCAGAGACCCTCAGCCTCAACCGAGCCTTTGGATAGCTTCCCCAAGGAGCCATGAAGCTTCTCCAAGGAAGAATCAAAGCCCTGCCTCACTGGAACAGCAAGATCACCGTCGCCGGACTTCGGTCGCCCGCCACCGCGCGTAGGCCGAACTATCCTGTGAGCCATTCTCAAATTCCTCGCGCCCATGCCTCCCCTAGCACCTAGTGAAGCTCACTGACAGGTTTAATTGAACTCTACCGCCCTGGATAGGCCGGAGCCCTCACCGTCGATAAGCTCCCCCGCCTGCGCACGTGGACCGGCCTACTCCGACCATCCCTAGAGACGATCCGCACAACGGCATGACCGTCACGACCTCCCATACACCCTCGACCACCTCACCGGAGCAATCTCGCCGCCAGTAAGCCCCTCCGCCCTTTCCTCCGCCACGGGTACTGTTTAATTGGGAGAAGGACCTCAGGTTAGGTTTAGCAAAACCCCAGCTGGTTTTCTGAACTGTCCGTGGCACATTTGAATAGTGATCCGAGGACTAGTCTGTAAGGAAACTTAAAAACATTCGCAAGGGACCCCGATGCAAAGTTAGTTTCCATTTAACCATTTCTGATTATTCTTTTTAAGGAACAGAGAACTTAGGAAATTCATAACTTGAAGAATATTTATCCAAAATTAGTCAAACCAATTTTGCTAGATTCAAAATAATATAAACTAACAAGCAAAAATAGTAAACTCTATGTTTTCTGTATTAATTTTTAGAGCTTTGAATTAAATAAGGAAACTGCCCAAACATTATTAATATGAAGAAAAATAGAAATACTCATGTGCTAGTGATAGTCGCCTAGAGGGGGGTGAATAGGGCGAAACTGAAATTCTCAAAAATAAACACAACTACAAGCCGGGGTTAACGTTAGAAATATAAACGAGTCCGCGAGAGAGGGCGCAAAACAAATCGCAAGCGAATAAGAGTGTGACACGAGGATTTGTTTTACCGAGGTTCGGTTCTCGCAAACCTACTCCCCGTTGAGGAGGCCACAAAGGCCGGGTCTCTTTCAACCCTTCCCTCTCTCAAACGATCCCACGGATCGAGTGAGCTTTCTCTTCTTCTCAATCAACCAGGAACAAAACTTCCCCGCAAGGGCCACCACACAATTGGAGCCTCTTGCCTTGGTTACAATTGAGTGATGATCTCAAGAACAAATGAGAAAGAAAAGAATGCGATCCAAGCGCAAGAGCTCGAAAGAACACAAGCAAATCACTCTCTCTAGTCGCTATGGAATTGTGGGGAATTTGGAGAGGACTTGATCTATTTGGTGTGTCTAGAATTGAATGCTAGAGCTCTTGTAGTAGTTGAGAAGTGGAAAACTTGGATGGCAATGAATGTGGGGTGGTTGGGGTATTTATAGCCCCAACCACCAAAGTGACTGTTGCTGGAACCTGTCTGTTCGATGGCGCACCGGACAGTCCGGTGCACACCGGACAGTCCGGTGCCCCTGCCACGTCACCATTGCCGTTGGATTCTGACCGTTGGAGCTTCTGACTTCTGGGCCCTCCTGGGTGTCCGGTGCACACCGGACATGTACTGTTTGATGTCCGGTGCACCAGTATGGGCGTGCCTGACGTCTGCGCGCGCTGCGCGCGCATTTAATGCTCCGCAGGGAGCCGTTGGCGCCGCAGGGAGCCGTTGCTCCGCTGGCACACCGGACAGTCCGGTGCACACCGGACAGTCCGGTGAATTTTAGCGGAGCGGCTGCCGCGCGAACCCGAGGCTGGCGAGTTCCGGAGACGGCGCTTCCTTGGAGCACCGGACATGTCCGGTGCACACCGGACAGTCTGGTGAATTATAGCGCGCCGGCTTCCGAGAAATCCCGAGGACGAAGAGTTTGAAGTCGGAGTCCTCTGGCCGCACCGGACAGTCCGGTGCACACCGGACAGTCCGGTGCCTCCAGCCAGAGGTGCCCTCGGTTGCCTTGCTGCTCCTTTGTTGAATCCAACACTGGGTCTTTTTATTGACTGAATGTGAACCTTTTGCACCTGTATAACTTATGCACTAGAGCAAACTAGTTAGTCCAATATTTGTGTTGGGCAATTCAACCACCAAAATTATTTAGGAACTAGGTGTAAGCCTAATTCCCTTTCAATCTCCCCCTTTTTGGTGATTGATGCCAACACAAACCAAAGCAAATATAGAAGTGCATAATTGAACTAGTTTGCATAAAGTAAGTGCAAAGGTTGCTTGAAATTGAGCCAATAAATACTTATATGATGCGCATGGATTGTTTTCTTTGTTTTTTTGACATATTGGACCACATTTGCACCAAGAGTTTTGTTTTTGCAAATTTTTGTAAATTCTTTTCGAAGTCCTTTTGCAAGATAGTCAAAGGTAAATGGATAAGATTTGCAAAGCATTTTTAAGTTTTGAAATTTTCTTCCTTTGTTCCAAATGCTTTTCCTTTGACTAAACAAAACTCCCCCTCAAATAAAGTCTCCTCTTAGTGTTCAAGAGGGTTTTCCATCAATTTTGAAAAAACTACTTGCTCCCCCTTTAGAACACAAAGAGATACCAATTTTGAAATTTACCATTTGAAAATCATCAAAATTTTAAGTGGTGGTGCAGGCGGTCCTTTTGCTTTGGGCTCATATTTTCTCCCCCTTTGGCATGAATCACCAAAAACGGAATCATTAGAGCCCAATGAAGTATTTTCTCCCCCTTTGGTCATGAAATGAATGAGTGAAGATTATACCAAAGTTGGAGATATGATGCGGAACGACGGCGAAGAATAAGTAGTAGAGTGGAGTGGAAGCCTTGTCTTCGCCGAAGACTCCAATTCCCTTTCAATATACCTATGACGTGGTTTGGAATACACTTGAAAACACATTAGTCATAGCATATATAAAAGAGACATGATCAAAGGTATATTAATGAGCTATGTGTGCAAGACTAGCAAAAGAAATTCCTGGAATCAAGAATATTGAGCTCATGCCTAAGTCTGGTAAAAGATTGTTCATCAAGTGGCTTGGTAAAGATATCGGCTAATTGATCTTTAGTGTTAATGTATGAAATCTCGATATCCCCCTTTTGTTGGTGATCCCGAAGAAAATGATACCGAATGGCTATGTGCTTAGTGCGGCTGTGCTCGACGGGATTGTCGGCCATTTTGATTGCACTCTCATTGTCACATAGCAAAGGGACTTTGGTTAATTTGTAACCGTAGTCCCGCAGGGTTTGCCTCATCCAAAGTAATTGCGCGCAACAATGGCCTGCGGCAATATACTCGGCTTCGGCAGTAGAAAGAGCGACCGAATTTTGCTTCTTTGAAGCCCAAGACACCAAGGATCTTCCCAAGAACTGGCAAGTCCCCGATGTGCTCTTCCTGTTAATCTTACACCCCGCCCAATCGGCATCCGAATAACCAATCAAATCAAAAGTGGATCCCCAAGGGTACCAAAGCCCAAACTTAGGAGTATAAGCCAAATATCTCAAGATTCGTTTTACGGCCGTAAGGTGTGATTCCTTAGGGTCGGCTTGGAATCTTGCACACATGCAAACGGAAAGCATAATATCCGGTCGAGATGCACATAAATAAAGCAATGAACCAATCATCGACCGGTATACCTTTTGATCCACGGACTTACCTCCCGTGTCGAGGTCGAGATGCCCATTTGTTCCCATGGGTGTCTTGATGGGCTTAGCATCCTTCATTCCAAACTTGGTTAGGATATCTTGAGTATACTTCGTTTGGCTAAGGAAGGTGCCCTCTTGGAGTTGCTTGACTTGAAATCCTAGAAAATACTTCAACTCCCCCATCATCGACATCTCGAATTTTTGTGTCATGATCCTACTAAATTCTTCACATGTAGATTTGTTAGTAGACCCAAATATGATATCATCAACATAAATTTGGCATACAAACAAATCATTGTCAAGAGTTTTAGTGAACAAAGTAGGATCGGCTTTGCCGACTTTGAAGCCATTAGCAATAAGGAAATCTCTAAGGCATTCATACCATGCTCTTGGGGCTTGCTTGAGCCCATAAAGCGCCTTAGAGAGCCTATAAACATGGTTAGGGTACTCACTGTCTTCAAAGCCGGGAGGTTGCTCAACATAGACCTCTTCCTTGATTGGTCCATTGAGGAAGGCACTCTTCACGTCCATTTGATAAAGCTTGAAGCCATGGTAAGTAGCATAGGCCAATAATATGCGAATTGACTCAAGCCTAGCTACGGGTGCATAGGTTTCACCAAAATCCAAACCTTCGACTTGTGAATACCCCTTGGCCACGAGTCGAGCTTTGTTCCTAGTCACCACACCATGCTCGTCCTGCTTGTTGCGGAAGACCCACTTGGTTCCTACAACATTTTGGTTAGGACGTGGAACTAAGTGCCATACCTCATTCCTCGTGAAATTGTTGAGCTCCTCTTGCATTGCCATCACCCAATCCGAATCTTGAAGAGCTTCCTCTACCCTGTGTGGCTCAATAGAGGAAACAAAAGAGTAATGTTCACAAAAATGAGCAACACGAGATCGAGTAGTTACCCCCTTATGAATATCGCCGAGGATGGTGTCGACGGGGTGATCTCGTTGTATTGCTTGGTGGACTCTTGGGTGTGGCGGTCTTGGTTGTTCATCCTCCTTGTCTTCATTATTTGCATCTCCCCCTTGATCGTTGCCGTCATTTTGAGGTGGCTCATCTTCTTTATCTTCTTGTTCAACATCTTGAGCCTCATCCTCAACTTGAGTTGGTGGAGATGCTTGCGTTGAGGAGGATGGTTGATCTTGTGCATGAGGAGGCTCTTTGGATTCCTTAGGACACACATCCCCAATGGACATGTTCCTAAGCGCTATGCATGGAGCCTGTTCTTCACCTATATCATCAAGATCAACTTGCTCTACTTGAGAGCCGTTAGTCTCATCAAACACAACGTCACAAGAAACTTCAACAAGTCCTGAGGACTTATTAAAGACTCTATATGCCCTTGTGTTTGAGTCATATCCTAGTAAAAAGCCTTCTACAGTTTTAGGAGCAAATTTAGATTTTCTACCTCTCTTAACAAGAATAAAACATTTGCTACCAAAAACTCTAAAATATGAAATATTGGGCTTTTTACCGGTTAGGAGTTCATAAGATGTCTTCTTGAGGATTCGATGAAGATATAACCGGTTGATGGCGTAGCAGGCGGTGTTGACCGCCTCGGCCCAAAACCGATCCGGTGTCTTGTACTCATCAAGCATGGTTCTTGCCATGTCCAATAGAGTTCGATTCTTCCTCTCCACTACACCATTTTGTTGTGGAGTGTAGGGAGAAGAGAACTCATGCTTGATGCCCTCCTCCTCAAGAAAGCCTTCTATTTGAGAGTTCTTGAACTCCGTCCCGTTATCGCTTCTAATTTTCTTGATCCTCAAGCCGAACTCATTTTGAGCCCGTCTCAAGAATCCCTTTAAGGTCTCTTGGGTTTGTGATTTTTCCTGTAAAAAGAATACCCAAGTGAAGCGAGAATAATCATCCACAATTACAAGACAATACTTACTACCGCCGATGCTTATGTAAGCGATCGGGCCGAATAGATCCATGTGTAGGAGCTCCAGTGACTTGTCGGTAGTCATGATGTTTTTGTGTGGATGATGGGTACCAACTTGCTTCCCGGCTTGGCATGCGCTACAAATCCTGTCTTTCTCAAAATGAACATCGGTTAGTCCCAAAATGTGTTCTCCCTTTAGAAGCTTATGAAGATTCTTCATTCCAACATGGGCTAGTCGGCGGTGCCAGAGCCAACCCAAGTTAGTCTTAGCAATCAAGCAAGTGTCGAGTTCAGCTCTATTAAAATCTACCAAGTATAGCTGACCCTCTAACACTCCCTTAAAAGCTATTGAATCATCACTTCTTCTAAAGACAGTAACACCAGTATCAGTAAAAAGACAGTTGTAGCCCATTTGACATAATTGGGATACGGAAAGCAAATTGTAATCTAGAGAATCTACAAGAAAAACATTGGAAATAGAATGGTCAGGAGATATAGCAATTTTACCCAAACCTTTGACCAAACCTTGATTTCCATCCCCGAATGTGATAGCTCGTTGGGGATCTTGGTTTTTCTCATATGAGGAGAACATTCTTTTCTCCCCTGTCATATGGTTTGTGCACCCGCTGTCGAGTATCCAACTTGAGCCCCCGGATGCATAAACCTACAAAACAAGTTTAGTTCTTTGTTTTAGGTACCCAAACGGTTTTGGGTCCTTTGGCATTAGATACAAGAACTTTGGGTACCCAAACACAAGTCTTGGAGCCCTTGTGCTTGCCCCCAACAATTTTGGCAACTATCTTGCCGGATTTGCTAGTCAAAACATAAGATGCATCAAAAGTTTTAAATGAAATAGCATGGTTATTTGATGCATTTGAAATTTTCTTTCTAGGCAACTTGGCATGGGTTGGTTGCCTAGATCTAGATGTCTCACCCTTATACATGAAAGCATGATTAGGGCCAGAGTGAGACTTCCTAGAATGAATTTTCCTAATCTTGCTCTCAGGATAGCCGGCAGGGTACAAAATGTAACCCTCGTTATCCTGAGGCATGGGAGCCTTGCCCTTAACAAAGTTAGATAAATTCTTTAGAGGGGCATTAATTTTGACATTGTCTCCCTTTTGGAAGCCAATGCCGTCCTTAATGCCAGGGCGTCTCCCATTATAGAGCATGCTTCTAGCAAGTTTAAATTTTTCATTTTCTAAGTCATGCTCTCTAATCTTAGCATTAAGTTGTGCTATGTGATCATTTTGTTTCTTAATTAAGTCTAGGTGATCATGGATAGCATCAACATTAATATCTCTACATCTAGTACAAATGGAAATATGCTCAATATTAGATGTAGAGGGTTTGCAAGATTTTAGTTCAACAACCTTAGCATGCAACATATCATTTTTAGTTCTAAGGTCGGAAATAGTAGCATTGCAAACATCAAAATTCTTAGCCTTAGCAATTAATTTCTCATTCTCAATTCTAAGGCTAGCAAGAGAAATGTTCAATTCTTCAATCCTAGCAAGCAAATCATCATTATTATCTCTAGGATTTGGAATTGAAACATTGCAAATATGAGAATCAACCTTAGCTAACAAATTAGCATTTTCATTCCTAAGGTTGTCTAAAGTCTCATGGCAAATACTTAGCTCACTAGACAATTTTTCACATTTCTCTATTGCTAGAGCATAAGCATTTTTAACCTTAACATGCTTCTTATTTTCTTTAATAAGGAAGTCCTCTTGAGAATCCAAGAGATCATCCTTCTCATGTATAGCACTAATCAATTCATTTAATTTTTCCTTTTGTTGCATGTTGAGGTTAGCAAAAAGAATACGCAAATTATCCTCCTCATTTTTATCATCATCCTCATCACTAGATGTTTCATATTTAGTGGAGGACTTTGATTTTACCTTCTTTTTGCCGTCCTTGGCCATGAGACACTTGTGGCCGACGTTGGGGAAGAGGAGGCCCTTGGTGACGGCGATGTTGGCGGCGTCCTCGTCGTCGGAGGAGTCGCTTGAGCTTTCGTCGGAGTCCCACTCCCGACAAACATGGGCATCGCCGCCCTTCTTCTTGTAGTATTTCTTCTTCTCCTTCCTCTTGCCCTTCTTGTCGTCGCCCCTGTCACTATCACTAGACATAGGACATTTTGCAATAAAATGACCGGGCTTACCACACTTGTAGCAAACCTTCTTGGAACGGGATTTGTAATCCTTCCCCTTCCGTTGCTTGAGGATTTGCCGGAAGCTTTTGATGATTAGGGCCATCTCCTCGTTGTCGAGCTTGGAGGCGTCAATCGGTTGTCTACTTGGTGTAGACTCTTCCTTCTTCTCCTCCATTGCCTTGAAGGCCACGGGTTGCGCCTCGGATGTGGAAGGTTCATCAAGCTCATTGATCTTCTTGGAGCCCTTAATCATGCATTCAAAACTCACAAAATTCCCGATAACTTCCTCGGGGGTCATTAGTGGATATCTAGGATTACCACGAATTAATTGTACTTGAGTAGGGTTAAGGAAAATAAGTGCTCTTAAAATAACTTTAACCACCTCGTGGTCATCCCATTTTGTGCTCCCGAGGTTGCGCACTTGGTTCACCAAGGTTTTGAGCCGGTTGTACATGTCTTGTGGCTCCTCCCCTTGGCGAAGACGAAAACGACCGAGCTCCCCCTCGATCGTTTCCCGCTTGGTGATCTTGGTGAGCTCATCACCCTCGTGCGCCGTCTTGAGTAAGTCCCAAATCTCCTTGGCGTTCTTCAACCCTTGTACTTTGTTGTATTCCTCCTTGCTTAGAGAGGCAAGGAGGATGGTTGCGGCTTGGGAGTTGAAGTGCTCGATTTGGGCCACTTCGTCCGTGTCGTAGTCCTCATTCCCTACGGATGGTACCTGTACACCATACTCAACAACATCCCATATACTCTTGTGGAGAGAGGTTAGATGAAATCGCATTAAATTGCTCCACATAGCATAATCTTCACCATTAAAAGTTGGTGGTTTGCCTAATGGGACAGAAAGTAAAGGTGTATGTTTAGGAGTGCGAGGGTAGCGTAGGGGGATCTTACTATACTTCTTACGCTCTTGGCGTTTAGAAGTGACGGATGCCGCGTCGGAGCCGGAGGTAGATGTCGATGAAGTGTCGGTCTCGTAGTAGACCACCTTCCTCATCCTTTTGTGCTTGTCCCCACTCCGATGCGGTTTGTGAGAAGAAGATTTTTCCTTCTTCTCCTTGTGGTGAGAAGAGGAAGATCGTTTCTCCTTCCGCTTGGAGGAGCTCTTCTTCTTCTCCCTTCTCTTGGTGCGGGACTCTTCCGATGAAGTGCTCCCTTGGCTTGTAGTGGGCTTGTCGCCGGTCTCCATCTCCTTCTTGGCGTGATCTCCCGACATCACTTCGAGCGGTTAGGCTCTAATGAAGCACCGGGCTCCGATACCAATTGATAGTCGCCTAGAGGGGGGGTGAATAGGGCGAAACTGAAATTCTCAAAAATAAACACAACTACAAGCCGGGGTTAACGTTAGAAATATAAACGAGTCCGCGAGAGAGGGCGCAAAACAAATCGCAAGCGAATAAGAGTGTGACACGAGGATTTGTTTTACCGAGGTTCGGTTCTCGCAAACCTACTCCCCGTTGAGGAGGCCACAAAGGCCGGGTCTCTTTCAACCCTTCCCTCTCTCAAACGATCCCACGGATCGAGTGAGCTTTCTCTTCTTCTCAATCAACCGGGAACAAAACTTCCCCGCAAGGGCCACCACACAATTGGTGCCTCTTGCCTTGGTTACAATTGAGTGATGATCTCAAGAACAAATGAGAAAGAAAAGAATGCGATCCAAGCGCAAGAGCTCGAAAGAACACAAGCAAATCACTCTCTCTAGTCGCTATGGAATTGTGGGGAATTTGGAGAGGACTTGATCTATTTGGTGTGTCTAGAATTGAATGCTAGAGCTCTTGTAGTAGTTGAGAAGTGGAAAACTTGGATGGCAATGAATGTGGGGTGGTTGGGGTATTTATAGCCCCAACCACCAAAGTGACCGTTGCTGGAACCTGTCTGTTCGATGGCGCACCGGACAGTCCGGTGCACACCGGACAGTCCGGTGCCCCTGCCACGTCACCATTGCCGTTGGATTCTGACCGTTGGAGCTTCTGACTTCTGGGCCCTCCTGGGTGTCCGGTGCACACTGGACATGTACTGTTTGATGTCCGGTGCACCAGTATGGGCGTGCCTGACGTCTGCGCGCGCTGCGCGCGCATTTAATGCTCCGCAGGGAGCCGTTGGCGCCGCAGGGAGCCGTTGCTCCGCTGGCACACCGGACAGTCCGGTGCACACCGGACAGTCCGGTGAATTTTAGCGGAGCGGCTGCCGCGCGAACCCTAGGCTGGCGAGTTCCGGAGACGGCGCTTCCTTGGAGCACCGGACATGTCCGGTGCACACCGGACAGTCCGGTGAATTATAGCGCGCCGGCTTCCGAGAAATCCCGAGGACGAAGAGTTTGAAGTCGGAGTCCTCTGGCCGCACCGGACAGTCCGGTGCACACCGGACAGTCCGGTGCCTCCAGCCAGAGGTGCCCTCGGTTGCCTTGCTGCTCCTTTGTTGAATCCAACACTGGGTCTTTTTATTGACTGAATGTGAACCTTTTGCACCTGTATAACTTATGCACTAGAGCAAACTAGTTAGTCCAATATTTGTGTTGGGCAATTCAACCACCAAAATTATTTAGGAACTAGGTGTAAGCCTAATTCCCTTTCAGCTAGGCTTAAGAAAATTTGTAGAGATGCACACCCAACTTAGACACTGTTTAAAAATACTGAGCACCTCAGTATACAAGATTAACTCAAGTTTTGCTGTTAAAAACTACATCTTTCCAAAACTTAGAAAATTAAGAAGGGTAGTGGGAAATAATAAACAGAGGAGATGCATATTTTTCCTAGTATACTTAAGTGATGAGGAACCTAGGAAAAATACAGAGAACCCTAGTCCAGAGCTAATCCAAGATTAAATATTTATTAGGCACTAAGAAGCCAAGGAAAACCATGATTAAAAATATAAGAACCCTTTGAAGAAAGGTAAGAAAAATTCAATAGACTCTTAACTACTAGGACACCACTACAAAAATAATAAACACCCCAACCCCTCACAATAAGTGAGCTAAACAATTCAAATATGGTTTTGGCCCATGTTCTAATTAAATCATAAGAAAGTCTAAAATTGTGCAATGGGTAGGCAAATGAATTTTTACCCAACTATTGAAGAAGTAGACTACCAGAAAAAAATACAAAACCTATTCAAAAATATAAAATAACACCCAATACCCCCTACCCCATGAAAAAGACCATATAATCCAAGAAATTCTACCCCCTCTTCCCTTATGCAAAAAGTTGCCAAATTCTAGAATGATTGCTCTTGCATAAAGGAGAAGATAGGAAAAATTAGAAATCCGTTGTTTGACATTTTCAAGTATAGTGGTAGTAGAAAGCACCCCATTGGCCAAAAAATTTAGAAAATCACAGTAAAATAACCAATAAGTATTAGTGGCTAAAATTTGGTACAAAGTCATATTATAGCACCTAAATACCAGAAAAAATGAGCCTTAGGGAATAATTCACTGTTAGAGGAGAGTTGTAGTTCAAAGCACCCCCTCTGCCCTAAGATTTGATAATTTTGTACGAGGAGAACCCTTAACTTTTTAAGCCCCAATTTTTAAGACAGAAAGTTATAAACCAGTGAGAAGCTACTGTAATTGTTATAGAATTTTTGAAAATTTATAAAACTAGATTGTAGTTCAAACCCACCTTAAAACATAAGAGAATGCAAAAGAAGAGAGAAATTGAGAAGAATAATGAATCTCACCCCAATGAATTCAGCTAGGAATTATAATAAACTTTCACTAAAATATAAAAAGGAAATCAGTGGAACACAAATAATCTGACCATTTAACCTAACCAAACTTGACCTAGATGGCTAAGTGTACCACCAAAATTTCCAGTAGTAAGGTTAAGCTTTACCTTATTAATTTAATCATTCACCATCCAATTATAATTTCTAAATTGCATATCATGGCATACATATATCTCACTCATTGCATTCATTAGATTGCAACCTCGCTGACAGAGAGTATGTGCTCATTCCCGAGCAAGGAGCTGTCCACGAGGAAGATCAGGAGCCAGCTCCCGAGCCTGCCATAGAAGATCTCCCCGCAGCCGCATCATTTGAAGGCAAGACCCGGTTTTAAGCATAACCAGTTTATATATGCTACTTTACTACACTTAATGTTTCTAGGCTTGTAATGTGCACTTAAGTGTAGGAGTTGCTTGAAACCCTTAGTTGCATGAACTCAGGATTCCTTTTTGAGATGGATACTAGTATGCTAGGTCGAGTAGATGCCTTGCTAATTAGGATCTCGATAGAAGTCGAGTGATTTTTCTAGCACTCGCGCGAGGTCAGGAATTGATTGTATTCATCTTGATAACGGGATCTATGATGGTCTATGGACTTGGATCCAGGGTGGATGCCTTGTCCATGAGACGGGAAAAAGGATCTAAGGATTAATGTGTGGATACCTGAGTCAAGCATTTGCACGTACTAAACACATGTCGGGAAATATGGTAACTGGTAAACCAAGTACCTGAGTGAAGTCGGGCGCGGACTTTCCCCCTCACTTGTCTTGAGAGTGGGTCTCTCATGCTAGCTATGGTGGGTACAAGTGCGGTCACTACACGGCGGCAGCCGGGGTCAGTGGAGCATTGTACGCCAAGGCGGTGAGCCCTGGCCACGAACGGGGAATCGATGGGAACGGTTGATATGTGTGGGGACGGAGTGCCCCTACATGTCGTGTGTTTAGGTTTACCTTGCAAGGTTTAAAAACTCGATTCGAATCGTCTGCTTCTCACAGCTAATGAGACTGCTTGACCCCTTGTACTGCATTGAGTAAGAAGCGAAATGAGGTTTTACTTGAGATAACATTTTGATTGTACTAAATGAATGCTACCCTGTATGCTTAGAAGGAGAAAACGTAGCAAAAATTAATGATACTATAATTGGAAAAGCTAAAATTGATTTTTAGACTCAGCTAGTGCTTTTGGCAAACCAAACCCCTCAGCCAAACAACTGCATGGTCTAGAGGTAGAGGAGTATATTCCTCACACCGGGTAAGTCTAGCTGAGTATTAGTGTACTCAGCCTTGCTTGTGGCATAACTTTTGCAGGTACGCTTCAGGATATGGTTGGTGGTGTGACTTGGCCTACCACCCTGCCACCGGGTTGGACGGTCGAGTGGGATGCTGCTCCAGCAGGAGAGGAGCAGGAGTAGTGGGCTAGGCCTTGCCCGATTCCTCATCATTCGATGTTATCGACTATCCACTGCAATTTAAATTATGAACTTGTTTCAGTTTACTTGAAAAACTCTGATTCATGTAATAACTCTAGTACTTTAATTTGAGGTTTTCCTGTTTTATTGTATTTTCTCTGTGACTCACCATCGAGTGAGTTAGTGGTATTTGATCCTGGATAAGTGGCTTTATCAGACTAGATCTCAGGGACTGACGGGTTATTCCGATTTAAGTGTGTTGCGGCCTCTAAGGCGTGACTTGGGCACTTAAGCTGGAATAATTCGGGCGGTTCTGCCACAGCTGGCATCGGAGCAAATACCACCACAGAGAAAGCAATAAATCATGAATACCAACTTTCCAAAAAAATAAAACTTGCTTAGAAACTAGTATTGGAAATCGTCAGGACTAGAACGCTAGACCTAGGATGAAAGGTCTTAGGAATAGTGGGGAAAACAGGTGGCTAAATAAGTAGGCCCTGTTGGGGACTTGCTCTCAAATGCTATAAATTGAGAACAAGGCAACACCAAAACAAGTTATTTGTTAATGCCCTTCGTCCTTCAAAACATTATTTCCCAAGGATATAATGATCTTCGGACGAAGGTCATGAAGGGACATACATTCATCATCTCAGCATACATATATGTATAAGTATTAACAACGAATGGAGCATGTAAAGTATAAGAAACAATGTGAACAATAACATTATTATATATATTTCTCAGTATATAATTGCAAGTTAATATAAGGACAATATTGAATAACATTTGGTACCTTCGGCTTGACAGAGGGCAAAGGTACAAGTGTGACGCAAAAGCAAATGCCAAATCAGCGTGAACAGTACGGGAGTACTGTTCATCTATTTATAGGCACAGGACACAACCTGTGAGAAATTACATTCATGCCCTTTACATTTATTATTAACTTATATACAATTCTATGAGGACTAGATAGCCTTTTCCTCTTTAAGTCAGTTCGTTTTTCCGCCATCTAGCCGAAGCTTTCTTACACATAGCTTCAGGATTGACTCGACCTTCGTCAGGATCGACCTTCGTCCCAATCATGCTTTCCATATTATATATGCTTTTAACCCGAGTCTGAAGGTACCTGCTTACATACCACACTTGGAAAATATTGTTAAATCATATATTTTAGGACCTTCGAAAGCCGAAGGCCCCCAACAGTAGCCCCTCGCAATATTAATTTGTTAGAATAACGAATTCAGATTGCGTCATGGACGAAGGCCCTAAGCCGAAGGTCCGAAAAAACACCTTCCGTTTGCTAGAATAGCAACAGTCAATGACAAATGGGGCCCTCCAACTTGGAGTGCGCTAGGCGTATAAATAGGATCTCACACCGACTGCATTTGATACACTGGTTGTGCCATTTGCCTTATTTTCTCAATTTGTTAACTTGCTACTTACTAACGCTTGGTAGCTCTCAAGCTTTTTAGCTTCGGTTTGAAGGAGACGTTTTCGTCATTTCCGAAGATAAGATGTCTCAGGACAAGAAGACAGCTGCTGAGACGAAGCTGACAGAAGAGGAGAAGGTTCTTGAGAAGAAGACTGCTGAATTTGTTGAGTCAATAGAGAAAAGTAATATAGAGAAGATAACTAAAGAGATTCTGGAAGGCTTGTCTGAAGATACTGATGATAGTGACAACTATGATGTGGAGAGTGGGGGCGAAGACTCTGAAGATCGGCCCTGGCGACCAAGTCATGCAGTCTTCGGGAAATCAACTATCAAACAAAGTCATCTTGATAATATGAGAGGAAGGTATTTTCGAGATATGTCTATTGTGAGGGCTGACATATACAGAGCCGTTCCTGCTCCCGAAGAAAACGAAGTTGTGATCTACCGAAGCTTCTTCAAAGCTGGACTTCGGTTTCCGTTGAGCAGATTTGTGGTTGAAGTTTTAAAGACGTACCAGATTTTCCTTCATCAGATCACTCCCGAAGTAGTTATTAGAATGGGGATCTTTGTCTGGGCTGTGAGGAGTCAAGGTCTAGATCCAAATGCAAGATGTTTTTGCAGCATGCACGAACTTTCGTATGAAACGAAGCCCTGGGGTAAAGAACAGTATCATAACAATTTTGGTTGCTATAGCTTCGTTGATCGCTCTGGCTCGAGCTACCAGTGCCAACATTTCGGAAGAGATGGCCTGGGGCCTGGATGGAAGAGTGGTTTTACGTGAAAAATGATTTGGAAGCGAGAGAAGACATTAAAGAAATCATCATGAGCCCCATCTGGTCCCGCTTGGGCCTCCGAAAGCCGAAGGTAGAAATAGATGAGGCAGCCGAAGCATGCCGAAGGGCCTTTAGCACAGTTTGCTCTTTTATTGGGACAAGAGACTTAGTTCAAGAACATGTAGCCTACAGGATATGGCCACTGATAGACAGCTAGGAAATGCCAAAAAAAACCACCACTAACCCTAGCGAAGGTGGTCTGGTTCGATTGAAATATACCTTCAGGTTTGGAGACCAGTTTGTCGAACCAGATGATGACTGGCTAAAGTGTGTTGAAAATACTAGTGATGAGCTACTTGGAGCATACTCCAAGTCTGAAGATAATGCACTATCTGCGGCATTCGGGAGCTGAAAAAAGAAAAGATTAAATAGGGTTTTTGATGCTATTGGATTCGTGTACCCTGACTATCGCTACCCGCCACGGGGGAAGAAAAGAAAGGGTGCAACTTCTGGAAAGGTTGTTGCTTCGGCTGCTCCAAGCGAGCTTGCGTCGAAGAGGAAAAAGTTGAAGGTCCTTACCCACCGACTGCGCTACATTGAACCGGCCATAGTGCATGAGTTTGGTGGGCAAACTTCTTCAGCTGCTACTCCAAAGGAACCAATTCCTTCTTCACAGAAAGCTGAGGAACCGGCCACCTTGCCGAAGGCAACCTCAGCCAAGTTAGCTGAGCCGAAAACTGATAAAGCTGAGGAATCAAGAATCGAGGGGACAAAAATATTAGAAGTTTTAAGCCCTTCAGCAGAAGTGACAATGTCGAAGGCACAAAAAGGTCTTGCGGCGACCCCCAAGAGAAAAAGGATGGCCAGTGTATTAGATGTGCTGGAGACGATAAAGGCTTCAATCTCTACCCTAGGGAAAATTGCCAAGGCTTCAAAAGTGCAAATTGAAACCGAAACAAAACCGACCGAAGCCGAAGCTTCAATGAGCAAGGCTAGCGTCGAAGCTGGGCCTTCAGAACCTGCCAAGGAGAAACCCTTGGAAACTGGAGAAAAGGCATCGGAGGAAGAAGCTATAGAACAGATTTTGCCTAAAAAAGCTGCCGCTCCTACTCCCGAAGCACCTTTTGAAGACCTTGATTATATTATTCTACATGCTTCGGGAAAAAGATTATCTGAAGAAGAAAATTTTGAAGGTAAACACTATGCCCAAGAACTGAAGTACCCGAAAGGGGCCTTTGTGTTTAATGGTACAGATGAAGATGATTTCTTGTATTGCCTCCCAGACAACAAAGAATTATCCGTCTGTCGGGAAATGGCCAGAAGTATGGGGTTTCCGAAGCTTGAAGTTGGCCTCTGTGCCATGATGAAGGACGATCTTGCAGATAGCCTTGCATACAATAGTCTGAAGGTACAAAAATTGTGAATTTTGAAGTTTATGAATTTTGAATTAGTCTTTTGTTCTTATGTTAATCAATTCATTCTTTTGTATAGGGCTTAATACTTAGCAACGCCTTAAGGGCACAAAAGAATGCTGAAGATGAGAGCTACACTATTGCTCTCAACAACCTTCGAACAGAGGTTATCAAGCTGAGAAACGAAGCCTTGGAAAAAGACAAAATTCTACTTACATTGGTGGACAAAGTAAAGGGGGATGAAGCTAACTTCAAGGTTCAATCTGAAATCGAAAGGAATGAGATTGAAAACCTTCAAAAACAACTGGCTGAAGCTAAATTAAAATGCGCCGTTGCCGAAGCTGACCGAGATGCTAGTGAGTACTGGAAAAAATATTTTGAAAAAACAGTTGCAGAGCTTCGCTCATCAAAAGAAAGATGTTTTGAAAAATCTATAGAATGCGTTAAAAAGATAAAAACTAGCTTCGCCAACGTGGGCGCATACTCGAGCGAAGAAAATTTCATAAGGGGCGATCCTGAGGGCATAATCGAGTGGATCAGCGGTGAAGCCGAAGCTTTTGAAGAGATATTGAGTGACCGCGGGGACGTCTGTGCCTTCTCTGGCGCAAGAGGAGTTGCAGCTATTTTGGAGAAGGCGTGGTGCGAACATGTTAAGACTTTGGCGCAGGCCGAAGCTGCCTTCTCTATCGACAATACGAAGGACCCCTCGGCCGAAGCAAGCTCAATAGGCGGAATTTTTTTTACTGATGTCTGGGAAAATGGTGGCCGAGGGATGGCCCATGAAATAATGAAAAAGAGTGAAAAAGACATTCATGACAGTCGAGAAGCAGCGAAAGCAGCTAAAAAAGCTGCGGAACATGAAAGACGAATAGGTATTACTCAACGTCTTTTAACTTTATTGTTGTTTATTTTTATGACTTTGAACTAATTCATGTCTTCTACCGCAGCTGAACTATCTCCTCCCCCAGAGCCATTCAACCCAATGGCCGACCCAGAGACAAAGAAAACAATAGAGATTATTAATATGGCCAAAGCTATTGTAGACGAAGTCGTTACCAAACTGCTGACGGAAGCTGCAGATAAAGTTTTGAAGGAGGAAGAGTTGCTACTTGTAAATACATTTCTAGAATATTAATGTAACATTTGCTGAACCATGCTTGTAATATTTGGTGCTTGAATGTAATATATAAATTGTTTGTGATTTAGTTCTTTGCGATGCATGAAACTTTTTGTACATACCGTTTTTGAGCCTGCGGCAAAAAACACCTTCCCTTCTTTTCATGCTTCGTAAAGAAGATCTTTTATGCTTCGTAAAAATCATCCATACTTTGTAAAGCATCAATGCTTTGTAAATGATAGATCCCTCTTTCTGTATCAGAACTGATGAAGCTATAATTTTTAGCATTGCCCAAAGATCAGCCTTGTTTTCAATTGATATCATTGTTTGCGAAATGATGTATGATGTGATGCTATGCGATATGATGCAATGAATGATGCTAATGTATCGTGCAAATGAATGCCCAAACACACACATCCAAAGCTTCCTCCACAACCTTCATTCCCTAAGGAATGACTGAAATCTCTTTGTCGTTTACTTTTCGGCTGCATCGTTTATTTTTCGATGTAAGTTCTGCATTCCCTAAGGAACGTCTTTTGAACTTCTTCGCCTTCTATTTCGGCGGTATTCGTGTTGAACTTGTTCGCCTTATATTTCGGCAGTATTTGGCTCTGCATTCCCTAAGGAACGACTTTTGAGCAGAAAACTTACGTTGCGCTCCCTTAGGAATGGCTTTTTGAAGCATCGGCAAACTTACGCTGCACTCTTTAAGAACGACTTTCTGTAGCTTCGGTGAAATTTTTACTGCGATTTTTAGCACTGCATTCCCGAAGGAATATCTCTTTGTAGCTTCGGCATTCTCGTGAGTCTGTGACGAAGGTATATTTCATTTTGACATAAACGAAGCTAGTACAGAGAATTTTAAAAATAGCAAGAAAACTAGGTTTACATTGATTATTCCTTATTAAAAAGAAAATGGCAGTGAATGTAAAACTGTGCCAAAGGTAGGATATCTCTCAATATATGTGTTTTGACTCTGGCACAGTGCTGTTAACTGTGCGAGCTTCGAACCCCTCCCTGAAATCTTGCTGCTGATGGGTCTGTTGACTCCCTTCTGGCTGCTGACCTCATGAGTAGGCAGGCTGTAGCGGCGGCGGAGGTGGAAGATGTGGCCAAGAAACTTGCGGCTGACTAGCCGAAGCAACAGAAGCTGTGGGATGATTACCCACATATTCTGGTATGTAGGGTGAATGACACGAAGCAGTGTGCAGGACCTGCTTCGGCTGATTTTTCTAGGCTTCAGCTTCTGCAATTTCTTTTTGCTTTTGGATGGTGATTTGACATGTTCTTGTATTGTGGCCCTTGTCCTCACCACAAAATAGACAGTAAATCTTCATGGGTTGGTCCCCATATCTTCCTCCGAAGCCCCTGACACCTCTGCCTCTTGGGGCTGGCGGCCGGAAAGAGCTTTGTTGCTGTCCCGAAACTTGCGAACAATACTGCGGTCTCTACTGTTGACTTCCTCTGCCATCACTCTAGATGGAGCTGTGAATTGACCTGACGTGCCTCGACTAGATTCTTCCTCTGAAGCCCTTGGTCATTTCAGAGAACATATATGCTTCCTCCCTTCTTTGGCGGAAGTCATTGTCAGCCCGGATGTACTCATCCATCTTCTGAAGCAGCTTCTCCAGAGTCTGTGGGGGCTTCCTAGTGAAATACTGAGCAATAGGTCCTGGACGAAGCCCCTTAATCATGGCTTCAATGACAATTTCATCAGGCACTGTAGGCGCTTGTGCTCTGAGACGCAAGAACCTTCGGACATATGCCTGGAGGTACTCCTCATGATCTTGCGTGCACTGAAACAAGGCCTGAGCTGTGACTGGCTTCGTCTGGAAGCCTTGGAAACTTGTCACCAGCATATCCTTGAGCTTCTGCCATGAAGTAATGGTTCCTGGCCGAAGAGAAGAATACCATGTTTGGGCCACATTCCGAACTGCCATGACGAAGGACTTGGCCATGACAGCTGCATTGCCTCCATATGAAGATATAGTTGCTCCATAACTCATCAAAAATTGCTTCGGATCTGAATGCCCATCAAACATGGGAAGCTGAGGTGGCTTGTATGATGTGGGCCATGGGATAGCCTGCAGTTCTGCTGCCAAGGGAGAAGCATCATCAAAAGTAAAGGTATCATGATTAAAATCATCATACTATCCATCGTTGTTGAACAAGCCTTCTTGATGAAGCTCCCTGTGTTGGGGCCTTCAATCTTGTTCGTCTTGAACAAGATGGTGTACTTCTTCGGTGGCTTCGTTGATCTGCCTCTGAAGATCAGCCAGTCGGGCCATCTTCTCCTTCTTCCTTTGCACTTGCTGGTGGATTATCTCCATGTTTCTGATTTCTTTGTCCAACTCCTTTAGTTGCATGAACTCAGGATTCCTTTTTGAGATGGATACTAGTATGCTAAGTCGAGTAACTGCCTTGCTAATTAGGATCTCGGTAGAAGTCGAGTGATTTTTCTAGCACTCGTGCAAGGTCAGGAATTGATTGTATTCATCTTGATAACAGGATCTATGATGGTCTATGGACTTGGATCAAGGGTGGATGCCTTGTCCATGAGACGGGAAAAAGGAACTAAGGATTAATGTGTGGATACCTGAGTCAAGCGTTTGAACGTACTAAACACATGTCGGGAAATATGTTAACCGGTAAACCTAGTACCTGAGTGAAGCCGGGCATGGACTTTCCCCCTCACTTGTCCTGAGACTGGGTCTCCCATGCTATGGTGGATACAAGTGCGGTCACTGCACGGCGGCAGCCGGGGTCAGTGGAGCATTGTACGCCAAGGCGGTGAGCCCTGGCCGCGAACGGGGAATCGATGGGGACAGTTGATATGTGTGGGGACGGAGTGCCCCTACATGTCGTGTGTTTAGGTTTACCTTGCAAGGTTTAAAAACTCAATTTGAATCGTCTGCTTCTCACAGCTAATGAGACTGCTTGACCCCTTGTACTGCATTGAGTAAGAAGCGAAATGAGGTTTTACTTGAGATAACATTTTGATGTACTAAATGATTGCTACCGTGTATGCTTAGAAGGAGAAAACTTAGCAAAAATTAATGATACTAGAATTGGAAAAGCTAAAATTGATTTTTAGACTCAGCTAGTGCTTTTGGCAAACCAAACCCCTCAGCCAAACAACTGCATGGTCTAGAGGTAGAGGAGTATTAGTATACTCAGCCTTTCTTGTGGCATAATTTTTGCAGGTACACTTCAGGATATGGTTGATGGTGTGCCTTGGCCTACCACTCTACCACCGGGTTGGACGGTCGAGTGGGATGCTGCTCCAGCAGGAGAGGAGCAGGAGGAGTAGTGGGCTAGGCCTTGCCCGATTCCTTATCATTCGACGTTATCGACTATCCGCTGCAATTTAAATTATGAACTTGTTTCAGTTTACTTGAAAAACTCTGATTCATGTAATAACTCCAGTACTTTAATTTGAGGTTTCCTGTTTTATTGTATTTTCTCTGTGACTCACCATCGAGTGAGTTAGTGGTATTTGATCCTGGATAAGTGGCTTTATCAGACTAGATCTAAGGGACTAACGGGTTATTCCGATTTAAGTGTGTTGCGGTCTCTAAGGCGTGACTTGGGCACTTAAGCTGGAATAATTCGGGCGGTTCTGCCACAGCTGGCTTCGGAGCAAATACCACCACAGAGAAAGCAATAAATCGTGAATACCAACTTTTCAAAAAAAATAAAACTTGCTTAGAAACCAGTATTGGACCTAGGACGAAAGGTCTTAGGAATAGTGGGGAAAACAGGTGGCTAAATAAGTAGGCCCTATGGGCCAGTCTTAGATTTCAAGGATGCCCTAAAAATCACCCTTCTGATTCGGTGAGGAGACACTCTTTTCAGCATGCATGCATTTTAAAACACGAAAGGATTAGAAAGTAAAGGAGTAAAAATTTGATCTAACCCACTTCCTTTTAACAACCCAGGCTCGCATATTTTTCTTTCTTCTACCATAACCTTTACATCTGATCCTCTTCCAAAGATGACTTCACCCACCCCCGCCAATGGAGGAGACACTTGTTTCAGTTCTGATTTCCTTTCTCCCAAGGGTTTTCCTTCCATCTTGTGGGAGGTGCTCAACTCCGCCGGTTACCCTACGCCCCCATTGTACACGGTGCAACTGTACAAGGAGCATCGGTTGCCACGTTGCCGAGTCTGGCTGACTCTAGAGGCTCACCCCCTTCAGCCGGGTTGGCGTTCCCTTGACTCCGAGACTATTGGATTCAGGACGGACGACACCACCGAGGCGGCAGCTTTGATGACCCTGACGACTTTCTGTGGCTACCATCCCCTGGAGATGGTGATGCACCTGTGACACCCCAGTGTCACTTAGGGTTTCTTCCTTAAGCTAACCCTAAACTATTATCACATATAAACCAAATGAAGGGATAAACATAAAAAATGAGAACAAAGATTTATAATGAGTCTTCTCAAACTCTCCTTAATCTTGTCATGAATCCTAAGGAAGGAAAACTCTCAAACCCTAATTAATCCTAAGTGAACCATTTAAGCATAAAGGGTAATTGGGAGAAAAACTTAGGAGAAAATACAAATTTTGGTAAAAACCAAATTTCAAAGTTTTAGTTCACTAATTAACTAACAAAGCATAGTAAGGAAGTTTTGCCATTTGAACTTTTCAAAATCCCCAAAACAGCCCCTAAACTAATGCACTTGGGGGAAATTCAGAAATTCAGAAATCTGAATTTTAGCCCCTTTCCAAAGATCAATCCCGTTCTCTATTTTTCAAAACTCAAATCAAACAAGTCCAAATATCAAAGGGGCGCCAAATTCCCTTGAACACGCCGTGGAAAACTTTGGAAACCTCTCTCCACCGTTTGACACACCCTTGACATGGTTTTACCTCGGGACTCAACCTTGTGACACTGCCACCTTTGTGACACGACAACTCTCTGTACACTGCCCCAAACCGCTCGACTTCCACACACAAACGACAAAGCTCTGTCGGGGTAGCAAATCTTGCGCAGTGATCATGCCCAAATTCGCGAAGATCTTCAACCTATGAGCGCTTGAACTCGGACAGAAGCAAAAAGCCATGTGTTCGATCGCTTGCCTGACCGGCCGAGTGCGGACTGGCTGCGGCAGCGCGCGCCCTGAGCGTGGTCACCCTGTCCCACGCGTCTGTGCCTCGACCTCGCCTATAAATGCCTCTAGAGGCCTTAGCCGTTGGCACTTGCACACCTCGAGCCTTGCCCAAGCCAGAGAGCACCGGAGCTCGCCGTGAAAAGCAAGCACCGCCGCCCGCCATCTCTGCCCAAGCACGGCCGTCGTGGTCAGCCTTTTCTGTTGAACCCCAGCCTCGCCCTAGCCCCTGGATCGCTTCCCAGCGAAGCCGTGAAGCTTCTCCAAGCTTGAGCCGAGGCATTGCCTCATCGGAGAGGCGGTTTCACCCTCGCCGGACTTCAGTCTTCCGCCGCCGCGCGTGGACCGAGCTAACCAGTAAGTCATTTTCCAATTCCTTGCACCCACGTCTTCCCTAGCGTCCTGTGAAGCTCTCTAACTCGTTTAATTAACCTATCGCGCGTGAGTAGGCCGGATTCCTCGCCGCCGATGAGCATTTCTGCCTGCGCACGTGGACCGGCCGACTCCGACCATCCCCGACGGCGAACCGCACATCGCCCTGATCCTCGAGACCTCCCCTACGTCCTCGACCACCTCGCCGGAGCAACCTCGCCACCGGTAAGCCCCTCCGCCTCTTTCTTTCTCCGCGGCCACTGTTCCATTAGGGAGGGACCACGGGTTTGATTTCCAGAAACCCTACGGGGTTTTCTGCAGAGCCGTAGACTCAGATGAATAGTGCCACGGGGACCTGTCTGTAATTCCTTTAAGATCTTTCGCCAGGGACCCCAGCGCAAACCTACTTTTCTTTAAACCATTTATATTTAATCTTTTATTATTCAGCAGAGGACTTAGGAAATTCATAACTTGAGGAATATTTAACCAAAAATTGTCAAATCAATTTTGCTAGATTGAAAATATTATGGACTACCAATTAAAAATATTGAACCCTATGCTTTCTGTTTCAAATTTTTGAGTTTGAAATTAATTACAGAAACTGACCAAAACTTATTAAATTAAAGAAAATTAAATATGCTTCTGTGTTGAACCTAAGAAAATTTGTAGATGTTCGAACCCCATTTAAACACTGTTTAAAAATAGTGAGAACCCCAGTATTGGAAGTTTAAGTAGGATTATCCAATAAAAGCCATTTTTGCCCAAGACTTAAGAAAACCAGAGAGGTATTAGAAAATAATGAATAGTAAATGCAATTATTTTTCCTAGTCTACTTAAGTAACAGAGAACCTAGGAAAAATAAAGAGACCTCTAGTTCAGGGCAGAATCAAAGTGAAATGTTTTATTTAACATTATTCCAACTATAAAACAATTATTATAATTATAAAAACAAATCCAAAAATGTTAATAGAAATCCAATGGACTTGTAACCACTAGAACCCCACTAAAAAAATGATAAACACCTCAGTCCGTCATTTTAAGTAGGGTAAACAAATAGAACTTGATATTAAGCCATATTTCAATTAAATCATAAGTAAGCCAAAAGTGGGCAACAGTGGGCAAATAAATTTTTACTAAATCAATAATGAAATAGGCCACCAGAGAAAAATGCAAAACCCATTTGGAAGCTGCAAAATAATACCCATTGTCAATACTTCATGAAAAAGGCCATTTAATCCAAATAATTCCTACCACCTTTCCCTTAAGCAAAAAGATGCCAAACTTCAGAATGATTGCTCTTGCACAAAGAAGAAGCTAGGAAAATCAGAAATCTGTTGTTTGATATTTTTCAAATATAGTGGTAGTAGAAAAGCACCCTTTGGCTAGAAACTTTGGAAAATCATAATAAAATAACTGGTAAGTATTAATGGCTAGAAATATGTGCAAAGTTATGTTATAACATCTAGATGCCAGCAAAAATATGTCTTAAGAAATAACCCTCTGTTAAAAAGGAGTCATAGTTCAAAACACCCTCCTGCCCAAATATTTAATAATTTTATCCAAAGAGAACTACTTACTTTTTAAACTCCAAATTTTGAGACAGAGACTTATACACTAGTAAGAAGCCACTGCAATGTTTTCAGAATTTTTGTAAATTTATTAATATAACTTGTAGTTCAAACCCACCTTAAAAGCATAAAGGAAATAAGAAGAAGAAAGGAAAATAATAAACCTCGCTCCAATAAGTTCAACTAGAAATCTTATTAAATTCTCATTAAGACATTAAAAGGAAATCAGTGGAACACCAAAATAGACTTACCACTTAGTTTAACTAAGCTTGACCCTAATTTGCTAAGTATACCACAAGAATCTTTTGTATCAAGATTAAACTCTACCTCATTTAAGTAGATTAGTCACCATCATAGTTTAATTGCTAAATTACATATCATATCATGCATTTATCTTACTCATTGCATTCGTTAGACTGCAATCTAGCTGACGGAGAGTACGTGCTCATTCCCGAGCAAGGAGCTGTCCACGAGGAAGATCAGGAGCAAGCTTCCAAGACTGCCATTGAGGATCTCCCCGCAGCCCCAGCTATTGAAAGCAAGCCCCGGTTTATGCATAACCGTTTATATATGCTACTTTACTACACTTAATGTTTGTAGGCTTGTAATGTGCACTTAAGTGTAGGAGTTGCTTGAAACCTGTAGTTGCATGAACTTAGGATTCCTTTTTGAGATGGATACTTGTATGTTAGGTCGGGTAGATGCTTTGCTAATTAGGATCTCGGTAGAAGTCGAGTGATTTTTCTAGCACTCGCGCGAGGTCAGGAATTGATTGTATTCATCTTGATAACGGGATCTATGATGGTCTATGGACTTGGATTCAGGGAGGATGCCTTGTCCATGAGACGGGAAAAAGGAATTAAGGATTAATGTGTGGATACCTGAGTCAAGCGTTTGAACGTACTAAACACATGTCGGGAAATATGGTAACCGATAAACCTAGTACCTGAGTGAAGCCGGGCGCAGACTTTTCCCGTCACTTGTCCTGAGACTGGGTCTCCCATGCTAGCTATGGTGGGTACAAGTGCGATCACTGCATGACGGCAGCCGGGGTCAGTGGAGCATTGTATGCCAAGGCGGTGAGTGTCGGTGTTTTGGGTCCGACCGCGCACCCGGGGTTACCCCTCAAGGTGCTTTTAGGAGTAGGACGGTGTTATCGACTGTAGCTCGATGGTTCGTGCTGGATGCATGAGAAGCAGTGGACAGTGGTTTACAGGTTCGGGCTGCTTTGAGATGCATAACACCCTACGTCCTGGCGAGAGTGCTTTATGTGGTGGGTTACAAGGGAGTTCTCTAGCGCTGAAAACGTAGAGAGTTGGGTGGATGGCTAAGTAACGAGCATGTGATCTGAAGGGGTGCCCCCTAGGCCTTATATACTCGACCGTGGAGCAGTACATGCAGGTATGATAACAACGTGTACCTAAGAAATAGTGAACCAACTGAGTCTATCCTCCTATAATTCCGCCGACCCATCCTCGCTTGGTTCCGTTGTACGGGGCTCCTGCGCGGGAAGGTCGGGTCACTGTTGTGATTACTGCTCGAATTCGTTGGGCCGTCTGGGCTCGCGCCGATCTGGCCTTATGTCGATCCGCTTCACTGGTCGTTCCTCCCCAGGCCCACGAGGGGGATGACCTTACGAATTATGGGGCCCTTGGGTCTTTCGTGAGGTCTTTTATCCTTGTTGGGGACTTGTTCTCAAATGCTTTGAATTAAGAACAAGGCAACATAAAATGTTAAATATCAATGCCCTTCGTCCGCCGAAGCATTATTTCCACAAGGATTTAATGAACCTCGGACGAAGGTCACAGGCATAATGCTACGAAGGTTTTCACCTTCATAAGTGAGCTTATAAAAATAATACAAAGTAAAGTAAAACATGAAATATTAAAGTTAAAATACATTGAAAACAAACGACATCATTCACATATCTTATTAAATGAATTTATAATATATGAATACAATGTTTGGGTACATTTATACCTTTGCCTTTGACAAACAATAATTCCCGAGTGATGCATTAGCAATTACAGGAATCCGTGAACAGTAAAGGAATACTGTTCACTATTTATAGGCACAGGGCACAGATCATGAGGAATTACAATTATGCCCCTCATAAAAGTTTACAACAATGACTCAGACCCTTATGGGCTAAAAGGTCATTCTATCTTTAAGTCGGTTCGACCCTTCGTCTTCGGATATGTTGTAGTTCCGAAGCTTCGTGAACGGTGTCTTCGGCATCATGTTCAAGCAGCTTCAGCCGAAGCTGTTTCTTTCCGCAGGACCTTCGGCGACGAAGCATGGTCCCAACAGTAGCCCCTTCGCGGTGCTAGATCGTTTTTCGTAACGAGCTTGATCTGTGTAAAAAGTCTCTTAGGCTTCAGGAAGCCGAAGGTCCGAAAAACACCTTCCCTGAGCTCGTTGTCGAGAAACGATACAGTTTCCGAGCGCAGAGCGGTCCCACCGTGCAGGTTTACTATTTGGTTTTTGCGGCTCACCGTGCAGCGGGTGCGAGCAATTGTTTGCCTGGTGTAAAAGTCCTGACGATTCACCTTCTTACCTGCAGCACTATATAAACAGACAGGTAGGTGTGAAGTTACCACAGCATTCATTGCTATTGCACTGTTTTGCTGCCAAAAATTTTAACCATAGCCGAAGCTTAACTTTCGCGTTCAAACGAAGCTCCTGTTTGGTGATTGCTTCGTCAGAAGGAGAGCTTCTGAAGAAAAGGTTATTAATTTCCAAGAAATTTTCAAGAAATTCAAAATTAAATGGCCAGAGTGCGCTCTACTGCTAGAGTTGAGCGCGAGGGAGACGAAGCCGAAATCGCGGAAACTGTTCCTATCTCTGAAGCAATGAAGCGATCTGGATTGATGACATCAGAAGACATCCCTGCTGCTGAAGCAGAACAAGCAGATATTGAGGAGGCTGATACTAACGGTGATTACAATATCGCAGTACCGAGCAAGCCTAGTCATCTGGACTTCGGGAAGTCGACCATCTCGAAGGCTGATTTCCCAAAGATGGTGAAGTCGGGCTACTTCAGCGAAGATGAGAAAAAGATGATTCGCTTTGGTGGAGAAGAAATTACCCCGAAGCCACAGAAAGATGAAATAGTGATTTTCAAGAGTTTCCTCAAAGCTGGTTTGAGATTTCCTTTGAATAGGATGATTGCTGATGTGCTAAAAAAGTTTGGGATCTATTTTCATCAACTAACTCCTAACACTATTGTTAGGCTTAGTGTTTATATTTGGGCTCTCCGAAGCCAGGGGGTGGAGCCATTTGCCGAAGGTTTCTGCCGAGTACACGAGCTACACTACCAAACTAAGGCCAGAAAGGATGGGCTACATGAAAATTTTGGTTGTTACAATTTTGCCTATCGGAAAACTACAAAATTTCCTATGATCAGCTACCGAAGCAAGTGGCCGGCAGGCTGGGAATCGGAATGGTTCTACATCAAAGCTGATGACGACAAGGAGAAGCTTGTACATAGTCCGCTTGAACTAATCTTCGGAGAAACCCGACCCCAGTGCAATATGACACCAGAAGGTCCAACCCAAACGGCGTTGGCTGAATTCAGAATTATTGCAGAGCACATTGGCACTAGGGATTTGGTGCAGGAATTTCTGGCTTTCAAAGTATTTCCAACTATGAAGGAATGGGCTATGCCGAAGCTTAAAGGAGAGAAGAAAGAGGGGGAGCTTGTCTGACTACCCTATCATTATAAATTCAAGAAATATTTTAAGGCACCCTGCCAAGAATGGCTCGAAACAATCGAAATAATGAGTACTGAAATTCTTGGAAATTACTCTAAAAAAGAGGACCAATTGATGACAGCAGCCTTCGGCACCCGGCCGAAACGAAGGCTAAACAGAGTGCTTGATGCTATAGGCTTTGAATATCCTGATTATGGGCGATTGGTCGGAGATGCTGGAGGCCCGAAGAGAAAAAGAATTGCCAGCGCCGTTGACGAAGAAAGCACCAAAGTGACCAAAAAGAAAAAGGAGATTTCTGAAAAGCTGAGCTCTGAAAAGCTGAGCCCTGAGCCGAAGGTGGCTGCTGCAAGAAAAAGGAAAACTGCATCTCCAGAACCAAAAATGTTGGTTCGAGAAGAAAACACTCCTACAACACCTTCTGCTGCCGAAGTAGAAGAGATTCTGAAAGTAATGACTGAACCCTTGCCTGTCAAGCTAAGTCCGCTGGCGCCGGAACTGACGAAGTTTTTTCAGAAGGACAAAGAAGCTTCGGCAGCAGAAAGTCCTGCACTGCCGAAAAAATGAAGAATTATTCAAATAGCAGATGTGATTCATCAGACGCCGCCACCGGCGATAGTGTCAAAAATTGTTTTTGCCGAGACCGCTGAAGCCGAAGGCGCCACAGCCGAATCTACCAGAGTGGAAACCACTGAAGCTGAAACCGGCGAAGCCGAAGCTGCTGGGGCCAAAGCAGGGACCACGGAAGGTTCGAATCTAGAAACCACTCTTGAAGTTATTGACAATATTCTCCTGAAATGGCTGAAGAAGAAGCTGTTGTGGCTGCGGTAAACACGACAACTGAAAAGGGAAAAGAGCAGATCGATGACATTTTAGAAGAAGAAAATTTTAACTTTCAAGATTTGCTTGGACAAGAGCTAACAGGCGCTGAAAAAGAAGAGTTGAAAAAATATGCCATATATTGCGGGTATAAGCCAGGGGCTACGCTATTTGGTGGGGTCAACGAAGGGAAGCTAAGATGCCTTCGGAACCGCACCGAGGCCAAAGTTGTTAGAACCCTCTCCAAAAGCGTTGGTCTGCCGAAGCTAGAAGCGGACCTCTGCAGGTACCAGCGACACCATATCGCCGGAAGCCTGCTCTATGCTAATTTTAAGGTAACAAATTTTATTATTATTATTATTATTATTATTATATTTTTTTATTTGTTAGGTCATTTTCTGACGAAGATTGTTTTGGCAGAGTATACTATTAAGTAAGGTTCTAAAAATGCAACAAGATCTCGAAGAGGAGAAGAACAAAACTATCATCAAAGATTTGGAAGAAAAAGTTCAAAATTACGAAGTTGTTCTGAAAAAGAAGGACTTCACCATCCAGGACCTTGAAATCATGGCTAAAGAACACGAAGGTGCATTAGAAAAGAAAGACTTTGTTATTCAGTCTATGGAAGGCTCCTTGGCTGAGGTCCAAGCCGAGAATGACAGTTTAAAGAATGAATTGCTCAAACAATCAGAAAAATCTGAGCAGGAAAAGAAACACCTTGAAGCAAGTCTTAAAACTGAGATGGAGAAGAATTCAAATGTGCAAACATCCTTGAAGGAACTTCAAGAGAAATGCCAAAGCTTCGGCAGCCGATGCGTGCAGCGGCTGAAGGATGTGTTTCATTCTATCGGAGCCAGCTCTGAAAAATTTACACCTTCAGCTGAAAACCTGCCCAGCACATTAGAATATATTGAAGGCGAGGTTGATGCTCTTGACGAAGTTATTGGTGGCCATGCCGACTTCTGCGCCCTGGTAGCTTCTCGGGGCACAGCTACCGCTTTTCTGAAGGCTGGCTGTACGCATGGAAAAATTGTGAATAGACCAAACTTCAGCTTATCATCATCAGATCTGATAGATATTCCAAGCCTAGCCCGAAGCATCGGAAATAGATTTATGATCCAGATTTGGGTAAATGGCGGGCGGAAAATGGCGGGTGACGAAGCTTGAAGTCATCTTAAGCCGGTAAGAAACTTATATTTATTACTTTTACCTTCTCCTTGAAATTTGTACCTTTCTTATTCTGCTCTTTAATATACGTAGGATGACGAAGCTGAAGTATGACGAAGCTGAAGTATGACAAAGCTGAAGTATGACGACCTGAAGCTTGATAGTTGCTACAATATTCTTTCCTGCAAAAATTCTGGAGAGACTTTTGTAATATCATTATGGAAAAACTCATGTAAATTTGTACATACCTTGTAATATATTTTGTTTCCGCTATCTGTGTACAATCTGCTTTGCTGTGGACGAAACTTCTTTTTCGAGCCGAAGGCGAAAAACACCTTCCCTTCTTTTCGTACACAACAAAGCATAATTTTTTTTCCTTTTTCGAAGTCTTTCCTTATTGCCGAAGCACCTATCTTTTTTGTGTGGTATGATGATGATTCTATATATGTCTAAATGAATGTTTATGAATGCAAATGACATGATGAAATGTATTGTGCAGATGAATATTGGGACACATGTTCAAAAACCATAATCATAGCCCTTCATCCCCCTTGGGAATGATTCAAATCTTTTTACTTTTCAGCTTCATCGTTTACTTTTCGGTGTATCAGCGTTGACTTTTCGCTGTAAGCCTCCCTTAGGAGCTTCTTCGCCTTTTACTTTCAGCGGAATCAGCGTTGACTTTTCGCTATAAGCCTCCCTTAGGAGCTTCTTCGCCTTTTACTTTCAGCGGAATCAGCGTTGACTTTTCGCTGTAAGCTCTGCATTCCCTTAGGAACGACTTTTGAGCTTCTCCCTGTTTTCTTTTCTTTTCCCTTGGCATTTACATTTACATTTTTTGGGGGATATCACTTTTATAGAATGGAAATAAGGAAAAGAAAAATTACATGTTGTGGCCCCATTAAAAACCTTTCTCCCCCTTTGGAAAGGAAAAGGGTGCCACAAAAAAGAATAAAAAAATTACATCAAGCTAAACATAATATCGCCGAAGCTCATCCGCATTCCATGATCTAGGAATGTCGTTGTTGTCCATATCCTTGAATCTATAGGAACCGGGTCTTGACGAAGATATTACCAAAAAAGGTCCTTCCCACTTCAGCTGTAATTTGCCTACTGTTTCAGGGTTGGCTACTCTTCGAAGCACCAGATGTCCTGGTTCAATGTTCTTCAGCTTAACCTTCCTGTCACGCCATTTTATTGTTTCGGCTTGACATTTATTGATGTTTTCCACAGCTTGAAGTCTGATCCCTTCTATAACATCTTTTTCCACAGAGCAATCAGCTTCGTCTTCACCTTCTGCCGAAGCTACCGTTCTTATCGATCCTGCTTTGGCCTCTTCCGGGGTTATTGCTTCATCCCCAAACAATAGTTTGAATGGAGTAAAGCCTGTTGATCTTGACATGGTTGTGTTATGGCTTCACACCACTTTGATTAACTCGTCTGGCCACTTTCCCCTGGGCTGATTGAAGATTGACTTCATTATTCCTGTCATTATGATCCCGTTAGCTCTTTCGACAAGTCTGTTTGACTCCGGATGTCGAACTGATGCAAAATGGATCTTCGTGCCAATTTGATCACAAAATTCTCTAAAAGCTTCAGAATCAAACTGTGTCCCATTATCCACAGTAATGGCCTTCGGCACTCCGAAGCGACAAACAATATTTTGCCAAAAAAACTTTTGAATAGTAACTGAAGTTATTGTGGCTAGAGGCTTTGCCTCAATCCACTTAGAAAAATATTCCACTGCCACTACAACATATCTTAAGTTTCCCTGTGCTGGTGGTAATGGACCTAGTAAATCAAGGCCCCACCTTTGCAACGGCCAAGTGGGTTGTATTAATTGAGTTAAAGACGAAGGTTGTTTTTGATCTCTTGCACATTTCTGACAACCTTCGCACTTTTGGACTAAATCCGCTGCATCCGAAGCTGCCTTTGGCCAATAAAATCCTTGACGAAAAACTTTCCCGAGCAAAGGCCTAGATCCAATGTGAGATCCACATAGGCCTGCGTGTATTTCCTTCATTAATTCTATACCTTCGGATCTGGATAAACACTTGAGCAACGGGGAACAGACCCCACGCTTGTATAGCTCCCCTTCTATTATGACATATGGTCGAGCTCTTGCTTCTATCCTCCTGTTATAAGCTTCGTCGTCTGAAAGAAAATTACCCTGAAGGAAAGATATGATTTCAGTTCTCCAATCTTCACTATAGACAGGGGATATGTTGAGGAAAGCTCTTTCAAGAAGCTCGACCGAAGGTGCTTTTATTGTTTCGAAAAATACTTCCGAAGGAAAAGGCAGCCCCTGTGCTGCTGACTTGGCCAATAGATCAACATATTCATTTTCTCCACGATGAATATTTTTAACAGAGAATCCTTCAAAGGAAGCCTCAATCCTTCGGACTGTATCTAGATATTTTTCAAGCTTCGGATCTCTTGCTTTATAGCTCTTGTCAATATAACCAGAAATAACTTGGGAATCAGTTTTAAGAATGGCCCTTCTGATCCCCATTGTCTTTAACTTCCGAAGACCCAAGAGCAGAGCTTCGTATTCAGCAATATTGTTTGTACAACTGAAATCAAGTCTTGCCGCATAACAAGTTTTAACTTTGGAAGGTGAAACCAACACAGCAGCTGCTCCTGCTCCGAAGGTTCCCCAAGACCCATCGCAAAACACTGTCCATGCTTCGGCATCTTTATTCGTTTCTTCCTCCTGAGCCCCTGGCGTCCAGTCAGCAATGAAGTCTGTCAACACTTGGGACTGAATCGAAGATCTATGGACATAATCAATACAAAATTCATTGAGCTCTGCAGCCCATTTTCCAATCCTTCCAGTAGCTTCTCGATTTCTCATAATATCCTTCAACGGTTGTGATTATGCAAGATTTAAGAACATTAAGCTAAAGAAACTAAGTCAAGAATTAACTTAGGGTTTCTTAGTCATGCGGGGCTCCTAGTGGGTTAGGCTTAATACTCTTTAGGCTTGGGTTTTCAGTGAGGATGATAACATAGTGGATTGGTATTGTCTTGATACATTTTAGTGGACAGATTACAAAGGTTTTAGGATAACATTAATTCACATTTTTTCATTTTTCCTTCCTTAATTTCCATTTAGGGTTTCTAGGGTAGGTTTGAACTACAACAGGGTTTTAATAATTTCCAAAAATTCTGTAGAAATTACAGTGGGTTGTCACTTGCTATTCTAGCTTGTCTTAAGAATTTGAGGCTTTAAAGTATAAAAGCTAGGCTTTAATCAAAAATAACAACAGTTAGGCAAAATGGGCCACTTTACACTACACCTCTTAGTTAGGGGTAGGTTCTGTCCTAAAGGTTATTTTTGTTGGCATCCTCTGGTAATAATAGGCCTCTGTGCTAAAAATCACAGAAAACTAAGGGGTGGTTATTTAGTTATGATTTTCTTAAGTTTAATGTCAAAAAGGCACTTTCTACTACATTATTTATTTGAAAAATGTCAAACAGCAGATTTCATATTTTTCCTAAGTTCTCTCTAATAAAACAATAGTTATCCCAAGGGTGGGGGTGTTTTTACCTTGGGGTTATTTTTGTAGAGTTTTTCTAAGTTTCACTTGTTTTATCAAAACAAAAGGGATCCTACTTATTTTACACTAAAACAGGGTATGATATATTTTTCCAGTGAACTATATTGAATAAGTAACCTAACAAAAATAGAGGTACTCTCTGGTTCATTAATTAAATTACATTTTCTATTTTCCTTATCCTTAAGCATATTATAGAGTAAGGGGTAAAACTAACTTAAATGGAGTGGACAGAGAGGTTTAACATTTTTATTTGGTTTAGTAGGTATATATAAACTTCTCAGAATTTTTCTAACCCCAGTCAAATAGTGCAACTAATTTTGGCCTTATTATTAAGCTTTTGGTCAAAACTATAATTAAATCAGAGCTTTAAAGTTTTCTATAGTACATAGGGGTTTTATATTTTTCTTAAATAGGTTTCATTATTTAGAGTCTGACAAAATTGGTTTGACCAAATTTGGATGATTTAAACAGAAGTTATGCATTTTCAAAGTTTCTGTCCAATTTAAAAACAGATTTAATAAAGGTTTTCTGGAAAAACAGTTTACACCGAGGTCCCTGGGTTTAAACTAAATCCACCTTCGCAAATCTACCCCCACGCCACTATTCCCCTGTGTCTCTGACATTTCACAAAACCCCCTGACCTTCTCTTCCTCTCACCCGCAGTCCTTCACCTAACTGAAACAGTAACCGCGGGAAAGAAAAGGGTGGCGCGGCTTACCGGCGGCGAGGGAGGTCCGGCGAAGGGTGGGGTTGGCTCGGGGAGACTCTGGCGGTCACGTCGAGGTACGGCTTGACGTCGGGGATGGCCGGAATCGCCCGGTCCACGCGTGCAGGCGGGTGTCCTCGCCGGCGGCGAGTATACCGGCCAAACCACGGCGAACTGGTTCAATCCGAGGGCATGGTGAGCTTCACGGGGTCACGCAGCGACTGTGTGCACAAGGAATCGAAGGATGGTGGAGTGGTTTACCCGGTCCACGTACTCCGGCGGGGTCGAGAGCTCCGGCGAGCGTGGACTGGCTTCTCCGGCGAAGCAAACTCTGATTCCTTGCTCGGGGAGCCTCACGGAGGTGTGCACAGTCTTCTCCGAGGGCTGGACGGGGTTGGGAATGGCTCTACTGGCCGGTCTATGGTGACAGAGGGATTGGGCGGCCGCGGACTCGCTGTGCACGGGCAAACGGCGACGAGCTAACTCCGGTGAGGTTTGGAGGGTGCGCGGAAGGGTGTAGTCGAAGCCTGGGAGGGCTTTATAAGCTCGGGCGCGGGCCACGGCGCTGGTTTGGCTCGGGCGCGGCGCTGGGCATGCGGGGACGCGCGCGAGCGTGCTCTGGCGCGGGCAGAAGGCGTCGAACACGTGGAGGTGAGTTTCTTCCAGTGTTCAAACGTCTCCAGAGATCGCAAACGTGCGAATCTCGCCATGAATCCGGCGCAGACCTCCTCCTGGCACCTAGGGCTATCTCACATGTGTGAGTTCCAAGGGATGATACGCCCTAGACCGGGAGATAGACGGGTGCCAAATCTGGCTTGTCTCACTGCCCACTCAGCGACAAAACTGATGTCAAGTGCTGTCAAAGGTCTGAGTCTCGGTCTCCAATTTTTCCAGGGGGTGCCTTAAGTGGTATACCACATTTTTGGTATAGAACCCAAGTGGTTTTGGCGCCATCTTCAAAGTGAACACAGCTGGTCTTTGGATTAGGGCTAAAATTTGACTTAGAGGGAAATAGAGAGCTCTAGCTCTCTCTCCACTTGGAGATTTGAATTGGGGTTTTTCCAGGGGTCTTTTTGCAATATTTCCCTCCCCTAATTGATGGTTATAATGTTGCTTAGGGTTTGGGCAAAAGTTACACACACTTTGCACACTTGTTCACTCTCTTTCCCCTCTTACCTAGGGTTTTGGAAGATAGGGTTTAGGAGAGGGCCTAGGGGTCTTCTCCCCTCTTACCTAAGGTGGTGAGTAAGGATTAGGGTAATGCTTCTCATGCCATTGGCAACTTTATTAGCATTTGATCTCCAAGTTCTTATGTGGTGCCCTAAGTCTTTACCCCTTGTGAACACAGCTTCTAGTGCCAAAGTGGGGTTTTAGCCAGGGTAACACCTGGGGTGTTACATCCGCCCTCACAATAGACATGTCTCGAAAATACCTTCCTTTCATGGTATCAAGATGACTCTGCTTAATGCTCGATTTGCCGAAGACTGTGTGACTCGGTCGCCACGGTCGATCTTCGGAGTCTTCGCCCCCACTTTCTACATCATAACTGTCACTGTCACCAGTATCTTCAGACAAACCCTCCAAAGTCTCTTTAGTAATCTTCTCTGTATTAGTCTTCGACATTGATTGAAGAAAGCCCAGATGCATCTCCTCAGAAAGACTTAGCTTCGAATCACTAACAACTTTTTTATCCTCAGACATCCTTGCAAACGCTGAGAAAGTGCTCTCGAAACCGAAGCTTAAAAATCCAAAAGGCCAAGCATGTGTTGTTGCGCGCAGGCTAGTTGTTGGGTGAGTAAAAGCAGTTGGCAAGAGAGCGTGTCAAATAAACTCGGGATGAGCTCTTATTTATACACCCAGTGTGTTGAAAACTGGAGGGTCCCGCTTGTCAAAGACTGTTGCTATTCTAGCAAAGAGAAGGTGTTTTTTCGGACCTTCGGCTTAAGGCCTTCGTCCATATCGCAATATGAATTTATCATTACAGCAAATTAATATTGCGAGGGGCTACTATTGGGGGCCTTCGGCTTCCGAAGGTCCTCAAAAACATAATTTGACAATGTTTTCCAAGTATGCGAGCAGGTATATGCGAGCAGGTATCTTCGGAATCAGGTTGCGAGTATACAAAAGCATGGTCAAGACGAAGCTTGACTGAAATGGAAGACGATCGTGATGAAGGATGAAACGATCACGAAGCTATGTGCAGAAAAGCTTCGGCATGACAGCAGAAAAGGGAAACCGACTTAAAGATGAAAAGTCAAATTAGACCTCGGAGAATTACTATAGAGTTATTGATAAAAGGGCATTAATGTAATTTTACATGGGCTGCGTCCCGTGCCTATAAATAGATGAACAGTACTCCCGTACTGTTCACGCTGACTTGGCATTGGCATCACGTTTGTACCCTTACTTTCCTTCAAGCCGAAGGTACATTTGTAATTTGTTGTTGTTTATATAAGTAAAATAAATAAAAATGAATTAATGTTCAAAGTAATCATATTATTTTATGCATGAACCTCCTTTACCTTTCATTATGATTATGATTATGAAGGTGTGACCTTCATAACCTTCGTCCGAAATCCATTATATCCAAAGGGAAATAATGCTTCGAAGGACGAAGGGCTTTGATATTTAACATTTTATGTTGCCTTGTTCTTAATTCATAGCATTTGAGAACAAGTCCCCAACAGCTTACTAAAGTGGATCCTTAAAAATCCAATTTTATTTGTCAAGTTAAGTAAAATTACCTGCAACTAGAGTTCTTTCTACCCTAGTTCAATCACTTGTCCTACACTAGCCAATTTCTTATCAAAACCATCATCTTTAGTGGATTGCTACGTATAGGGCAGTGACCAAGTCTTCATAACCGCGAAGGTACGGCGATCCGAATCGATTATACTCAGCTGAGGATCTCCAATCACACGACATATGTAGCACTTAACCCTTGCATATGTCAACCCACCACCGGGGTTCTTAAGACCAGATCAGGTTCACGCAAACCGAGAGCACAGATACACCACCGTCCAGCCTCTTGCCACGGAGGGTACACGCTACTCTCGCCACCGCTCCACGCCCATTTCGTGTTATCTTATTCTGGCCTTAGTCTGCCCGAGGCAAGGCTTACCCATGACGAGGCATGTGACCAGTTAAAGGGTCCTCGGTCAGCAAGCCTACATCGAGACGGTCCTTAATCGACTCAGACGGAGACACTACACACTACAACACACATGACCTTCTATGACGAATATGCGATGACACTAGTGGGAATTGTCATTAGATCGCTCTGTTTATGACGATATCAATGAGACGTTTAAGTTTAATGACAAAAAATTAACCATCGTCATTAAAACTGTCATAACTCATTGTAACATACTTTTGGTGACGATGATCCATGACAATATGGGTTCGTCATGAGAATAAATCGTCATATTTTGCTGTACATCAGACTTGTGACAATTGTATGACAAGCTCATTAATCGATATATGAGATAGAATATTTAAAATGAAATATTATATAATCGATGTAATGAGAGGTCCACCAAGGCTAAATGGGTTCTGCATGAGGTGCTTATTGATGTTACACATTAAATTACTTTTTAATTTTTCATCTATTTATATTAAAGGGCCTCTAGTATATAGCTAATCTATAGGATTTTGCCTCATATGACCTTGTTTTGACCCCATAATATACTAACTTACCCACGATGACAAATCCATAGCACCTACCCATATGGTCAAGCCACTGTTTTATAGACGTGGAGAGGCAAGGCCAAATTTTTTACGCATCTTTTCTTTTAATTCTTGAGCCATCTAGCATCTTTGACTAAGAGCCCACTTCAATTGAAGAGTATTCAATTGAGTCCTATTATTTTTCCCGACAATAGTTGCATATATTTATTGCATAATTTATGTCTATCAAGATTTTTAAGATTTTCGATTCAGATCAAAAATAAATATAATGACGAAGAATAAATATAATATATAATATAAACATGAAGAATAAATATAATATATAATATAATGTCTAGATCCATATATGTCTACACCCATACATGTTATGTTGCAATCTATTGTGCCCAAAAAAGCCCACATCGACCAGGTCCATATACACACGTGAGGTACAAATCAGCATGGTACAGCCCACCGACTAACATCAATTTAGGTCCTAGTACAGCCGCCGCCTAGTCCAGCAGTACAGCCGTCGCCTGACTCCAGCCTTGTTACAGCCGTACATGCTTGCTGACTCCATACAGCCGCAACAGCCAAACGCCGGAAACACAAGTAGGAGCTTGAAGCCGTCGACGGCTGTTCTGGCGCTATTACCGTGGCAAGGTGTTTCCTGCCGTACAAGAGAGAAGAAACATCAAAAGGTTTGTAGATCATAAGTACCATATGCCATAATGAAAACTGTCCTAGGTATTACTCCTAATGGATAGTATGATCCGTGATCCATCCATCTAGGTGCAGGAACAGAACTTGTGGCCTAATGTTGGGGCTGAAACCATTAATCTTACCATCCTTTTGATTGTTCTTCCAAGATTCGCCATCTTCCAAGTCTCCAAGATAGAGCACTCGCCATCTTCCAAGATTAACCGTCAAGTTTTCTTCCCTTGCTGCTGATAGAGACAACCTCATATTCAGTTTGAAATCTGTCTAGCCAAGGGAACCAGTGTCTGCACAAGTTGACAGGTTAGTGACTAATATAGTACATGTTTCAGATTTCACATTAGTTTACAGGTTACACATAAAAACTTAACATGTTTCACAGACAGAACAATAGTTCAAAGGTTTCAGATTTCACACAGGTCTCACATATTCACACCCAAGTTCACAGGTACACAGATTCATAGAATTTACACATAAGTTCACAGGTTTATGTGATGTTCACTGGTACACACACAAAAGTGAATAGGTTTCACAGACTGACAATTGGTTCAGTTGACACACAAGTTCAGAAAAGAAGCTTCAGTTCACACAAGTTCATAGGTTTCCGTGATGCTCACATGAGCAGCCCCTCACCAATACAGGTTTCATAGATTTAACACTGGTTCAGTTCACACACAAGTTCACAAAACAAGCTTCAGTTCACACAAGTTCATAGGTTTCCCTGATGGTCACAGTGAGCAGCCCCTCACCAATACAGGTTTCACAGACTGAACACTGGTTCAGATCACACACAAGTTCACAAAACAAGCTTCAGTTCAGTAGTTCACACAACTATTTTGAAGAGCGGCTCTAGAGTGACCCATTTTGCCAATTGTGTCACTTGCAAATAAATCAAACGTGAGTCACAATTGAGTATTCATTCTGTTTTTTAGTACCATTTTAGTAATTTAAAAGGAGAAGAGAACATTGACCTACCATTCTAACAGTGAACTATATGTATTTGTTTAACTAGAGCTACAAATATCAAGTTTGCTAGCGTTGGGCATATTGTAGTGTCAAGTAATGGTTTTTAGGATTTTTTATTTGTTTCACCTGTAGTGTTTTATTATTTCAATGTATGACAGATGGACAGATCTTGGATCAATTCTAGGCTTTTCAGCAACAAGTATCTAGCCGGGGTGGATGAGTTCATGAAGTTTGTTGAAGAGCGGTTTCCTGATGTCACAGAGATCTTATGCCCATGTCGACAGTGCTTGAATCAAATTTCTAAACATAAATCACAAGTAGAGGATGACTTATATATTAATGGGATGGCGAGCACATACACAACATGGATACATCATGGAGAGCTACTATTGACAGGTAGATTACATGAAAATGTTGTCCATCTAAATGAACCACCTAGTTTGAATGAGGATGGTAGTATGAATGCGTATGAACAAGATAACCCTGATGATAGATTACCAGAAATGGTGCATGAGTTATTCACATCTGAAGAAGGTATAGGGAAGTCCATGTTTGCAGTTGTGTTAGATGAGATGAAGCAGACACTTCACCCAGGTTCACCATTCACGAAATTTTCTTTTGTGGTTCGGTTACTGCATATCAAGTCATTTTATCGGATCAGCAATGTGGCATTCAATGCAATTTTGAAGTTATTATCATTGTCATTCCCACAATGTTGCCTTCCAACATCTTATAATGAAGCAAAGAAACTTATTCGTGTATTAGGACTCGGATATGAGTCAATCCATGTGTGCCGAAATAATTGTGTTTTGTTTCGGAAGGATTATGCAAAAAAAGATGAATGCCCAGTTTGTGGAGAATCTAGATGGAAAGATGGTGAAGGTATAAATAAGAGTCCTCAAAAGGTACTTCGGTATTTTCCTTTGATTCCTAGGTTGAAAAGGATGTTTTCCTCGAAAAAAATATCTGAGGAGGCACAATGGCATAAGTTGAAGAGGAAAGTTATGGAAAATGAGCTCAACCATCCCGCGGATGGTAAGGCATGGAAGGACTTTGATAAGAAACATGGTTGGTTTGCAGAAGATCCTAGGAATATCAGGCTTGGGCTTGCAACAGATGGTTTCAATCCATTTGGGAAAATGAGCTCCTCTTATAGTATGTGGCCTATTTTTGTTATCCCATACAACTTTCCTCCATGGGTATGTGTCGAGCAATCAAACTTCATGATGTGTCTACTTATCCCTGGCAAAGAATGCCCAGGAAAGGATTTTGATGTATTTTTAGATCCACTAATTGACGAGTTGCAAGATCTTTGGTTGGGTGTCAATACTATTGATGCAAGAGCTGGAAAAGAGTTTATTCTACATGCTGCGGTGCTATGGTGCATACATGATTATCCAGCGCTAAGCACATTGTCTGGTAGAGTCACCAGAGGCTATTATGCTTGTTTGCATTGTGACAAAAATCCATGCTCTAGGAGAATACGGAATAAGATTTGCTATATTGGGCATCGACGATTCCTTGAAAAGGATCATCCATGGAGAAAAAAGAAAGACTTTGATGGGAAAGTTGAAAACCGTGACAAGCCAGAAGCATTTAGTGAGGTTGAATTGAAGCAACAGTTGGACAATGTCAAGGATGTTAGACCAGGAAAACATACTCAAAACAAGAAGAGAAAGCGGGATGCAAATGATGGCCAATGTTGGAAGAAAAGGTCGTGTTTGTGGGATTTGCCTTACTGGACAGGGTTGAAGCTGCGACATAACCTTGATGTGATGCACATCGAAAAAAATATATGTGAGTCAATTCTTGGTACATTACTAGGTATACCCGGGAAGTCGAAGGATAGTACCAATGCTAGGCTTGATATGGAAGACATGGGCATACGAAAATCTTTGCACTTGAAGCGTGATGGAGATTCATATAGCGCTCCACCTGCTCCATACACAATGGATAAAAAGCAAAAGCTTGCTTTCTATGACTTTCTAAAAAGTGTAAAGTTTCCAGATGGATATGCTTCTAACCTAGCAACATGTATTACAGCTGATGGTTGCAACCTCCAAGGGTTAAAAACTCATGATTGTCATATAATACTGCAACGCATTTTACCTGCCGCTCTTCGAGGAATCATGGATAATGACATGTACATAGCAATTGCTGAACTAGGTAAATTTTTTCAGCAATTATGTGCTAGGACATTGAAGTTAAATGTTTTGCATAGAATGAAATATGAAATCCCAATTGTTCTATGCAAGCTTGAGAAAATATTTCCTCCTGCATTTTTCGATGTCATGGTTCACTTGACTGTCCATTTACCTGATGAAGCTATCTTGAGAGGCCCAGTGCAATATGGTTGGATGTACCCCGTCGAAAGACGGTTATATACTTTAAAGCATTCTGTGAGGAACATGGCACGTCCTGAAGGCTCAATTGCTGAAGCATATGTTGCTAATGAATGCTTGACTGCTTGTTCACGATATTTTGATGATCTCAACACACGACATAATTGGGAGGGTAGGAATAGAGAGCGTGTTGATATGAGCACGGGTGATTTATCTGTTTTCCAACATGGAGTCGATTTACTCGGAGGGCATAGGATTACATACCAAGAAAAAATATATGAAAAGATGGTTTGGTATGTGTTAAACAATTGTGCGGAGGTTGAACAATATATAGAGTATGTCTTCATATCCACAATTTTGCTTCATTTGACTACAAACCTACTAATTTGATGTGATAATTGTTTGTTTAAAAAATGCTTTCCAGGTTATACAGAAAGGAGCTAGATAATGAAGGAAATCAAGATATTGAAAAAACCATTGAGAAACAATTTGGTACCTGGTTTAAGAACCATGTGAGTTGTTCTTGTATATTTTCTTAAACCATTTTTAGTGGTTGAAGTTGTTTTAACCATCTTGGGGAATTCTGTGTACAGATTGCAACTCTACGATTTGTGAATGGTAAAGATGTAAGTGGTGACCTATACGCTTTGTCATGTCAGCCAGATCTGCGAGTAAGAATATTTTCAGCATGTATTGTTGGTGGTGTAAGGTTCCACACTATTGAGCGTGAGAGAAATAGAAGGACATAGAATAGTGGAGTTATGGTTGATGGCACACATAATGGAGAAGATATTGAATTTTATGGTTGCTTGAAAGAAATAATTCAGCTGCAGTACAATGCAGACTCTAACGGATATCGGTCAGTGGTTCTATTTCGGTGTGATTGGATTGATACGTGTAGTAACAGGGCAAGGATGAAAGATGATGGATTCTTTAGAAGCATCAACCATGCATGTATTTGGTACAAGGATGATCCTTTTATTCTATCCACGCAGGCGACAAAGGTGTTTTACTTGGAAGATACCAAATATCGTGGAGACTGGCGAGTTGTTCAAAAATTCTCACATAGGCATTTGTGGAATGTGGATGAAATTTCAAGTGATGAAATATCAAAGGGTGTGGAACTGTCATACCAAGATGATGAGTGTGTTGATTTTCATATTCAAGATTGTGATGTCAATATGGACATTGATGCGTTGGGCGGTGAAAATTCTTTTACTGTTCATGCAAGTATAGTTGAAGACCTTCATAGACAAAGGGAGGATGAACCTGAAGATTTATTTGAAGACGAAGAAGATGAAACATTTCTGCAATATGCTAGTGATAATGAAGAGAGAACAATCCATAACAGCGAAGATGATGATAGCGACGATGAGTAGCATGACAAATAATCAGCACAGATTCCAACAAAACAATCGGGTTGCTACTGCTACTAAGTGGTCACTAACATATGCAACCAGTGAATCTAGAGAGAGCATATGCAGTTGTGTATGTAAATACTCATTATTGGATTTATGATACATATATGTCATTTCCTATATATTAAAGCAGCTTCAAAACGGCTTCAATAAAGCTATCCACGTCATCAAGAAATCATGTGACTTAGAGGAAAGAAAATATAATCTTTAAATTGCTCATAAGAGAGAATGTCATTTTTCAGAAAAAAAGAAAAACAGTATTGATGCTTTAGAAAATCTTAAACTGATGCATGTTAATATTATCATATCAATGCCAACAACATATGTTTAAGCTGGTTTCATCCTTCCTAGCAGCTCTACTAGCTTCCTCTCGCTCTTCACTGCTATTTTTTAAATTGGAAGGAAAATAAGAGTACGATAGAAGAACTTGAAGCGCATTCACTGGTCTCTTATTTAAAGTCCATAAAGCAAAGTTCCAAAAAAACAAAAAGAAACATTGAGTTGCCTTCACCCGGCTTTTCTTGAGAAAATACAAGGTAAACATATTTGGCAATTGTAATATATGTTGTTATTTTGCTCTTTAGTTGCTTCAAATTGTTTATGGGTACCACCAGGCAACTCAGAAGAGACAACAACTGTACTTTCTCAGGCATTAAGAAATTCTTTAGAAAGGCATATTATTACTATATATAGAGCTAGGAGTAGATCTTCATCCGAACCCCTCCAACGACGACTAGGTCGGCGTTTTCTCTCCCTGCTGTTTCAGGTTTGTTACATTTCAACATGTGGGCTTTCTTTCAGACAATTGCATTTCATCTAGCATTCACATGGGAAGCTCTGAAATCTGCCAGCTTAAAAACTAGATGTACCAAACATGCTATCTGAGCACCGCACTGATACAACCTTTGATCAATATTCACTACTACTTGCTCTTCCATATTAATACTACTGGTACTACTATTTCATTGCACGTTTACATGACATGGAACAGAGACTGAATTTAGTCGAGTGGGTTCACCTGCAGTTCCGGTATGCAAACTACACGAATGATGCCTACAACAAGAGTGGGAACGAATCCTTGAGGCTGCAGCTGATAAACCAGAGAGCAGAGACTTAACCTTTGTGCTCTTCTCGAGAGGCTTCTTTGCTGTTAGACTTTAACCGATTCATCTCATGTCCCAAGTTCAATTTTATGTAATGAGGATTGCATGGTATTTTCTGGCAATTTATCTTTAATCAACTATAATGTATAGCTGAAGTTGGTTGCAGTTTGAAACAATGCGACATTTAAAAACCCATAGACACTGGTCTATATCTATGTGAACATATCGACCAGACTCGCGCAGGGCGCGAGCAATTCACTAGTATATATAAATATTCAACACATTCGGCACTAACCAGGTTTGAATCCTATAAACAAATTGGATTTCTTATAAATATATCCATAGATATATACCCAACGCATTGAACACTATCTATATTTGACTTTGAATCCCAAAAACAAACGACTAGTGTTTGTGTATTTTCCTGGCAGCTACAAGTTACTGTGGTTATGCAAATGGCAGGAATCGAGACTAACCTGTCCATCAAGGGTACCACTTCCATCAATACCCCGCCGCCTCCTCCACGGACGCTCCGCCTGCGAACGTAAGAAGAAGCGCCCCAGGAACAGGAACCCAACTCTGAACGGTGACTCACCAGATCCAGTAATCTACAGTGCACCAACAGAAGGGTGAGCGGAGGTCCTTTGCGGTGGACACCAAGGACGGGGGAGAGATGTCGAGTACCTTGAGCAGCGCGTTACCAGGAGGAGGCGGGATGGCAGAGGGCGCTCACGAGAAAAAACAAATGGCGCGCGACTGCTCACCTAGCCAGATCCGACTACTCACCTCCTCAAGCGACGTGAACATGGATGCAGCGCCTACGGGGGGGTTTGAGGGGGCGATGGGGGGGGGACAGAAGTGCTTCTGGGTGGATGTGAGCGGAGATTGAGCGGCAATGGCGCGCGACAGTGGATTTAGGGAACAACTCGCATTGGTCCAGTGAAGAAGAAGGTTCCTGAATCCTATAGGGGACGGTGGGGGACAGAAGTGCTTCTCGTACTCGTTGACGCGTGGGCCAGCCACGGACAGCAGCTGTTTACCGCGTCTACTCTCCCACAGGTGTCATCTCGCGCCACTTTTTTTTAGAAGAAAAACTAATGTGCCAACTACGGACAGCGGCTGTTTACTTAGAAATTAATTTGTATTGGTTTCGGGATACATTATGCACATTTGTATAATCCTCAGATTTTTATGGCAAACAACTAAGACCAGATTAAGGCTCCAGGCAAAGTTTCACTATTTTTTACCACTTTTGGTATTTATTTATTTTTCTCGGATTAGAAAGTCATTAAATCATAGAAATCAATAAATAATCCAAGAAGGGAGATCATCAGTGGAAGTAAGTTTACAGCGGTTAGAAGAAACAAATGATACACTTTTGAAGAAAAAACACAAACACGAGTACGAAATATGGCTCAAATCGTGAAATCCTACTCCAATGCTATGAATCTTAATGAGAGAGAGGAGCATCTGTGCACAATCTACAAACTAACTTTTGTATAATCCTTTGATTTTTTTATCGCAATCAACTACAACTAAATTAAGGCTCCATGCAAAGTTTCACTATTTTTTGACCACCTTTGGTATTTATTTATTTTTCTCGGATTGGAAAGTCATTAAATCATAGAAATCAATAAATAATCCAAGAAGGGAGATCATCAGTGGAAGTAAGTTTACAGCGGTTAGAAGAAACAAATGATACACTTTTGAAGAAAAAACACAAACACGAGTACGAAATATGGCTCAAATCGTGAAATCCTACTCCAATGCTATGAATCTTAATGAGAGAGATGAGCATCTGTGCACAATCTACAAACTAACTTTTGTATGATCCTTTGATTTTTTTTATCGCAATCAACTACAACCAAATTAAGCCTCCATGCCAAGTTTCACTATTTTTTGACCACCTTTGGTATTTATTTATTTTTCTCGGATTGGAAAGTCATTAAATCATAGAAATGAATAAATAATCCAAGAAGGGAGATCATCAGTGGAAGTAAGTTTACAGCGGTTAGAAGAAACAAATGATACACTTTTGAAGAAAAAACACAAACACGAGTACGAAATATGGCTCAAATCGTGAAATCCTACTCCAATGCTATGAATCTTAATGAGAGAGATGAGCATCTGTGCACAATCTACAAACCAACTTGTGTATAATCCTCTGATTTTTTTATCGCAAGCAACTAGAACCAAGTTAAGACTCCATGCCAAGTTTCACTATTTTTGGACCACCTTTGGTATTTATTTGATTTTTTCGGATTGGAAAGGCATTTAAACCATAGAAATCAATAAATAATCCGAAATGGGAGATGTTCAGCGGAAGTAAGTTTGTAGCGGTTAGAAGAGCAAATGGTACACTTTTCAAGCAAAAAACAAGCAAAGGTATGAAATATGGCTCAAACCGTGAAGTACTACTCCAATGCTATGAATCTTAGTGAGAGATGTGACCGCCTGTGAACAATCTACAAACCAACTTTTGTATAATCCTCTGATTTTTTTATCGCAAGCAACTAGAACCAAGTTAAGACTCCATGCCAAGTTTCACTATTTTTGGACCACCTTTGGTATTTATTTGATTTTTTCAGATTGGAAAGGCATTTAAACCATAGAAATCAATAAATAATCCGAAATGGGAGATGTTCAGCGGAAGTAAGTTTGTAGCGGTTAGAAGAGCAAATGGTACACTTTTCAAGCAAAAAACAAGCAAAGGTATGAAATATGGCTCAAACCGTGAAGTACTACTCCAATGTTATGGATCTTAGTGAGAGATGTGACCGCCTGTGAACAATCTACAAACCAACTTTTGTATAATCCTCTGATTTTTTTATCGCAAGCAACTAGAACCAAGTTAAGACTCCATGCCAAGTTTCACTATTTTTTGACCACCTTTGGTATTTATTTGATTTTTTCGGATTGGAAAGGCATTTAAACCATAGAAATCAATAAATAATCCGAAATGGGAGATGTTCAGCGGAAGTAAGTTTGTAGCGGTTAGAAGAGCAAATGGTACACTTTTCAAGCAAAAAACAAGCAAAGGTATGAAATATGGCTCAAACCGTGAAGTACTACTCCAATGTTATGGATCTTAGTGAGAGATGTGACCGCCTGTGAACAATCTACAAACCAACTTTTGTATAATCCTCTGATTTTTTTATCGCAAGCAACTAGAACCAAGTTAAGACTCCATGCCAAGTTTCACTATTTTTTGACCACCTTTGGTATTTATTTGATTTTGTCGGATTGGAAAACCATTTAAACCATAGAAATAGAGTTGTTTCCATACAAATAGATTTGATTCCCATACATCAACGAATATCTTAGTTAATGCAATGGTATATCACAACATCTCACGCTGCAAGACCTCCCAGGTTCGAATCCAGGCTGCAGCGGAGAACCCATTTTTTTGATTAATTACAGAACCATTTTTTTTTGCATTTTGTAATCGCTGAACCCGCACGTCCAGACCCCACGTCTGCCGAGCTGCATCTTTTCTTATCTCCTTGACAGCATCTTTCCTTATCTCCCTGTAACTTCCCCAAACGGCGGCGGCGGGAGGGACTTCCCCAAACGGCGGCGGCGGGAGGGACTTCCCCAAACGGCGGCTTCACGGCTCCAGGGAGACACCACCTGCACGGGCGACTTCACCTGTACGGGCGACTTCACCTGCACGGGCGCATCCTTCAGCCGATCCAAAGACACCATGCCTCCAGGGAGGAAGGGAATACGAAGCACAAGAGAACCCCCACCAGGTAAATTTCAATCGCTCTCGGATTCGACAGGTCCAGTCAGTAAGAATCCCCACCTTTTGTATCTCTTTCAGTTTAGGGTACTGGATCTTGTTTTTCCTATGCTGCAAAGTGTACCTTATTCCTCTAATCAGGCGTTCATTTGTTCTAGTGATGGGCATGGTTCAGTACATAGCGAGTAAAATGTATGGATGAGGTATCCAAAACTAACTATGCCAATAATGAAGCAACCGAACAAGGATTGCAATTTTATTCAGTGTATTAGTCAGAATATTACATCATAATTGTAAAGCTAGAAAAAAACATTGACATAAAACAGTGAGTCATCTTTATAAAATACTAAAAAGGATGTTTTCCAATTACCTTAAGAGTCATAAACCCTCATCATGTATCTGATGTCTTGACCACACAGTGGGCACAATGGATGAGGTGTACGCTCTATTGTTAATGCGCATTCGGAACAGCAGACAAGATGCCCACATGGAATAAAAGCTGCTCTCCTTCTCTTCCTTAAGCACACAACACATAGTTGCCCGTCTCCTATTTCATCATCATCACTAGAGTCATCCCTGTGAATAGCATCTTCAGCCTCCTCAAACATCTGTCGTGCCTGCCTAGCCTCTCTTCGTAGTTTGATTCTCGTCCAGCCCCTGCAATGTTGGCGCCGGCTGCCGGAATGGCTGCACCGACGGCGATCGGCGACTGCCGGCGAACTCGCTCTCTCTTTCTCTGCTCAGGTACGCGAATACTGGAAAAACAGAAAGCGCTGGAGACAGAGAACTCTGGAAACAGAGAACTATTTTGTGCCGTGCGAAAGTCACAGCTTTTCTGGCTTTCTTCCTTCTCTTTATTGACTGGTGCTTACACGATCTCACGATCCGCTTTCCTCGCCACGCCGTGCACGCTGCGACGCGCCTGCCTAAAGCGCAGGGTCGTTTTCCATCCGGTCATGGCGGAGGACCTAGTCACCACCTTGTGAACGCAGCACAAGTCATGGCGCATGCACCGTTCGTTTACATTATGCAGCAGCTACCTAATAATAGAAGTAAACATGTTCATGCAACTAATACGCACGGGATTAAGTTCAACATTTCACCCCCTAATCCCGCTGCACCTCGACAACTCCTAGTTGCTGACGGAGCTCCAGAAATCTAACACGCCCAAGCGCCTTTGTTAGAATGTCCGCAAGCTGGTCCCTGGTACCCACATGACCAACATCCACTTCACCCTTATCAACACAATCTCTGATGAAATGGAACCTTGTGTCTATGTGCTTGCTTCTGTCATGGTGAACCGGATTCTTGCTCAAAGCTATGGCTGATTTGTTGTCCACTAGAAGTTTGACTGTTGGAGCCTGGATGTTCAGTAGTTCTCCCAGAAGCCGGCTAAGCCAGATGCCTTGACATGCTGCATTCGCACTTGCAATATATTCAGCCTCACATGATGATAGGGCCACCACCCGTTGTTTCTGTGATGCCCATGTCACTAAGCTTGATCCCAACAGAAACACACACCCACTGGTGCTCTTCCTGTCGTCAACATCGCCGGCTAGATCACTGTCACTGTAACCTACAAGTTCAGTTGAGCCATGTCTCTTGTACACACACCCAAACTGTACAGTGCCTGCAAGATATCTCAATATTTGTTTGACAGCAGCCCAATGACTTGCTCTAGGCTCTTCCATATACCTACTAACAATACCCACTGCATATGCTATATCTGGCCTTGTATTAACCAAATACCGAAGGCTTCCAATGATACTCCTATACTTGGTTTTGTCAACAACAGGTGTCTTGTCATTCTTGCTCAACTTCAATCTATTCTCCATGGGCACAGCACAAGGATTGCACCCCTTCATGCCAGCTTGCTCCAGAATTTTCAAAGTGTATGAGCTCTGACACAACTTTGTCATTCCTGCCTGCTGATTAACTTGAATCCCCAAGTAATAATTGAGTAATCCCAAGTCACTCATACTGAACTTCCCTTTCATCTCCTGCTTGAACAGTTCTATGCTTACTTTGTTTGAGCCTGTTATTATAAGATCATCAACATAAACACCTACTAGCAGAAAACCATCTTTATCTGACCTCCTGTAAATAGCATGCTCTAGTGGATTTCTCACAAAACCAAGATTCATCAGTTCACTATCAAGTTTTGCATTCCATGCCCTTGGGGCCTAACGCAAACCATAAAGAGCCTTTTTCAGTTTTAGCACTTTGTTAACTCCACTTTTGACAGCAAATCCTGGAGGTTGTTGTACATACACCTCCTCCCTCAACTCACCATTCAAGAAGGCTGACTTGACATCCATGTGGTGCACTTGCCAACCCTTCTGAGCAGCCAGAGCAATCAACAATCTCATTGTCTCAATTCTTGCAACTGGTGCAAAAACCTCATCAAAATCCACCCCTCACGCTGAGCATATCCCTTCGCTACCAACCGAGCTTTGTGCTTAACCACATTGCCCTCTGGATCCTTTTTCACTTTGAATACCCATTTCAGGCCAATAGCTCGATGGCCAGCAGGTAGTGAAGACAGCTGCCAGGTTTTATTTTCTTCTATTGACTGCATCTCGGCCTCCATGGCTTTTCTCCAACATTGCTCATTCAGAGCAGTCTCAATGCTTCTGGGTTCTTCTGCTGCAAGGTAGCACACCCCACTGTACTCAAAATCAGTAATCTCATCAGTTGTGTCATTGATATTTGCCAATGTTCTGAATCTTTGGGGCACTCCTTTTGAGTTGACAGATTCTCCAGTGAGTGGAGTTGCAAATTCAATTCCTTGCACAGCTGAACTCCCAGGCGGTGTTGCATGGTTTGATGCTCCATCTGAGCCAGCGTCAATAGCCCAATCATCTTGGAGAGGCGATTGTTGATCTGGGGTTGCAGGATCGGCTAGCTGTGCTGCTGCATTTTCTGAATTTCCTGGAGTTGCAGGCTCGGCTGGTACTGTTCCTCTTCCAGCAACCGAGTAAAACTCAATATCAAACACTGGTGTTGCAGATCCTGCTCGAGTTTCTTGTTTCCAGTCCCAAGCTTTACTCTCTTGAAAAATCACATCACGCGATATGTGAAGTTTCTTGGCCACAGGATCATAAACTCGGTACCCCTTTGTGCCTGCCTCATACCCAATAAACACCATTGGTGTTGATCTGTCTGACAGCTTCGAAACACCAGGGCCTATTTTCTTGACATGAGCTACACACCCAAATGTACGTAGATGATGTACTTTGGGTTTTCTGTTATGCCATGCTTCATAAGGTGTCCTCCCTTGTAGACTTTTCGTTGGAGCTCGATTCAGCAGATACACAGCAGTTGTGACTGCTTCGCCCCAAAACTCCCCTGGAACATTCTTGCTTTTCAGTAAACACCTCGCCATTTCCACCACAGTGCGGTTTCTTCTCTCGACAACACCGTTCTGCTGTGGCGTATATGGCGTGGTAGTGAAGTGCTTAATGCCATGCTCATCACAGTACTCCTTGAAGTCAATAGAATTAAACTCACCACCTCTGTCACTGCGAAATGCCCTCAGTCTGCCACCTGACTCAGTTTCAGCTAGCGCCTTCACCTTCTTGAAACAACTGAAAGCTTCATCTTTTGTTGCCAGAAGTTGTATCCACATATATCTACTATGATCATCCACTATAAGCATGAAATAACTCTTACCTCCTGGTGTCTTGGGCCTAATCTGTCCACAGAGATCTGTGTGAAACAGGTCCATATTCTTGTCTGCTCTGTAATTTGCCACTTGAGGAAACGGCTGTCGTTGTTGCTTGCCAATAACGCATCCATCACAGAACTCTTCCACTCTATCAATCAATGGCATGCCTTCTACCATTTTCTTGACACTAAGATCTCTGAGGGCCCGAAAATTAAGATGGCCATATCTCCCATGCCACATCCAAGCCACATCATCAAACTTAGCTACTAGACAGATAGGTGCTGCAAGACTAGTTTTTAGCAGATACAGTCTGTTCTTGACTCGAGGTGCTTTGGCCAGCAGTGAGCGCTCGACATCAAACACATTGCAAAAACCATCTTCGATCACAACTTTGCATCCACCCTCCTCTAGTTGACCTAAACTAATGATGTTACTCTTTAATTTAGGTATGAAATAAACTTCTGTGAGTACCTTGTGCCCCTTCTGTCTGGCTTGAAGCATTACAGAGCCAATGCCTTCGATCTGGACGAGTGATCTGGACTAGTAATAATAACATACCAAAGAAATTTCTCTACTGTGTACAGTACTAATACATTATCTAGTGATTATTCCATCCATTTTCAAATTGGGATTTCATTCCTTCTTTTCTAATGTTTTTAGTGTTTTCTTTTTTTGCTACTGTGCTCTTGTGGGTCAGTACATGCATTTGTATTCTATTAATTTTTAGAGTGATTTATTATTTATCAAATCATGTCATTAATGTACAGAAATCACTTCTACTGAGTATGAGAAACAAAGGGCAGCAAATGTGATGAGGAACAATCAGATGTTCCAACGGCTTGGGATTAATCAGTTACGCACAATGATGACTGCTACAAGAGTAAAGAGCAAATATGATGGTCCAGAGGAATCAGGGTCTTTGTTTGATGGCGAGGATAGTGAAGGCTCTGAGCCAGAGGAGGTAAGCAAGTTTCTAATTCATCTATTTGTTTCCTCATGTTATATATCATTACACTTGCATTTGCAAACAAATTGATATGCACATGATTATTGTGTTATACCTACAGGATTCCCATGTTGCACAAGGTGTACGTAGCCACAACCCAACTCATGTTGCTGACAAACCTACACAACAAACACGAGGTTCTAAAAGGGTTGTGGCCCCTGATGTTCATGGACAACAGATTAGATTCACTAGGCAAAGGAGTGCTGCCATAAATCAACAATCCTCCCTAAGCCTAACTACTACTACACAAGCTGGTTCAAGAGCCACCACAAACCAAGAATCCACCCAAAACTTGGCTGCTGCAACACAATTTACTTCAAGTGTTGCCACTGAGCAAGATTACACCGCAGGCCTGACTACTACTGCACAACCTACTTCTCCCACACAAGCTGAGGTCACTGACCACAATAGAGATGAAGGCAAGTGATTATTTGTTATTCAGTGCATTTATTAATGTATCAAATAATCTAAAATTTCTCAAATAAATTAATCTGTCTTTCTCATGATCTGTAGTAGCTATATATAATATTGACAAAAAGCCTGAGCACAAAGATCTTCGTGTAACAGAGTGCCTGTGTAGGTAACAAATCCTCTATATACAGATGTCAGTTATAGAATGCATGTGTAGGTAACAGATGCAACTAGTACTTGATTTTTGATTATTGGGCTGTTAAACATAGAACAAGGCTAGAGCAATGAAGTTGCATGTTTGTCTAGATATTACTGTATGTTCTGCTCTGTCTAGGGAAAATGCTCACATGCACCAGAACCCATTTGATCTTTGCCATTCACTAGATTGTTTCTGCTAGTTTGAAAATTTAATATCTTTTTGCCTTTTATGATGCTAATCACCAGAATTGGTACCAAGGCAAAGAAGTAGGGGCAAACAACTTGAATCCTTGAGCAGAGGGTTAGGCACTAAGATTCCAATCCAAATCTCTAATGGGAAGCGAAGGCCAGAGCCACCTATTCAGGCTGCAAAGTTTGCATCGGAGGGTGGGATCATATTGAGGCAACACATTCCAATATTTCCGCACTGGAAGGAGTACAAGAAGCAAGAGAACGAGGGTAAAATTACAGACTACATTGGGAAGCTTGCTGTAAGTCATTTTCCCCTCACTTGTTCAGTTACAGTTCATTGCCCTTTTTAATTGAGTATCATAGAGTCACCACTTCTTTGCTAGGGTCAATTCACCATGGATGTTGAGAGTAATGCAGTAAAAGATGCATGTGTTGATATGCTAAAGGGTGGACAGCGCCAAATGAGGTATAGGCTGAAAAAAAAGTACTTCACTGGAGTTCCTGCAAATCAAGTGAGGACTACATCACCTGTTTCATGTATGACTGATGATCAATGGAGAGAGTTGGTACAAATGTGGTCTAGCCCAAACCACAAGGTATTTGCGATCAAGCTCCACTTATCCGACTATATAAATAATATTTTCATTTATGAAGTGTTTGGAATGCAACTTTTCTTTTTCTTGAGAAAATTGTTCTTTGTTAGTACTATTTGAGAACCTAGTGGTTGATTCTACCTCCAATAGTTCAGTCACGGTTTATGTGTGGCATGTATTGATCATTATCAGAGCTTCTTGCATGTTACTTCATTTAGGACATGAGAACACTAGTTTGCTACAAAATGAGCAGTTTCCTATTGGCTACAAAAACACCTTGTACGTCACATAGATATTTTTTGGCCAACATAATGTAATTGAGTATTATGGGTGTAGGACTAATCTGCCCTTCCCTCTCCCTCCTCGCTCTCTTCTCTAACACGGTCATGGCCAAGTTTAGCTTGCTGTTGGTAAAGTGTTGCTTGCTGTTCCATCAAATGAAGGTGTTGCTTGCTGTCATGCTGTAAGAAATTAAGCAGCAAGAATTCTGATGCTAGCAGCAAGCAACATGATTTCTAAAAATTATAATTAGCAACAACAGCAAGCAGCAACTAGTTCATTTTCAATAGCAAGCAGTTCACTTGCAAGCACACCAAAAATTGTTTTCTGATCAGCAAGAACAGCAAGCAGCAACCCGTTTAGTTTCAACAGCAAATGGTTCAACAACTGTTTCAGTTTCAACCAGTTTTCTGTCGTAATCGCTGCAAGAACAGCAAGCAAGCAACCATTTCAGTTTCAACCAGTTTTCTTAATTTCTGAATTTTCCATGTGATATATGAGTTGACAGACTTATTATTTACCTTCACTCAATATTAATGTAACCCAAGACAAAATTATTGAAGTGTCTTATATGCTTTTCAATGTCCATATTATCTTCAAAAAGTAGTCTGTTTTTGTTCTGTATTTATGATGAAAAGATAGCTCCTACAATTTTGAAAATATGTTGCAAGCTGCACTCGTTTCATGACTCACGTTGATTGTATATTCATAAACATAATCTATTAATTTATTATCGCTATTTTGTCTACCTTACAATTCTATTTTACATACAGAACAATTGTGTGAAGAACAAACTTAATCGTGAGAAGGTGCAATTTCCACAGTGCACAGGATCTCAATCATATGTTGCAAAAGCTTATGTAGTGGTAAGAAACTAATTATGTTATGCTTGGAGGAACTTGTTGCTTCTCACAATCTTGGTTATTGTATGAATGGCTACTGCTACCAACACAATCGCTTCATTATCTCTAATATTTGAGTCACGTCTTTAGTTTGTTAGTGTATACACTGATTCCTGGTTGTCTATTTTTTTCAACAATATTTTTTGTGTATTTATAGTAGTGTAGCTGCATCTAATTGAGTGGCTTTTTGCTAGCAGCAGTGTGTATTTATAGCATTGTTCCTAGTTCCTGGTTCCTGTTTGTTACCGTATACACCTGAATGAAGCACATAATCATGTTCATGGCATTGTCCACTGTTGTGTGCCAATTGTCTTCCAACATGTTCACTTGTTATTGTTTTGGAAGCAATTGCATCCTGCTGCTGCATTGCAGTAACATCAGGCCAACAACAGTTGCACTGTAGCAACTGTAGGCGAACAACACTTGATGTATTAGTTGTTGATAGCTGATGTATAATTGTGCATAGCAGCTGATGTATTAGTAACTAAGAATTCAGACCTGATAGTTGTATTAGTAGCTGATGTATACTTTTGCTGTCATTTAATTACTCATGAGAAAACCTTGCTATAATTAGCTTATGTTTTCATCTCCATGCTGATCAAATTGTTGCATTGAAATTAATTTATGTTTTGATCTCCATGCTGATCAAATTTATTGACTTCATTTCAGAGACAAGAAAAATATAAAGATGTCGAACCTAGTGCAATTGATCTTTTCAAGGAGATGCATTGCAGCAAGAAAAAAGGATTTAGTGAAGTTGTTCAGAAAGCCATAGTAAGTACATGTTTTTCTCTTTGTTACTACATTCCAATTTGTATTACACTATATTAAGTTTTAATACTTATGCTAGGGTGATATGGAAGCAATGGTGGCAACACCAGCTGAAGATGGACAGCTTGCAAAGTCTGCAACAGAAGTTGTTTCCAATGTACTGCCGGGTTCAAGTAAATTTCTTCACAATGCTGGCCTTTTGCCTTCCTCCAAGAGAAGCAACACAGGGACTGTTTCAGCAAGAATGCAAGAGCTTCAGTCTCAATTGGACAATGAGAGGCGAGAAAAAGATGGACTTCGAGAAGATATGGATACCTTAAAAGCCAAGTCACAATCATCTGAGGCAACCATTGCTAATCAATCAACTGAGATTGCAGATTTAAAGAAGTCCTTAGCAGAAAATAGCATCCTACTTCGACAGATATTAAGTATTAGTCGTGATCAGCTGAATCCTTAAGCATGCTTGCTAAGATGCTGGTGTCAACCATCCTGAATACACATCTCACAAAACTGTGGACCTCTTTTTATCCTTATGTTTGCTATATGGAACTGCAACTTACAGTCTATTATATGTGTTCTCTTGCTATAGAGTTTTAGTACTTGTCTGGTTAAAGAATTATGAACCATGTTCTTTTGTGTGTTGGACATATTATGCTTGAAATATATGGATGTTGGAAAAAGTTGTGACTTTGGATGATTGTGAAATATATGCATTATGTTTTGGATGGTTGTAGGCATCAATGTATTTAGTGATGAACCAAAATATCACAATATGATTGCCACGTCACCTGCCATGTCATCAACCATACAAGTGTTTTGTGACAATAAGTTTCGTCATAATTTATTTGACACGTCATCTACCACGTCATCCATTTTATGATGAAATTTATTGTCACAAAGTTATTGCCACATCAGCATCCACGCAAGCTTATTTATGACGAATATATCTGTCATAAAATTTTGCCACGTCACCTGCCACGTCATATCGCCACATCATCAGCCATGTGGCAACCTGTCCAGTGCTACACTTAATGACGTTTTCCCCTCATCTATGATGATTTGGAGCATCATAGATTTAATGACGAAAATATGTGGTCGTCATTAAATCTGTGACGTTTCTTAACCATTCGTCATAGAAGGTGCTTTAACACGGCACTTCTGTGACGACAGTCTTTTTGTCATAAAGTTGTCACAACCACTTATGCTATGACAAAAATACCATTGTTGGTGACGTAATCTAAATGTCATAGAAGGTCACATGTGTTGTAGTGACACCGAGACTCTCTTCTCGTGCAAGTCACACGCCCGGTCTCAGCTTAGTCATTAAACCCAAAAACTTGGTACCTGGCAGAGGTACATCTTTTCCGATGTTGAATCCATCACGGCCGTGATGGATTCACCATCAAGTTTTATTTTTGAAAACAACCCTCCCGCTTTGCCAAACATCTTTTGCAAAACAAATCCTTTTGTTTTTCTAAAGCAATACTAAGCATAGAAAAACCTTTTTTGTAAAAACAGGGTTTCAAGGAAGGTAATCAAGTTCAAGGAAGGTAATGCAAGAATTGTTTAAGCATTCAACTCCTATCACCTAATGCAGCAATCAAGTGAGAAAGATTTTAAAAACATCAAGGAAGGTGGGAAATGCATCGGGGCTTGCCTTCGTTAGTAGGTGAGTCAGGCTCGGACCCGCAGATATCGAAGTAGAAACAATTGCCGGCCAGAGAATCCGAAGGTGGTGGTGTCTTCTCTTCGGTCACTTCAATCTCTTCTTCGTTTTCTAAATATAACCATATAGGTATATATAAGAATGAATGCCATGTAATGCTCATGAGAGTGCGAAGATAATAAAGATTTATTATCTAAGTCTTGAATACAACTTTCCTTCACAGAACTCCAAGAATTTAGGGTTTCCGGAGTTAGTAAAGGAGTTTAAAGGGCAGGGGGGTTTTAGGTTCTAAGTATCAAACAAGGTCCAAATCAACCCAAATTCTACCCAAGGCCTATAAATAATGTATAGAGTTTATATAAAAAATTTGAGCAATTTTGGGATCATTATCTATTTTCTAAAAATCCAGAACTAATACTTTAAACTACTTTAAATGCCTTAAAATTCCTTATTTAACCTAAAAATCATGAAACTATTTTTGTTAAATACTATAGAAAATAAGAAGTCTAAGAAAATTAGTTTCACAATTTTAGGATTTTTCTACAATTCTCTATAACTTTCTAAAGTTCCATTGAAAAGAAAAAGAAAAAGATTGAATAGTGTTGGGCTAATTCTAGCCCAACCGGCCCAGTACCAGGGGAAAGCGCGCGCGCGCGCGCCCGTGCCCTGGTGACTTTGCACAGAGGCGCTCGGGGTTTGGCTAATCAGAACTGGACTCTCTTACTATTACACTTTGTCGCTGACAGATTGCAAAGAAGCCCCTGCAGTTCTAATTCTTCGCAGAGGGAGGTCCCCGACGGCGCTCACGCCCAGCCAAGCTCCGGCGAGCGCCTGCGCCGGCCGAATGGGGCAACGGCTAGGGTCTCTGAGCGGCTGACACGCAATTGGATCTATCCCGACCATTTCCCCTAACCCAATTTCACAAATGGTCACAAGGATTGCTCTGGCCACGGTGACAGCGGGCACCACGGGTAATCAATCGCGTTCCCGGCGATCCATGGGGTCTTAACTCAATTGGGTGGGTTGGTGAGAATAACTAGTACATAAAGATACTAAAACACGAACAAGTAAGGTATGATCAGACCTGGAAGTGGCTGGCCACGACGAGGGTGCTTTTGCGGCGGCGAAAAACTGATTTGGGGAGAATTTGAAATTCGCGGGCGCTGGTGAATGATCGAGGGTGGGAGCGGGTGCTATGGCTTCGGGATGATCTAGCGCACTTGCTCGGGCCTCCAATTTATAGGGCTCGCAAGCGGTGGCCGGTGAATCGGGCGGGACGCGCGGCGGCTAGAGGAAGAAGAAAGCACTGGCGCAAATGCTAGGTGGCTTCTACCGTGGCGGTATCTCCGGCGATCACCGGACGCTCCTAGCGTAACTATCCGCGACGTGGTAAAGCGCCCGGACACGCGGCGCAAGACCCAGCGACGGCGGCTCACCGGCGTTCTTATCGGTCCCAGCCGCAAGCCAGAGGGGAAGTACAGGGGGTCATCGGAGTGGCGTCCAGCGCACGGGGAAAGACGATCTTTTTACCCCACGGCGCTATCCAACCAGCCAGGCACGAACCCCGACGCCGGTGACACAAATCGCGGCGGAGGGAGCCGTCGGCGGTGAGGACAGCCGCGCTGGCGATCTGATCTACACCGAGCTTACTGTACCATGGCGCATCTACATCAGTCGCCTGACAGCCAAGTTCTAGGGCAGTTTTTCTCCCAAATTTCTATGGCAACATCCCCAAGTCTCTGCATTAAAGTTGTAGTGCTACATACCAGCTACAAATCGACTATAGGGATTAAACTTAGTTGAGCACTGGATCATGCTCAGAATTGAGCTTGAAGTTGATGTCAGTCCACTGTTAGTCTGAAAATTCAGACGTTAACAGCCTGACAGCCTGATTTTGAGCATGATTATCTCCAAATTTTTCACAAGAACATGGCTTGCACTCTTAAGCAAAATTGTTCCCCTTTGTTTGCTCTACAATTTTGATGTGGTGACCTAGGGCAAAAACCCTATGATTAAAAATTTACCAAGCTCAAAAGTTGAGCCCATAACACTGTTTTTCAGACTTAGGATAGAACTCAATTGAGGTCTATTTTGCAATTAGGTCCAAAACTCAGGGTTTGGCTTGTAAATTCACATATGAGTGACCCAAATGACTTAAAATACTTATTTGACTTGGTTTTTGCACTTTAGTCCAAAAGTGGACAAATTTTGCACATAGGTCCCTAGGGTTTGGTTTTAGGGTTTTCCAGGGTTCCAATTAGGGTTTCTGGTATCCCAGGGGTATAAATGTGATTCAACTTTATTTTTTGGAACATTTTATGACTATTCCCCTAGGGATTTTAGGTTTTCTCAATTTGGGTTATGTGTTACCCCTTTAATCCCTATTTAGGGTTAAGCTTCTTACCCAGGGTTCTATTTGCAAAGTGTTATAACAATACAACTTGTTTGAAATTTTTACCTAGTAAATGCACTCTAGGTGTGTCAAACATATGCAATGCCAATGATTATGATGTTATGCTCAAGTTTTAGTTGCAGTAACACCAGGGGTGTTACAGAGAGGAGGAGAGGGGAGGGGAGCTCACCTCGGGGATCCAAATTCCAGTGATCACCGTCTCCAAGACCTAGGGCACCACGGGGAGAGAGAGAGAGGTGGGAGAGGAGGAGGTTGCTGCACGGGAGAATTGAAATGAGGGATAGAGACCAGGGGAGGGGGGCGCGCATGGGGAGGGCACGGGTGCCAGGGGCGCACGGGTCGAGCTGGGCCGGCCGGGTCGGGCTGGGCTGGGCCGCACTGCGGGTCAAAATCCCGTGGCACGCACAACCACAGATCGGAATTCAACTCGTGAAGTAAAATCCGGAACGAGACTAAGCAACACATGTGACTAAACACGGCATCAGACAAAAGAAATACGGTTCAGCATGATGCAACACTCATGTCAACTTAGGTTTTGTTTACGCACGATATGGACGACAGTCGCTATACTACTTTGAAATTGGGAAGAAGGAGCGAAACGGGAAGAGAAAAGAGAGTAACACCTGAATTTGGTGAGTAAAAAGAAGAAAAAAAATTCTACCCTCAAATTCAGGGCGTTACACCATCTTCCCCTGCACCACCATAGGGCATCCCGGCTGCTGGAGGAGATGCTGACAGAGACAGAGACGACGACGACGCCAGTGGCAGTTCGAGCCACGGCACGGAGCACTCGGAGGAGCCGAAGCCGGAGGGGTGGATCGCTAGACCCATCACTCGTGACGCCGCTCGCGGGTGTCACTTCCATGATGCTCTCGAGACCCTGTTGCGTCGGGCCTTCGACTGACACACTTGGTCCATCGAGTACCGTTGTGTAGACTACCAACATCATCATGGGTTATACCCGGACCAGTATGAGGCTACTTGCTTGGTGCGCCGTCCGGACGATGATCTCTGGGGTGCAGAGGCCTTCTCGGAGCACTATTCTATCACTGAGAGGGACACTGCCGAGGCAGCCATGCAGGATGCAGCACGACGGGCACTTTCTCAGTATTGCTTGTTGTTGAGCGGGGTAGCTGACGGCCTTGACCTGAAGTACTTCCCTTGCCGTTCTACCGGCAGTGCTGGAGGTGTGATTGTCTCACCCGTCGGTGAGGGCAATCCCAGGCTGAACAACATGGTCAACCTGGCTGCCGTGCTCAACACAGAGTTAGACCACGCCCTTGACGAGTTGGGCAAGGTTCGGGTGAAGGTTGCGGAATTGCATGCTGAGTGCGCGGCACGCCACTATTTGGTTGGTGGTTCTCCCGCCCCTGTCGGGATTCAGCACCCTTACCGTTCACCGCCCCGTGGTTGCTTTGACTATGGTACCCCAGATTGTAGGACCCGGATAGATTTAGATCCATAGATCGATGGAGTCGGAGTCTGTAATAATGCTTAATTCAGTGTCTTAGTCTAGTAAGTCTTAGTTAGAGTTAGTTTGTTTATCTTATGTTGGATGCTTGTCATGATGAACATGTAATGAAGTTGGATCTTTGTAATGATTATCACCAAGGTGTGGGTATCGCCTGCAACTTGGTGTAGTTATTAATAAAGTCAATTATTTAGTTGGGTAATCCATTTATTTCCACTTTCCTCTTTATCCGAGAAGTTGTCAGTGAAGATGATCAATTGTTCAGTGCTATAAAGATTTCCGTAAATCTTTTCTTATGCTGAAAGACTGCGGAGTCAGATCTGATATGTGTGTGGTTTCTACAGATGTCTGAGAACAGGCGCAGAGGTGCGAGGCGTGCTCAGCCAGAACAGCAGGCACCCCAGGAGGATGCAGCCCAACAGCAGCAGTTGCCACCGCCACCCCCGATGACAGATGACCAGATGTTCATGATGCAAACTCAGGCAGTTCAGGCATTTGGTCAGACCTTAGCAGCGATGCAGCAGGTGCAGCAGCAGCCACCCCCACCATAGCCTCCAGTGCAAGTCCAGATGCCACAAGTGCCCAGAGACAAGCGGGAAGAGTTCATGAGGGGCCATTCCCTGTTTTTGCCCACTCTGTTGATCCCGTGGACGCGGAAGCTTGGCTGCGTACCGTGGAGCGTGAGTTGCACACTGCTCAGTGCAACGATCGTGAGAAGGTGTTGTATGGTCCCCGATAGCTCAGGGGAGCAGCATAGTCTTGGTGGGAGTCTTACCTCACCACCCATGCCAACCCTGAAGCCATTACTTGGGAGGAGTTCAGGGACAACTTCCGTCGCTACCATGTGCCCGAGGGACTGATGATAGTGAGGAAGGAGGAGTTTCTCGCCCTGAAGCAAGGTCCCCTGTCCGTCAGTGAGTACAGGGATAAGTTTCTACTGTTGTCATGTTATGCCCGAGAAGACGTCAACACGGATGCTAAGAGGCAGTACCGCTTTCTGAGAGGATTGGTTGATCCCCTCCATTACCAGCTGATGAACCACACTTTCTCTACCTTCTAGCACTTGATCGATAGAGCAATCATGACTAAAAGGAAGCGTCGGGAGATGGAGGATAGGAAGCGCAAGATCGGAGGATCTCAGGCCGGGAGTAGCAGATGTCCCCGCTGCTCAAGCAACTCACCACAGCAATTCAAGCAAGGTCACCAGCACTAGCACCAGCGTCAGCATCAGCACCAGTACTAGAGGCAGTTTCCTCAGCAACAGCAGCAACAGTACCGTTAGAACACCCAACCGGGAGGAAACCAGTACCAGCGTCAGAACAACCAGGCAACTCGCCTTCCTGTCCCAGCAACCAACCAGAATGACCAAGCAGCCCCAGCGCAAGTAGGAGGTCATGCATGCTTCTACTATGGAGAACAAAATCACTGGGTGAAGAACTGTCCCAAGAAAGTAGCTCAGTAGCCGCCAGTAGTCAATGTCCTAGCAAGACAAGAGCGCCACAGCAAGCACCAGGAGGTCGTGGTCAGGCCTACAACCATGGAAAGGTGAATCACCTAGAGGCCCAAGCAATCTAGGATGCTCAGGACGTGGCGGTAGGTATGTTTCCAATCGAATCCTACCCAGCAAGAGTACTATTTGATACTGGTGCCACGCATTCTTTTGTTTCTACATCTTGGGTAGAATCACATAACATCCCCAAAGAACCAATGATCCCACCTTTAAGAGTTAATTCAGTTGGGGAAAGTTCAGTACGATAGGATTTGTCTGAATCTAAGGATTGAAATAAGGGGGATAGACTTCCCCGCTAGCCTAGTAGTAATGGGAACTCAAGGTTTAGATGTCATCCTAGAGATGAATTGGCTACACAGAAATCAAGCCACTGTCAGTTGTGACAAGAGAACAGTTAAGTTGGTGTCCCCATCCGGAAAGGAAGTAGTAACTAAGATGTACTTACCTAAACTAGAAGAAGGAGCCTGTCACCATTTATCAGTAGATGACAAGGAGTCCAATCCGATTGAGGCAATTAGGATTGTGTCAGAATTCCTCGATGTATTCCCTGAGGAATTACCAGGCATGCCACCTGAAAGGAAAGTTGAATTTGCCATAGAGCTTATCCCAGGCACCACCCCTATTTCCAAGATAGCTTATCGAGTGTCCGGACTAGAGTTGGTGGAACTCAAGAAGCAAATTGATGAGTTGTTAGAGAAAGGTTATATCAGACCAAGTACCTCACCTTGGGCAGCTTCAGTACTATTTGTGGAGAAGAAGGATGGTACGAAGAGGATGTGCATCGATTATAGAGCTTTAAATGAAGTCACTGTCAAGAACAAGTATCCTCTGCCCCGAATCGAAGAATTATTTGATCAGTTGAGAGGAGTCGATGTGTTCTTAAAGATAGATCTGAGGTTAGGTTACCATCAGCTCAGGATCCGACCTTCAGATATACCGAAGACAACATTCATCACCAAGTATGGATTATATGAGTTCATGGTTATGTCATTCGGATTGACGAACGCGCCAGCTTACTTCATGTATCTGATGAACAGTGTGTTCATAGACTACCTCGACAAGTTTGTAGTGGTGTTCATTGATGATATTCTCGTATATTCCTAGAATGAGCAAGAGCATGAGGAATATTTGAGGAAGGTACTTCAGAGGCTATGAGATTGCTAGTTGTATGCCAAGCTTAGCAAGTGCGAGTTCTGGATCAGCGTTCTATTCTTGGGTCATATTATAAACTGAGATGGACTAGTTGTAGATCCAAAGAAGGTAGCAGCGATTCTGGACTAGAAAGCACCAAAAGATGTCCGAGGAATCAAGAGTTTTATTGGAATGGCCGGTTATTATCGGCGTTTCATTGAAGGTTTGTCCAAGATTGCCAGACCAATGACAGCCTTGCTAGCAAATAAGGTTGATTTCAAGTGGACCCCAGCGTGCCAAGAATTGAAATATTGAAGCAAAAGTTGACAACAACATCGGTGTTGGTTCTGCCAGATGTTCACAAGCCATTCTCAGTATATTGTGATGCTTCGTACACCGGACTGGGATGTGTGTTAATGAAGGAAGGGAAAGTAGTGGCATACTCGTCTCGACAATTGAAAGTTCATGAGAAGAATTACCCCACTCATGATTTGGAGCTAGCAGCAGTGGTTCATGCACTGAAGACATAGAGACATTATCTTTATGGGTAGAAGTGTGATATCTACACGGACCACAAGAGCCTCAAGTACATATTCACTCAGTCAGAGTTAAACATGAGGCAGCGAAGATGTATAGAATTGATCAAAGACTATGAGCTAGAGATCCATTATCACCCAGAAAAAAGAAAATGTGGTTGCAGATGCTCTGAGGAGGAAGAGTCAAGTCAATATGTTGTCCGCTCACCCGATGCCGTTCGAGCTAGCGAAGGAATTCGACAGATTGAGTCTCGGATTTCTGAACAACACTCAAGGAGTGGCAATTGAGCTAGAGCCCACTCTAGGGCAAGACATCAGGAAAGGTCAGAAGGATGATGAGAAGATCAACGAAATCCGGCAGCTAATCATCGATGGGAAAGGTCCAGATTTCCGTGAAGATGCAGAAGGAGTGGTATGGTTCAAGGATAGGCTATGCGTTCCCGACATCAAATCGATCCGGGAACTGATTCTCAAGGAAGCTCATGAGACAGTGCATTCTATACACCCTGGTAGCGAGAAAATGTACCAAGACTTGAAGAAGAGATTATGGTGGTATGGTATAAAAAGAGAGATAGCAGAGTATGTGGCCAGATGCGATAGTTGTCAGAGGATCAAGGCCAAACATCAGAGACCCACAGGTTTGTTGCAGTCGTTGCAGATTCCGTAGTGGAAATGGGATGAGATTGGGATGGACTTTATAGTCGGTCTGCCCCGCACTCGAGCCGGTTACGACTCCAGCTGGGTAGTAGTGGACCATTTAACAAAGGCGACCCATTTCATACCAGTCAAGACCAGCAATAACAATGTTGTGTTGGTAGAGTTATACATGTCTCGGATTGTGTGTTTGCATGGCATTCCAAAGAAGATAATATAGGACAGAGGCACCTAGTTTACCTCTCACTTTTGGCAGCAGCTACATGAAGATTTGGGTACACACTTGAAGTTCAGTTCAGCTTATCACCCGCAGACAGATGGTCAGACTAAGAGAACCAAACAGATTCTTGAGGATATGTTGAGAGCTTGTGCTTTGCAAGACAAGTTAGGTTGGGACAAGAGGATACCGTATGCAAAATTCTCCTACAACAACAGTTATCAGGCCAGTCTGAAGATGTCACCATTTGAAGCACTTTATGGGAGGAATTGCAGAACTCCATTGCATTGGGACCAACCCAGCAAAAGACAGGTATTCGGTCCGAAGATTTTGCTTGAAGCTGAAGAGAATATCAGGATGGTCTGGGAAAATCTGAAGGCAGCGCAGTCCAGACAGCAAAGCTATGCTGACACCAGGAGAAGGGAACTTAATTTTGAAGTGGGAGACTATGTTTACTTGAAAGTGTCACCCATTAGAGGAACCAAAAGGTTTGGAGTCAAAGGCAAGCTAGCACCTCGCTATATCGGGTCGTATCAGATTCAAGCAAGATGTTGAGAAGTGGCTTATCAACTCAGATTACCAGAGAATCTATCCGCAGTGCATGATGTGTTTCACGTGTCTCAATTGAAGAAATGCTTGCGAATACCAGAAGAGCAGTTGCCAATGGAAGACCTTGAAGTTCAAGAGGATTTGACATACATTGAGAAGCCAACGCAAATTCTGGAGACAGCAGATCAGGTCACTTAGAGGAACACCATCAGAATGTGCAAAGTCAAATGGGGCCATCACTCAGAAGAAGAAGCAACATAGGAAAGAGAAGATGATCTGAGAGCCAAGTACCCTGAACTCTTTGCTAGCCAGCCCTAAATCTCGAGGGCGAGATTCTTTTAAGAGGGATAGGTCTTTAACACCCTAAATTTGGGGGTATAAAATTTCTTTCTTATGATCATCCAAATTCAGGTGTTACTCTTCTCTATCTCACTCTAGTTTCACTCTCTCTCTAGTTTTCTCCCTCTCTTCTTCTTTTAATTAGGGTTAGTTGAATTAGTGAAGGATTATTTATTTTATTTTGCCCAAAACATATGAGTCATGGAATGTTTCATCATATTAATCCTAAATATTCTTTGAATTGTTGCACAAATTTGATTTGGTTTGAATTTGAAACTTGATTTGAATTTGAATTGAAAACCCTAGAGAAAATAAATAGAAAAGGCAATAGAAATTCTAGGAAAAAGGAAAAGGCCAATTCGGCCCAAACCAGCCCACTAAGCCCAGCCTGCGCGCCCTCGGTGCCTGACAGGCGGGCTCCGCCTGTCGGTGCCAACCCGAGCGCGCTCACTCCCTCTCTCTCGCTGCTCTGTAGGACCGAGCTGTCGGCGCCTGTCACACCCGGTTTTAAGGGACAAAGCCGGGTGCATCTCATACATGCGCCAAAGAAGACAACATATATAATAACAGAGTGTATAGAGATAAATGTCATAATATAATCAGAGTATTTATTACATAGCGGAAGACGTATTACAAAATAAAAGAATAAATATAAAACGAACTAAGGATCGTTGGCGCCAATGTCAACTGAGAAACGCCACCTAGATCAGATCATACTCCTCGCCTTGCGGCTCCTCCTGGACCACCTGTTCTTCTCCTGTGGGGGGGGGGTGTGAGACAGCAAGAGTGAGCTCACATACGTTCATCGCTCAACAAGTTGTGGGGAATAATGTGGCATGAACTCACCAAAGGTGGGAGTTCATGAAGTGTAAGGCTGATCAATGGAATAAAGGCTGAGGCTGAGCATTGCTTTTATAAGTTGGTCAAAATTTTATTAGTAGTTACTAAGTGTAAGTAAATACCAAACCTTAATAATAATAAAGAAAAGTAATAATAAAATAATCCCAAATGCGATGCAAATGTCCAATTAAATTTAAGTTCCATAAATTAATCATGTGAGGGTCCGAGCCGCTCATGACCGTGAGCACGGCTAGTATACCAGTTTTACACTCTGCAGAGGTTGCGCATCTTTACCCACAAGTCATGTTACTCATCTGTCAAGAGATGGCCAATCCCATACACCTCTACCGAGGAGGCGAGGCAGGGTAACACTACGAGGCCTTTACAAAGTTCCACTAGCTTCAGAAATCCCGCTACAGTTTATAGGAAGCTCCAGTGCAGGGTTCTTGCCTGACCACCATCGCAGCAAAATCAACCCAAGGACCTCCCTACACTGACCACTCCCCTACTGCCCTTGCCCCTTTCGGGTAAGGAAGACCTCCACTAGCTTTCCTAGTTAATCAGCCAAGGGCGTCCCATTAAACCCTTGTGGTAGCACTGTTTTCCCGGGTGGTCGCTCCATGTTCCCATTAATTTAATGATCTTAACATGAATAGTAATAATAACAAGATAATAACAGAATAATCATGAATAGTGTATCTCCATACCCAATCCACATAAAGCAATAGCAAGTACTACCCTAAAATATTTCAGGGGTGAACAAGGTATAGAGGTAATCAAAACTGGGGTAACATAAAGGATCCCATCAAATTAACCTATGCAGATCATTAAAATTAATAAGAACATGGCTGGGAAAAGTAAGTGATCAAGGGCACAACTTGCCTTCAATGAGCTCCTGCTCAGCTATCTCTACTTGCTGAACCTCAGTTTCCACAGTGGCTTGCTCGTCTACTCGCATCAACACAATACATACATAGTATAGCAAAAATTAACATTGCACCAAACATGTAAATAAAACATACAGTAAAAATCTACACATTAAAATGAAATCATAGGAACTGAAATCACTAAATTTGGAGTTATAGATTTCAAGTTATGAATTTCCTAAGGTTTAATGTAATTAAAATAGGATTAAATGTTAAATTAATGTTCTTACTGTTTTTATACCAAAACAGAGACACTAAATGATAGATATTAACATTACAAAATTTTAGGAACTGGAATGGTTCAATTTGGAGTTCATATGCATTTTCTATGAATTAAACAAGTTTCTGCAATTAATTTAATACTAAAAATCTATTTCTAAATTAGTTTCTCTGATTTTCTAATCCTCTGGGTCGGGCCTCAATTACCAGAAAGCGCAGGGGTGCTGGTGCAAAAGATCCTAAGACACATACCGCACTGCGTAGAGGACTGCAGGTTGAATCTCTAATTTTATAAGGGGTTTTCTGCAAAGTGATTACGCGAAGGGGTATCGGGCCGTTCTGGCCGTCCGATCGGAATTGGATGCGCCAGATTAGCCGCTGTTAAAATCTGAACCGGTATTCAACAAGCGCCCCTAGATCCGAATCTAACGGTCAATATTTTATGAGAGCGAGATCGGATCGGGTCCGTCCGATTTCATCCAACGGCGCACGATCAAAATCCGAAAAGGTATCCCTGGTTTCTAATCTGGCGCGCCAGCAACAGATCCAACGGTGGCAGTGCCTGTTCCCCAAACACCCGCCGAATGCGGCGGCGCAGGGACCTTACCTGTGGCAGCGCCATGGCTGGCGGAGTTCATGCTAGCATCCAAGAGTCCGAATCCAAAATTAACTAGGTGCATCGCCAAGGGAAGAACGATACGGACAAGCGGAAAGGGAGACTCACCGGCAATACGTAGTGGGATTCTCTGCCCACGGAGGAGGCAAGGTTCCGCGGCGGCGGATGGTCCCGACGAGAAATTACTCGCAGCCACCGCCACGAGCCTGCACGAGGAGGGCGCGGTCCCCATCCATGTGTACCAGCGGACCCCATAAGGCTTCACATCCGTAGCCGCTCGATGCAGCGCCCACTTCACGAAGCTTCACGGATCTGCGGCCGGAAGGGGACACAAACGTGCAATTCGCCAACTCCCAGGCACCAAACACCCACCAGCAATGTCGAGGGCTACGGCGACCCGACCTGACCGCCATGCGCAGCCGAAGTGGCAATCGGCGGTGAGGCTTTCAAGTGGCGGCTCAACACTCTCCCTCTCCCCTTACGGCGGTAATGGCGGTCAGGGGGTGCGATTACGACACCGAGAGGACGCCACTAATCTATATAGCTGGAGAAGGGGGTCTTCCACTAACCACGGCCAGGCCGCATCGTGCGCAAGCGAGTATCGCGGCGAATCCTAACAGCTCGCGCGATCCTCTCGCCCGCCATGGTTGAGCACGACTGCGCAGCCGACATGTGGGGTCCTTTGGTCGGCGCCTAAACGCGTTGAGTCATCAGAGCGCAGCCACCGGTCGGTGGGGGCCGCACGACAGGCACGCGGGGCAGGCAGCACCGTGCGCGTGGGTGGAGCAGGCCGGCCAGTGTGGGGAGCCCGTGGGCCGACTTGAGATGGTTTCGGCCCAGTGTGCAGGAATGCCCCATTTTTCTTTTCTCCTTTTAATTTCAAATTTAAGTCCCAAATTTGAATTCCAGATATGAATGTGAATTTAGTACTCAAATTAAAGGTAGACTTTAATCATACCATTTATGGTTGGGTTTATATTTTTATAAATTTGTTTTATATTTTATGATGTTTCTTATCTTTCTTTTTTTTCTATGTCATTTGTTTTCAATTTAGAGGTTAACTCCCATGTGTCCATTAATATATTAATATATTTTTAATGACATATTTATTTTATTATCCACAAATGCACAATCCAATAAAAACTCAGCATGATGCACATATTAATTTAAGTGTCATTAGCTAATTAATGATTTTTTTAGTGTTGATTCACCTGTTACAATAACCGAAGGCAAAAACATGTGTGTAAATCAAATATGTTTTCAATTTTACATTTTTGAGTATTACAGTGCCGTTCTTCCCCCCCGCGCCCACTCTATCTCTCTATGTCCCACCGTCCCTAACCTCTCGCCCACGATCTCCCCGTCGTGGACGCGCCCACGACCGTGCGTTCTCCGGCCACGTCCCTGCGCCCGTGCCCCTTTTGAGACCCGCGCCCTGCTCGCTCATTTGTGCCCTCTGCCAAACCCCCACACCCTCTCTCTCGCTCTGCCCATGTGTGCAGAGAGCTCCGCCATCGCCCGCCATCGACTGCTGCCCGTTCTGCGGTCACCGTCGCGTCTGTGCCCCGTCCGTGCCACGGTGAATTCTGCCTCGCTGTCAGCTACTCGGGACACCCTTCGGTGTGCCCTTCCCCTATCTGGTTCGTCCGGTCCGCGCTCACCGGAGCGATTCTTGCATAGCCGGAGCCCCGTCGTATCCTTGCGCCTCCGTCGTTGCTTCATGACTCCAGCGCTTCACCTCAAGGTGAGCAATCCGCCCGCACCCTTAATTTGGTCATTACTGCTATGTTGCTCGCGCGATTGCTCATCGGAGCTTGTTGGGGCGAAGTCGAAGACGCCACCCTTCGCTCGATGCCTTCGCCGACCTCGCTGCACCAACGGAGACAAGACGACGGGCAGACTTACCCTTCGTCCCACACGTCGCCGGACGAAGACCTATGACGAGGTCGCCTCATCTTGCGACCTCGTCCAACATGGAGGCCCACGTGTGATCCGGCCCATTGTAACAGACCCTGCGTGGCCGCTGCACATTATGGGCCTATTTTGTAAAGGTCTCTCTGTAATTACGGTCTGTAACCCTGCTTTATGGGAATATTCCGGGGATAAACTAGGCGCCTGGGGGCACATGCGTCCTTAACACTGGACGCTGGGCACTCAGATACCTATAAATACCCCCGCACAGTGCCCTTGAGAGGCTAGATTAACAGAGCTATTGCCATCCCGAGCAAAAACCTGTTTACGTTGCCATACTCCCCCGTTGGATCAACTTGCACCGGAGAGCAAGTTCCAACAGAGCTGTCCCACGCTGCCGTTAGCCCGCCTCGCCGTGTGCAGCGCCCTCTGGTGCTCCCACGCCGGCGTGAGGGCTATGGCCAAGTCCGCCAGACCGCCCTGAACGCGCCCGAGCTAGCCCCCAAGCCTCTGGAGCCCCGTCGTGGCCATCCTCCTCGTCTCCGGTGAGCCCTCGCCGCGGGACCGAGCGGCGCCACCGCGCCTGTGTCCGCCCCTGACTGTTAGATCTCGGGTGTCCGTCCGAGATCTGGCGGTTTAGACTTAACCCGAGCGGATCTAATCCCAGCCCTCCGATCTAGATCTGACCGCCCCTCTCTCTCCCCCTCACCCGCGCCCAGCCCCTGGGCCTGGCTGGTCAGCCCTCCCTGGCTCGCTGACGCCCTAGCCCCGCCTGTCAGCCGCGTCCGCGCACCCACGCCCTCGCGATCTAATCCTGGCCGTTGATCTCTGATCCGATGGCCAAGGTTACCCCGTACCCCTTAGGGTGTAAGTTTTGCTTACGAAACCCCCCTGGTTTTAAGAAATCAACCCGCCATCCTCTATTTTAATGCGTAGGCCCCTGGCTTCTTTTGGATAGCCCCCTATATTTTTATTTAATCACAGATTTAGCCCTAATTTCATATTTCAAACTTCAAAACTTGTTTATTTCATATCTTTTTTATATGAACTCCAAATTTAGTGGTTCAAATTGCAAAATGTTCATAAAATTATTCTCTGTTCAAATAAAATATGACCAGCCATAGTCTGTATACTTTAATTTTACACTTAGAATATAGGATTAAAGTATAAGTTGATTTATTCATTTAATGAAATAAATAAAAGGAGAATCCTAGGAGTTAAAGTATATGTAATTTTGTGAGATTAATAGTATGTACTACATGAATTCACCTTTGGTTTAACTTTTAGGTCTTAATGAAATGAATAGAATTAGGTTATGTAATTATGGATAACACTTAAAGGATAATCAAATTCCTAAATGAGAGTAGTTCATCTTATAATTTAATCTTTTCTTTGTTTAATTACTACTTTACTTTTTGAGCTATGTTCCAACACTTAGAGAGCAATCAATCCCCAATAAGATTAGTCCATTTTATAAGTTGATCTCATTCTCTTTTATTTAATACTATACCTTTTGAGATGTTTTCCAATGTTGGTATATGCTTGATGTGATGTTCATTTGTACTTTCCAAATGTATTGAATGTATGATCGCTTTAATTAGACAACGAGCAACTCGTGGTTCCTGAGTGTGTTGCTGAAGATCCCTCTGAGCAACAACCTGGTGAAGGCAAGTGTCCTCAGACCTATCATGTCCTACTTTACTTTATAACTCACTGTCCCGCATTATTGAAACTTAAGGATGACTAGTCTGTATTTACCTTACCCTTGTTTACCTTTCTAGGTTAATCATGGTTAGCTTATGCTATTGCTTTAACTTAATCAATGAACATGATGTGACTATTTATGATACGATGATGTTATCCCGATGAGGTTCTTGTGATTACTTTAGGGGGGCTCAGGCTGTTTCCTGAGTACCTCTCCGTAAGGACCTATTTGGGGAGTGACAACCCGGGATAACAGTGCAACCATGAGGGTGGAATGGGACACCCTTAGCTGACTAATTAGAGGAACCAGAGGAGTAGTTGGCTTCGCCGTAGGGCCGTCAATGGGTCCGGGCACAGTACTTGCTCTGCCGAGGCTGGTTGGAGCGGTTCTTTGATTTGGTTTTGTTAGTCACCCTTCGTTTGGGGAGATGTACTGTGTTTATCAAACTAGAGAAACCTAACGGGCGACTATGACCTCAGGGAAATCTTTGTAAAGGCTATGTAGTGAGACCCTGCTAGGTCACCTTGGTAGTGATCAATGGGGAGGCTAGAACCCCGGGCGGAATGGGAATCATAGCTTGTGGGTAAAGTGTGCAACCTCTGCAGAGTGTTAGAAACTGGTATATTAGCCATGCTCATGGTTACGAGCAGCCTTAGGATCCTCTTCGATTAGAAGATCTTTGGTTACTTTTATGATGATGGCTAATAATGTTGTATATAATTCTGATCTCTGGTATTTCCTCTTAGAGGGAGTACTTCTGGGTAATAACTGAGTTTATTACTAAAATTTGGCTCTACTTATAGTAATAAAACTTGACCAATTAAAAGCAACTGCTTAACCTTAACTCCACATACAGCTAGTCCACTTTAGCCAAACAGGACATTTGCTGAGTACGTTGATGTGAACTCACCCTTGCTTTACAAACCACCCCACCCCAGGTTGTCCCCACTGTACTCAGTGCTCAGGAGGAGATGTTGGCAACATGGAGGACTTTGAGGAGTTCCAGGACTACGACGAGTTCTAGTTTACTTTAGTGGCAAACCCCCCAGTCAGCTGCCTGTGTAGGCTTATCTTCTACGTTTCGTTTCTCCGCACTTTGATATTATTGTCGAACACTATGGATATGTATTAGACTCTGTGAATGTCTCAGACATCTTGATGTAATTAAGTACGTTTTTGTTATTTAATTCGAGCATTGTGTGATGATGTCCAATTATGTAATCGTTGTGTATGTGAGTTCTGATCCTGGCACGTACATGGTTCACATTCGGTTTACCTTCCAAAACCGGGTGTGACAGTCTGGGTGTGGTTTCGTGTGTGTTTGGGTCATACAATTTCATATTCCATCACATCATTCTTTGCATTCATACAGACATTCATTAGACATTCGTAGGATCATCATTATCATGACATGAAGCACAAACATTAACACGAAAGAAAAAAGATGCCTATCTTTGGTGACAAAATGCTTCGTTGAATACGAAGATGCTTCAATGTGAACGAAAAGAAGGGAAGGTGTTTTTCTCCTTCGGCTCAAAAATTGTAAGTGTGGGTTTCGTCCACAGCAAAGCAATTCACACATGGATGAAGAGGTAAAATTATATTACAAGGTATGGACAAATATGTACAATGTTGAGTTCAACTCTCAGTTACAATCTTTTGCCAAATAATGCAAAGAGATCCCATGTTTTCTACAGGTAATTACAAAAAGAAGCTCTAAGAGCCTTCAGCCCTTCGGAACAAGCTTTGGCTCAGCAACCTTCGGCGCCACCATGCTACAGACAGATGATGGTATAAGGTAATCACAAATGTTATAAAGAAAAACCAAGCTAAAAGACAGGTAAAAGTTTCATACTGAATTGAGCAGTTTCCGAGCTTCATCTTCAGCTAGCTCGCGCCCGTCCTTAGCCCAAATTTTAGTGATAAATCTGTTTCCAATGCTGAAGATGAGAGGCTGAAGGTTGGTTTGTTAACTGTCTTAGCATGAGTACATCCGGCCTTAAAAAATGCAGCAGCTGTGCCATGAGAAGCTAGCAGAGCGCAGAAATCCCCGTGCCCAATTACAACTTCATCGAGTGCTTCAACTTCGTTTTCAATATGCTCGAAAGCCTTGGGGATATCTTCAGCCGAAGGATCAATTTCTTCAGAACTAGCCCCAACCGAGTTGAATATTCCTTTTAATCGGTTCACACAACGGGTGGCAAAATCTGTGCATTTATTCCGAAAATCTTTCAATGACTCCCATAGCTTTGTATTTTTCTCAGCTTTGGCTTCAGCTTTTTCTTGCAGTTCTTTTGTTTCCTACTTGAAGCGCTCTGATTCTTTCTTTAAAATTGTTTGAGCATTATCAAGTTCCTTACTTAATTTATTATTTTGAGACTGTACTTCCAGTGAGGGAGCCTTCGGCTGCTCGCAGCAGAAAATCTTTCTCCTCTAGAGAAGCTTCAAGATCCTTTATCTTATTCTCTAAGCCATCAATTATAATCTTGTTTTTCTTATCATTGCTATCCTGCTGCATTTTCAAAGCTTTGCTCAGCAGCATGCTCTGCAGCAACAAGTCATGGTCAGAACATTTAATTCACCACGAAGATGATAATAATAACAACCTAGTCAAGGGTCTCACCTTGAAGCTGGAATAAAATAAGCTACTGACAACATGTTGCCGTCGGTAGCAGCTGATATCAGCCTCTAGCTTCAGAAAGCCAACACTCTTGGATAGAGTGCCGACTATCTTCGCCCTAGCGTGGTTGTAGACGCATCCTAGGATCTCCTCATCAACCCCCCCCCCCAAAGAGCAAAGCCCCTGGTTGATATCCGCAGGATATAGCAAATTCCCGCAACTCTGACTTGTCCTCTTCAGACAATTCTTGGCCGCCCAGGTGCCGAAGATCGAAATATTTTTCGCCCGAAGGGCTAGCATCAATTTCCCTTTCTTACGTTGTTGCCATTTCTTCCTCTATAGCCACATCTTTAACCACATCTGATATGAGCCTATCAATATCTGACATTGTTGTTTCAGCTTCATCAGTGTTTTTGACTTCGGTAGTAGCATCAGCTTCGGCACCCGCAACAGTCACTATTTTAGCCGCTCAGGCTGAAGGCGGTGTTTGCTCGACGGCTTGCATTACATTAACTATTCGTCATTTCTTTTGCGCTTCAACCTTCTCCTTTACACCCGAAGGTTGTCCTTTCTTCTGTAAAAATTGTGTCAGTTCTGATCCCAAAGGACTTAGCAGCTTGAAGTGCGGGGAATCAGTCATTACCTTTAAAATTTCTGCTACTTCAGCAGCAGAGGGCGTTGAAGGAGCTTCTTCTCCTGTCTCATCCACCTTCGGCTCAGCAGAGGGAGTCATGTCAAGCTCTCGCTTTTTAGAGATTGCCACTTTCGGCTCAGGAGCTGATTTTGTTTTCTTCAAAATTTTCTCATCTTCCTTTACTAGCCGAGTAGCTTGCCTACTCAGGATGCTGACAATCCTTTTCCTTTTCTCCCCTTTGACCTCTTTGTCAAGCCTTTCATAGATTGGGTATTCGAAGTTTAACGCGTCCATCACCCGATTCAACCTTCGTTTTGGCCGGGTGCCGAAGGCAGCAGTCATTAATTGGTTCTTTTTCTTGGTGTAGTTGTCAAGAATTTCATTGCACATTGTTTCAATCATTTCTAGCCACTCTTTGCACGGCTTCTTGAATTGTTTCTCAAATTTAAATCAGTAAGGGAACTGCACAAGTTCATGCTTTTTGCCCCCCTCCTTCTTAGGCATTCCCTAGCCACTAGAGGTCAGAAATATTCTATTTGCTAAGTACTCTTGTGGCACAAGGGCCTTGTCATCCCGAAGCTCAATTTCAATGGACTCATGACCATAGTCATTAGCTTCTCCCTTCTCTTCTCGTCTTCCTTCTTGTAAAACCATTTGCTTTTTCAACCTGTCGGCCACTTGGTACGATAGCCGATAATCGGGGCCTTCGTATGCTTCTGATACACAAAGTTGTAGCAGCCGAAGTTCTCATGAAGACCTATCTGCTCTGGCCTTCGTTTGATATTGCAGCTCGTGCACCCGGCAGAAAGCTTCGGCATTGGGACTCATACCCTAGCTTCAGAGGGCCCATCTGTAGACACTAAGTCTAACGATTACATTGGGTGTCAGCTGATGAAAGTATATCTCAAAATTTTTCAAAACTTCTCCAATCATCTCATGCAGGAGGAAATTAAGTCCTGCCGTGAAGAAGCTTTTAAAAACTACGACTTCAGCGTCATTTGGATCTGGAATCACCTCTTCCCCAGCAAACCGGACAAATTTGCTCTCGGCCTCCCCAAAGTAGCCTAATTTCATCATCGTAACCATGTCATCTGCCATCATAGTAGATTTACCAAATCGAATGTGGCTGGGTTTTGCTGGGCTCAGAATAGTGTAGTCCTCTTCCTCTTTGATCTCACTTCCCCTTCAGCTATGATCTGTTCAGCTTTAGCAATCGAGGTACCTTCGGCAACAGCTTCCTCTGGCACAACAAGACCCGATCCCCTCACGAGACATCATAGCAGTGGATCATACTCTGGCCATTTTAGTGTTTACGCTTTTTTAAGGCGAAGTGGATCTTAAGTAACGAAGCGTTTGCTCGAAAAGGCAATACAGAAAGCTTCGGTGATGGTTAAAATTTTAAACAGCACAACAGTGCGATGGCAATGAATGTTGTGGTAACTCCTCACCAACCCGTCTGTTTATATAATGTTACAGGGGGAGAAGGTGAACCGCCATACCGCTCGCACTGACTGAGCGGTGGACTGACCGACGTCCAGAAAATTATAATCGTTTCTCAGCAACGAGCTCAGGGAAGGTGTTTTTCGGACCTTCGACATTCCGAAGCCTTCGTGTTTTTCGCGGATCGAGCTCGTTACGAAAAACGATCTAGCACCGCGAAGGGGCTACTGTTGGGGGTCTTCTTTCCCGCCAAAGGTCCTCAAGGCAAAAACACCTTCGGCAAAATACTACAAAGATACAACCCGACGATAATGCGAACAGAAGCCCAAGCCATGGTTGAAGGAGCTTCGGCTTAGTATTATGATGAAGACGAAGGACGATACCGACATAAGGAGGAAAATACTATCTAGTCCTTAATAGTTTGCATTATGATTACAATTAGTTATCAGGGACATGAATGTAATTTTGTCGTGGCTGTGTCCCGTGCCTATAAATAGATGAACAGTGCCCCTGTACTGTTCGCATAGGATTGTAATCACTCTTACGTCATCCTCGCATCTTCACCTTCTGGCAAGCCGAAGGTATCATTGTAATATAAATATTGTTGATGTTTATTCATGTTTATGATATGAGAATATAAATGACTTACTGATTCATAATCATTATTTATATTCTTTTATATTTCATGTACCCTTATTTATATCGTTCACTGAGATGATGAAGGTATGCCCTTCGTGACCTTCGTCTGGAGATCATTATATCCAAAATGAGATAATGCTTCAAAAGACGAAGGTCCTCTAATTATTAACAATCGTGTTGTCTTGTTCTTGATGTATAGCATTTGAGAACAAGGACCAACAGGTCTAATGAAATCGTGAAGGATCTCAAACTTTTCCTTCGCAACCAATATCGTAATGAACTGACATTCGCTGCATCAAGTGTTACAACATTCCACATAATTTAAAATATGTCGGAGTGCATAGAGTTATTACAACTTGGATGGCATGCAGGCCCAAATAACTCAAAGTAGCAATCACCAAGGTGATTAGTTTAGCGGAAGCATTTATTCAAATAGCAGCCACAACACGTATGGGGTTTTTGAAATACTGTGCCAACATTGGGTTATATCAACCCACCAAAATCATGAGAGGAGAATGGAGAAGCCTTGCCCTGGGCCTTAGTCATCTTCGTAGTTGGATATAAACAATGCTCGCAATACCCGTAGAACATCTGACCATCTACAACAACCATTAGGAATAGCACCCTGAGTACTGGAATGTACTCAGCTAGACTAACCCGTCCAAAACTAGGAAATAAGAAAGTAAAAGACACCAAGGACCATGCAAGCTATATCTAGAGTTGTCTCTTTACTTTATAAGAGTAACGGGAGTTAATGAAGTTATTAACAAGTTGAAGGGTTATCAAGTTCATTATTCCACTTTTAGTAGTTCAGTATTGGTACCTGTTGGGGGCCTTCCTCTTCCGAATGTCCTAAAAACGTGACTAACCATATGTTTTTAGAAGAAGATTGTGAAGAGTTACAAGAAGCTTCGACTTTGGGATGAAGGACCTCTCTTATGACAGAACGAAGGGAAGTGGAGTATGGGCGATGAAGCTGAAAGCCAAGGACCTTCGGCTGAACATATTGACGAAGCCCAAGCATGATGATAATTGAAAGAGGCTAAAGACCTTACAGTCCTCAATAATTCATGTTGGGATTATAGGTAGTTACCAAGGACAAAAATGTACTTTAATCCGGGCTGCATCCCATGCCTATAAATAGATGAACAGTAACACCATACTGTTCACGCTGGATTGTAATCACTCTCGCGTCATTCTCACACCCTCACCTTCTGGCAATCCGAAGGTATCAATGTAATATGAATATTATTGATGTTTATTCATGTTTATGGAATACAAGAATAAATAGGTTATTGATACATAATTATTGTTATCATCATTTCTTTGTGTTCCTTTACTCTCTTATTCATATTCATGCTTATATACTGAAATGATGAAGGTTTGCCCTTCATGACCTTCGTCTGAAGATCATTATACCCAAGAGGAGATAATGCTTCGAAGGACGAAGGTCTTTAACCATTAACAATTGTGTTGCCTTGTTCTTGATTTATAGCATTTGAGAACAAGTGACCAACATTAGCGCTCACCTCCGGTGAACTCGCATTCCACGACCTTCAGAAGAGCATCAATCTTCGACATGCCGCCAAAGAAGGCAACGGTGCCCGGGGCTGCCCTGCAACCACTAGACACGAATCAGGACGCACTTTCTCTACGAGAAGGCTAGGAACCTAAAAGAGAAAACCCACCAGCCTAGCATCTTCAGGAGGAGCAGATTGACCAGGAAATCAGGGATTTAGAAGCAATCCATCAACAAGTGCAAAGGATAAAGGAGAAGATGCTTCGCCTGGCTGGTCTTCAGAAGAAGATTGATGAAGCCGCTGAGGAAATGTGTCATCTTACTCAAGATGACCAAGACCGAAGGCCTCACCATAGGGAGCTTCGTCAGGAGAGCTCATTCAACGAAGATGAATGGTACGATGACTTTCATCATGGTAACTTTACTTTTGATGATGCTTCTTCTCTGGCAGCAGAATTGTAGGCTACTCCATGGCCACAATCCTACAAGCCACCCCAGTTGCCCATGTATGATGGGCACTCGTGTAATGCCCAAAATTGATATAAGAGAAGGTAATAGGATAAATAAATAAGTAAATATACTTCTATGCTAGAATTTTGAAGATTTCTTGATCTTCTTTTCCTTGTGCAAAAAAATCAACTAAAGGAATTAAAGTAGTCAAATGACAAATAAATAAATATGCGTGTGTGCATTCCATGCTGGAGTTTTTGTATGATTGCATTTGTACTCAAATGTTTGAGACAAGTTAAGTTTGAAAGGTTCTCAGGCTGATTTTGCTGTGATGGCGGTCAGATGAGGGATCCCTGCATTGGAGCTTCTTAGAAACTGTAGCAGGTTTTCTGAAGCTAGTGGAACTTTGTAAAGGCCTTGTAGTGGTACCCTGCCTCGCTTCCGTGGTAGAGGTGTATGGGGTCCGATCAACCCCGTGGCAGATGGGTAACACGACTTGTGGGTAAAGATGTGCAACCTCTGCAGAGTGTAAAACTAGTATATCAGCCGTGCTCACGGTCATGAGCGGCTCGGACCCTCACATGATTAACTTATGGAAGTAAACTTAATTTGTCATATGCATTGCGTTGTGGGTGTTGTTATTAATTTTGATCTGTTACTTATTTGGGTTGGTATCTACTTACACTTAGTAACTGCTAATAAATTTTTGTCCAACTGTAAAAGTAATGCTCAGCTTTAACCATCCTCTTTGGTAAGCCTTACACTTCACATGAGCTCCCACCTTTGGTGAGCTCATGCACATTATTCCCCACAACTTGTTGAGCGATGAACGTATGTGAGCTCACCCTTGCTGTACTCACATCCCCCAAGTCAAGGACAAGTACTATAGGATGAGGCGCGTGAAGGATGTTGTGATGAGTTCGTGAGAGGTCTAGGCCGTCGTCTCCTAGTAAACTATGGTTGTTGGATCATTGTCTTCGTATGATGTAATTATTTAACTATTTTGTACATGACTCTGTTATATATTAATGATGTGACATTCGTTTCTGTACCATGAGTCATCATATGTGTGAGACTTGATCCTAGCACACATGTGATTCACGCCCGGGTTTGGCCCCCTTAAATTCGGGTGTGACAATACCTCTCCACAGGTCAAGGAAAGGTACCGCAGGATGAGGCGCATGAAGGATGCTATGATGAGTTCGTGAGAGGTCTAGGCCATCGTCTCCCAAGTCAACTTTGGGTTGTTGGATCGTTGTCTTCATATGATGTAATTATTTAACTAATTTGTACAGAACTCCTATTATATATTAATGTTGTGACATTCATTTCTGTACCAGGAGTCATCATATGTGTGAGACTTGGTCCCAGCACACATGGTGATTATGTCTCACGCCCGGGTCCCTAAAACCCGGTTGTGACACCCTCCACACTTCCCTCAGTTGCTGAAGCAGTCTTCGTCTCTTTCGCGCTCTTTTCAACCCCCTTCTCCATTGACTGCAATAGGCTAGTCAGATCCGACCCTAGGGGACTTAGCATAGCAAATGGGAAGGGTTCAGTAATTACCTTCAATATTTCTGTAACACCGACAGAGGAGGACGATGAGGTGCCGATAGTCTTCTCTGGTACATCTTGTACCTTCGCCTCGGCAGGAACCAAGAATGAGGACATACATTTCTTAGGAGCCGAATTCTTTAGCTCCGGTGATTTTTTTGTTTTTTAATAGCCCTCTGATCTTTTTAAATGGACCACATGGCTTGCCTTTTTAAAATACTTACAACCCTATTTTTCTTTGCTCCTTCGGCTCCTTCGTCAAGCCTTTCGTAATCTGGGTATTCGAAGTTAAGAGCATCCATCACTCGGTTCAGTCTTAATTTTTCCCGGGTGCCGAAGGCAGCTGTCATCAATTGATCTTCCTTCTTCGTGTAATTCCCAATAATCTCATTACACATTGTCTCTATTAATTCCAACCATTCGGCACAGGGCTTGCCAAAGCTTTTCTGAAATTTAAAGCGGTAGGGAAGTCGTACAAGTTCATATTTATTCCCTTCTTCTTTCTTCTTCGGCATCCCCCATCCACCAGAAGTTGGAAAAGTTTTGTTGGCTAGGTATTCTTGCACCAAATCCCGAGTACTAATATGCTCCGCCACAACTCTAAATTCCACTTTGGCTAACTGGTAAGGGGACCCGAGTTGCATGTTTCACAATGGCCGTGTCATATCGAAGCTCATTCTCAGGGGACTCATCACCATAGTCATAAGCTTCTCTCTCTTCTTCTCATCAGCTTTCACGTAAAACCATTCATTTGTCTAGCCAGTCGGCGACTTGGTGTGATATCCAATCACGGGCGCCTTAGTATCCTTTTGTTATGCAAAATTGTATCATCCAAAGTTCTTATACATCCATCAACTCTAGCCTTAGTCTGGTAGTGGAGTTCATGGACCTGGCAAAATGCTTCAGCGTTGGCACTCTTCCCTTGGCTTCGGAGAGCCCATATATACACGCTGAGTCTAACTATAGCATTTGGGGTGAGTTGATGAAGATATATTTCAAACTTCTTTTAAACTTCACCAATCATCTCGTATAGAGGGAACTGAAGGCTTGCTCGGAAGAAGCTTTTAAAAACTATGACTTCGTCATTTCTTGGCTCTAGAATCACTTCTTCCCCAGCAAACCGAACTAGGTCGTCATCATTCTCTCCAAAATATCCTAGTTTCTTCATTAAAACCAAATCTTCCACTTTAACCGTGGATTTTCCAACTCAATATGGCTAGGTTTGCTCGGACTTAAAATCCCATCATCTTTTTCATCATCACTGTCAGCTTCAGCAGTAGTTGGTTCAGCTTTGGCAACAACAACATCTTCTGTTGGAACTGACTCTTTTTCTTCTTGTACAACTAACCCAAAACATTTCATCATTTCTGAAATAGGGGCCATCTCAGTAGCTCTAGCTTCTTCTCCTTCGTGTGCTACTCTGGCAGTAGACCTCACTCTAGCCATTTCTGTTTTTATGAGACGAAGCTACACTCAACTAATTGAATGTTTGCCCGAAGCTTACACAGCAAGTGCACGGAAAGCAGGAAGCTTCGGCTTCAGTAAAAATTTTCAGCTGCACAACTGGCGCAGTAGCAATAAATGTTGTGGTAACTTCTCACCAGATCGTGTGTTTATATAGCCCTGTAGGTGAAGAAGGCGAACCACCAAGACACGCGTACTGGCTGATCGGTGGACCAGTAAGCGCCGTAAAACTTATATTCGTTTTTAATAACAAGCTCAGGGAAGGTGTTTTTCGGACCTTCAGGTGTCCATAAGCCTTTGTATTTTTCGTGGATCAAGCTCGTTATGAAAAACGACCTAGCACCGTGAAGGTGCTACTGTTGGGATCTCCTTCTCTACCGAAGGTCCTCAAGATGAAGATATTGTTTGTAGGTGACAAGAACGAATGCCGAAGCTACGATAAACATTTGTGGGAAAGCCGAAGATGAATAGCTTCGGCTTAAGGTGGTGACGAAGGTCAAGCTTAATGCCAAGTCAAAGAGGAAAAGACTAGTTAATCCCTGATGTTTTGTATTAGGATTATAAGTATATGATGAGGTCATAAATGTATTTTTACTCGGGTTGCGTCCTGTGCCTATTAATAGGTGAACAAGTACCCCTGTACTGTTCACACTAGATTGTAACTGCTCTCGCTGTCATCACCTTCAAGCAAACCGAAGGTATCATTGTAATATAAATTTTGATAATGTTTATACATTTATCATGGAATAAATATGTGACTGAATATCATACCTCGTGTATTTAAATCCCTATTGGTATGAGTGATGAAGACGTGTTCTTCATGACCTTCGTCTGAAGATCATTATATCCGAAAGGAGATAATGTTTCGAAGGACGAAGGTCCTTAACATTTAACAAATGTGTTGCCTTGTTCTTGATTCACAGCAGTTGAGAACAAGTGACCAACAAGCATCATTGTGAGGATAATCCTTAAGCTGAAGGTCTTCTTGAGAAAATGTAATCGACACATGAGACCATTTGGACTTGATGAAGGGTCCTTGTACTCCAACATGTTGCACTCTTTTCTGTGCTTCCTTCTTTTGCTTCTTATTGGCTGGTTTGGAGCTTGAATCGCCTGTGATTGGGAATACTAGCTTCATGACCGAAGGTGACACAACTTGATCACCTTGCGAAGCCATTATCATGGTCATGGAAGTGAGTTCACTCGAGGTGGGCGCCAATGTTGTTCACTTGTTTTTTATTGTTGTAAACCATAAAACAAAGCAACACAATCGTTAAGCGTTATAGGACCTTCGTCCTTCGAAGCATCATTCATAAATATGAAAAAACTATTTGTAAGATGTAAAATCAAGCAGCATATTTATTTCATAATGAAGGTATAGATAATTATCAAGATTTGTATTACATCGATACCTTCGGCTTGCTTGAAGGAAATGACGTGAGAGCACTTACAATGCAACGTGAACTGTACGGGGTATTGTTCATCAATTTATAGGCTTGGGACCCAACCCAAGTAAAAGTACATTCATGACCTTTGATACATACATATTATCCTAATACAAGCAACATGGACTAATTAGTATTTTTCTCTTCAGCTCAGCACCATGCTCGACCTTCGTAACCACCTTGAGCCGAAGTTGTCATCCTTCAGCTCTTTACGCATACTTGTATTAGCTTCGGTATTTATTTTTCGTTGCTTATAGGCAATTTCTCCATCTTGAGGACCTTCAGCAGAGAAGGAGACCCCCAACAGATAGCTTAGGCCGAAGCATGGCAGAATCAGACGAAGCAAGTCCTACATACTACTTCGTGTTATTTCCCAAACATTCCCGAGTATGTGGGCAATGAACAACCATTTTCACATCCTACAGTTTTAGTAGCTTCGGCAAGCCACTCTCTAGCTAAATGTGCTCTGCCACAACCACCAGTCATAGCTCCAACTTCATCCCATAACCAGTAGCCTGAAGAGCAGCACCAAACTCAGCAACAACGCAATGCAAGGAAGAGTTCGAAGCTCGGACAATTATTAGCACTATTCTAGAGTCAAGGCACATCTACTGAAGCCACAGAGGGGCTAGGTTAAAAGCTTTCATATACACCTTTTGTAATTTTCATTTCTCTCATTTTCATGTTCTTGCCTTAGAGACAATTTGAGAAGGTACAACCTTTGACATGTTGTAATAAATATGTGGTTACACCATCGAGTGTAACAGTAAGGGTGAAAAAAGCTCCAAAGTCGTTCCTACAGGGATGCAGAGCTAAAATACCACCTAAGTAAAAGGTGAAGAAGCTCCAAAGTCGTTCCTAAGGGGATGCAGAGCTTAGCTCCAAAGTCGTTCCTACGGGGATGCCGAGCTAAAATACCACCTAAGTAAAAGGAGAAGAAGCTCCAAAGTCGTTCCTAAGGGAATGAAGAGCTTAAATGCCACCTAAGTAAAATGTGAAGAGACTCCAAAGTCGTTCCTAAGGGGATGCAGAGTCTTACTATTACAAAGTGTTTTTATTAACATTTGTTGCATCATATCATCACATCATCCTCCATCATCACACCGCTTCATTCATCATCTTGCATCATTCGAAATAGTGGATAAGAAGGGAAATTGCTCCTTCGTCCATAATGGTTAACCTACAAACTTAAGCGTATCTTTGACAAAGAATTATGATAGGATGTTGCAGCTCTACCCGTTGCTATTAAACGGTAAAGAATTCCTCATACAAGACCTACAACAAGGCCTTCATGACTAATACTATCACCTCGGTGATGGTATTTCTTATGTAAGACCTACAACAAGGCCTTCAGGACTAATACTGTCACCTCGGCAACGGTATTCCTTACGCGAGACCTACGACAAGACCTTCGAGTTTAATAATGCCGCTTCGGCGAAAAAGGGATTTTTCTTTATGAAGCGTGAAAAGAAGAGAATGTGTTTTTTTGCCTTTGGCTCAAAAATGGTACGTGTGACAGTTTCACGCTACATAAAAAATATATTACATCATGAGACACATAGTTTGCAATTGTTTTTACATAAAAAAATAGCATACAAAATTCTACAAATGTTTTTACACATAGTCTAATCATCCTCCTTCAGCACTCTCTCAGCAGCTTCGTTTAGAAGCCTATTTACAACTTCATCATTTGTTGCATTCGCTATTCTGATTTCATCGAGAGTACCCTTCAGGGCTGAATCGACGTTAGTGTTGTATGGCTCTGGAGGAGGAGAGAGTTCAGGTACACCAAAATATAAGCTTTTGTCAGATACGAAGCTAAAATACTTACAAAGCTAATATACTTACGAAGCTAAAATATGGCAAACATACATACACGTCTTTCGCGCTCTGTGGCCTTTTCAGCTTTTCTTGCTTCTTCTGAGGCAACATGAGACTCTTCTTCATTTTGCCTGATGGCTTCGTCTGCTATTTCTCAGCCACCATTCATCCACACTTCATAATAGAATTTCCCACTAAGGGTAGTTGCTTCGGCTGAAGGCTCTTTGATATCAATCCCTGAAACTAAGAAGTCTGGCTGAATTACAGCCTTAGCATGTTCATAGCCAGCTTTTTCAAGCGGTGATACATCCCTGTAGGACTGGTAAGGCGACTAGAGGGGTGGTAAATGAGAGCCAATCAATTTTTGCTTCTAAACACTGAAAATGAACACTTCACTTCAATTGAGATGAAGCAAGTGCTCAAACCATGAACATATCAGTGAACGAGTGATCTCCGGATTATGAAATGTTTCTAATACTCACATGAGACCAGCAAAACAAACGGATCGCAAATCCTGACACCAAAAAGTCTAAAACGGTCCAAAATAGTATCGTCAACAAGTGTTGTTTTCAGCAGTACGAAATTTTGTTCTTGAATTCAAAACTGAACCAAACAAAGTCCGATTAAGATGAAATTTTACACACACCCGAGCAATTACATTTCCAAGATCTCCCCAAATTTTAAAAATACAGCCAGAAATTAGGGTTTTGTTGAGGTTTTCTAGAACGAGTTCAAACTGAGTTTTTCTCAAATCTTGACCAAAATCTGCAACAACTAAGTGTATGCAGTGGTCTGAAGAATGCAACTCTCCACCAATCAATCCCCAAACCAAATCCTCTCAAAGGAATCAAAGGTTTTTCACCAACAACACAAGATCGAGGGAAAGGAGAAACCAAGACTATAAAACCACATAAATTCCAGCAAGGGTACAAACTAGGATTTAAAGCCAAAGAGCTCTGTGGGCCGGACCGGCCACCCTTCCTCTGATTAAACTTGAAAATCAAGAACATAGTCAAAGTACAAAATCGCTGCGGAACCCTCGTCTCAACTAGTGTCTACCTAGAGAGAAAACTAGGAGCTCTAGAATGAGAGCTCTAAATAAATGGCAGCCAAGAGATATTGAACTAACCAGCCCTCCCCTCTATTATAGAGGGTTATTCTCACTTTCTAAACTACCCCTATTTACATAGAGCCTATCCACTCCACCAGGGGCGAAATGGACCAACTCCTAGGTTTTCGATCCAATGACCACGTCCTTAACATGGAGTTGCTTCGCCTTGACGCACCCTCCGCGATCATGCCGCGTGCCACCACCGATTCCCTCCGGAACTACCACCGCCGAGTTTTGAGGTCCAAACTCAGCAAAACCCGTCATCCGTAGCGATGGTTGGTTTTGAGGACCAAATCACCAAACCTGCCGTGAGCACCGCACCTCGTGCACGTCGTGCACGATCAGACGCGTGTCCCACCAGTCCTCGACCACGTCGGCAATACGGTCCACTCCACCACGTCCTCACGCAAGTGCGTGACCTAGGTGTAAGCCACCGCGATTGGTCACCTGGCTGCTCTGATCCATCAATCAAGACCCAGCACTCGCCCTTCACTGCTCCCGGTCCATCAGCACGAGCCCGCGTGACCTTCTCCTTAGCCGTCGAGCACCGTTCCTGTGCTCCACACCTACACACCACAAGTCGACCGACATGGTTGCACAAGCATAATCTCACACTCTGGTCAGTCCACTGACTACCCTAGAGTGCTACCCGTTGACAATCACTCGTCATCAACCCGAACCACAAGGGACAAGTCAACCTTGTGTTCGCAATCTCCCCCTTGATGAGTGGATTGTCAACACCACCATATGAGCATATGTAAACAGAAATAGGAAGAAGAGAAACTCACTCAAATGACCACAAGCAAGTTAAAGCCAGACAAGTCTTTTAGAGTAAGCAAAACTTGGTCCCCAAAGAAATGGGCAATGGCTCAACACGACCAAGCAAGAAAAAGCTATCCCTCAATAAGAGGCAAAAGCATGGTTCAACACCACTAGCCAGAAGCCAAAATCTCATTGGAGCACAAAAAGCTTTATCAGAGCATAAAAAACCAATTCAGAGCATAAGATCAGCACAAGAGCTAAAATCAAAGCTAGTTCCTCCAGAAAGAGGCAAACGGCTCAACACGACTAGCAATACCTCCAAATAACACATCTCGCCCTCTTGAATGAGAGGAAGCCTGAAAGACAAAATTCTCCCCCTAGATAGAGGAATCAGAAAATCTCAAAATCTCTCCCCCTTGTTGACAAGTGAACTTATCAAGCATAGACAGGGGTAGAAAGAAAAAACTCCCCCTTGACAAGAAAACCCCCTTGAGAAAAAGCAGAAATGCAATAGAGAGTATGAAATAGAGAAAATGCATGAGCTTTAGGAGTATACCTAGTCAGAGTGTAAAAAATGCTCTAAGTGGTGTTGTGCTAAGTGTGCATCAATAAATGCACACGCTAGCAGATTTTCAAACTGGTCATATGCACAAGATATGTGAAGTGTAAGTATTTTGATTCAGTTTGAAGCATTTCAAAGAGGTGTTCACCACAAAGACAACACTAAGCATATAGTAAGCAGGAAATCAACTAAGTGCCAGTCACAGGTGAACAAGGTGAACTACCCCGAACAGTGATCAATCATCATGCTAGAAACATATCTTAAATAGATACCATTTGAAATTTTTAAGATTTATCGAATTTTGCAGCGGATTCCAATTTCATTGAAAAGCATGTGAGTGCGAGAGGTTGTAAGCATTGTCTTTGTTTGACTTTTCAACTGGGTGTAGCCTATGCAGACATGCAATCAGAAGCTAAAAACACTAATTTCGATCGTCCACTACACTGCTCAAGTTCATCCAAAATAGCAAATGGAAGCAGTATCGATACAGTGATGTGGTGACAAATACAAACCCATCTCAATCTTTCTGATCATCACTTATCTTGATTTTGAATTTTTAGCACGGTATGAATAAATCAAGACAAGTGAATGACTCAAAGCATGAGACATAGCCACCTAGCATACTAGTAATAGCAAAAAGAATTTCAACACATCCTACACATGCTAGGTGCCAATCTTAATGGTGAACAATTTTAGATTGAGCAAGTAATAGTCAATTTCACAATTATGAAAATAGCTTAGCTCAACAATATTGTATCAGTATGAGCAAAAAGAGCCTAAGCATGCCATAACATTATCATGTACACAAAGAACATACTACTAGGAGCAGAATCACATTTTAGCAGTTATGCAAGTGAAACTCAATATGACATGCAGATATAATACAAAAGAAAGTGAAAGCGGAAAATAAGAAGAAAAGACCAAAAGGGAGCCCTCTAATCAAAAAGGGAAACAAACACCCAATTCCTCTCGTGAATGAACATAAGTTTATTAATCAAGGGGTTTGGTCAAAATGTCAGCAAGCTGGCGAGTGGTATCAATATAGCGCAATTCGATGTCACCTTTCTCATAATGATCACGAAGAAAGTGAAAGCGAACATCAATGTGCTTGGTCCTCGAATGCAGCACATGATTCTTGACAACACTTATGGCACTCGTGCTATCACAAAGCAGAGGCACATGATGAAAATCCTAGCCAAAATCCCGTTAGGTAGCCATCATCCAAAGTAACTGTGAACAACATGCTAGCGACAGCAACATACTCGGCCTCTGTGGTAGACAGGGCAACACTAGACTGTTTTCGAGAAGACCATGAAACCAACGAAGTACCCAAAAACTGACAAGTCCCAGAAGTAGACTTGCGCTCCAAAAGGCAACCCACAAAATGTGATATCTTGGCACCTAGGATGGTGATATCCTGGCTCAAGGCTTAATAGAATTAATAGAGTATCCATACCAACAAGGTGCATCTTCTTTTTTCGGAAGCCTATCTCGAAAGAACCTCCAAGTTGGAGCAATTTTATATGGGTGACCGACCGGGAAGTTTTCTCGGGTGCGCATGAGTGAGGAAAAAGTGTGCACAAAAGACTCGTGTCGGTCTGTGGGGACAATATATGATCCTAGCGAGCTGCCGGGAGCAAGTACCGCCGGTCCAGGGATTGGATGGGGAGTTACACAAAATCAGCATCAGAATAACCGCACAAGGACAGAACTGTAACACCTCAGTAATTCCCAGAGTTCTTCTCAGTGCTAACTCAAGGACCATTATTTCATGTGAATCAAATTGAGCAAAAGACACCAAAGACTTGAGAGAAAAAATTCAACTAATTCTTTTGTCCTAAGACTCATGCCTAAATCATATCATGCATTCAAAATGGGAAAAATGTTTAAACCCTAGAATAACCTTAATTAAGCCATTTAAGTGAAAGAGGGAAAATTGGTAAAAAGACCATGAAAAACATGGAATCATGGCTCAGGACAATTATAAAAGTTGAAATATACTAATTGAGCTACAATAATTGTTATAAAAGTTTGGCCAAAATAATTGGTTAAAATCCCCAAAAAGGCCATCCAAGTGGAATCTCTCTAGGGAAAATCTGAAATTCAGATTGCTGAATTTCAGCCCTCACCTAGAACTTGAGCACGTTCACCTTGATCCCTAGCTCAAATCCTTAAGTCCCCAATGGCAAAATTGTTCTAGACTAACCCCTCTACAACGTGTGTGAAGATGGCATCGAGATTTGTGCCCTAGACACGTCAAATCTAGGATTTCCTCTCAGAGTTCAGAAGTGAGACAAACCAAACTTCATCCCTTCATATCTTTTGATCCAGTCAGCAAAACCCATAAGCCTCCACACACAAACAACAAAGGAATGTCAGGGGAAGAGATCTCTCAACTGTTATCATGGCCATAATCGCGAAGATTTGGAGCCAATCCACTGCTTGAACTTGACCTCTCTCTGCGCTGCCTCGTGCTCGATGTCGTGCCCAGGCGCTAGAGCGCGCACTGGCGCTCGCCTGCGCACACCCCAAGCACATGTCAGAGCCACCCCTCGGCTGTGCTCAGCCCGCGCCTTTAAGACCACCCCCAGACGCGCCTTACCTCACTCTGCACTCACCTTCGCTGGCCAGACACCACCCTTAGCTCTGGTGAGCTCTGCGCCACCCGCCTGAGCCAACCGAGTGCCAGCCACCACGACCAGCCATTTCCAGAGACCCTCAGCCTCAACCGAGCCTTTGGATAGCTTCCCCGAGGAGCCATGAAGCTTCTCCAAGGAAGAATCAAAGCCCTGCCTCACTGGAACAGCAAGATCACCGTCGCCGGACTTCGGTCGCCCGCCACCGCGCGTAGGCCGAACTATCCTGTGAGCCATTCTCAAATTCCTCGCGCCCATGCCTCCCCTAGCACCTAGTGAAGCTCACTGATAGGTTTAATTGAACTCTACCGCCCTGGATAGGCCGGAGCCCTCACCGTCGATAAGCTCCCCCGCCTGCGCACGTGGACCGGCCTACTCCGACCATCCCTAGAGACGATCCGCACAACGGCATGACCGTCACGACCTCCCATACACCCTCGACCACCTCACCGGAGCAATCTCGCCGCCAGTAAGCTCCTCCGCCCTTTCCTCCGCCACGGGTACTGTTTAATTGGGAGAAGGACCTCAGGTTAGGTTTAGCAAAACCCCAGCTGGTTTTCTGAACTGTCCGTGGCACATTTGAATAGTGATCCGAGGACTAGTCTGTAAGGAAACTTAAAAACATTCGCAAGGGACCCCGATGCAAAGTTAGTTTCCATTTAACCATTTCTGATTATTCTTTTTAAGGAACAGAGAACTTAGGAAATTCATAACTTGAAGAATATTTATCCAAAATTAGTCAAACCAATTTTGCTGGATTCAAAATAATATAAACTATCAAGCAAAAATAGTAAACTCTATGTTTTCTGTATTAATTTTTAGAGCTTTGAATTAAATAAGGAAACTGCCCAAACATTATTAATATGAAGAAAAATAGAAATACTCATGTGCTAGGCTTAAGAAAATTTGTAGAGATGCACACCCAACTTAGACACTGTTTAAAAATACTGAGCACCTCAGTATACAAGATTAACTCAAGTTTTGCTGTTAAAAACTACATCTTTCCAAAACTTAGAAAATTAAGAAGGGTAGTGGGAAATAATAAACAGAGGAGATGCATATTTTTCCTAGTATACTTAAGTGATGAGGAACCTAGGAAAAATACAGAGAACCCTAGTCCAGAGCTAATCCAAGATTAAATATTTATTAGGCACTAAGAAACCAAGGAAAACCATGATTAAAAATATAAGAACCCTTTGAAGAAAGGTAAGAAAAATTCAATAGACTCTTAACTACTAGGACACCACTACAAAAATAATAAACACCCCAACCCCTCACAATAAGTGAGCTAAACAATTCAAATATGGTTTTGGCCCATGTTCTAATTAAATCATAAGAAAGTCTAAAATTGTGCATCGGGTAGGCAAATGAATTTTTACCCAACTATTGAAGAAGTAGACTACCAGAAAAAAATACAAAACCTATTCAAAAATATAAAATAACACCCAATACCCCCTACCCCATGAAAAAGACCATATAATCCAAGAAATTCTACCCCCTCTTCCCTTATGCAAAAAGTTGCCAAATTCTAGAATGATTGCTCTTGCATAAAGGAGAAGATAGGAAAAATTAGAAATCCGTTGTTTGACATTTTCAAGTATAGTGGTAGTAGAAAGCACCCCATTGGCCAAAAACTTTAGAAAATCACAGTAAAATAACCAATAAGTATTAGTGGCTAAAATTTGGTACAAAGTCATATTATAGCACCTAAATACCAGAAAAAATGAGCCTTAGGGAATAATTCACTGTTAGAGGAGAGTTGTAGTTCAAAGCACCCCCTCTGCCCTAAGATTTGATAATTTTGTACGAGGAGAACCCTTAACTTTTTAAGCCCCAATTTTTAAGACAAAAAGTTATAAACCAGTGAGAAGCTACTATAATTGTTATAGAATTTTTGAAAATTTATAAAACTAGATTGTAGTTCAAACCCACCTTAAAACATAAGAGAATGCAAAAGAAGAGAGAAATTGAGAAGAATAATGAATCTCACCCCAATGAATTCTGCTAGGAATTATAATAAACTTTCACTAAAATATAAAAAGGAAATCAGTGGAACACAAATAATCTGACCATTTAACCTAACCAAACTTGACCTAGATGGCTAAGTGTACCACCAAAATTTCCAGTAGTAAGGTTAAGCTTTACCTTATTAATTTAATCATTCACCATCCAATTATAATTTCTAAATTGCATATCATGGCATACATATATCTCACTCATTGCATTCATTAGATTGCAACCTCGCTGACGGAGAGTATGTGCTCATTCCCGAGCAAGGAGCTGTCCACGAGGAAGATCAGGAGCCAGCTCCCGAGCCTGCCATAGAAGATCTCCCCGCAGCCGCAGCATTTGAAGGCAAGACCCGGTTTTAAGCATAACCAGTTTATATATGCTACTTTACTACACTTAATGTTTCTAGGCTTGTAATGTGCACTTAAGTGTAGGAGTTGCTTGAAACCCTTAGTTGCATGAACTCAGGATTCCTTTTTGAGATGGATACTAGTATGCTAGGTCGAGTAGATGCCTTGCTAATTAGGATCTCGATAGAAGTCGAGTGATTTTTCTAGCACTCGCGCGAGGTCAGGAATTGATTGTATTCATCTTGATAACGGGATCTATGATGGTCTATGGACTTGGATCCAGGGTGGATGCCTTGTCCATGAGACAGGAAAAAGGAACTAAGGATTAATGTGTGGATACCTGAGTCAAGCATTTGCACGTACTAAACACATGTCGGGAAATATGGTAACTGGTAAACCAAGTACCTGAGTGAAGTCGGGCGCGGACTTTCCCCCTCACTTGTCTTGAGACTGGGTCTCTCATGCTAGCTATGGTGGGTACAAGTGCGGTCACTACACGGCGGCAGCCGGGGTCAGTGGAGCATTGTACGCCAAGGCGGTGAGCCCTGGCCACGAACGGGGAATCGATGGGAACGGTTGATATGTGTGGGGACGGAGTGCCCCTAAATGTCGTGTGTTTAGGTTTACCTTGCAAGGTTTAAAAACTCGATTCGAATCGTCTGCTTCTCACAGCTAATGAGACTGCTTGACCCCTTGTACTGCATTGAGTAAGAAGCGAAATGAGGTTTTACTTGAGATAACATTTTGATTGTACTAAATGAATGCTACCCTGTATGCTTAGAAGGAGAAAACGTAGCAAAAATTAATGATACTATAATTGGAAAAGCTAAAATTGATTTTTAGACTCAGCTAGTGCTTTTGGCAAACCAAACCCCTCAGCCAAACAACTGCATGGTCTAGAGGTAGAGGAGTATATTCCTCACACCGGGTAAGTCTAGCTGAGTATTAGTGTACTCAGCCTTGCTTGTGGCATAACTTTTGCAGGTACGCTTCAGGATATGGTTGGTGGTGTGACTTGGCCTACCACCCTGCCACCGGGTTGGACGGTTGAGTGGGATGCTGCTCCAGCAGGAGAGGAGCAGGAGTAGTGGGCTAGGCCTTGCCCGATTCCTCATCATTCGATGTTATCGACTATCCGCTGCAATTTAAATTATGAACTTGTTTCAGTTTACTTGAAAAACTCTGATTCATGTAATAACTCTAGTACTTTAATTTGAGGTTTTCCTGTTTTATTGTATTTTCTCTGTGACTCACCATCGAGTGAGTTAGTGGTATTTGATCCTGGATAAGTGGCTTTATCAGACTAGATCTCAGGGACTGACGGGTTATTCCGATTTAAGTGTGTTGCGGCCTCTAAGGCGTGACTTGGGCATTTAAGCTGGAATAATTCGGGCGGTTCTGCCATAGCTGGCATCGGAGCAAATACCACCACAGAGAAAGCAATAAATCATGAATACCAACTTTCCAAAAAAAATAAAACTTGCTTAGAAACTAGTATTGGAAATCGTCAGGACTAGAACGCTAGACCTAGGATGAAAGGTCTTAGGAATAGTGGGGAGAACAGGTGGCTAAATAAGTAGGCCCTGTTGGGGACTTGCTCTCAAATGCTATAAATTGAGAACAAGGCAACACCAAAACAAGTTATTTGTTAATGCCCTTCGTCCTTCAAAACATTATTTCCCAAGGTTATAATGATCTTCGGACGAAGGTCATGAAGGGACATACCTTCATCATCTCAGCATACATATATGTATAAGTATTAACAACGAATGGAGCATGTAAAGTATAAGAAACAATGTGAACAATAACATTATTATATATATTTCTCAGTATATAATTGCAAGTTAATATAAGGACAATATTGAATAACATTTGGTACCTTCGGCTTGACAGAGGGCAAAGGTACAAGTGTGACGCAAAAGCAAATGCCAAATCAGCGTGAACAGTACGGGAGTACTGTTCATCTATTTATAGGCACAGGACACAACCTGTAAGAAATTACATTCATGCCCTTTACATTTATTATTAACTTATATACAATTCTATGAGGACTAGATAGCCTTTTCCTCTTTAAGTCAGTTCGTTTTTCCGCCATCTAGCCGAAGCTTTCTTACGCATAGCTTCAGGATTGACTCGACCTTCGTCAGGATCGACCTTCGTCCCGATCATGCTTTCCATATTATATATGCTTTTAACCCGAGTCTGAAGGTACCTGCTTACATACCACACTTGGAAAATATTGTTAAATCATATTTTTTAGGACCTTCGAAAGCCGAAGGCCCCCAACAGTAGCCCCTCGCAATATTAATTTGTTAGAATAACGAATTCAGATTGCGTCATGGACGAAGGCCCTAAGCCGAAGGTCCGAAAAAACACCTTCCCTTTGCTAGAATAGCAACAGTCAATGACAAATGGGGCCCTCCAACTTGGAGTGCGCTAGGCGTATAAATAGGATCTCACACCGACTGCATTTGATACACTGGTTGTGCCATTTGCCTTATTTTCTCAATTTGTTAACTTGCTACTTACTAACGCTTGGTAGCTCTCAAGCTTTTTAGCTTCGGTTTGAAGGAGACGTTTTCGTCATTTCCGAAGATAAGATGTCTCAGGACAAGAAGACAGCTGCTGAGACGAAGCTGACAGAAGAGGAGAAGGTTCTTGAGAAGAAGACTGCTGAATTTGTTGAGTCAATAGAGAAAAGTAATATAGAGAAGATAACTAAAGAGATTCTGGAAGGCTTGTCTGAAGATACTAATGATAGTGACAACTATGATGTGGAGAGTGGGGGCGAAGACTCTGAAGATCGGCCCTGGCGACCAAGTCATGCAGTCTTCAGGGAAATCAACTATCAAACAAAGTCATCTTGATAATATGAGAGGAAGGTATTTTCGAGATATGTCTATTGTGAGGGCTGACATATACAGAGTCGTTCCTGCTCCCGAAGAAAACGAAGTTGTGATCTACCGAAGCTTCTTCAAAGCTGGACTTCGGTTTCCGTTGAGCAGATTTGTGGTTGAAGTTTTAAAGACGTACCAGATTTTCCTTCATCAGATCACTCCCAAAGTAGTTATTAGAATGGGGATCTTTGTCTGGGCTGTGAGGAGTCAAGGTCTAGATCCAAATGCAAGATGTTTTTGCAGCATGCACGAACTTTCGTATGAAACGAAGCCCTGGGGTAAAGAACAGTATCATAACAATTTTGGTTGCTATAGCTTCGTTGATCGCTCTGGCTCGAGCTACCAGTGCCAACATTTCGGAAGAGATGGCCTGGGGCCTGGATGGAAGAGTGGTTTTACGTGAAAAATGATTTGGAAGCGAGAGAAGACATTAAGGAAATCATCATGCGCCCCATCTGGTCCCGCTTGGGCCTCCGAAAGCCGAAGGTAGAAATAGATGAGGCAGCCGAAGCATGCCGAAGGGCCTTTAGCACAGTTTGCTCTTTTATTGGGACAAGAGACTTAGTTCAAGAACATGTAGCCTACAGGATATGGCCACTGATAGACAGCTAGGAAATGCCAAAAAAAACCACCACTAACCCTAGCGAAGGTGGTCTGGTTCGATTGAAATATACCTTCAGGTTTGGAGACCAGTTTGTCGAACCAGATGATGACTGGCTAAAGTGTGTTGAAAATACTAGTGATGAGCTACTTGGAGCATACTCCAAGTCTGAAGATAATGCACTATCTGCGGCATTCGGGAGCTGAAAAAAGAAAAGATTAAATAGGGTTTTTGATGCTATTGGATTCGTGTACCCTGACTATCGCTACCCGCCACGGGGGAAGAAAAGAAAGGGTGCAACTTCTGGAAAGGTTGTTGCTTCGGCTGCTCCAAGCGAGCTTGCGCCGAAGAGGAAAAAGTTGAAGGTCCTTACCCACCGACCGCGCTACATTGAACCGGCCATAGTGCCTGAGTTTGGTGGGGAAACTTCTTCAGCTGCTACTCCAAAGGAACCAATTCCTTCTTCACAGAAAGCTGAGGAACCGGCCACCTTGCCGAAGGCAACCTCAGCCAAGTTAGCTGAGCCGAAAACTGATAAAGCTGAGGAATCAAGAATCGAGGGGACAAAAATATTAGAAGTTTTAAGCCCTTCAGCAGAAGTGACAATGTCGAAGGCACAAAAAGGTCTTGTGGCGACCCCTAAGAGAAAAAGGATGGCCAGTGTACTAGATGTGCTGGAGACAATAAAGGCTTCAATCTCTACCCCAGGGAAAATTGCCAAGGCTTGAAAAGTGCAAATTGAAACCGAAACAAAACCGACCGAAGCCGAAGCTTCAATGAGCAAGGCTAGCGTCGAAGCTGGGCCTTCAGAACCTGCCAAGGAGAAACCCTTGGAAACTGGAGAAAAGGCATCGGAGGAAGAAGCTATAGAACAGATTTTGCCTAAAAAAGCTGCCGCTCCTACTCCCGAAGCACCTTTTGAAGACCTTGATTATATTATTCTACATGCTTCGGGAAAAAGATTATCTGAAGAAGAAAATTTTGAAGCTAAACACTATGCCCAAGAACTGAAGTACCCGAAAGGGGCCTTAGTGTTTAATGGTACAGATGAAGATGATTTCTTGTATTGCCTCCCAGACAACAAAGAATTATCCGTCTGTCGGGAAATGGCCAGAAGTATGGGGTTTCCGAAGCTTGAAGCTGGCCTCTGTGCCATGATGAAGGACGATCTTGCAGATAGCCTTGCATACAATAGTCTGAAGGTACAAAAATTGTGAATTTTGAAGTTTATGAATTTTGAATTAGTCTTTTGTTCTTATGTTAATCAATTCATTCTTTTGTATAGGGCTTAATACTTAGCAACGCCTTAAGGGCACAAAAGAATGCTGAAGATGAGAGCTACACTATTGCTCTCAACAACCTTCGAACAGAGGTTATCAAGCTGAGAAACGAAGCCTTGGAAAAAGACAAAATTCTACTTACATTGGTGGACAAAGTAAAGGGGGATGAAGCTAACTTCAAGGTTCAATCTGAAATCGAAAGGAATGAGATTGAAAACCTTCAAAAACAACTGGCTGAAGCTAAATAAAAATGCGCTGTTGCCGAAGCTGACCGAGATGCCAGTGAGTACTGGAAAAAATATTTTGAAAAAACAGTTGCAGAGCTTCGCTCATCAAAAGAAAGATGTTTTGAAAAATCTATAGAATGCGTTAAAAAGATAAAAACTAGCTTCGCCAACGTGGGCGCATACTCGAGCGAAGAAAATTTCATAAGGGGCGATCCTGAGGGCGTAATCGAGTGGATCAGCGGTGAAGCCGAAGCTTTTGAAGAGATATTGAGTGACCGCGGGGACGTCTGTGCCTTCTCTGGCGCAAGAGGAGTTGCAGCTATTTTGGAGAAGGCGTGGTGCGAACATGTTAAGACTTTGGCGTAGGCCGAAGCTGCCTTCTCTATCGACAATACGAAGGACCCCTCGGCCAAAGCAAGCTCAATAGGCGGAATTTTTTTTACTGATGTCTAGGAAAATGGTGGCCGAGGGATGGCCCATGAAATAATGAAAAAGAGTGAAAAAGACATTCATGACAGTCGAGAAGCAGCGAAAGCAGCTGAAAAAGCTGCGGAACTTGAAAGACGAATAGGTATTACTCAACGTCTTTTAACTTTATTGTTGTTTATTTTTATGACTTTGAACTAATTCATGTCTTCTACCGCAGCTGAACTATCTCCTCCCCCAGAGCCATTCAACCCAATGGCCGACCCAGAGACAAAGAAAACAATAGAGATTATTAATATGGCCAAAGCTATTGTAGACGAAGTCGTTACCAAACTGCTGACGGAAGCTGCAGATAAAGTTTTGAAGGAGGAAGAGTTGCTACTTGTAAATACATTTCTAGAATATTAATGTAACATTTGCTGAACCATGCTTGTAATATTTGGTGCTTGAATGTAATATATAAATTGTTTGTGATTTAGTTCTTTGCGATGCATGAAACTTTTTGTACATACCGTTTTTGAGCCTGCGGCAAAAAACACCTTCCCTTCTTTTCATGCTTCGTAAAGAAGATCTTTTATGCTTCGTAAAAATCATCCATACTTTGTAAAGCATCAATGCTTTGTAAATGATAGATCCCTCTTTCCGTATCAGAACTGATGAAGCTATAATTTTTAGCATTGCCCAAAGATCGGCCTTGTTTTCAATTGATATCATTGTTTGTGAAATGATGTATGATGTGATGCTATGCGATATGATGCAATGAATGATGCTAATGTATCATGCAAATGAATGCCCAAACACACACATCCAAAGCTTCCTCCACAACCTTCATTCCCTAAGGAATGACTGAAATCTCTTTGTCGTTTACTTTTCGGCTGCATCGTTTATTTTTCGATGTAAGTTCTGCATTCCCTAAGGAACGTCTTTTGAACTTCTTCGCCTTCTATTTCGGCGGTATTCGTGTTGAACTTGTTCGCCTTATATTTCGGCAGTATTTGGCTCTGCATTCCCTAAGGAACGACTTTTGAGCAGAAAACTTACGTTGCGCTCCCTTAGGAATGGCTTTTTGAAGCATCGGCAAACTTACGCTGCACTCTTTAAGAACGACTTTCTGTAGCTTCGGTGAAATTTTTACTGCGATTTTTAGCACTGCATTCCCGAAGGAATATCTCTTTGTAGCTTCGGCATTCTCGTGAGTCTGTGACGAAGGTATATTTCATTTTGACATAAACGAAGCTAGTACAGAGAATTTTAAAAATAGCAAGAAAACTAGGTTTACATTGATTATTCCTTATTAAAAAGAAAATGGCAGTGAATGTAAAACTGTGCCAAAGGTAGGATATCTCTCAATATATGTGTTTTGACTCTGGCACAGTGCTGTTAACTGTGCGAGCTTCGAACCCCTCCCTGAAATCTCGCTGCTGATGGGTCTGTTGACTCCCTTCTGGCTGCTGACCTCATGAGTAGGCAGGCTGTAGCGGCGGCGGAGGTGGAAGATGTGGCCAAGAAACTTGCGGCTGACTAGCCGAAGCAACAGAAGCTGTGGGATGATTACCCACATATTCTGGTATGTAGGGTGAATGACACGAAGCAGTGTGCAGGACCTGCTTCGGCTGATTTTTCTGGGCTTCAGCTTCTGCAATTTCTTTTTGCTTTTGGATGGTGATTTGACATGTTCTTGTATTGTGGCCCTTGTCCTCACCACAAAATAGACAGTAAATCTTCATGGGTTGGTCCCCATATCTTCCTCCGAAGCCCCTGACACCTCTGCCTCTTGGGGCTGGCGGCCGGAAAGAGCTTTGTTGCTGTCCCGAAACTTGCGAACAATACTGCGGTCTCTACTGTTGACTTCCTCTGCCATCACTCTAGATGGAGCTGTGAATTGACCTGACGTGCCTCGACTAGATTCTTCCTCTGAAGCCCTTGGTCATTTCAGAGAACATATATGCTTCCTCCCTTCTTTGGCGGAAGTCATTGTCAGCCCGGATGTACTCATCCATCTTCTGAAGCAGCTTCTCCAGAGTCTGTGGGGGCTTCCTAGTGAAATACTGAGCAATAGGTCCTGGACGAAGCCCCTTAATCATGGCTTCAATGACAATTTCATCAGGCACTGTAGGCGCTTGTGCTCTAAGACGCAAGAACCTTCGGACATATGCCTGGAGGTACTCCTCATGATCTTGCGTGCACTGAAACAAGGCCTGAGCTGTGACTGGCTTCGTCTGGAAGCCTTGGAAACTTGTCACCAGCATATCCTTGAGCTTCTGCCATGAAGTAATGGTTCCTGGCCGAAGAGAAGAATACCATGTTTGGGCCACATTCCGAACTGCCATGACGAAGGACTTGGCCATGACAGCTGCATTGCCTCCATATGAAGATATAGTTGCTCCATAACTCATCAAAAATTTCTTCGGATCTGAATGCCCATCAAACATGGGAAGCTGAGGTGGCTTGTATGATGTGGGCCATGGGATAGCCTGCAGTTCTGCTGCCAAGGGAGAAGCATCATCAAAAGTAAAGGTATCATGATTAAAATCATCATACTATCCATCGTTGTTGAACAAGCCTTCTTGATGAAGCTCCCTGTGTTGGGGCCTTCAATCTTGTTCGTCTTGAACAAGATGGTGTACTTCTTCGGTGGCTTCGTTGATCTGCCTCTGAAGATCAGCCAGTCGGGCCATCTTCTCCTTCTTCCTTTGCACTTGCTGGTGGATTATCTCCATGTTTCTGATTTCTTTGTCCAACTCCTTTAGTTGCATGAACTCAGGATTCCTTTTTGAGATGGATACTAGTATGCTAAGTCGAGTAACTGCCTTGCTAATTAGGATCTCGGTAGAAGTCGAGTGATTTTTCTAGCACTCGTGCAAGGTCAGGAATTGATTGTATTCATCTTGATAACAGGATCTATGATGGTCTATGGACTTGGATCAAGGGTGGATGCCTTGTCCATGAGACGGGAAAAAGGAACTAAGGATTAATGTGTGGATACCTGAGTCAAGCGTTTGAACGTACTAAACACATGTCGGGAAATATGTTAACCGGTAAACCTAGTACCTGAGTGAAGCCGGGCGTGGACTTTCCCCCTCACTTGTCCTGAGACTGGGTCTCCCATGCTATGGTGGATACAAGTGCGGTCACTGCACGACGGCAGCCGGGGTCAGTGGAGCATTGTACGCCAAGGCGGTGAGCCCTGGCCGCGAACGGGGAATCGATGGGGACAGTTGATATGTGTGGGGACGGAGTGCCCCTACATGTCGTGTGTTTAGGTTTACCTTGCAAGGTTTAAAAACTCAATTTGAATCGTCTGCTTCTCACAGCTAATGAGACTGCTTGACCCCTTGTACTGCATTGAGTAAGAAGCGAAATGAGGTTTTACTTGAGATAACATTTTGATGTACTAAATGATTGCTACCGTGTATGCTTAGAAGGAGAAAACTTAGCAAAAATTAATGATACTAGAATTGGAAAAGCTAAAATTGATTTTTAGACTCAGCTAGTGCTTTTGGCAAACCAAACCCCTCAGCCAAACAACTGCATGGTCTAGAGGTAGAGGAGTATTAGTATACTCAGCCTTTCTTGTGGCATAATTTTTGCAGGTACACTTCAGGATATGGTTGATGGTGTGCCTTGGCCTACCACTCTACCACCGGGTTGGACGGTCGAGTGGGATGCTGCTCCAGCAGGAGAGGAGCAGGAGGAGTAGTGGGCTAGGCCTTGCCCGATTCCTTATCATTCGACGTTATCGACTATCCGCTGCAATTTAAATTATGAACTTGTTTCAGTTTACTTGAAAAACTCTGATTCATGTAATAACTCCAGTACTTTAATTTGAGGTTTCCTGTTTTATTGTATTTTCTCTGTGACTCACCATCGAGTGAGTTAGTGGTATTTGATCCTGGATAAGTGGCTTTATCAGACTAGATCTAAGGGACTAACGGGTTATTCCGATTTAAGTGTGTTGCGGTCTCTAAGGCGTGACTTGGGCACTTAAGCTGGAATAATTCGGGCGGTTCTGCCACAGCTGGCTTCGGAGCAAATACCACCACAGAGAAAGCAATAAATCGTGAATACCAACTTTTCAAAAAAATAAAACTTGCTTAGAAACCAGTATTGGACCTAGGACGAAAGGTCTTAGGAATAGTGGGGAAAACAGGTGGCTAAATAAGTAGGCCCTATGGGCCAGTCTTAGATTTCAAGGATGCCCTAAAAATCACCCTTCTGATTCGGTGAGGAGACACTCTTTTCAGCATGCATGCATTTTAAAACACGAAAGGATTAGAAAGTAAAGGAGTAAAAATTTGATCTAACCCACTTCCTTTTAACAACCCAGGCTCGCATATTTTTCTTTCTTCTACCATAACCTTTACATCTGATCCTCTTCCAAAGATGACTTCACCCACCCCCGCCAATGGAGGAGACACTTGTTTCAGTTCTGATTTCCTTTCTCCCGAGGGTTTTCCTTCCATCTTGTGGGATGTGCTCAACTCCGCCGGTTACCCTACGCCCCCTTTGTACACGGTGCAGCTGTACAAGGAGCATCGGTTGCCACGTTGCCGAGTCTGGCTGACTCTGGAGGCTCACCCCCTTCAGCCGGGTTGGCGTTCCCTTGACTCCAAGACTATTGGATTCAGGACGGACGACACCACCGAGGCGGCAGCTTTGATGACCCTGACGACTTTCTGTGGCTACCATCCCCTGGAGATGGTGATGCACCTGTGACACCCCAGTGTCACTTAGGGTTTCTTCCTTAAGCTAACCCTAAACTATTATCACATATAAACCAAATGAAGGGATAAACATAAAAAATGAGAACAAAGATTTATAATGAGTCTTCTCAAACTCTCCTTAATCTTGTCATGAATCCTAAGGAAGGAAAACTCTCAAACCCTAATTAATCCTAAGTGAACCATTTAAGCATAAAGGGTAATTGGGAGAAAAACTTAGGAGAAAATACAAATTTTGGTAAAAACCAAATTTCAAAGTTTTAGTTCACTAATTAACTAACAAAGCATAGTAAGGAAGTTTTGCCATTTGAACTTTTCAAAATCCCCAAAACAGCCCCTAAACTAATGCACTTGGGGGAAATTCAGAAATTCAGAAATCTGAATTTTAGCCCCTTTCCAAAGATCAATCCCGTTCTCTATTTTTCAAAACTCAAATCAAACAAGTCCAAATATCAAAGGGGCGCCAAATTCCCTTGAACACGCCGTGGAAAACTTTGGAAACCTCTCTCCACCGTTTGACACACCCTTGACATGGTTTTACCTCGGGACTCAACCTTGTGACACTGCCACCTTTGTGACACGACAACTCTCTGTACACTGCCCCAAACCGCTCGACTTCCACACACAAACGACAAAGCTCTGTCGGGGTAGCAAATCTTGCGCAGTGATCATGCCCAAATTCGCGAAGATCTTCAACCTATGAGCGCTTGAACTCGGACAGAAGCAAAAAGCCATGTGTTCGATCGCTTGCCTGACCGGCCGAGTGCGGACTGGCTGCGGCAGCGCGCGCCCCGAGCGTGGTCGCCCTGCCCCACGCGTCTGTGCCTCGACCTTGCCTATAAATGCCTCTAGAGGCCTTAGCCGTTGGCACTTGCACACCTCGAGCCTTGCCCAAGCCAGAGATCACCGGAGCTCGCCGTGAAAAGCAAGCACCGCCGCCCACCATCTCTGCCCAAGCATGGCCGTCGTGGTCAGCCTTTTCTGTTGAACCCCAGCCTCGCCCTAGCCCCTGGATCGCTTCCCAGCGAAGCCGTGAAGCTTCTCCAAGCTTGAGCCGAGGCATTGCCTCATCGGAGAGGCGGTTTCACCCTCGCCGGACTTCAGTCTTCCGCCGCCGCGCGTGGACCGAGCTAACCAGTAAGTCATTTTCCAATTCCTTGCACCCACGTCTTCCCTAGCATCCTGTGAAGCTCTCTAACTCGTTTAATTAACCTATCGCGCGTGAGTAGGCCGGATTCCTCGCCGCCGACGAGCATTTCTGCCTGCGCACGTGGACCGGCCGACTCCGACCATCCCCGACGGCGAACCGCACATCGCCCTGATCCTCGAGACCTCCCCTACATCCTCGACCACCTCGCCGGAGCAACCTCGCCACCGGTAAGCCCCTCCGCCTCTTTCTTTCTCCGCGGCCACTGTTCCATTAGGGAGGGACCACGGGTTCGATTTCCAGAAACCCTACGGGGTTTTCTGCAGAGCCGTAGACTCAGATGAATAGTGCCACGGGGACCTGTCTGTAATTCCTTTAAGATCTTTCGCCAGGGACCCCAGCGCAAACCTGCTTTTCTTTAAACCATTTATATTTAATCTTTTATTATTCAGCAGAGGACTTAGGAAATTCATAACTTGAGGAATATTTAACCAAAAATTGTCAAATCAATTTTGCTAGATTGAAAATATTATGGACTACCAATTAAAAATATTGAACCCTATGCTTTCTGTTTCAAATTTTTGAGTTTGAAATTAATTACAGAAACTGACCAAACCTTATTAAATTAAAGAAAATTAAATATGCTTCTGTGTTGAACCTAAGAAAATTTGTAGATGTTCGAACCCCATTTAAACACTGTTTAAAAATAGTGAGAACCCCAGTATTGGAAGTTTAAGTAGGATTATCCAATAAAAGCCATTTTTGCCCAAGACTTAAGAAAATCAGAGAGGTATTAGAAAATAATGAATAGTAAATGCAATTATTTTTCCTAGTCTACTTAAGTAACAGAGAACCTAGGAAAAATAAAGAGACCTCTAGTTCAGGGCAGAATCAAAGTGAAATGTTTTATTTAACATTATTCCAACTATAAAACAATTATTATAATTATAAAAACAAATCCAAAAATGTTAATAGAAATCCAATGGACTTGTAACCACTAGAACCCCACTAAAAAAATGATAAACACCTCAGTCCGTCATTTTAAGTAGGGTAAACAAATAGAACTTGATATTAAGCCATATTTCAATTAAATCATAAGTAAGCCAAAAGTGGGCAACAGTGGGCAAATAAATTTTTACTAAATCAATAATGAAATAGGCCACCAGAGAAAAATGCAAAACCCATTTGGAAGCTGCAAAATAATACCCATTGTCAATACTTCATGAAAAAGGCCATTTAATCCAAATAATTCCTACCACCTTTCCCTTAAGCAAAAAGATGCCAAACTTCAGAATGATTGCTCTTGCACAAAGAAGAAGCTAGGAAAATCAGAAATCTGTTGTTTGATATTTTTCAAATATAGTGGTAGTAGAAAGCACCCTTTGGCTAGAAACTTTGGAAAATCATAATAAAATAACTGGTAAGTATTAATGGCTAGAAATATGTGCAAAGTTATGTTATAACATCTAGATGCCAGCAAAAATATGTCTTAAGAAATAACCCTCTGTTAAAAAGGAGTCATAGTTCAAAACACCCTCCTGCCCAAATATTTAATAATTTTATCCAAAGAGAACTACTTACTTTTTAAACTCCAAATTTTGAGACAGAGACTTATACACTAGTAAGAAGCCACTGCAATGTTTTCAGAATTTTTGTAAATTTATTAATATAACTTGTAGTTCAAACCCACCTTAAAAGCATAAAGGAAATAAGAAGAAGAAAGGAAAATAATAAACCTCGCTCCAATAAGTTCAACTAGAAATCTTATTAAATTCTCATTAAGACATTAAAAGGAAATCAGTGGAACACCAAAATAGACTTACCACTTAGTTTAACTAAGCTTGACCCTAATTTGCTAAGTATACCACAAGAATCTTTTGTATCAAGATTAAACTCTACCTCATTTAAGTAGATTAGTCACCATCATAGTTTAATTGCTAAATTACATATCATATCATGCATGTATCTTACTCATTGCATTCGTTAGACTGCAATCTAGCTGACGGAGAGTACGTGCTCATTCCCGAGCAAGGAGCTGTCCACGAGGAAGATCAGGAGCAAGCTTCCAAGACTGCCATTGAGGATCTCCCCGCAGCCTCAGCTATTGAAAGAAAGCCCCGGTTTATGCATAACCGTTTATATATGCTACTTTACTACACTTAATGTTTGTAGGCTTGTAATGTGCACTTAAGTGTAGGAGTTGCTTGAAACCTGTAGTTGCATGAACTTAGGATTCCTTTTTGAGATGGATACTTGTATGTTAGGTCGGGTAGATGCTTTGCTAATTAGGATCTCGGTAGAAGTCGAGTGATTTTTCTAGCACTCGCGCGAGGTCAGGAATTGATTGTATTCATCTTGATAACGGGATCTATGATGGTCTATGGACTTGGATTCAGGGAGGATGCCTTGTCCATGAGACGGGAAAAAGGAATTAAGGATTAATGTGTGGATACCTGAGTCAAGCGTTTGAACGTACTAAACACATGTCGGGAAATATGGTAACCGGTAAACCTAGTACCTGAGTGAAGCCGGGCGCAGACTTTTCCCGTCACTTGTCCTGAGACTGGGTCTCCCATGCTAGCTATGGTGGGTACAAGTGCGATCACTGCATGACGGCAGCCGGGGTCAGTGGAGCATTGTATGCCAAGGCGGTGAGTGTCGGTGTTTTGGGTCCGACCGCGCACCCGGGGTTACCCCTCAAGGTGCTTTTAGGAGTAGGACGGTGTTATCGACTGTAGCTCGATGGTTCGTGCTGGATGCATGAGAAGCAGTGGACAGTGGTTTACAGGTTCGGGCTGCTTTGAGATGCGTAACACCCTACGTCCTGGCGAGAGTGCTTTATGTGGTGGGTTACAAGGGAGTTCTCTAGCGCTGAAAACGTAGAGAGTTGGGTGGATGGCTAAGTAACGAGCATGTGATCTGAAGGGGTGCCCCTAGGCCTTATATACTCGACCGTGGAGCAGTACATGCAGGTATGATAACAACGTGTACCTAAGAAATAGTGAACCAACTGAGTCTATCCTCCTATAATTCCGCCGACCCATCCTCGCTTGGTTCCGTTGTACGGGGCTCCAGCGCGGGAAGGTCGGGTCACTGTTGTGATTACTGCTCGAATTCGTTGGGCCGTCTGGGCTCACGCCGATCCGGCCTTATGTCGATCCGCTTCACTGGTCGTTCCTCCCCAGGCCCACGAGGGGGATGACCTTACGAATTATGGGGCCCTTGGGCCTTTCGTGAGGTCTTTTATCCTTGTTGGGGACTTGTTCTCAAATGCTTTGAATTAAGAACAAGGCAACATAAAATGTTAAATATCAATGCCCTTCGTCCGCCGAAGCATTATTTCCACAAGGATTTAATGAACCTCGGACGAAGGTCACAGGCATAATGCTATGAAGGTTTTCACCTTCATAAGTGAGCTTATAAAAATAATACAAAGTAAAGTAAAACATGAAATATTAAAGTTAAAATACATTGAAAACAAACGACATCATTCACATATCTTATTAAATGAATTTATAATATCTGAATACAATGTTTGGGTACATTTATACCTTTGCCTTTGACAAACAATAATTCCCGAGTGATGCATTAGCAATTACAGGAATCCGTGAACAGTAAAGGAATACTGTTCACTATTTATAGGCACAGGGCACAGATCATGAGGAATTACAATTATGCCCCTCATAAAAGTTTACAACAATGACTCAGACCCTTATGGGCTAAAAGGTCATTCTATCTTTAAGTCGGTTCGACCCTTCGTCTTCGGATATGTTGTAGTTCCGAAGCTTCGTGAACGGTGTCTTCGGCATCATGTTCAAGCAGCTTCAGCCGAAGCTGTTTCTTTCCGCAGGACCTTCAGCGACGAAGCATGGTCCCAACAGTAGCCCCTTCGCGGTGCTAGATCGTTTTTCGTAACGAGCTTGATCTGTGAAAAAAGTCTCTTAGGCTTCAGGAAGCCGAAGGTCCGAAAAACACCTTCCCTGAGCTCGTTGTCGAGAAACGATACAGTTTCCGAGCGCAGAGCGGTCCCACCGTGCAGGTTTACTATTTGGTTTTTGCGGCCCACCGTGCAGCGGGTGCGAGCAACTGTTTGCCTGGTGTAAAAGTCCTGACGATTCACCTTCTTACCTGCAGCACTATATAAACAAACAGTTAGGTGTGAAGTTACCACAGCATTCATTGCTATTGCACTGTTTTGCTGCCAAAAATTTTAACCATAGCCGAAGCTTAACTTTCGCGTTCAAACGAAGCTCCTGTTTGGTGATTGCTTCGTCAGAAGAAGAGCTTCGGAAGAAAAGGTTATTAATTTCCAAGAAATTTTCAAGAAATTCAAAATTAAATGGCCAGAGTGCGCTCTACTGCTAGAGTTGAGCGCGAGGGAGACGAAGCCGAAGGCGCGGAAACTGTTCCTATCTCTGAAGCAATGAAGCGATCTGGATTGATGACATCAGAAGACATCCCTGCTGCTGAAGCAGAACAAGCAGATATTGAGGAGGCTGATACTAACGGTGATTACAATATCGCAGTACCGAGCAAGCCTAGTCATCTGGACTTCGGGAAGTCGACCATCTCGAAGGCTGATTTCCCAAAGATGGTGAAGTCGGGCTACTTCAGCGAAGATGAGAAAAAGATGATTCGCTTTGGTGGAGAAGAAATTACCCCGAAGCCACAGAAAGATGAAATAGTGATTTTCAAGAGTTTCCTCAAAGCTGGTTTGAGATTTCCTTTGAATAGGATGATTGCTGATGTGCTAAAAAAGTTTGGGATCTATTTTCATCAACTAACTCCTAACACTATTGTTAGGCTTAGTGTTTATATTTGGGCTCTCCGAAGCCAGGGGGTGGAGCCATTTGCCGAAGGTTTCTGCCGAGTACACGAGCTACACTACCAAACTAAGGCCAGAAAGGATGGGCTACATGAAAATTTTGGTTGTTACAATTTTGCCTATCGGAAAACGACAAAATTTCCTGTGATCAGCTACCGAAGCAAGTGGCCGGCAGGCTGGGAATCGGAATGGTTCTACATCAAAGTTGATGACGACAAGGAGAAGCTTGTACATAGTCCGCTTGAACTAATCTTCGGAGAAACCCGACCCCAGTGCAATATGACACCAGAAGGTCCAACCCAAACGGCGTTGGCTGAATTCAGAATTATTGCAGAGCACATTGGCACTAGGGATTTGGTGCAGGAATTTCTGGCTTTCAAAGTATTTCCAACTATGAAGGAATGGGCTATGCCGAAGCTTAAAGGAGAGAAGAAAGAGGGGGAGCTTGTCTGACTACCCTATCATTATAAATTCAAGAAATATTTTAAGGCACCCTGCCAAGAATGGCTCGAAACAATCGAAATAATGAGTACTGAAATTCTTGGAAATTACTCTAAAAAAGAGGACCAATTGATGACAGCAGCCTTCGGCACCCGGCCGAAACGAAGGCTAAACAGAGTGCTTGATGCTATAGGCTTTGAATATCCTGATTATGGGCGATTGGGCGGAGATGCTGGAGGCCCGAAGAGAAAAAGAATTGCCAGCGCCGTTGACGAAGAAAGCACCAAAGTGACCAAAAAGAAAAAGGAGATTTCTGAAAAGCTGAGCCCTGAAAAGCTGAGCCCTGAGCCGAAGGTGGCTGCTGCAAGAAAAAGGAAAACTGCATCTCCAGAACCAAAAATGTTGGTTCGAGAAGAAAACACTCCTACAACACCTTCTGCTGCCGAAGTAGAAGAGATTCTGAAAGTAATGACTGAACCCTTGCCTGTCAAGCTAAGTCCGCTGGCGCCGGAACTGACGAAGTTTTTTCAGAAGGACAAAGAAGCTTCGGCAGCAGAAAGTCCTGCACTGCCGAAAAAATGAAGAATTATTCAAATAGCAGATGTGATTCATCAGACGTCGCCACCGGCGACAGTGTCAAAAATTGTTTTTGCCGAGACCGCTGAAGCCGAAGGCGCCACAGCCGAATCTACCAGAGTGGAAACCACTGAAGCTGAAACCGGCGAAGCCGAAGCTGCTGGGGCCAAAGCAGGGACCACGGAAGGTTCGAATCTGGAAACCACTCTTGAAGTTATTGACAATATTCTCCTGAAATGGCTGAAGAAGAAGCTGTTGTGGCTGCGGTAAACACGACAACTGAAAAGGGAAAAGAGCAGATCGATGACATTTTAGAAGAAGAAAATTTTAACTTTCAAGATTTGCTTGGACAAGAGCTAACAGGCGCCGAAAAAGAAGAGTTGAAAAAATATGCCATATATTGCGGGTATAAGCCAGGGGCTACGCTATTTGGTGGGGTCAACGAAGGGAAGCTAAGATGCCTTCGGAACCGCACCGAGGCCAAAGTTGTTAGAACCCTCTCCAAAAGCGTTGGTCTGCCGAAGCTAGAAGCGGACCTCTGCAGGTACCAGCGACACCATATCGCCGGAAGCCTGCTCTATGCTAATTTTAAGGTAACAAATTTTATTATTATTATTATTATTATTATTATATTTTTTTTATTTTTTAGGTCGTTTTCTGACGAAGATTGTTTTGGCAGAGTATACTATTAAGTAAGGTTCTAAAAATGCAACAAGATCTCGAAGAGGAGAAGAACAAAACTATCATCAAAGATTTGGAAGAAAAAGTTGAAAATTACGAAGCTGTTCTGAAAAAGAAGGACTTCACCATCCAGGACCTTGAAATCATGGCTAAAGAACACGAAGGTGTATTAGAAAAGAAAGACTTTGTTATTCAGTCTATGGAAGGCTCCTTGGCTGAGGTCCAAGCCGAGAATGACAGTTTAAAGAATGAATTGCTCAAACAATCAGAAAAATCTGAGCAGGAAAAGAAACACCTTGAAGCAAGTCTTAAAACTGAGATGGAGAAGAATTCAAATGTGCAAACATCCTTGAAGGAACTTCAAGAGAAATGCCAAAGCTTCGGCAGCCGATGCGTGCAGCGGCTGAAGGATGTGTTTCATTCTATCGGAGCCAGCTCTGAAAAATTTACACCTTCAGCTGAAAACCTGCCCAGCACATTAGAATATATTGAAGGCGAGGTTGATGCTCTTGACGAAGTTATTGGTGGCCATGCTGACTTCTGCGCCCTGGTAGCTTCTCGGGGCACAGCTACCGCTTTTCTGAAGGCTGGCTGTACGCATGGAAAAATTGTGAATAGACCAAACTTCAGCTTATCATCATCAGATCTGATAGATATTCCAAGCCTAGCCCGAAGCATCGGAAATAGATTTATGACCCAGATTTGGGAAAATGGCGGGTGACGAAGCTTGAAGTCATCTTAAGCCGGTAAGAAACTTATATTTATTACTTTTACCTTCTCCTTGAAATTTGCACCTTTCTTATTCTGCTCTTTAATATACGTAGGATGACGAAGCTGAAGTATGATGAAGCTGAAGTATGACAAAGCTGAAGTATGACGACCTGAAGCTTGATAGTTGCTACAATATTCTTTCCTGCAAAAATTCTGGAGAGACTTTTGTAATATCATTATGGAAAAACTCATGTAAATTTGTACATACCTTGTAATATATTTTGTTTCCGCTATCTGTGTACAATCTGCTTTGCTGTGGACGAAACTTCTTTTTTGAGCCGAAGGCGAAAAACACCTTCCCTTCTTTTCGTACACAACAAAGCATAAATTTTTTTCCTTTTTCGAAGTCTTTCCTTATTGCCGAAGCACCTATCTTTTTTGTGTGGTATGATGATGATTCTATATATGTCTAAATGAATGTTTATGAATGCAAATGACATGATGAAATGTATTGTGCAGATGAATATTGGGACACATGTTCAAAAACCATAATCATAGCCCTTCATCCCCCTTGGGAATGATTCAAATCTTTTTACTTTTCAGCTTCATCGTTTACTTTTCGGTGTATCAGCGTTGACTTTTCGCTGTAAGCCTCCCTTAGGTGTTTCTTTGCCTTTTACTTTCAGCGGAATCAGCGTTGACTTTTCGCTGTAAGCCTCCCTTAGGAGCTTCTTCGCCTTTTACTTTCAGCGGAATCAGCGTTGACTTTTCGCTGTAAGCTCTGCATTCCCTTAGGAACGACTTTTGAGCTTCTCCCTGTTTTCTTTTCTTTTCCCTTGGCATTTACATTTACATTTTTTGGGGGATATCACTTTTATAGAATGGAAATAAGGAAAAGAAAAATTACATGTTGTGGCCCCATTAAAAACCTTTCTCCCCCTTTGGAAAGGAAAAGGGTGCCACAAAAAAGAATAGAAAAAATTACATCAAGCTAAACATAATATCGCCGAAGCTCATCCGCATTCCATGATCTAGGAATGTCGTTGTCGTCCATATCCTTGAATCTATAGGAACCGGGTCTTGACGAAGATATTACCAAAAAAGGTCCTTCCCACTTCAGCTGTAATTTGCCTACTGTTTCAGGGTTGGCTACTCTTCGAAGCACCAGATGTCCTGGTTCAATGTTCTTCAGCTTAACCTTCCTGTCACGCCATTTTATTGTTTCGGCTTGATATTTATTGATGTTTTCCACAGCTTGAAGTCTGATCCCTTCTATAGCATCTTTTTCCACAGAGCAATCAGCTTCGTCTTCACCTTCTGCCGAAGCTACCGTTCTTATCGATCCTGCTTTGGCCTCTTCCGGGGTTATTGCTTCATCCCCAAACAATAGTTTGAATGGAGTAAAGCCTGTTGATCTTGACATGGTTGTGTTATGGCTCCACACCACTTTTATTAACTCGTCTGGCCACTTTCCCCTGGGCTGATTGAAGATTGACTTCATTATTCCTGTCATTATGATCCCGTTAGCTCTTTCGACAAGTCTGTTTGACTCCGGATGTCGAACTGATGCAAAATGGATCTTCGTGCCAATTTGATCACAAAATTCTCTAAAAGCTTCAGAATCAAACTGTGTCCCATTATCCACAGTAATGGCCTTCGGCACTCCGAAGCGACAAACAATATTTTGCCAAAAAACTTTTGAATAGTAACTGAAGTTATTGTGGCTAGAGGCTTTGCCTCAATCCACTTAGAAAAATATTCCACTGCCACTACAACATATCTTAAGTTTCCCTGTGCTGGTGGTAATGGACCTAGTAAATCAAGGCCCCACCTTTGCAACGGCCAAGTGGGTTGTATTAATTGAGTTAAAGACGAAGGTTGTTTTTGATCTCTTGCACATTTCTGACAACCTTCGCACTTTTGGACTAAATCCGCTGCATCCGAAGCTGCCTTTGGCCAATAAAATCCTTGACGAAAAACTTTCCCGAGCAAAGGCCTAGATCCAATGTGAGATCCACATAGGCCTGCGTGTATTTCCTTCATTAATTCTATACCTTCGGATCTGGATAAACACTTGAGCAACGGGGAACAGACCCCACGCTTGTATAGCTCCCCTTCTATTATGACATATGGTCGAGCTCTTGCTTCTATCCTCCTGTCATAAGCTTCGTCGTCTGAAAGAAAATTACCCTGAAGGAAAGATATGATTTCAGTTCTCCAATCTTCACTATAGACAAGGGATATGTTGAGGACCGCTCTTTCAAGAAGCTCGACCGAAGGTGCTTTTATTGTTTCGAAAAATACTTCCGAAGGAAAAGGCAGCCCCTGTGCTGCTGACTTGGCCAATAGATCAGCATATTCATTTTCTCCACGATGAATATTTTTAACAGAGAATCCTTCAAAGGAAGCCTCAATCCTTCGGACTGTATCTAGATATTTTTCAAGCTTCGGATCTCTTGCTTTATAGCTCTTGTCAATATGACCAGAAATAACTTGGAAATCAGTTTTAAGAATGGCCCTTCTGATCCCCATTGTCTTTAACTTCCGAAGACCCAAGAGCAGAGCTTCGTATTCAGCAATATTGTTTGTACAACTGAAATCAAGTCTTGCCGCATAACAAGTTTTAACTTTGGAAGGTGAAACCAACACAGCAGCTGCTCCTGCTCCGAAGGTTCCCCAAGACCCATCGCAAAACACTGTCCATGCTTCGGCATCTTTATTCGTTTCTTCCTCCTGAGCCCCTGGCGTCCAGTCAGCAATGAAGTCTGTCAACGCTTGGGACTGAATCGAAGATCTATGGACATAATCAATACAAAATTCATTGAGCTCTGCAGCCCATTTTCCAATCCTTCCAGTAGCTTCTCGATTTCTCATAATATCCTTCAACGGTTGTGAAGAAGGAACAATTATGTTGTAAGCTTGAAAATAATGCCGAAGCTTCATGGAGGCCATCAAAACAGCATACAGTACTTTCTCCAATTCTGTATAATTTTTCTTTGATAAACTAAGAACTTCAGATACAAAATATATTGGGGCCTGCTTCATGACTTGGCCATCAAGCTTCTCCTGGACAAGTGCTGCACTTACCGCTGAGTGCGAAGCTGCCACATATAATAACAAAGGAGCCCCTGGCGTTGGTGGAGTTAGTGTTGTTAGATCTATCAAATATTGCTTCAGTTCTTCGAAGGCTCTCTGCTGGACTGGTCCCCATTGAAAAACTTCGGCTGACTTCAGCACTTCGAAAAATGGTAAATTTCTCTCTGCTGATCTAGATATGAATCTGTTGAGAGATGCCAGCCTTCCTGTCAATCTTTGAGCCCCCTTCTTTGTACTTGGTGGTTCCATTCGAAGTATGGCTTTGATTTTGCTTGGATTAGCCTCAATTCCCTTTGTTGAAACTAGGCAACCAAGAAATTTCCCCTTCTTCACTCCGAAGACACATTTTTCTGGATTCAGCTTTAAACCAGCCTGTCTAAAATTAGCGAAGGTCTCCTGCAGATCAGCAATGTGATTATCTTGCTTCGTGCTTTTTACAATGATATCATCAACATAAGTTAGCACATTCCCGCCTATCTGAGAATGGAGAACCTTCACTGTCATTCTGCTGAAGCTTCCTCCAGCATTCTTAAGCCCCTCAGGCATCCGAAGGTAACAATATGTTCCACTAGGGGTTATGAAGCTGGTTTTTGGTTCATCCTCCTTCTTCATCCAGATTTGGTGATAGCCTGAATAGCAATCCAGCAGACTCATAAGCTCTGATGAAGCTGCTGCATCGACTAAGGAATCTATCCTTGGCAATGGAAACTCGTCCTTCGGACAGGCCTTATTGAGATCAGTAAAATCGATACACATTCTCCATTTACCATTGGCCTTCTTCACCATAACAGTGTTAGCCAACCATTTTGGGTATTTTACCTCTCTGATAACTCTGGCACTGAGGAGTCTTTTCACTTCATTCCGAGCACCTTCGGCCTTGTCATCAGACATCTTCCGAAGCCTCTGCTTTCTGGGTCTGAAGGATGGATCAACATTGAGCGAGTGCTCAATAACATCCCAGTTAACTCCGCAAAGATCATTAGCTGACCAAGCAAAAACATCTTTATTGTTGAACAAAAACCTTATCAAGGTTTTCTCCTGTTCTTCGGACAATTGAGATCCCAATAGCACCTTCTGCTCTGCTATGTCCTCACATAAGAGCATGGGCTTCGGCTGATCAGCCGAAGCAGCTTTTTCCCTTCTGAACTTGTATTGCTCACAAGCTTGAGCTCCATCTATATTATGGATTGCTTTTGAGTCTGTCCAATTTCCTTCGGCCCTTCTGTCAGCTTCCTGACTTCCATGAATAGCAATGGGCCCTTGGTCCAAAGGTATCTTCATGCAAAGATAAGCTGGATGAAGAATTGCTTCGAAGGCATTGAGAGTACCACGACCAATGATTGCATTGTAAGGGTATTCCATGTCAACAATATCAAACACAACTTGTTCAGTCCTTGTGTTGTTGATAAATCTGAAGGTCACTGGCATTGTGATTTTCCCAAGTGCTACAATTTGCCTTCCTCCGAAGCCGCAAAGGGGATGTGTGGCATCATGAATTTTGTCTTTGGGCTCTTGCATCTGTCTGAAGGCCTTAGCAAATATGATATCAGCTGCGCTGCCTGTATCAACCAAAACATTATGGACCAAAAATCCTTTGATCACACAAGAGATAACCATAGCATCGTTGTGTGGGTAATCCTTGAGTTGAAAATCCTCTTGGGAGAAGGTAATTGGAATGTGAGACCATCTTTACTTGATGAAGGGTCCTTGCACCCCGACATGCTGTACCCTTCTCTGTGCCTCCTTCTTCTGCTTCTTGTTGGCTGGCTCTGAGCATGAACCGCCTGTTATCGGGAGTACCAACTTTGGAGCCAAAGCAGCTCCAGCTTGAATGTTGAATGAAGCCATCAGCTCAAAAAAGTGGAAGTGAGTTCACCGGAGGTGGGCGCCAATGTTGGGGACTTGTTCTCAAATGCTTTGAATTAAGAACAAGGCAACATAAAATGTTAAATATCAATGCCCTTCGTCCGCCGAAGCATTATTTCCACAAGGATTTAATGAACCTCGGACAAAGGTCACGGGCATAATGCTACGAAGGTTTTCACCTTCATAAGTGAGCTTATAAAAATAATACAAAGTAAAGTAAAACATGAAATATTAAAGTTAAAATACATTGAAAATAAACGACATCATTCACATATCTTATTAAATGAATTTATAATATCTAAATACAATGTTTGGGTACATTTATACCTTTGCCTTTGACAAACAATAATTCCCGGGTGATGCATTAGCAATTACAGGAATCCGTGAACAGTAAAGGAATATTGTTCACTATTTATAGGCACAGGACACAGCTCATGAGGAATTACAATTATGTCCCTCATAAAATTTACAACAATGACTCAGACCCTTATGGGCTAAAAGGTCATTCTATCTTTAAGTCGGTTCGACCCTTCGTCTTCGGATATGCTGTAGTTCCGAAGCTTCGTGAACGGTGTCTTCGGCATCATGTTCAAGCAGCTTCAGCCGAAGCTGTTTCTTTCCGCAGGACCTTCGGCGACGAAGCATGGTCCCAACAATCCTTCTGGTGGACCTGGGGGATATCTGTCCCCCACAAGCCCCCGATCTTTGGGTCGATTTTGAAATAAAGGGCCCAAGGATCCTAGGTCCAGCTTGCAGTCTTTGATTTTAACAAGGGATGCTTTGGGGATAAGACTGCCGAGCCAGTGCTTCTGAATTCTGAGTGATCCGGTAGAAACAATTTTTCACTGTCTTCTTCTGCTTTTATCACTCGAAATTTGGTGTTCTGTCTCAGACTCATGCTTTGGAGGTCAGCATTTTGTACCGTAGGACTTCGAAATTCATTGGGTGTACCGAAGGTGCACCCAATGGGTGTAGCCCCCGAGCTTCGAGTGGATTTTTGCAGACAATCCACTCGAAGGTCTTCGCTTCAAGTATTATCAAAAATCACTTTTATCTTCCACTTGTGCTTTTTCAGAGGTCAGCCTTGTCTTGATCTTGCCTTATGCTTTAGTGGTCAGAATTTTGCTTCTTCGGGGATGATGATTCATTGGGTGTAGCCCTCGAGCTTCGAGTGGATTTTTGAAAATAATCCACTCGAAGGTCTTCATTTCGTGCCTTTTTTCCGGGAATCATCCTTCCCCTTTGCCGAATGCCTTGGAGATCAGCATTATAATATTAATACTACGCTTTAGAGGTCAGCATACATTTTTGTCTTTGAGGCCGAGTACGCGATCTGCCCATATCTTGCTAGGTCTTGCAATTTATTTGATCTGCGACTGATTGGACGTTCGATAGATGGCCCTTGGCTAGTCTTCATGTCACTTCGTGCTTTGATGCTTCTGTCGATTAGACTTGTACCTCACCGGCTATATTTGGCTTTCCTTTGATCCTTGATGATATCTTTCTTCTGTCTTGAAGTATTCATTGCATATACTGTATGGATGTGACAGTTTTGGAAAATATACTAATAATTCCTGGGTGTCCCCCCAATGGGTGTAGGCAAGGGACGGCTTGGTACGCTGAGCGTTTAGCAAACTGCTTCTGAATAGTAACTTGATGTGACCGCGGGTGTAATCATATCGCCCGTGAAGTTGACTGGAGTCCCAATGGGTGTCGTGTTACGTGAAACGACGTCAGCCGCCTGACGTGTCTTCAGACGGTTTGAATTGCATATTGAATTTTTGCGACTGTTCGGTGGCCGTGGTAGGAGGTGAGCGGTTGCCCTCTTCTTCTATAAATAGTGCTCTTGCTTCTCCGACATTTTCACATCTCTTACTGCTGCTTGCTTGTTTACTCTCCTCTTCTTCCTTCCATTTCCACCATGGGCAAAAGCAAGAAAGGTAGCGGTTCTTCACATCATTCCAGCGACAAGCGCAAACGCGAGCCGACTCCTCCCTCGGAGGACTTCGGCGACTCGGAGTACTCGGAGGAGGAGTTCTCCTCCGAGTCCGAGGGTTCTCCGGCTCTTGCCTCTCCCCCAGCGTCGTCTGATGATTCAGACGACTCCCAGGGGTTTGCCGCAGAGGTCTGGACCTACATCCGGGCCGTCGAGCGCGCTGGGCTCGCGGGCTCGGATGAGTCAGAGTACTCCTCAGACAAGGAGGACTCCTTGGACTCGTCCGAGGAGGGCAGCGGCGGCGATGGCGGTGACGGCGACAATGACGGAGGCGACGGTGACGGCGGCGGCGACAGCGGCAGGGGTGGTGACGGCAGTGGCAGGGGTGGCAGTGGCGATGGTGGCGACGGCAGCAAGGGCAGCAACAAGGCCAGTGGCTAGACGCCACTGGTTTTAAATGTTAGTATAGATTAGAAGTAGTATAATGAAATAATGTAGTAGTAGTTAGTAGTATAGAGTAGTGAAATATGGTGTAGTGGTAGGGAGGTCATCAACTCATAATGAGTTGATTTGTAAGTTCGGTAATGCTTCCCTTATAATGAAGAATGATTTCGCCCCACTTCTGTGCGCGTTATTTTGCTTTCCTGTCATTTGCCGATCTCATTAATGCTTGAGGAATGTTTGGAATCATCGAATCACGCTTCTGACTATTTTCTTCGCGATGTCAGCGCTTTGATGGTAGCGGCCGAGTTATTATTAGCGATGTCGGCGCTTTTTGAAGTAACAGCCGAGTGATAGCGGGCCACATCGGTGTTTTAGAAATAACGACCAAGCGGTTACTGGTGATGTCGACGTTTTAGAGGTAACAACTGTATATTTTAGAGCCACGTCACCATTTTAGGAATAACAACCGAGTGACTGATGGTGACGTCGGCGTTTTAGAGGTAACAGCCGAGTCATAACGGGCCACGCCGGCCGTTTTGGAAACAAAGGTCGGATGAAGACTGGTAACGTCAGCGTTTTTAGAAATAACAGCTGAGTTAAAATGGACCGCGTCGGCCGTTTTGGAAATAACGGCCGAGTGATGATGTGGCACGCCCGTGTTTTAGAAATAACGACCGGGTGACGACATGGCATGCCCACGTTTTGGAAGTGGTGTCTGGTTCGGGAAAACCCCATATGTACTGCACTGTCGTATGCCTCCGCATTCCGTGCCCTAGTTCTTGCTTTTCTGCATCCAGGCTTTCTCTACTCTCTTGCAACGCTGCTTCCGCTCCGTTCGCCAGCAAGGTTGAGATGGCGCCCAAGCGGAAAGCTTCGAGTTCGTCCGTCGCAGTCATTCCCCCCATCGATCCCAACAGTCAGTTGCCTTTCGTAGGTAACCATATGTCTTTTGTCTCTGAATCTGACCTTCTCCATCTCGTATCCATCGGAGTTCTTCCTCCGAAGGAGCTCTGTTCCTGGCAGATCTGCCGTGGGGTCACTGTTCCAACAAAAGACACCCACGAATCCGTCATCCACATTCCTTTTCTCCTCCGCGGCCTTGCTCTTCCCATTTCTCCTTTTTTCCGCGGTCTCCTTGATTTCTATCGCTTGAATCTGACCCATCTGAATCTCAATTCCATTCTGCAAGTTTCTATCTTTGTTCATTTATGCGAAGCTTTTCTCGGCGTTCTGCCACACTTTGGTCTGTGGAAGTATTTGTACCACTGTCGCTCTGGGATGGCCGGAGGGCAGCACCAGCTGGTGGGGGGCGCGAGCTTGGAGATGTGCCATGGGAGGAAGGCTGACTACCTCGACATCCCACTCAAGGATAGCATCAAGGGATGGCGCCTAGAATGGTTCATCATGGAGAATCATGGGAATTCTCTCCCCCCACGGTTAGGGAGACAGCCAGATGTTCGCACTCCGAGCTGGACCGAATCCCCCACAGACCAGGAGGTGGCTGAGGCAGGGGCTCTGCTAGCTGAGGTTGGATTGTTGAAAGAAAGGGGTCTGACAGTAGAAGCTGTGGTCGCTGACTTTGTTTTCAAGAACGTTCAGCCGTTGAAAGACAGAGCATATCCGGCCTATCTATATCGAGGCCTTGCTGATTCAACTCGGGTAACCAACAAAAGAATTCCTATCGTGGACTTGGTGAGCCGGCTCGAGATGATACTCAGAGGCAAGGTGTCAAACATCGGCGCTCCTGTTCCATACTCGGCCTGGAATCTGCCTCCTTCCAAGGCCTTTATTAGTTTTGTGTCAAATCCTTCTGCTGGTGACAGTGGTTTGGGCCTTAGAGTGCGACCCTCTCCCGAAGAAGTTAGCGCTTTGGTTGCCTCACTTGAAGAAATTCCTGACGACGAGAGGCATGTTCACTTTGAGGTGCCTTTAAATCCGAGTGATGCAGAGGTAAGTGCCATGCTGGATATGTTAGCTGAAGACTCTTCTGACGCAGCCCCTGCTGAAACAGTGGTGGTAGCGCCCATTCCAGAGGCTAGTAAAGCTTTGGATATTCAAAGGACTGACAGTGTTCGCCCGAAGCGTTCTCGCCGAGCTAGTCAACCAGCTTCTCTTGCTGAGGGGAAAAAGAAAAAGAGATGTCTTCGCCGAGTGTCTAGCTTGGGTCAGGATGCCGGTCCTTCTGTTCCTGCTGCTGAGGAAGTGCCAGTGCCTGCATTTGGTGAAGCTGATCCCAATGGGCGCAACCTGACTGCTGTTAACCCCAATGGGTGTGACCTGGATGATGCTGACCCCAATGGGTGTACTGTCCGCGTTGTTGATGAAGATGAGGAAGAGGAGGATGAAATCCCTCTAATTCGGAAGAACAACCGACACTACGTAGCCAGCGGGGAAAGCAGGGTGTTCCTTCTCCAGCTTTATCTTCCCTCATCGATCTGCAAGAATTATCTCTGGCGAACTTTGATCAGACTCTTGAAGACCTGGTACCAGAAGATCTGTTGTCCAAGCCAGCAGATGGTGGCATGATGGATGTTTGCACTGATGTGCCTGGTGCTGGGCTGGAGTTATCCCGGGCGGTGTCCCGCACCTCATCGACCTTGGAGCGCAGTCTTAAGGGTCAGGAGGCTGGTCCGGATTGCACTGTTTCCATGGAAGTGGTTGAAGGTCCTTCAGCCTTAGAGGTGGCTGCTTCAGAGGGCTTGGCCCTCAAAGATAGCGCTGGTGCTTACCCAGCCCCCGAGGGTGTTGCCGGGGATGATCCGGCTCGGATGGGTAGCGCGAGCGATGACCCAGCCCCCGAGGGTGTCCGAGTTGGTTCTCCCTCTAACACTTCCATGGATGTTCACGTGGGATCTTCTCCTCCGCACTCCGATTGCATGGCAGCAGCACGAGTTTCGGGCCAGGGAGTCGCTTTAGAGGTCAGCGCTCCTGATGACGGGATTTTGCCTTCTGCTGATGACACTGACTTGGTTCCCACTGGAGCATTGCGTGTCGTTCCAGTTGATGATCCTTCAGCAAGCCATCAGTTGATTTCCCACGACTTGGGGGTTCCCTCATTCTTCTCCAACCTCCAGGTAACTTGGTTTCTTCTGTCCTGACTTTTACTCCAGGTAGACTGCTGTTATTATACTCATCTGTTCTTAATGTCAGGCATTGGTGGATGAGATGGCTAGCCGGTTGAAATCGCAAGGCACCTCTGTCCCAGAAGGGGCTTTGTCTCTAACGCATTGGAATCCAGTGCTGCTTCAGCGGCGAGTATCTGACTTGGAAATGGCAAATGCTGGTTAGTGCCCTTTGTTTCTTCTTTGGCTATTTGACTAATCTGCTTTATAGCTGAACACACTTGCTTGACTATTTCTTGACAGATATGGCCCGACGATATTCTGACCTTGAAGAGAAGTATTCTCGAGGTCAGGCTGAACTGGCCTAGGTTTCTACTTCTCTGAATGATGCTAACATGCTGAACTCCACTCTCCGTGCTCAGCTTGATTCTGAAAAGGTGGCCACTGTATTGAACTTTCACTTGCCCTTATCTGTTATGCTTTTATTGCTTGCTTGACGTTGGAGAAACCGGTTCTTGTCTGCAGGAGGAGAAACATACTCTTGCCACTTCTCGCGACAATCTAGAAAAGTTATACCGCGATGCCAGCAACTCGTTGACTATCTTGGAGAGGAGCCATCGTTTCACCATGGAGGACTTGGATAACCATCGCTACAAGCTGCAAGAGTCTCTGGATGATATGATTCGCCTCAGGCAACTAATGTCAAACAAGGATACTATCATCAAGGATCTGCGTGCTTCCAAGAAGTCGGTTGTCCAGGAGCTAGAGGCCACTCAGTTAGCTGTCAGGGCCGCTGAAGACACTTCTGCTACTCTGAGGGCTCAGCGCGACAAAGCCATGGACAAAGCCGTCCGCGCGAGGCGGATCCAGATGGGAAGACCCGACGTGGTTGTTCCTGACGACATAGTAGCGGAAGTGAATGCCGCTCCTGATTCTTCGAGTCGTCCCTCCTCGTCGGTTGCTCCTGAGAAGAACATTCCCAAATAGAAAACATTGTGTGCTTTGAACATGTGGTTAGTGTGCTCGGATGCTTCGTTAGAAAACGCTTTTTAGTACTGAATGCTACTATTGTTTTTCCATTGTTAGAATTCAACGGTATCTACATTTGTAGAAGTAAATGCAGTGTGATGGTTTTGAAATTTCTTCATGGGGCATAGAGGTTGCCTTAAGATGAGTGATCGCAATTGTGCCGAGTGTGCCATGCCAATTTAAGTTAGTATTAACTTAAACCGACCGCTCCGTTATTAGGGTATAGTGGTCACCCCAATTTAAGTAAGCGTGAGCATGTTGCACCGTCTTAAGTCATTGTCAACTTAAGACAATTGCTCCGTTAGTAGGGTATAGTGGTCACCTCGATTTAAGTAAGCGTGAGCATGTTGCACCGTCTTAAGTCATTGCCGACTTAAGCCGATTTCTCCGTTAGTAGGGTATCGTGGTCACCCCGAGTTAAGTAAGTGTGAGCATGTTGCACCGTCTTAAGTCATCGCCGACTTAAGCCGATTGCTCCGTTAGTAGGGTATAGTGGTCACCCCGAGTTAAGTAAGCGTGAGCATGTTGCACCGTCTTAAGTCATTGTCGACTTAAGCCGATTGCTCCGTTAGTATGGTATAGTGGTCACCGCGAGTTAAGTAAGCGTGAGCATGTTGCACCGTCTTAAGTCATTGCCGACTTAAGTCGATTGCTCCGTTAGTAGGGTATAGTGGTCACCCCGAGTTAAGTAAGAATGCAGGTTGACAATGAACAATTTGAGTGCTCTTGAAGTCTTTTTATTGATGATATATTTCCCAGTTTACAGAATACATTGTCGTCCCAATAGCTTTTGAAATATAGCTAGGGGTAAAACTTCCTGAGGTGTTCTATGTTCCATGAGTTCCCAATTTCCGTGTCATCCATCTGAGTGAGGCGATATGATCCTGGCCGAGTGACTTCAGCTACTATGAATGGTCCTTCCCATAGAGGTGACAATTTGTGCCGCCCTCCCCCGTTAGAATTCGGCGGAGGACGAGATCTCCCACTGCGAAGGATCGATGCCATATGGCCTTATCGTGGTAGCGCCTCAGAGTTTGCTGATACCATGCTGATTGAATCACCGTGTTCAGTCATTCTTCTTCGAGTACATCAACATCCTCCAGCCTAGTAGCCTCAGCTTCTGCTATGTTTTCAAAGATCAACCTTGGCGCCCCAAACTTGAGATCAGCAGGTAGCACTGCCTCCGAACCATAGACCATGAAGAAAGGAGTATTTCCATGCAGAGCTTGACTAGGTTGAGTTCTCAGGCTCCAAACAACATATGGCAGCTCTCTGATCCATTTTCCTGCGAACTTTTCATTCTTGTCGAAGACTTTCTTTCTGAGCGCCTCTAATATCATCCCGTTAGCTCTTTCGACCTGCAAGTTGGCTCTTGGGTGCGCCATCGAGGCATATTTGATATGAATGCTCTTTTGCTCACAGAAATCAAAGAACTCTGAACTTGTGAAGTTGGATCCCAGGTCAGTTATGATGCTATTCGGTATTCCGAACCTGAATATTATGTCTTGTATGAATTCCACGGCCTTAGATGAAGTTAGAGAAGCAATGGGTTTGAACTCTATCCATTTTGTGAATTTGTCGATTGCCACCAGTACATGAGTGTATCCTCCTTGAGCTTTCTTGAAAGGTCCAATCATATCCAATCCCCAGCACGCGAACGGCCAAGTTACAGGTATGGTTTGCAGTTGCTGCGCTGGTAGATGCTGCTGTTTTGACAAGTATTGGCAGGCCTCGCACCTCTGAACTAACTCGGCTGCATCACTTTTTGCTGTTGGCCAGTAGAAACCCGACCTGAAGACTTTCCCAACCAGGGTCCTGGATGCTGCGTGCACTCCACATTGCCCAGCATGGACCTCATCCAGAAGTTGTTTTCCAGTAGCTGAGAGAATACATTTCATGAGGACTCCTGATGCGCGCCTTCTGTATAGCGTTTCCCCAATGAGTGTATAGTGAGCTGACTGCCTTGCAATGCGTTCGGCTGCATTTTTGTCATCTGGTTCCTCTTCATTCTTTATATATCTGATGATCGGCTCCCTCCAGTCATCAAAATTTGACTCTGGTTGGCTCAGCGTATTGCATTCTTCTACCCGATCCACTGAAATGCTCGGGCACGACACTTCTTGGACGAAAACTCCAGGCGGGACCTAAGTCCGACTGGACCCTAGCTTAGATAATGCATCAGCCGCCATGTTGCGGTCTCTCTCCACATGATGGAATTCCAAACCTTCAAATTTGTCTTCTAGTTTCCGGACAGCAGTGCAATATTTTCCCATGGAATCATTCGAGCAATCCCATTCTTTGTTTATCTGACTTATGATCACCAGAGAATCTCCATATACCATCAGTCTCTTGATGCCCAGCGATATGGCAATGTTCAGCCCGTGAATCAGAGCTTCGTATTCGGCTGCGTTGTTAGACGCCGGGAATAACAATTGAAGAGCATACTTGAGTTGTTCAACTCCAGGTGCAATAACGAGGATCCCTGCGCCTGCTCCCTGCAGCTTCAACAAGCCATCAAAATACATTCGCCACACTTCTGCGATTTCTGGGTTATCCGGCACCTGCTGCACAGTCCACTCTAATACGAAGTCAACCAGTGCTTGAGTTTTGATAGCAGTGCGAGGTCAAAATTCAATGTCATGAGATCCCAGCTCGTAGGCCCACTTGGCTATTCTCCCGACGGCTTCTTTGTTGTGAAGAATACCCCCTATCGAAAATCCAGTGACTACTATGACTTTGTGGTCGTCAAAGTAGTGATGGAGCTTGCGTGCAGTTAGAAGTACTGCATATAACAGCTTCTGGACTTGAGGGTATTTCTTTTTCGAGGGTCCCAGAACTTCACTGATGAAATAGACAGGATTTTGTACTGGGTATGCATGTCCTTCTTCTGCTCGCTCGACTACCAACGCGGTGCTCACCACGTGAGTCGTGCAAGAGATGTATAGTAGCAGATCTTCAGCCGGTTGAGTCAGCATGGCTCGGCGCAGCGGTTTCAGCACTGGTGGTGTTGTTAAGAACTTTTTCAACACATCTAGAGCTTCTTGTGCTTCTGAAGTCCACTAGAATTTGTCCACCTTTTTGAGCATCTTGTAGAATGGTAAGCCTTTTTCTCCCAGCCTTGATATGAATCTGCTCAGAGCTGCCATACATCCGGTGAGTCTTTGAACTTTCTTCTGCGATCGTGGTGCTTCCATCCTCATGATAGCCTCGATCTTTTCTGGATTGGCTTCAATTCCCCGGTGGCTGACAATAAACCCAAGCAACTTTCCTGCTGGTACTCCGAAAACAGATTTTTTGGGATTAAGCTTCCATTTGTATCGCCGTAGACTGTTGAAGACCAGCTGTAAATCTTCAATGAAATTTTCAAAATTTTCTGTCTTGATCACCACGTCATCCACATAAGCTTCCACACGCTTGCCCCAGTGATCGGCTAAGCATGTCTGAATAGCCCTCTGATAAGTCGCTCCAGCGTTTTTGAGGCCGAACGACATGGAGGTATAGCAGAAGGCTCCGAACGGGGTGATAAATGCTGTTTTTTCCTCGTCTTCTTTTGCCAGACTAATCTGATGATATCCAGAATAGCAATCTAAGAAAGACAACACAGAACATCCGGCGGTCGAGTCCACCACCTGGTCTATCCTAGGAAGCCCGAAGGGGTCCTTCGGACAGTGTTTGTTGAGATCTGTATAGTCGACGCACATGCGCCAATCCACTTTATTCTTTTTGAGTACAAGAACAGGGTTGGCTAACCACTCAGGATGTAACACCTCTCTAATGAATCTAGCCACAACTAAGCGAGCTAGCTCAGCACGGATGGCTTCTCTCTTGTCGGGCGTAAAGCGACGTAATTTTTGTCAAATCAGCCTCGCCTGGGGGTAGACCTTCAATTTGTGCTCGGCCAGCTCTCTCGAGACTCCCGGCATATCCGCAGGTTGCCATGCGAATACGTCCCGGTTATCTTGCAGGAACTGGACGAGCGCGCCTTCCTATTTGTCATCCAGGCTGGAGCTGATGATGGCGGTCTTGCGCTCGTCGGCGAACCCGAGGTTGATCCTTTTGGTTTCTTCAGTCGGCCGCATAGAGGTGTGGCAGAACCGCCCGAATTATTCCAGCTTAAGTGCCTAAGTCACGCCTCAGGGGCCGTAACACACTTAAATCGGAATAACCCGTCAGTCCCTCAGATCTAGTCTTATAGAGCCACTTAACCAGGATCAAATTCCATAGTCTCACTCGAAGGTGAGTCACAGAAGAAATACAATAAAATAGGAAACCTCAAATTAAGTGCTGAATTATTACATAGATCGGAGTTTTTGAGTAGCAAATAAGAGTTCACAAAATAAAATGCAGCGGATAATCGATGTCGTCGGTATCGAGGAAATGGGCAAGGCCTAGCCCACTACTCCTCGTGCTCCTCTCCTGCCGGAGCAACATCCCACTTGACCGTCCAACCCGGTGGCAGGGTGGTAGGCCAAGTCACACCATCAACCATTTCCTGAATGGTACCTTCAAAAATTATGCCACAAGCAAGGCTGAGTATACTAATACTCAGCTAGACTTAACCGGTGTGAGGAGTCTACTCCTCTACCTCTAGACTATGCAGCTGTTTGGCTGAGGGGTTTGGTTTGCCAAAAGGACTAGCTGTTTCTAAAATCAATTTTTAGCTTTTCAAATTCTAGCATCATTATCTTAGCTAGGTTTGCTCCTTCTAAGCATACATGGTGACAGGCATTTAGTTCAATCAACAAATTACCTCATGTAACCTCGTTTCACTTCTTACTCGATGTAGTACAAGGGGTCAAGCAGTCTCATTAGCTGCGAGAAGCAGACGATTCGAATCGAGTTTTATCCTTGCAAGGTAAACCTAAACACACGACATGTCAGGGCACTCCGACCCCACACATGTCAACCGTCCCCATTGATTCCCCATTCGCGTCCAGGCCTCACCGCCTTGGCATACAATGCTCCACTGACCCCGGCTGCCGCCGTGCAGTGACCGCACTTGTACCCACCATAGCTAGCATGGGAGACCCAGTCTCAGGTCGCATGAGGGATAAAGTCCACGCCCGGCTTCACTCAGGTACTAGGTTTACCAGTTACCATTTTTCCCGGCATGTGCTTAGTACGTTCAAAAGCTTGACTCAGGTATCCACACATTAATCCTTAATTCCTTTTTCCCGTCTCATGGACAAGGCATCCTCCCTGGATCCAAGTTCATAGACCAACATAGATCCCGTTATCAAGAAGAATACAATCAATTCCTGACCTCGCGCGAGTGCTAGAAAAATCACTCGACTTCTACCGAGATCCTGATTAGAAAGTAGCTACTCGACCTAGCGTACTAGTATTCATCTCAAAAAGGAATCCTAAGTTCATGCAACTAGAGGTTTCAAGCAACTCCTACACTTAAGTGCACATTACAATCCTACAAGCATTAAGTGTAGTAAAGTAGCATATAATAATACGGTTATGCATATAAACTGGGGCTTGCCTTCAATAGCTGGGATTGCAGGGAGATCCTCGATAGCAGCCTCGGAAGCTTGCTCCTGGTCCTCCTCTTGGACAGTTCCTTGCTCGGGGATGAGCACGTACTCTCCGTCGGCGAGATTACAATCTAATGAATGCAACGCGTAAGATATATGCATGACATGATATGTGCTTTAGAAATTACAACTTTTGACGGTGTATGATCTATTTGAGTTAGACAAGGTTAAACTTTACTTATGTAAGACTTCTGGGTGGTATACTTGGTAAATTGGATCAAACTTAGCTAAGGTAAGTGGTAGGTTTATTTTTGGGGTTCCACTGAATTCTTTTTAAAGCCTTAGTGAGAATTGATAAGAATTCAAGTTGGACTTATTGGGGTGAGGTTTATTTCTTCTTTCTTTTTCTTTTTCTTTATTCTCTTTAATGTTTTGGAGTGGGTTTGAACTACAAGTTGCTTTAATAAAATTCCAAAAATCCTGTAAAAATTACAGTGGCTTATTACTGGTGTATAATTCTCTGTCTCAAAATTTGGGGATCAGAAAGTGAATAGTTTTCTCTGGAAAAAATTACCAAATTTTAGGGCAGAAGGGGTGCTTTGAACTACAACTATTATTTAACAGTGGGTAATTCTCTAAAACTTATTTTTTCTGGCTTTTAGGTGCTATATCAAGACTTGGCACAAAATTTTAGTTATTAATACCTATTAGTTATTTTACTATGGTTTTCTCAAGTTTCTAGCCAAAGGGGTGCTTTCTACTACCACTATATTTGAAAAATATCAAACAACAGATTTCTGATTGTTCTTAGCTTCTATTTTGCGCAAGAGCAATCATTCTGAAGTTTGACATCGTCTTGCTTAAGGGAAGGGGTGGTATGTATTAATTGGATTAAATGGCCTTTCTTATAAGATGTTAGCAATAGGTATTATTTTGCATCTTTTTCATGGGTTTGCATTTTTCTCTGGTGGCTTATCTCATCATTAACTTAGCAAAATTTTGGTTACCTATTTTGCATTATCATGGGTTACTTCATGATTTATTTGGAAAATGCCTTATTATCATGTTAGATTTATTTTCCCTACTTAAAATGATGGGCTGGGGTGTTCATTATTTTTGCAGTGGGGTTCTGGTGGTTATAAGTCCACTGAATTTTAATTATCAATTTTGGGTCTAGTTTTGTAATTCTAATAAATGATTTCCAGTTGGAGTAATGCTAAATAAAACATTTTATTTTAAAACTGATCTGAACTAAAGGTCTTTTTATTTTTCCTAGGTTCTCTGTTACTTAAGCAAACTAGGAAAAATAATTTTACTCACTGTTCATTAATTTCTAATGCCTTTCTGATTTTCCTTAAGTTTTAGGGAAAACAACTTTAAATGGATATCTACACTATATTCTTCAATACTAGGGTTCCTACTATTTTTAAACAGTGTCTAAAAGAGGTTTGAATATCTACAAATTTTCTTAGGTTCAGCACAGAAGTAAAACTAATTTTCCTTAATTAAACAAGGTTTGGTCAGTTTCTGTTTTTAATTTTAAACTCTAAAAATTAGAACAGAAAGCATAGGGTTTATTATTTTAAAATGATAGTTCATAATATTTAGGATCTAGCAAAATTAATTTGACAACTTTTAATTAAGAAGTCATCAAGTTATGGATTTTCTAAGTTCTCTGGTTATTTAAAAAGATTAACAGAATTGATTAAATGGAAAACTACTTTGCACTGGGGTCCCTGGCGGTGTTTTAAGTTTTCCTCATGGATCAGTCCCTGGGCTACTATTCAAATGAGTCACTGACATTGCAGAAAACCCCCCGGGTTCTTCTAATCCTAACTCGAGGTCCTTCTCCTAACTTAAACAGTAACCGCGGCGGAAGAAAGGACGGAGGGGCTTACTGGCGGCGAGATTGCTCCGGTGAGGTGGTCGAGGACGTAGGGGAGGTCTCGGGGACCACAGCGATGTGCGGGTCGCCGTCGGGGATGGTCGGAGTCGGCTGGTCCACGTGAGCAGGCGGAGATGCTCGTCGGCGGCGAGGAGTCTGGCCTACTCACGGCGCGATAGTTCAATTGAACGGGCAGAGAGCTTCACCAAGGAACAAGGAAGGGGTGTGCGCGAGGAATTGAAGAATGGCTCACCGGAGAGCTTGGTCCACGCGCGCAGGCGGGCGACCGAAGTCCGGTGAAGTCGATCTCGGGCTTCCGGTGAAGTTCTGCCGGGTCCGAGGGCTTGGAAAGCTTCACGGGCCACTGGCGGAGCTAGCCGAAGCACTGGCTCAACATGGGGGTGGCTGGAGTGGGCTGGCCACGGTGGCCGAGGCCCTGGCGGCAGTTGCGGGCGGAAAAGAGCTCGCCGGAGCTGAGGAGGGGTGGCTGGCCGGTGATGGTGAGCGCGGGGTGAAGTGAGGCGCGCCCGGGGAGGCTTTATAGGCACGGGCGGGCACGGCCAAGGGCAAGGGCGCGCGGCGGACTTGACCGAATGCCGGGGCGAGCGCGCGCGGTGGTTGGGCGAGCGCCGGCGTGTCGACCAGGGTCGAACACGTGTGCCCGTGCGTTCTGCCCATGTTCTGGCGCGTGTGGTCACTCATCCGAGCCTGCTCTCGCCTTGGTCAGTGCACAAAACCTCTTCTCCTCCCTACAAGCTATCGATCTTGTGTGGGGGTCATAGGATTTTGCCTACTGGTTGCAGAGATATGGAGCCCGGAAATCCGGTCTGTCTCCCTGCTCAAACCCGAGGCAAATCCAGGGTTTTGTCGTGTCTAGGGCTCGCGTCCCAATGCCTTCTTCTGGCACACGACAGAGGGGTTAGTTAGGCACATTTTTGTTAATGGGGCCATTAGGATTTGAGTTAGGGATCAAGGTGAACACGCTTGATCTTTGGCTCAAGGTCTGAAATTCAGAATTCTAAAATTCAGAATTCCCCATTGAGTCCCCACATGAGAAGTTTGTTTTGGGGTTTTATTTGAATTATTTTGGCCAAGCTTCCTCAATCTTTATTGTTGCTTAATGAATATACTTCAATGTTTATAATTGGCCCAAGCCATGATTTTAAATTTTTCATACCCTTTTCCCCATTTCTTGAATTTTGCTCATAGGGCTCACTTAGGGTTTTTATTAGGGTTGCAACATTATTACCTTTTTGAAGGACCCATTTGTTTTGATCATGATACTTTTAAGTATAGGCTTGGTGGATTCTTCATTCTTAAGTCAATTTGATGCTCATGCTCAAATTGGTTCACATAAAATGATGGTTCTTGGGATAACACTTGAGAGAAACCCTAGGTGACACTGGGGGTGTCACAAGAGGTCACGGCTTGAGCTTCATTTCCGAGTACTGCGAGGTCTTCCTCAGGCTTTGAGTTCGCCTGCACAGAAGAAGTCGCTGATGGTTTGGTGGTAAGGGCCGCCTTGATGGCCACTCGGAAACATTCTGTAGCGCCTTGGAAGTCGGCGCGCACAGTTATGATCCCTTGCGGTCCTGGCATCTTCAATATCATGTATGTGTAATGTGGAATGGCCATAAACTTCGCCAATCCATGTCTTCCGATGATGGCATTGTATCCGCAGTCGAAATTCGCCACCTCGAACCTCAAGTACTCGGTTCGGTAGTTCTCCGTATTCCCGAAGGTGACCGGCATGTAGATGTGGCCCAGCGGGTACTCTCCTTCAGTCGGCACGATGCCGAAGAAGGGTGTGTCCGACTCGTGGAGCTCTTTGAGGGGGACTCCCAAGCCTTGGAGCGTCCGGGGGAAGGTGATGTTGATGCTGCTTCCCCCGTCCACTAACACCTTCTTTACCCGGCTCTCTCGGATCACCGGGTCGACGAGGAGCGGGTACTTGCCCGGGTGGTCGAAGTTGAGCCACTGATCTACCCGAGTGAATGTGATCGGCTGCTCGGACCATCGGTATGGGCGCGGGAGGACCGATGGCCGCCACCAGTATCTGACGATCATTGTGCTTTAGTTGCCTCTTGCTTTCTTGCGACCCATGTCCGCCAAAGATGACGTTGACTTCTCTGTCGACGCGCGGGAAGGCTCCACCTCCTCCCTCCTCCTGTTGCTGGGGTTGTAGGGGTTCTCCTGGTCCTCCTCGTGGCGCGGGAGGAGGAAGAGGTTGGAAAGGTCGACCGTGCCCGACGGAGTGCTTGAAGTCCCTGCAGTTCCGGAGGGTGTGGCACATGTCCTTGTGGTACGGGCACTGGGCGTCAAGGATGTCGTCCAGCGTGCGTTCGCCTCCGTGAGGTCCTCCTCTGGCGCAAGAGGCGGGCGGCCCGACAGCGTGGACCTCTTCGCGAGGCCTCTTCTCCCAGCGCTTGTCGGGTTGCTGGTTCGTGTCGCGTCACAGTGCTGCTGGTGTAGGCTTTGCTCCCCCGATGAGGTCCTGAGCTCGTTCGTCGGCGGTGATGTAGAGGTCGGCCTCCTGGAACAGCTGCTCGGAGGTAGTCGGCGCCTTCTGTAATATGGTTCGGACGAACGCCGAGTCATTGGATCCCCTATAGAAGTCCTCGATCAGTGCTGCCTCCGCGACCTCGGGGATACGATTCCTCATGGTCTAGAATCTTTTTAGGTATGATCGAAGAGTTTCGTCCCCTTGGCGCTTGATGGATTTGAGGTCCCATGGTTGCGCCGGTTTGTCGGAGAGAGACTGAAAGTTGGCGGTGAAGCGCCAACTAAAATCGCTCCAGTCGTCGATGCAGTATTGGGGTAGGTGTCGCAGCCATTACAACGCGTCTTGCCCGAGGACGATAGGCAAGTACGCGGTCATCACGTCCTCGGTTGCCCTAGCAGCTCGGGCAGCGGTGGTGTAGACGGCCAGCCAGTCTCCCGGATCCTGCTTAGGTTCGTATTTGTCGACGTTGGAGACCTTGAAGTTAGGGGGGCATTGAATGGCCCTGAGGCATGGAGTAAGTGCCGATACTCCACACGTGTCCTCTTGTCGTCGATGATGATGTCTATCCCGGGGAGGGGAGTGGTTGTCGTGGTGCCTCGACCGTCCTCAGGTGGTGCCACCAGTTGAAGCTGTGGCCGACTCGGTCCTGGTAGCCTGACTTCGTGCTGGGATGTCGTGATCCCGGTCGTACTCTTCCCGGCGACGGATCTCGTTCTCATGTCGTTGTTCGCGCGAAGCGTTGATGGAGCTCCGTGCGTCTCGCCGACTGTTGATGGCGTGTCGTAGATCGTTCGGTGGGTGAGCGAGGGGTAGAAGATGATTGGCTGCTTGAGTGAACAGCCGCCAATAGCCCTCGACTTCAGGAGTCCGAGGGAGGCCATCTGCTATCCGAGCCAATACTCCGCCGACTTCACTCGGCGTGTTCATGTCTCGAGCGAAGTCGGGGTTTAGGTTGCGCCCGAAGAGTGAATTTTCCCGATGTTGCCTTGTCTCCTGCTCGGCCTGTTCTTGAGCTCGTCGACGATCGCGTCGTCGGGAATTCCTTCTTTCCCTGAAGACACGTTCTTCCGGAGTTTCTCCCATCTCCGAGACCTCGTCTCGCGACACGGGTTGCGCCGGGTCCCGCTCTCCGGCCTCGTGGTGTCGCCGGATATTTCGGCGCCGGTTCCTTTGTCGGCGGGATTCCCGCTGAAGAGGTTCCTCTCCAGGTGTGGTCGGTTCATCGTCGGAGACGGGGGGCGATTCCGCTCTCCCGATGAACAGGACGTCGGGGTAGAATGGAGTAGATGTCGCGACAATCTTCTTTCTGCCCTCCTTTGAGGACGAAGGCACAGAAAGAATAGCTTGCAGCCTCTCGGTCTCATTCGTTTCTTTCTTCCTCGTGATCCATGTCCATTCTTCCGTCGGAGAGGTGGACAGCGGAGTTCTTCGGGTTGACGGACCCTGGGCTCCTAGTTTGCTGAAGGTGATCTTTTCTCGGAGCACTGGAGGTTGCGCCTTTTCCTGCTTTGCCCCGATTTTCTTGGAGATTTTTGAGGAAGATTTTCTCTCCGGCGGATCCGTGATGCGATGCAAAGTTCCCTCCTCATCCGCTACAGATGAGATAGTTCCGAAGCAGAACGTGGACCCGAGGCGGAGTATGATCTTGTGCAGGAAGGTGACGGCCATTGAGCTAGCTTGGATCGACGACACACCCCCTACCTGGCGCGCCAGCTGTCGGTGTTTTGGGTCCGACCGCGCACCCGGGGTTACCCCTCAAGGTGCTTTTAGGAGTAGGACGGTGTTATCGACCGTAGCTCGATGGTTCGTGCTAGATGCACGAGAAGAAGTGGACAGTGGTTTACAGGTTCGGATCGCTTTGAGATGCGTAACACCCTACGTCCTGGCGAGAGTGCTTTATGTGGTGGGTTACAAGGGAGTTCTCTAGCGCTGAAAACGTAGAGAGTTGGGTGGATGGCTAAGTAACGAGCATGTGATCTGAAGGGGTGCCCCCTAAGCCTTATATAGTCGACCGTGGAGCAGTACATGCAGGTATGATAACAACGTGTACCTAAGAAATAGTGAACCAACTGAGTCTATCCTCCTATAATTCCGCTGACCCATCCTCGCTTGGTTCCGTTGTACGGGGCTCCTGCGCGTGAAGGTCGGGTCACTGTTGTGATTACTGCTCGAATTCGTTGGGTCGTCTGGGCTCGCGCCGATCTGGCCTTGTGTCGATCCGCTTCACTGGTCGTTCCTCCCCAGGCCCACGAGGGGGATGACCTTACGAATTATGGGGCCCTTGGGCCTTTCGTGAGGTCTTTTATCCTTCTGGTGGACCTGGGGGATATCTGTCCCCCACAGTGAGCCCTGGCCGCGAATGGGGAATCGATGGGGACGGTTGATGTTTGTGGGGACGGAGTGCCCTGACATGTCGTGTGTTTAGGTTTACCTTGCAAGGATAAAAACTTGATTTGAATCGTCTGCTTCTCGCAGCTAATGAGACTGCTTGACCCCTTGTACTACATTGAGTAAGAAGTGAAATGAGAATTACTTGAGATAACTTGTTGCTTGTACTAAATGCTTGCTACCATGTATGCTTAGAAGGAGCCAACTTAGTTAAGCTAATGATGCTAGAAATTGAAAAGCTAAAACTTGATTTTAGATACAGCTAGTGCTCTTGGCAAACCAAACCCCTCAGCCAAACAGCTACATGGTCTAGAGGTAGAGGAGTAGTTTCCTCACACCGGGTAAGTCTAGCTGAGTATTAGTATACTCAGCCTTGCTTGTGGCATAATTTTTGCAGGTACGCTTCAGGATATGGTTGATGGTGTGACTTGGCCTACCACCGTGCCACCGGGTTGGACGGTCGAGTGGGATGCTGCTCCCATGGGAGAGGAGCAAGAGGAGTAGTGGGCTAGGCCTTGCCCAATTCCTCGCTACCGACGATATCGATTATCCGCTGCATTTTGTTTTTGTGAACTTTTATTAGTTACTTGAAAAACTCCGATCTATGTAATAATTTAGTACTTTAATTTGAGGTCTTCCTATTTTATTGTATTTCTTCTGTGACTCACCTTCATGTGAGATTATGGTATTTGATCCTGGTTAAGTGGCTTTATCAGACTAGATCTGAGGGACTGACGGGTTATTCCGATTTAAGTGTGTTACGGCCCCTGAGGTGTGACTTAGGCACTTAAGCTAGAATAATTTGGGCGGTTCTGCCACAACTGGTATTGGAGCAAATACCACCACAGAGAGGGACAATAAACCATGAATACCAATTTTCAAAATCTAAAACTTGCTTAGAAACTGATAAGAATCGTCAGGACTAGACCGCTAGACCTAGGACGAAAGGCCTTAGGAATAGATGGGGAAATAGGTGGCTAACTAAGTAGGCCCTATGGGCCAGTCCTTAGCTTTCAAAAGATGCCCTAGGAGCACCCTTTATTTCGGAGAGGATCCGTTATTTTCAGCATGCATGCATTATAAAATTTGAAGGATTAAGAACTGAAGGAGTAAAAATTCGACTTAACCCGCTTCCTTTCGAACCATCCAGGCTCTTTTATTTTCTTCCTTCCACCATAATCTTTACATCTGATCCCCTTCCGCAGATGAATTCACCCACCCTCACCAGCGGAGGAGACACTTGTTTCAGCTCTGACTTCCTTTCTCACGATGGCTTTCCTTCCATCTTGTGGGAAGTGCTTAACTTCACCGGTTACCCCACACCCCCTTTGTACATGGTGCAGCTGTACGAGGAGCATCAGGTACCTCGTTGCCGAGTCTGGCTGACTTTGGAGGCTCATCCCCTTTTGCCGGGTTGGCGTTCTCTTGACTCCGAGAAGATTGGATTCAGGACGGACGACACCACTAAAGCAGCAGCCATGAAGACTCTGACGACTTTCTGTGGCTACCATCCCTTGGAAATGGTGATGCACCCCTTGGGACTCTTCCCTGCTGAGAAGAAGGATGACCCTATGTGGTGTAATCGTGTGAGCCATGTGAAAGATGTGTGGGCAATGTATCCCGACTTGGTTGGGAGGGTCACTGTTCAGTGCATGAGTGCGTTGTACCGCCTTCAGGCCCTGCAGAGCGATGCTATGGCACATCTTGCTAACATCGCTCAAACCACCAAGCTCACCCTCAACAGCCGAGAAAATTTTGTGGTTGACTTGTCCTCCGAGTTGGTAGAGAAGGATTTGCAGGTGGAAAGGCTAAGCCAGCGCATTACCACCTTGGAGCAGCAGGTGGAGATCCGAGACAACACTATTAATGTCTTGGAGAACCAGCTCCACGATGTGCAGCGGGAACTCGAAGAAGCAAATGACCACCTGGACATGCACCACTTGGAAATGGAGGCCAATGAGGCCGGAAGCGAGGGAGAAGAGGCTCCCGAGGAGTTAGGACCAGCCCCTAGTGCCAATGGGACTACCTCCGCGATGCCCCCTTCACCCGCATCTAGTGTCACTTCCACCGCTCAAGGTTGATCAGTCATTTTGACGCTTTAGGCGGATTGAAACCTACGTGAGCTTAGTTATGGCAAATTTTGGACTAGGCTTACGGGTACCTTCCCCTAATTGATGTAACCCTTATGAACTTTTGAGATCTGTGGGATGTTGTAACCATGTTATCTTCATTTCGAACTTAATGTTATGATTATGGCAGTTTTCTTTCCATATAAGATGATAGCATGTCGTTCGAAATTGCGAGTTGGGATAACAATGGCGACAATCTCTGTTTTCAGATGGCAGCTAGGCAGCGTCGCGGGCACAACGAGCAAGTTCCCCCGCCACCTCCTCTAGCTCCCACCGTGCAGGAGCTTATGGCCTAGCAGAATGAGATTCTGCGACAACTCTTGTAGCGCCAGACCCACCCTCAGCAGTATGGTGGAGGCCAGCAGCAGCGACCTCCAGCAGCGGCAACCTACCAGGAGTTCTTGAGCACGCAGCCAGCCTTGTTCACCAAGGCAGAGGATTCGTTGGATGCAGACGTGTGGCTTCGCATCGTTGAGTCCAAGTTTCCCCTCCTCACGGGAGACTGCCCTGATGATGCCAAGGCTCGCTTTGCCGCACAGCAACTTCGTGGCCCTGCTCGGACTTCGTGGGACCACTTCCGTGCTATGCTCCCCACTGATCATGAAGTGTCTTGGGAGGAATTCAAGACTGCTTTCAGAGGGCACCACATTCCAGCTGGAATTCTTGATCGCAAGGTGAATGAGTTTCTAGCACTTAACCAAGGAACCCGCACGGTATTGCGGTATGCTCAGGCCTTCAACGACATATGCCAGTATGCAGGTTACCATGCTGATTCTGATGAGAAGAAGAGAGACCGCTTCCGCAGGGGTCTCAACACCAAGCTGCGGGAACGTCTCAACACTATCTGTGCTGATAGCTTCAATGACTTGGTCAACCTGGCCATCTCCCAGGAGGATTGTATTGTAGCTCACCGGGCCGAGAAGAAGAGGAAGGCACCAATGGTAGCACCATCCGCTCAGGCCCAGAGGTTCAGGATTGTTTCTCATAATCAGAGCAGGGGATTTCAGAAGCACGCAGGCAGATGGGTGATCAGGCCACCTCCGCAGCAGCAGCAGTCAGCACCCAACCGCTTTCCAGCTCCCGCTCCAAGGAACAATCAGCCTCCGCAGCAGCAGCAGTTCTGCCAGGGCAACGGGAACAAGTGCTTCACTTGTGACAATGTGGGTCACTATGCCAAGAATTGCCCAAGAAATCAGTAGAGGCAGATGCCAGCACCAAATCAAGACAAGGGAAGAAAGCAGAAGGTGCAAGTCAGACAAGGGAAGCTCAACTTCACTACCCTAGAGGAGTTACCTGAGGGAGCCCCCATCATGACTGGTATCTTTTCAGTTTTTAATCAACCTGCTTTAATTCTGTTTGATTCTGGTGCATCTCATAGCTTTATTAGCCAGAAGTTCAGTGTGAAATGTCAATTCCCCTTCTTTCATACAAAAGGGTCATTCATGATAGCCACACCTGGGGCTAAAATTGCAACCAACCAATTAATCTGAAGTGTGCCTATCTCAATGGGGAGTAAAATCTTCAAAACCACACACGTAATTCTGGGATTAGAGGGTATGGACATCATTCTGGGAGCCGACTGGATGACTCATCATCAAGTAGTGATGGATGTAGCTGCCAGAGCTCTGGAGATTCGTTCCCCTACCTTCGAAGACCTGATGTTGTATCTACCCAACCAAGGTTTTGCTCAATCATGTGCTTTTGCTATGATGGAGTCACCGGTGAAGAAGATTCCAGTGGTCTATGAGTATGTAGATGTTTTTCCTGATGAATTACCAGGAATGCCACCAGACCGGGACATCGAATTCGCCATCGAGTTGCAACCAGGAACGACACCAATTTCCTAGAGGCCCTACCGGATGCCACCCGCTGAGTTGGCAGAATTGAAGAAACAATTGCAAGAATTGCTGGACAAGGGTTTTATTCGCCCAAGTACTTCGCCTTGAGGATGTCCAGCCTTGTTTGTGAAGAAGAAGGATGAAAGCTTGAGGTTGTACATAGATTACCGCCCACTTAATGCGGTGACAATCAAGAACAAGTATCCTTTGCCCCGTATTGATGTTCTTTTCAATTAGTTGGTCGGAGCCAAAGTATTTTCTAAGATAGACCTTCGCTCCGGCTACCATCAGATCAAGATACGGGCAAGTGATATTCCGAAGACAGCTTTCTCGACCAGATATGGGTTGTATGAATTCTTGGTGATGTCTTTTGGGCTAACCAATGCACCTGCATATTTCATGTATCTGATGAATTCTGTTTTCATGCCTAAATTAGACAAATTTGTAGTGGTTTTCATCGATGATATATTGGTGTACTCGAAGAATGAAGAAGAACATGCCGGGCATTTGCATGTAGTGCTTCAACATCTGTGAGAGCACCGTCTTTATGCCAAATTGTCGAAATGTGATTTTTGGCTAAAGGAGATCAAATTTTTGGGTCACACTATCACTCAGGCAGGCATAGTTGTTGATCCTGATAAGGTTCAAGAGGTGATGAACTAGAAGCCACCCACGATTGTCCGTCAGATTCGGAGTTTTCTCGGATTAGCTGGTTATTACCAAAGATTCATTCCGGATTTCTCTTGAATTGCGAAGCCCATAACTGAATTGCTGAAGAAAGAAGCCAAGTTTGATTGGGGTCAGAAGTGCGAAGATGCCTTCCATACATTGAGGCAACATCTGACCACAACACCAGTGTTAGCGCAACCCGACAGCAGCAAGCCAGTTGATGTGTATTGTGATGCCTATGGCACTGGACTAGGTTGTGTCTTAATGCAGGACAACCGAGTCATTGCTTATGCATCAAGAGCACTCAGGCCTCATGAGCAGAATTATCCCACTCATGACTTGGAATTGGCAGTGGTGGTTCATGCATTAAAAATGTGGAGGCACTATTTGATGGGAACCCACTGCAACATCTTCACTGATCATAAGAGCCTTAAGTATATCTTTACTCAGGCTGATCTCAACATGAGGCAGAGAAGATGGCTAGAGCTAATCAAGGATTATGACCTGGAGGTACATTATCAACCCGGAAAAGCCAACGTGGTAGCAGATGCCTTGAGTCGGAAGTTGCAATGCAACTGTGTTATGATGGATTCTCGTATTGACACCTTGTGTGATGAGTTGAGCAAGATGAAGATTGAAGTAATTCCTTCTGGTGCTTTGTCTCACATTTTCGTTGAGCCAGCTTTGCAAAACCAAATCATCATGGCCCAGCTTAGTGATAAGGGAGTGCAGATCATTAAGGAGAATCTCCGTCAGAAGACCGAGAAGTATAAATGTTTCTGCCAAGATGGAAAGGGTATATTATGGTTTGAAAGCAGATTGGTGGTTCCTAAAAACAAGGATCTCAAGAAGAAACTCTTGGATGAGGCCCATCTCTCCAAATTCTCCATGTATCCAGGGAGCACCAAAATGTACCATGATCTGAAGCCCTTGTATTGGTGGACCAGAATGAAGAGGGAGATAGCCCAATATGTATCGGAATGTGACACCTGTCAGAGGATAAAGGCAAGCCACTTGAAATCAGCTAGAGCTTTGCAACCCCTGTTTGTACCTTCATGGAAATGGGATGACATCAACATGGATTTCATTGTGGGTCTGCCCAACACCTCTCGTCATCATGATTCGATTTGGGTTATTGTGGACTGACTGACGAAAGTGGCACATTTTCTCCCAGTGCACACCACTGATAAGGCTCAAAAGTATGCGGAGTTGTACATTGACCGGATCGTGTGTTTGCACGGATTGCCCCGGACCATTGTTTCTGACCGAGGAGCCCCGTTTGTTGCCAGATTTTGGGAACAACTGCAAGAGTCTTTGGGAACCAAGCTAATCAGAAGTTCAGCATACCACCCACAGACTGATGGTCAGGCCGACAGGGTAAAACAAATTCTTGAAGATATGATGAGGGCTTGTGCAATCGATTGTGGCAAGAACTGGGATAAGAACCTCTCCTTGGTAGAGTTTGCTTATAACAACAGTTATCAATCCAGCCTAAAGATGGCACCCTTCGAAGCTCTCTATGGGAGAAGATGCAGAACACCACTCAATTGGTCTCAGCCTGGAGAAAGAGAAGTTTTCGGACCTGACTTAGTGACTGAAGCCGAAAGGAAGGTCAAACTAATCGAGAAAAATCTAGAAGCTGCCCAGGCCAGGCAAAAGAGTTACCATGATAAGAGAAGGAAACCTCTCCAGTTCGAGGTGGGAGATTTCATTTATCTAAAGGTATCACCCACCTTAGGAGTATAGAGGTTTGGGATCAAAGGCAAGTTAGCCCCTCGTTACATTGGACCTTATGAGATCATAGAGGCATGTGGACCCGTGGCATACAAGTTGAAGTTACCTCCAAAAATGTCTGCCATCCACAGTGTGTTTCATGTATCTCAGCTTAAGATGTTTGTTCGATTGCCGACCGAGATCATAGCAGAACCAGAACTGGAGAGAGAGCCAGATCTATCGTACCAAGAGTACCCTTCCAAGATTCTGGATTGCAAAGAAAGATCAACTCGGTCTAAATCGATCAATATGTATAAGGTCGAATGGAGTAATCACTCAAAGGAAGAAGCTACTTGGGAGACTGAAGAATTTCTGCGTTCCAACTTTCCTGATTATCTGACTAAGGAAATTGGTGCGTATTCATGCCCAACCCCTCCTCCTGCCCTTCGAATCTAAATTTTAGTAATATAATCTTGAATTGGAAAGACTAAGTTACAAAACAAAATTCAGAAGGACTTCCTTATGAAGTTGCAAAGAGAATGACATTCGAAGAGCAGTTTGCCTTAATAAATAAAGCATCCACTTCATGTAAGTCTCACCCTTCACTTCACCCCGGGAGGACTCCGACCCGAATCTCAGGACGAGATTCCTTTAAGGGGGGAAGGCTGTGACACCCCAGTGTCACTTAGGGTTTCTTCCTTAAGCTAACCCCAAACTATTATCACATATAAACCAAATGAAGGGATAAACATCAAAATGAGAACAAAGATTTATAATGAGTCTTCTCAAACTCTCCTTAATCTTGTCATTAATCCTAAGGAAGGAAAACTCTCAAACCCTAATTAATCCTAAGTGAACCATTTAAGCATAAAGGGTAATTGGGAGAAAAACTTGGGAGAAAATACAAATTTTGGTAAAAACCAAATTTCAAAGTTTTAGTTCACTAATTAACTAACAAAGCATAGTAAGGAAGTTTTGCCATTTGAACTTTTCAAAATCCCCAAAACAGCCCCTAAACTAATGCACTTGGGGGAAATTCAGAAATTCAGAAATCTGAATTTCAGCCCCTTTCCAAAGATCAATCGCGTTCTCTGTTTTTCAAAACTCAAATCAAACATGTCCAAATATCAAAGTGGCGCCTAATTCCCTTGGACACGCTGTGGCAAAGTTTGGAAACCTCTCTCCACCGTTTGACACACCCTTGACATGGTTTTACCTCAAGACTCAACCTTGTGACACTGCCACCTTTGTGACACGACAACTCTCTGTAAACTGCCCCAAACCGTTCGACGTCCACACACAAACGACAAAGCTCTGTCGGGGGAGCAAATCTTGCATAGTGATCATGCCCAAATTCACGAAGATCTTCAACCTATGAGCGCTTGAACTCAGGCAGAAGCAAAAAGCCACGTGTTCGATCGCTTGCCTGACCGACCGACCGCGGACTGGCCGTGGCAGCGCGCGCCCCGTGCGTGGTCGCTTTGCCCCACGTGTCTGTGCCTCGCCCTCGCCTATAAATGCCTCCAGAGGACTTAGCCGTTGGCACTTGCACACCTCGAGCCTCGCCCAAGCCAGAGATCACCGGAGCTCGCCGTGAAAAGCAAGCACTGCCGCCCACCATCTCTGCCCAAGCACGGTCGTCGTGGCCAGCCTTTTCTATTGAACCTCAGCCTCGCCCTAGCCCCTAGATCGCTTCCAAGCGAAGCCGTGAAGCTTGTCCAAGCTTGAGTCGAGGCATTGCCTCACCAGAGAGGCAGTTTCACCCTCGCCGGACTTCGGTCTTCCGCCGCCGCGCGTGGACCGAGCTAACCAGTAAGTCATTTTCCAATTCCTTGCACCCACGTCTTCCCTAGCGTCCCGTGAAGCTCTCTGACCCATTCAATTGACCTATCGTGCCGTGAGTAGGCCGGATTCCTCGTCGCCGACGAGCATCTCCACCTACGCACGTGGACCGGCCGACTCCGACCATCCCCGACGGCGACCCAGACATCGCCGTGATCCTCGAGACCTCTCCTACATCCTCGACCACCTCACCGGAGCAACCTCGCCGCCGGTAAGCCCCTCCGCCTCTTTCTTTCTCCGTGACCACTGTTCCATTAGGGAGGGACCGCGGGTTCGATTTCCAGAAACCCTAGGGGGTTTTCTGTAGAGCCATAGACTCAGATGAATAGTGCCCCGGGGACCTGTCTGTAATTTCTTTAAGATCTTTCGGCAGGGACCCCAGCTCAAAACTGCTTTTCTTTAAACCATTTCTATTTAATCTTTTATTATTCAGCAGAGGATTTAGGAAATTCATAACTTGAGGAATATTTAACCAAAAATTGTCAAACCAATTTTCCTAGATTCAAAATATTATAGACTACCAATTAAAAATACTGAACCCTATGCTTTCTGTTTCAAATTTTTGAGTTTGAAATTAATTACAGAAACTGACCAAACCTTATTAAATTAAAGAAAATTAGTTATGCTTTTGTGCTGAACCTAAGAAAATTTGTAGATGTTCAAACCCCATTTAAACACTGTTTAAAAATAGTGAGAACCCCAGTATTGGAAGTTTAACTAGGATTATCCAATAAAAGCCATTTTTGCCCAAGACTTAAGAAAATCAGAGAGGTATTAGAAAATAATGAATAGTAAATGTAATTATTTTTCCTAGTCTACTTAAGTAACAGAGAACCTAGGAAAAATAAAGAGACCTCTAGTCCAGAGAAGAATCAAAGTGAAATGTTTTATTTAGCATTATTCCAACTAGAAAACAGTTTTTAGAATTATAAAAACAAATCCAAAATGTTAATAAAAATCCAGTGGACTTGTAACCACTAGAACCCCACTACAAAAATGATAAACACCTCAGTCTATCATTTTAAGTAGGGTAAACAAATAGAACTTGATATTAAGCCATATTTCAATTAAATCATAAGTAAGCCAAAAGTGGAAAACAGTGTGCAAATAAATTTTTACTAAATCAATAATGAAATAGGCCACCAGAGAAAAATGCAAAACCCATTTGAAAGCTGCAAAATAATACCCATTGCCAATACTTCATGAAAAAGGCCATTTAATCCAAATAATTTCTACCACCTTTCCCTTAAGCAAAAAGATGCCAAACTTCAGAATGATTGCTCTTGCACAAAGAAGAAGCTAGGAAAAATCAGAAATCTGTTGTTTGATATTTTCAAATATAGTGGTAGTAGAAAGCACCCCTTTGGCTAGAAACTTTGGAAAATCATAATAAAATAACTGGTAAGTATTAATGGCTAGAAATTTGTGCAAAGTCATGTTATAACATCTAGATGCCAGCCAAAATATGTCTTAAGAAATAACCCTCTGTTAAAAAGGAGTCATAGTTCAAAACACCCCTCCTGCCCAAATATTTAATAATTTTATCCAGAGAGAACTACTTACTTTTTAAACCCCAAATTTTGAGACAGAGACTTATACACCAATAAGAAGCCACAGCAATTTTTTCAGAATTTTTGGAAATTTATTAATATAACTTGTAGTTCAAACCCACCTTAAAAGCATAAAGGAAATAAGAAGAAGAAAGGAAAATAATAAACCTCGCTCCAATAAGTTCAACTAGAAATCTTATTAAATTCTCATTGAGACATTAAAAGGAAATCAGTGGAACACCAAAATAGACTTACCACTTAGTTTAACTAAGCTTGACCCTAATTTGCTAAGTATACCACAAGAATCTTTTGTAGCAAGATTAAACTCTACCTGATTTAAGTAGATTAGTCACCATCAAAGTTTAATTGCTAAATTACATATCATATCATGCATGTATCTTACTCATTGCATTCGTTAGACTGCAATCTAGCTGACGGAGAGTACGTGCTCATTCCCGAGCAAGGAGTTGTCCACGAGGAATATCAGGAGCAAGCTTCCGAGACTGTCATTGAGGATCTCCCCGCAGCCCCAGCTATTGAAGGCAAGCCCTTGTTTATGCATAACCGTTTATATATGCTACTTTACTACACTTAATGTTTGTAGGCTTGTAATGTGCACTTAAGTGTAGGTGTTGCTTGAAACCTGTAGTTGCATGAACTTAGGATTCCTTTTTGAGATGGATACTAGTATGTTAGGTCGGGTAGCTGCTTTGCTAATTAGGATCTCAGTAGAAGTCGAGTGATTTTTCTAGCACTCGCACGAGGTCAGGAATTGATTGTATTCATCTTGATAACAGGATCTATGATGGTCTATGGACTTGGATTTAGGGAGGATGCCTTGTCCATGAGACGGGAAAAAGGAATTAAGGATTAATGTGTGGATACCTGAGTCAAGCGTTTGAACGTACTAAACACATGTCGGGAAATATGGTAACCAGTAAACCTAGTACCTGAGTGAAGTCGGGCGCGGACTTTTCCCCTCACTTGTCCTGAGACTGGGTCTCCCATCCTAGCTATGGTGGGTACAAGTGCGGTCACTGCACGGCGGCAACCGGGGTCAGTGGAGCATTGTATGCCAGGGCGGTGAGCCCTGGCTGCGAACAGGGAGTCGATGGGGACGGTTGATGTGTGTGGGGACGGAGTGCCCTGACATGTCCTGTGTTTAGGTTTACCTTGCAAGGATAAAAACTCGATTCGAATCGTCTGCTTCTCGCAGCTAATGATACTGCTTGACCCCTTGTACTACATTGAGTAAGAAGTGAAATGAGGATTACTTGAGATAACTTGTTGCTTGTACTAAATGCTTGCTACCATGTATGCTTAGAAGGACGCAACTTAGTTAAGCTAATGATGCTAGAAATTGAAAAGCTAAAACTTGATTTTAGATACAGCTAGTGCTCTTGGCAAACCAAACCCCTCAGCCAAACAACTGCATGGTCTAGAGGTAGAGGAGTAGTTTCTTCACACCGGGTAAGTCTAGCTGAGTATTAGTATACTCAGCCTTGCTTGTGGCATAATTTTTGCAGGTACGCTTCGGGATATGGTTGATGGTGTGACTTGGCCTACCACCCTGCCACCAGATTGGACGGTCTAGTGGGATGCTGCTCCCACGGGAGAGGAGCAAGAGGAGTAGTGGGCTAGGCCTTGCCCAATTCCTCGCTACCGTCGTTATCCGCTGCATTTTATTTTTGTGGACTTTTATCAGTTACTTGAAAAACTTCGATCTATGTAATAATTCAGTACTTTAATTTGAGGTCTTCCGGTTTTATTGTATTTCTTCTGTGACTCACCTTCGTGTGAGATTGTGGTATTTGATCCTGGTTAAGTGGCTTTATCAGACTAGATCTGAGGGACTGACGAGTTATTCCGATTTAAGTGTGTTACGGCCCCTGAGGCGTGACTTAGGCACTTAAGCTGAAATAATTTGGGTGGTTCTGCCACAGCACCCACTGGGACTCTTCCCCGCTGAGAAGAGGGATGACCCCATGTGGTGCAACCATGTGAGCCATGTGAAGGACGTGTGGGCTATGTATCCCGACTTAGTTGGGAGGATCATTGTTCAGTGCATGAGCGCACTGTACCACATATAGGCCCTGCAGAGCGATGCTATGGCACATCTTGCTAACCTCGCTGAGACCACTAAGCTCACCCTCGACAGCCGAGAGGACTTCGTGGTCGACTTGTCCTCAGAGTTGGTGGAAAAGGACCTACAGGTGGAACGGTTGAGCGAGCGCATCGCCACCCTGGAGCAGCAGGTGGAGATCCGAGACAACACCATTGATGTCCTGGAAAACTAGCTCCACGATGTGCAGCAGGAGCTTGAGGAAGCTAACGACCACCTAGACATGCACCACCTGGAGATGGAGGCCAATGAGGCCGGAGGCGAGGGAGAGGAGGCTCCCGAGGAGTTAGGACCAGCCCCTTGTACCAATGCGACTGCCTCCGAGATGCCCCCTTCGCCCGAATCCAGTGTCGCTTCCACTACTCAGGGTTGATGGGTCATTTTGACACTTTAGGAGGATAGAAACCCACACGAGCTTAGTTGACATCAGATTTTGGACTAGGCTTATAGGTACTTTCCCTTAAATTGATGTAACCCATGAGAACTTTTGCGAACAATGAAGTGATTGTAACCATGTTTTCCTCGTTCGAATTGATGTTATGTTATGACATTTTCTTTCCATATGATATAAAGCATATTGTTCGGAATTATGAATTGGGATAACAATGGCGGCAATCTCTATTTTTAGATGGCAGGGCAGCGTCGCGGGCAGAACGAGCAAGTTCCTCCACCACCTCCTACAGCTCCCATGGTGCAGGAGCTGATGGCTCAGCAGAACAAAATTCTGCGGCAGCTCTTGTAGCGCCTGCCCCACCCTCAGCAGCATGGTGGAGGCTAGCCATAGTGACCTCCGGCCGCGGTGACCTACCAGGAGTTCCTGAGCACGCAGCCGCCTTTGTTCACCAAAATAGAGGATCCGCTGGACGTCGACGTGTGGCTATGCGTCGTTGAGTCCAAGTTTCCCCTCCTAACGGTAGACTGCCCTGATGACACCAAGGCTCACTTCGCGGCGCAGCAGCTTCGTGGACCTGCTCGGACATGGTGGGACCATTTCCGTGCCATGCTACCCGCTAATCATGAAGTTTCTTGGGAGGAATTCAAGATGGCCTTCAGGGGACACCACATTGTAGCTGGGATTCTTGACCGCAAGTTGAATGAATTCCTGGCACTTAATCAAGGGACCCGTACTGTGTTGCAGTATGCGCAGGCCTTCAACAACCTGTGCCAGTATGCGGGGTATCATGCTGACTCTGATGAAAAGAAGAGAGACCGCATCCGCAGGGGTCTCATCACCAAGCTGCGTGAACGTCTCAACACTGTCCGGGTGTTGGAACTTGCTCTCAACTGCAAGGAGGCCAACAAGGGTGAACAGTGGTGACAACAGGGTTACGTGCTAGGAGGCAATAGCTCTGTTGATCTAGCCTCTCACGGGCACTGTGCGGGGGTATTTATAGGTATCTGAGTGCCCAGCGCCTTGTGTTAAGGACGCATGTGCCCTCAGACACCTAGTTTATCCCCAGAATATTCCCATAAAGCAGGGTTACAAGCTGTAATTACAAGAATGCCTTTACAAATTAGGCCCGTAACACAAAGGCGGCCACGCAGGGCCCGTTACAATGGGCCAGATCACACGTGGGCCTCAGAGCTGGACGAGGCCGCGCCGCGGGATGACGTCGCCGCAGGCCTTCGTCTGGTGCCGAATGGAGCGAAGGGTGTCCCTGCCCGTTTTGTCTCTGTCAGACCAGCGACTGCAGCGAAGGTCTCGAGCGAAGGGTGGCGTCTTTGCCTTCGCCCCAACATTTGCCCTCCGAGGGACCAGTTCGACAAAGTCACCTGGTGCCGAAGACGTCGCTAGATGGCGGAGACGCTGCCCTCGCTCGAAGTGGTTCCGCGGGGGTTTTTGATGTGACCGTTGATGGACGGCGCACTGTTGGATTGCGGGTTTCCCGAAGCGCCGCGCCCTGTCGGATTGCTTGGTTCCCTGAAGAGCCGTGCCCTGCCTATAAAAGGGGGCGGGGGTCGGCGCTTTTTGAACTTTGCCTTCCGCGCTCCGCGAAAACCCTAGCCGCCCGCCGTCTTGCTGCTCTTCTGCCCGCCGTGCTCTTGCTCGCCGGAGATCTGGCTCGAGTGAAGCATACCGCCCGCCGCCGCCGACGGTACGTAGCAATGCCGTCCTCTTCTTCTTCCGCTGCCACTACGTCGCCGGCCGCCGCCTCGTCTGAGGAAACGTTGAGTAGCTTGATGGTGGAGGAGTTGCGCGCCGGCGACTCTGTTGATTTTGGTGTGTCGCGGATGACGTCAGCCCGCGTTGAAGATATGCAGCGGTTGGGCTACTTTGGCGGCGGAGTTGCTCGTGCTCCGGGGACGGAGGAAGTCCCCGAGCCGGAGGGTGAGTTGGTCGTTTTCGAGGCGTTCTTCGCCGCCGGTCTCCGCTTGCCTGCGCACCGGTTTGTTGGCGAAGTCCTGCGTAGATTCAACGTTCAAATACATCAGCTGACACCGAATGCCGTGGTGGCACTGTCGAAGTATGTCTCGGCGACGACTTCGTACGGCGGACAGCCGTCGGTTGAAGTTTTTGCAAAGTATTATTGTTTGCACTGGTAGAAGAGGATGATTGGGGACGAAGTTGCCCAGTTCGGGTCATGCACATTCACGCCGAAGACTGGCAAGACCACAATGCAAGTAGTGGAGTTGGTTCCGTGCGCCCGCAACAAGTGGGGCAATTGGAATGAATTTTGGTTTTACGTTGCTGAGGGTACTGTCGAAGGCCATGAGGGACTCCCCGTGTCTGAGATGTGCTCTCATTATTACTCTGCGTATCCGCCCTTTGAAGTGGCAGAAGAGGATGCAGACGAAGGGGCCCTTCGGTGCGCCGCCGGTCAGAGCAGCGGGCGTGATTTAGTTGAAGAGTTCGTGGCGTACGGGGTGTGGCCCTTGGCGCATGGCTGGGTGTTGGGCGAACTGTGCCCTCGCCAGATGCCTTTTCACGGAGGAAGGGTGGTGCGAAACCGCGACCCAGCCGCCTTTGTGCGCGATGCGGAGGACGGGGCGGTGCGGCTCGTGGGACGTTACGTGCCGAGGACGGAAGGCCAGCGCAGCTTTGATATCCGCGGGTCAAATGACCGTTTGAACAGGGTCTTCGCATTAAATCAGTTGCCGTACGACGGCTATCCAGGTCAAGACGAAGCAGACCGCCGTGGGAAGAAGCCGGCGGTGGAGACTGGAGACGACCCTGCGCCGGCGGCCGCCCCTTCCTCAAAAAAGAGAAAATTAGGTACTGCGATGGGAGGACTTGGGGTGTCTGATAGTTTTGCTAGAGAGTTGATGAGGACGTGTGCGGCCCCGGGGGAAAGGATGTCTTCGCCCGAGCTCCGGGAGTCTTCGGCTCGGATGCTGAGGGTTACCGGGGGTTGCTGGCCTAGGAATGTTCCTATCCCCTACGCGGCTGACGAGGCAGTTTTACATCTCGTATGGTTCGTCAGTGGAGAGTTTTTCCTTACGGGCGGAATATCGGTGCTGTTGTGTGGGCAGTGATGGACAAGGATCGCCAAGGGGCGGCGCAAAAACGCCAGGCGGCTGTCAGGCTGCATGAAGCTAGGTCGAAGCGGCAGCGGGGGGCTGCGAAGGCTGCGGCCTCCGGCGGAGGCAAGCCACCGCTGGCGGCGAAGGCGGGCGCCTCTGCACCTAGCAAGGCGCCGGAGGCAACGGCGGGCGCCGGAGGCTCCAGGTCAACGAAGGTGGTGTCGCCGACCAGCGGAGTGGCGGAGGCTTCGAAGGCGGCCCGAGCGTTGCCGTTGTCGGGCAAACGTGTTGCCGACTTCGGCACCGATATTACTGTGGACGACTATCTTGGTGGTAAGTCGTTGGCCTATTATTATTATTATTTTATTTTATTTTATTTTATTTTTTTTAAATTCGTTGATGCGTTGCAGGGTCGGACGAGGGCCAGCTTGCTATAGCTGCGCCTGGCGCGGCGATCGCGACGGCTGCCATAGTGCCGAAGGCGAGGGGCGAGGCTCTTGGCGCCGGAGGCGAGGTGTCGGCCCTCGCGGTGGTCAGGGACGAGGCGGGCGCAGCGACCCGCCGGCTGAAGGGAGTGACGGAGGCGCTGAGTCAGGCGACAGAGGCGCTGAGTCAGGCGACAGAGGCGCTGAGTCAGGTCCGCTGAGCTATACTCTCTCCCCCCCCTTTTTTTAAAAGGCAACGGCCTTACGTGTGCTCTGCAGGTGGCTGACTTCACCAGCCGTACTGCGTCGGGGGCCCTTACAGCGGCTTTGTCTGCCGAAGTCGAGAGACTTCGAACGCAGCATGCTGACGCTGTCCGTGAAAAATCGGCCTCCGACAGCAAGTGCCGTAAACTGGCGGACAAGGTGGCCGCCCTGGAGAAGGAGAAGGCTGACCTCCGGCGCCAGCTGGCGGGGGAGAGGAGGGAGGCCAACGAAGCCATCGCCAAAGAGCAGGCTGCGCAGGCGGAGGCCAAGCTGGCGCGGGCGGAAGGCAATATTGCCAAGGAGCTCGCCGGACATCTGCAGGAGCGGCTCACCGCCCTGGAGAGCCGCGCGAAGGGGGCCGAGGCCGCGATGCGTGCGGAGGCCGAACGGACGCGCACACAGCTTATGGATACATATCGTGAGCTGGGTGCGCGGACCGGTGACTTCGAGGTGCCGGACCGAGAGCCCGGGCTTCGCTGTCTGGAATGGGTGTAGGAGGAGCTGCAGGAACTCCCCGCTGTCGTGGGGGGGTTTATGTCGTACGCCTCCCTGGTCACCTGCGAGGGGGTGGTGAACGCACTCTCCCGCGAAGGGTGCCGGCACTTCAAGGTCTTCGACCAGGCAGATGAAGATTTTGAGCGAGATGTCTATAAGGTCGAAGACCCCGTTGTGAAGGAATCCGCCGGGGCCCTCTACGACCGGATGTGGGGTCCGCACGGTCGTGAGGTGGTCAGGGAGCGGGCCGAGATTGCGAGGGCTCAGGTAACGTTGTTGTTTGTTTGGAGTTTGCTGTATGTGGGGTGTGCTTTGGTTTGCTGAATTTTGTGTGTTTTGCCTTAGGCGGCGCGTGGCGAGCGGGTGGACGACTTCGGGGCTCTGAACAGCGCGCTGCCAGACCCGGAGCCGACCCCTGCGGAGGCTGTGACTGGGGTCGCCCCGGAGCCAACCCCGGAGACCGCAGCGATCGCGACGGCTGCCCCCACATCTGCTGCGGCCGGCGAAGACCTGCCCCCAAAGGTGGCCGAAGGCGCCCCTGATGCCCCCGCAGCTGCTGTGCCGAGCGTTGAAGATCCCGCGGCGGTGGCGGTGGAGACAACGGCGGAAGCAGCGGCGGAGCCAACGGCGAAGGCTCCCGCAGCGTCAAGGCCTTCGCAGGTGGCGTAGTGGGTGTTTAGGGTTGGGGAATTTTGGATGTTGTGCTGAATTTTGGTTGCTGCGCAGGTTCAAGATTTTGGGCCTGTGCACGCAACCGCTACTACTGAGTTTTTGGCGGCTTCGACCGCGGAAGGTGGTAATGAATATGGTGGGTCTGCATCTGAGTTTTTTGATTTTACTGACTCTGGGAGCTCGGTTGAGTGGACTGAGGAGTCGTCGGAGGAGGACTTGGATTATTTTGCGGCCTTGGACGTGGCTGCGGCGGAGGCTTCGACACACGCCGCGGACGCGCCAGACGTGCCAGGTCCTAGCACCGGGCGCCGACGACGAAGGGCGGTTGCAAAGCGTAGGGTTAGTACGGAGGAAAGGGCTCGGCTTCGCGTGAGTAGGGCTGGTCGACAGGAGCTGTTGTCTTTGCCGGCCGCCGCGAGTACAGGGGAAGGGGAACTGCGAAGTCTTTTTGCGGGTGAGGAGCTTAGGATAATGTTATTTAATTATAGGGAGATGGGAATTATTCCTAAGGTTGAGCCGATGTAGAGCGTGGCACCCTCGCTTGTATATGTGTAAAGGCTTGTAAGATGAAGTTGTGTGCCCTCGCGTGCCTGTGCCTGCGAGGGTGTTGTGTACTTTGTCTAGTATGGTTGGTTGTGCTGTGCTGGTGTGATTATAGTCGGTCTTAGCGTGGATGGTTTGATGCTGTCGTTTCTGCTTTTGTTGTACTAGTCCGGCTGCGCCCTTAGGCGATTTCTGCGCGGAGTCTTTGCGATAGACTTCGGGTTTCTTCACACTTGTTGTGCTAGTCCGGCTGCACCCTTAGGCGACTTCTGCGCGGATAGTCTTCGCGATAGACATCGGATTTTTTCGCACTTGTTGTGCTAGTCCGGCTGCACCCTTAGGCGACTTCTGCGCGGATAGTCTTCGCGATAGACATCGGATTTTTTCGCACTTGTTGTGCTAGTCCGGCTGCACCCTTAGGCGACTTCTGCGCGGATAGTCTTCGCGATAGACATCGGATTTTTTCGCACTTGTTGTGCTAGTCCGGCTGCACCCTTAGGCGACTTCTGCGCGGATAGTCTTCGCGATAGACATCGGATTTTTTCGCACTTGTTGTGCTAGTCCGGCTGCACCCTTAGGCGACTTCTGCGCGGATAGTCTTCGTGATAGACATCAGATTTTTTCGCACTTGTTGTGCTAGTCCGGCTGCACCCTTAGGCGACTTCTGCGCGGACTTGTCGCACGCGAGGGTGGCTAGCGCTTAGCCTCGCGGTGACCTCGAATTGGTCGAATGTCGAAGGCCGTCGTCGCGGTCTGTTTTCGACGCATGTTTTTGCGGGGGATTTTTCACACATATATTACATGGCTCCGCCTCGTTAAAAACCTCACCCCCCGGGAGGAAAAGAGTGCGGGCCGGTACAGGATTGTTTTTGGCAAATTACAAGGGCAAGATCAGCCCCGATGAGTCAGACAAAAAATTTGCGGAGGTTGTCGATGTTCTAGGAGTGCTCCAGGTCCTCGCCGTTTGGCGTTGAGAGCCTATAGGCGCTGGGGGATGCTTTTGTCTTGACTATGAAGGGGCCCTCCCACTTGGGCTCCAGCTTTCCCCTGGACTCCGTCCGAGCTGTTCGGACAAGTACGAGGTCCCCTTCGCTGAACTCCCTCGGGATGACTGCGTGGTCGCGCCATGCTTTGGTCTGGGCTTGGTATTTGTTTAGGGCCTGTAGGGCGAAGACCCGGTCTCCGTCAATGAGATCTTTTGAAGTTGGCTCGTCCACGTCGGGGACGGCTGACGGAACTGTACGCGGGGACCCATGCTTTATTTCTTGCGGGGTCATGGCCTCCGATCCGTATAGAAGGCGGAAAGGAGTGAACCCAGTCGCCCTGCACTCAGTTGTGTTTAGCGCCCAGACTGCCTCAGGTAATAAATCGGTCCATCTGCCTTTTTTTTTCATCGAGGAGCATCTTCTTGACAGCTGTGAAGATTTTCCCATTGGCGCGCTCCACGACCCCGTTGGACTGTGGATGATAGACTGAAGCGAAGGCAAGCTTGGTGCCGATGGAAAAACAAAAATCCTTGAAATCTTGGCTGTCAAACTGCTTGCTGTTGTCAACTGTTAGCTCGGACGGTACTCCGAAGCGGCAAACAATGTTTTGCCAGAAGAATTTCTGGGCAGTCTTTGATGTTATTGTAGAAACAGCCCTCGCTTCGATCCATTTGGTGAAGTATTCGACGGCTACGAAGGCGAACTTAAGGTTCCCCTGAGCGGTGGGCAGGGGCCCGACAATGTCCAGGCCCCAGCGCTGGAGAGGCCATGTATGGGCAATCAGCTTTGTATACTGCGAGGGGTTGCCTGACCGAGGAGAAAACTTCTGGCAGGCTTCGCAGGACCTTGTGACCCGATTTGCGGCGCAGATCATTGCGGGCCAGTAAAACCCTTAGCGGATCACCTTGGCAGCTAGGGCCCTTGGCCCTGCGTGCGAGCCGCACGTGCCACTGTGGACTTCACGTAGGATCTGCATGCCTTCGGTTTCGGTGACGCACTTAAGCATTGGCTGACTGACCCCTTTCTTGTAGAGTTGGCCCTCGATCAGTGCGAAGTCCCAGCTTCGATGTCTGAGGCGCTTGGCCTCGCTGACGTCGGTTGGATGATAGTACCCCTGTAGGAACAGGGTTATTGGTGCCCGCCAGTCTTCGGTCATGATTAGGTTGACTATGCGGTGGCCCTCGCTGTCATTAGTGATTTGGAGCCCTTCGGGGCTCCGGACGGCTGGCGTGCCGATGGTGTGAAAGAACACGTCGGAGGGCAAGGGCTCGCCCCTGGCGGCAGCCTTGGCCAATGCATCGGCCTCCTCGTTCTTGGCCCTATCCACATGCTGCAAGGTGAATCCCTTGAACTGTCTCTCGAGACTTCGGACAGCCGCGAGGTATTGCATGAGCGCGGGGTCTTTTGCTGCATAGTCTTTCTCGACCTGGCCGGCAACTATCTTGGAGTCTGTCTTGATGATACATGTGGTGACTCCGAGGGCCCTTAGCTTGCGGAGGCCGAGGATAACCGCTTCATATTCTGCTATATTGTTTGTGCATCTGTCGGATTCCAGAGCGAAGTTGAGGCGTGCTGCATATCTGTGTTTGACTCCGGCTGGTGAGGTGACGACTGCAGCGACGCCTGCCCCCGCATGGCACCATGCGCCATCGCAATGGATGGTCCAAACCTTCTCTGTGGACGGGTCCGGCTGTGTTATTGGCCCAGTCCAGTCGACGATGAAGTCTGCCAGGACTTGTGACTTGATGGCTGTCCTGGGCTCGAAGCTGATGTGGTAGCCGGAGAGTTCGGCTGCCCACTTGGCAATCCTCACCGATGCCTCCGGGTTTCTGAATAGTTCGCCGAGCCCCCTGTCTGAGGTGACTCGGACCTTGAATGCTTCAAAGTAATGGCGCAGTTTGCGCGAGGACATAACAACTGCGTAGGCGATCTTCTCCAGCTCTGTCATGTTGCATTTGGACGGTGTCAGGACCTCGGAGACATAGTAAACAGGGCACTGTCTGACTGCGCCATCAACTGTCTGCTCCTGCACTAGTGCCGCGCTGACCGCGTGCGGCGAAGCCGCGACATAGAGCAATAGGGGGAGCGAGGAGTCGGGGCTTGTGAGGATGGCCAGCTCCGACAGGTACTGTTTTAGTGAGGCGAAGGCCGCTGCTTGCTCCGGTCCCCAGGCGAAGTCTTTCGCACCGCGGAGTGTTTTGAGGAAGGGGAGACTTCGCTCGGTGGACCTGGAGATGAATCTGTTGAGGGCGGCCAATCTGCCTGTCAGACGCTGGACGTCCCTGGCGGACTGCGGAGGCGACATGTCGACGATGGCCTGGATCTTGGTTGGGTTGGCCTCGATGCCGCGGTGTGACACCAGGTAGCCCAATATCTTGCCCTGGCGAACACCGAAGACACACTTTTCCGGGTTTAGGCGGAGTCGTGCATCTCGCATGTTCGCGAATGTCTCGGCGAGGTCGGCGAGATGGTCCTCCTTATTCTTGCTGGCGACGATGATGTCGTCTACATATGTAAATATATTTCTGCCAACCTGCCCTTCGAGTATTGTTTTGGTGAGTCTGGAGAAGGTGGACCCGGCATTCTTGAGTCCCTCCGGCATCCTGATGAAGCAATAAGTGCCGAAGGGTGTTATAAAGCTGGTGCTAGCCTTGTCTTCCTCCTTCATGTATATCTGGTGATAGCCGGAGAAGCAGTCGAGGAGTGACATGACCTCGCATCCGGCCGCGCTATCGACTATTTTGTCGATCCACGGCAACGGGAAATTGTCCTTTGGGCAGGACTTATTGAGACTGGTGAAGTCTATGCACATCCGCCATTTCCCGCTTTTTTTCTGCACCATTACGACATTGGAGAGCCACGTGGGGTAAGCCACTGGCTCGATGAATTTAGCCTCTATGAGGCGGTGCACCTCTGCCTTGGCGGCCTCTGTCTTTTCGTCGGACATTTTGCGGAGCCTTTGCTTTTTTGGTCGCACCGAAGGGTCAATTCCCAAGCTGTGCTCGATTATGGATCGGCTAACTCCGACCAGGTCTAGGGCGGACCAGGCGAAGACATCTTTATTCTTGGCCAGGCAGCAGAGAAGCTTCTCTTCTTCATGTGATGTAAGGTCTTCGCTGATAGTGACTGTCTGCTTGGGCGTGGCCTGATCAAGGGGGACAGTCTTGGTCCCGTCTTGGCTCTGCAACTGTGCCTTGTCGTGCTGCTTATCGGTTGGGCTGGCGGGCGCAGGGACCTCGCGCTGGGTCGTGAGACAGTGTACATTCCTCTGACCAGGCACGAAGTCCCGCTCTATATTGCGCGCCGTCTGCTGGTTGCCGTAGATCGTGATAGCGCCTAGCGGACCTGGTATCTTCATACATAGGTACAGTCCGTGGATGGCAGCTTCGAACTTATTGATGGAGCCCCGGCCCATGATGGCGTTGTATGGATATACCATGTCGACAATATCGAAGGTTACTTGCTCACTTCGGGCATTGGGTGCTACACCGAAGGAGAGGGGCAACTCTATTTTGCCAACGGGAAAGGTGCCTTTGCCACCGAAGCCATACAGCGGGTTGTCCGAAGGCTTGAGCAGGCTGTGGCTTATACCCATGTGGTCGAAGGCGTGGAGGAAGATGATGTCCGCCTGACTGCCGTTGTCGACTAGGACTTTGTGTAAGTCCCAGCCTGCCACGCTGCAATTGATGACCATAGCGTCGATGTGGGGGGCGCTGCGCAGGTCAACGTCTCGTGCGTCGAAGGTTAGCGGTATGTGGGACCACTTCGTCTGCACGATCGGGCCAGTGACGGCGACATGGTTGATGCTGCGGTAGTGGTCCCGCTTCTGCCGCTTGGTGTCGAAGTCAATGCTGGACCCCCCTGTTATCATGTGAATGACTCCGCGATATGGTTGATCGGCGAAGTCTTCCTACTTTGGGGCATGGGGGATGTTTTGATGTTGCTGGTGTGGTGGTGGGGGTGGAGGAGGTACGATTTGTACTTCCTGATGGTGTTGGTAAGCGTGGTGCGGTGGATGCGGAGCGGGAGCGTGGATATATGGTGGAGGGGGTGGCTGGTAATTATGCGCGACAATTCTGTGATTGTCGGCTGGCTGCGCCCGCGCCATTCTGTCTCTGGTGGCCTTCGTCTCGGGGCAGTCTTTGGTTTGGTGGGCGCAGTCTTCGCCGTGGAAAAGGCAGTAGAACCGGCGCGGCGGCTGCGCGCGCCCTCGGCCCCTGCCACGAGTTCCGTTTCCGCGGCCCTGGGGGGATATTCCTGGCGACGAGGGGGGTCAGCAGCAGGCTGCTGGTTGGCGATGTTGTGCACTTGCTGCTGACTGCGGCCATCTCGACCGGAGTCTGGCTGCGGAGTCCTCGTCCACGTGCGGCTGGACTGCGGGGCATCTTTGGGCTTCCGCTGTGACTCAACCTTGCGCTGGTGGAGCTCTTCGGATTTGGCATATTTTTCAAAGAGTTGATATAGCTCCTGGAGGTTCTTGGGTGGATCTCTGATACAGTGGCTGTAGAGGACGCCGGCCCGAAGGCCACTGATGGCGTAGTGGATAGCGATCTAATCATGGACGGAGGGCAGTTGTGACTTGAGTGTTAAGAATTTGCGGTAATACTCCAGCAAAGTCTCCTTTTCCATCTGTTTGCAAAGCGAGAGCTCGTCCAAAGCGTCGGTGTCTGGACGGTACCCTTGGAAGTTGAGAAGGAACTTGTCCCTGAGACTTCTCCACGAATCAATGGACAGCGGAGGCAATCTGGTGAACCAGGTGAGTGCTGGGCCCTCTAGGGCGATGATGAAAGACTTCGCCATTGTGGCGTCGTCCCCTCCGGCGGATGCAACGGCGACCTGATAACTCATTATGTATTGCGCCGGGTCGGTGCTACCATTGTACTTGGGATATGCCCCTGCTCGGAAGTTGGCTGGCCAAGGCGTCACTTGCAGGTGTGGCGCTAGGGGACTTCGCTCGTCGAGGTAGTTGACCCCTTGGAACGGCGCGCCATGCTGGAAGGTGTAGTCACGCTGGGGGAAGCGCGGGTTCTCCGGCTGTGCTCGGTGTTGCAGGGGTGGTCCATCCTGTAGGCCGAGGTGGCCTTCGCGCGTGTCTTCCGGTTGTGCACGCTGCTGGCTGGGTGGCTCTTGCTGCAGGCCAAGGTGGCCTTCGCGCTGCATCAGCGCGATCTCGCGCTCGAGGTCTTGGGCCTTCTGTTCCTCGTCGCGTATCATTTGCCGCACTTTGGCTAGTGCGGACACACGCTGGCGCTTGGCCTCCAGTATCTCTTTCTGCCTCTGGAGATTGCGGTTCTTGAGGCGCAGGGCGCGTAGCTGTAGCTGTTCTCCTGTTGAGACGCCGAGGACCTCGCCGTCCTCGGTGAGGTCCACGCCTTCCAGTGGGGCGAAGCCTGGGGGCGGCTGCGATTGTCGTTCGGGCCCGCAGGTGCGGAAGGTGTCGTCTTCGCAGGTGTGGGGAACATTGTCTTCAGTGGGCTCTTGGTGGGTGGACTGGGTGAGGACGAGGGCCTTGCCCTTTCTTGCGGCCAGCAGTGCTGCCTTCGCAGCCTCGTCAGCCTTCGGGTTAGCTCTCTTGGGTGCCATCGCGGGTGGTTTTGTCATAGCACGAACGGTGGGTGCCAAATGTTGGAACTTGCTCTCAACTGCAAGGAGTCCAACAAGGGTGAACAGTGGTGACAACAGGGTTACGTGCTAGGAGGCAATAGCTCTGTTGATCTAGCCTCTCACGGGCACTGTGCGGGGGTATTTATAGGTATCTGAGTGCCCAGCGCCTTGTGTTAAGGACGCATGTGCCCTCAGACACCTAGTTTATCCCCAGAATATTCCCATAAAGCAGGGTTACAAGCTGTAATTACAAGAATGCCTTTACAAATTAGGCCTGTAACACAAAGGCGGCCACGTAGGGCCCGTTACAATGGGCCAGATCACACGTGGGCCTCAGAGCTGGACGAGGCCGCGCCGCGGGATGACGTCGCGCAGGCCTTCGTCTGGTGCCGAATGGAGCGAAGGGTGTCCCTGCCCGTTTTGTCTCTGTCAGACCAGCGACTGCAGCGAAGGCCTCGAGCGAAGGGTGGCGTCTTTGCCTTCGCCCCAACACCGGGCTGATAGCTTCAATGAGTTTGTCAACCTGGCCATATCGCAGGAGGACTGTATTGTAGCTCACCGGGCAGAGAAGAATAGGAAGGAACCAATGTCAGGACCCTTCACTATGGTGGGTACAAGTGCGGTCACTGCACGACGGCAGTCGGGGTCAGTGGAGCATTGTACGCCAAGGCGGTGAGCCCTGGCCGCGAACGGGAATCGATGGGGACAGTTGATATGTGTGGGGACGGAGTGCGCCTACATGTCGTATGTTTAGGTTTACCTTGCAAGGTTTAAAAACTTGATTTGAATCGTCTGCTTCTCGTACCTAATGAGACTGCTTGATCCCTTGTATTGCATTGAGTAAGAAGCGAAATGAGGTTTTACTTGAGATAACATTTTGATTGTACTAAATGATTGCTACCATGTATGCTTAGAAGGAGCAAACTTAGCAAAAATTAATGATACTAGAATTGGAAAAGCTAAAATTGATTTTTAGACTCAGCTAGTGCTTTTGGCAAACCAAACCCCTCAGCCAAACAGCTCCATGGTCTAGAGGTAGAGGAGTAGATTCCTCACACCGGGTAAGTCTAGCTGAGTATTAGTATACTCAGCCTTGCTTGTGGCATAATTTTTGCAGGTACGCTTCAGGATATGGTTGATGGTGTGACTTGGCCTACCAACCTGCCACCGGGTTGGACGGTCGAGTGGGATGCTGCTCCAGCAGGAGAGGAGAGGAGTAGTAGTGGGCTAGGCCTTGCCCGATTCCTCATCATTCGACGTTATCGACTATTCGCAAAAATTTAAATTATGAACTTGTTTGAGTTTACTTGAAAAACTCTGGTTCATGTAATAACTCCAGTACTTTAATTTGAGGTTTCCTGTTTTATTTTATTTTCTCTATGACCCACCATCGAGTGAGTTAGTGGTATTTGATCCTGGATAAGTGGCTTTATCAAACTAGATCTGAGGGACTGATGGGTTATTCTGATTTAAGTGTGTTGCGGCCTCTAAGGCATGACTTGGGCGCTTAAGCTAGAATAATTTGGGCGGTTCTACCACAAGAACGGACGATGAGGAGTACCACAAACCGAACTCAAGAGTAAAATGTAGGTACCTCATAATCCATTTCATAACCTTTCTGAGAGATTTGCGTGGGGAAGCCTGGAAACGAGCGCACAAACACATTGCAAAGTGTATGTCCGGCCTCGTCGCAGTCAAATACAGGACAGAGCCAATCATGCTCCTGAACTCCTTCTGGTCCACGGGTTCACCATCCTCATAAGTGTCAAGTGTCATCAAGGTGGACATGGGTGTCGAAAGAGGCTTGCCCTCGCCCATGTTGAACTTCTTCAGGACGTCTTTTGTATATTTGCCATGATACACAAAAGTCATGTCTTGAGTCTGCTTGATTTGCAACCCAAGAAAGAAATTCAGCTCACCCATCATGCTCATCTCAAATTCCCTGCTCATAAAATCTGAAAATCTAGACACAGAGCATTAGAAGAACCACCAAAGATGATATCATCCACGTAAATATGGACTAAAAGGGTGTCATTATTATGATTGAGGAGAAAAGGAGTTTTGTCCATAGAGCCCATTTTAAAACCCTTAGAAAGGAGAAAAGATTTCAAACGCTCATGCCAGGCTCTAGGGGCTTGTTTCAAACCATACAAAGCTTTTTGGAGTTTAAAAATGTGGTTTGGAAACTTGGAACTCTCAAAACCAGGGGGCTACATAACATATACCTCTTCCTCTATATACCCATTCAAAAAGGCACTTTTGACATCCATTTGAAAAAGCTTAAAACCGTTTGAAGCAGCAAAGGCTAAAAGGATCCTAATGGCCTCTAACGGGCAACAGGGGCAAAGGTCTCCTCATAATCAATTCCCTCTTTTTGGCAATACCGTTGGGCAACCAACCTTGCCTTGTTTCTCACTACCAAACCATCCTCACTCTGTTTGGTTTTGAAAACCCATTTTGTACAGATGGGATGGCAGTTAGAAGGAGGTGGCACCAAAACTAAACCTGATTTCTTTCAAAATTTTCAAGCTCCTCATGCATAGCATTAACCCAGTTAGGATCAGATAAAGCATGTCCAACATCTCGAGGCTCAAAAGTAGCAACAAAAGCTGAGTGAGAGAAATGTGAAATGTGTTGTGCCTAGAGCGAGTGACTCGCTCGTGAAGCTCCCCGATCATCTGCTGAGGTGGGTGACGACTGAATATGTTGTGGAGCCTCCCTTGAGGAAGTGGCCTCCCCCTCAAAACAGCTTCAACTCCTGCAGTCTCAGTAGGAGCTGGCTCGAGCGAACCCCATGTGGTGGCAGGAGTGGGGTCGGGTCCGTCAGCCGTAGTAGTGGAAGCAAGCTCGACTGGGGTGGCTGGTGGAGTTGGCTCGAGAGCAACCCAATCAGCGTCGTTGTGCTCCTCCTCCACAAAGATGGTATGTCCCATTTGATCTAGACCTGCAGGCTCAAAGATAGGGGATGGACAAGGTGCAGTCTCATCGAATGTAATCTCACAAGTCTCCATAATGTGGTTAGTCTCTAGGTTAAGAACACAATAAGCATGAGAATGTAATGCATAACCCAGAAAAACCCCATCAGAAGACCGGGACTCAAAGTTGTCCAAATTACCCTGTATCAGCACAAAGCATCTGCAATCAAACACCCTGAAATGGCTGACCTTGGGTGGCCATCCAAATCGTAGCTCATAAGAAGTTTTGTTCAGAAAAGCTCGAAGAAAGATGTGATTGGACACATGGCAAGCAGTGTTGATCGCTTCAGCCCAAAAACGCCTAGGAGTCCTATGCTCATCAAGCATCGTTCTGGTCATCTCAACAAGGGTCTGATTTTTGTGTTCAATAATACCATTCTGCTGGGGCACATACGGAGAGGAAAACTGATGCTCGAGTCCCGAAGAAGCACAAAAGGTTGCAGATTGTGTATTTGTAAATTTTGTGCCATTGTCACTACGTATAGCTCTCATGGCATTTTTAGGAAACTCATTTTGCAACCGAAGAATCAAATCTCGAGCATGAGTAAAAGCCTCTTCCTTCGCTGCCATAAAAACACCCAAGAGTAGCGAGAGAAGTCGTCGACAACCACAAGCACATACCACTTCCCTCCAAAAGAGCAAACCCTGGCTGGCCAACAGTGTCCATATGAAGCAATTCGCTAGGATGCGAGGTCATCACCTTGGTGACTAGGGAATGGGAAGCGGCAATCATTTTGCCATGATGACAAGGGTGACAAACAAGATCTTTCTCAAATTTTAATTTCGACAGTCCTTGGATGAGGTCAAGTGAGCTCAAACGACACAAAAGATCAAAGCTCAAGTGACCTAGCCTCCTATGCCACTTCCAAAGAGAAGAGAAAGATCCTGCCAGCAAACATCGAGAAGGGCCAGAAGAATGTGAAAAATCAGCACTGAAAACTCGACCAAAAGGGGAAATCTGGCAAATAAGATCCCCACGGGCATCCAAAACCCGAGACAAGCCCTTTTTAAATCAAACTTCCTAGTCATCCTCTAAGAGTTGCGAGACTGAAAGCAGACTGAAATGCAGATTCAAAACCAAAGCAACATCCTTGAGTATAAAGCTCTCGTTCACCAGAATGGTGCCACGAGAAACAAGCTTACCTCTTGACATATCCCCGAATGTGATGTATTCCTTACCAATCATGGAGTCGAGGCTGGAGAACCATTTGGAGCTTCCGGTCATGTGGCGCAAACAACCAGAGTCCATGAGCCACGTGTTATCCAGGCCTCCGTCCTGCATCAATAGTAAGACACAGGGTGAGCAAATAGCACAACACTAGGATAAGTAAACTGTGAAGAATACCTGTGCTATGGCATTTGCCCATGAAAAGTGTTAGGGAAAACACCAAACATCCCTGGTTCCGAAGGGAAGTGATCACCACAAGAAGGAACTGTGGTCCGCTGGGGAAGTATGAACCAAAGCCTCTGTCACGTGGTCCTTGGCCATATGGCACACAACCAACATCCCGTCGGGCACGACCACCACGTGGTCTCACTTCCTGAGGTCTAGCGTCAAGAGGAAAAACACCTCTAAGCCTCACAGGACGTCTCTGAACAGGCTGAGCATGAACACCATGATAGGGGCGGTTCATGTCCTTCCTGCTCGACTCAGAATCCCGCCGCTCATCTCTCTTCCTCCTAATGCAAAAAGAAGCAAGATGCCCATCCTTCTCACAACACTCACAATGGTACCTCACCTCTCTCTTGGGTGGATTTTTTTGTGGGAGGGGGCTTTCTTTTTGGATGGCTGAGGGGCTCTAGGAAATGGGTTGCTAGAGATGTCGGGAAAGGTGTCAAGTGTGTTCCTAAGATGGTTAGGTTTTGGAAGCCACACTTGTTTTTGAGGAGGAGCTCTCACAGGTTCATCAATCTCACCATCTCTCACAGGGGTGATAGGCTTAGCAGGGGTGGTTTTGATAAGCTTGGGAGTGGGTGAAGGTTTCTCTGAAGGTGTCAAACCACTGCACTCACCAACCTTCCCAAAGCAAGTGACACTCCCATCCTTAGCAGCAAAGCCTAACCCCGGTCCTCCAGTTCCCCTCTTGAACTGACTGACCATCATGCCCAACTCAGGATCACTGCATGACACCCAACTCAAGACAGATCGAAGGTATGTGTTTTCTTCCTTGATTCTTGTCTTGTCGTGCTTGCAGGACTCAAGAGCAGACTGCAAACCCTCACAAAGTGCACACTGCGCAGGTGCAGGGGCACTCACTGAGCTAGCCTTCTCAAGCAAAGCTATCATAATGTCTCTCTCTGCTAGCTCATACTACAACCCAGGACAAACGGTACACGCACCCAACAGGATAGAGATCTCATCTCGTCACGCTCATCTAGCAAGGTGGAGTATTTGGTCTGAAAAGTGGTGATGTTTGACATGTGTAGAGCACACTCATCACATTCAGTCTCGTCGGACACCACAACTGAAGCTTTAGCAAACTCAAGTTTCCTAAGCGTGCTCTCGTACTTGCATCTAAACTCTCTCCTCTCATAAGCAGCGTGCCTAAGCAACTTATCCTGACTAGCCAAAGCAGCGTTCAGCTCTTCTATCTCATCGGCGAGATTATCGACGGAACGTAGTACCTTAGAAGTAGTGTCGTCACCGATGTCTTTGTCATCGCCGGTGCCGACCGCGTCCTTACCAAGTGCCATGGTGCAGAAGCCTCCTACGGTGTCCGCGATGAGGCACAGCCCGTTCAGCTTGCCCATGACCCACCTCTCAGTCTCCTCGTCGCTCGAGGAAGATACACCATCGTCGGAGTCCTGGTCGAGGTCGCTGAAGGAGGCTAGGAAGACACAATCCTTGATCTTTGCCTTCTGAAGGTACTTCTTCTTGAGCGCCTCCTTGTCGAATCCTCCCTTGGACTTGTACTTGTCAGAGGAGTACTTTCCCTTGCACCGACTAGAGTGATGGTCACGTGGGCCAGACTCCGATTTTCCCTTCTTGGGGCAGCTGGCAACGAAGTGGTCGGGATCGTCACAGTTGTAGCATCCGTCCTTGGACCCGCCACGCTGCCGGCTCATACGTTTGTTGTGGAACTACGTGAACCGGCTGGCCAGAAGTGCCAGCTCCTCATCCCTAAGGCTCTCCACCTGCTCCTCTGTAATAGACAACAAAGAAGATAGAGCAAACATAGTAGGTGAGGAGTTAGAAGCAGAACCACCTCCAAAGACTAGGGCCATGGTGGGTGAACCAGGGTTCTCAATCTTGGCTCGAGTCTGGTGGTCAATTTCAGTGTACTTGAGCTTGCTGAAGAGCTCGTCCACGGTGAGAGTCTCGTAGTTGGGCGACTCGACGATCGCCGATACCTTCACCTCCCAAACCCTCCGATCTAGAGCATGTAATAATTTCAGCGCTCTCTCATGATCACTATAGGGTAGATGTGCCTTGTTGGCACGCATCTTGTTCACAATTGACTGGAACCTAGAGAACATAGAATCAATGGTGTCTCCAGCCAATTGTGTGAAATTCTCGTACTCTCGCCTGTATGTCTCAAACAGTTTGGTCTTCACATGATCGTTGCCCTCAAGGAATCTCTCGAGGGTAGACCAGATCTGATAAGCCGTAGTCAGATGTCCAACTCGCTCAAACTCACCAAGCAAGAGACATGAGAACAAAGTGTTTCAAGCTTTGTTGTTCGAATCATGGAACTCCATTTGAATTGGAGTGATCTGGTCACTTGTAGCATCGAAATTCGCATCGAGGCAAATTTCCCAAACCCGATAACTGATGCTCTGAAGATACGCAGACATGTGAATCTTCCAGTACGGGTAATTGGTCCCATCGAAGAATGGAGGTTTGCCAACACCTTGTTCCATGTCGCCTACATGGATTTCGAACCTATTTGGGAAGGGAAATCCGTAACTAGCTCTAATACCAATTGTAGGACCGGTAAGGCGACCAGAGGAGGGTGAATGGAAGCCAATCAGTTTTTGCTTACAAACACTGAAAATGAACACTTCACTTCAATTGAGATGAAGCAAGTGCTCAAACCATGAACATATCAGCGAACGAGTGATCTCATGATTAAAAAATGTTTCTAGTACTCACATGAGACCAGCAAAACAAACATATCGCAAATCAGACACCAAAAAGTCCAAAACGGTCCAATACAGTATCGTCAACAAGTGTTGTTTTTAGCAGTACAAAATTCTATTCTTGAATTCAAAACTGAACGAAAAAAACTCTGATTTAGATGAAATTTTACACACACCTGATAAAATACGTTTACAAGATCTTCCCAAATTTTGAGCTCAATTGGACTTGTGAATCACCCGCGGATTTAAACATACAGCCAGAAATTGGGGTTTTGTTGGGGTTTTCTAGAACGAGTTCAAACTGAGTTTTTGTCAAATCGCGACCAAAATCTGCAACAACTAAGTGTATGCAGTGGTCCGAAGAGTGCAACTCACTAGCAATCAATCACCAAACCAAATCCTCTCAAAGGAATCAAAGGTTTTTTCACCAACAACACAATATCGGGGAAAAGGAGAAACCAAGACTATAAAACTTCAGAAATTCCATCAAGGGTACAAACTGAGATTTAAAGCCAAAAAGCCCTGCGGGCCGGACCGGTGACCCTTCCTTTGATTAAAATTGAAAATCAAGAACAAAATCAAAGTACAAAATCATTGCGGAACCCTCGGCTCAACTGGTATCTACCTAGAGAGAAAACTAGGAGCTCTAGAATGAGTGCTCTAAATAAATGGTAGCCAAGAGATGCTGAACTAACCAGCCCTCCCCTCTATTTATAGAGGGTTATTCTCACTTCCTAAATTACCCCTATATACATAGAGCCTATCCACTCCACCAGGGGCGAAATGGACCAACTCCTAGGTTTTCGATCCGACGGCCACGTCCTTAACACGGAGTTGCTTCACCTTGACGCACCCTCCGCAATCACGCCGAGTGCCGCCACCGGTTCCCTCCGGAATCGCCACTGCCGAGTTTTGAGGCCCAAACTCAACAAAACCCGCCATCCATAGCGCTGGGTGGTTTTGAGGACCAAACCCCCAAACCTGTCGTGAGCTCCGCACCTCGTGCACGTCCTCCATGATCAGACGCGTGTCCTGCCAGTCCTTGAGCACGCCGGCAACACGGTCCACTCCACCATGTCCTCGCACAAGTGTGTGTCCTAGGTGTCAGCCACCATGGTTGGTCACCTGGCTGCTCTGATCTGTCAGTCAAGACCCAACACTCGCCCTTCACCGCTCCTGGTTCATCAACACGAGCCTGCATGACCTTCTCCTCAGCCGTCAACCACTGTTCCCATGCTCCACACCTGCACACCACAAGTCGACCGACATGGTTGCACAAGCATAATCTCACACTCTAGTCAGTCCACTGACTACCCTAGAGTGCTAGCCGTTGACAATTACTCATCAACCTGAACCATAAGGGACAAGTCAACCTTGTGTTCGCAAGCCCCTCGAGCCCCTACGCATGCACAAAAATCTCCCCTACCAGTTAGAACTTCGTCAAATTCTTTGACTTTGCTCTCAATCTATTTGATCACACTCTCAGGATCACCACGAATGAAATTTTGCTCCGCCGAGAATGCACCAAGACTAATAAAAGCATTTTCAACCTGTTTGAGCATTCCATAGCAACGTTATAGCACTCCTCCTTGGCTTGACGAAGCTCTTCAACATTCTTTTGAACCCTCAACCGTTCAGTGTCGGATATCTCACGTTTCGATTGATCAACGTTGAAGTATTCAGTAACTTCATCAAGCTTCTTTTCTAGTCCTGCTACTTCAGATCTGTGTAATCCCACTTGAATTGTGATACCCAATTTTATGAAAAGAAGTAAATTTTTTCCCACTTCTTTTGTGCTCTGTGCCATTGAAGTTTGGGGTTCTGGGAGGCGAATATCTCAGTTGAACGGTAGCATTTTGGCATTCATTCGCTGGGGCCAGGAGTTCAGAGCAAAGAATGGGTTGTGAGCCGTTGATTCCGCATCTAGGGCATTGGAGGCCCCTCACCGTCTAACCCTTGCCGCCCTATCCCACTTCCCCCTTGCAGCCACCCCCTCCCATTTTCCCCCTTGCAGCTGACCCCCTCTCCCTCTCTCACCCTTTGTAGCCCCCCATCCTCTCCAACCAGTCACCCCCTCCTCCCCATCCAAACCCTAGCCACCACCCCCCATTCCATCCCTCCAAGGTGCAGCCACTCCCTCCCTTGGATCTCTTTTGGGTTGGTGCAAATCTCCATTGGAAGATTGGTGGGAGGAAGAAGTAAGGGGTGAAGAAGGAGTTCAAGGTGGTGGACCTCCGGATCATACTTAGTACCATTTCAAATTCCCGGTGAAGGCAAGTAAATGCAGTGGTGGTTAATACCGTTTGGTTGTATCTTGTGCCCTGTCTTTGAATTTATATAAGTATCGAATGTGTTCATCATTGAATTCCATTATGAGGATTGTTGTTTGAAATTATTCATGTTCTACTATTTTCAATATGTTGAGGATATGGATTCGAGAATGTTATAGGTTGTTGATTCCTAACTTGATGAAGTTGAAGTATCTATTTGAACCATGTTAAATGATGTGCAATTATGTTGGCATGTCATGCATAGTGCATCCTTCATTTTTAATTTGAAGTTATGTTGAGATCATGTGGTCCGACCATACCAATACAATAAGCATCATACGTTGCTCGAGGAGGGGTACGATGCAGCTTCATATCCATAGAGGTATGAAGGCAGAAGTCATAATTGCATTTGTAGTCATATGCACTCAGGAGAATTATATGGAACATGACATTGATATGTTACTATTGAGATTTTTATCTTTGTGATTTGGGAACTAGGTGTATTGTATATTGTATTCTTGCTGCACCCTATTATTTAAGAAGGGAGTTGTGAAATCTGTGGTTGGTAAAATACTGTAGTTATGTTGTCAAACTGTTAGATAATCATTTTATTTGCTGAGATGTGTCATCTCACTCTTGCATTGCTTGATGCAGGTACTTGAATCTTGTTTGGGAAAAGAGGGAAGTAATAGCATGTTCACCTACACTTCTAAATAACTCTGACACTGCTTAGTAATGACATTAACTAGGAACTTCGAGTCAATGATGTTGGTCTCTTTTAATAAGTGTGTGCAAGTGGTTTAATCTGTTCTGGTCATTATGGCGGTCGTTCCTTTGCTAGCTGAATTAATAATGTTTTGTATGTTTATTCTTATCATGCATTATGTTTATACACCGTGGTTTCCTCGTTTATGCAACTTTCAAGGGAGATGCTGCCGAATTTTTTTATAGCAGTTTGTGGGAAGGGTAATTTTGGTGACACCCATAGTGTTTGTGGACCTTGGGGTGTTACAGTTGGTATTAGAGGGATAGGTTGTATGTCCTAGCAAGAAAATGGTGATAAATTGGCACACTGCACATATAGGATGGGTTGCTTGCTTTAATATTGCTATATTATGAATTGTTAGTGCTCGTTTGATTTACTTGAAGTTGATGTTGTGCTATTTTTTTATTTACTCCTATGGTTGCAGCTATGCCGCCTCGAAGGGCTCGTGGTAGCCTGCAAGATCATAGTGGGGATGTTATGAGTCCGGCGGCAATGTTAGCCGCGATGCAGGCCATGCAGCAGGAGTTGGCCATTCTGAGGCAAGCCATTCTCGTTGCTCCTACTGGTGCTGCTCAGGCCGCGGGTGCTCAGGGTGCCGGTATTGGAGGTGTTCCCGGGGTGCTGTCCCTGTGGGTGCTGCTCAAGGTGGTGGGGCTGAGGTGCCCCTTCCCGTCAGTGGTCTTTCTCTGATGCAGTGGATGGGCATGAAGTTGGACACTTTTGATGGCAGTGGTACTCCGGTTGAGGCGGCGGATTGGCTGACTTATGTGGAAGATAAGATGGATGTCTTTGAGATAGTGTTTGGGGATTGAGTTTGCTTTGGCACGCAATTGTTGAAGGGGGAGGCTCAAATTTGGTGGAGAGGCATGCAGGCAGCTCACTCGTCTTCACCGGGTTACCTGACCTAGGATATTTTTATCAGGCAATTTGAAAGGGGATTTTACCCAGTCACCTTCCTGGAGAAGATGAAGATAGACTTGCAGTCTAACAAGCAGGAGAAGAAGTCGGTTACATAATATGAAGTGGACTTTAACAAGATGGTCCGCTTTGTTCCTCATGTGGCCTATAATGAATTGGAAAAGGTGTGCCAGTTCCGTTAGGGCCTGAAACCATCTATCAGGCATGCTCTGGGCACCTTTCCGTTGCTGGATTTTCGAACTACGGTGGAGCAGGCTTTGGGCGTGGAGATGCAACATCAGTACACAAATGAATCCCAGAAGTCTTCAGGTGTTGATTAGCCTTGTGGCTAGGATGCGAGGAGGGGCTACACTGGGGGTCCAGCCCACAAGAAGGGAAAGTCTCAACACCAGCACCACCCCTATCGTGGCAAGTCCTTTGAATCAGGTACTTCAGGAGGGAGTACTCAGAGGTAGGGCTGTTCCTAAGCCTGGGTTGGGGTTGGTGTGTTTTCGTTGTGGTGACGCACATCGTCGTGTTGAGTGTCAATGGAGTGGCATGTGCTCTATCTACAACCAGGATCACAAGGATGTGGTGTAGGAGGAATCCAAATGGGAAACATAAATGGGATCCAGTGACCTCTTCCCCTTCGTAGAGCATTATCAACACGATGGCAAACACTGAGCAACAATTTTCTGTACCGCCCCCTCAGTAGCAGTTTTATATGCCCAGGACTCCTTAGTACTTGCCTATGCCAGGTCTTCCTCAGTACTTGGTCGCACCTACTCCTGCACCGACCGCTCCTTTACCACCTCAGTTTGGAGCTCCTCGTCTGCCTCATCCTACAACTCCTTGGGGGTTCTTCTTCTGTTAATTTCACTCCGGGAGCTTCCTCTTTGGTGGGTGTTCTTAGAGCATATGTGCTGTCATCTGCGGATGGCAGAGATCATGGAGACGTGGTGACAGGTACGGTCTCAGTAGATTCGTTTGATGCACATGCTCTTTTTGACTCTAGCGCGAGTTTTTCGTTCGTTTCGAAGAATTTTGTGTCGTGTGCTGGTCTTTCGGTGCAAAGGATGGGTCACCCAATTGTGGTTAGTTCTGCTAAGGGCTCCATAAGTAGTTGTTCAGTCTGCCCGAGTTGTTCCTTGCTGATGAGATCTTTTCGACTAATCTCGTGGTGATTTCCCTGGAGTCATTTGATGTTATTTTGGGTATGGATTGGTTAACTCAATATCGTGCAGTTATATCCTGTTTTTGGAAGACAGTGTCTTTGCAGGCACCGTCGGGTAGGGAGGTGGTATTATTGGGAAGCACTCCAAAGTACACTCTTTCCTTGTCGTCCCAATTACTTCCGAATCATCGGACAAGGAATTCAGGAATCCTTTTTTCTATGATGGTGGAGAGTGAGGCTGCCTTGCGAGTGCAGGACATCCATGTGGTGTGTGATTATGCCGTCGTGTTTCCAACGGAGCTACCAGGCATTCCAATAGAGCACGATGTGGCTTTTGAAATCAAGTTGGTTCCGGGTACACAGCCTATTCATAAGGCCCCATATCGGATGGCTCCAAAGAAGCAGGTTTAATTGAAGCGGCAATTGGACGATCTGCTTGCTAAGGGTTTCATTACGCCTAGCAGGTCACCATGGGCTTTTCCAGTATTATTTGTTGAGAAGAAGGATAAAACAAGAGGTTATGTGTGGATTATCGTGCTTTAAATCAAGTGACAATCAAGAATATATATCTGCTACCTCGTATTGACGTTCTCTTTGAACAGCTGAGAGGTGCCCAGGTATTCTCTAAGATTGATTTGAACTCTGGTTATCATTAGTCGAGGATTCGCGAGGAGGATATTGAGAAGACAACTTTTAGCACCAGGTATGGGCACTTCGAGTTTATCGTCATGTACTTTGGCTTAACTAATGCCCCTCCTGCTTTTATGGAAGCAATGAATAAGATGTTGCATGAGTTCTTGGATGACTTTGTGGTTGTGTTTCTGGATGATATTCTGATTTACTCGAAGACAGAGGAAGAGCATGAGCGACATCTTCGTCTCGTTCTGGATGCTCTTAGGAAGAATCAATTCTATGGCAAGTTGAAAAAGTGTGCCTTTTGGCTTTCTGAAGTTGCTTTTCTGGGTCATGTGATTAATCCGAAGTTGTGGTGGAGTGGAAGAGACCTTCTAGCATCTCAAAAATCCGAAGTTTCTTGGGGCTTGCTGGATATTATCGGTGTTTCGTGCCAAACTTTTCCAGCATTAGTAAGCCATTGATTAAACTCCTAGAGAAGGGTGTTCCTTTTGTCTGGACCAATGATTGCGAGGTCAGTTATCAGGCATTGAAGAACAAGTTGGTGATCGAATGCTCCTATCTTAGCCTTGCCTGAGAGTGGTAAGCGTTTCACAGTTTATACAGATGCTTCTCGTATTGGCCTTAGTTGTGTGTTGATGTAGGAAGGCAGGGTGATTTCTTATGGCTCTAGGCAGTTGAAGAAACATGAGGGAAATTATCATACCCATGACCCCAAGAATGTCGCTGTTGTGGTGGAGTGGAAGAGACCTTCTAGTGTCTCAGAAATCCGAAGTTTCTTGGGGCTTGCTGGATATTATCGGTGTTTCGTGCCAAAATTTTCCAGCATTACTAAGCCATTGACTAAACTCTTAGAGAAGGGTGTTCCTTTAGTCTGGACCAATGATTGCGAGGTCAGTTATCAGGCATTGAAGAACAAGTTGGTGAATGCTCCTATCTTAGCCTTGCCTGAGAGTGGTAAGCGTTTCACAGTTTATACAGATGCTTCTCGTATTGGCCTTAGTTGTGTGTTGATGCATGAAGGCAGGGTGATTGCTTATGGCTCTAGGCAGTTGAAGAAACATGAGGGAAATTATCATACCCATGACCTCAAGTTGGCCGCTTTTGTGTTTGCCCTGAAATCGTGGAGGCATTATATTTATGGTGAATTTTGTGACATTTACACCGATCATAAGAGTCTCAAGTACATTTTCACTCAAAAAGAGCTGAATTTGAGGCAGCGTCGGTGGCTTCAGTTGATAAAGGATTATGATCTGTCAATACAATATCACCCAGGAAAGACAAATATGGTGGCTGATGCACTTAGCAGGACCGGTGTCCCGAAAGTGGCCATGCCTTTGATTGCAGATCTGGACCGTATGGGAGTTTCTTTGTGCTATGTTGGCACCGCTAGAGAGGAGACTTGGATGCTCATTCAATACTCCCTTCTGGATAGAGTGTGTGTGGCACAACAGCAGGATCGTTTGTTGCAGGAGGCTCGAAAGAGGGTCGGCGATGGTAAACCTCGAGAGTTCACCATTGATGAGAATGATTTGGTTTGTTTTAGAGGCCGTCTTTGTGTACCACAGAAATCAGAGGTGAAGATGGATATATTGAGAGAAGCTCATAAAATGCCTTACACCGTTCACCCTGGCGAAACCAAGATGTACAAATATTTGAAGCAAAACTTCTGGTGGAAGAGGATGAAGGTTGATGTTTCTAAGTATGTGGCAGCCTATGGGGTCTACCAGCGCATGAAGGTTGAACATAAGAGGCCTGCAGGTTTATTGAAGCCGTTGGAAATTCTAGAATGGAAGTGGGAGCATATCACCATGGATTTCGTGCTTGGCTTACGCCGTTCTCCTTGAGGCAGGGATGCTATATGGGTTGTTGTGGATCGCCTAAGTAAGTCTGCGCACTTTATTCCCATGAAGACCACAAATTCAGCTTCAGAATTGGTTCCCTTGTATATGAAAGAAGTAATAAGTCTTCACGGTGTGCCTAAGTCCATTATTTCAGACCGGGACTCCAAATTTGTATCCAAATTTTGGGAGAGTTTGCACAGTGCTTTGGGTACCAAGCTTTCTCTTAGTGTTGCTTTTCACCCTAAGACTGATGGTTAGTTAGAGCATACGATCCAAACTTTGGAGGACATGCTACGTGCTTGTGTTGTTTCATGGAGGGGTAGATGGGAGGATCATCTCACCTTGGCTGAGTTCGCTTATAACAACAGCTATCAGGCTAGCATCAAGATTGCACCGTATGAGCCCTTATATGGCAGGTGGTGTATCTACCCTTTGTGCTGGGAGACATTGGGAGAGAGATCCTTGGTCGGTCCTGATTGGGTTTAGCAGACATCTGAGAAGGTTCCAGAGATGCGTCAGAATATTCTAGCCGCTCAGAGCCGTCAGAAGAGTTATGCTGATGTGAGGAGGCGGGACTTGGAATTTGTAGTGGGTGATCAAGTCCTTCTTAGGGTATCACCTACTAGAGGAGTCGTTCGGTTCGGTGTCTTAGGGAAACTTAGCCAGAGGTACATTGGACCATTCTCTATCTTGGCCCGGGTTGGCAGCTTGGCTTATCGCTTGCAATTAACAGAATCCATGGCAGGGGTACACCCGGTATATCATGTCTCTATGTTGAGGAAGTATCTGCGGGATCCGGACCATCAAATCGAGTTGGAACCGATCGCTATGCAGTAAGATCTAACTTTGGAGTGTCGCCCGGTGTGTATCTTGGAGTTCTCAGAGCATGTCATGAGAAGGAGAACAATTAAGTATGTTAAGGTCTTGTGGACTAATCAGTCTGAGCACGAGGCTACCTGGGAGCTTGAGTAGCTGATGCGGCAGAAGTACCCCAAACTTTTCATTATTGGTGAGTTTTTGTCTTCGCTGATCTTTCTTGTGTCGTTCTGTTAGAAGCGTTGGAATTCGAGGTCAAATTCTTTTTAAGGGGAGTAGAGTGTGATACCCAATTTTATGAAAAGAAGTTAATTTTTCCCTCTTCTTTCGTGCTCTATGCCATTGGAGTTTGGGGTTCTAGGAGGCGAATATCTCAGTTGAACGGTAGCATTTTGGCATTCATTCGCTGGGGCCGGGAGTTCAGAGGGGAGAATGGATTGTGAGCCATTGATTCCGCATCTAAGGCATTGGAGGCCCCCTCACCCTCTAACCCTAGCCTCCCTCTCCCACTTCCCCCTTGCAACCGCCCCCTCCCATTTTCCCCCTTGTAGCCGACTCCCTCTCGCTCTCTCACCCTTTGCAGCCGCCCCCCATCCTCTCCAACCAGCCGCCCCCTCCTCCCCATCCAAACCCTAGCCACCACCCACCATTCCATCCCTCCAAGGTGCAGCCACTCCCTCCCTTGGATCTCTTTTGGGTTGGTGCAAATCTCCATTGGAAGATTGGTGGGAGGAAGAAGGAAGGGGTGAAGGAGTTCAAGGTGGTGGACCTCTGAATCGTACTTAGTACCATTTCAAATTCTCGGTGAAGGCAAGTAAATGCAGTGGTGGTTTATACCGTTTAGTTGTATCTTGTGCCCTATCTTTGAATTTATATAAGCATCGAATGTGTTCATCATTGAATTCCATTATGAGGATTGTTGTTTGAAATTATTCATGTTCTACTATTTTAAATATGTTGAGGATATGAATTCGAGAATGTTATAGGTGGTTGATTCCTAACTTGATGAAGTTGAAGTATCTATTTGAAGCATGTTAAATGATGTGGAATTATGTTCGCATGTCATGCATAGTACATCCTTCATTTTGCATTTAAAGTTATGTCGAGGTCATATGGTCTGACCGTACCGATACAATAAGCATCATACGTTGCTCGAGGAGGGGTACGATGCAGCTTCATATCCATAGAGGTATGAAGGGAGAAGTCATAATTGGATTTGTAGTCATATGCATATGAGGATTATGTGGAACATGACATTGATATGGTACTATTGAGATTTTAATCTTTGTGATTTGGGAACTAGGTGTACTGTACATTGTATTCTTGCTGCACCCATTTATTTAAGAAGCAAGTTGTGAAATCCGTGGTTGGTAAAACACTATAGTTATGTTGTCAAACTGTTGGATAATCATTTTACTTGATGAGATGTGTCATCTCACTCTTGCATTGCTTGATGTAGGTACTTGAATCTTGTTTGGGAAAGGAGGGAAGTAGCAGCACGTTCACCTACACTTCTAAATAACTCTGGCATTGCTTAGTAATGACATTAATTAGGAACTTTGGGTCAATGATGTTGTTCTCTTTTAATAAGTGTGTGCAAGTGGTTTAATCTGTTCTAGTCATTATGGTGGTCGTTCCTTTGCTAGCTGAATCAATAATGTTTTGTATGTTTATTTTTATCATGCATTATGTTTATACACTATGGTTTCCTCGTTTATGCAACTTTTAAGGGAGATGCTGCCGAATTTTTTATAGCAGTTTGTGGGGAGGGTAATTTTGGTGACACCCGGAGTGTTTGGGGACCTTGGGGTGTTACATGAATAGATAAAGCATATTTCAGATCAGCTATACGTTTTGCATCTGCTTCTTTTTCTTTCTCAAATTTTAGAATCTTTTGGTCCACTTCAGAGAGTTTGGCCAAATTAGCTTCGCTTGTCTTTAACCTTTCGACCAAAGAAAGCAGGATTTTATCTTTTTCAAGCGCCTCATTCCGAAGAGTTATAATCTTCGAGCACAAATTTCTGAAGGCTATTTTCGTGCTCTCATCTTCTCAATCTTTTTGTGCTTTTAAAGCTTTGCTTAAAATAAGACCCTAATAATGACAAAAAAGAAAACAATTGAATACTTTAATTAAAACATGTGTCAAGTGCTAACACATGTAAATACTTTAATTAGCAAATTAAGAACAACCTTCAAGCTATTGTAAGCCAAGCAGTCTGTCAGATGGTCCTTCGGCATTAAGAACAGCCCGAGATCAAGCTTCGGGTAGCCCATGTTATCCATCATATCTCGGCAGACATCAATTTCTTTGCTGTCAGGAAGGCAGTATAGGAAGATATTCTCTTCATCACCTTTGTACACTAGGGACCCTCGAGGATACTTCGTTCCTTAGCGTAATGTTGGGCCTCGGCAATTTGCCTCTGTGTCAGTTGCTTTCCCGAAGTGTGACGGATAATAAAATCAAGATCCTCAGTCGAAGCTGCTTCGGGTATCGACAGTGATAACTTCTCTGGCAGACTCTCCTTTACTTACTCTATTGACCTAATTTCTGAAGATCCAGGAGCAATGCCTACGTCGATAACTTTTTCCAACTCTCTAGTTTCATCTTCGGCCATCTTAGCATGAGCAGGAGTAGCCATCTCTGAAGGCCTCAGAACAGTGTCTAGAACTCTAGCCATCCTCCTCCCTTTCCTAGGAGTCGCCGCTGGAACGGTTGCTGTCCTTGACAACCCTGGCATTACTGGAGGACTCTGTAGCTTCGGCTGCTTTTCGGTCTTAGAACTTTATTTTGTTGTTTTCTCCAGACGAATGGTGGGAACTTCGGCTGCTGCAGTGGGCATTTTCATCGTCTGTTCCAAAGATTCCAAAAACAACATTAGATTAAATTCTCCTCAATTAAATATATATATATATATATATATTACCTCTGAAGCTGAGATGGCATCTACGACAGACTCAACAATCTCTGTCTTCGAACTCTCTATAACAGGCAGTAAAGCAGCCCTCTCCAAAAAATACGACTTCGGCCGGTGAGTTACAACTTTCATTTTCTTTGGTTTCGGCGTGGTAGAGGAGGTCGTTGATGCAATTTTCCTTTTTGCCCCTTGCTTCCGAGCCGAAAAGCAGTAACCAGGATAGACAAAACCGATGACATCAAATACTCTATTTAGCCTTTTTCTTTCCACAGGCACCGAAGGCGATATTCATAGCTTCATCTTCAGCTTTCGTATAAGCCCCCAACAAATCATCACTAGTCGCCTCAATGGCCTCAAGGCATTCATCATCTGGCTCCCCGAACTAGCTTCTATAACGATAGGAACATTTCAAGTAAATTAGGCCAACTTTGCTTGAACTGTCTGTGGTCTCCTTCGGCATTTCCCATTCATTGACAAGAGGCCATACCTTGAAAGCTATGTGCTCTTGGACCAAGTCTCTGGTGCCAATGCAGTTGCACAAAGTGTTGAAGGCTCCTAGGCAGGCTTGAGCCTTATCACTATTCACAATCGAGGGCCTTCGGATGCCGAAGCGTGATTCTATTAGACACTCTTTTACATCTTCCCTCTCAACCAAATCATTCTTAACATAAAACCATTGCCTCATCCAAGATCCTGACCATTTCATCTGAAACGTGGGGACAGGCCGTCTCGCATCAGAGCGGTATACGAAGGAGTAGCAACCAAAATTGTTATGATATTGCTCCTTCCCCATCACCTTCTTCTGGTAAGATAATTTATGTATATTGCAGAAGCAGTCGATGTCCGGTTCTAAACCTTGGCCCCTCATTTCCTAGATGAAGACCCCGATTTTAATCAAAGCTTTGGGGGTGAGCTGATGAAGATATATCTCGAATCTTTTATGTACTTCGACCAGCATCTTATGCAAAGGAAACCAAAACCCAACCTTCATAAAGCCCTTGAAAACTACCACTTCGTCAGGTTCAGGAAGAGGAACAGTGTTCTCTCCTCCGACCCTCACTATAGTTGTATCACGGAAATATTTGCCTTTCATTGCCTCAATCTGTCCTCTCTTAACAGTGGATTTTCCAAATACAACATGACTTGGCCTCCATGGCCGATCTTTGGCATCATCGTTGTCACTCTTCATATCAAAATCCTCGCTGTCGCTAGAATCTCCAGACAGCCCATCTAAAATTTCATCAGTAATCTTTTCAACATTGGTCCTCCCATAGCTTCGTAAAAACCAGCTAGTGTGGGGTCCACACTCTTCTTCTCTTCGACCATCTCAACGTTGATTGAAACAAAAAGCCAAAGCTCCAAAGCAATCGCGGTTACAGAATCAGAAAGCTAAAACGACAACCCAACACAAGCTTGATAGCACAAAAAAATATTTTCATCACAACCCTCATATATATATATGCAAAGCACCACCGTACACGATGGGCCTGACGATACAGAAGGTTTCATTATTCTAGCAAAGGGAAGGTGTTTTTTCGGGCCTTCGTCTAAAGGCCTTCGTTCATTTTGCAGTCTGAATTTGTTGCAAAGGAACAAAATAATACTGCAAGGGGCTACTGTTGGGGGCCTTCATCTTCCGAATGTCCTAAAAACATGGCTAAGTATTTGTTTTCAACATATTATTATGTATTACAGGAGCTTCGTCACCAGAAAAGCTTCAACATAGATTAAGGGAAGCACGATGAAGCAAATTTCGTCACGATGAAGCAGGAAGACGATGTAGGGAGGTGTCATTCAAGTTGTTGAGTACAAATGACAATGTTGTCCCCGTGACATTTGTAAATCTTGTATGTAATTGTTGAGGGTATGAATGTAATAACGTACGAAGTTGTACGATTGCCTATAAATAGATAAACAATACCGTACTGTTCACGCTGGATTTGTGATTGTACTCACGTCATTATTACCTTCTAGGAAGCCGAAGGTATCAATGCAATACAAATTTTGATAGTATCAATACATTCGTTATGATATAAATACATGGTATAATATTGCATTTATAATTATGTTTTTATATATGTGAATTATGAAGACTTGTTCTTCATGGCCTTCGTCTAAGACTAGTTATCTCCAGGGGGAAATAATGATTCGAAGGACGAAGGTCTTTAACGTAATATAACAAATGTGTTGCCTTGTTTTTGATTCACAGCAATTGAGAACAAGTGAGCAACATTAACATTTATTTAAGATGTCAGAAATCTGTTCCACTCCCACGTATTCAAAAGTATGCTAAGGACTAAAGAAATTTGAAACGTCACTTTATTCTGTAAAAAAAACGAGGATTCAAAAGTGATATTGCAACTATATTTTCTCCATCCATACCCCACCATTATGTACACGTGATGGACAGTTGTATCCATTATCTGATGTGACAAATAGCCGGTCAATATATAGGTCTTTGGCTCTTGGCCGTGCTTTGTGCGTAAATTTGACAAGTCTGTTTGTGGTCACGAGGACAGTTGTATCCATTATCTGATGTGACAAATAGCCGGTCAATATGTAGGTCTTTGGCTCTTGGCCGTGCCCGTGCTTTGTGCGTAAATTTGACAAGTCTGTTTGTGGTCATGAGTCAAACTCCGCCTAACCGGAAAAATATGTAGTGCGTGCATTCAAAGTTGACACTTACAGCTCCTTTTTCTAAACAAAGACCAGCTGTGTGCTGTCATGTATTTATTGGTCTATACTAGTATATGTTTATTGCATTATTGAAGTGAGCTCAATGGATCTGCCTGTTGAAACTCTGTTCAATGGTCTTCATCATGATGGTGAACTCGATTATCTCGGTGCAATTGTCCGCTTGATCTGGACATATACTGCTGACTGAGTTAAATTATGCCAAGGACTTAATTCATCGTGGTTCGTAGTATTTGTTGCAACTCGCTGACATGCGGCCGAGCGAATCCAAACAGTGAAAGAACAGGAATGTTTGATGCTAGACAATATGGTGGATTAGGGCAACAATGTTTTTCAGCGTCCCCCATTAGGTACAGTGCGGGGGTATTTATAGGTAACCAGAGGACGGTCTCACCCTGGTAAATATAGTTATGCCCCAGGTTCCCTACGTTATTCTTAGAATATTTCCTCCTCAAGGGTTATTACAGGTCATTACCGTGTGATTAAGTACAACACGGATGGATACACCATTAATCCTACCTACGCTGTGACTTACAAGTGGGGCCAGGCGACCCAGGGCGGTTTCACATGGGCCCGCTTTAACAACCGTGCACGGGTAGTGGTAGTAGCCTTCGTGTTGCGTGCGCCGAGTCTTCGGAAGTCGGCAAGGCCTTCACCGTTCCTGGCCGCGCCGGGAATCGACAGAGCCTTCGCCTGCCTTGGACGCTCCCTTCGACTTAGGGCCTTAATTCGCTTGGTTGGAGTAGACTTCGTGTCCTCTCCGTCAAGATTTATCCTAGTGTCGTTATAAATGAACCGAGCGAGGGGCCAGTCCAACATAGTGAGCTGGTCCCGAAGTCTTTTTCGGTAGATGGCCAAGACACTGCCCTCGCTCGGTTGAAGTGATCTTGCGGGGTTTTTGAAATGTGACCGTTGAAAGGTGACGTTTTACTGTGGGACTGTTGCTTGGGTTGTCGAGGCGTTTTTCCTGGCCTATAAAAAGCCATGCGCTCAACACTGTGGTGTTTTTACCCATCTCCGTGCGGAAAATACCCTAGCCCTATTGCTTTCTGCGCGTCACCTTCTTTGTCTCTCGCCACCGGTGATCTGGCCCGCATCAAGCACACAGCTTGCTGCCGCCGACGGTACGTTATGATGCTGTCTTCTTCATCATCGTCGTCCGCCTTTTTAGTTTTAATTTAATCCAGAAAAACAGTGCGATATATGTGATGACATGTATGTGCATGTGTGTATAACTACTCGCATAAGCAGTAAATAGCAATAAAACATGCACAAATACGAAGAATAGAGTGTACCCAGCGGAGGGACCGATGCTCAAGGCATCAGTGGCTCCATTCACACGAGTCATCTCGTGTGTTTGTTCGATGTAGCCGTACGAAGTCGATGCAGGAAGGTGTACGCAGTGCAGTCCCTCGAACGGTCGCCGGGAAGAAGACGAAGCAGATCACGCGAGCAGTCGCGAAGACGCTCCCCAAAAATCTGATCGCCCGCACACCCGTGCAAGTGTATCTCTGCGGTCGGTGATTTCGGAGGCCTGCTCTCCCACTCTCTCTGTGCTCGCAGAAGGTGGGACGGGAATGTGTTGCTTGCAATTCGCGTGAGGTGATTCACGTCACTGGAAGAGCCCTCCCCTCTCCATTCTTATAGGCGGTCAGAAGGAGGGAGAAGAGCAACGGACAGAAACGGTCGCGCATTTAGAACTGGAAACTGACGACCGTTACTAGCCATAATCGTCAGTAACTGACGTCCGTTACTAACCATAATCGTCAGTAACTGACGTCCACCGTTACTAGCCATAATCGTCAGTAAACGGACGGTTATTATGACGGTCATCACTCCAGGCAAAATGCGCAACCGTTTGAAAGGAATATTCGGACCAAGGTCCGATCTGCCACGAGCCACGAGCCACGAGCCACGAGCCACGAGCCACGAGCCACGGCCCGGCCCGGCCGGCCGGCGGCGGCGGCGCGCGCGCGCGCGCGTGTGGCAGTCCTTCATCCTTTTCTCAACTTCTCAATAGATGCACCAATAGTCCACCTATTTAAGTTGATTGATTTGTCCTTTGAACTTCCAATATGGTACTAAATAATTAGTACACCATAGCATTAAAGTGGGCCATTAGCATTGACTATTATTGAATATTAATTTGGGCCAAGCCCACATTAATCCAACAATCCCCACCAAATGCTAAGTCACACTAAAAGCTCTCATCATCTCAAACGTTTGATATACTAGTGTTTCGATGGAGACTGTTAAGTTGAACATCCACCTAGAACTTAGACTACACTTGACCACAACTGCACAATGGACTAGGCCTTGAATTGGCAGTTTTGCGTGGAATGAGTTTCATCTAAACTCTTTACCAGTACTAGATTGCTGAACGCATTCCCTCTGGTTGGAGCATATAAGTCAAACTCCATAGCCTTTCATGGGTATCTAGAAACCACCCAGATCTCATAAACTGTGACTAGCAGTTAACCCATATAGGTATGTTCCTCTAAAGATGTTCTGTAGGACAACATCTTTGCTTCACAAAGCCACTTGGAACATATTAAGGTGTAAACACCAACCTACCTTACAGTAAGGAAAGATATGCATCTGAAATGAGCCTTATTAAGGGTCTTTCCTCTCAGTCTACCACTAGCTTGTTTCACCATTCTAATTCACGGGATCTCCGATCACATAGAACAGGTTACCACTATGATAAACTTTAGGTGGGTCTCATGCCCATCTCACTTGATGCACTATCTATCACACTACGTGATAGCCCCTTAGTAAATTGATCTGCCAGATTTTTAGACGTATGGACATAATCCAACGCTATTACTCCGGAGTTTCTCAATTTCCTGACAGATTTCAAACGCCTCTTTATGTGCCTTGTCGACTTCATATTATCCTTAGAACTGTTTATCTTAATTATCACAGTCTGATTATCACAGTTCATGGAAATAGCCGGCACAGGTTTTTCAACCACCGGTAAATCCATAAGGAGTTCACGAAGCCACTCAGCCTCAACTGAAGCGGTATCTAATGCTGTGAGTTCTGCTTCCATAGTCGACCTCGTTAAGATGGTCTGCTTGCAAGACTTCCATGAAACAGCACCACCTCCAAGTGAAAACACATATCCACTTGTGGCATATATCTCATCAGCATCAGATATCCAGTTTGCATCACAATAACCCTCCAGTACTGTTTGGTACCCGGTATAATGGATGCCTAAACTCATAGTACCCTTTAGATAGTGCAAAACTCTCTCAAGAGCACGCCAGTGATCATCTCCCGGATTTGAAACAAATCGACTAAGTTTGCTCACAGCAAATGAGATGTCAGGCCTCGTAGCGCTAGCTAAGTACATGAGTGAAGCAATTATTTGGGAATATCTCAATTGATCCCTAGCTATCCTTCGATTTTTCTTTAATAGCTTACTAGGATCATAAGGCGTTGGAGCAGGTTCACATTCGCTAAAACCAAAGCGACTCAAAACCTTTTCCACATAATGGGATTGCACAAGTGTGATCCCACCAATGCCTTCTCTCAGTAGCTTAATGTTAAGAATAACATCAGCTTCTCCCAAATCTTTCATTTCAAAATTATTAGACAGAAAGTCTTTTGTCTCTTTAATCACATCAAGACTCGTCCCCAAGATTAGAATGTCATCAACATATAGGCATAAAATTACTCCCTCGCCCCCACCATACCGATAGTATACACACTTGTCTGCTTCGTTCACAACAAAACCGGCAGATGTCAAAGTTCTATCGAACTTTTCATGCCATTGCTTAGGTGCTTGTTTTAGGCCATATAAAGATTTCAATAATTTACACACCATGCCTTCTTGACCGTTTGCTACAAACCCAGCTGGCTGCTCCATGTAAATTTCCTCATCTAGCTCTCCATTTAGGAATGCTGTCTTAACATCCATTTGATGGACGAGAAGACCATAAGAGGCAGCCAAAGAAAGTAGCACACGAATTGTGGTCAATCGAGCCACAGGTGAATAAGTATCAAAGAAATCTTCACCTTCCTTTTGTGAATAGCCTTTAATTACAAGCCTCGCCTTGTACCTTTCAATAGTACCATCAGGCCTAAGTTTTTTCTTGAACACCCATTTACTTCCAATGGGCTTACACCCATAAGGACGCTCAACTACCTCCCAAGTTGCATTAGACATAATAGAATCCATCTCACTCCTTATTGCTTCCTTCCAAAAGTCAGCATCAGGAGAGGAATATGCCTCTTCAATGGTACTTGGTGTGTCATCCACAAGATATACAATGTAATCATCACCGAAGGATTTGCAATCCTTGGTCTCTTACTCTTTCGAGTTGATACATTGTCATTTTCCACATGATTATGTATATGGGATTCCTCAGTGTGTTCTACCGGAATAAAATGCTCATGGGGTATCGTTGGTTCATCATTAGACGTATCATGTGTAGCTTTCATGGGAAATTCGTCCTCAAAAAACGTAGCATCTCTGGACTCCATAATTGTACCAACCAACATGTCCGGTACTCCAGAGTTTATAATTAAAAACCTATATCCAATGCTGTGGAAAGCATACCCAAGGAAAACACAATCAACAGTTTTCGGTCCTAATTTGCGCTTCTTGTTAATTGGCACATTCACTTTAGCCAAACAACCCCAGGTGCGCAAATAGGAGATATTTAATTTTTTCTTTTCCCATTCCTCGAATGGTGTGATTTCTTTGTTCTTTGTGGGAACTTTATTCAGGACATGACACGCCGTCAAGATCGCCTCACCCCACCATTCCTTAGATAGCCCTGAAGTCTCTAACATGGCGTTAACCAAATAAGTTAGAGTACGGTTCTTTCTTTCAGCAACCCCATTGGATTGTGGTGAGTATGGCGGTGTCCTCTCATGAATAATACCATGTTCCACACAAAAATCAGAAAAATCACCCGAAAAATATTCTCCACCACGATCAGACCTTACCCGTTTAATTTTCCTCTCGAGTTGATTTTCAACTTCAGCTTTGTAGGTCTTAAAATAATGCAAAGCTTCATCTTTTGATTTTAAGAGATACACATAACAAAATCTAGTAGAGTCATCGATAAAAGTAATAAAATATCGCTTGCCTCCTTTAGTCAATATTCCGTTCATCTCACATAAATCGGAATGTATTAAGTCTAGTGGTGCCAAATTCCTCGCCTCCGCAGCCTTGTGAGGCTTGCGAGGTTGCTTAGATTGCACGCACACCTGGCACTTAGAACCTTTGACTAAATCAAATTTCGGGATTAAATTTAAATCTGCTAACCGCGAGACACAACCAAAATTGATATGACAAAGTCGTGAATGCCAAATATATGACTCATTCGAAACAACATTGTTCACAGACTTATTACACGCATCATGCAAAGATAAGCGGAACAAGCCTCCGCTGTCATAGCCTTTTCCAACAAACGTTCCATACTTAGACAGTATACATTTATTAGACTCAAAGACAATTTTGTAGCCATCTCGGCACAATTGAGAGCCACTAACTAGATTCTTTTTGATGGAGGGGACATGCTGCACGTTCTTCAATAGCACCGTCTTTCCCGAAGTAAACTTCAGAATGACTGTACCAACACCAAGAACACGCGCATGTGATCCGTTCCCCATCAGCAAGGCTCCAGTCCCTTTGCACTGATAAGAAGAAAATAAAGAAATATCAGCACACACATGAATATTAGCACCGGTATCAGCCCACCACTCAGGGGATTGACACACTGAAAGAACAGTAGGTAAAAGATTACCATACCCCGATGTTCCTTCTGTAGTCTCGCTAACAACCATGTTTACTGTTTTCTTCTCTTGAGCTGGTTTTTTCTCTTGCTTAAATTTGCGGTCTGGACAAGCGCTTGCCCAATGATCAGTACTCCCGCAAACAAAGCAACCAGCTCCTTTGTTCTTCTTTTTGAACGAGGCTGCCTACTTGGGCTTCGTGGCATTCTGTTGCTTGTTTTTCTTTTTATTATTATGTGATACATTGGAGTTCTTCTTTTGTACCATATTGGCACTAGAAGTCTCAACTCCTTTTCCACGAGTGTCTTTTGCTCTCGCCCTCTCCTCAACATCAAGAGAACCAATAAGCTCAGCCACGCTAAACTCTTGTCTCTTATGTTTTAGAGTGGTAGCAAAATCCATCCAAGAAGGTGGCAGTTTAGCGATAATACCGCTGGCCACGAACTTGTCAGGCAAGACACATGGGAATTGTTCGAGTTCTTTAGCCAGTGCCTGTATTTCATGAGCCTGTTCAACTACAGGACGGTTTTCCACCATCTTATAGTCAAACAGCTGCTCCATGATGTACAGCTCGCTACCAGCATCAGAAACACCAAACTTCTCATCTAATGCATCCCATAACTCTTTTGCAGATGTGCACGTTAGATAAGAATCAACATACTTGTTGGCAAGAGCGCCAATCACGGCGCCTCGAAACAGGTTATCGGCAACGTCGAACATTCTCTCCTCTTCAGGAGTGAACTGTTCGGGTTTCCCCTGTGCGGCGTGATAGCAGTTCATTGCGGTCAACCACAGTATATCTTACTACGCCATCTCTTGTAAAATGTCCCATCAAAAGGTTCACTTGGTTTTAACGCAGCAGCAAAACCACTAACAGAAAAATGCCTAATATCAGATTTTTGGATTGTTAGAAAGTTAGGCATTTTTAGTTTTAATTTAATCCAGAAAAACAGTGCGATATATGTGATGACATGTATGTGCATGTGTGTATAACTACTCGCATAAGCAGTAAATAGCAATAAAACATGCACAAATACGAAGAATAGAGTGTACCCAGCGGAGGGACCGATGCTCAAGGCATCAGTGGCTCCATTCACACGAGTCATCTCGTGTGTTTGTTCGATGTAGCCGTACGAAGTCGATGCAGGAAGGTGTACGCAGTGCAGTCCCTCGAACGGTCGCCGGGAAGAAGACGAAGCAGATCACGCGAGCAGTCGCGAAGACGCTCCCCAAAAATCTGATCGCCCGCACACCCGTGCAAGTGTATCTCTGCGGTCGGTGATTTCGGAGGCCTGCTCTCCCACTCTCTCTGTGCTCGCAGAAGGTGGGACGGGAATGTGTTGCTTGCAATTCGCGTGAGGTGATTCACGTCACTGGAAGAGCCCTCCCCTCTCCATTCTTATAGGCGGTCAGAAGGAGGGAGAAGAGCAACGGACAGAAACGGTCGCGCATTTAGAACTGGAAACTGACGACCGTTACTAGCCATAATCGTCAGTAACTGACGTCCGTTACTAACCATAATCGTCAGTAACTGACGTCCACCGTTACTAGCCATAATCGTCAGTAAACGGACGATTATTATGACGGTCGTCACTCCAGGCAAAACGCGCAACCGTTTGAAAGGAATATTCGGACCAAGGTCCGATCTACCACGAGCCACGAGCCACGGCCACGGCCACGGCCCGGCCCGGCCCGGCCGGCCGGCGGCGGCGCGCGCGCGCGCGCGTGTGGCAGTCCTTCATCCTTTTCTCAACTTCTCAATAGATGCACCAATAGTCCACCTATTTAAGTTGATTGATTTGTCCTTTGAACTTCCAATATGGTACTAAATAATTAGTACACCATAGCATTAAAGTGGGCCATTAGCATTGACTATTATTGAATATTAATTTGGGCCAAGCCCACATTAATCCAACAGTTGAAACTCTGTTCAATGGTCTTCATCATGATGGTGAACTCGATTATCTCGGTGCAATTGTCCGCTTGATCTGGACATATACTGCTGACTGAGTTAAATTATGCCAAGGACTTAATTCATCGTAGTTCGTAGTATTTGTTGCAACTCGCTGACATGCGGCCGAGCGAATCCAAACAGTGAAAGAACAGGAATGTTTGATGCTAGACAATATGGTGGATTAGGGCAACAATGTTTTTCAGCGTCCCCCATTAGGTACAGTGCGGGGGTATTTATAGGTAACCAGAGGACGGTCTCACCCTGGTAAATATAGTTATGCCCCAGGTTCCCTACGTTATTCTTAGAATATTTCCTCCTCAAGGGTTATTACAGGTCATTACCGTGTGATTAAGTACAACACGGATGGATACACCATTAATCCTACCTACGCTGTGACTTACAAGTGGGGCCAGGCGACCCAGGGCGGTTTCACATGGGCCCGCTTTAACAACCGTGCACGGGTAGTGGTAGTAGCCTTCGTGTTGCGTGCGCCGAGTCTTCGGAAGTCGGCAAGGCCTTCACCGTTCCTGGCCGCGCCGGGAATCGACAGAGCCTTCGCCTGCCTTGGACGCTCCCTTCGACTTAGGGCCTTAATTCGCTTGGTTGGAGTAGACTTCGTGTCCTCTCCGTCAAGATTTATCCTAGTGTCGTTATAAATGAACCGAGCGAGGGGCCAGTCCAACATAGTGAGCTGGTCCCGAAGTCTTTTTCGGTAGATGGCCAAGACACTGCCCTCGCTCGGTTGAAGTGATCTTGCGGGGTTTTTGAAATGTGACCGTTGAAAGGTGACGTTTTACTGTGGGACTGTTGCTTGGGTTGTCGAGGCGTTTTTCCTGGCCTATAAAAAGCCATGCGCTCAACACTGTGGTGTTTTTACCCATCTCCGTGCGGAAAATACCCTAGCCCTATTGCTTTCTGCGCGTCACCTTCTTTGTCTCTCGCCACCGGTGATCTGGCCCGCATCAAGCACACAGCTTGCTGCCGCCGACGGTACGTTATGATGCTGTCTTCTTCATCATCGTCGTCCGCCTCAACTTCATCCTCGAACACGTCATCGTCATAGAAGACGATTGGTGATGCGGTGGTGGTTATCGAGCTGCAGCCCGACCATACTGTTAAGTTTGGGACATCGAGGATTTACTCGGGCCGCGTGCACGAGATGCAGCGTTTAGGGTATTTTGGGAATGGAGTTGGGCAGGCGCGGGGGCTGAAGATGTCCCCAAGCCGGATGGTGAGTTGGTTGTGTTTGAGGCCTTCATCACTGCTGGACTTCGCTTGCCGGCACATCGATTTATCGTGGAAGTGTTGCAGAAGTTTGAAATTCAGATTAATCAACTAACGCCGAACGTGTAAAGCCCAAAATTTGTATCATGAAAAAAAATTATACATACACTTAAAACAATCAAGGAACCCTTAAATGAAATTATACAATACCTTCTTTCAAAATAAATAAATAATGAATATTTATTTTTGAAGTAACTTATTAACCCATATTCAAAATGCTTTATGAGTGTGTCCCATATCTCAAACATCTACCAAACAAAGAAATTAATTAAAATAAATATACAACTATTGCATCATGATTGATTTTTGAATGAGCCATGAAAACAAATATTTAATATGTGTGTTGCATATTTGGCACATTTGCATAAATAAAATAATAAACAAATAAAATTATGCTTGAGTACTTCTGTTTGTTCATTAAAGACTTGAGTGCAAATTCAGAACCAAAGGTGAATTGAATTTGAAATTTGGGAATTGGAAAAGAAAAGAAGTAGAAAAGGAAATGGAAATGAAAAAAGAAAAAGAACAACTGACCTCGGATGGGCCGAATCGCTGTCGTGCGGCCCAGTAATCTCCAATCGCGCAGCCCACTCCGCGTCCCTTTCATTTTCTTTGGAGGCACTTACATGTGGGCCTCTCGCGTCAGCCGATCACTACGCTAATGATTGGTGGGACCCACGTCTGGGCGTTCTTCTAGCCAGGTTGTTTCCTCGATCCCTACGGGCGCGGGAGGTGAGTGCTCGAAATCTGTTGGGGTTGTGTGCAATCCGACCTCTCGGAGTATAAATCTCGAGCCCCGCAGCCCCCCTCTGAGCCATCCAATGTGAGGTTGCGTCGGGCCGCCATTGGCGTAGTGAGAAGGGGATCTGGTCCACTGCCATCACCGAGCCAGGAGAGGGAGAGAGTGTTGCGGGGTGATCCGTCACCGTCGGTCACAACACTTCATCATCCACGTCGGGGTCGACGACTGGAAGGATTCGCCAGGTATCGCGGAGTCGTGTGTAGAGCTTGTTCGGGTGCAATGGAGATCGAAGCACGACGGAGTATTCGCCAGATTTGTCCATCTCTCGCCCGACACCGTTGCTGGACCCATCCCCTACACCTATCGTGGTTAGTGCTTTCCCTCTCGGAATCGCCGCCATCTTAGCATCGAGTAGGGTTGAGAGCATGTGAGTTTGGGCGTCGGTGCATCAATGTCGTGGTGCTACGACCATGGCGCCAGGGCATCTGCGCCGCCGCTCCCCTCCGCCGTGGGAAAAAAGACGCACGTGTGCCGTTGGATTGACCACTGGTGGATGAGATTAGATCCGCAACGTACCGGTTCAGCGGGAAGTCTTAGCCCTTCGATCGGGATTGTGTGCGCCGGATTTGATCGTAGCGCTTTAAATCCTGGACCATTTGATCGGATCAAGTGGTTCCGATTAGATCAAGCTTTATTAAATCGTGGTCGTTGTTACTCGATCTGATGGTATATATCGCATACCAATGCACATAACAGATGATTTAATCAGGGCGGTCCGTGGCAGATCGAACAACTCAAGATGGTCGATACCCCTTCGCCCGCCAATTATGTATAAGAGCCCCCGGGTTTTCCTAAAAACAACTCGTCATCCACTGTAACATAAAGAGTATTACAGATCAGTCCTAGAATTCACATATCAGACCCTAGGGTTTATAATAATCGTGTTCGCAATCCAAAACCATTATAAAAATTCAGGATTTATTTACAAAATGAATTTCTAGTGCCAAAATAAATCCAGAACCTTGTATAAATCATATTTAATTCATTTTAGCTCCGAATTAATTTATTCCAATTGCATTAGTCTCATATTAATATTGTTTATCATCTGGTAACCTTAGTTTGGTATGAAACTTAAATTAAATAAATTATTAAAAGTGCATTAGTCCCTTTTGTGAGTTTTGGTGATTTGGATAACAACACATTTAAAGCTCTAACGAGTTTGCTAAGTGTTGAACAGGAAATTCAGTATGATGAACATACTTGAATAGTGTATAATGATCAGTGAACAAAGGTTCAACACGAGGTTAAATAACCAATGAGACAATGCAAATGGATATAATATGATCTCTATATTGGTTTGAATATATGGACAAGACCTGAGAAATCACTACATACATATGATCAGAATAGAGGATGATGTGATTAAGAGGATTGGTCAAGCCAAAGTGAATAGGATATGAGGAATCGTGAATTGGCTTGACCATATTAGTATCAGTCCATATATGCTTCTATGAGAATAAAACTAGAGCTTGATTGATCTTAACGGTTATATCTAGAAGACAGTCAAGCAAGGTTCACAATATTGAAGAAATGATTCTCTCAATGGATGCTCAATATGATGTGACTCAAGAATGGCTTGATAGGGTGAAGATAGCAAGGAAAGGGCTTCGAGGAACTAAGCGAAGGTGAAGGCCAAGCGATGGCTTGTGGACCGAGGTACCATGACTAAGGTGAAGAAGAGAGTACTTGCACTAAGTCGATGAACTAATCAACTATGAAGAGTTATAACATGTTGATGCATCAGTACGATGACTTGAAGCCATGATTTGAACTCATATATGTTGATATGGTACAAATCACAGAGTTTGAGTTGTGTTTGCTTCAAAAGGTGAGACAAAGATGTTTGTGATCCTTATGAAGCAACGCCATGGAGAAATCGCACATGAGACACCAATTAATCAAGGAGTTTACTTAATTATATTTTATTTAACTTGAGTATCGGAATCGTCGTACTATAAAGGGGGATCCAAAATGAAGGTTGGTGTTTGCCAAAGCTCAAGCCTCTATATTCAAAAGCTATTTCAAAAAACCAAAATTCCTTGGACACTCTATGTATGACTATTGTTAGGATTGAGAAACTGATAGTGTTCCTGTTGAAAAGCAGTTGAGCTTTTTCAACTGAAGTTGAACTTCACTTCAACTGTATCTTCACCTGCAGTTGAGCTTTTTCAACTGCAGTTGAACTTCACCTCAACTGCACGCAGTTGAACTTCACTTCAACCGGGGTCCAGAGAGGTTCAACCGGGGTCCAGGGAAATTCAACCGGGGTTTTTTCCCGGACCTCACTGGTCAATACCGGTTGAACCGGTCCGAGGGGCGGTTCAACCGGTGTCAGGGTCACCTGACCGGTCTGACCTCTTGACTGGCAGACTGAGTATCAGTGTAACACCCTGATTTTGGGGTATAAAATTTCTTTCTAATTATCACCCAAAACATGTGTTACTCTTCTTTTTCTCACTCTAGGCTTTCTCTTTCTCTGGATCCTCTCTCCCTTTTTCCTTTTTGATTAGAAATAGCTTAAACTAGTGGAGGTTAATTATTTATTTTTGTCAAAACCCTATGAGTCATGACATGTTGCATCATGCTGAGCTTAGAATATTCTTTGAAGTGTTGCACATGTTTGAATTAATTTGAATTTGAAACCTAGTTTGAGTTTGAATTGAAAACCCTATAGAAAAAGAAATAGAAAATGCATTAGAAATTCCAGGAAAATAGGGAAAGCTAATTCGGCCCAAGGTAGCCCATTAAGCTCAGCCCGCGCGCGCCCGCGCGCCCTCTCTGCCTGACAGGCGAGCCCCACCTGTCGGCGCAACCCCGAGCGCCCACTCTCCCTCGCTCTCTCGCTGCCCAGTGGGATCAACCTGTCGGTGCCAGTTACTTCACCCGCTCGCTCTCCCTCTCCCTCTCCTTCTCTCTCTGTCTTGCGGGCCTGGTTCGCCAGTGCCGAGTCGTTGCCCCCACGCGTCCCCTTTTCCCTCTCTACGCCGTGGACCCTCCTTGTCAATTCCGCCTTCCTCGCGCCCGCCGTGGACCAGCGCGTGCGCACTCGCGCACGTCGCCGGGTTTCTCGGCCACAACGCCTACCCACGTGCCCAACCCTCTTCTTATAGCCCTGCCGGTGCCCCGTGCACACCCCTCACCTCATTTCGCACACCCTCACCCTCTCTCGCGCTCTGCCCACGCCGCCAGCCGCCGCCGGAGACCCGCGCTAGTGTTCCCGGCCATCCAGCTCGCCGGAGACCGCTCCAAGCCTCCCCGAGCTCCGCCTCGAGGTGAGACACTCGTCCTCGTGCCCAATTTCCTTTACTATGCCCTGTCTTCGTCCAATTTCGCCTTTGCCGGTGCTTGACCGCGGCGGTCCGCCGTGCTCGTGTGGTGGCTGGCCGTTTTAGCCCGGTCTAGTTCACCGGAGTAGTTCCCCGTGTCACTCCTGTCTCTGCTGAAGCCAGCCCAGGCCTTAGCGCGCCTTAAGTCCCCTCCCCGTGGCCGAAATCGCTCACCGGAGTTGCTCCGGCCCGCCCGAGACCTTCTCACCGCCGTTCTGCCCTCTCTGCCCGTGGATTCGTGGCCTCTTCACCGCCATTGAGTTTGCCGTGGCGTCCTCTCCCTCTCTGCCCAACTCCGGCGACCCCGGAGCCACCCTAGTTCGCGCCCGCCTCAACGCCGGCGACCTCACCGCAGCGGAGAGGAGCGGCGCCGCCCGCAGCCGTCTGTTTTCCCGGTCTGATCCCCTCCGTCTGATTTAGATCGAACGGCCCAGACCGCGGGATACCGCTTCGCACACGTGCGCCTGATGCCCTGGCCCGCCTGTCAGCGCCACCCTTAGCCGCTCATCCGTCCCGGTCTGACTTTTCCCTGTCCAATCTTGATCGAACGGTTCGGACCCCTCGAACCCCCCTCGGACCCCCTCAGACCCCTTCCCGTCTGATCTTGATCGAACGGTTCGGACCCCCTTGGACCCCTGTAGCCATCTGTTTCCCCTCTGGCGCTGGGCCCGCTCGGTCAGCGCGCTCTCTCCCCATCTGTCGTTGACACTCCCTGTCCCGCCTGTTAGCATTCGCTCGCCCGCGCGCGCGCGCCCTCGGCCGCAGATCTAATCTTGGCTGTCGGTTTCTGATCCAACGGTTAGATTCACCAGATACCCCTTCGCGTGGCTGTTTTGCTTAAGAAACCCCCTGGTTTTAGGAAATCAACCCGCCGTCCCTGGTTTTCACGCGCAGACCCCTGTAGTCTTACAGATTTAGCCCAGGACTTTTAAGTATTCACAGAATTAGCCCTAATTTCATATTTTGAATTCCCAAACTTGTTGATTTCATAACTTTCGCATATGAACTCCAAATTTAGTGATTCAAATTGCAAAATGTTCATAGAATTATTCTCTATTTAAATAAAATGGTTTCACTTACTGTCTACACACTCTAATTTTTAAGAATTGAATATGAACTAATGTAGATGTATGCTTTATTTATTTAATAAAATAAATAAAAGTAGAACCTTAGAGATTTAAACTTGTTTAAGCTTGTGAGATCAATAATATGTATTACATAGGTTCACCTATGTTCTAAATTTTAGATCACAATAAAGAAATTGATCTATGATTATGTACTTGTAAGAAACACATAAGGAAATAATAATCTATTTTCAAATGAAGTTAAGTTATGTTGTAGTTCATGTTATACTTTGAATTCATTATCCCTTATGTAGTATTGTGCCTTTTAAGATGTGTTCCAATGTTTGTACATGTTCGGTGTGATGTTCATTTGTACTTTTCAAATGTATTGAATGCATGCTCGCTTTATTTAGACAACGAGCAATCCGAGATTCCTGAGTGTGTTGTTGGAGACCTTCCTGAGCAACAACCTGGTGAAGGAAAGTGTCCTCTGACCCATTATGTCCTACATGCTTTATGATTCACTGCCCCACATTACTTTATGAAACCTAAGGATTGACTAGTCTGTATTCACTTATCCTTGTTTACCTTTTGGGTTACCATGGTTAGCATGTGGCTATTGCCTTAACTTAATCAATGAACATGATGTGAACATTTATGATACGATACTGTTATCCTGATATTGTGGATGACCTTGTGATACCTTAGGGGGCTCAGGCCTTTTTTCCGAGTACCTCTCCGTAAGGACCTGTTCGTGGAGTGATCACCCGGGATAACAGTACAACCATGAGGGTGGAATGGGACGCCCTTAACTGATTAATTAGATGAACCTGGGGGTGTAGTTGGCTTTGCCGGATGGCCGTCAATGGGGGCCGGGGCGTAGTGCTCGCTCTGCCAAGGTTGGGGTGCAGAGGTTCATTCGATTTGGTTTTTGTTAGTCACCCACCTTGGGGAGGTGTACTGCATTTGTATGACTGGCGAAACCTAACGAGCAGCTATGCACCAGGGGAGTCTTTGTAAAGGCTACATAGTGAGACCTTGCCGACTCACCTTGGTAGTGTTTGAGGGTTTGATCGACCCAAGGCATAAAGGGATCACGACTTGTGGGTAAAGTGTACAACCTCTGCAAAGTGTTAAAAACTGGTATATTAGTCGAGCTCATGGTTAAGAGAAGCCTTGGGATCCTCTTTGATTAGAAGAACTTTGGATACTATTACGTTGATGGTTAATAATGACATTATAAAATCTGTTCTCTGGTATTTCCTCTCTTGAGGAGGTACTTCTGGGTAATAACCGGGTTTATTACTAAAACTTGGCTCTACTAATAATGATAAATATTTGACCAACTAAAAGCAACTGCTTGACCTCAACTCCATATACAACTAGTCCACTTTAGCCAAACGGGACATTTGCTGAGTACGTTGATGTGTACTCACCCTTGCTTTACAAACCACCCCACCCCAGGTTGTCCCCAGTGTACTCAGTGCTCAGGAGGTGATGCTGGCAAAATGGATGACTTCGAGGAGTTTGAGGAATATGACGAGTTCTAGTTCTTTCTTAGTGGCAAACCCCGAGTCAGCTGCCTATGTAGGCTTAGCATCTACGTTTCGCATTTCCACACTTTGATATTTATGTTGAACAATGGGTATGTATTAGACTCTATGGATGTCTTGGACATCTTGATGTAATAAAGTACCTTCCCGCTATTTATTTCGAGCATTGTGTGATGATGTCCAATTATGTAATCGTTGTGTACGTGAGTTTCTGATCCTGGCACGTACATGGTTCGCATTCGGTTTTCCTTCCAAAACCGGGTGTGACATAAGTGGTATCAAAGCCCTTGCTGACTGTAGGACCGCTAACCCAGACTAGAATGGTCGACCTAAGGACTATAGACCTCTACTCTTACCTTGACCTCAGTGTCTTTTCAAAAGTTGGTCATCTTAACCAACTCTATGTTATCTACTTATCTCAAAAAGTTTTGTCTCACTTTCCTTTCTGTTTACTTTCTAGTCTCAAAGTTCTATTCTTACTCTTGTGCTTACGATGTCTTTTGTAGATGGCTCGTCTTAGGTGCACTGCCCGTAAGTCTGTGATCCCCTTTTTGCCTTCTCGCTTGGCGGAGCGTCCCCTGCGTCGCCAGGTCAGTCCGGTCACCTGGAGAGACTGCATCGTTGCCTGCACGAGGAGCAGGAGCGCCGACGCCAGGAGCAGGAGCACGAGCAGTAGGACTCTTCCCCCTCACCTCAGCAGGAGGTGGAGTCTGAGAGGTTGCCTTACCCTGCACCTCAGCCAGAGATGCTCCCGGCACCACGTCAAGGCATCCCAGATGCTGGAGGAGACCCTGACGGAGACGGAGACGACGACGACGCTGGTGGCAGTTCGAGCCACGACACTGAGCTTTCGGAGGAGCCAGAGCCAGATGGATGGATCGCGAGACCCATCACTCGTGATGCCGCTCGCGGGTGTCACTTCCACGACGCTCTTGATACCCTGTTGCCTCGGGCTTTCGACTGACACACATGGTCTATCGAGTACCATTGTGTAGTCTACTAGCATCGTCGTGGGCTATACCCAGACCAGTGGGAGGCTACTTGCTTGGTGCGCCGTCCGGACGATGATCTCCGGGGTGCAGAGGCCTTCTTATAGCACTATTCTATTACTGAGAGGGATACTGTTGAGGCAGCCATGCAAGATGCAGCACGACGTGCACTTTCTCAGTATTGCTCGTTGTTCAGCGGGGTAGCTGATGGCCTTGAATTGAAGCACAACCCTCGCCGTTCAACCGACTGTGCTGGAGGTGTGATTGTCTCGCCAGTTGGTGAGGGCAATCCTAGGCTGAGCAGCATGGTCAACTTGGTCATCGTGCTCAACACAAAGTTGGACCACTCCCTTGATGAGTTGGGCAAGGTTCGGGCAGAGGTTGCGGAATTGCGTGCTGAATGCGCGGCACGCCACTATCTGGATGGTGGTTCTCCCGCCCCTGTCGGGATTCAGCACCCTTACCGTTCACCGCCCGTGGTCTCTTCGACTATGGTACCCTAGACTGCAGGACCCAGATAGATTTGGATCCCTAGATCGACAGAGTTGGAGTCTGTAATAATTCTTAGTTCAGTGTCTCAGTCTAGTCAGTCTAGTTAGAGTTAGTTTGGTTGTCTTATGTTGAATGCTTGTTATGATGGACATGTACTGAAGTTGGATCTTTGTAATGATTGTCACCAAGGTGTGGGTATCCCCTGCAACTTGGTGTAGTTATTAATAAAGTCAATTATTTAGTTGGGTAATCCATTTATTTCCAATTTCCTCCTTATCTGAGAAGATGTCAGTGAAGTTGGTCAATTGTTCAGTGCTATGAAAATCTTCTATACATCTTTTCTTATGCTGAAAGACTGCAGAGTCAGATTTGATATATGTGTGTGATTTCTACAGATGTCTGAGAACAGGCGCAGAGGTTCGAGGCATGCATAGCCTGAACAGCAGGCACCCCGAGAGGAAGCAGCCCTGCAGCAGCATTTGCCACCGCCACCCCCGATGACTATTGAGCAGATGTTCTTGATGCAGACCCAGGCAGTTCAGGCAATTGATCAGACATTAGCAGCGATGCAGCAAGCTGAGCGGCAGCCACCACCGCCTTAGCCTCTAGTGCAAGTCCAGATGCCACAAGTGCCTAGAGACAAGCGGGCAGAGTTCATGAGGGGCCATCTCCCAGTCTTTGCTCACTCTGCTGACCCCATGGACACTGAAGACTGGATGCGTACCGTGGAGCGTGAGTTGCACACTGCCCAGTGCAACGATCGTGAGAAGGTGTTGTATGGTCCCCGACAGCTGAGGGGAGCAGCACAATCTTGGTGGGAGTCCTACCTCGCCACCCATGCCAACCCTGAAGCCATTACTTGGGAGGAGTTCAGGGACAATTTCTGTCGCTACCATGTGCCCGAGGGACTGATGATAGTGAGGAAGGAGGAGTTTCTCGCCCTGAAGCAAGGTCCCCTGTCCGTTAGTGAGTAAAGGGACAAGTTTTTGTAGCTGTCACGTTATGCCCCAAAAGACGTCAATACAGATGCCAAGTGGCAGTACCGCTTCTTGAGAGGATTGGTTGATCCCCTCCATTATCATCTTATGAACCACACCTTCCCTACCTTCCAGCATCTGATAGACAGAGCAATCATGACTGAAAGGAAGTGTCGGGAGATGGAGGACACGAAACGCAAGATTGGTGGATCTTAGGTTGGGAGTAGCAGCCGTCCTCGCTACTCAAGCAACCCACCTCAGCAATTCAAGCAAGGTCACGAGCACCAACACCAGCATCAGCATCAGAACCAGCCATAGCAGTACTAGAGGCAGTTTCCTTAGCAGCAGCACTACAGTCAGAACAACCAGCAAGGAGGAAATCAATACCAGTGTCAGAGCAACCAGGCAGCCCGTCTTCCTTCCCCAGCAACCCACCAGAACAATCAAGCAGCGCCAGCTCAAGGAGGAAGTCATGCATGTTCCCACTATGGTGAACAAGGCCATTGGGCGAATCATTGCCCAAAGAAAGCAGCTCAGCAGCAGCCAGCTCCCAATGCCCCAGTCAGGCAGAATGCAATGCAGCAAGGAGGCAACAACCATGGGCAACTTCATGCCCAGTATGGAAAGGTGAACCACTTGGAGGCTAACACAGTCCAGGAGACTCCAGGAGTGGCACTAGGTACGTTTTCAGTCGAGTACCATTCTGCAAATGTCTTATTTGATACTGGAGCAACACATTCTTTTGTGACTGCATCATGGGTAGAATCACATAATATACCAGTAGCACCCATGTACCCACCTATGAGAGTTAGTTCAGTTGGTGGAAGGACCCAAACTGATAGATTTTGCCCTAGTGCAAAGGTTCAAATAAGGGGGATAGAGTTCCCTGCTGATTTAATAGTTATGGGTAACCAAGATACAAGACGTCATCCTAGGGATGAATTGGCTAACCAAGTATCAAGCCAGTCTTAGTTGTGATAAGAGAACGGTGAAGTTAGTATCCCTATCAGGAGAAGAAGTGTTAGTAGAGTTGGTCTTGTCAGAACCAAGGAAAGGGAGTTGTCACCAAGTCACTGCCCATATTGAGGAGATTAAACCATCAGAGGCTATCAGTGTAGTATCAGAATTCCCAGATGTGTTTCCCGAGGAGTTACCGGGTATGCCACCTGAAAGGAAGGTTGAATTTGCCATAGAGCTTATTCCAGGCACCGCCCCTATTTCCAAGAGAGCCTATCAAGTGTCCGGACCACAGTTGGTGGAACTCAAGAAACAGATCGATGAGTTGTTAGAGAAAGGTTACATCAGACCGAGTACCTCGCCTTGGGCAGCCCCAGTATTGTTTGTGGAGAAAAAGGATGGAACAAATAGGATGTGCATTGACTACATATCCTTGAATGAAGTTACTGTCAAGAACAACTACCCCCTGTCCATAATTGAGGATTTATTCGATCAGTTAAGAGGAGCCAGTGTGTTCTCAAAGATAGATCTGAGGTCAGGTTACCATCAGCTCAGGATCTGACCTATAGATATACCGAAGACAGCATTCATCACCAAGTATGGACTGTATGAGTTCACGGTTATGTCGTTCAGTTTGACGAATGCGCCAGCCTACTTCATGTACCTGATGAACAGTGTGTTCATGGACTACCTCGACAAGTTCGTAGTGGTGTTCATTGATGATATATTTATATATTCCCAGAATGAGCAAGAGCATGAGGAGCATTTGAGGAAAGTACTTCAGAGGCTACGAGATTGCCAGCTGTATGCCAAGCTTAGCAAGTGTGAGTTCTGGATCAGCGAAGTTCTATTCCTGGGTCATATTATAAACCGAGTTGGATTAACTGTGGACACAAAGAAGGTAGCAGCGATTCTGGACTGGAAAGCACCAAAAGATGTCCGAGGAATCAAGAGTTTCATTGGAATGGCCGGTTACTATCGGTGTTTTATTGAAGGTTTCTCCAAGATTTCCAGACCAATGACAGCCTTGCTAGCAAAGAAGGTTGAGTTCAAGTGGACCCCAGCGTGCCAAGAATCATTCGAGATGTTGAAAGAGAAGTTGACAATGGCACCAGTGTTGGTTCTGCCAGATGTTCACAGGCCATTCTCAGTGTATTGCGATGCTTCGTACATCGGACTAGGATGTGTGTTGATGCAAGAAGGGAGAGTAGTGGCATACTCGTCCCGACAGTTGAAGATTCATGAGAAGAACTACCCCACTCATGATCTGGAGCTAGCAGCAGTGGTTCATGCATTGAAGACCTGGAGACATTATCTTTATGGGCAGAAGTGTGATATCTACACGAACTACAAGAGCCTCAAGTACATATTCACTCAATCAGAGTTAAACATGAGGCATCGAAGATGGCTAGAGTTGATCAAAGATTATGAGCTAGAAATTCATTACCACCCAGGCAAAGCAAATGTGGTTGCAGATGCTCTTAGTAGAAAGAGTCAAGTCAATATGTTGACCTCTCACCCGATGCCGTATGAGCTAGCAAAGGAATTCGACAGATTGAGTCTTGGATTTCTGAACAACACCCAAGGAGTGACAATCGAGTTGGAACCCACTCTAGAGCAAGACATCAGGAAAGGTCAGAAGGATGATAAGAAAATCAACGAGATCCGACAGCTGATCATAGATGGAAAAGGCAAGGATTTCCGTGAAGATGCAGAAGGAGTGGTATGGTTCAAAGATAGACTGTGCGTTCCCAACATCACCTCGATTCGAGAACTGATTCTCAAAGAAGCTCATGAGACATCATACTCTATACACCCTGGAAGCGAGAAAATGTACCAAGACTTGAAGAGGAGATTCTGGTGGTATGGTATGAAAAGAGAGATATCAGAGTATGTGGCTAGATGCGACAGTTGTCAGAGGATCAAGGCCGAACATCAGAGAACCGTAGGATTGTTGCAGCCGTTGTAGATTCCGTAGTGGAAATGGGATGAGATCGGAATGGACTTTATAGTTGGTCTACCCCGCACTCGAGCTGGTTATGACTCCATCTGGGTAGTAGTGGACCGTTTGACAAAGGCGGCCCATTTCATACCAGTCAAGACCACCTACAACAGTGCAGTGTTAGCCGAACTATACATGTCTCAGATTATGTGCTTGCATGGCATTCCGAAGAACATAGTATCAGATAGAGGTACCCAGTTCACCTCTCATTTTTTGCAGTAGTTGCATTAAGCTTTGGGTACACACTTGAAGTTCAGCTCAGCTTACCACCCACAAACAGATGGTCAAACAGAGAGAACCAATTAGATTCTGGAGGACATGTTGAGGGCTTGTGCTTTGCAAGACAAGATAGGTTGGGACAAGAGATTTCCATATGCAGAATTCTCTTACAACAACAGCTAACAAGCCAGTTTGAAGATGTCACCATTTGAAGCGCTCTATGGGAGGAATTGTAGAAATCCATTGCATTGGGACCAACCAGGTGAAAGATAGGTGTTCGGTCCAGATATTTTGCTTGAAGTCGAAGACAACATCAGAATGGTCCGAGAGAATTTAAAGGCAGCACAGTCCAGACAGCGAAGCTATGCTGACACTCGAAGAAGAGAACTCGGTTTTGAAGTGGGAGATTATGTCTATTTGAAGGTGTCACCCATCAGAGGAACCAAAAGGTTTGGAGTCAAAGGCAAACTAGCACCTCATTATATTGGGTCGTATCAGATTCAAGCAAGACGCGGAGAAGTGGCTTATCAGCTCAGCTTACCAGAGAATCTGTCAGCTGTGCATGATGTGTTTAATGTGTCTCAGTTGAAGAAATGCTTGAGAGTGTCGGAAGAGCAGTTGCCAACAGAGGATCTTGAAGTTCAAGAAGATCTCACTTATATTGAGAAGCCAACTCAAATTCTGGAGACAACAGATCGGGTCACTCGGAGAAGTACCATCAGGATGTGTAAAGTCAAATGGGGTCACCACTCAGAAGAAGAAGCAACCTAGGAAAGAGAAGATGATTTGAAAGCCAAGTACCATGAGCTCTTTTCTAGCTAGCCCTGAATCTCGAGGGCGAGATTCTTTTAAGGGGGATAGGTCTGTAACACCCTGATTTTGAGGGTATAAAATTTCTTTCTAATTATCACTCAAAATCATGTATTACTCTTCCTTTTCTCACTATAGGCTTTCTCTCTCTCTAGATCCTCTCTCCCTTTTTCCTTTTTGATTAGAAATAGCTTAAACTAGTGGAGGTTAATTATTTATTTTTGTCAAAACCCTATGAGTCATGACATGTTGCATCATGCTGAGCTTAGAATATTCTTTGAAGTGTTGCACATGTTTGAATTAATTTGAAACCTAATTTGAGTTTGAATTGAAAACCCTATAGAAAAAGAAATAGAAAAGGCATTAGAAATTCTAGGAAAATAGGAAAAGCTAATTCGGCCCAAGGCAGCCCATTACGCCCAGCCCACGCGCGCCCGCGCGCCCTCTCTGCCTGACAAGCGAGACCCACCTGTCGGCGCAACACTGAGCGCCCACTCTCCCTCGCTCTCTCGCTGCCCAGTGGGACCAACCTATCGGCGCCAGTTACTTCACCCGCTCGCTCTCCCTCTCTCTCTGTCTCGTGGGCCCGATTCGCCAGCGCCGAGCCGTTGCCCCACGCGTCCCCTTTTCCCTCTCTGCGCCGTGGACCCTCCTTGTTAGTTCCGCCTTCCTCGCGCCCGGTGTGGACCAGCGCGTGTGCACTCGTGCACGTCGCCGGGTTTCTCGGCCACGACGCCCGCCCACGAGCCCAACCCTCTTCTTATAGCCCCGCTGGTGCCCCGCGCACACCACTCACCTCATTTCGCACACCCTCACCATCTCTCGCGCTCTGCCCACGCCGCCAGCCGTCGCCGGAGACTCACGCTTGTGTTCCCGGCCATCCAGCTCGCCGGAGACCGCTCCAAGCCTCCCTGAGCTCCGCCCCGAGATGAGACACTCATCCCCGTGCCCAATTTCCTTTACTACACCCTGTGTTCGTCCAATTTCGCCTTTGCCGGTGCTTGACCGCGGCAGTCCGCCGTGCTCGCGCGGTGGCCGACCGTTTCAGCCCGGTCTAGTTCACCGGAGTAGTTCCCCGTGTCACTCATGTCTCTGCTGAAGCCAGCCTAGGCCTTAGCGTGCCTTAAGTCCCATCCCTGTGCCCGGAATTGCTCACTGGAGTTGCGCCGTCCCACCCGAGACCTTCTCACCGTCGTTCTCCCCTCTTTGCCCGTGGATTCGTGGCCTCTTCCCCGCCATTGAGTTTGACGTGGCGTCCTCTCCCACTCTGCCCAACTCCGGTGACCCTGGAGCCACCCTAGCTTGCGCCCGCCTCAACGCCGGTGACCTCACCACCGCAGAGAGGAGCGGTGCCGCCGCAGCCGTCTGTTTCCCCGGTCTGATCCCCTCCGTCCTATTTAGATCGAACGGCCCGGACCGCGGGATACCGCTTCGCGCACATGTGCCTGACGCCCTGTCCCGCCTGTCAGCGCCACCCGTAGCCGCTCATCCATCCTGGTCTGACTTTTCCCCATCCGATCTTGATCAAACGGTTCGGACCCCTCGGATCCCCCTCGGACCCCTCGGACCCCTTCCCGTTCGATCTTGATCGAACGGTTCGGACCCCCTCGGACCCCGGTAGCCATCCGTTTCCCCTCTGGCGCTGGGCCCGCTCGGTCAGCGCGCTCTCTCCCCCTTTGTCGCTGACACTCCATGTCCTGCCTGTCAGCGTTCGCTCGCCCGCGTGCGTGCCCTCGGCCGCAGATCCAATCTCGGCTGTCTGTTTCTGATCCAACGGTTAGATTCACCCGATACCCCTTCGCGTGGCTGTTTTGCTTAAGAAACCCCCTGGTTTTAGGAAATCAACCCGCCGTCTCTAGTTTTCGCGAGCAGACCCCTGTAGTCTTACAGATTTAGCCCGGGACTTTTAAGTATTCACAGAATTAGCCCTAATTTCATATTTTGAATTCCCAAACTTGTTGATTTCATAACTTTCGCATATGAACTCCAAATTTAGTGATTCAAATTGCAAAATGTTCATAGAATTATTCTCTATTTAAATAAAATGGTTTCACTTACTGTCTGCACACTCTAATTTTTTAAGAATTGAATATGAACTAATGTAGATGTATGCTTTATTTATTTAATAAAATAAATAAAAGTAGAACCTTAGAGATTTAAACTTGTTTAAGCTTGTGAGATCAATAATATGTATTACATAGGGTCACCTCTGTTCTAAATTTTAGATCACAATAAAATAAATTAATCTATGATTATGTACTTGTAAGCAACACTTAGGGAATAATAATCTATTTTCAAATGAAGTTAAGTTATGTTGTAGTTCATGTTATACATTAAATTCTTTATCCCTTATGTAGTATTGTGCCTTTTAAGATGTGTTCCAATGTTTGTACATGTTCGGTGTGATGTTCATTTGTACTTTTCAAATGTATTGAATGCATGCTCACTTTATTTAGACAACAAGCAATCCGAGATTCCTGAGTGTGTTGTTGGAGACCTTCCTGAGCAACAACCTGGTGAAGGCAAGTGTCCACTAACCCATTATGTCCTACATACTTTATGATTCACTGCCCCGCATTACTTTATGAAACCTAAGGATTGACTAGTCTGTATTCACTTATCCTTGTTTACCTTTTGGGTTACCATGGTTAGCATGTGGCTATTGCCTTAACTTAATCAATGAACATGATGTGAACATTTATGATACGATACTGTTATCCTGATATTGTGGATGACCTTGTGATACCTTAGGGTGCTCAGGACTTTTTCCCGAGTACCTCTCCATAAGGACCTGTTCGTGGAGTGATCACCCTGGATAACAGTACAACCATGAGGGTGGAATGAGACGCCCTTAGTTGATTAATTAGATGAACCTGGGGGTGTAGTTGGCTTTGCCGGATGGCCGTTAATGGGGGCCGGGGCGTAGTGCTTGCTCTGCCAAGGTTGGGGTGCAGAGGTTCATTCAATTTGGTTTTTGTTAGTCACCCACCTTGGGGAGGTGTACTGCATTTGTACGACTGGCGAAACCTAACGAGCAGCTATGCACCAGGGGAGTCTTTATAAAGGCTACGTAGTGAGACCTTGCCTTCTCATCTTGGTAGTGTTTGAGGGTTTGATCGACCCGAGGCATAAAGGGATCACGACTTGTGGGTAAAGTGTACAACTTCTGCAGAGTGTTAAAAACTGGTATATCAGCCAAGCTCACGGTTAAGAGCAGCCTTGGGATCCTCTTTGATTAGAAGAACTTTGGATACTATTACGTTGATGGTTAATAATGACATTATAAAATCTGATCTCTGGTGTTTCCTCTCTTGAGGAGGTACTTCTGGGTAATAACCGGGTTTATTACTAAAACTTGGCTCTACTAATAATGATAAATATTTGACCAACTAAAAGCAACTGCTTGACCTCAACCCCATATACAGCTAGTCCACTTTAGCCAAACGGGACATTTGCTGAGTACGTTGATGTGTACTCACCCTTGCTTTACAAACCACCCCACCCATGTTGTCCCCAGTGTACTCAGTGCTCAGGAGGTGATGCTGGCAACATGGATGACTTCGAGGAGTTCCACGAATATGACGAGTTCTAGTTCTTTCATAGTGGCAAACCCCTAGTCAACTGCCTGTGTAGGTTTAGCATCTACGTTTCGCATTTCCGCACTTTGATATTTATGTTGAACAATGGATATGTATTAGACTCTATGGATGTCTTGGACATCTTGATGTAATAAAGTACATTCCCGCTATTTATTTGGAGCATTGTGTGATGATGTCCAATTATGTAATCGTTGTGTACGTAGTTTCTGATCCTGGCACGTACATGGTTCGCATTCGGTTTGCCTTCCAAAACTGGGTGTGACAGTCAGTTTGATCACCAGGCTGTTGAACCGGCCCTAGGGCGGTTCAAGTGGTGTTAAGACCTGTTTTTGCAGTCTGACCTGCAGTCTGGCTGTCAGCCTGCCCCAGGTGGTTGAACCGGCCCTTTGAGCAAAGATTATTGTGTGGGCTTGACCTTTGTGGTCGGCGAAGGGAGGATTAGGGTTGAAAGAGACCCGACTCTTTGTGGGCGCCTCAATGAGAAAGTAGGGCACCTTTTTGGTGTGACCAAACCTCAGGATAAATCTTGTGTCTCTTGTGTTCTTGTTCATTGTGTTTGTTCATGTTCTTCGTTCTCTCACCATTCCGTGGAAGATTTGTTTATATCTTTTTGGTGTGTGAATTTTGAGAAGTGTCCTTCTCAGATCTACTTCTTTGAATCATGTGGATCATTTAGAACATCTCATTTCCAAAGTTAACTGGGTGAATTTCGAGATCAATTCAATTTTATATATCATCGTTTAGTTCAGCTCGTGCAAACCAGATAAACCAGTTTTGACACCTGTTGAACTGGTTTTACCCAGTTTGTTTCTAGTTTTTGTTGAAAAAGTTTTAACTTGCCTATTCACCCCCCTCTAGGCAACTTTCAATCGGTATCAAAGCCTAATCCTCGTGCTAACGCTTAACCGCGTGAGGAAAAGATCATGTCGGGGGGACTAAGAAACGAAAGTGCTTCTAAGCTTGAAAAAGTTGAGGTTGCCTCGACTTCATATTTTGTTGCAGATGTTGATCCTAGGGCAATAGATCTTGCCATGAGAATCTAAAAGCACCTAGAGGAGGGGGTGAATAGGTGATCCTGCAATAATTCAACAACTAATAGCCACAAAACTCGGTTATAGAAATGTTAGTGCGACTATGTAGTTGCGAAGCGAGTTCTTGTGGGCAAGACAATCACAAAAAGATCAACACAAGAGACATGTGATTATCCCGTGGTTCGGCCAAGTGACACTTGCCTACTTCCACGTTGTGGCGTCCCAATGGACGAGGGTTGCACTCAACCCCTTTCAAGTGATCCAATGATCAACTTGAATACCACGGTGTTCTTCTTTCTTAGACTTTCTCCCGTTTGCGAGGAATCTCCACAACTTGGAGCCTCTCGCCTTTACAACTGATGATCACAAAGAAGCATAGAAGTAACGGAGGGGAGAGCAACACACACAAGACTCAAAATGAGAGCACAATCACGCACACAAGTCACAACTCGAGCTCAAAATACAACGCAAGGAGTTCTCAACTCAAATGGAGCTCAAGTCACTATTTCAAAGAATCGAATGCGTGAGAATGGAGTCTTGGAGTCTTAGGATCTTTCTTGTAAGCTTGCGTGACTCCTCCATGTGCCTAGGGGTCCCTTTTATAGCCCCAAGGCAGCTAGGAGCCGTTGGAGACAATCATGGAAGGCTAATCTTGCCTTCTGTCGGGTGGCGCACCGGACAATCTGGTGCACCACTGGACAGTCACTATAGACGGTCCGGTGCGGATCTCCTTCCTTTTCTAGTGTAGACGACCGTTGCACCTCGGCGTCGGTTAGCGCACCGGACACTGTCTAGTGCACACCGGACAGTCCGGTGCCCCCTTCTAACCGTTGGTGCGGGCCACGTGTCGCCTGCCGATTTCACTGCCGACCGTTGCGTAGTCGACCGTTGGCTCACCGGATAGTCCGGTGCACCACCGGACAGTCTGGTGAATTTTAGCCGTACGCCGTTGAACTTTTCCCGAGGACGACCACTTCGCCGTGGATGACTCACCGGACAGTCCGGTGCACCACCGGATAGTCTAGTGAATTATAGTCGTACGCCTCCATCGAGTCCTGAGAGCGGCCGGTTCACCTTGGACTCGTCTGGCGCACCGGACACTATCCGGTGCACCACAAGACAGTCCGGTGCACCCAGACCGAGCAGCAGTTGGCTGTACACAGCCAACTCTTTTCCAATCTATTTTCTCCTGTTTCTAGCACTTAGACACAATACATTAGTACCCAAATCAATGTACTAAGTCTCGAAACGTACCTTGTCATATGATTTGCACTTCTTCAATCTTTGTCACAAATTTACACTTAGAGAATATGTGTTGGGCACTTAATCACCAAAACACTTTAGAAATGGCCCATGGGCACATTTCCCTTTCAATCTCCCCCTTTTTGGTGATTTATGCCAACACATCCAAAAGCAACACAAAGAAGTGCAATATTAATGCAAAAGATAACCAAATTGTTTTTGACTCTAATTTGGCATATTTGGATCATACTTTGCCACCACTTGGTTTGTTTTTGCGAATCAAATTCATATTCCTATCTCTACAACAAACTCACTTGTTTGGGCACAAAGAGAGATAATTCAAGAGTAAAATTGATTAATAGCCAAAAACTCCCCCTTTTTCCCATAGTCATAAATTCTCCCCACAAGAGACCAAATTTTGCAACTCCCCCTTAATTTCACTAACTCTACTCTTTTCGAAATTTCACAAGTGGTAGCTGATCCATTTGCTTTGGCCTTTGTTGGAACTTGCTCTCAACTGCAAGGAGGCCAACAAGGGTGAACAGTGGTGACAACAGGGATACGTGCTAGGAGGCAATAGCTCTGTTAATCTAGCCTCTCACGGGCACTGTGCGGGGGTATTTATAGGTATCTGAGAGCCCAGCGCCTTGTGTTAAGGACGCATGTGCCCTCAGACACCTAGTTTATCCCCAGAATATTCCCATAAAGCAGGGTTACAAGCTGTAATTACAAGAATGCCTTTACAAATTAGGCCCGTAACACAAAGGCGGCCACGCAGGGCCCGTTACAATGGGCCAGATCACACGTGGGCCTTAGAGCTGGACGAGGCCGCGCCGCGGGATGACGTTGCCGCAGGCCTTCGTCTGGTGCCGAATGGAGCGAAGGGTGTCCCTGCCCGTTTTGTCTCTGTCAGACCAGCGACTGCAGCGAAGGCCTCGAGCGAAGGGTGGCGTCTTTGCCTTCGCCCCAACATTTGCCCTCCGAGGGACCAGTTCGACAAAGTCACCTGGTGCCGAAGACGTCGCTAGATGGCGGAGACGCTACCCTCGCTCGAAGTGGTTCCGCGGGGGTTTTTGATGTGCCGTTGATGGACGGCGTACTGTTGGATTGCGGGTTTCCCGAAGCGCCGCGCCCTGTCGGATTGCGGGTTTCTCGAAGAGCCGCGCCCTGCCTATAAAAGGGGGCGGGGGTCGGCGCTTTTTGAACTTTGCCTTCCGCGCTCCGCGAAAACCCTAGCCGCCCGCCGTCTCGCTGCTCGTCTGCCCGCCGTGCTCTTGCTCGCCGGAGATCTGGCTCGAGTGAAGCAGACCGCCCGCCGCCGCCGACGGTACGTAGCAATGCCGTCCTCTTCTTCTTCCGCTGCCACTACGCCGCCGGCCGCCGCCTCGTCTGAGGAGACGTTGAGTAGCTTGATGGTGGAGGAGTTGCGCGCCGGCGACTCTGTTGATTTTGGTGTGTCGCGGATGACGTCAGCCCGCGTTGAAGATATGCAGCGGTTGGGCTACTTTGGCGGCGGAGTTGCTCGTGCTCCAGGGACGGAGGAAGTCCCCGAGCCGGAGGGTGAGTTGGTCGTTTTCGAGGCGTTCTTCGCCGCCGGTCTCCGCTTGCCTGCGCACCGGTTTGTTGGCGAAGTCCTGCGTAGATTCAACGTTCAAATACATCAGCTGACACCGAATGCCGTGGTGGCACTGTCGAAGTATGTCTGGGCGACGACTTCGTACGGCGGACAGCCGTCGGTTGAAGTTTTTGCGAAGTATTATTGTTTGCACTGGCAGAAGAGGATGATTGGGGACGAAGTTGCCCAGTTCGGGTCATGCACATTCACGCCGAAGACTGGCAAGACCACAATGCAAGTAGTGGAGTTGGTTCCGTGCGCCCGCAACAAGTGGGGAATTGGAATGAATTTTGGTTTTACGTTGCTGAGGGTACTGTCGAAGGCCATGAGGGACTCCCCGTGTCTGAGATGTGCTCTCATTATTACTCTGCGTATCCGCCCTTTGAAGTGGCAGAGGAGGATGCAGACGAAGGGGCCCTTCGGTGCGCCGCCGGTCAGAGCAGTGGGCGTGATTTAGTTGAAGAGTTCGTGGCGTACGGGGTGTGGCCCTTGGCGCATGGCTGGGCGTTGGGCGAAGTGTGCCCTCGCCAGATGCCTTTTCACGGAGGAAGGGTGGTGCGAAGTCCTGCCTTCGCACTGAATCTGCGAAACCGCGACCCGGCCGCCTTTGTGCGCGATGCGGAGGACGGGGCGGTGCGGCTCGTGGGACGTTACGTGTCGAGGACGGAAGGCCAGCGCAGCTTTGATATCCGTGGGTCAAATGACCGTTTGAACAGGGTCTTTGAATTAAATCAGTTGCCGTACGACGGCTATCCTGGTCAAGACGAAGCGGACCGCCGTGGGAAGAAGCCGGCGGTGGAGACTGGAGACGACCCTGCGCCGGCGGCCGCCCCTTCCTCAAAAAAGAGAAAATTAGGTACTGCGATGGGAGGACTTGGGGTGTCTGATAGTTTTGCTAGAGAGTTGATGAGGACGTGTGCGGCCCCGGGGGAAAGGAAGTCTTCGCCCGAGCTCCGAGAGTCTTCGGCTCGGATGCTGAGGGTTACCGGGGGTTGCTGGCCTAGGAATGTTCCTATCCCCTGCGCGGCTGACGAGGACTGTTTTACATCTCGTATGGTTCGTCAGTGGAGAGTTTTTCCTTACGGGCGGAATATCGGTGCTGTTGTGTGGGCAGTGATGGACAAGGATCGCCAAGGGGCGGCGCAAAAACGCCAGGCGGCTGTCAGGCTGCATGAAGCTAGGCCGAAGCGGCAGCGGGGGGCTGTGAAGGCTGCGGCCTCCGGCGGAGGCAAGCCGCCACTAGCGGCGAAGGCGGGCGCCTCTGCACCTAGCAAGGCGCCGGAGGCAACGGCGGGCGCCGGAGGCTCCAAGTCAACGAAGGTGGTGCCGCCGGCCAGCGGAGTGGCGGAGGCTTCGAAGGCGGCCCGAGCGTTGCCGTTGTCGGGCAAACGTGTTGCCGACTTCGGCACCGATATTACTGTGGACGACTATCTTGGTGGTAAGTCGTTGGCCTATTATTATTATTATTTTATTTATTATTATTATTTTTTTTAATTCGTTGATGCGTTGCAGGGTCGGACGAGGGCCAGCTTGCTATAGCTGCGCCTGGCGCGGCGATCGCGACGGCTGCCATAGTGCCGAAGGCGAGGGGCGAGGCTCTTGGCGCCGGAGGCGAGGTGTCGGCCCTCGCGGTGGTCAGGGACGAGGCGGGCGCAGCGACCCGCCGGCTGAAGGGAGTGACGGAGGCGCTGAGTCAGGCGACGGAGGCGCTGAGTCAGGTCCGCGGAGCTATACTCTCTCCCCCCCTTTTTTTTAAAAGGCAACGGCCTTACGTGTGCTCTGCAGGTGGCTGACTTCACCAGCCGTACTGCGTCGGGGGCCCTTACGGCGGCTTTGTCTGCTGAAGTCGAGAGACTTCGGACGCAACATGCTGACGCTGTCCGTGAAAAATCGGCCTCCGACAGCAAGTGCCGTAAACTGGCGGACAAGGTGGCCGCCCTGGAGAAGGAGAAGGCTGACCTCCGGTGTCAGCTGGCGGGGGAGAGGAGGGAGGCCAACGAAGCCATCGCCAAAGAGAAGGCTGCGCAGGCGGAGGCCAAGCTGGCGCGGGCGGAAGGCAATATTGCCAAGGAGCTCGCCGGACATCTGCAGGAGCGGCTCACCGCCCTGGAGAGCCGCGCGAAGGGGGCCGAGGCCGCGATGCGTGCGGAGGCCGAACGGACGCGCACACAGCTTATGGATACATATCGTGAGCTGGGTGCGCGGACCGGTGACTTCGAGGTGCCGGACCGAGAGCCCGGGCTTCGCTGTCTGGAATGGGTGCAGGAGGAGCTGCAGGAACTCCCCGCTGTCGTGGGGGGGTTTATGTCGTACGCCTCCCTGGTCACCTGCGAGGGGGCGGTGAACGCACTCTCCCGCGAAGGGTGCCGGCACTTCGAGGTCTTCGACCAGGCAGATGAAGATTTTGAGCGAGATGTCTATAAGGTCGAAGACCCCGTTGTGAAGGAATCCGCCGGGGCCCTCTACGACCGGATGTGGGGTCCGCACGGTCGTGAGGTGGTCAGGGAGCGGGCCGAGATTGCGAGGGCTCAGGTAACGTTGTTGTTTGTTTGGCGTTTGCTATATGTGGGGTGTGCTTTGGTTTGCTGAATTTTGTGTGTTTTGCCTTAGGCGGCGCGTGGCGAGCGGGTGGACGACTTCGGGGCTCTGAACAGCGCGCTGCCAGACCCGGAGCCGACCCCCGCGGAGGCTGTGACTGGGGTCGCCCTGGAGCCAACCCCGGAGACCGCAGCGATCGCGACGGCTGCCCCCACATCTGCTGCGGCCGGCGAAGACCTGCCCCCAAAGGTGGTCGAAGGCGCCCCTGATGCCCCCACAGCTGCTGTGCCGAGCGTTGAAGATCCTGCGGCGGTGGCGGTGAAAACAACGGCGGAGGCAGCGGCGGAGCCAGCGGTGGAGCCAACGGCGGAGGCTCCCGCAGCGTCAGGGCCTTCGCAGGTGGCGTAGTGGGTGTTTAGGGTTGGGGAATTTTGGATGTTGTGCTGAATTTTGGTTGCTGCGCAGGTTCAAGATTTTGGGCCTGCGCACGCAACCGCTACTACTGAGTTTTTGGCGGCTTCGACCGCGGAAGGTGGTAATGAATATGGTGGGTCTGCATCTGAGTTTTTTGATTTTACTGACTCTGGGAGCTCGGTTGAGTGGACTGAGGAGTCGTCGGAGGAGGACTTGGATTATTTTGCGGCCTTGGACGTGGCTGCGGCGGAGGCTTCGACACACGCCGCGGACGCGCCAGACGTGCCAGGTCCTAGCACCGGGCGCCGACGACGAAGGGCGGTTGCAAAGCGTAGGGTTAGTACGGAGGAAAGGGCTCGGCTTCGCGTGAGTAGGGCTGGTCGGCAGGAGCTGTTGTCTTTGCCGGCCGCCGCGAGTACAGGGGAAGGGGAACTGCGAAGTCTTTTTGCGGGTGAGGAGCTTAGGATAATGTTATTTAATTATAGGGAGATGGGAATTATTCCTAAGGTTGAGCCGATGTAGAGCGTGGCGCCCTCGCTTGTATATGTGTAAAGGCTTGTAAGATGAAGTTGTGTGCCCTCGCGTGCCTGTGCCTGCGAGGGCGTTGTGTACTTTGTCTGGTATGGTTGGTTGTGCTGTGCTGGTGTGATTATAGTCAGTCTTAGCGCGGATGGTTTGATGCTGTCGTTTCTGCTTTTGTTGTACTAGTTCGGCTGCGCCCTTAGGCGGCTTCTGCGTGGATAGCCTTGCGGTAAACTTCGGTTTTTTCGCACTTTTTTCGCACTTGTTGTGCTAGTCCGGCTGCACCCTTAGGCGACTTCTGCGAGGATAGTCTTCGCGATAGACATCGGATTTTTTCGCACTTGTTGTGCTAGTCCGGCTGCACCCTTAGGCGACTTTTGCGCGGATAGTCTTCACGATAGACATCGGATTTTTTCGCACTTGTTGTGCTAGTCCGGCTGCACCCTTAGGCGACTTCTGCGCGGATAGTCTTCGCGATAGACATCGGATTTTTTCGCACTTGTTGTGCTAGTCCGGCTGCACCCTTAGGCGACTTCTGCGCGGACTTGTCGCACGCGAGGGTGGCTAGCGCTTAGCCTCGCGGTGACCTCGAATTGGTCGAATGTCGAAGGCCGTCGTCGCGGTCTGTTTTCGACGCATGTTTTTGCGGGGGATTTTTCACACATATATTACATGGCTCCGCCTCGTTAAAAACCTCACCCCCGGGAGGAAAAGAGTGCGGGCCGGTACAGGATTGTTTTTGGCGAATTACAAGGGCAAGATCAGCCCCGATGAGTCAGACAAAAAATTTGCGGAGGTTGTCGATGTTCCAGGAGTGCTCCAGGTCCTCGCCGTTTGGCGTTGTGAGCCTGTAGGCGCTGGGGGATGCTTTTGTCTTGACTATGAAGGGGCCCTCCCACTTGGGCTCCAGCTTTCCCCTGGACTCCGTCCGAGCTGTTCGGACGAGTACGAGGTCCCCTTCGCTGAACTCCCTCGGGATGACTGCGTGGTCGCGCCATGCTTTGGTCTGGGCTTGGTATTTGTTTAGGGCCTGTAGGGCGAAGACCCGGTCTCCGTCAATGAGATCTTTTGAAGTTGGCTCGTCCACGTCGGGGACGGCTGACGGAACTGTACGCGGGGACCCATGCTTTATTTCTTGCGGGGTCATGGCCTCCGATCCGTATAGAAGGCGGAAAGGAGTGAACCCCGTCGCCCTGCACTCAGTTGTGTTTAGCGCCCAGACTGCCTCAGGTAATAAATCGATCCATCTGCCTTTTTTTCATCGAGGAGCATCTTCTTGACAGCTGTGAAGATTTTCCCATTGGCGCGCTCCACGACCCCGTTGGACTGCGGATGATAGACTGAAGCGAAGGCAAGCTTGGTGCCGATGGAAAAACAAAAATCCTTGAAATCTTGGTTGTCAAACTGCTTGCCGTTGTCAACTGTTAGCTCAGACGGTACTCCGAAGCGGCAAACAATGTTTTGCCAGAAGAATTTCTGGGCAGTCTTTGATGTTATTGTAGAAACAGCCCTTGCTTCGATCCATTTGGTGAAGTATTCGACGGCTACGAAGGCGAACTTAAGGTTCCCCTGAGCGGTGGGCAGGGGCCCGACAATGTCCAGGCCCCAGCGCTGGAGAGGCCATGTATGGGCAATCAGCTTTGTATACTGCGAGGGGTTGCCTGACCGAGGAGAAAACTTCTGGCAGGCTTCGCAGGACCTTGTGACCCGATTTGCGGCGCAGATCATTGCGGGCCAGTAAAACCCTTGGCGGATCACCTTGGCAGCTAGGGCCCTTGGCCCTGCGTGCGAGCCGCACGTGCCACTGTGGACTTCACGTAGGATCTGCATGCCTTCGGTTTCGGTGACGCACTTAAGCATTGGCTGACTGACCCCTTTCTTGTAGAGTTGGCCCTCGATCAGTGCGAAGTCCCGGCTTCGATGTCTGAGGCGCTTGGCCTCGCTGACGTCGGTTGGATGATAGTACCCCTGTAGGAACAGGGTTATTGGTGCCCGCCAGTCTTCGGTCATGATTAGGTTGACTATGCGGTGGCCCTCGCTGTCATTAGTTATTTGGAGCCCTTCGGGGCTCCGGACGGCTGGCGTGCCGATGGTGTGAAAGAACACGTCGGAGGGCAAGGGCTCGCACCTGGCGGCAGCCTTGGCCAATGCATCGGCCTCCTCGTTCTTGGCCCTATCCACATGCTGCAAGGTGAATCCCTTGAACTGTCTCTCGAGACTTCGGACAGCCGCGAGGTATTGCATGAGCGCGGGGTCTTTTGCTGCATAGTCTTTCTCGACCTGGCCGGCAACTATCTTGGAGTCTGTCTTGATGATACATGTGGTGACTCCGAGGGCCCTTAGCTTGCGGAGGCCGAGGATAACCGCTTCATACTCTGCTATATTGTTTGTGCATCTGTCGGATTCTAGAGCGAAGCTGAGGCGTGCTGCATATCTGTGTTTGACTCCGGCTGGTGAGGTGACGACTGCAGCGACGCCTGCCCCCGCATGGCACCATGCGCCGTCACAATGGATGGTCCAAACCTTCTCTGTGGACGGGTCCGGCTGTGTTATTGGCCCAGTCCAGTCGACGACGAAGTCTGCCAGGACTTGTGACTTGATGGCTGTCCTGGGCTCGAAGCTGATGTGGTAGCCGGAGAGTTCGGCTGCCCACTTGGCAATCCTCACCGATGCCTCCGGGTTTCTGAATAGTTCGCCGAGCCCCCTATCTGAGGTCACTCGGACCTTGAATGCTTCAAAGTAATGGCGCAGTTTGCGCGAGGACATAACAACTGCGTAGGCGATCTTCTCCAGCTCTGTCATGTTGCATTTGGACGGTGTCAGGACCTCGGAGACATAGTAAACAGGGCACTGTCTGACTGCGCCCTCAACTGTCTGCTCCTGCACTAGTGCCGCGCTGACCGCGTGCGGCGAAGCCGCGACATAGAGCAATAGGGGGAGCGAGGAGTCGGGGCTTGTGAGGATGGCCAGCTCCGAAAGGTACTGTTTTAGTGAGGCGAAGGCCGCTGCTTGCTCCGGTCCCCAGGTGAAGTCTTTCGCACCGCGGAGTGTTTTGAGGAAGGGGAGACTTCGCTCGGCGGACCTGGAGATGAATCTGTTGAGAGCGGCCAATCTGCCTGTCAGACGCTGGACGTCCCTGGCGGACTGCGGAGGTGACATGTCGACGATGGCCTCGATGCCGCGGTGTGACACCAGGTAGCCCAATATCTTGCCCTGGCGAACACCGAAGACGCACTTTTCCGGGTTTAGGCGGAGTCGTGCATCTCGCATGTTCGCGAATGTCTCGGCGAGGTCGGCGAGATGGTCCTCCTTATTCTTGCTGGCGACGACGATGTCGTCTACATATGTAAATATATTTCTGCCAACCTGCCCTTCGAGTACTGTTTTGGTGAGTCTGGAGAAGGTGGACCCGGCATTCTTTAGTCCCTCCGGCATCCTGATGAAGCAATAAGTGCCGAAGGGTGTTATAAAGCTGGTGCTAGCCTTGTCTTCCTCCTTCATGTATATCTGGTGATAGCCGGAGAAGCAGTCGAGGAGTGACATGACCTCGCATCTGGCCGCGCTATCGACTATTTTGTCGATCCGCGGCAACGGGAAATTGTCCTTTGGGCAGGACTTATTGAGACTGGTGAAGTCTATGCACATCCGCCATTTCCCGCTTTTTTTCTGCACTATTACGACATTGGAGAGCCACGTGGGGTAAGCCACTGGCTCGATGAATTTAGCCTCTAGGAGGCGGTGCACCTCCGCCTTGGCGGCCTCTGTCTTTTCGTCGGACATTTTGCGGAGCCTTTGCTTTTTTGGTCGCACCGAAGGGTCAATTCCCAAGCTGTGCTCAATTATGGATCGGCTGACTCCGACCAGGTCTAGGGCGGACCAGGCGAAGACATCTTTATTCTTGGCCAGGCAGCAGAGAAGCTTCTCTTCTTCATGTGATGTAAGGTCTTCGCTGATAGTGACTGTCTGCTTGGGCGTGGCCTGATCAAGGGGGACAGTCTTGGTCCCGTCTTGGCTCTGCAACTGTGCCTTGTCGTGCTGCTTATCGGTTGGGCTGGCGGGCGCAGGGACCTCGCGCTGGGTCGTGAGACAGTGTACGTTCCTCTGACCAGGCACGAAGTCCCGCTCTATATTGCGCACCGTCTGCTGGTTGCCGTAGATCGTGATAGCACCTAGCGGACCTGGTATCTTCATACATAGGTACATTCCGTGGATGGCAGCTTCGAACTTATTGATGGAGCCCCGGCCCATGATGGCGTTGTATGGATATACCATGTCGACAATATCGAAGGTTACTTGCTCACTTCGGGCATTGGGTGCTACACCGAAGGAGAGGGGCAACTCTATTTTGCCAACGGGAAAGGTGCCTTTGCCGCCGAAGCCATACAGCGGGTTGTCCGAAGGCTTGAGCAGGCTGTGGCTTATACCCATGCGGTCGAAGGCGTGGAGGAAGATGATGTCCGCCTGACTGCCGTTGTCGACTAGGACTTTGTGTAAGTCCCAGCCTGCCACGCTGCAATTGATGACCATAGCGTCGATGTGGGGGGCGCTGCGCAGGTCGACGTCTCGTGCGTCGAAGGTTAGCGGTATGTGGGACCACTTCGTCTGCACGACTGGGCCAGTGACGGCGACATGGTTGATGCTGCGGTAGTGGTCCCGCTTCTGCCGCTTGGTGTCGAAGTCAGTGCTGGACCCCCCTGTTATCATGTGAATGACTCCGCGATATGGTTGATCGGCGAAGTCTTCCTGCTTTGGGGCATGGGGGATGTTTTGATGTTGCTGGTGTGGTGGTGGGGGTGGAGGAGGTACGATTTGTACTTCCTGATGGTGTTGGTAAGCGTGGTGCGGTGGATGCGGAGCGGGAGCGTGGATATATGGTGGAGGGGGTGGCTGGTAATTATGCGCGACAATTCTGGGATTGTCGGCTGGCTGCGCCCGCGCCATTCTGTCTCTGGTGGCCTTCGTTTCGGGGCAGTCTTTGGTTTGGTGGGCGCAGTCCTCGCCGTGGAAAAGGCAGTAGAACCGGCGCGGCGGCTGCGCGCGCCCTCGGCCCCTGCCACGAGTTCCGTTTCCGCGGCCCTGGGGGGGATATTCCTGGCGACGAGGGGGGTCAGCAGCAGGCTGCTGGTTGGCGATGTTGTGCACTTGCTGCTGACTGCGGCCATCTCGACCGGAGTCTGGCTGCGGAGTCCTCGTCCACGTGCGGCTGGACTGCGAGGCATCTTTGGGCTTCCGCTGTGACTCAACCTTGCGCTGGTGGAGCTCTTCGGATTTGGCATATTTTTCAAAGAGCTGATATAGCTCTTGGAGGTTCTTGGGTGGATCTCTGATACAGTGGCTGTAGAGGACGCCGGCCCGAAGGCCACTGATGGCGTAGTGGATAGCGATCTGATCATCGACGGAGGGCAGCTGTGACTTGAGTGTTAAGAATTTGCGGTAATACTCCCACAGAGTCTCCTTTTCCAGCTGTTTGCAAAGCGAGAGCTCGGCCAAAGCGTCGGTGTCTAGACGGTACCCTTGGAAGTTGAGAAGGAACTTGTCCCTGAGACTTCTCCACGAATCAATGGACATCGGAGGCAATCTGGTGAACCAGGTGAGTGCTGGGCCCTCTAGGGCGATGATGAAAGACTTCGCCATTGTGGCATCGTCCCCTCCGACGGATGCAACGGCGACCTGATAACTCATTATGTATTGCGCCGGGTCGGTGCTACCGTTGTACTTGGGATATGCCCCTGCTCGGAAGTTGGCTGGCCAAGGCGTCACTTGCAGGTGTGGCGCCAGGGCTCGTCGAGGTAGTTGACCCCTTGGAATGGCGCGCCGTGCTGGAAGGTGTAGTCACGTTGGGGGAAGCGCGGGTTCTCCGGCTGTGCTCGGTGTTGCAGGGGTGGTCCATGCTGTAGGCCGAGGTGGCCTTCGCGCGTGTCTTCCGGTTGTGCGCGCTGCTGGCTGGGTGGCTCTTGCTGCAGGCCAAGGTGGCCTTCGCGCTGCATCAGCGCGATCTCGCGCTCGAGGTCTTGGGCCTTCTGTTCCTCGTCGCGTATCATTTGCCGCACTTTGGCTAGTGCGGGCACACGCTGGCGCTTGGCCTCCAGTATCTCTTTCTGCCTCTGGAGATTGCGGTTGTTGAGGCGCAGGGCGCGCAGCTGTAGCTGTTCTTCTGTTGAGACGCCGAGGACCTCGCCGTCCTCGGTGAGGTCCGCGCCTTCCAGTGGGGCGAAGCCTGGGGGCAGCTGCGATTGTCCTTCGGGCCCGCAGGTGCGGAAGGTGTCATCTTCGCGGTGTGGGGAACATTGTCTTCAGTGGGCTCTTGGTGGGTGGATTGGGTGAGGACGAGGGCCTTGCCCTTTCTTGCGGCCAGCAGTGCTGCCTTCGCAGCCTCGTCAGCCTTCGGGTTAGCTCTCTTGGGTGCCATCGCGGGTGGTTTTGTCGTAGCACGAACGGTGGGCGCCAAATGTTGGAACTTGCTCTCAACTGCAAGGAGGCCAACAAGGGTGAACAGTGGTGACAACAGGGATACGTGCTAGGAGGCAATAGCTCTGTTAATCTAGCCTCTCACGGGCACTGTGCGGGGGTATTTATAGGTATCTGAGTGCCCAGCGCCTTGTGTTAAGGACGCATGTGCCCTCAGACACCTAGTTTATCCCCAGAATATTCCCATAAAGCAGGGTTACAAGCTGTAATTACAAGAATGCCTTTACAAATTAGGCCCGTAACACAAAGGCGGCCACGCAGGGCCCGTTACAATGGGCCAGATCACACGTGGGCCTTAGAGCTGGACGAGGCCGCGCCGCGGGATGACGTTGCCGCAGGCCTTCGTCTGGTGCCGAATGGAGCGAAGGGTGTCCCTGCCCGTTTTGTCTCTGTCAGACCAGCGACTGCAGCGAAGGCCTCGAGCGAAGGGTGGCGTCTTTGCCTTCGCCCCAACAGCCTTAATTTCTCCCCCTTTGGCATTAAGCACCAAAACGGGATTATTATTGGCCCTTTAACCCCATTGCCTCACCAAAAATGTCAATTAAGAGAAAAAGGCAATACGAGCATAAGAATGAACTTGGAGGTGAGTACACTAATACCGAAGTGCAGTTGAAGTCTTTGCATGGTTCAAGTTCACCTTTCCCTTTCAATTCACCTTTGAGACTACATTAAGTAAACTCAAACACAAATGTTAGTCTCAAAGGGTCAAGTTGTGGCACTTCTCCCCCTAAATATGTGCATCACTCACACATGGACTTGTGAGGTCCGGGGATCCCTTGCACAACTTGAGCACCATAAATAAACAAAAAATCTCATAAATGCATAAAGTAACTTGATCAAAGGCATAAAACACATGTATGCTATAAATCAATCCAAGTTACGCGAATCCAAGACATTGAGCTCACTACGCAGCCTGCAAAAGGTTTTCTCATCTAAAGGCTTGGTAAAGATATCGGCTAGCTGGTTCCCGGTGCTAATATAGAACACTTCGATATCTCCCTTTTGCTGGTGGTCTCTCAAAAAGTGATGTCAGATGTCTATGTGCTTAGTGCGGCTGTGTTCAACAGGATTATCTGCCATGCAGATTGCACTCTCATTGTCACATAGGAGTGGGACTTTGCTCAGATTGTAGCCAAAGTCCTGGAGGGTTTGCCTCATCCAAAGTAGTTGCGCGCAACACTATCCTGCGGCAACATACTCGGCCTCAGCGGTGGATAGGGCAATGGAGGTTTGTTTCTTAGAACTCCAAGACACCAGGGACCTTCCTAGGAATTGGCACGTCCCTGATGTACTCTTCCTATCATCCTTGCATCCAACATAATCGGAGTCTGAGTATCCAGTCAAGTCAAAGGTAGACCCCTTTGGATACCAGATCCCGAAGCAAGACATAGCAACTAAATATCTAAGAATCCGCTTAACGGCCACAAGGTGACATTCCCTTGGGTCGAATTGAAATCTAGCACACATGCATACGCTAAGCATAATATCCAATCTACTAGCACATAAATAAAGCAATGACCCTATCATAGACTGGTATGCCTTTTGATCAACGGACTTACCTTGTTTGTTGAGGTCGACATGTCCGTCGGTTCCCATCGGCGTCTTCGCGGGCTTGGCGTCCTTCATCCCAAACCTCTTGAGAAGATCTTGAGTGTACTTCGTTTGGGAGAGGAAGGTGACGTCCTTGAGTTGTCTCACTTGGAACCCAAGAAAGTATGTCAACTCGCCCATCATCGACATCTCAAATTTCTGTGTCATCGCCCTGCTAAAATCCTCACAAGACTTTTGATTAGTAGAACCAAATATTATGTCATCGACATAAATTTGGCACACAAAAAGGTCACCGTCACAAGTCTTAGTGAAAAGAGTGGGATCGACTTTCCCAACCTTGAACGCATTAGCAATTAAGAAATCTCTAAGGCATTCATACCATGCTCTTGGGGCTTGCTTAAGTCCATAGAGCGCCTTACAGAGCTTAAAACGTGGTCGGGATACCTATCATCCTCAAAGCCAGGGGGTTGTTCCACATACACCTCCTCATTGATTGGCCCATTGAGGAAAGCGCTCTTCACATCCATTTGAAACAACCTGAAAGAATGGTGAGCGGCATAGGCTAACAAAATGCGAATAGACTCTATCCTAGCCACATGAGCAAAAGTCTCCTCAAAATCCAAACCTGCGACTTGGGCATAACCTTTTGCCACAAGTCGAGCCTTGTTTCGTGTCACCACCCCGTGCTTGTCTTGCTTGTTGCGGAACACCCACTTGGTTCCCACAACGTTTCGCTTTGGACGTGGCACTAGGCTCCAAACTTCATTTCGCTTGAAGTTGTTGAGCTCTTCCTGCATGGCCAACACCTAGTCCGGATCTTGCAAGGCCTCTTCTACCCTGAAAGGCTCAATAGAAGAGACAAACGAGTAATGCTCACAAAAATTAGCTAATCTTGAGCGAGTAGTTACTCCCTTGCTTATGTCACCCAGAATCTGGTCAACGGGGTGATTGCTTTGAATCGTCGCTCGGACTTGAGTTGGAGGGGCCCGTGGTGCTTCTTCCTCCATAACTTGTTCTTCTTGTGCTCCCCCTTGATCACACGCCTCTTCTTGAGGGACCTGTTCATCATCTTGAGTTGGGGGATGCACCATTGTTGAGGAAGAAGGTTGATCTTGCTCTTGTTGTTCTTGTGGTCGCACATCTCCAATCTCCATGATGCGTATTGCGACCGTTGGAACATCATCTTAATCTACATCATCAAGATCAACTTGCTCTCTTGGAGAGCCATTAGTCTCATCAAATACAACATCGCTAGAGACTTCAACCAAACCCGATGATTTGTTGAAGACTCTATACGCCCTTGTATTTGAGTCATATCCTAGTAAAAACCCTTCTACAGCTTTGGGAGCAAATTTAGAATTTCTACCTTTCTTCACTAGAATGTAACATTTGCTTCCAAATACACGAATGTATGAGACATTGGGTTTGTTACCAGTAAGAAGTTTATACGAGGTCTTCTTGAGGAGGCGATGAAGGTTGAGCCAGTTTATGGCGTGGCAAGCTGTGTTCACAGCTTCCGACCAAAACCGCTCAGGCGTCTTGAACTCTCCAAGCATCGTCCTTGCCATGTCGATAAGCGTCCTGTTCTTCCTCTCTACCACAACATTTTGCTATGGTGTGTAGGGAGCGGAGAACTCGTGCTTGATGCCTTCCTCCTCAAGGTACTCCTCTACTTGCAGATTCTTGAACTCGGACCCGTTGTCGCTTCTTATCTTTTTCACCTTGAGCTCAAACTCGTCTTGAGCCCTCCTTAGAAAGCGGTTTAGGGTCCCTTGGGTTTCTGATTTATCCTGCAAAAAAATACCCAAGTGAAGCTGGAAAATTCATCAACAATTACTAAACCATACTTACTTCCCCTGATGCTAAGGTAGGCGACGGGTCCGAAGAGGTCCATATGTAGTAGCTCCAGTGGTCTTGATGATGTCATCACATTCTTGTTGTGATGAGTGCTTCCCACTTGTTTCCCTGCCTGACAAGCTGCACAAGGTCTATCTTTTTCGAAACATACATTGGTTAGTCCTAACACATGCTCTCCCTTTAGAAGTTTGTGAAGGTTCTTCATCCCAACATGTGCTAGACGGTGATGCCACAACCAGCCCATGCTAGTCTTAGCGATTAAGCATGCATCTAGATCGGCCTCCTCTTTCGAAAAATCAACTAAGTAGAGTTTGCCATCTAGTACACCCTTAAATGCTAATGAACCATCACTCCTTCTAAAGACAGATACATCAACATTTGTAAACAAACAATTGTAGCCCATGTGGCACAATTGACTTACAGATAGGAGATTATAGCCTAGCGACTCTACTAAAAATACATTGGAAATAGAGTGCTCGCTTGTGATGGCTATCTTTCCCAAACCTTTGACCTTGCCTTGATTCCCATCTCCAAAAATAATCGTATCCTGGGAATCCTTGTTCTTGACGTAGGAGGTGAACATCTTCTTCTCCCCCATCATGTGGTTTGTGCATCCGCTATCGATAATCCAGCTTGAGCCCCCGGATGCATAAACCTGCAAGGCAAATTAGGCTTTGGTTTTAGGTACCCAAGTCTTGTTGGGTCCTACAAGGTTAGTCACAATAGCCTTTGGAACCCAAATACAGGTCTTGTCTCCCTTGCATTTGGATCCCAAGTTTCTAGCAACCACTTTTTCACTTTTACATGGAAGTACAAACATAGTGTTGCAAGCATGAAAGACAGTGGTAGGTTTATTACACATTTTTTTAGGAGCATGAGACACAAAATTTCTCCTAGGCCTACCATTAAAATTAGAACTTGAAGCAAACATAGCATGTGAGTCATCAACATAACTCCTATTGAAATGATCATTTCTAGAAAATTTCCTATCATAAATGAAAGCATGATTTTTTTGATTGCTACTAGCCATAGGGGCCTGCCCTTTCTCCTTGTTGGGAATGGGAGCCCTTTGGCTTGTTAAGTTCTTGGCTTCCTTTCGAAAGCCAAGTCCATCCTTAATCGAGGGGTGTCTACCAATTATGTTGGCATCTCTAGCAAACTTTAATTTATCAAAGTCTATCTTGCAAGTCTTAAGTTGAGTATTAAGACTTGCCACTTTATCATTTAATTTAGTAATGGATGCAAGATGTTCATTACAAGCATTAATATCAAAATCCTTGCATCTATTGCAAATTACAACATGTTCCACACATGAACTAGATTTATTAGCTACTTCTAACTTAGCATTTAAATCATTATTAACACTCTTTAAGCTAGACACAGTTTCATGACAAGCAGATAATTCAAAAGATAGCATTTCATTCCTTTTAACCTCTAAAGCAAGAGATTTTTGCACACTAACAAACTTATCATGTTCTTCATACAAAATATCCTCTTGCATTTCTAAAAGTCTGTCCTTTTCTTTTAAAGCATCAATTAACTCATTAATTTTATCTACTTTTGCTCTATCTAAACCCTTAAATAACTCAGTATAATCTACTTCATCATCACTAGAATCATCATCGCTTGAAGTAGTATACTTAGGGGTTTCTCGAATGCTTACCTTTTTCTCCTTTGCCATGAGGCAAGTATGGCGTTCGTTGGGGAAGAGAGAGGACTTGTTGAAGGCTGAGGCAGCAAGTCCTTCGTCGTCGGAGTCGGAGGAAGAGCAGTCCGAATCCCATTCTTTGCCAAGATGCGCCTCGCCCTTTGCCTTCTTGTAGGCCTTCTTCTTCTCCCTCTTCCCGCTCTTTTCTTGTCCCTGATCACTATCATTATCGGGACAGTTTGCACTAAAGTGACCAGTCTTACCACATTTGAAGCAGGAGCGCTTTCCCCTTGTTTTGTTCTTGTTGGGGTACTCCTTGCGTCCTTTAAGAGCGGTCTTGAAACGCTAGATGATAAGAGTCATTTCACTCTCGTTGAGCCCGACAGCCTCTACTTGTGCTACCTTGCTTGGTAGCGCCTCCTTGTTGCTTGTTGCCTTGAGCGCAACGGGCTGTGGCTCGTAGATGGGCATGGGGCCGTTTAATGCATCATCAACATACCTTGCCTCCTTGGCCATCATGCGCCCGCTCACAAATTTTCCGAGTATCTCCTCGAGCGTCATCTTTGTGTACCTGTGATTTTCACGGATGAGGTTCACAAGATGAGGGTCAATAACAATGAAAGACCTGAGCATAAGTCGGACGATGTCGTGGTCCGTCCATCTCGTGCTCCCATAGCTCCTAATCTTATTGACTAGGGTCTTGAGCCTGTTGTACGTCTGTGTTGGCTCCTCTCCCCTGATCATAGCGAACCTTCCAAGCTCGCCTTCCACCAACTCCATTTTGGTGATCATGGTGGCGTCATTTCCCTCATGTGATATCTTGAGGTTATCCCAGTTTTGCATGGCGTTGTCCAAGCCACTCACCTTGTTGTACTCGTCCCTGCACAAAGATGCTAGCAAAACAATGGTAGCTTGTGCATTTTATGAATTTGCTCGTTAATAAACACAGGGTTATCTGTACTATCAAATTGCATTCCATTTTCAACTATCTCCCAAATACTAGGATGGAGAGAGAATAGATGACTACACATTTTGTGACTCCAAAAAGAGTAGTCCTCTCCATCAAAGTGTGGAGGTTTACCAAGAGGAATTGAAAGCAAATGAGCATTGGAATTGAAAGGAATACGAGAATAATCAAATGAAAAATTTGAATTAACCGGTTTCTTTTTCTCGTCGTCGTCGTCTCTTGGTGAAGAGGTAGATTCGTCGCTGTCGTAGTAGACGATCTTCTTGATGCGCCTCTTCTTCTTCCTGTCCTTCTTCTTGTGACTCGAGCTAGAGTCAGTGGGCTTGTCATCTCTTGGCTCATTGAAGATGGACTCCTTCTCCTTATCGTTGACCACCATCCCCTTTCCCTTAGGATCCAACTCTTCGGGCGATTAGTCCCTTACGTGAAGAGAACGGCTCCAATAATTCAACAACTAATAGCCACAAAACTCGGTTATAGAAATGTTAGTGCGACTAAGTAATTGTGAAGCGAGTTCTTGTGGGCAAGACAATCACAAAAAGATCAACATAAGAGACACGCGATTTTATCCCGTGGTTCGGCCAAGTAACACTTGCCTACTTCCACGTTGTGGTGTCCCAATGGACGAGGGTTGCACTCAACCCCTTTCAAGTGATCCAATGATCAACTTCAATACCACGGTGTTCTTCTTTCTTAGACTTTCTCTCGTTTGCGAGGAATCTCCACAACTTGGAGCCTCTCGCCCTTACAATTGATGATCACAAAGAAGCACGGAAGTAAGGGAGGGGAGAGCAACACACACAAGACTCAAAACGAGAGCACAATCACGCACACAAGTCACAACTCGAGCTCAAAATACAACGCAAGGAGTTCTCAACTCAAATGGAGCTCAAGTCACTATTTCAAAGAATCGAATGCGTGAGAATGGAGTCTTGGAGTCTTAGGATCTTTCTTGTAAGCTTGGGTGACTCCTCCATGCGCCTAGGGGTCCCTTTTTAGCCCTCGGCGTCGGTTGGCGACCATTGCACCTCGGCGTCGGTTGGCGCACCGGACACTGTCCGGTGCACACCAGACAGTCCGGTGCCCCCTTCCGACCGTTGGTGCGGGCCACGTGTCGCCTGTCGATTTCGCTGCCGACCGTTGCGCAGTCGATCGTTGGCTCACCGGACAGTCCGGTGAATTTTAGCTGTACGCCGTTGAACTTTTCCTCAGGACGACGACTTCGCCGCGGACAACTCACCGGACAGTCCGGTGCACCACCGGACAGTCCGGTGAATTATAGCCGTACGCCGCCGTCGAGTCCCGAGAGCAGCCGGTTCACCTTGGACTCGTCTGGCGCACCAGACACTGTCCGGTGCACCACCGGACAGTCCTGTGCACCCAGACCGAGCAGCAGTTGGCTGTACACAGCCAACTCTTTTCCTATCTATTTTCTCCTGTTTCTAGCACTTAGACACAATACATTAGTACCCAAATCAATGTACTAAGTCTCGAAACGTACCTTGTCACATGATTTGCACTTCTTCAATCTTTGGCACAAATTTACACTTAGAGAATATGTGTTGGGCACTTAATCACCAAAACACTTTAGAAATGGCCCATGGGCACATTTCCCTTTCAGAATCGCCGAAAGAATGTTCCTCAAAATGAAGGAAGATGAGGCGAAGAACAAGATTGAAGAAGAAGAAAATGATCGATGGAGACCAAACGACGAATCCACCTCTTCACAAGGTTCGTATTTCAAATCCACTTCTGATATGTGCTTTGTCCATAATGGGAGTGACAGTGAAAGCGAAAGTGAGGATGAGGATGAACATGAAAGTGATAGTAAAGATCAGAATGATCTTAAAAAATTCTTTGCTCAACTAAGCAAGAAGAACCGGATGAGCTTGCTCAAACTCATGAAAAGAGTGGAAGAATAAAAGGAAATGCTTCATAAGCAAGAAGATATCCTCATCGAAAAATTCAAAGACTTGGAGAAGTTGACCAAAGAGCATGAGAAGCTAAAGTGCTCTCATGATGATTTGGTCCAAAGGTACAAAAATATTTCAATTGAGCAAACTAGTACTTCAAATGATTTATCATGTGTTGCTCAATTAGAAAAAAAAATACTATGCTCAATAACATGATAGAAAAGCTAAATATTGAAAATCTAGCTTTGCAAGAAAAACATGACATGCTTGTGTGCTCTCATAATAAATTTATGGATTCACATATCATGTTAGAAATGGCTCATGAGGTTGTGTTAACTAATTTGAAATCATATCAACCTCACTTATGCACATGTACTCAAATAGAAACTATATTATCATGTGCTAACAAATGTTGCTCTCAAGAAAGCCAATCTTCCATTGAGCTAAATTTTTCAGGAACAAGTAATGTTTCCTATGCAAAAGAAAACAATGAGCTCAAGGAAGAAAATGAGAGGCTAAGAAGGAGCTTGACTCAATTGAAGGGAAAGTGTCATGCTCAACCTTCTCAAGATAACCCTGACAATTTGGTGAAAAAGCTTGAGAAGGGGACAACCGTAGCATGCACAAAACCCCTTCAAAAGAATACCAAGCTTTCCAAGAAGGGCATGAGCAAAATTCATGGTAAGAAAATTAATGTTCATGCTATTTGCTCTAACAATGTACCTATGTGCTTCAACAAAGAAAGATCAAAGAGAAGCGATAGAAGCTGCTATGGATGCAAGGAGAAGGGTCAAGAAATTGATTCATGCCCCACATGAAGAACCAAAACCTTGCACGATCAAGAAAGATGACCATCAAAAAGGATGAAAGCAAAAGGCAAATGCATTGCAAGGACAAGCACCGCATTTGTTACAATTGTCGTGAAAAGGGTCATCTATTCAAAGTTTGTCCAAAGGGTAAAAATCCTAAGGCTAACTTGGCAATACATTCAAATATGCTTAGGAGACCCAAATTTGACTCTTGTGCTAGAAAGGTGATGAGTTCACCAGATTCTAGGACCAAGGCTATTTGGGTGCCTAAGTCCTTATTGGCTAACCTTGATGGACCTATCATGAGATGGGTACCAAAATGTACTTAATAAGTTTTGCAGGTACCTAGAGATTATATGAAGCTTTGGGGTGCTTGAGCAGTTTAACTTAATTCTTATCTCAAGCTATCAATCTTACATTGTCTATCCTTTAAGATTGACCCAAAGATGAATTGAGTCGTTATATCACTAACTTCGTATTCATCTCTAGCAAGAACTTGTGTTGTAGGGAATAAGGATTAACCTTTGTGGGAATCAAGCAAAAGGCCTACAACTAAGGGATATACAAAGGATGGTAATAATTAATTCTTAATTGCACATTGCTTTTTATTAGTATATTCCTTTGTGTCTTTTGTAGCCACATAGGAAAAATGAAGCACTTGAGAATGAACTTAAAAGATTTTACCTTGCTTTGGAAAAGTTCCAATCATATGATAGATTGCATATTTGTTATTCTTATATGTGGCAATCTACATACTTTAATTGATGATAATTAATTCATGGCATATTTCAAATGAATTATCGTATTATTGCCATGACCTAGACATAAAGAGGATTATCCCATGTTCTTAAATGAATAGAGTGCTAAGTAAGAAATTCAAATTCTTAAAGCACTTACCAAAAAGGGGAATTCTCTATATGACTAGAGTTGTGAGACTAATGTTTCTATCTAAGTGTTTATGTAGTCTCACAACATGATAATGTGTTTCTCACATGGAATGTGTCATTCAACATTAAAAGAAGATCAATCCAATACTATGTGAAGTATTCCCTCTTGTTTAAATTGGTTTTGAGTCTTCTACATTAATGACTCACCATGTTATGAATTAAACTTGCCTTATAAACTTAATTAAATAATCATGCTACTTTTATCTCGTTTCAATTGATGTTATCACGATGCCTGTAAGGGTAATTTAGTTCATATCATGAGGTTTCCTTAATTAATTTAGTAACCTTCTTGTCATTCATATAATAGAGGTTGCTAAATAGGAAACTATTGCTTGTGTTTCAAATGCAATCTCTTTTAAGATAATTCAAGGAAATTCATAAGTAGAGATTGTGCTCTTTCAATTGGTAAAATCACAAGCATTAAAGGTTAATCTTCACCTAAAATAAAGATTAGGAATGCTCAAGGCAAAGGTATGGAACTAGTTGTTTCATTTGGTATGAGACCAATAATAGTTCCTTTCAAGTGACATTCTTTCAATTGGTAATAATCTATTCTATGGAAAGAAATGTCAATATGAAGGTTAAATTCCTTTTGGCTTAAATTTGTAAATTGGTGCATATTGGTAATTCTCTCCTCCATGTGCATTAACTAAAAGGAATTTAACTTATGCCTTTATACCTCATAAATGATGATTTGTTTGCAATTCACATCTAAAGATCACCATTCATTAAATACTTCCTTGTACTACGAATATCTCTTTTCAAAATTCCTTTTCAATTAGCATTAAAAGGAAAAGAGATAACAAGCTAAAGAAGGAAGTCTCCACAAATGATGAAAAGAAGAATATTACGATGACACCACCATAGATAGTAAGATCTTTCAAATTGGTATAACAAATGGTACACTCTACTTGGTGGTAAGTATTCTTAAGGATAAGTTTATTCATTGCAAATTTGTCATGCCTTGACCATGATATGTAATGTACTCCTCATGAGACTCTTAACTGAATTGAAAGTGCATGTGGCAAGTCATTCAAATACCTGATGCACATATCTAGTGGGAGAACATTATATATCTTGTGTCGTAGAGAATAAGATTCCCTTAAGTAAGCTGTTGGGACCATGCTTCGTCGCCGAAGGTCCTGCAAGAAGAAAAAGCTTCGGCTAAAGCTGCTTATACATGATGACCGAAGCTACCACTCATGAAGCTTCGGTGTTATAGCCTATCCGAAGATGAAGGATCGAACCGACTTAAAGATAGAATGACCTTTTAGTCCATAAGGGTCTGAGTCATTGTTGTAAACTTTTATAAGGGGCATGATTGTAATTCCTTACAGGCTGTGTCCTGTGTCTATAAATAGTGAACAGTATTCCTTTACTGTTCACGCATTCCTGTAATTGCAAACGCATTGCTCGGGAATTATTATCTGTCAAGGCAAAGGTATAAATGTACCTAAACATTATGTTCTGACATTTTAGATTCATATAATAAAATATGTGAATGATGTTATCCATTTCTGATATATCTACCTTTAATGTTTCATGTTTTATATATTACTTCGTATTATTTTGTAAGTCTAATCACGAAGGTGCGACCTTCGTGATATTCTACTCGTGGTCTTCATCCGAAGTTCATTAAATCCTTGGGGAGATAATGCTTCAGCGGACGAAGGGCATTAATATTTAACATTTTATGTTGCCTTGTTCTTAATTCATAGCATTTGAGAACAAGTCCCCAACATTGGCGCCCACCTCCGGTGAACTCACTTCCACTTTCCTGAGACAATGGCTTCGTTCAAGAACCAAGCTGGAACTGCTTCGGCTTCGAAGCTGACTCTCCCGATAACAGGCGGTTCATGCTCAGAACCGGCTAACAAGAAACAGAAGAAGGAGGCACAGAGAAGAGTACAACATGTAGGGGTACAAGGACCCTTCATCAAGTCAAGATGGTCTCACATTCCAATTACCTTCTCTTAAGAGGATCTTCAGCTCAAGGATTACCCACACAATGATGCTATGGTTATCTCTTGTGTGATCAAAGGATTTCTGGTCCATAATGTTCTGGTTGATATAGGCAGTGCAGCTGATATCATATTTGCTAAGGCCTTCAGACAGATGCAAGAGCCCAAAGACAAGATCCATGATGCCACACATCCCCTTTGTGGCTTCGGAGGAAGGCAGATTGTAACACTTGGAAAAATCACAATGCCGGTAACCTTCGAATTTATCAACAACACAAGGACTGAATAAGTTGTGTTCGATATTGTTGACATGGAATACCCTTACAATGCAATCATTGGTCGTGGTACTCTCAATGCCTTCGAAGCAATTCTTCATCCAGCATATCTTTGCATGAAGATACCTTCGGACCAAGGACCTATTGCCATTCATGGAAGTCAGGAAGCTGACAGAAGGGCCAAAGGAAACTGGACAAACTCAAAAGCAATCCATAACATAAATGGAGCTGAAGCTTGTGAGCAGTACAAGTTTAGAAGGGAGAAAGCTGCTTCGGCCGATCAGCCGAAGCCCATGCTTTTATGTGAGGACATAGCAGAGCAGAAGGTGCTATTGGGATCCCAACTGTCTGAAGAACAGGAGAGAACCTTGATAAGGTTTCTGTTCAACAACAAAGATGTTTTTGCATGGTCAGCTAATGATCTTTGTGGAGTCAACAGGGATATTATTGAACACTCGCTCAATGTTGACCCATCCTTTAGACCCAGAAAGCAGAGGCTTCGGAAGATGTCTGATGACAAGGCCGAAGGTGCTCGGAATGAAGTGAAAAGGCTCCTCAGTGCCGGAGTTATCAGAGAGGTAAAATACCCGGAATGGCTGGCTAACACTGTTATGGTAAAAAAAGCCAATGGTAAATGGAGAATGTGTATTGATTTTACTGATCTCAACAAGGCCTGTCCGAAGGACGAGTTTCCATTGCCAAGGATAGATTCTCTAGTTGATGCAGCAGCTTCATCAGAGCTTATGAGTCTGCTGGATTGTTATTCAGGCTATCATCAAATTTGGATGAAGAAGGAGGATGAGCCAAAAACCAGCTTCATAACCCCTAGTGGAACATATTGTTACCTTCGGATGCCTGAGGGGCTCAAGAATGCTGGAGGAAGCTTCAGCAGAATGACGGCGAAGGTTCTTCATTCTCAGATAGGCAGAAATATGCTTACTTATGTTGATGATACCATTGTAAAAAGCACGAAGCAAGATAATCACATTGTTGATCTGCAGGAGACCTTCGCTAATTTTAGATAGGCCGGTTTAAAGTTGAATCCAGAAAAATGTGTCTTCGGAGTGAAGAAAGGGAAATTTCTTGGCTGTCTAGTTTCAACAAAAGGGATTGAGGCTAATCCAAATAAAATTGAAGCTATCCTTCGAATGGAACCACCAAGTACAAAAAAGGGGGCTCAAAGATTGACAGGAAGAATGGCATCTCTTAACAGATTTATATCTAGATCAGCAGAGAGAAATTTACCATTTTTCGAAGTGCTGAAGTCAGCCGAAGTTTTTCAATGGGGACCAGTTCAGCAGAGAGCCTTCGAAGAGCTGAAGCAATATTTGATAGACCTAACAACACTAACTCCACCAACGCCAGGGGCTCCTCTGTTGTTATATGTGGCAGCTTCGCACTCAGCGGTAAGTGCAGCACTTGTCCAGGAGAAGCTTGAAGGCCAAGTCAAAAAGCAAGCCCCAATATACTTTGTATCCGAAGTTCTTAGTTTATCAAAGAAAAATTATACAGAATTGGAGAAGGTGCTGTATGCCGTTTTGATGGCCTCCAGGAAGCTTCGGCACTATTTTCAGGCATATAATATAGTTGTTCCTTCTTCACAACCGTTGAAGGATATTATGAGAAATAGAGAAGCTACTGGAAGGGTTGGAAATGGGCTGCGGAACTCAATGAATTTTGTATTGATTATGTGCATAGATCTTCGATTCAGTCCCAAGCATTGGCAGACTTCATTGCTGACTGGACGCCAGGGGCTCAGGAAGAAGAAACGAGTAAAGATGCCGAAGTTTGGACAATATTTTGTGATGGATCTTGGGGAACCTTCGGAGCAGGAGCAGCTGCTGTGTTGGTCGCACCTTCCAAAGTCAAAACTTGTTATGCAACAAGACTTGATTTCAGTTGCACAAATAACATTGCTGAGTACAAAGCTTTACTCTTGGGTCTTTGGAAGTTAAAGGCGATGGGAATCAGAAGGGCGGTTCTTAAAACCGATTCCCAGGTTATTTCTGGTCATATTGACAAAAGTTATAAAGCAAGAGATCCGAAGCTTGAAAAATATTTAGACACGGTCCGAAGGATTGAGGCTTCCTTTGAAGGGTTTTCTGTTAAAAATATTCCTCGTGGAGAAAATGAATACGCTGATTTATTAGCCAAGTCAGCAGCACAGGGGCTGCCTTTACCTTTAGAAGTATTTTTCGAAACAATAAAAGCACCTTTGGTTGAGCTTCTTGAAAGAGCAGTCCTCAGCATATCCCCTGTCTATAGTGAAGACTGGAGAACTGAGATCATCTCTTTTCTTCAGGGTAACTTTCTTTCAGATGACGAAGCTTATAACAGGAGGATAGAGGAAAGAGCTCGACCATATGTTATAATAGAAGGGGAACTATACAAGCGTGGGGTCTGTTCTCCGTTACTCAAGTGTTTATCCAGAACCGAAGGTATAGAATTGATGAAGGAAATACACGCAGGCCTATGTGGATCTCACATTGGATCTAGGCCTTTGCTTGGAAAAGTTTTTCGTCAAGGATTTTATTAGCCAAAGGCAGCTTTGGATGCAGCGAAATTAGTCCAAAAGTGCGAAGGTTGTCAGAAATGTGCAAGAGATCAAAAACAACCTTCGTCTTTAACTCAGTTAATACAACCCACTTGGCCGTTGCAAAGGTGCGGCCTTGATTTGTTAGGTCCGTTACCACCAGCACAAGGGAACTTAAGATATGTTGTAGTGGCAGTGGAATATTTTTCTAAATGGATTGAGGCAAAGCCTTTAGCCACAATAACTTTGGTCACTATTCAAAAGTTTTTCTGGCAAAATATTGTTTGTCGCTTCGGAGTGCCGAAGGCCATTACTGTGGATAATGGGACACAGTTTGATTCCGAAGCTTTCAGAGAATTTTGCGATCAAATTGGCACGAAGATCCATATCGCATCAGTTCGACACCCGGAGTCAAATGGACTTGTTGAAAGAGCTAATGGCATCATAATGACAGGAATAATGAACTTAATCTTCAATCAGCCCAGGGGAAAGTGGCCAGACGAATTAATCAAAGTGGTGTGGAGCCACAACACAATAGTATAAAGATCAACAGGTTTTACACCATTCAAACTATTGTTTGGTGACGAAGCAATTACTCCGGAAGAGGCCAAAGCAGGATCAATAAGAATAGTAGCTTCGGCAGAAGGCGAAGCTGAAGCTGATTACTCTGTGGAAAATGATGCTATAGAGGGCATCAGGCTTCAGGCTGTGGAAAACATCAATAAGTACCAAGCTGAAACAATAAAATGGCATGATAGAAAGGTTCGGCTAAAGAACATTGAACCAGGACATTTGGTGCTTCGAAGAGTAACCAACCCAGAGACAGTAGGCAAATTACAGCTGAAGTGGGAAGGACCTTTTCTGGTAGTATCTTCGTCAAGACCCAGTTCCTACAGATTGAAGGATATGGACGGCAACGACATTCCTAGATCATTGAATGCGGACGAGCTTCGGTGATATTATGTATAGCTTGATGTAATTTTTTCTGTTCTTTTTTGTGGCACCCTTTTCCTTTCCAAAGGGGGAGAAAGGTTTTTAATGGGGCCACAACATGTAATTTTTCTTTTCTTTATTTAAATTCTATAAGAGCAATATCCCCCAAAGATGTAAATGTAAAAACTGAGAACGCACCATCGAGTGCAAAGGAAAGAGAAAAGAAAACAGGGAGAAGCTCAAAAGTCGTTCCTAAGGGAATGCAGAGCTTACAGCGAAAAATAAACGCTGATTCTGCCGAAAGTAAAAGGCGAAGAAGCTCCTAAGGGAGGCTTACAGCGAAAAATAAACGCTGATTCCGCCGAAAGTAAAAGGCGAAGAAGCTCCTAAGGGAGGCTTACAACGAAAAGTCAGCGCTGATACACTGAAAAGTAAACGGTGAAGCCGAAAAATAAACGGCAAAAAGATTTGAGTCATTCCCAAGGTAATGAGGGCTATGATTATGGTTTTTGGATGTACATTCGGATAATCATTTACACAATGCATTACATCATGACATTTGCATTCATAAACATTCATTTAGACATATATAGGATCATCATCATCATACCATACAGAAAAGGCAGATGCTTCGGCTATGAGAAAAAACTTCGGAGAAAGAGGAAATTTTCATGCTTCATTGTGTACGAAAAGAAGGGAAGGTGTTTTTCGCCTTCGGCTCAAAAGTCAAGTTTTGTTCACAGCAAAGCAGATTGTACACGGATAAAGGAGAAAAGATATATTACAAGGTATGCACAAATTTACATATGTTTTTTCCACAATTATATTACAAAGATTTCTCCAGAATTTTTTGCAGGAAAGTCTTTTACAGCAACTGTTAAGCTTCAGCCCGTCATTCTTCAGCTTCATCATCCTGCACATATTAAAGCAGAATAAGAAAGGTGCAAATTTCAATGAGAAGGTAAAAGTAACAAGTATAAGTTTCTCACCGGCTTAAGGTAGCTCCGAGCTTCGTCACCAGCCATTTTTCGCCCGACATTTACCCAAATCTGGGTCATAAATCTATTTCCTATGCTTCGGGCTAGGCTTGGGATGTCAACCGAATCTGCTGGTGACAAGCTGAAGTTTGGCCTATTTACAATTTTTCCATGCGTACAACCAGCCTTCAGGAAAGCGGTAGCTGTGCCTCGGGAAGCTAGCAGGGCGCAGAAGTCAGCATGCCCAGCAATAACTTCGTCAAGTGCATCAACCTCGCCTTCAATATATTCCAAGGTGCTGGGCAGGTTTTCAGCTGAAGGTGTAAATTTATCAGAGCTGGCTCCAATTGAGTGAAACACATCCTTCAGCCGCTGCACGCATCGGCTGCCAAAATTTAAGCATTTCTCCTGAAGCTCCTTCAATGATTTTTGCAAATTTGAATTCTTCTCGATTTCGGTCTTAAGACTTGTTTCGAGGTTCTTCTTTTCCTGCTCAGATTTTTCTGACTTTTTGAGTAATTCATTGTTTAACCTGTTATTTTCGGCTTGGGCTTCAGCCAATGAACCTTCCATAGAATGAATGACGAAGTCCTTCTTTTCCAAGGCAGCTTCGTGATCTTTAACTTTGATTTCAAGATCTTGAACAACGGAGTCTTTTTCCTTCAGAGCAGCTTCGTAATTTTTGACTTTGTTTTCTAGATCTTTGATGGTAGCTTCGTTCTTTTCATCCTCAAGATCTTGTTGCATTCTCAGCACTTTACTTAAAAGTATACTCTGCCAAAACAACCTTCATCAGAAAACAACTTAATTCAAAATAAAAAAATATAATAATAAAAAATCGAGAGTTTTTTACCTTGAAATTAGCATAGAGCAAGCTACCGGCGATATGCTGTCGCTGGTATCTGCAGAGGTCCGCTTCTGTCTTCGGCAGGCCAACGTTTTTGGAGAAGGTCCTAACAACCTTGGCCTCGGTTCGATTCCGAAGGCATCTTAGCTTCCCTTCATTGACCCCACCAAATAGCAGAGACCCTGGTTTGTATCCACAGGATATAGCATATTTCTTCAGCTCTTCTTTTTCAGCGTCTGATAACCCTTCTCCAAGTATATCTTGAAAATTAAAATTTTCTTTTTCCAAAATGTATTCAATCGGCTCTTTTCCTTTTTCTGTTGCCGTGTTCACTGCAACCACAACAGCTTCTTCTTCAGCCATTCTCAGAAGCATATTGTCAATATCATCATGTGTAGTTTCCAGGTTAGGATCTTCGTTGGTCCCGGTTTCGGCCCCGATGGCTTCGGCTTCAGTGCTTGCTCCGGTAGCTTCGGCTCCGGTGGCTTCAGCTCCGGTGGCTTCGGCTCCCCCGGTTTCGGCTCCGGTGGTTTCGGCTCCAATGACTGTGGGTTCAGCGGTGACAATTTTTGACGCCGAGGTCGGTGGCAGTGTCTGATGAATGACATCTGCCACTTGGATAATTCTTCGTTTTTTCGGCTTTGCGGGACTTTCTGCTGCTGAAGCTTCTTTGCCCTTCTGAAAAAACTTCGTCAGTTCGGGCGCCAGTGGACTTAGCTTGACAGGCAAAGGTTCAGTCATTACCTTCAGAATCTCTTCCACTTCGGCAGCAGAAGGTGTCGCAGGAGCTTCCTCCTCCCGGGTCGATGTCTTTGGTTTTAGAGATGCAAGTTTTGGAGATGCAGCTTTTCTTTTCTTTGGAACAGCTACCTTCGGTCCAGGGCTCAGTTTTTCAGAAATTTCTTTTTCCTTTTTGGCCAATTTGGTGCTTTCTTTGTCCAGGGCGCTGGCAATCCTCTTTCTCTTTGGGCCTTCGGCATCTCCGCCAGTTGCTCATAATCAGGGTAATCAAAATTCAAAGCATCTAGCACACGATTCAATCTTCGCTTCGGACGAGTGCCGAAGGCTGCAGTCATCAACTGATCTTCTTTCTTAGAATAATTTCTGAGGATATCAATGCACATAATTTCGATTGTGTCCAACCACTCCTGGCAGGGTTTTTTAAAGTGTTTCTTAAACTTGTAATAATAAGGCAATCGAACAAGTTCTCCTTTTTCTTTTCTCCCTCCAGCTTCGGCATCTCCCAATCCCTCATTGTTTGGAACACTTTAAAAGCCAGAAATTCCTGCACCAAGTATCTAGTACCAATATGATCTGAAATCACGCGAAATTCAGCCAAAGCAATTTGGCTCGGGCTCCCCTTATCATGTTGCATCGGGGCCTTGTTTCTCCGAAGGTTAGCTCTAGTGGACTCTGGACCAATTTATCTTCATCTTTATCAACTTTAACATAAAACCACTCAGATTTCCATCCGGCTGGCCATTTGCTTCGGTAGCTTATCACTGGAAACTTTGTAGTCTTGCGATAAGCAAAGTTGTAACATCCAAAATTCTCATGAAGACCATCTCCTCTGGCTTTAGTCTGATAGTGTAGTTCATGGACTCGGCAGAAACCTTCACCGAACGGTTCCACTCCCTGGCTACGAAGGGCCCAAATATAAACACTTAATCTAACAATAGCGTTAGGGGTCAGCTGATGAAGGTAAACCCCAAACTTCTTCAACACATCAGCAATCATCCCATTCAAAGGAAATCTTAATCCTGCTTTAAAGAAGCTTTTGAACACAACCACCTCATTCTTTTCCGGCTTCGGAGTAATCTCCTCTCCGCCAAAACGAACAAGCTCCTTTTTTGCTTCGCTGAAATAGCCCAGCTTCACCATTTTGGAAAGATCAGCTTTAGAGATGGTGGACTTTCCAAAGTCCAAATGACTAGGTTTGCTTGGCATCCCGCAGCTGTACTCATCTTCGGAACCAACTTCTTCAACATCAGCTTGCGTCGCTTTGGCAGCAGGTGTGTCCTCTGATGGAACCAGCCCAGAGCGCCTCATTGCTTCAGAAATCGGAACAGTTTCAACGGCTTCGGTCTCGTCTCCATCACGCTCAACCCTAGCAGTGGAGCGTATTCTGGCCATTTGATTTTAAATTTTCTTGAAAAATTCTTTCGAAGTCAATAACCTTTTTTCCGAAGCTCTTATCGTGACGAAGAACAATCCAAACTGGAGCTTCGTTTGAATGCAAAAATCAAGCTTCAGCTATGGTTAAATTTTTGGCAGCAAAACAGTGCAATAGCAATGAATGCTGTGGTAACTTCACACCTACCTGTCTGTTTATATAGTGCTGCAGGTAAGAAGATGAATCGTCAGGATTTTTTCACCGGGCAAACAGTCGCTCGCACCCACTGCATGGTGGGCCGCAAAAACAAAGAAAGTGAACCTGCATGGTGGGACCGCTCCGCGCTCGGAAACTGTATCGTTTCTCGGCAACGAGCTCAGGGAAGGTGTTTTTCGGACCTTCGGCTTCCTGAAGCCTAAGAGACTTTTTTCACGGATCAAGCTCGTTATGAAAAACGATCTAGCACCGCGAAGGGGCTACTGTTGGGACCATGCTTCGTCGCCGAAGGTCCTGCAAGAAGAAAAAGCTTCGACTAAAGCTGCTTATACATGATGACCGAAGCTACCACTCATGAAGCTTCGGTGTTATAGCATATCCGAAGATGAAGGATCGAACCGACTTAAAGATAGAATGACCTTTTAGTCCATAAGGGTCTGAGTCATTGTTGTAAACTTTTATAAGGGGCATGATTGTAATTCCTTACAGGCTGTGTCCTGTGTCTATAAATAGTGAACAGTATTCCTTTACTGTTCACGCATTCATGTAATTGCAAACGCATTGCTCGGGAATTATTATTTGTCAAGGCAAAGGTATAAATGTACCTAAACATTATGTTCTGACATTTTAGATTCATATAATAAAATATGTGAATGATGTTATCTATTTCTGATATATCTATCTTTAATGTTTCATGTTTTATATATTACTTCGTATTATTTTGTAAGTCTAATCACGAAGGTGCGACCTTCGTGATATTCTACTCGTGGTCTTCATCCGAAGTTCATTAAATCCCTGGGGAGATAATGCTTCAGCGGACGAAGGGCATTAATATTTAACATTTTATGTTGCCTTGTTCTTAATTCATAGCATTTGAGAACAAGTCCCCAACATAAGCTATACTAAGACAATCCAAAATTGTAAATTTGTATCTCATTCATATGGATTGTAATCTTTGTTTTCTAAATAACTATTCTTGATGTAGTTTAAAATTCCCTTATCGTTAAATATAAAAGTGCATAAGAATCCTTTTTGTTGATATTCATCACATACATATGCACTAACATGGATATGATTTTTAAACTGTAATGGTACAATTAGCGATCCATACTCTCTAAATTTTGGAAACCCATATTTTGATATCTTAGAAATCTACTTCAATCGGTATCCATATGCTTCACATTGAATTGGATCCCTAAGTTGTAAATTCCATGCATAACTTGTCTTTATGATATGAATGCTTGTGCGACTAACCTTGATAAGCTAGGTGCACCCAAGGTCAAGCTAGGTTCATCATCAAGAAGGCAACACAATGATGTATCAAGAAAAGGAGAAAAGGCTCCTATTCTTAACTCTAGCTTTTATCTGTGTGATTAAATATTGACTTGAAACCATGTAAGATGGTTGTCAAGTATATGTGGGTGCCCACACAAAGAGAAATGTCATAATAAGGATTGTGTGGGTACTCAAGGATCTTACTACTAATCTCAAAGGACCCAATTCAAATTGGGTAACAAGATATGAAGCTTAAACTTGTTTTGCAGGATCACTACTTCAATGGATCAAGTTGAGTGCTCAATAATGAATGTATAAATCATATTTGGAGATAGTAACAAGGGTGGTAACAACTGAATCTCAAGTGCATATTATTTTCAAATCTTATCTCTTTTATGACTTGTGTAGTCACTAAGGGAAAAGAAGCACTTGAGGATATACATCAGTTGTTGATTATGAAATAAAGGTCCAATTGGAAGATAAATGAATATTATCATATGGTCAACAATCCAAAATTATGTGATGTATTCTCTCTCTAGTTAATTTGGATTTGATTCTTCTATATTAGACACTCACCATAATATGGATTAAGTTAGCCCTTTAGACTTCATTGAATAACCATGCATATTATCCATGTCATTCAAAATATATTATGCATAAGGGCTCAAGGGAAATTTAGTCCATATTATGAGGTTTCTCTATTTTTAGCAACACGCTTGTCTTCCACATATAAAGGGTTGCTAAATAAGAAACTAGTGCTTGTGCTACTAATGCCATCTCTTGTGTTGAGTTTATCCATATAAAATCTATGTTGAGAGATGGTGCTTGTTTTAAATTGGATAAATCACAAGCTTAATGATACTATTCAACTAAAGTAAGATGAAGTTGATAAGAGGCCAAGGTATGAAAACTTCCTCTCCTTCAGTTGTTTTAGTATTCTATCCTTAGTGGGATGTACCATAGTATAGGTTAAATTCCTCGCAATATAAAATGTTCAATAGTGCATATAACTTTGACATCAACTATATGTGTGCACTAATTTAAGGGAATTTAGTCTATCCTTTTGGGTTTCAATAATGATGATTCATTTGTCATCCACATATAAGGATCATCATTTGTGAAACCCTCCCTTGTGTTTTTAATGCTCTCTTTTCTAAGTGTTTCAACAAGGTCCTTCCAAGTGCTTTCAAGATGGATTCAAAATCTACAAATATAAAAGTCTTGGTTCTTTCAATCATTGAGTTTCAATGGGTATCGTATCAAGTATGATCGAACCAAGCAAAGATGAATGAAGTTCAAGATTGCTTGGTTGGATGAAATCATAAAGAGAAAAGAAATCACAGTGAATCAAGAAGGAAGTTGAACTATCCTGAAAACCAAATAATGAAGAAGTAGTGACACTGTTGGGACCATGCTTCGTCGCCGAAGGTCCTGTAAAAAGAGATTCATAGCATTTGAGAACAAGTCCCCAATAGACATAATCACATAATATCCTTCAATATGAGGTTTGAGGTTCATATTAGCATGCTTTACCCTTCAGGATTTCAAATGATATACTTTTAGTTCTTAAACTTTCAATTGGTATAATTTTCATCATCTATTTAAAGCTTGTTATGTTAAACCAAGATATAGTGCAAATATCTTCTTTAACCTCGTAATTTGATGTGCATAAGTGTACTCTGTGTACTCTTGCATGCACAAATTGAGGGAGAGTTTAGCCTATATCTTGTGAGACTAATGATTTCTTTTAAGCTCATGTTGTGTAGTCTCACACCTTGGTGAAAGGAGAACATCAAATGAGGATGAGTGGTTCCATGAAAATGGTCAATGAATTTTGTAGTTCTGTGAAGAGGGTAAGTTTCTCTTTGGTATGCTAAATTGACTCAATCCAAGTCATGATGAAGACTGATGGGCATCAATGAAAATCATCATGCTTTGTGTAAAGAAATCTCTAGATATTTGATTAATACCTCTTGTTGTGATGTCATAAGTTTGTCTTAAGTCATCTTAGGGAGGTATGAGTCAAACATGCTAACTTCTCAAGAATCTTGGCTTAAAATATTGCATATCATGTCTATTAGTATACCATTTGATTATGAGTAATTCCTTCAATTGGTACAATTTCATAGTTTATTTGTACCAAGGTTCAAATTGTAGAACTTAATCCCCTGGCCTCACAAGTCCAAGTGCATAAGCTAAACAAGTATTCATCACTTGTATGCACACATTTAGGGGGAAGAATAATCTATAATTTGAATCTTTGAGACTAACTTCATTTTCAAGCCTATTATGTGTGTAGTCTGAAATTAGAAAGGAATTTTCGGGCAAAGACAATCGCTTCCACTGCAAATTTTGATGGTTATCAAAGATTATTTACTCCTATAAATGTATCTTTTATACATTTCATAAGGGAATGAGTTTCTCTTTTATATGCTACTCCAACATCATCTAAAATAGGTAAACATGTATCATATTCTTTTGGGATTGAAAATGTCTAAAGTAGCATAGCTTATAAATTCTCCTGTCTAGAACTTAATTGATTAAATAGTGCACATGTTCCTTATGGTGTATGATTATATTCAATTGATTCTCTTTTTATGCCAATGGTACTTTAAATTGCAAATAAGTACTCTCAATAGGTATCAATTGAATACATATATATCTGTGCAATAAAACTTGAGGAGAACTCAATGTAATATGAAATTAGTGGTATGTTTATCTATCAAATTGTATCAATTGGTGTTTTTCAATTGATATTTTCGTACATGATCACTAGTCGTATAATCCATACTTGTGCAATTTCCATGTTGCCTCTTGTTATGATAAGAAAATGCTAGGTGACATCTAGACTCCAGGTATCAAGATTTATCTTTCAATTAGTATGACAATATTAATTTGATTAGCTTGGACCTATGTCACAATTATGCCAACAAGAGCTTGCAAATGAATTCTAAATCCAACACAAGTCTGGAAACCCCTTGAAAAGGTAAAACACAAAGGCACATCACTTATGACACTAATCCATTACCTTTCTGCCATCTAAGGATCCTTTTCATGATAGTGTGTTCACATCTCGCTTAGTCATAATTTCTACCCTTTATATTCTTTGTATCCTTTTTGGAGATTTATGACAAAGGGGGAGAAATTTTGCATTAAAGCTTACCTTTAGTCTTATGTAACTAAGTGTTAGAAAACTTTTAAGAAGGGGAGATATAATTAACAAACTAAGTGTTAGAAGACTTTTAAGAAGGTGAGATATAATTAACAAAAAGGGGGAATCATAAGAAAAACATAAGAAGTAGAAAGTTGATAAGTGCATTCTATGTCATTAGCATCACGTTTATTTTATGACACACTGCACCCCATGAATAGTATGATATAAGTTGTCTCCATACTTTGACCCAAATGTGCTTTTGGCATTTGAGTACAAAAGTGTTATTTTCTGAAATGCACATATTTAGGGCGAGGAAACTATATCATAGGATTCAAAATCTTATTTATCAAATCTTATGTAAGCTTTAAATGTGTTGTCATCAATCACCAAAAAGGGGGAGATTGAAAGAGCATTCATCCATTTTGTGAGTTTTGGTGATTTGGATAACAACACATTTAAAGGTCTAACGAGTTTGCTAAGTGTTGAACAGGAAATTCAGTATGATGAACATACTTGAATAGTGTCTAATGATCAGTGAACAAAGGTTCAACACGAGGTTAAATAACCAATGAGACAATGCAAATGGATATAATATGATCTCTATATTGGTTTGAATATATGGACAAGACCTGAGAAATCACTACATACATATGATCAGAATAGAGGATGAAGTGATTAAGAGGATTGGTCAAGCCAAAGTGAATAAGATATGAGGAATCGTGAATTGGCTTGACCATATTAGTATCAGTCCACATATGCTTCTATGAGAATCAAATTAGAGCTTGATTGATCTTAACGGTTATATCTAGAAGACATTCAAGCAAGGTTCACAATATTGAAGAAATGATTCTCTCAATGGATGCTCAAAATGATGTGACTCAAGAATGGCTTGATAGGGTGAAGATAGCAAGGAAAGGGTTTCGAGGAACTAAGCGAAGGTGAAGGCCAAGCGACGGCTTGTGGACCGAGGTACCATGGCTAAGGTGAAGAAGAGAGTACTTGCACTAAGTCGATGAACTAATCAGCTATGAATAGTTATAACATGTTGATGCATCAGTACGATGACTTGAAGCCATGATTTGAACTCATATATGGTGATATGGTACAAGTCACAGGGTTTGAGTTGTGTTTGCTTCAAAAGGTGAGACAAAGATGTTTGTGATCCTTATGAAGCAACGCCATGGAGAAATCACACATGAGACACCAATTACTCAAGGAGTTTACTTAATTATATTTTATTTAACTTGAGTATAGGAATCGCCATACTATGAAGGGGGATCCAAAAAGAAGGTTGGTGTTTGCCAAAGCTCAAGCCTCTATATTCAAAAGCTATTTCAAAAAACAAAAGTCCCTTGGACACTCTGTGTATGACTATTGTTAGGATTGAGAAACTGAGATTGTTCCTGTTGAAAAGCAATAGAGCTTTTTCAACTGCAGTTGAACTTCACTTCAACTGTATCTTCTGCTGCAGTTGAGCTTTTTCAACTGCAGTTGAACTTCATCTCAACTGCAGTTGAACTTCACTTCAACCTAAGTCCAGAGATGTTCAACCGGGGTCCAAGGAAAGTTCATCCGGGGTGTTTTCCCCAGACCTCACTGGTCAATACCGGTTGAACCGGTCCTAGGGGCGGTTCAACCGGTGTCACAGTCACCTGACCAGTCTGACCTCCTGATTGGCAGACTGACTGTCAGTCTGACCACCAGGCGGTTGAACCGGCGGTTCAACCGGTGTCAGGACCTATTTTTGCAGTCTGACCTGCAGTCTGCCAGTTTGACTGCCAGACTGACTGTCGGCCTGCCCCGGGCGGTTGAACCAGCCCTAGGGGCAGTTCAACCGGTCCTCCATAGCCAAAATCAGGCCAACGGCTAGTTTTGAAGCCCCACCTATATACACTCACTCCTACCTCTCTCCCCACACAAGAGCACGACCCAAACTACATTTCTAACTTGAAGAACACCTCCCACTCTCTCACACACATCTCTTACCTCTCCAATTTCAAATCTTTAGAGAGAAATCTTTGAGTGAGTTTGAGAGCTGTGGTTTTTGTGCTTCATCTCAAAATCTCTCTTGCTCTTCTTCATTCGATCTTTGGTACTACATCGAGTTCTTTGTGGATTCATTACTCTTGGAGCTTCTAGCTCCTAGACGACTAGGTGTCTCTTGTGAGTCTCCAAATCTTGTGGAAGACCACAAGAAAGTTTGTATTACCCACTCGTTTGAGCAAAGATTATTGTGTGGGCTTGACCTTTGTGGTCGGCGAAGGGAGGATTAGGGTTGAAAGAGACCCGATTCTTTGTGGGCGCCTCAACGAGGAAGTAGGGCACCTTTTTTGGTGTGACCGAACCTCGGGATAAATCTTGTGTCTCTTGTGTTCTTGTTCATTGTGTTTGTTCATGTTCTTCGTTCTCTCACCATTCCGTGGAAGATTTGTTTATATCTTTTTCGTGTGTGGATTTTGAGAAGTGCCCTTCTCAGATCTACTACTTTGAATCATGTGGATCATTTAGAACATCTCATTTCCAAAGTTAACTGGGTGAATTTTGAGATCAATTCAAATTTATATCTCATCGTTTGGTTGAGCTTGTGCAAACTAGTTGAACCAGTTTTGACACCTGTTGAACTGGTTTTACCTAGTTTGTTTCTAGTTTTTATTGAAAAAGTTTTAACTTGCCTATTCACCTCCCTCTAGGCAACTTTCAATTATGCACTTAATTCCCTTTTATTCAACACTTAAAACTTCAAAAATTCATAACTCCTCCGTTTTAATTCCGAATTGACTCGTTCTAGTTGCGTTAGCTTCGTATAAATATTTACTACGCAATAGTATCATTGATTATATGTTATCCCATACTTTTATAATTAGGTAACTAAATTGAATAATCTATGTTTCCTGGATTAGCTTATTCTAATATTAATATAGTATCATGATCTTAGGGTTATCTTTGGCCTAAAAGATGATTTATAATCAAGTAATGACTTAAATTAAAGTTGAGTTAACTAATTATAAGCTATTCTCTCATATGATGTATACTAATCAATAGTTTAATAATTAAATCACATAGAACTCCCATAAGTCATAACTCCTTAACCTTGACTCTGATTTTACTAGTTCTCGATCCCACGATCTCGTAGCTTCGCATAGATCATTATTATTGAATTTGTACTTATGTTTGATGTGATGTTAATTTTGCCTATACACTGTTTGTCTGTATTGCTACATCTAGCAGTGATGACACGTGTCATCTGAAGAGCAAGTTGGTACATGGAATCTCAAGTGCCAGGCAAGTTGTGCCCTTGATCACTTCTTTTTACCCAGTCATGTTCTGATTAATCATAATGATCTGCATAGGTTAATTTTGATGGGACCCAATAGGTTACCCTAGTTTGACTATCTTTATACCTTGTTTACCACTGAATTTTTGGGTAGTACCTGCTATTGCTTTATTTGGATTTGGGTATAGAGATACATATTATTCATGATTATACTTTTGTTATTAGTTGTTATTTATTGTTCATGTTAAGATCATTATGTTAATTGGAACATGGAGCGACCACCCGGGAAAACAGTGCTACCAGAAGGGTGGTATGGGACGTCCTTGGCTGACTAATTAGGAAAGCTAGTGGACGACTACCTTACCCGAATGGGGCAAGGGCAGTAGGGGAGTGGTCAGTGTAGGGAGTCCCTTGGGTTGATTTTGCTGTGATGGCGGTCAGGCGAGGGGTCCCTTCATTGGAGATTCCTATAAACTGTAGCGGGTTTTTTGAAGCTAGTGGAACTTTGTAAAAGCCTCGTAGTGTTACCCTGCCTCGCTTCCTTAGTAGAGGTGTATGGGGCCCATACAACCCCGTAGCAGATGGGTAATATGACTAGTGGGTAAAGATGTGCAACCTCTGAAGAGTGTAAAACTGGTATATCAGCCATGCTCACGATCATGAGCAATTCGGACCCTCACATGATTAATTTATGGAACTAAATTCAATTTGTCATATGCATTGCATCGCAGGTGTTGTTATTACTTTTGTTCTACTACTTAATTGGGTTGGTATTTACTTATACTTAGTAATTGCTAATAAAATTTTGACCAATTTTAAAAGCAATGCTCAGCTTCAACCATCCTCTTTGGTAAGCCTTAAACTTCACGTGAGCTCCCACCTTTGGCGAGTTCATGCACATTATTCCCCACAACTTGTTGAGAGATGAACGTATGTGAGCTCACTCTTGTTGTCTCACACCCCCATAGGTCAAGAACAGGTACCGCAGGATGAGTGTAGGAAACGGGTGACGCCTAAGAGGGGGGGGGGGTGAATTAGGACTTCTAAAACTTTCTCCGAACTAGGCCACAATTAAATCCCTAGAGCAAAACCTATGCAAATAAACAAACTAGAATGTGCAAACTAGGTTTTGTCTAAGTGTTGCTATTTCTACCGCAAAGGCTAAGTTTCAATCTACACTATATAAGTATGAATACACGATTGAAACTTAAATGCTTAATATAAATGCGGAATATTAAGGAGCAAAGTAGAGATGCAAACTCTCGTGGATGACGCCGGTATTTTTACCGAGGTATCCGGAACCAAGCAAGGTTCCGACTAATCCTCGTTGGTGCCCCTACGCAAAGGGAAGCCCACGCGAGGGCCAAGCACCTTCGGTCGAGTAACTCCGTAGAGAGCCACGGGCCTTCTCCACACGCAAGTGGTGCTCTGCTTTCGGCTCCTCTCGGACGCTCCCCGCCGTCTCCACTATCGAGCTTCCGGCCGAAACGCCGCGGGCCTCGTTCCCTCCGGTACACGGTGGCGGCCGTGACACAAACGCGGTTGTCACGGTCTCGCAAGACTCTCGCCCCACTCGGTACAATTACAACGACTCACGCAAGAGCCGAGGGGTTGTGTGGTTTGTCTAAACTCACTCAACTAACTAGGGTTCACCTAGAGCAAGCGCTAGAGCGGTCTAACTAACTTAAGCACTTCGCAAAGCACCTATGCTAATCACCGAGTGATTCTATTAAGCACTTGGGTGTTTGAGCTCTTGGAAATGTGCACTATATGCCTTGGTATGTTGCTTGGGCTCCCACACTTGAGAATGGCCGGTTGGGGTGGTATTTATAGCCTCCACACCCCCAACTAGCCGTTGGACAGAAAGCAGCAGCTTTCTGTCGTCGGGTGCACCGGACAGTCCGGTGCACCACCGGACACTGCACAGTAGATGTCCGGTGCACGCCACGTCAGCCGACCGTTGGCGCCTGTGGCAGTCGACCGTTGGATCCGACCGTTGCCGTCTGCTCGTGGCACACCGGACAGTCCGGTGCACACCGGACAGTCCGGTGCCACAGCCAGAGAGCGCCTATCTGCGGCCTCTCTGCGCAGACTGTCCGGTTGTCCCACCGGACAGGTGCTGTTCACTGTCCGGTGCGCCACCAGGCGCTGGCTGACAGCCCGCTTCTTCGGATTTCTTCGTTGATTCCTTTGGGCTTCTTTTGTTCTTGAGTCTTGGACTTCTATGCATCTTCTTATGTCTTCTTTTGAGGTGTTGCATCCTCATTGCCTAGGTCCAATCCTCACTGCATCCTGTGAACTACAAACACAAATACTAGAAAGCTTATTAGTTCATGGATTGTGTTATTCATCAAACACCAAAACTCAATTAGCCAAGTGGCCCGGGGTCCATTTTCCTTACAATCTCCCCCTTTTTGGTGATTGATGACAACACAACCAAAGCAAGCAAATAATACAAGTATTTGAATGTAAATATGCAATCTACTTGCTAGGATGCATGATTGTCCCCTTAACGTGATATTATGGACTTAAGCCTCCCCCTAAATCCATAATTCACTTACTTCCTATTTTTGGACCAAATAACCAAAACCACTTGAAAAATCATTTGGAGATATAAAATTTTAAATTGGTGGTGTTTGGTGTTTGATATAGTTTTCATTGCTTTGGTCCCTAAACTTCTCCCCCTTTGGCATCAACCACCGAAAAGGAAGACAATAAATGCATGTAGGAAGTAAATAAAAGCTTGCCCTCAACAAGAATTGAATCAAATGACATCACTAGAAGGATATTAAAATAAACCAGTGAATGATACCACTTGAAGGAGTCCTCAAAAGATTACTCCCCCTAAATGAGTATTCTCCTTTAGAAAGAGTTTTTCTCCCTCTTTAGAGAAGAAGAAATACTCCCCCTGATATAGATCCTCTACTTAGGGAAAAAGCATGTGAAATTTAGAGGAGCAAGACATGATTTGAAAAGACTAACTTCCCTTATGCATAGGTAACAGAATATGAGTTAACTACTTATGCATTTTTAGCAACATGGAAGCATATGATATGAATTATAGTCTAATCAAATATTGGAGAAGACATGTAAATAGGTACTAAATGTAGTCTCAAAAGATACCAATTGAAGGTCAATGGCGAGCTTGAGAGACATGAGAGTTCTTGGAGATTTTGCAGTGGAAGATTGTTGTCATTCTCCGGGGACTTCATTTTCCTTACAATGAGACTATCACATGAAATAGACTTGAAAAGGTGTTAGTCTCAAAGTGTTAGATTATAGAGTAACCTCCCCCTAAATGTGTGCATACAAGTTTTGAATACTTGTAGGAGACATGCACTTTGATTTGATATCAAGAGGGGCAAATTATCTATAATCCAAACTTTGGCACATATAAGTTAAATGATACACTTTGTAGAAATCAAAATTTTCAATTGACGCATCATTTACTATGGAGTGATATAGAAGCTATGTGCCATGCTTAAATAACTATTTTAAGCCATGTAGGTTTGCTTAAGTATATGAATTTAAAAACTAGCAATCCTACCATATGATTTACCTAGTATGCATGATTTTGAACAAAAGTACATAACAAATGTAATACTGGGCAAGAAAGGTAAACTAGATAAAAGGTAAATAGATACGCATATCTAAAAACGAGAAATACAATAAAACTAGTTACCTTAGTCATGGGTGGGAAATTTGAGTCCAAAATTTTCACTAACCCACTTGGCAATAAACTTGATCCAATATGATGTATCCCATGATATACATCCCAATTTTGCCAAGTCTCCAAATTTCCCGCTGTCCTTCGGTCCACTCACTTCCCTTTCGGGATCCAAACCTTCTTGGTGCTTCTCATGGTTGAAATAATTTCCTTTGGCACCCAAATGCGTTTGGCTCCGTTTCCTTTGTTGGCTTGCTTGTTGGCCTTGATTGCTATCACCTTTCCATTCTTTTTCTTTTTGATCAAATATGGTGTAGCAGTCTTTTTGTCCACCTTTTTGATATAGGTGTTGGAGATTTTGCTTGATGGCTTTTGCTTGAGCTTTTGCCTTTGCTTATCCCCGGTCATCGTCTTGCATTGGAAAGACTTGTGGCCTTCCTTGTGGCATAACCTACAAATCACAGTTTCTCCCTCCATAGGCTCGTTCACTCCCGCAGTGGTGTTATCCTGTGGAGGTTGGATTTGTTTGGCTTTGCCTTTCTTTTCATACAAAGCCTTGCCAAGACGAGCCACTTCTTGCCTTAATTGCTCATTTTCCTTTGCAACCTCATCCGAACATATTTCTATAATAATATTCTCAACAAGAACTTGGTTGCAGGGGTTAGTATCATTTATTAAATCAGAGCAAGAAGTAGAAGCATCCTTTTTAATAATTTCAGAAATTTCAACTAAAGATGCTACTGGGGTGCTACCAATGTTTTCTAGCTTAGTAGTTAGTTCATCATTGTGTATGCTAAGAATTTCCATTTTCTCTAGCAAATTTTCAATAGTATTCTGGGAGCTAGCTAACTTAGCCTTAAGTTTTTCATTCTTTTTAAAAAGACCATCATCGGTAGCAGTGGATGGAGCACTAGACTCTAATAGCTCAATTTTAGTTGACAGCTCACTATTTAAGTTTGCAAAAGTTTCAAATTTTTCTAGTAGACCTTTGTAATCATTTTGGGAGCTAATCAGCTTATTTTTCAAAGTTTTAAGTTGAGCTTTTTGCTTAGTGCAAACATCCTGGAAAAATTCAACGGCTTCCGCAAGCTCATCTACGGAGGGCTTTCCCTCACCTTCATCATCACTACTACTTTCATCACTAGAGGATGGAATGCTTTTGTTACCTGTTGCCATAAGGCATTTGTGTGATGACCGTGATGAGCGTGATGAGGATCGGTGGCTGCGCGTTCTTGGAGGTTCATCTTCACTTGAAGAGTCATCCCAAGTTCTAACACTTGCTAGCGCCTTGCCTTTGCTCCTCTCCTTTTTGGGTTTGGCCATAGTTGGACAGCTGTCCCTGAAGTGGCCCTTCTCCCCACATGCGAAGCATCCTCTCTTTCTTTGCTTTTTCCTGTCAATGTTAAAGAGAATATCTTCGACCTGCAGGGGTACACCCATTAGATTAATCTTGCGGATCATCCCCATTACCTTTTCGACGCGTCGGATTGTTTCTTCGTCCTCAGAGGATGATGTGCACGGTTGATTATCTTCATCATCATCACTTTCTTCTTCTTCCTCTTCTTCACTTGAGGAACTTGGTGTGGGGGCCTTCTTTTTACCCTTCCTCTCATCACATGCAAAAGCATATGGCTTTGAGGAAGTTGGCTCCTCCCCCCGACACATTTTTCGCGACATTTCAAAAGCCGCGATTTTCCCAATCACAATGGTCGAGGTCATGTTGCTCAAGTCCTCCATGTTGTGAAGGATGGTGATGATGCTCCCATATCTTCGTTGTGGTAGTAGGGAGATAATCTTCCTCACAATGTCCGCATCACCTAGCTTATTAATGCCAATAGAATTGAGCTCATTGATAATTAGATTCAAACGAGAATACATATCTCTAACAAGCTCATCATCTTTCATAGCAAAAGAATTGTACTCATTTAAGACTAGGCAATGTTTTTGCTCACGGACATTAGTTGTGCCGTCATGGAGCTCATGCAATTTTAGCCAAATCTCATTAGCAGTTTTCAATGTAAATACTTGATTAAAAATATCCATGCTAAGAGATTCATATAAGCAATTTTTGGCTCTAGCATTTAAATGAATTTATTTTTCCTCACTCGTGGTGGGTTTCTCGGGATTCTTGAGGGGTTTCATCCCGTCACGAGTGACTCTCCAAACACCTAAATGAACGGCCTCTAGGTAACAAGCCATTCTAGCACTATAATAGAGGAAGTTAGTGCCGTCAAAGTGTGGTGGCCTATGGGTATCCATCCCTTCCTCTAAAAAGCGTCGGCTCTTTTAGCGGTGAAGCTAAAATGTTTCAAATGAGCCAAACCAGGCTCTGATATCACTTGTAGGAAACGGGTGACGCCTAAGAGGGGGGGGTGAATTAGGACTTCTAAAACTTTCTCCGAACTAGGCCACAATTAAATCCCTAGAGCAAAACCTATGCAAATAAACAAACTAGAATGTGCAAACTAGGTTTTGTCTAAGTGTTGCTATTTCTACCGCAAAGGCTAAGTTTCAATCTACACTATATAAGTATGAATACACGATTGAAACTTAAATGCTTAATATAAATGCGGAATATTAAGGAGCAAAGTAGAGATGCAAACTCTCGTGGATGACGCCGGTATTTTTACCGAGGTATCCGGAACCAAGCAAGGTTCCGACTAATCCTCGTTGGTGCCCCTACGCAAAGGGAAGCCCACGCGAGGGCCAAGCACCTTCGGTCGAGTAACTCCGTAGAGAGCCACGGGCCTTCTCCACACGCAAGTGGTGCTCCGCTTCCGGCTCCTCTCGGACACTCCCCGCCGTCTCCACTATCGAGCTTCCGGCCGAAACGCCGCGGGCCTCGTTCCCTCCGGTACACGGTGGCGGCCGTGACACAAACGCGGTTGTCACGGTCTCGCAAGACTCTCGCCCCACTCGGTACAATTACAACGACTCACGCAAGAGCCGAGGGGTTGTGTGGTTTGTCTAAACTCACTCAACTAACTAGGGTTCACCTAGAGCAAGCGCTAGAGCGGTCTAACTAACTTAAGCACTTCACAAAGCACCTATGCTAATCACCGAGTGATTCTATTAAGCACTTGGGTGTTTGAGCTCTTGGAAATGTGCACTATATGCCTTGGTATGTTGCTTGGGCTCCCACACTTGAGAATGGCCGGTTGGGGTGGTATTTATAGCCTCCACACCCCCAACTAGCCGTTGGACAGAAAGCAGCAGCTTTCTGTCGTCGGGTGCACCGGACAGTCCGGTGCACCACCGGACACTGCACAGTAGATGTCCGGTGCACGCCACGTCAGCCGACCGTTGGCGCCTGTGCCAGTCGACCGTTGGATCCGACTGTTGCCGTCTGCTCGTGGCACACCGGACAGTCCGGTGCACACCGGACAGTCCGGTGCCACAGCCAGAGAGCGCCTATCTGCGGCCTCTCTGCGCAGACTGTCCGGTTGTCCCACCGGACAGTCCGGTGCACACCGGACAGGTGCTGTTCACTGTCCGGTGCGCCACCAGGCGCTGGCTGACAGCCCGCTTCTTCGGATTTCTTCATTGATTCCTTTGGGCTTCTTTTGTTCTTGAGTCTTGGACTTCTATGCATCTTCTTATGTCTTCTTTTGAGGTGTTGCATCCTCATTGCCTAGGTCCAATCCTCACTGCATCCTGTGAACTACAAACACAAATACTAGAAAGCTTATTAGTTCATGGATTGTGTTATTCATCAAACACCAAAACTCAATTAGCCAAGTGGCCCGAGGTCCATTTTCCTTACAATGAGGCGCATGGAGGATGCTGTGATGAGTTCGTGAGTGGTCTAGGTCGTGTCTCCCAGTCAACTTTGGGTTGCTGGACCATGTCTTCATATGATGTATTTATTTATTTATTTATTTTGTACACAAACCCTATTATATAGTAAAGATGTGACATTCGTTTTTGTACCACTATTCATCATATGTGTGAGACTTGGTCCCATCACACCTGGTGATTATTTCGCGCCCGAGTTTTAGACCCCTAAAACCAGGGTGTGACAGAACGCTATGGTAGCGTTGGAGAAATATGTTTGGGCATTCGTTGAAGAATTTGTTGCCTATGGTGTATGGCCACTAGCTCACGGGTGGGGTCTGGGCGAAGTCAAGCTTCGCCCGATACCCTTTTTGGGTGATTAGATGGTGCAGAGTCCTGCCTTTGCTATCGATCTACGAGGGCGGGACGTAGTCGCCTTTGTTAGGAAGGTGGAGTCGGAGGCTATTAAGATTGTTGGCAAATATGTGCCAAAGACAGAGATGATAAGGAGCTGGGATATACGTGGTTCCAACGTCAGGTTGAACCGAGTTTGAATTAAATAGCTTGCGGTACGGTCCTTACCCGGAGGGGGACTCTACTAATGCTGGGGACGACCGAGGGAAACAGGTGAAGACCCGATCTTAAGAGGGCACCTCAATGGGAAAGAATGTGATCGCAGCAACTCGGAAGAGGAAAATAGATGTGAAAGGTACGGAGAGAGAAGTTGTCACACCGGTGTTTTAGGAGCACCAAACCCGGGCGCGAACTTCACCAAATGTGTGCTGGGATCAAGTTTCACACATATGATGACTCATGGTACAAAAACGAATGTCACACCATTAATATATAATGGAGTTCTGTACAAAATAGATAAATAATTACATCATACGAAGACAACGATCCAATAACCATAGTTGACTGGGAGACGATGGCCTAGACCACTCACAAACTCATCACAGCATCCTTCATGCGCCTCATCCTGTGGTACCTATTCTTGACCTGAGGGATGTGAGTACAGCAAGAGTGAGCTCACATACGTTCATCGCTCAACAAGCTGTGGGGAATAATGTGCATGAACTTACCAAAGGTGGGAGCTCATGTGAAGTGTAAGGCTTACCAAAGGAGATGGTTAAAGCTGAGCATTGCTTTTAAAGTTGGTCAAAATTTTATTAGCAGTTACTAAGTATAAGTAGATACCAACCCAATTAAATAAGAGATCAAACTTAATAATAACACCCACAATGCAAAGCATATGGCAAATTAAGTTTAGTTCCATAAGTTAATCATGCGAGAGTCCTGAGTCGCTCTTGACCGTGAGCACGACTGATATACTAGTTTTACACTTTGCAGATGTTGCGCCCTTTACCCACAAGTCGTGTATCCCATCTAGCCAGGGTTTGCAAGGCCCTTATACACTTCCGAAGTGAATGGCTAGGGATCCACTACGAGGCCTTTACAAAGTTCCACTAGCTTTAGAAAACCCGCTACGATTTTGTGAGAAGCGCGATATAGGAATCCTTCGTCCGAAAAGCCATCGCAGCATGATCGACCTGAGAACCTGCCTACACCGACAGCTCCTCTATCGCACTTGCACCTTTTGGGTAAGGTAGTCCTCCACTAGCTTTCCTAATTAGTCAGCCAAGGGCATCCCATTCCACCCTTGTGGTAGCACTGTTATCTCAAGTTAAGCTCCATGTTCCAATTAACACAATAGTCTTATCATGAACAATAAATAAATCAGCAATAACAATGGAACATGATCAAAATTCAAATATAACTTTAATCCCAGATCTAGGTAGAGAAATAGCAAGTATACCCAATAGTTCATTTGTTTGCAAGGTGTGGGGTACACAAAATTAGGGTAACCTATTAGGTCCCATCAATTTAACCTGAGCATGTCATAGTGGTTAACATGAACATTCTTAGGTATAGAAGAGTGATCAAGTGCACAACTTGCCTTAGACTCGAGATTCCCAGGTACCAACTTGGTCTTCCAGTGATTTGTAACCTTGCTGCTAATCATAGCAATACAAACAAACATGGTATAGGAAAATTTAACATCACACCAAACATAAGAACAAACTGCATAATAGTTGTTCTACGTATCGTAACAAGATCGTAGGTTTGAGAATTACTAAAAATTCAGAGTTACGGTTAACGAGTTATATTTTTCCAAAGATTTAGGTGTTTACTATAATACCAAGGAGGTGTAAGATTTTAATCATAGGTTTCATGGTAATACAAGGTTATTAGATGATAACAATAATAATATGAGACTAATACAACTGGAATGGATCTAAAAGGAGTTAAAATGAATTACTTATGAATTAAACAAGATTCTAGAATTATTTCTATATTAAAAATTATTTTAGAATTAATTTTATCGTTAAACAAAAATTCTTGGACCGCGAACATAATTACCAAAGAGCTCGAGGTAAAAACTATAAATCCTAGGACCTATTTGTAATTACTTTCGGCTTGAGGTGGACGATGGGTTGATTGTATAAAAATATAAGGTCTATTTTGCAAAAAAAAACGTTGGTCGAAGGGGTATGGTTGAGTCTCGGCCGCATGATCATGCACGGACGACGCAGATTAGATCATGCCCGCGACGAATAGGTACGGCCCAGACGCACTCGCTCGAAACGCTACCCACGATCAAATCTCTACCGTCCAGTCTCGGATGGACGGTTGAGGTGTCGTCTTCATCCTCTCGCCGCAGGGGCACGGCCAAGCAGGGTCTCCACGCGGTGGCGCCATCACTGGCATAACACCATCCCAATTCCCAATCTCAAAACTCCACACCGATATGTCCTACCCAACTCAGAGAGCGAGGCAACTAATTGCAGAAGGTCCTCACCTACGACATCGGCGCAGAAGCCCTTGTCTTCGGTGAACGCGGCGGCTGGAATCCGTCCTTCCCTCTCGGGTTGTTTCTCTACGATGAGCTTGATTCCGTCTGTGGTTTGGGTTGTGAAAGCTGCAACATCACGGGTCTTGGTTTTATAGGGTCGACGCCGTGGATTCCAGGTAGAGGAGGACCACAGATCCCGCGCGCCACGCGGGTGTGGGGTTGTTACCGCGCGCTCGCGAGGTTGTTCTAAGGTGGGTGACAGGGCTGACGGTGCGACCCCACACGTAAGCGATATAATGGGAGAATGTCTGTCAAGCGGGGCCACACGCCAGCGAGCACAACCACTGCGTATTGTGAGTCTCCGATCCGGGGCCCACTGGTTAGTGGTGGCCCGCGCGGTGGGGAGGTGTGCCGGCACGGACATGTGTCTAGCTAGGCCTAGGGCATGAATTCGGCCCAAGAGCGCGATTCGCACACTTTTTTCCATTTTACTGTTTATTTTCCTATTCCTTTCTATTTTCTTTTCAAACCAAATTCAAATTCCTGTTTTGAATTTCAAATTCCCAATCTCAACATAATCCTAATGTGAATATTTATTCTCCTTCCATTTTCAAATTCTAGAAGTAATAAATGACTATTACAATTTCTTTTCTCATTTTCTATTTTATATTTTCATTTATAATTTGAGGTCAAATTTATGGTTTTAATAAAATGCATCACAACAAAATCATCAGCATGAGATGCACATTGCTTTATTTATTTATTGGCTACTTGGTTAATTTAATACCATTAACTGATTACAAAAAGGAAGGGTCCTACTAATTTTCCAAAGGTTTCAAAAACTCCCAAATAACTATCATAAATGTATTTACTTATTTATTTTATAATTTTTCCCTTATACAAAATTTGGGCTTTATAGAAGGTGTGTGGCTGAAGGCCTCTAGGTTTTTTGTTGAGGAATTGACGGGGACATGTGCTGGGCCTGGGGAGGTTATGATTTCTCCCGAACTCCGGGAAACATCTTCATGAATGTTGAAGGTTACTGGGGGTCGATGGAATAGGAAAGACCCTATTCCTCGAGCCACCGACGATGACTATTTTACGTCTCATATGGCTTGTCAGTTGAAAAATCTTCCCTTACGGAAGAAATATTGGTGCTATTGTGTCAGCAGTTATGGATAAGGATCGCCAAGAGGCCTAGCAGAAGAAATGGAAGGCCCCGCTTCAACTGGCCCAGCGTGAAGGGGTCCACTTCGGCTGTAGCGATGCCCCCTCCTATGGTGCCAGTGGCACCCGCGAAGGCATCTTCGCCATAGCGCGCCATTGAAACGACGGCGTCGGAGACTAGAGGGACCACCCCGGAGTTGTCTATTGATGACTACCTGATGGGGGCATTACCATGTTTGGCGCCTAGACAGGGCTACCGTCTGCTGGTAAGTGCGGTGTTTGTTATGGATTGGGTAAGGTGATGCATATTTATGCTAACCTGTGATTATGGTGTAGGGACTGAGACTGGGTAGTTGGTAGTGGCACCGGCGAGGCCGCCTGACACGGGGGCTTCGGCGAAGGGTGTGGCTGGGACCTCATTGGACCCGTGGGTGCAATTTTGCACCGCTGCTGATGGCGGAAACAAAGTCGTTGTGGTGTCTGCGGCCGAAGGTGGGTCGGCGGCTATCGTACGACAGCTGCGTTATGTGATTTTTTTGACCTTGGTCAATTGTAATGCCAGGTGGCAGTTTTCGTCGACCACATTGCGTCCGGGGCGCTGATAGACGTTGCGACCTTGTAGCTTCGTTCCGAGAGGAAAAGACTCAAGGGAAAAATTGAGCGCCTTCGAATGCAACATACTGAAGCTATCAGGGATAAGTCAACGACTGAGAACAAGAGCTAAAACCTTCTCGATAAGCTGACGGCGATTGAGAAAGAGAATGAAGATCTCAGTTGTCGGCTAAATGATGAGAAAGAAGTCGCCGCTGAGGCGAAAACAAAGGCAGAGAGCGCCTGTGCGAAGGTCCAAGCTACACGCAAGCGTGCTGGGGAGAAGAGCATGCACGCCTACCTCGAAAAGACGAGTCTGCCACCCGTGCCGGGGTGGATCGGGTGCACACACTTTTTGTGGATGCGTATCGTGACCTCGGTGTGCAAACTGCTCCCTTCAACAAGTCGGGAGGGGAGGTGGGGACCCGATTTCTCGGGTGGTTGTAGGAGGAGCTGGAGTCGCTCTCGTCCATCATGACGGGCCTCATGTCCTGTGAGGGGGCTACAAGTGCCTTGGCCCGTTAGGGCTATAGGCACTTCGAGGCCTTTGACCAGAGCAACAAGGACTTCGATGCTGGTTTATTCCACGTCGAAGACGATGTGTGGAAGCCTGTGGCTAGGGTGCTTTACGATAGGATGTGGGGTCCTCATGGCTGCGGTGTCGTTCGGGAGAGGGTCGACCGAGCGCTTGCACAGGTATGCTTGTGCCCTTAGCAAGGGTGTCTTATATGTTTGCTTTGTCTAACGCTTTGTTGTGCTGTCTTCACATGCAATGAGGGATGAAAAAGTTGAGGACCTCGCCGGCCTGGAGAGCTCGGTGGCCTGAAAGGATGTCAAAGTGGAGGCAGGAGCTAAAGAGCAATCCTCGCTCAAAAAAGGCAGTGTTGACGACCCCACGGTAGCGGGGTCTTCCGCGCACGTGTAAAGATTATAGTAGGAATGGTACAATGGTGTTTCTGTTTTGTATGATACTATAAATCGGCTGCTGCGCAGGTTCCGGCACCTAGGCCTGCGCAAGCAATTTTTTGTGACAACGGAAATGATAAAATCATTAATTTGTCAATGTTTGATAGTGCTTAGTAGTGATGAATCTGATGTTGAATCATGGTCGTCGAAGGTGAAGAGTGGATGAGCTCGTTTGCTAGAATGGAAGATGAGTCTTCGGAGGATGACTTAGATTATTTTATGGCGCTAGATTTGTCTGTTGTGGAGTCTTCGCCTAGGGTTGCCCCCACTGTTGCAGAGTCTTTGTCTAGGGTTGGCCCGAATGCGCCACGGGTCAAGAGAAGGATCGGAGTGTCGAAACAAAGTGTGGGAATAATTGGCGACCCTTTGCAAGGAATTGGAGTCCCTCTAAGGCGTCGTTGTATGGGAATGGAGAGGTATCATCCATGAGAAGGAATGCAGTTGGAGGAGGGTACTTGCCGGATCATCCTTGCTCCAACGACTAGGTAGTGTTTCGAAGAGAGAGATTTGTGGGCTCTTTTTGACGGCGAGGAGCCTAAACTAATGTTGTTCAATTTCCGGGAGGCTGGCCTGATCCTGAAGGTGGAGCCTATGTAAGGGTCTGTGTTGACATCTCCATTCTTTGGTGAATTCAAGTGTAAACGCTGCCCTCGCCCCCTTGCCCAAAGGACGATTATGGGAACTTGTGCGCAGAACAGAATATCTTGTATTGAACGGTCGCTCTGTGCTTATTGTTTATCTCGTATTTGAAATAAGTTGTGCCTTTCATTATTCACGCTATCTATTAGAATGTGCTTATTATGCTGATCCAGCTGCACCCTTAGGCGACTTTTGCTTGGATAGAAACTTGCGTATCTCGGACGACTTTGCACCCTTAGGTGTTGTGATGCACTTGTTGTGCTGATCTAGCTGCACCCTTAGGCGACTTTTGCTAGGATAGAAACATGCGTCTCTCGGACGACTTTGCACCCTTAGGTGTTGTGATGCACTTGTTGTGCTAATCCAGCTGCACCCTTAGGCGGCTTTTACTTGGATAGGACTTGTTTGTTCCACGCAACGAATGTTTAGACTTGTCATTGTAGTGATTGTCTTAGTGTCGAATGCCGAAGACCGACTCAGTTGTCTTTTTCGACATTTTGCAATCATGATTGTGTCTTTTTTTGTGGTGGGGATTTTTTGGTGCTTTATTACATGGCATCACCTCGTTAAAAACCTTACTCTCCTGCGAGGAAAAGAGTGCAGGCCCGATTGAATAAATGTATCTGTAGATGTTACAAAGGCGCGAAGGCCGTAGAATTGGTTGGCTTACACATAAAATTTTCTCAGAATGTCTACATTCCATGAATGATTGAGGTCTTTGTCGAATTGTGTTGCGAGTCTGTAGGCAGTTGGGGACGTTTTCCTCTTGGCGATGAAAGGCCCTTCCCATTTAGGCTCCAATTTACCTTAGGATTTTGTTCTATTGGTTTGGATGAGGACGAGGTCCCCTTTGTCGAACTCTTTAGGAGTAACAGTGTTGTCCCGCCAGGCCTTCGTTTGTGCTTGATATTTGTTCAATGCTTCAAGGGCGGTGACCTGATCCCCATCGAGGAAGTCTTTTGCTATTGTAGCCATGGTGCTTGTTTGTGGTGATCTGTGCTTTAGCTCTTGCGGAGTCATGGCTTCAGATCTGTACATTAATCTGAAGGGGTGAATCCAGTGGCTTGGGATTCTATTGTGTTGAGTGCCCAGATGACTTTGGGTAGTTGCTCGGCCCACTTGCCCTTTTTTTCGTCTAGAAGCCTCTTCTTTATGGCGCTAAAAATTTTCCTGTTGGCGCGCTCTACTACCCCGTTGGATTGTGCCGATGGAGTCCTAATTGTCTTGATGGAGTCGCAGAATTCCCTAAAGTCCTGAATGTCGAATTGTTTGCCATTGTCTACTGTCAACTCAGAGGGAACTCTGAAGTGAGAGACAATGTTCTGCCAGAAGAACTTCTGCGCTGTCTTCGTTGTTATTGTTGACACAGCCCTAGCTTCGATCCACTTAGTGAAGTATTCGACTGCGATGAAAGCAAATTTCAGATTGCTCTGCGCAGTGGGCATTGGTCCGTCGATATCTAGGCCCCAATGTTGTTGTGGCCAGGAGTGGGAGATGAGCTCTGTAAATTACGAGGGGCACCTGTTCGAGGTGAGAATTTATGGCACGCCTCACATGAGCGGACCACTCTGTTGGCTACACACACAATGGCTGGCCAATAGAAACCTTGTCGCATGACTTTAGCGGTGAGGGCCCTAGGTCTCGAGTGTGATCCGCATGTTGCTTTGTGGACCTCACAAAGGAGTTCTATGCCTTCGACTGTTGTGATACATTTGAGCATGGGTTGGCTTATTCCATTCTTGTATAGTTGTCCGTCTATCACAGCGAAGTCACGTCTTCTGTGTTTCAATCTTCTGGCTTCACTTTGGTCAAAGGGGTGATAATGACTTTGAAAGAATAAGGTGATGGGTGCCCGCCAGTCTTCGATCATTATCAGATGTACAATTCTGCGACCGTCGGGGTCTTGTGTTATCTACAGGCCTTCGGGGTTTCTTACAACTGGTGTGCTGATTGTGTGGAAGAACACATCAGATGACAGTGGGTCGCCTTTCGCTGCTACTTTGCCAATATGTCGACATCTTCATTCTTGTTTCACTCTATGTGTTGCAATGTGAATCCTTTGGATTGCTTTTCTAGGCTTCAAACGGTCGAGAGATATTGCTTGAGGACTGGCCCTTTAGCGCAGCAGTCCTTTTCGAACTTTCCGGCGACTATCTTAGAATTAGTTTTGACTATGCATGTTGTCACCCCTAGGGCTTGTAACTTGTGGAGTCCGAGGATGACGGCTTCATATTCTGCTATATTGTTCGTGCATTTGTCCGATTCAAGTGCAAAACGGAGGCACGCGGCATATCTATATTTGAGGCTTGTGGGTGATGTAATAATTGCTGCAGCACCTGCGCCCGCATGACACCACGCACCGTCATAGTGGATGGTCCAAATAGTCTCTATGCGAAGCTAGTGTGGCTTTGAAGGCCCTATCCAATCTACTATAAAGTCTGTTAAGACCGAGGATTTGATTGTTGTCCTTGGCTCAAAGGTGATGTTGCATCTGGAGAGTTCGGCTACCCATTTGGCTATTCTGGTAGATGCCTCGGGATTTTTAAATAGGCCTTCAAGACCTTGATCCATGGTGACCCGGACTTTGTGCGCCTCAAAGTAGTGCCTTAGCTTGCGCAAAGCCATGATGACCGTGTAGGCTATCTTCTCTAACTCAGTCATGTTGCACTTAGAGCTGGTGAGTACCTCGGATTCAAAATATACTGGACATTGCTGGGTCTTGCCTTTTTTGCACCTTTCTTGTACCAGGGCTGCGCTGACTGCGCTGGGTGATGCTGCAATGTAGAGCAGTAGTGGTAGTGCAGGATCTGGGCTGGTTAGTGTCGCTAAATCAGATAAATACTGCTTTAAGGACTTGAAGGCTGCAGCTTGCTCTAGGCCCCAACTGAAGTCCTTGGCTCCTCGCAGCGTTTTTAGGAATGGAAGGCTTCACTCGGCGGACCGAGAGATAAATCTGTTTAGTGCTGCTAGTGTTCATGTCAACTGTTGGATGTCTCTGGTTGACTATGGTGGAGCCATGTCCATTATAGCCTGTATCTTGCTCGGGTTTGCTTCGATACCTCTGTGTGATACAAGGTAACCAAGTATTTGGCCTTGTCGGACTCCGAATATGCACTTCTCCGGGTTCAAGCGCAGTCTGGCTTCACGCATGTTGGCGAATGTTTCTGCAATGTCAAAAAGATGGTCATCTTTGTTTTTGCTCGCAACGACTATGTCGTCAACATATGTGAAAATGTTGCGGCCCATCTTACCTTCGAGAATGCTTTTGGTGAGCCATGAAAATGTTGACCCATCATTTTTAGGACTATTGGGTAGGAAGATTAGACTATTTCTAAATTATTGTTTTTGTCACATCATATGTTACTATAGAAGATATAGTTAACTCAATGTGCAGTATCATTGTTATATTGTAGAGTATGAATTGTGGGTCATTTAGATGATTCAGATTTTCATATATATGAACTCATGCCTAAGTGGTATATCCTCAAGATGTTGCTTTATTCTCTTTCGGCCTCTTTAATCACATGCTGCATCAGCTTTCTATCCTACATGGCATATGGTAAATGAGTACGACACATTGCACTGGGAATAGCCTTAATGCAACCCAATATCTATTTTTGGTGATACACATTATTGGATAGTGATAGTTGTAACACCCCTGTTGTAAAGCATACTCATACATTTCATATGCATCATGAAAGCATTATCATGAGAATCATCAATCATTCACTACTTACATCAGAATCTTAAACCGTCACTATTTGTTGTGAAGTGAATTCATGTTTGAAGTAATAGGATGCCTATCGGAGAGGAAATCTCCGGCCGGTTGGCGGAGTGCACCCACCCTAAATCCTAATATGAGGAGGGGCCTAGGCGTTTTGCTTGTTCGTTGGAAACTGGGAGGAAACACAAGAACACACAAGGATTTAGAGTGGTTCAGGCCGCTGGAGCGTAACACCCTACTCCACTATGTGATGTATTGCTTGAGAGCTTGTATGAACTTGTGAGTGTCTGAGTGAGCCTAAGATTGGGTCTGTCTTGTAACGTCGCATGCCTCCCCTTTTATAGCTGAAGGGGGGCATGCACAAAGGTCCTAAGCCCCGACATGTGGGCCTAGGGGACATAAAGAATATAGCACTTGGGGCTACAAACGTTTGCTACTGGAGCGATCTTTTTGTGCCCTGACACCCGAGATCTGCGCGTCTTCGGCGTGTAGGGGAGGCTTCTCGTAGAAGGGATGTTGAGCTCAGTGTGCCGCTCGGCACGGGCACACTGTTTGTCAATAGACTGGATAGGCGCGCCGTCTGCTGGGTGACCCTGACGCCGCCTGCCAGCGGATTGGACAGGACGCATTAAATGCTGAGAGGGCACGTCGCTCGTTAGCGTGGTGGCAGGCGGCGCGTCCTCTCCACAATAAATGCAGAGGCTGCACGGCATTATGGGCCTCACGTCAGGCCCAGCCCATTGGCTTATGTTACGGGCCGCAAGCCACGCGGCAGCAGCGGGTCTCTACCCTGAGCGGGGAGCGCAGGGCAGGGCCTGGACGCGTGTCAGCACCAGACCCTTACTCAAGCCAGGGTCCTCCCCATCCCGAGACCTTGCTAAGGCCCGAACCATACTCGGAGGGACCTGGGGCCTACCCGAGGGACTCGGCATGCCTTCTTGGGAGCTCCGGGCTTGTACGCTCAGGGGTCCGGTGTCCTACTGTGGAGGTCCAGACCCAATGATGCATCCTGGGATGTATTACCTTTCCTTGCCACGTGGTGCCTTTAGACCTGCCCATGTGGTGGGGTCGGGTGCCGTTCTCCGTGTGACCTGGAGACGTCGTACATGTTTAGCGCCTTCATACTGTAGAAGAGGGTACCCCTGATTCAGGGTACCGACAGTGGCCCCTGGGCCCGCCTCAGAGGAGGATGCGAGCCTGCAGGTGGGGCCAAAGCTTGATTAGCGGTTGGCCTGCTGCTCCTGCGCGCCTGTTGACACAATTACTGCTGGCCCACCTATGGTCATGCCGACTGCCACGCCTATTCCCACGGTTGACTAGCCCGTATTTTCGTACTTAATGCCACCGCTGGGCCATGCGCGGGCTGCCTCAAGTCGCTACACTGGTTCTAAAAACTTATCTTTTCAGTCTTTCGTGGCGGCCCCGAGAAGACGTGGCATTGGCGCGAGCGGCGGAGCGATTTTTCTGCACCCGGTAACTGGTGCGCCAGTTGTATGACATGTGGGCCTAGGCCCCCATGTTGGACCGCCGGTTGCAGCGAAGCTGAGGGGGCACACAACCGCAAGGCGGTTGTACGCTTCTTGCGTGGCGGTTCGCCTTTTCGACCGCTGCTTTCGGCGAAGATGAGGGAGCGCTTAACTGAGGGGAGGTTGCATGCTCCTTGTGCGGCGGTTCGCCTTCCTGACCGTTGGTTCCTCCGAAAATGAAGGGGCGCATAACTGCGGGGCAGTTGCACGCTCCTTGTGCGGTGTTTTGCCTTCTTCGTGCTTCAGGTCAGTCTGTATGACATGTGGGGCCGGGCCCCCGTGTCATAGGGCGATAACCCTGGTGCACGTCGGGGGAAACTTTGCCCGTGACGCTTCGGGGCGCGAGTGGGGAGATCTACCTTTAAAAAGGGATCGATCTCCTGGGCAGTAGGCATGCCTTGCTCCTCTCGCATTCATCGCGCCCTTCCGCCTTCCGGGCCTCCAGATGGGGTGCACCGGTGTTGTCTGGGGGGATCCGCGTCAGGGTCGCCCCCTCCAGCGATCTCACCGCCGGAGAGCTCGCGCTCGTGGTGGTGCTGCCGGTCTTGTCTTCTTGCTGCTGTTAGAGGAGCGCAACCCCGTGGGGGTTGGCGCTCTTCCGCCATCGCTCGGCTTCAAGGATTTTCATCATGCCGCCCGGCCGCAACCCCCCGCCAGTGGTCATCTAGAGGGGTGACCACCAGCCTTGTGGTGGAGATAAGAGAGTCGGGCTGTGGCCTCCCCCCTGTCCTCAGCTTCAAGGATGTTCATCATCCGCACTGGGGAGGAGGGCGAGCCGAGTTGGGGTCCCGCCTTGCACGTGGGCTGGTGGCCCGCTTCTTCCTCCAACATTCGGGGGAGAAGGGCGTTGACCAGCCTTGCGGAGGAGTCGAACTTCGGGTATGCGGGACCGGCCTACTGCGGGTGCCGTCGGCCGCCGCGTGCCTGGTTCCCCGGCTTGGATGGCCTCGGCGCCGCCTCCAACGCTGCCTCCTGCCGTTTGGTTGGGGTGTGGCTGCCCGTCCACCGCACGGGCGACGGTCGCGCCGTGCGTAGGTCCGCCACATCCACGGCTTCTCCGTGCCGGCGGCCGCACCGAGGGGCAGTACAAGACGTCGTATGCCGCGGGGGCAGCGGCCGCGTTCTTGGATGGTCTTGTCCTCACTCCCGCAGTGAGGACGGGAGCGAGGACCTCTTCGCGCGCGCTGGGGCGGCCGCCATTCGCCGGTACGGCACTGGTGCACAGGTGGCCGCTGTCGTCGGCGCTGAGGTGGTCGCCGCCGCTGGTGAGGCTCCCCACTGCAGAGGTGGTTGCATCCGCTGGCGATACCGTCAGTGCCACCTGCCGCCGGGCCTCTGACTTTTTGGCTTTAATGGCCTCGTTGTCGCCCCCGTAGGAAGACGGGGGCGAGGACCTTTTCGCAATGGCGCACGTGCTGAGGTGATCACCATTGCTGGCGAGTCATCGGTGCAGAGGTGGCCACTGCTGTCAGTACTGAGGTGGTCGCCTCCGCTGGCGAGCCACTCGGAGCAAGCTATCCCACGTCCCTACTAGTGTGGAGGTAGTTCATACCTGCAGAGTAGAGATGGAACTAGGGCTCCACTTGAAAAATAGATGTAATACTTTCACTTTTTGTAAGGTACTCAAGAGTACTATTTGTTAAGTAGTATTAGCACTTATCTATTTTCAACTTGTTTCTGCTGTGTGTGATGCCGATACTGTTGACTCCTCCCTGGTACCTAGCCCCCCGCCTGGGATGCAGGCTTGATTTGTTGAGGTTGGGTACCAGCGTCTCTGAAAATGTTGTCAATAATTCTCGGGAGGCAGCCTCGCCGAGGTCTGGTTCTATACACAGCTTCAGCTAAGGAGCGTTAGTAGTACACCCATAGGGTCCCCTATCTGACATTAGCCATCCTTTGATACATGCTCGGGACTCGCAGGTTTCAGTCCGGGTGGCCAAGTTGCGTGTTCGGACCCCCTTGGGTCGCGACTCTAGATACTAGGACACTTGTCGCAGGGCGGTGGAGCGTGCAGGCCCACGGTACGGGACCAGGCTGAGCGGCTACACGGGCTCCGGACCACCACAGGGGACTAATGTCCATTCTCTAGTTCCGGTCCCGAGGTTGTTGGACTCACAGGACTTATAGCCCCAAATACTAGGTACCCATCACGGAGTGGTGGAGTGTGCAGGCTTTCGGGTACGAAACCAGGCTAAGCGGCCACACAGGCTCCGGACCACCCCATGGAATGGGGTCCCGTTCTCTGGGGCCGGCTCCCAGGCTGTCGGACCTCCCAACTTTCGTATCGGGGGCCCTAAAATGCAAGCCTGGCTGCTCAATTCGGATGTCGTCATGTCAGACAGATGGAAACCGTACGGGTGGGTTAGATAAAAAGTACTTATCTGAAAGACTGCAAGGTATGACCATGGAGCATCAAGATGGAACTATCATAGAGGCTCAACTGAGGGGGTAGTTTTTCTTTATAACTCGTCATGCATGTGTGCAGACCAATAGGCCGAGTTTATGGGGACAGACCCCACCGGGTTGTCGTACACGTATGCATTACCTAGTTACAAAAAAGGAAAACAGTTTCGACCCCTCAGACTTGCTTTATGGATAGAACTTACAGAGATATTTCCGCAACGGGGTAAGCTACTCCTTCAGTCATAGCTAGATGGTCGCCCTTGGGTCGGTGCATTTCTGTTACCTCGAAGGGTCGTTCCCAACTGGGGGAGAGTTGCGGAGCCCTTCTTGGTTTGGTACTTGTTGTAGGGCCAGGTCCTGACCGTGGGTTCCCATCTGCATTTTACACGGGAGCCCTCGTCTTTGGCTGTGACCACTCCTGCGTGTACCTGTCGGCAGCCTGGACCCGTGCGGAATCCAGAAGGATTTCCGGAGGAAGGCAAGCTTCAGCTCCGTAGACCGGGGAACTCGGGGTCCCTCTGGGGTCTGTCTAGTTGTCTTCACCGGAGTAGGAGCCTCCCGCGAAGACATCCTTCAGGTCCTCCTCGGGTGACTGGTACCCGAGGTCCCGTTCAGCCGCAGCCACCTCGCCGTCGTCCACCTTTTCTTTGCCAGGTCGACGACGGGGTGGGGAGCCGTCTTTGGAAGACTACTCGCGCCGCTCACTGACACGTTTCGCGAGGTCAATGATCTCGTAACACTCCACGGCGTTGTGGCGACCGTTGGGGTGCACAGGGCATGAGCTGCTGTTACCCCTCTGCGGCCGTGGGCGTTTGTTGCGGTCGCCCTATCCTCCGGTCGCGGCTGCGACCACTAGAGCGGTGGTGAAAGGGAAATGTGCCCTTGGGCCATTTCTAAGTATTTTGGTGATTTAGTGTCCAACACAAGTGCCTAAGTGTAAAATGGTGGACAAAATACAAATCAAGGATAAAGGTATGTTTCTCAGACTTAGTACATTGTTTTATGGACTAATGTATTGTGTCTAAGTGCTGGAAACAGGAAAAATCCAATTGGAAATGTCTTGGCTCGAGCAGCCAAGACTCTGCTCAGTCTGGGAGCACCGGACTGTCCGGTGGTGCACCGGACAGTGTCCGGTGCGCCAGGCTGGCTCGAGCGAACTGGCCGCTCTCGGGAATTCATCGGCGACGTACGACTATAATTCACCGGACTGTCCGGTGTGCACCGGACTGTCCGGTGAGCCAACGGTCGACCGGGCCAACGGTCGGCCGCGCGATCTGCGCGGGACACGTGGCCGAGCCAACGGCTAGAAGGGGGCACCGGACTGTCCGGTGTGCACCGGACATGTCCGGTGCGCCAACGGCTCTCAGGCTGCCAACGGTCGACTGCGCCACTTTTGGAAGGAAATCGGGCACCGGACTGTCCGGTGCGCCAGTCGACAGAAGGCAAGATCAGCCTTCCTAGAATGCTCTCAACGGCTCCTAGGTGCCTTGGGGCTATAAAAGGGACCCCTAGGCGCATGGAGGAGTACACCAAGCATCCTTTGAGCATTGTTGATCACTCACACATCATTCGTGCACACTTGTTCGACATTCTAGTGATTTGAGCTCCGTTCTAGTGTGCTAGTCATTTGAGCTTAAGTCTGGGTCTTGTGTGTGCGTATTTGCTGTGATCTTTGTGTCTTGTGTGAGTTGCTAATCCCTCCCTTACTCTGTGCTTCTTTGTGAACTTCAAGTGTAAGGGCGAGAGGCTCCAAGTTGTGGAGATTCCTCGCAAACGGGATTAAGAAAAGTAAAGCAAAACACCATGGTATTCAAGTGGGTCTTTGGACCGCTTGAAAGGGGTTGATTGCAACCCTCGTTCGTTGGGACGCCACAACGTGGAGTAGGCAAGCGTTGGTCTTGGCCGAACCACGGGATAACCACCGTGCCATCTCTGTGATTGATATCTTTGTGGTTATTGTGTTTTGTTGAGACTCCTCTCTAGCCACTTGGCAATTATTGTGCTAACGCTTAACCAAGTTTTGTGGCATTAAGTTTAAGTTTCACAGGATCACCTATTCACCCCCTCTAGGTGCTCTCAATTGGTATCAGAGCCATTCTCTTCAAGAAGGGACTAATCGCCCGAAGAGATGGATCCTAAGGGAAAGGGGATGGTGGTCAACAACAACGAGAAGGAGTCTATCTTCAACGAGCCGAAGGATGACAAGCCTACCGACTCGGGCTCGGGCCACAAGCGCAAAGATGGGAAGAAGAAGAAGACAAGACGCACCAAGGAGATCGTCTACTACGACGACAGCGATGAGTCCTCTTCTTACCAAAAGGACGACGACGACTAGAGAAAAAGAAAACGGTCAATTCAAACTTTTCTTTTGATTACTCTCGTATTCCTCAAAGTACAAATGCTCATTTATTATCTATTCCACTTGGTAAACCTCCTCATTTTGATGGAGAGGACTACGGATTTTGGAGTCACAAAATGCGTAGTCACTTGTTCTCTCTCCATCCTAGTATATGGGAGATTGTAGAGAGTGGAATGCACTTTGATAGTACGGATAGTCCCATGTTCATTAATGAGCAAATTCATAAAAATGCACAAGCTACTACTATTCTTCTAGCTTCATTGTGCAGGGATGAATACCACAAAGTGAGCGGCTTGGATAACGCCAAGCAAATTTGGGACACCCTCAAGATCTCTCATGAGGGGAACGACGTCACAATGCTCACCAAGATGGAGTTGGTGGAGGGCGAACTTGGGAGATTCGCGATGATAAGGGGAGAAGAGCCAACCCGAACATACAACCGGCTCAAGACCCTTGTCAACAAGATAAGAAGCTATGGAAGCACGCGATGGACGGACCACGACGTCGTCCGCCTAATGCTAAGGTCTTTTACTGTCCTTGATCCTCATCTTGTGAACAATGTTCGTGAGAATCTTAGGTACACCAAGATGACGCCCGAGGATATACTTGGAAAGTTCGTGAGCGGGCGAATGATGATCAAGGAAGCAAGATACGTGGATGACGCATTGAATGGTCCAATCAATGAGCCTCAACCTCTTGCTCTCAAGGCAACAAGAAGCAAGGAGACGCTACCTAGCAAGGTGGCACAAATTGAGGCGGCCGGACTTAATGATGAAGAGATGGCCCTCATCATCAAGAGATTCAAGACAGCGCTAAAAGGTCGCAAGGAGCACCCCAACTAGAACAAGATGAAGGGGAAGCGCTCCTGCTTCAAATGTGGTAAGATTGGTCATTTTATAGCTATTTGTCCCGACAATGATAGTGACCAGGAAAAGAAGAATGGAAAGTGGGAAAAGAAGAAAAACTACAAGAAGGCGAAGGGCGAGGCACATCTTGGAAAGGAGTGGGATTCGGATTGCTCCTCGTCCGACTCCGACAATGAAGGGCTCGCCGCCACCGCCTTCAACAAGTCATCCCTCTTCCCCAACGAGCGTCACACATGCCTTATGGCAAGGGAGAAGAAGGTATGTACTCGAAACTCTACTTATGCTTCTTCAAGTGAGGACGAATCTAGTGATGAGGATGAAATAGATTATTCATGTTTATTTAAGGGCCTAGATAGAACCAAGGTAGATAAAATTAATGAATTGATTGATGCCTTGAATGATAAGAATAGGCTTTTAGAAAAGCAAGAGGATTTGTTGTATGAAGAACATGACAAATTTGTAGCAGCACAAAAATCTCATGCTGTCACACCCGGTTTTAAGGAACAAAGCCGGGTGCATCTCATACATGCGCCAAGAAGACAACATATATAATAACAGAGTGTATAGAGATAAATGTCATGAAACATCAGAGTATTTATTACATAGCGGAAGACTTATTACAAAGTAAAAGAATAAATGTAAAACGAACTAAGGATCGTCGGCGCCAATGTCGACTGAGAAACGCCACCTAGATCAGGTCATACTCCTCGCCTTGTGGCTCCTCCTGAACCACCTGTTCTTCTCCTGTGTGGGGGGGGGGGGTGTGAGACAGCAAGAGTGAGCTCACATACGTTCATAGCTCAACAAGTCGTGGGGAATAATGTGCATGAACTCACCAAAGGTGGGAGTTCATGAAGTGTAAGGCTGATCAATGAAGTAAAGGCTGAAGCTGAGCATTGCTTTTATAAGTTGGTCAAAGTTTTATAAGCAATTACTAAGTGTAAGTATATACCAAACCTTAATAATAATAAAGAAAAGTAATAGAAAAATAATCCCAAATGCGATGCAAATGTCAAATTGAATTTAAGTTCCATAGTTAATCATGTGAGGGTCCGAGCCGCTCATGACCGTGAGCACGGCTAGTATACCAATTTTATACTCTGCAGAGGTTGCGCATCTTTACCCACAAGTCATGTTACCCATCTGCCAAGAGATGGCCAATCCCATACACCTCTACCGAGGAGGCGAGGCAGGGTAACACTACGAGGCCTTTACAAAGTTCCACTAGCTTCAGAAATCCCGCTACAGTTTATAGGAAGCTCCAATGCAGGGTTCTTGCCTGACCGCCATCGCAGCAAAATCAACCCAAGGACCTCCCTACACTGACCACTCCCCTACTGCCCTTGCCCCTTTCGGGTAAGGAAGACCTCCACTAGCTTTCCTAGTTAATCAGCCAAGGGCGTCCCATTATACCCTTGTGGTAGCACTGTTTTCCCGGGTGGTCGCTCCATGTTCCCATTAACATAATGATCTTAACATGAATAGTAATAATAAAAGAGAATAAAAGAGTAATTATGAATAAAGTATCTTCATACCCAAATCCATATAAAGCAATAGCAGGTACTACCCAAAGAAATATTTCAGTGGTAAACAAGGTATAAAGATAGCCAAAACTAGGGTAACCTATTGGGTCCCATCAAAATTATCCTATGCAGATCATTATAATTAATAAGAACATGGCTGGGAAAAAGTAAGTGATCAAGGGCACAACTTGCCTTCAATGAGCTCCTGCTCAGCTATCTCTACTTGCTGAACCTCAGATTCCACAGTGGCTTGTTCGTCTACTCGCATCAACACAATACATACGTAGTATAGTAAAAATTAACATTGCACCAAACGTATAAACAAATTACACAGTAAAAATCTACACATTAAAATAAAATCCTAGGAACAGGAATCATAATTTTTGGTACTATAGATCTTAAGATATGAATTTCCAAGGTTTTATGTATTTAATACAAGCTTAAGTAAAAGATAAATTTTAATGTGTCTTTTATGCCAAAACAGTGGCACTATTTGATAAACAATAATATTATAAAAATATATAAATTGGAATGGATTAAAAAGGAGTTATAATGAATTTACTATGATTTAATTGAGTTTCTGGTATTATTTTAATGCCAAAACTACTTTTTATATTGATTTTATTCTGTTTTCCTGCTCACTGGATTGCGCGCATGATTAAACAGAAACTCAGGGACCCCGGTGCAAAGATCCCAAGACTCAGGCTAATTCAGAACTGGATGGCAGGTTGGTTTTCTTTTTCCCCGAGGGCCCACTTGTAAAAACGCCAAGGTTGCATAACTCGGATGCGCCCTGACCGCTTGATCAAAGATCAAGGGCCCGGATTAGAAAATGAAGAGGTATGCATCCAGAGCCCTAGGATTTGAGATCAATGCTCTGGATTTTAAAACGCCAGGAACACCCCTCGCCCCACCATCCATCGATCAACGGCCAGGATGGGCCATGGCCGAAACGCCATCCTACACCTATTCAGGATCGCACAATCACGATCCGACGGCCATCGCTCTTCTCTCTCACCTTAACCCGAGACGGCGGCGCATGGCCCTGATGCGGCGGAGCCATGGCCGGCGCACTCCCAAATTCGGCTCCTGCAATCGAACTCCGATCCGAAGGCAATATCACGCAAAGGGTAACGATGTGATACGATGGGGAGGTTGCTCACCGGGATTCCAAGAGTGCCCCGGGCCATCCACGGGGAGCGGCGGATCCCAGCGTTCGACGACGAATCCCGGCCGCCACAGGGTCAATCCTTCCCTATCCGGCCACGGGTGTTCCACTGGCCAGCACATGAAGCTTCTGGACTCATCGCAGACCCCCAAACGTCAGTCGTGGACGGGGACGATGCTGACGGCGTTGTTGGCGCAGAACTCCCAGTCCACGGAGATGGGTGGCTCGGCTGCGACACGTGAGCCCCCAACGAGCAATTCGCCGCATCCAAGATGACCACGAGCATGCACGCCCAGAGCTCCGGCTTCTACGGACCCCAGGATGAACCTGGACGCCCCACGGGTGGTAAATCAACGGCGAGCAGAGAGGGGTGCTACAACGGTGAGGGTTCACGGCGCTTGGCGGCTGACGGTGAAACGGCCCCGGACTTATACCCAAGCGATGCGCCAAAGTCGGAAGGGTAGCTCCGCGAGGATTGAGTCCAAGGGGGCGCGGGTTCCTCGGCGAGGAGATCGGCCATTGCGGAGAGCTCAGTGCGACACGAGCGAGATTCACGGGGAAGAAACGCCCCTGACGAGCGGGTCCCACCCGCCAGTGGCACGGCGAAAGCTTATGCACGCGAGAGGATGGCGGCCAGGGCCCACTAGGCAGCAGCAGTGTGGTGGACACAGGGGTACGCCGGTGTGGCTGACCGATGGGGTCATGGTGTCGGCGCCAGGTCGCTGCAGAAGACTCGGCCGACAGGGAAATAGGATAGTTGGGCCAAAATGAAGAACTGGGCCCAAGCGCAGACTTTTGATTGTTTTTATTTCTGTTTTGCATTTTCTTTTCCATTTTCTCCTTTAAATCTCCATTTTGAATTCAAACTTGTTTGTGAGATTCATACCTGAGTTAAAAGCCTAAATTAAAATATAAGTAGGAACAAAATGTATTTATTCATATATTTATTTTCTCTATTTTCCCAATTTTTAGAATTTAAATTTAGGCTAAATCCCAAATTCCCATTATTATCTTATTTTTATTCATATTATTATTGTTTTAAATGCACAAACAAAAATCCAATATGATGCAATGGTTTATTCGTGTTTTAGTAAAGGTTTTTCTCATTTTTAAACATGATCAGTCACATGTGATGATGAGTAATAGTCACCAAACATTGAGATCGACTCTATTTCCATTGTTTACATATTTGGGTATTACAAATCCTACCCCCTTAAAAATAATCTCGTCCTCGAGATTTAGGAAGATCTAGGGAATAGATGAGGAAAATCTATACGAAGCTCTTCTTCTCTTTCCCAAGTTGGTTCATCTTCACTATGGTGGCTCCATTGCACTTTGCACATCTTTATAACCTTATTCCTCGTGACACGAGTCAAAGTATCCAAAATCTTGATGGGGTACTCAGCATAAGTCAAATCCTCTTGAACACTAAGGTCCTCCATTGGTAATTGTTCTTCGGGCACCCTGAGACATTTCTTCAGCTCAGATACATGAAATACATCATGAACATCCGCGAGATGATCCGGTAACTCCAATTGGTATGCAACCTCTCCCACTTGCTTTAAGATTAAGAAGGGTCCAATAAAGCGAGGGGACAACTTTCCTTTGACTTTGAATCTTCTCATACCCCAGAGTGGTGAAACCTTGAGGTACACACGATTTCTTTCCTCAAAATCCAGTGGTCTTCTTCTATTATCCGCATAGCTCTTTTGTCTGGTCTGAGCTGCCCTCAAATTCTCCCTGATTATACAGACTTGTTCTTCTGCCTCTTGAATAAGTTCAAGTCCAAAGAACTGTCTTCCTCCAGTCTGATCCAATATAGAGGAGTCCTGTATTTCCTGCCATACAGAGTCTCGTACGGTGACATCTTCAGACTGGCCTGATAACTATTATGATATGAGAACTCAGCATAAGGTAGACTCTTATCCCAACTACCACCATGCTTAAGGGCACAAGCTCTTAACATATCTTCCAGCACTTGGTTAGTCCTCTCAGTCTACCCATCAGTCTGTGGATGGTAAGCCGAACTAAAATTCAATCTGGTATCCAAGGACTCGTGTAACTTCTTCCAATATCGAGAAGTAAACTGTGATCCCCGGTCTGACACAATCTTATTTAGCACACCATGTAGGCAAACAATCCGTGCCATGTACAACTATGCTAACTTGGCTCCTGAATACGTGGTCTTCACTGGAATAAAGTGGGCTACTTTAGTTAGCCTGTCCACAATCACCCATATAGAATCATATCCAGCAGACGTGCGGGGTAATCCAACAATGAAGTCCATGCCAATCTCTTCCCATTTCCACTCAGGTATCTTCAGTGGGTGCAGTAGTCCGGCTGGCCTCTGGTGTTCAGCCTTAACTCTTTGGCACACATCGCACATAGCCACATGTGCAGCCACATCTCTCTTCAATCCATACCACCAATACTTTTGCTTCAAATCCTGATACATCTTAGTACTTCCAGGATGGATAGAATAAACTGAATCATGTGCCTCCTTCAATATGGTTTCCCGAAGACTATCAATATCGGGAACACAGATCCGATTCTTGAACCATATGGTGCCTTGCTCATCCTCTGTGAACTCCAGGCCTCTACCCTCTGTTATCAGATCCTTGATCTCCTGAATCTTAGCATCACCAATCTGACCTTTACGAATTTCTTGCTCCAAGGTAGGTTCCAATTCAATGGTAACTCCTTCCGTATGTGTAACAATTCCCAGGTTGAGCCTCTCAAAATCTTTTGCTAATTCATCAGGTAGCTGGACAACGAAAGCGGAGTGAACATGCTCCTTCCGACTCAAGGCATCTGCAACCAACTTTGCCTTGCCCGGGTGATAGTGAATTTCCAAATCCTAATCCTTAATAAGCTCCATCCAATGACGTTGCCTAAGGTTGAGATCCTTCTGAGTGAATATATACTTCAAACTCTTATGATCTGTATACACTTGACACTTGGTTCCCATAATATAATATCTCCAAATCTTAAGCGCATGCACAACGGCTGCCAGTTCTAGGTCATGAGTGGGGTAGTTCAACTCTTGTTTCCGCAACTGACGAGATGCATATGCAATCACATGTCCTTCTTGCATGAGCACACATCCCAATCCTTGGCCACATGCATCACAATAAATGTCAAATCCCTTCTGCAGATCTGGCATAATCAATACTGGTGGCGACATCAATCTCTCCTTCAATGGATCAAAGCTCTCTTGGCATTTCTCATCCCACTTGAATTCTCTTCCTTTTTCCAAAAGCGATGTCATAGGCTTAGCAATTTTAGAGAACCCTTCAATAAATCTTCGATAATATCCTGCGAGTCCTAAGAAACTCCGAATCTCAGTAACTGTAGTGGGCACTCTCCACTCCATTATCTCCTTCACTTTAGCAGGATCCACTGCTATTCCTCCATTAAAAATGATATGTCCAAGAAATGGCACCTTATCAATCCAAAACTCGCACTTGCTAAACTTGGCAAAGAGTTGATTATCTCGCAGCTTCTGTAGCACCAACCTTAGATGTTGTTCATGATCACTTTCATTCTTAGAATAGATAAGAATGTCGTCGATAAACACCACGACGAATCTGTCCAAATACTCCATAAACACCTTATTCATCAAATTCATAAAATATGTTGGTGCATTGGTTAATCCAAACGACATAACAGTAAACTCATATAATCCATATCGAGTCGAGAAAGCCGTCTTGGGAATATCCGATGGTCTAATCTTCATTTGATGGTAACCTGATCGAAGGTCAATCTTCGAGAACACCCTAGCACCTCTCATCTGATCAAATAAATCCTCAATACAGGGCAACAGATACTTGTTCTTCACCGTAACATCATTAAGAGATCTATAATCCACACACTTCCGCTGCGATCCATCCTTCTTCTGTACAAACAAGATCGGTGCTCCCCAAGGTGAGGAACTCGGACGAATATACCCCGCCTCCTGTAACTCAGTTAACTGCTTCTTTAGTTCCTTCAACTCCTCTACGGACATCCTATATGGCCGCTTAGAAATAGGAGCAGTTCCAGGTAAAAGATCAATTACAAACTTCAACTTTCCTATCTGGTGGCATCCCTGGTAACTCCTCTGGAAAGACATCCGGGAAATCTCTAACCACACGGATGTTGTCACCAACAAACTTCCCATCGACTAAGAATGTCGCTAGTCTGATGGCGGTAGTTACTGCAATTCCAACTTCAAATCTTTCTCCTTTGGAACTGGTGAGTTCTATGGTTCCTTTAGCACAGTGTATAAACTACCTTTACTTTTCTTAATCATGACATACCAAGGATCACATCTATAGTGCTCTCTTCTAACACTATAGGGGTAGCCCATCTGGGTTAGAAACATAGGGTAAGAAAGGAAGAATTGTAGACAAGGCGAGTAATTACGAGGAATTGTTACTGCGGGGGATTTATTAGTTAGTAGATTAGTGTATCACCTACTAAAGCTAATACATTACCTTATGGTGGTACATGCTAAGATGCCCAACTATAATGTTTCAATCAATCAAAGAAGCAAATCAGGCATTGATCATCAGAACAAACAAACAATATTTTTAAATATAGAAAATATATTTTTTGGTTTGGTCTTAGGCCTCCTATCTCTTAAAAATGTCATAGGGGTAGGGATTCCAAGGTGTGAAATCCGTCTTGTCTTAGTATAGAGAAGGTAAGAATGATCAGAGTAGAACAGTAGAAGGTGAGACAGAATCAAGATAAGTATAGAAAGAATCAGAGTAAGGTAAGTAGGTAAGGGTTTTATCCATTTCTATCTAGGTTTCGTCCTACAGTCAACATTTCCTCTGATACCACTTCTGTCACACCCGGTTTTAAGGAACAAAGCCGGGTGCATCTCATACATGCGCCAAGAAGACAACATATATAATAACAGAGTGTATAGAGATAAATGTCATGAAACATCAGAGTATTTATTACATAGCGGAAGACTTATTACAAAGTAAAAGAATAAATGTAAAACGAACTAAGGATCGTCGGCGCCAATGTCGACTGAGAAACGCCACCTAGATCAGGTCATACTCCTCGCCTTGTGGCTCCTCCTGAACCACCTGTTCTTCTCCTGTGTGGGGGGGGTGTGAGACGGCAAGAGTGAGCTCACATACGTTCATAGCTCAACAAGTCGTGGGGAATAATGTGCATGAACTCACCAAAGGTGGGAGTTCATGAAGTGTAAGGCTGATCAATGAAGTAAAGGCTGAAGCTGAGCATTGCTTTTATAAGTTGGTCAAAGTTTTATTAGCAATTACTAAGTGTAAGTATATACCAAACCTTAATAATAATAAAGAAAAGTAATAGAAAAATAATCCCAAATGCGATGTAAATGTCAAATTGAATTTAAGTTCCATAGTTAATCATGTGAGGGTCCGAGCCGCTCATGACCGTGAGCACGGCTAGTATACCAGTTTTACACTCTGCAGAGGTTGCGCATCTTTACCCACAAGTCATGTTACCCATCTGCCAAGAGATGGCCAATCCCATACACCTCTACCGAGGAGGCGAGGCAGGGTAACACTACGAGGCCTTTACAAAGTTCCACTAGCTTCAGAAATCCCGCTACAGTTTATAGGAAGCTCCAATGCAGGGTTCTTGCCTGACCGCCATCGCAGCAAAATCAACCCAAGGACCTCCCTACACTGACCACTCCCCTACTGCCCTTGCCCCTTTCGGGTAAGGAAGACCTCCACTAGCTTTCCTAGTTAATCAGCCAAGGGCGTCCCATTATACCCTTGTGGTAGCACTGTTTTCCCGGGTGGTCGCTCCATGTTCCCATTAACATAATGATCTTAACATGAACAGTAATAATAAAAGAGAATAAAAGAGTAATTATGAATAAAGTATCTTCATACCCAAATCCATATAAAGCAATAGCAGGTACTACCCAAAGAAATATTTCAGTGGTAAACAAGGTATAAAGATAGCCAAAACTAGGGTAACCTATTGGGTCCCATCAAAATTATCCTTTGCAGATCATTATAATTAATAAGAACATGGCTGGGAAAAAGTAAGTGATCAAGGGCACAACTTGCCTTCAATGAGCTCCTGCTCAGCTATCTCTACTTGCTGAACCTCAGATTCCACAGTGGCTTGTTCGTCTACTCGCATCAACACAATACATACATAGTATAGTAAAAATTAACATTGCACCAAACATATAAACAAATTACACAGTAAAAATCTACACATTAAAATAAAATCCTAGGAATAGGAATCATAATTTTTGGTACTATAGATCTTAAGATATGAATTTCCCAAGGTTTTATGTATTTAATACAAGCTTAAGTAAAAGATAAATTTTAATGTGTCTTTTATGCCAAAACAGTGGCACTATTTGATAAACAATAATATTATAAAAATATATAAATTGGAATGGATTAAAAAGGAGTTATAATGAATTTACTATGATTTAATTGAGTTTCTGGTATTATTTTAATGCCAAAACTACTTTTTATATTGATTTTATTCTGTTTTCCTGCTCACTGGATTGCGCGCACGATTAAACAGAAACTCAGGGACCCCGGTGCAAGGATCCCAAGACTCAGGCTAATTCAGAACTGGATGGCAGGTTGGTTTTTTTTTCCCCGAGGGCCCACTTGTAAAAACGCAAAGGTTGCATAACTCGGATGCGCCCTGACCGCTTGATCAAAGATCAAGGGCCCGGATTAGAAAATGAAGAGGTATGCATCCAGAGCCCTAGGATTTGAGATCAATGCTCTAGATTTTAAAATGCCAGGAACAACCCTCGCCCCACCATCCATCGATCAACGGCCAGGATGGGCCATGGCCGAAACGCCATCCTACACCTATTCACGATCGCACAATCACGATCCGACGGCCATCGCTCTTCTCTCTCACCTTAACCCGAGACGGCGGCGCATGGCCCTGACGCGACGGAGCCATGGCCGGCGCACTCCCAAATTCGGCTCCTGCAATCGAACTCCGATCCGAAGGCAATATCACGCAAAGGGTAACGATGCAATACGATGGGGAGGTTGCTCACCGTGATTCCAAGAGTGCCCCGGGCCATCCACGGGGAGCGGCGGATCCCAGCGTTCGACTACGAATCCCGGCCGCCACAGGGTCAATCCTTCCCTATCCGGCCACGGGTGTTCCACTGGCCAGCACATGAAGCTTCTGGACTCATCGCAGACCCCCAAACGTCAGTCGTGGACGGGGACGATGCTGACGGCGTTGTTGGCGCAGAACTCCCAGTCCATGGAGATGGGTGGCTCGGCTGCGACACGTGAGCCCCCAACGAGCAATTTGCCGCATCCAAGATGACCACGAGCATGCACGCCCAGAGCTCCGGCTTCTACGGACCCCAGGATGAACCTGGACGCCCCACGGGTGGTAAATCAACGGCGAGCAGAGAGGGGTGCTACAACGGTGAGGGTTCACGGCGCTTGGCGGCTGACGGTGAAACGGCCCCGGACTTATACCCAAGCGATGCGCCAAAGTCGGAATGGTAGCTCCGCGAGGATTGAGTCCAAGGGGGCGCGGGTTCCTCGGCGAGGAGATCGGCCTTTGCGGAGAGCTCAGTGCGACGCGAGCGAGATTCACGGGGAAGAAACGCCCCTGACGAGCGGGTCCCACCCGCCAGTGGCACGACGAAAGCTTATGCACGCGAAAGGATGGCGGCCAGGGCCCACTAGGCAGCAGCAGTGTGGTGGACACAGGGGTACGCCGGTGTGGCTGACCGATGGGGTCATGGTGTCGGCGCCAGGTCGCTGCGGAAGACTCGACCGACAGGGAAATAGGATAGTTGGGCCAAAATGAAGAACTGGGCCCAAGCGCAGACTTTTGATTTTTTTTAATTCTGTTTTGCATTTTCTTTTCCATTTTCTCCTTTAAATCTCCATTTTGAATTCAAACTTGTTTGTGAGATTCATACCTGAGTTAAAAGCCTAAATTAAAATATAAGTAGGACCAAAATGTATTTATTCATATATTTATTTTCTCTATTTTCCCAATTTTTAGAATTTAAATTTAGGCTAAATCCCAAATTCCCATTATTATCTTATTTTTATTCATATTATTATTGTTTTAAATGCACAAACAAAAATCCAATATGATGCAATGGTTTATTCGTGTTTTAGTAAAGGTTTTTCTCATTTTTAAACATGATCAGTCACATGTGATGATGAGTAATAGTCACCAAACATTGAGATCGACTCTATTTCCATTGTTTACATATTTGGGTATTACACATGCTTTAGAAAGTAAAAGAAATGAAATGCTTTCTTGTGAATTATCTTCTTGCCATGAGACAATTTCTAGCTTAAGGAGTATTAATGATGATTTGAATGCTAAGTTAGAAATAGCTAGTAAAACAACAACTTGTGTAGAAAATGTTGTTATTTGCAATAGATGTAAAGATTTCGATATTGATGCGTGTAGTGAACACATAGCTTCTATTGCAAAGTTAAATGATGAAATGGCTAGTCTTAATGCCCAACTTAAGACTAGCAAAAGTGATTTTGATAAACTAAAATTTGCTAGGGATGCCTACATGGTTGGTAGACACCCCTCAATTAAGGATGGGCTTGGCTTCAAGAGGGAAGCCAAGAACTTAACAAGCCATAAGGCTCCCATCTCCGCCAAGAAGAAAGGGAAGGCCCCTATGGCAAGTAGTACTAAAAAGAATCATGCTTTTATGTACAATGATAGAAGACAGTCTCATAGGAGTTGTAATGCTTTTGATTCACATGCCTATGATTCTTATGCTATGTTTGCTTCTAGTTCTTCCTATATGCATGGTTGAGATATGCGTAGGAAAAATATTCATCATGTGCCTAGAGAGAATATTGTTCATGTTCCTAGGAAAGTTATGAATGGACCCTCTACAATTTATCATGCTTTAAATGCTTCCTTTGCTATTTGTAGAAAGGATAGGAAGATAGTTGCTAGGAAATTAGGGGCAAAATGCAAGGGTGATAAAACTTGCATTTGGGTCCCTAAGACAATTGTGACTAACCTTGTAGGACCCAACAAGAGTTGGGTACGTAAGACCCAAGCCTAAATTTTCCTTGCAGGTTTATGCATCCGGGGGTTCAAGCTGGATTATCGACAGCGGATGCACAAACCATATGACGGGGAAGAAGAAGATGTTCACCTCCTACGTCAAGAATAAGGATTCCTAAGATTCAATCATATTCGGTGATGGGAACCAAGGCAAGGTGAAAGGCTTAGGCAAGATTGCAATATCAAATGAGCACTCTATCTCTAATGTGTTTTTAGTTGAGTCTCTTGGATATAATTTACTATCTGTTAGTCAATTATGCAATATGGGATATAATTGTCTATTTACAAATATAGATGTGTCTGTCTTTAGAAGAAGTGATGGTTCATTAGCTTTTAAGGGTGTATTAGACGACAAACTTTATTTAGTTGATTTTGCAAAAGAGGAGGCCGGTCTAGATGCATGCTTAATTGATAAGACTAGCATGGGCTGGCTGTGGCATCGCCGCTTAGCACATGTGGGGATGAAGAACCTTCACAAGCTTCTAAAGGGAGAACACGTGATAGGTTTGACTAACGTGCAATTCGAAAAAGATAGACCTTGTGCAGCTTGTCAAGCAGGTAAACAAGTGGGAGGAGCGCATCACAGCAAGAATGTGATGACCACTTCAAGACCTCTGGAGCTGCTGCATATGGACCTCTTCGGACCCGTCGCCTATCTGAGCATAGGAGGAAGTAAGTATGGTCTAGTTATTGTTGATGACTTTTCTCGCTTCACTTGGGTGTTCTTTTTTGCAGGATAAGTCTGAAACCCAAGGGACCCTCAAGCGCTTCCTAAGGAGAGCTCAAAATGAGTTTGAGCTCAAGGTGAAGAAGATAAGAAGCGACAATGGGTCCGAGTTCAAGAACCTTCAAGTGGAGGAGTTCCTTGAGGAGGAAGGGATCAAGCACGAGTTCTCCGCTCCCTACACACCACAGCAAAATGGTGTGGTAGAGAGGAAGAATAGGACGCTCATCGATATGGCGAGGACGATGCTTGGAGAGTTCAAGACCCCCGAGTGCTTTTGGTCGGAAGCCGTGAACACGGCTTGCCACGCCATCAACAGGGTCTACCTTCATCGTCTCCTCAAGAAGACATCGTATGAGCTGGTAACCGGTAACAAACCCAATGTATCGTACTTTCGTGTATTTGGGAGTAAATACTACATTCTAGTGAAGAAGGGTAGGAATTCCGAATTTGCTCCCAAAGCTGTAGAAGGGTTTTTGTTAGGTTATGACTCAAATACAAAGGCGTATAGAGTCTTCAACAAATCATCGGGTTTGGTTGAAGTCTCTAGCGACGTTGTATTTGATGAGACTAATGGCTCTCCAAGAGAGCAAGTTGTTGATCTTAATGATGTAGATGAAGAAGACGTTCCAACGGCCGCAATACGCACCATGGCGATTGGAGAGGTGCGGCCACAGGAACAAAATGAGCAAGATCAATCTTCTTCCTCAACAATGGTGCAACCCCCAACTCAAGACGATGAACAGGTTCATCAAAAGGAGGCGTGTGATGAAGGGGGAGCACAAGATGATCATGTGATGGAGGAAGAAGCGCAACCGGCACCTCCAACCCAAGTTCGAGCGATGATTCAAAGGGATCATCCCGTCGACCAAATTTTGGGTGATATTAGCAAGGGAGTAACTACTCGATCTCGATTAGTTAATTTTTGTGAGCATTACTCCTTTGTCTCTTCTATTGAGACTTTCAGGGTAGAGGAGGCCTTGCTAGATCCGGACTGGGTGTTGGCCATGCAAGAGGAGCTCAACAACTTCAAGAGGAATGAAGTTTGGACGCTGGTGCCTCGTCCTAAGCAAAATGTTGTGGGAACCAAGTGGGTGTTCCGCAACAAACAAGACGAGCATGGGGTGGTGACAAGAAACAAGGCTCGACTTGTGGCAAAAGGTTATGCCCAAGTCGCAGGTTTGGACTTTGAGGAGACTTTTGCTCCTGTGGCTAGGCTAGAGTCTATTCGTATCTTGCTAGCATATGCCGCTCACCATTCTTTCAGGTTATTCCAAATGGATGTGAAGAGCGCTTTCCTCAACGGGCCAATCAAGGAGGAGGTGTATGTGGAGCAACCCCCTGGCTTCGAGGATGAACGGTACCCCGACCACGTGTGTAAGCTCTCTAAGGGGCTCTATGGACTTAAGCAAGCCCCAAGAGCATGGTATGAATGCCTTAGAGATTTTTTAATTACTAATGCTTTCAAGGTTGGGAAAGCCGATCCAACTCTTTTAACTAAGACTTGCGATGGTGATTTGTTTGTGTGCCAAATTTATGTCGATGACATAATATTTGGTTCTACTAACCAAAAGTCTTGTGAAGAGTTTAGCAGGGTGATGACGCAGAAATTCGAGATGTCGATGATGGGCGAGTTGAACTACTTCCTTGGGTTCCAAGTGAAGCACCTCAAGGACGGCATCTTCATCTCCCAAACGAAGTACACGCAAGACTTGCTAAAGCGGTTTGGGATGAAGGACGCCAAGCCCGCAAAGACTCCGATGGGGACCTACGGACACACCGACCTCAACAAAGGAGGTAAGTCCGTTGATCAAAAGGCATACCGGTCCATGATAGGGTCTTTACTTTATTTATGTGCTAGTAGACCGGATATTATGTTTAGCGTATGCATGTGTGCTAGATTTCAATCCAATCCTAAGGAGTGTCACTTAGTGGCGGTGAAGCGAATTCTTAGATATTTAGTGGCTACGCCTTGCTTCGGGATCTGGTATCCAAAGGGGTCTACCTTTGACTTGATTGGATATTCAGATTCCGACTATGCTGGATGTAAGGTCGATAGGAAGAGTACATCGGGGACGTGCCAATTCTTAGGAAGGTCCCTGGTGTCATGGAATTCTAAGAAACAAACTTCCATTGCCCTATCCACCGCTGAGGCCGAGTATGTTGCCGCAGGAAAGTGTTGCGCGCAACTACTTTGGATGAGGCAAACCCTTAGGGACTTTGGCTACAATCTGAGCAAAGTCCCACTCCTATGTGATAATGAAAGTGCTATCCGCATGGCAGAAAATCCTGTTGAGCACAGCCGCACAAAGCACATAGACATCCGGCATCAGTTTTTGAGAGACCACCAGCAAAAGGGAGATATCGAAGTGTTTCATGTTAGCACCGAGAACCAGCTAGCCGATATCTTTACCAAGCCTCTAGATGAGAAGACCTTTTGCAGGCTGCGTAGTGAGCTAAATGTCTTAGATTCGCGGAACTTGGATTGAATTGTAGCATACATGTGTTTATGCCTTTGATCATGTTCATTCTGCATTTTGTTGCTTATTGTGGCGCTCAAGTTGTATAAGCACTCCCTGGATCTCACAAGTCCTTGTGCAAGTGATGCACATATTTAGGGGGAGGTGTGTTACAACTTGACCCTTTGAAACTAACCATGTGCTTGAGTCTGTTTTAGTCTCAAAGAAGGATTGAAAGGAAAAAGGTGGACTTGGACCATGCAAGACTTCCACTGCACTCCGATGAAAAGAGTAACTTTTCCAAGTTCATCTTTATACTCTTATTGCCTATTTGCTCTTAGTTGAAGATTTTGGTGAGGCAATGGGGTTAAAGGGCCAAGATTGATCCCGTTTTGGTGCTTGATGCCAAAGGGGGAGAAAATAAAGGCCAAAGCGATAAATGGATTAGCTACCACTTGAGAGATTTTGAAAATAGTAGAATAGAGCTTTTGGTTTGTCAAAACTCTTTTATTGTCTCTCTTGTCAAAAGTTGGCTTCTTGTGGGGAGAAATGTTGATTATGGGAAAAAGGGGGAGTTTTTGAAATCTTGAATCAATTTCTCTTGTAATGACTCTCTTTATGTTTTAACAAGTATGTTTGACTTAGAGATAAAAATTTGTGTTTGATTTGCAAAAACAAATCAAGTGGTGGCAAAGGATGATCCATATATGTCAAAATTGAATCAAAACAATTTTGAGTTCTTATTTGAATTGATTTTGTACTTGTTCTACTTGCTTTATGTTGTGTTGGCATAAATCACCAAAAAGGGGGAGATTGAAAGGGAAATGTGCCCTTGGGCCATTTCTAAGTATTTTGGTGATTTAGTGTCCAACACAAGTGCCTAAGTGTAAAATGGTGGACAAAGTACAAATCAAGGATAAAGGTATGTTTCTCAGACTTAGTACATTGTTTTATGGACTAATGTATTGTGTCTAAGTGCTGGAAATAGGAAAAATCCAATTGGAAATGTCTTGGCTCGAGCAGCCAAGACTCTGCTCAGTCTGGGAGCACCGGACTGTCCGGTGGTGCACCGGGACAGTGTCCGGTGGTGCACCGGACAGTGTCCGGTGCGCCAGGCTGGCTCGAGCGAACTGGCCGCTCTCGGGAATTCATCGGCGACGTACGGCTATAATTCACCGGACTATCCAGTGTGCGCCGGACTGTCCGGTGAGCCAACGGTCGGCCGCGCGATCTGCACGGGACACATGGCCGAGCCAACGGCTAGAAGGGGGCACTGGACTGTCCGGTGTGCACCGGACTGTCCGGTGCGCCAACGGCTCTCAGGCTACCAACGGTCGACTGCGCCACTTTTGGAAGGAAATCGGGCACCAGACTGTCCGGTGCGCCAGTCGACAGAAGGCAAGATCAGCCTTCCTAGAATGCTCTCAACGGCTCCTAGCTGCCTTGGGGCTATAAAAGGGACCCCTAGGCGCATGGAGGAGTACACCAAGCATCCTTTGAGCATCGTTGATCACTCAGACATCATTCGTGCGCACTTGTTCGACATTCTAGATTTGAGCTCCGTTCTAGTGTGCTAGTCATTTGAGCTTAAGTCTGGGTCTTGTGTGTGCGTATTTGCTGTGATCTTTGTGTCTTGTGTGAGTTGCTAATCCCTCCCTTACTCCGTGCTTCTTTGTGAACTTCAAGTGTAAGGGCGAGAGGCTCCAAGTTGTGGAGATTCCTCGAAAACGGGATTAAGAAAAGTAAAGCAAAACACCGTGGTATTCAAGTGGGTCTTTGGACCGCTTGAAAGGGGTTGATTGCAACCCTCGTCCGTTGGGACGCCACAACGTGGAGTAGGCAAGCGTTGGTCTTGGCCGAACCACGGGATAACCACCTGCCATCTCTGTGATTGATATCTTTGTGGTTATTGTGTTTTGTTGAGACTCCTCTCTAGCCACTTTGCAATTATTGTGCTAAAGCTTAACCAAGTTTTGTGGCATTAAGTTTAAGTTTCACAGGATCACCAATTCACCCCCCCTCTAGGTGCTCTCAGGTGGACCGCGGCTTCTGGTAGTCGCGGTCTTCTTCTTTTTCTTCTTTCCGTCCCGGGGGACAGCTCCCGAGCCTCCCGACTGGGTAGCTCTGCTTTGTGGGGCTGAGTGCCATGCACGGCCCTCGGCGGCTCTGGCGCATTTATCGGCCAGAGCGAAGAGTGTGGGGACAGTTTCCACATCATGTGTGGCCAACTTCTCCAGCTTTTTTTCATCACATACTCCCTGTCGTAAGGCCGTGATGATGGAAGCATCAGAAATACGAGGTATAGTACCTCGCACCTTGGTGAAGCGGGAGATGAACTTCTGAAGAGTCTCCCTGGGCTCCTGCCTCACCGCATGGAGGTGGGCCTCCACACCGTGTTGCTGGTAAGCACTGGCGAAGTTCACAATGAACCGCGCGCAGAGCTCCTCCCAGGAGTAGACTGACCCCGGGGTGAGGTTCATGAGCCAGGTCCGGGCAGGTCCAGACAAGGCTACATGAAAATATGTCGCCATCACAGCGGTGTTTCCACCTGCTGCCGTGATGGCGGTGGCGTACACCTGCAGGAACTCCGACGGGTTCGATGTTCCATCGTACTTTTTCGGCAGGTGCGGCCGGAACTTGGGTGGCCATGACGCCGCATGGACATGATTCGCAAGAGCGGCGCATCCCACACCGGCCAAGGGGACACCCGTTTGGGACTGGGTGCCCATTGGTGTCTATGGTGCAATCGTAGCGAATTCTTGATCAAGGTTGCAACCATCTATGTTTTGGCGGCGCTCGCACACCCTTTCCAAAGAGACCAGGGCATCCTCTCCCGCACGCCTGCGGTTGAGTTCTGCCCGGAGGTCATTGGTTTGTGCACCCCTTACTAAGGGCGAGCGCACAGATGCTTACGCCTCATGTTGGCGCTAGGATGGTCGCGTCCTCGACCTGGTCGAGGTAGAATGTGCCATACCGAGTAGTCGGTCGAAGTCGTCCCGCCATTGCTTCATGGCCCCTGGTGAGGCCATGGAGCTTGGAGGGTGTCGCAACAACTCCCTGGCTGCTGACAATGCCCCCAGAGTCGTCCTCGATGGAGTCCCAGACATTTGTACAACCGTGTGCTGTCATGCGGCGTGCACAGTAGCAGTGCCTGGCACAGGGCGGTTGGGAACTTGCAGTGTGGAAGAAGCAGCTTCCCCCTCCACCGTGAAATCTACCGAAGTCTCAGCACGGTGCTCTATGATTTGCAACATCGTGCTTGAGCAAGGAGACAAGCAAAAACCTAAAGCCTGTCCCCTACCTGGCGCGCCAAATGTCGGAGAGGAAATCTCTGGCCGGGTGGCGGAGTGCACCCGCCCTAAATCCTAATATGAGGAGGGGCCTAGGTGTTTCGCTTGTTAGTTGGAAACTGGGAGGAAACACAAGAACACACAAGGATTTAGAGTGGTTCGAGCCACCGGAGTGTAACACCCTACTTCACTGTGTGATGTATTGCTTGAGAGCTTGTATGAACTTGTGAGTGTCTGAGTGAGCCTAAGATTGGGTCTGTCTTGTAACGTCGCATGCCTCCCCTTTTATAGATGAAGGGGGGCATGCACAAAGGTCCTGAGCCCCGACATGTGGGCCCAGGGAAATAAAGAATATAGCACTTGGGGCTACAAATGTTTGCTGCTGGAGCGATCTTCTTGTGCCCTGACACCCGAGATCTGCGTGTCTTCGGTGTGTAGGGGAGGCTTCTCGTAGAAGGGATGTTGAGCTTAGTGTGCCGCTCGGCACGGGCACACTGTTTGTCAACAGACTGGATAGGCGCGCCGTCTGCTGGGTGACCCTGACGCCGCCTGCCAGCGGATTGGACAGGACGCATTAAATGCTGAGAGGGCACGTAGCTCGTCAGCGTGGTGGCAGGCAGCGCGTCCTCTCCGCAATAAATGCAGAGGCTGCGCGGCGTTATGGGCCTCACGTCAGGCCTAGCCCGTTGGCTTATGTCATGGGCCGCAAGCCACGCGGTAGCAGCGGGTCTCTGCCGTGAGCGGGGAGCGCAGGGCAGGGCCTGAACGTGTGTTAGCATCGGACCCTTACTCAAGCTGGGGTCCTCCCCGTCCCGGGACCTTGCTAAGGCCCGGACCTTACTCAGAGGGACCTGGGGCCTACCCGAGGGACTCGGCATGCCTTCTTGGGAGCTCCGGGCTTGTATGCTCAGGGGTCCGGTGTCCTACTGTGGAGGTCCGGACCCAATGATGCATCCTAGGATGTATTACCTTTCCTTGCCACGTGGTGCCTTTAGACCTGCCCATGTGGTGGGGTCGGGTGCCGTTCTCCGTGTGACCTAGAGACGTTGTACATGTACAGCGCCTTCATACTATAGAAGAGGGTACCTCTAATTCAGGGTACCGACAATGCCTATGTTCTATGACAATAGGTTATCATTGAGTGCTTGTGTGTATAAGTAAACCCACTTAGAGAATTTAGGTTGATTATGGTGAATATTTCAACTCTTGATTTCATGTGGTGATAGTTTCTTAAACTATATGTAATTGTGTTTCTTAGTGAATGTTGTGATTAATGAGTGAAATGTTACTAAGAAACAAAATCTAAGGAGTAAGTATTTGACTCCTAAAACTACTAAATATAAGGAATCCAATTTCAAAAGAAATGAAGTTCAACCAAAGTGAAGGTTTGGGGAATGGGTTAAAAGAAATAGGAAAAAACCTGATTTTTCTAAGTCCAGTTAAATTAAGTCATAATCAAAGTGCTGAACAAAACACAGTACGATAAGGCCTTCACAGGCAGCTGATGGGGGTTTGCCACTAATCTAAACTAGAACTCGTCGAAGTCCTAAAACTCCTGAAAGTCGTCAATGTTTCCTTCATCTTCTCCTGAGCATTGGTTACAATGGGGACAACCTGGGGTTTGGTGTTTTTAAGCAAGGGTGAGTACACATCAACGTACTAAGCTAATGTCCTATTTGGCTAAAGTGGACTAGTTGTATGTGGGGTTAAGCTCAAAGCAGTTGCTTTTAGTTGGCCAGGTATTTATTACTAGTAGAGAGCCAGGTTTTAGCAATAATCCCAAGTTATTACCCAATTAGTACTCCCTCCAAGAGGAAATACCAGAATTCATAATTATAATCACCATCATTAAGCACATCATAAAAGTATCCAGAGTAACTCTAATCAAAGGAGCTCCCAAGGCTGCTCGTAACTGTGAGCACGACAGATATACCAGTTTCTAACACTTTGCAGAAGTTGCACACTTTACCCACGAGTCGTGATCCCTTCCCAGCCTGGGTTGTATAGACCCGATCTTCACTACCGAGGTGAATGTCAGGTATTCACTATGTAGCCTTTACAAAGATTCCCCAGTGGTTATAGCCGCCTGTTAGGTTTCTCCAGTTTGAGAAACACAGTACCTCTCCCCATAGGAAGGGTGACTAACAAAAGCAACACGAAAGAACCTCAGCACCCAGCCTCGGCAAAGCAAGTACTGTGCCCGGACCCCATTGACGGCACGACGACAAAGACGACTAAACATCAACTTCCTCTAATTAATCACCTAAGGGTGTCCCATACCACCCTCATGGTTGTACTATTTTCCGGGGTGGTCATCCAACGAATAGGTCCTTACGAAGAGGTATTGTCACACCCAGATTTAAGGGGGCCAAACCCGAGCGCGAATCACATGTGTGTTAGGATCAAGTCTCACACATATGATGGTAATGGTACCGAAATGAATGTCACATCATTAATATATAACAGAGTTATGTACAAAATAGTTAAATAATTACATCATACGAAGACAATGATCCAGCAACCACAGTTTACTGGGAGACGACGACCTATACCTCTCACGAACTCATCACAGCATCCTTCACGTGCCTCATCCTGTAGTACCTGTCCTTGACCTGGGGGGATGTGAGTACAGCAACGGTGAGCTCACATACGTTCATCGCTCAACAAGATGTGGGGAATAATGTGCATGAACTCACCAATGGTGAGAGCTCATGTGAAGTGTAAGGCTTACCAAAGGATATGGTTAAAGTTGAGCATTGCTTTTAGAGTTGGTCAAAATTTTATTAGCAGTTATTAAATATAAGTAGATACCAACCCAATTAAGTAAGAGATCAAAATTGATAATAACACCTGTGATGCAATGCATATGATAGATTAAGTTTAGTTCCATAAATTAATCATGCGAGAGTCCTGAGTCGCTCTTGACCGTGAGCACGACTGATATAGCAGCTTTACACTCTATAGAGGTTGCGCCCTTTACCCACAAGTCGTGTATCCCATCTAGCCAGGGTTTGCAAGGCCCTTAGACACTTCCGAGGTGAATGACTAGGGATCCACTATGAGGCCTTTACAAATTTCCACTAGCGTCAGAAAACCTGCTACGGCTTCTGAGAAGGGCAATATAGGAATCCCTCTTCTGAAAAGCCATCGCAACATGATCGACTCGAGAACCTCCCTATATGCAGCTCCTCTACCGCCCTTGCCCCTTTCAGGTAAGGTAGTCCCCCACTAGCCAAGGGCATCCCATTCCACCCTTGTGGTAGCACGGATATCTCAAGTTAAGCTCTATGTTCCAATTAACACAATGATCTTGTCATGAACAATAATTAAAAAAAACAACATAACTGGAACACAATCATAATGTAATAATTAATCCCAAAACCAGGTAGAGCAATAACAAAACTATCCAAAAGTTCAGTGGTAAACAAGGTGTGGGATAAACAAGTCTAGGGAAACGTATTAGGTCCTGTCGGCGTTTTGGACCCAGGGGGGTCCTCCGAACCGACTAGTAAATTTCTCGTCGCTACGTGTCCCAGCCCAGATGGGTTGGCGCTAGAAGGAACATAAATGAAAGGGGGGACTTGTATTATCTTGCACCGGGGGTGCCGCTCGTAGTAGGGGTTACAAGCGTCGCGAGAGGGAGAATGGGAGCCGGTTCATTAGCCCGTCATCCCCTCTACGCGAGAACCCCTCCGACCTCCCGCGGGAAGGCCCTGGACCTCCCTTTTATAGATGCAAGGAGAGGGTCCAGATGTACAATGGGGGGTGTAGCAATGTGCTAACGTGTCTGGCAGAGAGATGCCTAAGCCCTATGTACACGCCAATGTGGCTGTCGGGGGAGAGCTTGAGCCCTGTATACGTGATAGTGTGGCCGTTGGAGAAGCGCCTGAGTCCTGTAGGAGCACAGCTGGCAGTGCGGCAAGGACCCTGCTGACGTTTCCTTGCTGCCGTAAGGGGCTGAGAGCCACCGGCGTCATGGTTGCACACGGGGCACCATCATTACCCGTCGCCGGGGTAAGCCAGATGGGACGCCGGTCTTGTTCCTTATAGCCTGAGCTAGCTAGGAATAGGGTAATGATGTATCCCCTGTGGCGCGGCTGGTCCGAGCCCAAGGTTGGGCGAGGCGGAGACTTCTCCTGAGGCCGAGGCCGGGGTCGGGCGAGGACGCGATTCCTCCCGAGACCAAGGTCGAGGCCGAGTCCGGAGGTCGGGCGAGGCGGAGACTTCCTTCCGAGCCTGGAGCCTAAGGTCGGGCGAGGCGGAGCTTCCTGTTGCACCCGAGGCCGAACTCGGTAGTTGATCGTGAATGCGCCTGCGATGTGGTCGGTTGGTGAGGCGGTTTGGCCAAGGTTGCTTCAAAACGAAGCCTGCCCGAGCCGGGCTTCGGGAGAGCCGAGGGGGTGCCCGCTGCCTGAGGAGGCCCTCGGGCGAGGCGTGAACTCGTCTGGGACTACTGCTCCTGCCCGAGGCTGGGCTCGGGTGAGGTTGCGTCCCTTGGGTAGTCGAAGCCTTGACTTGAATGACAACCGTCAGTCGGTCTGAGGGTGTTTACCAGCCGTGATTAGGAGTGTTGGGGGTACCCCTAATTATGGTACCGACAGTAGCCCCTGAGCCTCGAAGGGAGTGTTGGTACTCGCTTGGAGGCTTTTGCCGCATTTTTGGTGAGGGGACCAGCCTTTCTCGGTTTTACTTTGTTCTAGTGGGTGCGCGCGAGCGCACCCGTCGGGTGTAGCCCCCGAGGCCTCGGAGGAGTGGTTTGACTCCTTTGAGGTCTTAATGCTTTTCGTGGTGCCTCGGCTGGTCTGGTCGTTCCCTCATGCGGCCTAGCCGTAGCCCAGGTGCATGGTCAGGTTCCGAGTTTTCAAGCTGGTTTGTTGACGCTGTCAACAGTTTGGCCGTAGCCGGGTGCAAGAGCAGCCCCCGAGCCTCTGCACGGAGCGAGAGGACGATCAAAGACTTTCCTGACTTTTATCATACGCCCCCGAGCCTAACATCATCCATCAACCATGCTTCCAAAAGAGTTTATCATGATTACATCAATAGCCCAAAAGACTCAACTCTATCTAGCCTAGTACCCCAAGGGTGCAAAAGCTAAGCTAGCTTCGAGGAGTCCTACCATCACCGACTTCTAACTCTATCCCTGAGACCTAGTGAGCAAACGAGGCAACACTCGACTCGGGGGAAGGTGGTCTCCCTGAGCCAGCAGTGTCCAAGCTGGAGGCAGGCTCCTCTCCTCCCTCAATGTCGACATCCTCGTTGGCCTCCATGTCCTGGATCTCCTGGTGATGCATATCCAGGTGCTCGTTAGCCTCGGCAAGCTGTTGCTGAGTGTTGATAAGCTGATCCTCGAGAACCTCGATGGTGTTCTCCCTTGTTCCCACCAGTTCCTCAAGCTCTTGGATTTCGTTTGACAGTTTCTCCACTTGTAAGTCCTTTTCCACCATCTCAGTGGACAAGTCAACCACAAGCTCCTCTCTGTTATCCAGGGTGATCTTAGTTGCCTCCAACAATGCCATCATATGGGACATTACCTCACCACGCATCACTTGCAGACGTTACAGGGCATTCATGCACCGCACTGTCAAGTGAGCAGTCTGACCTGGGTAAATAGCCCAGATGTCCTTGGCATGCTCCACTCGGTCCTTCCACATTGGGTCATCCTCCTTCTCAGCGGGGAACAAGCCAATGGGATGGGTGGACAGCTCCAAGGGGTGGAATCCACAGAAAGTGGTCAACCCGTGAAGAGCAATCGCCTTGATCGTATCCTCAGCCCGGTATCCAAAAGACTCGGAGTCCAGCGAACGCCAGCCTGACTGTAGGGGATGAGGCTCCAGGGTCATCCTCACCCTACAGCGGGGCACTCGGTGCTTCTCGAACTGCTGCACCGCGTACTGGGGAGGAGTCGTGTAACCAGCCCCCTGAAGTGCCTCCCACAAAATACGGGGAAAGCCCTCTCGTGCAAGCCCGTCAGTGTGGGATAGTGCATTCCCTTCGTCCGAGGATCCGTGGGAAGTCATCTATGTACGGTTAAGCGTAAGTAAAAGAAAAAGAATTATAAAAAGAAAAAGGAATCACAACTCAGCCTCTCTCTAACTACAACAATGGTACTGGGGTACTTAGTTGGTCATCATTCTATATTAAAGTCCTTACCCAATTATACATTAGTTTAATTAAGAATGCATGCATGCTCGTCCTGAACGACCTCACATCAACGAAAAAGGGAATAGGGAAGAACCCCCATCCCTTATAGTAGCCTGTAGGGCTCAATCACTTAGCCACCTAACTACCCCTCTATCATCCTAAGGCTTCACGTCCTAGGTCTACCCTGATCGTCCTACGATCTATCCAACATTTGTTTCTACCAAGTTTTATTTTGAAAAAGGATGGTATTTATAGTTTATTGATTCCTCTGTGGTGGTACAAGCTCCGATACCAGCTGTGGCGGAACTGCCCGAATTATTTCGACTTAAGTGCCTAAGTCCCGCCTTAGAGGCTAGACCACACTTAAATGGGAATAACCCGTCAATCCCTCGGATCTAGTCCGACGAGACCACTGACAGGATCAAGTACCACAATCTCACTCGATGGTGAGTCACAGAGCAAATACAATAAAGCATAAAACCATACATTAAAAAGTATTTAACTTATTACATCATCATCGGAGTTTTAACAAAAGTAGTCATCATTGTTCGAAGTGCAGAGGAATGAAACTAACGATAAATAAACAGAGAGATGGGGAAGCCTGTCCCATCACTCCTCAGGCTCCTCCTCAGCCGAGGCGGGGTCCCACTCGACAGTCCAACCAGGTGGCAAGATGGACGGCCAAGTCACTCCAGCAACCATGTCCTCCAAAGAACCTGTAAAATTATGCCACAAGCAAGGTTGAGTATACTAATACTCAGCTAGACTTACCCGGTGTGAGGAGTCTACTCCTCTACCTCTAGACATGCAGTTGTTTGGCTGTGGGATTTGGTTGCCAAAAGCACTAGCTGAGTTTGTAAATCAAATTTTAGCTTTGTCAAGTTTAAGTGTGACTCTCTTAAGGCTAAATGTGTACTATCTACTCATACATGGTATCAGACATATTTAACAATCAACATCTTCAGTCAAGTCATCACATTTCCACTTATTACTCAATGTAGCAGCATGGATCAAGCAGTCTCATTAGATGCGAGAAGCAGACGATTCGAATCGAGTTTTTATCCTTGCAAGGTAAACCTAAACACACGACATGTAGGGGCACTCCGTCCCCACACACATCAACCGTCCCCATCGATTCCCCGTCAGCAGAGAGGGGCTCACCGCCTTGGCGTACAATGCCTCACTGACCCCGACTGCCGTCGTGCAGTGACCGCACTTGTACCCACCATAACCGGAATGGGAGACCTCGTCTCAGGTCGCGTGAGGAGGGCAATCTACTGCCAGGTTCAATCAGGTACTAGGCTTACCGATTTACCATATTTCTCGGCATATGTTTAGTACGTTCAAACGCTTGACTCACGGTACCACACCTTAATCCTTATTCCAATTTTTCTCCCGTGGAAAACCAATCCCCATGGATTGTTGTCCACAAACCAGCATCATTATGATAAGAAAAGTGGATACAACCAATTTCCTGACCTCGCGCAAGTGCTGGAAAAATCACTCGACTTCTACTGAGATCCTAATTAATAAAGCAGCTACTCGACCTAGCATACTAGTATTCATTTCAACAGGATTCCTGAGATCAGGCAACTAGGGTTTCAACCAACTCCTACACTTAAGTGCACATTCAATCCTACAATCAATAAGTGTAGTGAAATAACATAAATAACAGGTTATGCATAAACCGGGGCTTGCCTTCCAAAGCTGTGGCAGGCAGATCCTCTGGTGCAGGTTCTGGTGCTGGATCTGGGGCTACCTCCTGAGCAGCTTCTTGCTCTGGCACGAGGACGTACTCTCCGTCAGCGAGGTTACAATCTATCGAATGCAATGAATATGTATGTCATGATCATGCAGGATTTAACAACATTATGCTAGAGGAAGAAAAACTAAGTTAGTTAGTCACTTAGGGTTTCTTGCTTATCACTCTAGGTTTAGGTTTTGTTAAGGATAAGCATAGTGGATTGGTATTTACCTTATATATTTTAGTGGACAATTTACAAAGGGTTTTAGGATGACACTAATTTCCATCATTCATTTTCCCCTTCTTTATTTTCTATTCATGAATTCTAGTGTGGGTTTGAACTACAACAGTGTTTTCAAAATTTTCAAAAATCTTGTAAAAATTACAGTGGGTGAATATTGGGCTCTGAAGTCTGTCCTAAAATTTTGAGGTCAAAAACAAACAGAACATGCCCTGGACAAAAATAACAAAAGTTGGGGCAGAGGGGTTACTTTGCACTACAACCCTTATCTAGGTGTGGGTTCTGTACTAAGGGTTATTTTTGCTAGTATATATGGGTCATAACATGCTTCTGTGCCAAAAATCACAGAAAGTTAATTGGTGTTTATTTAGTTGTGATTTTCTAAAGTTTAATGTCAAAAAGGCACTTTCCACTACCTTGTTATTTGAAAAATGTCAAACAGCAGATTTCATATTTTTCCTATGTTCTTAATAACAAGACATTAATCATCCCAAGGTTTGGGGTGTTTTCACCTTGGGGTTATTTTTCTAGGGTTTTTCTAGGTTTCCCTTGTTTTCTTAAAATAAAAGGTATCCCAATTATTTTATACTAAACTAGGGCATAATAAATTTTTCTAATGAACTATACTGATTAAGTAGATTAACAAAAATATGGGTGCCCTCTGGTTCTTTATTTAGATCACCTTTCCTATTTCGTTTAACTTTAAGCCCAATGTGAAATAAGTGGTAAACTCTACCTTAATGGGGTGTACAGAGGGGTTTATCATTTTTAAACATGTTAAGAAGTGATTATGTACTTCTCCAATTTTTCTTAACCTCAGTCTAGCAGTGCAACTATTTTTCCTATTATTATTTAGCTTTTGGCCAAATCAAGATTTAAATCAAAACCTTAAAATTTTCTGTAACACTTAGGGGTTTTATATTTTTCTTAAGTAGTTTACATTATTTAATATCTGGCAAAATTGGTTTGACTTGATTTGGGTGAATAAAACAGAAGATATGAATTATTCAAGTTCTGTTTGAATTTAAATCAGGTTAAATAAAAGGTTTCCTGGAAAAACCACTTTGCACCGAAGTCCTCGGGTTCTTTCCAAACTAATCCTCTCAGCTATATCCCTGCGCTACTATTCCTCTAAGTCACTGACAATGCGCAAAACCCCCTAGCCTTTTCTTTTTCTCCCCCGCGGTCCTTCCCTAGGTTCAAACAGTACCCGCGGAAAAGAAAAGGGTGGCGCGGCTTACCGGCGGCGAGAGAGGTCCGGCGAGGGGCGGGGATGGCTCCGGGAGGTCCTGGCGGTCACAACGATGTACGGCTTGACGGCGGGGGTGGCCGGAATCGTCCGGTCCACGTGCGCAGGCGGGTGATCTCGTCGGCGGCGGGTGTTCTGGCCAAACCACGGCGATCTAGTTCAATCCAACGGCACGGTGAGCTTCACGGGGTGACGTAGAGGCTATGTGCACAAGGAATCGAAGAATGGAGCAGAGGATTACCCGGTCTACGTTCACAGGCGGTCGGGCGAAGTCCGGCGACCGTGGACTGGCTTCTCCGGCGAAGCAAACTCCGATTCCTCGCTCGGGGAGCTTCACCGAGGCGTGCACAGTCTCTTCCAAGGGTCGGGCGTGGCTGGGAAGGGCTCGGTTGGCCGGTCTACGGTGGCGGGGGATCGGGCGGCCACGGGCACGCCGTGCACGGGCAAACGCCGGTGGTTTCGGGCTCCGGTGAGGTCGAGCGCGTGCGGAGGGGTACGGTCGAAGTCCCTAGGGGCTTTATAGGTGCGGGCATGGGCAACGGCGCCGGCTCAGCCTTGGCGCGACGCGGGGCACGCGGGGGCGCGCGTCGGGCGTGCTCTGGCGAGCTCAGAGCGCGTCGAACACGTGGCTCTTTGCTTCTGCCTCTGTTCTTCCCTCTGCTGAGCGGCCAAAACGTACGAATCTTGCCCTAGGACCTGTGAGAGATTTCTTCCCTGCACCTAGAGCTACCTAGTTCATGTGAGTTCCAAGGGTAGATGTGGTCGAGTTAGAGAGATACGGGGGTGGGAAGTCGGCTATGTCAGAGATGTCCAAACCGAGACAAAACCTGTGCCAAGTCGTGTCAAACGACTTAGGGTTGGGCTCAACCCTTTCCAGGGTGTTCTAGAGGTATTTTGGCATCACTTTGTCAATTGGGTCAAATGATTTTGAAGTTTGAAAGAGGGTGAACATGTGTGATCTTTGGCTAAGGGTTGGTTTTGGACTTAAAAAAATCCTGATTTTTCTTTTGTGCTCAACCCTTGGGTGAACCTTTTGGGGCTTTTCTGAAATCTTTTTGGGGTTACTTTCTAACTATTATTTGTAGGTTATTAAGTGTACTACAAGTTTTATATTTGGCCCAAGTCATGATCATATGGTTTTCATGACCCTTTGGTCATAATTATTTCTAGGGTTCTCATTGTCCAAAGTGGTTTGCATTAGGGTTTTGGGCAATTCTCCCCTTTAGAGGTGCATGATAGGTTAGGGTATCATATCTAAGATGGGTTGCACTTGCTTAGGATTTTGATTTCCAAGTTTGGTGCACTTTGCTCAAACTAAACCACATGTGATAGTAGGTTTAAATGGTGTAGCCTTGGGTGAACACCCAAAGTAACACCTGAGGTGTTACAGCCCTCCCCCTTAAAGGAATCTCGTCCCGAGATTTTAGGGAGAGCCCTTTGGAGGGGTGCCAAGAAGGTGTGCTGGTGCATTGCTCCTGTCTCTGCCCAGATCTCTCTAGTTAACTGCTCTTCGAATGTCATTCTCTTTGCGACTTCAGAAGGAAGTCCTTTTTAAGTCAAAACCACAACTTAGACTACCCTTAACATCTAAGTTTTTCTTATATTTGTATTCAAAGGGCAGGTGGGGGTGGGGTTTTGGGTTATGTACCGACTCCTTTGGGCAGAAAGTCAGGGAAGCGAGAGCGTAGAAAATCCTCAGTCTCCCATGTAGCTTCTTATACTGAATGGTGACTCCACTGAACCTTATACATTCTAATCGACCTTGCCCGCGTTGACCTCTCTTTCTGATCCAATACCTTGACAGGGTACTCTTGATAAGATAAGTCTGGGTGTCGGTGTTTTGGGTCCGACCGCACACCCGGGGTTGCCCCTCAAGGTGTTTTAGGAGTAGGAAGGTGTCGACAACTGTAGCAAAATGGTTCGTGCCGATCGCACGAGAGACGGTGGACAAGGTTTACAGGTTCGGGCCGCTTAGTGATGCGTAACACCCTACGTCCTGATGAGTATGCTTGGTGGGTATGATTACAAGAGAGCTCTCTGGATTAAGAATACAGAGAGTTGATGTGGGTGGCTAAGTAATGGGTCGATCGTTCTGAAGGGGTGCCCCCTAGGCCTTATATACTCGACCGTGGGGCAGTACACATGGATAAGATAACAACAAGTGGCTAAAAGATAGTGAACCTCTTGAAATTATCCTTTACGTAACCCTCGCTGACTTATCCTCACGTGGCTTTGTTGCATGGAGGTTCCTGCGCAGGAAAAGTCGGATCTCTGTTGCGGTCACTCGCTCGACGCAGTGGGCCGTCCGGGTTTGCACCAATCCGGCCTCATGTCATTCTGCGTTGCTGGTTGCTTCTCCCCAGGCCCACGAAAGAATAACCTTACGATTTATTGGGCCCTTGGGCCTTTCGTGAGGTCCTTTACTCTTTCAGTGGACCCGGGGGATATCTATCCCCCACAAGCCCCCGATCTTTGGGTTAATTTAGAGGTAATCAACCCGAAGATCTCAGGTCCAGCTTGCAGGTGATTTGAAGAAAAAATGGCTTCCTGTTGTTCTCTCCTGCTTCAATCACTTGTTGACCAAAACCTAGTTTCGTGCCTGTGCCTTAGAGATCGGCATTCCAATTTGTAGGATTCTGAACTTCATTGGGTGCACCGGAGGTGCACCCAATGGGTGTAGCCCCCGAGCTTCGAGTAGATTTTAGAAGATAATCTACTCGAAGGTCTTCAGTAGAGATTATTTCCATTTGTGTTCCTTCATTTCGGTTGAGGACTGGCCTTTTAATCTTGTCCCATGCTCTTAGAAATTGGCACTATCTCGGCTTAGAATGATAATCCATGGGGTGCACCGAAGGTGCACCCAATGGGTGTAGCCCCCGACCTTCAAGTGGATTTTTTGAGGATAATTCACTTGAAGGTCTTCTTTTTATGTCCTTTTGCTGAAGATTACTCTTTCTGCTTATAAAAAAGTTGGCATGATGTCATCCGTGCTATGTCATCAATATTATGCTTCAGAGGTCAGCATGTATTTTGTCTTTTGCAGCCGAGTTTGCAATCCTTCCATATCTTGCTAGGTAGCGTAATTTATCTGCTCTGCGACTGATTGGACATTTGATGGACGTTCTCTGTCTAGTCTTCAAGTCGTGTCTGTCGACCATATTTTGCACTCTGCTGGCTATACTTGGCTTCCCTCTAACTCTTGTTGATATCTCATTTTTGTCTTGAGGCATTCACTGCATGCTCTGCACAGATGTGACCATTTTGAAAAATATACTGACAATTCCTGGGCGTCCCCCCCAATGGGTGTGGGCAAGGGACGGCTTGGTACGCTGAGTGTTTTAGCCGGCTGCTTCTGAGTTGTAATGTGATGGGACGGCGAGTGTAATCATACCCTTTGCGCTGTTGACTGGAGTCCCAATGGGTGTACTCCATCTGTCGTTGATCCCAATGGGGGTGTTGCCTGCGTTGCTGATGAAGACGACAGAGAGGAAGAGAATGAAGTCCCTCTGACTCGAAAGAACAGTCGGCAATTCCTCGCCAGTGGGGAAAGTAGTGGAGTTCCTTCTCCTGCTTTATCTGCCCTTGTTGGTCTGCAAGAAATATCCCTGGCCGACTTTGATCAAACTCTTGAGGATATGGTCCCAGAGGACTTGTTATCAGGGCCAGTGGATGATGATGTAACGGAAGCTTGTGGTGCCGTGCCGGATGCTGGGTTGAGGTCATCCCGTGCCTCGTCAACCTTAGAGCGCGATCTCGAGGGTCGGGATGCTAACTTGGATTGTCCTGATTCCATGGAAGTAGCCGAGGGCCCGTCAACCTTAGAGGTGGTTACTGCTGAAAGTCTGGACCTCAAGAATGGTGCTGACACATGCCCAGCCCCCGAGGGTGTCGTCTGGGATGACTTAGCTCGGGCGAAGAGTGCAAGCTACTGCCCAGCCCCTGAGGGTGCTGCCGGGGATAATCCAGCTCAAGTGGGCAGTGCCAACTATGACCCAGTCCCCGAGGGTGCCCAAACAGGGTCTCCTTTCGGCACTTCCATGGACGTTCACGCAGGGTCACCTCCACACTCTGGCTGCATGGTGGTGGCCCAAACTTTGGACCAGGGCGTCGCTTTAGAGGGCAGCGTCCCCGCTGATCGGGTGTCCGGCTCTGTTGAAGGCGCTGAACTGATTCCCACTGTTCCGTTGCAAGCTGCTTCAGGTGGTGACCTTGCGCCTGGTTATCATCTGATTTCTCCTGATTTGGGGATCCCTTCGTTCTTTTCCAACCTCCAGGTACTGTGCTGTTCTTTAGCTTGATTTTTACATTACATGCACTTTTGTCATTATGCTCATCTATTCTTCTCATCAGGTTTTGGTGGATGGGATGGCCAGCCAGCTGAAATCGCAGGGTGTTTCTGTCCCAGAAGTGGCTTCATCTCTTTTGTGTTGGAATCCAGTGTCACTTCATCGTCGTGTATCCGAGTTGGAGGCAACTAACGCTGGTTAGTGCCCTTTTCCTTTTCTTCGCGTTCGTCGTGTACTATTTTACCTTCTGATCTCGTTTTGTTTGGTTACCTCTTGCTAGGAATGACTCGACAGATTGCAATTCTTGAGGAAAAACATTTTCAAGATCAGGCTGAATTGGCTCAGCGATGCACTGATTTTGAGGAGAAGTACTCTCAAAGTCAGATTGAGCTGAGTCAGGTCTCTGCTGCCTTAGATGATGCCAACGCGTTGAGTTCTTCTCTGCATGCCCAGCTCGACTCTGAAAAGGTGATATACGAAACTGCGCTTTTGCCTTGCTGTGCTCCTATTACTTGCCTGGTTTTCTGAAGGAACTGACTTGTGCTTGCAGGAAGAAAAACGCATCCTTGCCGCTTCTCGTGACAATCTTGACAGGTTGTATCGAGATTCTAGCAATTCGCTGACCATTTTGGAAAGAAGTCATCGCTTCACCATGGAAGAATTAGACCTTCATCGTCGTAAGCTGCAAGAATCCATGGAGGAGGTAACCCGGCTTAAGCAGTTGATATCAGCGAAGGATGCTACTATCAAAGGGCTCCGGGCTTCCAAGAAATCCGTTGCCCAGGAGTTAGAGAGTGCTCGACTGGCTGCTAAAACTGCTGAAGAAACTTCTGTTACTCTCAAGGCCCAACGTGACAAAGCCCTGGACAAGGCTATTCGGGCGGGACGAATTTTGATGAGGAGACCCGGCGTGGTTGTTCCCGAAGATATAAGGGCTGACGTGAACGCTGCCCCTGATTCCTCGAGTCGCCCTTCTTCGTCGGTTGCTCCTGGAAAAGACATTGCAAAATAGAAAAAACATTTCACGTGCTCTAAGCGCGCAGCTTGCATGATTGAATATTTGTTAGAGGACACCAGTTTATTCGAATGACATAGTTACTCTCTCATTGTATCAGAATTTTTTAGTTAATGAGTTTGGTAGTAATGACGCATGATGACTATGAATTTTGTTTGTGGGATATGGAAATCATCCCCTGAATTATATAGGCGCGAGCATGTTGTACTGGTCTTAAGTTACCGCCAACTTAAGCCGATCGCTGCGCTCGTAGGGTATAGTGGTCACCCCGAGTTAAGTAAGCGTGAGCATGTTGCACCGCCTTAAGTCGTTGCCAACTTAAGCCGATTGCTCCGTTAGCAGGGCATAGTGGTCACCCTGAGTTAAGTAAGCGTGAGCATGTTGCACCGCCTTAAGTCATTGCTGACTTAAGTCGATTGCTCCGTTAGCAGGGCATAGTGGTCACCCTGAGTTAAGTAAGCGTGAGCATGTTGCACCGCCTTAAGTCATTGCTGACTTAAGTCGATTGCTCCGTTAGCAGGGCATAGTGGTCACCCTGAGTTAAGTAAGCGTGAGCATGTTGCACCGCCTTAAGTCATTGCTGACTTAAGTCGATTGCTCCGTTAGCAGGGCATAGTGGTCACCCTGAGTTAAGTAAGAATGCAAATCAATCGTAAATAAATTGAGTATCCTTGAGACCTTTTCTTTATTGATGACATATTTCCACTTTACAGAGTACATCATCGTTATCCCAGCGGTTTTGAGGTACAGCTAGGGATAAAACTTTCTCAGGTGTTCTATGTTCCAGGAGTTCCCAACTTCTGTGCCATCCATCTGAGTGAGGCGATATGATCCGGGCCGAGTGACTTCTGCTACTACGAAGGGTCCTTCCCATAAGGGTGATAACTTGTGTCGTCCTTCTCCCGTTAGAATTCGGCGAAGGACGAGCTCCCCTACTGAGAAGAATCGTTGCCGCACAGCCTTGTCATGATAGCGCCTTAGAGTCTGCTGGTATCTTGCTGATTGGATTACTGCGTTTAACCGTTCTTCCTCGAGTACGTCTATGTCCTCCAGCCTGGTGGTCTCAGCTTCTGCTATGCTTTCAAAGATCAGCCTTGGCGCCCCAAACTTGAGATCAGCAGGCAGCACTGCCTCCGACCCATAGACCATGAAGAAAGGAGTGTTTCCATGCAAAGCTCGGCTAGGTTGGGTTCTTAGGCTCCAAACAACATAGGGTAATTCCCTTATCCATTTTCCTGCGAATTTTTCATTCTTATCGAAAATCTTTTTCCTGAGTGCATCCAATATCATCCCATTGGCTCGCTCAACTTGCCCGTTGGCTCTTGGATGGGCTACAGATGCATACTTGATCTGAATGCTCTTTTGCTCGCAGAAGTCAAAGAATTCTGAACTCGTGAAGTTGGATCCTAAATCAGTTATGATGCTGTTTGGTATCCCGAATCTGAATATTATGTCTTGTATGAATTCCACGGCCTTAGCAGAGGTTAAGGAGGCAATGGGCTTGAACTCTATCCATTTAGTGAACTTGTCAATTGCTACCAATACATGAGTGTATCCCCCTTGAGCTTTCTTGAAAGGTCCAATCATATCCAGTCCCCACATTGCGAAAGGCCAAGTTACTGGTATGGTCTGCAGTTGCTGTGCTGGCATGTGTTGTTGCTTTGACAAGTACTGGCAGGCCTCGCACCTTTGAACTAACTCGGCTGCATCATTCTTTGCTGTTGGCCAATAGAATCCTGACCTGAAGACCTTCCCAACCAGTGTTCTGGAGGCTGCATGTATTCCACATTGTCCAGCATGGACCTCCTCCAGGAGTTGCCTTCCAGTAGATGGGAGGATGCATTTCATGAAGACGCCTGACGCACCCCTTCTGTATAATGTCCCTCCAATAAGTGTATAGTGAGCCGACTGTCTTGCAATGCGCTCTGCCGAATTCTTGTCGTCTGGTTCTTCTTCATTCCTTATGTACTTAATGATTGGCCTTCTCCAGTCATCAGGATCTGACTCGGGTTGATCTATGATGTTGCACTCTTCTATTTGATCCATTGAGATACTTGGCTGCAGAATTTCTTGCACGAAAACCCCGGGTGGAACCTGAGTTCGACTGGACCCTAGCTTGGACAGTACATCGGCTGCCGTGTTCCGATCTCTTTCCACATGATGAAATTCTAGACCCTCGAATTTATCCTCCAGCTTTCGGACAACAGTGCAGTATCTTCCCATCGAATCGTTTGAGCAATCCCATTCCTTATTTATCTGGCTGATGACTACCAGAGAGTCTCCGTATACCATCAATCTTTTGACGCCCAACGATATGGCAATGTTCAATCCATGGATCAAAGCTTCATACTCGGCTGCATTGTTGGAGGCCGGGAATAGCAACTGGAGGGCGTATTTGAGGTGTTCGCCTCCAGGTGCAGTGAAGAGAATCCCCGCTCCTGCTCCCTGCAGCTTTAGTGAGCCATCAAAATACATTCGCCATACTTCTGCAGTCTCCGGGTTGTCTGGTACTTGTTGTTCAGTCCACTCCGATACGAAATCAACCAGTGCTTGGGTTTTGATGGCAGTGCGAGGCCGGAACTCGATGTCATGAGATCCCAGCTCACAGGCCCACTTGGCTATTCGAACGATTGCTTCCTTGTTGTGAAGAATATCCCCTATTGGAAAACTTGTGACTACTATGACTTTGTGATCATCAAAGTAGTGACGCAGCTTGCGGGCAGTTAGAAGTACTGCATACAATAGCTTCTGAACTTGAGGGTATTTTTTCTTTGAGGGGCCTAGGACTTCACTAATGAAGTAGACAGGATGTTGTATTGGGTAGGCATGTCCTTCTTCTACTCGCTCGACTACTAACGCGGTGCTTACCACGTGAGTCGTGCAAGAGATATATAGCAGCAAATCTTCAGCTGGTTGAGTTGATGTGGCTCGCCGAGGTGGTTTCAGTACTGGTGGTGTTGTCAAGAATTTTTTCAGAGCATCTAGAGCTTCTTGCGCTTCTGAAGTCCACTGGAATTTATCCACCTTCTTGAGTAACTTGTAAAACGGCAGACCTTTTTCTCCCAGCCTGGATATAAATCTGCTTAGAGCTGCCATACATCCAGTAAGCCGCTGAACCTTTTTCTGCGATCGAGGTGCTTCCATCTTCATGATAGCCTCAATTTTATCTGGATTAGCTTCAATTCCCCGGCGACTGACAATAAACCCGAGCAACTTTCCGGCTGGTACTCCGAAAACACATTTCTCGGGATTAAGCTTCCATCTATACCGCCTTAGGCTGTTGAAAACCAGTTGCAAATCTTCGATGAAGTCTTTTGAGTCCTTTGTTTTGATCACCACATCATCCACATAAGCCTCCACACGCTTGCCCCAGTGATCGGCTAAGCATGTTTGAATAGCTCTCTGGTAAGTTGCTCCAGCGTTTTTGAGGCCAAACGGCATGGAGGTATAACAGAAAGCGCCGAACGGAGTAATGAATGCCGTTTTTTCTTCATCTTCCTTTGCCAGACTAATCTGATGATATCCAGAATAGCAGTCGAGGAAAGATAGCATGGAACATCCAGCGGTGGAGTCCACCACCTGATCTATCCTCGGGAGCCCGAAAGGATCCTTCGGACAGTGTTTGTTGAGATCAGTATAATCAACACACATGCGCCAGTCCACTTTATTCTTTTTGAGTACAAGAACAGGATTGGCTAACCACTCGGGATGTAATACTTCTCTAATGAATCCAGCCGCGACCAAGCGAGCTAACTCGACGCGAATGGCTTCTCTCTTATCAGGCATGAAACGACGTAATTTTTGTCGAATCGGCCTCGCCTAGGGAAAAACCTTCAGTTTGTGCTCGGCCAGTTCTCTTGGGACTCCCGGCATATCCGCAGGTTGCCATGCGAATACGTCTCGGTTATCTTGCAGAAACCGGACGAGCGCGCTTTCCTATTTGTCATCCAAACTGGAGCTGATGATGGCCGTCTTGCGCTCATCAGCGAACCCCAGGTTGATTCTCTTGGTTTCTTCAGTCGGACGCATAGAGGTCGCGGTCTGAGCTTCATTCGCCGGTATTGCGAGGTCCTCCTCAGGCTTAGAGTTCGCCAAAGTAGAGGGAGCCGTCGATGGTTTGGCGGTGAGGGCTGCTTGAATAGCCACCCGGAAACACTCTGCGGCGCCTTGGAAGTCGGCGCGCACAGTTATGATCCCTTGCGGTCCTGGCATCTTCAGTATCATGTAGGTGTAATGTGGAATGGCCATGAACTTGGCCAATCCTGGCCTCCCAATGATGGCGTTGTACCCGCAGTCGAAGTTCGCCACTTCAAACCTCAGGAACTCGGTTCTGTAGTTCTCCGGAGTTCCAAAGGTGACTGGCATGTAGATGTGGCCCAGCGGGTATTCCCCTTCCGTCGGCATGATGCCGAAGAAAGGAGTGTCCGACTCATGGAGCTCTTTGAGGTGAACTCCCAAGCCTTGAAGTGTCCGGGGGAAGGTGACGTTGATGCTGCTCCCCCCGTCCACTAACACTTTCTTTACCCGGCTCTCTCGGATCACCGGATCGACGAGAAGCGGGTATTTTCCTGGGTGGTCGAAGTTGAGCCATTGATCTGCCCGAGTGAAGGTGATCGGGTGCTCCGACCACCGGTATGGGGCGGGAGGGCCGATGGTCGCCACCAGTATCTGGCGATCATTGAGCTTCTGCTGTCTTCTGTTCTCCTGCGATCCGTGTCCGCCGAAGATGACGTTGACCTCCCTGTCAACGCGTGGAAAAGCTCCTCCTCCTCCCTCCTCCTGCCGATGGGGTTGTCGTCGTTCATCTGGTCCTCCCCTCGGCGGAGGAGGAGGTAGAGGTTGGAAGGGTCGGCCGTGTCCGACGGAGTGTTTGAAGTCTCGGCAGTTACGAAGAGTGTGGCGCATGTCCTTGTGGTACGGGCACTGGGCGTCGAGGATGTCGTCCAACGTACGTTCGCCTCCACGAGGTCCTCCTCGAGCGCGAGAGGCAGGTGGTCCGGCAGCGTGCACTTCTTCGCGTGGCCTCTTCTCCCACCGCTTGTCAGGTTGCTGGTTCGTGTCGCGTCGTGGTGCTGCCGGTGCGGGCTTTGCTCCTCCGATGAGGTCCTGGGCTCGCTCGTCGGCGGTGATGTAGAGGTCGGCTTCCCGGAACAGCTCCTCGGAGGTAGTTGGCGCCTTCTGTAGTATGGCTCGGACGAAAGCCGAATCGTTGGATCCTCGGTAGAAGTCCTCGATCACGGCCGCCTCCGTGACATCGGGGATACGGTTTCTCATGGTTTGAAACCTCTTGAGGTACGACCGGAGAGTCTCGTCCCCCCGGCGCTTGATAGATTTGAGGTCCCACGGTTGCGCCGGCTTGTCGGAGAGGGACTGGAAGTTGGCGGTGAAGCACCGACTGAAGTCTCCCCAGACGTCGATGCAGTGTCGGGGTAGATGTCGCAGCCATTGCAGCGCGTCTTGCCCGAGGACAATGGGTAAGTACGCGGTCATCACGTCTTCGGACGCCCCGGCAGCTCGAGCAGCGGTGGTGTAGACGGCTAGCCAACCCCATGGATCCTGCTTAGGTTCATATTTGTCAACATTGGATACCTTGAAGTTGGGAGGCCATTGGATGGCCCTAAGGCGCGGAGTAAGGGCGGACACTCCGCACGTGTCCTCCTGTCGTTGGGGTCGATGTCTGTCCCGGGGAGGGGAGTTGTGATTGTGATTCCTCAACCGTCCCCGGGTGGTTCCGCCGGTTGAAGCCGTTGCCGACTCAGTCCTGGTAGCTTGGCTCTGAGTCGGGGTGCCATGATCCCTGTCATACTCCTCTCGACGACGAATCTCGTTCTCATGCCGCCGTTCTCGCGAAGCATTGATGGAGCTCCGCGCGTCTCGGCGACTGTTGATGGCGTGTCGTAGATCGTTCGGCGGGTGGGCAAGTGGTAGAAGATGGTTGGCCGCCTGGGTGAACAGTCGTCGGTAGCCGTCGGCGTCAGGAGTCCGAGGAAGTCCTTCAGCTATCCGAGCCAGTACCCCTCCGACTTCACTTGGCGTGTTCATGGCTCGGGCGAAGTCGGGGTTCAGGTTGCGCCCGAAGAATGGATTCTCTCGACGTTGCCTTGCATCCTGCTCGGCCTGTTCCTGAGCTCGTCGGCGATCACGTCGTCGGGAGTTCCTTCGCTCTCTGAAGACGCGTTCTTCCGGGGTTTCTCCTACTTCCGAGACCTCGTCTCGCGAGACAGGTTGTTTTGGATTCCGCTCTCCGGCTGCGTGATGTCGTCGAACGTTCCTGCTCCGGTTCCTCCGTCGACGGGACTCTCGCTGAGGCGGTTCCTCCCCGGGTACAGTCGGCTCGTCGTCGGAGATGACGGGCGATTCCGCTCTTCCGATGAAGAGGACGTCGGGGTAGAACGGTGCTGCCGTCGTAGTGATCTTCTTTCGGAGAGCCGGAGGTTGCGCTTCTCCGGTATTTTCGGAGTTTGTTGGGGAAGATTCCTTTTCCGGCGGATCCGCGATACGGTGCAGAATTCCTTCTTCGTCTGCTACGAATGAGATTGTTCCGAAGCAGAACATAGATCCGGGGCGTAGGGTGATCTTGCTGTAGAAGGAGATGGCCATTGAGCTAGCTTGGATTGTCGACACACCCCCTACCTGGCGCGCCAGCTGTCGGTGTTTTGGGTCCGACCGCACACCCGGGGTTGCCCCTCAAGGTGTTTTAGGAGTAGGAAGGTGTCGACAACTGTAGCAAAATGGTTCGTGCCGATCGCACGAGAGACGGTGGACAAGGTTTACAGGTTCGGGCCGCTTAGTGATGCGTAACACCCTACGTCCTGATGAGTATGCTTGGTGGGTATGATTACAAGAGAGCTCTCTGGATTAAGAATACAGAGAGTTGATGTGGGTGGCTAAGTAATGGGTCGATCGTTCTGAAGGGGTGCCCCCTAGGCCTTATATACTCGACCGTGGGGCAGTACACATGGATAAGATAACAACAAGTGGCTAAAAGATAGTGAACCTCTTGAAATTATCCTTTACGTAACCCTCGCTGACTTATCCTCACGTGGCTTTGTTGCATGGAGGTTCCTGCGCAGGAAAAGTCGGATCTCTGTTGCGGTCACTCGCTCGACGCAGTGGGCCGTCCGGGTTTGCACCAATCCGGCCTCATGTCGTTCTGCGTTGCTGGTTGCTTCTCCCCAGGCCCACGAAAGAATAACCTTACGATTTATTGGGCCCTTGGGCCTTTCGTGAGGTCCTTTACTCTTTCAGTGGACCTGGGGGATATCTATCCCCCACACTGGGTCTATCTCAAGGTCTGGCTCAGGTAGCACTTCAGTGGGTAAGCGGACACATTTCCGCAGCTGAGATACATGGAATAAATCATGAACAGCTGACATGTGTGGTGGCAACTTCAATTGATATGCTACTGGTCCACAAGTTTCCTTGATCTCGTAGGGTCCAATGTAGCGAGGAGCTAACTTGCCCTTAATTCCAAATCTCTGGATGCCCTTGGTGGGTGACACCTTAAGATAAACATGCTCCCCCACTTCAAACTGCAGAGGTTTCCGCCTCTTATCATGATAACTCTTTTGCCTGGCCTGAGCAGCTTCTAAGTTCTTCTTAATGACTCTGACCTTTTCCACTGCTTCAAGTACCAAATCTGGCCCAAATATTTCCCTCTCTCCTGCTTGAGACCAATTCAGCGGGGTCCTACACCTTCTCCCATACAAGGCTTCAAAAGGTGCCATCTTTAGACTTGATTGGTAACTGTTATTATAAGAAAACTCTGCCAAAGAAAGACATTTGTCCCAATCCTTTCCATAGTGTAGCACACATGCCCTCAACATGTCTTCCAAAATTGGATTTACCCTTTCTGTCTGGCCATCTGTTTGAGGATGGTATGCTGAGCTTCGTATTACATGGGTCCCAAGTGATTCTTGTAATTGCTCCCAAAATCGTGCCACAAATGGTGCTCCTCTGTCTGATACTATAGTCCTTGGTATTCCATGCAAACGAACTATCTGGTCAATGTAGATCTCCGCATACTTCCCCGTCCCATGGGTGGTGTGTACTCGCAAGAAATGAGCTGACTTGGTCAATCTGTCCACAATGACCCAAATGGAATCATGGTGCCTGGAGGTATTGGGCAATCCCACGATAAAGTCCATGCAAATGTCCTCCCATTTCCAAGACGGTATGGGAAGGGATTGCAAAGGGCCTGCTGCCTTCAGATGACTGGCTTTGATCCTCTAGCAGGTGTCACACTCGGATATGTACTTGGCAATCTCCCTCTTCATTATAGTCCACCAGTATAAGGATCTGAGATCATGATACATCTTGTTGCTGCCGGGGTGCATGGAGAATTTTGAAAGGTGAGCTTCATCCAATATCTTCTTTCTGAGCTCAGGGTCCTTGGGAACAACCAATCGATTTCCAAACCATAGAATTCTCTTGCTGTCCTGACGGAAGCATTTGTATTTTTCTGCTTTCTGCTTGATCATTTCCTTGATAACCTGAACACCCTTATCTTCAATCTGTGCCCTGACTATCTGCTCTTGCAATGTGGGGTTCCACCGAGATATAGTTCAAAGCACCTGAAGAAACAACTTCCAGGTTTAGCTTGCACAATTCATCACACAGGGTGGTAACTCTTGCATCCATGTTCATACAATTGCACTGGGCCTTTCTGCTCAAGGCATCTGCCACAACATTGGCTTTGCCCGGATGGTAATGCACCTCCAAATCATAGTCCTTGATTAACTCTAACCATCTCCTCTGCCTCATATTCAGATCTTCCTGAGTGAAAATGTTTTTGAGACTCTTATGATCAGTGTAAATGTTACAGTGAGCTCCCATCAAGTAATGTCTCCATATCTTGAGAGCATGAACCACGACTGCTAACTCCAGATCATGTGTAGGGTAGTTCTGCTCATGGGGTCTGAGTGCTCGGGAGGCATAAGCAATTACTTTGTTATCTTGCATTAAGACACATCCCAATCCATTACCAGAAGCATCACAATAAACTTCAAAGGGCTTGGTGTTATCAGGTTGAGCTAGCACTGGGGCTGTTGTCAAATGCTGCCTTAGTGTATGAAAGGCATCTTCACACTTTTGGCTCCAATTATATTTGACTCCCTTCTTCAACAGTTCAGTCATTGGCTTGGCAATTCTAGAGAAATCCGGAACAAATCGTTGATAATACCCTGCCAATCCCAGAAAACTCCGAATCTGCCGCACTGTGGTAGGAGGTTTCCAATCCATCACCTCTTGTACCTTCTCAGGATCCACAGATATCCCATCCTGAGAAATTGTGTGACCCAAGAATTTAATTTCCCTCAGCCAGAATTCACATTTAGATAATTTAGCATAAAGATGATGATCGCGCAATCGCTGAAGCACGGTGTGCAGATGCTCAGTATGTTCGTCTTCATTCTTGGAATAGACCAGAATATCATCAATGAACACGACCACGAACTTGTCCAGCTCTGGCATGAATACTGAGTTCATCATGTACATGAAATAAGCCAGGGCATTGGTCAGCCCAAAAGACATCACCAAGAATTCATAGAGCCCATATCTGGTAGAGAAGGCCGTCTTGGGAATATCGCTGGCACGGATCTTGATCTGATGGTAACCCGAGCGAAGATCTATCTTGGAGAATACCTTGGCTCCCACCAACTGATCAAACAAAACATCAATGCGGGGCAGTGGGTATTTGTTCTTGATGGTCACCGCATTGAGAGGGCGGTAATCAACACACATTCTCAAACTCTCATCCTTTTTCTTCACAAATAAGGCCGGACATCCCCAAGGTGAAGTACTTGGGCGAATGAACCCTTTGTCCAACAACTCTTGCAGTTGCTTTTTCAATTCTGCCAATTCCGCGGGAGGCATCCTATAGGGTCTCTTGGAGATAGGAGCAGTCCCGGGTTGCAATTCGATGGCGAACTCAATGTCTCTATCAGGTGGCATCCCTGGCAATTCATCCGGGAAAACATCTGGGTAGTCCCGGACCACTGGGATCCTTTCCACTGGTGACTCTATCATAGTGAATGCATAAGAACGGGTACATCCCTGATCAGGCAAATATAAAATAGTCTCGTCGTAAGCAGGGGAGTGAATCTCAATGGCCCTTGCTGCAATATCCAATACTGCCTGATGCCTGGATAACCAATCAGTTCCCAATATAATATCCACGCTATCCAATCCTAAGATGAGAAGGGTGGTTCTAATCACAAGACTACCCAATTTTATAGGCACTTGCCTATTGATTTGGTAGGTGGCAACCCTGCCTCCTAGTGTTGAAATTGTAATACCCCCATTGGTGTGGTGAAAAGGTAATTGGCACTTGGCACTAAATTTGGCACTGATAAAAATGTGTGATGCACCAGAATAAAAAAGAACAATAGCAGGATAATTCAAAACTGTAAAGATACCAGTCATGACGGGTGCTCCCTCTGGAATATCAGCCATGGTGGTGAAGTTCAGCCTGCCTTGCCTCACTTGCACCTTCTGTCTCTTGCCTTGATTCTGATTAACATTCTGCCCCTGCCTCTGCTGGTTTCTGGGGCAATTCTTGGCATAATGTCCGGTGTTGCCACATGTGAAACACCTATTGTCATTTGCCTGGCGATATTGCTGCTGCTGTTAAATGTTCCTCTGAGCTGGAAACTGGGTACGGTTGGGTGCCTACTGCTGTGGTCGGATCACCCAACGTCCTTGCTACTGTTGCGGTCCCCTGTTCTGAGTGTCAGACACAATCCTGAAGCGTTGTGGCTGAGCTGAAGGTCCTGCCACAGGGGTCTTCCTCTTCTTCTCTGCCTGACGAGCGGTGATACAGTCCTCCTGAGAAATGGCCATGTTGACCAACTCATTATAACTGTTGGCCCTGACTGTGTTGAGGTGGTCACGGAGCTTAGTGCTGAACCCCCTTCTGAACCTGTCCCTCTTCTTCTCGTCCGTGTCTGCATGATACCCAGCATACTGGCACAGGTCATTAAAGGCCTGAGCATACTGTTGCACTGTCCGGTTTCCCTAAGTGAGTGCCAGAAACTCGTTGAGCTTTCGGTCCATAATGTGTGCTGGTATATGATGCCCCCTGAAAGCTGCCTTGAACTCTCTCCATTCCACCTCTCGGTCATTAGGCTGCATAGCAAGAAAATGGTCCCACCAAGTCCTTGCGTGACCTCTGAGCAAACTCCATGGAGTAGCGGGAATTTGGATTCCACTACTCTCAACCATACATCCGCATCGAGTGGGTCCTCTGCCCTGGTGAACAATGGTGGCTGGGTACTGAGCAACTCCTGGTAGGTGGCTGCCGCGGGGTGACACTGGTGATCACCTCCACCATAGTGCTAAGGTGGCGGCTGAGGCTGAGCTAGTTGCCTCAAGATCTCATTCTGCTGAGCCATTAGCTCCTGCAGAGTAGGAGGCGGTGGCGGCGGTGGAGGAACGCGCTCATTTTGACCACGACGCGCTCTCCCGGCCATCTGAAAAATCACATATATTTTCAATACACATCTTTGAGGTTCAAAGTTCAAGCGCGATGAAAGAGTCAAAAGGCAAAATTGATAGATTCTTGCATAAACATAAAGGATTTCACCAGGCATAAACTTTTCTCTTCAAATTAAGACTAACATCATCCATCAACCATGCTTCCAAAAGAGTTTATCACGATTACATCAATAGCCCAAAAGACTCAACTCTATCTAGCCTAGTACCCCAATGGTGCAAAAGCTAAGCTAGCTTCGAGGAGTCCTACCATCACCGACTTCTAACTCTATCCCTGAGACCTAGTGAGCGAACGAGGCAACACTCGACTCGGGGGAAGGTGGTCTCCCTGAGCCAGCAGTGTCCAAGCTGGAGGCAGGCTCCTCTCCTCCCTCAATGTCGACATCCTCGTTGGCCTCCATGTCCTGGATCTCCTGGTGATGCATATCCAGGGGCTCATTAGCCTCGACAAGCTACTGCTGAGTGTTGATAAGCTGATCCTCGAGAACCTCGATGGTGTTCTCCCTTGTTCCCACCAGTTCCTCAAGCTCTTGGATTTCGTTTGACAGTTGCTCCACCTGTAAGTCCTTTTCCACCATCTCAGTGGACAAGTCAACCACAAGCTCCTCTCTGATATCCAGGGTGATCTTAGTTGCCTCCAACAATGCCATCAGATGGGACATTGCCTCACCACGCATCACTTGCAGACGGTACAGGGCATTCATGCACCGCACTGTCAAGTGAGCAGTCTGACCTGGGTAAATAGCCCAGATGTCCTTAGCATGCTCCACTCGGTCCTTCCACATTGGGTCATCCTCCTTCTCAGTGGGGAACAAGCCAATGGGATGGGTGGACAGCTCCAAGGGGTGGAATCCACAGAAAGTGGTCAACCCGTGAAGAGCAATCGCCTCGATCGTATCCCCAGCCCGATATCCAAAAGACTCGGAGTCCAGCAAACGCCAGCCTGGCTGTAGGGGATGAGGCTCCAGGGTCATCCTCACCCTACAGCGGGGCACTCGGTGCTTCTCGAACTTCTGCACCGCGTACTGGGGAGGCATCGTGTAACCAGCCCCCTGAAGTACCTCCCACAAAATACGGGGAAAGCCCTCTCGTGCAAGCCCGTTAGTGTGGGATAGTGCATTCCCTTCGTCCGAGGATCCATGGGAAGTCATCTGTGTACGGTTAAGCGTAAGTAAAAGAAAAAGAATTATAAAAAGAAAAAGGAATCACAACTCAGCCTCTCTCTAACTACAACAATGGTACTGGGGTACTTAGTTGGTCATCATTTTGTATTAAAGTCCTTACCAATTATCCATTAGTTTAATTAAGAATGCATGCATGCTCGTCCTGAACGACCTCACATCAACGAAAAAGGGAATAGGGAAGAACCCCCATCCCTTATAGTAGCCTGTAGGGCTCAATCACTTAGCCACCTAACTACCCCTCTATCATCCTAAGGCTTCACGTCCTAGGTCTACCCTGATCGTCCTACGATCTATCCAACATTTGTTTCTACCAAGTTTTATTTTGAAAAAGGATGGTATTTATAGTTTATTGATTCCTCTGTGGTGGTACAAGCTCCGATACCAGCTGTGGCGGAACTGCCCGAATTATTCCGACTTAAGTGCCTAAGTCCCGCCTTAGAGGCTAGACCACACTTAAATGGGAATACAATAAAGCATCGGAGTTTTAACAAAAGTAGTCATCATTGTTCGAAGTGCAGCAGAATGAAACTAACGATAAATAAACAGAGAGATGGGGAAGCCTATCCCATCACTCCTCAGGCTCCTCCTCAGCCGAGGCGGGGTCCCACTCGACAGTCCAACCCGGTGGCAAGATGGACGGCCAAGTCACTCCAGCAACCATGTCCTCCAAAGAACCTGTAAAATTATGCCACAAGCAAGGCTGAGTATACTAATACTCAGCTAGACTTACCCGGTGTGAGGAGTCTACTCCTCTACCTCTAGACATGCAGCTGTTTGGCTGTGGGGTTTGGTTGCCAAAAGCACTAGCTGAGTTTGTAAATCAAATTTTAGCTTTGTCAAGTTTAATTGTGACTCTCTTAAGGCTAAATGTGTACTATCTACTCATACATGGTATCAGACATATTTAACAATCAACATCTTCAGTCAACTCATCACATTTCCACTTGTTACTCAATGTAGCAGCATGGATCAAGCAGTCTCATTAGCTGTGAGAAGCAGACGATTCGAATCGAGTTTTTATCCTTGCAAGGTAAACCTAAACACATGACATGTAGGGGCACTCCGTCCCCACACACATCAACCGTCCCCATCGATTCCCCGTCAGCAGAGAGGGGCTCACCGCCTTGGCGTACAATGTCTCATTGACCCCGACTGCCGTCGTGCAGTGACCGCACTTGTACCCACCATAACCGGAATGGGAGACCTCGTCTCAGGTCGCGTGAGGAGGGCAATCTGCTGCCAGGTTCAATCAGGTACTAGGCTTACCGATTTACCATATTTCTCGGCATATGTTTAGTACGTTCAAACGCTTGACTCACGGTACCACACCTTAATCCTTATTCCAATTTTTCTCCCATGGACAACCAATCCCCATGGATTGTTGTCCACAAACCAGCATCATTATGAGAAGAAAAGTGGATACAACCAATTTCCTGACCTCGCGCAAGTGCTGGAAAAATCACTCGACTTCTACCGAGATCCTAATTAATAAAGCAGCTACTCGACCTAGCATACTAGTATTCATTTCAACAGGATTCCTGAGATCATGCAACTAGGGTTTCAACCAACTCCTACACTTAAGTGCACATTCAATCCTATAATCAATAAGTGTAGTGAAATAGCATAAATAATAGGTTATGCATAAACCGGGGCTTGCCTTCCAAAGCTGTGGCAGGCAGATCTTCTGGTGCTGGATTCGGGGCTACCTCCTGAGTAGCTCCTTGCTCCGGCACGAGGACGTACTCTCTGTCAGCGAGGTTGCAATCTATCGAATGCAATGAATATGTATGCCATGATCATGCAGGATTTAACAACATTATGCTAAAGGAAGAAAAACTAAGTTAGTTAGTCACTTAGGGTTTCATGGTCATACGTGGCTTTAGTGGTTTATGCTTATCACTCTAGGTTTAGGTTTTGTTAAGGATAAGCATAGTGGATTGGTATTTCCCTTATATATTTCAGTGGACAATTTACAAAGGGTTTTAGGATGACACTAATTTCCATCATTCAATTTCCCCTTCTTTATTTTCTATTCATGAATTCTAGTGTGGGTTTGAACTACAACAGTGTTTTAAAAATTTTCATAAATCTTGTAAAAATTACAGTGGGTGAATATTGGTCTCTGAAGTCTGTCCTAAAATTTTGAGGTCAAAAACAAACAGAACATGCCCTGGACAAAAATAACAAAAGTTGGGGTAGAGGGGTTACTTTGCACTACAACCCTTATCTAGGTGTGGGTTCTGTACTAAGGGTTATTTTTGCTAGTATATATGGGTCATAACATGCTTCTGTGCCAAAAATCACAGAAAGTTAATTGGTGGTTATTTAGTTGTGATTTTCTAAAGTTTAATGTCAAAAAGGCACTTTCCACTACCTTGTTATTTGAAAAATGTCAAACAGCATATTTCATATTTTTCCTATGTTCTTAATAACAAAACATTAATCATCCCAAGGTTTGGGGTGTTTTCACCTTGGGGTTATTTTTCTAGGGTTTTTCTAATTTTCCCTTTTTTCTTAAAATAAAAGGTATCCCAATTATTTTATACTAAACTAGGGTATAATAAATTTTTCTAATGAACTATACTGATTAAGTGGATTAAAAAAATATGGGTGCCCTCTGGTTCTTTATTTAAATCACCTTTCCTATTTCTTTTAACTTTAAGCACAATGTGAAATAAGTGGTAAACTCTACCTTAATGGGATGTACAGAGGGGTTTATCATTTTTAAACATGTTAAGAAGTGATTAGGTACTTCTCCAATTTTTCTTAACCGCAGTCTAGCAGTGCAACTATTTTTCCTATTATTATTTAGCTTTTGGCCAAATCAAGATTTAAATCAAAACCTTAAAATTTTCTGTAACACTTAGGGGTTTTATATTTTTCTTAAGTAGTTTACATTATTTAATATCTGGCAAAATTGGTTTGACTTGATTTGGGTGAATAAAACAGAAGATATGAATTATTCAAGTTCTGTTTGAATTTAAATCAGGTTAAATAAAAGGTTTCCTGGAAAAACCACTTTGCACCGAAGTCCTCGAGTTCTTTCCAAACTAATCCTCTCAGTTATACCCCTGCGCTACTATTCCTCTGAGTCACTGACAATGCGCAAAACCCCCTAGCCTTTTCTTCTTCTCCCCCGCGGTCCTTCCCTAGGTTTAAACAGTACCCGCGGAAAAGAAAAGGGCAGCGCGGCTTACCAGCGGCGAGAGAGGTCCGGCGAGGGGCGGGGTTGGCTCCGGGAGGCCCTAGCGGTCACAACGGTGTATGGCTTGACGGCGGGGGTGGCCGGAATCGTCCGGTCCACGTGCGCAGGCGGGTGATCTCGTCGGCGGCGGGTGTTCCGGCCAAACCACGGCGATCTAGTTCAATCCAACGGCACGGTGAGCTTCACGGGGTGACGTAGAGGCTATGCGCACAAGGAATCGAAGAATGGAGCAGAGGATTACCCGGTCTACGTTCACCGGCGGTCAGGCGAACTCCGGCGACCGTGGACTGGCTTCTCCGGCGAAGCAAACTCCGATTCCTCGCTCGGGGAGCTTCACCGAGGCGTGCACAGTCTCTTCCAAGGGTCGGGCGTGGCTGGGAAGGGCTCGGTTGGCCAGTCTACGGTGGCGGGGGATCGGGCGGCCGCGGGCACGCCGTGCACGTGCAAACGTCGGTGGTTTCGGGCTCCGGTGAGGTCGAGCGCGTGCGGAGGGGTACGGTCGAAGTCCCTGGGGGCTTTATAGGCGCGGGCATGGGCAACGGCGCCGGCTCAGCCTTGGCGCGACACGGGGCACGCGGGGGCGCGCGTCGGGCGTGCTCTAGCGAGCTCAGAGTGCGTCGAACACGTGGCTCTTTGCTTCTGCCTCTGTTCTTCCCTCTGCTGAGCGGCCAAAACGTACGAATCTTGCCCTAGGACCTGTGAGAGATCTCTTCCCTGCACCTAGAGCTACCTAGTTCATGTGAGTTCCAAGGGTAGATGTGGTCGGGTTAGAGAGATACGGGGGTGGGAAGTCGGCTATGTCAGAGATGTCCAAACCGAGACAAAACTTGTGCCAAGTCATGTCAAACGACTTAGGGTTGGGCTCAACCATTTCCAGGGTGTTCTAGAGGTATTTTGGCGCCACTTTGTCAATTGGGTCAAATGATTTTGAAGTTTGAAAGAGGGTGAACATGTGTGATCTTTGGCCAAGGGTTGGTTTTGGACTTAGAAAAATCCTGATTTTTCTTTTGTGCTCAACCCTTGGGTGAACCTTTTGGGGCTTTTCCGAAATCTTTTTGGGGTTACTTTCTTACTATTATTTGTAGGTTATTAAGTGTACTACAACTTTTATATTTGGCCCAAGTCATGATCATATGGTTTTCATGACCCTTTGGTCATAATTATTTCTAGGGTTCTCATTGTCCAAAGTGGTTTGCATTAGGGTTTTGGGCAATTCTCCCCTTTAGAGGTGCATGATAGGTTAGGGTATATATCTAAGATGGGTTGCACTTGCTTAGGATTTTGATTTCCATGTTTGGTGCACTTTGCTCAAACTAAACCACATGTGATAGTAGGTTTAAATGGTGTAGCCTTGGGTGAACACCCAAAGTAACACCTAAGGTGTTACATGATCCCTCACTCTGCGTGCTCTGGGGCGGCTGTCGAACCCTTCCGAGGGGCCAGCCTTTGAACCCCTGATCAGTAATGGGCGCAGAGCCCGAGTGCTCTGAGGCGACTGTCGAACCCTTCCGAGGGGCCAGCCTTCGAACCCCTGATCAGTAATGGGCGTGGAGACCGATTGCTCTGAGGCGGCTGTCGAACCCTTCCGAGGGGCCAGCCTTCGATCCCCTAATCAGTAATGGGCTCGGGGCCCGCTTCCTTCACCGAGAAGGATCCTTTCCGAAACGTCCCCTTTCCTGGTCCCTGTAGAGAGAGAGAGAAAGAGGAAGAGGGAGAGGATATGAATTTAAATAAGGTGGCGCACCTTTTTTGATGTGGTCATCATGGCGAAGGTGAAACGACGCCCACCTCGCCTACCAAAGGTGTCGCTTGCTCTACCGGGGAGTTAATGCGATGGGACGGGCGATTCTCGTGGCGCTCGTTGCGCGTGCACGAGCCGTTCGAGGAACGGGCGCGTCGTCTTTACTCCGTGGGAGAGGGATCTCCTGCCTCTTCCGGAGGGGACGTGAGCCTGCAGGCGATTCGACCGCTGCTTCCGCTCGTCTGTCACCGACATTACTGCCGGCCCACCTTTGGGCCATGCCAACCACCGCGCCTATCCCTGCAGCTTACTGACCCATGATCGTTGCCCTAAATTGGCACTGCTGGGTCATGCGCAGGGCTGCCTTGAGTCACGGCACCGGTTCCGCAGTCGAGGAGGCGCAGCATTGGCGCGAGTGGCGGTACCATGCCGAACGTAGTAGGGCAACGTCCCGAGCCTCTTCGAGCTCATCCAGCGAGTCCTCTCGGCTGGTCTGGTTGCTTCGGTCATCGTACGCCTTTGTCATCGGGGAACCGTATTCTAAGTCCGTGGGGAGGACGACCTCGGCCCCATAGACTAGAAAAAACGGCGAGAACCCCGTGGCCCGGCTCGGCGTTGTCCTCAGACTCCAGACCATCGAGGGTAGCTCCTTCATCAACCGCTTGCCGAACTTGTTGAGGTTGTTGTAGATCCTTTGTTTAAGTCCTTGTAAAATCATACTGTTGGCATGCTCCACCTGCCCATTCGTCATGGGGTGAGCTACGGCGGCCCAGTCCACACGGATGTGGTGGTTGTCACAAAAGTCCAGGAACTTTGGCCCGGTGAACTGCGTGCCATTGTCGGTAATGATGGAGTTTGGGACCCCGAAGCGATAGATGATGTTAGTGAAGAACGCCACCGCTTGCTCGGACCTGATGCTGGTCAAGGGTCGGACCTCGATCCACTTGGAGAATTTGTCGATGGCGACCAGCAGGTGCGAGAAGCCCCCGGGTGCCTTCTGCAAGGGACCGACGAGGTCCAGACCCCATACTGCAAACGACCAGGTGATGGGTATTGTCTGCAGGGCCTGAGCGGGCAGGTGCGTCTGTCTTGCGTAGAATTGACACCCTTGGCAGGAGAGTATAATCCTAGTGGCGTCAGCCACCGCGGTTGGCCAGTAAAAGCCTTGTCGGAAGGCATTCCCTACGAGGTCTCGAGGTGCTGCGTGGTGGCCGCAAGCCCCCGAGTGTATTTCTTGTAGTAGCTCTTGTCCCTAGGCGATGGATATGCATCGTTGGAGAATGCCCGAGGGGCTGCGGTGGTAGAGCTCCTTTTCATCACCCAGTAGAACGAACGACTTGGAGTGTCGAGCCAATCACCGAGCTTCGGCCTTGTCGAGGGGTAGCTCTCCTCGGAGGAGATATTGCAGGTACAGGGTCTGCCAGTTCAGATCTGGCATGACCCCATTCTGTTCCCCCTCGATGAGCAAGGCCTCACCCTCGGCGGCCGAGGGTACCTCGAGCTGGGCCGAGGCCTCCTCGGGCTCGGCCGAGGGTACCTCGGGCTCGGGCGTGTCGTCGATCTTGACGGAGGGTTGATGTATGTCTCTGGAGAAGACATCCGGGGGAACCGTTGTTCGCCCCGAGGTGATCTAAGCCAGCTCGTCTGTAGTCTCCTTGTACCATCGGGCGATGTGGTTGAGCTCCAGCCCGTAGAACTTGTCTTCCATGCGCCGAACTTCGTCGCAGTAGGCCTCCATCCTCCGGTCGCGGCAGTGGGAGTTCTTCATGACTTGGTCAATGACAAGCTGCGAGTCGCCACGAGCATCGAGGCGCCGAACCGCTATCTCGACGGCGATGCGCAACCCGTTAACCAGAGCCTCGTTCTCGGCCATGTTGTTTGATGCCGGAAAATGGAGGCGTATCACGTAGCGAAGATGCTTTCCGAGGGGTGAAACAAAGAGCAAGCCAGCGCCCGCTCCTGTTTTCATGAGCGACCCGTCGAAGTACATGGTCCAAAGCTCGGCCTGGATCGGAGCTGTTGGCAGTTGGGTGTCGGCCCATTCAGCCAGGAAGTCTGCCAAGACTTGAGATTTTATGGCCTTCCGAGGGGCGAATGAAAGCGTTTCGCCCAAGAGCTCCACCGCCCACTTTGCTATCCTACCCAAGGCCTCACGGCACTGGATGATCTCCCCTAGGGGGAAGGATGACACCACAGTGACCGGATGAGACTCGAAGTAGTGTCGCAACTTTCGCCGTGTCAGAATTACTGCGTATAGTAACTTCTGAATCTGTGGGTAGCGAATCTTGGTCTCGGATAGCACTTCGCTGATGAAGTAGACCGGCCTCTGGACGAGCAACGCATGCCCGTCTTCTCATCTCTCCACCACGATCTCGTCTCTCCACCATGATCGCATGCCCGCCTTTTTCGCCGAGGCGCGAGATGAAGCGGCTCAGAGCCGCAAGGCATCCCATGACCCTCTGTACTCCTTTCAGATCTTTGATCGGCCCCATGTTCGTGATAGCCGCGATCTTCTCTGGGTTGGCTTCGATGCCTCGGTCAGAGACGATGAACCCCAGGAGCATGCCTCGGGGGACTCCGAAGACACACTTCTCGGGATTGAGTTTCACGCCTTTCGCTCTCAGACACTTGAATGTTGTTTCAAGGTCAGAGAGGAGGTCGGAGGCTTTCTTCGTCTTGAAAACGTTGTCATCAACGTAAGCCTCGACCGTTCGGCTGATGTGCTCACCGAACACGTGGTTCATGCACCTTTGGTATGTGGCCCCTGCATTCCTCAAGCCAAATGGCATAGTAGTATAGCAATACATGCCAAAAGGTGTGATGAAAGAAGTCGCGAGCTGGTCGGACTCTTTCATCTTGATTTGGTGATAACCTGAATAGGCGTCGAGGAATGACAGGGTTTCACACCCAGCAGTGGAGTCCACAATTTGGTCGATGCGAGGCAGAGGGTAGGGAACCTTCGGACATGCTTTGTTCAGACCGGTGTAGTCAATGCACATCCTCCATTTCCCACCTTTCTTTCTCACAAGCACAGGGTTAGCTAACCATTCGGGATGGAATACCTCTTTGATGAACCCTGCGGCCATCAGCTTGTGAACCTCCTCGCCAATGGCTTTGCGCTTTTCTTCGTCGAAACGGCGTAGATGCTGCTTCATGGGTCGGGCCCCAGCTCGGATGTCCAGTGAGTGCTCGGTGACATCCCTCGGTATGACGGGCATGTCCGAGGGACTCCACGCGAAAACTTCAGCATTCGCACGGAGAAAGTCGACGAGCACTGCTTCCTATTTGGGGTCGAGCTCGGAGCCGATCCGGACTTGCTTTCCATCATCGTTGCTGGGGTCGAGAGGGACAGATTTGACCACCTCAGCTGGCTCGAAGTTGCCGGCATGTCGCTTCGCATCGGGCGCCTCCTTAGAGAGGCGCTCTAGGTCGGTGATGAGGGCCTCGGACTCGGCGAGGGCCTCAGCGTACTCCACGCACTCCACATCGCATTCGTACGCGTGGCGGTACGTGGATCCGACGGTGATGACCCCGTTGGGGCCCAGCATGTTGAGCTTGAGATACGTGTAGTTGGGGATGGCCATGAACTTGGCGTAGCATGGCCTCCCCAACACCGCGTGGTAGGTCCCTCGGAACCCGACCACCTCGAATATGAGGGTTTCCTTTCGGAAGTTGGAGGGAGTCCCAAAGCATACGGGCAAATCGATTTGCCCGAGGGGCAGGACGCGCTTTCCAGGGATGATCCCGTGAAAGGGCACCGCACCGGCCCGGATCATGGACAGGTTGATCCCTAAGAGCTCGAGGGTTTTGGTGTAGATGATGTTGAGGCTGCTGCCTCCGTCCATGAGGACTTTGGTGAGCCTGGCATTGCCGATGATAGGATCGACAACAAGCGGGTACCTTCCTGGGCTCGGCACGCAGTCGGGGTGGTCGCCTTGGTCGAAGGTGATGGGCTTGTCGGACCAGTCTAGGTAGACCGGCGCCGCCACCCTGACCGAGCAGACCTCCCGGTGCTCCTGCTTACGGTGTCGAGCCGAGGCGTTCGCCACTTGCCCACCGTAGATCATGAAACAGTCGTGAACCTCGGGGAACTCCTCTTCCCTGTCGCCCTCTTTCTTGTTGTTGTCTTGGCCTTTGCCATCCTCTACCGGGGGCCCGGCCTTATGGAAGTAGCGCTGAAGCATGGCGCATTCCTCAAGGGTGTGCTTGACGGGACCCTGATGATAGGGGCACGACTCCTTGAGCATCTTGTCGAATAGGTTGGCCCCTCCGGGAGGCTTCCGAGGGTTCCTGTGCTCGACAGCAGCGACAAGATCTGCGTGGCGGCGTCGCGCTTTGCTTGTGACTTCTTCTTGGCCTTCTTCTTCGTGCCCCGCTGAGCGGACGCCTCGGGGGCGTCTTCCTGCTGCCTTGCCTGAGGCTGCTTGTCCTTCCGGAAGATGGCTTCGACCGCCTCCTAACCAGAGGCGAAGTTGGTGGCTACGTCCATCAACTCGCTCGCCTTGGTGGGAGTCTTTCGCCCCAGCTTGCTCACTAGGTCGTGGCAAGTGGTGCCGGCGAGGAACGCGCCGATGACGTCCGAGTCGGTGATGTTGGGCAGCTCGGTACGCTGCTTTGAGAATCGATGGATGTACTCCCGCAGGGACTCTCCCAGCTGCTGGCGACAGCTTCGGAGATCCCAGGAGTTCCTAGGGCGCATGTACGTGCCCTGGAAGTTTCCAGCGAAAGCCTTGACCAGATCGTCCCAGCTGAAGATCTGCGCAGGAGGCAGATGCTCCAGCCAGACCCGGGCGGCGTCGGAGAGGAACAGGGGAAGGTTGCGGATGATGAGGTTGTCGTCGTCTGTGCCTCCTAGCTGGCAGGCCAGCTGTAACACCCTGAATTTGGGGGTATAAAATTTCTTTTCTAATATCCACCAAATTCAGGTGTTACCTTCTTCTTTCTTTGATTTACTTCTCTTTTTCTAAATATTGAGGAGTTATTTTGTACTATATAAGTATTAATCTAGTATGTTCAAAACCCTAGGGGAATTATTGTGGTTGTATCACATGCTGGAGCACCTAATTTTGTATGATGTTTTGGGTTGTCGTGTCTCAATTTAAACTTACGAAGCATGTTGATTTTGAATTTAAGAGCTAGAGCTAAATTAAAAATAAAAAGGAAAAGAGGCCCAAAGCCATCACCAATCCGGCCTCCTTCCCTCAGTCCGCGTGGGCCGGCCCAGCGCAGCTCCCCAGCGGCCCACTCGGCCAGCGCCCCTCCTTGCGGCCTGCTTATCCCGCGCGGCCCACGCGCCTTTCCTCCCCAGCGGCCCACCACCGCGCTTGCCCAGCGCGCCGCGCGCCTGAGGCCCATCGCACGCCCTGGCCCACCTCGCGCGTACACTGCAGCCCCGTGTAGGCGCGCTCGCCCAACCCCAGCGCCGCCACCGCCGCTGGCTGGGGGGCACTCGCCCGGCCGAACTGCCTAGCTGGGCCCACGACGCCCTGTTCATCTTCTTTGTTAACTGCTTCCCCCATTTTCTTTGTTTCCCCATCGCCCATTCAACCGCAACCCTCCAAATCAGAACCGCCCTGCTGCGCTCACCATGGCCAGCTCGCTGTCCGCGTCACCGTCCTCTCGTCACCAAGGTGAGTCCCTTCTTCCGCTTTCTTTCCTCGTGGTGACCTCTCCCTCTATTCCGGCCATGGTGCCCGGCAGCCCGATGGCCTGCAAGCGTGGTGCACGCGGCGGTCCGTCCCGGCCAGCCTCGGCCCAGCCTCCCTGGGTGCGGCCAGCAGCCCTGGCGCAGGTGCACGATCAGCCAGTCGGCTGCCAGGCGCGGTGGCTAGCCTGCCACCTAGCGTGCAGTCTGGGCAGAGACCCAGCGCCTCAGCCCCCATCCACATAGCCACCTTGCCCCCTTGTTGGTGACGCGACCGACCATCCTTGCCTCATCCCCACGGTCGGCGAGCCTGCCCCGGCCGGAGTAGTGACCCCAGCACCAAGATGGTTCCAGCTAGGTCTCCCTGCATACGTATACATGAGGAGGAAGACAATAGCCACATTTTGATCCCACTCGCCTTCACCCTATGTGGTTGTGCTCCATGTGACCCTTGGTGTGGCACGGTTCTGACCGATAGGATCGTGCCACATCGTCGTTAGTGCTATTTATTAAAATATGTATTAACTTTGGCGTTAGATATTCGATTCATTCCATTTCAGTTACATTAACCGTGTAACGATTTTGTGCACGCGTTATAAAATTGTTTCGACTCGTTCTAGTTGCATTGGTTTGATAATAACGTGTTTACATGTTAGAAATATTGTTTGGTCGTGACACATGTTCTATTTAATTACTAAAGTAGTTGTTTATCTCTTGGTCATTAAAATAACTAATTTATAGTTTTAATTTACGATTTATAAATACATGTTAGTGTGATTAATTACTACATGAATGTTTTACTTTAATACTTGCTTAGTTTAGACACAACATCTATTTAGTAGTTCTCGTGTCGTCGCACTATCGCCGCGTTGTTCGCGTGTGATGTGCTCGTCGTCGTGTTGTTCGCGCACTGTTGTGCGCATTGTTTCGTGCACGCGCAGCGCGTCGTCAGGGTCCGACGATATCCATCTACCCCTTAGACGACGTTCGTCTACCCCTAGACGACTCGCGTCTACCCCCTCGTCTACCTTGTCTATCCCCCTGCACTAATTAATTCCTATTGATTTGTCGGTCAGTAAACTGAATACTCAATCGAATTAAAATTATGATTTTAGTTTGACGATTGTAAATATGTGGTAATGTGATTTTAATAACTTAGATGTGGTATATAATACCTATTTAGTGTCTAGTATAAACGTGATGACTATTAGCGACTCTTGTGAGTCGTGCGCGTCGTCGCACTGTCTGCGCGCTGTTCGCACGTGTGGCGCTCGCCGTCGCTGTGTTGTTCGTGCGTATAGTTCATGTGTTATTCTCGTGTTGTCGCGCGTCGTTCGCGCGTGTCACGCTTGCGGTTCGCACGCGTCGTCACACGTTGTTTGCGTGCGTCGCGTGTGCCACTTACTCATGTCGCTTGCCTTGTCGCGCATCGTTCGCACGTATCTCGCGTGTCAGTGGCACGGGTCGCATGACGTCTGCTCGTGATAATAAATTGTTATCGCTTACGAACACTCACATTAATAATGTTAATCTATCGGGTCATATATTTTAGATACTTAACTTAACGCTCGCTCGACTAATATTTATTAGATTAATATTCTAATTAGATTAAAGGTGTAGTCTTGAACTTGGGCTTTTATAATAAATATTAACATGGATAATATGAATTTAAGTACTTTCTATTTATGTAACATTCGTTTAGTATAAACATGTCACCTGGTCAGTTATTCTCGTCTGTCGCGGGTGCTGTTTCGCGCGCGGTGGTATGCTGCTTCGCGCGTCATTCACGTGTTGTCTACGCGTTGTTCGTGCGTGATGAGCTCGTGGTCGCGTGCTGGTTCGTGCGCATTCGCGCTATTTTCGTATGTCGTCAGCATGCTATGTCGCGCGTGTCCGTGCGTCGTTTGCACGCTGTCGTGCTGTTTCACGCATCATAAATTCATCTCGCTTAGGATCTCTTATTTTAATTAAATTATTTAATTAACTGGTATTTGTTAGTGTAGCAGATTAATCGAACTGACTGATGTATAACATTTATATTTGTTAATGTCGAATTAAATGTTTTATTTAATATTTATTTAACGTAAACGCGATAACTTCTCGACTGTAGCTTGACCATCGAGTTTCTTATCCTTGCGTAACCGTAGGAGCGCTCTCTATTTTATATTGCTCGTTTTTACGATGTTTTATCTTGTATGGTGTAATGTTCTTATGCATATGTATATGTTTGTTTGTTTGTGCATGCTTGTATTCGCTGTGCGTCGCGAATAGATTGTGATCTGTTTCCGAGCTTCGAGGGATCTAAGATCAAGCGTTGGCGATCAAGCGATCTAGCTCTTCGAGTCCTACAAAGTCGAAGACCCTGAGCATCTGTTTGGTAAAGGCAAGTGTCCTCTGACCCATTATGTCCCTTTCACTTAAAATACACTGTCCCGCATATTATGAACAACCTAAGGATTTACTAGCTTTCTATTTACCTTGTCCTTGATTTACCTTTTGGGTTACTATGGTTAGTTACCTGCTAGCGCTTTACTTTAATCAATGAACATGATGAGATACAATGATGATACTATGATTTTATTCTGGATATGATGATATACTTGTGGCATTTAGGGGACTCGGGCTGTTTCCCGAGTACCTCTCTGTAAGGACCTGTTCGTTGAGAGACCACCCGGGATAACAGTGCAACCATGAGGGTGAAATGGGATGCCCTTAGCTAATTAATTAGAGGAACTAGAGGTGTAGTCGCTTCGCCGTCGTGCCGTTAATGGAGTCCAGGCACAGTGCTTGCTCTGCCGAGGCGGGGTGCCGAGGTCCTTTCGTTTTGCTTTTGTTAGTCACCCTCCTGCGGGGAGGAGTACTGTGTTTATCAAACTGGAGAAACCTAACGGACGGCTATGACCTCTAGGGAATCTTTTTAAAAGCTACGTAGTGATACCCTGCCGGACCACCTAGGAAGTGATCAATGGGGAGTCATGATCCCTGGGCAAAACGGGAATCACGGCTCATGGGTAAAGTGTGCGACCTCTGCAGAGGATAAGGAAACTGATATATCAGCCGTGCTCACGGTTATGAGCGGCCTTGGGATCCTCTTTGATTAGAGATACTTGATCAGAGATGGTTGGTTTATAGGTGGTGACAAGGATGATGGTTATGACTATGGTAATGGTAAGTGGTATTCTTTCCGTTTGGAAAGGGTACTTTGGGTTAATAACTTGGGTTAATGTTAAAACCTGGCTCTCAATGAGTAATAATAACCTGACCAAATAAAAGCAACTGCTTGAGCTTAACTCCACATAAAGCTAGTCCACCTCAGTCAAACGGGACATTTGCTGAGTACGTTGATGTGTACTCACCCTTGCTTTCACAAAACACCAGGTTGCCTTTGGTGCAATCTATGCTCAGGTAAAGAAGAAGGCGTCGAGGCAAATCTCCAGGAGTTCCAGGACTTCGACGAGTTCGAGGATTAGGCTAGCGACCTCCCCCAGTCAGCTGCCTGTGGTGGGTTTATTTACGTTAGCTACGTTTCTATTCTGTGTACTTTGATTATATTATGTAAATGACTCTAGTCTGTAATATTATTACTTACTCTTTATTGTAATTCGAAGCATTGTGCTATGATGAGTCATTTATGTAATCGTCGTGTACGTGAATTACTGATCCTGACACGTACATGGTTCGCATTCGGTTTACCTTCAAAACCGGGTGTGACATAAGTGGTATCAAAGCCGTGCTAACTGTAGGACCGCTGACCTAGAGTAGCATTGGCCGTTTTAAGGACTTATTGATTATTACTTCATCTCATCCTTGATTCTGCTTCAAAATGTTAGTCACCTCGACTAATTCTATGTTGTGCTCCTATATGCCCCCTTGCCAAAAAGTATTTTATTCTAGTATGGTCTATACTTCTCTCAATCTGTTATATCTGATCTTATCTTGTGCTTGCGACATCTTTGTAGATGCCCCCTGACCATAGCCTTTAATCTTTTGGGACTCTTTCCTCATCCATTATTAAATTGCTACTATTTGACCATCTCTATTCCATTTTGTTATTGACATGCTCGTATCCTTGCGTTTTTAATACCCTTATCGCTTAATCTAAAGTACTTACCCTTGTACCTCTATTGCCTACTTAAACATTTTAGTTTATATGACCATGACCTTCCTGTCTTCTGAGACCCTTTCCTGTTCCGTTGTTAGGTCATTATCTTTCAACAATTTCTATTCCATTGGTTTTTGTATGCTCGTGTCCTTAGAGTCTTGCATACTCTCGTATTTTTTTTTGTATGCTTATCTTCATACCCCAATATTTGTTTAAGACATTTCAACTTACATGATCTTGATCACCCTTGTCTCTTAATGATCCATGAGCGGTCATTTTTACCTTTCATATCCTTGGTGATCTCGTTAATTCCTTGTAATTTCCCTCTGTAATAATTTCTATTACTTCAACCATTTTGTTGGAACCTTACCTATCTTACCCTTGATTATTTTCTCCACTTTGTCAGTCTTGCCTTAACTCTGTCCATGGTTATGCTTTTCATCATTATCACCTTTACCCTTATAACCTCTACATCTTACCTTGATGTTTATCTTGTACCGGCCCTTTAAAATCTCCTCTTTTCATCTCAATTTGAGTGTTACACTTTATCTATTTTTAACCTTGGTTGTATGCTCTTCCTTGTCGCTTGCGAGTTTTTAACTCCATTCCTTGTTGCGCTTTTGTTTTTCATTGCCATTACCTCTCTCATTTCTTGATCTTACCTTGGTGATGATGTTATGTCTGTTATCTAAAATCTCCAATCTCCTACCCCAATTTGAGAGCGGTGTTTTACTTATCTCACCCTTGGTTATATCCTCTTCTTTACCGCGTGTAAGCTTGGGCGTAACTCCATTCTTTGTTGTACTCATACCACTGGCTCTTCAATGCCTTCATCTTTTCTCTCATATCCTTGTCTGTTGTCGCCTTTGACCCTTGCGATATTGAGGCCTTCTACCTAAATGTTTACTTTGAACTTATCCTTGAAAAGTCTTCCCTTTCTTTCAACCCAGTTTGAGAGTTGCGAGCTACCTATCTCTCCTTTGATTTCTTTTCACTTCTTGTCGCCTTACAAGTTTTGTGTTAATTCTATCATCTGTTGCATTTTTTATTTGCTATCACCATTACTTTGCCATCCATCGATCTTACCTTCATACTTATCTTTATGCTTGCTCTTTAAAAAAAAATCTCCTCTCTTCCACCTCAATTTGGGAGTGGCAATTTACCTATCTGGCCCTTGGACGTACCCTCTCCTCTTCCATTTGCAGGTCATGCCTTAACTCCATACTTTGTGGTACTTGTATCCTCTGTTCTTATGCCCATTTACCTCCCCTCCTACATCCTTGTTCGTTATCGCCTTTAAACCCTCGTGATATCTATTCCCTTGCCCTCATGCTTACTTTGAACCTACCCTTTAAAGTCTTCTCTTTTCCACCCCTGCTCGAGGATAATGCCTCACCTATTCATCATTGACTGCTCCCCCTTCTTGACACCTTGCAAGTTTTGTCTAAAATAAATTTTTGGTTGGGTGTTTGTCCATTATCACCTTAACTCTTGTCATCCCTTGATCTTTACCTTGGTGCTTATCATGTACCCACATTTTAATGCTTCCTCTCCCATTTCAATTCAAGAGTGTTGTCTTACCCCTCCCCACTCTTGTTTGTTCCCTATTCCTCTATCGTGTTGCAAGTCTTGTCTTAACTCGATCTTCTGGTGTGCTTTTGTGTGTTACCTCCTTTACCTCGTCATCACTAAATCCTTCCATGATGCTTATCCTATGCCTACCTTTTGAAATATCAGCTTTTCCATCTTGATTTGAGAATGGTGTTTACCGACCCTGCCCTTGGTTGCATGTTCTCCCCTGTAATTATGATCCTTGCTTTAACTCCATCCCTTATTGTGCTCGTATCTCTACCCTATAGGTCTTGTTCTTCTCCTTGTCCTTCAACAACCTTAGAGAGTAGTTATTCTCTTTTCAAGAAAGACCACCATTTAATTAGAAGGAACGTGTAACAACGAAAGGTTTGTTGTTGTATGCTTGTGTTGTTTGTTTTTGGTGTGATGACTGATTTGCTTCTTTGTGATGAGTGTTGATGTGTTGTGGCCCTTGGTCCGCAATGACATCAGTTTACTAGCTGAGTGCCATAGAGTTAGAGAGTTGGGCGCTCCCTGTGGCAGAACCGTCCGAATTATTCCAGCTTAAGTGCCTAAGTCACTCCTCAGGGGCCGTAACACACTTAAATCGGAATAACCCGTCAGTCCTTCAGATCTCGTCTGATAGAGCCACTTAACCAGGATCAAATTCCACAATCTCACTCGAAGGTGAGTCACAGAAGAAATACAATAAAATAGGAAACCTCAAATTAAGTGCGGAGTTATTACATAAATCAGAGTTTTTGAGTAGCAATAAAGTTCACAAAATAAGGTGCAGCGGATAATCGATGTCGTCGGTATCGAGGAATCGGGCAAGGCCTAGCCCACTACTCCTCGTGCTCCTCTCCTGCCGGAGCAACATCCCACTCGACCGTCCAACCCGGTGGCAGGGTGGTAGGCCAAGTCACACCATCAACCATATCCTGAATGGTACCTGCAAAAATGGTGCCACAAGCAAGGCTGAGTATACTAATACTCAGCTAGACTTAACCGGTGTGAGGAGTCTACTCCTCTACCTCTAGACTATGCAGCTGATTGGCTGAGGGGTTTGGTTTGCCAAAAGCACTAGCTGTTTCTAAAATCAATTTTTAGCTTTTCAAATTCTACCATCATTAACTTCGCTAGATTTGCTCCTGCTAAGCATACATGGTAACAAGCATTTAGTTCAATCAACAAATTATCTCATATAGCCACATTTCACTTCTTACTCGATGCAGTACAAGGAATCAAGCAGTCTCATTAGCTGCGAGAAGCAGACGATTCGAATCGAGTTTTAACCTTGCAAGGTAAACCTAAACACACGGCATGTCAGGGTACTCCGACCCCACACATGACAACCGTCCCCATCGATTCCCCGTTCTCGTCCAGGCCTCACCGCCTTGGCATACAATGCTCCACTGACCCCGACTGCCATCGTGCAGTGGCCGCACTTGTACCCACCATAGCTAGCATGGGAGACCCAGTCTCAGGTCGCATGAGGGATAAAGTCCGCGCCCGGCTTCAATCAGGTACTAGGTTTACCGGTTACCATTTTTCCCGGCATGTGCTTAGTACGTTCAAAAGCTTGACTCAGGTATCCACACATTAATCCTTAATCCATTTTTCCCGTCTCATGGACAAGGCATCCTCCCTGGATCCAAGTCCATAGACCAACATAGATCCCGTTATCAAGATGAATACAATCAATTCCTGACCTCACGTGAGTGCTAGAAAAATCACTCGACTTCTACCGAGATCCTGATTAGCAAGCAGCTACTCGACCTAGCATACTAGTATTCATCTCAAAAAGGAATCCTAAGTTCATGCAACTAGAGGTTTCAAGCAACTCCTACACTTAAGTGCACATTGCAATCCTACAAGCATTAAGTGTAGTAAAATAGCATAATTAACAGGTTATGCATAAAACCGGGGCTTGCCTTCAATTGCTGGGGCTGCGGGGAGATCCTCAATAGCAGCCTCTGAAGCCTGCTCCTGGTCCTCCTCTTGGACAGGTCCTTGCTCGGGGATGAGCACGTACTCTCCGTCGGCAAGATTACAATCTAATGAATGCAATGCGTAAGATACATGCATGATATGATATGTGCTTTTTTAGAAATCACAACTTTAAAGGTGCATGATCTACTTGAGTTAAACAAGGTTAACTTTACTTATGCAAGACCCTTGGGTGGTATACTTGGTAAATTGGGTTAAGCTTAGCTAAGGTAAGTGGTAGGTTTATCTTTGGGGTTCCACTGAATTCTTTCTAAGTCTTAGTGAGGGTTGACAAGTACTCAAGTTAGACTTATTGGGGTGAGGTTTATTTCTTCTTTCCTTTTCTTTTATTCTCTTTAATGTTTTGGAGTGGTTTTGAACTACAAGTTGCTTTTATAAAATTCTAAAAATTCTGCCAAAATTACAGTGGCTTGGTACTGGTGTATGTTTCTCTGTCTCAAAAATTGGGGATCAGAAAGTGAATAGTTTTCTCTGGACAAAATTATTAAATTCTAGAGCAGAAGGGGTGCTTTGAACTACAACTACTTTTTAACAGTGGGCAATTTTCCAAAACTTATTTTTGCTGGCTTTTAGGTGTTATAACATGACTTGATACAGATTTCTAATCATTAATACCTTTTAATTATTTTTCTATGGTTTTCTCAAGTTTCTAGCCAAATGGGTGCTTTCTACTACCACTATATTTGAAAAACATCAAACAACAGAGTTCTTATTTTTCTTGGTTACCATTTTGTGCAAGAGCAATCATTCTGAAGTTTGGCCTCTTTTTGCTTAAGGGAAGGGGTGGTATGCATTATTTGAATTAAGTGGTCTTTCTCTTAAATCATTAGCAATTGGTATGAGTTTGCTTCTTTTTCATGGGTTGGCATTTTTCTCTGGTGGTTTATCTTATCATGGACTTAGCAAATTTTTGGTTGCCTATTATCACATTAATAGGGGTTGTTCATGATTTAGTTGGAAAATGCCTTATTATCACTTTGTATTTATTTTCCTTACTTAAAAAGTTGGGCTGAGGTGCTCTGTATTTTTGTAGTGGGGCTCTCGTGGTTACAAGTCCACTGGATTTTTATTACTCATTTTGGTTATAGTTTTGTAACTCTAATAATTGATTTTCAGTCTATATAAGGCTAAATAAATCATTTTAATTTAAAACTGGTCCAAATTAATGGTCTCTGTATTTTTCCTAGGTTCTCTGTTACATAAGTAAACTAGGAAAAATAATCTTAATCACTGTTCAATAATTTCCAATGCCTTTCTGATTTTTCCTAAGTTTTGGGCAAAATAGCTTTAAAGGAATAACTACATCATATTTTTCAATGCTGGGGTTCCTATTATTTTTTAAACAGTGTCTAAATGAGGTTTAAACACCTACAAATTTTCTTAAGTTCAGCACAGTAGAAAAACTAATTTTCCTTAATTAAACAAGGTTTGGTGGGTTTCTGTTTTTAAATTCAAACTCTAAAATTCAGAATAGAAAGCATAAGGTTTACCATTTTTAAATGACAGTTCATAATATTTAGGATCTAGCAAAATTAGTTTGACAACTTTTGATTAGGAATTCATCAAGTTATGGATTTTCTAAGTTCTCTGGTCATTTTAAAAAGAATAACAGAATTGGTTTAATGGAAATCCACTTTGCACTGGGGTCCCTGGCGGGTTTTTCAAGTTTTCTTCGCGGATCAGTCCTTAAGCTACTATTCACATGAGTCACTGACGTTACAGGAAACCCCTCGGGTTCTACAAATCCTAACCCGAGGTCCTTCTTCTACCTTAAACAGTAACCGCGGCGGAAGAAAGGGCGGAGGGGCTTACCGGCGGCGAGATTGCTCCGGTGAAGTGGTCGAGGACGAAGGGGAAGTCTCGGGGATCACAACGGTGTGCGGGACGCCGTCGGAGATGGCCGGAGTCGGTCGGTTCACGCGCGCAGGCGGGGATGCTCGTCGGCGGCGAGGAGTCCGGCCTGGTCACGGCGAGATAGTTCAATTAGATGGGTCAGGGAGGTTCACGGGATGCCAGAGAAGATATGAGCGCAAGGGATTGGACGGAGACTCACTGGACAGCTCGGTCCACGCGCGGCGGCAGAAGACCGAAGTCCGGTGAGGTCGATCTCGGGCCTCCGGTGAAGTCTGGTCGGGTCCGAGGGCTTGGCAAGCTTCACAGGCTATTGGCGGAGCTAGCCGAGGCACTGGCTTGCCCAGAGGATGGCTGGAGTGGGCTGGCCACGATGGCCGAAGCTCTGGCGGCAATGGCGGGCGGAATTGAGCTCGCCGGAGCTAAGGAAAGGTGGCTGGCCGGTGAGGGTGAGTGCGGGGCGAAGTGAGGTGCGCCCGGGGAGGCTTTATAGGCACGGGTGGGCACGGCCGAAGGCGTGGGCGCGCGACGGACTTGACCGGACGCCGGGGTGAGCGCGCGCGTGGGTTGGGCGAGTTCTGGCGTGCCGACCAGGGTCGAACATGTGTGCCCATGCGTTCTGCCAAAGTTCTGGCGCGTGTGGTCGCTCATCCGAGCCTGCTCTCGCCTTGGTCAGTGCACAAAACCTCTTCTCCTGCCTACAAGCTACCATTCTTGTGTGGGGGTCATAGGATTTTGCCTACTGGTTGCAGAGATATGGAGCCAGGAAATCCGGTCTGTCTCCCTGCCCAAACCCGAGGCAAATCCAAGGTTTTGTCGTGTCTAGGGCTCGCGTCCCAATGCCATCTTCTGGCACACGACAGAGGGGTTAGTTAGACACAATTTTGTCAATGGGGCCATTAGGATTCGAGTTAGGGATCAAGGTGAACATCCCTGATCTTTGGCTCGAGGTCTCAATTTCTGAATTCTGAAATTCAGAATTCCCATTAAGTCCCCACATGAGAAGCTTGATTTGGGGCTTTATTTTAGTTATTTTGGCTAAGCTTTCTCAACCTTTTTTGTTGCTTATTAAATATACTTAAATTTTTATAATTGGCTCAAGTCATAATTTTAAACTTTTCATTCCCTTTTTCTTATTTTCTTGAATTTTGCTCATGGGGCTCACTTAGGGTTTTTTATTAGGGTTGCACATTCTACCCTTTTCAAAGACTCAATTGTTTTGATCATGATACTTTTAAGTATATGCTCGGTGAATTCTTTATTACTTATGTTAATTTGATGCTCATGCTTACTTGGTTCACATGAAATAATGGTTCTTGGTTTGGCATTTGAGAGAAACCCTAGGTGACACTGAGGTGTCACACTCCCCCTTTCCTCTCTTTAATCCATCTATGCTTACCTTTTCTATCTGTAGCCTTTCCTCTTGTACCTATCCAATTGGCAACCTCCAACCTCTCTAAATCAGTCAAGATCAGAGTCGGCAGCATCCATCTTCATCAAGTGTGTATCAATGCTCCTGTTAAGGGGATTAGCCGCTCACCCCAATGAAGACAATACAATCAACATCAACCAACAAGATCAGAGTGGCGCAGCGGAAGCGTGTATGGGTCCTAACCCACAGGTCCAGGAGATCCTCAAGAATTGCATCGATCAGTCTCAAGCATTTGAAGGTCAAAACAACCAATCCACAAGTCAAGCCAGTGGAGTCAAAGCTGGGTTATAAGAAGCTATGAAAGACCGATGAACCAATCTCATTATCTTGCTAGCCTATTCTTGAATCTCGAGGGCGAGATTCTATTAAGGGGGTTAGATTTGTAACACCCTGAATTTGGGGGTATAAAATTTCTTTTCTAATATCCACCAAATTCTGGTGTTACCTTCTTCTTTCTTTGATTTACTTCTCTTTTTCTAAATATTGAGGAGTTATTTTGTACTATATAAGTATTAATCTAGTATGTTCAAAACCCTAGGGGAATTATTGTGGTTGTATCACATGCTGGAGCACCTAATTTTGTATGATGTTTTGGGTTGTCGTGTCTCGATTTAAACTCACGAAGCATGTTGATTTTGAATTTAAGAGCTAGAGCTAAATTAAAAATAAAATGGAAAAGAGGCCCAAAGCCATCACCAATCCGGCCTCCTTCCCTCAGTCCGCGTGGGCCGGCCCAGCGCAGCTCCCCAGCGGCCCACTCAGCCAGCGCCCCTCCTTGCGGCCTGCTTCTCCCGCGCGGCCCATGCGCCTTTCCTCCCCAGCGGCCCACCACCACGCTTGCCCATCGGTCCGCGTTCAAGATATGCAGCAGCTTGGATATTTTGGCAGCGGAGTGGGGCGTGTCCCAGGGGCGGAGGAGGTCCCCGAGCCAAAAGGCGAGTTGGTCATTTTTGAAGCTTTTTTCGCCGCTGGCCTTCGTCTGCCTACACATCGATTCGTGGCGGAGGTCCTGCGGAGATTCGAGGTCCAAGTTCATCAACTGACGCCGAATGCCGTGGTGGCCCTGGCGAAATATGTCTGTGCGACGACTTCGTATGGCGGTCAGCCCTCTGTGTAGGTCTTCGCAAAACATTACTGTCTGCATTGGCAAAAGAGGAAAATTGGACATGAGATTGCATAATTTGGATCGTGTACATTTACGCCGAAGACCGGCAAGACTTTGATGGAGGTAGTGGAGTTGGTTCCCTGCGCCCACAATAAGTGGGGCAACTGGTGGGAATTCTGGTTTTACGTTTCCGAAGGCGCAGTCGAAGACCACCCAGGACTCCCCGTGGTCGTCATGTGCTCCCATTATTACGTAGCGTACCCGCAGTTTGAGGTGGTGGAGGATGATGAAGGTCAAGGGGCCCTTTGGTGCGCTGCCCGCATGAGTAGCGGGCGTGATTTAGTGGAGGAATTTATCGGGTATGGGGTATGGCCCTTGGCGCATGGTTCGGCGCTGGGCGATGTATGCCCTCGCGAGATGCCCTCCCGGGGCGGGCAGCGGCTGCGAAGTCCTGCCTTCGCGTTGGATTTGCGTGGCCGGGATCCCACCGCATTTGTGCGTGAAGCGGAAGATGGTGCGGCGAGGATCGTGGGGCGCTACGTGCTGAAGACAAAGGGTCTACGGAGCTGGGATATCCGTGGATCCAATGACAGATTGAATCAGGTCTTCAAACTGAATCACTTGCCATATGGTGGATATCCTGGGGAAGACGTCACCGACCGCCGCAGGAAGAGACCGGTGGACGTGTCCGAGGAAGGGCCTTCGCAGGAGGCTGCCCCGGCCACTAAGAAGAGAAAATTAGGTACTGTAGCTGTAACACCCCTGGTGTTACTATAACTAAAACTTGAGCATGGCATCATGAGCATGGGCATTGCATATGTTTGACACACCTAGAGTGCATTCACTAGGCAAAAATTTCAAACAAGTTGTATTGTTTTACTGTTTTACAAATAGGACCCTGGTTTAAGGACTTAACCCTAAATAGTGGTTAAAGGGGTAAGACTTAACCAAAGTTGAGAAAACCTAAAGGCTTTAGGGTAAAAGTTATAAAGTGACCCCAACAATAAGGTTGAATCACATTTATACCCCTGGGGTATTAAAAACCCTAATCAAAACCCTGAAAACCCTAAAACCAAACCCTAGGGGCCTAAGTGCAAAATTAGTCCACTTTTGGGCTAAAGTGCAAAAACCAAGTCAAACAAGTGTTTCAAGTCTATTGGATCACAAAAATGTGGACTTGAAAGCAAAACCCTAAGTTTTGGACTAAAGTGCAAAATGGACCTCCCTTGAGTTTTGTTCTAAGTCTGAAAAACAGTGAATGGACTCAACTTTGGGGCTTTGTAATTTACAAAGTATAGGGTTTTTGCCCTAGGTCACCACATCAAAGTTGAAGCCTAATCATAGGAGAACCACTTTGCTAAAGGGTGCAAGCATGGTTGTTATGAAGAATTTGGAGAAAAACCCCATCAAAGTTTGGCTGTCAGACTGTTTGAAGCTGAATTTCAGAATTTCAGTGTTATGAGATGAACTTTGAGCTCGGATTTGAATGGGATCCAGTGACTTTTTGTGACAACACCATGTAGCAAAGTTGTAGCTGGATCTTAGGTCTAGAACTTTGCTAAAGGGTGTCGATCATGTTACTGCACAAAATTGGAAGTTATTGGCTCTGTAAATTCCCCTGTCAGAAACCCTGATGGAGCATCCCATGGTACAGTAACCGTTAAAACTGAAGAAGAATCTCTTCGTCCTCACCGCCGGTAGCTTCCGCCGTCGATCGCTGCTCGCTAAGATTCGTGCTCGACGGTCACCGGATAAGCTTGCCGCGGTAAAGGCCTCGTCACCAGTGAGCTGGCCACCACTCCGACGACTCCACCCCCTGGCTCACCGCCCGCGGTAAAGCGCTCGCCGTCGACCGCCGCCTCCTAGCCTTGCGCCGTGTGGCTTAACACTTCTACCGTGTCGCCGTAACCTTCTTTGACCCCTCCGTGGCTCACCGGAGGTATCGCCACGTCGTTGGCCACGAATCCGTGAAGCCAGTGCATCTTCCCCGTCTCCGGCCGCCAGCGCAATTTGCTCCAATCGATCGCCACCGCTCTCGGAGCCTATAAATTGAGCCCCCACTCGGCTGCGCCATGTATTTGGCTAACTCTTGCACCCGCTCCCGCACTCAATCGTCCTCTGGCTCGCCGGAATTTCGCGTTGCCACCAAATCAGCTTTCCGCCGCCGTGTTGTGAGCTCGCCGTGGTCAGCCTCCCACAGGCAAGCCCCGGTCCTCTGTTGCTTCGTTTGAGCACCCTCTCACCTCCGTGATGCTTGCCGAGCCGTTCAATTGAACTCGACCGGCGCCTATCGCCGGGAACACGATCACCTTGCCATTGTGCTTACGGCCACCGTGGCCGGAGCTCCATGATCCACCAACAGTGCAATTAGGTTAGGGGAAATGCTCCTTAGGGGTTGAATTTCGTGTATGCCGCTCGGAGAGCTCAGCCGCTGCCTCAATCGGCCGGTCTGCTCGCTCGCCGGAGCGCGGCCGCGCGGAGCGCCGTCGAGGGCTTGGAATTGTGAATTGACAAGACCCTGATGGCTTTTTCGTGAACGGTCAGCGACTCAGAACAATAGTGAAGGGCCCTGATTCGGTTTAGCTGTTAAGCCGGGGTTCTCTGTGCAAAACGTCCTTCGCGCGCGCGCGGGCGCGGGCGCGGTTCTCCCTTGGCCTGGGCTTGTTGGGCCAGAAGCAGCCCAGTTCTGTTTAAAAGTTTTTCCTTTTCTTTTACAGCAGAGCTTTAGAAATGTGTAGAAAAATGTAGAAAAATGCTAAAATTATGAGACCAATTTTCCTAGGTTTGTTATTTTCCATAGAATTTATAAAAAATAGTTTCATGATTTTTAGATCAAATAGGGAATTTTAGGGTATTTAAAATAGCCTCAACCTATGGTTCTGGATTTTTAGAAATTAAATAATAAGTCCAAAATTCCCCAAACTTTTTATGTGAGCTTTTCATATTATTTAGAAGCCATGGGTAGAGTTTGGTTTGATTTGGACCTTGTTTGATCACAAAACCCAAAACCACCCCCCCCCTGCTCCATAAACTCCTTTACTGATTCCGGAAACCCTATGTTCCCGGACCTCTGTGAAGGAAAGTTGTATTCAAGACATAACTAATAAGTTTATGCTACCTTTGCATCCTCATGAGCATTCCATGACATCCATCTTTATACATGTATATGGTTATCTTAGAGCACGAGGAGGAAGAAGAAGTTTCCGAAGAAGGGATACCACCCACCTCTGATCCCCAGGCAGACAACTGCTTCTATTTTGATATCTGTGGATCCGAGCCAGACCCATCTGATAACAAAGGCAAGCCCCGGTGCATTTGCCACCTCCCTTGATGTTTTTAAATCTTTCTCACTTGCTTGCTGCATTAGGTGATAGGAGTTGATTGATTAAACAATTCCTGCATTACTTTCCTTGATTTTGATTACCCTCCTTGAAATCCTGTTTTTACAAAAGGTTTTACTTTGCTTAGTATTGCTTTAGAAAAACAAAAGGATTTGTTTTACAAAAGATGTTTGGCAAAGTGGGAGGGATGTTTTTGAAAATAAAACTTGATGGTGGATCCATCACGGCCGTGATGGATTCAACATCGGAAAAGATGTACCTCTGCCAGGTACCAACCTTTGGGTTTGAAATGATTAAGCTGAGACCGGGCGGGTGACTTGCACGAGAAGAGAGTCTCGGTGTAGTGTCTCCGTCTGAGTCGATTAAGGACCGCCTCGATGTAGGCCTGCTGACCGAGGACCCTTTAACTGGTCACATGCCTCGTCATGGGTAAGCCTTGCCTCGGGTAGACTAAGGCCGGAATAAGATAACACGAAATGGGAGTGGAGCGGTGGCGAGAGTAGCGTGTACCCTCCGTGGCAAGAGGCTGGACGGTGGTGTATCTGTGCTCTCGGTTTGCGTGAACCTGATCCGGTCTTAAGAACCCCGGTGGCGGGTTGACATATGCAAGGGTTAAGTGCTACATATGTCGTGTGATTGGAGATCCTCAGCTGAGTATAATCGATTCTGATCGCCGTACCTCCGCGGTTATGGAGACTTGGCCACTGACTTACACGTAGCATTCCACTAAAGATGATAAGTTTTTGGTTAAGAAATTGGCTAGTGCAGGACAAGTGCTTGAACTAGGGTAGAAAGAACTCTAGTGCAGGTAACTTTACCTAACTTGACAAATAAAATTGGATTTTTAAGGATCCACTTTAGTAAGCATTTCTGCAAAACAAAGTCTTTGACCATTGAGAAGCCTTACCTTGACTCCCATATATCCAGCATACCCTTGAGAGTCTTTTCCTTAGTCGGGTAAGACTTGCTGAGTAATTCCATACTCAGGGTTTATCCCTTTGTTGTTTTTAGGTGGAGAAGTAGCAGACTTCTGCTGCTTCTGTGCTAAGGTGGTTCCCAAGGATGAAACCCAAGACTGAAGTGCGGGAGGACTCGGTCCTCCATCTTAGATCTTTTGTTTTTGGTCCTTCGGGAGAAGTGGTGTCTCCCCGGTTTGTATAATTAATACTTTTATGCACTCGTTTTTAGAACTGGTCTGTAATAACTTAACTTGAGCTTACTTTGGAAATAAAAGTAAGATTATGTAATCGCTTCCGCATATCTTTATCTCCGATGATCTGTAATGTCTGCAAGACGGGTGAAACGTTCCTGGTGAGGTAAGGAAAGATACCGAGCTTGTCAAGTAACTTAGGAACATCTACAGGGTGTCTGATGTCTGTTAGACAAGGACAACTGTAGGTGGGCCTGATTACTTGGGAGGTTCCGTCACAGCTGGTATCGGAGCGTAGCCCTTCTTTGCAGATATTCCAGGGCATCTTCAAAAGATTTTCAAAAGTCTTACCTAAAGATTCTTTTCTCTTCTTACCTAAGTAGTCTGAAGAGTTTATATTAAAGACCAGTTAGGAAGAGTGCAACGTATAGAAGGTTGAATCAACCAAGGTTGATTCTGTATTTATTCATGCATCATGCTAAGAATTTTACTAATAAATTTCCCCCTTTAGAAGATGCCGCCACGCACGAGGCTAACGGCACGAAAATCAACGGGACCGAGGGGAGTACCCCGGCACCAACTGGCCCCTCGCCAGGAAAGTAGTAGCAGTGGGAGTAATGATCCCATAGGAGACTTGGAAGCCGAAGTAAGTCGACTTCAAGCAGTGCTACGGCACAGGACCAATGCGTGGATTGCCGACGGAGACAGAATTAATGATCTAAGAAGGGACCTCCGTCACCTGCGGGATCAGCTGGCTGACCGAGACCTAGCACTTGACTGGGCAGTCCAGTCACACATGTTGGTGTGTGCTAAGGAAGCAAGGGCTCAGGCCCGAATTAGAGAGTTAAGCTCAGCTGTCGATAACCTGCAGGTTTACTGCAATACATTACATGAAGAAGTCCATGTGCTCTACTCGCAACTGCACCCTAGTGAGCCTGCAAACCCTACTGAGGCGGAAGCTGGACCTTCTCACGCCGCGGGACGCGCGTTGGGTGGGGAATTAGACTTGTATGAACCCCCTCCTTCTTTGAGGTTGGTTGACGTCTGGACTCCCACACCTGATGAGGAAGCCGCCAAAAGCAATGGGAAACAGGACTAGTGGTGTAATAAGAGTAGAGTAGTGTATTGTAGAGTGTACTGTTATATTAGGGTGGTGTATTGTAGGGTGTACGGTTGTATAATAGGTTAAACTTTTGTAAAATGGGTAATGTATCCTGTTGTGTAATGTCGAGTCTGTACCATTACTTTTTACAGTAATGTAAAACGGAAGGTTTCTTTGGCACACTATGTTTATTCAAATGTTTTTGCCTCAGATGCCGACCCGTACTCGAGGACAGGATGCAGCTGGAACATCCGGGGGTGGGGATGCTACCCCGAATCCACCTCCCGTTCCACTCACGCTTGCCGAGGCAATCGCTGCCTTGGTAAATGCTACAGCTGACAATACCCGCTTCCTGAGGGAGATGGCGGGTCAGCAACAGCTTCAGCAACAAGCAGGAAGAGGATTTCAACAGGGTCCCCGTGAGACCACCTATCTGGATTTCTCAGAGACTCGTCCGCCTCTTTTCGTCAAAGCAGAAGATCCGCTTGAAGCCGACGAATGGATAAGGGTCATAGAACAGAAATTTGGCCTTCTTCGCTGCTCAGAAACCCAGAAGCCACTATTTGCGGCACAACAACTTCGAGGCCCTGCCAGCACTTGGTGGGGGAATTTTGTGGCCATCCAACCGGATAATCATCAAATCACATGGAATGAGTTCAAAGCAGCATTCCGCGAGCATTATATTCCTGAGGGAGTGCTGCACATGAAGCAAGAAGAGTTCATGAAATTGAAACAAGGGGGAGATACTGTGAACCAGTACCTCAACAAGTTCAATCACCTGTCCCAGTACGCAATTGATCAGGTGAACACAGATTTGAAAAAGAAGAATTGTTTTATGAGAGGTCTGAACGACCGGATGCAGCGGAAAATGGCTGCATGTATTGATCTTACTTATGGAAAGGCTGTCAGCACAGCCTTATCTGTGGAGGCCAAATATGCAAATTCTGGCAAAAGTAAGGGATTCAGTGGTGATCGGCCTAGCCAGGGCCCGGTAAAGAGGCAACGGTTTATTCTCCGGCCCTCTAACCAAAACCATCCAAGTGCACCATCTTTCCCTTTCAAGCAGCCTATAATTATTCGTCCCAACAAAGCTCCCACTGTCCAAAGTCAGCCGGGTGCCCCAGGCACTCGATTCCCTGCACTGCCAAGTTCCTCAACTGTATGTTTTAACTGTGGCAAATCTGGGCACTTTATTAAAGATTGTCCCTATCCTCGGCAAAATCAGGCCAATAATCAGCAAGGATCGGGAAGTTCTGCTCCAGGCAAGGGAAATACTTCGGGCAAGAATACCAAGAAAACGGGGCGAGTATATTATACACAAGTGGCTACGACACCGGAAGGAGAGCCGGTGATGATGGGTACGTTCCCTGTGGCCAGCCACCCTGCAGTAATTCTTTTTGATTCTGGTGCTTCGCATACCTTCATTAGCAAGACATTTGTGGAGCAGCATCACATTGCATGTCATGAATCAAAAGAGGGTTTTAAAATTCATTCACCTGGGGGATACATTTTTACTAAAGAAGTGGCCTATGGAGTGCCAGTAACTATGGCCGAACGGAACTTTCCTGCTAATATGATTGTTCTAAAAGGCCAGGATATAGATGTAATTTTGGGGATGAATTGGTTAACCCAACACAAGGCAGTACTCAACACTGAACTCAGAACCGTCAGGTTTAGTTATAATCAAGAAGAAATTCTCTTATCTCTCCCCAAGACCAATCCAGCCAAAGCTTCTGGTAGAATCTTTGAAGCCATTGTACCGGAGATCAAGAACATTCCGGTAGTGTGTGAGTTTCCAGATGTGTTTCCGGAAGATTTGCCTGGACTGCCCCCGGAAAGAGATGTAGAATTCGTAATTGAGCTAAAGCCCGGTACGGCTCCCATCTCCCGAAGATCGTACCGTATGCCCCCTAATGAATTAGCAGAATTGAAGATTCAATTACAAGATCTGTTGAATAAAGGATTTATCCGGCCAAGCTCGTCCCCTTGGGGTTGTCCCGCCATCTTTGTGAAGAAGAAGGATCAAACCTTGCGAATGTGTGTGGACTATCGGCCCCTAAATGAGGTCACCATTAAGAATAAGTACCCTCTTCCAAGAATCGACATCTTATTTGATCAACTGACTGGGGCGAGGGTATTTTCCAAAATTGATCTCAGGTCGGGCTATCATCAAATCCGTATTCGGCCCGAGGATATACCGAAGACCGCATTCACTAAGCGGTGTGGATTGTTTGAATATCTAGTAATGTCTTTCGGGCTCACTAATGCTCCTGCCCACTTCACCTATTTAATGAACTCGGTGTTCATGCCCGAGTTAGATAAGTTCGTGGTGGTCTTCATCGATGATATTTTGATATATTCTAAAAATGAAGAGGAGCATGCTCAGCACTTACGGATTGTATTGACGCGCCTGAGGGAACATCAGCTGTATGCCTAGTTCAGCAAGTGCGCGTTCTGGCTGGAGGAAATTCAATTTCTGGGGCACGTGTTATCAGCCAAGGGAATTGCGGTAGACCCTAGCAAGGTCAAGGATATTCTGGAATGGAAATCTCCAACAACTGTTCACCAAGTCCGGAGTTTTCTTGGACTGGCTGGGTATTATCGCAGATTCATACCTGATTTTTCTAAGCTTGTGAAGCCGATCACAAGTTTATTGAAGAATGATACTAAATTCAATTGGTCTTCTAAGTGTAACGAAGCCTTTGAGCAACTGAAGACACTATTGACCACTGCTCCGGTATTGGCTCAACCGGACATCACTAAGCCTTTCGATGTATATTGTGATGCGTCAGGCAGTGGACTCGGCTGTGTGCTAATGCAAGAGGGCCGAGTAATTGCGTATGCTTCAAGGCAGTTACGCCGACATGAAGAGCATTATCCAACACATGATCTCGAGCTGGCTGCTGTGGTTCATGCCCTGAAAATATGGCGTCACTATCTGCTGGGAAACATCTGCCACATATATACAGATCATAAGAGTTTGAAGTATATATTTACCCAGTCAGAGTTAAACATGAGGCAAAGACGATGGCTTGAGCTCATTAAGGATTATGAACTGGAAATCCATTATCACCCAGGCAAGGCCAATGTGGTGGCAGATGCATTGAGTCGTAAGACTACCTGCCACTGTCTTATGGTAAAGACCTCCGAAAACACTTTGTGTCAGGACATGGAGAAGTTAAACCTGGGGATAATCCAGCAAGGGACTCTGGATCAACTAAAGCTTGAGTCAACCATTTTGCAAAGGATAATTGATGCTCAAAGGGATAATCTGGGCATGGAGCACATACGAGAGAAAATCAGAGCTGGAACAGCCCAATGTTTCAAGGAAGATGATCAAGGTGTGTTATGGTTTAATAACCGCATAGTAGTGCCGAAGAATGAAGAACTCCGCCAGCAAATTTTAGATGAGGCGCATCTTAGTCGCTATTCCATTCATCCGGGAAGCACTAAGATGTATCATGATCTGAAACAACACTACTGGTGGACGAAGATGAAGATTGAAATTGCACGCTATGTGGCTAAGTGTGACACTTGCAGACGTGTCAAAGCCATACACATGAAAACTGCTGGTCCATTGCAATCTTTGCCAACCCCAACATGGAAATGGGAAGACATCAGCATGGACTTCATTGTGGGATTGCCCAGGACTGCAAAAGGGTACGACTCTATCTGGGTGATTGTTGATCGACTTACAAAGGTTGCTCATTTTCTGCCGGTCAAGACAAACTCCCCGGTTACTGTCTACGCCCAATTGTACATTGCTCGTATTCTTAGTCTGCATGGTGTTCCAAAGACCATAGTGTCGGATCGTGGACCTCAATTTGTAGCCAAGTTTTGGGAAGCACTTCACCAATCCTTGGGTACTAAGTTACTCCACAGTTCGGCCTACCATCCCCAAACCAGTGGACAGACTGAGAGAGTGAACCAAATACTTGAAGATATGTTACGGGCATGTGTCCTGGATTTCTCCACAAAGTGGGATGAATGCTTACCTTTGGCGGAGTTTTCATACAATAACAGTTATCAGGAAAGTATCAAGATGGCACCTTTCGAAGCTTTATATGGACGTCGGTGTCGAACTCCGCTAAATTGGTCTGAACCTGGAGAAAGATACTTCTTTAGGCCTGATATGGTGAAAGAGGTCGAAGAAAAGGTTCAAAAAATCATTCATAATATGAAGAAAGCTCAGACTCGACAAAAGAGTTATGCAGACAAACGGCGAATGCCCTTATTCTTTTTAGAAGGAGACTATGTCTACTTAAAGGTTTCACCAATGAAGGGAATATCGCGTTTCGGGGTAAAGGGAAAACTTGCACCCAGGTATATTGGTCCATTTCCTATTCTTCAAAGATATGGGCCAGTGGCGTATCAACTTCAACTTCCCGAAACATTGTCTGCCGTGCATAATGTGTTCCACGTGTCACAATTGAAGAAGTGTCTTCGGGTTCCCGATCGAACCGTTGAAGTGACTGATGTTGTCCTGGAACCAGATTTGTCATACTCGGAACATCCCATTCGAGTTCTGGATCAAAAGGACAGGGTTACCCGGAGAAAGACCCTCAAGTTTTATAAAATACAGTGGAACCAGCATTCGGAAGATGAGGCTACATGGGAAACCCAAGATTTCTTAGATAAGAATTTCCTAGGCTTTCTAGCCTCTTGTAAATTGTAAAGTTTGTATAGCTGTGTAATAAAGGAATGAACCCCCACACCACCCCTGCCTTGTACCAGAAATCAGGAAATAAAAACATGACACATTTCCTTTTCCATTACTCACCCTAGGACTTTAAATCTCGGGACGAGATTCTTTTATGGGGGGAAGGATGTAACACCCCTGGTGTTACTATAACTAAAACTTGAGCATGGCATCATGAGCATGGGCATTGCATATGTTTGACACACCTAGAGTGCATTCACTAGGCAAAAATTTCAAACAAGTTGTATTGTTTTACTGTTTTACAAATAGGACCCTGGTTTAAGGACTTAACCCTAAATAGTGGTTAAAGGGGTAAGACTTAACCAAAGTTGAGAAAACCTAAAGGCTTTAGGGTAAAAGTTATAAAGTGACCCCAACAATAAGGTTGAATCACATTTATACCCCTGGGGTATTAAAAACCCTAATCAAAACCCTGAAAACCCTAAAACCAAACCCTAGGGGCCTAAGTGCAAAATTAGTCCACTTTTGGGCTAAAGTGCAAAAACCAAGTCAAACAAGTGTTTCAAGTCTATTGGATCACAAAAATGTGGACTTGAAAGCAAAACCCTAAGTTTTGGACTAAAGTGCAAAATGGACCTCCCTTGAGTTTTGTTCTAAGTCTGAAAAACAGTGAATGGACTCAACTTTGGGGCTTTGTAATTTACAAAGTATAGGGTTTTTGCCCTAGGTCACCACATCAAAGTTGAAGCCTAATCATAGGAGAACCACTTTGCTAAAGGGTGCAAGCATGGTTGTTATGAAGAATTTGGAGAAAAACCCCATCAAAGTTTGGCTGTCAGACTGTTTGAAGCTGAATTTCAGAATTTCAGTGTTATGAGATGAACTTTGAGCTCGGATTTGAATGGGATCCAGTGACTTTTTGTGACAACACCATGTAGCAAAGTTGTAGCTGGATCTTAGGTCTAGAACTTTGCTAAAGGGTGTCGATCATGTTACTGCACAAAATTGGAAGTTATTGGCTCTGTAAATTCCCCTGTCAGAAACCCTGATGGAGCATCCCATGGTACAGTAACCGTTAAAACTGAAGAAGAATCTCTTCGTCCTCACCGCCGGTAGCTTCCGCCGTCGATCGCCGCTCGCTAAGATTCGTGCTCGACGGTCACCGGATAAGCTTGCCGCGGTAAAGGCCTCGTCACCAGTGAGCTGGCCACCACTCCGACGACTCCACCCCCTGGCTCACCGCCCGCGGTAAAGCGCTCGCCGTCGACCGCCGCCTCCTAGCCTTGCGCCGCGTGGCTTAACACTTCTACCGTGTCGCCGTAACCTTCTTTGACCCCTCCGTGGCTCACCGGAGGTATCGCCACGTCGTTGGCCACGAATCCGTGAAGCCAGTGCATCTTCCCCGTCTCCGGCCGCCAGCGCAATTTGCTCCAATCGATCGCCACCGCTCTCGGAGCCAATAAATTGAGCCCCCACTCGGCTGCGCCATGTATTTGGCTAACTCTTGCACCCGCTCCCGCACTCAATCGTCCTCTGGCTCGCCGGAATTTCGCGTTGCCACCAAATCAGCTTTCCACCGCCGTGTTGTGAGCTCGCCGTGGTCAGCCTCCCACAGGCAAGCCCCGGTCCTCTGTTGCTTCGTTTGAGCACCCTCTCACCTCCGTGATGCTTGCCGAGCCGTTCAATTGAACTCGACCGGCGCCTATCGCCGGGAACACGATCACCTTGCCATTGTGCTTACGGCCACCGTGGCCGGAGCTCCATGATCCACCAACAGTGCAATTAGGTTAGGGGAAATGCTCCTTAGGGGTTGAATTTCGTGTATGCCGCTCGGAGAGCTCGGCCGCTGCCTCAATCGGCCGGTCTGCTCGCTCGCCGGAGCGCGGCCGCGCGGAGCGCCGTCGAGGGCTTGGAATTGTGAATTGACAAGACCCTGATGGCTTTTTCGTGAACGGTCAGCGACTCAGAACAATAGTGAAGGGCCCTGATTCGGTTTAGCTGTTAAGCCGGGGTTCTCTGTGCAAAACGTCCTTCGCGCGCGCGCGGGCGCGGGCGCGGTTCTCCCTGGGCCTGGGCTTGTTGGGCCAGAAGCAGCCCAGTTCTGTTTAAAAGTTTTTCCTTTTCTTTTACAGCAGAGCTTTAGAAATGTGTAGAAAAATGTAGAAAAATGCTAAAATTATGAGACCAATTTTCCTAGGTTTGTTATTTTCCATAGAATTTATAAAAAATAGTTTCATGATTTTTAGATCAAATAGGGAATTTTAGGGTATTTAAAATAGCCTCAACCTATGGTTCTGGATTTTTAAAAATTAAATAATAAGTCCAAAATTCCCCAAACTTTTTATGTGAGCTTTTCACATTATTTAGAAGCCATGGGTAGAGTTTGGTTTGATTTGGACCTTGTTTGATCACAAAACCCAAAACCACCCCCCCTGCTCCATAAACTCCTTTACTGACTCCGGAAACCCTATGTTCCCGGACCTCTGTGAAGGAAAGTTGTATTCAAGACATAACTAATAAGTTTATGCTACCTTTGCATCCTCATGAGCATTCCATGACATCCATCTTTATACATGTATATGGTTATCTTAGAGCACGAGGAGGAAGAAGAAGTTTCCGAAGAAGGGATACCACCCACCTCTGATCCCCAGGCAGACAACTGCTTCTATTTTGATATCTGTGGATCCGAGCCAGACCCATCTGATAACAAAGGCAAGCCCCGGTGCATTTGCCACCTCCCTTGATGTTTTTAAATCTTTCTCACTTGCTTGCTGCATTAGGTGATAGGAGTTGATTGATTAAACAATTCCTGCATTACTTTCCTTGATTTTGATTACCCTCCTTGAAATCCTGTTTTTACAAAAGGTTTTACTTTGCTTAGTATTGCTTTAGAAAAACAAAAGGATTTGTTTTACAAAAGATGTTTGGCAAAGTGGGAGGGATGTTTTTGAAAATAAAACTTGATGGTGGATCCATCACGGCCGTGATGGATTCAACATCGGAAAAGATGTACCTCTGCCAGGTACCAACCTTTGGGTTTGAAATGATTAAGCTGAGACCGGGCGGGTGACTTGCACGAGAAGAGAGTCTCGGTGTAGTGTCTCCGTCTGAGTCGATTAAGGACCGCCTCGATGTAGGCCTGCTGACCGAGGACCCTTTAACTGGTCACATGCCTCGTCATGGGTAAGCCTTGCCTCGGGTAGACTAAGGCCGGAATAAGATAACACGAAATGGGAGTGGAGCGGTGGCGAGAGTAGCGTGTACCCTCCGTGGCAAGAGGCTGGACGGTGGTGTATCTGTGCTCTCGGTTTGCGTGAACCTGATCCGGTCTTAAGAACCCCGGTGGCGGGTTGACATATGCAAGGGTTAAGTGCTACATATGTCGTGTGATTGGAGATCCTCAGCTGAGTATAATCTATTCGGATCGCCGTACCTCCGCGGTTATGGAGACTTGGCATCTGACTTACACGTAGCATTCCACTAAAGATGATAAGTTTTTGGTTAAGAAATTGGCTAGTGCAGGACAAGTGCTTGAACTAGGGTAGAAAGAACTCTAGTGCAGGTAACTTTACCTAACTTGACAAATAAAATTGGATTTTTAAGGATCCACTTTAGTAAGCATTTCTGCAAAACAAAGTCTTTGACCATTGAGAAGCCTTACCTTGACTCCCATATATCCAGCATACCCTTGAGAGTCTTTTCCTTAGTCGGGTAAGACTTGCTGAGTAATTCCATACTCAGGGTTTATCCCTTTGTTGTTTTTAGGTGGAGAAGTAGCAGACTTCTGCTGCTTCTGTGCTAAGGTGGTTCCCAAGGATGAAACCCAAGACTGAAGTGCGGGAGGACTCGGTCCTCCATCTTAGATCTTTTGTTTTTGGTCCTTCGGGAGAAGTGGTGTCTCCCCGGTTTGTATAATTAATACTTTTATGCACTCGTTTTTAGAACTGGTCTGTAATAACTTAACTTGAGCTTACTTTGGAAATAAAAGTAAGATTATGTAATCGCTTCCGCATATCTTTATCTCCGATGATCTGTAATGTCTGCAAGACGGGTGAAACGTTCCTGGTGAGGTAAGGAAAGATACCGAGCTTGTCAAGTAACTTAGGAACATCTACAGGGTGTCTGATGTCTGTTAGACAAGGACAACTGTAGGTGGGCCTGATTACTTGGGAGGTTCCGTCACAGTAGCGGGGGGAGTAGGGGTGTCTGATAGTTTTGCTGTGGAGTTGATGGGGACATGTGCGGCCCCCGGGGGAAGGATGTCTTCGCCCGAGCTCCGGGAGTCTTCGGCGCGAATGCTGAAGGTTACCGGGGGTCGATGGCCAAGGAATCTTCCAATCCCCTAGGCGGAGGACGAAGACATGTCTACGTCTCGTATGGCTCGTGGCTTGAGGATTTTCCTTTACGGACGGAATATTGCTGCTGTTGTGTCGGCAGTGATGAACAAGGACCGTCAAGACGCTGCGTAGAAGCGTCGGGCGGTCGTCAGGATCGCAGATCCTAGGCGCGAGGCGAAGAGGGCGCGGGGAGCACGAAGGCTTCTGCCTCCGGCAGTGGCCAGTCGATGCCGGCTATGAAACCGGCCGCGCCTGGATCCAGCAAGGCGTCGGCGGGCGCGAAGACTGCCGCCTCTGGCGGAACCAAGCCTCCCCCGGGCGGATCCGCGAAAGGACGGGAGCTTCCTTCGCCGAGGAGACGTGTTGCCGACTTCGGCACGGATATCAGTGTCGAGGATTATTTTGTTGGTAGGTTTTTTTAATAAGTCTTTGACTGGTGACGTGTTGCAGGGTCGGGTGAGGGGCAATTGGTTGTTGTGCCACCTTCGGCGGCAACCGCGTCGCCAACGGTGGTGGTTGGGGCGAGGGGTGACGCACAAGACCCGTGGGCCGCTTTTTGCACGAGCGGCGAAATTCTGTCGGCCGCTGCCGCTAAGGACGTGGCGGGCTCCATGTCCCAGCGGCTGACGCAGCAGCTAAAGAAAGTAAGTTGAGCTGGACTTTGGTGTTTATTGTTTTCACGAAGGTTTGGGTCTCATGTGTTTCTGTTAGGCGGCTGACTTCGCCGACCGCGTGGCGTCGGGTGTTCTGACTGCGGACGTGGCTGCCGAAGTCGAGAGGCTTCGGGCGCAGCATGCGGATGCTGTCCAGGAGAGGTCCGCCGCGGAAAGTAAAAACCGCAGGCTGGCGGAGAAAGTTGCCGCCATGGAGGCCGAGAAGACGGACCTCCGGCGCCAGCTGGTGGAGGAGAGGAGGGAGGCGAATCAGGCCATCGCCGAAGCGCAGGCTGCGCGAGTGGAGGCAAACGTGGCGCGGGCGGAGAGCAGCCTCGCCAGTCAATGCGCCGAGGGGCTGGAGGCTAGGTACGACGCCTTGCGCAGCCGCATGGACAAGGCCGAGGCCTCGACACGCTCGGAAGTTGATCGGACGCACGCACAGTTCGTGGACGCGTACCGCGAGCTGGGTGCGCGGACTACTGACTTCGAGGTATCCGACCGAGAGGCAGGCCTTCGCTTCCTCGAATGGTTGCAGGAGGAGCCCGATTATTGTGGAGGGTTTCATGTCCTTCGCCTCCCTCGTCACCTGCGAGGGGGCCATGAATGCATTGTCCCGCGAGGGCTACAGGCACTATGAGGTCTTCGACCATTCAGATGAGAATTTTGAGCGTGAAATTTTCAAGGCCGAGGACCCTGTGGTGAAGCAGTCAGCGGGGGCACTTTTTGATCGGATGTGGGGGCCGCATGGTCGGGAGGCGGTCAGGGAGCGATCCGACCGTCCGAGAGAGCAGGTGAAGGTTATTTTTGGTGTGGTTGTGTCTATGTATGTGTGGTCTTTGCTGAGCAAATGATCTGTTGCTGCAGATGGAGCGTGCCGAGGACGTCGAGGACCTTGGAGGTCTGGGCGGCGTGCCGCCCGATGCTGCGGAGGTTAAACCGTTGCTGCCCGAGGATGCCGGTGAAGGCCCCTCGGTTGTGCCCGTGCCTACCGTGGCCGACGAAGACCCTGTGTCGGCCCCTGCGCCGACTGTCGAAGATGCCTTGAAGGTGGTGGCCGAGCCGGCAGTCGAAGACCCCACGGCCGCGGCCGGGCCTTCGCAGGTGGTTTAAGTAGGTGCGGGGGGCTTGTAAATTTTGTCTGCATTGTTACTAAACCTCGGTTGCTGCGCAGGTTCAAGGTTTTGGGCCTGCGCACGCAACCGCTACTGACAATGCTAATTTTGTGGCGGCTTCGACCGTGGTTGCTGAGGACGATTTTGATGATTCTGTGCCTAAGTGTTTTGAGTCTGATGATTTTGGGAGTTTGATTGTGTGGACGGAGGAGTCTTCGGAGGAGGACTTGGATTATTTTGTGGCGTTGGATGTGGCTGCGACGGAGACTCCTCTGCGTGTGATGGGTGCTGAAGATTATCCAGGTGTGAGTTCTGGTCGTAGGCGGTGAAGAGCGGTGGCGAAACAGAGAGTGTCGCGAGGTGATAGGCACCAGTGCGGTGAGATGGAGGGTGGTCAGCTACGTGTAGATGGGACTGGCAAACGGGAATTGTTATCCTTGCCGGCTGTGACGAGTGTGGGTGAGGGGGAGCTGCGAAGTCTGTTTGTGGGTGAGGAATTGAGGATGATGTTGTTCAACTATAGGGAGATGGGTATCATCCCGAAGGTTGAGCCGATGTAATGTGTGATGCCCTCGCTGTATGTATGTAACCATAATTTTGTGTGATGAAGTTGTGCGCTTTCGTTGATCAGGTTGCTCCCGTAGGCTTCTGTACCGAGTTCCTTAGAAAAAGACTTTGATTTCCGTACTAGTATTCTGGCTGCGCCCGTAGGCGACTCTTTGCGCGGGGTCTTTTAGAAAAGACTTCGATTTTTCGCACACATGGTGCTAGTCCGGCTGCACCCTTAGGCGACTTTTGCACGGAGAGTCTTTTGGAAAAGACTTCGATTCTTTGCACTCATGGTGCTAGTCCGGCTGCACCCTTAGGTGACTTTTGCGTGGAGAGTCTTTTGGAAAAGACTTCGATTTTTTCGCACTTATTGTGCTAGTCCGGCTGCACCCTGAGGCGACTTTTGCACGGACAGTCTTTTAGAAAAGACTTTGATTTTTCGCAAATATTGTGCTAGTCCGGCTGCACCCTGAGGCGACTTTTGCACGGACAGTCTTTTAGAAAAGACTTCAATTTTTCGCACTTATTATGCTAGTCCGGCTGCACCCTTAGGCGACTTTTGCGCGAAGTGTCGCACGCGAGGGAGGCCGGCGCTGCCCCTCGCGGTGACCTTGATGTGGTCGAATGCCGAAGACCGTCGATGCGGTCTTTTTCGACATTGTTTCAATTTTTGTGGGGTTTTTTTGTGGGTATATTACATGGCTCCGCCTCATTAAAAACCTCACCCCCAGGAGGAAAAGAGCACGGGCCAGAATGATAGAGTTTGGTGAATTACAAGGGCGTGATGGCCCTGAAGAGTCAAACAAAAAATTTGTGGAGATTATCTATGTTCCAGGAGTGCTCCAGGTCTTCGCCAGATTGCGTTGTTAGCCTGTACGCGCTGGGAGACGACTTTGTCTTGACAATGAACGGTCCTTCCCACTTCGGCTCTAGCTTACCCCGTGACTCTATCCGGGTTGTTCGGATGAGTACGAGGTCCCCTTCGTTGAATTCTCTCGGGACGACTGCGTGGTCGTGCCAGGCCTTTGTTTGGGCTTGGTATTTGTTGAGGGCCTGCAGGGCGAAGACGCGGTCTTCGTCGATGAGATCTTTGGAAGTTAGCTCGTCTACGTCGGGTACGGCTGAAGCGCTTGTCCTTGGGGACCCATGCTTGATTTCCTGCGGGGTCATGGCCTCCGAGCCGTATAGCAGGCGAAAAGGAGTGAATCTGGTCGCCCGACACTCGGTCGTGTTCAGCGCCCAGACTGCTTCAGGTAGCAGGTCGGCCCATTTACCCTTCTTGTCGTCGAGAAGCATTTTCTTGATGGCCATGAAGATTTTTCCATTGGCGCGCTCCACGACGCCGTTGGATTGTGGGTGATATACTGAGTCGAAGGCAAGCTTGGTGCCGATTGAGAAGCAGAAGTCTTTGATGTCCTGGCTGTCGAATTGTTTGCCGTTGTCGACTGTGAGCTCGGACGGGACCCGAATCGGCAAACAATGTTTTGCTAGAAGAATTTCTGGGCAGTCTTTGATGTTATCGTGGATACTGCCCTCGCCTCGATCCACTTGGTAAAATACTCGACTGCGACGAAGGTGAACTTGAGGTTCCCCTGGGCCGTGGGTAGTGGCCCGACAATGTCCAGGCCCCAGCGCTGAAAGGGCCACGTGTGGTCGATCAACTTTGTGAATTGCGAAGGGTTGCCCGAGTGAGGGGAAAATTTTTGGCAGGCTTCGCACGATCTTGTGACTCGATTCGTGGCGCAGATCATGGCGGGCCAATAGAAGCCTTGACGGATCACCTTGGCAGCGAGGGCCCTGGGCCCCGCATGAGAGCCGCAGGTCCCGCTGTGGACTTCGCGTAGGATCTGGACGCCTTCGGTCTCGGTGACGCATTTAAGCATGGGTTGACTGACCCCCTTCTTGTAAAGTTGTCCCTCGATGAGTGCGAAGTCCCGGCTTCGGTGTTTGAGGCGCTTGACCTCGTTGATATCGCTTGGATGGTAATACCCCTGCAGGAACAGGGTTATTCGTGCCCGCCAGTCTTCGGTCATGATGAGGTTGACTATGCGGTGGCCCTCGGTATCGTTGGTTATTTGGAGGCCCTCTGGGCTATGGACGGCTGGCGTGCCGATGACATGGTAGAATACATCGGAGGGCAGGGCCTCGCCCCTGGCGGCTGCCTTCGCCAATGCGTCAGCTTCCTCATTTTTGGCTCGGTCCACGTGCTGCAAGGTAAAGCCCTTGAATTGTCTCTCGAGACTGCGGACAACCACGAGATACTGCATAAGTGCGGGGTCCTTTGCTGCGTAATCTTTCTCGACTTGGCCGGCGACCACTTTGGAATCTATTTTGATTATGCAGGTGGTGACACCAAGTGCTCGTAGTTTGCGAAGGTCGAGGATGACAGCTTCGTACTCTGCTACGTTGTTGGTGCATCTGTTAGACTCTAGAGCAAAGCTGAGATGTGCTGCATATCTGTGCTTGACCCCTATGGATGAAGTAATGACTGCAGTTGCGCCTGCCCCCGCATGGCACCTTGCGGCATCGCAGTGGATGGACCACACCTTCTCTGCGGCCGTGTCTGGCTGCGTTATTGGCCCGGTCCAGTCGACGATGAAGTCTGCCAGGACTTGTGACTTGATGGCTGTCCTAGGCTCGAAGGTGATATGGTAGCCGGAAAGCTCGGCTGCCCATTTAGCGATCCGGACAGATGCCTCCGGATTTCTGAATAATTCGCCGAGCCCCCTATCCGAGGTGACCCGCACCTTGAATGCTTCAAAATAGTGGCGCAGCTTGCGCGAAGCCATAACGACTGCGTAGGCGACTTTTTCCAGTTCCGTCATGTTTCATTTGGATGTTGTGAGTACTTCAGAGACGTAGTAAACTGGACACTGCCTGGTCGTGCCCTCTCTGTCCTGCTCTTGAACCAGCGCCGCGCTGACTACGTGTGGCGAAGCCGCAACGTAGAGCAACAGGGGTAGCGAAGGGTTGGGGCTTGTAAGAATCGCCAGCTCTGATAGGTGCTGCTTTAGTGATGCGAAGGCCGCCGCTTGTTCTGGTCCCCATGCGAAGTCTTTTGCGCCGCGTAGCGTTTTGAGGAAAGATAGGCTTCGCTCTGCGGACTTGGAAATGAATCGGTTGAGGGCGGCCAATCTGCCTGTCAGGCGTTGTACGTCTCTGGCTGATTGTGGTGGCGTCATGTTGATAATAGCCTGGATTTTGGTCGGGTTGGCTTCGATCCCATGGTGCGACACCAGGTAGCCTAGTATCTTCCCCTGGCGGACGCCGAAGACACACTTTTTGGGGTTTAGGCGAAGTCGTGCGTCCCGCATGTTCGCGAATGTTTCTGCAAGGTCTGCTATATGGTCCTCTTTGCTTTTGCTGGCAACGACGATATCGTCCACATATGTGAATATGTTCCTGCCGACTTGGCTTTCAAGCACTATCTTGGTGAGGCGGGAGAATGTGGACCCAGTGTTCTTGAGTCCCTCCGGCATTCTGATGAAGCAATACGTGCCGAAGGGTGTTATGAAACTAGTGTTGGCCTTGTCTTCCTCCTTCATATATATTTGGTGATAGCCGGAGAAGCAGTCAAGGAGAGACATGACTTCGCACCCGGCCGCGCTATCGACGATCTTGTCGATCCGAGGAAGCGGGAAATTATCCTTGGGGCAAGCCTTGTTGAGGCTGGTGAAATCAATGCACATCCGCCACTTGCCGCTCTTCTTTTGCACCATGACTACGTTGGCGAGCCACGTAGGGTAGGCGACTGGCTCGATGAAGTTGGCCTCAAGCAGGTGGTGTACCTCGGCTTTTGCGGCTTCTGTCTTCTCATCAGACACTTGCACAGCCTCTGCTTCTTCGGCCTCACCGAAGGGTCAATGCCCAAGCTGTGCTCGATGATAGTGCGACTGACTCCGACCAGGTTGAGGGCGGACCAGGCGAAGACATCCTTATTTTTGGCCAGACAGGAGAGGAGTCTCTCCTCGTCGTGCGAAGTGAGGTCTTCGCTGATGATGACCGTTTGCTTGGGCGTTGCCTGGTCAAGGGGAACTATCTTGGTCCCATCGTTGCTCTGCAGCTGTGCCTTTTCATGTTCTTTGGTGGTTGGGCTGGTAGCCTCGGGGATCTTGCGCTGCGCTGTGAGACAGTGTACGTTGCTTTGCCCTGGAACGAAGTCTCTTTCTATGTTGCGCGCGGTCTGCTGGTTGCCGTAGACTGTGATCGCGCCTTGCGGACCCGGGATCTTCATGCACAGGTAAAGTCCGTGAATTGCTGCCTCAAACTTGTTGATGGAGCCCCGACCCATTCTGGCGTTGTACGGGTACACCATGTCGACGATGTCGAAGGTGACTTGCTCACTTCGTGCATTGGGTGCTACACCGAAGGAGAGGGGTAGCTCTATTTTGCCGATAGGAAAGGTGCCCTTACCGCCGAACCTGTACAGGGGGTTGTCCGAAGGTTTAAGCAAGCTATGGCTGATACCCATGTTGTCAACTAAGACTTTGTGCAGGTCCCAGCCTGCCACGCTGCAGTTGATGACCATGGCGTCGATATGGGGTGCGCTGCGCAGGTCGACGTCTCTGGCGTCGAAGGTCAATGGCACATGGGACCACTTTGTCTGCACGACTGGACCAGTGACGGTGACGTGGTTGATGTTGCGGTAGTGGTCCCTCTTCTGTCGCTTCATGTCGAAGTCGACGCTGGATCCCCCAGTGATCATATGAATGACTCCGCGATACGGCTGATCAACAAAGTCTTCTTGTTTTGGTGCTTGGGGGTGGTTTGGGTGGTGGATGTTTGGCTGTTGTGGATGTGGAGGTGGGGGTGGGGGAGGTACGATTTGTACCTCTTGGTGATGTTGGTAGGCGTGGTTAGGTGGGTGTTGAGCGGGGCCATGGTTGTATGGTTGTGGGAGTTGTTGGTATGTGTGCGCGACAACTCTTGGGTTGTCGGCTGGTTGCGCCCGAGACATCCTGTCCCTGGTGACCTTTGTTTCCGGGCAGTCCCTTGTTGGGTGCGCACAGTCTTCACCGTGAAACAAACAGTAAAATCTGTGCGGCTGTTGCGCCCGTCCTCGGCCTCGACCACGAGTTCCGTTGCCGCGGCCTTGGGGAGGATAGTCTTGGCGGCGAGGGGCCTCACCAGCATGGTGCTGGTTGGCGATGTTATGCACCTGCTGCTGACTGCGGTTGTCCCGACCGGAGTCTGGCTGCGAAGGTCTTGTCCATGTTCGGCTGGACTGCGGAGGGTCCTTGGGTTTCCTCTGGGACTCAACCTTGCGCTGGTGGAGCTCTTTGGATCTGGCATATTTTTCGAATAGCTGATAGAGCTCCTGGAGGCTCTTGGGTGGATCCCTGATGCAGTGGCTGTAAAGGACGCCAGCCCGAAGGCCACTGATGGCGTAGTGAATGGCGATCTGGTCATCAACCAAAGGCAGTTGTGACTTGAGTGTCAGAAACTTGCGGTAGTACTCCCGCAGAGTTTCTCTTTCCAGTTGCTTGCAGAGTGACAGTTCGGCCAAGGCATTGGTGTCTAGGCGGTACCCTTGGAAGTTGAGCAGGAATTTGTCCTGGAGACTTCTCCAGGAGTCGATAGATAGTGGGGGCAACCTAGTGTACCAGGTTAGGACCGGGCCTTCGAGGGCAATGATGAAGGACTTGGCTATCGTGGAGTCGTCTCCTCCGGACAATGCGACAGCGACCTGGTAGCTCATGATATACTGTGCTGGGTCGGTGCTGCCGTTGTACTTGGGGTAGGCCCCTGCCCTGAAATTGGCGGGCCATGGTGACACTTGCAGGTGCGGCGCTAGGGGACTCCGCTCATCAAGGTAGTTGATGCCTTGAAATGCTACGGCGTGTGGGATGACGGGTCCGCGCTGAGGAAAGAGAAGATCACCGATTGGCGCGCGCTGTTGTAGGGGCGGGCCGTGGTGCAGATCATGTTGGCCTTCGCGCTGCATGAGCGCAATTTCTTGTTCGAGCTCCTAAGCCCTCTACACCTCGTCTCGTATCATCTGGCGCACCTTCGCCTGCGTGGAGACACGTTGGAGCTTGGCCTCGAGGATCTCTTTCTGCTTCTGGAGGTTGCGGTTCTTGAGGCGCAAGGCCCGCAGCTGTAGCTGTTCCTCGGCTGACATGCCGATGACTTCGCCATCCTCAGTGGCGTCCTCGCCCTCTAGTGGAGCAAAGCCTGGGGGTGGTTGCGATTGTCCTCCGGAGCTGCAGGTGCGGAGACTGCCCTCGGGAGTAGGTTTGTCGTTGCGCTGTCTCTTGCTGGCAGCGTTGTCTTCGCAGGCTTCTTGATGGGTGGTGTCTGCCGGGGCCTTGCCCTTTCGCTCGGCTATCAGTGCTGCCTTGGCTGCTTCGTCAACGGATGGGGCCTTCGAGTGAGCTTTCTTAGGTGCCATCGCGGGTGTTTTTGTTCGTAGCACGAACGGTGGGCGCCAAATGTTGGAACTTGCTCTCCTGGGCAAGTTGATCCAACGGGAGAGTAAAAGCAACGTAAACAAGGTTTTGACTTGAGGTGGCAATAACTCTGTTAATCCAGCCCCTTAAAGGCACTGTAGGGGGGTATTTATAGGTGCCTGAGTGCCTAGCGTCTTGGAGTAAGGACGCATGTGCCCTCAGGCGCCTAGGTTATCCTCGGAATATTCCCATAGGGTGGGGTTACAGACTGTCATTACAGGGGAGCCATCACAAATCGGGCTTGTAATACACTTAGTCGTGCGGGGCCTGTTACAATGGGCCGAATTCACCATGGGCTCCCGGGATCGACGAGACCGCATGACGGGACGTCCTTGTCAAGGGCCTTCATCTTGCGGTGTGGAGGACGAAGGGTGGAAACTGCTGGTCACTTCGCCTCTTTGGTACAACGAGCTGGGCGAAGGCTTCGAGCGAAGGGTAGCGTCTGGTCCTTCGCCCCAACACTCACACCGGCAGCATTTGATATGCTATTTCTGCCATTTGCATTATTTTCTCAAACTTTTAGCTCTTGCTCACTAGCGCTCGCTAGATTTTCAAGCTTTTTGAGCTTCGGCTTAAAGACACGTTTTCACCATGTCTGGGGAAAAAATGACAGAGGAGATGAAGCTGACTGCGGAAACGAAGGTAGCTGAAGAGACGAAGTTGTTTGAAGAAAAGAAACTGTGAATCCTTATATTGCTAGATTTATTGAGTCCATGGCAAAAACAAAAACAGAGAATATTACTAAAGAAATAATGGAAGGTTTGTCTGAAGATACTGGTGACAGCGATAGCTATGATGTGGAAAGTAGGGATGAAGATTCTGAGGATCGGCCCTGGCGACCAAGCCATGCTGTCTTCTGAAAATCGACCATTAAACAGAGTCATCTTGAGAACATGAGAGGAAGGTACTTTCGGGACATGTCTATTGTGAGGGCTAGCGGAGACAACAACGTCCCTACCCCTGAGGAAAATGAAGTTGTTATCTACCGAAGCTTTTTTTAGGCTGGACTTCGGTTTCCTTTGAGCAAGTTTGTAGTTGAAGTGTTGAAGATCTATCAGATCTTCCTTCATCAGATCACCCCCGAAGCTATAATGAGGATCGGGATTTTTGTCTGGGTTGTAAGGAGTTAGGGGCTAGAGCCAAGCGCGAAGTGCTTCTACAGTATGCATGAGCTCTTATATGAGACGAAGGCTACTAGCAAAGAACAATACCACAACAACTTTAGTTGTTATGGATTTATTGCTCGCCCCAACGAAAGCCACACGGTTCCAACATTTCGGAAGAGATGGCCCAGAGCTGGATGGAAGAATGGTTTTATGTGAAGAATGATTTAAAGGCAAGGGAAGACATTAAAGAGATCATCCAGCGCCCCATCTGGTCTCGATTCGGCCTCCGAAGGCCGAAGGTGGAAATTGATGACGCTGTCGAAGTGTGTCAGAAGGCTTTCAGCATTGTTTGCTCCTTCATTGGCACAAGAGATTTGATTCAAGAACATATAGCCTTCAGGGTATGGCCGCTTGTGGAAAGCTAGGAAATGTCGAAGGAGACCACCACTGATTCTAGTGATGGTGGTCTGGTCCGACTGAAATATACCTTCAGATTTAGGGAGAAGTTTGATGAGCCAAACGACGATTGGCTGGAGTGTATTGAAGCTACCAGCGATGAGCTGCTTGGAGCTTACTCCAAGGGTGAAGATAATGCTTTGTCCGCAGCCTTCGGAGGCCGGGGCAAGAAAAGATTGAACAGGGTATTTGATGCTATTGGCTTCGTATACCCTGATTACCGCTACCTGCTGCGAGAACAAGAGAAAAAGAGGAAGATTGCTGCTTCGGTCACCCCAGCTGAGCCTGTGCCGAAGAGAAAAAAGGTGAAGGTTCTGACCCACCGGCCGCGTTACATTGAACCGGCCATGGTGCCTAAATTTGGCGCAGGGTCCACTTCAGCAGCCGAAGCAACACAGACTGCTTCGATTACACAGAGCGCCGAAGAGCCGACCGTAATGCCGAAGACGCATACAACCAAGGTAGTCGAAGATAAGGTTGATAAGGCCGAAGAGCCAAAGGTTGAAGAAATAATAAGGATGCCAAAAATTCTGAGCCCTCCGACGAAGGCGAATCTGCCGAAGATGCAAAATGCTTTTGCCGCAACTCCCAAGAGGAGAAGAATGGCCAACATACTGGATGTTGTGCTGGAGACTACAAAGGCGTTGAGTCCTGCTCCTGCAAAGAAAATTGTTCAAACTAAAGCCAAATCACAGGCCGAAGCCGAAACCGGGCAAGCAGAAGCTGAAGCTATGCAAGCTCAAGCTGAAGTCAAAGCTGGGCCTTCAGTGCTCATCGAGACAAAGCCTGTCGCGCCTGAAGAAAAAGCAGCAGAGCAAATTGCTCCTGAAAAGATCGAGACTTCTGCTCCTGAAGCTTTGATAAAAAAATATTGACTACATCATTCGACACGCTTCGGGGAAGAAGCTATCCGAAGAAGAAATTCTGGAAGCCAGGCACTATGCGTGAAAGTTGAAATATTCGAAGGCAGCCTTGGTTTTTAACGAGAGTAATGAAGATGATTTCTTGTACTGTCTTCCGGACAACAAAGAAATATCTGTTTGCTGGGAGATAGGTAGAAGCATGGGATTCCTGAAGCTGGAAGACGGCCTTTCAATTTTGTCGAAGGATGATCTTGCTGAGAATGAGGAATTTCATTTGTCGGAAGATGAAGGCCCCCAACATGCACCAGGGTGAGCAGTGGTCTGGGCTCAGCAAGGCTAACAGGCTAGGCCCAGCGGCAGGGGCACGACTGAGGGGAAATCCGAGCAGCCAGATCCCAAGCGACCAGTCGGGATTAGGTTTGATCTAATTAAACCTGGGCCATGCAATCTCAGACGAACGCCTGAGATATAATGGTCAGCTCGGGCAGGGCTCCTTGGCTGCCAGCAGTGGCGCCGCTCGCTCCCACGGCGGAGGCCCGCCGGAGACGAGGGCGCGGGCGCGCTAGGGGCCCCGGGGCACCGGGAAGGGCTCCAGGAGGTCGGGGGAAATGCGGTGAACATGGAGGTGGGCACGACACTGCTGCAGGGACACCAAAGGGTGGTGGTCCATGGTGAGATGGCTCGACGGTGGCGCTGCCTCACTCCGCTGCTCAATTGCAAACAACAGAGGGCAGGGAAGGGGAAATAAATGGATGGGGAGGTTGGTTACCTCGAGGGAAGACTCCAGGTTCCTTGAACAACAACAGAGGCATGGCAAGAGCTCGGGTCGACGGTGACAGCGTTGTGGCTGCGCGGAGGAAGTCCGGTGAGTGCGGGAAGAGAGAAACAGACGGGGAGAGGGTAAATTGAGGCACGTCTCGAGTTGCGGACGCCAAGGCAGGACTCACCGAGGCAACAGGCACGGCGAGACCTAAACGGTGATGGCAGAACGGGCGCACAAACACCGCGGACGGCGGCAGTGCTTCTCTGGCGCGCGCTCAGTGTGAGGTGAGTGCGGGAGCTCTGTAGGAGGTGTGACTGAGGGAGGAGGAGAGTGAGTGAGGTGCGGGCTACTAGAAATGGCTAGGGGTGCGGTGGTCGTGGGCGCGGAGTCCACGACGTGCGTGCTGGTTGTTCGTGTGGACGGTTGGGGAGGATGGGACTGCCAGGGGGCAACGGGTCAGCGGGAGGGGGCGCGAGTGAGCAGGTAGTGTCTATATGGCGGACCCACCGGACAGAGAGAGGAAAGAGGAAACAAGCATGTGCGGGCGAGAGGATCGGTGCCGACAGGGCGGGCCCGCTGATCAGAGAGTGCGGGCGTGCAGAGGAACAGGGGAGGTGCCGACACATGGGGCCAGACGACAAAGGGAGAGGGCACGCGCGAGGAAGGGGGAGATGGGTCGAAAGGTTGGGTGGAGGGGGCTCTCGGGCTTCTTTGGCTTTCCTTTTATTTTCGAATTTCTAATCCCCTTTCTTTTTATTTTCTTCTTTTGAATTCAAATCCAATCAAACCACAAATACAAATTTGAATATTTCAAACATGTGCATCAACCAAAAACAATGTTTAGGCTCAACATGATGCAACATTCCATGACTCCCCTAGGGTTTCATTCACTAAAGTAATAATACTTCTCCAAATAAATAGACAAAACTCTATAAAAAGGAATAGGAGAGAAATCTGTAGAGAGAGGAAGAGATAACACTTGAATTTGGTAGATATTAGAGAAGAAATTTTATACCCCCAAATTCAGGGTGTTACAGCCGAGTACAGGGTAGGTCACCATTCTGTCGCTGGCCATGCGCAGGGAGCTCGGCCATGCCCGCCATGGCTGCGCGGCAGGAGCTCAACTGGAGGTTCGCGTGCAGGGGGAGCTGCAGGGGTCATGTATGGGGAGGAGCAGGTCGAGCGGGCTATGGCGCAGGGGCACATTGGTTGGGGCTGAGCAACTGGATGCCACACCACGTCAGAGAAGCAGGGCGTGGCTGCGTGCATGGGAGGCACAAGCTCAACGGAGCGCGGATAGCAGCGGTAACGCAGCCAAACGAGGCGACGCAGTGCGTGGAGCTCTCGGCCAGGAGGTAAGCGTCGGAGGCTATGTGGCTGCTCACGAGCCAAGGTGGCGCGACCACAACGGCGAGGCATCGGGCTACAACGAGCGGCATGGCACATACGTGCGTGTGGTGGGGGTGACGTATGGTGAAGCGCGAATAGAAAACCGAGAAAGGGATGGGGCGACATTCTTCACCTTGGAATGAAGCACGAGCATAGATGACATGGATGGCGGCTCAGCAAAGCTCCGATGCAGTACAACAGCATTTCGGGCGCAGCAAGATGACGTCCCAGGTGCACGGCGAGCGGTACAAGGTGCGATGCGGTGAGGGATAAGCGAGCTGGATCAAAGGCTTTTATTGGGTTGAGGCGAGCGGTTGCTGCACTTCGCGTCGTGGCTAGGACGGCCGGGGATGTGGGAGAGGAGGTTACATGGGGTGAAAGGAAGGTGACTGGTGGGCCTTGTTGGGCAGATCCAAGCACGAGAGAGATAAGTTTAGGGGAAAGGGGGTGACAGGTGGGTCCCACAGTGTTTTTCCCAGGCGACAGTTGCGGCTACGGAGGAGAGAGAGCTTGCTGACATGTGGGCCTAGGATGATAGCCAGAGGAATAGGTGAGAGGGAAAGGTAGTTGCGCACATAGCGTGTGGAGCGTAGCATGATGAGGCGCAAGAGGATAGTCAAGGATAGAGACACCAAGGGGTAGATGGGGGTAGACTAAGGTAGACGGCGAAAGTAGACGCGACCGACATGTCGTTCGCGAGGAAATGTAGTTTGTCTACCTCGCAAAAAGGGTACAAGATGAAGAACAGGTCGACGAGAGGAAGATATATATATACACGCACAAATACATATTATCGAATTTTCAGAATATTTTGGTGTTTGCAAATATTAAATTTTAGGGATTAAAAATAATATCAGAAAAATCTTAGATTCATATTTTGAAAATGAGCCTCATTATTGCCTTCATATGAAGGACCTTATGTGAGATGTTATCAACTTACTCCTTAGCTGGTTCCTTTAGAGTTGCACCAGACGAAGCTTTAACCAATCCTTATTCGGTGCATTTTCCCTTCATGGTTAGTAACAGACTAGTCAGCTCTAATCCTAGGAGACTCAAGGCACAGAAGGGTAAAGACTGTGTCATTACCTCTATTATTTCTATGGCATCAAGGGATGAAGTTGATGTACTCTCACAACTTTTCTTTGTCATCTCTGAAGGTGTTCTACTCTCGCAAATAGGTGTTTCTGTTTTTTGCCTTTATGGACAAGTTTTTGCTTCTGAGTGTGGGGACTCCCCTTAATCATCCTTACCAAGAATTTCATAACGCATCACTTCGATGCTTTCTAGCAAATGTTTGCATGGGCGCTTGAAGATAGGACGATCTTTGAACTGATATGGTAATCTTACAAGAGCCCACTTATAAACCTCTTTTTTATCCTTCGGCATTCCCTAACTAGAAAACGTTGGGAATACTCGATTAGCAAGGAACTCTTGCACCAAGTCATGAGTGCTAATATGTTCCATCACTGTGTTAAAAGCAACATGGGTTGTCTACACAGGCGAACCCAGAGCCATATGCCAGATTGGTCTTGTTAAGCCAAAGTTCCTCCTCAGAAGACTAATCACAATTCCATTAAACTTCTCTCTACCCTTATTATCAGCTTTCACATAAAACCACTCCTTCGTCCACCCTGTTGGCCATTTAGTTCGATACCTCCGCATTGGAGCTTTCATTTTCTTTTGGTATAGAAAATTATAGCACCTAAAGTTATTATGCAACTTATTTGAAGGCCTTGCCTTTGTCTAATAATGCAGCTCATGAATCCTGTAAAAACCTGAAAGCATCTAGGCCCCTGGTTGGTTTTAGTGATTAATGACAAGGTAATGTTATATGTGACTAACGTGTGTTTTGCAGAGACAAATGGTAAGTTAGGTCGCATTACAGGTAGAAGTACTACAACGATGAAAACAATCCCGGAGATAAGAACTCGAAGCGACGGCTAAAACGACGAAACAAAAGGTGAAGGAGTACGGAGTCCGAGTGTCAAGGAGATGTGGACACTAGTGATTTAGTTAGGTCTTTTATTCTCTTTTAGCCGTACTATAAAGAGGGGTTGTCAATGAGTAGTTTGACCAAGAGAGTTCTAGTGTAGTGTTGGTGCACATTCACACTCACATATAGTGCTAGGTGTCACTCTAGAACTCACTCACAAGTTAGAACGAAAACCGATTTGAAATACAGCTGAAAACAAGAAATAGGGTTTCTGGCCTTGGGGCACCGGACTGTCCGGTGTGCACCGGACTGTCCGGTGCACCCTCTTCCAGGTGGGGCCAAGGTGGCCCTGGGGAAGAGTTTGTTCCCAAAGAAACCCGAGAGCGCCTAGTTCCCGAGTGGAATTTTAGTGGCGCACCGGACAGTGCACCGGACTGTCCGGTGTGCACCGGACAGTGACTGTTCACTGTCCAGTGTGCCATCAGCCCAACGGCTAGTTGTCAGAACTAGCCGTTGGAGTCGACCATTGGCGCACCGGTGGCACACCGAACTGTCCGGTGCGCCCATTTGTAGAACAATGCTGGTAACGGCTAGTTGGTGGGTGAGGGCTATTTATACCCCCTCCACCCACCATATCCAATGTCTTGCTACCCACATTAATTCTAGCACATTGCTAGAGCATTGCAAGCACCAAAAGCCTAGTGAGGAGATTAGAGAATCTTAATTCCGCATTTGTTCCTCATTAGCGCTAGCGAGAGCCACCTAGAGCACACACCACTTGCATTAGGCTTCTCTTGGTCAAGCAAAAGTCTACGGCTTGTTACTCTTGGTGATCGGCATCACCTAGACGGCTTGGTGGCGTTGGGAGCTCGGTGATCACCGTGAAGATCTTGTTGGTGACCCGACTCAAGTTTGTAAGCGGTCTCGAGGGATCCACCGCGCCGGAGTGGCAAAGGATCATCTTGTAGTGAGCACTTGGTTCTTGCGAGGACCAAGGGGGAGCGATACCCTTGCGCGGGTGCTCCAACGAGGACTAGTGGAGAGTGCCGACTCTTCGATACCTCGGGAAAAATTGGAGGAGTCTTCAAAACCTTTCTTTACATTCAGCACTTAATTCAAGCACTTTACATTGTGTATTTGTTTAGCAAGTATTTGAAGTATTGTCTTAGCATTGTTGTATTTCTAGTATTATTATCTTAGTGCTAGTTGTTGGGGTGAAGTTGGGCTCTTGCATAGCTCTTGCTTAGGTTTTAATTATTGTTGATTTTTAGAAAAGCCCAATTCACCCCCCCCCTCTTGGGCATCGTGATCCTTTCAATTGGTATCAAAGCCTTGTTGCTCTTAGATTAGCTTAACCGCTAGAGTTACGATGTCCGGTGGGGATGGACCTCCTCCCGTTTTTGATGGTGACAATTTTCCATATTGGAAAATTCGTATGGAAGCATATTTAGAGGCTATAGACATTGGTGTCTATAAAGCCGCCACACAAGGATTCCCCGAACCTAGAGATCGCACAAATCTTGTAGGTGATGAGTTTAATTATGAGAAATGGAATGCTAAGGCCAAAAACACCCTTTTTAGAGGCCTTTGCAAGGATGTGTTCAATAGAGTTAGAAATCATAAAAATGCTCATGATTTGTGGATGGACATTTGTGCTCTACATGAAGGAACTAGAAGTGAGCGTGAGGAGAGATATCACATTGCTATGAGAAAGTTAAATTCTTTTGAAATGCTTGCTAATGAAAATGCCAATGCTATGTACTCATGTCTCAATATTCTTGTAGAGGAAGTAAATGGATTGGGGCTTACTCAAATCTCACAACCGGATGTTGTGAGGAAGATTCTCAGTGTCCTCCCAATACACAAGTATGGACACATTGTCACTGTGCTACATCAAATGGGTCTTTCAGTTACCACACCTACACAGATATTGGGAAAGATCAATGCTCATGAGATGTACATGCACATCAATGACAAAGATGAGTCATCTTCCAAGAGAAAGGATTTGGCTCTTAAAGCAAATCCAGAAAGAAAAGGAAAAGCTAAAATACAAATTGAGGAAGAATCCTCAAGTGATGATGACCTTGATGCTAACATTGCCTTGATGGTAAGGAAGACCACCAAGATGTTAAAGAAGCTCAACAGAGAACGTATCAAATTTGATTCAAGAAAGAAGAAATTCTTTTCCAACAAAAGAAAGCCCATTTCTGAGATGGACTGCTACAACTGTGGAGAGCTTGGTCATCTTGCTCATCAATGTAACAAGCCCAAGAAGAACAAATTCAAGGGCAAGAAAGAAGATGACAGCGATGATGAGAAGAAGGAAAAGAGATTCTTCAAGAGGAAGGATGGGAAGCAAAAGAGGTTCCACAAAAAGAAAAATGGAAAGGCATATATTGTTGGTGACTGGCTCACTGACATTGAGTCATCAAGTGGATCTTCTTCAAGTGAAGAAGAGAATGATGAAAAAGTTGCCGCCATCGCCGGGGACTTCTCTTCACCACCACCATCGCCATCATCGACTTCTCACCTATGCCTCATGGCTAGAGGTGAACGGAAGGTACAAAATGATATTGATATTACTGATGATAGTGATAGTGATAGTGATGAGGAATTTGCTTCACTTTCATATGATGAACTAGCTGACTTGCTTAAAGAATATACTCAAATCATTAGGAAGTCAAAAGCTAAATGTGATAGGTTGAAAAATGAAAATGAATCTTTAAATGCCAAATATGACATAGTTATGAAAGCTAGTGATGAAATGAAAGAAGAGAACAAAACTATTTCATCAACTATAAATGAGCTCACAACCTCCCTAAAAGATGCTAAGAATAAATGTGACAAGTTAAATGAAGCTAATAGGGAGTTGCAAGATAGATTAGTAAAAATCAAGGAAGACTATACTAAGATTAAATTTGATCTTGATAATCTTCTTGTTGAGAATGAACTTTTATCTTGCAAAACACATGAGGCTATTAACTCTGTTGTTAAGATTGATGTAGCAACCTCATGTGATGATTTGAGTCAAGGAGAGCAAACTAGTCTACATGATGAACTGATCGAAAAAGTTGAAGTCTTGACTTTAGACAACCAAAAATTGAAGAGATACTTGACTGATGAAACTACTAGAGGAAAGGTTGCTATTGAGAACAATGATTTCAACAATGATTTGGCAGTGGATAATGAAAGGCTTAAAAATGAGGTCAAGAAACTTAAGAGTGAAAATGAACATCTTGCAACAAGTGTGCAAAAGTTCAACAAGGGTCAATACCTCCAAAATGAGTTGCTTATGAACACTATCATGAAAAACAACAAGAGTGGTATTGGATACAATGCTTTTGTGCAAAAGAAAGCTACTACTCAATACAAGCCAAAGCAGACTCACAAGCTTATCAAATGCTTTGAGTGTGGAAAAGAAGGTCACTTTGCCCACAACTGCAAAGCCAAACCACCAACTCCCTTGCCTAAGCACTCAAGACCATTTGCTTTCAATGCTCATTATGTTCTAAGAAAAGTTGCAAATGGAAAGGTCAAAGTTACATTCCTAGGTCCACCAAACAAGAGTAGACCTAGACAAATTTGGGTTGCAAAGTCCTTGATTGAGAGAGTCACTGGTCCTATGCAATATAGGGCCCTCAAAACTCAAGCTTGATTTGTCTGTGGATGTAGGTGAACTACAAGACCGACGGGAGCCATTGGGTTATTGACAGTGGATGCACACAACATATGACAGGCAACCCACGGATGTTCACCTCACTTGATGAGAATGTTGATGGACAAGACAAAATCACATTTGGAGACAATTCAAAAGGGAAAGTGCAAGGACTTGGCAAGGTGGCAATTTCAAATGATTTATCAATTTCAAATGTTCTCTTGGTTGCACCTTTGAGCTTCAATTTATTATCATTGGGTCAACTCTGTGATCTTGGACTTCAATGCTTATTCACTCCAACAGAGGTTATTGTATCAAAGATGGATGATGAATCAATGGTGTTCAAGGGATTTAGATACAACAATCTCTACTTAGTGGATTTCACTTCAGAAGATGCAGACTTAAGAACTTGCCTCTTCACCAAAGCTTCACTTTGATGGCTTTGGCATAGGAGGCTTGCACATGTTGGGATGAGCACACTCAAGAAGGTATTAAAGAAGGACATGGTTAGAGGATTAAAGGATGTGGTATTTGAAAAGGACAAGCCTTGTAGTGCATGTCAAGCTAGGAAGCAAGTTGCTAATACACATCCTACTAAAGCTTTCATGTCAACATCAAGGCCACTGGAACTACTTCATATGGATTTATTTGGACCTACAAATTATGTAAGTGCTGGTGGCAATCTCTACTGTCTAGTGATTGTTGATGATTTCTCAAGATACACTTGGGTGTTCTTTCTCCATGACAAATCTGAATTTTCATCTATATTCAAGAAGTTTGCCAAGAATGCTCAAAATGAATTTGATTGCAAGATCAAGAAGATTAGAAGTGATAATGGTAAAGAATTTGACAACACCAACATTCATGAGTACTGTGATGAAATTGGGATCAAGCATGAAGTATCTGCAACATATACACCTCAACAAAATGGAGTTGTTGAAAGGAAAAATAGGACCTTGATCACACTTACAAGAACAATGATTGATGAGTATAACACACCGGAGAGGTTTTGGGCCGAAGCTATCAACACTGCATGTTACGCATCAAACAGGCTATTTCCTCATCGGCTGCTTGCGAAGACTCCCTATGAACTACTAAATGGGAAAAAGCCAGACGTCTCCTTCTTCCGGGTGTTTGGATGCAAATTCTACATCTACGAGAAACGTCATCACCTAGGGAAGTTTCAAAGACGTTGTGATATTGGTTTTCTATTGGGTTATTCATTAAAGTCCAAAGCATATCGAGTATTCAATCATGCCACTGGCGTGGTAGAAGAAACATATGATGTAGAATTTGATGAGACTAATGGCTCCCAAGGAGCACATGAAAATCTTGATGATGTAGGTGATGAGCCACTTAGGGAAGCAATGAAGAACATGCCAATTGGAGCTATCAAACCAAAAGAAGATGAAGAAGAGGTGCAAAACATTGACAGGCCTTCTTCATCAAATGTACCACAAGATGATGAAAAAGATGAGAGGCATGCAAATGAAGATACATTTGTCTCTCATGAACAAGCAAGGGTACAAGCCGAAGATGTTGATGCTCCAGGATCTTCTTCCCAAGTGGTTGACAGGAGAAACTCATCACTACTTCAAGCTCATCCTCAAAACCAAATAATTGGGAGTCCTTCACAAGGGGTAATTACTCGATCACATAGACATGCTTCTTTTATTGAACATCACTCCTTTGTTTCTTGTGTTGAGCCTACATGTATAGATGAGGCGCTACAGGATCCGGACTGGGTGAACACCATGCATGAAGAACTTAATAACTTCACCCGTAACCAAGTTTGGACCCTGGAGAAGCCCCCACAAGATGCAAGAATCATTGGAACAAAGTGGGTGTTCAGAAACAAACAAGATGATCAAGGTGTGATTGTAAGGAACAAGGCAAGACTTGTTGCAAAAGGATTCTCTCAAGTTGAAGGCTTAGATTTTGGAGAGACCTTTGCACCGGTTGCTCGACTAGAAGCCATCTGTATCCTACTTGCATATGCATCATGCTATGATATAAAACTTTATCAAATGGATGTAAAAAGTGCATTTTTAAATGGCTTCATAAATGAACTTGTATATGTTGAGCAACCACCTGGATTTGAAGACCCTAGATATCCTAACCATGCTTACAGGTTGTCCAAGGCGCTATATGGGCTAAAGCAAGCTCCAAGGGCTTGGTATGAGCGTCTTCGTGACTTCCTCATCGAAAAGGGCTTCAAGATCGGGACCGTTGACACAACTCTATTCACAAAGAAACATAACGGTGATATTTTCATGTGTCAAGTATATGTTGATGATATAATCTTTGGCTCGACAAATGACTATCATTGCAAGGAATTTGGTGAGTTGATGTCGAAGGAGTTCGAGATGTCAATGATTGGTGAGCTGACGTACTTCCTCGGCTTTCAAGTCAAGCAAATGAAAGATGGTAACTTTCTCTCACAAGAGAAGTATACCAAAGACTTGTTGAAAAGGTTCAACATGGATAAGTGCAAACCAATCAAGACACCTATGCCAACAAATGGACATCTCGACCTAGATGAGGGAGGTAACCCGGTTAATCAAACTCTCTACCGTTCAATGATTGGTAGTTTATTGTACCTTACCGCATCTAGGCCCGATATCATGTTTAGTGTCTCCATGTGTGCTAGATTTCAATCTAATCCTAAGAAAGCTCATCTTCGCGTTGTTAAAAGAATTCTTAGGTATCTCAGGCACACCACAAGTGTTGGTCTGTGGTATCCCAAAGGAGCTACTTTTGATTTAATTGGCTATTCCGATTCAGATTATGCCGGTTGCAAAATTGATAGGAAAAGTACTTCTGGGGGATGCCATCTGCTTGGTAGATCACTAGTATCATGGACATCCAAAAAGCAAAATAGTGTTGCCTTGTCAACCGCCGAAGCGGAATACATTGCCGCGGGTGCTTGTTGCACACAAATTTTATATATGAAACAAACTCTTCTAGACTATGGCATAGTTCTAGAAAAGGTACCTTTGTTGTGTGATAATGAGAGTGCTGTTAAAATTGCTAATAATCATGTACAACACTCTCGCACCAAGCACATTGATATCCGTCATCACTTCCTTAGAGATCTTGTTGCTAAATGAGATATCATTTTAGAAGGAGTGAGGTCGGAAGATGAATTAGCGGATATTTTCACTAAGCCACTTGATAAGACCCTCTTTTGCATGTTGAGGAATGAATTAAATATACTTGATCTCAGAAATTTTATTTAAGATGTCAAATGGTGTTGTCAAGCTTGCATTGCATGTTTAAATTTCTTGTATTGCATCTAGGGCTTGTCTAACCAAGTTGAGATAACCGCCAACAAAGCGAGTGAAAAAGCTTAACTCGGATCAAACTTGACAAGTCTTAGTTTTAAGCTTTTTGCACTTAAATTCTTACTTTCTATGCAATTGTTGGTTCTTGAAATATGCATGAGGTACTGCACTTAGGGGGAGTATTCCAAACTCAAATCACTCATGAAAACCCCTAGTGCAAGGCCAAAATGCAAATTTCACCATTTGCCTATTTTCTCTAAAAATTATCTAGCCTATGGCAAAATATTTTGAAATTATGTGAAAATATATGAGGGTGCCAATACCTGTCCCAACAAGTGTTATTTTGTGTGATTATAAGTTGGGATTTGGTTTGGTTGAAAACTGGATAGAAAAATTCAAAAATTTCAGAACTTCCCTCTGTCTGGGCTCACCGGACAGTCCGGTGTGCACCGTACACTGCACTGTGCACTGTCCGGTGCACCGCCCCCGCGCGCGCAACAACTCCCTTTCCTGTGCGCTGTCCGGTGGTTCACCGGACAGCTACTATGCGCTGTCTGGTGTGCACCGAACAGGCACTTTAGACTGTCCGGTGCGCCCATAACTCGTTTTTTAAAAAATCCTTTCCCCTGCTCGCGCCCGAGGCCAGCCAGTTCTTCTCTGTTCTCCGGTTTGTCTCTGTGCTCTGGCGGTTTGCCACCCCTCTCCGGCGATCTTCTCACCGGCGGCTGCCCTCCGGCGACCTCTCCTTGGTTCACACTTCCTCTCCCCTCTGGTGAGTAGGTCTGGCTCCCTCTCCTCTCTCTCTGCTCAAATGGCCAGTGAGCACCCCTCTTTCCACCCCTTGTGCCATTTTCAAATTCTTGTCAATTCCAGTGAATCCAAGTGGTGGAATGTGTTCTTTTGTGTCCCCTGAATATCCCTGCAGGTTTCTAGCACCCTTTGGGAGGGTTTCAATCCTCAAATGGCCATATCTCCGAAAACCTAACTCACCGCACACCACGTGTTCGGTGAAATGTCCAAACCAGCCAAAAATGCTCCGATTGAACCCAAATTTTTCACGCATCTTCACAACACCTCCAGTTACATATTCGCCAAATTTCATGCCAATCCGACATACCAGGCCTCAATTTCACCAAATTCCCCGTTTCGAGCGATCATTTCCGAGCCGAGTGCCCAAATTCCATTTTCTTCGCCTAAATTCAAACCAAGCACTCACTTCACTCATATTTTCCCATATAAACCTATTCATGAAGTTCGGCTCAATTCCACGTCATTTCGTGCCTCAATTCGAATTCCAAACCTCCTATGGCACTATTTCTCGTTCAAACCCTGTTTTCGCGTCGTTTGACCTCTCGATTGCCATATCTTTCGTTTTCTGTGCCATAATTCTCTGTGTATGTATTTATTCACATTTCATATACTTATGACTATGTGACTAATACGTGCTCACCTCTTCTGTTATTTCAGTGACCTTGACTGCCCGTGAGCCATCTCCTGTCCTGCCTGGATTTTCACCTCTCGTGTGAGCTTTCCAGGTAGACATCTCCTCTTTTGATATTCTATCGGCTATTATCGACTTGTGCTTAGCTTCTCTCTCTCATTTGCAGTCGTCAGGTCAGGATGCCACGCACGAAGAATGTGTCGGCACTAGGGGGAGGCGATGATGAGGATCCTCGTCGCCCCTTCAGGCAGGTCAAGGGAAAGATCGTGTACTTGGAGCAGCAGGAAGGCCGCAAGAAGCGGCGTATGGACAGAGCAACCCGGGCAGCGACAGCAGCAGCAGCAGCCGCTGAGCAGGCCGAGCTAGGAGATCAGCCTCAGACTCCTTCAGATCAGATTGCGTACCGAGTTCGTTGCCTCACCTCCTGGCCTCGCTCCTCCACTCCCACCACTGCTTCCACTCCACCACCCACTTTGCCTGCTCCCGTCACCCCTGCTGCGCCATCCACCACCTCCACTACACCAGCTTCCACTGCTCCTCCTCCCGCTCCCGTTTCCGCTCCACCTATCCCACCTGCTCGCTTCCGGGAGCGTGATGAGACTGAGGTGCGACCTCTGGCTGCAGATCCCATGTTGTTTGACCTTCAGCGTGCTATAGCGGCACGGGTACGTCGGTTCAGATACGTACCCGTGGAGTCTTGGTTACCGGCTCAGAGGGACCCTGCTGCAGTTGACCTCTTCAGTACCCGTATTCAGGAGTCCTTTTTCAGAGCCCAGATGTCTGCACAGATTGCTCTGCGAGTGCACCAGCTTTTGGACCTTCCCGCTTTTTTGCTAGCCGCTGGTGCTGACTCTGAGGTGCACCTCTCCTATCTGCCTCGCCTTCTCACTCTTTTGACTACCAGCGGCAGGTATGTTGAGGAATGGGTCCGAGTTTTCTACGTGACTGTATGGATCGACCCTGATCACCACTGGATGAGGTTTCGTTTTGAGCAAGAGGATGTCACTATTCATGCCAGCCAAATTCGCCGACTATTTGGATTTCACGAGTCATCGACTCGTCTTCACAGCTTATGCTATGGCACCTCTGACCCTCCTCGTCGCCCTCACGGCGGTGTTGCTCCTGGTATAGCTCACGTCGCGGCTCTGTTCCGACCACCCTTATCAGATGGGTCACGACGCTCTCCAGCAGACTTCACCACAGCAGCAAAGTTTCTATATCAGCTTATGAGACGGACACTTCTACCGCGGATGGGGTACAGGGAGGCCAACACTCATATCCAGCTCTGGCTCCTTGGTGCCCTGGTCTCTCACTTAGAGTTTGATGTTGTGGATTTCCTTATTTGTGAGATCGAGAACACCGTTCTGGATGGTCTGCGTGCTTGTCGATAGCTGCCGTATGCTCACTATCTGTGTCACATTTTTGCTCAGCTGATTCGGCCTCCACAGTTCCAGGGCACACTTGAGGCCTCACGCCTCGTCTTTGGGTCCTACCGTCCAGCGCCTGAGGATCCTGTGCCAGCACCTGCTCTAGTATTTTACACTCAGGCCGAGGATACTGCTCTTCATCAGTTCGAAGCTCAGGACGCAGCAGTTGATGATGATGATGATGATGATTTTGGGATTCTGCCTCTGCCTCCTATGCCTCCACGCTCACATGATCATGAGGCTGGGAGTTCTCGTGCTACCCCTCCTGCCATTGACCCTGCTCTTGCTTCGATCCTCCAGACACTTACTCAGCAGCAGGCTCACTTGGCAACCGAGCAGACCCGTCAGGCAGCAGCCCACCAGCAGTTGTCCGAGAGAATGCTCTCGAGGTTTCAGACAATTTAGGATAGGCAGGATTCTCTACAGCAGCATCTTCTTCAGGACCGGGCTGAGAGCAGGGCCTTCATGACTCTTATGCTACGGCGTTCTGGTGTATCGATTCCCCCGGTTCAGTCAGCACCACCTCCACCTCTTCAGGCTCCTGTTGTGCCAGCGATTCAGCCAGGACCCCCTCTTCCTATAGTTGGTCCTTCTTCCTCTCCGCTCCAGCCGGTCACCCTGGCTTTCACGTTACCGGTCTTCATGTCCGTTTGCCCTCAGCCGCCAGTGCTACCAGCTTCTGCTGTTACCACTGCTGCTGTGGCGGTGTCTGTGACCACTTCAGATCCGGCAGCTCCTGCAGCGCAGCCTCAGTCCGAGTCAGTACCAGCTCCAGCTTCTACAACAGATCCTGGATCCGAGACTGACTCTGACCCCCAGCTGGTGTTCGCTCTTCTGCCTCGACCGCGACCGGATGCACCCCCGCTGCCTCCTCCCACTTCTGATGTGTAGGTTCGGGTACCCTTTTGGTGTTTGACGCCAAAGGGGGAGAGATATGAGTTGTGAGAGCTAGGGGGAGTTAGTTAGTTAGTAGAGAGTCATTTTGATGTAATATATGTTCTTGTTACTCTCTGTACTAGCTTCACTTTTGTATGGTGCTTTTGGCTCACAAACTCTATATATACTCTCGATGCTTACGTTGACTATGTGTGTATTATGTTTTCACCTATTATGTTATCACCAGTCTTTTAGTTCTTGTTCATCGATTTGATTTCACTTTTATATGAACAAGAAACTTACGACGTGTATGCGCTCATACTTATTATTTTGGTATACACTCCATCTGTCAAAGATTACTAAGTATAACTAACCATCTTTTCTATTGACAGAAATTTCAAAATAGACTACTCTCACAAATCTTGTAGGGTTGTCATCAATCACCAAAAAGGGGGAGATTGAAAGCATCTAGGCCCCTGGTTGGTTTTAGTGATTAATGACAACGTAATGTTATATGTGACTAACGTGTGTTTTGCAGAGACAAATGGTAAGTTAGGTCGCATTACAGGTAGAAGTACTACAACGGTGAAAACAATCTCGGAGATAAGAACTCGAAGCGACGGCTAAAACGACAAAACAAAAGGTGAAGGACTACGGAGTCCGAGTGTCAAGGAGATGTGGACACTCGTGATTTAGTTAGGTCTTTTATTCTCTTTTAGCCGTACTATAAAGAGGGGTTGTCGATGAGTAGTTTGACCAAGAGAGTTCTAGTGTAGTGTTGGTGCACATTCACACTCACATATAGTGCTAGGTGTCACTCTAGAACTCACTCACAAGTTAGAACGAAAACCGATTTGAAATACAGCTGAAAACAAGAAATAGGGTTTCTAGTCTTGGGGCACCGTACAATCCGGTGTGCACCGGACTGTCCGGTGCACCCTCTGCCAGGTGGGGCCAAGGTGGCCCTGGGGAAGAGTTTGTTCCCGAAGAAACCCGAGAGCGCCTAGTTCCCAAGTGGAATTTTAGTGGCGCACCGGACAGTGCACCGGATAGTGCACCAGACTGTCCGGTGTGCACCGGACAGTGACTGCTCACTGTCCGGTGTGCCATCAGCCCAACGGCTAGTTGTCAGAACTAGCCGTTGGAGTCGACCGTTGGCGCACCGGTGGCGCACCGGACTGTCGAGCCAAAGTGAGAGGTGTCGGTAACTCTGATGCCTTGTATTAGTGATAAAAAATCCTCAAGTTGGAGCATAGATAGTGATATATAACAATGTAAATGTTGATTCACTCTCAACCAACAACTCCCACGTCCATGTGACCACCAAAAATCAAGGGATTTGGTTAGGGGTTGATTAGGATAGTTGATTAGGGGAGTTGATTAAGGGATTTGATTTTAATGCTAGTTACCAAAACCATAAATTAAGGGATTCCCTTTTTTACTATGCATGCGAAAAATATGCAAGCAAGACATTGGTGGGCGCATCCACATGTTTGAGCACAAACATCCTTAATTTTAAGCATAAAAATTAACAGTGGTAATCATAAAAATCCGCATTTTATTATAATGGTGAGCATGATATCACGTTTGACATCCCGGTAACAAATGTGTGTGAATGCAGGTGGTTACCATAAAAACTAAAGCCACGTGAGAGACGTTGTATTCATCAACAAAAAATCCTCAATAGAATGCTTAAATAGTGTAAGTAGTAGGCATAAACATGGATCGATGAAAGGACGTCGCTAGAGGACGACCCTAAGGCCACCGGATCGACGAACGCCTCCAAAGCCACGCAGATTGGAGGTGGTCTTCAGCAAAGGACACCCGAGACACGCCGGATCAAAGGAGATCATTGTCTTTGGATGCTACCGCTGGCGGTCATCACCACCATCACCGCTTGGAGTCGGGCGGTTGCTGCCGTAGATGCTCGCGCCGACGCTCGTGCCTCGTGCAGTCACGTCCACCGCAACGCTAGTGTCTTGGGGCACCGCTCGCCGACGTCACCTAGGGCGGCCGCTCACCGACGTCGCCTGGGGTCACCGCTCGTGCCTCACGCCGCTAGTATCTCACGCCGCAGGAAGCCATCGTCGATGTCTGGCCACCGCTCACTGTCACTCGTGCCTCAAGCAGTTGCGGCCTCAGCTAGGTCCCGAAACCCTAATTCCTAGATGTCTGGGCTGCTTTTATAGATGCCCGGCCTGGTCCGACTCAACTAGATGGCACTGTTTGGCCTAGGCTTACTCTAGTTATTGGAAGCCCATGGCTTTAGATATATAAACTATATATATATATATATATATATATATATATATATATATATATATATATATATATATATATATATATATATATATATATATATGTGTGTGTGTGTGTGTGTTGAGTCTGTCAATTGCATTTGGTATAAGTTGATGCATGAAGATTCTATATTTTTAGGACCTCTACAAACATTTTGAACATTGGGAGTCGAAAACCAGCACGGAAGATGCTCCTGAACATCACTATTTCATCATCCTTTGGATCTAAAATTGTTTCATTGCTTGCAAACCGAATCATGTCATCATCTTTCTCACCAATATAACCACATGTCGGTGTTTGGACCGCGGGTCCTTAACCAACCATAAATGTGCCGCGTGGCCGACTCTAGATGGTGTGCGAGGAGACATAAGCAATTATCTTGGTTCGGTCTACTCAAGGCCCTACTTCCAGCAGAGAGGATGAGGCTTATATTACACATACAGTGGTGCTTGTAGTAAGGGTTTACAAGCACAATGGGAGAGGGGAAGTCCCCAAGTCCCTAGAGATGATTGAGGCAAGTGTCAATATCTAAGATAGAATGGGAGAGCGAGCTTTCGTCTACGAGTGTCGAGTGTATGTTGATGTCGTGGATCGATCGATCCCCCCTCCATGGAGAGACCACTGCCCTATTTATACACCAAGGGGAGCGTACTTAGTGAAGCCGGGTCTTGTATTTGAAGGAGAGATGTCTGGTGTCTGACGTGATGGCGAACTATGCAGTTGATTCGTGCCTGCTGACTTCCCATAGAGAGCCGAGGCCAAGACTGAGGGGTCATCCGTACGCCCGAGCTCCCGAGGGAGAGGCCTCCCATGCCGTAGTGGTTGTAACAGCGTCGGGGTATGGGCCAAAGGCTACTTACGGGGTGCGTCATCATCCTGGCGCATGATGACGTCGAGATTCCTTGCTGCATTCATCGAGATCAGAGCCCTTGCTCGGTTGATGTGGAAGTCTTGACGAGGCTTTTACCGAGCCGTCCTTCGATGCGTGCTACAGACGGACGAGTGGTTGTCTGCGAGATACGCGACGTAGTTGGTGGCCTAGGCCGAGCTCGAGCGAGGCGGAGAATCCACTTGAGGGTTGAGATTGACGTCGGGCGAGGCGGAGAAATTGCGCCTGAAGACTGGACCTGGAGTCAGGTAAGGCAGAGAGATTGCGCCCGAAGGCTCGTTCGCTTGGCTTGTCGTATTAAGCATCCCATCGGAGGGTGTTAGGCGGCGTGCGCGCACTATTTGTGTAGGTGTAATCATGCCGCTGTGCTGGACATGATTGTTGTCTTGTCCACCACTATGCTCCGCTGCCACAACGCGGGTTGGCACACGCATTAAATGCGCTTGTCCCCTGCCTGTTTTCGGGCGCCCTTGTCTTATCTGCCTGAGGCTGGCTCGGGCGAGACGGACTGAGCTGAGGCGTCCACGGGCGAGGCAGAGTGATTGGCGTCCACGGGCGAGGCGGAGTGATTGGCGTCGACTTCGGGCAAGGCGGAGCCCTACTCGAGGTAGGAGACCCTCGGGGGGACGTCTTAGATCTTTATAGGTAGCTTGGTTGTCACCCCTCGAGACTTTAGTCCTTATTTCTCTGAGTGCGTTTGTTAGGGGGATAATTCGGGTGTCCCTAATTATCGTCCTCGACACCACATCTCTTCAAAACATCAAGATCCTTAGGATTCAAAGTTGATTCTCCAAACTCAATATAACTCGGTTTGCTAGGCCAAGCATGATTTCATCCTCTTCAGCATTGTTGTCTTCGACACCGGAGGCACTCTCCTCGGGAGCGTCTTCCTCCCAATCTACTTTCGTCTCACCTGTCACCTTCATCACCTCAAAGAGGATTTTTCGGATCTTCGGCATGAGGCCTATATCATTTCCGCGGTCTGAGCTGGTTATGAAAAACGATCTAATTCCATGAGAGGCTACTGTTGGTGTCCTCATTCGTCAAAGGTCCTCAAAACATGGTCTCATCAGTTATTTGTAAGACTGTTTCAGGTTTAACAAGAAGAATTGTCGAAGTGTTAATTCATTCAATCCTCTACGCGTTGTGCATTACTTTGGCTAATATCTTTCTGCCTTCTCCCTTAAATTGACCTTCAAAGATGAGTAAATTAAGGGGAGAAGCTTGTCATTTGTTCATTTGTATTGTCTTATTTTTGATGTTCTTCAGGCATAAAAAACGAGTGACCAACACTTGGTAATGATCTCCAAATCTAGTAGATTTAGTTCTAAACTTGTCAAGTAAGACAAGGCAAAGTTGGAAACTTAAGTGGGTCTTTGAGATTTATTGTGAAAACTATTGTTAAGGAAATTTGAGTGGGTCTTTGAGATTTATTGTGAAAACTATTGTTAAGGAAATTATACAATAAACTTAAATAATAAAAAATCACCATTAAGGAAATTAGACAATAAGCTCCAACAATTTCTTAGCCGAACATTTTATTGACGTGGTAACATCCTTCTAATGAACGCAGAACATTTTTCTTGTGAAACCGGAACTTATTTTATGTAGAGGATACATAAATTTCGTTAAACTCCATGGAGATGTACGCTAGCTGAAATTTTTGATTAAATGCAAAAAAAATGTTGAATAGCTATTCGGAGAATCTCCCGTCTCATTTTGTGGAAGAATAAGCTATAGTAATACAGTGACCATAGAGATTACATGGAAAGCGAACGAAAAATTGGAGAGCGGAGATCCAGCTGACTCGTTGCCCCACACATGTTGTTGGAATGTTGGGCACCTGCATGCGTTGCACGATATGGCTCTTCTGCTCATCAACCGATGCAGCAGCCAGCAGGCGAGCGTAGTAACAATTCTTGTAGCGTGAGTAATATCTGATGAAGATCTGTCTATTTACTACACCTCGTTGAATACTTCAAAAAAACATGTCACACAGAGCGCTTGTGCGAAATAGAAAGTCGAAATAAAAAGACCAGAGGAGCGCGTCTATTGACAACAGCTCATAATATGACAGCAAGGAGGTCTCCCCTGTACGCCAGGATCTGCGATGGAGACAGTGAAAAATAGTCGGCCAAGAGCATAACATAAGCTGTGATTACTCGTGTAAATGGAGTGTGGTGGGCTACTTACTACCGGGACCGTTGCTAATAACATAAATCAATAAATGACATGACCAAGATCAGAAGAGACAGAAGCCGCCAAGTCAGGAAACCGTAACCGTATCTTTGCATGTTTCCTTGTTGGCGCCGAAAGCTAGGGATGACTGCTACGCCTAAAAGCATAAAGATTCCAGAGTCTATTAATAGCCGTTGCCCCTGCTGCTGCAACTGAACCCATGACCCGGGAGGTTCTGAGAAATCAGACAGATCCAGGTAAGAGGATTAGGGGTGTTTGGTTAGAGAGTGCAAAGATTAGCCTTTAGTTTTTAGTCTCATTTAGTTCCTTTTTTTGTCAAACACTAGGACTAAAATATGAACTAAAATGATTTAGTCTTTAGTCCTTCACATAGGTGCTAAAAGAGACTAAAAGTCCACATAAGTGTATTCGAAGGGCATTTGAGTCTTTGGACAGTATATTTAATGACTTTAAAATCTATTTAGTCTCTAGAACCAAACAAGTAGGGACTAAAATTTAGTCCTAGAACTAAAGTTTGGTATAGGATTAATTGAAACCAAACATGGCCTTAGTCTTTTACCGTGCATTGTGTGTAAGTTTGACGAGTCTCCTTTATGGTCTTATCTCAGCTTTCAACTTCCTGAGCATGGATTTCAAGCTTACTAAAGGAGAAGGTGCTGCCATATAATTCTTGCTTTACGTTCACGGCAATAAGGTAGTGGACTCAACTCAAGTCGTCGGGAGGCCTGTTCAATGGTCTTGATGTGATTTCACACTCAAGATCTGGGTCCACTTCATTCATTATTTTGTAGGGATTTGTCAAGTGTCGGCTTCCGCTCAACATTTAATGCTGATTGGTCTCGTGCGTGCGACAACAACTTGGCGACCGCCACCGCACAACGCCTGATGCGCAAGTCTTGGTCGGATCCTTCGCCCCTCCACCCCACCTCCAGCCTCACCGCTGCCACAGCAGGGCACCGGCATAACAAGAATGGCGGCGGCACGGAGTGCTCCCTCTTGCTCTCCCTTACTCCATCCCCCATCGCCGTCTCCGCGGGCTTCTCTGTCCTCTCACAACTGCCATGGTTCTGCGCTCCCTCTTCCCACCTCATCCTTCCTCCTAGGAGGCTAGGAGCCGACATGGGTGGGCCACAACATAACCTGTAGATTAAGTCCAGTCTAACCCATATATAAAGAAAAAAAGAAAAGAAATAGAGCCCATCATCTACGGTTGGCTTTCAAGCGTGGAAAATGAACTGATCTCACTGTTGCTCATTTTCGGCGGCCTCTATTATTTTTGGCGGCCAGGTCGAAGCCACCGAAAATAACCTTATTTTTGGCGGCTTCTGACACGGCCGCTGAAAATAAGTCTTTATTTTGGGCGGCTTTAACCTGACCGTCGAAAATTAAAAGGGAAATGGTCGGGCTGTCCGGTGGTACACCAGACAGTCTACGCAGAGAGGCCCACAACGGGTGCTCTCGGGCTGTGTGCACCAGACAGTCTGGCAACGGTCGGATCCAACGATCAACTGTCAGCTGACGTAGCCAGAGCACCGGACTGTCCGGTGCGCCCGTCGACAAAATCTGCTGCTTTCTGTCCAACGGCTATAATTGTGGTTAGGGCTATAAATACAACCCCAACCACCTCCATTCAGCACATCCAAGTCTTCCACTCTCACACATTCAATACAAGAGCAAATAATCAATTCCAAGACACATTCAAAAGCTTCCAATCTCCTCAAGTGCCACAATTAAGACAAGTGATCATTAGTGATTAGTGACTTGAGAGAGTGTGATTCGTACTTTATTTGTTGCTCTTGTTGCTTGGCTTTTTTATCGTGCTTTCTTCATCTCCTTCTAAAGTCTTTTAAGTGACTTATAAAGCTAGCAAGAGACACCTAAGTGTGTGGTGATCCTTGCGGGGTCTTAGTGATCCTTCAGATTAAGAAGAAGCACTCAACATGTCTAAGTGATCGATTGAGAGAGGGAAAGGGTTGAAAAAGACCCGGTGTTGGGGCGAAGGCGAAGACGCCACCCTTCGCTCGAGGCCTTCGCCGTGGCCGTTGGCCCAACGGAGACAAGTCAACGGGCAGGGACACCCTTCGCTCCATACGACATCGGACGAAGACCTGTGACGAGGTCATCTCTCCGTGCGGCCTCGTCCAGCAGGGAGGCCCACGTGTAATCTGGCCCATTGTAACAGGCCCCGCGTGGCCGCTGTGTGTTACGGGCCTAGTTTGTAAAGGCGCCTCTGTAATTACAGTATGTAACCCCACTTTATGGGAATATTCTGGGGATAACCTAGGTGTCTGAGGGCACATGCGTCCTTAACACGAGACGCTGGGCACTCAGATACCTATAAATACCCCCGCACAGTGCCCTTGAGAGGCTAGATTAACAGAGGTTTTGCCATCTTGCGCGAGAACCCTGTTAACGTCACTGTTCACCCTTGTTGGATCCCCTTGCAACTGAGAGCAAGTGCCAACATTTGGCGCCCACCGTTCGTGCTACGAAAAACCACCCGCGATGGCACCCAAGAAAGCTAACTCGAAGGCTGACGAGGCTGCGAAGGCAGCGCTACTTGCCGCAAGAAAGGGCCTCGCCCTCACCCAATCCACCCACCAAGAGGCCACTGAAGACGACACTCTCCGCACCTGCGGCCCTGAAGGACAATCGCAGCCTCCCCCAGGCTTCGCCCCACTGGAGGGCGCGGACCTCGCCAAGGACTGTGAAGTCCTCGGCGTCTCGGCGGAAGAACAACTACAGCTGCGCGCCCTGCGCCTCAAGAACCGCAATCTACAGAGGCAAAAGGAGATACTGGAGGCCAAGCTCCAGCGCGTGTCCGCACTAGCCAAGGTGCGGCAAATGATACGCGACGAAGAACATAAGGCCCAGAACCTCGAGCAGGAGATCGCGCTGATGCAGCGCGAAGGCCACCTCGGCTTGCAGCACGGGCCACCCCTCCAACAGCGCGCACAACTGGAAGACACGCGCGAAGGCCACCTCGGCCTACAGCATGGGCCACCTCTGCAACAGCGCACACAACCGGAAGACCCGCGTTTCCCCCAGCGCGACCACCCCTTCCCGCACGCCGCGCCATTCCAAGGGGTCAACTACCTCGACAAGCGAAGTCCCCTGGCGCCACATCTGCAAGTGATGCCTTGGCCCGCCAACTTCCGGGCAGGGACCTATCCCAAGTACAACGGTAGCACCGACCCAGCACAATACATAATGAGTTATCAGGTCGCCGTTGCATCTTCCGGAGGGGACGACGCCACAATGGCCAAGTCTTTCATCATCGCCCTCGAAGGCCCAGCTCTCACCTGGTTCACCAGATTGCCTCCGCTGTCCATTGATTCCTGGAGAAGCCTCCGGGACAAGTTCCTGCTCAACTTCCAAGGGTACCGCCCAGACACCGACGCCTTGGCCGAACTCTCGCTCTGCAAGCAGCTGGAAAAGGAGACCCTGCGGGAGTATTACCGTAAATTTCTAACACTCAAGTCATTGCTGCCCTCAGTCGATGACCAGATCGCCATCCACTACGCCATCAGTGGCCTTCGCGCCGGCGTCCTCTATAGCCACTGCATCAGAGATCCGCCCAAGAACCTCCAGGAATTATATCAGCTATTTGAAAAATATGGCAAATCTGAAGAGCTCCACCAGCGCAAGGTCGAGTCTCAAAGGAAGCCCAAGGATGCTCCACAGACCAGCCGCACGTGGACGAGGACTCCGCAGCAAGACTCCGGTCGAGATGGCCACAGTCAACAGCAAGTGCACAACATCGCCAACCAGCACCCCGCTGCTGACGCCCCTCGCCGCCAGGAATATCCCCCCCAGGGCCGCGGAAACGGAACTCGCGGTAGGGGTCGGGGGCGTGCGCAGCCGCCGCGCCGATTCTACTGTCTCTTCCATGGCGAAGACTGTGCCCACCAAACCAAAGACTGCCCAGAAACGAAGGCCACCAAAGACAGGATGGCACGGGCGCAGCCAGCCGACAACCCCAGGGTTGTCGCGCACACTTATCAGCAACCCCCTCCACCCTACATCCACGCCCCCGCCCCGCATCCACCGCACCACGCATACCAACATCACTAGGAAGTACAAATCATACCTCCTCCACCGCCACCTCCACACCAGCAACATCAGAACATCCCCCACCCCCACGCCCCAAAACAAGAAGACTTCGCCGATCAGCCGTATCGCGGAGTCATCCATATGATCACTGGGGGGTCCAGCATCGACTTCGACACAAAGCGGAAGAAGCGGGACCACTACCGCAACATCAACCACGTCGCCATCACCGGCCCAGTCGTGTAGACGAAGTGGTCCCACGTACCGCTAACCTTCGACGCACGAGACGTCGACCTGCGCAGCGCCCCCCACATCGACGCCATGGTTATCAATTGTAGCGTGGCAGGCTGGGATCTGCACAAAGTCCTAGTCGACAATGGCAGTCAGGCAGACATCATTTTCCTCCATGCCTTCGACCGCATGGGCATAAGCCACATCTTGCTCAAGCCTTCGGACAACCCGTTGTATGGCTTCGGCGGCAAGGGCACTTTTCCAGTCGGCAAAATAGAGCTGCCTCTCTCCTTTGGTGTAGCACCCAATGCCCGAAGTGAGCAAGTGACTTTTGATATTGTGGATATGGTATATCCGTACAACGCCATCATGGGCCGGGGCTCCATCAACAAGTTTGAGGCAGCTATTCACGGACTGTACCTGTGCATGAAGATACCAGGTCCGTTAGGCGCCATCGCGGTCTACGGCAATCAACAGACCGCGCGCAACATAGAAACGTGCACTGCCTCACGGCCCAGCGCGAGGTCCCTGCGTCCGTCAGCCCAACCGACAGGGAGCTCAAGGCACAGCTGCAGAGCAACGACGGGACAAAGACTGTCCCCCTCAACCAGGCCACGCCCAAGCAGACAGTCACTATCAGCGAAGACCTCACTTCTCATGAAGAGGAGAAACTCCTCTGCTGCCTGTCCAAGAATAAAGATGTCTTCGCCTGGTCAGCCCTCGACCTGGTCGGGGTCAGCAGATCCATAATTGAGCACAGCTTGGGAATTGACCCTTCGGTGAGACCGAAAAAACAGCGGCTTCGCAAGATGTCCGACGAGAAGGCAGAGGCCGCTAAGGCAGAGGTGCACCGACTCCTGGAAGCCAAATTCATCGAGCCGGTGGCTTACCCCACGTGGCTCTCCAACGTCGTGATGGTGCAGAAAAAGAGCGGGAAATGGCGAATGTGCATCGACTTCACCAGTCTCAATAAGGCCTGCCCAAAGGACAACTTCCCGTTGCCGCGGATCAACAAAATAGTCGATAGCGCGGCTGGATGCGAAGTCATGTCACTCCTCAACTGCTTCTCCGGGTACCACCAGATATACATGAAGGAGGAAGACAAGGCTAGCACCAGCTTTATAACACCCTTCGGCACATATTGCTTCATAAGAATGTCGGAGGGACTCAAGAACGCCGAGTCCACCTTCTCCAGGCTTACCAAAACAGTGCTCGAAGGGCAAGTTGGCAGAAATATATTCACATATGTGGACGACATCGTCGTCGCCAGCAAGAGCAAGGAGGACCATCTCGCCGACCTCGCCGAGACATTCGCGAACATGCGAGACGCACGACTCCGCCTAAACCCGGAAAAGTGCGTCTTCGGTGTTCGCCAAGGCAAAATATTGGGCTACCTGGTATCACACCACGGCATCGAGGCCAACCCAACCAAAATTCAGGCCATCATAAACATGACGCCTCCACAGTCCGCCAGAGACGTCCAGCGCCTGACGGGCAGATTGACCGCCCTCAACAGATTCATCTCCAGATCTACTGAGTGAAGTCTTCCTTTCCTCAAAACTCTCCGTGGCGCAAAAGACTTCGCTTGGGGACCCGAGCAGGCAGCGGCCTTTGCCTCTTTAAAACAGTACCTGTCAGAGTTGGCAGTCCTTACTAGCCCCGACTCTTCGCTACCCCTGTTGCTCTATGTTGCGGCTTCGCCGTATGCGGTCAGCGCGGCACTGGTGCAGGAGCAGTCAGTTGAGGGCGTGATCAGGCAGTGCCTAGTTTATTACGTCTCCGAAGTTCTGACGCCGTCCAAATGTAACATGATAGAACTGGAGAAGATTGCCTACGCAGTTGTTATGTCTTCGCGCAAATTGCGCCATTATTTCGAAGCATTCAAGGTCCGAGTCACCTCAGACAGGGGACTCGGCGAATTGTTCAGAAACCCGGAAGCATCGGTGAGGATTGCCAAGTGGGCGGCCGAACTCTCCGGCTACCACATCAATTTCGAACCCAGGACAGCCATCAAGTCACAAGTCCTGGAAGACTTCGTCGTCGACTGGACTGGGCCAATAACACAAGCGGACCCGTCCGCAGAGAAAGTTTGGACGATCCACTGCGACGGCGCATGGTGCCATGCAGGGGCAGGCGCCGCCACAGTCATCACCTCACCTGCCGGGGTCAAGCACAGATATGCAGCGCGCCTCAGCTTCGCTCTGGAATCTGACAGATGCACAAATAACATAGCAGAATACGAAGCAGTCATCCTCGGCCTCCGCAAGCTGAGGGCCCTTGGGGTCACCACCTGCATCGTCAGAACAGACTCCAAGGTAGTTGCCGGCCAGGTCGAAAAAGACTACGCAGCAAAGGACCCCGCACTCATGCAATACCTCGCGGCCATCCGAAGTCTCGAGAGACAATTCAAGGGATTCACCTTGCAGCATGTAGACCGGGCCAAGAATGAAGAGGCCGACGCATTGGCCAAGGCTGCCGCCAGAGGCGAGTCCCTGCCCTCCGACGTGTTCTACCACGTCATCGGCACACCAGTCGTCCGGAGCCCCGAAGGGCTCCAAATAACCAATGACAGCGAGGGCCACCTCATAGTCAACCTTATCATGACCGAAGACTGGCGGGCACCAATAACTCTGTTCCTACAGGGGTACTATCACCCAACCGACATCAACGAGGCCAAGCGCCTCAAACACCGAAGCCGGGACTTCGCACTGATTGAGGGCCAACTCTACAAGAAGGGGGTTAGTCAACCAATGCTTAAATGCGTCACTGAAACCGAAGGTGTCCAGATCCTACGCGAAGTCCACAGTGGTACCTGCCGCTCTCACGCAGGGCCAAGGGCCCTAGCTGCTAAGGTGATCCGCCAAGGTTTCTACTGGCCCGCAATGATCTGCGCCGCAAATCGGGTCACAAGGTCCTGCGAAGCCTGCCAGAAGTTTTCTCCTCGTTCAGGCAGCCCTTCGCAATTTACAAAGCTGATCGCCCACACATGGCCTCTCCAGCGCTGGGGCCTGGACATAGTCGGGCCCCTGCCCACGGCTCAGGGGAACCTTAAGTTCGCCTTCGTCGCTGTCGAATACTTCACCAAATGGATCGAGGCAAGGGCTGTCTCCACAATAACATCAAAGACTGCCCAAAAATTCCTTTGGCAAAACATTGTTTGCCGCTTCGGAGTACCGTCCGAACTAACAGTTGACAATGACAAGCAGTTTGACAGCCAAGACTTCAAGGATTTTTGCTTCTCCATCGGCACCAAGCTTGCCTTCGCCTCAGTCTATCACCCGCAGTCCAACGGAGTTGTGGAACGCGCCAGTGTAAAAATTTTCACAGCCGTCAAAATGATGCTTCTCGACGAAAAAAGGGCAAGTGGGCCGATTTGCTACCTGAGGCGGTCTGGGCGCTAAACACGACTGAGTGCAGGGCGACCGGGTTCACCCCTTTCCGCCTTCTATATGGATCGGAGGCCATGACCCCACAAGAAATAAAACACGGCTCCCCGCGAACAGTTCTGTCAGCCGTCCCCGACGTGGACGAGCCCACTTCGAAGGATCTCATCGATGGAGACCGGGTCTTCGCTCTACAGGCCCTGAACAAATACCAAGCCCAGACAAAAGCATGGCGCGACCACGCAGTCATCCCAAGAGAATTCAGCGAAGGGGACCTCGTACTCGTCCGTACAGCTCGGACAGAGTCCAGGGGCAAGCTGGAGCCCAGGTGGGAGGGCCCTTTCGTTGTCAAGACGAAGGCTTCCCCCAGTGCTTACAGGCTCACAACGCCAAACGGCGAAGACCTGGAGCACTCCTGGAACATTGACAATCTCCGCAAATTTTTTGTTTGACTCATCAGGGCCGGTTCGCCCTTGTACTTCGCAAATACAATTTTATTCTGGCCCGCACTCTTTTCCTCCCGGGGGTGAGGTTTTTAACGAGGTGGAGCCATGTAATATACAAGTGAAAAATCCCCCGCAAAAACATGCGTCGAAAAAAGACCGCGACGACGGTCTTCGACATTCGACCAATACAAAGTCACCGCGAGGCTCAGCGTTGGCCACCCTCGCGTGCGACAACTCCATGCAGAAGTCGCCCAAGGGTGCAGCCGGACTAGCACAATAAGTGCGAAAAATCGAAGTCTAACGCGAAGACTTACCGTGCGGAAGTCGCCTAAGGGTGCAGCCGGACTAGCACAATAAATGCGAAAAATCGAAGTCTAACGCGAAGACTTACCGTGCAGAAGTCGCCTAAGGGTGCAGCCGGACTAGCACAATAAGTGCGAAAAATCGAAGTCTAACGCGAAGACTTACCGTGCAGAAGTCGCCTAAGGGTGCAGCCGGACTAGCACAATAAGTGCAAAAAATCGAAGTCTAACGCGAAGACTTACCGTGTAGAAGTTGCCTAAGGGTGCAGCCGGACTAGCACAATAAGTGCGAAAAATCGAAGTCTAACGCGGAGACTATCCGTGCAGAAGTCGCCTACGGGCGCAGCCGGGCTTGCGCACTGAGTGCGAAGAATCGAAGTCCTTCGCGAAGACTATCCGTGCAACAGTCCGCGCAAAGACCGACCACATGCGCACCAGTCCAGCACAACACATACACCCGACCAAGTACGTAACGCCTTCGCAAGCATAGCCGAATGTGCGAGGGCACACAACTTCCTCATACAAGACATTACACATATACAAGCGAGGGCATCACACTCTACATCGGTTCAACCTTCGGAATAATTCCCATCTCCCTATAGTTAAATAACATTATCCTAAGCTCCTCACCAGCAAAAAGACTTCGCAATTCCCCCTCACCTGCACTCACGGCGGCCGGCAAGGTCAACAGTTCCTGTCGGCCAGCCCTACTCACACGAAGCCGACCGTCGTCCGCCCCACTCACTCTACGCTTCGCAACCGCCCTTCGCCGCCTACGCCCAGTACTCGGACCAGGCACAGCTTCAGCATCCGCAGTGTGCGGCGAAGCCTCCGCCGCTGCCACATCCAAGGCCGCAAAGTAGTCCAAGTCCTCATCCGACGACTCCTTAGTCCACTCAACCGAGCTCCCAGAGTCATCAAAATCAGAAAACTTAGATGCAGACCCATCCGATTTATTACCATCATCCACGGTCGAAGTCGCCAAAAAATTAGTAGTGGCGGTTGCGTGCGCAGGCCCAAAATCTTGAACCTGCGTTGTTGGTGACTTGTTCTCAAATGCTATGAGTCAAGAACAAGGCAACATAGAAAATGTTAATCGTTAAAGTCCTTCGTCCTTCGAAGCATTATTTCCCTTAGGATATAATGGCTTTTGGACGAAGGTAATGAAGGGCGTACCTTCATTAATTCATTATATATTGATGAAGGATGAATTGTAAAGAATATAAAAGACAGCATAAACAATTGAATATCATTATCATGTATAAACAGAAATATCGCTGAATTACAAATGTACCTTCAACTTGAAGGAGAGGATAGTACAAGCGTGACGCAAAAAGCGAATGCCCAGTCAGCGTGAACAGTATGGGGATACTGTTCACCTATTTATAGGCACGGGACACAGCCCATACAAAATTACATTCATGCCCTTTACATTTGATAATAATTCTATAGTAGTCTATCGAGGTCTGAATAGTCTTTTCATCTTTAAGTCGGTTACATTTTCTGCTACCACGCCGAAGCTTTCCTGCTTACATCTTCGGCGCTGTATCGACCTTCGTATTATTCTGGTCTTCTTCTGCCACGATACCGACTTGAGTCCGAAGATACCTGCTCACACATTATACTGCAGAAATACTGTCAAATCCTGTTTTTGAGGACCTTCGTAAGCCGAAGGCCCCCAACAGTAGCCCCTCGCAACATTAATTTAAAATAATAAATTCAGATTGCGACATGGACGAAGGCTTTTCGCCGAAGGTCCGAAAAAACACCTTCCCTTTGCTAGAATAGCAACATTCACTGACAAGCGGGGTCTTTCAATTTTCAACGCACTAGGCGTATAAATATGGTCATACCGCAAGCTCATTTGGCACGCTCTTTGGCCATCTGCTCCTGCTCACTCAATTTTTAGCTCTTGTGCACTAAGATTTGCTGAGTTTTTAGATTTTGAAGCTTCGGCTTTGAAAACAGTTTTTTAGTGTTTCCGAAGATGTCTGAAGATAAGAAGGCTGCTGCTGAGATGAAGCTGAGTCTCGACGAAGAGAAAAACTTGGGGTTTCTTATAGCGATGTCGAAGACCAATACAGAGAAAATCACCAAGGAAATTTTGGAAGGTTTGTCTGAAGATACTGGTGACAGTGACAGTTATGATGTGGATAGTGGTGGCGAAGACTCCGAAGATCGTCCCTGGCGACCAAGCCATTCAGTTTATGGTAAATCAACTATCAAAGAGAATCATCTTGTCAACATGAGAGGAAGTATTTCCGGGATTTGTCCGTTGTGAGGGCCGACGAAGGGGAGAAGACTTGTCCTCACCCTGAAGAGAATGAAGTCGTAGTATACCGAAGCTTTTTGAAAGCTGGGCTGCGATTTCCCTTGAGCAGCTTCGTTGTAGAGGTGCTGAAGATATTCGAAGTCTATCTCCATCAGCTTACCCCCGAGGCAATTATAAGGCTGAATATCTTCGTGCGGGCCGTGAGAAGCCAAGGTCTGAAGCCTGATGCAAAAAGTTTCTGCAATATACATGAATTATCATACGAAACAAAACCTTGGGGTAAGGAACAGTATCACAATAATTTTGGTTGCTACAGTTTCGTTTCTCGGTCCGGGTCAAGCTGCCCCGTGCCAACCTTTCGGAAGAGATGGCCCGGCGACTGGATGACAGAATGGTTTTATGTGAAAAATGACCTGACAGTACGAGAAGATATCAAAGGTATAATTATGCGCCCTATTTGGCAAAGCTTCGGCCTTCGGAGGCCGAAGGTTGAAATGAATGAAGCTGCCGAAGAATGCCAGAGGGCCTTCGGCGTTATTTGTTCGTTTATTGGAACGAGAGATTTAGTGCAAGAGCATATTGCCTTTAGGGTATGGCCGCTTGCGGAGAAATGGGAGATGCCGCAAGAAACCATAAAAGAGACCGACGAAGGTGGACTTATCAGGCTAAAGTACACTTTTAAGTTCGGAGATAAATTCGTTGAGCCAAATGATGACTGGTTAAAAAGCATTGAAAATTTAAGTGATGAACTTCTTGGGGCTTATTCGAAGGCCGAAGATACCGCATTGTCAGCAGCCTTCGGAGGCCGAAAAAAGAAGAGGTTGAATCGGATATTTGATGCAATCGGGTTTGTCTACCCTGACTATTGCTATCCCATTCGAAGGCAGAAGAGAAAAAACACAACCTCTGCAAAAGAAGAAGCTGCAACTGCTCCTAGCGAGCCAGAACCGAAAAGAAAAAAGATAAAGGTCCTCACACATCGGCCGCGCTATATTGAACCAGCTTCGGTGCCTGAGTTTACCGGAAAAACCTCTTCGGCCACCGAAGCTGAAAAACCAACCGAGCCAACCTTGCTGCCAGAAGTCGCAGAAAAGGCCGAAGTGCCAACAAAGATAGAATTGGAAAAATCAAAGATTTTGTTATCAGAAACGAAAGAGAAAGCCGAAGCGCCGTCCACAGAAAAAATGGAAGAAGTAAAAGAAGCAACTGAGGGATCAAAAACATCAGAAGTTTTGAGTCCTGCAGCAAATATTGAGACAGTAAAAAACCAAAAGGTGCCAACAGTGACTCCGAAAAGGAAGAGAATGGTCAATGTGCTAGATGTTCTGGAGACAATTAAATCTTCAAGCACACCTCCGAAGGAGACTGTTGTCATCCCCGAAGAAAAAACTGAAGTCTCTGATACTAAAGCTCCAGAGCAAGAAACTGAAGCCAAAGCTGGGTCCTCAGAACCCACGAAGATAAAATCCCTGGAATTCGAGGAAGAAAAAATTACAGAGCCAACTTTTGTTGAAGAAATCAGTGCTGCTGCCCCCGAAGCATCCCCCAAAGTCCTTGATTATGTTATTCGCCATGCTTCGGGGAAACAACTATCAGAAAAAGAAAAACAAGAGGCCCAACTTTACGCCCAAAAACTGAAGTATCCGAAGGGGGCATTAATATTCAATGGCAGTGGAGAAGAAGACTTTTTGTATTGTCTCCCTGACAGCAAAGAGATTTCTGTCTGTCGGGAGATGAGCAAGAGCTTCGGATTCCCAACACTGGAAGACGGGCTCTCAGTGCTATCGAAAAATGATTTGGCCGACAGCCTGGCATATAATAGCTTGAAGGTACAACTAATGAGATCTTTGCATTTTTTGTTGAGACCAAAATTTTTCGTTTGTTGAAACCTATTGACGCACACATATTTCTCTTTGCAGGGCCTGATACTTAGCAATGCCCTCAGGGCACAGAAAGATGCTGAAGACGAAGGGTGTACTATAGCCCTGAGCAACCTTCGTTCTGAAGTAATTGAACTGAGGAACGAAGGTCTCGAGAAAGATAAAATATTACACTCATTGATAAATAAAATAAAGGAAGACGAAGCTGCTTTTAAAGGTCAAGCTGAAGCTCATAAACGCGAACTTGAAGATCTTCGGAAACAACTGGCCAGAGCCAAGGAAGAAAGCATTCTTGAAGAAAGAAAGCGAGAACTCAGCGACCAATGGGCAGATCACTTAGAAGGAACTGTTGAAGAGCTTCGGTCGTCCAAGAAGAGATGCTATAACAAATCTATAGAGTGTGTTAAGAAGTTAAAGGCTAGCTTCGCCAGGGTCGGCGCGTTCTCAAGCGAGGAAAACTTCACTAGAGGCAATCCCGAAGGTCCCATCGAATGGATCGACCACGAAGCTGAAGCCTTCGAAGAAATTTTAAATAGCCGTGGAGATATATGTGCCTTCTCGGGTGCCAGAGGAATTGCCACCATTTTAGAGAAAAAAGGCTACGAACATGTAAAGATTTTAGCGCAATCCGAAGGTGCTTTGTCCTTCGAAGATGCAAGGGATCCATCGGCCGAAGCTAGCATGGTTGGTGGAAAATTTTTCACCGATATCTGGGATAATGGTGGCCGAGAAATGGCCCGAGAGATTATTCAAAAAAGCGAAAAGGGCATTCACGATGCTAGAGTAGTAGCTGAGGCTGCTGAGAAGAGCGCAGAGCCCGAAGGTCAATTAGGTATTATCTAATAGTTTTTATTGTGTTGTATTTTTAGGTTTTAAGATTCGTTTGCAATTTGTAATAGCAACGCAGCCGTATCCTGTCCTACTTCAGATTCTGCTAAAGCGTCTTCGGGCCCTCAGCCGAAAGGAGACGACGAAATAAAAAAGATGGCTGAAGCTATTATGGACGAAGTCGTCAATCGTCTCCTGAACGAGGCTGCAGAAGTCGTTTTGAGAGAGGATTAAGTAAAAACTTCTGAAATGTAATATATTGTAACATTTTGTAACCCTGAATGTAATATACCTGTTTTTCTTGCTTAATTCTTTACGATGCATGAAACTTTATACGTACCGCTTTTGAGTCTTTGACGAAAAAACACCTTCCCTTCTTTTCATGCTTCATAAAGAAGAATTTTTCAACAATATCCAGTGTCCTGATGAATAATATCCAGGCTTCGTGAAAATATTTTCCGAAGCTACACCTCCGAAGATCAATAATGTATCTCCTTGTGATATTATGATTTTTTCCCTTTTTTCAAAACGTTCTTCTGTAGATTAATATTGTGTCCACCTCTTGTGCCATATGCAACATGATGTATGATGCTTATGCTATGCGAAATGATGCGATGATGTTATGTTATGTGAGGCGATGCTTATTCCGAAGATGCACACGCATCCCTGCAATAAAACACAATTTTTTACAAGCCTCCCTTAGGAGCTTCTTCGCCTTTTACTTCAGCGGAATCAGCGTTTATTTTTCGCTGTAAGCCTCCCTTAGGAGCTTCTTCGCCTTTTACTTTCAGCGGTATTCGCGTTGACTTTTCGCGCTTCGCCTTTTACTTAGGCGGTATCAGCGTTGACTTTTCGCTGTATGCTCTGCATTCCCTTTGGAACGACTTTGGAGCAGAAAACTTACACTGCGCTCCTTCTGGAGCGGCTTTTTGTGACTTCGGCAAACTTACTCTGCGTTCCTTAGAACGACTTTTTGTGGCTTCGAAGAATTCTCGGTAATCCGAAGGTCCTCTTTATCATAAATCTTTAATACTCCAACAACTTTAATACTTTGATAATCCGAAAGAGCCTGTGAAGAAAATATGTTTTCCTTGTGGCAAACAATGAAACTATTTACATGAAATCTAAACAATGTCCTTTATTACACAGAAAAGAAGACTGAATAAGAAAGACTGCTATTAAGGTAGGATATCTGTCAATAGATGTGCTTTGACTCTGGCACAGTGCTATTAACTGTACGAGCTTCGGACTGTTCTCTGAAGTCCCTCTGGTGTGGAGCATACTGGCTCCCTTCTGGCTGCTAGCCTTGTTGCAGCGGAGGTGGAGGCGGAGGCTGCTGCCAAGAAGCTTGAGGTTGACTCGCCGAAGCAACAGAAACTGCAGGGTGGTTGCCCACATATTCTGGGATGTAAGGTGAATGATACGAAGCAGTATGCATGACCTGCTTCGGCTGAGCTTGTTGTGCTGCGGCTTCGGCTATTTCCTTTTGTTTCTGGATGGTAACATGGCACATCCTGGTGGTATGGCCTTTGTTCTCACCGCAAAACAAGCAAAAGATTCTTCTTGGCTGATCTCCGAATCTTCCGCCGAAGCCCCTGGCGCCTCTGCCTCTTGGGGCTGGTGGTCGGAAGGAGCCTTGCTGTTGCCCCGAAGCCTGTGAGGAACATTGTGGCCTTTGCTGTTGGCTCCCTCTATCATCATTTTGTGTAGAGTTATGAATTGATCTGACATGCCTTGGATAGAACCTCCCTCCGAAGCCCCTGGTCATCTCAGAAAACCTGAAAGCCTCCTCCCTTCTTTGGCGAAAATCATTATCAGCCCGAATGTACTCGTCCATCTTCTGGAGCAGCTTCTCCAAAGTTTGAGGAGGCTTCCTAGCGAAGTACTGAGCTGACGGTCCTGGCCGAAGCCCCTTGATCATGGCCTCAATGACAATTTCATTGGGCACCGTTGGTGCCTGTGCCCTCAAACGTAAGAACCTCCGGACGTACGCCTGAAGGTATTCTTCGTGATCCTGGGTGCACTGGAATAGAGCTTGAGCAGTGACCGGCTTCGTCTGAAACCCTTGGAAGCTAGTTAACAGCAAGTCCTTCAGCTTCTGCCATGAAGTGATTGTTCCTGGTCGAAGGGAAGAGTACCAGGTTTGAGCAACACTCCTGACAGCCATAACGAAAGATTTGGCCATGACCGCAGCATTGCCACCATACGAAGACACTGTTGCTTCGTAGCTCATCAAAAACTGCTTCGGGTCTGAGTGGCCATCGAATACAGGAAGCTGAGGTGGTTTGTAGGACGGGGGCCAAGGTGTAGCCTGCAGCTCAGCGGACAAAGGAGAAGCATCATCGAAAACAAAATTCCCATGATGGAAATTATCATACCAGTCATCTTCGTTGAGGAAACCCTCCTGATGAGGGTCTTGGTGCTGAGGCCTTCGATGCTGCTCATCCTGAGCAAGATGACGAACTTCTTCAGAAGCTTCGTCTATCTGCCTTTGCAGTTCAGCTAGCCTGGCCATCTTTTCTTTCTTCCTCTGCACTTGTTGATGAAGCATCTCCATGTCTCTGATTTCTTGATCTATCTCTTCCTCTGGTGGTGTCGGGCTGACAGCCTTCCTTTTCTGGCTTCGGGCCTCCCGAAGAGAGATAGTCTCCTGATTGTGGTCCAGCGGTTGAAGAGCTGTAGTGCCAGTTGCTGAAGCTTTCTTCGGCGCCATAACGAAGGTTTATGATCGCCGAAGGTGTTCAGAAAACTTAGAGTGTGGAAATGAGTTCACCGGAGGTGGGCGCCAATGTTGGTGACTTGTTCTCAAATGCTATGAGTCAAGAACAAGGCAACATAGAAAATGTTAATCGTTAAAGTCCTTCGTCCTTCGAAGCATTATTTCCCTTAGGATATAATGGCTTTTGGACGAAGGTAATGAAGGGCGTACCTTCATTAATTCATTATATATTGATGAAGGATGAATTGTAAAGAATATAAAAGACAGCATAAACAATTGAATATCATTATCATGTATAAACAGAAATATCGCTGAATTACAAATGTACCTTCAACTTGAAGGAGAGGATAGTACAAGCGTGACGCAAAAAGCGAATGCCCAGTCAGCGTGAACAGTACGGGGATACTGTTCACCTATTTATAGGCACGGGACACAGCCCATACAAAATTACATTCATGCCCTTTACATTTGATAATAATTCTATAGTAGTCTATCGAGGTCTGAATAGTCTTTTCATCTTTAAGTCGGTTACATTTTCTGCTACCACGCCGAAGCTTTCCTGCTTACATCTTCGGCGCTGTATCGACCTTCGTATTATTCTGGTCTTCTTCTGCCACGATACCGACTTGGGTCCGAAGATACCTGCTCACACATTATACTCCAGAAATACTGTCAGATCCTGTTTTTGAGGACCTTCGTAAGCCGAAGGCCCCCAACATGCGTAGCAACCAAAATTCAGCAACATATCCAAAATTCCCTAACTACCCACACCCACTACGCCACCTGCGAAGACCCAGCCATCGCGGGAGCCTCCACTGTCGCCTCCGCCGCCGACGTCACAGGATCCACAGCCATCGGCGCAGCGGCTGCGGGGGCATCAGGAGCGCCTTCGGCGGTCTCCAGGGGCGGGCCTCCGCCGGCAGCAGCGGCTGCAGGGGCATCAGGAGTGCCTTCGGCGGTTTCCGGGGGCGGCTCCAGGGCGGCCTCGGACACAGCCTCCGCCGGGTTCGACTCCGGGTCAGGCAGCGCGCTGTTCAAAGCCCCGAAGTCATCCACCCTCTCGCCACGCGCCGCCTGAGACACATCACACAAATTCAGCAAACCCATACATAGCCCACATCCAACAAACATTAAACAAAAGCCAAATGTTACCTGACCCCTCGCCGTCTCAGCCCGCTCCCTGACCACCTCTCGACCGTGCGGGCCCCACATCCGGTCATAGATGGCTCTGGCGGATTCCTTCACTATAGGGTCCTCAACCTTGAAGATGTCACGCTCGAAATCCTCATCAGCTTGGTCGAAGACCTCATAGTGTCGGCACCCTTCGCGAGAGAGCGCGTTCATCGCCCTCTCGTAGGTGACCAGGGAGGCATAAGACATGAACCCCTCCACGATAGTGGGGAGCGCCTGCAACTCCTCCTGTACCCACTCCAGGCAGCGACGTCCGGGCTGTCGGTCCGGCACTTCGAAGTCAGCGGTCCGCGCGCCCAGCTCATGATATGAATCCATGAGCTGTTTGCGTGTCCGCTCAGCCTCCGTGCGCGTCGCGGTCTCGGCCCTCTCCACACGGCTCTGCAGGGCGCTGAGCCGCTCCTCCAGCTACTTGGCGTGCTCCCTGGCAAGTCTGCCCTCCACCCGCGCCAAATTGGCCTCCGCCATTGCAGCCTGCGCCTTGGCGAGGGCCTCATTGGCCTCCCTCCTCTCCTCGGCCAGTTGGCGCCGGAGGTCAGTCTTCTCCCCCTCCAGCGCGGCCACCTTGTCCGCCAGCTTGCGGCACTTACTGTCGGCGGCCGATTTTTCCCGGACGGCGTCGGCATGTTGCGTCCGAAGTCTCTCGACTTCGGTAGACACAACTGCCGTGAGGGCCCCAGACGCCGCACGGTCCGCGAAGTCAGCCGCCTGCAAAACACACGTAAGACCACAGCCCCAACGAAGCCGATAAAAAAAACCGAACCGAAGTCTAGCTCAATGTACCTGACTTAGTGCCTCCTTCATCTCATTCAGCCGGCGGGACATAGCGCCCGCCTCGTCCGTGACAGCAGCAAGTGCCGGCATCTCGCCGCCAGCACTAAGAGCACCACCCTTCGCCTTCGGCACTACGGCAACCGCCGTGGTCGCCGCGGCAGGCGGAACAACGACAAGTTGGCCTTCGTCCGACCCTGCGACGTATCAACAAATTTAAAAAAAACGACGAGCCAGTGACTTACCAACAAGATAGTCGTCCACACTAATGTCGGTGGCGAAGTCGGCGACGCGCTTGCCCGGCGGCGGCAACCCCCGGGCCGCCTTCACGGCCTCTGGCACCCTGCCGGACGCCGGTGCAGCCTTCGCAGACTTGGAACCACCGGCGACAGCCGCAGCCTCTGGCGCCCTGCTGGATGCAAGGACGGCCGACTTCGTCGCCAGCGGCAGCTGGCCTCTGCCGGGGGCAGTAGCCTTCGCAGCCCCCCGCTGCCTCTTCGGCCTAGCTTCATGAAGCCTGACGACCGCCTGGCGCTTCTGTGCAGCTCCCTGGCGATCCTTGTCCATCACTGCCGACACAACAACAGCAATATTCCGCCCGTAAGGAAACACTTTCCACTCACGAACCATGCGAGATGTAAAAAAGTCTTCACCGGCCGCGCGGGGGATAGGAACATTCCTAGGCCACCAACCCCCGGTTACCCTCAGCATCCGCGCAGAAGACTCCCGGAGCTCGGGCGAAGACATCCTTCCCCCCGGGGCCACGCATGTCCTCATCAATTCTCTAGCAAAACCATCGGAAACCCCAAGTCCTCCCATAGCAGTACCTAGTTTCCTCTTCTTAGAGGACGAGGCGGCCGCCGGCGCGGGGTCGTCTCCAGACTCTACCACCGGTTTCTTCCCGCGACGATCCACATCGTCCTGGCCGGGATAACCGCCATACGGCAGTCAATTCAATTCAAAGACCCTGTTCAAACGGTCATTCGACCCGCGGATATCCCAGCTACACTGGCCCTCTGTCCTCGGCACGTACCGACCAACGATCCGCACCGCCCCATCCTCCGCCTCACGCACAAAGGCGGCCGGATCGCGGCTATGCAGATCCAGTGCGAAGACAGGACTTCGCACCAGTTTCCCACCATGGGAAGGCATTCGGCGAGGGCACACTTCGCCCAACGCCCAGCCATGAGCCAAAGGCCATACCCCGTACGCAATAAATTCCTCAACCAAATCGCGCCCACTGCTCAGACCGGCGGCGCACCGAAGGGCCCCTTCGTCCGCATCCTCCTCCGCCACTTCAAAAGGCGGGTATGCTGAGTAGAAATGCGAGCACATCTCGGACACGGGGAGCCCCGGATGGTCTTCGACGGTACCCTCCGCGACGTAGAACCAAGAATCTTGCCAATTGCCCCACTTGTTGCGGGCGCAGGGAACCAACTCCACTACCTCCATCATGGTCTTGCCGGTCTTTGGCGTAAATGTACAGGACCCAAACTAGGCAACTTCATCCCCAATCATCCTCTTCTGCCAGTGCAGGCAATAGTACTTCGCGAATACTTCGGCTGATGGCTGTCCATCGTACGAAGTCGTCGCCCAGACATACTTCGACAGAGCCACCACGGCATTCGGAGTCAACTGATGGATCTGAACGTTAAATCTGCGCAGGACTTCTCCAACAAATCGGTGCGCAGGCAGGCGGAGACCGGCGGCGAAGAACGCCTCGAACACAACCAACTCGCCTTCCGGATCGGGGACTTCCTCCGTCCCCGGGACACGAGCGACTCCGCCGCCAAAGTAACCCAGCCGCTGCATATCTTGCACGCGGACCGACGACATCCGCGACACACCAAAATCCACCGTATCGCCGGCGCGCAACTCCTCCGCCGCCAAAGTACTCAGCGTTTCCTCAGACGACGTGTCGGCCGGCGGCGTAGCAGCAGAGGAAGAAGAAGAGGTCGGCATCGCTACGTACCGTCGGCGGCGGCGGGCGGTCTGCTTCACTCGAGCCAGATCTCCGGCGAACAAGAGCAAGGAAGGCAGACGAGCAGCAAGACGGTGGAAAAGGCGGCTAGGGTTTTCACGGAGCGCGGAAAGTGAAGTTCAAAACGCGTCGCCCCCCGCCCGCTTTTATACACAGGGCGCGGCGCTTCGGGAAATCCGCAGTCCAACAGTACGGTGTCAATCAACGGTAATGTCAAAAACCCCCGCAGAACCACTTCGAGCGAGGGCAGCATCTCCACCATCTAGCGAGGTCTTCGGCACCAGATGACTTAGTCGAACTGGTCCCTCGGAGGGCAAATGTTGGGGCGAAGGCGAAGACGCCACCCTTCGCTCGAGGCCTTCGCCGTGGCCGTTGGCCCAACGGAGACAAGTCAACGGGCAGGGACACCCTTCGCTCCATACGATATCGGACGAAGACCTGTGACGAGGTCATCTCTCCGTGCGGCCTCGTCCAGCAGGGAGGCCCACGTGTAATCCGGCCCATTGTAACAGGCCCCGCGTGGCCGCTGTGTGTTACGGGCCTAGTTTGTAAAGGCGCCTCTGTAATTACAGTCTGTAACCCCACTTTATGGGAATATTCTGGGGATAACCTAGGTGTCTGAGGGCACATGCGTCCTTAACACGAGACGCTGGGCACTCAGATACCTATAAATACCCCCGCATAGTGCCCTTGAGAGGCTAGATTAACAGAGCTTTTGCCATCTTGCGCGAGAACCCTGTTAACGTCACTGTTCACCCTTGTTGGATCCCCTTGCAACTGAGAGCAAGTGCCAACACCCGGCCTCCGTGGCCTCCTCAACGGGGAGTACGTTCATTAGAACAGAACCTCGGGAAACAAATTGATGTATTTATTTGTGTTGATCATCACCGTTCGATTTGATTCTTCCCCTCCCCTCTCTCTAAGTTCTCTTGCTCACAATCTTTTGAGTTAGCTCCCAAAGTCATCCACATTGATTGAGCAACTCATAGCAAGAAGAACTCTCTTCCGCACTCCGCATTCAATATAATTTGTTTCTAATCCTAACCTCGGGTGAAGTTCGTGTTCAAAGTTTATAATTTACAGGTTTTGCCTATTCACCCCCTCTAGGCGACTTTCAATTGGTATCGGAGCCCGATACTTCATTTGAGTTTAACAACTCAAAGTGATGTCGCGAGAACACGACAAAAAGGGGTTGATGACCGGAGAAAAGCCCAGATCTTTGGGGAAGAAAAATGAAGGCAAGACTCCATCAAAAGGAGGTCGGCGACAAGCATAAGGAGGACAAGGATGAATCCGTCGGCTCCATCAATTCACACAAGAAGGGCGACAAGAAGAAAAAGAAGATGAAGACGGTGGTCTACTACGAGACCGACTCTTCCATGCCCTCAACCTCCGGCGCCGAGTCAACATCTTCAAAGCGCCAAGAGCGTAAAAAGTATAGTAAGGTCCCTCTTCACTATCCTTGCATTCCTAAATGTGCTCCTTTACTTTCCATTCCCTTAGGCAAACCACCATACTTTGATGGTGAAGATTATTATATGTGGAGTGATAAAATGAGGCACCATCGAACCTCACTCCACGAAAGCATTTGGGATATTGTTGAGTTTGGAGCGCAGGCACCACAAGTGGGTGATGAGGATTACGACTCCGATGAGGCCGCCCAAGTGAGGCACTTTAACTCTCAAACCACCTCCATACTCCTCACCTCCTTGTGTAGAGAGTAGTACAACAAGGTGCAAGTGTAGAAAAGTGCCAAATAAATTTGGGACATCCTCAAGACGTCACATGAGGGGGATGAAGTGACCAAGATCACCAAGCGCGAAACGATCAAGTGAGAACTCGGTCGGTTCATCCTCAACAAAGGAGAAGAGCCACAAGCCATGTACTACTGGCTCAAGACAATGGTGAACCAAGTCCGCAACCTTGGGAGAACCAAGTGGGATGACCAGGAAATGGTCAAGGTTATTATAAGATCTCTTGTTTTTCATAACCCCACTCAAGTGCAATTAATTCGTGAGAATCCTAGGTATAAGCAAATGTCTCTCGAGGAGGTGATTGGCAAGGCGTGACCTCCACACCCGAGGTGCAACCCGTTGCATTCAAGGCAACAGAAGAAAAGAAGGAAGAGCCTACACCAACAAATAGGCTCCCAATTGGTGCCTCCAAGCTTGACAATGAGGAGATGGCTCCTATTATTAAGAGCTTCCGGTAAATCCTAAAGCAAAGGAAGGGGAAGGACTACAAACCCCGCTCCAAGAGGGTTTGCTATCGGTGTGGTAAGTTCTGTATTGCTATATGTCCATATGCAAGTGATGGTGACAGGGACGATGACAAGAAAGGGAAGAAGAAGTTGGAGAAGAAGAAGTACTACAACAAGAAGAAGGGTGGCGAGGCGCACATAGGAAGGGAGTGGGACTCCGACGAGATCTCCACCGACTCCTCCTCCGACGAGGACACTGCCAACATTGGCATCAACAAAGGTCTTCTCTTCCCCAATGTCGGCCACAAGTGTCTCATGGCCAAGGAGAGCAAAAAGAAGAAGGTATACTCTAGAGACACCCAAATATACTACATCCGATGATGAGGGTAGCTCTAGTGAAAAGAATGATGAGTTGTCTTCTCTTTTTGCAAATCTTACCGTAGAACAAAAGGAGAAAATTAAATAATTTATAAAAACCATTAATGAGAAGGATGAAACCTTGAAATGCCAAGAAGACTTGCTCGTTAAGGAAAACAAGAAATTTGTTAAGCTAAGATATGCTTTTGCTCTTGAAGTTGAAAAATGCAAAAACTTGATGAAAGAGCTAAATACATGCAATGATTCAATTTCTTGTCTTAGAACTGAAAATGTTGGTTTAATTGCTAAGATTGAGGAATTGAATGCTTGCAAAGTACCTACATCTACCATTGAGCATGTTACTATTTGCACAAGATGTAGAGATGTTGATGTTAATGCTATGAATGATCACCTTGCTATGATTGAAGAACAAAATGATCACATAGTTAAGTTGAATGCCAAAATCTTCGAGCATGAACATGAAAATGAAAAATTTAAATTTGCTCATAATATGCTTTACAATGGGAGACGCCCTTGCATTAAGGATGGGGTTGGCTTCCAACCTGGGAACCAAAACAACATCCGACTTAATGCACATAAGAACAAGATGTCTAACTTTGTTAAGGACAAGGCTCCCATGGTTCAAGATAGAGAAGGTTATATTTTATATCCTGAAAACTATCCTGGGCATAAGATTAGAAGAATTCATGCTAATAAATCTCATCCTACTGCTCATCATACTTATATTTACAGTAATGAGGCTTCTAGCTCTAGGCATATAACTCATATTAAAAAGCCTAAGAAAAAGATTGATGATGCTTCAAATGAACATAGCATTTCATTTAAAACCTTTGATTCATCATATGTTCTTACTAACAAATCCGGCAAAATAGTTGCCAAATATGTTGGGGGCAAACACAAGAGTACAAAGACTTGTGTTTGGGTACCCAAGGTGCTTGTTTCTAATGTGAAAGGATCCAAGACTGTTTGGGTACCTAAGGACAGGGCCTACATTTGTGTTGTTGGTTTATTCATTCGGCGGAACACGTTGGATAATCGACAGCGGGTGCACAAACCATATGACAGGGGAGAAAAGAATGTTCTTCTCATATGAGAAAAATGATGATCCCCAAAAAGAAATCACATTCGGGGATAGAAATCAAGGTTTGGTCAAAGGATTGGGTAAACTTGCTATATCTCCTGACCATTCCATTTCTAATGTATTTCTTGTAGAATCTCTAGGTTACAACTTGCTTCTGTTTCACAATTATGCAAAATGGGCTACAATTGTTTATTTACTAATGTTGATGTTACCGTCTTTAGAAGAAATGATGATTCACTAGCTTTTAAGGGAGTGTTAGATGGTCAGCTATATTTAGTTGATTTCACTGATAATAATGCTGAACTAGACACTTGACTGATTGCTAAGACTAATATGGGCTGTCTCTTGCATCGTCGACTTGCTCATGTTGGGATGAAGAATCTTCACAAGCTTCTAAAGGGGAACACATTTTAGGACTAACCAATGTTCATTTTGAGAAAGACTGGATTTGTAGTGCATGTCAAGCAGGGAAGTAGGTTGGAGTTCATCATCCACACAAGAACATCATGGCGACCGAGAGGCCGCTTGAACTACTCCACATGGATCTATTCAGCCCGATTGCTTACATAAGCATCTACGGGAGTAAGTATTGTCTTATAATTATGGATGACTATTCTCGCTTCACTTGGGTGTTCTTTTTGTAGGAAAAATCACAAACCCAAGAGACCTTAAAGAAATTCTTGAGACAGGCTCATCATGAGTTCGGATTGAGAATCAAGAAGATTACAAGTGACAATGGAATGGAGTTCAAGAACTCTCAAATTGAAGGATTTCTTGAGGAGGAGGGCATCAAGCATGAGTTCTCTTCTCCCTACACACCTCAACAAAATGGTGTTGTAGAGATAAAGAATATAACTCTTTTGGATATGGTAAGGACCTTGCTTGAAGAATACAAGACATCGGATCGGTTTTGGGCAGAGGCGATTAACACTGCTTGTTACTCCATCAACCGACTCTACCTTCACCGAATCCTCAAGAAAACATCGTATGAAATCCTCACTAGTAAAAAAGCCCAATGTTTCTTATTTTAGAGTTTTTGGGAGCAAATGCTTTATTCTTGTTAAAAGAGGTAGAAATTCAAAATTTGCTCCTAAAGCAGTAGGAGGCTTTTTACTTGGTTATGACTCAAACACAAGAGCATATAGAGTCTTCAACAAGTCCACTGGATTAGTTGAAGTTTCTTGTGACATTGTGTTTGATGACACTAATGGCTCTCAACTAGAGCAAGTTGATCTTGATGAGTTAGATGATGAAGAGGCTCCGTGCATCGCGCTAAGGAACATGTCCATTGGAGATGTGTGTCCACAAGAACCCAAAGAGCCTTCACAAGCACTAGATCAACCATCATCCTCCATACAAGCATCTCCACCAACTCAAGATGAGGAACTAGCTCAAGAAGAAGAAGACCAAGTTCAAGACAATGAGCCACCTCAAGAAGAGGGCATTGATTAAGGGGGAGATGAAGTTGATCAAGAAAAGGAGGATGAACAAGAGATTCAAGATAAAAGGCCACCTCACCCAAGAGTCCACCAAGCAATTCAACGAGATCACCCTGTCATTTCCATACTTGGTGACATTCAAAGGGGGTAACCACTCGATCTCGAGTTGCTCATTTTTGTGAAGATTACTCTTTTGTGTCTTCTATTGAGCCATACAGGATAGAGGATGCACTTAGAGATCTAGACTGGGTGGTGGCAATGCAAGAGGAGCTCAACAACTTCACAAGGAATGAGGTATGGCATTTAGTTCCACGTCCTAACCAAAATGTTGTAGGTACTAGTGGGTATTCTGCAACAAACAAGATGATCATGGTGTGGTGACTATGAACAAAGCCCGATTTGTTGCGAAAGGGTATTCACAAGTTGAAGGTTTGGATTTCGATGAAACCTACGCACCCGTAGCTAGGCTTGAGTCAATTCGAATATTAATAGCCTATGCTACTTACCATGGTTTTAAGTTGTATCAAATGGATGTGAAAAGTGCCTTCCTCCATGGCCCTATCAAGGAAGAGGTGTATGTTGAGCAACCTCCTAGCTTTGAAGATAGTGAGTATCTTTCACATGTTTATAAGCTCTCAAAGGCGCTTTATGGGCTCAAACAAGCCCCAAGAGCATGGTATGAATGCCTTAGAGACTTTCTTATCACTAATGGTTTTAATGTCGGAAAAGCTGACCCTACTCTTTTCACTAAAACAATTGACAAAGACTTTTTTATATGCCAAATTTATATTGATGATATTATCTTTGGGTCTACTAACAAGTCATCTTGTGAAGAGTTTAATAGAATTATGATACAAAAATTTGAGATGTCCATGATGGGGGAGTTGAAGTATTTCCTTAGATTCCAAATTAAGCAACTCCAAGAGGGCACCTTCATTTGCCAAACAAAGTACATTCAAGATATTGTCGACCTAGCTTGGAATGAAGAATGCCAAACCCATCAAGACTCCCATGGGAACAAATGGGCATCTCAACCTCGACACAGGAGGTAAGTCTGTAGATAAAAAGGTATACCGGTCGATGATAGGATCTCTACTCTATTTATGTGCTTCACGAACGGATATTATGCTTTTAGTATGCATGTGTGCAAGGTTCCAAGACGACCCTAAGGAAATCCACCTAAGGGTCATGAAAAGAATCATGAGATATTTAGTTTACACTCCTAAGTTTGGGCTATGGTACCCCAAGGGATCTAGCTTTGATCTAATCGGGTATTTTGATGCTGATTATGCTTGATGTAAGATTGATAGAAAGAGTACATCAGAAACTTGTCAGTTTCTGGGGAGATCCCTGGTGTCTTGGCTTCAAAGAAACAAAATTCAGTAGCTCTATCCACCGCCGAAGCCGAGTATGTTGTTGCAGGACACTCTTGTGCACAATTACTCTGGATGAGGAAAACTCTTAGGGACTATGGCTACAAATTGAGCAAAGTCCCTCTCCTATGTGACAATGAGAGTGCTATCCACTTGGCGGACAATCCTGTTGAACATAGTCGCACAAAGCACATAGACATCCGGTATCACTTCCTGAGAGATCACCAACAGTGGGGAGATATCGAAATTGCTTATGTTAGCACCCACAACCAGTTAGCCGATATCTTCACCAAGCCCCTATATGAAAAGACTTTTAGCAATCTTAGGAATGAACTAAATGTCTTAGATTATCAGAACTTTGATTGAAATCTTGCACATATTGCTCATTTTTATACCTTTGATCATGGCATGTATCTTTCATTTGGAACAAATGCATATTTCTTACTCTTCTTGTGCCAAAACTAAGACTAATGTGCTTCCAAGGGTATTTCTATACTTAGTCTTGAATTGAAAGGGTCATGGAGTTGTAGGTAAAGGCAAGGCTTCCGCTCCATATTTGTCAGTATCCTTTGCCCTACTCATGTATTTACTTTCATATCTTTCTTGATAAAGACCTCTCGATTTCTCTATTTTTGGTGCTTAATGCCAAAGGCGAAGAAATTCATAGGCCAAAGCAAAAGGACCGCACCACCACCCTATTTTCTGAAAACTTTTTTCAAAATTGCAATTTCAAAAACCCTCTTGACAGCTAAGGGGAGAACTTTTTTAGGGGGGTCTTTTATTTAGCCAAAAGAAAAGCATTAGAAAAAGGGAGATACTCTTTTAAAACTTAAGAATGCCTTTGAAAATTATATTCTTATATCGTTGGCTAATTGCAAAAGAATTTGAAAATAATTTTCCAAAAGATTTGCAAAAACAAGCTAAGTGGTGTAAACGTGGTCCAAAATTTTGATTATATCAATACACTCATATATTTATAACTTCCTTCATTTCAATGTAACTTATGCACATTTGTCAAAATGCAAGCTAGCTACATTTCTATACTTTGTATTTGCTTTGGTTTGTGTTGGCATCAATCACCAAAAAGGGGAGATTGAAAGGGAAATGGCCTCAACCATCTCCTATAATTGATTTTGGTGTTTGACGACCATCACAAAACTTATGGACTAACTAGTTTTCTTAGTCTCTGATTAACAGGTTCATAAGATCAACAGTTTAGTTTCTAAGTCACAATCTGCTCAGTTCCAACCAAATAGGGTTCACAGGATTCAAAGAGGATTAGACTAAGCAAATAAGGACACAACACCTCTAAAGAAGACATAAAAAGAAGCAGAGATGTCCAAGACTCAAGAACAAAAGAAGCCCAAAAGAATCAACGAAGAAATCCAATAAAAGGGCAGTCAGCCAGCGCCTGGTGGCGCACCGGACAGTGAACAACAAAATGTCTGGTGGGACACCGGGCAATCTGCGTAGAGAGGCCCACAACGGGCGCTCTCGGGCTGTGGCACCAGACTGGCCGGTATCCACCGGACAGTCTGGCAACGCTTGGATCCAATGGTCGACTGCCGCAGACCTCAACGGTCGACTGACGTGGCCAGGGCACCAGACTGTCCGCTATGCCCGTCGACAGAAAGCTGCTGCTTTCTATCCAACGGCTATAATTGTTGTTGGGGCTATAAATACAACCCCAACCGCCACCATTCCACACATCCAAACCTTCCACTCTCACACATTCAATACAAGAGCAAAGAATCAATTCCAAGACACATTCAAAGCTTCCAATCTCCTCAAGTTCCACAAATAAGACAAGTGATCATTAGTGATTAGTGACTTGAGAGAGTGTGATTCGTGTTTCATTTGTTGCTCTTGTTGCTTAGCTTTTTAATCGTGCTTTCTTCATCTCCTTCTAAACTCTCTAAGTGACTTCTAAAGCTAGCAATAGACACCTAAGTGTGTGGTGATCCTTGCGGGGTCTTAGTGATCCTTGAGATTAAGAAGAAGCAATCAACCAGTCTAAGTGATTGATTGAGAGAGGGAAAGGGTTGAAAAAGACCTGGCCTCCGTGGCCTCCTCAACGGGGAGTAGGTTCATTGGAACTGAACCTCGGGAAACAAATCGTTGTGTTCATTTGTGTTGATCATCACTGTTTGATTTGATTATTCCCCTCCCCTCTCTCTAAGTTCTCTTGCTCACAATCTTTTGAGTTAGCTCCTAAAGTCATCCGTATTGATTGAGCAACTCATAGCAAGAATAACTCTCTTCCACATTCATTAAAATTTGTTTCTAATCCTAACTCCGGGTGAACTTCGTGTTCAAAGTTTATAATTTACAGGTTTCGCCTATTCACCCCCTCTAGGCGACTTTCAGAAATCAAACTTTTTAAACGCCCTATTTCTTCTTCCTAGTTTCTTCCCAAGCTGCAGCCTCTCACACAGCCCGCCCCAGCTGCCACTCATAGCCCGCCCTCGCCACCGGGCCGTGCCGCATGGCCATGCCGCACGCCACCGCTGCCAGGCAGCACCGCCCCCGCCGCACCCCGCCCGCCGCCCGACTTCTCTCTGGCCGTACCAGCCGCCCCTCCCCCGTAGCCACAACTGCTGTCGTCGCGCGTCGCCCACGCCCCGACAGCACCCGTCGAGCTCTCCTGCAGTCACCGCTCCGTGCCCCGAGCCCTTCTCCATAAGTAGGTTAATGTTTTAGTAATTTATTTCATATTTTCGGCGATCGTTATTTAATTGCCACCAAAATTAGTATATATTTGTAATTGTTGTTTGTTTGATTAGTGTATGTGATCAGTATTTTCAGCGGCAAAGGGCTTATTTTCTACAGCATCTCGCCATTGAAAATGATTGTAGCTGTTGTAGTGTTTGCTATCATATGTATTTTCATCTTTCAGCTATCGTGTCCTTCCATTCGCTTGCCTTTCTACACCGTTGCCTCGTTTTCGTCCACCAGTTCCGTTGACGGCGTCCGCTTGTCCTTTGGCAGGGTACTAGATGCATGTTTCCTAGACACATCCAAGCTCCATGACACAAATATATATCATCAGGATGTCTTATAGTGTGTCATTTTACCGGTGATCTGATGATCTACGACATCGACACTGACGATCACAATGCCACTTATCGCCACCATATTAGAATAGAGCTGGAACTTGATAGGTGATAATAGGTTGTGCTGAGCAGGAAGTAACCACCATGCTTTCTAGTTTTTTTACTTCAGGTATACATATTTGTCGGAGGTAAACTCCAGCGGAGTGGTGGAGAGCACCCGCCTAATCATAAAAACAAACGAGGCTGCCTAGGGTTAGCCTAAGGAGATTGAAGAACACAAGAACACACAAGGGTTTAGAGTGGTTCAGGCCGCCGAAGCGTAATATCCTACGTCCACTTGTGAGTTGTATTGCTAGGGATGTCTAAGAGCTTGAGTTTGTATCATATGTTGTGATACCCGGTTTGCAAAGAAGAGAAGTTGGGGGTTGTTCTTTTTGTTTTTTTTTTCTTCATCCGGTTGTTGTTTTGGGGATTTGGGATTTTGTGGAAAACATTCACAACTAGGGCAGTAGAATTTATTTGGTTTGACGCTTGCGTTGCGGTCGGGAGCTGTCGCGTGGGTTAGTTGGGCCGCAATTGGTGTTTCGGCCCAATAACCCTCCCAAACCCTAGCCGCCTCCCTCCTAACCCCCTCCCCCCATGTGCAGCTGCCCCCCACTTCTCTCCCCCCTTGGCCGCCGCCCCCCTGCCCATCTCCTCCTCTCTCTATTCTTGCAGCCACCAAACCCTAGCCGCCCCCCCCCTCAATCCCCTCCTCCCAAGGTGCCAATCCTTGTCGCTCGGATCATCGTCGTCGTGGTGCGAGTCTTCAATCGTTTTGGTGGAGGGAAGAAGGGAGGAAGGAAAGGGGGAGAATCCAAGGTGATTTTTGTGTTCATCCCTTGTTCATTTGCACTGCAATTTAATTGATTAGAGGTTGCGTTTGCGATTGGGTAGAGGGGGCTGTCCAGAATTTTAGGTGGTGGATGAACAGCAGTAGTTCTAGCAGTTTCTGTGCTTTTTTCGTGAGAAATTAAGGGAAATCAGTTTGGGGATCATGTAGAACTTTACCTTTCCTTTCCAACGAGTATTTATGCGCTCAATTTGGAGTTATAAATTGAAAGTTATCACCGTTTGAATCCGGGTATGTGGCTGTCCAAAAAACAGATTTTCAGGGGATGAACAGCAGCAGTATTAGCAGTTTCTGGGGATTTTTCGGGAGTAATTAGGGTTAATCAGTATAAGAATCATGAAGGGCTCTTTCTTATCTTTCCAACAAGTACTTATGCGCTCAAATCGGAATTATATTTTAAAAGTTATCGCTGTTTGAATCCGAGTATGTCGCTGCCCAAATCAGAAAAAAACAGATTGCAGGGTTTATTTTTGTGGATCGTTTAGAGGTAATTAGATATTAGAATTTAATCATGAGTTGTATACAAAACTTGTGGGGAATTTTATGTAGTTGTCTCTGGAGTTTTTGTTTGACACCACTGCTGTCCTAATTTTTAAGTTATAGAATTGTTAAGCAGCGCCGCTGCAGTTTGGTTGGTGAGGGGAGAATTGTTACCGCGGCGGGGTTTGAGATTGCGCGTAGGTGCGGTGTTGTCTTTGAGTTTTTTTATGTGAATTTGGTGCACTAAGTTGGGTGTCAAAAACAGGTGGTGGACTTCCGGATCGTTCTTAGGGATTTTGCCCAAACTTCGGTGAAGGCAAGTAAACTTGTGATGGTTATTCCGTCTGGCAAATGAGGAGTCTTCTTCTTGAATATGTTGTGCTATTATGTTCATATTCATATTTTGTTTGTTTATTGAGTACCATCATTTGAGAATGTTCATGTTTCATGGATTTCATATGTTAAGTTTGAGGTTTGATCATGTTACTCAAGTGGTTATTATGTGGAATGGGTGGAAGTATATGACTAGCACATTTTTCTTACTTGGGAAGAACTTATGATGTTGTCATGCATAATGCACTCATCATCCATTGCATTGAAGTTTCGTCGCGATCTTATGGTTCGACTGTACCGGTACATTGAGCATCATATGTTGCCCGAGAAGGGGTATGGTGCAGCTTCATATCCTTAGAGATATGGAGGCAGAAGTCATTATTGCATCTGTAGTCATGTGCATTCATGGGAGAGGTGTGGAATCTATTATGTGGATGTGGATAATCTGGACTTGTGCATGGTGCTTCTTTTTGGCGTTAAGTATTTATTTACTTGTTTACTTGCTGCAATTTACTGTCCAGAAAAAAAAGAAAGAAGTTCTGAACCACGTGGTTGTATAAGCACAGTTGATTTACAATGTCCTATTTGTTGTGGTTATGTTTACTTGCTGAGATGTGTTATCTCACATCTTGCATTGTTTGATGCAGGCACCTAATTTCTGCTTGGGGAAATAGAGGGATGTAGCAGCACGGCCACTTCACCTTTAATTAAAGGAATCCCCCACTTAATAATGTTGTTAATCTGAGTTGGTCAAGTCCAGTGAATTACTTTGTTCTCGGTTGAGCGTTTGTTTTGGGTGGGCTGAGTTCCTTATCCCATTTGTTTTACTTCAGTTGGGTCATAATTAAGTTTTACCACTTTTGCATTTTAGTTTCTACTACGTGAATTATATGTCTTTATATCTTGTATGAACTTCATGTTTTCCCCTCCTCGTTATGCGAGTTTTCAAAGGAGGTGCTGCCGGATTTTTCTTGCTTTATATTCTTTCTTTATTACATCTCTTGTGTTGAGTAAGTTTGGTGGGTGGGGTTTGTGGTATTATCCATTCTGTGCGACCAGTGGGGTGTTACAGTTGGTATCAGAGCTATAGGCTGTAGGTCCTAGCAAGTGGAGTAGTAATAAATTGACACACTGCACATGTAGGATGGGTTTTCTGTCTTGCTATTGATATGATTATGTTATTGTCTGTGCTAGTTTTGACATTATCTAGAGAGATGCTATGCTTATCTCATTTACTTATTATTCTCATCCCTGTGGCTGCAGCTATGCCGCCTCGTAGAGCTCGGGGTAGTCCGCAAGCTCCTAGTGGGGACTCGATGAGTCCGGCGGCAATGTTAGCCGCAATGCAGGCCATGCAGCAGGAGTTGGCCCTTCTGAGGCAAGCCATTCCTGTCGCCTCTGCGGGTGCTGCTCAGGGTGCTGGAGGTGGAGAAGTGCACGAGGGCGCTATCCCTGCGGGTGCTGTTCCAGGCGGCGGGGCCGAGGTGCTCCTTCCAGTCAGTGGTCTTTCTCTGATGCAGTGGATGGGCATGAAGTTGGATTCTTTTGATGGCAGTGGTACTCCGGTCGAGGCGGTAGATTGGTTGACTTATGTGGAGGATAAGATGAATGTCTTCGAGATTGCATATGGAGATCGGGTTCGCTTTGGCACTCAGCTGCTGAAGGGAGAGGCGCAAATTTTGTGGAGAGGCATGCAGGCAGCGCACTCCTCCTCACCAGGAGTCCTATCATGGGATGTTTTCATCAGGCAGTTCGAAAGGAGATTCTACCCGGTCACCTTTCTAGAGAAGATGAAGATTGACTTGCAGTCCTACAAGCAGGAGAAGAAGTCTGTCACAGAGTATGAGGTGGGCTTCAACAAGATGGTCCGCTTTGTCCCTCATGTGGCTTATAATGAGATGGAGAAGGCGAGCCAGTTCCGTCAGGATCTAAAGCCTTCTATCAGGCATGCGCTGGGGGCCTTTTCGTTGGTGGACTTCTGTACCACGGTGGAGCAGGCGCTGGGTGTGGAAATGCAACACCAGTATACCATGGAGTCGCAGAAGTCTTCGGGTGTTGATCAGCCTCGTAGTCAGGACGCGAGGAGGGGCAACACTGGAGGTCCAGCTCACAAGAGGGGCAAGTCTCAGCATCAGCGCCACCATCCTTACCGTGGCAAATCTTCTGACTCAGGTACTTCGAGAGGAAGTACTCAGAGGTTTCAGGCCATTCCTAAGCCAGGGCTGGGGCTGGTGTGTTTCCGTTGTGGAGATGCGCATCGCCGTGCAGAGTGCCAGTGGAGTGGCAGGTGTTCTATCTGCAGTCAGGACCACAAGGATGTGGTGTGTAGGAGGAATCCCAATGGGAAGCTCAGATGGGAGCCGGTGACTTCCTCCTCTTCTCAGGGCACTATCAACATGATGTCAAGTGCTGAGCAGCAGTTTTCAGTTCCTCTTCCTCCACAGCAGCTTTATGTGCCTGGGACTTCTCAGTTCGTGCCGATGCAAGGTTTTCCTCAGTATCAGGCTGTGCCTACTCCTGCACCGTCTACCCCTATGCTGACTCAGTTTGGAGCTCCGCGCCAGCCTCCTCCGGTGGCTCAGTGGGGTTCTGCTGTTAATTTCACTCTGGGAGCTTCCTCTTCTGCGGGTATTTCTGGAGCTTATGTGCTACCCGCTGCGGATGGTAGGGAGCAAGGAGACATGGTGACAGGTACGATTTCAGTTGATTCGTTTGGTGCCCATGCTCTTTTTGACTCTGGCGCTAGCTATTCGTTTATTTCGGAGGATTTTTTGTCGCGGGCTGGTCTTTCGGTGCAGAGGCTGGGTCACCCAATTTTGGTTAGATCTGCTAATGGCTCCATTAGTAGCTGCTCAGTTTGTCAGGGGTGTTCTGTCATTCTTGCTGATGAGGTCTTTTCGGCCAATCTGGTGGTGATTTCCTTGGGGGCATTCGATGTTATCTTGGGTATGGACTGGTTATCCCAGTATCGCGCGGTTATATCCTGCTTCTGGAAGACAGTGTTATTGCAGGCGCCGTCGGGAAAGGAGGTGGTATTCTTGGGAAGTTCCCCGAAGTTCTCGCTATCCCTGCTGGCGCAATTGCTTCCTGATCGCCGATCAAGGAAGTCGGGGATCTTTTTCTCCATGGTGGTGGAGGGTGAGGCAGTCTCTCGGGTGCAGGACATCCGGGTGGTGTGTGACTTTGCTGACGTGTTTCCGGCAGAGCTTCCAGGCATTCCTCCGGAACGCGATGCAGCTTTTGAGATTAAGCTGATTCCAGGTACGCAGCCTATTCATAAGGCCCTGTATCGAATGGCCCCAAAGGAGCAGATTGAATTAAAGCGGCAATTAGATGATCTACTGGCTAAAGGCTTCATTAGGCCTAGCAGGTCTCCATGGGCTTCCCCAGTATTGTTTGTTGAGAAGAAGGATAAAAGCAAGCGGCTGTGTGTGGATTATCGCGCTTTGAATCAAGTGACAATCAAGAATAAATATCCGCTTCCCCGAATTGAGGTCCTCTTTGAGCAGTTGAGGGGTGCCCAGGTGTTCTCCAAAATTGATTTGAACTCTGGTTATCATCAATTGAGGATTCATGAGGAGGATATTGAGAAGACTGCCTTCTGCACCAGGTATGGGCATTATGAGTTCATAGTCATGTCTTTTGGCTTAACTAATGCCCCTGCTGCCTTTATGGAAGCAATGAATAGGATGTTGCATGAATTCCTGGACGACTTTGTTGTCGTGTTCCTGGATGATATTCTGATTTATTCAAAGACCGAGGCCGAGCATGAGCAGCATCTCCGTCTCGTTCTGGGTGCCCTAAGGAAGAATCAATTCTACGGCAAGTTGAAGAAGTGCACCGTTTGGCTATCCGAAGTGGCTTTCCTGGGGCACGTGATTAATCAACAGGGTATTGCGGTTGATCCCAAAAATGTTGCGGCTGTGGTGGAGTGGAAGAGACCCTCTAGTGTCTCTGAAATTCGAAGTTTCTTGGGGCCTGCTGGGTATTATCGGCGCTTCGTACCAAATTTTTCCAGCATTGCTAAGCCTTTGACTAGGCTCTTGGAGAAGGGTGTTCCCTTCGTCTGGTCCGGCGATTGTGAGGTTAGTTATCAGTCATTAAAGAGCAAGTTGGTGGACGCCCCTATCCTAGCTTTGCCTGAGAGCGGTAAGCGTTTCACAGTTTATACGGATGCTTCGCGTATTGGTCTTGGCTGTGTGCTGATGCAGGAAGGCAGAGTGATTGCTTATGGCTCAAGGCAGTTGAGGAAGCATGAGGGGAATTATCCAACTCATGATCTGGAATTGGCTGCTGTGGTTTTTGCTCTAAAGTCGTGGAGGCATTACCTTTATGGCGAGGCTTGTGACATTTTCACCGATCACAAAAGTCTCAAATATATTTTTACTCAGAAGGAGCTGAATTTGAGGCAGCGTCGGTGGCTAGAATTGATTAAAGATTATGATTTGTCCATTCTTTATCACCCGGGGAAGGCTAATGTGGTGGCGGATGCCCTTAGTAGGTCCGGGGTTCCAAAGGTGGCCTTGCCGTTGATCGCTGATCTGGACCGTTTGGGGATCGCTTTGTGTTATGTCGGCACCGCTAGCGAGGAGACTCAGATGCTTATTCAATCCTCTCTTATGGAGAGAGTGCGTGCGGCTCAGCAGCAGGATCGTCTTTTGCAGGAAGCTCGAAAGAGGGTTGGTGATGGTAAACCGCGGGAGTTCACCATTGATGAGAATGATTTGGTTCATTTCAGGGGCCGTCTTTGTGTGCCTCAGAAATCAGAGGTGAAGCTGGATATCCTGCGAGAAGCTCATAAAACGCCTTACACCGTCCATCCTGGCGAAACCAAAATGTACCGAGATTTGAAACAAAATTTCTGGTGGAAGCGGATGAAGGTTGACATTTCTAAGTATGTGGCCGCCTGTGAAGTATGTCAGCGCGTGAAGGCCGAACATAAGCGGCCTGCAGGTTTGCTGAAGCCATTGGAAATTCCAGAGTGGAAATGGGAGCATATCACCATGGATTTTGTGGTGGGTCTACCTCGTTCCCCTCGTGGCAGGGATGCTATTTGGGTGGTAGTGGATCGCTTGACTAAGTCTGCGCATTTTATTCCCATGAAGACCACAAATCCAGCTTCAGATTTGGTTCCCTTGTATATGAAGGAAGTAGTCAGGCTTCACGGGGTACCTAAGTCTATTGTTTCTGATCGAGACTCCAAATTTGTATCCAAATTCTGGGAGAGTCTCCATAGTGCATTTGGCACCAAGCTTTCGCTTAGTGTCGCTTTTCACCCTCAGACGGATGGTCAGTCAGAGCGAACAATCCAAACCTTGGAGGATATGTTGCGTGCTTGTGTTCTGTCATGGAAGGGTAGCTAGGAGGATCATCTTGCTCTGGCAGAGTTTGCGTATAACAACAGCTACCAAGCTAGCATCAAGATGCCACCATTTGAGGCTTTGTATGGCAGGCGGTGTATCTCTCCTCTGTGCTGGGAGACTTTGGGAGAGAGATCCCTAGTTGGTCCTGATTGGGTTCAGCAAACTTCTGAAAAGGTTCGGGAAATTCGTCAGAATATTTTGGCAGCTCAGAGTCGTCAGAAGAGTTATGCTGATGTGAGGAGGCGGGATCTGGAGTTTGCTGTGGGTGACCACGTCCTTCTCAGGGTATCACCCACTAAGGGAGTTGTTCGGTTCGGTGTCTCTGGGAAGCTCAGCCCGAGATACATTGGACCGTTCACTATCTTGGCCCGAGTGGGCAGCCTGGCTTATCGCTTGCTACTGCCGGATTCCATGGCAGGGGTACACCCGGTTTTTCATGTCTCTATGTTGAGGAAGTTCTTGCGGGATCTGGACCATCAGATTGAGATGGAACCAATTGCGGTGCAGCAGGATCTGACTCTGGAGTGTCGTCCGATGCGTATATTGGAATTCTCGGAGCGTGTGTTGAGGAAGAGATCAATTAAGTATGTCAAGATCTTATGGACTAATCAGTCTGAGCGCGAGGCTACGTGGGAACTTGAGGAGCGGATGCGGCAGAAGTACCCGGAACTTTTCGTTGTGGGTAAGTGTGGTGGATTCATTAATCTTTTCTTTTGTCATTCCGATAGAAGCGTCAGAATTCGAGGTTGAATTCTTTTTAAGAGGGGTAGAGTGTGATACCCGGTTTGCAAAGAAGAGAAGTTGGGGGTTGTTCTTTTTGTTTTTTTTTCTTCATCCGGTTGTTGTTTTAGGGATTTGGGATTTTGTGGAAAACATTCACAACTAGGGCAGTAGAATTTATTTGGTTTGACGCTTGCGTTGCGGTCGGGAGCTGTCGCGTGGGTTAGTTGGGCCGCAATTGGTGTTTCGGCCCAATAACCCTCCCAAACCCTAGCCGCCTCCCTCCTAACCCCCTCCCCCCATGTGCAGCCGCCCCCCCCCCCCACTTCTCTCTCCCCTTGGCCGCCGCCCCCCTGCCCATCTCCTCCTCTCTCAATTCTTGCAGCCACCAAACCCTAGCCGCCCCCCCTCAATCCCCTCCTCCCAAGGTGCCAATCCTTGCCGCTCGGATCATCGTCGTCGTGGTGCGAGTCTTCAATCATTTTGGTGGAGGGAAGAAGGGAGGAAGGAAAGGGGGAGAATCCAAGGTGATTTTTGTGTTCATCCCTTGTTCATTTGCGCTGCAATTTAATTGATTAGAGGTTGCGTTTGCGATTGGGTAGAGGGGGCTGTCCAGATTTTTAGGTGGTGGATGAACAGCAGTAGTTCTAGCAGTTTCTGTGTTTTTTTCGTGAGAAATTAAGGGAAATCAGTTTGGGGATCATGTAGAACTTTATCTTACCTTTCCAACGAGTATTTATGCGCTCAATTTGGAGTTATAAATTGAAAGTTATCACCGTTTGAATCCGGGTATGTAGCTGTCCAAAAAACAGATTTTCAGGGGGATGAACAGCAGCAGTATTAGCAGTTTCTGGGGATTTTTCGGGAGTAATTAGGGTTAATCAGTATAAGAATCATGAAGGGCTCTTTCTTATCTTTCCAACAAGTACTTATGCGCTCAAATCGGAATTATATTTTAAAAGTTATCGCTGTTTGAATCCGAGTATGTCGCTGCCCAAATCAGAAAAAAACAGATTGCAGGGTTTATTTTTGTGGATCGTTTAGAGGTAATTAGATGTTAGAATTTAATCATGAGTTGTATACAAAACTTGTGGGGAATTTTATGTAGTTGTCTCTGGAGTTTTTGTTTGACACCACTGCTGTCCTAATTTTTAAGTTATGGAATTGTTAAGCAGCGGCGCTGCAGTTTGGTTGGTGAGGGGAGAATTGTTACCGCGGCGGGGTTTGAGATTGCGCGTAGGTGCGGTGTTGTCTTTGAGTTTTTTTATGTGAATTTGGTGCACTAAGTTGGGTGTCAAAAACAGGTGGTGGACTTCCGGATCGTTCTTAGGGATTTTGCCCAAACTTCGGTGAAGGCAAGTAAACTTGTGATGGTTATTCCGTCTGGCAAATGAGGAGTCTTGTTCTTGAATATGTTGTGCTATTATGTTCATATTCATATTTTGTTTGTTTATTGAGTACCATCATTTGAGAATGTTCATGTTTCATGGATTTCATATGTTAAGTTTGAGGTTTGATCATGTTACTCAAGTGGTTATTATGTGGAATGGGTGGAAGTATATGACTAGCACATTTTTCTTACTTGGGAAGAACTTATGATGTTGTCATGCATAATGCACTCATCATCCATTGCATTGAAGTTTTGTCGCGATCTTATGGTCCGACCGTACCGGTACATTGAGCATCATATGTTGCCCGAGAAGGGGTATGGTGCAGCTTCATATCCTTAGAGATATGGAGGCAGAAGTCATTATTGCATCTGTAGCCATGTGCATTCATGGGAGAGGTGTGGAATCTATTATGTGGATGTGGATAATCTGGACTTGTGCATGGTGCTTCTTCTTGGCGTTAAGTATTTATTTACTTGTTTACTTGCTGCAATTTACTGTCCAGAAAAAAAAGAAAGAAGTTCTGAACCACGTGGTTGTATAAGCACAGTTGATTTACAATGTCCTATTTGTTGTGGTTATGTTTACTTGCTGAGATGTGTTATCTCACATCTTGCATTGTTTGATGCAGGCACCTAATTTCTGCTTGGGGAAATAGAGGGATGTAGCAGCACGGCCACTTCACCTTTAATTAAAGGAATCCCCCACTTAATAATGTTGTTAATCTGAGTTGGTCAAGTCCAGTGAATTACTTTGTTCTTGGTTGAGCGTTTGTTTTGGGTGGGCTGAGTTCCTTATCCCATTTGTTTTACTTCAGTTGGGTCATAATTAAGTTTTACCACTTTTGCATTTTAGTTTCTACTACGTGAATTATATGTCTTTATATCTTGTATGAACTTCATGTTTTCCCCTCCTCGTTATGCCAGTTTTCAAAGGAGGTGCTGCCGGATTTTTCTTGCTTTATATTCTTTCTTTATTACATCTCTTGTGTTGAGTAAGTTTGGTGGGTGGGGTTTGTGGTATTATCCATTCTGTGCGACCAGTGGGGTGTTACATATGTGCCATCCCTTTTATAGTCCCAGGGAGGCACGTACTGGGTCCTGACAAGTGGTCCCAACAATCTAGTATGAAACAATGCATAGCATGGAGCATTGGAGCATTAAGCGATGTGGCAAACGAAGGTCTTACCCCTTGGCCTTCGAGTGGATCTTCTAACGAACGCGCTTTCATCCAGTTTGTCGGAGCGAGCTGCTACAGAGTGGTGTCTGTTACTGATGTGCGTAGGGGTTGAGGGGCTGTCTATGCTGACGTACGCATGAGTTATGATAATAGACCCGAGCTGTCATCTCCGGTCGGAGTTGCAGAGGGTGCCTTGCCCAAGCAGTGGTAGTTCATGATGGCCACCGCCCACACGCATGTCGCTGAGACACAACTGTCTACCTTGGTAACACAAGACTTACTATGTGACATGTGTGCGAGGTGCTGACACACAATCACCCGCCTCGGTAATGTAACACCCCTGGTGTTACGAGAACTAAAACTTTGGCATGACATCATATGCATTGGCATTTCATTATGTATGATACACCTAGGATGCATCCACTAGGCGCTAAAATTTCAAAACAAGCATGTGTGATGATTTGACTTGGTCAAAAAGACCCTTGATCCTAGGATAGAGTAGTTCCCCAAGGATTAGAAGCATGTGGACTTGTGAGATGAGCACTAGAGGATGATCCCAAAAGTTAGTAGAAATGTTGAAGAAAGATTAAACTTAGAGAGCTTTAGTGCCATATGTACCCTAGAACACTCAAAACCCTAATTTGAAACCCTAAAACCCTAATTAGTGCCCTATTAAGTGATTTCAAATTCTATGCACTTTTAGTCAAAAGTGTATACGTCAAGATGATAGAGTAACATAAGTTAAGCCACTTTCATGTTTGGGGATTAACAAGTTTTATGGTGCAAATTGGGGTAAATTGCAACAGATCCTAGAGCACCCATATGCTTAACTCTGAAAACAGTGTTAACAAACCAACTTCAAGCCTCTGCATCTCTTGATCTATGAGGATTTTGTCATGAGTCACCACAACAAAGTTGTAGATCTACTATAGTAGTTTAAGTTTGATTAAGTGACCTAGCCCAAGAATGGTATAGAAATTGGAGTAAAATACCCTAGAAGTCGGGCTATCACTCGAGTCCAAATCTGAAATCAGACTGTCAGTTGTATTGGATCAACTTTGAAGCTAGATTATGGTCGATCTAGTGAGCAAATGACCAGGGTCCATATGACCGAATTGAAGCTGGTATATAGGGCAACAACTTTGATGCAGTTAGATTGGTAGTTCACTACATGAAAATCGAAGAGAAATGCCCCAAAAGTCGATGAACAGTGAACTAAAGAAGATCCCAGGTTCTCTGAACCTGCCGCCGGTGATCCCTGCACCGTGATCCACGTCAGCATTACGATTCGTGCCGGTGATGTGTGGATAACTGCTCGGAGTGAAAAGATCGCCGAGGGGGGGTGAACTTGGGCCCTGGAGCAAGCTTACCATACCCACTTGCCCGGTGACGTGGTCATGCGTCCGTCACCGTGGTGGTCGCCGTTTAACTCGGTTGTGCCACGCCAAAGACCGTGTTACCATGTTGCAGTTGGTCGTGAGAGACAGTCAATTACCACCCCGAGACGTTACTTCGTTGAGCGCCACGGTAGATGTGTTCCAGTGACTCATCTATTCACCACTTTGTGCACTTCTGTCCCAAATTCGCAAAGCACGAAGACGATCGCTATAAATTGAGCATTCCCCTTGCTCCGTCTCTCTATTACGAACCCAACGCACCACTCCTCACTCCCGATCATCCACCATAGCTCGTGAATTCTAGATTTCCCCCAAATCGGCTGGAACGCCACCATGAGACACCTCACCGTGGCCACCCATTCTCAAGTCCATTCGGCCAATTGAACGCTACCGCACCGTAGCTTAGGGAACGCCGCATTGTCGCCCGGGAACGCCACCGTGGACATGGTTCATGTCGACCGACCATTCCGGGTTGCCTTTGTCCAAGTTTGCACAAGCATCGTAGTCCTAGTCGGTCACTAATTCGTTCCGGGTCTTTGAATTGAATGCGACTGACTCGGGAAAACCGGAACGGGTACGCCGGTGATCTTGCTCCGTAGTTGACGCGGGCATATATGAATTAACGGCGAACTAGTCGAATTAAGCCTATGGGTATGTTCAAGTAGCATCCGTGATGGCGCCCATGTACTCGACACCACCGGAACAGGTCACCGCCGTTGAGTATTCGCGTCTCCGGCCTGGTATTCGATCGACATGTAATCAAGGACTAGAGTCGTGAAGAAATAGAAGTATGGGGGCCTATGTGCGATTGTCAGTGAAACACATGAATAGTACTCTAGGGCTCCTTACTGGTTATTCAAATGCCTAGGGGCCTCGGTGCAAGTTCGCTAGCGCGGGCATGGACACGAGCGTGTTCCAACTATCCGTGGGCCGGTTGGGCTTAATTGAGCACATTACTATTCATGTTTTATTCTTTCCTTTTTACTGTCAGCTTGGGAAATCTGTAGAAAATGTAGAAAAATGGTAAAATTATGAGACAAATATTGTTATATTACTAAAATCAAGTAGTATTTAATAAAAATAATTCCAAAATTTTTATTTCAAACCTAGAATTATGTAGCATTTAAAGGTGCTTGAATAAAGCCTTTTAGAATTTTAGAAATAGGTTAGTAATTCCAAAAATCATAAAACTTTTTGGGTAAACTTAATATGATGGTTAGAGACCCTGAGTGAAATTTGAAATGGTTTGGAAATTGTTTGACCAGAAAACCACATAACTAGCTTCATAAGATCAATTATCTAATACAAATCCCAAAGGAACACCTAACTAGGCAATCTTAGTTATTGATTTGTACCATGAAGGAAAGTTGTATTCAAGACGTAACTTATTATATTTCTATTGTATGATTGCATATTCATGACATAACATGAGCATTCGTGTACATGTATTATCATGTATAGAACACGAGGAAGAATCCGTAGTAGAGGAAGAAGTTGTCTCCTAGACTGAGAATCCTCTAGTAGAGAACAACTTTTATTTCGACATCTGCGGTGTGAAAACAGAAACTCCTGCAACACAAGGCAAGCCCCAGTGCATTATCCCTTTTCCTTGTTGTTTGAAAATCTTTATAACCTTACATGATGTATTAGGTGATAGGAATTGTGTGATAAACAGTTGATGCATTTCTTTCCTTGGAAAAGTTAGTTACTAGTCCTTGTTACCTGTTTTATTTAAACAAGTTTTTTAATGCTTAGTCTTGCTATAGAAAACAAAATGTTTTGTTTTTTAAAAAAGTGATGTTTCACATTGGATGGGGATTTTTACCAAGAAAAGACTTATGATGGTGAATCCATCACAGCCATGATGTGTCCAACATCTAAAAAGAGTACCTCTGCCAGGTACCAAACTTTGGGTTTTAAATGGTAAAAACGAGACCGGGCGGGTGACTTGCACGAGAAGGAAGTCTCGGTGTAGTGTCTACTTTTGAGTCGGTTAAGGACCGAGCCGATGTAGGCTTGATGATCGAGGACCTTTTAACTGGCCACATGCCTCATCATGGGTAGGCTTTGCCTCTGTAGGACCAATACCAGAAAGGCTATCACGCAATGCGAGTGGAGAGATGGTGAGAGTAGCGTGTATCCTCGGTGGCAAGAGGCTGGACGGTGGACGGTGGAGTATCTGTGCTCTCGGTTGGCGTGAACCCATTCTGGTCTTGAGAAACCCGGGTGCGAGTTGACATATGCAAGGGGTAAGTGCTACATATGTCGGGTGGTTGGACATCCCCAGCTGGGTATTAATTGATTTGGATCGCCGTTACTTCTCGGACATGAAGACTTGGTCACTAACCTACACATAGCAACAAGTGAACTAAAGGGGTGATAAAAAGATGGCTAGTATAGGCCAAATGTTTGATCTAGAATATAAAGAAATCTAGATGCAGGTAACTACTTAACCTGATAAGTAAAATGAATTTTTAAGGATCCACTCATGGTAAGTTTTTCTGCAAAAGGAGTCTTTGAATCTTGATTAGCTTTACCTTGATTCCCAAAGGCCAGCATATCCTTGAGAGTCTTTTTCCTTTGACGGGTAAGACTTGCGAAAGTACACTCCGTACTCAGGGTTTTCAAACCCATGTTGTTGTAGGTGAGGAAACTGTTGAGTTCTGTTGTTTCTGTTCCAAGGTTGTTCCAAAGCAGGAGGAAGAAAACTAAGAATTACCCGGGGGAGGTGTTTTGCCTTCCTATGATGTAATAAGTTAAGCACTCAGTACCCAGTTATGTAATAATCAACTCTTTCTTTATTACACTTATGAATGTAAATTATGTTATTGTAATCTTTTCCGCTTACTCCGATGGTGTGTAATGTCTGCGTTATGGGTTAAGCGCTCTTGGGCGATATGATGGAGATACAGGTAATCGGACCTGCTGAGCCATTGTGCGCACCTGCATGACTGTCTGAGGTCCTTAGGACAAGGACATGTGTAGGTGGGCCTAATACCATGGGAGGTTCCGTGAGAGCTGCTATCGGAGCAAAGCCCATTTCTTCGGACATTATTTAGTGCTTTAAAATATTTTAAAATACTTACCCTTGAACATTCTTTCATTCTTACCTTGATCCTTTCTTATAGCAACTTATCTTTTGAAGTCGGGTAAAAGAGTGCCAAATAATAAGTTATATGTAGGAGGTATGGGATCAACAAGTGGTTGATTCCATAATTGTAGGTCATGCATGCATCATATTTAAACAATACTAAGTAACCTTTCCCTCTTATAGAGACCTGACACGCACAAAGACTACCCAGCGGAAGGCGACTGGGCCTCAGGGTGTACCTCGGCACTAGTTGGCTCCTCGACATGAGGGGAGCAGTAGCGGGAGTAATGATCCCATAGGGGATCTAGAGGACAGAGTTGAATGTCTAACGATGGAACTGCGCCATGGAAGTAGGGAGTGTGCGCGTGATAAACGCCGCATCGCTGAGTTGTCAGCAGAGGTTGACCGTTTGCAGTGGAAGATTGTGGAGCGTTATATGGCTATTGACTGGGCTATAAATTCATGATCTATAGCATTGGATTGCGAGGCGACTACCCGAGCCCGGGTGGAAGAGCTAAGCGTAGCCCTGGAAAATCTGCAAGCGTATAATAGCACTCTGCACGAGGAAGTGCACGTGTTGTATGATCAGTTACATTCGAACGTGCCACCGGAAGTTGCGGCAATGGGAGTTGGTGCATCAGTAGCAGCTGGCGGAGGACCTTATGGGGAGTTGGATCTCTTTCTAGCCCCTCCTTCCATGAACATCGCGGATGATCGTTCTCCTGAAGCTAGCAGTGGAGCGGGAGCAGCCAAGGACGCGGATGACTAGATTAGTATAGTAGTAGGTTGTTTCCTTATGTAATCTAAATAAGGAAAAGTGAGTTGTATAAGTTGAGTATGTATAATTAGAACAAGTTTGGAATAATGTAACATAGGTTGTGTAATCGTGGCATGTAATAATCAAGTATGTTTTCTTCTTCAGATGTCGTCCAGAACTCGTGCTCAAGATGGGCTGGAACTTCCCGTGGTGGTGAGAGCACCTAGAGGGGGGGGGGGTGAATAGGTGATCCTGTAAAAACTTCAAACTTAAGCCACAAACTTGTTAAGTGTTAGCACGATTATTGCCAAGTGGCTAAGGTGAAGTCTCAACAAAACACAATACCACAAGAGATCAAGACAGAGGTGACACGGTGGTTTATCCCGTGGTTCGGCCAAGCCAATGCTTGCCTACTTCCACGTTGTGGCGTCCCAACGGACGAGGGTTGCAATCAACCCCTCTCAAGCGGTCCAAAGACCCACTTGAATACCACGGTGTTTTGTTGTTCCTTTCACTATCCCGTTTGCAAGGAATCTCCACAAATTGGAGTCTCTTGCCCTTACAAGTATATGATCACAAAGAAGCACAGAGTAAGGGAGGGAAGCAACACACACAAATCCACAGCAAAAACGCACACACGCGGCCAAGAATCGAGCTCACAAGACTATCTCAGAGTTCTCACTTAGAACAGAGCTCGAATCACTTAGAAACACAAACGAATGCGCAGAGACTTAGTGTGGATGATCAGGAATGCTCAAGAGTTGCTTGTGTCACTCCTCCATGCGCCTAGGGGCTTCTTTTATAGCCCCAAGGCAGCTAGGAGCCGTTGAGAGCAAATCCGGAAGGCCATCCTTGCCTTCTGTCGTCGGGTGCACCGGACAGTCCGGTGCACACCGGACATGTCCGGTGACCGATTTCTTTCCTTATCCAGCGCTTCCCGACCGTTGCAGACCGGCGGAGATCTGAGAGCCGTTGGCGCACCGGACAGTCCGGTGCACACCGGACAGTCCGGTGCACACCGGACAGTCCGGTGCACACCGGACAGTCCGGTGCCGTCTTCCGACCGTTGGCTCGGCCACGTGTCCCGCGCGGATTGCGCGGCCGACCGTTGGCCCTGGCCGACCATTGGCTCACCGGACAGTCCGGTGCACACCGGACAGTCCGGTGAATTTTAGCCGTACGCCGTCGGCGAATTCCCGAGAGCGGCCAGTTCGCGCCGTGTTGGCCTGGCGCACCGGACACTGTCCGGTGCTCCAGACCGAGCTGAGCCTTGGCTGCACACAGCCAAGTCTTTCTCTCCCCTTTTCTCTTTTTCTTCTTTCTGTTTCTAACACTTAGACAAATATGTTAGTCCACAAAACCAATGTACTACGGATTAGAAACATACCTTTACTCCATGATTTGTACTTTGTTCCATTTTACAATTAGGCACCTGTGTTGGTCACTAAATCACCAAAATACTTAGAAATGGCCCAAGGGCACATTTCCCTTTCAGGTGGGGAGGAAACTCTGAACCTACCGCCTATACCTCCCACGCTGGTAGAGGCTATTGCTCCCTTAATTAATGCCATTGCTGATAACACTCGTTTTCTTCGATAAATGGCTAGGAATCAAATTCATCATCAGGGAGGCAGAGGTCAACACCAAGCCCTAGAGACACTACGCACATGGAGTTTTTATAAACTCGTCCACCTATTTTCGTTAAGGCGGAAGAACCTTTGGAGGCAGACGAATGGATTCGGGTCATGGAGCAGAAATTTGGACTGATTCGGTGCACAAAGACCCAGAAGCCCCTGTTTCCTGCCCAGTAACTGAGAGGTCCCGCCAGTACCATGTGGGCAAACTTTATAGTTGTTCAACCTGAAGGACATCTTGTCACGTGGGCAGAGTTCAAGCAAGCCTTCAGGGAACATTACATTCCCGATGGTGTTCTGCAGATGAAACTGGAAGAGTTTATTCGCTTGAAGCAAGGAGGAGACTCGATGATGCAATACCTCGCCAAATTCAACCATCTCTCCCAGTATGCTATAGAGAAAGTTCACACGGACCTGAAAAAGAAGATTTGTTTCATGAGGGGTCTGAATGACCAGCTACAGCGGAAGATGGTCACTTGTCTAGATCTCACTTATAGCAGGGCCGTAAGCACAACACTTTTGGTGGAGGCCAAGAATTCAGGGCTGGGAAAGACAAAAAGATTAGGGTGTGAAGGGGGTGAAGGATCCTCTCAAGGCTCCGAGAAACGGTCAAGGTTGGTGATCCGTCCCTTTAACCCAAATCGCTCTTTTCCTTGTCCACCTACTTATCCTTTCAAGCAACCAGTTTTCATCCTTTCCACTCCTGCCCTTACTCAAAACAATCAGCTGAGTGCCCCTGATACTCGTTTCCCGGCCTTACCCAATTCATCTAATAGTTGCTTCAATTGTGGGCAGTCTGGACATTTCATCAAGGATTGTCCCTATCCAAAGCAAAAAAAATCAAACTTTCAAAAGGATTCTGGAAGCACATCTCAAGGCAAGGGAAATGTGGCAAGTACTTAGGCAGGCAAAGATCAAAGGAAAACTTGACGAGTCTACTATACTCAAGTGGCTACCACCCTGGAAGGAGAGCCTGTGATGATTGGTACGTTTACCGTTGCCAATCATCCCGCCGTCATTCTTTTTGATTCTGGTGCATCAGATACTTTCATGAGCAAGGCTTTTGTTGAGAAGCATTGCATACCTAGTGTTGAATCAAAGAAGGGTCTTGTTATTCAATCACCTGGGGTCAAATATTTACTAAGTAAGTATTCTTCCATGTACCCGTGAAATTAGATGGTTATAATTTCCCCACCAATATGATAGTTATAAGACTATTCAGCTAAGTCATGGACAAGAAGAAATCAGGATGTTTATCCCTGTATCTGTCCCAGTCAAAGTATCTGGACAAGTTTTTGAAGTCGTAGTGCAAGAGATACAAGACATTCTGGTTGTGTGTGAATTTCCGGATATATTCCCTGAAGATTTACCCGGATTACCTCCTGAGAGGGACGTAGAGTTTGTGATTGAGTTGAAATCGGGTACGACTCCTATTTCTAGAAGATCGTATTGTATGCCCCCAATGAGCTGGCAGAACTAAAGACGCAATTACAAGACTTGCTAGGGAAGGAATTTATTAGACTGAGTTGATCGTCATGGGGATGTCCAGCCATCTCCCTTAAGAAGAAGGATCAAACCCTACGAATGGGTGTGGACTACCGACCCCTTAATGAAGTTACTATTAAAAACAAGTATGCCCTTCCCAGGATCGATCTTTTATTCGATCAACTTACTGGAGCCCGAGTATTTTCTAAAATTGATCTCAGATCGGGCTATCATCAGATAAGAATTCGACCCAAGGATATACCCAAGACGACTTTCACAACTCGATATGGATTATTCTAGTATTTGGTTATGTCCTTTGGATTAACAAATGCTCCAGCTCATTTCACATATTTAATGAATTCGGTATTCATGCCCAAACTAGACAAATTTGTGGTGGTCTTTATCGATGATAATTTGATCTATTACAAGAATAAGGAGGAGCATGCATAACATTTACGGATTGTTTTAACGTGCTTAAGAGAACATCAACTTTATGCTAAATTCAGCAAGTGCGCGTTTTGGTTGGAGGAAATCCAATTTTTAGGGAATATTTTATCCGCTAAAGGAATTGCGGTTGATCCCAGCAAGGTTAAGGATATTCTAGAATGGAAATCTCCTACCACGGTACATCAGGTTAGAAGCTTCCTTGGACTAGCTGGTTATTACCGCAAGTTTATCCTGGATTTCTCCAAGATTGTTAAACCTATCATGGAGCTGTTGAAGAATGATGTTAAGTTTAATTGGTCTCCTATGTGTAACGAGGCCTTTGAACAGTTGAAAACATTACTGACCACTGCACCGATTTTGGCTCAACCGGATATTGAGAAACCATTTGATGTATATTGTGATGCATCAGGCATCGGACTTGGATGTGTTCTGATGCAAGACGGACGAGTAATAGCTTATGCTTCAAGACAGCTGTGTCGGCATGAGGAACATTACCCGACACATGATTTGGAATTGGTCGCAGTAGTTCATGCCCTTAAAATTTGGCGACATTATCTGCTGGGAAATGTATGTCATATGTATACTGATCACAAGAGTTTAAAGTACATTTCACCTAGTCAGAGTTAAATATGAGACAGAGAAAATGGCTCGACCTAGTCAAGGACTATGACCTAGAGATTCACTATCATCCAGGAAAGGCTAATGTGATGGGTGATGCTTTAAGTCGTAAAGCATTTTGTCATTGCCTCACTATGGGATTGCCTGACATCACCTTATGTCAGGAAATGGAAAGAATAAATCTGGGGATAGTGCAACAAGGAGCCTTGATGCACTTGAAGCTTGAGTCGGTTATTCAACAAAGGATTATTGATGCTCAAAGGGTTAATAAGGGTATGAAGCATATCCACGAGAAAATGGAAGCCGACAAAGCTACTTGTTTTAGGAAAGATGATCAAGGAGTGTTATGGTTTAAAGACAGTATAGTGGTGCCTAAGGATGCTAAGCTCCATCAACAAATCTTGGATGAAGCCCATCTTGGTCGGTATTCTATTCATCCTGGAAGTACTAAGATGTATCAATATTTGAAACAACATCATTGGTGGACTAAGATGAAGATTGAAATCGCTTGCTATGTGGCAAAATGTGACACTTGTAGACGAGTCAAGGCGATGCATATGAAAATTGCTAGACCTCTACAATCATTACCTATCCCAACATGGAAATGGGAGGACATAAGCATGGATTTTGTTGTTGGATTACCCAAGACGTCTAAAGGATATGACTCTATTTGGGTTAGAGTGGACCGGCTTACAAAGACAGCTCATTTTCTTCCGGGCAAAACATATTACCCAGTTATTACCTATGCTCAGCTATATATTGCTCGTATTCTCAGCTTGCATGGAGTTCCAAAGACGATAGTGTCGGACCGAGGAACACAATTTGTATCCAAATTTTGGGGAGAGTTACATAAATCTTTAGGCACTAAATTGCTCCATAGTTCGGCCTATCATCCTCAAATGAGTGGACAAATAGAAAGAGTAAATCAAATACTGGAAGATATGCTATGAGCCTACGTCTTGGAGTTTCCACAAAAGTGGGATGATTGTCTGTCGTTGGCAGAGTTTTCTTATAATAATAGTTACCAAGAAAGTATCAAAATGGCACTGTTTGAAGCTTTGTATGGACAGCGATGTAGAACACCCTTGAATTGGTCAGAATCTACAGAACGGTGGTTTTTAGGCCTGATTTAGTTAAAGAAATGGAAGAAAAGGTCCATCGCATAGGACATAACTTAGGAGAAGCTCAAGCACGACAGAAGAATTATGTGGATAAACGACGTTGGCCATTAATTTTTCAAGTCGGAAATCATATGTACCTGAAAGTATCACCGATGAAAGAAATTGATGTGTCTGATGTTAATTTGGAACCAGACTTAACCAATTCGGAATATCCCATCTGAGTTTTGGATCAGAAAGACCGAGTTACTCGAGAAAGGACTCTCAAGTTCTACAAGGTACAGTGGAACCAACACACAGAAGAAGAGGCTACCTGGGAGTCTAAAGATTTCTTAGAAAAGCATTTTCCTAAGTTCTTAGTCTCTTGTAACCTTTAGGGTTTATGTACTTTATTGTAAAGTTAGAACAAACCCCCACACCCACCCCCTGCTCTGTAAGTGAAAATAGGAAATAAAGTTGTGACGCGTTTCCTTTACCATTATTTACCCTCGAACCTTAAATCTCGGGACGAGATTCTTTTATGGGGGGAATGATGTAACACCCCTGGTGTTACGAGAACTAAAACTTTGGCATGACATCATATGCATTGGCATTTCATTATATATGATACACCTAGGATGCATCCACTAGACTAAAATTTCAAAACAAACATGTGTGATGATCTCACTTGGTCAATAAGGCTCTTGATCCTAGGATAGAGTATTTCCCCAAGGAGTAGAAGCATGTGGACTTGTGAGATGAGCACTAGAGGATGATCTCAAAAGTTAGTAGAAATGTTCAAGAAAGGTTAAACTTAGAGAGTTTTAGTGCCATATGTACCCTAGAACACTCAAAACCCTAATTTGAAACCCTAAAACCCTAAATAGTGCCCTATTGGGTGATTTCAAATTCTATGCACTTTTAGTCAAAAGTGTATACATCAAGATGATAGAGTAAAAAAAGTTAAGCAACTTTCATGTTTGGGGATTTCCAAGTTTTATGGTGCAAATTGGGGTAAATTGCAAAAGATCCAAGAGCACCCATATGCTTAACTCTGAAAACAGTGTTAACAGGCCAACTTCAAGCTTCTGTATCTCTTGATCTATGAGGATTTTGTCATCAATCACCACAACAAAATTGTAGATCTACTATAGTAGTTTAAGTTCGATTAAGTGACCTAGCCCAAGAATGGTATAAAATTGGAGTAAAATGCCCTAGAAGTCGGGCTATTAGTCGAGTCCTAATCTGAAATCAGACCGTCAGTTGTATTGGATCAACTTTGAAGCCATATTATGGTCGATTTAGTGAGCTAATGACCAGGGTCCCTATGACCGAATTGAAGCTGGTATATAGAGCAACAAATTCGATGCAGTCGGATTGGTAGTTCACTACATGAAAATCGAAGAGAAATGCCCCAAAATTCGGGCTGTCAGGCCAGTGACATTCAGTGGTGAACAGTGAACTAAAGAAGATCTCAGGTTCTCTGAACCTGCCACCGGTGATCTCCGCGCCGCGATCCACATCGGCATTACGATTCGTGCCGATGATGTGTGGATAACTGCTCGGAGTGAAAAGATCGCCGAGGGGGGGGTGAACTTGGGCCCTGGAGCAAGCTTGTCGTACCCACATGCCCGGCGACGTGGCCGTGCGACCGTCACCGTGGTGGCCACCGTTTATCTCGGTTGTGCCATGCCATAGACCGTGTTACCACGTCGCAGTTGGTCGTGAGAGACAGCTGATTACCACGCCGAGACTTTACTTTGTTGAGCGCCACGGTAGCTGAGTTCCGGTGACTCGTCTATTCACCACCATGTGCACTTCCATCCCAAATTCACAAAGCACGTGGACGATCGCTATAAATTGAGCGTTCCCCTTGCTCCGTCTCTCTGTTACGAACCCAACGCACCAGTCCTTACTCCCGATCATCCACCATAGCTCGTGAATTCCGGATTTCCCCCAAATCGGCCGGAACACCGCCGTGAGACACCTCGCTGTGTCCAGCCATTCTCAGGTCCATTCACGTCCCTCTGATCCATGTTTCTACATCCTCTGGTGCTAGTGAAACTCCCGGTCTCAACCAATTGAACGCTACCACGCCGTAGGTTAGGGAACGCCGCGTCGTCGCCCGAGAACGCCGCCGTGGACATGGTTCATGTCGACCAACCGTTCCGGGTTGCCTCCATCCTAGTTTGCACAAGCACTGTAGTCCTAGTCGGTCACTGATTCGTTCTGAGTCTTTGAATTGATTGCGACTGGCTCGGGTAAACCGGAATGGGTACGCCGACGATCTTGCTCCGCTGTTGACGCGAACAGATACGAATTAATGGTGAACTAGTCGAATTAAGCCTATCGGTCTGTCGGGTAACATCCGTGATGGCGCCCGTGTACTTGGCACCACCGGAACAGGTCACCGCCATCGAGTATTAGTATCTCCAGCCAGGTATTCGATAAGCACGTAGTCAAGGACCGGAGTCGTGAAGAAATAGAAGCACGGGGGCCTATGTGCGATTGTCAGTTAAACACATGAATAGTACTCTAGGGCTCTTTACTGGTTATTCATATGCCTAGAGGCCTTGGGCGTGAACACGGGCATGTTCCGCCTGTTCGTGGGTCGGTTGGGCTGAATTGAGCCCGTTACTATTTATGTTTTATTCTTTCCTTTTTACTGTCAGCTTGGGAAATCAATAGAAAATAGTAGAAAACTGGTAAAAGTATGAGACCAATATTGTTAGATTGCTAAAAACAAGTAGTATTTATTAAAAATAATTCCAAGATTTTTATTTCAAAGCTGGAATTATGTAGCATTTAAAGGTGCTTGAATAAAGCCTTTTAGAATTTTAGAATCAGTTTAGTAATTCAAAAAATCATAAAACTTTTTGGGTAGACTTAATATGATGGCTAGAGACCCTGAGTGAAATTTGAAATGGTTTGGACACTGTTTGACCAAAAAACCCCATAACTAGCTTCGTAAGATCAATTATCTAATACAAATCCCAAAGGAACACCTAACTAGGCAATCTAAGTTATTGATTCGTACCGTGAAGGAAATTTGTTTTCAAGACGTAACATATTATATTTCTATTGTATGATTGCATATTCATGACATAACATGAGCATTCATGTACATGTATAGAACACGAGGAAGAAGTTGTCTCCTAGACCAAGAATCCTCCAGTAGAGAACAACTTTTATTTGGACATCTATGGTGTGGAAAGGGAAACTCCTGCAACACAAGGCAAGCCCCGGTGCATTATCCCTTTTCCTTGTTGTTTTAAAATATTTATCACCTTATATGATGTATTAGGTGATAGGAATTGTGTGATAAACATTTGATGCATTTCTTTCCTTGGAAAAGTTGGTTACCAGTCCTTATTACCTGTTTTATTTAAACAAGTTTTCTAATGCTTAGTCTTGCTATAGAAAACAAAATGTTTTGTTTTAAAAAAAGTGATGTTTCACATTGGATGGGGATTTTTTACCAAGAAAAGTCATATGATGGTGAATCCATCACGGCCGTGATGGGTTCAACATCTAAAAAGAGTACCTCTACTAGGTACCAAACTTTAGGTTTTAAATGATAAAAATGAGACCGGGAGGGTGACTTGCACGAGAAGGAAGTCTCGGTGTAGTGTCTCCGTCTGAGTCGGGTAAGGACCGAGCTGATGTTGGCTTGATGATCGAGGACCTTTTAACTGGCCACATGCCTCGTCATGGGTAAGCTTTGCCTCGGTTAGACCAATACCAGAAAGGCTACCACACAATGGGAGTGGAGAGATGGCGAGAGTAGTGTATACCCTCCATGGCAAGAGGCTGGACGGTGGAGTATTTGTGCTCTCAGTTGGCGTGAACCCATTCTGGTCTTGAGAAACCCGGGTGCGAGTTGACATATGCAAGAGTTAAGTGCTATATATGTCGGGTGGTTGGAGATCCCCAGCTGGGTATTAATCGATTCGAATCGCCGTTACTTCTCGGACATGAAGACTTGGTCATTGACCTACACGTAGCAACAAGTGAACTAAAGGGGTGATAAAAAGATGGCTAGTATAGGCCAAGTGTTTGATCCAGAATAGAAAGAAATCTAGATTGAGGTAACTACTTAACCTGATAAGTAAACTAAAATTTTAAGGATCCACTCATAGTAAGCTTTTCTGCAAAAGGAGTCTTTGAATATTGATAAGCTTTACCTTGATTCCCAAAGGCCAGCATATCCTTGAGAGTATTTTTCCTTTGACGGGTAAGACTTGCGAAAGTACACTCCGTACTCAGGGTTTTCAATTCCATGTTGTTGTAGGTGAGGAAACTGTTGAGTTCTGCTGTTTCTGTTCCAAGGTTGTTCCAAAGCAGGAGGAAGAAAACTAAGAATTACCTAGGGAAGGTGTTTTGCCTTCCTATGATGTAATAAGTTTAAGCACTCAGTACCCGGTTATGTAATAATCAACTCTTTCTATATTCGACTTATGAATGTAAATTATGTTATTGTAATCTTTTCCGCTTACTCCGATGGCGTGTAATGTATGCGTTAAGGGTTAAGCGCTCTTGGGCGATATGATGGAGATATAGGTAATCGAACCTACCGAGCCATTGGGTGCACCTGCATGACTGTCTGAGGTCCTTAGGACAAGGACATTTGTAGGTGGGCCTAATACCTTGGGAGGTTCCGTGACAGGTAACACGTGGTGCGGTCATTCAAACCTGCATGGCTATCAAAAGCTTGCCCATGTCCTGTGCACCGTAGTGCATGCCTCAGCTGCCCGCACTAAATGCGGGGCGGGCGAGCTTGCTTCCAGCCAAAAGGCTTGTGCCAAACACCTATGGGTCACATGGCGGCACCAGACCTCTATCCAAGCGAAGAGCAGGGTCCAAGAGCGCATGCTGGCTTGAAGTCTTTGGCTCCCCTTATCAGGGGTCTAGATGGCATATGTGGAGGTCCGGAACCCTCTTGCGAGGATCCAGACGACACATTTGGTGGTCTAGGACCCACCTACATGGGTCCGGACTACATACGTGGGAGTCCGGGTCCCACCTGCAGGGGTCTAGACTCAATGTAGTTGTGGGGGATGGATATCCCTCGGGTCCACACACATGGAAACGCGCCCGAGGCCACCTAGCAGGCTTTCTCCTAGGACATCCTGCGGTGGACCGGTCGAAAGTAACTAGGCAGAGCAAGCCCATTCTGAACCAGCAAAGGCCAATGACCGAGTTAGGTGCCACGAGAGCATGAGTATATCGGGTGGAACGGTTGCGCTCACCCGACAGGCTAAGCCTGTGGCATTAACTCGGGCGGATGAGCAAAGAGGATTCCCAAGATGTAGGAAGACAGTTCCCTACAAACCGAGAGATGGGCGAATGGATTATGTTTGTCACCTGTGCGGGATAGCTATCCTTGGTCGTGTATATAAGGCCAAGAGGAACCCCTACCATTTTCATCTCACCTCAGCCTATCATACTCATAGTTCATAGCTTGTAATCTCATCCCAATACCATGATCTTCACAGGACGTATGGTGTTGTGCCATTCACGTGGCCCGAACCTGTTTAAGTCTGTGTGTTCTCCTGTCATGCCACCGCACGAACCATCGAGTTGTGATCAACGACTTCGTCCAGTCCAAAAGCATCACATGGGTAACCCTGTGGTGTGCAATCGGGTAACGAACACAGACAGCTAGCACGCCAGGTAGGGGGTGCGACGTTGATAAGCACCGACTCCATGGCAGTCACCTTCAAGAGCATGATCACCTTCAGTCCAGGAGCAGTCTTCTGCTTCGGAAACATCTCCTATGTCGCGGACACAGAGGGAACTCTGCACCGCATAGCTATTCCACCTGGGAGGAAATCTCCCTTGGGATCGCCGAAGGCAACCATGGGGAAATCGCGAACTACACCAACGAGAACCCCACCAGTGGAACAAATGGGTGTGGTCCCACACAAGGCCAAGCTTGGGATCCCCCCGATAACTGAAGCTCAATCGGCCATGGCCTCCCCGACGTGGCGAACTCCGTTGTCTACCTCGCCCACTAAGGTGTGGACATAGATCACTCGACAGAGAGAGATGAATGCTCCAGACAAGGCCTAGGGAGCGCCCCTGACAATCATTCCGACTATCTGCCCTAAAGGGAGAATGGGAAATGATGCACCGCCGCTCCCACCCTTTTCTTCTCGGATGTCCTCTTCATTCAGGGAAGAGTGAAGACAGCACCCATGTGTGATGACAAGCCCACCGTGCTGGGTGAGGAGCCCTTCAGCGAGATGCGCAACGACGACGAAACAGGCGTCGTAACGTACGACGTCACCACGAAGCTGGAGAGCATGATCCATCCCATCCCGTCTCTCGAGATGAAGCTTCTGAGATGGGGGAAACCTCCAACGAAAGAACGCACCGAGAGCGCCGCAATTCCCACCGCGCTGATCGCCGCCATGCACAAGAGCGCGAGCGGGAACAAGTTGAGTAGGATGCCCGGCTCCGACGCGAAAACCCGCTCCTTGCTCGGAACCTATACCCTGACTTCGCTCGAGCACTAAATACACCGAGCGAGGTTGGAGGGGTCTTGGCGCAGATCGCCAATGGCCTACCATGCACTCTAGATGCAGAGGGCTATCGACAAGTGCTCAACCATACAACAAATCACCTCTTACCTCTCGCCCACCCATCGAACGACCTGCGTCACACCAACAGCAGCCAATGAGACGCGCGAAGCAACATCAATGCTTCACGCGATTACCAACACGGGGACGAGATAAGGCGACAAGAGAAGTATGATCGGGACCATGGTGCACTGGCTCGCAGCCGTGCGACCAGAACCGAGTCAGCAACAGCGTCTACCAGTAGCCCAACCCCGAGATGATAGAGGCGACATGATGCTCGCTCGCCTCCCCAGGACCACAACATGATCACCGATGAGAGGATAGGGGTACGTGCGGAGTCTCCACACTCACCCCTCGACTTCGAGCAATTTAGTGGTCTCTAATGTCGACAAGTACGAGCCCAAGCAAGACCCGGGAGGCTGGTTGACAGTCTACACGACCGCCGCTCGGACCACCAGGGCAACAGAGGATGTCATGACAGTGTACCTTCCCATTGTCCTAGGGCAAGATGCGATGCAGTGGCTCCGGCATCTGCCGCGACACTGCATCGATGATTAGGAAGATTTCAGCTATCGGTTTGTCGTGAATTTCCAATCCCTTTCGGACAAACCGGCGCAACCATGGGACCTCAAATCTATCAAGCGCCAGGGTGACGAGACCCTCCGCTCGTTTCTCAAGAGATTTCAAACCATGAGGAACCATATTCCTAAAGTCGCGGAGGCAGCCATGATCGAGGATTTCTATCGACGATCCAACGACTCGGCTTCCATCTGAGCCATCCTCCAGAAGACGCCCGTCACCTCAGAACAACTGTTCCAGGCGGCAGACATCTACATCACCGCGGATGAGCAAGCCCAAGACCTCATCGGGGGTGCGAAGCCCGCGCTCCTAGCGCCCAGAAAGGACATGAACCAGCAACCAGACAAGCGCTGGGACAAGAGACCCTGAGAAGAGGTGCATGCCGCTGGGCCACCAGCTACTCAGGCCCGCGGCGCGCCTCGCGGTGGGGTACGGACACTGGATGAGATTCTCTACTCTTAGTGCCCATACCACAAGGAGATGCGCCACACTCTACAAAACTAACGGGACTTCAAGAACTCTGTCGGGCATGGCCGACCGTTCCAACTGCTCCCACCTCCCCCTCCATGAGGAGAACACCCCCCCGAGCCGGGCCAGCCTCGGCAGTAGGGTGGAGGGGGTGGCGGCCCCATACCGATGGTCAGAGCACACGATCTCCTTCAACCAGGCTGACCAGTGGGTCAACTTTGATCATCGCGGCAAGTACCCCCTACTTGCTGATCCAGTGATCCGAGAAAGTTGACTCAAGAAGGTCTTAGTAGATGGTGGCAGCAGCATCAATGTCACTTTCCCTCGAACAAAGCATCAGCCGCGACCTCTATGCGGCCGACCAAGGAGACAAAGAGGATCAACCTTAGGTTCTTCGACGAGCGCAAGACTGCGGTCATTAGCTCCAGCCTCACCGACAAATAGGAAAGTGCGCTCATCCAGTTTCTGTAAGACAACCGAGACGTATTTGCATGGCAACATGCGGACATACCGGGAGTCCCGAGAGAACTAGCCTAACACCAACTCAAGGTGTATCCTCAAGCAAGACCAATCCAACAAAAGATGTGCCGTTTCACGCCGAACAAAAGAGAAGCTATACGGGCTGAGTTAGCTCGCCTGGTATCAGCATGCTTTATTAGAGAAGTACTACATCCTAAATGGCTAGCAAAACTTGTTCTTGTACTAAAAAAAATAAAGTTGATTGGCGCATGTGCATCGACTAGATCATGAGGTCGATTCAACTACTGGATGCTCTATGCTCTCTTTCCTAGAATGTTCCTCTGGATATCACCAGATCAGTTTGGCAAAGGAAGATGAAGAAAAGACCGCATTCATCATGCCCTTCGGAGCCTTCTACTATACATCCATGTCGTTTGGCCTCAAAAACTGAAAGGGAAATATTCTCAATATTTCCTATAATCGATTTTGGTGTTTGACGACCATCACAAACCTTGTGGACTAACCAGTTTGCCTAGTTGATCATTTCATAGGTGCATAAGTTCATCTACAACTATTCTAAATCGACTGTCCGGAATACCGTAGATTATCCTGGACAGGAGAAGCTTTTTGGAAAAACACCTAAGTGCGGACCGTTCGGGCCCTTGTGGCGGACCGTCCGCGGCACCAAGGTGACCCTCGGACAGGAACACTGCAAAAACACAATTCTACACTACGGACCGTCCGATGGAGAAGCGAACACCGTCCGAGACCAAGCGCGGACCGTCCGGCCTCAAGCGCGGACCGTCCGGTCGGTGAAAACCAAAAAAACCACATGGTAACGGGTTCGGTAAAATGAATTATAAGCGTCCTCGCGGACCGTCCGGGGTGCACGACCGGACCGTCCGCGACTACCGTACCTGACATCTGACGACACATTAAATGCTATATAGTCGTTGATATAGCCGTTACTGCTAACCGTTGCGTTTTCAGCCGTTGATGTGCAGGGGCGGACCGTCCGGACCAGGGGCGCGGACATTCCGCGGTCAGCAGAAAGGGAGCAACGGCTAGGAAGTGGTTGGGGGCTATAAATACAACCCCAACCACCTCCATTCACTTCATCCAAGCACTTCAATCCTTCACATTCAATACAAGACCTAGCAATCCATTCAAAGACACAATCAAAGCTTCCAATCTCTCCAAGTTCCACAATTGAGACAAGTGATCATTAGTGATAAGTGACTTGAGAGAGAGTGATATGTGTGTTATTTGTCGCTCTTGTCACTTGGCTTTTGCAATCGTGCTTTCTTCTATTCCCATTCTTATTCTCAAGTGACTTATAATCAAAGCAAGAGACACCAAATGTGTGGTGGTCCTTGTGGGTCTAAGTGACCCGTTTGATTAAGGAGAAAGCTCACTCGGTCTAAGTGACCGTTTGAGAGAGGGAAAGGGTTGAAAGAGACTCGGTCTTTGTGACCACCTCAACGGGGACTAGGTTCACAGGAACCGAACCTCGGTAAAACAAATCACCGTGTCATTCGCTTTATATTCTTGGTTGATTTGTTTTCCCCTCTCTCTCGGACTCGGATTTTATTCTAACGCTAACCTCGGCTTGAAGTGTGCTTAAAGTTTGTAAATTTCAGTTTCCGCCTATCCATCCCCCTCTAGGTGACTTTCAATTGGTATCAGAGCCCAATACTTCATTAGAGTCTAACCACTCGAAGTGATGTCGGGAGGATCCGCCAAGAGGGAGATGGAAATGGCAACAAGCCACGGGAAGGCTCCATCAAGAGATTCCGGCGCCAAAGGAAGGGAGGAATCACCTCCCCGCGTCAAGTCGCATCAGAGTGGCGATAAGAAGAAAAAGATGAAGAAAGTGGTCTACTACGAGACCGACTCTTCGTCGCCCTCCACATCCAGCTCCGATGCGCCGTCCATCACTTCTAAGCGCCATGAGCGCAAGAAGTTTAGTAAGATCCCCCTACGCTATCCTCGAATTTCTAACCACACTCCTTTACTTTTCGTTCCATTAGGCAAGCCACCGGTTTTTGATGGTGAAAATTATTCTATGTGGAGTTATAAAATGAAAGGTCATCTAACCTCACTCCACAAAAGCATATGGGATGTTGTTGAGTATGGAGCGCAGGTACCACAGGTGGGGGGATAAGGACTATGATTCGGATGAGGCTGACCAAATACGACACTTTAACTCCCAAGCAACAACTATACTCCTCGCCTCTTTAAGTCAAGAGGAGTATAACAAAGTGCATGGGTTAGAGACCGCCAAAGATATTTGGGACGTCCTCAAGACCGCACACGAAGGGGACAAGGTGACCAAAATCACCAAAATGGAGACGATCGAGAGAGAGCTCGGTCGATTCGTCCTCAACCATGGAGAAGAGCTGCAAGCCATGTACAACTGGCTAAAGACCGTGGTGAATCAAGTGCGCAACCTTGGGAGCACCAAATGGGATGACCATGAAATGGTCAAGGTTATTCTAAGATCACTTGTTTTTCGTAATCCTACACAAGTTCAATTAATACGTGGTGATCCTAGATATAAGCTAATGTCTCCCGAGGAGGTAATAGGAAAGTTTGTGAGCTTTGAATTGATGATCAAAGGCTCCAAACAAATTGTCAACTTGGAGCAAGGTGGCACCTCCACACCCGAGGTGCAACCCGTCGCATTCAAAGCGACGGAGGAGAAGAAAGAAGAGTCTACATCAAGTAGGCTCCCCATCGACGCCTCCAAGCTCGACAACGAGGAAATGGCGCTCATCATAAAGAGTTTTCGCCAAATCCTCAAGCAAAGGAAGGGGAGAGACTACAAGCTCCGTTCCAAAAGGGTGTGCTACAAGTGTGGTAAGCCCGGTCATTTCATTGCTAAATGTCCTATGTCTAGTGATAGTGACAGGGGCGACGACAAGAGGGGAAAGAGGAAGGAAAAGAAGAGATACTACAAGAAGAAGGGCGGCGATGCTCACGTGTGTCAGGAATGGGACTCCGACATGAGCTCCACCGACTCCTCCGATGAGGACGCCGCCAACATCGCCGTCATCAAGGGTCTCCTCTTCCCCAAAGTCGGCCACAAGTGCCTCATGGCAAAGGACGGCAAAAGGAAGAAGCTAAAATCTAGAGCCTCCACTAAATATACAACATCTAGTGATGAGGGTAGCTCTAGTGAAGATGAGGAAAATTTGCTTACCCTTTTTGCCAACCTTAACATGCATCAAAAAGAAAAATTGAATGAATTGATAGGTGCTATTCATGAGAAGGATGAACTCTTGGATAGCCAAGAGGAATTCCTTATTAAGGAAAATAAAAAACATGTTAAGGTGAAAAATGCTTATGCTCAGGAGATAGAAAAATGTAAAAACTTGACTAAAGAGCTTAGCATTTGCCATGACACTATTTCTAACCTTAGAACTGAGAATGCTAATTCATTTGCTAAGGTTGAGAAGTTAAATGCTTGTGATAATTCAATTACCAATCTTAAAAATGATAATGCTAGTTTAACTGCTAAGATAGATAAATTGAATGAATCAATTGCTAGCCTTAAAACTGAGAATGATAAGTTAATTTCTAAGGCTAAAGATTTGAATGTTTGCAATGTTTCTGTTTCCAATCTTAGAGATGAGAATGTTATTTTACATGCTAAGATTGATGAATTAATTGCTTGCAAACCTTCTACATCTACTGTTGATCATGTCACTATCTATACTAGATGTAGAGATATTAATGTTGATGCTATCCATGATCACCTTGCTTTAATTAAACAACAAAATGATCACATAGCTCAACGAAATGCTAAAATTAATGAGCATGAGATAGAAAATGAAAAATTTAAATTTGCTAGAAGCATGCTCTATAGTGGGAGACGCCCTGGCATTAAGGATGGCATTGGTTTCCAACAGGGAATCAATGTCAAGCTTAATGCCCCCAAAAGGTTGTATAATTTTGTTAAGGGCAAGGCTCCCATGGCTCAGGATAACGAGGGTTACATTATATATCCTGCTGGTTATCCTGAGCATAAGATTAGGAGAATTCATGCTAGGAAACCTCATAATGTTTCACACCATGCTTTTATGTATAAAAATGAGGCCTCTAGCTCTAGGGAATCAACCCATGTTAAATTGCCTAAAAGGAAAACTCCTACTTCATCAAATGAACCTAATGTTTTGTAGCATCCCAAAAATTCAAATCTTGAAATTTTCCCAAACTCGCTCTAAATTCAAAATGAATTTTAAATTTCGTTTCAAAATGTTTGTTTGCAAGTTGATATCAACAAATAAATTATAGTGGTCTCTATTCTCTACAAAATCCTCCTCCAAATAACCTACAGATATTTCCCCACTGATCCCCTCAAATTCTTTCTAGAAATACTGCCCAGATATTTCCCCAGTGACCCCCTCTGATTCTTTCCAGAAATACTGCCCAAATATTCCACCGATAATTCTTCAAATATTTTCCTCCTGAGAAATACCTTCCGAATCATTTTTAAAGTCCCTACAAATATTTTCTCCATAACTTTCGTCATGCTCATACGTATACGTACGCCTTTGGTGTCATACGGTGAGCTCTACAAGCTAATTACACTTATACAAGACAAATTCATGCTTATCTCCCACTAATCCTTGCATCCTCCCACTAATCCTCTCATCCTCCCCCCTAATCCCCTCACCGAGCCTATAAATAGAGGGGCAAGGGCCTCCTCTCAAGCCACCCCAAGCCATTTCATGGCAACTCTTCCCCCCCACACACGCCCACTCCATGTTCCACACAAGCACACACTAGCACAAGGATCGTTCGGTCATTCTTCGATCGTTCGTCCACCTGTTCTTATTTTGTTCCTTCGTTCGTCCGATCGTCTGATCGTTTGTCCGATCGTTCATGGTTCGTTCGATCGTTCGTCCGTTCGTTCGTCCAAATAATCTTTGTTCAGCCGTTATGCTGCCGAAATTCCGATCGTTCGTTCGTTCAATCATTCAATCGTTCATCGTTCGTGTATAGTTCCTATTCATCGTTCATCGTTCTTTCATAGTCCCTATTCATCGTACGTCCAAATAATCTTTGTCCAGCCGTTATGCTGCCGAAATTCGGATCGTTCGTTCATCCAATCATTCGATCGTTCATCCGTTCGATCATATTTCCAATTCATCGTTCTTCGGTCATTCATAGTCACTATTCATCGTTCATCGTTCGTTCATACAAACTATTCACCATTACTATTCATCGTTACTATTCATCGATCATCCGATCACCCCAAATTTCAACTACTCATCCTTCATGCTGTCCAGTCCACCTAAGACCAGCCAGACCAATTTGCTAGTCTGGTCACCCATCCCAAGTTTCTCCAAGTTGAGCATGCTTAACTTTGAGATTCCTTCGAACCAGGCTTCCAAACTTAGATTCCAATAATTCTGGTTTCTAAATTCTTATCAAACTATTCCCTATCCAACCATGTCATCCCTTAAGCATGGTTCATATTCTAGAAAACTCCCAAAATACTCTTGTCCCATATTCTGCCTATAACTCTCCTGTTCATACTAAGTCAGACGATTCATTCGTCACTATTCTCACCAATAGTGAGCTCTACTGTACTACACCACATACAACCATCTATAAATAGACCCAGTTACTCTCTCCCTCTCCACACACTCAACACCCTCAGCCAAGGCAAACACCCCACCCACTGAGTTACTCCGCTCTGCCGGCTACGCGCATAGTGTCGCTTCGCCTCCAATCCACCCTCCTGGTAAGCACCTCCACTCCACCACTAGTAATATCACAACACCACATGACACAGATTCTGCTCAAGACTCTACCCATTCATATATCGCCATTCTGACCACTATACTAAATATTTGTTGGTATACTTGCTGGTTTGTATGTTTGCTTGTTCATGTTGCATAGTTATCGGAGCATTCGTGCTGTCTCGTGGAGGCCAGATCTGCAAGTCTGTGACACCCCAGCGTCACCTAGGGTTTCTCTTCAAAAGCCAAACCAAGAACCATTATTTCATGTAAATCAAAGTAAGCATGAGCATCAAATTAACTTAAGTAATAAAGAATTCACCAAGTATATACTTAAAAGTGTCATGATCAAAACAATTGAGACTCTTGAAAGATAAGAATGTGCAACCCTAATTAAGAACCCTAAGTGAGCCCCATGAACAAAATTCAAGAAAATAAGGAAAAGGGAATGAAAAATTTAAAATTTTGAGTTGAGCCAATTATATAAGTTAAAGTATATTTATTAAGCAACAAGAAAGATTGAGAAAGCTTAGCCAAAATAATTCAAATAAAACCCCCAAAACAAGCTTCTCATGTAGGGACTCATTGGGAATTCTGAATTTTAGAATTCCCAATGAGTCCCTACATGAGAAGCTTGATCCCTAACTCGAATCCTAATGGCCCCATTGACAAAATTGTGTCTAACTAACCCCTCTGTCGTGTGCCAGAAGATGGCATTGGGACGCGAGCCCTAGACACGACAAAACCTGGGATTTGCCTCGGGTTTGGGCAGGGAGACAGACCAGATTTCCTGGCTCCATATCTCTGCAACCAGTAGGCAAAATCCTATGACCCCCACACAAGAATGGTAGCTTGTAGGGAGGAGAAGAGGTTTTGTGCACTGACCAAGGCGAGAGCAGGCTCGGATGAGCGACCACACGCGCCAGAACTTGGGCAGAACGCACGGGCACACGTGTTCGACCCTGGTCGGCACGCCAGAGCTCGCCCAACCCGCGCGCGCGCTCACTCCGGCGTCCGATCAAGTCCGCCGCGCGCCCACGCCCTCGGCCGTGCCCGCCCGCGCCTATAAAGCCTCCCCGGGCGCACCTCTCTTCGCCCCGCACTCACCCTCTCCGGCCAGCCACCTTCCCTTAGCTCCGGCGAGCTTAATTCCGCCCGCCATTGCCGCCAGAGCTTCGGCCGCCGTGGCCAGCCCACTCCAGCCACCCTCAAGCCCAGCCAGTGCTTCGGCTAGCTCCGCCAGTAGCCCGTGAAGCTTGCCAAGCCCTCGGACCCGACCAGACTTCACCGGAGGCCCGAGATCGACCTCACAGGACTTTGGTCTTCCGCCGCCGCGCGTAGACCGAGCTATCGAGTGAGTCTCCGCCCAATTCCTTTCGCTCATGTCTTCTCTGGCATCCCGTGGACCTCCCTGACCCATTTGATTGAACCATCTCGCCGTGACCAGGCCGGTCTCCTCGCCGTTGACGAGCATCCCCGCCTGCGCGCGTGGACCGACCGACTCCGGCCATCTCCGACGGCGTTCCGCACACCGTTGTGATCCCCGCGACCTCCCCTTCATCCTCGACCACTTCACCGGAACAGTCTCGCCGCCGGTAAGCCCCTCCGCCCTTTTCTTCGTCGCGGCTACTGTTTAAGGTAGAAGAAGGACCTCGGGTTAGGTTCTGTAGAACCCGAGGGGTTTTCTGCAATGTCAGCGACTCATGTGAATAGTAACCTAAGGACTGATTCGCGAGGAAAAACTTAGAAAACCGCCAGGGACCCCAGTGCAAAGTGGATTTCCGTTTAATCAATTCTGTTATTCTTTTTAAAATGACCAGAGAACTTAGAAAATCCATAACTTGATGAAATCTTAATAAAAATTTGTCAAACCGATTTTGCTAGCTCTAGAATATTATAATCTGTCATTTAAAAATAGTGAACCTTATGCTTTCTGTTCTAAATTTTAGAGTTTAAAATTTAAAACAGAAACCCCCTAAACCTTGTTTAATTAAGGAAAATTAGTTTTTCTTTTGTGCTGAGCTTAAGAAAATTTGTAGATGTTTATACCTTATTTAGACACTGTTTAAAAATAGTAGGAACCCCAGCATTGGAAATTATGATGTAGTTATTCATTTAAAGCTATTTTACCCAAAACTTAGAGAAAATCAGAAAGGCATTAGAAATTATTGAACAGTGATTAAGATTATTTTTCCTAGTTTACTTATGTAACAGAGAACCTAGGAAAAATACAGAGACCATTAAATTGGACCAGTTTTAAATTAAGATGAATTGTTTAGCCTTATATAGACTGAAAATCAATTATTAGAATTGCAAAACTAAAACCAAAGTGATTAATAAAAATCCAGTGAACTTATAACCACCAGAGCCCCACTACAAAAATACAGAGCACCCCAGCCCAACTCTTTAAGTAAGGAAATTAAATGCAAAGTGATAATAAGACATTTTCCAACTAAATCATGAACAACCCCAAATAATGTGATAATGGGCAACCAAAAATTTGCTAAGTTCATGATGAGACAAGCCACCAGAGAAAAATGCAAACCCATAAAGAAGAAGAAAACTCATACCTTTTGCTAGTGATTAAAGAGAAAGGCCATTTAATTCAAATAATGCAAACCACCCCTTCCCTTAAGCAAAAAGAAGCCAAACTTCAGAATGATTGCTCTTGCACAAAATAATAACCAAGAAAAATAAGAACTCTGTTATTTGATGTTTTTCAAATATAGTGGTAATAGAAAGCACCCCTTTGGCTAGAAACCTTAAGAAAACCATAGGAAAAGAATTAAAGGGTATTAATGACTAGAAATTTGTATCAAGTCATGTTATAACACCTAAAAGCCAGCAAAAATAAGTTTTAGAGAATTACCCACTGTTAAATAATAGTTGTAGTTCAAAGTACCCCTTCTGCCCTAAAATTTGGTAATTTTGTCCAGAGAAAACCATTCACTTTCTGACCCCCAAATTTTGAGACAGAGAATCATACACCAGTAACAAGCCACTGTAATTTTTGCAGAATTTTTGGAATTTTATAAAAGCAACTTGTAGTTCAAACCTACTCCAAAACATTAAAGGAATAAAAGAAAAGGAAAGAAGAAATAAACCCCACCTCAATAAGTCTAACTTGAGAACTTATCATTTATCACTAAGACTTAAAAAGAGTTCAGTAGAACCCCAAAAATAAACCTACCCCTTACCTTAGCTAAGTTTAACCCAATTTACCAAGTATACCACTAAAGGGTTTTACATAAGTAAAGTTAACTTGTTCAAACTCAAAAGGTCATACATCTTTCAAGTCGTAATTTATAAAGCACATATCATATCATGCATATATCTTACGCATTGCATTCCTTAGATTGTAATCTTGCCGACGGAGAGTACGTGCTCATCCCCGAGCAAGGACCTGTCCAAGAGGAGGACCAGGAGCAGGCTCCAGAGGCTGCTATTGAGGATCTCCCCGCAGCCCCAGCAATTGAAGGCAAGCCCCGGTTTTATGCATAACCGTATTATTATATGCTACTTTACTACACTTAATGCTTGTAGGATTGTAATGTGCACTTAAGTGTAGGAGTTGCTTGAAACCTCTAGTTGCATGAACTTAGGATTCCTTTTTGAGATGAATACTAGTATGCTAGGTCGAGTAGCTGCTTGCTAATCAGGATCTCGGTAGAAGTCGAGTGATTTTTCTAGCACTCGCGCGAGGTCAGGAATTGATTGTATTCATCTTGATAACGGGATCTATGTTGGTCTATGGATTTGGATCCAGGGAGGATGCCTTGTCCATGAGACGGGAAAAATGAATTAAGGATTAATGTGTGGATACCTGAGTCAAGCTTTTGAACGTACTAAGCACATGCCGGGAAAAATGGTAACCGGTAAACCTAGTACCTGAGTGAAGCCGGGCGCGGACTTTATCCCTCATGCGACCTGAGACTGGGTCTCCCATGCTAGCTATGGTGGGTACAAGTGTGGTCACTGCACGGCGGCAGCCGGGGTCAGTGGAGTATTGTATGCCAAGGCGGTGAGGCCTGGACGCGAACGGGGAATCGATGGGGATGGTTGTCATGCGTGGGGGCGGAGTACCCCGACATGCCGTGTGTTTAGGTTTACCTTGCAAGGTTTAAAACTCGATTCGAATCGTCTGCTTCTCGCAGCTAATGAGACTGCTTGATTCCTTGTACTGCATCGAGTAAGAAGTGAAATGTGGATTATATGAGATAACTTGTTGGTTGAACTAATTGATTGTTACCATGTATGCTTAGAAGGAGCAAATCTAGCTAAGTTAATGATGGTAGAATTTGAAAGGCTAAAATTTGATTTTAGAAACAGCTAGTGCTTTTGGCAAACCAAACCCCTTGTTGGGGCGAAGGCAAAGACGCCACCCTTCGCTCGTCGCCTTCGCTGCAGTCGCTGGTCTGATAGAAACAAACGGGCAGTGACACCCTTCGCTCAAAGTAGCACCAGACGAAGGCCTGCGGCGACGTCTCCCTGCTGCACGACCCCGTCCTGCTTCGAGGCCCACGCGTGATCTGGCCCATTGTAACGGGCCCCGCGTGGCCGCCCCTGGGTTACGGGCCTAGTTTGTAAAGGTATTCTTGTAATTACAGCTTGTAACCCTGCTTTATGGGAATATTCTGGGGATAAACTAGATGTCTGAGGGCACATGCGTCCTTAACACAAGGCGCTGGGCACTCAGATACCTATAAATACCCCCGCACAGTGCCCGTGAGAGGCTAGATCAACAGAGTTATTGCCCCCGAGCACGTCACCCTGTTGTCACCACTGTTCACCCTTGTTGGCCTCCTTGCAACAGAGAGCAAGTTCCAACATTTGGCGCCCACCGTTCGTGCTACGAGAAAAACCACCCGCGATGGCACCCAAGAGAGCTAACCCGAATGCTGACGAGGCTGCGAAGGCAGCACTGCTCGCTGCAAGAAAGGGCAAGGCCCTCGCCCTCACCCAATCCACCCACCAAGAGGCCACCGAAGACGACACCCTCCGCACCTGCGACCCTGAGGGACAACCGCAGCCACCCTCAGGCTTCGCACCAACAGAGGGCGCGGACCTCGCCGAGGACGGTGAGGTCCTCGGCGTCTCGGCAGAGGAACAGCTACAGCTGCGCGCCCTGCGCCTCAAGACCCGCAATCTCCAGAGGCAGAAGGAGATACTGGAGGCCAAGCGCCAACGCGTGTCCGCACTAGCCAAAGTGCGGCAAATGATACGCGACGAAGAGCACAAGGCCCAGGAACTCGAGCGGGAGATTGCGCTGATGCAGCGCGAAGGCCACCTCGGCCTACAGCACGAGTCACCCCTCCAGCAGCGCGCACACGACGACGACACGCGCGAAGGTCACCCCGGCCTGCAGCATGGGCCACCCCTGCAACACCGCGCGCAGCCAGAGGACCTGCGTTTCCCTCAACGCGACCACACCTTCCCGCACGCCGCGCCATTCCAGGGGGTCAACTATCTCGATGAGCGAAGTCCCCTGGCGCCTCACCTGCAAGTGACTCCGTGGCCAGCTAACTTCCGGGCAGGGACCTATCCCAAGTACAACGGCAGCACCGACCCGGCTCAGTACATAATGAGTTACCAGGTCGCCGTCGCATCGTCCGGGGGGGATGACGCCACAATGGCGAAGTCTTTCATCGTCGCCCTCGAGGGCCCCGCACTCACCTGGTTCACCAGGTTGCCTCCGCTATCCATCGAAGACCTTACTTCGCAAGAAGAAGAAAAGCTCCTCTGCTGCCTGTCCAAGAACAAGGACGTCTTCGCCTGGTCGGCCCTCGATCTGGTCGGGGTCAGCCGTTCAATAATTGAGCATAGTCTGGGAATCGACCCTTCGGTACGGCCAAAAAAGCAGCGGCTTCGCAAGATGTCCGACGAAAAGACGGAGGCCGCCAAGGCAGAGGTGCACCGCCTCCTGGAGGCCAAATTCATCGAGCCAGTGGCTTACCCCACATGGCTCTCCAATGTCGTAATGGTGCAGAAAAAGAGCGGGAAGTGGCGAATGTGCATCGACTTCACCAGTCTCAATAAAGCCTGCCCAAAGGACAATTTCCCGTTGCCACGGATCGACAAAATAGTCGATAGGGCGGCCGGATGCGAGGTCATGTCCCTCCTCGATTGCTTCTCCGGTTACCACCAGATATACATGAAGGAAGAAGACAAGGCCAGCACCAGCTTCATAACACCCTTCAGCACATATTGCTTCATCAAAATGCCGGAGGGACTCAAGAACGCCGGGTCCACCTTCTCCAGGCTTACTAAAACAGTGCTCGAGGGGCAGGTAGGCAGAAATATATTCACATATGTAGACGACATTGTCGTCGCCAGCAAGAGCAAGGAGGACCATCTCGCCGACCTCGCCGAAACATTCGCGAACATGCGGGACGCACAACTCCGCCTAAACCCGGAAAAGTGTGTCTTCGGCGTTCGCCAGGGCAAAATATTGGGCTACCTGGTATCGCACCGCGGCATCGAGGCCAACCCAACCAAGATTCAGGCCATCTTGGACATGACGCCTCCGCAGTCCGTCAGGGACGTCCAGCGCCTGACAGGCAGATTGGCCGCTCTCAACAGATTCATATCCAGGTCCGCCGAGCGAAGTCTCCCCTTCCTCAAGACACTCCGTGGTGCAAAAGACTTCGCTTGGGGACCAGAGCAGGCGGCGGCCTTCGCCTCATTAAAGCAGTACTTGACAGAGTTGGTCGTCCTTACCAGCCCCGAACCCTCGCTCCCCTTGCTGCTCTACGTCGCGGCCTCGCCACATGCGGTCAGCGCAGCCCTAGTGCAAGAGCAGACTGTCGAGGGCATGGTCCGACAGTGCCCCGTGTATTATGTCTCCGAAGTGCTGACACCGTCCAAGTGCAACATGACAGAGCTGGAGAAGATTGCCTACGCAGTCGTCATGTCGTCGCGCAAACTGCGCCATTACTTCGAAGCATTCAAGGTCCGAGTCACCTCAAACAGGGGGCTCGGCGAATTATTCAGAAACCCGGAGGCGTCGGTGAGGATTGCCAAGTGGGCGGCCGAACTCTCCGGCTACCACATCTGCTTCGAGCCCAGGACAGCTATCAAGTCTCAAGTCCTAGCAGACTTCGTCGTCGACTGGACTGGGCCGACAACACAGCCGGATCCGTCTGCAGAGAAGACTTGGACGATCCATTGCGACGGTGCATGGTGCCATGCGGGGGCAGGCGTCGCTGCAATCATAACCTCACCGGTCGGGGTCAAGCACAGATACGCGGCACGGCTCAGCTTCAATCTGGAATCCGACAAATGCACAAATAATATAGCAGAATACGAAGCAGTCATCCTCGGCCTCCGCAAGCTAAGGGCCCTCGGAGTCACCACCTGCATCATCAAAACAGACTCCAAGGTAGTAGCCGGCCAAGTCAAGAAAGACTATGCAGCCAAGGACCCCGCACTCATGCAGTACCTCGCGGCCATCCGAAGTCTCGAGAGGCAGTTCAAGGGTTTCACCGTGCAACATGTGGACCGGGCCAAGAATGAGGAGGCCGACGCATTGGCCAAGGCCGCGGCCAGGGGCGAAACTCTGCCCTCCGACGTGTTCTTCCATGTCATTGGCACGCCAGCAGTCCGGAGCCCCGAAGGGCTCCAAATAACCAATGACAGCGAGGGCCACCGCACAGTCAACCTCATCATGACCGAAGACTGGCGGGCACCCTTAACCCTGTTCCTGCAGGGGTATTATCATCCAGCCGACATCAGTGAGGCCAAGCGTCTCAGACACCGAAGCCGCGACTTCGCTCTGATTGAAGGCCAACTCTACAAAAAAGGGTGTAAGGAAAATGGACCCCGGGCCATTTGGCTAATTGAGTTTTGGTGTTTGATGAACAACACAATCCGTGAACTAATAAGTTTTCTAGTGTTTGTGTTTGTAGTTCACAGGATGCGAAGAGAATTGGACCAAGGCAATGAGGATGCAACACCTCAAAAGAAGACATATAAAGATGCATAGGAGTCCAATACTCAAGAACAAAGAAGCCCGAAGAAATCAGCGAAGAAATCCAAGATAAGGGCTGTCAGCCAGCGCCTGGTGGCGCACCGGACATAGGTGTCCGGTGTGCACCGGACTGTCCGGTGAGGCACTGGACAGTCTGTGCAGAGAGGCCGCAGACAGGCGCTCTCTGGCTGTAGCACCGGACTGTCCGGTGTGCCAATGGGCAGAAGGCAACGGTCGGATCCAACGGTCGACTGCTACAGGCGCCAACGGTCGGCTGACGTGGCGTGCACCGGACATCTACTGTGCAGTGTCCGGTGTGCACCGGACTGTCCGGTGCACCCGTCGACAGAAAGCTGCTGCTTTCTGTCCAACGGCTAGTTGGGGGCTTGGAGGCTATAAATACCACCCCAACCGGCCATTCTCAAGTGTGAGAGCCCAAGCAACATACCAAGACACATAGTGCATATTTCCAAGAGCTCAAACACCCAAGTGCTTAATAGAATCACTCGGTGATTAGCATAGGTGCTTTGCGAAGTGCTTAGGTTAGTTAGACCGCTTTAGCGCTTGCTCTAGGTGAATCCTAGTTAGTTGAGTGAGTTTAGAAAAACCACACAACCCCTCGGCTCTTGCGCGAGCCGTTGTAATTGTACCGAGTGGGGCGAGAGTCTTGCGAGACCGTGACAACCGCGTTTGTGTCACGGCCGCCACCGTGTACCGGAGGGAACGAGGCCCGCGGCGTTTCGGCCGGAAGCTCGATAGTGGAGACGGCGGGGAGCGTCCGAGAGGAGCCGGAAGCGGAGCACCACTTGCGCGTGGAGAAGGCCCGCGGCTCTCTACGGAGTTACTCGACCGTGGTGCTTGGCCCTCGCGTGGGCTTCCCTTTGCGTAGGGGCACCAACGAGGATTAGTCGGGACCTTGCGTGGTTCCGGATACCTCGGTAAAAATACCGGCGTCATCCACGAGAGTTTGCTTCTCTACTTTGCTCTTTAAGTTTCCGCATTAATATTAAGCATTTAAGTTTCAATCTTGTATTCATACATATCTAGTGTAGATTGAAACTTAGCCTTTGCGGTAGAGATAGCAACACTTAGACAAAACCTAGTTTGCACATTCTAAGTTTTGATTATTTGCATAGGTTTTGCTCTAGGGATTTATTTGTGGCCTAGTTTAGTAAAAGTTTTAGAAGTCCTAATTCACCCCCCCCCCCTCTTAGGCATCACCCGTTTCCTACAAGTGGTATCAGAGCCCGGTTTGGCTCATTCGAAACGCTTTAGCTTCACCGCTAAAAGAGCCGACGTTTTTTAGAGGAAGGGATGGATACCCATAGGCCACCACACTTCGACGGCACTAACTTCCCATATTATAGTGCTAGAATGGCTTGTTACCTAGAGGCCGTTGATCTAGGTGTTTGGAGAGTCACTCGTGACGGGATGAAACCCCTCAGGAATCCCGAGAAACCCACCACGAGTGAGGAAAAAGAAATTCATTTAAATGCTAGAGCCAAAAATTGCTTGTATGAATCTCTTAGCATGGATATTTTCAATCAAGTATTTACCTTGAAAACTGCTAATGAGATTTGGCTAAAATTGCATGAGCTCCATGACGGCACATCCAATGTCCGTGAGCAAAAACATTGCCTAGTCTTAAATGAGTATAATTCTTTTGCTATGAAAGATGATGAGCTTGTTAGAGACATGTATTCTCGTTTGAATCTAATAATCAATGAGCTCAATTCTATTGGCATTAATAAGCTAGGTGATGCGGACATTGTGAGGAAGATTATCTCCCTGCTACCACAACAAAGATATGGGAGCATCATCACCATCCTTCACAACATGGAGGACTTGAGCAACATGACCCCGACCATCGTGATTGGGAAAATCGCGGCCTTTGAGATGTCGCGAAAAATGAGTCGGGGAGAGGAGCCAACTTCCTCAAGACCATATGCTTTTGCATGTGATGAAAGGAAGGGCAAAAAGAAGGTTCCCACTCCAAGTTCCTCAAGCGAAGAAGAGGAAGAAGAAGAAGAAGAAAGTGATGATGATGAAGATAATCAACCATGCACATCATCCTCCGAGGACGAAGAGACAATCCGACGCGTCGGAAAGGTAATGGGGATGATCCGCAAGATTAATCTAATGGGTGTGCCCCTGCAGGTAGAGGATCTTCTCTTTAACATTGACAGGAAAAAGCAAAGGAAGAGAGGATGCTTCGCATGTGGGGAGAAGGGCCACTTCAGGGACAACTGTCCAAATATGGCCAAACCCAAAAAGGAGAGGAGCAAAGGCAAGGCGCTCACAAGTGTTAGAACTTGGGATGATTCTTCAAGTGAAGATGAACCTCCAAGGACGCGCAGCCACCGGTCCTCGTCACGATCATCACGGTCATCACACAAATGCCTTATGGCAAGAGGTAACAAAAGCATTCCATCCTCTAGTGATGAAAGTAGTAGTGATGATGAAGGCGAGGGAAAGGCCTCTCTAGAAGAACTTGCGGAAGCCGTTAATTTTTTTCAGGATGTTTGCACTAAGCAAAAGGCTCAACTTAAAACCTTGAAAAATAAGTTGGTTAGCTCTCAAAATGATTACAAAGGTTTGCTAGAAAAATTTGAAACTTTTGCAAACTTAAATAGTGAGCTATCAACTAAAATTGAGCTATTAGAATCTAGTGCTCCATCCACTGCTACCGATGATAGCCTTATTAAAAAGAATGAAAAACTTAAGGCTAAGTTAGCTAGCTCCAAAGAAGCTATTGAAAATTTGCTAGAGAAAATGGAAATTCTTAGCATACACAATAATGAGCTAACTACTAAGCTAGAAAACATTGGTAGCACCCCAGCAGCATCTTTAGTTGAAATACCTGAAATAATTAAGAAAGATGCTTCTACTTCCTGCTTTGATTTAATTGATGATTCTAACCCCTGCAACCAAGTCGTTGTTGAGAATATTGTTGTAGAGACATGTACGGATGAGGTTGCAAAGGAAAATGAACAATTAAAGCAAGAAGTGGCTCGCCTTGGCAAGGCTTTGTATGACAAGAAAGGCAAAGCCAAACAAATCCGACCTCCACAGGATAACACCACTGCGGGAGTGAACAAGCCTGTAGAGGGAGAAACTGTGATTTGTAGGCTATGCCACAAGGAAGGCCACAAGTCTTTCCAATGCAAGGCGATGACCGGGGATAAACAAAGGCAAAAGCTCAAGCAAAAGCCATCAAGCAAAATCTCCAACACCTACATCAAAAAGGTGAACAAAAAGGATGCTACACCATATTTGATCAAGAAGAAAAAGAACGGAAAGGTGATAGCAATCAAGGCCAACAAGCAAGCCAACAAAGAAAAAGGGGCCAAACGCATCTGGGTGCCAAAAGAGATAATTTCAACCATGAAAAGCACCAAGAAGGTTTGGATCCCGAAAGGGAAGTGAGTGGACCAAAGGTCTTCGGGAAATTTGGAGACTTGGCTAAATTGGGATGTATATCATGGGATACATCATATTAGATCAAGTTTATTGCCAAGTGGGTTAGTGAAAATTTTGGACCCAAATTTCCCACCCATGACTAAGGTAACTAGTTTTATTGTATTTCTCGTTTTTAGATATGCGTATCTATTTATCTTTTATCTAGTTTACCTTTCTTGCCTAGTATTACATTTGTTATGTACTTTTGTTCAAAATCATGCATACTAGGTAAATCATATGGTAGGATTGCTAGTTTTTAAATTCATATACTTAAGCAAACCTACATGGCTTAAAATGTTTAGTTAAAGCACGGCACATAGCTTTTATATCACTCCATAGTAAATGATGCATCAATTGAAAATTTTGATTTCTACAAAGTGTATCATTTAACTTATATGTGCCAAAGTTTGGATTATGGATAATTTGCCCCTCTTGATATCAAATCAAAGTGCATGTCTCCTACAAGTATTCAAAACTTGTATGCACACCTTTAGGGGGAGGTTACTCTATAATCTAACACTTTGAGACTAACACCTTTTCAAGTCTATTTCATGTGATAGTCTCATTGTAAGGAAAATGAAGTCCCCGGAGAAAGACAACAATCTTCCACTGCAAAATCTCCAAGAACTCTCATGTCTCTCAAGCTCGCCATTGATCTTCAATTGGTATCTTTTGAGACTACATTCAGTATCATTTACATGTCTTCTCCAATATTTGATTAGACTATATTTCATATCATATGCTTCCATGTTGCTAAAAATGCATAAGTAGTTAACTCATATTCTGTTACCTATGCATAAGGGAAGCTAGTCTTTTCAAATCATGTCTTGCACCTCTAATTTTCACATGCTTTTTCCTAAGTAGAGGATCTCTGTCAGGGGGAGTATTTCTTCATCTCTAAAGGGGGAGAAAAACTCTTTCCAAAAGAGAATACTCATCTAGGGGGAATAATCTTTTAAGGATTCCTACATGTGGTATCATTCATGGGTTAATTTAATATCCTTCTAGTGATATCATTTGATACAATTCTTGATGAGGGCAAGCTTTTATTTACTTCCTACATGCTTTTAATGTCTTCCTTTTCGGTGGTTGATGCCAAAGGGGGAGAAGTTTAGGGACCAAAGCAATGAAAACTATATCAAACACCAAACATCACTAATTTAAAATTTCATATCTTCAAATAAGTTCTATAAGTGGTTTTGGTTATTTGGTCCAAAAATAGGAAGTAAGTGAATTATGGAGTTAGGGGGAGGCTTAAGTCCATAATATCACATTGTGGGGACAATCATGCATCTTAGCAAGTAGATTGCATATTTTCACTCAAATACTTGTATTATTTGCTTGCTTTGGTTGTGTTGTCATCAATCACCAAAAAGGGGGAGATTGTAAGGAAAATGGACCCCGGGCCATTTGGCTAATTGAGTTTTGGTGTTTGATGAACAACACAATCCGTGAACTAATAAGTTTTCTAGTGTTTGTGTTTGTAGTTCACAGGATGCGAAGAGAATTGGACCAAGGCAATGAGGATGCAACACCTCAAAAGAAGACATATAAAGATGCATAGGAGTCCAATACTCAAGAACAAAGAAGCCCGAAGAAATCAGCGAAGAAATCCAAGATAAGGGCTGTCAGCCAGCGCCTGGTGGCGCACCGGACATAGGTGTCCGGTGTGCACCGGACTGTCCGGTGAGGCACTGGACAGTCTGTGCAGAGAGGCCGCAGACAGGCGCTCTCTGGCTATAGCACCGGACTGTCCGGTGTGCACCGGACTGTCCGGTGTGCCAACGGGCAGAAGGCAACGGTCGGATCCAACGGTCGACTGCTACAGGCGCCAACGGTCGGCTGACGTGGCGTGCACCGGACATCTACTGTGCAGTGTCCGGTGTGCACCGGACTGTCCGGTGCACCCGTCGACAGAAAGCTGCTGCTTTCTGTCCAACGGCTAGTTGGGGGCTTGGAGGCTATAAATACCACCCCAACCGGCCATTCTCAAGTGTGAGAGCCCAAGCAACATACCAAGACACATAGTGCATATTTCCAAGAGCTCAAACACCCAAGTGCTTAATAGAATCACTCGGTGATTAGCATAGGTGCTTTGCGAAGTGCTTAGGTTAGTTAGACCGCTTTAGCGCTTGCTCTAGGTGAATCCTAGTTAGTTGAGTGAGTTTAGAAAAACCACACAACCCCTCGGCTCTTGCGCGAGCCGTTGTAATTGTACCGAGTGGGGCGAGAGTCTTGCGAGACCGTGACAACCGCGTTTGTGTCACGGCCGCCACCGTGTACCGGAGGGAACGAGGCCCGCGGCGTTTCGGCCGGAAGCTCGATAGTGGAGACGGCGGGGAGCGTCCGAGAGGAGCCGGAAGCGGAGCACCACTTGCGCGTGGAGAAGGCCCGCGGCTCTCTACGGAGTTACTCGACCGTGGTGCTTGGCCCTCGCGTGGGCTTCCCTTTGCGTAGGGGCACCAACGAGGATTAGTCGGGACCTTGCGTGGTTCCGGATACCTCGGTAAAAATACCGGCGTCATCCACGAGAGTTTGCTTCTCTACTTTGCTCTTTAAGTTTCCGCATTAATATTAAGCATTTAAGTTTCAATCTTGTATTCATACATATCTAGTGTAGATTGAAACTTAGCCTTTGCGGTAGAGATAGCAACACTTAGACAAAACCTAGTTTGCACATTCTAAGTTTTGATTATTTGCATAGGTTTTGCTCTAGGGATTTATTTGTGGCCTAGTTTAGTAAAAGTTTTAGAAGTCCTAATTCACCCCCCCCCCCTCTTAGGCGTCACCCGTTTCCTACAAAGGGGTCAGTCAGCCAATGCTTAAGTGCGTCACCGAGGCCGAAGGCATGCAGATTCTACGTGAAGTCCACAGTGGCACGTGCGGCTCACACGCGCGGCCAAGGGCCCTAGCTGCTAAGGTGATCCGCCAGGGTTTTTACTGGCCCGCAATAATCTGCGCCGCAAATCGGGTCACTCGATCCTGCGAAGCTTGCCAGAAGTTTTCCCCTCGGTCAGGCGGCCCTTCGCAGTACACAAAGCTGATCGCCCATACATGGCCTCTCCAGCGCTGGGGTCTCGACATCGTCGGACCCCTGCCCACCGCTCAGGGGAACCTTAAGTTCGCCTTCGTCGCGGTCGAGTACTTCACCAAATGGATCGAGGCACGAGCTGTTTCTACAATAACATCAAAGACTGCCCAAAAATTCTTCTGGCAGAACATCGTTTGCCGCTTCGGAGTACCGTCCGAACTAACAGTTGACAACGGCAAGCAGTTTGATAACCAAGACTTCAAGGATTTTTGTTTCTCCATTGGCACCAAGCTTGCCTTCGCCTCAGTCTATCATCCGCAGTCCAACGGGGTCGTGGAGCGCGCCAATGGGAAAATCTTCACAGCTATCAAAAAAATGCTCCTTGACGAAAAAAGGGCAGATGGACCGATTTCTTACCTGAGGCAGTCTGGGCACTAAACACGACTGAGTGCAGGGCGACCGGGTTTACTCCTTTCCGTCTTCTATACGGATCGGAGGCCATGACCCCGCAGGAAATAAAGCACGGGTCCCCGCGAACAGTTCCGTCAGCCGTCCCAGACGTGGACGAGCCAACTTCAAAGGATCTCGTCGACGGAGACCGTGTCTTCGCCCTACAGGCCCTGAACAAGTATCAAGCCCAGACCAAAGCATGGCGCGACCATTCAGTCACCCCGAGGGAGTTCAGCGAGGGGGACCTCGTACTCATTCGAACAGCTCGGATGGAGTCCAAGGGCAAGCTGGAGCCCAGGTGGGAAGGCCCTTTCATCGTCAAGACAAAAGCTTCCCCAAGCGCTTACAGGCTCACAACGCCAAACGGCGAGGACCTGGAGCACTCCTGGAACATCGACAACCTCCGCAAATTTTTTGTTTGACTCCTCAGGGCTGTCTTCGCCCTTGTAATTCGCAAAAACAACCTTGCACCGGCCCGCACTCTTTTCCTCCCGGGGGGTGAGGTTTTTAACGAGGCGGAGCCATGTAATATATGCGTGAAAAATCCCCCACAAAGACATGCGTCGAAAAAGACCGCGTTGACGGTCTTCGGCATTCGACCACCACGAGGTCACCGCGAGGCTAAAGCGCTAGCTACCCTCGCGTGCGACAAATCCGCGCAGAAGTCGCCTAAGGGTGCAGCCGGATTAGCACAACAAGTGCGGAAAAAAATCTAAGTCTATCGCGAAGACTATCCGTGCAGAAGTCGCCTAAGGGTGCAGCCGGATTAGCACAACAAGTGCGGGAAAAAAATCTAAGTCTATCGCGAAGACTATCCGTGCAGAAGTCGCCCAACGGTGCAGCCGGATTAGCACAACAAGTGCGGAAAAAAAAATCTAAGTCTATCGCGAAGACTATCCGTGCAGAAGTCGCCCAAGGGTGCAGCCGGACCAAGCACAACAAGTGCGGAAAAATCCAATGTCTATCGCGAAGACCATCCGCGCAGAAGTCGCCTAAGGGTGCAGCCGGATTAGCACAACAAGTGCGGAAAAAAAAATCCAATGTCTATCGCGAAGACTACCCGCGCAGAAGTCGCCTAAGGGTGCAGCCGGACTAAGCACTACAAGTGCGAAAAAATCCAATGTCTATCGCGAAGACTCCGCGCAGAAGCCGCCTAAGGGCATAGCCGAACTAGTACAACAAAAGGAGAAACGACAGCATCAAACCATCCGCGCTAGGAACGACTATAATCACACCAGCACAGCATAACCAACCACACGAGACAAAAGTACATAACGTCCTCGCAGGCACAGGCACGCGAGGGCACACAACATCGTACAAGCCTTTACACATATACAAGCGAGGGCACTACACTCTACATCGGCTCAACCTTAGAAATAATACCCATCTCTCTATAATTAAATAACATTATCCTAAGCTCCTCACCCGCAAAAAGACTTCGCAGTTCCCCTTCCCCTGTACTCGCAACGGCCGGCACAGACAACAGTTCCTGCCGACCAGCCCTACTCACACGAAGCCGAGCCCCCTCCTCCGCGCTAACCCTACGTTTTGCAACCGCCCTCCGTCGACGGCGCCCGGTGCTAGGGCCTGGCACGTCTGGCGCGTCCGCGGCGTGTGGCGAAGCCTCCGCCGCAGCCACGTCCAAGGCCGCAAAATAATCCAAGTCCTCCTCCGACGACTCCTCAGTCCACTCAACCGAGCTCCCGGAGTCGGCAAAATCAAAAAACTCAGATGTAGACCCACCATATTCATTACCACCTTCCGCGGTCGAAGCCGCCAAAAACTCAGTAGTAGCGGTTGCGTGCGCAGGCCCAAAATCTTGAACCTGCGCAGCAACCAAAATTCAGTACAACATCCAAAATTCCCCAACCCTAAACACCCACTACGCCACCTGCGAAGGCCCTGACGCTGCGGAGGCCTCCGCCGTCGACTCCGCCGCCACATCCGCCATTGTTTCCACCGCCTCCGCCGCGGGATCTTCAACACTCGGCGCAGCTGCTGCGGGGGCATCAGGGGCGCCTTCGGCCACCTTTAGGGGCAGGTCTTCGCCGGTCGCAGCTGATGCGAGGACAGCCGTCGCAATCGCTGCGGTCTCCGGGGTTGGCTCCAGGGCGGCCCCGGTCACAACCTCCACGGGGGTCGGCTCCGGGTCTGGCAGCACGCTGTTCAATGCCCCGAAGTCGTCCACCCGCTCGCCACGCTCCGCCTAAGACAAAACACACGAAACTCAGCAAACACATGCACAGCCCGCATACAGCAAACGCCAAACAAACAACAACGTTACCTGAGCCCTCGCAAGCTCGGCCCGCTCCCTGACCACATCACGACCGTGCGGACCCCACATCCGGTCATACAGGGCCCCGGCGGATTCCTTCACGACGGGGTCTTCGACCTTATAGACATCTCGTTCAAAATCTTCATCTGCCTGGTCGAAGACCTCGAAGTGCCGGCACCCTTCGCGGGAGAGTGCGTTCACCGCCCCCTCGCAGGTGACCAGGGAGGCGTACGACATAAACCCTCCCACGACAGCGGGGAGTTCCTGCAGCTCCTCCTGCACCCATTCCAGGCAGCGAAGCCCGGGCTCCCGGTCCGGCACCTCGAACTCACCGGTCCGCGCACCCAGCTCACGATATGTATCCATAAGCTGTGTGCGCGTCCGCTCGGCCTCCGCACGCATCGCGGCCTCAGCCCCCTTCGCGCGGCTCTCCAGGGCGGCGACCCGCTCCTGCAGTTGTCCGGCGAGCTCCTTGGCAATATTGCCCTCCGACCGCGCCAGCTTGGCCTCCGCCTGCGCAGCCTGCTCTTTGGCGATGGCTTCGTTGGCCTCCCTTCTCTCCCCCACCAGCTGGCGTCGGAGGTCAGCCTTCTCCTTCTCCAGGGCGGCCACCTTGTCTGCCAGTTTGCGGCACTTGCAGTCGGAGGCCGATTTTTCACGGACAGCGTCAGCATGTTGCGTCCGAAGTCTCTCGACTTCGGCAGACAAAGCTGCCGTAAGGGCCCCCGACGCAGTACGGATGGTGAAGTCAGCCACCTGCAGAGCGCACGTAAGGCCATTGCCGTCAAAAAAAAAACGGGGGGGCGGGGAGAGAGTATAACTCAGCGGACCTGACTCAGCGCCTCCGTCGCGTGACTCAGCGCCTCCGTCACTCCCTTCAGCCGGCGGGTCGCCACGCTCGCCTCGTCCCTGACCAACGCGAGGGCCGACACCTCGCCTCCGGCGCCAAGCGCCTCGCCCCCCGCCTTCGGCACTATGGCGGCCGTCGCCTTCGCCGCGCCGGGCGCATCTATAGCAAGCTGGCCCTCGTCCGGCCCTGCAACGCGTCAACAAATTAAAAAAAAAATTAATCAATAACAATAATAGGCCAGCGACTTACCACCAAAATAGTCGTCCACAGTAATATCGGTGCCGAAGTCGGCAACGCGTTTGCCCGACAACGGCAACGCTCGAGCCGCCTTCGAAGCCTCCGCCACTCCGCTGGCCGGCGGCACCACCTTCGCTAACTTGGAGCCTCCGGCGCCCGCCGTTGCCTCCAGTGCCTTGCTAGGTGCAGAGGCGCCCGCCTTCGCCGCCAGCGGCGGCTTGCCTCCGCCGGGGACCGTAGCCTTCGCATCCCCCCGCTGCCGCTTCGGCCTAGCTTCATGCAGCCTGACAGCCGCCTGGCGTTTTTGCGCCGCCCCTTGGCGATCCTTGTCCATCACTGCCCACACAACAACACCGATATTTCGCCCGTAAGGAAAAACTCTCCACTGACGAACCATACGAGATGTAAAACAGTCCTCGTCAGCCGCGCAGGGGATAGGAACATTCCTAGGCCAGCAACCCCCGGTAACCCTCAGCATCCAAGCCGAAGACTCCCGGAGCTCGGGCGAAGACATCCTTTCCCCCGGGGCCGCACACGTCCTCATCAACTCTCTAGCAAAACTATCAGACACCCCAAGTCCTCCCATCGCAGTACCTAATTTTCTCTTTTTCGAGGAAGGGGCGGCCGCCGGCGCAGGGTCGTCTCTAGTCTCCACCGCCGGTTTCTTCCCACGGCGGTCCGCTTCGTCTTGACCGGGATAGCCGTCGTACGGCAATTGATTTAATTCGAAGACCCTGTTCAAACGGTCATTTGACCCGCGAATATCAAAGCTGCGCTGGCCTTCCGTCCTCGACACATAACGTCCCACGAGCCGCACCGCCAAGTCCTCCGCATCACGCACAAAGGCGGCCGGGTCACGGTTTCGCAAATTCAGTACAAAGGCAGGACTTCGCACCACCCTTCCTCCATGAAAAGGCATCTGGCGAGGGCACACTTCGCCCAACGCCCAACCGTGCGCCAGGGGCCAGACCCCGTACGCCACGAACTCCTCAATTAAATCACGCCCACTGCTCTGACCGGCGGCGCATCGAAGGGCCCCTTCGTCTACATCCTCTTCTGCCACTTCAAAGGGCGGATACGCAGAGTAATAATGAGAGCACATCTCAGACACGGGGAGTCCCTCATGGCCTTCGACAGTACCCTCAGCAACGTAAAACCAGAATTCATTCCAATTACCCCACTTGTTGCGGGCGCACGGAACCAACTCCACTACTGGCATTGTGGTCTTGCCGGTCTTCGGCGTGAACGTGCATGACCTGAATTGGGCAACTTCGTCTCCAACCATCCTCTTCTGCCAATGCAAGCAATAATTCTTTGCAAAAACTTCAACCGACGGCTGTCCGCCATACGAAGTCGTCGCCCAGACATACTTCGCCAGCGCCACCATGGCATTTGGTGTCAGCTGATGTATTTGAACATTGAATCTACGCAGGACTTCGCCAACAAACCGGTGCGCAGGCAAGCGGAGACCGGCAGCGAAGAACGCCTCGAAAACGACCAACTCACCCTCCGGCTCGGGGACTTCCTCCGTCCTCGGAGCACGAGCAACTCCACCACCAAAGTAGCCCAACCGCTGCATATCTTCAACACGGGCTGACGTCATCCGTGACACACCAAAATCAACAGAGTCGTCGGCGCGCAACTCCTCCACCATCAAGCTACTCGACGTCTCCTCAGACGAGGCGGCGGCCGGCGGCGTGGTGTCGGCGGAAGAAGAAGAAGACGGCATTGCTACGTACCGTCGGCGGCGGCGGGCGGTCTGCTTCACTCGAGCCAGATCTCCGGCGATCAAGAGCACGGCGGGCAGACGAGCAGCAAGACGGCGGGCGGCTAGGGTTTTCGCGGAGCGCGGAAGGCAAAGTTCAAAAAGCACCGACCCCCGCCCCCCTTTATAGGCAGGGCGCGGCTCTTCGGGAAACCCGCAATCCAAAAGGGCGCGGCGCTTCGGGAAACCCGTAATCCGAAAGGGCGCGGCGCTTCGGGAAACCCGCAATCCAACAGTACGCCGTCCATCAACGGTCACATCGAAAACCCCCGCGGAACCACTTCGAGCGAGGGCAGCGTCTCCGCCATCTAGCGACGTCTTCGGCACCAGGTGACTTTGTCGAACTGGTCCCTCGGAGGGCAAATGTTGGGGCGAAGGCAAAGACGCCACCCTTCGCTCGTCGCCTTCGCTGCAGTCGCTGGTCTGACAGAAACAAACGGGCAGTGACACCCTTCGCTCGAAGTAGCACCAGACGAAGGCCTGCGGCGACGTCTCCCTGCTGCACGACCCCGTCCTGCTTCGAGGCCCACGCGTGATCTGGCCCATTGTAACGGGCCCCGCGTGGCCGCCCTGGGTTACGGGCCTAGTTTGTAAAGGTATTCTTGTAATTACAGCTTGTAACCCTGCTTTATGGGAATATTCTGGGGATAAACTAGATGTCTGAGGGCACATGCGTCCTTAACACAAGGCGCTGGGCACTCAGATACCTATAAATACCCCTGCACAGTGCCCGTGAGAGGCTAGATCAACAGAGTTATTGCCCCCGAGCACGTCACCCTGTTGTCACCACTGTTCACCCTTGTTGGCCTCCTTGCAACAGAGAGCAAGTTCCAACACCCCTCAGCCAAACAGTTGCATAGTCTAGAGGTAGAGGAGTAGACTCCTCACACCGGTTAAGTCTAGCTGAGTATTAGTATACTCAGCCTTGCTTGTGGCACCATTTTTGCAGGTACCATGCAGGAATTGGTTGATGGTGTGACTTGGCCTACCACCCTGCCACCGGGTTGGACGGTCGAGTGGGATGTTGCTCCAGCAGGAGAGGAGCATGAGGAGTAGTGGGCTAGGCCTTGCCCATTTCCTCATTACCGACAACATCGATTATCCGCTGCACTTTAATTTATGAACTTTATTTGCTACTCAAAAACTCCGATTTATGTAATAACTCAGTACTTAATTTGAGGTTTCCTGTTTTATTGTTTTTCCTCTGTGACTCACCTTCGAGTGAGATTGTGGAATTTGATCCTGGTTAAGTGGCTCTATCAGACTAGATCTGAAGGACTGACGGGTTATTCCGATTTAAGTGTGTTACGGCCCCTGAGGCGTGACTTAGGCACTTAAGCTGAAATAATTCGGGCGGTTCTGCCACAGCTGGTATCGGAGCAAATTCCACCACAGAGAAGGACAATAAACCATGAATACCAATTTTCAAAACCTAAAACTTGCTTAGAAACTGTTACGGATCGTCAGGACTAGATCGCTAGACCTAGGACGAAAGGCCTTAGGCATAAAGGGAGAAATAGGTGGCTAATTAATTAGGCCCTGTGGGCCAATACTTATATTTTTAAGGATGCCCTAAAAAGGCACCCTATTTTCTTTTGAGAGGCAACGTTTCTTATAGCATGCATGCATTATAAAACACAAAGAGGAATTAAAATTTGAGCTAACCCCTTTTCTTTAAAATCATCCGGGCTCTCTTTTTTCTTTTTCCTTCCACCATAATCTTTATCTTTGATTCCCTTCCGCAGATGAATTCACCCACCCCCGCCAGTGGAGGAGACTCTCGTTTCAGTTCTGACTTCCTTTCTCGTGATGGCTTTCCTTCCATCTTGTGGGAAGTACTTAACTCCGCCGGTTACCCTACGCCCCCTTTGTACACGGTGCAGTTGTATGAGGAGCATCGGGTACCTCGTTGTCGGGTCTGGCTAACTTTGGAGGCTCATCCCCTTCAGTCGGGTTGGCGTTCTCTTGATTCCGAGACGATTGGACTCAGGACGGACGACACCGTTGAGGCAGCAGCCATGAAGACTCTAACGACTTTCTGTGGCTACCATCCCCTGGAGATGGTGATGCACCCCTTGGGACTCTTCCCTGCTGAGAAGAAGGATGATCCCATGTGGTGTAACCGCGTGAGCCATGTGAAGGATGTGTGGGCAATGTATCCTGACTTGGTTGGGAGGGTCACTGTTCAGTGCATGAGTGCGCTGTACCACCTTCAGGCCCTTCAGAGCAATGCTATGACACTTCTTGCTAACACCGCTCAGGCTGCCAAGCTCACTCTCGACAGTCGGGAAGATTTTGTGGTCGACCTATCCACAGAGTTGGTGGAGAAGGATCTGCAGGTGGAAAGGCTGAGCCAGCGTATCACCACCCTGGAGCAGCAAGTGGAGATCCGAGACAACACTATTGATGTCTTGGAGAACCAGCTTCATGACGTGCAGAGGGAACTCGAGGAAGCAAATGACCACTTGGACATGCACCGCCTGGAGATGGAGGCCAATGAAGCAGGAAGCGAGGGAGAAGAGGCTCCCGAGGAGCTAGGACCAGCCCCTGGTGCCAATGGGACTACCTCTGCGATGCCTCCTTCACCCGTATCCAGTGTCGCTTCCACCGCTCAGGGTTAAGCAGTCACTTCGACGTTTTTAGGCGGATAGAAACCTATGCGAGCTTAGTAGTATCACATTTTGGACTAGGCTTGTGGGTACTTTCCCCTGATTAATGTAACCCTGTAAACTTTTGATATCTGTGGGATTCTTGTCACCATGTTATCTTCATTTCGAACCTAATATTATGATTATGGCATTTTCCTTCCATATGAGATGATATCTTGACGTTCGGAAATATGAGTTGGGATAACAATGGCGACAATCTCTGTTTTCAGATGGCAGCTAGGCAGCGTCGCGGGCAGAATGAGCAAGCTCCCCCGCCACCTCCTCCAGCTCCCACAGTGCAGGAGCTGATGGCCCAGCAGAATGAGATTCTGCGACAGCTCTTGCAGCGCCAGCCCCACCAACAGCATCATGGTGGAGGCCAGCATCAGCGACCTCCGGCTATGGCAACATACCAGGAGTTTCTGAGCACGCAGCCGCCCTTGTTCACCAAGGCAGAGGATCCGTTGGACGCCGACGTATGGCTTCGCGTCGTCGAGTCCAAGTTTCCCCTCCTCACGGGAGACTGCCCTGATGAGGCCAAGGCTCGCTTCGCCGCACAGCAGCTTCGCGGCCCTGCTCGGACTTGGTGGGACCACTTCCGTGCTATGCTCCCCGCTGATCGTGAAGTATCTTGGGAGGAATTCAAGACTGCCTTCAGAGGGCACCACATTCCAGCTGGCATTCTTGATCGGAAGTTGAATGAATTCCTGGCCCTCAATCAAGGAACCCGCACGGTACTGCAGTATGCGCAAGCCTTCAACGACTTATGCCAGTATGCAGGGTATCATGCTGATTCTGATGAAAAGAAGAGGGATCGCTTCCACAGGGGTCTCAATACCAAGCTGCGGGAACGACTCAACACTGTCCGGGCTGATAGCTTCAATGAGTTGGTCAACATGGCCATCTCCCAGGAGGATTGCATTGTTGCTCACCGGGCAGAGAAGAAGAGAAAGGCACCAATGGCAGCACCATCCGCTCAGGCTCAGAGGTTCCGGATTGTTTCTCACAATCAGAGCAGGGGTTTCCAGCAGCAGGCAGGCAGATGGGTGATCAGGCCACCTCAGCAGCAGCAGCAGCCGGCACCCAACCGCTATCCAGCTCCCGCCCCAAGGAACAATCAGCCTCCGCAGCAGCAGCAGTTCCGCCAGGGCAATGGGAACAAGTGTTTCACTTGTGGCAATGTGGGCCACTATGCCAAGAATTGTCCCAGGAACCAGCAGAGGCAGATGCCAGCACCAAATCAAGACAAGGGAAGAAAGCAGAAGGTGCAAGTCAGGCAAGGGAAGCTCAACTTCACTGCTCTAGAGGAAGTGCCAGAAGGAGCTCCTATCATGACCGATACCTTTTCAGTTTATAATCAACCTGCTTTAATTCTGTTTGATTCTGGTGCATCTCATAGTTTCATTAGCCAAAAGTTCAGTGCTAATTGCAAAATGCCATTCTCTCACTCAAAAGGGTCATTCATGATAGTCACACCTGGGGGTAAAATTGCAACTAATCAATTAAACCAAAGTGTGCCTATTCAACTGGGAAGCCACATTATCAAAACCACTCTTCTTGTGTTGGGATTGGAAAATGTGGACATTATTCTAGGAGCAAATTGGATGACCTTGCACCAAGTTGTGCTTGATGTAGCCAGTCGTACCGTGGAAGTTAACTCTCCTTTCTGCGGGAATTTCACTTTGATTCTGCCTAGTCAGGGTTCTTCTCAGTCATGTGCTTTCTCTATGACGGAGATACCCCTGAAGAAGATCCCAGTGGTCTGTGAGTATGCAGATGTCTTTCCTGATGAATTGCCGGGAATGCCACCGGACCGGGATATTGAATTCGCCATCGAGTTGCAACCGGGAACGACCCCAATTTTCAAGAGGCCCTACCGAATGCCACCCGCTGAGTTGGCAGAGTTGAAGAAGCAATTGCAAGAATTGCTGGATAAGGGTTTCATTCGCCCAAGCACTTCGCCTTGGGGATGTCCAGCACTGTTTGTGAAGAAGAAGGATGAAAGCTTGAGGCTGTGTATAGATTACCGCCCTCTTAATGCGGTAACTATCAAGAATAAGTATCCTTTGCCTCGTATTGATGTTGTCTTTGACCAGTTGGTCGGAGCCAAGGTGTTTTCCAAGATAGACCTTCGCTCTGGCTACCATCAGATCAAAATACGAGCAAGTGATATTTCGAAGACGGCATTCTCAACCAGATATGGGTTATATGAATTCTTGGTGATGTCATTCGGGCTGACAAATGCACCAGCATATTTCATGTATCTGATGAATTCTGTTTTTATGCCGGAATTGGACAAGTTCGTGGTGGTTTTCATCGATGATATTCTGGTGTATTCGAAGAACGAAGAAGAACATGCCGGGCATTTGCATGTAGTGCTTCAACGTCTGCGAGAGCACCACCTTTATGCCAAGCTATCCAAGTGTGATTTTTGGCTAAAGGAAATCAAATTCTTGGGTCACACTATCTCTCAGGCTGGGATAGCTGTTGATCCTGACAAAGTGCAAGAGGTGATGAACTGGAGGCCACCAACGACTGTTCGCCAGATTCGGAGTTTTCTGGGATTGGCTGGTTATTACCGAAGATTTATTCCGGACTTCTCTTGAATTGCGAAGCCTATTACTGAGTTGCTGAATAAAGAAGTCAAATTTGTGTGGAGTCAGAAGTGCGAAGATGCCTTCCATGCGTTAAGGCAGCATCTGACCACAGCACCAGTATTGGCGCAACCCGACAGCAGCAAGCCTTTTGATGTATATTGTGATGCCTCTGGCACCGGGCTAGGATGTGTCTTGATGCAAGACAACCGGGTCATTGCTTATGCCTCAAGAGCACTCAGGCCTCATGAGCAAAATTATCCCACTCATGACCTTGAGTTAGCAGCAGTGGTTCATGCATTGAAGATGTGGAGGCACTATCTAATGGGAACCCACTGCAACATCTTCACTGATCATAAGAGCCTTAAGTACATTTTTACTCAGGCTGATCTCAACATGAGGCAGAGAAGATGGCTAGAGCTGATCAAGGATTATGACCTGGAGGTACATTATCACCCAGGGAAAGCTAATGTGGTAGCAGATGCCTTGAGTCGGAAGTTGCAGTGCAACTGTATTCTGATGGATTCTCGCATTAACACCTTGTGTGATGAGTTGAGCAAGATGCAAATTGAAGTGATTCCTTCTGGTTCTTTGTCTCAAATGGCTGTTGAGCCAGCTTTGCAAGACCAGATTATCATGGCCCAGCTCAGTGACAAGGGAGTGCAGATTATCAAGAAGAATCTCCATCAGAAGGTTGAGAAGTATAATTGTTTCCGCCAGGATGAGAAAGGTGTGTTATGGTTCAAAAGCAGATTGGTAATTCCTAAGGATCAGGATCTCAAGAGGAAAATTTTGGATGAGGCTCATCTCTCCAAATTCTCTATGCATCCGGGAAGCACCAAGATGTACCATGATCTGAAGCTTTTGTACTGGTGGACCAGAATGAAGAGGGAGATAGCCCAGTATGTATCAGAGTGTGACACCTGTCAGAGGATTAAGGCAAGCCACTTGAAGTCCGCTGGAGCTTTGCAACCACTGTCCGTACCTTCGTGGAAGTGGGACGACATCAGCATGGATTTCATTGTGGGTCTGCCCAACACCTCTCGTCATCATGATTCAATTTGGGTTATTGTAGACCGATTGACGAAAGTAGCACATTTTCTTCCTGTGCACACCACTGATAAGGCTCAGAAGTATGCAGAATTGTATATTGACCGGATCGTGTGTTTGCATGGATTACCTCGGACCATTGTTTCTGACCGAGGAGCCCAATTTGTCGCCAGATTTTGGGAACAATTGCAAGAGTCTTTGGGAACCAAGCTAATCAGGAGTTCAGCTTACCACCCACAGACTGCTGGTCAGATGGAAAGGGTAAACCAGATTCTGGAGGACATGCTGAGAGCTTGTGCGAGCGATTGTGGCAAGAACTGGGATAAGCACCTCTCCTTGGCAGAGTTTGCTTATAACAATAGTTATCAATCTGAGAGCACCTAGAGGGGGGGTGAATAGGTGATCCTGTAAAACTTAAACTTATAGCCACAAAAACTTGTTAAATGTTAGCACAATAATTGCCAAGTGGCTAGAGAGGAGTCTCAACAAAACACAATACCACAAGAGATCAAACACAGAGATGACACAGTGGTTTATCCCGTGGTTCGGCCAAGTACAAAACTTGCCTACTCCACGTTGTGGCGTCCCAACGGACGAGAGTTGCACTCAACTCCTCTCAAGTGATCCAATGATCAACTTGAATACCATGGTGTTCTTCTTTACTTTGATCTTTTCCCGTTTGCGAGGAATCTCCACAACTTGGAGTCTCTCGCCCTTACAATTGAGTTTCACAAAGAAGCACGGAGTAAGGGAGGGAAGCAACACACACAAATCCACAGCAAAATGCGCACACACACGGCCAAGAATCGAGCTCAAAAGACTATCTCGAAGTTCTCACTAGAACGGAGCTCGAATCACTGAGAATGACAAACGAATGCGCAAAGACTGAGTGTGGATGATCAAGAATGCTCTAAGGTTGCTTGGTGTACTCCTCCATGCGCCTAGGGGTCCCTTTTAAAGCCCCAAGGCAGCTAGGAGCCGTAGAGAGCAATTCTGGAAGGCCAATCTTGCCTTCTGTCGTCGGGTGCACCGGACAGTCCGGTGCACACCGGACACTGTCCGGTGCCCGATTTCCTTCTTAAAATGGCACTGCCGACCGTTGCAGATCTGGGAGCCGTTGGCGCACCGGACATGTCCGGTTCACACCGGACAGTCCGGTGCCCCCTTCCGACCGTTGGCTCGGCCACGTGTCCCGCGCAGATCGTGCGGCCGATCGTTGGTGCAGCCGACCGTTGGCTCACCGGACAGTCCGGTGAATTTTAGCCGTACGCCGTCGGCGAATTCCCGAGAGCGGCCAGATCGCGCGAGTTGGTCTGACGCACCGGACACTGTCCGGTGCACCACCGGACAGTCCGGTGCTCCAGACCGAGCTGAGTCTTGGCTGTACACAGCCAAGTCTTTTTCACCTCTTTTCTTTTCTTCTTCTTTCTGTTTCTAACATTTAGACAAGTATATTAGTACTCAAAACCAATGTACTAAGACTTAGAAACATACCTTTTCTCTTGATTTGCACTTTGTCCATCCATGGGTATAGATTCACATTTAAGCACTTGTGTTGGCACCCAATCACCAAAATACTTAGAAATGGCCCAAGGGCACATTTCCCTTTCAATCTCCCCCTTTTTGGTGATTTATGCCAACACAACATAAAGCAACAAGAACAAATGCAATATCACTTCAAATAAAACTCAAATTTATTTTGATTCAATTTTGGCATATATGGATCATCCTTTGCCACCACTTGGTTTGTTTTTGCAAATCAAACTCAAATCTCTATCTCTAAGTCAAACACACATGTTGAAGCATAAAGAGAGTCACTCCAAAAGAGATTGATCACAGATTTCAAAAACTCCCCCTTTTTCCTATACTCACTACTTCTCCCCACAAGAAACCAACTTTTGACAAAAGAGACAATACAAGAGTTTTGACAAAACAAACACTCTATTCTACTATTTTCAAAATCTCTTAAGTGGTAGCTGATCCATTTATCACTTTGGCCTTTATTTTCTCCCCCTTTGGCATCAAGCACCAAAACGGGATCATTCTTGGCCCTTTAACCCCATTGCCTCACCAAAATCTTCAATTAAGAGCGAATAGGCAATAAGAGTTAAAAGATGAACTTGGAAAAGTTACTCTTTTTATCGGAGTGCAGTGGAAGTCTTTCATGGTCCAAGTTCACCTGTTCCCTTTCAATTCTCCTTTGAGACTAAATCAAGCAAACTCAAGCATATGGTTAGTCTCAAAGGGTCAAGTTGTAACACATCTCCCCCTAAAACTGTGCATCACTTTGCAACGGACTTGTGAGGTCCAGGGAATGTTTGTACAACTTGAGCACCACAATAAGCAACAAAATGCAGAATGAACATGACCAAAGGCATAAACACATGTATGCTACAATTCAATCCAAGTTCCGCGAATCTAAGACATTTAGCTCACTACGCAGCCTGCAAAAGGTCTTCTCATCTAGAGGTTTGGTAAAGATATCGGCTAGCTGGTTCTCGGTGCTAACATGAAACACTTCGATATCTCCCTTTTGCTGGTGGTCTCTCAAAAAGTGATGCTGGATGTCTATGTGCTTTGTGCGGCTGTGCTCAACAGGATTTTCCGCCATGCGGATAGCACTCTCATTATCACATAGGAGTGGGACTTTGCTCAGATTGTAGCCAAAGTCCCTGAGGGTTTGCCTCATCCAAAGTAGTTGCGCGCAACACTGTCCTGCGGCAACATACTCGGCCTCAGCGGTGGATAGGGCAACGGAAGTTTGTTTCTTAGATTTCCATGACACCAAGGACCTTCCTAAGAATTGGCACGTCCCCGATGTACTCTTCCTATCGACCTTACATCCAGCATAATCGGAGTCTGAATATCCAATTAGGTCAAAGGTAGACCCCTTTGGATACCAGAGCCCGAGGCAAGGCGTAGCAACTAAATATCTAAGGATTCGCTTCACCGCCACTAAGTGGCACTCCTTAGGATCGGATTGAAATCTAGCACACATGCATACGCTAAGCATAATATCCGGTCTACTAGCACATAAGTAAAGTAATGACCCTATCATTGACCGGTATGCTTTTTGATCAACGGATTTACCACCTTTGTTGAGGTCGGTGTGCCCGTCGGTTCCCATCGGCGTCTTTGCGGGCTTGGTGTCCTTCATCCCAAACCGCTTTAGCAAGTCTTGCGTGTACTTCATTTGGGAGATGAAGGTGCCGTCCTTGAGTTGCTTCACTTGGAACCCAAGGAAGTAGTTCAACTCGCCCATCATCGACATCTCGAATTTCTGCGTCATCACCCTGCTAAACTCTTCACAAGACTTTTTATTAGTAGAACCAAATATTATGTCATCGACATAAATTTGGCACACAAATAAATCACCATCGCATGTCTTTGTGAAAAGAGTTGGATCGGCTTTCCCAACCTTGAAAGCATTAGCAATTAAGAAATCTCTAAGGCATTCATACCATGCTCTTGGGGCTTGCTTAAGTCCATAGAGCGCCTTAGAGAGCTTACATACGTGGTCGGGGAACCGTTCATCCTCGAAGCCAGGGGGTTGCTCTACGTACACCTCCTCCTTTATTGGCCCGTTGAGGAAAGCGCTCTTCACATCCATTTGGAACAACCTGAAAGAATGGTGAGCGGCATATGCTAGCAAGATCTGAATTGATTCTAGCCTAGCCACAGGAGCAAAAGTCTCCTCAAAGTCCAAACCTGCGACTTGGGCATAACCTTTTGCCACAAGTCGAGCCTCGTTCCTTGTCACCACCCCGTGCTCGTCCTGTTTGTTGCGGAACACCCACTTGGTTCCCACAACGTTTTGCTTGGGACGAGGCACCAGTGTCCAAACTTCATTTCGCTTGAAGTTGTTTAGCTCCTCTTGCATGGCCAACACCCAGTCTGGATCTAGCAAGGCCTCTTCTACCCTGAAAGGCTCAATAGAAGAGACAAAGGAGTAATGTTCACAAAAATTAACTAATCGAGATCGAGTAGTTACTCCCTTGCTAATATCACCCAGAATTTGGTCGACGGGATGATCCCTTTGAATCATCGCTCGAACTTGGGTTGGAGGTGCCGGTTGCGCTTCTTCCTCCATCACATGATCATTTTGTGCTCCCCCTTGATCACACTCCTCCTGTTGATGAACCTGTTCATCGTCTTGAGTTGGGGGATGCACCATGGTTGAGGAAGAGGGTTGATCTTGCTCATCTTGTTCCTGTGGTCGCACATCACCAATCGCCATGGTTCGAATAGCGGCCGTCGGAACATCTTCTTCATCTACATCATCAAGATCAACAACTTGCTCTCTTGGAGAGCCATTAGTCTCATCAAATACAACGTCGCTAGAGACTTCAACCAAACCCGATGATTTGTTGAAGACTGTATACGCCTTTGTATTTGAGTCATAACCTAACAAAAACCCTTCTACAGCTTTGGGAGCAAACTTAGAATTTCTACCCTTCTTCACTAGAATGTAGCACTTGCTCCCAAATACACGAAAGTAAGATACATTGGGTTTGTTACCGGTTAGAAGCTCATATGAAGTCTTCTTGAGGAGGCGATGAAGGTAGACCCTGTTGATGGCGTGGCAAGCCGTGTTCACGGCTTCCGACCAAAAGCACTCGGGGGTCTTGAACTCTCCAAGCATCGTCCTCGCCATATCAATGAGCGTCCTGTTCTTCCTCTCTACCACACCATTTTGTTGTGGTGTGTAGGGAGCGGAGAACTCGTGCTTAATCCCTTCCTCCTCAAGGAACTCCTCCACTTGAAGGTTCTTGAACTCGGACCCGTTGTCGCTCCTTATCTTCTTCACCTTGAGCTCAAACTCATTTTGAGCTCTCCTGAGGAAGCGCTTGAGGGTCCCTTGGGTTTCAAACTTATCCTGCAAAAAGAACACCCAAGTGAAGCGGGAAAAGTCATCAACAATAACTAACCCATACTTACTTCCTCCTATGCTTAGATAGGCGACGGGTCCGAAGAGGTCCATATGCAGCAGCTCCAGAGGTCTTGAAGTGGTCATCACATTCTTGCTGTGATGTGCTCCTCCCACTTGTTTACCTGCTTGACAAGCTGCACAAGGTCTATCTTTTTCGAATTGCACGTTAGTCAAACCTATCACGTGTTCTCCCTTTAGAAGCTTGTGAAGGTTCTTCATCCCTACATGTGCTAAGCGGCGATGCCACAGCCAGCCCATGCTAGTCTTAGCAATTAAGCATGCATCTAGACCGGCCTCTTCTTTTGCCAAATCAACTAAGTAAAGCTTGCCGTCTAATACACCCTTAAAAGCTAGTGAACCATCACTTCTTCTAAAGACAGACACATCTATGTTTGTGAATAAACAGTTATATCCCATATTGCATAGTTGACTAAGAGATAGCAAATTGTAACCAAGAGACTCAACTAAAAACACCTTTGAGATAGAGTGCTCATTAGAAATTGCAATTTTACCTAACCCTTTTACCTTGCCTTGATTCCCATCACCGAATATGATTGAATCTTGGGAATCTTTATTCTTGACGTAGGAGGTGAACATCTTCTTCTCCCCCGTCATATGGTTTGTGCATCCGTTGTCGATAATCCAGCTTGAACCCCCGGATGCATAAACCTGCAAGGCAAATTTAGGCTTGGGACTTAGGTACCCAACTCTTGTTGGGTCCTACAAGGTTAGTCACAATTGTCTTAGGGACCCAAATGCAAGTTTTGTCTCCCTTGCATTTTGCCCTTAATTTTCTAGCAATCACCTTTCTATCCTTTCTACAAATTGCAAATGAAGCATTTAAAGCACAATAAATTGTAGAAGGTTCATTCACTACTTTCTTAGGAGCATGAATAATATTCTTTCTAGGCACATAATGAATAGCATTTTTCTTAGACATATTCCTATCATGCATATAGGAAGAACTAGAAGCAAACATGGCATGAGAGTCAAAAGCATTATAACTCCTATAAGCATTTCTAGTTTGTCTCCTATCATGATACATAAAAGCATGGTTCCTTTTAGTACTACTAGCCATAGGAGCCTTCCCTTTCTCCTTGGCGGAGATAGGAGTCTTATGGCTTGTTAAGTTCTTGACTTCCTTCTTGAAGCCAAGACCGTCCTTAATTGAGGGGTGTCTACCAATTGTGTAGGCATCCCTTGCAAATTTTAATTTGTCAAATTCACTTTTGCTAGTCTTAAGTTGGGCATTAAGACTAGCCACTTCATCATTTAACTTTGCAATAGAAGCTATGTGTTCACTACAAGCATCAATATCAAAGTTTTTACATCTATTGCAAGTAACAACATTTTCTACACAAGTTGTTGATTTGCTAGCTGTTTCTATCTTAGCATTTAAATCATCATTAATGCTCCTTAATTTAGAAATTGTCTCATGGCAAGAAGATAATTCACAGGAAAGCATTTCATTTCTTTTAACTTCTAGAGCATGAGATTTTTGTGCTTCTACAAATTTATCATGTTCTTCATACAACAAATCCTCTTGCTTTTCTAGAAGCATATTCTTATCATTCAAGGCATCAATCAATTCATTAATTTTGTCTACCTTGGTTCTATCTAGGCCCTTAAACAAACATGAGTAATCTACTTCATCTTCATCACTAGATTCGTCCTCACTTGAAGAAGCATAGGTAGAGTTTCGAGTACGTACCTTCTTCTCCCTTGCCATAAGGCATGTGTGACGCTCGTTGGGGAAGAGGGTTGATTTGTTGAAGGTGGCGGCGGCGAGTCCTTCATTGTCGGAGTCGGAAGAGGAGCAATCCGAGTCCCACTCCTTGCCTAGATGCGCCTCGCCCTTTGCCTTCTTGTAATTCTTCTTCTTTTCCCTCTTGTTTCCCTGTTCCTGGTCACTATCATTGTCGGGGCAGTTAGCGATAAAATGACCAATCTTACCGCACTTGAAGCATGAGCGCTTCCCTTTTGTCTTGGTCTTGCTTGGCTGCCCCTTGTGACCCTTTAGCACCGTCTTGAAGCGTTTGATGATGAGAGCCATCTCTTCATCATTAAGTCCGGCCACCTCAATTTGTGCCACCTTGCTAGGTAGCGCCTCCTTGCTTCTTATGGCTTTGAGAGCAAGAGGTTGCGGCTCATTGATCGGTCCATTCAAGGCGTCGTCCACGTACCTCGCCTCCTTGATCATCATTCGCCCGCTGACGAATTTTCCTAGGACTTCTTCGGGCGACATTTTGGTGTACCTGGGATTCTCACGAATATTATTCACCAAATGAGGATCAAGAACGGTAAAGGACCTTAGCATTAGTCGGACGACGTCGTGGTCCGTCCATCGCGTGCTTCCGTAGCTCCTTATTTTGTTGATAAGGGTCTTGAGCCGGTTGTATGTTTGAGTTGGCTCCTCGCCCCTTATCATCGCGAACCGTCCAAGTTCGCCCTCCACCAACTCCATTTTGGTGAGTAAGGTAGCGTCATTTCCCTCATGAGAAATCTTGAGGGTGTCCCAGATTTGCTTGGCGTTATCCAAGCCGCTCACTTTGTTATATTCATCCCTGCACAATGAAGCTAAAAGAACAGTAGTAGCTTGTGCATTCTTATGGATTTGCTCATTAATGAATATAGGACTATCCGAACTATCAAAGTGCATTCCACTATCTACAATCTCCCATATACTAGGATGGAGAGAGAATAGGTGACTACGCATTTTGTGGCTCCAAAATCCGTAGTCCTCCCCATCAAAGTGTGGGGGCTTGCCGAGTGGAATGGAAAGCAAATGTGAATTTGAACTTTGCGGAATACGAGAGTAGTCAAAAGAAAAGTTCGAATTAACCGGTTTCCTTCTCTCGTAGTCGTTGTGGTCGTCGTCCTTTTGGGAAGAAGTAGACTCATCGCTGTCGTCGTAGTAGACGATCTCCTTGATGCGCCTTGTCTTCTTCTTCTTCCCTTCCTTTCGTCTATGACCCGAGCCGGAGTCGGTAGGCTTGTCATCTTTGGGTTCATTGACGAAGGACTCCTTCTCCTTATCGTTGATCACGATTCCCTTCCCCTTAGGTTCCATCTCTTCGGGCGGCTAGTCCCTTTGTTGAAGAGAACGGCTCAGATACCAATTGAGAGCACCTAGAGGGGGGGGTGAATAGGTGATCCTGTAAAACTTAAACTTATAGCCACAAAAACTTGTTAAATGTTAGCACAATAATTGCCAAGTGACTAGAGAGGAGTCTCAACAAAACACAATACCACAAGAGATCAAACACAGAGATGACACAGTGGTTTATCCCGTGGTTCGGCCAAGTACAAAACTTGCCTACTCCACGTTGTGGCGTCCCAACGGACGAGAGTTGCACTCAACTCCTCTCAAGTGATCCAATGATCAACTTGAATACCACGGTGTTCTTCTTTACTTTGATCTTTTCCCGTTTGCGAGGAATCTCCACAACTTGGAGTCTCTCGCCCTTACAATTGAGTTTCACAAAGAAGCACGGAGTAAGGGAGGGAAGCAACACACACAAATCCACAGCAAAATGCGCACACACACGGCCAAGAATCGAGCTCAAAAGACTATCTCGAAGTTCTCACTAGAACGGAGCTCGAATCACTGAGAATGACAAACGAATGCGCAAAGACTGAGTGTGGATGATCAAGAATGCTCTAAGGTTGCTTGGTGTACTCCTCCATGCGCCTAGGGGTCCCTTTTAAAGCCCCAAGGCAGCTAGGAGCCGTTGAGAGCAATTCTGGAAGGCCAATCTTGCCTTCTGTCGTCGGGTGCACCGGACAGTCCAGTGCACACCGGACACTGTCCGGTGCCCGATTTCCTTCTTAAAATGGCACTGCCGACCGTTGCAGATCTGGGAGCCGTTGGCGCACCGGACATGTCCGGTGCACACCGGACAGTCCGGTGCCCCCTTCCGACCGTTGGCTCGGCCACGTGTCCCGCGCAGATCGCGCGGCCGATCGTTGGCGCAGCCGACCGTTGGCTCACCGGACAGTCCGGTGAATTTTAGCCGTACGCCGTCGGCGAATTCCCGAGAGCGGCCAGTTCGCGCGAGTTGGTCTGACGCACCGGACACTGTCCGGTGCACCACCGGACAGTCCGGTGCTCCAGACCGAGCTGAGTCTTGGCTGTACACAGCCAAGTCTTTTTCACCTCTTTTCTTTTCTTCTTCTTTCTGTTTGTAACATTTAGACAAGTATATTAGTACTCAAAACCAATGTACTAAGACTTAGAAACATACCTTTTCTCTTGATTTGCACTTTGTCCATCCATGGGTATAGATTCACATTTAAGCACTTGTGTTGGCACCCAATCACCAAAATACTTAGAAATGGCCTAAGGGCACATTTCCCTTTCACAATCCAGCCTAAAGATGGCACCTTTTGAAGCTCTCTATGGAAGAAGGTGCAGGACACCACTCAATTGGTCTCAGCCTGGTGAAAGAGAAGTTTTTGGACCTGATTTAGTGACTGAAGCCGAAAGGAAGGTCAAGCTAATCAGGAAGAATCTAGAAGCTGCTCAGGCCAGGCAGAAGAGCTATCATGATAGAAGAAGGAAACCTCTCCAGTTCGAGGTGGGAAGTTTTGTATACCTCAAGGTATCACCCACCAAGGGAGTGCAGAGGTTTGGGATCAAAGGCAAGCTAGCCCCTCGTTACATTGGACCTTATGAGATCATAGAATCGTGTGGACCCGTGGCATACAAGCTGAAGTTACCTTCAAAGATGTCTGCCATTCACAGTGTATTCCATGTATCTCCGCTGAAGAAGTGTGTTCGATTGCCGACTGAGATCATAGCAGAGCCAGAATTGGAGATAGAGCCAGATCTCTCGTACCAAGAGTACCCCTCCAAGATTCTGGATTGCAAGGAAAGATCAACTCGGGCTAAATCAATCAAGATGTTCAAGGTCCAGTGGAGTAATCACTCATAGGAGGAAGCTACTTGGGAAACCGAGGAATTCTTAAGATCCAACTTCCCCGATTGCCTACCTAAGGAAGCTGGTATGTAATCACCCCCAACCCCTCCTCCTGCCTTTCGAATCTAATTTCCAAAAATATGATCTTAATTCAGAATGAAGTAACTAAAAGATAAAACTTAAAAGGACTTCCTTCTGAAGTTGCAAAGAGAATGACATTCGAAGAGCAGTTTTGCCCTAATAATAATAATCATCACCCTTTTCCTATCAGTCTCACCCTTCGCTTCACCCCGGGAGGACTCTGGCCCGAATCTCGGGACGAGATTCCTTTAAGGGGGGAAGGCTGTGACACCCCAGTGTCACCTAGGGTTTCTCTTCAAAAGCCAAACCAAGAACCATTATTTCATGTAAATCAAAGTAAGCACGAGCATCAAATTAACTTAAGTAATAAAGAATTCACCAAGTATATACTTAAAAGTGTCATGATCAAAACAATTGAGACTCTTGAAAGATAAGAATGTGCAACCCTAATTAAGAACCCTAAGTGAGCCCCATGAACAAAATTCAAGAAAATAAGGAAAAGGGAATGAAAAATTTAAAATTTTGAGTTGAGCCAATTATATAAGTTAAAGTATATTTATTAAGCAACAAGAAAGATTGAGAAAGCTTAGCCAAAATAATTCAAATAAAACCCCCAAATCAAGCTTCTCATGTAGGGACTCATTAGGAATTCTGAATTTCAAAATTCTGAAATTCAGACCTTGAGCCAAAGATCAGGGATGTTCACCTTGATCAATAACTCGAATCCTAATGGCCCCATTGACAAAATTGTGTCTAACTAACCCCTCTGTCGTGTGCCAGAAGATGGCATTGGGACGCGAGCCCTAGACACGACAAAACCTGGGATTTGCCTCGGGTTTGGGCAGGGAGACAGACCAGATTTCCTGGCTCCATATCTCTGCAACCAGTAGGCAAAATCCTATGACCCCCACACAAGAATGGTAGCTTGTAGGGAGGAGAAGAGGTTTTGTGCACTGACCAAGGCGAGAGCAGGCTCGGATGAGCGACCACACGCGCCAGAACTTGGGCAGAACGCACGGGCACACGTGTTCGACCCTGGTCGGCACGCCAGAGCTCGCCCAACCCGCGCGCGCGCTCACCCCGGCGTCCGGTCAAGTCTGCCGCGCGCCCACGCCCTCGGCCGTGCCCGCCCGCGCCTATAAAGCCTCCCCGGGCGCACCTCTCTTCGCCCCGCACTCACCCTCTCCGGCCAGCCACCTTCCCTTAGCTCCGGCGAGCTTAATTCCGCCCGCCATTGCCGCCAGAGCTTCGGCCGCCGTGGCCAGCCCACTCCAGCCACCCTCAAGCCCAGCCAGTGCTTCGGCTAGCTCCGCTAGTAGCCCGTGAAGCTTGCCAAGCCCTCGGACCCGACCGGACTTCACCGGAGGCCCGAGATCGACCTCACCGGACTTCGGTCTTCCGCCGCCGCGCGTAGACCGAGCTATCCAGTGAGTCTCCGTCCAATTCCTTTCGCTCATGTCTTCTCTGGCATCCCGTGGACCTCCCTGACCCATTTGATTGAACCATCTCGCCGTGACCAGGTCGGTCTCCTCGCCGCCGACGAGCATCCCCGCCTGCGCGCGTGGACCGACCGACTCCGGCCATCTCCGACGGCGTTCCGCACACCGTTGTGATCCCCGCGACCTCCCCTTCATCCTCGACCACTTCACCGGAACAGTCTCGCCGCCGGTAAGCCCCTCCGCCCTTTTCTTCGCCGCGGCTACTGTTTAAGGTAGAAGAAGGACCTCGGGTTAGGTTCTGTAGAACCCGAGGGGTTTTCTGTAATGTCAGCGACTCATGTAAATAGTAACCTAAGGACTGATTCGCGAGGAAAAACTTAGAAAACTGCCAGGGACCCCAGTGCAAAGTTGATTTCCGTTTAATCAATTCTGTTATTCTTTTTAAAATGACCAGAGAACTTAGAAAATCCATAACTTGATGAAATCTTAATAAAAAGTTGTCAAACCAATTTTGCTAGCTCTAGAATATTATAATCTGTCATTTAAAAATAGTGAACCCTATGCTTTCTGTTCTAAATTTTAGAGTTTAAAATTAAAAACAGAAACCCCCTAAACCTTGTTTAATTAAGTAAAATTAGTTTTTCTTTTGTGCTGAGCTTAAGAAAATTTGTAGATGTTTATACCTTATTTAGACACTGTTTAAAAATAGTAGGAACCCCAGCATTGGAAATTATGATGTAGTTATTCATTTAAAGCTATTTTACCCAAAACTTAGAGAAAATCAGAAAGGCATTAGAAATTATTGAACAGTGATTAAGATTATTTTTCCTAGTTTACTTATGTAACAGAGAACCTAGGAAAAATACAGAGACCATTAAATTGGACCAGTTTTAAATTAAGATGAATTGTTTAGCCTTTAATAGACTGAAAATCAATTATTAGAATTGAAAAACTAAAACCAAAGCGATTAATAAAAATCTAGTGAACTTATAACCACCAGAGCCCCACTACAAAAATACAGAGCACCCCAGCCCAACTCTTTAAGTAAGGAAATTAAATGCAAAGTGATAATAAGACATTTTCCAACTAAATCATGAACAACCCCAAATAATGTGATAATGGGCAACCAAAAATTTGCTAAGTCCATGATGAGACAAGCCACCAGAAAAAAATGCAAACCCATAAAGAAGAAGAAAACTCATACCTTTTGCTAGTGATTAAAGAGAAAGGCCATTTAATTTAAATAATGCAAACCACCCCTTCCCTTAAGCAAAAAGAAGCCAAACTTCAGAATGATTGCTCTTGCACAAAATAATAACCAAGAAAAATAAGAACTCTGTTGTTTGATGTTTTTCAAATATAGTGGTAATAGAAAGCACCCCTTTGGCTAGAAACCTTAAGAAAACCATAGGAAAAGAATTAAAGGGTATTAATGACTAGAAATTTGTATCAAGTCATGTTATAACACCTAAAAGCCAGCAAAAATAAGTTTTAGAGAATTACCCACTGTTAAATAATAGTTGTAGTTCAAAGTACCCCTTCTGCCCTAAAATTTGGTAATTTTGTCCAGAGAAAACCATTCACTTTCTGACCCCCAAATTTTGAGACAGAGAATCATACACCAGTAACAAGCCACTGTAATTTTTGCAGAATTTTTGGAATTTTATAAAAGCAACTTGTAGTTCAAACCTACTCCAAAACATTAAAGGAATAAAAGAAAAGGAAAGAAGAAATAAACCCCACCTCAATAAGTCTAACTTGAGAACTTATCATTTATCACTAAGACTTAAAAAGAGTTCAGTAGAACCCCAAAAATAAACCTACCCCTTACCTTAGCTAAGTTTAACCCAATTTACCAAGTATACCACTAAAGGGTTTTACATAAGTAAAGTTAACTTGTTCAAACTCAAAAGGTCATACATCTTTCAAGTCGTAATTTCTAAAGCACATATCATATCATGCATATATCTTACGCATTGCATTCCTTAGATTGTAATCTTGCCGACGGAGAGTACGTGCTCATCCCCGAGCAAGGACCTGTCCAAGAGGAGGACCAGGAGCAGGCTCCAGAGGCTGCTATTGAGGATCTCCCCGCAGCCCCAGCAATTGAAGGCAAGCCCCGGTTTTATGCATAACCGTATTATTATATGCTACTTTACTACACTTAATGCTTGTAGGATTGTAATGTGCACTTAAGTGTAGGAGTTGCTTGAAACCTCTAGTTGCATGAACTTAGGATTCCTTTTTGAGATGAATACTAGTATGCTAGGTCGAGTAGCTGCTTGCTAATCAGGATCTCGGTAGAAGTCGAGTGATTTTTCTAGCACTCGCGCAAGGTCAGGAATTGATTGTATTCATCTTGATAACGGGATCTATGTTGGTCTATGGATTTGGATCCAGGGAGGATGCCTTGTCCATGAGACGGGAAAAATGAATTAAGGATTAATGTGTGGATACCTGAGTCAAGCTTTTGAACGTACTAAGCACATGCCGGGAAAAATGGTAACCGGTAAACCTAGTACCTGAGTGAAGCCGGGCGCGGACTTTATCCCTCATGCGACCTAAGACTGGGTCTCCCATGCTAGCTATGGTGGGTACAAGTGCGGTCACTGCACGGCGGCAGCCGGGGTCAGTGGAGCATTGTATGCCAAGGCGGTGAGGCCTGGACGCGAACGGGGAATCGATGGGGACGGTTGTCATGTGTGGGGGCGGAGTACCCCGACATGCCGTGTGTTTAGGTTTACCTTGCAAGGTTTAAAACTCGATTCGAATCGTCTGCTTCTCGCAGCTAATGAGACTGCTTGATTCCTTGTACTGCATCGAGTAAGAAGTGAAATGTGGATTATATGAGATAACTTGTTGGTTGAACTAATTGATTGTTACCATGTATGCTTAGAAGGAGCAAATCTAGCTAAGTTAATGATGGTAGAATTTGAAAGGCTAAAATTTGATTTTAGAAACAGCTAGTGCTTTTGGCAAACCAAACCCCTCAGCCAAACAGCTGCATAGTCTAGAGGTAGAGGAGTAGACTCCTCACACCGGTTAAGTCTAGCTGAGTATTAGTATACTCAGCCTTGCTTGTGGCACCATTTTTGCAGGTACCATGTAGGAATTGGTTGATGGTGTGACTTGGCCTACCACCCTGCCACCGGGTTGGACGGTCGAGTGGGATGTTGCTCCGGCAGGAGAGGAGCATGAGGAGTAGTGGGCTAGGCCTTGCCCATTTCCTCATTACCGACGACATCGATTATCCGCTGCACTTTAATTTATGAACTTTATTTGCTACTCAAAAACTCCGATTTATGTAATAACTCAGTACTTAATTTGAGGTTTCCTGTTTTATTGTTTTTCCTCTGTGACTCACCTTCGAGTGAGATTGTGGAATTTGATCCTGGTTAAGTGGCTCTATCAGACTAGATCTGAAGGACTGACGGGTTATTCCGATTTAAGTGTTTTACGGCCCCTAAGGCGTGACTTAGGCACTTAAGCTGAAATAATTCGGGCGGTTCTGCCACAAAGTCTATGCCAGGCGGTGGAGCCAAAAGCCAGTTCCACGAGCTCTCACCCTTTCGCCGGATAAGCACGACAAGCTCACAGGATCCCTTTGATGCATAAATTACTTATGATTTTTCAACCACAACCCTCAGCCTGTTATTTTATGCATGATATGATTTTGAGACAAGTTATTATGGCCACCCAGTCGCTTGCCGCAATCAATCCTTGACATATTTGTTTCAAATGATTTGAGAAAAGGTGTGAGTTTTCAAAGGAAAATGTTTTCCAAAATGGGTGTGATGAAGGGTTGTCACCCTTATCACCTTTTGAACGGGATGATCAGGGACTCCCTGGTTTAGGGGAGGGCCTCAGGTGTTGGCTCAGCCGGGTTAGGTGTGAGCAGAAGGATTGTCCCCTCATATAAGAACCAGTTTGTTATCCTTCACTACCTGTACTCATGACAAGTACAACCACTCGAGACTGTATGGGCGGTCGCTCAATCTGAACTTGTACGGTCCGAACCCCAGGGTTATGATGGCTGGTGAGCACCGGGAGGATAAGGAGGGGGAATGTTTTGTCCAATTTGGACATGGTGGTGGCCTAACTCCTTCCAGTATAACCACTAAGTTAAGGACGTGTGAGGAAAGAAAGAGATTCGACATTCGGATCTCACGACGGTGAGATTGCAGAAACCGGACTAGTGGGTAAAGTGTACACCTCTGCACACAGTTCAAACCTATTCGAATAGTCTGTGTCCACTGGAATGGATGAGTCTGGTGTGGTATGACAATTAGTGTTTTGTTTTCCAAAAATGCTTTTGAAAAGTGGTTTTAAAAGGTCCGGCGGTTGAGCCGTGAGCTATGGTGGACGGGAAGTCCAGTAGATGTTTTTGAAAAAGAAAACCAGTGGGAAACTGCTGAGATACCTGGATGGTTTAGTCCAGAGGATTTTGCTCTATATTGAAAAAAACTTCCTGCTCCTTTGGGAGAGAATGCGCTTTGAAAAATACAAAATGTTTTACAAAATAACCCGGCATTAAATATTGCTCTTCCTGCAAAATATCCTGAGCTCCACATATTCCATGCATTATATCTGATTTCCCCATTTCGCGGGTGAAGGTGGGCTGCTGAGTACGTAAGTACTCACCCTTGCTTATTTGTTGTTTTTCATATCGTTGATCAGGTAAGAGTTACGCCTGTTCCCAACCTTGCCTGTGGCTGTTGGACCGCTGATTTGCTTCGCTGCGTATATCGGGCTGCTTCAGCCCCACTCTAATGATATGTCCCGAGTTGTGGACCAACTCTTAAAGTTGATCGCCACCTTTATAGGTTTGTCTTGTTTAAGCAGATCTGAAACAATCTAATGTATAAATGTGTTTACTAGCCTCCTGGGACTAGTAATTTTATCACATTTGAGTCCTAGAGGATTGGGGCGCTTCATGTGGTATCAGAGCTATTAGGTTGGCCGTAGGACGTAACCCTTAGCCTTGATCTAAAAGTTTTTTGAGTCAAAACTATTTTCTTAAAAAAAGAAATTCTTGCTCTTATCCCTCCATTTCAAAAATGTTTCCCCCTTTCCTTCCCTCAGAAGTCAGATGGAGGTCCGTTGCCAAACCAGCTTTTGCCAGAATGAAGATGGTTTTCCCAAGTTGCTGAGAGCATGCACAGTTCGCCTCGAAATCAGGAGCCGGCCAGAGTATGATGGTCGTGAATTCATCGAGCATGGCACATAGATGTTTGTCGTGACTGTATACATTGGATCCAGTCTGCACCATGTGGAATGGAGTGTCACTGCTGTGGGGCACAGATTCAGAGACACCTGCCAAGTCGTCGCTCGCAAGGCATTGAGGTCCTTGTGTCAGATTTATAAAGAAGAAGTGCCGACACCCCGCTCAGATTCTTTCCGCCCTTTCATAGAGACCGTCCTGTTTGGATGGCCAGGATGCATGCATTGGAAGGGCAGCAGCTGCTTGAGGACGACCCCACAGTCGTGTACCTCACTGCATATCTGCTCACCCTGGATGCCCAGTATGATTTCTTGGCTCGGCACCACCGTCAAATGATTGCCCGAGCAGAAGATGCAGGCAAGCACAACCGTAAGCTCCATGTGGATCTCACCACAGCTCAAGCCCGTGCAACTGCCTTGGAAAGTCGTGAAGTCATTCTGTTGAAGCCCTAAAGCAAGCCAAAGATGAGCACGTCCAGAAGTTGATGGAGGCCTACTTGGTAACCCATAACCAACATAGAGCCATGCGGATCCAAGAGCCCGCATCATCCAACCCAGTTCAACCCATGAGAGCTGAAGATCCCCAGATTCTTGAAGGTCACACGGTCTCTATAAGGGGAGAGAAGAAGGCTTGGGAACTCCCGGAAGGAGCCATAGTCTTGGAAGGAATGCCAATCTCCCCTAAGGCTATGGATAAGCAAGAGCACCCCGAATCCTCCCAAGATCCCCCACTGGAGTTGTTTGAGCCCCTTAGCATGAAGAAGATTCCAGCACCATCCCTTGAGATCAAAGAAGAAGCTGCAAGCACCCCGCCAACACCGCCGCCCTCTAAGGAGCTACAAGAGCCAGTCCCGCTTGAAGAAGAGTTCGACCCTGTCTTGCCATCTCAGTTGCCGCCAGAAGAAGTCATCAACATCATCTCCCTCTTGACCCATCCAGGAGATGTCTCAGATTGAAGTTGTGCGCCAGCCTTGCCAGAAGAGAAGCTGCCAGATCTAAGTTAGTTATACCCAGTCCTCTCCATGCATTGGGTAGTGAAGTTTTTCTTCACTTTGGCTAGAACCCTGCATGTATGAGAGGTAACCGTGTAGCCTCGTGTTTTGAAAAACTCTAATTGTGTGGCCCCCTAGGGCATTTCAAATGAATTTCGCTCGATGTTTTCTCCCCTTTTCAGTGCATACATGATGCTTTAACGTTAGTGCTCATAAGTCGCATATAGCATAGTTCTCAGTTTAGGAGCAGAGAAATATTAGTTATGCTTAGCCCCGGATGTGAGTAGTCCATGCTTTGGAAAAACTCTATTCTTCCCTTATTCAAAACATTTGACTTGTTTATGCTTATCATTGCTGAGCTTATGTGTTTTCTTTCTTTTTAAGAAAGGTTTTCTCTAAAAACATAGATAACAAATTAGAGCTAATCCTCACATTATGCTTCCATTCTCATCTTAACCCATCTCAAGAGAAAAGTACCTTACCCAAGAAGATACCGGGAAGCTTACCCTTGAAGCATGGAAGAAGCTACAGAAGAAACCTATCCAGTCGCTTAGTCAAAAAGACTGACTGTGAGAATCAAAGCACTGCCCCTGAGTCAAAGTAAACAGAAAAAGAGGACAAAAGAAGTTATTACCATACAGAGAGGCAAAGATTCTTGGAACCAGAGACCACAAACATCAGCGTCATCGACCCCACCACTCACCCGTGCCCCCGCACGCGTACCCACCTCCATGCGCACTACCACCGGCTCACACCCCCCTTTGCAGTGGACCCACCACTGCCAGCATCGCCGGCAACAAGCCCCCTCCCCTTGTCGCACCTGCTGCTGCGTGGCACCTGCTCCATCACCACCACTCCGCACCCGAGCACCCCCACTCGCCTATAAAACCCCCACCAGCTCCCTCAGTTCCTATTCCGCTGAAAGCAAAACACTCCCGATAAAATACCCTCTGCCAAATTGCAAGCAACTCCATTTTCCACTCCCTCACCCCTAAGATCACAATGCTTGGTGATTCTTGGGTTGAAGACTGTTGTATGTGGTTCATAGTCTTTGGTTTCCTCCAGTGTGTGATGGTAATACTCTTTGATAGAATCCTCCAGTGGGAAGAGCAAAGAGAAAGAAAGAGGCAGTAAGAAGAGAAAAGAAAATAGCGAAGAGAAGATGAGAAGAAGGTTCTCCCAAAATCAACCCCGTGTGAGTCATCTCTCCGCAGCATGCTCAAGGAGCAACAGTAGAAGAAGGCCCCGTAACACCCGTGCTATGAGTTACTTCAAGGAGTTCAAATCCCCAAAGATTTAAGAGTTCAACCATCATTCTTTTTAAGTGGGGTAGTGTTCCAGTAAAGTTCCTGCTATATATGGAGAAAAAGAAGAAGTCCTGTAGCAAGCTTGTGGAGGACCAGATCATCAAAGCATATAAGTTTCTGGATGAGAAGTGGTCACCCAAGTTTTGTTGATAAAGCACTAGAAGACCAATCAAGGAAGGGATCCATGTGGAAGTTCGTAAGAGAAAGGTTTGCGTGTTGGCATCGATGCTTCTTCAATAAGCTAGCTGCCAAGCAAAACCTAGAAGCCTGAAGATGATCTTTGAGTAGCCAGAATCAGTGTTTGCAGTCGGCAACCGGATGCTCCTCAAAGGCCAGATTTTGTCGAAGCTCCATCTCCTCGAAGAGTCTACGAAGTGAAGATATGTAGCTGAAGTAAAGCTATACATATAACCCTTCTAAGCCGAGTCTCGAGGTCGAGATTCATTTTAAGTGGGGTAGATTTGTAGCATCCCAAAAATTCAAATCTTGAAATTTTCTCAAACTCGCTCTAAATTCAAAATGAATTTTAAATTTCGTTTCAAAATGTTTGTTTGCAAGTTGATATCAACAAATAAATTATAGTGGTCTATATTCTCTCCAAAATCCTCCTCCAAATATCCTACAGATATTTCCCCAGTGATCCCCTCAAATTCTTTCCAGAAATACTGCCCAGATATTTCCCAGTGACCCCCCCTCTGATTCTTTCCAGAAATACAGCCCAAATATTCCACCGATAATTCTCCAAATATTTTCCTCCTGAGAAATACCTTCCGAATCATTTTTAAAGTCCCTACAAATATTTTCTCCATAACTTTCGTCATACTCATACGTATATGTACGCCTCTGGTGTCATATGGTGAGCTCTACAAGCTAATTACACTTATACAAGACAAATCCATGCTTATCTCCCTCTAATCCTCGCATCCTCCCACTAATCCTCTCATCCTCCCCCCCTAATCCCCTCACCGAGCCTATAAATAGAGGGGCAAGGGCCTCCTCTCAAGCCACCCCAAGCCATTTCATGGCAACTCTTCCCCCCCCACACACGCCCACTCCATGTTCCACACAAGCACACACTAGCATAAGGATCGTTCGGTCGTTCTTCGATCATTTGTCCACCTGTTCTTAGTTTGTTCGTCCGATCGTTCGATCGTTCGTCCGATCGTTCATGGTTCGTTCGTCCGTTCGTCCGATCGTTCGATCATTCGTCCATTCGTTCGACCAAATAATCTTTGTTCGGCCGTTATGCTACCGAAATTCCGAGAGTTCGTTCGTTCGATCATTCGATCGTCCATCGTTCGTTCATAGTTCCTATTCATCGTTCATCGTTCATTCATAGTCCCTATTCATCGTTCATCCAAATAATCTTTGTCCAGCCCTTATGCTGCCAGAATTCCGATGTTCGTCCGTTCGTTCATATTTCCTATTCATCGTTCGTTCATAGTCACTATTCATCGTTCATCGTTCGTGCATACGACTATTCACCATCACTATTCACCATTACTATTCATCATTGTTACTATTCATCGCCACTATTTATCATCGTTACTATTCATCGCCACTATTTATCATCGTTACTATTCATCATTGTTACTATTCATCGATCATCCGATCACCCCAAATTTCAACTACTCATCCTTCATGTTGTCCAGTCCACCTAAGACCAGCCAGACCAATATTCCAGTCATACGAACTCCGAGGACTGTGATTTTCCTTCCAGTGGGAACTTCCCATCTGGTCACCCATCCCAGGTTTCTCCAAGTTGAGCACGCTTAACTTTGAGATTCCTTCGAACCAGGCTTCCAAACTTAGATTCCAATAATTCTGGTTTCTAAATTCTTATCAAACTATTCCCTATCCAACCATGTCATCCCTTAAGCATGGTTCATATTCTAGAAAACTCCCAAAATACTCTTGTCCCATATTCTGCCTATAACTCTCTTGTTCATACTAAGTCAGACGATTCATTCGTCACTATTCTCACCAACAGTGAGCTCTACTGTACTACACCACATACACCGAGCTATAAATAGACCCAGTTACCCTCTCCCTCTCCACAGACTCAACACCCTCAGCCAAGGCAAACACCCCACCCACTCAGTTACTCCGCTCTGCCGGCTACGCGCATTGCGTCGCTTCGCCTCCAATCCACCTTCCTTGTAAGCACCTCCACTCCACCACCAGTAATATCACAATACCACATGACACAAATTCTGCTCAAGACTCTACCTGTTCATATATCGCCATTCTGACCACTATACTAAATATTTGTTGGTATACTTGCTGGTTTGTATGTTTGCTTGTTCATGTTGCATAGTTATCGGAGCGTTCATGCTGTCTCGTGGAGGCCAAATCTGCATGTCTACGCCAGGCGGTGGAGCCAGAAGCCAGTTCCGCGAGCTCTCACCCTTTCGCCGGATAAGCACGGCAAGCTCATTGGATCCCTTTGATGCATAAATTACCTATGATTTTTCAACCACAACCCTCAGCCTGTTATTTTATGCATGATATGATTTTTGAGACAAGTTATTATGGCCACCCAGCCGCTTGCCGCAATCAATCCTTGACATATTTGTTACAAATGATTTGAGAAAAGGTGTGAGTTTTCAAAGGAAAATGTTTTCCAAAATGGGTATGATGAAGGGTTGTCACCCTTATCACCTTTTTAACGGGATGATCAGGGACTCCCTGGTTTAGGGGAGGGCCTCAGGTGTTGGCTCAGCCGGGTTAGGTGCGAGCAGAAGGATTGTCCCCTCATATAAGGACCGGTTTGTCATCCTTCACTACATGTACTCATGACAAGTACAACCACTCGAGACTGTATGGGCGGTCGCTCAATCTGAACTTGTATGGTCCGAACCCCAGGGTTATGATGGCTGGGGAGCACCGGGAGGATAAGGAAGGGGAATGTTTTGTCCGGTTTGGACATGGCGGTGGCTTGACTCCTTCCGGTATAACCGCTAAGGTAAGGACGTGTGAGGAAAGAAAGAGATTCGGCATTTGGATCTCACGACGGTGAGATTGCAGAAACCGGACAAGTGGGTAAAGTGTACACCTCTGTGCAGAGTTCAAACCTATTCGAATAGTCCGTGTCCACTGGAATGGACGAGTCTGGTGTGGTATGACAATTAGTGTTTTGTTTTCCAAAAATGCTTTTGAAAAGTGGTTTTAAAAGGTCCGGCGGTTGAGCCATGAGCTATGGTGGACGGAAAGTCCAGTAGCTATTTTTGAAAAAGAAAACCAGTGGGAAACTGCTGAGATACCTGGATGGTTTAGTCCAGGGGATTTTGCTCTATATTGAAAAAAACTTCCTGCTCCTTTGGGAGAGGATGCGCTTTGAAAAATACAAAATGTTTTACAAAATAACCCTGCATCAAATATTGCTCTTTCTGCAAAATATCCCGAGCTCCACATATTCCATGTATTATATATGATTTGCCCATTTCGCGGGTGAAGGTGGGCTGCTGAGTACGTAAGTACTCACCCTTGCTTATTTGTTGTTTTTCAAATCGTTGATCGGGTAAGAGTTACACATGTTCCCAACCTTGCCTGTGGCTGTTGGACCGCTGATTTGCTTCGCTGCGTATATCGGGCTGCTTCAGCCCCACTCTGATGATATGTCCCAAGTTGTGGACCAACTCTTAAAGTTGATCGCCACATTTATAGGTTTGTCTGGTTTAAGTAGATCTGAAACAATCTGATGTATAAATGTGTTTACTAGCCTCCTGGGACTAGTAATTGTATCACATTTGAGTCCCAGAGGATTGGCGCGCTTCAAGTTTCATTTAAGACTTTTGATGCATCTTATGTGCTCACTAACAAATCAGGCAAAATAGTTGCCAAATATGTTGGGGGCAAACACAAGGGCTCCAAGACTTGTGTTTGGGTAACCAAGGTGCTTGTTTCTAATGTGAAAGGACCCAAGACTGTTTGGGTACCTAAGAACAAGGCCTAAAACTGTTCTGCAGGTTTATGCATCCGGGGGCTCAAGTTGGATCATTGATAGCGGATGCACAAACCACATGACCGGGGAGAAAAGAATGTTTTCCTCCTACGAGAAAAACGAAGATCCCCAACGAGCTATCACATTCGGGGATGGAAATCAAGGTTTGGTCAAAGGACTTGGTAAAATTGCTATATCACCTCACCATTCTATTTCCAATGTTTTTCTTGTAGATTCTTTAGATTATAACTTGCTTTCTGTTTCTCAATTATGTAAAATGGGCTACAACTGTCTTTTTACAAATATATGTGTTATTGTATTTAGAAGAAGTGATGATTCAGTAGCATTTAAGGGAGTATTAGAGGGTTAGCTATACTTAGTTGATTTTAATAGAGCTGAACTCGATACTTGCTTAATTGATAAGACTAATATGGGTTGGCTCTGGCATCGCCAACTAGCCCATGTTGTGATGAAGAATCTTCACAAGCTTCTAAAGGGAGAACACATTTTAGGACTAATCAATGTTCATTTTGAGAAAGATAGGGTTTGTAGCGCATGTCAAGCAGGGAAGCAAGTTGGTACCCACCATCCACACAAGAACATCATGACAACGGATAGGCCATTGGAACTACTCCACATGGATCTATTCGGCCCGATTGTTTACATAAGCATCGATGGGAGTAAGTACTATCTAGTAATCGTGGATGATTATTCTCGCTTCACTTGGGTATTATTTTTGCAGGAAAAATCTCAGACCCAAGAGACCTTAAAGGGATTCGTGAGACGGGCTCAAAATGAGTTCGGATTGAGAATCAAAGAGATAAGAAGCGACAACGAGACGGAGTTCAAGAACTCACAAATAGAAGGCTTTATTGAGGAGGAGGGCATCAAGCATGAGTTCTCTTCTCCCTACACACCCCAACAAAATGGTGTAGTGAAGAGGAAGAATAGAACTCTACTAGACATGGCAAGGACCATGCTTGATGAGTACAGGACTTTGGACTGCTTTTGGGCTAAGGCGATTAACACCGCCTGCTACTCCATCAACCGGCTCTATCTTCACCGAATCCTCAAGAAAACATCATTCGAACTCCTCACCGGTAAAAAGCCTAATGTTTCATATTTTAGAGTCTTTGGTAGCAAATGCTTTATTCTTGTTAAAAAGGGTAGAAAATCTTAATTTGCTCCTAAGGCTGTAGAAGGCTTTTTACTTGGTTATGACTCAAACACAAGGGCATATAGAGTCTTCAACAAATCCACTGGATTAGTTGAGGTTTCTTATGACATTGTGTTTGATGAGACTAATGGCTCTCAAGTAGAGCAAGTTGATCTTGATGAGCTAGATGATGAAGAGGCTCCATGCGTCGCGCTAAGGAACATGTCCATTGGGGATGTGTGTCCTAAGGAATCCGAAGAGCCCACTCAAGCTCAAGATCAACCGTCATCTTCCATGCAACCATCTCCACCAACCCAAGATGAGGATCAAGCTCAAGACAATGAAGAAGAAGATCAAGACAATGAGCCACCTCAAGAGGAGGACAATGATCAAGGGGGAGATGACAATGATCAAGACAAGGAAGATGATCAAGAAGAACAGGGTCAAAGACCGCCACACCCAAGAGTCCATCAAGCGATTCAAAGAGATCACCCCGTGAAATCCATCCTCGGTGATATTCATAAGGGGGTAACAACTCGATCTCGAGTCGCTCATTTTTGTGAACATTACTCTTTTGTGTCCTCTATTAAGCCATACAGGGTGGAGGATGCACTAAGAGACTCGGATTGGGTGTTGGCAATGCAAGAGGAGCTCAACAACTTCATGAGGAATGAGGTATGGCATTTAGTTCCACGTCCTAATCAAAATGTTGTAGGAACCAAGTGGGTATTCCGCAACAAGCAAGATGAGCATGGTGTGGTGACAAGGAACAAAGCCTGACTTGTAGCCAAGGGATATTCACAAGTCGAAGGTTTGGATTTCGGTGAAACCTATGAACCCGTAGCTAGGGTTGAGTCAATTCACATATTACTTGCCTATGCTACTTACCATGGCTTTAAGCTCTATCAAATGGATGTGAAAAGTGCCTTCCTCAATGAACCAATCAAGGAAGAGGTCTATGTTGAGCAACCTCCCAACTTTGAAGCTAGTGAGTACCCTAACCATGTTTATAAACTCTCAAAGTCGCTTTATGGGCTCAAGCAAGCCCCAAGAGCATGGTATGAATGCCTAAGAGATTTCCTTATCACTAATGGCTTCAAAGTCAGTGAAGTCGATCCTACAATATTTACTAAAACTATTGCAAAAGATTTGTTTGTATGCCAAATTTATGTTGATGATATCATATTTGGGTCTACTAACAAATATACTTGTGAAGAGTTTAGTAGGATCATGATTCAAAAATTCAAGATGTCTATGATGGGGGAGTTGAAGTATTTCCTAGGATTTCAAGTCAAGCAACTCCAAGAGGGCACCTTCATCAGCCAAACCAAGTATATTCAAGACATACTCAACAAGTTTGGAATAAAGGATGCCAAGCCCATCAAGACACCCATGGGAACTAATGGGCATCTCGACCTCGACACGGTAGGTAAATCCGTAGATCAAAAGGTATACCGGTCGATGATAGGATCTTTACTCTATTTATGTGCATCTCGACCGGATATTATGCTTTCTGTATGCATGTGTGCAAGGTTCCAAGCCGATCCTAAGGAAGTTCACCTTATGGCCGTGAAAAGAATCATGAGATATTTAGTTTATACACCTAAGTTTGTACTTTGGTACCCCAAGGGATCCACTCTTGATTTAATAGGATATTCAGATGCTAATTGGGCAGGGTGTAAAATTGATAGGAAGAGCACATTAGGGACTTGTCAGTTTCTGGGAAGATCCCTGGTGTCTTGGGCTTCAAAGAAACAAAACTCAGTAGCTCTTTCTACTGCTGAAGCCGAGTATATTGCAGTAGGTCATTGTCGCACGCAATTACTTTGGATGAGGCAAACCCTCAGGGACTATGGCTACAAATTGAGCAAAGTCCCTCTCCTATGTGATAATGAGAGTGCAATCCACATGGCGGATAATCCCGTTGAACACAGCCGCACTAAGCACATAGACATTCGGTGTCACTTTTTGAGGGATCACCAACAAAGGGGGGATATCGAGATCGCTTATGTTAGCACCAAAGAACAATTACCAGATATCTTTACCAAACCACTAGATGAGAAAACCTTTACCAAACTTAGGAATGAGCTAAACATTCTTAATTCTCGGAATTTTGATTGAAACATTGCACACATATCTCATTTATATACTTTTGATCATCTCTCTTTTATGTCTACGACTAATGTGCTTCCAAGTGTATTTCTATGCTAAGTCGTAGATTGAAAGGAAATGGAGTACTCGACGAAGACAAGGCTTCCACTCCACTCTAATGGTATCATTCATCCTTCGTCGTTACTCCGCACTCCAAATTGGTATAAACCCTTCACTCTTATTTACTTATACCAATGGGGAGAAAGTTTAAAAGGGCTCACAAAAGTCTCCGTTTTTGGCGATTAATGCCAAAGGGGGAGAAATATTAAGCCCAAAGCAAAAGGACTGCATCACCACCCTTCAATTTTTTTAATTAATGTATTTCAAATTAGTGTGATTATTTCCAATTAGTATCTACTAAAACCCTCTTGAAAACTAAGAGGAGAATTCCAATTCAGGGGGAGTTTTGTTTAAAGTCAAAGGAAAAGCATTTGAAACAAGGGGAGAAATTTCAAATTTTAAAAATGCTTCTTGCAATCTTATTCATATACCTTTGACTATTTGCAAAAGACTTTGAAAAGATTTTTCCAAAAGAATTTGAAAAAACAAAACAAGTGGTGCAAATGTGGTCCAAAATGTTAAATATCAAATCAAATTTATCTGCTTAAAAATGCTTTCATTTCAAAATAACTTATGCACATCTGTCAAAATGCAAACTAGTTACATTTCTACACTTTATATTTGCTTTGGTTTGTGTTGGCATCAATCACCAAAAAGGGGGAGATTGAAAGGGAAATAGTCTCAATATTTCCTATAATCAATTTTGGTGTTTGACGACCATCACAAACCTTGTGGAGTAACCAGTTTGCCTAGTTGATCATTTCACAGGTGCATAAGTTCATCTAAAACTATTCTAAATCGACTGTCCGGAATACCGTAGATTATCCCGGACATGAGAAGCTTTTTGGAAAAACACCTAAGCGCGGACCGTCCGGGCCCTTGCGGCGGACCATCCGCGGCACCAAGGTGACCCTTAGATAGGAACACTGCAAAAACACAATTCTACACTACGGACCGTCCGATGGAGAAGCGAGCACCGTCCGAGACCAAGCGCGGACTGTCCGGCCTCAGGCGCGGACCGTCCGATCGGTGAAAACCAGAAAAACCCGAAGGTAACGGGTTCGATAAAATGAATTATAAGCGTCCTCGCGGACCGTCCGGGGTGCACGACCGAACCGTCCGCGACTGTCGTACTTGACATCTGAAGATGCATTAAATGCTATATAGCCATTGATATAGCCGTTACTGCTAACTGTTGCATTTTCAGCCGTTGATGTGCAGGGGCGGACCGTCCGGACCAGGGGCGCAGACTGTCCGCGGTCAGCAGAAAGGGAGCAATAGCTAGGAAGTGGTTGGGGGCTATAAATACAACCCCAACCACCTCCATTCACTTCATCCAAGCACTTCAATCCTTCACATTAATACAAGAGCTAGCAATCCATTCAAAGACACAATCAAAGCTTCCAATCTCTCCAATTTCCACAATTGAAACAAGTGATCATTAGTGATTAGTGACTTGAGAGAGAGAGTGATCTGTGTGTTATTTGTCGCTCTTGTCGCTTGGCTTTTGCAATCGTGCTTTCTTCTATTCACATTCTTGTTCTCATGTGACTTGTAATCAAAGCAAGAGACACCAAGTGTGTGGTGGTCCTTGTGGGGTCTAAGTAAAAGTCGCCTGAGGGGGGTGAATAGGCAAATCTGATATTTATAAAGTTTAAGCACAACTACAAGCCGGGGTTAGCGTTAGAAATATAATCGAGTCCGAAAGAGAGGGGAAACAAATCAACAAAGAAATGAAGCGGATGAACACGGTGATTTGTTTTACCGAGGTTCGGTTCTTGCAAACCTACTCCCTGTTGAGGTGGTCACAAAGACCGGGTCTCTTTGAACCCTTTCCCTCTCTCAAACGGTCACCTAGACCGAGTGAGCTTCTCTTCTCAATCAAACGGGACACTAAGTCCCCACAAGGACCACCACACAATTGGTGTCTCTTGCTTTGATTACAATGATCTTGGGAAAAAGAAATGGGAAGAAGAAAAGCGATCCAAGCGCAAGAGCTCAAAAGAACACAAAAGTCTCTCTCTCTCGTCACTAATTTGTTTGGAGTGATTCCGAACTTGGGAGAGGATTTGATCTCTTTGTTTGTGTCTTGGAATGAAGTCTAGAGCTCTTGTATGAGGTTTGATGGCTGAAAACTTGGATGCATTGAAGTGTGGTGGTTGGGGGGTATTTATAGCCCAACCACCAAAATGACCGTTGGTGAAGGCTTCTGTCGTATGGCGCACCGGACAGTCCGGTGCGCCACCGGACACTGTCCGGTGTGCCAGCCACGTCACCAAGCCATTGGGTTCCGACCGTTGGAGCTCTGACATGTGGGGCCACCGGACAGTCCGATGGTGCACCGGATAGTCACTGTTCACTGTCCGGTGCGCCTTCTGGCGCCTGCTCTAACTCTACGCGCGCAGTCGCGCACTGTACATCACTGTGCACCTTTTGCAGACGACCGTTGGCGCTGTTAGCCGTTACTCTGCTTGGCACACTGGACAGTCCGGTGCTACACCGGACAGTCCGGTGCTACACCGGACAGTCCGGTGAATTATAGCGGAGCGGCTCCCCAAATTCTCAAAGCTAGCGAGTTGGAGAGAATCCACCCTGGTGCACCGAACACTATCCGGTGGTGCACCAGACACTGTTCGATGGCACACCGGACTGTCCGATGCGCCAGACCAGGGCAGCCTTTGGTTGCTTTGCTCCTTTCTTTTTGAACCCTTTTCTTTGAACTTTGTATTGGTTCATTGTGAACCTTTGGCACCTGTAGAACTTATGATCTAGAGCAAACTAGTTAGTCCAATTTATTTGTGTTGGGCAATTCAACCACCAAAATCATTTAGGAAAAGGTGTGAGCCTATTTCCCTTTCACTAAGTGACCCGTTTGATTAAGGAGAAAGCTCACTCGGTCTAAGTGACCGTTTGAGAGAGGAAAAGGGTTGAAAGAGACCCGGTCTTTGTGACCACCTCAACGGGGACTAGGTTCACTAGAACCGAACCTCAGTAAAACAAATCACCGTGTCATTCGCTTTATATTCTTGGTTGATTTGTTTTCCCCTCTCTCTCGGACTCGGATTTTATTCTAACGCTAACCCCGGCTTGAAGTTTGCTTAAAGTTTATAAATTTCAATTTCCGCTTATCCACCCCCCTCTAGGCGACTTTCAAAAATGCTAGAGCGACTTACCAGAGGGCTATCAAGACATGCTTAGCTGACCACTGGAGCAAGCGTGTGGAGGCTTATGTCGATGATGTGGTGATTAAAACAGAAAACCCAGAAATCTTCATCAAAGATTTACAACAACTCTGCAACGGCTTGAGGCGCTACTGCTGGAAGCTAAATCTAGAAAAATGTGTGTTTGGGGAACCCGCCGGAAAGCTACTTGGGTTCATCGTCAGCCATTGAGGAACCACCACGGTCGCAGAAAATGGTACAAAGACTTACGGGGTGCATGGCAACGCTATGCCGTTTTATTTCAAGACTCGACGAAAGGAGGATGCCATTCTATAAACTAATCAAGAAAGTAGACAAATTCTAGTGGACCATAGAGTCTCAAGAAGCCCAGGAAGCACTCAAGATGTTTTTGACCACCCCACCGGTCCTCAAGCCACCGCACCGAGCCATAGCCAGCCAGCTAAAGACCTGTTGCTGTACATCTCCTTCATGACTCACGTAGTAAGCATTGCATTAGTAGTCAAGTGGGCAGAAGAAGGGCATGTATACCCGGTGCAACATCCTGTCTACTTCATTAGTGAAGTCCTCAGACCCTCTAAAATAAGATACCCTCAAGTCCAGAAGCTACTATATGAAGTACTCCTCACTGCTCGCAAACTGTGTCACTACTTCGACGACCACAAAGTCATAGTAGTCACGATTTTCCCAATAGGAGATATACTCCGCAACAAAGAAGCAGTCGGGAGGACAACCAAGTGGGCATCTAAGCTTGGAGCTCATGACATAGAGTTCTGACCTCGCACCGCAATCAAGACCCAAGCCCTGGTAGATTTCATATCAGAATGAACTGAGCACCAGGTTCTGGAGAACCTCGAGTCAACCGAAGTCTGGAAGATGTACTTTGATGGCTCACTAAATCTGTAGGGGGCAGGGGCAGGGGCAGGAATCCTTTTCATTGCCCCTAGAGGGGACCAACTCAAGTACACACTTCAACTCATGTTCCCAGCCTCCAACAATGCAGCAGAGTATGAGGCCTTACTACATGGACTCAACATCGATGTGTCACTGGGCATCAAGAAACTGATGGTATACGGTGACTCCGTAGTGGTCATCAGTCAGGTCAACAAAGACTGGGATTGCTCCATAGATTCAATGGACAGTTATTACGCCACAGTTAGAAAGCTTGAAGACAAATTCGAAGGCTTAGAATTCCACCACATAGAGATGGATCACAATGCAGCAGCAGATGCACTATCAAAGCTACGGTCCAGTCGGGCGCAGGAGATATGATAGCCGAGCACCACGCCAGGGCCTGCCAAAGAATGCAAGGTAGTGGATCAGGCAAAGTAAGACCCAAAAGATTGGAGGGAGCCAATTATCAGATACATCAAGAATGAGGAGGAGCCAGGCGACAAGGCCGCTACAGAGCGCATAGCAAGGCAGCCAGCTCACTACGTCATCATAGGAGGTCTGTTGTATAGGAGAGGGGCAGCAGGAGTCCTCATGAAATGCATCCATTCGGCTATGGGGAGACATCTGCTGGAAAAAATCCACGTGGGGCAATGTGGAATACACGCAGTATTGAGGACCTTGGTAGGGAAGGCCTTCAGGGCAGGATTCTATTCGTCAATGGTGAAGAAAGATGTGACAGATTTAGTCTAGAGGTGCGAAGCATGCCATTTCCTTCTAAGCAGCAACACCTACCAGCCCAGTAGCTGCAAACTATCCCCATAACCTGGCCTTTTGCATGCTATGGGCTGGACATGATCGAACCATTCAATAAAGCTCAAGGAGGATACACCCATGTACTTGTTGCCATCGACAAATTTATAAAGTGGATAGAGTACAAGCCGATTGTCACTCTAACCTCAGCCAATGCAGTGGAGTTCATCCAAGAAATCATATTCAAATTCGGGATACCAACAACATCATCATAGACCTAGGATCTAACTTTAATAGCACTGAGTTCTTTGATTTTTGCGAACAGAGGAGCATCCAAGTCAAGTATGCATCAGTGGCACACCCGAGAGCTAATAGGCAGGTAGAAAGAGCCAACAGAATGATAGTTAAGGCACTCTGGAAGAAAATATTTGACAAGAATGAGAAGCTCACCTGCAAATGGATCAAGGAACTGCCTTATGTAGTCTGGAGTCTACGAACCCAACCCAGTCGGGCTCTGCACGGGAACACTCCATTCTTCATGGTGTATGGATCAGAGGCAGTGTTGCTAGCAGACCTGGTCTTTGGGGCACCCAGGCTGGCATTCGAAAGCATAGCGGAGGCAGAAGCAACTAGACTTGAGGAAGTTGATGTGCTAGAAGAAGAATGCTTGAACGTTGTCATCTAGTCGGCTAGGTACCAATATACTCTGAGGCGCTACCATGATACAGTGGTTCAGCACTGATCATTCACAGTAGGAGACCTGGTACTTCACCGCGTATTGTCAGGATAAGGAGGGCACAAACTGTCACCGCCATGGGAAGGATCTTTCATCGTCGCGGAAGTCATCCGGCCTAGGTCCTACTAGCTAACCTAGATGGACGGGACTTAAGTAGGAAACTCATGGAATATCGAGCATCTCATGAAATTTTACACGTAGTGACACCATAAACTCCAGATGGTGGGCTACACTTTGTAAACCAGAAGATCTCATTATTAATAAAGCTTCTATGTTCGTCCACGCGCAAACAAACTCTCAAGTAGCGATCGGCTTAAGTCGGAAATGTCTTAGGTCGGTGTAACACGCTCACGCTTACGCAACCTAGGGTGACTACTATGCCCTACTAACGGAGCGGTCGGCTTAAGTCGGAAACGTCCTAAGTCGGTGCAACACGCTCACGCTTATATGACTTAGGGTGACTACTGTACCCTACTAACGGAGCAATCGGCCTAAGTCGGAAATTTCTTAGGTCGGTGTAATACGCTCACGCTTACGCAACCCAGGGTGACTACTATATCCTACTAACGGAGCGATCGGGTTAAGTCGGAAACGTCCTAAGTCGGTGCAACACGCTCATGCTTACATGACTTAGGGTGACTACTATACCCAACCAGCAGAGTGATCGGCTTAAGTCAGAAACGCTTTGAGTCGATGCAACACGCTCACTCTTACGTAACCAAGGGTGATCACCATACCCAACTAACGAAGCGGTCGGCTTAACAGCAGAAACCCAGGGCACGCACTATGCCCCACTAGCAGAAACATTCAACGAAGTGGGGAAGCAACTCAATGCTTAACAAAATTTCGATAGACCCCAAAAAAATAATCATCTCAAGGAAAATTGCTCTCTGTTTAAACCGACCAATATTCAGTTTCACGCTCTAATCACTGTGCAGGAGCATCCCCTCGAAAGGCATCACCATCAGGTCCACCAGAAGCAGCAGATGGATTACTAGAAGTACATGTGATTTTTTAAGAAAACCGCTAGTACAAATGCACTACCGGCGGGTTTCTTTAAAAACCACTAGTGAAAAAGTGTTTGCACTAGCTGTTCTTGAGTCATGATGGCAAATATATTTTCACTGGGGTTCGATAACTAAAAGTACCTATCAAATTATACCTCATTGTAGCCATAGAGCTTTTCTTCTATGTGTTTTTGGTTGTATTATCTACATAATCACGTATCAAGCCTTAAGAGACATGTATTAGTCGGACTATATAATAAATATAGGTGTGAAGGTTAAGCACGTGCGTTAAGACTATTTTTTCCACACGTAGGTTCACGTGAAATTTGGTGGCTGAACATTTTATTGATATTCTGACATCCTTCTGATGAACGTGCAGAATATTTTTCTTTTAAAACAGAAACTTATTTTATTATGTCTTTTTGGGTTATTTGTATCTTATATGGATTAGATCAGATTCGAAAAAATTATGAAAGATTATAACTTGTTTGGACTTTAAACTACTCGATCTCATAAAATTCCCATAGATTGAGAGCAAAACGAACAAGTCTTTAGGCCTTATTTAGTTATTCCAATTCTATGTGGAATAGAGATTGGAATGGATTTGACTTGCTATAGATTTAAACCGACTCAATACTACCAAATTTACATGGATTAGCATTGCTTGTTTGTTTTATCATTAATCCAGGGCCGTGCCGGCAAAAAACGAGGCCCTATGCAAAAAAATTTTGAATAGAGGTCTCTTTTCATAAAATCACTAAAAAGTAATAGTGTAATAATATAAATATTGTAATGTAATGTAGAAATATAATTTATGAAAAGCATACCTATTAAAGTCTTGGTTACATAAATTTTACTTGAACAACTTCATTCACCTTGTGTTACTTGATTCTTTTATAATAAATCTCTCCATAGCTCCATTCTAAGATTAATTTAAATCATCTATTCTTTGTTTTTTCTTACGTTTTTGGTAACCAGAATCATATTTTCTAGACCGATTAGCCGAAGACATGATGTTGATAATTAGATCTTGAAATGCTACAATATTTAATATGATAATCAATAAATTGTTTTATAAATAAAGTTAGCAAATAAATATACATGCATACTGATATATTAGAGATACCTTATTTGATCGCTTTGTTTCACAAATACAAAGAACGAGCAAGATCGGCGACATTGTCGTGTTTGATGCCTACTGCCGGCACGATGGACAACCAAATGCCCACTGGCGCGCTGACGACTGGTGGTAGGAAAACGAATGTTAGGCACAAGCAGCAACGAGCGCTCGCGGTGGTGAACTAGCAAATGTGTTGGTCTAGATTCAGCGGTAGATGAAAGACCAAACTACGTATGGCATGCGAAACGCTCAGGCATAGAAACACTAGCGTATGGCATGCGAAACGATTTCTTTTTCACTTTCCCAGGCTCCTAATGCCAAATTAGTAGTACTAATGGGCTGGTATAATAAATTTTGGGGCCTCAAAAAAATGGGGGCCCTGTTCGGTCGAACAGCCTGCACTCCCCTGTGCACGGGCCTGCATTAATCCATGTGGATTGAGTGGTATTGAGTCGGTTTAAATACATAGCAAGTCAAAATTCATTCTAATCCACATGTAATTGGAATAACCAAATAAGGCCTTAAGCGAATACATAAGTTTCATTAAACCCCGTGGAGATGCGCGCTGAAATTCATGATTAGACACAAAAATGTTGAAATAGCTATCGGGTAAATCGTCTTATTTTGTGAAAGAATAAAGCTAGTAAAATAATACAGTAACCATTGGGATTACTCATTACTAAACGGAAACCGAACGAAAAATTGGAGAGCGGAGATCCAACTGTCTCGTGCCCACACATGCATGTTGCTGGCTTCTTCCATGTGTTGCACTTGCACCATATATGGCTCTCCACCTGCTGCAGCATCCATCGGGCACTACCGGAAACAAGCTGTTTACCGAGTGTCTGATGTACTCGGCAAAGTCTGTAAAACACTCGGCGAAGGTTTTGCTGAGTATGACACCCGACAAAAAGAGCTGGGCGAACTGTATATTGGCAACAACTTATTTGCCGAGTACTTTTTATCGGACACTCAGCAAATAAAAGTCGCCGTCACGGCGGCTACTAACGGAGACGGGGCCTTTACCGAGTGTACTAGGTGACACTCAGCAAAGATTACCCCTTTGTCGAGGGTATTAGGTGACACTCGACAAAGAGTTTCCCTCTTTGCCGAGTGTCCGCAAGACCACTTTCGGCAAAGAGGTCGCCAACGGGCCCCTTTGTCAGTACCTTTGCCGAGTGCACTAGGAGGCACTCGGTAAAGGTTGCTTTTTTGCCGAGTGTCGGGACCACAGCACTCGACAAAAAAGCTTTATCAGTGCCCAGGCATGCCTTCTTTTGCCGAGTGTTATGACCTATGCACTCGGCAAAACACCTTTTTGTCGAGTGTTACACTCGGCAAAGTGACCAGTGTACCCCTTTTTTATTTGTTTTTGCTATTCCCTTTAAACAATCAAAAGTTATTACATAATCATCACAGATATCACATAATCATCATATATATTACATATACATCACATATCTCACAAATACCATAAATCAAACAAGTTCTCACAAAGCATTACCAACATGTTCGAACACAAACATAAGTATCCAACACTCAAGAACATAAGTCTCAAGTATCTCACAAAGCATTACCAACATCAAACAAGTTCAAACTGGGTTATCTCACAAAGTATTAACAACACTAACAAATATAATATCTCATCAAGGTGGGCGGCTGGACTGGTGCGGCGATGGGTTGGGCGATCCATGAGGGTTGTTGGATGCCACCTCAGATTGTCCCTACATAGAGAAGAGATTGCATGTGTTATACCAGATGAATATATATCATGAAGAACTAGAATTTTGATACTCACAGGAGTATGGAACTGAGTAGTGTCAACTGGAGGGAACAATGGAGGTGGTGGAGCGAAACCATGTGCGGCGCCAAGGCTCTGCATGTACTGGAACATCTCCGTCATCCTCTTCTGATCTACTAAGTGGGCCTCCCGCTCTGCTATCATCCTCGCCTCCATCTCCTGACGTTCCCTCCTCTCTTCTTCTAGCTGGGTCTGTAATATTCCAAGCCAATATTATAATAACTCAAAAAGAATGTATATAACTCAAGGAATGATGAGTTACAGAAGCACTAACCTTTAGCAGCTTCGTCAAATGCCTGTTCCACGAAAGCATCGGTCTTTCTAATCCATTCAGAGGTGACATTGTTCCTTCCTACATGGCCGTGTACATCCACTCACTGTCCTCCATCCTCTAACATATATAACCGAGTATAATTTAATATAAACATGTAATGCATGTATACTACGTTCCAACCTTGTAATATGTATACCTAGGGTGTCGGTGGAGTTAGGCTAGCGGGGCAGTGGTGGGTCGGTGAAGTGGTAACGCGAAGCGGTGCGGGCAAACCCGCAACGGCTAGGAAGACCTCTGCAAAAAATAAACAATTCTATCAACAAAAAATTTCGGCAGCACCTCCCCTACACAGGGAGGTTTCCAAAACCTGCAAATAAAACTAGCAGCACGATGGATAACATCCACACATATTTTAATGGCATCCATATCCACCATCACATTATGCCGAATTGACACACATAGTATAAACTCACTAAACACACATACTAAACTAATTAAACTCACTAAAGTCACTAAATTCACTAAAAACATATAGTATAAACTCACTAAACACACATACTAAACGAAACTCACTAAAGTCATTAAACTCACTAAACACATATACTATAAACTCAATAAACACATACTAAACTAATTAAACTTATTATACTCACTAAATTCATCAGAGAGGGACTGGGGTAGATGATGGGATGGTGTCGGGCCGGTGATGGTGGGTGCGGACGGCGTTGCGACGGCGGTGCGCGTGGGCGCGGGCGGGCGGCGGTGGCGTGGCGGCGACACGACGGCGTCGGCGAGCGAGCGAGCGAGTGAGAGTGAGAGTGAGAGTGAGAGAGATGTGTGTTAGGACGCCGTAAAAGCTATTAAAACGTTCTTTGCGGAGTGCTCGCGATTTGGCACTTGGCAAAAAGATATTTTTTTATATTAAAAAATATCTTTGTCGAGTGCCAGATTACGGACACTCGACAAAGAGTGTTGTGCCGAGTGCCCAATGACAAGCACTCCGCACAATTTACTTTAATATTTTTAAAAATTGTTTGTCGAGTGTCGGGCCGGGCGACACTCGGCAAAGCATGCCTTACTTGAACACTCGACAAAGTTTATTTCCATTTTTTTCTTTTTTCAACCAAACTTTTTGTGGTTTGGTCCTACACTGTGTAGACTTACATGTTCCATTTTTGGCACAATTATAAAATTGTTTGCTATAGCTATTAGATTTTGTTCATTTAATTGAATTTCCTCTGATAATTCATATTTGAACTGCAGGTCACTCGAAAAATGAAAAACCGTTAATGCAAAAATGATATTCATGTTACTTAGCACAAGTTACGGCCGATTTAAGGAGCAGACCGGAATTTTCGAGCACCATGCTCACGAAACATGACCGTGAACTTGTCATCTAGGTGTTTAAAAATTGTAAAAAACACAAACAAAGTCAAAAAATCATGAAACTTGTCCACATGTCATGATATCATATGTAGAACCTACGATAAAAATTTGAGAATATTTCGATAAAGTTGTCACGCACTATGTGTAGAAGCCTAGCATTTTTTATGGCGAAAATGAATCGAACCTCAGCATTTTTTAGGGCAACTCAGAAGCACAAGTGGTTCGACCACCATGACCCTGAAACATGAAGAGTTGTGCCATATCATGCTATATCTGTTGATCATCCTTGAAGGGGAGACGCCATACACGGAGCAATTTCTTGATGAATTATAGCGTCCATTAAGGGATCTAACTCCACGGAAATATGATACCCTTCTTAGAAAGGGTGCGGGAAATGGATTGCTCGATTTCATTTCATGGTTCAAAATTAAGGTACCATACTTTGTTTGTCATTTGAAGTTGCTCTTATGTGCGAATAATATAACAATCTAGCATGTTTGAACTTGTAGGGTCAAAGGGATCCATCTATGAGTGCCGAGTTGAGACAAGTAGCAAATGGCTTTGCATATAGTGTGAGGACATTTTCTGGGTATTATGTTAATGGATACCGTTTTCACACAACAAGCTACGACCAAGGTCCGCCCAATCGAAAAACTACGTGTTCTAGAGTTTTTACGCCAGGATAGGACGGGGTCGAGTATTATGGAAGAATTGAAGAAATATATGAACTCAACTAAAGAAATATATTGAAGAAATGCTTGAAGGATTACATTTAAGCAATGACAATGATGAACTTGCGCCTTTAGATGGTGTTGACTACGAAATGGATGATAGTGATGATGAGACTTATGATCCGGCTAATCCCAACTATGAAGATTATTTTTAATCGATGTAATGCTATATTTTATTTATTCTGCATATGTTTCTAAATACATATTTTTTATATATGATTATTTGCTTATTCTTAATTCCATGCGATTAGACAAAGATGGTGGGCGGTGGGATGAGGCCGAGGACGAGGAGGGGGAGGGGGAGGAGGACCACCCGTACGACGGAGGAGGAGGCATAGTAGGACTATGACATGCACCAGTAGGTGGACCACGCAGCGTAACAGGCCTATGTCGAGGCTCAGCAGCAAGACCTCAATGTGGCACAGCAGGACGACTATGACGATGCTCATCTGGATGACGATGAGGCACATCAAGATGCTTTTGGTTCTAGTGTCTTAGTTTCGGGGTGAGTCTACTTGCAAGGTCCCGCGAGTCTCCCTCGGCGATCGATACTTCATGACAGGTGCCCGCTGATTCGACCCGATGGGGAAAGGTATGTAACTTTAGATGTTGTCGCTGCTTCTTCATATTATATTTTCAAATTCATAATAGAAACTAAAACTTTTCTTAATCACTTGGACATGTCTTGGAAGGTTGTGGAGAATGCAAGGGGGCACAAACGCAACCCAATGACATTCTCGGTCTTCTTTGCAAAGAACACTTCCTTGGCCTTGTTGAGTACATCATAGTGACGGGCCTGGCCTATTCCTTCGACCACTATGCCGTCTGTGACGGAACCTCCCAAGTCATTAGGCCCACCTACAGTTGTCCTTGTCCATCGGACCTCGGACAACCCTATAGATGCACCTGATTACTTGACAAGTTCGGTATCTGTATTCTTTACCTTCCCAAGAGTGTTTCACCCGTCACACAGATATGACAACACATCGGAGGAACGAATAAGCGGAAGCGATTACAGTAACTTAATTTACATTAAAATATAGCAAGATTGATATTATTATAGACCAGCGGTATATGAGTGTAGAAGTAATATTATTACAAACCCGGGAGGCAAAAACCCCTCCCGCTTAAAAGTATAATGTTTTTAAAAAGAAGGAGGACAACATCCTCCCGAGGCTTCACTCTTGAGATTCTTCCTTTGGCACCACCTTAGAGCAAAAGCAACAAAAGTTTGCTGCTTCCTCACCTACAACAACATGGGTTTGGAAACCCTGAGTATGAAGTGTACTTTCACAAGTCTTACCCGTCAAAATAAAAGACTCTCAAGGATATGCTGGCTTGAGGGTGTCAAGGTAAGGCTGAATCAAGCATCAAGACTTTGTTTTTGCAAAAATGCTTACTAATAGTGGGACCTTAGAAATCCAATTTTATTTGCAAGTTAAGTCTTTACCTCAATCTAGAGTTCTTTCTACCCTAGTTCAAGCACTTGGCCTATGCTAGCCATCTTTTTATCAACCCTTCTTGTTCACTGGAGTGCTACGTGTAGGTCAGTGACCAAGTCTTCATGTCTGAGAAGTAACGGCGATCCGAATCGATTAATACCCAGCTGGGGATCTCCAATCACACGACATATGTAGCACTTAACCCTTGCATATGTCAACTCACCACCGGGGTTCTTAAGACCAGATCAGGTTCACGCCAACCGAGAGCACAGATACACCACCGTCCAGCCACTTGCCACGGAGGGTAAACGCTACTCTCACCATCTCTCCACTCCCATTGCGTGTTGTCTTATTCTGGTATTAGTCTGCCCGAGGCAAAGCTTACCCATGATGAGGCATGTGACCAGTTAAAAGGTCCTCAATCATCAAGCCTACATCGAGACGGTCCTTAATCGACTCAGACGGAGACACTACACCGAGACTCTCTTCTCGTGCAAGTCACTCACCCGGTCTCAGCTTTATCATTTCAACCCAAAGTTTGGTACCTGACAGAGGTACATCTTTTTCGATGTTGAACCCATCATGGCCATGGTGGATCCACCATCAAGTTTTATTTTTGAAAACATCCCATCCCACTTGAAGCATCATCTTTTGTCAAAACAAAACATTTTGTTTTCTAGAGCAAAACTAAGCATCAGAAAAATCTTTTCATAAAACAGGTGATCAAGGAAAGGTAATCAAACTTCCAATGAAGGAAATGCATCAATTGTTTACCACACAACTCCTATCAACTAATGCATCAAGCAAGTGAGAAAGACTTTAAAATAGCAAGGAGGTGGAAAATGCACCGGGGCTTGCCTTGTGTTATAGGAGAGTCGGGCTCTGCTCCACAAATATCAAAATAAAAGCAGTTCCCGGCAGGTGGGTCTTCAGGTGGTGGTGGTGCAACTCCTTCTTCTTCAACCACTACTTCTTCTTCGTTCTCTATATATGATCATATATAACCATGAATGCTCATGTAATGATTATGAAAATGCAGTAATAGAAAAGGTTTATCAAGTTGTATCTTGAATACAATTTTCCTTAATGGTACTCCAGGAAACTAGGGTTTTTGGAGTTAGTATTTTATTTCAAAGGGCAAACACTACTTAGAAGATTAGGGTTTTGGGGTTTAGGTATCAAACATTGTCCAAATCATGTCTAACTTCACCCAAGGTTTCTAAATATCATTTAAAGCTTATCCAAAAAGTTTGGTGATTTTTGGAGTTACTAATTAATTTTTAAAATTCCAGGAGTATAGGTTTTAGCTATTTTAAATACTTCATAATTCCTGGTTTGGACTAAAAATCTTAAAACTATTTTTATTAAATACTATGAAAATTTAGAAGTTCAACAAAATTGGTCTCATATTTTTATTATTTTTCTTGAATTCTTTATGGATTTCTAAACTTTCTCAGAAAAAGAAAAAGGGAAAGTTACCAACAGTACTGGGCTGAATTCAGCCCGAGACGGCCCACGATAGGCGAAATGCCCCCCCTCCCCCTCGCGCCCGCGTAGTTGGTTTTGCAGAAAGGTCCCTACCGGTTCAAAAATCAGAACATCAGTCCTCGACACTATTCACGTGTCTCACTGACATTTACACTAAGGTCCTCTATTTTCTATTTCTTCTCCAGAACAGACCTTGGCCACGATGCGCTCGTCGCCGGCCACCTTGTTGCTCAGACTGGCCATGACCGGCGTTGGCTGCCCGAATTAACCAATGGGCAAGCATTACTGACCCGAGGCGATCCTAGAACAAGCATAAATTGAGTTAATATGGCCCTGGCTTAGCCCGACCACGGCGACGGTGAATACCGAATACAAATCCAAGCGTTCCGGTTGATTGAGTGTGGTCAAGCATAAAGGGTTGACCCGATGAGTATCACGAGCATGCATGGTTGCTAAAACATGATCAAGGAGAGCAGGAGCAGACCCGGGGACGGCTGGCCACGGAGCGTAGAGAATTCTTGCTCGCCGGTGTCTGAGAAGGGGGAAAACGGTGTCGTGACGGGCTCTGGTGGAATTAGGAGGTCATATTGGGGCTATACGCTCGCAAAGGGCTACTGATTCACTGTGCATCACTAATTTGGGGAGAGGTGGACAGGATTCCGTGAATTTTTGCTTCAACTGAGCTCACTGGTGAAGTGGTGAGTACCTCGCCGTGGGTGGTGGGGCTATTTATAAGCACGGCGGTCTGGCTAGCGATCCGCGGCCACAGATTGCATTTTCATTGCATGGTTACCACGTAAGGAAGAGACACAGTGAGGGAGGAGCGAGGCACGAGTGACACGGCGGCGGAATGACCGAGCCACGGTGACCGCCGGTGAAATGTCTCCGGTCAGGCTCTGGCTAGGTTCGCGGAATCATGACGCGGCCCAAAGTTATCTCCCCGCGGTCGATCCCTTCCCCAAATCACTCGAACACATCCAAATCTACAGTGCCCTGAATCTTTGTCATTGTTCTTCAGATATTTTCAGTGCTCTGATCTTCAGTGTTTTACTAAAGAGTGTTAAGAACAGGGTAATCTCCATTAATAAAGATTGTTTACTAAACAATAGGCTTCAAGCTTACTATAGGATCCCTGGACCAAAACTGAATGGAATCAAAAGATATGGTGCTTCCAATTCGGCCCCATTTGACTGTGACCATTTATTTTCTTGAATTCAGTTTTCAGTAACACTTCAACAGCTCGACATACTTCTGACAGAGCAACTTTGGCCTATTGTTTCTTTAATTTTTGTACAACAACCAGGGAAGACGACTGTACCAAAGTTACTCCCCTACAAACCAACTTTAATCTTGTTACAAAGGTCTTAGTCAATTACCCATTAAATCGAGCTCCACATGATCCTGAAGTTGGTCCTATACAACTGATTTCTTTGAACATCACAGAGTCTTAGTCTCACAACCAGACTTCAAACCAATATAACTCCTAATTTTGTACAATACCAAGGCTTAAGCACTTAAGTAAAGTTGTTCTCCTATAGTAACTCTATAATCTTGATGTATTAAGCCAGAATAGAATCTTCATGGATTAACAAATATAAGGCTCCAAAGATGCTCCAATTACACAGAATTCTGACTTAAGCACATGGGGTTCAAAGGTACTTTTTGCAGTTAGGTCCAAATCCCACCTTTTAACTTGCAAATTTTTAAATATGAGAAGCACATAGTTTGTGGTGTTATATTATCTTTGTTTTTGCAATTTAGTCCAAAAGTGTACAAAATTTGCACTTATCCCCCTAGGGTTCTAATTTAGGGTTTTCCAGGGGTCTTTTCAGAGTTTTCAACACTTTAGGGTTTTGGTGCTACCCAAGTCCATTTAATGTGATATCTTATGATCATTTATTAATGAGTTTTGAGATTTTAACTTATTTGGGCTTCATTTTCATTCATAAGCCTAGTTTAGGGTTAAGTACTCTAACCTAGGGTTACTCACATACCAAATCACATCAATACAACTTGTTTGAAATTTTTGCCTAGTGAATGCACTCTAAGTGTAAAAAACACATGATATGCCAATGCTCATGATGTTATGCTCAAGTTTTAGTGATAGTAACACCAGGGGTGTTACACCGTCGCCCCCGATGCAGTAGACCTAGCGGTAGGGAAGTGAACAACAAGGCGGAGCGGGTGAAGCAAGAGCTGTGGGTAAGTCTTGCTCGCACTATATTATTTAATACGTCTCATTTGTTGCACATTCTTAAAATAATGTATGGATACATCATCTTTGTATGCAGGATTTCTTTAGATGCGAGCCTAGATACGAGGTCAGTGCGGATGTGGTGGCTGTCGCGAGCTTTAAGAAGCTCGTTGTGGACATGCACTACGAGGCGCGCTTCAAAGCCATCATAACTTACTACAACAAGAGGCATGGGTGGTACTAGATTGTTGACGGGGCAATCGACTCGTCCTCTACTTGCACTCTTTCTCAAGTGTGAGCAAGGAGCACGAGCGCGATCCTAGCCATACGACCTCGGCAGGACAGCTCACAACATTGTATACATGAACTCTCGGTTAGTGCTTCTGTGCTTCGTCATTCATTGAGTTATATACCTTCTCTTTGCATTATTATAACATTGGGGTGAAATATTATAGGCCCAGCTAGAAGAAGAGAGGAGGGAACATATGGAGATGTAGGCGAGGATGAGGGCAGGGTGGGAGGTGGAGTGGGTGGCTCGCTTTGCGGATCAGCAGATGACGACAGATATGTTTTAGTACATGCAGAGCCTTGGCGCGACACAGGGTCAGTTCCACCACCCCTGTTGTTCCCTCCAGCTAACTCTGCTCATCTCTACACTCCTATGAATTTCAAAACTTTAGTCTTGCATGATATATAGTCATCTGGTCTCACACATGCAATCTTTTCTCGATGCAAGGACAATCGGTGGCATCAAACAACCTCATGGACCGCCCACCCAGCCCATCACCGAACTAGTCCAGCCGCCTACCTTGCTGATGATTTCTTAGTTGTGCTTGTGATACTTATACAAATTCAAACTTGAGATACTTATGTTTGTGTGGGTCTGGTAATAATTATGTTTGTGAAATCTAGTCTGAACTTGTGAGATTTGTGGTCTTTGTGATACTTATGTTTGTAATTATACTTATGTTTGTGAAAAACATGTGAGATTTGTGGTTTTTGTGAGATATGTGATGATTCTATGAACTTTGTGATGTATATGCGATGACTATGTGATATATGTTTTGTTTGTTTGGATGGAATAATGAAAACAACTATAAAAGGGGGGTTTCTGGTCACTTTACCGAGTGTTACACTCGGCAAAGAGTTCCTTTGCCGAGTGCAGTGGCCAAAGCACTCCACAAAGAAGGCACACCTGGGACCACAGCACTCGGCAGAGAAGCTCCCTTTGCCGAGTGTAAAGATGGTAATGGATAAATACCCACCGGGTATTACTATCCCATACTCATACCCGCAACAACAAATAACCCCATCGGGTCACCCATATCCACTGGTGGGTAAGGATTTACCCCCATACCATACCCATGTGGGTATAGGTCACCCATCGGTTCACCCGTACCCACAAAGATTAAACATCTATCAAATTAATACATTATACAAACATCAAGTATATCTATCTAAATACCATTACAAAATTTCTAGCATCATTCATTCAATAACACCATGAATAATTGGATAAAGTAGGACCGCTAGGATAGTACCACATAACACATTACATGTTCCATTACATGGTCATCGAATAGTTGTTAAGCCTTCTATGACCCTATCGCCCAAAAGGTTGTTAAATAGTCAAAATAGATAAATGACTGAAGCCCAACTTCATGCTTTTATACTCGGTATTTTATACCCATGGGTTAATGGGTATGGGTGAGGATGAACATTCTAATACCTGTTTACCTAGTGGGTGAAGGTTTTTTCCCAATAAGGGATCCATGGGTAGAATATTTGGCCCATATACATACCTAATGGAGTAAATACCCATCGGGTATCAGGTCGTAGGTACCCATTGCCATCTCTAGCCGAATGCCATCCGGTGCACTCGTCACAAAGACTAGTAAAGGGGCCCACTGGTGCTCCCTTTGTAGAGTGCTAGACAGATAGGCTCTCGACAAAGAAGCTTGCATTGCCAAGTGCCAGCTTGCGGCTCTCGGCACAAAGGCTATCGTGGGGGCCCACTAGAGTTTTTTTTTGCTGAGTGTCAGTCAAGTGTCGTTGAGTACACTCGGGAAAGCCTCCGTCACGACGACTTTTCTTTGCCGAGTACCAGGTGGCACTCGACAAATACTTTGTCGAGTGCCCAAAATAAAGCACTCGCAAAGAAACCACTACTGTTGGACAGGTCAATGAGACCTCTTTGCTGAGATTCACACTAAGTAAAGAGTTTGGCGAGTGTTTTCTATGCTTTTCCGAGTGCTTGCTGCACTCGACAAAGCATGATACTTTGTTATTATTGAAATTTCAGGTCATAGAACGTAGATGTTTTTAGCTTTACTAGAAGGAAGCATAGTGCTTCTTCTGCTTCTTCCCCTTGTCAGTGCTCTCGACCGGTTCCCCTACAGCTACGAGCACTGCCTCCGTGTTCTCCTCCTCGCGAGGATCCTCCGCCTGCGACTCCTCCTCCTCGGGCTCCTCATCCTCGCTTCCTAGTTCGTGGCGGTGTCTGGGCCATCCCCAGCGGCGGCGGGTCTTCGTTTCGGTCACATGTTCGCAGTGCTCCACCTCCTCGCGGCACGACTAGGACCAATGCACGGAAGCAGGGGTCACGGTGGCTGTGGGGGGAAATAGAGGGAGGTGGAGGAGAGGGGCTGGCGGCGGCAGGGGCTGTGGCGAAAGGAGTGGGCGGAGGAGGGAGGCCTAGAGCGTGCTCAAGGTAGCTGAGCACAGGAGAAGAGGGACGGTGTGGGAGAGAAGTGTTGAACACGAAACTGTTCAGGCGCTCGCAACTCTAATGGATGAATGCTTCGGGACTGCGATCAACTTGGCCACGCGTCGACACGGTGGTGGCTAGAAACCCGCGGAATGCGGACAGAGCTTCAAAAGGGGTTAGGTTTTAAGGAAGCACTCACGAGGCGACGGACACGGAGCACGGTCAGAGGCACGTCAAGGCACGAATTTATCGGATTTTGCAATCCGGTGAACAATCCTCGTCTGTCGGTATGGGCACGGGCACCGGAGCACAACGGCGTATGTCGGATGATGAGCTGCACAGGCGAGAACTCAGGAGGAGGGGCACTCACGGGGACAAACAGCAAAGCTCCGGCTGCCACGGACGTGCCGGCCGCCACGGACGCGTCGGCCCCGGCCCGAGCCGTAGCAACAAAGATCCGCTCGGACGACCCGTCGTACCCAATCCGAGCCCTCCATCGATGACCGCCACGCTCACCGCAGCACACGGGAGGCCGCTGCGCGGAGCTCGGGAAGCCCTCCGCGGACACGAGCGAGTCTTCTGCGGACGTGAGTCTTTCGAGTGCGCGCGAGCATGGGCAGCACGACGCTATGACTGTTGTTGTGTCCTCCCTGTGGGCCCACACACACATGGAGCCACATCTCCTGCACGGACCGCGGCACACGTCGCTGCGCAAGAGGAGAAGGTCCCGTGAAACGCTGGAAAGCCAACATTTCCGTGTGTCTTTTAACAAGAAGTAATTGTTTGATACTGCTAACCGCCATATGGTAACCCTAGTTGCATTATTCTACATGATTAGGCACAATTTCTGTTCTCTATTTTAGTTTGTATATATAATATAATATAAATAGTACTCATAATAATATTGATTTTCAAACTTTTTGAATCCTCAGATCCCATGCCCTAGCTTCATTAAACCTCGTAGAGATGTACGCTGAAATTCTTGATTAGACGCAAAAAAAAGTTGAAACAGCTGTCGGGAAAATCTCCGTCTTATTTTGTGGAAGAATAAGCTACAATAATACAGTGACCATAGAGATTACACGCAAACCGAACGAAAAATTGGAGAGTGGAGATCTAGCTGACTTGTTGCCCACACATGCATGTAGGCAAGCGAAACAATTCATGTAGCGCGAGTGGTATTCGTATCTGATGAAGATGTAATTTTTACAACACCTCGTTGAATACTTCAATAAGACCTTGTTAGTTTGCGTCAGATTGCACTCGGAATCGTTCCAGCTAATCAAAGTTTATATAAATTAGAGAAACAATCCGGTCAGGAATCGCTCCGAACCACCAATACAGCACAAACGAACAAGGCCTAAACGTGTATATATTGAGCGCTTTGTGCGGAAATGAAACTAGAAATAACAAGACCAGAAGGAGCGCGTACGTACGTCTATGAACAGCAGAGCTTAATTTGACAGCAAAATGGGGTCCCCTGGACGGGAGGATCTGCGACGGAGACGGTGAAATATACCATGCTATGAGAATAATATTTTTAGTTATTACTCTTGTAATTGGAAGGTGATGGGCTACTTACAGTTGGAATGGAAACCCTAACCCTAACAGGGGTTGTGTGGTGTATTAATAGACTTGAGTATTGGGCCGGGCCCATTACAGAGGGGCGAGACAGTAATTACATGGGGGAAAACCCCAAACCCTAAAACGGGTATTCTAACACCCCCCGCAGTCACAACTCTATCATGTACAGATGTTGAGACTAGAGCGAAAGTCTAAAAATACACTCGACGGTAACCCCTTGGTGAAGATGTCAGCGAATTGCAGGGTGGTGGGGACGCTGAGAACCCGAACGTCACCGGCAGCGACACGCTCGCGGATGAAGTGTAGGTCAATCTCCACGTGCTTCGTGCACTGATGCTGCACGGGATTGGTGGAGAGGTAGACCGCACTGACGTTGTCGCAGTAGACGAGGGTGGCGCGCTAAAGGGGACTATGGAGCTCGTGGAGCAGTTGTCGTAGCTAGGAAGCCTCTACCACGCCATTGGCCATGGCGCGGTACTCGGCCTCAGCGTTGGAGCGAGAGACGACGGGCTGCCGTTTGGCGGCCCAAGAGACGAGGTTGGCGCCCAGGAACACGGCATAACCGAAGGTGGACCGGCGCGTGTCGGGACAGCTAGCCCAGTCAGCATCGGTGTAGACCACAAGCTCCGACGTCGGGGATGGTCGGAGTAGGAGGTCGTAGTCGAGGGAGCCGCGGAGGTAGCGCAGAATCCGCTTGAGTGCGGTGAGATGGGGCTCCCGCGGAGTGTGCATATGCTGGCACACCTGCTGGACGGCGTAAGCGATGTCGGGCCTGGAGAAGGTGAGGTACTGGAGCGCGCCGGTCAGGCTCCGGTAGGACGTCGCGTCGGCGACCGGAGGCCCGTCGTCCTCAGAGAGCTTCGCCTGGGTGTCGATAGGCGTGGAGCAAGGCTTGCAGTCAGACATGCCAGCCCGCTCCAGGATGTCGATGGCGTACTGGTGCTGGTGGAGGAAGAGACCCTGAGGCCGGCGCTCGGCGGTGATGCCGAGGAAGTGGTGTAGGGGCCCCAGGTCCTTCATGGCGAATTCCCGCTGAAGGGCGACGATCGTGCGGTGAAGAAGGTCGGCGGTGTATGCCATGAGCACAATGTCGTCAACGTAGAGCAGGAGGTAGACGGTGTCGTCTCCGCGCCGGTAGATGAACAGGGACGTGTCCGACTTGGCCTCGACGAAGCCGATGGAGGCCAGGTAGGAGGCAAAGCGACTGTACCATGCCCGTGGCGCCTGCTTGAGGCCGTACAGGGACCGGTTCATCCGGCAGACCAGATCCAGACGGTCAGCATCGACGAAGCCGGTGGGCTGGCTGCAGTAGACAGTCTCCGTCAGAGTGCCATGGAGGAAGGCATTCTTGACGTCGAGCTGGTGGATCGCCCAGTCGCGGGAGAGGGCGAGGGAGAGGACGGCGCGAACAATGGCGAACTTGACGACGGGGCTGAAGGTCTCGTCGTAGTCCACTCCGGGCGCTGGGTGAAGCCCCGAAGGACCCAACGGGCCTTGTAGCGGTCGAGGGAGCCGTCCGAGGTTAGCTTGTGGCGAAATAGCCACTTGCCGGTGATCACGTTGGTGCCTGGTGGACGCGGCACCAGGTCCCAGGTGTGGTTGGCCAAGAGGGCCGCGTACTCCTCCTCCATAGCACGACGCCAATGTGGGTCGGCGAGGGCAACGCGAACGGAGGAGGGCACAGGGGATGCGTCCGGAGGAGTGCAGGTCGTATCTGCTGCCAGGATCAGCCGGTCGACGGGGCGAAGAACGCCAGCGGCGCGCCAAGTCACCATCGGGTGGACGTGCCCGGGGTCGCGATGGATGGCGACCGGGTGGTACACTGACGACTCGGAGCGGGCCGCCGGAACGTCGGGAGCGGTGGGTATGGCCGGCTCGCGACGGTGATAGACGACGGCGGGGTCGGCAAAACGGGTCGTGCTCATCGACGGGCCTGAGTCGGCATGCGCCGAGGTGGCAGCGTGGTTGCGACGGTGGTAGACAAGCGTGGGGTCGGCGAAGCGAGTCGCGGTCGACGGGGCCGCGTGTGGCGCAGGCGGGGTCGTCGGGGCCGCGCGGGGCGCAGGCGTGATCGGCGGGGCTGCGCGTGGCGCAGGCAGGGCCGTCGGGGCCGCGCGTGGCGCAGGCGTGATCGACGGGGCCGCGCGTGGCGCGGGAATGGGCGCGAGCGGTTGCGTCGTGGTCGTACGAGGTACGGGTAACGGCGCAAGGCGGGGCGCCGGGGGTGGGAGGGGAACCGGATCAGACTCGAGGAGTGAGTCTAGATCGGTGGGTGGGGTGGAGCCTGCAAGGGGAAACACATCTTCGTCAAAGACGACGTGACGAGAGATGATGATGCGGTGGGAGGTGAGGTCTAGGCACCGATACCCCTTGTGGTCAGGGGAGTAGCCGAGGAAGAGGCATCGAGTGGAGCGAGGAGAAAGCTTGTTAGGGGCGGTAGCGGAAGTGTTAGGGTAGCAGGCACAGCCGAACACGCGCAGGTGGTCGTAGGAAGGGGCTGTGCCGTACAGGGCAAAGTGAGGTGTAGGGTGGCTCACCGCCTTCGAGGGAAGACGGTTGAGGAGATGCGTGGCAGTATGAAGGGCCTCTGCCCAGTAGGTGACAGGGAGAGACGCCTGAAAGAGAAGGCAGTGGATCATGTTGGTGGTGGTGCGAATCATACGCTCGGCCCGGCCGTTCTGAGCAGAGGTGTAGGGACACGAGAGAAGCAACTGGACGCCGTGAGTGAGGAAGAAAGAACAGGAGGCGTTGTTGTCGAACTCGCGGCCATTGTCGCACTGCAGGGCACGGACCGGGCACCGGAACTGGGTGGATACCCAGGCGAAGAAGTGAGTGAGGGTGGTAAACGTGTCGGACTTCAGCCGAAGGGGAAAGTCCAAAGGAAATGGGAGTAGTCATCCAGAATGACTAGGTAGTACTTGTAGCCGGAGAGGCTAAGGATAGGAGACGTCCAGAGGTCACAGTGGACAAGATCAAAGGCCTGAACAGCCCTGGACGTGGAAGTGGAAAAAGTAAGACGGGAGTGACGGCCGAGCTGACAAGCATGGCAGAGGCGCTCAGAAGAGCCCCGAGTATATGATATGTCTGAGTGGCCGGAAAGCTAGGACATGACGTCGGGTCCAGGGTGCCCGAGGCGACGGTGCCAAATGGCGGAGGAGGTGGTGGTAGTAGCGAGAGCATGAGATGAGGCTACTTTGGTGTGGGGAGTGGAGGGCAAGTGAAGAGAATAGAGGGGGCCGGAGCTGTCACAGCGAGCGAGCACATCATGTGTGGGGAGGTGGCGTATGGTGAGGCCCCAGGGGTCGAACTCCATAGAGCACTGGTTGTCACTAGTGAAGCGATGAACCAAGAGGAGGGGATGAGTCAGTCCGGGAGCAACAAGGACGTCGTTAAGGCAGAATGGTCCTGGAAGAACCGATGTACCTACTGAGGTGACCGGGAGGGTGGAACCGTTGCCGACGACGATGGAGGTAGGATGTGAGGGGTGGGGTGGATGGGAGTGGAGTAACGAATTAGTGGTGGGGGTAGTGTGGAAGGAGGCCCCGTAGTCAACCACCCAATCGGTGGTTGTTCGGGGAGGTGGAAGTGGCGAAGGTACGGTGTGAGCGGAGAGGGCCAGAGAAGGTGCCCCGATAGGGGCACTAGGAAGGGAGGGAGATGACACGGGCTCAACCGCTAGGGAGGCGATCGCAGCACGTGGAAAGACAAGCGGTCCAGGCACATGACGGCCTGCCTGAGGGTGGACCTCGACGCAGTCCCGAAGAATAGGGTTCCAGACTGGATCGAAGGACACGAACATGCCGCGGATGAGCTGGCCATCGTGGAGGAGGACACACACAGTCACGAGAGCGGTGGGCGAGGTAAAGCTCATGGCGACCGGTGCAGGAGGGGCGAGGCACTGCTGGGGCCGGGGCGCGGTCAGTCGACGCAGGGAGGCGCGGACTGGACAACCGGGCGTGGAACAGCAGGGGCGGCTGGGTGCTCGGCGTCGGACGTCCACGGCACGGGACAGCAGGGGTGTAGATCCGCGTGGAACAGCAGGGGCGCGCGTCCTCCGGGCGGGTGCTCCTGGACGGCGCGACAGGTCCTGCGGTTGTCGAGCCCGGTCCTCGGCTCGACGTTGAATGCGCAGGGGCAGGGCGCGGTTGTCACGCGGGGTGAGCACCTGGCGCGTCGGGGCTCCGGTCGGTCGGCACCAGGGCGCGACGGACGGGGCGCGCGGTCGTCGGGGACGCGCAGCATCGCGGCGCAGCAGGGCCCAGGCGCACGGGTACGGCCGGTGCGCAGCAGCTGGGGCGGCACGGCAGGACGCACGGCGGCCAGGCTTGGCGCAGGCTGAGCGGTGGCTCGGTGGTGCTCCGGCGGTCCGGATCAGGCCTGGCGAGCGAGCCGCGAGCGCGCTGCGGTGCTGGACGAGCGCACCGGGGCGGCTGGTCGCCTGGCGGAGGCCGGTGGCGCGTGGCGGCCTGGCGGCTGTCGCTGGCGAGCCGTGGGCGAGCGCGCCTGGGCGGCTGCGCGCCTGCTGCAACCGATGGTGGGGGCGACGGTTGGGGATGCCGTTCGAGCGCCGACGGCTGGCTGGGAGCGGCGGCTGGCCTGGGGACCGGCGGCCGCTGGAGGGGAGGAGGGAGCTGCAGGGAGATGAAGCCGAGGAGGAGCGCCGGCGTTAAGGGCTGGGCCAAGGGCGGCCGGACCGAGGAACGTAGGGTGGAGATGAGCACCGGCGCGGCCACGGAGAAGCAAGGAGCTGGGCGCTAGCCAGTAGAGAAGCGCGCGGCAGGGACCGAGCTGGAAGAATCTCCGACTGGGCGCTAGGCGCGCGCAGGAGAGATGGAGGGAGGAGAGAGGAGGAGCGGCTGGGAAGAAGCTAGTCTTCGGCGGCGGCTGGAAAAAAAAAACAAAACTGGTTCTGGTACCAAGTTGGAATGGAAACCCTAACCCTAACAGGGGTTGGGTGGTGTATTAATAGACTTGAGTATTGGGCCGGGCCCATTACAGAGGGGCGAGACAGTAATTACATAGGGGAAAACCGCAAACCCTAAAACGGGTATTCTAACACTTACCACCGGGAATATTGGCCATACAACTAACATGAATCAATAACATGACCAGGATCAGAAGAAGAAGAAGCAGCAGCAGCCTCCGAGTCAGGAAACCGCAACCGTTTCTTTGCATGTTTCCTGGTTGCTACGCCTAAAATCACAAAGCCTCCAGAGCTGCTATAAATAAAGAGCTATATAATCTTATATGCGGCACCTAGCTAGGTAGGATGAATAGTCTTTGCCGTGGTTTGTGTGCAAGTTTGACGAGTCTCTTGTGACACAGGTACAGGTCTTAACACACGTTGGATTGCTTGCTCGCAGCGTTTATTGCTGATTCAAGCAGATCGAGTAGGAGTCAAATCATCATGTTCGCTTGAAAGATTGCAAGGCAGCTAACACACGTGCGTCCATGTAAGTTGCAGAGAAATTACTATTTAGTGTTTGTGATCCATTAAACAATGATATTACTACAACTAGCAAAGTGTCGTACTTTAGCACTGTGCTAATGTTTTCATTTATGATGGCAATTTAGTGACTATAAAAAACTAAAATAAAAAGGCTAAAAATTAGTACCTATAAACAAACACTCCCTAAATATAATATATAAAATATAAAGACGTGTATGTTTTATAGATGTATGTGAAGGTGGGTTAGATCCAAACAATGGTGGTTCAAATCATCGTTTATGCATAATTTTAGCATTTTTACTATTTATTGCTCTTTCAAACAGAGTGGGAGTCAATTCATCATGTTCGCTTGAAAGATTGCAAGACAGCTAACACGCACACGCACGTCCATGTAAGTTGCAAAGAAATTACTATTTAAACCCATATGGTTTGGATGAGATTGGAAAAAAAATATAAAGAATTTTGACTTGTTCGGGATTTAAACTCATTCAATCCCACACAATCCACAGTGATTGAGAGGAAAGCGAACAAGCCCTTAGTGTTTATGATCCATTAAACAATGATATTACTACAACTAGCAAAGTGTCGTACTTTATCACTGTGCTACTGTTTTCATTTATGATTAAGGGTGTTTAGTTTCTAGGGACCAAATACTTTCTAAGTATAAAATATAAAGACATGTATGTTCTATTGATGTATGTGAAGGTGGGTTAGATCCAAAAATTAGTACCAAGAAATAAAACATTCCCTAAGTATAAAATATAAAATATAAAGACATGTGTGTTCTATTGATTTATGTGAACATGGGTGTTGGGGGCATACACTGCCAAAGGTCCTTTGATTAGTTATATTACATGATTGCCTTAAGTACGCAACAAAAAGCTATGCCGAAGACCACTTTTATTGACGAAGAAACAATCAACTGCCTAACACATAACTTCGACTATGAGTAAATGTTTTTCTGGAACGTTTCTTCTTATAGATGAAACTGACCTTCGACTGAAGCAATAATCAAAGACGTTTCGTCTATGCGCAAACGGTAGAAACGGCAAACGAAGGCGATGGCTTCGAGTGCGAGTAAAAAGGAAGTCAACGAACAACGAAGGTTGAGACCTGCAAAGACCAAGGCGGGGAAAATACAATATTATCCATATGTCATCTGTAAATAACGTAGTACAATATTAGCCTTGATGGGTATTACTGTAAATCTGTACAAGGTCAGTTCGTCTCTCCCATAAATATATGAACAGTACCCTGCATAAAGTACCTTTTTCAAAAGCCCTAACTTCGTAGTGCTTAGCTTTCGAAGAACCTTCATGCACCACATTGTTCAGGAGCCAAAGGTATGCTTGTAAATTCGCCTAATGTAATAAGAGACATACTGAAAATGCTAAGGCAACAAAGATAAGCTCTCGTGTATTGTTTCATTTGTCTCTTTACATTACATTTCACTTCTGATATACATTCTTGTTCAAAGACTTTTGTCCTTCGTATTCATACTTCGAAGGAGTATCAATCTCTGGACGAAGGTTTTCATAACATATATTTCCTTGGTTTTCAGTACCTTCAAAGGATTGGAATCAAGTACATGACAATTCCGTCTTTTGATATACATTTAAACAACCTTCGTCCTCAGACTATCACATCGAAGGTGTATTACCTTGAGGACGAAGGTTCTCGTTTATCATTTTTCTGTTGCTTTGTTTTTGATGCCATACAACAATTAAAAACAAGTGACCAACATTAGCGCCCACCTCCGGTGATTTCACAACCACATCAACATACACCATGCCACAGAAGAAAGCAACGGCAATTTGCTCCATCCTTGCACCGATTGATCCCAATCAAGGTAACGAAGCTCTCATCAGAGAAGCAAGGAACCAAAAGAAAAAGGCCATCAGTTCGACCCCCGTAAAGAAGAGCTTGATGAGGAAATCAGCAACCTTGAACTCATCCACCAGCAAGTTGAAAAGCACAAGGAAAAAATGCTTCGTCTTTCAGAGCTCCAAAGGAAGATTGATGAAGCAACTGAAGATATGCGCAATATTGAAGCACACAAAAATCTAAACAACTTCAGGGATCAAGATTACGATGGATGTGATCATGACAATCTTCGTCATGAAGTATACAATGCCAAGATTTCCTCTATGATGAAGCTTCCCCATTGACACTAGAACTACAAGCAACACCATGTATGGCGACCACTGTATAAGCTTTCTACACTACCTATCTACAATGGCCTGAAAAACCTGAAGCAGTTCCTCATGAGCTACGAAGCTACCATATCATCTTATGGTGGTAACTCAGCAGTCATGGCAAAGTCCTTGGTCATGGTGGTCAAAGTGTGGCCTGAACTTGGTACTCATCACTTCGACCAAGGACTGTTAATTCATGGCCGAAGCTTAAAGAAATGCTTCTTACCAGCTTCCAGGATTTTCAGTCCAATCATGTCACTGCGCAAGCTTTGTTGCAGTGCACCCAGGAGCCAGATGAATACCTTTTGTCATTTGTCCGAAGGTTTCTCAAGCTTCAGGCTCAGGATCCGGTAGTCCAGGATGACATCGTCATTAAAGCTATGGTCAAGGGGCTCTTACCAGGACCAACTGCCTAGTATTTTGCAAGGAAGCCTCATCACTCCCTTGAAAAGTGACTGCAGAAAGTGGACGAGTCATAAGGGCGGATAACGATTTCCACCAAAGAACGGAAGAGTTCCACAGATACACCAAAGTCGTCTGGGGCTTCGGAGGAAGGTTCCATCCAAGACATGTTCGATGCATCCATAACCCATCACAAGTGAGGAAAGGATGGCCCAGTCACAGGGTCGGTCAGGACAACAGGCAAGCTCTCAGCAGCAACCTTTGCATAGCACATTCTGACCACCTGCTTCGAGAGGAAGGGGTGGCCGAAGCTTTGGTGGCAGATTTGGTGCGCCCCCAAGGACATCATTCTTCTTGTTTTGTGGTGAGGACAAGGGCCACACTACAAGAACATGCCATCATACCATCAACAAGCAGAAAGAGCTTGCTTCGTTAGCTACTCAACCTTCACAGCTAAAACAGGTGTTCACTACATCTTCATATTGTTCACCCTACATCTCGCAATATGTTCAAACCCAGTCACAAGAGCCAAGGTCAAGTATGCCTTCAGCCTCAAATGCCTCAAGCAACCCAGTGATGAGTACACAGTCACCAGCTACCTCCTTCATCCTAAGACCACCTCCTATGATCAAGTCCCCGCTAATCAACCTAAGTTCCCAAGGCAATACCTACAACAAAGGGACAGAAGGGAGGGATCTGAAACCTATACTATCAACAGCATGGTCCCGGAACGAAGCACATACACTGAATACCCTAAGGGGCTGGGTAAATGAGCCTGAAGCTATCAACAAGCCACTATTGTATCTATACATTTACTTTCACAAGTCTTCTCATTAGCATGCAAATCTATACAATAATGATCCAGTATCTTCGAGTCCAATAGTGAGAATGCTACAGAGCTATGTTCTATCTCACCTAAGTAATGGGGAAAAAGCTCCAAAGTCGTTCCTAAGGGAATGCAAAGTTATGTTCTTTCTCACCTAAGTAATGGTGAAAAAGCTTCGAAGTCATTCCTAAGGGAATGCAGAGCTATGTTCTATCTCACATAAGTAATGGTGAAAAGGCTCTGAAGTCATTCCTAAGGGAATGTAGAGCTATGTTCTATTCCACCTAAGTAATGGTGAAAAAGCTCCAAAATCGTTCCTAAGGGAATACAGAGCTATGTTTTATCTCACCTAAGTAATGGTGAAAAAGCTCTGAAGTCATTCCTAAGGGAATGCAGAGCTATGTTCTATTTCACATAAGAAATGGTGAAAAAAGCTCCAAATTCATTACTAAGGGAATGTAGAGCTATCTTCTAAACTAATGAGAAAAAGCTCCAAAGTCATTCCCAAGGGAATGTAGAGTTATACTTCGTTTCATCCGAAGTAATGATAAGGAAAAAATTTTGAAATCATCCCTAAGGGGATGCAAAGCCGTGATTCATTATATCCAAAAATGTATACATATGTTTTCTTCTCAAATATGTGAAAAGAAGGGAAGGTGTTTTTCACTTTGGCTCAAAAATAAAGGTTTAAAAATTTCACACTTCTCAAAATAAAAGGAACAAAGAGTGAAACATAAATGCAAAATATACTACTAAACAACCGAAGAAACTTTGGAAGGAGTTTTAGATAGTTCGAATTATTACAATAAAACATCATTGTTTTTTACACAATAAAATTTACTGGATCACTCTGCATTGCTTCGTTGTAAATCTGTTCGCAGATCTTCAAGATAGCATCATCTTAGCTTTATTTCAATCATTACTTGTGAAGTGGAAACTTTTCAAAAAGGGTTAGTAAAGTAATTATTCAAAAAAGTTCATCAAAATTTTGTAAAAGCAGAAAGTTAAATACCTTCGGACTTCTTACTCTGAATCTTTTTTATAATGTCCAGACCCTTTTTGGCTGCTTGCCTTGCCTATAGAAATTTTACAGTTAGCATGACCATGCCCCGTGAAGGTAAAAGACAAATGTAACAAAGAACATACCTTCTCTCTATTCTTTGTGGATTCAACAATACTCAACTCTTTTCCACCCCTCTTCCTAGTCTCAGATAAGACCTTCTTAGACCATTCCAAAGTTTTGGCAGTTGACCTTCGGACATGGTCAGCAGAGACTTTTAAATCAAGGTCTGTGCAAGCCCTCATGTGTTTGCACCCGGCTTTCAGCAGAACTGAAGCAGTGCTTCGGGCGCCTATCCAAGCACAATAGTCCTCTTGAGCTGAGAGGACACCCTTAAAAGCACGAGTCTCGCTAAGTACCCACCTCATCAAACCCTCTAAGTCACCATCTGAAAAGAAAATCACTTTGGATAGGGCTCCGGCAATAGAGAAGGTCTTCAGCAGCTCATTATGGCATCTGTTGCCAAGGGTATGGTAGTTGGCTAACAAGATTCAGTAATTTTCATTGAGCCCCCTCACATGGCTTATCTCAGCCTTCATGTCATCAATCTTCACTTGAGCACTACTAAGATTGGCAGCCACTTCGGTAGATGACTGCCTTAGCTTCGTCATTTCATTTTCGTACTCCTTTTTCATTTGGTCCAACTCACCTTCGAGCGACGCGATGCGCTTGTTCTATTCAGCATTCGAAGCTTTGAGCTTAGCTTTCCTCTTACACATTGTCTATACTTCGGTTCGGCTATCAATAAAACATTTTTCTAGTATGTTGAAAGATCTCTCCTTTTCTTCACAATCAAACTGAAGTCCAGACACTTTAGATCTAAGCTTCATTATTTCTTTCCGGGTAGCTTCGCTCTTGACAGTTCTCTTGTTCTTCAACTCCTTGCCTAGGAATAGGCCCTGCAGAGATACAAAGGATAAGTCATTTCACCAAAGCAACTCAAAGCTAAAAAACAAAAACTAATATAAATTATCTTAAGATGAGTTTAAGCCAGACAATCAGAAAATTCTTCATTAGACATAGTTGAAAGCATCGCTTCCAACTTCGGAAAGCCAACATTGTCCGCCATATAATGGCACACCTCTGTCTCCATGTTATTAGGGCAGCAGTACAAATAATCATCTTGCCCGCCCCTAAAAATGGTAGACCCCGTAGGGTACCCCATTTGTTCGGTGAAACCAACAACTTCAGCCAGCTGCTTCGCGCCGATTATCTTCCCTGTGGCATGGTGAACCCGATACCTTCGGCCACCCATGTCTTGGTCGAAGGCCCGTCACCAAATGGTGTGTCATCATCGATTGCTTTTTTGGCCTCTTTGAATTCAGCAAGCCCTTTTCCTTTCTCTTCCGCCAGGGCAGGCTCCAAGGAACCCTTTTCTTCGACTACTATGATCACCGAAGGAGTCACTGCTGCATTAGTCCATTCAAGTTCTGGACTAATTGGACCAATATTTTCTTCAGCTAGCAGCGTGGAGTCCTTAGACGCTAGTGTTGTGTCGATAGTATCCTTCTCAGCTTCATCTTCAAAAGTATCGAATAATGAACTCATCACTGGAGCTATTCGCTCCCTGTCATCTTCTTCATCACTCTCTAGAAGCATCCCCTAAGGCTTAACCTTCTACGCTATCAAGTCGATAGCTTCTCCAATCTTCGCTTTTTCGGCCTCCATAGTAGGAAGTTCTTCAATCTCAACTCCTATCTTGGCTTCGGGTACAACCTAAGAAATTCAAAGCAGAAAATTAATAAAATAAACCTATAACGAGTATACCAAAAATAAAAAGACTATTTACCAGAATTTCCTCTAAGGCTTGAGGAGTTGATCTGGCACGCACCTTCAGAATTTTGCTTCACCTCGTAATCACTTTCTTCTTTCTCTTCTTCAGAACCTGAACCATGACGGTATAGTCAGGATAAAAAAACCCGATGATATCAAAGACACAATTCAATCGATGCCTCTTCCGGGCTCCGAAGGCCTGTTGCAGAGCTTCGGCTTCGGACTTACTATAATTACCAAGAATTTCGTTGCACCTCGCTTCAACATAATCTAGCCACCCATCACTAGGTTATCCAAACTCATCTTCGAATATATACTTATAACGAAGCCTAAATAGCCTAGGCTTAATGTCCGAAGCATCCCCTTCGGACATCTTCGGCATGTCCCACTCATCTGCCAGGGGCCATGTTTTAAAAACTAGGAACTCCTAAACAAGATTCCTCATTCCAATATGGGTGCTAATAGCATTGAAGGCAACTATGGCAGCCTAAGCTTCGAAGTTGGCATAGCACGCCGGCTTTTTAAAAAACTAAAACTTGTGACCATATGAGATTGGATAATGCTTGATATATCAGCTCGTGCGGCCAAGTCGTTCTTCATGTAAAACCATTCCTTTGCCCACTCATTCAGCCACTTGCTTCGATAAGCAAGAGCCTGGAACATTGAACCTCTTCGATACACAAAGTTATAGGAACCAAAATTATTATGTAGGCCCCTTGTCTCCTTTGTCTGGAAATACAGTTCATGAATATGATTGAAAGCCTCGTAGAAAGCTCCGGCATCAAGTTCGATTTCCTGACTTCGAACAGCCTAAATAAAAATCCTAAACGCACTATAGCGTTTGTGGTAAGCTGATGAAGATAGATGTTAAACCACTTTAACACTGTGACTATTGTCTTATGTAAAGGGAACCTAAGACCAGCCTTCAAATAGCACCGAAACACAACAATTTTGTCGTCCGTTGGACTCGGTACTAATTCCACACCTCCTAACCGCACCCAGTCAACATTGTCAATGTAGCTGAAGCGGTTAAGTACCTCAATGTGTCTTTCTTTGATCTTGGGCTTGTCGAAGTCCACATGGTTGGGCTTTGTGGGGTGTATGATCGTGTTGTCTTCCTCAATATCTATGTTGTCGCTATCTTTTGACTTATTCAGCGAGCTAGCTTCGGCCTAGGAAGCAGTAGCTCCCGCCGTCGAGACAAATTCCCTAGTCTGTGCCTCTGGCACATCTATTGAAGGTGTCAGTGACATCTTTGCAGCACTCTAAGAGAAAAGCAAGTGATCTCTAAACTAGCTAAGGCTGGTTTGAAAGCAGGCAGATAATGTTCGAAGCTAGCTTCGAAGGTGGAGCAAGCACTAAAAACAGTAAATACAAACATCAGGAGTCGTGCCCTATAACGATGGGTACCGCCCCCTTTTATACTCGCAACCGTTTGACTTAAACTGCCACACCCAATGTCCATTGGGTCCAACTATGCAGGACTGCCATTATCATAACGAGCTTCGGGAAGATGTTTTTTGGACCTTTAGCACAAGGCCACCCAATTATAATTTTTTGTGATCTAAGCTCATTATGAAACAACGAACTCATCCCGCAAAGGGCTACTGTTAGGGGCCTACACTGTCGAAGGTCCTTTGATTAGTTATATTACATGATTTCCTTAAGGACGCAACGAAAAGTGATGCCGAAGACCACTTATTTATGAAGAAACAATCACCTAACACATAACTTTAGTCATGAGTAAATGTGATTCAGGAATGTTTCTTCTTACAGATGAAACTGACCTTCGACTGAAGCAATAATCAAAGACGCTTCATCTATGCGCAAATAGCATAAATGGCAAACGAAGGCGATGGCATCGAGCGTGAGTCAAAAAGGAAGCCAATGAACAACAAAGGCTGAGACCCGAAAAGACGAAGGCGGAGAAAAAACAATACTATCCTTATATCATATGTAAACAACGTATGAAAGCCTTGATGTGTATTACTGTAAATCTGTACAAGGTCGGTTCGTCTCACGTATAAATAGATGAACAGTATAGTGCATAAAGTATCTTTTTCAAGAGCCCTAACTTCGTAGTGCTTAGCGTTCGAAGAACCTCCATGCACCATATTGTTCAGAAGTCAAAGGTATGCTTGTAAATTCGTCTAATGTAATGAGAGACATACTGAAAATGCTAAGACAACAGAGATAAAGCTCTCGTGTGTTGTTTTTTTATTTGTGTCTTTACATTACAATTCACTTCTGATATACATTCTTGTTCAAAGACCTTCGTCCTTCGTATTCATGCTCCGAAGGAGTACCAATCTCTGGACGAAGATTTTTCATAACACATACTGCCTTGGTTCTCAGTGCCTTCAGAGGATTGGAATCAAGTATACGAGGATTCCGTCTTTTGTTATACATTTAAACCTTCTGTCCTCAAACTATGACACCGAAGGTGTATTGCCTTTAGGACGAAAGTCCTTGTTCCTCAATTTTTGTGTTGTCTTGTTTTTTATGACACGCAGCAATTAAAACAAGTGACCAACGGTGGGTTATTAGATCCAAACAATCAATCGTGGTTCAAATCATCGTTTATACGTAATTTTAGCGTTTTTACTATTTAACTTTATAGGGGAGCACGATGATGACGGCGGAAATCGTGGAAACTGGTTCTTTAAAGTGCAAGAGATATATGTTGAAATATATATGAGGGGAATCAACAGTCTCACTCTGTGGAAGAATAAGCTGTACAGATACAGTGAGCATAGGGATTAAACGGAAAGCAAACGAAAAATTGGAGAGCGGAGATCCACACACACATGTTGTTGGGCTCTTCCATGCGTTGCTCACCACCCGCATGCAGCAGCCAGCAGGCGAGCGAAACTTTTCTTGTATAGTGTGAAATTGAAATAAAAAGACCAGAGTAGCGCGTACGTCTATTAACAGCAGCCAATTTTCTGACAGCAAGAAGGGCTCTGCTGTACGGGAGGATCTGCGATGGAGACGGCGAGAAAATACCAGGCCATGAGCATAATATAATCAGTGATTACTCATGTGTAAACGGATGGTGGTGGTGGTGGGCTACTTACAAGAGGGACTGGGATCGAAGGTGATAAGGCCACGCGGAATTGCTGATAAGCCAAGACGAACCGTTAACATGACCATTATCAGAAGAAGCAGCAGCCGAGTCGTCAAGAAACCACAACTGTTTCTTTGCATGTTTTGTTTCATGGTTGGCAGTTGGCACCGAGGGATATGACGATGCTACGCCTAAAATCACAAAGCTTCCGGAGCCTATTAATAGCCGTTGCCTGCAGCTGAACCCTTGTGTGTCAAGTGACTCGGGGGTTGTTGAAACCGTGTTCAACGGTCTTCATGATGATTTCACACAAGACCATCTTAATTGGTCCACTTCAGTATTTTGTAGGGATTGATCAAGTGTCGGCTTGCTCTCAACATGTACGGCTGAGTATGTCCAGGAGTCAATTCATCGTGTTGTTGGTTTCAAAGAACCGAATCATGACAAAATAGGACATAGCCAATTTCAACACGTCTATCAGTCTATATATGCTGAACCAATAAACATCTCTACTAATCTTTAAGGGTAGACGGAGGGCGTCCACAAGCCTCACCACGCCCCTGCCCGCGATGCTGCGCCCCCTCCCCCGGCGCCGTGATGCCCGCCGCCGCGCGTCTTCCTCCTTCCTCCCCGCATCCTGCACGCCCCGCGCACGTCTTCCTCCCGCATCACGCACGCCCCAGCCCCCCGACCCCGCCCGCGCACCGCGAACTGCTCCCTCGTCCCCGTCCGCACCGCTGCCCCTTCCGCCACCACGCCCACCATGAGCTCTGTCACGTCATCCCCGCCAATCCCCTCGAAATCCTGCTCCGCACCCCTCTCGAGCTTCGTCACTTCATCCATAGGCCCGATCGAGCGCCACCATCCGCATAAGTCTGGGCTAGCGCCGCCGGCCACCATTGGCTCGGTCGAGCACCTCACGCCCACGAGGGTCAGCCGCCGCCTTCATGGCGCGGAGTCGTCGGTCCCTGCCCACCAAGGTCACCATAGGCTCGACGACGATGGCAACAAGGTCAAGGTCGTCAACACAACCCAACGTAGTAGCTCTTCAGTTCCCCCGCCCTTCCCCACCACCCCTCCACCGTCTCCACCGCACACAGCATGCCCGACTCTATTCTCCTCCCCGAAATCCCCGTGGCCCGCAGATCTCGCCCCGGCTCCTCGCCTGCACAAACCACGAGCGCGCCCTCGACCCATGACATCCCCAAATCCCGCCCCGGTTCCTCTCCCTTCCCGTTCGCGGATGACGCCTCCGCGCGTCGACGTTCGCGTCCCCAAATCCTCGGTTCCCCTCCCTTCCCTTTCGCGGACGGCGCTTCCGAGCCCTCGACCCCTGGCGTCCCCAAATCCCAGGTTCCTCTCCCTTCCCGTTCGCGGACGGCGCTTCCGCGCGTCGACGTTCGTGTCCCCAATTCCTGCCCCGGTTCGGCGCTTCCCCACATCGAGGCGCCACACCATCGCCACAGGGTACCGACAACGTCGACAGCGCGTGGCCCCATCGTTCGGGGACCAACCCGGCCAAGGGTGCCCTGCTGCTGACGGACAAGGACCTGGAGTCGGAGGAGAGCCTATACGAGCGGTGGTGCAGCGTGCACACCGTGTCGCGGGACCTCACGGAGAAGTAGAGCAGGTTCGAGGCGTTCAAGGCGAACTCTAGGCACATCGGCGAGTTCAATAAGAGGAAAGACGTTCCCTACAAGCTCGACCTCAACAAGTTCGCGGACCTGACGCGGGAGGAGTTTGTCAGCAAGTACACGGGCGCCAAGGTCGTTGACCCCGACTCCGAGGCTGCCGCTGCCGCCGCCAGGCTCGCCAGCGGCGTGCGCGTGTCGTCCAACGACGAGTTGCTGCCGCAGCTGGTCGCCTCCACCGTGAACGCCATCGTCACCGTCATGAAGGACCACGGAGCTGTCACCGCCGTGAACGGCGTTAATTTATTCTGCATTGCAGACTAGAGAGACCACGGAGCCATCACCGCTGTGAAGGACCAGGGGCAGTGCGGCATCTGCTGGGCCTTCTCGGCAGTGGGTGCGGTATCATTTATTGTTCTGATAAGTGCACTCTAACAAGATGTTGTGGGTATAATCAAGCGAAATTGGAAGTAGTGAGATTTCTAAATCGTATACTCCTATCTTGAGATTATATATGATAAGGTTCTGGTGTTCTGCAGGTACTGTAGATCCTTGCAGCCGATGCCCATGCCTGCTGGTAGTGGGGGTGTTGCTCTTGCTTTATTTGTTTCAAAGGAGTTAATAGTTCCTAAGGTTCGAATTGAAAACAGGCATCTTCAGAATCTTGTGAAAAAAGAATTGTTGTTGCGGCTGGTTTATCTGGACACTATGTACACACCATTGGAGATATTGGTGACAAAGAAACATAAACAGAGGCAAGTGTACTTAAATTTTAGAGTTGCATCATGCTTTAAATTCGTTTAGAAGGGGAGGTTGATAATACTGTTGGTCTGTCCAGTTAGAATAATCAATTTTATATCTATTTTGGCCTGTATTCATAATCAGAAACCCCAAATATAAAAGAAAAAATGGTGCTATTTTTATAGTCGTGACGTTTCAGTCTATTAGCAACAGTTGCCATCACAGTAAACTGACCACTAACCAGTAACTCGAACTGATGATTGTGTACATGTTGAAGAACAAAAGGAAAGTTGAGAAGATTGAAAATGTCTATGCCAAATGCAAGTTTGTTGCCCAATGTTTTATATATGGTAATATTTGTGATTCTTTGTTGGCTATATCACCATCAGTTATGGCCTAGGGTGTTCTAATTCTCTTGTTTCGGTCGCAGGTGATAGTTTCAGCTCTGGAATTTAGCTGAAGTTGAATGCTTCATATGTTCAGACTGAAATTTTGGTACTAAACTGGTAGATTATTGTTATTTAAATATATAAGTAAGGGAGATGCCAATGTGCTAATTGTTTGTGTCTTTTTCTGCCTTTTTTATATGTCCGGGCTAGGTGTAGAATATAATTTTTAACACCCCACTATTGTTGCAGAAAAAAATCATCTTCTACGATTCAGAGAAATTATGTGAAGCTTCAATTTGACTCCATGCAATAGTAATGAGCATAAATTTATAATGCACTGGTTTGCTGCAGCTTACAAGCACTAATCCTTCTGTTAGCATGTGCTTTGTGTTTATCTTTCTTCAATGCAATTGTTGCTTGTGAAATTATATATAGATATAGATGTTGCTGAGTCCGTCATTGAATATCCTGCAGTAGCTATTGACAACCTCGATTACATTTTCACAGTGGGAGCTCCTTCGATTATGAATGCTTAGATAAATTACTAGATGAGAAATCTTCAGAGCTTTGGAGTTAGCGAGGTCTTCCAACAATGACAAGTACCTATCCTGCTGTCATTGACAGTGGTGCAGAGAATTCCCTAAGCCCCGTAAATGTGGGAAATCTGCATCAAGGCCATCCGCAATGTCATGTGATGACAGTTTTATTCAGAAAGACTACACCGCTGAACAAGATGTATGTACTGTCTAACCAGGTCAGAACACTTCGCAAGAAGCTGCAACAAATTGAGATCCTTGAGGCTAAACAACTTGCAAGTCATCAACTTGACAATCAGGAGGTTGTGATTTTCTCCCTGACGAAAATCCTAACTAATAAATTGATATTATTTCTTTATCAGAAGAGGCACCATGGCGTTTCCGTCAGACCGGACATCAGGCTTCTCTATACCGCCCCACGGCGGAGCGCCGGAGGCCAATGGTGACGCGAAGGACAACATGCCCAATCGGTGGTTCAGGCCAGAGATTGATGCCCCGTGCCCCCGTAGTCCACCCACTCTATCTAAGATTCTATATCTTGGAGCAGGCTATAAAAGACTTCATGCGCTTCTACAGCAGCGTGAGGATCGTCAAGCCACAGGTCTAGCACCGGCCACCGTCGCGGCGACGACCTCGTCGAAGAGTGACTTATGACCATGTGCACTATGCTGAGCTAAACAATAAGCACCCTTCGCTGCTTCTACTTTCACAGTGAGTGGTCTCGTTTAGCTATAAAACAGAAGATTGTACAGGCCATGTGAGATCACCCGGCTTGGCTTAACACATTAACTTGAGCTAAAGTTGTGTAGATTAAGAAAACTAATCTATCAAGAAATTAATTAGTTGTTCTGTGCCACTATCATGATTTTGTGATTAGCTTCTTTAATAGATCTGTTGTGGGTACTTTTTTATCGTGGTTTCCCTGAAATTTTACACAGAGTTCTTGTGCAGACACACGTAAGGTGCTACATCCCTCCATTTTTAATGAGTTTGAGGTCGTTTGGTGTCTGCTGCTTCAGGTGGACTGGTTACCAAAATGTTATTGTAGGTAAGTTTTCCCAGCTAAGAAATATAAACTGTAGCAACGCACGGGCACACAGTGCTTGGACATTATGCAACCTTTTTCACCTAATTTTAGTGCACTATTTTTTTTACAGTGTCCTCATTTTCATACCTTATGTCTTCTGATGTGTTAATTACTATACAATCAATTGTAAATTCTGTTGTTGTGTTGTTGGACAAATCTGGGGAACCAAATGGGAAAAATATACACATGGGATGCTACATTTCTGCGAAAGCGTCTTGGATACTCAGCTCATAAGCTGCTCAGTGTTGATTTCCCTAGCGAAGATGCTGGAAAAGGATGGCAGAGTAAAGTAAGCTTAAGTTCCTTCCATCTACCTTTTTAATGTGCTAGCTGATAGGTGATAAGCTTGTAGCTACTAATATGTTCCTTGTTATGTTGTCTGTTAGGGTGATCTTATACAGAAGATATTGCAAATATACCTCATGAATAGTGACTCTACTTCAGATCTACTTGCTGAGATAGGTCGTGAATTGCCTAAGGTGGGCCATCTCTTCTTCTAGAGTGAAGCTCTCGAGTTAAGCATATGCCACCACTCTGCCTTAAAAAGAACATCTGGCATCATTTTGAATCCAGCCAAGGAGTGAGCATAAAAGGTTTGTGAATAATATGATATCTGGACTGCCTATGTTGAACAATTAGATTTATTTTAGATAATATGATTGCTTGTAGATAAGTTGTGCTGTTTACTAAGTGTAAAGCAGTTTTCCCTATTATTTCTCTCACAATTAGGTGTGTGTCCTATACTACTGATCTAGAAATATGATACCTCTATAGGAACTGCCTACATGTATGTTCCCCACAACTCATTTATATAAACAAGTCTGAAGTTTCTAATAGGAATGCACTTGTCTGCTAAACACAATAGAGGATGTTGTCCCTGATACACGACTATGTTTTGGTTGAGAATAAACTCTGTTGTAAAGAAAAAATGTGTATTGCATGACCGACATGGTGCGAGGGTTTCGTATACCAAACATAGCATAATAGCTTTTAGATAAATAGCTCTTTTCTGTTTTAAAAAGATTATATGCATTGCTATTTTGGTTGAGAAATACCTCTGTTGTGAATACACATGGTGCCTCTGTTGCATGAAAAATGAGAAGCGATGTTGCTTTGGTTGAGAAACCCCTCTGTTGTGAATAATAAGCTGGATTGATGGCTTGAGATAATTGCAGTTAGATATGCAGTGAAATATTGTTCTCTTGTGTTCATGTTCATATAATATTCAGTTTCATGATTATATTTTTATAACTGCATATGTTCACCTTATTAAACCCCTCTGTTGTGAATAATAAGGTGGGTTCATGTTTTGGTACAGATTTACCTCTTTTTTAATAGCTTCTAAGAGTATAGCTCTTTTTGGTTTTAATACTTGTTCTTGTTCTTTTTCAGATTGTAAAGCAGCTCGTCCACTGTTCCCTGCTCGTGAAGATCGCCTTTCTCTTCAATCGCAACGTCGATAGTGAGTTCTCTGCTTCGTCAAGTCACGCACTCATACTATCACATGCGTGGATGATGTAAAAAACATCTGCTCTACAAAAGGTTCTTTTTGTTTCGTTATGCAAAACTTAGCATAATATCTTTTTAGATAAATATCTTGCGGTGTACTACTCTTGAACAATTATATTTCTTTAAGATAAGATGATTGCTGGAAGATAAACCGTACTGTTTTCTAAGTATAATAAGGTTTTTCCCTATTATTTCTCTCGTAGTTAGTGTGTCACATATACTACTGATCTAGAAATTGATGTATGACAGTAAATTTGTTATGTTCGAACTGTCTAGATGTATGTTCCTTGAAATTTAATTGTTCAAGACATTTGAGTTAAAGGCTAATTTTTTGTTTGCTCATTGAGATAACTATAGTTAGATGTGCAGTTAAATATTGTTCTCTTGTGTTCATGTTCATATAATATTCAGTTTCATGTTCATATTTTCATAACTGTATATGTTCATCTTATCATACAGTTTGGGTCCTTGAACTTTGGAACACTGAATCCCTACTACTCTCCCCCCATAAAGGTGTGTGACCTCATATGATGCGGAGCTGTTTTGGTCTCAAGTCATAATGGTATTGATTTGGAGATAATGTTGCTCGGGCTTCTTTGAACTGAACTGATTAAGTCAGCAACATATCCAATATTAATGTGTGTCCATTCGTCTGATAGGAAGGTACACAGAAGGGTCAAAGGAGCAAGCTCGGTATTGAAGATCATGTTCTCTGAGTTGAGTATGGCAAAAAGTTACTCTAAAGAAAGCTATTCTCTAGATCATGATGAGGACAAATACTTCAGCAAATGTTTTTAGATATCTCCGCACGAACAGGTAGCTGTTGCACGCCATATCAGGTTGTTGTTAAATCCAATGTTGTCAGATCTACTGCGCGTCATGCATGGAAGTTTAACTCTTTTTGGGGAGATCGCTAGGGAGTTATTAGAGAATGGTATTTGTTTAGATCTCAAATATGGTTAGGGAGATACTAATCTAAGATATTGGGATCTAAATAGATTTGTTGGAGATGCTCTTAATTGCTAGAGGTCGCAAACGTTTTGAAGTCTGTGTGTACGATAGCTGAAAGAGACTATCCTTTAGAAATGTAGAAATTGCTTGATCCAGATTCAGATTCATTAATTCCGTTCGAATGGATTATGTAACCTTTTCTCATAATAGTATAACACACATTAGTAATAAGTTATCATGATATTATATGTTTCCGTTGCAACGCACGGGCACTCACCTAGTTTTCTAATAAGCATGTTGAAAATTTACAACTAGGATCTATTTAGGTTGAGCAAAACATACTTGAACGCTAAATCGCCGCCCTCGGGAACTCGAATGCGATATAATACTAGTCATAGAAGACTATCACAACAATAAAATATGAAATTTCCGACGGTTGTATTATGTCCGACGGCTTTCTCTGAGACCGCGAGACGTAGCGTATGTTCGACGGCTGTCAGACAAGCCGTCGGACATAACATTACGTCCAATGACTTGTCTGACAGCCGTCGGACATACAGTATTTTGACCAGGCGCGCAAGGCCGCGCCGTTTCACTCAACGCGCTCAATACGACCCACGTCGTTTCACTCACCTCCGTCGGCGCTGCCCCTGTCGCCGGCGCTGCCCCACCCCCGTAGCTAGGCGCCCGCCCGCACCACCGTCGGTGCCGCCGCTGGCCCCGCCCTCGCCCCCGACCCACACCCGCCGGCCTCCGCCGGCGCCCTGCCCCGCCGCCGGCAGCCCCGACCCGCCCTGCCGGTCCCGCGCCGCCGCCTCTTGCTCGGCTAAGTGAGTATTTTTTAATTTTTAGTATAATTTTGTAAATGTATATATTGTTTTCTAGTTGTCTTTTTTCAGTATTAAATTTTTTGTATGTTCATAATTGTTTAGCTTGTTATGTCCTACGGCCGGAATTTGGTTATGTAATTAATTTAGTTTGTTTTAGTTTAGTTAGTGGTGCTTAGATAATTTAAACTTTGAATTTCCGTGGGTAGATATTATGTCCTCGGAAATAAGGTCATTTTATATGATTTGTCACTCATGACAATGTTATTTTGTATATAATATTGTATTGATAGTTTATTAGTTGAACTATGTAATAATGTACGATGATTCTAGTTATTCGTAGTGCATCGTAGTGTCAACAAACAAAACCTAGACGTTACCCGTTTTGGCCCAACACACCTCACATCCATGCTGGGCTAGAATTGTCCCTTATTGGACAGCCTCGGGGTGACCGACATATCCCGTGTTTATGACAAAGGCATGTGCTCCTGCGTAGTTTTGCCAGCATAATCCCTCTGTTCTCCAATTGCACCATTTTCACACGTGCGAGTGGAGAACAGCGGGGTTATGGTGCCGAAATTTCGCACGAGCACATGCCTTGTCATAAACACGTGCTCGTCGGCCACTCTTGGGTGGGTTTAGGACCTATCCTTTCCTATAGATGTAGGTGTGTGATTTACTTAACTAATCAAGTTAATGTCTCGTATCTAGCATGGAGGAGGATCGTCGATGGATGTATGAAGGTTGGAAGAAAATATGTGCTCTATCAAGTGAGTGGGTTGCCAAGACTGACGCGTTTCTCGACCATGCTTTTTCTCGATCAGAGACTAGAACCGATCTTAGGTGCCATTGTAGCAAGTGCCAGAACATTTATTTCCTTGGCAGGAGGACTATATCGATAGATCTTTGTAAGAACGGTTATATGCCTAGCTATGTGGTGTGGGTGCACCATGGTGAGGACCCACCTCCTCGTATTGTACCGAAAGTTCAATCACATGAAGAGGGTATGATAGGATGGAAAAGATGCTTGAAGATGTACATCATGAGCTTCTACCCGTCGATTCAGAGAACCCTGGTCAACCCACCGATTATGAGGATCCTCCTACGCCTGAGGTTCAAAAGTTCTTTGTGCTCCTTAATGCTGCCGAAGAGCCGTTGCACGAGCACACGAAAGTGACTGTCCTTGTGTTTGTGACTCGACTTATGGCTATTAAGTCTACATTTGCATTCTCAAACAACTGCTACAAGGAGCTTCTGAACATGATCAGTGATGTACTTTCGGGGAATCTTAAAATGCCAAAGGACATGTACCAGTCCAAGAAGTTGCTCTCGGGTCTCGGTATGGACTACGAAAAAATCGATGTCTATGACAATAACTGTATACTTTTCTGGAAGGAGATCGAGAGTGAGAAGAAGTGTATAGTATGTGGTGAGCGTAGATTCGTAGAGGTTGAAAATGACGATGGTTTGACCGTTATGACCGAGGTAGCACGTAAGCAGCTTCGTTACATGCCTCTTATACCTCGGTTGAAACGTTTGTTTATCTCCAAGAATACAGCCAATCACATGAGGTGGCATAAAGAAGGCATACATGAGAATCCCAATGTCATGGCGCACCCAGCTGATACAGATGCATGGAAGGAACTAGATTCCTTTGGTTCTAGCTTTGCTGACGAAGTGCGGAATGTCCGCTTCGGTTTGATAATAGATGGTTTCTCGCCTTTCAATCTAACTGCATCGTCATACTCTTGCTGGCCCGTCTTTGTTGTTCCATACAACATACCGCCAGCTCTTTGCATGAAAAAATGAATTATTTTTTTGTGCCTTGTAATACTTGGTCCGGATCATATTGGAATAAAGATCGATGTGATGATGAGACCCCTGATTGAAGAATTGAAAATTTTGTGGGAAGGAGTCGAGGCGTACGATTGTTACAAGAAATAGAAGTTTAACCTGAGAGCTGTATTTTTGTGGTCGATTCACAATTTTATGGCTTATGGTATCTTTGCTGGATGGAGTTGTCATGGCATTCTGACATGTCCGATATGCGCTGAAGACACTTTATGCTTTTGACTGAAGTTTGGTGAAAAGATATGTTACTTCGATTGCCATAGATGTTTTTTGCCTTAGGATCACCCATTCAGGTTCGATAGGAACGCTTTTAGAAAGGACACGATTGTGATGAGTGGACCACCCAAGCGTCTTAGTGGTCCAGAAATTCTCGCTAGACTTAATGATTTGAAACTAAACGAACATGGAAATCATTTTGAAGGTTTTGGAACCGAGCATAATTGGACACACAAATGTGGTCTATGGGAACTCCCTTATGTGAAAGCCTTGATTCTAATGCATAACATTGATGTGATGCACCAGGAACAAAATATGGGTGAAAGCATTATCAACACTTGCCTGAATATCACTGACAAAACAAAAGACAAACCTAAGGCTAGAAAAGACTTGGCCTTAATTTGTAGTCGACCAACTCTAGAGCTAGGAGAGAACGAGAAGAAGTCACGTGCTCTTTTCAGTCAAAAACCTAAAAGGAAGAAATAATTGATGAAATGGTTGAAAAATTAAAAGTTCTGAGATGGTTACACCATGGGCTTTAGAAGGTCTATGAATTTGAAGACGGGCAAGTTTTCCGGGTTGAAGAGTCATTACTACCACATAATAATGGAAATACTCCTTCCCGTTATGTTTCGTGGTTTTGTAAAAAAATGATATGTGGAAAGCATTAGCGGAGCTAAGCTAATTTTATAGACATATTTGTGCTAAAGAAATAAAGCAAGAGATGATGGAGAAGCCTGAGCAACAAATACCAGTTTTGGTATGCAAACTTGAAAAAATATTTCCTCCAGGTTTCTTCAATCTGGTGCAACATCTACTTGTTCACCTACCATACGAAGCTAAGGTAGGTGGTCCTGTCCAGTATAGATGGATGTATCACATCGAAAGGTCACTAAAGAAGCTACGTGCAATGGTTGGTAATAAGAGAAGAGTTGAAGGGTGCATCGCTGAAGAATTCAAATACAAAGAGATAGCATCGTTCACGGGCCTGTACTTTGCAGAGGAACACAATGTCAATGCCCCTGCGTTGCGGTATCATGTCGACGATCCCCCTATCAGTGATCTTGAAATTTTTCAATGGAGGGGCCAAACTGTAGGAGCCAGCACAGCATATTGTTTCATCAATGACGAATGGAAGGCTGCTTTACTCTACATGTATAACAACATGGAAGAGATGAATTAGTTTCTCCTGTAAATGTAAACTTAATTTTTAGTCATTGTTGCTATCCTTTTTTTCTTATCCTAATAGGTTTGTTTCCTTGTACTAACAGTGAATTTGATTCTCAAAATTGGATGTCTAGCCGTGAACGTGATCAGATTCGTCGAGAGGGAAAAGATGGGGAACCTATTTTCTTGTGTTGGTTTTGAGATTATGTAGATATAAATGACAATATACATATGGACCTTCGACAATTGTCCCTAGGAGCAGTAATTGTCAGACGTTATGGTCGGTATGATGTTAATGGTTTCTGTTTCCGTTCTACAAGGTTCAAAGATGCTCATCCTCTAGTAGCCACAACAAATGTCGGAGTTGTAACTATAGTTGTCGATGATGAAGGGAAGGTGACTAATTATTATGGAGTCATTAATTATATACTCAAGTACAAGCTTTTCGGAGATAAAAAACTCAAAGTGGTGTTCTTCAATTGTGATTGGTTTACTCCAAATACAACACGAGAACCAATATGGCATGGTGGAAGTCAAACACAACAATCGATTACAAGGCCATGAGACTATAATCCTTGCCCACCAATGCGAGCAGGTGTATTATATGACATATCCATCTAAGAAAAAGAGTTTGGTTGATTGGAGGGTAGTGTACAGAGTTAATCCTCGTGAACGACTATGCTCCTGTTGAAGCTGGTTATGTTGAAAGTCAAATCGAGCAGGAAGTGGGGGTTGCTGAGATTTTCCAAGACGACGAACATGTGCGCTTGGCTAAGTGAATGGTATTTCACAGTATGTTGTAACTTTGAATTACATAGAAATGTGTCATTCTAACTTGTATGTATAGGAAGTCAAATTCGGTCGTACGCCGACGGATGTGGAGGTGTATATGCAAGGGCATAGGGTTCTGATCCTTAGAATCATGACATTTTATGCACTCAGACAACCATCGATCGTCTAGTGAGTTTTTGGTACTCTATTATGTGTTTGTGCATCAACTTGGTGATGCACTTATATTTGGTATGTTTGCCTCCAGGCTTTGTATGGGCAGGTGATGGTTCAGCGCCATGGGCAGGACTACAACTGGAGGAGCCAGCCAATCGATCCTCAGGCAGCATATGCTAGCGCAGAAGGACAAACCCATGGATGGTGAGAGTATTTGATTTGGATTTCAAAATTATTGTCATATGCTTGCGATTGAACTGAGTCCATGGTTTAATCTACTAAGTCCATGGTTTACTATACTAAATCCATGGTTCACTCTTGTAGGTTGGGAATTTTTGATTCTACGATTGATTCTAGGGAGTTGAGACGTCGTGGACGATAGTCCACATCCTCGTCTTCGTAGTCGTCCCGTTCTCGATCATCCGCCCAAGAGATAGAGATTGCAGTGTTGCGTCAGAAGGCAGATTATCATCAATCAGTTTTGAGGCAACAAATGGAGTACCTGAGGCAGCAAGCTGAGTACCAGAAGAAGAAGGACGAGTATTATTCAAACCTCCAGGCCTAGAATCAAGCTCTACTCTCGGTAAGTTGATGTAACTTTGTTCGTAATAACTAAAATCACATGATGTGCACCTTATTTTCTCAACAATTGCTTGTATCTAATTTGTAGCAACTGGCACAACAAGCAGGCGTCTCAATGCCACATATTGGATGCCACCTCCAGACTTTGCACTGCCGCCAATGTTGTCGCCTCCACCTCCACCACAATTCCATGTGGTATGTACACATATGCGTGTGTGATATGTTCATAGATGTCTTATGTGTTAAAATGAAGAACTTAGTGGTTAATATTTCATGTGTGTGTGTTATAGGGCTTTGAGACACCTCCCGCTCCAGTTGCCGCACCTAGAGATGTGTCTGGTCAAGATGACACATCGACTTCTTGGGTGAACAACATTTTCAACACCCAGAGTCCAGCCGGAGGAAGTGGCTATAACTCCAACCAACCAGGTGATGGATATGTGTGACAGTTCGTCAAATGTGTTTGATTTGGAACTATGTCAGTGTTGATGTCAAAGACTATGTGAATGTCGAACTATGTCAGTGTTTGATTTGGAACTATATGTTGATGTCAAAGACTTGTTGCAACTATTTGGAACTACGTCTTTGTGAATGTGAGGTGATGTTTGAGAATGTGAATGCTTATGTGAATTGATGTTTGTGAATGTGAATATGTAGTTGTATATGAAATTTGTGTATATATATGAAATCTGTGTTTTTTCTATAAATGTCAGAAATTTACAAAAATAGGGATTTTTATGACCTTGCTGATTAGCCTTATGTCCGACGGCCCACTGCTAAGCCGTCGGACATAAGAACCGTGGGCCCCACAAACGACTGTTACAACCGTTATCGAAGCTAAATGCAGACGGCCGCCGTCAGAAATAAGCTTATCTCCGACCCGTTATGACCGAGGGATGGTTGCCGTCGGACATAAGCCTTTGACTGTCGGAAATAAGCTATTTCTGACGGCTTAGGGCTTATGTTCGACGACTTTGACCGTCGAAAATGTCCTCTTTTACTGTTGTGTATACACATAATTATTACATTCAGATGATCTCATTTTAATAGTTGATATAAAAGCATTGTTTAAGTCATGCTAAAATAAAGAGCAACCATATAGCATAGTAAAGGACCAAAGATGCAAAAACAACAGACTGAGTTATCCATCTGGCAATCCCAAATCATATGCTTGCTAGGGTGCAAAGACTCGTTCTTCGAATGCTTCCTTAGGTGATAAATTCTATCCTTTGTACAACAAGGTAAGGGAAACTACTACTCGACAAATCCAAATTTGTCCTACGAAAGATTATGAATAAATGCATATGGATAAATTAAGGCTAAGACTTGGTTTTATTTACATAAATTTAACTTTATGACACATGCATATATTTTGCATATATAGAGCTTTGCTAGAACATATAGTTGACAACCATTCATTTTCTAAATGTCACACACATGCTCATATTATCACCCATCCTAACCACAAAAGGTACAAGCCACAACCCCTAGGTAATACTACAACATATAGCAATCAAACACATTCCTTGGGTAATCACCAACACTAACTAATTCATTAACCTTTCCACATAACACAAACAAGTTAGATAGTTTTCTTTGAAAAGACATTATATTTGAAAAAATATCAAATTATGAGAATTCGTGGTAAGTACTGGAGAACATGCCTTTTCACTATCGGTTTCCTAATAACCGATACTAATATTAAGGGAAGGGACCCTTGTTAATAGTTTTAGTATCGGTTTTAACTTCCAAGAACTTTAGCACTGGTTGGTGGTTACAACCGATACTAATGTCAAGGATTTAGTATCGGTCTAAGGTACCAATAGATACTAATATAATTAGTACCTGTTGAAACCACCAACCGGTACTAAATCCTTAACATTAGTTGTTGGAACTACCAAACGGTACTAATGTTTCTGCTTTATAAACCCCTTCCTTCCTCGAGCTAGCACCAAGAAAAATCTCTGTTCATGATGCCTTAGGCTGAAAATAAGGGAGGTGTTGTCCAATGTTTTTGAAGAATTTTCTAAAGATTTCACTCATTTAAGTGTGCAAAAGGGATAGCAAATTCATTCTATCATATAGTAGAGTTGAAATAGTTATTCTTTGTTTATATTTCTTGATATTTGTGGTTGAATTGAATAATTTATGGGGAAAATAGTAAGTTCATCCTGAGCTAATATGTGTTGCAATTAGGCCTAGGAATGGGCCATGAAAAATCATGGGCAGAAAGGGCCTCCAAAATCATGGGTTGATAAATTTGAGTTTTTTTGGGTTCCCCACTAATTAGGGTAGAATTGGATCAAGCCATTTCATTAAAGGGCTAGCACGGATCGATCATCAAACACAAACCAAGTGTGTGCCTGGATCATGTGAAGGGCAGAACCCGTGGATCGTGTGAAGGCCACGACAACACCTTCCTTCGCTGTGGCAGAACCTCCCAAGTTATTGGGCCCACATGCACCTGCCCTTGTCTCAAAGACCTCAGACGACTATGCATGTGCACCAGATAACTTAATAGGATCTGTCCGAGTGCCCCAAGGACCTCGGATAAACCACTTACAACCAGGATCGCAAGATTAAGTAAACACAAATCACACACCAACATTTTTGCAGCGGAAACTTTATTACCAAATTCTATAAGTTACATCAAGTGTACAATATACATGATCGAAGTGATTACACTATGTTTTGAATGTATAAACATTTATATGTTTAAATATTTGCTAGCTCAGCTGACAATCCTCATAAGAAGATAAAGACGGGGTATACTTATATAAGAAGGCCGAGCCCACCGGCACTTAGCACCATTCACAACAGCACACTTCTATTTACGGTTCTTCCTCCTGTTTGGGAACCACCTTTGCACAAAAGTAGCAAAGCTCCGTAGGCTCTTCACCTAAAACAACATGGGTCGAAGCCCTGAGTACGAAGTGTACTTTCGCAAGTCTTACCCGACAAAAGAAAAAGACTCTCAAGGATATGCTGGCTTGAGGGAGTCAAGGTATGACTTATCAAGAATCGAAGACTCTGTTTGCAGAATAGCTTACTAATAGTGGATCCTTAAAAATCCAGTTTTATTACCAGGTTAAGTCATTACCTGAATCTAGAGTTCTTTCTACCCTAGTTCAAGCACTTGGCCTATACTAGCCATCTTTTATCAACCCTTTCAGTTCACTGGAATGCTACATGTAGGGCAGTGACCAAGTCTTCATGTCCGAGAAGTAACGGCGATCCAAATCGATTAATACCCAACTGGGGATCTCCAATCACACGACATATGTAGCACTTAACCCTTGCATATGTCAACTCACCACCGGGTTTTTTAAGACCAGACCGGGTTCACGCCAACCGAGAGCACAGATACACCACCGTCTAGCCTCTTGCCACGGAGGGTACACGCTACTCTCGCCATCTCTCCACTCCCATTGCGTGTTGGCCTTTCTGGTATTAGTCTACCTGAGGCAAAGCTTACCCATGATGAGGCATGTGACCAGTTAAAAGGTCCTCAATCAGCAAGCCTACATCGGCACGGTCCTTAAGCGACTCAGACAGAGACACTATACCGAGACTTCCTTCTAGTGCAAGTCACCCGTCCGGTCTCAGCTTTATTATTTAAAACCCAAAGTTTGGTACCTGGCAGAGGTACGTCTTTTCAGATGTTGAACCCATCAAGGCCTTTGACGGATTCACCATCATAAGTATTTTCTTTTGTAAAAATTCCCATCCACTGTGTAGCATCACTTTTGTTTTAAAACAAAACATTTTGTTTTTCTAGAGCAAGGCTAAGCATCATAAAGTTCTTTTCATAAAAAGGTATCAAGGAAGGGTAATCAATTTTCCAAGGAAAGAAATGCATCAATTGTTTAGCACACAACTCCTATCACCTAATGCATCATATAAGGTGATAAAGATTTTAAAACAGCAAGGAGGTGGCAAATGCACCGGGGCTTGCCTGGAAGAACACTAGGTTAGTGTTTGTTAGACATCGATCACTTGAAGATCATCCTTTATTCTGATACTTGTTCTATCTGTCCATCTTCAGTTTAGTCCATCAGCTTCATCTTTTGGAGAAGCTCACGCTTTCCATCCTCTTGTGGTCGACTCAACTTTGGTTCTCCGCATCACGTAGTCAATAAACGTACGTTCCAATAACTGACTCAAATCCACGAGATCGGTAATGATTCTCCGATTCAGGCAATTTGTCGAGCGCTTGGCAGGTACTACACGAACTTCACGCACACCACCATCCAACCTTTGGACATCTTCTCTTGGGGATTCTTTTCTCAGCGCGATCACAATTCGGAGGCATCACGTAGGGACTATCATCGAAGTGAGGCGACGGAACAACGGCAACGGGGTGAGGCAGTGTTGAAGGAGCTTGGCGTGATGGTGAATAGGAGTTCGACGGAGACGGAACCGATTGCCGAACAGGAACGGTGCAGATCGACGACGCGAGGCCTGATCTGCCACGCACGACGCAAAGGAGGGCGTCGCAGCTGCAGCACCGACATGAAGTACTTACTACCGAGCACGACGGAGGCCGGGGAGTTGTCGACGGTCGGCCCGACAGCGAGCAGGGTACCGGGGCACGTGTGCGGGAACAACCTTGACAGGACGTGGATCAGGGAGTTTGCTTGGGAATCGAGTAGAAGATGCCGGGTTCGATGACTCGACGGCAAACGCGAACACGCCGAAACCCGATAGATGAGGAGCGAGCGGACGCGGGACAAACAACACGGATTTGAAGCGTGGAGAAATGGCCCATGGCGAAACGAACAAAGCAAGGAGCGCTCGATGCGACTTCGGCAGGGAGATGGGTGCCGAGCAGGGAGTGAGCTCCGGCCGGGCTCGCAGCACCAGCGAGCAGAGCGCGGCGCAGGGCGCTCCATGGCTGGGGAGGACGCTGGCCCGCAGAGAAGCGCTGCGGCCAGGGCGAGCTACCATGGAGGAACGCTCGGTTGGGGAAGGAGGAGCGCGTGCCATGGCGAGAAGCAGGAGGGCGGCCGGCGCTGGGAACTTGAGGAGCGCGCGACAGGAAGATGGAGCAGGGAGGGCATGGTCTGACGAGCTGGAGCAGGAGGGAGCTCCGGCGATGGCGAGGGAGCTCGGCAAACACGAAGCCGTACGCCGGCCATGGGAAGTGGGCAGTCAGGCAGAGGGAGCTGCCAGGGGAAGGAGGCCGCGCTCGGTATGGGCGTGAGCGAGCAGAGGGGAGGCGAGCTGAAGGAGAGAGAGGAGGGTCTGGGCGCTTGGCCATGGGAGATGGGGCAGGGGCACGGCCCATGCGAGGAGCTCGGTGCGACGCAGGAAAAAGATGGAGGGAGAGAAGCGCACGTGGGGGAGAGCCGCTCGGCAGAGAGGAGCGCGCAGGGGATAAGGAAGAAGCAGCGCGCGCTGAGATAAAGGATCAGGGAGAGAGAGAAGGCGGCTGGAAAAAATCAAGGGTAGGGCGGCTGGATTTTTTCCACGGGCTACGCGACGAGGCCAGGAGATAAGCCACGCACGGTGAAAAATATCAAGCTCAGGATATTTTCAGGAGAGAGAGCGGTAGAAAAATCATGCAAAAGAAGATATCTGCGGCAGAAACTCATGTGCTTGGTATGGACAAGGAACAGATGGAGTCTGTGGGAAATAGAGAGAAAAAGAAACAGAATTTCTCCCGCTTTCCGAATATTCGATCAGGGAATAATTCGACAATGAGCTGGCACATCGTTTTTCTCGGACAGCACGTAAACAGACAGATTCAATATAATATCGGTTTCAATACTTCAGATGATACATGATGTAGCTGAAATCGGACAAAGTCGGAGGACTGAACTAAGTTTCTAAATTCGACTTCGATAATTTGCTCTGCGTGATTCGACTAAAATTAGCCGAAACCATATCTGCTAATGTATACGCGATTTTGTCGCCAAAATAGCGTGCTGAAGAATGAATGGGATCGTAACCTCGCGCACGATTTTTCTCAGACAATGCGCGATTCAGATTATTTTGCCCCAAATATTTTTGTCATCGAGTTCAAATTAATTTGTCCGGGATAAAATCGTAACAATAGATCGAGCTTCCGAATTCGTATTTTCTTGATTTATAACTTTTAAACGGACACACGACTCGACATATCGTGAAATAAATGCACGATATCGACGCGGCATCGAGAGTGCGATCCTTCCGGAAGCGACGTCACGCATCGTTTACGTGGGCGAGAGTCTGTGCGCTGTCCAGACATAGATTTTGCACTAAAAACTTTAGTTGTCGAGTTCGGCTTTGGTATTCAAGACTGTATTTAGTCCTGTCTAATTTTACGATTCTCACCGGCTGTCGAACATTTGCTTTAACGTCAAGGATCACATGCTGAGAGATACAATTCAATTAATGTGCTGGCGCATTACTCTTTTCGGACAGCGCGGGGCTCCAAATTTTTACATAAAATCAGAAGTTTTCTGATTTTTGTATTCACTTATGCGCGTGATCCGAACAGTTCAAAATTCGCCAGCGACGAAGTTCGATAATCCAAAACCTTCGCGAACCCTTTTTAATTGCGTAGATTGTCGAAATGAAAACGGCACCAAACTCGAACTTTTGTGAGATGATTAAATTCCAGGCTAAATGAGATTTCTCGAATAATCTTGGTACTCGAAGACGGGGCTAATATTGAAATCGTTAATCACCCCGGCCTTTCTTACTTACATCCATAATCGCTGTTTAACGAGAGATAACACCTGGGGTGTTACAGCCCTCCCCCTTTAAAATAATCTCATCCCAAGATTCGGAACGAAAGACTTCTAAGAGTAGAGAAGCATGTAACCCTTGTACATACCAGCGATACTCATAAGACAGTTCCAGGCAAAGATGAGTGTCTCAGGATGTGGTTTCTCTAGTGGACATATCATGTATCGCCTTAAGCTAATTTAGATATGTCCAACAATAGAGACGATGTCGGCCATGGGAACACATAAGGTTCCATGTGTGTAGTTTGCTTTTTCTGATGACACTGTACTAGCTGAGTTTGTTGGGTGAGCGGTAGATATGTGACTTTACCCAAACTGAACCAGATGCAACCTCTTTGGTAAAACACACATAAAGAGGTTTACCAACAAGTGGTCACTGGAAACTCATAGCACATAAGACGAGTATGGATGTCGAACAACATCAAAGTTAACCTGTGTTAGCCAGAGAATCCAAGTCCCTAAAAGGTGATATAGATTCGAGAAAATCACCAGCGGAGGGATCTGTAGATGCTGCCTTCATAACCAATCCATTTTATCGAGCACTAAGCATAACTCGACCTGATCACTCGTGCTGGAAAAGCACACGTGAGGCAATCAAGGCGTGACTAGAGCGATAATTAGGTGGTTACTGGCCGACTTAATCTCGATTCTTATAAACACTTCCTTAAGAGGGGTTGTACAAAAGTGAGTTTACACAACTCGATAAAACGATCTCTAAACTCAACCTTTGTTCATAAGGCAGTTACAAGTTAGTAAAACCAACTTGTTGAACTACTTTTAACATTGAGCAAGTCTTCTTATTATCCATCGACAATCCAATGGTCGAGAGTTCACTTTTGTTAACAGTTGATCATGCATTTGAGTAGAAATCCATTCAGTCACGTTTTTCATCCGTTTCTTCAGGTGAGATGAATTGACTTGATTAGGGAATACACGAATTAAATAAGAGAGCGAATGAACAAACTCCTGCATCTCAATAGCAGGGGAAGTCAATCTCCATTTTGAGAACTAATCAACTATCTTCCAACACTAAAAAGTTCCCAGGCTTCACCTTTACACAAAGGACGTAAAGGGAACTTGTATAAGTAGTCACTACCAAGATCAAAAGAAAAGAGACCACACATGGGAAGTGGTGTGCCCTTTTGATCCAACAGAGATGATAGATGCTGCTTGATCACTTCGACAAACAACACCAAAATCGTTTCAAGGAAGAGATCTACAAAAGATAACATATTTGGGTAGTTCCATAATGTATCATGACCAGAGACCTTGATACCAGCATCCGACGAGTAGCACAGTCCAGTGTGCGCATTCATAGGAGGCTCTCAGTTTCGCTGTGGCACCATAAGTCATTAACCATGACACCATTACAAAACTGGCACCAATAATGAATCTCACATAGCAAAATCAGATTGTGCAAAGATAACACATTGATATAGTCTCATAATGGATTACAACTACTAACCGTGATACCAGCGCGTGCCGAGTAGCGCAATCATGTGTATGCATCCACAGGAGGCCCTCGATTTCGTCGCGGCACCATCGGTTTTAATCATAACACCATTACCAGATGTAACCAATAAGAAATCTCACGTGGTACAATCGGATTGAGCAAGGGCGACAATATACAAAATAGACTCCACCTGTAAAAATGATTACAAGTAGAGAGCCATATAGATCATGGACTGATGAAATGAACAAGACACGGCCATTACCTAAACTTAATGAAAGGAGTACGATGGGAGACTGTTATTTTAGCCCAAGCATATTTCTATGCCCATCGTAGAGATTACAAGGTCAAGGATTAGTATCTGTTAGATACAGAGGGAAAACAATCATAAGATTAAGTTGGTATGCCTTCGATAGATATAAGAAAACCAAAGGCATCAAACTCAAGAAAATGATCGGACATGTCTTTCCTGGGTTAGGTTGATCAAGCAACATGGCGATCCTGAAGAACAGGCAACTGGATAAGGGACATTAGCTTGCGCCATTCGAATAAGGGCATGGTCTAAGATGGAAATATGACTTGAGATTCTTATTTTAAGCCTGAGTACACTCTATGTCCTGCAAAGAAATTATCTAAGCATTTATTTGTATGTGTTTGGTCATGGAGTGATAACGAAAAATTCAAATTTGGGTCATGGTTCACTAAATAAGAACATGGCCTAATTTTGGGTTTAGGCAATCACGTCACCAACATTCTATCGGCACATTAAGCACAAGAGCAAACACAATTTGCACTAATGGTCAAATTATGAAAAGCTAGTAGCCACCTAAACACGTATCCCTAAGACATCACATAATTTATAATCACTGGTTACTGGTGTCGGTGTTTTGGCTCCGACCGCGCACCCAGGGTTGCCCCTCGAGGTGCTTTTTGGAGTAGGACGGTGTTACCGACTGTAGCTCGATGGTTCGTGCTAGATGCACGAGAAACAGCGGACAATCTTGTACAAGTTTGGGCCGCTTTGAGATGCGTAACACCCTACGTCCTGGTGTGGATCTTTTTATGTGGCGGGTTACAGGGGAGTTCTCTAGTACGAGGGATGCTAGAGAGCTGAGTAAATGGCTAATGGGTGAGATATTTTTGAGGGGGTGCCCCCTAGGCCTTATATACTCGACCATGGGGCGCTACATGCGGATATGATAACAACGTGTGCCTAAGTAATAGTGAACCGACTGAGCCTATCTTCCTATAATTCTGCCGACTTATCGTCATTCAATTCTGACGCCTGAGGACGCAGCGCAGGAAAGTCGGGTCACTGCTATGGATAATGCTTAAATCCATTGGGTCGTCTGGGCTCAAGTTGATCCAATCTTGTGTCGATCCACTCCGCCAGACGTTCCTCCCTAGGCCCACGAAGGGATGGCCTTGCGAAATAATGGGCCCAAAGCCTTTCACGAGGTCTTCTAGCCTTCCAGTGGACCCAGGGGATATCTGTCCCCCACAAGCCCCCAATCTTTGAGTTGATTTTGAAATAATCGGCCCAAAGATTCTAGGTCCAGCTTGCAGTTTTGATTTTAAAATGCGGATGCTTTGACAGCACGCTCGTCCAATCATCGCTTCTGAGCTTCGATCGGTCAGCTTATGCTTTAGAGATTAGCATTTCATTTTTGGAGGTTGAAGATTCATTGGGTGCACCGAAGGTGCACCTAATGGGTGTAGCCCCCGAGCTTTGAGTGGATTACTGAAAATAATCCACTCAAAGGTCTTCATTTCTTGCTTTTTAGAAGTTGTTGGTTCATCTTTGTCTTATGCTTCAGAAATCAGCATTTCATCATCAGTTCATGCTTTAGAGATCAGCATTCTGTCTTCTGGGATTAATGATTCATTGGGTGTGTAGCCCCCGAGCTTTGAGTGGATTTCTGAAAATAATCCATTCAAAGGTCTTCATCTCATGCTTTTAGAAATCATCATTTTATCTTCGTCGAATGCCTTAGAATTTAGCATTATATCATCAGCTTTATGCTTTAGAGATCGAAATATGGTTTTGCCTTTGAGATCAGCAATGCAGTCTACCCATGTCCTGCTATGTTTGAAATTTATTTGATCGGCGACAGATTGGACATTCGGTAGATGGCTCTTGGCTGGTCTTTATTTCGCTTTGTGTTTCAATGCTTCTGTTGATTAGACTTGTACTTCAGCAGCTATTTTTGGCTTTCCTCCAATTTCTATCGATATCTTCCTTCTGTCTTGATACATTCATTGTGTATACTGTATGGATGTGACTGCTTGGGAAAATCTATTGAAAATTCCTGGACGTCCCCCCCAATGGGTGTAGGAAAGGGATGGCTTGGTGCGCTGAGCGTTTAGCAAACTGCCCCTGAGTAGTATCTTGACGTGACCGCGGGGTGTAATCATATCATCCAAGCAGTTCACTTCAGTCCTAATGGGTGTCATGTTACGTGAAACGGTGTCTGCTGCCTGACTTGTTTCCAGACGATTTGAATGGCTTCTTGAATATTTGTGACTGTTTGGTGACCATGGTAGGAGATGAGCGGTTGCCTTCTCCTCTATAAATAGAGCGCTTGCTTCACTGGCGTCTTCACACATCTTTCTGTCGTTTGTTGCTTATTCTCCTCTTTTCTCTTCTTTTCTACTCAAAAATGGGCAAGAGAAAGAAAGGCGGAAGTTCGTCGCACCACTCCGGCGACAAGCGGAAGCATGAGCCGAGCCCTCCCTCGGAGGACTTCAGCGATTCCGAGTACTCGGAGGAGGAGTTTTCCTCTGAGTCCGAGGGGTCACCGGTCTAGACCTCTCCGCCGGCATCGTCTGATGACTCGAACGATTCCCAGGGGATCGCCGCCGAGGTGTGGACATACATCCGGGCCGTCGAGCGCTCCGGGCTCGAGGGCTCGGATGAGTCGGAGGTCTCCTCAGACGAGGAGAACTCCTCTGACTCGTCCGAGAAGGAGAGCGGCGGTGACGGCGACGACGAGGGCGACGACGACGACGGAGGCGACGGCGACGGCGGAGGCGACGGTGATGGTGACGGCGATGGAGGCAAGGGCGACAGCAAGGGCGACGGTGGCGACGACAAGAGCGGCAGCAGCAGCAGCAAGGCCAGTGGCAAAGCGCCACTGGCTTAAATATTAGTATAGATAAATAGTAGTACAAGTAGTATTAGTGGAATAATGTAGTAGTAGTTAGTAGTATAGTGTAGTGTAGGTAGTAATGTAATGTAGTAATGTAATGTATCTAAAAATGGGAAGAAGACCGGCTCATAATGAGTCGGTCTTTGAGTTTGTGGAAGGACTTCCCCTTTTATATAATGAAGAAAACTTCGGCTTGTTCTGTGCATATCTTTTGCCTTTCCATCGTTCATTTATAGTCGATCGACAGCTTGTATTTGTGCCCAACGCAGTCGTTGTTCTCAGAGATAACGCTCGAGGAATGACTTGTAATTGCTGCGTCGTATTTTCCTGCATTTACGTAGAGAAAAAATGGCTGAGTTACTGCTGGTGTCTTCAGAGGTAACAGCCGAATTATGCTAGATTGCATCGGTATTTTAGAGGCAACAACCGAGCTATGCTGGGCCATGCCGGTGTTTTAAAAGTAACAGCCGAGTGGTGCTTGGCGACGTCGGTGTTTTAGAGGTAACAGCCGAGTCATACTGAGCCACGTTGGCGCTTTAGAAATAAAAGCCGAGTGGTGCTTGGCGACGTCGGCGTTTTAGAGGTAACATCCGAGTCATGCTGAGCCACGTCGACGTTTTAGAAATAAAAGTCGGGTGGTGCTTGGCGACATCGGCGTTTTAGAGGTAACAACCGAGTCATGTTGAGCCACATCGGTGTTTTAGAAATAACAGCCGAGTGGTGACTAAGCACTTTTTAGAAACAGTGTCTGACCCAGGAAAACCCCATTTATATCACGTCGTCGCACGCCTCTGCATTCTAAGCCCTAGCCTCACTTTTTTGCCTCCGAACATCCTCTGTTTTCCTTTGATTTCGCTTCCGCTCAATCCACCGACGAGATTGCGATGGCGCCCAAGCGGAAGAACCAGAATTCTGCTACTGTGGTCATTCCTCCTATCGATCTCAATAGCCAGTTGCCTTTTGCAGGTAATCATATGTCTGTTGTTTCCGAGTCGGATCTTCTCCACCTTGTCGTTGTTGGAGTTCTTCCTCTGAAGGAGCTTTGCTCTTGGCGGATTTGTCGCGGGGTTACTGTCCCAACAGAGGATACTCACGAGTCCGTTGTTTATATCCCTTTTCTTATCCGCGGCCTTGCTCTTCCCATTTCCCCCTTCTTTCGCGGTCTCCTTGACTTTTACAATCTAAATCTGACTCACCTGAATCCCAACTCTATTCTGCAAATTTCTGTTTTTGTTCATCTGTGCGAGGCCTACCTTGGAATTCTTCCTCACTTCGGTTTGTGGAAGTATTTATATCAGTGTCATCCTGGTATGGCTGGGGGGCAGCACCAGCTCGTGGGCGGTGCGAGTCTGGAGATGCGCCGTGGGAGGAAAACAGAATACCTTGATATCCCACTTAAGGATAGCATTAAAGGATGGAGTTTAGAGTGGTTCATTGTGGAAAACCATGGCAAGTCCCTCCCCCTCAGTTAGGGAGACAGCCGGATGTTCGCACTCCAAGTTGGATTGAGTCTCCTACAGACTTGGAGATAACAGAAGCCAAGGTTCTGCTTGCTGAAATTTGTTTGTTGAAGGAGAGAGGTCTGACCGCTGAAGGTGTGGTTGCAGACTTTGTTTTTAAGAATATTCAGCCACTGAAGGACAGAGCATACCCGGCTTATTTGTACAGTGGTGTCACTGACTCAACCCGGGTTACCAACAAGAGGATTCCGGCTGTGGATTTGGTGAGCCGACTAGAGATGATATTGAGAGGCAAAGTATCAAATATTGGTGCTCCTGTTGCATATTATGCTTGGAATCTACCACCTTCTAAGCCCTTTTTCAATTTTGTGTCCAATCCTCATGTTGGTGATAGTGGTTTGGGTCTTAGAGTGCGACCCTCTCTCGAAGATATTAAGGTCCTGGTTGCTTCACTTGGTGATCTTCCCAATGATGAGAGGCAAGTTCACTTTGAGATGCCTACGAGTCCAGGTGATGCAGAGATAAGTGCTATGCTGGACATGTTGGCTGGGGATTCTTCTGACTCGGTCCCTGCTGAAACAATGGCTGTTGCAACTATCCTAGAGCTTGAAAAAATCATGGACACTCGAAGGCCTGAGGGTACTCGCCCGAAACGTCTCCCCAGGTCAGTCATCCAACTTCACCTGCCGAGGGGAAGAAAAAGAAAAAGAGACGGCTTCGGCAAGTGTCGTGTTTGGACAAGGATGCCGGCCCTTCTGCTCCTACTGCTGAAGAAGTACCGGTGGAAATCTTTACTGGAGCTGATCCCAATGGGTGTGACCTTGCTGATGCTGATCTCGATGGGTGTGACCCTGCCATAGCTGATCCCAATGGGTGTAACCCTGCCAGAGCTGATCCCAATGGGTGTGACCCTACCAGAGCTGATCCCAATGGGTGTGACCCTACGCCGTTTATTGTCCGTATTGTTGATGAGGACGAAGAAGAGGATGAGGAAGTCCCATTAATTCGGAAGAACAGTCGGCGTTACAGAGTCAGCAGGGGGAATAGCAATATTCCTTCTCTAGCTTTGTCTGCTCTTGTTGGTCTGCAAGAATTATCCATAGCAAATTTTGATCAGGCTCTCGAGGATGTTGTTCCTGAAGATATTCTATCAGAGCCAACTGATGGTGATACGATGGACGTCTGCTCTGACACTCCAGATGTGGGATTAGAGGTATCCCAGGCAGCGTCTCGTGCATCGTCAACCTTGGAAGGCAGTCTTCGGAGCCAAGAGGTTGGTCAAGGCCGCTCAATTCCCATGGAGGTGACTAAGAATCATTCAGCCTTAGAGGTGGCTGTTGCAGAGAACCCAGTCCTCAAGGGTGGTGCTGGCGGTTGCCTAGGCCCCGAGGGTGTTGCCGGTAATGATCCGGCTCGGGTGGGTAGCGCAAGCTGCAACCCAGCCCCCGAGGGTGTCCGAGCGGGCTCCCCTTCTCATACCTCCATGGATGTCCACGTCAGGTCTTCTCAACCACATTCTAGTGGCATAATAGCAGCGCATACTTCAAATGAGGGAGTTGCCTTAGAGGTCGGCGCTCTGGATGCTAGAGTTCTGATGCCTGCTAGTGGTGTTGAATTAATCCCTGGTGATGTTCTTCAGATTGCCCCGGTTGATGTTCCTTCGTCGAGCCACCACCTAGCTTCTCGTGACTTGGGATTTCCTTCATTCTTCTCTAAGCTTCAGGTAACTTGGCTTTTCCTGTTCTGGCAATACTCCTAGCAAATTACTGCTTTTGTACTCATTTATTTTTAATATCAGGCTTTGGTCGACGGGATGGCTGGTCAGTTGAGATCACAAGGTGCCTCTATCCCAGAAGGAGCTCTGTCTCTTGCGCAATGGAATCCGTTGCTGCTTCAGAAGCAGATATCTGATTTGAAAATGTCAAATGCTAGTTAGTGTCTTTGTTTCTTCCTTTGCTGATTGATTAGTCTGTTTTTAACTGTGTATCCTTCTTCAACTATTTTTTGTTAGATATGGCCCGGCAATACTCTGAACTCGAGGAGAAGTATTCCCAAGGTCAGATTGACCTGGCTCGGGTTTCTGTTTCTTTAGACGATGTCAATTCTTTGAATTCCTCTCTTAGTGCTCAGCTTGACTCTGAAAGGGCGGCTAACGAGGTAAGCTTACTTGACTTTCTGTGCTGTGTTTTTACTGCTTACTGGATACTTGAGAGCTGATTCTTGTCTATAGGAGGAGAAACGGGTACTTGCGGCTTCTGGTGATAACCTTGATAGGTTGTATCGTGACGCCAGCAATTCTCTGGCCGTCTTGGAGAGGAGCCACTGTTTTACCATGGCAGATTTGGATCATCACCGTCACGAGCTGCAAGTATCCCAGGATGAGGTCCTTCGTCTTAGGTAGTTGGTGTCGAGCAAAGACTTCATCATCAAGGATCTGCGCGCTTCCAAGAGATCAGTCGTCCAGGAGCTAGAAACCGCTCGACTGGCTACCAAGGTTGCAGAAGACAATTCCACCATTCTGAAGGCTCAGCGCGACAAGGCTATGGATAAAGCCATTCGCGCGGGGCAGATCTTGATGAGAAGGTCGGGCGTAGTTGTTCCTGATGATATAGTTGCCGATGTCAAAGCTGCTCCTGACTCCTCGAGTCGTCCTTCTTCATCAGTTGCTCCTGAGAAAGACATAGCCAAGTAGAAATACTGAATACATTCATGAACTATATGTGTGTGTGATCAATGTGCCCGAATACTCGGTTAGAACGTGTTCTTGGTACTGAATGCTATTTTTGTTTTCTGTTGTTGGAATTCAACAGTTGTTATGATTGCAGAAGTAAATGTAGTGTGCTAGTTTTGAAACTTTTTCCTATTTTATGCTAATTGATTAGCTAATTCATTGCCGACTTAAGGCAGTTGCTCTATTAGTACGGTATAGTGGTCACCCTAGGTCGAGTAAGCGTGAGCATGTTGCACCGTCTTAAGTCACTGCCGACTTAAGCCGATTGCTCCGTTAGTAGGGTATAGTGGTCACCCTAAGTTGAGTAAGCGTGAGCATGTTGCACCGTCTTAAGTCACTGCCGACTAAAGCCGATTGCTCCGTTAGTAGGGTATAGTGGTCACCCTAAGTTGAGTAAATGCGAGCGTATTGCACCGTCTTAAGTCACTGCCGACTTAAGCCGATTGCTCCGTTAGTAGGGTATAGTGGTCACCCTAAGTTGAGTAAGCGCGAGCATGTTGCACCGTCTTAAGTCAATGCCGACTTAAGCCGATTGCTCCGTTAGTAGGGTATAGTGGTCACCCTAAGTTGAGTAAGCGCGAGCATGTTGCACCGTCTTAAGTCACTGTCGACTTAAGCCGATTGCTCTGTTAGTAGGGCATAGTGGTCACCCTAAGTTGAGTAAGCACGCAGATTGATAATAAATAGTTTGAGTGCCCTTGAGAATGAAATCTTTTTATTGATGATGTATTTTCCGATTACAGGATACAATGCTGCCCTGATAGCTTTTGAAATCTAGCTAGGGCTAAAACTTCCTGAGATGCTCTATATTCCATGAATTCCCTATTTCCGTGCCATCCATTTGAGTAAGCCGATATGATCCTGGCCGAGTGAATTCTGCTACCATGAATGGCCCTTCCCATAGTGGCGACAATTTGTGCCGTCCTTCCCCTGTTGGAATTTGGCGAAGGACCAAGTCTCCCACTGCGAAGGATCAATGTCATATAGCCTTATCATGATAGCGCCTCAGGGTTTGCTGGTATCTGGCTGACTGAATTACTGTATTCAATCATTCTTCTTCCAATACATCAATATCCTCTAGTCTGGTAGCTTCTGCCTTAGCTATGTTTTCGAAGACCAGCCTTGGAGCCCCAAACCTGAGGTCGGTAGGTAGCACTGCCTCCGAACCATAGACCATGAAGAAGGGAGTGTTTCCATGCAAAGCTCGACTAGGTTGAGTTCTTAGGCTCCAAACCACATACGGCAACTCTCTAATCCACTTTCCCATGAACTTTTCATTCTTGTCGAAGACTTTCTTCCTGAGTGCTACCAATATCATCCCATTAGCCCTTTCTACCTGACCATTGGCTCTTGGGTGTGCTACTGACGCATATTTGATCTGGATGCTTCTTTGCTCACAGAAATCAAAGAATTCAGAGCTAGTGAAATTGGATCCCAAGTCAGTTATAATGCTATTCGATATTCCGAACCTGAATATTATATCTTGTATGAATTCCACTGCCTTAGCTGAAGTCAGAGAAGCGATGGGTTTGTACTCTATCCATTTAGTGAATTTGTCAATGGCAACCAACACGTGAGTATAGCCTCCCTGAGCTTTCTTGAAGGGTCCAATCATGTCCAGTCCCCAGCACGCAAATGGCCATGTCACTGGTATAGTTTGCAGTTGCTGTGCTGGTAAATGATGCTGCTTTGATAAGAATTGGCAAGCTTCGCACTTCTGGACTAACTCGGCTGCATCGTTTTTTGCCGTCGGCCAGTAGAAACCAGACCTGAAGACCTTCCCCACTAAAGTTCTTGATGCTGCATGTATCCCGCACTGTCCGGCATGGATCTCATCTAACAGTTGCTTCCCAGTAACCGAGGAATGCATTTCATGAGGACTCCTGCTGTGCCTCTTCTGTACAGTGTGTCCCCAATGAGGGTGTAGTAGGCTGACTGTCTTGTGATGCGTTTCGCTGCAGCTTTATCATCTGGCTTCTCTTCGTTTTTTATATACTTAATAATAGGCTCCCTCCAGTCATTAGAGTCTGACTCTAGCTGGCTCAAAACATTGCACTCTTCTGCCCGATCTAAGGAAATACTCGGGCGTGGTACTTCTAGAACGAAAACTCCAGGTGGGACCTGGGCCTGATTGGATCCTAGCTTTGACAATGCATCTGTTGCGGCATTGCGATCTCTTTCCACATGATGAAACTCCAGGCCTTCGAATTTGTCTTCCAGTTTTCGGACGGCTGTGCAGTACTTGCCCATAGAGTCATTCGAGCAATCCTATTCTTTATTTATCTGACTTATGACCACCAGTGAATCTTCGTATACCATCAACCTCTTAATGCCCAGTGATATGGCAATGTTCAATCCGTGGATCAAAGCTTCATATTCTGCTGCATTATTGGATGCCGGGAATAACAACTGAAGAGCATATTTGAGTTGCTCACCTCCAGGTGCAATGAAGAGGATCCCGCACCTGCCCCCTGCAGCTTTAGCGAGCCATCGAAATACATCCACCATACTTCTGCAGTCTTCGGGTTATCTGGTACCTGTTGCTCAGTCCACTCTATTACGAAGTCGACTAGCGCTTGGGTCTTTATTGCGGTACGAGGCCAAAACTCAATATCGTGAGCTCCCAGCTCGCAGGCCCACTTGGCTATTCTTCCGATGGCTTCTTTGTTGTGGAGAATATCCCCTATTGGAAATCCAGTGACTACTATGACTTTGTGGTCGTCAAAGTAGTGATGGAGCTTGCGTGCAGTTAGAAGTACCGCATACAATAGTTTTTGAACTTGAGGATATTTCTTCTTTGAGGGTCCCAGAACTTCACTGATGAAATAGATGGGATGCTGTACTGGATATGCATGTCCTTCCTCTGCTCGCTCGACTACCAACGAGGTGCTCACCACGTGAGTCATGCAAGAGATGTACAACAACAGATCTTCGGCCGGCTGACTTGGCGTGGTTCGGCATGGCGGCTTTAACACTGGCAGTGTTGTCAGGAACTTTTTCAGTGCATCAAGGGCTTCCTGAGCTTCTGAGGTCCACTGGAACTTGTCTACCTTCTTGAGCAATTTGTAGAACGGTAGGCCTTTTTCTCCTAGCCTTGATATGAACCTGCTCAAAGCTACCATGCATCCAGTAAGCCTCTGTACTTTCTTCTGTGATCGTGGTGCTTCTATTCTCATGTTAGCTTCGATTTTCTCCGGGTTGGCTTCAATTCCTCGATGGCTAATAATGAATCCGAGCAATTTTTCTGCTGGTACTCCAAAGACACATTTTTCTGGATTAAGCTTCCACCGATATTGTCGCAGACTATTGAAGACCAGCTGCAAATCTTCAATGAAGTTTTCTAAGTTTTCTGTCTTGATCACCACGTCATCCACATAAGCTTCTACACGCTTGCCCCAGTGATCGGCTAAGCATGTCTGAATGGCTCTCTGGTAAGTCGCTCCAGCGTTTTTGAGGCTAAACGACATGGAGGTATAGCAGAAAGCTCCAAACGGAGTGATGAATGCAGTTTTTTCCTCGTCTTCTTTTGCCAGGCTGATCTGATTGTACCCAGAGTAGCAATTCAAGAAGGACAACACAGAACACCCGGCGGTTGAGTCTACCACCTGGTCTATTCTAGGAAGTCTGAAGGGATCCTTCGTACAGTGTTTGTTGAGATCCGTATAGTCGACTGTTGGGGACTCGTTCCCAAATGCTATGAATTAAGAACAAGGCAACATAAAATGTTAAATGTTAATGCCCTTCGTCCGCTGAAGCTTATTTCCTTAAGGATTTAATGAACTTCGGACGAAGGTTAAAGATGGTACAATTACGAAGGTTGAATCTTCGTAATTGAACCCTCAGAGATTGTATAAAATAATGCGAGATATGAAGCATTAAAGACAAGTAAATTATAAATGAACAACATCATTTTCATATTATACAAACTTGATGTATTCAAATATTAGATACATTTATACCTCTGCCTTGGCAAAGAATAATTTCCGAGTGATGCGATTGCAATTACAAGAATGCGTGAACAGTAAAGGAATACTGTTCACTATTTATAGGCACAGGACACAGCCTGTGAGCAATTACAATCATACCCCTCATAAAAGTTTACAACAACGACCCAAACACTTATGGACTAAAAGGTCATTCTATCTTTAAGTCGGTTTGTAATTCCGAAGCTTCATGAACGGCACCCTTCGGCATCACGTACAGACAGCTTCAGCCGAAGCTGTTTCTTCCTGCAGGACCTTCGGCGACGAAGCATGGTCCCAAAAGTAGCCCCTTCGCGGTGCTAGATCGTTTTTCGTAACGAGCTTGATCCGTGAAAAAAGTCTCTTAGGCTTCAGGAAGCCGAAGGTCCGAAAAACACCTTCCCTAAGCTCGTTGTCGAGAAACGATACAGTTTCCGAGCGCGTAGCGGTCCCACCCTGCAGGGTTACTATTTGGTCTCTGCGGTCCACCACGCAGCGGGTGTGAGCAGCTGTTTGCCTGGTGTAAAAATCCTGACGATTCACCTTCTTACCTGCAGCACTATATAAACAGACGGGTAGGTGTGAAGTTACCACAGCATTCATTGCTATTGCACTGTTTTGCTGCCAAAATTTTTAACCATAGCCGAAGCTTTACTCTCGCAATCAGACGAAGCTCCAGTTTAAAGCCTACTTCGTCAGAAGAAAAGCTTCGGGAGAGGAAGTTATTTAGTTCCCAAGAAATTCAGAATTAAATGGCCAGAGTGCGCTCTACCTCTAGAGTTGAGCGTGAGGGAGGCGAAGCCGAAGGAGCGGAGACTATTCCTATCTCCAAAGCAATGCGACGATCCGGGTTGGTGACCTCGGAAGGAATCCTTACTGCCGAGACAGAACAGACTGTTGCCGAAGCGGAGGAAGGAGATATTGAGGAAGCTGCTTCCGATGATGATTACCATATCGCCGTACCGAGCAAGCCCAGCCATTTGGACTTCGGAAAGTCGACTGTCTCCAAGGCTGACTTCTCCAAGATGGTGAAGTCGGGCTATTTCAGTGAAAATGAGAAGAAGCTGCTTCGCTTCGGGGGGGAGGAAACTACCCCGAAGCCAGAAAAGGATGAAATAGTTATTTTCAAGAGTTTTTTGAAAGCTGGGTTGAGGTTTCCTTTGAATAGAATGATTTCTGATGTGCTGCAAAGGTTTGGGATCTATTTTCATCAGCTGACACCTAACGCCATTGTCAGGCTTAGTGTCTATATCTGGGCTCTCCGAAGCCAGGCGGTGGAGCCGTTTGCCGACAGCTTCTGTCGAGTTCATGAGCTGCATTACCAAACTAAGGCCAGAAAAGATGGATTGCATGAAAATTTTGGTTGCTATAATTTTGCTTATCGGAAAACCACGAAGTTTCCTGTGATCAGCTATCGAAGCAAATGGCCGGCAGGCTGGAAATCAGAATGGTTTTATGTCAAAGTTGATGAAGACAAAGAGAAGCTGGTACAGAGCCCTCTTGAACTAATCTTCGGAGAAACAAGACCCCGATGCAAAATGGCAGTAGAAGGTCCAACTTGGGTTGCACTGGCTGAATTCAAAATTATTGCAGAACATATTGGCACTAGAGATTTAGTGCAGGAATTCCTGGCCTTCAGGGTTTTTCCAACTATGAAAGAGTGGACCATGCCGAAGCTTAAAGGGGAAAAGAAAGAGGGGGAACTTGTCAGACTGCCTTATTATTATAAGTTTAAAAAATATTTTAAAGCACCCTGCCAAGAATGGCTCGATACAATTGAAACAATGAGTAATGAAATTCTTGGAAATTACTCCAAAAAAGAAGACCAGCTGATGACAGCAGCCTTCGGCACTCAGCCGAAGCGAAGGCTGAACAGGGTGCTTGACGCTATAGGATTTGAATATGCTGACTATGGTCGAGTGGGCGGGGATGCTGGAGGACCGAAGCGAAAAAGAATTGCCAGCGCTACTGACGAAGAGGTCGGCAAGGTAGCCAAAAAGAAAAAGAAAGATTCTGAAAAACTTAGCCCTGAAGAGTCAAACCCTGAACCGAAGGTGGCCAGTACAAAAAAGAGAAAAAGTGCATCTCCAGAGCCGGAAACGCTGGTTCGAGAAGAAAATACTCCTGCTACTCCTTCTGCTGTTGAAGTAGAAGAGATTATGAAGGTAATGACTGAACCCTTGCCTATGAGGCTAAGTCCGCTGGCACTGGAACTGACGATGTTTTTTCAGAAGGACAAGGCAGCTTCGGCAGCAGAAAGTCCTGCGAAGCCGAAAAAACGGAGAATTATTCAAGTGACAGTTATGATCCATCAGACGCCGCCACCGGCAACGGTGTCAAAAACTGTCTTTGCCGAGACTGCCGAAGCCAAAGGCGCCGCAGCCGAAGCTACTGGAATGAAAACCACTGAAGCTGAAACCGGTGAAGCCGAAGTTACCGGGGCCACCGAAGAGTCGAACCTGGAAACCACACTTGAGGTTATTGACAATATACTCCTGAAAATGGCTGAAGAAGAAGCTACTGTGGCTGCGGTGAATACGGCAACTGAAAAGGGGAAAGAGCAAATTGATGAAATTTCGGAAGAAGGAGATTTTAACTTTCAAGATTTGCTTGGACAAGAGTTAACAGACGCCGAAAAAGAGGAGTTGAAAAAATATGCCATATCTTGCGGATATAAATCAGGGGCTATGCTATTTGGTGGGGTCAACGAAGGGAAACTAAGATGCCTTCGGAACCGCACCGAGGCCAAAATTGTTAGAACCCTCTCCAAAAGCATTGGCTTGCTGAAGCTGGAAGCGGACTTGTGCCGTTATCAACGACACCACATCGTCGGAAGCTTGCTTTATGCTAACTTCAAGGTAACGAATATTTTTGTTATTTTATTACTATTATTATTATCTTTTAGGTCGTGTTCTAACGATGATCGTTTCGACAGAGCATATTATTAAGCAAGGTTCTAAAAATGCAACAAGATCTGGAAGAAGAGAAAAACAAAGCCGTCATTCAAGATTTGGCTGAAAAAGTTGAAAATCACGAAGCCAATCTGAAAAAGAAAGACTTCACAATCCAAGACCTTGAAATCATGGTCAAAGAGCACGAAGGTGCATTAGAAAAGAAGGATTTTGTTATTCAGACCATGGAGGGCTCTTTGGCTGAAGTCCAAACTGAGAATGACAAATTAAAGAATGAATTGCTCCGACAATCAGAAAAATTCGAGCAAGAAAAGAAATATCTTGAAGCAAGCCTGAAAACTGAAGTGGATAAAAACTCAAATTTGCAGAAATCCTTTAAAGAACTTCAGGAGAAATGCTTAAGCTTCGGCAGCCGATGTGTGCAGCGGCTGAAGGATGTGTTTCACTCTGTCGGAGCTAGCTCTTCGAAATTTACACCTTCAGCTGAAAATCTGCCAAGAACATTAGAATATATTGAAGGCGAAGTTGATGCCCTTGACGAAGTTATTGGTGGGCACGCCGACTTCTGCGCCCTGGTAGCTTCTCGGAGCACAGCTACTGCTTTTTTGAAGGCTGGCTGCACGCATGGAAACATTGTGAACAGACCAAACTTCAGCTTGTCAGCTTTAGATTTGATAGATATCCCAAGCTTAGCCAGAAGCATCGGAAATAGATTCATGACCCAGATCTGGGTAAGTGGCGGGCGGAAAATGGCAGGCGACGAAGCTCGAAGCCATCTTAAGCCGGTAAGAAACTTATGTTTGTTACTTTTACCTTCTCCTTTGAAATTTGTACCTTTCTTACTCTGCTGTTTGGTATATACAGGATGACGAAGCTGAAGATTGACAATGCTGAATTTTAACAAAACTGAAGACGAAGCCTTAGCTGAAGCTTAAAGTTGCTTATATTGTGCTTTCCTGCAAAAATTCTTGGAGAAACTCTTGTAATATAGTTATGGAACAACTCATGTAAATTTGTACATACCTTGTAATATATCCTGTCTCCCTTATCCGCATTCAGTTTGCTTTGCTGTGGACGAAACTTCTCTTTTGAGCCGAAGGCGAAAAACACCTTCCCTTCTTTTTCGTACACAACGAAGCATAAAAAATTTTTTCCTTCGAATCTTTTCCTTATTTTCTGAAGCACCTGTCTTCTTTGTGTAGCATGATGATGATTCTATATATGTCTAAATGGATGTTTATGAATGCAAATGACATGATGACATGTAATGTGCAAATGAATATTAGGACACATGTTCAAAAACCATAAGCACGACCCTTCATCCCCTCAAGAATGATACAAATCTTTTTGTCGTTTACTTTTCGGCTTCACCGTTTATTTTTCGGTGTATCAGCGTTGACTTTTCGTTGTAAGCCTCCCTTAGGAGCTTCTTCGCCTTTTACTTTCGGCAGAATCAGCGTTTATTTTTCGCTGTAAGCCTCCCTTAGGAGCTTCTTCGCCTTTTACTTTCGGCGGAATCAGCGTTTATTTTTCGCTGTAAGCTCTGCATTCCCTTAGGAACGACTTTTGAGCTTCTCCCTGTTTTCTTTTCTTTTTCCTTTGCACTCGAAGGTGCGTTCTCAGCTTTTACATTTACATTTTTGGGGGATATCGCTCTTATAGAATTGAAATAAGGAAAAGAAAAATTACATGTTGTGCCCCATTAAAAACCTTTCTCCCCCTTTGGAAAGGAAAAGGGTGCCACAAAAAAGAATATAAAAAATTACATCGAACTAAACATAATATCGCCGAAGCTCATCCGCATTCCACGATCTAAGAATGTCATTGTCGTCCATATCCTTCAATCTGTAGGAACCGGGTCTTGACGAAGATACTACCAAAAAGGGGCCTTCCCACTTCAGCTGTAATTTGCCTACTGTTTCAGGGTTAGCTACTCTTCTAAGTACCAAGTGTCCTGGTTCAATGTTCTTCAGCTTGACCTTTCTATCACGCCATTTTATTGTTTCAGCTTGATATTTATTGATGTTTTCCACAGCTTGAAGTCTGATCCCTTCAATAGCATCTTTTTCTACAGAGCAATCAGCTTCGTTTTCACCCTCTGCCGAAGCTACTGTCCTTATTAATCCTGTTTTGGCCTCTTCTAGGGTTATTGCTTCGTCACCAAACAATAGTTTAAAGGGTGTAAAGCCTGTTGATCTTGACATGGTTGTGTTATGACTCCACACCACTTTGATTAACTCGTCTGGCCACTTTCCCCTGGGCTGATTGAAGATTGACTTCATTATTCCTGTCATTATGATCCCATTGGCTCTTTCGACAAGTCCATTTGACTCTGGATGTCGGACTGATGCAAAATGGATCTTCGTGCTGATTTGATTACAAAATTCTCTGAAGGCTTCAGAATCAAACTGTGTCCCATTATCCACAGTGATTGCCTTCGGCACTCCGAAGCGACAAACAATGTTTTGCCAGAAAAACATTTGAATAGTAAATGAAGTTATTGTGGCTAAGGGCTTCGCCTCAATCCATTTGGAAAAATATTCCACTGCCACCACCACATATCTTAAGTTCCCCTGTGCTGGTGGTAATGGACCTAGCAAATCCAGACCCCACCTTTGCAACGACCAAGTGGGTTGTATTAATTGAGTTAAAGACGAAGGTTGTTTTTGATCTCTTGCACATTTCTGACAACCCTCGCACTTTTGAACTAAATCCGCTGCATCCGAAGCTGCCTTTGGCCAATAAAATCCTTGGCAAAAAACTTTCCCAAGCAAGGGCCTAGATCCAATGTGAGATCCACACAGACCTGCATGTATGTCCTTCATTAATTCTATACCTTCGGATCTGGATAAGCACTTGAGCAATGGGAAACAGACCCCACGCTTGTATAGCTCCCCTTCTATTATGACATATGGTCGAGCTCTTGCTTCTATTCTCCTGTTATAAGCTTCGTCGTTTGAAAGAAAATTACCCTGGAGGAAAGAGATAATCTCAGTTCTCCAATCTTCACTATAAACAGGGGATATATTAAGGATTGCTCTTTCAAGAAGCTCGACCGAAGGTGCTTTTATTGTTTCAAAAAATAATTCCGAAGGTATAGGCAGCCCCTGGGCTGATGACTTAGCCAATAGATCAGCGTATTCATTTTCTCCACGAGGAATATTTTTGACAGAGAAACCTTCGAAGGAAGCCTCGATCCTTCGGACTGTATCTAGATACTTTTCAAGCTTCGGGTCTCTTGCTTTGTAGCTCTTGTCAATATGACCAGAGATAACTTGAGAATCAGTTTTAAGAATGACCCTTCTGATTCCCATTGCCTTTAATTTCCGAAGACCCAAGAGCAGAGCTTCATACTCAGCAATGTTATTTGTGCAACTAAAATCAAGTCTTGCCGCATAACAAGTTTTAACTTTGGAAGGTGAAACCAACACAGCAGTCGCTCCTGCTCCGAAGGTTCCCCAAGACCCATCGCAAAACACTGTCGATGCTTCGGCATCTTTATTTGTTTCTTCCTCCTGAGCCCCTGGCGTCCAGTCAGCAATAAAGTCTGCTAATGCCTGGGACTGAATCGAAGATCTATGAACATAATCAATACAAAATTCATTGAGCTCTGCAGCCCATTTTCCAATCCTTCCAGTAGCTTCTCGGTTTCTCATAATATCCTTCAGAGGTTGTGAAGAAGGAACAATTATGTTGTAAGCTTGAAAATAGTGCTGAAGCTTCCTGGAAGCCATCAAAACAGCATACAGTACCTTCTCCAATTCTGTATAATTTTTCTTTGATAAACTAAGAACCTCAGATACGAAATATATTGGGGCCTGCCTCTTAACTTGACCTTCAAGCTTCTCCTGGACAAGTGCTGCACTTACCGCTGAGTGTGAAGCTGCCACATATAATAACAAAGGAGCCCCTGGCGTAGGTGGAGTTAGTGTTGTTAGATCTATCAATGTTTCAGCTCTTCAAAGGCCTTCTGCTGGATTGGTCCCCATTGAAAGACTTCGGCTGACTTCAGCACTTCGAAGAATGGTAAGTTTCTCTCTGCTGATCTGGATATGAATCTATTGAGAGATGCCAGCCTTCCTGTCAATCTTTGAGCCCCCTTTTTTGTACTTGGTGGCTCCATTCGAAGTATAGCTTCGATTTTACTTGGGTTGGCCTCAATTCCCTTTGTTGAAACTAGGCAACCAAGAAATTTCCCCTTCTTTACTCCGAAGACACATTTTTCTGGATTCAGCTTTAGACCAGCCTGTCTAAAATTAGCGAAGGTCTCCTGTAAATCAGCAATGTGGTTATCCTGCTTCGTGCTTTTTACAATGATATCATCAACATAAGTTAGTACATTCCTGCTTATCTGAGAATGGAAAACCTTTGCTGTCATTCTGCTGAAGCTTCCTCCAGCATTCTTAAGCCCTTCAGGCATCCGAAGGTAACAATATGTCCCACTAGGGGTTATGAAACTGGTTTTCGGTTCATCCTCCTTCTTCATCCAGATTTGATGATAGCCTGAATAGCAATCCAGTAAACTCATAAGTTCTGATGAAGCTGCTGCATCGACTAAAGAATCTATCCTTGGCAATGGAAACTCATCCTTCGGACAGGCCTTATTGAGATCAGTAAAATCGATGCACATTTTCCATTTACCATTGGCCTTCTTCACCATAACAGTGTTAGCCAACCATTCTGGGTATTTTACCTCTCTAATAACTCCAGCACTGAGGAGTCTTTTCATTTCATTCCGAGCACCTTCGACCTTGTCATCAGACATCTTCCGAAGCCTCAGCTTCCTGGGTCTGAAGGATGGATCAACATTGAGCGAGTGCTCAATAACATCCCTGTTAACTCCGCAAAGATCATTAGCTGACCAAGCAAAAACATTTTTATTGTTGAACAAAAACCTTATCAAGGTTTTCTCCTGCTCTTCGGACAATTGAGATCCCAATAGCACCTTCTGCTCTGCTATATCCTCACATAAGAGCATGGGTTTCGGCTGGTCAGCCGAAGCAGCTTTTTCTCTTCTGAACTTGTATTGCTCACAAGCTTCAGTTCCATCTATATTATGGATTGCTTTTGAGTCTGTCCAATTTCCTTCGGCCCTTCTGGCAGCTTCTTGACTTCCATGAATAGCAATGGGCCCTTGGTCCGAAGGTTTCTTCATGCAAAGATAAGCTGGATGCAGAATTGCTTCGAAGGCATTAAGAGTACCACGACCAATGATTGCATTGTAAGGGTACTCCATGTCAACAATATCAAACATAACTTGTTCAGTCCTTGTGTTGTTGATGAATCTGAAGGCCACTGACATTAGGATTTTGCCGAGTGCTACAATCTGCCTTCCTCCGAAGCCGCAGAGGGGATGTGTGGCATCAAGAATTTTATCTTCGGGCTCTTGCATCTGTCTGAAGGCCTTAGCAAATATGATATCAGCTGCACTGCCTGTATCAACCAAAACATTGTGGACCAGAAATCCTTTGATAACACAAGAGATAACCATGGCATCATTGTGTGGGTAATCCTTGAGTTGAAGGTCCTCTTGGGAGAAGGTAATAGGAATGTGAGACCATCTTGACTTGATGAAGGGTCCTTGCACCCCGACATGTTGTACCCTTCTCTATGCTTCCTTCTTCTACTTCTTGTTGGCTGGCTCTGAACATGAACCGCCTGTTATCGGGAGTACCAGCTTTAGAACCGAAGCAGCTCCAGCTTGAATATTGAACGAAGCCATCAGCTCAGAAAAGTGGAAGTGAGTTCACCGGAGGTGGGCGCCAATGTTGGGGACTCGTTCCCAAATGCTATGAATTAAGAACAAGGCAACATAAAATGTTAAATGTTAATGCCCTTCATCCACTGAAGCATTATTTCCTTAAGGATTTAATGAACTTCGGACGAAGGTTAAAGATGGTACAATTACGAAGGTTGAATCTTCGTAATTGAACCCTCAGAGATTGTATAAAATAATGCGAGATATGAAGCATTAAAGACAATTAAATTATAAATGAACAACATCATTTTCATATTATACAAACTTGATGTATTCAAATATTAGATACATTTATACCTCTGCCTTGGCAAAGAATAATTTCCGAGTGATGCGATTGCAATTACAAGAATGCGTGAACAGTAAAGGAATACTGTTCACTATTTATAGGCACAGGACACAGCCTGTGAGCAATTACAATCATACCCCTCATAAAAGTTTACAAAAACGACCCAAACACTTATGGACTAAAAGGTCATTCTATCTTTAAGTCGGTTTGTAATTCCGAAGCTTCATGAACGGCACCCTTCGGCATCACGTACAGACAGCTTCAGCCGAAGCTGTTTCTTCCTGCAGGACCTTCGGCGACGAAGCATGGTCCCAACATCGACGCACATGCGTCAATCCACTTTATTCTTTTTGAGTACAAGAACAGGATTTGCTAACCACTCAGGATGCAGTACTTCTCTAATGAACCCTGCTACGACTAAGCGAGCTAGCTCAGCACGAATAGCTTCTCTCTTATCGGGCATGAAACGACGCAACTTTTGTCGTATCGGCCTCGCCTGGGGATAGACCTTCAGTTCTTGCTCGGCCAGCTATCTCGGGACTCTCGGCATATCCGCAGGTTGCCATGCAAATATGTCTCGGTTATCTTGCAGAAACTGGACGAGCGCGCTTTCCTATTTGTCATCCAGGCTGGAGCTGATGATGGCAGTCTTGCGTTCATCAGCGAGCCCGAGGTTGATTCTCTTTGTTTCCTCAGTCAGCCGCATAGAGGTTACGACTTGAGCTTCATTTGCAGGTACTGTGAGGTCCTCCTTAGGCTTTGAGTTCGTCTGCATAGAAGAAGTCGTCGATGGTTTGGTGGTGAGGGCCGCCTGAATGGCCACTCGGAAGCACTCTGCGGCGCCTTAGAAGTCAGCGCGCATAGTGATGATTCCTTGTGGTCCAGGCATCTTCAATATCATGTACGTATAATGCAGAATGGCCATGAACTTCGCCAATCCAGGCCTGCCGATGATGGCGTTGTATCCGCAGTCGAAGCTTGCTACCTCGAACCTCAGGAACTCGGTTCTGTAGTTTTCCGGAGTTCCAAAGGTGACCAGCATGTAGATGTGTCTGAGTGGATATTCTCCTTCAGTCGGCACGATGCCGAAGAAAGGAGTGTCTAACTCGTGGAGCTCTTTGAGTGCGACTCCCAAGCCTTGAAGTGTTCAAGGGAAGGTGATGTTGATGCTGCTTCCCCCATCCACTAACACCTTCTTTACCCTGTTCTCTCGGATCACCGGATCGACAAAGAGCAGGTATTGGCCTGGGTGATCGAAGTTGAGCCACTAATCCGCCCGAGTGAAGGTGATCGGGTGTTCGGACCATCGATACGGGGCGGGAGGACCGGTGGCCGCCACCAGTATCTGACGGTCGTTGAGCTTCTGCTGCCTCTTACTTTCTTGCGACCCATGTCCACCGAAGACGACGTTGACTTCTCCATCGACGCGTGGGAATACTCCGCCTCCTCCCCCTTCCTCCTGCTGAGGTTGTCGAGGTTCTCTGGGTCCTCCTCATGGTGGGGGAGGTGGTAGAGGTTGGAAGGGTCGGCCGTTCCCGACGGAGTGCTTGAAGTCTCTACAGTTCCGAAGGGTGTGGCGCATGTCCTTGTGGTACGGACATTGGGCATCGAGGATGTCGTCCAATGTTCGTTCGCCTCCATGGGGTGCCCCTCGGGCATGAGAGACGGGTGGTCTGGCGGTGTGAACCTCGTCGCGAGGCCTCTTCTCCCAACGCTTGTCGGGTTGTTGGTTCGCGTCGCATCGTGGTGCCGGTGGTGCAGGCTTCATTCCTCCGATGAGGTCCTGAGCCCATTCATCAGCGGTGATGTAGAGGTCCGCCTCCCTAAAAAGCTGCTCGGAGGTAGTCGGCGCCTTTTGAGGTATGGCTCGGACGAAGACCGAGTCATTGGATCCCCTATAGAAGTCCTCGATCACTACTGCTTCCGCAACCTCGAGGATACGATTTCTCATGGTCTGAAACCTTTTGAGGTACGATCGGAGAGTCTCATCCCCTCGGCGCCTGATGGATCTGAGGTCCCATGGCTGCGCCGGCTTGTCGGAGAGAGATTGGAAGTTGGCGATGAAGCACCGACTGAAGTCGCTCCAGTCGTCGATGCAGTGTCAGGGTAGGTGTCGTAGCCATTGCAGCGCATCTTGCCCGAGGACGATGGGCAAGTACGCATTCATCACATCTTCAGTTGCCCCAGCGGCTTGGGCAGCGGTGGTATAGACGGCCAACCAGCCTCCCGGGTCCTGCTTAGGCTCGTACTTGTCGACGTTGGAGAATTTGAAGTTAGGGGGCCACTGAATAGCCCTGAGACGTGGAGTGAACGCCGATACTCCACATGTGTCCTCCTATCGACGATGATGATGTCGGTCCCGGGGAGGAGAGTTGTCGACATGGTGCCTCGACCGTCCCCGGGTCGTACCGCCGGTTGAAGCTATGGCCGACTCATCTCTGGTGGCCTGACTTCGCGCAGGGATGCCATGATCCCGATCATACTCTTCTCGGCGCCGAATCTCGTTCTTGTGTCGTCATTTGCGTGAAGCGTTGATGGAGCTCCATGCGTCCCGCCGACTGTTGATGGTGTGTCGTAGATCGCTCGGAGGATGAGCGAGAGGCAGAAGATGATTAGCTGCCCGAGTGAGCAGCCACCGATAGCCCTCGGCGTCCGGAGTCCGGGGGAGGCCATCGGCTATCCGAGCCAACACTCCATCGACCTCGCTCGGTGTGTTCATGGCTCGGGTGAAGTCGGGGTTCCGGTTCCATCCGAGAACAGGGTTCTCTCGACGTTGTCTTGCCTCCTGTTCGGCCTGCTCTTGAGCATGCCGGCGATCACGTCGTCGGGAATTCCTTCTTTCCCTGAAGATCCGTTCTTCTAGTGTTTCTCCCACCTCCAAGATCTCATCTTGTGACACAGGATGCGCCGGGTCTCGCTCTCCGGCTTCATGATATCGTCGGATATTTCGGCGTCGGTTCCTTCGTCATCGAGATTCCCGCTGAAGAGGTTCCTCCCCCGGCGCATTTGGTTCATCGTCGGAGACGGGGGACGATTCCCCTCTCCCCCCGATGAAGAGGACGTCGGGGTAGAACGGAGCTGTCGTAGCGACAAGCTTCTTTTTGTTCTCCTTTGAGGGCGGAGGTACTAGAAGAGCAGCTTGACGAGCCTTCACCTCGTTCGTTCCCTTTTTCCTTGTGATCCGTGTCCACTTTTCTATAGATGAGGTGGATAGCGGAGTTCTCTGGGTAGACAGATCCTCTGTTCCTAGCTTGCAGGAGGTAGTCTTCGCTCGAAGCGTTGGAGGTTGCGCTTTTTCCTGCTTCGCTCCGGCTTTCCCGGAGATTGTCGAGGAAGGTTTTCTCTCCGGCGGATCCACGATGTGATGTAGAGTTCCTTCTTCGTCTGCCACGGATGAGATGGTTCCGAAGCAGAACACGGATCCAGGGCGGAGGATGATCTTGTGCTGAAAAGTGATGGCCATTGAGCTAGCTTGGATCGGTGACACACCCCCTACCTGGCGCGCCAGCTGTCGATGTTTTGGGTCCGACCATGCACCCAGGGTTGCCCCTCGAGGTGCTTTTTGGAGTAGGATGGTGTTACCGACTGTAGCTCGATGGTTCGTGCCAGATGCACAAGAAACAGTGGACAATCTTGTACAGGTTTGGGCCGCTTTGAGATGCGTAACACCCTACGTCCTGGTGTGGATCTTTTTATGTGGCAGGTTACAGGGGAGTTCTCTAGTATGAGGGATGCTAGAGAGCTGAGTAGATGGCTAATGGGTGAGATATTTTTGAGGGGTGCCCCCTAGGCCGTATATACTCGACCGTGGGGCGCTACATGCGGATATGATAACAACGTGTGCCTAAGTAATAGTGAACCGACTGAGCCTATCTTCCTATAATTCTGCTGACTTATCATCATTTAGTTTCGATGCCTGAGGACACAGCGCGGGAAAGTCGGGTCACTGCTGTGGATAATGCTTAAATCCATTGGGCCGTCTGGGCTCAAGTTGATCCAATCTTACGTCGATCCACTCCGCCAGACATTCCTACCCAGGCCCACGAAGGGATGGCCTAGCAAAATAATGGGCCCAAAGCCTTTCATGAGGTCTTCTAGCCTTCTAGTGGACCCGGGGGATATCTGTCCCCCACAACTGGAATAAGGATGAGAGAAGCATTTTGGATGTATAGGTGACAAACACGATGCAACAATGAGGATGCATGCTCGTCCTATTCGTCCTCACAAATTTTGCCAACATAATGTGGCAATAGCGTTCTATATCGGTGGCATACTTACGACTCTCTCGATATTTTGCTAGTCGTCAACTACACATACGTTTTCGAGGTTAGTGTACCTGCAAAAAATTCCATCACAGCCCAATTTCCCATGATGCAGTTCACACATGATAGTTTATCACAGTTTATACTCCATATATTGCTATATGGAGGCCAGCTCATCATTAAGCATCGAGCCACGCATAGGCGTCGTTGCCACACTTTAATCATAGGGAAACTCATTATGGTAACTCACCTTCTTACCTGAGCGTAGGTGTGTCGTTACAAGTACATTACAGTTCTCAGTATTCCCATGTCTCAATACCCATACACATCCATGGGGTACTGAATTCCTGGAAAAGTAATTACTCCATGTTGGGGGCCTTCGTCCTCCGAAGGTCCTCAAAAACATGATTTGACGATGTTTTCCAAGTGGATTATGTGAACAGGTATCTTCGGACTCAGAGTTATGAACATGAAGTACGGTCAGGACGAAGCCTGAACCAGACGAAGGGGGATTAAAATGGAGGACGGGCTGATTACCAAGCTCCACGAAGGATGGTGCACAGCCGAAGCTGTGCGCAGGGAAGCTTCGTCGCGATAGCAGAGAAGGGAACCGACTTAAAGATGAAAAGACTACTTGGGCCTTGACAGATTTCCATAAGTCATTGGCAAATGTAATGGTCTTGAATGTAATTTTACGTGGGCTGCGTCCCGCGTCTATAAATAGATGAACAGTACTCCCGTACTGTTCACGCTAACTTGGCATTTGCTTTTGCGTCACGCTTGTACTTTTTACCTTCTCTCAGGACCGAAGGTACATTTGTAATTTGAAATCATTTCTATTTTTCTATGTTAATAAAATAGAGATGATTCTATGATGATGTTTATATTATATTTCATACTTTATATGAATCCTTCGTCATTACTTGTTATATTTACGAAGGTATGTCTCTTGTGACCTTCGTCCAAAACTCATTATCTCCCGAAGGGGTATATTGTGTCGAAGGACGAAGGACCTTAACACTTAACACTTTTTATGTTGCCTTGTTCTTAACTCTTAGCATTTGAGAACAAGTCCCCAACATTGGCGCCCACCGTGGGTGAACTCACTTCCATTTCGAGTTTTTCGAGCACCTTCGGAAGCTATAGACCTTCGCTATGGCGCCGAAGAAAGCTTCAGCAACTGGGGCTGCAGCACTGCAACCGCTGGACCCCAACCAGGAGACCGTCTCTCTTCGGGAGGCCCGAAGCCAGAAGAGGAAGGCTGTCAGCCCGACGCTTCAGGAGGATGAACTAGACCAAGAGATCAGGGATATGGAGATGCTTCATCAACAGGTGCAGAGGAAAAAGGAAAAGATGGCCAGGCTAGCTGAGCTGCAAAGGCAGATAGACGAAGCTTCTGAAGAAGTCCGTCATCTTACCCACGATGAGCAGAACCGAAGGCCTCAACAAAAGGATCTTCATCAGGAAGGCTTCTTCAACGAAGATGACTGGTATGACAATTTCCATCATGGAAATTTTGTTTTCGATGATGCTTCTCCTCTGTCCGCTGAGCTGCAGGCTACACCCTGGCCTCCATCCTATAAGCCACCCCAGCTTCCCATGTTCGACGGCCACTCAGACCCGAAGCAGTTCTTGATGAGCTACGAAGCAACAGTGTCTTCGTATGGTGGCAATGCTGCAGTCATGGCGAAATCTTTCGTTATGGCCGTCAGGAGTGTTGCTCAGACCTGGTATTCCTCCCTTCGACCAGGAACGATCACTTCATGGCAGAAGCTGAAGGATATGTTGTTAACCAGCTTTCAAGGATTTCAGACGAAGCCGGTCACTGCTCAAGCCTTGTTCCAGTGCACTCAGGATCATGAAGAATACCTTCAGGCGTATGTCAGAAGGTTCTTGCGTTTGAGGGCGCAGGCACCAACGGTGCCCAATGAAATTGTCATCGAAGCCATGATCAAGGGGCTTCGTCCTGGACCTGCAGCTCAATACTTTGCTAGGAAGCCTCCTCAGACTCTGGAGAAGCTGCTCCAAAAGATGGACGAGTACATTCGTGCCGATAATGACTTTCGCCAAAGAAGGGAGGAGGCCTTCAGATTTTCTGAAATGACCAGGGGCTTCGGAGGAAGATTTTATCCGAGGCATGTCAGGTCCATCCACAACTCCACTCAAAATGATGATAAGGGGAGTCAGCAGAACAGACCGCAGTGCTCCTCACAGGCTTCGGGGCAACAGCAAACTTTCTTCCGGCCACCAGCTCCAAGAGGCAGAGGCGCCAGGGGCTTCGGCGGAAGATTTGGAGATCAACCAAGGAGGGTATTTTGCTTATTCTATGGTGAAAACAAGGGCCATACCACCAGGATGTGCCATATCACTATCCAGAAACAAAAGGAGCTGGCAGAAGCTGCAGCGCAACAGGGCCAGCCGAAGCAGGTCATGCATACTGCTTCGTACCATCAGCCTTACATCCCGGAATACATGGGCAACCACCCTGCAGTTTCCGTAGCTTCGGCGAGTCAACCTCAAGCTTCATGGCAACAGCCCCCGCCTCCACCTCCGCTGCAGCAAGGCCAACAGCCAGAAGGGAGCCAATATGTTCCGCACCAAAGGGATCTCAGAGAACAATCTGAAGCTCGCACAGTCAATAGTACTGTGCCAGAGTCGAAGCACATTTATTGACAAATATCCTACTTTGATAGCAGTCTTTTCCGTTTCGTTCTATTTTCTGTGTAATAAAGAACATTTCAGTTTTCATGTAATAGTTTCGTGGTTGGTTATCAGGAAAACCTATCTTCTCCACAGGCTTAAGTTGCTGAAGCTTAAAAATTTGCGGTAACAAGGAGGACCTTCGAAGTATTAAAAATCCTTCGAAGCAACAAAAAGTCGTTCTAAGGAACGCAGAGTAAGTTGCCGAAGTTACAAAAAGCCGTTCCAAAGGGAGCGCAGTGTAAGTTTTTTGCTCCAAAGACGTTCCTAAGGGAATGCAGAGCATACAGCGAAAAGTCAACGCTGATACCGCCTAAAGTAAAAGGCGAAGAAGCTCCAAAGACGTTCCTAAGGGAATGCAGAGCTTACAGCGAAAAGTCAACGCTGATACCGCCTAAGTAAAAGGCGAAGAAGCTCCAAAGACGTTCCTAAGGGAATGCAGAGCTTACAAATATATTTTGTGTGTATCTTCGGAACAAACGTCATTTGCATAACATAACATCATCACATCATTTTGCATAGCATAAGCATCATACATCATGTTGCATATGGCAAAAGAAGGGGACACAGTATCAACCTTCGAAAGGACACTTTGAGAAAGTGAAAATTGTGTAAAGTCACGAGGGAATACAATGATAATCTTCGGAATACAGCTTCGGAGAATGTTTTCACGAAGCATGGATGAGCTTCATCAGAGTAATATCGAAATTGTACAGCTTCGGAGAATGTTTTCACGAAGCATGGATGTGATTCATCAGAATAGTTTTAACGGAGAATGTCTTCTTCACGAAGCATGAAAAGAAGGGAAGGTGTTTTTTTCGCCGAAGGCTCAAAAATGGTATGTATGTAGAATTTCATGCATCGTAAAGAATTGAATAATGAAAAGAGATTTGTATATTACATTCAAATGTACAAAATATTACATAGATCACACTTCAAATGTTTTTTCTAATAACACCTAGTCTTCTCTTAATACTACTTCGGCAGCCTCATTTAGAAGTTGTTCAACAACTTTATCCATGATAGCTTCGGCCATTTGTTTAATTTCGTCATCCCCTTTTATGTGAGGGTCACCAGACGATCCAGCAGGTCCTGAGGGAAGAGAATATTTTTGCATTACTATTACAAACCGCGAGCAAAGTTTGAAATAAAAATTACAACACAATAAGAGCAACTAATTAATACCTATTTGCCCTTCGGCAACTTCTGTCACTTTCCTAGCATCATGGATGCCTTTTTCACTCCTTTGAATAATTTCTTGCGCCATTTCTCGGCCGCCGTTGTCCCAGACATCAGTAAAGAATTTGCCGCCAACCATGCTTGCTTCGGCCGAGGGGTCTTTGATGTCTTCGGAGGATAAGGCAGCTTCGGACTGAGCTAAAGATTTTACATGTTCACAACCTTTCTTCTCCAAGACAGTAGCAACTCCCCTGGCGCCCGAAAAAGCGCAGATGTCACCGCGGCTACTCAGGATTTCCTCGAAGGCCTCTGCTTCGTGACTGATCCATTCTATTGGACCGTCGGGATTGCCTCTTGAGAAATTCTCTTCACTGGAAAATGCGCCCACGCTGGCGAAGCTGGTTTTAATTTTCTTTACGCATTCCATGGATTTTTCGTAGCATTTTTTCTTAGAAGACCGAAGCTCTTCCACGGTTGCTTCCAGATGATCAGCCCATTGGTCGCTGCATTCCCGTCTTGTTTCTTCAAGTATACGTTCTTCCTTCGCCCGGGCCAGTTGCTTCTGAAGATCTTTAATTTCGCGTCTGTGAGCTTCGGCCTGAACTTTTGCAGCAGCTTCGTCCTTTTTTATCCTGTCTACTAATGTAAGCAGAAGTTTATCTTTTTCTAAAGCTTCGTTTCTCAGTTTAATAACTTCTGAACGTAAATTGTTGAATGCAATTTCGTAGCTTTCATCTTCGGCACTCTTTTGTGCTCGTAATGCGTTGCTTAGGATTAAACCCTATACGAAAAAGAATCCATATAAGAATAAAAGAATGAATTACATATTAAAGAAAATTTTTCAAGCGTCTAATTCCCATACCTTTAGGCTATTGTACGCAAGACTGTCCGCGAGATCCTCCTTCGTCATAGCCCATAATCCAGCTTCGAGCTTCGGGAAACCCATACTTCTAGCCATCTCCCGGCAGACAGTTAATTCTTTGTTATCAGGGAGGCAGTATAGGAAGTCATCTTCATTTGTCCCATTGAACACTACTGCCCCCTTCGGATATTTTAGCTCTCTGGCATAGTAGTTGGCTTCGTAAGACTCTTCTTCAGATAGTTTCTTCCCCGAAGCATGTCGTACGATGTAATTGCATATGTTGGAAGGAGCTTCGGGGGCGACAGTGTCAATTTCCTCAACCAAATTTGGTTCTGATATTTTTGTTTCCAAAGATTGTTCTTTGATGGGCTCTGAAGGCCCAGCTTCAGCTTCAGGTTGTTGCTTCGAAGCTTCAGCGACTACAGCTTCGGTAGACACTTCAGCAACTTCAATAGTCTTCTTTGGAGTTGTGCTTGAAGACTTAATTGTCTCCAAAACATCTAGCACGTTCACCATTCTTTTTCTTTTCGGGGTCACCGACGGCCCCTTTTGATTTTTTATTATTTCGACATTTGCTGAAGGACTTAAAATTTCCGATATTTTTGGCTCTTCAATCTTCGGTTTCTCTGCTTTTTCTGCTGAAGGGGCTTCAGTCTTTTCTTCCATCTTCGGCACTGGAGCTGGTTCTGTAGCTTCAGAGGCCAAAGAGACTTCACCAATAAATTCTGGCACTGTGGCCGGCTCAATAAAACGCGCTCGGTGAGTGAGCACCTTTATCTTTTTCCTTTGCGGCGCTGGCTCGCTAGTGGCACTCGTGGTAGCTTCTGTCGCAGGAGAAGTATTTTTTCTTTTGCGACCCGACACCGGATAGTGATAGTCAGGGTAGACAAACCCGACTGCGTCAAATACCCGGTTGAGCCTTTTCTTCTTTCGGCCCCCGAAGGCTGCTGATAACGCAGTGTTTTCGGCCTTCGAGTACACCCCAAGCAGTTCGTCACTTAATGTTTCAATGTTTTTCAACCAGTCGTCATCAGGTTCAACAAATTTATCCCCGTATTTGAATGTGTATTTCACTGACCAGTCCGCCTTCGTCGGACTCTTTGATGGTCTCCTTTGGCATTTCCCACTTTCCTGCAAGTGGCCACACCCTGAAGGCAATATGTTCTTGAATCAAGTCCCTTGTCCCAATAAAAGAGCAGACTACGCCGAAGGCTCTTTGGCATTCCTCAGCTGCTTCATCCATTTCAACCTTCGGCCTTCGTAGTCCGAAGCGTTGCCAGATGGGGCGCATAATGATACTTTTGACATCTTCTTGCGCTGTTAAGTCATTCTTTACATAGAACCATTCAGTCATCCAGGCTCCGGGCCACCTCTTCCGAAAGGTCGGCACAGGGCGGCTTGACCCGGAGCGGGCACCGAAGCTGTAACACCCAAAGTTGTTGTGATATTGTTCTTTCCCCCAGGGCTTCGTCTCATATAACAACTCATGAATGTTGCAAAAGCTTTTAGCATTTGGTTCTAAACCTTGGCTTCTCGCAGCCCAGACAAACATCCCCATTCTTATGATAGCTTCGGGAGTAAGTTGATGAAGGTAGACTTGAAATGTCTTCAGGACTTCAACAACAAAGTTGCTTAGGGGGAATCGAAGCCCAGCCTTGAGAAAGCTTCGGAAGATTACGACTTCATCTTCTTCGGGGGTGGGAGAAGTCTTTTCTCCAGCATCAACCCTCACAATAGATATATCTCGAAAATACCTCCCCCTCATATTATCAATATGATTCTGCTTAATAGTGGTTTTCCCGAAAACCGTGTGACTTGGCCGCCATGGTCGATCTTCGGACTCTTCCCCACCACTTTCTACATCATAACTGTCGCTGTCACCAGTATCTTCGGACAAACCTTCAAGAATCTCCTTGGTGATTTTCTCCGTATTGGTCTCCGCCATCGCTATAAGGAACCCCAAGTTCTTCTCTTCGTCGAGACTCAGCTTCGTCTCAGCAGGGATCTTCCTACCTTCAGACATCTTCGGAAACGCTAAAAAACTGTTTTCGAGGCCGAAGCTTCAAAATCAAAAAGATCAGCAAATCTTAGTGTGCAAGAGCTAAAAATTTAGTGGGCCGAAGCAGATGGCAAGTGTGCGTACCAAATAAGTTTGCGGTATGATCTTATTTATACCCTCAGGGCGTTGAAAATTGAAAGACCCCGCTTGTCAGTGAATGTTGCTATTCTAGCAAAGGGAAGGTGTTTTTTCGGACCTTCGGCTCAAGGCCTTCGTCCATATCGCAATCTGAATTTATCATTAACAAATTAATATTGCGAGGGGCTACTGTTGGGGGCCTTCGTCCTCCGAAGGTCCTCAAAAACATGATTTGACGATGTTTTCCAAGTGGATTATGTGAACAGGTATCTTCGGACTCAGAGTTATGAACATGAAGTACGGTCAGGACGAAGCCTGAACCAGACGAAGGGGGATTAAAATGGAGGACGGGCTGATTACCAAGCTCCACGAAGGATGGTGCACAGCCGAAGCTATGCGCAGGGAAGCTTCGTCGCGATAGCAGAGAAGGGAACCGACTTAAAGATGAAAAGACTACTTGGGCCTTGACAGATTTCCATAAGTCATTGGCAAATGTAATGGTCTTGAATGTAATTTTACGTGGGCTGCGTCCCGCGTCTATAAATAGATGAACAGTACTCCCGTACTGTTCACGCTAACTTGGCATTTGCTTTTGCGTCACGCTTGTACTTTTTACCTTCTCTCAGGACCGAAGGTACATTTGTAATTTGAAATCATTTCTATTTTTCTATGTTAATAAAATAGAGATGATTCTATGATGATGTTTATATTATATTTCATACTTTATATGAATCCTTCGTCATTACTTGTTATATTTACGAAGGTATGTCTCTTGTGACCTTCGTCCAAAACTCATTATCTCCCGAAGGGGTATATTGTGTCGAAGGACGAAGGACCTTAACACTTAACACTTTTTATGTTGCCTTGTTCTTAACTCTTAGCATTTGAGAACAAGTCCCCAACACTCCACATCGCAGCTTTCATATATACATATGTGAAACATGTATATAATCAAGCACCACAATTAAGCACTCCCCTAGACCGACGTCTGTTCGGTCATGCTCTCACATCTCACCTTACCTTGAGCGTCGATCCATCCAAAACTGAATGGCCTCAAAAATAAAAATACACATGTATGCAATACCCCCGGTTGTGGGTTAGTGGTTTTTAAATAAGCCACTTGATAGTCCTTAGTTTAGGGCTTAACAGAGGATGTCGCTAGCATTATAGTTTTTCAAATCTATTTTTCAAAACAAAACAATTTGTTTAGTTGAAAATAGGTTTTCCAAAACCAAAACTTTTGTTTTGAAAATACATAAGTGACCGTATATACTTAATCTTGCTCTGATACCAGCTGTGGCAAAACCTCCCAAGTTATTGGGCCCACATGCACCTGCCCTTGTATCAAAGACCTCAGACGGCTACGCATGTGCACCAGATAACTTAACAGGATCTGTCCAAGTGCCCCAAGGACCTCGGATAAACCACTTACAACCAAGATTGCAAGATTAAGTAAACACAAGTCACACACCAACATTTTTGCAGCGGAAATTTTATTACAAAATTCTATAAGTTACATCAAGTGTACAATATACATGATCAGAGTGATTACACAATGTTTTGAATGTATAAACATTTATATGTTTAAATATATGCTAGCTTAGGTGACAATCCTCATAAGAAGATAAAGACGGGGTATACTTATATAAGAAGGCCAAGCCCACCAGCACTTAGCACCATTCACAGCAGCACACTTCTATTTACGGTTCTTCCTCCTGCTTGGGAACCACCTTTGCACAAAACTAGCAAAGCTCCGTAGGCTCTTCACCTAAAACAACATGGGTCGAAGCCCTGAGTACGAAGTGTACTTTCGCAAGTCTTACCCGACAAAAGAAAAAGACTCTCAAGGATATGCTGGCTTGAGGGAGTCAAGGTATGGCTTATCAAGAATCCAAGACTCTGTTTGCAGAAAAGCTTACTTGTCGGCGTTTCGAGACCGGGGGGTCCCCAAGCCGACGAGTGAGTGTGCTGCGTGCCCCAGCCCAGATGGGTCGAGCGCGTGGGCAAGCGCGAAGGGGGGAGAGGCGAGGTGGCCGGAGACGGGCGTGAGAGAGGTGGAGATCTCGCGGCCTTCGTGTTCGTCCCGCGCCCAGGTCGGGTGCGCTTGCAGTAGGGGGGTTACAAGCGTCCACGCGGGTGAGGCAAGCGAGCGGCCCCAAGAGAGCGCCTGTCTCGTCCTCGTCCCCGCGCGGCCAACCTTCTCTAAGAAGGCCCTGGTCCTTCCTTTTATAGTTGTAAGGAGAGGATCCAGGTGTACAATGGGGGGTGTAGCAGAGTGCTACGCGTCTAGCGGAGAGAGAGCTAGCGCCCTAGGTACATGCCAATGTGGCAGCCGGAGAGGTCTTGGCACCTTGCTGGCGTGATGTCGTGGCTGTCGGAGGAGCAACGGAGCCTGGCGGAGGGACAGCTGTAGGAGCGGTCGAGTCCTTGCTGACGTCGCCCTGCCTCCGTAAGAGAGCTGAGAGCCGCCGTCGTCACAGAGCTGGTGGGGCGCCATCATTACCCATCTGGCGGAGCTGGCCAGATGGGACGCCGGTCTTGTTCTTCGTGACCCGAGTCGGCTCGGGGTAGGATGGTGATGGCGCTTCCTGTTGACGTGGCGGGCCCGAGCCCTAGGTCGGGCGACGTGGGGGCTCCTCCGAAGCCGAGGTCGAGTCTGTCTTCCGTGGCCGAGGCCGAGCCCGAGCCCCCGGGTCGGGCGAGGCGGAGATCGTTTGGCCGAGGCCAGGGCGGAGCCCGAGCCCTGGGGTCGGGCGAGGCGTAGTTTCGTCGTCTTCTGGGGCTGAGCCCGAGTCCGAGCCCTGGGGTCGGGCGGAGCGGAGTTCGCCGTCTTCCGGGTCTTAGCCCGAGTCCGAGCCCTGGGGTCGGGCGGAGCGGAGTTCGCCGTCTTCCGGGTCTTAGCCCGAGTCCGAGCCCTGGGGTCGGGCGGAGCGGAGTTCGCCGTCTTCCGGGTCTTAGCCCGAGTCCGAGCCCTGGGGTCGGGCGGAGCGGAGTTCGCCGTCTTCCGGGTCTTAGCCCGAGTCCGAGCCCTGGGGTCGGGCGGAGCGGAATTCGCCGTCTTCCGGGTCTTAGCCCGAGTCCGAGCCCTGGGGTCGGGCGGAGCGGAGTTTCCTATGGCGCCTTTGGCAAGGCCTGACTGCCTGTCAGACTCACTCTGTCGAGTGGCACTGCAGTCGGAGTGGCGCAGGCGGCGCTGTCCTTCTGTCAGACTGGTCAGTGGAGCGGTGGAGTGACGGCGGTCACTTCGGCTCTGCCGGGGGGCGCGTGTCAGGATAAAGGTGTCAGGCCACCTTTGCGTTAAATGCTCCTGCAACCTGGTCAGTCGGCGCGGCGATTTAGTCAGGGTTGCTTCTAAGCGAAGCCAAGGCCTCGGGCGAGCCGGAGGTGTGTCCGCCGTTAAAAGGGGGGCCTCGGGCGAGACGGAAGTCTCTCGAGGTCGGCTGCCTTTGGTCGAGGCTAGGCTCGGGTGAAGCGTGATCGAGTCACTCGTGTGGACTGATCCCTGACTTGATCGTACCCATCAGGCCTTTGCAGCTTTATGCTGATGGGGGTTACCAGCTGAGAATTAGGCGTCTTGAGGGTACCCCTAATTATGGTCCCCGACAGTAGCCCCCGAGCCTCGAAGGGAGTGTTAGCACTCACTTGGAGGCTTTCGTCGCACTTTTTTGCAAGGGGACCAACCTTTCTCTGTTGCATTTTGTTCCGGTGGGTGCGCGCGAGCGCACCCGCCGGGTGTAGCCCCCGAGGCCTCGGAGGAGTGGTTACACTCCTTCGAGGTCTTAATGCCTTGCGTAATGCTTCGGCTGGTCTGGTTGTTCCCTCATGCGAACTGGCCGTAGCCCGGGTGCACGGTCGGGGCCCAAGCTCTCGGGCTGGTATGTTGACGCTGTCAACGGTTTGGCCGGAGCCGGGTTTGCGAGAGCAGCCCCCGAGCCTCCGCACAGGGCGAGAGGACGATCAGGGACAGACTCGGCTTTTTTACATACGCCCCTACGTCGCCTTTCCGCAAGGAGGAGGGGGGGAGAGCGCCATGTTACCCTCGATGGGCACTGAACATGGTGTCTCCGGTGAGCTGCAAGCGGGTAATCCGAGTGGACGTCCGTGCCCCGTTCGTTGGGGGTCGGCTAGGGGCCCAGAGGCACGCCCAAAAGTACCTGCGGGTGATCTGCCGGACCCGGTCCCCTGGCGACGGGGTCCGAGGGCTCGATGCCTCCCTCCGATGGGATTCCGTTACAAGATCGCTCCCGCTGGTCTCGGAAATGTCCTAGGGTACCTCGGGAGCGCAGCCCGAGCCTCGGTTATGTATCGAACGTACCCCTGGTCATCCCTCGCTCGGTGTCTGAGGCGACTGTGAACCCTTCGGGGGCCAGCCTTCGAACCCCTGATCAGTAATGGGCGCGGAGCCCGAGTAGCCTGAGGCGGCCATGGAGCCCTTCGGGGGGCTGACCTTCGAACCCCTGACAAGTAGTGGGTGTCGGGCCCACGCGATCTGAGGCGACTGTTGAACCCTTCGGAGGGCCAGTCTTCGAACCTCTGATCAGTAGGGGGGGCTCGGAGCCCGGTTCCTTCACAGGGAAGGATCCTTTTCGGGGTATCCCCTTTCCCGGTCCCTGTTGCAAGAGATAGAGAAAGAGGAAAAAAGGAAAAGGATACGAAATCGAACGTCGTGGCGTACCTTTTTTGGCGCGGTTGTTATGGCGAAGGCGAAGCGTCGTCCGCTTCTCCTGCCAGAGGCGCCGCCTGTCCCGCCGCGGAGTTAATGCGACGGGGCGAGTGGTTGGCGGGGCGGCCGTTGCGCGTGCGCGAGCCGTTCGAGGAACGGACCACGGGTGCACCGTCTTCACGCCGTGGGAGGAGGCTCTCTTGCTGTTCCAGGATGGGACGTGAGCCCGGCTGACGGCGTGACTGCTGCGCTCGCCCGCCTGCCACCGCCATTACCGCCGGCCCACTTTCGGTCGCTTTTGACCGTCGCGCCAGGCTGGCGCTGCTGGGTCGCCTCGAGTCGCGGTATAGGCTCCGCAGCCGAAGAGGTGCGACGGTGGCACAAGTGGCGGTGCGGTTGCTTGCATGCAGCAACTGGCGCGCTGGTTGCGCGACGTGTGGGCCTGGGCCTCCAAGCTGGCGTGTTAGAAGTCGGAGAAGCGCGTCCACCTGGCGCGGTTGCATGCCGCCTGCATGGCTGCCCACCCCTTCCGCCCGTTGGTCTGGGCGAGAGTGGGGAATCGCTTGTAACCGCTGGGCGGTTATGTGCACCGCGCGCGGCGGTTTGGCTTCTTCTGCTTCTGAGTCGGTTTGCATGACATGTGGGACCCAGCCCCCACGCCGCAGGGGAGGGCCTTGGAGCGTGTTGGAGAAGACTCGGCCCGTGGCGTTTGGGGGCGCACGTAGGGAGAGTCGCCTTTAAAAGGAGGGCGACCCTTTTCGGAAGGCAACCATGTCTTCTTCCTCCCTTATGCGTCGTGTCTTTCCATCTTCCAAGCCCCCGGATGGGGGGTATCCGCCGTCTTTCCGCCTCCTCGCTGGAGGAACGCAACTCCGTGGGAGTTGGTACCTTTCAGCCATCGTTCGGCTTCAAGGATTTTCATCATGCAGCCCGGTCGCACCCCCTCACCGGCGGTCACCCAGGATGGTGACCCCCAGCTTGATGGTGGGGGAAAGCGAGCCGGGCTGCGGCCTCTTCCCCTCCCTCAGCCTCAAGGATTTTCATCACCAAGGCTGGGGAGGGGAGAGTGGCGAGTTGGGGTCAGCCCCTGCGCGGGCGGTGGCCCGCTCCTTCACTCAGTGATGGGGGGAGGAGCGGTTGTTGTCCGTGGTGCTGGCAGCTGCAGCGTGCCCGGTCTTCGGACGCGAGTGGCTTCGGAGCCGCTCGCGGCGCCGGCGTCTGCCACAGCAGCTGGAAGAGGTTCTTCTGCCGGAGCGACAGCCCGGGCCGGCCACGGACTGACCTCCAACTCTACGGCCTTCTGCCCGTCCTTGCCTCACGAGTTTTTGGCGTGGGCGGGGGCCTTCTGGCAGCAGCACCCGCCCTGAGGTCAGTGCCGCCGCTGTTCGACCCCCCGGAGCAGAAGTCGTCGTCGTCGCCGCTGCTGGAGCAGGTGACGGCGCGCCGTTCGTCGGCCTTCCGTTGCTCCACAGGCCTTCCCCCTCGGAGTGGGGTTGTTCGTACCTGCGGAGGGGGAACCGGAGTTCCGCTTGTAATGGCACTTCGAATGCCAGTGTGTTTGTTCATTGCGGCTGTCGAGGCCTGAACATGTATGTAATTTCGGCACGGAGCCGTGTTTTCTCCTCATTTTCGAGCGCTAAGTCTCGCCTGTTGATTATCTGAACCGCTTCACCAAGCATGAGTCGCCCTGGGTCAAGGTGACGAGTGAGGTATCCGTATCCCGGAGGCGTAGGAATCCCTCGGCTCGATCGGCCTTGTTGTCTGAGGCTCCTCCAGCTTAGTTAAAGAGACCCCTCGGCCGCTCTTCGATGAGCCGAGGCCAGGGGTAGCGATATCAGCACGAGCGGAGGCGGAGTAGGCTCGAAAATGGGAACCTGGTTGGCCGGAGCCTAGCCGGGTTGCCCGTCAGCGGGGGTCGACGTCGGAGTCGATCAGCCGAGGCCTCGGGTCGGGCCGGCGCCCTTGGAAGATGCTTGGCCGAGGCCCCAGGGGTAACCGGCCGAGCCGCCTGCTCGGGTCGGATTCCGGGAGAAGTCCCCGGACCGCGTCGCCGTCCGAGGCTGGGTCGGACCTTGCTGAAGACGTCGTCGATGCCGAGGGTGTTGCGGCCCCCTTCAGCGTGAAGACCCGAGCCTGCAGGATCAGATTGTCTTGTAGCGTGTGCCTTCTGCGGCCACCGAGGCCAGAAAACACACCCTCGCTCCGTTGTAAAGCCGCGTCTTCTTTCCTCTTATTTCGAGCATCTGGACTTTCCGTCGGTAACAGGGATGTTTGTGTGGGCGAGAGTTGCTTCTCGCGGAAGGTGATGAGTGAGGTATCCGTATCCCAGAGGCGTGGGAGTCCCTCGGCTCGGTCGGCCTTGCCGCTTACGCGTACTTTCACCCGCCCATGAGGCCCTGTCCCCGACTTAGTCGAGAAAGCTTGAAGGACCGCTTTGGCAGAAGAGCTTCCGAACGTGAAGACTTGTTCGGTCCACGGAGTCGCTTTATCCGAACGCGAGTTACTTATCGCAGAAGGTGATGAGTGAGGTATCCGTATCCCGGAGGCGTAGGAGTCCCTCGGCTCGGTCAGCCTTGGCTGCTTACGTGTACTCCGTCGTTTCCAGGATCCGCTTTTCGAAATAGTCAAAAAGCACGAAAGAAATTCTTCTAAAAAGAGATCTTTTTTTGCGGAAAAATTCGACGCAAAGGGGGTCTCCCCCTTTTTAGCCCCCGAGGGAGGGTCGGGCTTTGCCGAGGCGAGGCCGACCCTTCCTTGATGACTAAACTTTGTGTGGGTGCGAGGTATATGAATAACTTGAAAACATCTTAAGGGTAGAAGCGACGTAGCTGTTTGATGTTCCAAGCGTTGCCGTAGATCTCGCCTTGATTGTTGGCCAGCTTGTATGTTCCGGGCTTCAGAACTTTGGCGATGACGAATGGCCCCTCCCAGGGGGGGCATGAGTTTGTGCCTTCCCCGGGCGTCTTGCCGCAGCCGAAGCACCAGATCGCCCACCTGGAGGTCTCGGGACTGGACCCCTCGGGCGTGGTAGCGTCGCAGGGACTGCTGGTACCGCGCCGAGTGTAGTAAGGCCTTGTCCCGAGCCTCCTCCAGCTGGTCCAGCGATTCTTCTCGGCTAGCTTGGTTGCTTTGATCGGTGTAGGCCCTCGTCCTCGGGGAGCCGTGCTCCAGGTCAGTGGGCAAGATGGCCTCGGCCCCGTAGACCAGGAAGAACGGTGTGAAACCCGTGGCGCGACTCGGCGTCGTCCTTAGGCTCCAGACCACCGAGGGGAGTTCCTTCATCCATCGCTTGCTGAACTTGTTGAGGCCGTTGTAGATCCGAGGCTTGAGCCCTTGTAGAATCATGCCGTTGGCACGCTCTACTTGCCCATTCGACATGGGATGAGCCACGGCGGCCCAGTCCACCCGGATGTGGTGATTCTCGCAAAAATCCAAGAATTTTTTGCCGGTGAACTGTGTACCGTTGTCGGTGATGATGGAGTTTGGGACCCCGAAGCGATGGATGATGTTGGTGAAGAACGCCACCGCCTGCTCGGACCTGATGCTGTTCAGGGGTCGGACCTCGATCCACTTGGAGAATTTGTCGATGGCGACCAGTAGGTGCGTGTAGCCCCCAGGCGCCTTCTGCAAGGGACCTACGAGGTCCAGACCCCATACAGCAAAGGGCCAGGTGATGGGTATTGTCTGCAGAGCCTAAGCGGGCAGGTGGGTCTGCTTCGCATAGAATTGGCACCCTTCGCAGGTGCGGACAATTCTAGTGGCGTCAGCCACCGCTGTTGGCCAGTAGAAGCCTTGCCGGAAAGCATTCCCGACAAGGGCTCGGGGTGCTGCGTGATGGCCGCAAGCCCCCGAGTGTATTTCTTGCAGGAGTTCCTGACCTTCGGCGATGGAGATGCATCGCTGGAGGATGCCCGAGGGGCTCCGGTGGTAGAGCTCCTCCTCATCGCCCAGCAAGACGAATGACTTGGCGCGTCGTGCTACCCGTCGAGCCTCGGCTTGGTCGAGGGGTAGTTCTCCTCGGCGGAGATATCGCAGGTACGGGGCCTGCCAATTTCGATCAGGCATGGCCCCGCTCAGCTCCTCCTCGACGTCCAGTGCCTCGGCATCGGGGACCGAGGGTACCTCGGGCTGAGCCGAGGGTACCTCGGGCCGAGCCGAGGGTGCCTCGGGCCGAGCCGAGGGTGCCTCGGGCCGAGCCGAGGGCGCCTCGGGCTCGGGCGCGTCGTCGATCTTGACGGAGGGTTGATGCAGATCCCGGGAGAAGACATCCGATGGGACCGTCGTTCGCCCCGAGGCTATTTTAGCCAGCTCGTCTGCAGTCTCGTTGTAGCGCCGAGCGATGTGGTTGAGCTCGAGCCCGAAGAACTTGTCTTCCAGGCGCCGAACCTCATCGCAGTAGGCCTCCATCTTCGGGTCGCGGCAGTGGGAGTTCTTCATGACTTGGTCGATAACGAGCTGCGAATCACCGCGGGCGTCGAGGCGTCTGACCCCTAGCTCGATGGCGATTCGCAACCCGTTGACCTGAGCTTCGTACTCGGCCACATTGTTGGACGCCGGGAAATGGAGGCGCAGCACGTAGCGCAGGTGCTTTCCGAGGGGCGAGATGAAGAGCAGGCCTGCGCCGGCTCCTGTCTTCATCAGCGACCCGTCGAAAAACATGGTCCAGAGCTCCGGTTGGATCGGAGCCGTCGGCAGCTGGGTGTCGACCCATTCGGCCACGAAGTCCGCCAACACCTGGGACTTGATGGCCTTCCGAGGGGCGAACGAGATTGTTTCGCCCATGATTTCCACCGCCCACTTTGCGATTCTGCCCGAGGCCTCTCGGCACTGGATGATCTCCCCGAGGGGGAATGATGACACCACAGTTACCGGATGAGACTCGAAGTAGTGTCGTAACTTCCGCCTCGTCAGGATCACAGCATACAGCAGCTTCTGAACTTGTGGGTAGCGGATCTTGGTCTCGGACAGTACTTCGCTGACGAAGTAGACTGGCCTCTGAACGGGCAGTGCATGCCCTTCCTCTTGCCTCTCGACCACAATCGCGGTGCTAACCACCTGAGTGGTGGCGGCGACGTAGACCAAGAGGGCTTCTCCATCAGCTGGGGGCACCAAGACAGGCGCCTTTGTAAGGAGCGCCTTCAGGTTCTCAAGGGCTTCCTTGGCCTCAGGGGTCCAAGCGAAACACTCGGTCTTCCTTAAGAGGTGGTACAGAGGCAGACCTCTTTCGCCGAGGCGCGAGATGAAGCGGCTCAGGGCCGCGAGGCATCCCATGACCCTTTGTACGCCTTTTAAGTCCTTGATGGGTCCCATGCTGGTGATGGCTGCGATCTTCTCCGGGTTGGCTTCGATGCCTCGCTCGGAGACGATGAACCCCAGGAGCATGCCCCGAGGTACCCCGAAGACACACTTCTCAGGATTGAGCTTGACTCCTTTCGCCTTGAGACATCGAAATGTCGCTTCAAGGTCAGAGAGGAGGTCGGAAGCCTTCCTTGTCTTGACTACGATGTCATCGACGTAGGCCTCGACTGTGCGACCGATGTGTTCGCCGAACACATGGTTCATGCACCGCTGGTACGTCGTGCCCGCATTCCTCAAACCGAACGGCATGGTGACATAGCAGTACATGCCGAACGGCGTGATGAAAGAAGTCGCGAGCTGGTCGGACTCTTTCATCCGAATTTGGTGATACCCTGAGTAGGCATCGAGGAAGGATAGGGTTTCGCACCCAGCAGTGGAATCCACGATTTGATCGATGCGAGGCAGAGGGTAGGGAACCTTCGGACATGCTTTGTCGAGACCAGTGTAGTCAACACACATCCGCCATTTCCCCCCTTTCTTCCTCACAAGCACAGGGTTGGCAAGCCATTCGGGATGGAATACCTCTTTGATGAACCCTGCTGCCATTAGCTTGTGGATCTCTTCGCCAATCACTCTGCGCTTCTCCTCGTCGAATCGGCGCAGAGGCTGCCTGACGGGTCGGGCTCCGGCCCGAATATCCAGCGAGTGCTCGGCGACATCCCTCGGTATGCCGGGCATGTCCGAGGGACTCCACGCAAAGACGTCGGCGTTTGCGCGGAGAAAGTCGACGAGCACTGCTTCCTATTTGGGGTCGAGCCCGGAACCGATCCGGATCTGCTTGGAGGTGTCGCCGCTGGGGTCGAGAGGGACGGCCTTAACCGTCTCCGCTGGCTCGAAGTTGCCGGCGTGACGCTTCACGTCTGGCACCTCCTTGGAGAGATTCTCCAGGTTGGCGATGAGGGCCTCGGCGTACTCCACGCACTCCACGTCGCATTCGAACGCGTGTTTGTACGTGGGGCCGACGGTGATGACCCCGTTGGGGCCCGGCATCTTGAGCTTCAAGTAGGTGTAGTTGGGGACGACCATGAACTTCGCGTAGCATGGCCTCCCCAGTACAGCGTGGTAGGTTCCTCGGAACCCGACCACCTCAAACGTCAGGGTCTCCCTTCGGAAGTTGGAGGGCGTTCCGAAGCAGACGGGGAGGTTGAGTCGTCCGAGGGGCTGGACGCGCTTCCCAGGTACGATCCCGTGGAAGGGCGCAGCGCCTGCCCGGACGGAGGACAGATCGACGCGCAGGAGCTTGAGGGTCTCGGCGTAGATGATGTTGAGGCAGCTGCCCCCATCCATCAGGACCTTGGTGAGCCTGACGTTGCCGATGACAGGGTCGACGACGAGCGGGTATTTCCCCGGGCTCGGCACGCGGTCAGGGTGGTCGGCCTGGTCGAAAGTGATGGGCTTGTCGGACCAGTCTAGGTAGACTGGCGCCGCCACCTTCACCGAGCAGACCTCCCGGCGCTCTTGCTTGCGATGCCGAGCCGAGGCATTTGCCGCATGCCCTCCGTAGATCATGAAGCAGTCGCGGACCTCGGGGAATTCTCCTGCTCGGTGATCTTCGTTCTTGTCGTCGTCGCGGGCCCTGCCACCCTCGACGGGTGGCCCGGCCCTGTGGAAGTGACGTCGAAGCATGACGCACTCCTCGAGGGTGTGCTTGACAGGCCCCTGATGGTAAGGGCACGGCTCCTTGAGCATCTTGTCGAAGAGGTTAGCACCTCCGGGGGGCTTCCGAGGGTTCTTGTACTCGGCGGCGGCGACAAGGTCCGCGTCAGCGGCGTCGCGTTTCGATTGCGACTTCTTCTTGCCTTTCTTCTTGGCGCCGCGCGGAGTAGACGCCTCGGGAGCCTCTTCCGATGGGCGGCCCTAGGGCTGCTTGTCCTTTCGGAAGATAGCCTCAACCGCCTCCTGGCCAGAGGCGAACTTGGTGGCGATGTCCATCAGCTCGCTCGCCCTAGTGGGGGTCTTGCGACCTAGCTTGCTCACCAGGTCACGGCAGGTGGTGTCGGCAAGGAACGCGCTGATGACATCCGAATCGGTGATGTTGGGCAGCTTGGTACGCTGCTTCGAGAATCACCGGATGTAGTCCCGGAGCGACTCTCCCGGCTGTTGCCTGTAGCTTCGAAGGTCCCAGGAATTCCCGGGGCGCACGTATGTGCCCTGGAAATTGCCGGCGAAGGCCTGGACCAAGTCGTCCCAGTTGGAGATCTGCCCCGGAGGCAGGTGCTCCAACCAGGCGCGAGCAGTGTCGGAGAGGAACAGGGGGAGGTTACGGATGATGAGGTTGTCGTCGTCCGTTCCACCCAGTTAGCAGGCCAGGCGGTAGTCCGCGAGCCACAATTCCGGTCTCGTTTCCCCCGAGTACTTCGTGATAGTAGTCGGGGGTCGGAACCGGGTCGGGAACGGCGCCCGTCGGATGGCCCGACTGAAGGTCTGCGGTCCGGGTGGTTCGGGCGAGGGACTCCGATCCTCCCCGCTGTCGTAGCGTCCCCCACGCCTGGGGTGGTAGCCTCGGCGCACCCTTTCGTCGAGGTGGGCCCGACGGTCGCATCGATGGTGCTCGTTGCCGAGGTGGCCCGGGGCCGCAGGCGTAGTGTTGCGCGTGCGCCCGGCGTAGACCGAGGCTTCCCGCATGAATCGGGAAGTCGCGGCATGAGGTTCCGAGGGGTATCCCTGCCTTCGGGAGGCAGTGCTCTCGGCCCGTCGGGCCGCAGCGCCTTCCAGGAGATTCTTGAGCTCTCCCTGGATTCGCCGACCCTCGGTGGTTGATGGCTCCGGCATCGCGCGGAGGAGCATCGCTGCGGCTGCCAGGTTCTAACCAACCCCGCTGGATGCGGGCGGCGGTCTGACCCTGACATCGTTGGCGACGCGGTGCTGGAGACCTTGGGGCAGGTGATGTATTTCTCCGGCCGAGGGTTGGTGATGCGTCATGATGCCCGATCTTCACGACGTAGGATCAATCTTCAGATAACTAGCTTCAAAGAAGCCAAGATAACTTGCTGCAAGCAGCGATAACTAGTGCAACCTGACAAATAAAACTCGAAGCCAACCACCGTCTTTAACCGGCAGCCTGAATCGAGGATTCGCCCAACCACACTCTCAAAGAACCAACCAACACAGCCTACAATCAATCGAGGAGACCTCGAAGGGAGTAGGAGCACCAATTGGGAGCGGATGAAGCCGCCGCTTCTGCAATCCCGCGAAGGAATTCACAAGAGCAAAGGGGTAGAGATCACTCTCAATATTTGTTAGCACACAGCTGAACAAAGGGGTTCTGTTTTAGATTATCATAAGCTGCCTTACATCATAGACATAGGGGGGTATTTATACTAGTAACAACCAGCCTTAGCGAGGTATAAACACAAAACAAAAGTATTTTCACGTGCTAATGTGAAGGAGCCTCTTCGGGAGATCTGCAGAGCTGATTTCCGTGTGGCTGTTTGACTTCTGCGTAGCCTTCAGTATTTTGACAATAACTTCTTCTAGAAATCTTCAAATGACATGGGACTGGTTGCATTGGAAAGCTAACTTGATAAGCTTTCTCACCATATATAGCATGCTCAATGAAACTTCGTAGAATGATGCAGTTTAATATGAAAACTTGGTCATCAAGCAGACTGTTGACCTTCTGACCAGTCAGCACTAAAGTAGGTCGGCTGCCTTTCTGGTAGATGTGGTTAAGTCGGCTGTAGAAGCATTGGAAACTATACTTCAAGAGCTTTCCAAAAAGTACTTATGGGCCTTCATAGCTTTTGGGAATCAAAAGTTATGACTGTTTCTTCTGGACGGTTCTGTAGCGCTGGACTGACTCGGACGTAGCTCTTCTTGCTGATTCGCCTTTGATATGTTTTGTCCTTCCTCTTGGTGAACCTAAGTAATATCAACATACACGACTTAGGTAGCATAAAGTTCGCATTAGTGTTTAATTGAAATTCATAAAGTAGCGCGTGCACCTCTTGCTGTAGCTTCTTAGCTCGGCTACGTGTAATTGGTCCATCAAAGACTAGCGCGTGCACCTCTTGCTGTAGCTTCTTAGCTCGGCTACGTGTAATTGGTCCATCAAAGACTCGGGTTGGTGACGATGTTGGTTGTACTTGAGTTGATGTAGTATAACTTGGGGGTTGTAATGTGTTTCTTAATGGCGTGGTTGTATCATCCTCCTCCCCTTGAAAAGGAGTCGTCCTCGACTCTGAAGTGTCTTCACTTGTAAATGGTAAGAGGTCAGCAACATTGAACGTGTTGCTCACGCCATAGCTCGGTGGAAGATATATCTTGTATGCATTATCATTGATCTTGGCAAGAACACGAAATGGACCATTCCCTCGTGGCTCCTGCAATAAAAGCAATCTAACCGAAGAATTTGGTACACAAAGTTTGTTAGCTCCAAACAAAAATCCATCATGTATATGATATTTCTCCCAACCTTTTCCATCTTTACAATGAATGTATGGTTCTGAAAATTTAGGATCATCATTATACATTTCTTTCAAATTTTCAAGACCCAAAACTTTTACCTCTAGTTGATTCAACAACACATTCCTTCGAGACAAGGCATCAACGACCACATTGTCCTTACCTTTCTTATATTTCACAATGTATGGAAATGTTTCGATAAACTCAACCCATTTGGTATGGCGACGGTTCAGTTTGGCTTGCCCTTTCAAATACTTAAAAGCTTCATGATCGGAATGAATAACAAACTCTTTTGGCCATAAGTAGTGCTGCCATGTTTCAAGCACTCGGACCAAAGCATACAATTCTTTATCATACACAGAATAATTTAATTGAGCACCTCCCAATTTTTCACTAAAATATGCTATAGGTTTTCCTTGTTGCATTAAAACTCCTCCTATCCCAATCCCACTAGCATCACATTCTACTTCAAAAGTTTTAGTGAAATCAGGAAGAATAAGTACAGGTGCTTCAGTCAAACATTTCTTCAATTCTAGAAAAGCATCTTCTTGTGAGTTTCCCCATTTAAATTCAACACCTTTCTTTGTCAATTCATTTAAAGGAGAAGCGATGGTACTGAAATCTCGCACAAATCTTCTATAAAATCCAGCAAGACCATGAAAACTTCTTACTTGACTTACATTCGTTGGAGCTGGCCAATCCTTGATGGCTATCACCTTGGATTCATCCACCTCCATTCCTTTTGCTGAAACAACAAAGCCAAGAAACACAACATGGTCTGTGCAAAAACTGCACTTCTCAAGATTAGCAAATAATTTCTCCTTTCTAAGCTCATCTAAAACTTGTCGAATGTGTTTCACATGTTCATCAAAAGACTTGCTGTAAATTAGAATATCATCGAAGTAGACAACAACAAATTTTCCAATGAAAGTTCTTAAGACATGGTTCATTAATATCATAAAAGTACTAGGAGCATTAGTCAACCCAAAGGGCATTACTAACCATTCATACAACCCAAATTTTGTTTTAAATGCAGTCTTCCCTTCATCTCCAGTTTTCATTCTTATTTGATGGTATCCACTTCTCAAATCAATTTTAGTAAAAATTGTGGAACCACTTAATTCATCAAGCATATCATCTAGTCGTGGAATAGGATGGCGATAGCGAACGGTAATATTATTTATCGCTCTACAATCAACACACATCCTCCAAGATCCATCTTTCTTAGGTACTAAAATCACAGGAACAGCACAAGGGCTTAAGCTTTCACGAACAAAACCTTTATCAAGAAGTTCTTGTACTTGCCTTTGTATTTCCTTAGTTTCTTCGGGATTGGTTCGATATGATGGACGGTTAGGAAGTGTAGCCCCTGGAATAAGATCGATTTGATGCTCAATCCCTCGAATTGGAGGTAGTCCAGCCGGTGTTTCTTGTGGAAATACGTCTTCATAGTCCTGCAAAAGATCAGCCACAACACTAGGAAGAGATGTTATGTCGTTAGGAGAAATCAAAACATCTTTGTTCACAAGTACAAAGAGCACTTGATATGGGTTGTTCCTCACTTCTCTCAGCTCGGATTTTGTGGCTAGCATAACTAGGTGTTCTCCCTCTTCCTTCTTTTTATCTTTGGAATTTGGCTTGTAGCACTCACTCACCGAATTGTGGATGGCACTCAATTTCTTTTGCTCTTCTCCTCCTCTACTTGCTGTACTAATTTCAGTTTTCTTTTGTAAGTGTTCAGCCATGATTTGTTGAGGGGTCATAGGCTTGAGTACAAACTTTCTCCCTTTCAGATCTAGCGTGTATTGATTTGTTCTTCCACAATGTTGAGAATATCGGTCATATTGCCAAGGTCTTCCTAGCAGCATGTGACACACAGACATGGGTGCAACATCACACTCCACTATGTCAACATATTCTCCAATTTTGAACGGAACTTTCACTTTATAGCCAATCTTGATATCTCCCGATTCATTCAGCCATTGGACATGATATGGATGAGGGTGTCGCTGCAACTTCAAACCAAGCTTTTCAACCATCTCATGACTTGCAAGATTATGGCAGCTCCCTCCATCAATGATCACCTTTACTACTTTGTCTTGCACTTTTGCTCGTGTTTGAAAAAGATTATGTCGCTGTCCAATTTCAGCTTCTTTCATTTGAACACTCAAGATTTGTGTAACCACAAGAGTAGTACCATGCTCAAATTCACATCTCGTATGTTCTTCAGATTTATCAATGTCATCTTCATTTCCTGCTTCAACTTCCTCTTCACTAGCTGATGTATATTCTCCATCATCAGTCACAAGGATCACACGATTATTTGGACACTCCTTTATGACATGACCACGACCTCCACACTTGAAGCACTGAATACCACTACTCTTGGTTGTTGAACCCACTGATGTTGAAGTGGATGCTGCTGGTTTATAACTCGTGTTTGGAGCAGCACCATTCTTTCCACTAGAATTGCCTTGAATATTGGATCGCAAGCCTCCAGTTGAACCTTTTGTCACTGAGGATGCAGCAGTAAACCTTGAGATCGATTTGCTTCCTCCAGTCATGGTTCGTGCACCATATGACAAGGGCTTGCTGTTCTTAGCATCTTGTTGCAGCTGACGTTCAGCTTTGGTGGCTTGATGTACCAAATCAATAAGACTTTGGTACGGCTGAAACTCAACAATACGCTGAATGTTGCGGTGTAACCCAGCCATGAAACGTGCAATGGTTTGCTCTTCGTCTTCATACACATTGGCTCTAATCATGGCCTTCTCCATCTCCTTATAGTACTCCTCAACAGAGAAACTTCCTTGCCTCAAATTCTGCAATTTATGAAAAAGATCGCGCCGATAATGCTTCGGCACAAAACGAATTCTCATTTCTCGCTTCATCTCTTGCCAAGTAATAATAGGGTCCTCTCCATCTTCTTCACGATCACGAAGAAGTTGCTCCCACCAAATCAGATCATATCCTTCAAACTCAAGAGATGCCATTGCAAGTTTCTTCTCCTCTGAATAATTATGTAGGCGGAAGATTTTCTCCACTTTCAATTCCCATGTGAAATAATCTTCAGGATCAGATCTACCATCAAATTTTGGCATGGTAAACTTAAGTTTCCCAAATCTCTCTTCTTGGTTGACGCCTCTATGATGACGATGACCATAGCGATGTTGAGACTGATCATCCCCAAATTCAGATTCTTCATTGTCATTATTTCTTCGATTCTGGCCTCTTCCTCTACCATATGCAGCACCTTGATTTCTCCTCCCATGTTCACTTGCTCTTCTAGAATAATTTCCTTCATCTTCTTCCCCATCTTCATCATGGTTTCTTACACCGTCGGGGAGTCGACGACGACCTCTGATTTCAGCCATAAGTGTCTGAAGATCTTGTGCCAACAGATCTTGCTTGGCTTCTATGCTTTGTTTGAGCTCATTGAATTGTATCAGGGTGACACATTCTTCAATCTCAACGTTGGGATCCATCTTCCTGCGAAGTTAGTGGCAACAAGGCAACAAATATAGGTGGAATATGAAGCTATATAGAATCTCACAACCTCACCACTCTTACCAACCAAAGCTCTTATGAGTTCCCTGCGGGTTGCAAGAAAATGTGTGGTGGTAACAAGAAAGTGGTGGTTAAGCGAATACAAGACCAGAGTACCGTATACGATGGCTTATATGTGGAGCTTGGTGGGGATTAATAAACAAGGGATACAATCTGAATTCTAGTTGTTGTTAAGTTAAATAACCATCCGACTAGAAGTTCCCTGCCTAGTGCTGACCACAAGATACGAGGGATGCAAATAGATCAAACACACGCGCCAGAAATTTCAGATTTGATGCAGACAAGGAGTATGATTGGAATGCAAGTGTTGCAATCAGATCCAACCAAAATTTTGCACCAAATGATAATAGCAAACTGGTTGAACAACTTGATGAACTTTCAGCACTTGTGCACATAAACAAACCAATCGTTCTTCTTTTCTTTCACAATCTTCCTCAACACTTTTTTTTGGATACTTTTCTTTCTTCTCTTTTTTTATAGAACTAAACACAGAGATCTGATATGGTATTGCACACTTTATAATAATTAACAAAGAACTCAACCAGTAGCTATAACTTAAATAGGATCAAAGTTAACGCGAAGGAAATGATGAGGGTTTTCAGATTTTTCTTTTTGTGGATATTTTCAGATATATATAAGAGGCTCAAAGGAAAACACAAAGGATAGAGTGACCAGCAACTAAACAAAGACTCTAAGGACTGATACTTAACAAAACTCACTGGAACAACAGATTGAAACAAAGGGCTATGACAAAATATTTTATGGCTTTTTGGTGGATAGGACGAACACAAAATATATGTAGCTAAGGGTAAAGAATCCTACCGTGGCAACTGAGGCTCTGATACCAGATGATGCGTCACGATGCCCGATCTTCACGACGTAGGATCAATCTTCAGATAACTAGCTTCAAAGAAGCCAAGATAACTTGCTGCAAGCAGCGATAACTAGTGCAACCTGACAAATAAAACTCGAAGCCAACCACCGTCTTTAACCGGCAGCCTGAATCGAGGATTCGCCCATCCACACTCTCAAAGAACCAACCAACACAGCCTACAATCAATCGAGGAGACCTCGAAGGGAGTAGGAGCACCAATTGGGAGCGGATGAAGCCGCCGCTTCTGCAATCCCGCGAAGGAATTCACAAGAGCAAAGGGATAGAGATCACTCTCAATATTTGTTAGCACACAGCTGAACAAAGGGGTTCTGTTTTAGATTATCATAAGCTGTCTTACATCATAGACATAGGGGGGTATTTATACTAGTAACAACCAGCCTTAGCGAGGTATAAACACAAAACAAAAGTATTTTCACGTGCTAATGTGAAGGAGCCTCTTCGGGAGATCTGCAGAGCTGATTTCCGTGTGGCTGTTTGACTTCTGCGCAGCCTTCAGTATTTTGACAATAACTTCTTCTAGAAATCTTCAAATGACATGGGACTGGTTGCATTGGAAAGCTAACTTGATAAGCTTTCTCACCATATATAGCATGCTCAATGAAACTTCGTAGAATGATGCAGTTTAATATGAAAACTTGGTCATCAAGCAGACTGTTGACCTTCTGACCAGTCAGCACTAAAGTAGGTCGGCTGCCTTTCTGGTAGATGTGGTTAAGTCGGCTGTAGAAGCATTGGAAACTATACTTCAAGAGCTTTCCAAAAAGTACTTATGGGCCTTCATAGCTTTTGGGAATCAAAAGTTATGACTGTTTCTTCTGGACGGTTCTGTAGCGCTGGACTGACTCGGACGTAGCTCTTCTTGCTGATTCGCCTTTGATATGTTTTGTCCTTCCTCTTGGTGAACCTAAGTAATATCAACATACACGACTTAGGTAGCATAAATTCGCATTAGTGTTTAATTGAAATTCATAAAGTAGCGCGTGCACCTCTTGCTGTAGCTTCTTAGCTCGGCTACGTGTAATTGGTCCATCAAAGACTAGCGCGTGCACCTCTTGCTGTAGCTTCTTAGCTCGGCTACGTGTAATTGGTCCATCAAAGACTCGGGTTGGTGACGATGTTGGTTGTACTTGAGTTGATGTAGTATAACTTGGGGGTTGTAATGTGTTTCTTAATGGCGTGGTCGTATCAGTTGGCCCGCCCATACCTGCCCGACGTCCCGGCGGATCGTCTCAAGCGCTCCTGTTCCCTCGTCGAGCCTGGCCTGCGCTCCGCGGACTTGCTCGAGCTGTGGGTCGTGACCCCCCGCCGGAACGGGGACCACAGCTAGCTCCCGCGGGATGTCGGCGCGAGGCACGGGCCTAGGAAAATCACCGTCCTCCGGCATGCCAAGATGGTTGCCTTCGGAGGGATCCCCCAGCTCAACGTGGAAACATTCGCGGCTTGGGTCGCAATCCTCGTCGTCGAGGCTGCGGCTTCCATCGGTACAGTCAGAAAGGCAGTAGTCACATGCGGTCATGAAGTCCCGCATGGCACTGGGGTTGCCAAGTCCAGAGAAATCCCAACAGATGCTGGGATCGTCATCTTCCTCGGACCCAGAGGGCCCGTAGGTCGAGACGTCCGTCAACCGGTCCCAAGGCGACCGCATACGAAACCCCAGTGGGGTTGCACTCGCCTCAATGAGAGCGCCCGCCAAGGCGAGGTCGCTTGGCGGGTTGAGGCCGAGTCGAAATGACGTAAGATGGGAGTTAGTCAGTACCTTTTGGTCGACGAGGAGCGACGTAGTCACACCGGGGACTGGTTGCACCGTCGTCCCAGGTACGAGGGCGACGTCCTGCAGGCTTTCCGCGAGCGCGCTGGCGTCGTCTTCTTGCTCGGGATCGGTGTGTCGCGGGGGACGGCGCTTGTCTTCGTCACGAACGCGAGGTCGACGCCCAGCGTGCCTTCCGTCGGGGCGTCGGGGGCGTCGATTCGCTCGACAGCTGACGAAGCGCGGCCTCCCGCTTGGCCTTGGTTGCCCCGCCTCCTCCTCCGTTGGCGGGGGAGAGGACGGAGCGAGCTCGAATGTTGTTCTTCCACCGCGCGGGGAAGATGTCGTCGGTTCCGCCGCCGGCGGGCGGGTCGTCGGCCGCCATTATCGTTGTCGCGCGGCGGTGGAAGGAGTATCATGTCGTAGCTGCCGTCGAAGGACATGAACTCAAGACTCCCGAAACGGAGCACCGTCCCGGGCCGGAGAGGTTGCTGGAGATTGCCCATCTGGAGCTTGACGGGAAGCTGTTCGTCAGCACGCAGCAGCCCCCTACCTGGCGCGCCAACTGTCGGCGTTTCGAGACCGGGGGGTCCCCAAGCCGACGAGTGAGTGTGCTGCGTGCCCCAGCCCAGATGGGTCGAGCGCGTGGGCGAGCGCGAAGGGGGGAGAGGCGAGGTGGCCGGAGACGGGCGTGAGAGAGGTGGAGATCCCGCGGCCTTCGTGTTCGTCCCGCGCCCAGGTCGGGTGCGCTTGCAGTAGGGGGGTTACAAGCGTCCATGCGGGTGAGGGAAGCGAGCGGCCCCAAGAGAGCGCCTGTCTCGTCCTCGTCCCCGCGCGGCCAACCTTCTCTAAGAAGGCCCTGGTCCTTCCTTTTATAGTTGTAAGGAGAGGATCCAGGTGTACAATGGGGGGTGTAGCAGAGTGCTACGCGTCTAGCGGAGAGAGAGCTAGCGCCCTAGGTACATGCCAATGTGGCAGCCGGAGAGGTCTTGGCACCTTGCTGGCGTGATGTCGTGGCTGTCGGAGGAGCAACGGAGCCTGGCGGAGGGACAGCTGTAGGAGCGGTCGAGTCCTTGCTGACGTCGCCCTGCCTCCGTAAGAGAGCTGAGAGCCGCCGTCGTCACAGAGCTGGTGGGGCGCCATCATTGCCCATCTAGCGGAGCTGGCCAGATGGGACGCCGGTCTTGTTCTTCGTGACCCGAGTCGGCTCGGGGTAGGATGGTGATGGCGCTTCCTGTTGACGTGGCGGGCCCGAGCCCTAGGTCGGGCGACGTGGAGGCTCCTCCGAAGCCGAGGTCGAGTCTGTCTTCCGTGGCCGAGGCCGAGCCCGAGCCCCCGGGTCGGGCGAGGCTGAGATCGTTTGGCCGAGGCCAGGGCAGAGCCCGAGCCCTGGGGTCGGGCGAGGCGTAGTTTCGTCGTCTTCTGGGGCTGAGCCCGAGTCCGAGCCCTGGGGTCGGGCGGAGCGGAGTTCGCCGTCTTCCGGGTCTTAGCCCGAGTCCGAGCCCTGGGGTCGGGCGGAGCGGAGTTCGCCGTCTTCCGGGTCTTAGCCCGAGTCCGAGCCCTGGGGTCGGGCGGAGCGGAGTTCGCCGTCTTCCGGGTCTTAGCCCGAGTCCGAGCTCTGGGGTCGGGCGGAGCGGAGTTCGCCGTCTTCCGAGTCTTAGCCCGAGTCCGAGCCCTGGGGTCGGGCGGAGCGGAATTCGCCGTCTTCCGGGTCTTAGCCCGAGTCCGAGCCCTGGGGTCGGGCGAAGCGGAGTTTCCTATGGCGCCTTTGGCAAGGCCTGACTGCCTGTCAGACTCACTCTGTCGAGTGGCACTGCAGTCGGAGTGGCGCAGGCGGCGCTGTCCTTCTGTCAGACTGGTCAGTGGAGCGGTGGAGTGACGGCGCTCACTTCGGCTCTGCCGGGGGGCGCGTGTCAGGATAAAGGTATCAGGCCACCTTTGCGTTAAATGCTCCTGCAACCTGGTCAGTCGGCGCGGCGATTTAGTCAGGGTTGCTTCTAAGCGAAGCCAAGGCCTCGGGCGAGCCGGAGGTGTGTCCGCCGTTAAAAGGGGGGCCTCGGGCGAGACGGAAGTCTCTCGAGGTCGGCTGCCTTTGGCCGAGGCTAGGCTCGGGTGAAGCGTGATCGAGTCACTCGTGTGGACTGATCCCTGACTTGATCGTACCCATCGGGCCTTTGCAGCTTTATGCTGATGGGGGTTACCAGCTGAGAATTAGGCGTCTTGAGGGTACCCCTAATTATGGTCCCCGACATTACTAATAGTGGATCCTTAATAAATCCAGTTTTATTATCAGGTTAAGTCATTACCTGAATCTAGAGTTCTTTCTACCCTAGTTCAAGCACTTGGCCTATACTAGCCGTTTTTTATCAACCCTTTCAGTTCACTGGAATGCTACGTGTAGGGCAGTGACCAAGTCTTCATGTCCGAGAAGTAACGGCGATCCGAATCGATTAATACCCAGCTAGGGATCTCCAATCACACGACATATGTAGCACTTAACCCTTGCATATGTCAACTCGCCACCGGGTTTCTTAAGACCAGACCGGGTTCACGCCAACCGAGAGCACAGATACACCACCGTCTAGCCTCTTACCACGGAGGGTACATGATACACTCGCCATCTCTCCACTCCCATTGCGAGTTGGCCTTTCTGGTATTAGTCTGCCCGAGGCAAAGCTTACCCATGATGAGGCATGTGACCAGTTAAAAGGTCCTCAATCAGCAAGCCTACATCGGCACGGTCCTTAAGCGACTCAGACGGAGACACTACACCGAGACTTCCTTCTCGTGCAAGTCACCCGTCCGATCTCAACTTTATTATTTGAAACCCAAAGTTTGGTACCTGGCAGAGGTACATCTTTTCAGATGTTGAACCCATCAAGGCCTTTGACGGATTCACCATCATAAGTATTTTCTTTTGTAAAAATTCCCATCCACTATAAAGCATCACTTTTATTTTAAAACAAAACATTTTGTTTTTCTAGAGCAAGGCTAAGCATCATAAAATTCTTTTCATAAAAGGGTATCAAGGAAGGGTAATCAATTTTCCAAGAAAGGAAATGCATCAATTCTTTAGCACACAACTTCTATCCCCTAATGCATCATATAAGGTGATAAAGATTTTAAAACAGCAAAGAGGTGGCAAATGCACCGGGGGTTGCCTAGAAGAACACTAGGTTAGTGTTTGTTAGACGTCGATCACATGACGATCATCCTTTATTCTAATACTTGTTCCGTCTTTCCATCTTCAATTTAGTCCATCAACTTCATCTTTTGGAGAAGCTCACTCTTTCCATCCTCTTGTGGTCGACTCAACTTTGGTTCTCCGCATCACGTAGTCAATAAACGTACCATTCCAATATCTGACTCGAATCCGCGAGATCGATAACGATTCTCCGATTCAGGCAATTTGTCGAGCGCTTGGCAGGTACTACACGAACTTCACACACACCACCATCCAACCTTTGGACATCTTCTCTTGGGGATTCTTTTGTCAGCGCGATCACAATTCGGAGGCATCACATAAGGACTGGCGTCAAAGTGAGGCGACGGAACAACGACAACGGGGTGGGGCAGTGTTGAAGGAGCTTGGCGTGATGGCGAATAGGAGTTCGATGGAGACGGAATCGATTGCCGAACAGGAACGGCGCAGATCGATGACGCGAGGCCCGATCTGCCAAGCACGACGCAAAGGAGGGTGTCGCAGCTGCAGCACCGACATGAAGTACTTACTGCCAAGGACGACGGAGGCCGGGGAGCTGTCGAAGGTTGGCCCGACAGCGAGCAGGGTACCAGGGCGTGCGTGCGGGAACAACCTTGATAGGACGCGGATCAGTGAGTTTGCTTGGGAATCGGGTTCGACGACTCGACGGCAAACACGAACACGCCGAAACCCGATAGATGAGGAGTGAGCGCACATGGGGCAAACATCACGGATTTAAAGCGTGGAGAAATGGCCCACGGCGAAACGAACAAAGCAAGGAGCACTTGGCGCGACTTTGGCAGGGAGATGGGTGCCGAGCAGGGAGGGAGCTCCGGCTGGGCTTGCAGCACCAGTGAGCAGAGCGCAGCGTAGGGCGCTCCATGGCTGGAAGGACGCTGGCCCGCAGAGAAGTGCCGCGGCCAGGGCGAGCTGCCTTGGAGGAACGCTTGGTTGGGGAAGAAAGGAGGAGCGCCCGACATGGCGAGAAGCAGGAGGACGGCCGGCGCTGGGAACTTGAGGAGCGCGCGACAGGAAGATGGAGCAGGGAGGGCGCGGTCCGACGAGCTGGAGCAGGAGGGAGCTTCGGCGATGGCGAGGGAGCTCGGCGAACACGAAGCCGTACGCCGGCCATGGGAAGTGGGCGGTCGGGCAGACGGAGCCGCCAGGCGAAGGAGGCCGAGCTCGGCATGGGCGTGAGCGAGCAGAGGGGAGGTGAGCTGAGGGAGAGAGAGGAGGGTCTGGGCGCTTGGGCATGGGAGATGGGGCAGGGGCACGACCCACGCGAGGAGCTCGGTGCGACGTAGGAGAAAGATGAAGGGAGAGAAGCGCGCGTGGGGGAGAGCCGCTCGGCAGAGAGGAGCGCGCAGGGATAAGGAAGAAGAAGCGTGCGCAGAGATAAAGGATCAGGGAGAGAGAGAAGGCGGCTGGAAAAAATCAAGGGGTGGGCGGCTGGATTTTTTCCACGGGCTGCGCGACGCGGCCAGGAGATAAGCCACGCACGGTGAAAAAGATCAAGCTCAGGATATTTTCAGGAGAGAGAGCGGTAGAAAAATCATGCAGAAGAAGATATCCGCGACAGAAACTCATGTGCTCGGGTATGGACAAGGAATGGAGGGAGTCTGTGGGAAATAGAGAGAAAAAGAAACAGAATTTCTCCCGCTTTCCGAATATTTGATCAGAGAATAATTCGATAATGAGCTGGCGCATCGTTTTTCTCGGACAGCACGTAAACAGACAGATTCAATATAATACCGGTTTCAATACTTCGGATGATACTTGATGCAGCTGAAATCGGACAAAGTCGGAGGACTGAACTAAGTTTCTAAATTTGACTTCGATAATTTGCTCTGCGTGATTCGACTAAAATTAGCTGAAACCATATACGCGATTTCGTCACCAAAATAGCGTGCTGAAGAATGAATGGGATCGTAACCTCGCGCACGATTTTTCTCAGACAATGCGCGATTCAAATTATTTTGCCCCAAATATTTTTGTCGTCGAGTTCAAATTAATTTGTCCGGGATAAAATCGTAAGAATAGGTCGAGCTTCCAAATTCGTATTCTCTTGATTTATAACTTTTAAACGGACACACGACTCGACATATCGCGAAATAAATACGCGATATCGATGTGGCATCGAGAGTGCGATCCTTCCGGAAGCGACGTCACATTTCGTTTACGTGGGCGAGAGTCTGTGCGCTGTCCAGACACGGATTTTGCACTAAAAACTTTAGTTGTCGAGTTCGGCTTCGGTATTCCAGACTGTATTTAGTCCCGTCTAATTTTATGATTCTCACTGGCTGTCGATCATTCGCTTTAACATCAAGGATCACATGCTGAGAGAAACAATTCAATTAATGTGCTGGCGCATTACTCTTTTCGGACAGCGCGGGGCTCCAAATTTTTACATAAAATCAGAAGTTTTCTGATTTTTGTATTCACTTACGCGCGTGATCCGAACAGTTCAAAATTCGCCAGCGACGAAGATTCTTTAATCCAAAAGCTTCACGAACCCTTTTTAAATGCGTAGATTATCGAAATAAAAACGGCACCAAACTCGAACTTTTGTGAGATGATTAAATTACAAGCTAAATGAGATTTCTCGAATAATCTTGGTACTCGGAGACGAGACTAATATCGAAATCGTTATTCACCCCGACCTTTCTTACTTACGTCCATAATCACTGTTTAACGAGAGATAACACCTCGGGTGTTGCATCCGCGGTCTGGTCATCTGGAGAGCGGCGGTGAGCGCCGTGCAGACACAAGGTCACCGGAGACGCTCCTCACCTGCTTCCCGCTGCCTTTCCTTCCAGCACGTCGCCCGGCTCAGAGTGATTTGGTTCGATCCCTGGTCTGGAGGGAAGCAGAGATCCACCAGGACTTTGGATTTGCTTCTCCCTTTTCTTGGTAAGTGCCCTAACCTAGCTTCTGTTCGTTGACTCTGCTGTTCACCTAATAACGACTGTCAATCTTTGCTTCCAGTCGAATAGTCTGCTTCTAATCGAACAGTCGGTGACCTAAATCTCTGTTGTGGAGGCGCTATTGTGTGGACGCTGCTCTTCTCTGCTCTTGTGATTATTCAATGAAAGGAAGGACGGTAGTGCCTAGCTACTCTTTACTCTAGCTTGTCATTGTTTAGCGATGCTAGCTTGTGTGCAGCTAGATCTTCCTTGTTTGTGAATTTGAACTGACTTATTTACATCATTAAAAATTGACCAGATTGCTGATTGCTCTATTTTTTACTGTTGGTGGAGATCGCCTGCAAAATCCACGAACAATTCACGAAAACCAATAATTCTAAGAAAAATAGTGTAATAATTCTAAGAAAGGATAATTTAGCTATGCACAATCGGCAAAATAAGTGTTGTTTGCTTTTGTCACAAGCACAAAAAAAGCTTTATTGGTTATGGTAATTTAATGATCTACTAGTTTCGTGCTTGCCTATTCTACAGAAGCCGGATTCAAAAGACTCAACTTTTCGTATAAATAGTTTGATATAAGAAGCAAAGTTTATTTTTCTCTAACACATAGGTGATGATTTGTCTGCTCTTTTCATATGGTGATTTGAATTGTTAAGTTCACCAGTAATAAGTCATAAATTGGTTGTGAAAGCAAAGTTTATTTTTCTCTAACACATAGGTGATGATTTGTCTGCTCTTTTCATATGGTGATTTGAATTGTTAAGTTCACCAGTAATAAGTCATAAATTGGTTGTGAATTTTTAGGGCAGTTTCCTAGGCGTGTGGCTCTCTTATAACTTTTTTAACCGGGGCCTCACTTATAACTTATGTAACGATTTTTCAATTGGTGATCTTGCAGCCTAGGCCATGGAGAGGGTTTCATCAGCTCCAGAGATGGATGAGGCTATCTCAACTGATCAGTCAAGCAGATCAACAAAAAGAAGGGCTAAAGTTTGGGATTACGTTGATTCAAAGATAGTAGATGGGAAAGAGAAGGCAATCTGCAAATACTGTAAGGCCCACTTATCTTCTGTTGTGGTAAAGGTATTCATCTGAATAGGCACATTTATGTGTATTGACATACAATTCCACAAGAAGAGAGACAAAGGTTTTTAGCGACCCAAAAAACAAAGCCCAATGATGATCATGTTTTCGACCTTGTAGTCTTTCGAGGTCCAATAGCCAAGTACTTCCTTAGCGCAGAGATTTAGTTTTGAAAGTGTGAAGATCCATCCTAGAAGGAAATGACAAATTACTGCCAACCATCTTTTCGATTAGTGAGAGCACATAGAGGGGGATGTGAATAGGTGATCCTATAAAAAAACAGCTCAACAAAAGCAAACTTGGTCTACAAATGGATTAGTGAGACCAAAAACCAAGTTCGAATGAAGAGTGTGAGAGGAGAGAACTTCTTCACTTAATTGCTCTCACAAGATGAGTATTAACTTAGAGCAATATAGTAAGTGAAGTGAAGTACTCGAAAGAACAGAATCACAATAAAGTAAAGTAGACAAGTGACACGACGATTTTTATCCCGTGGTTCAGTCAAGCGTAAAATGTTTGCCTACTCCACGTTGCGGCATCCCAATGGACGAGGGTTGCACTCAATCCCTCTCAAGTGATCCAACGATCAAACTTGAGTACCACAGTTCTCTTTTTTATACCAAGTTTTTCCCGTTGTGAGGAATCTCCACACTTTGGTGTCTCTCACGCCTTACACAATTGATCTCAAATAAACCACAAGAGTAAGGGAGAGTAGAGACACACACAAGACAAAATCACAGCAACACACACAAGTTGAGAGAAGAGCACAGGAGACAACACAGCGGAGTTACAACTCAAAACACGTGCTCGAATCTCAATCTATCAAATCAAAAGCGTGGTCGCAGTGTCTCGGAGATACAGGTTTGGACTGCTGAAGCACGTAAAACCCTATGTCCTATGCGGTGGTGTATGTGTATTGCTCTGAGTTCTCGGTTACATGGTATCTAGAGGTTGAGGATGGGATGGATTCTCTGACCTAGAGATGTGTTACCAAAAGAATTTATAGGGGTGTGTCTTCTAGCAGCCTATAGCCGACTAAAACCAAGTCATCGTGATCTTTGGTTCACTATCCATCCGCGCCTGCCACCGAGTTTCGTTCCGACGTACACTCGATCCGGGAGTCCGTAGGTTACACCGCGTCCTTTTCATGCCTCTGGGCTAATACGGATTGCTTCACGTTTAAAGCAACGTCCTCCTTTTCCCGCTCTTGGTTGTGCCTAGACGGCTGATCGGTGCGACCTCTCGCCAGGCATATGTTGTGTCGTTCAGATGGTTCACGAATCCGTATCACCGTTGTGATGACCCAGGTGACAGTAGGTGAGGCTCCATCTTCCGTGAGGTAGGATAATTTGATTGGATGGAGATCTCGATGTTAATGATCCAAGGCTTCAAGCGAATGGATCCTTGCAATCACTACACCACTGCTTTGTTGCTTATCACCCGTGACACACGAGTGACCTCAGCACGAAAGATTATCCCTTCGAGCTCAATCAATAACACAGACAAGAACAAGTAGAATGCAATCAAAATTATATTGATCACGAGTTGGAGTCTCATAAATTGATGAACGGCAATACTGTTTCATGGTGGTAGATATGATTTAAGCAATACCCAAAACTAATGTGGCGACACTGCAGCAGCAAGCAAGCACGCGAGCGAAGCATTTCTTGTAGACCTAATTTTTACTGCATGCACCTCGTTGAATACTTCAAAAAGACGTGTATATATTGAGTGTTTGTGCGAAATTGAAATTAGAAAGCGCGTCTATTAACAGCCGATCATATATTGACTGCAAGAAGGGCTTCCCTGTACTGGAGGATCTGCGATGAAAACGGTGAAAAATACCAGGCCATGAGCATAATATAAAAAGCAGTGATTTCTCTCGTGTAAATGGAAGGTGATGGGCTCGGGCAACTTACCACCGGGACCCTCACCACGCCAAGCTGCTGATATACAGCTAACATGAGTTATTCACTAGTACACAGAAGTTCTATAGTGACGGTCCTAAAACTATTTTCACTGGCGTTTTTCAGTGTCGCCAGTGTTAGGGGCGAGTGGAAATAGCATTTCCACTGGCGGTTTTCTTAAGAAACCGCTAGTGAAAATAGCATTTCCACTGGCGGTTTGTTTTATTTAGCCGCCAGTGGAAAGGTTTCCCGCCTTTTTAAAATTTTCGTACTAAAATTTATATATTTACACACACAAACATATATATATATATTGATATTGATAAACATGTAGTATTGATATTAAAAGCAACATGGAATTAAATTCTATCATACATTTATATACATCAAAGTCTTGTTTACAACCATGTATGCATCACACATTATATACATCAAAGTTTTCACTTAAGCTCTAATAACTATCTCGGCTAAGAGATAGTCTACTAATTTTTGTTAGTATTCTAAACTCTGGCAAAGCTAATATTCCGGAAGCATCGTGATATTTCCCTTCTGCGGGAATGACCTCTTTCAATATGAATGTGCACAGGTCCTCAACTATGCCATACAATACACCTTCAGTCAAGTTCTCTGGGCTTCCTTATTGAAATTGTTGTAAAGGAAGTTTATAAACATTATCTATTTATACTCAATAATAACACATTTACATCTTTAATGACATAAATACATATGTGACTATTACTAATAATACCTTGCCAGGGTTCGTGATGTATCGTCCGTTCATTCTCATGAACTCGCACACGTAGAACCCACATAGGACCGATCCGGGTGGTTGCTTGTGGCACTACATAACAGGAGATTGGTTATTTAGTTGCAACATTGTCCTATGTACGTATATGTATGATATGTATTCATAAATTCACATACTTACCGGCCAGTTATAATGGATGTCTAGTGGCACGCCTTTTTTGGGCGTGTCGTACTTTCCACCTCGTAGCTTATAAAACCTAAATGCCCTGTGATCTCAAATAGAATCACCATGTATTCTACAATTCTCATCGATATAAGTATGCATGCATAGAAAAGGCTTACAGCTCTAAGAGGCCGAGGAATTTTGAATAGGACGAAGGCTCGGTGTGCAAGGAGTCGAGCACCGGCACCTTTCCAACCTTAGGATAAATGAAGAAGCATATCCAGTGGTCCCTGTACGAATCAAACTTGTGATACATGTGTATTGAAATTATTAATTTTATTTATGCAAAATTACACTTACTTAAAGTTGTACGGGGCCACTATGGATTCCCTGTCTTGAAATTGAAGCATTGCGTGTCCTATGTAGGTGGCGTATCTTGCTTCAAAATCCTTCTTCAGATCCTAGATACGCACCTCAATTTCTTCGTCTGTTAGCCCCTGTAATGCTTCGTTGCCTTTTCCGATTCTAAAAGTGTGGTTATCCTCGCATATCTTTATTGGGTTGAGATACTCAACCCTTTTACTGGCACTAGCATTGGGATTGGAACCATAAAGGATCTCCTGCTGATCATGTTGCATTCTGCAACGCACACGTGCATGTCAGATATTGAAAATTTATACAACTCACTAATAATAACACATATATGTGTAGTATGAGTGACACTTATAATGCAAATATGGTTACAAGTTGCACGTCGAGTCTCTGAAGGTTCATCATTAACCACATGTCCTCGAATGCAACAACGGCTTTTTGGTTTGAACCAATAAAAGCATGGGCTGGTATATTAACACTGATGGTGTCGATGCCAACTGAAGATGCCCGCATGTACCAATCATGCAACCTTTTAATATTAGCCGGGACCTTCCTTAGTTTCTCAAAAGTGAGTAGTGGTCTGCCCGGCACATATTTTTTAGGCACGTTTTTATAATCTGCCTTAGTTGGCTTCTTTATCTTTGCGGCCATTGCCTCAACCTTTTTTGCGGACTCCTCGAGATCGGCCAAATCAACAGTGTCTGACGTGAGGCTCTGTCTAATCCCTTTCAAAAAACGAGCTGTGCCAGCAGTGGATTTACTCTTCTTTTTCTTCTCGAACGGGGACACTAATTTTGGTATAGAAACTTTAGATTTCTTTTATGGTTGTGGAGATGGCTGTGGAGAAGGTGGATCCCTGAAGGGCGATGTATGTGGCAGAGACGGTGGGCCACCATGAGGATGAGGAGAAGGAGGGTCAGAAAGAGGATGAGGAGCAGCATGTGAAGTTTGAGGAGGTGATGATGGATGTACAATAGGAACAACAATTTGAGAAGGCGGAGACGGTTGGGCCTGCGACGAATTCGACCAATCAACCAATTCGACATCCCTTCGAGGCCAAAGGATAAAATTCTTGATAGCTTGTCCAAGTGTCTCAATACCTTCGGGCCCAGGGATGTCTAGCATGTCGTCCTCGTATCCTTGGACGACTGACGTCACTTCTACCCTGCAATATTCTTCTGGAATGTCGTTTCCATGGAACTTGCGTCCTGGGATCGCAAGGCCTATGGCTACTTTCTTTGTACGCTGATTGTTAATATCATATCTTATAACTAGTGTGCATGCCACAGGCCTTGTGATGTCACCAACTGGATAGCGGACCTTATTTCCCGTTGACGCGACAGAGCTTGGGATGGTCGTACCCTCGGTGGAAGCCGGCGTTTGAGCTGCTGGAATTATTTGCATCTGTGGAGTGGTCATCTGTTGAACAGACATCGCACTCGCCATCGTCAATTGCTGCATCAATTCTAGAGGAGGATTCGATAGCATTTCAGACATCAGGCCTTTGAACTCTTTCTTGGCCTCCTCCTTAAAATAATTCTCCATCTCTTCCTTGTATCGATCACGTTTCTTGTACAGACCTTCCTGTTGGGGACTTGTTCTCAAATGCTAAGAGTTAAGAACAAGGCAACATAAAAAGTGTTAAGTGCTAAAGTCCTTCGTCCTTCGAAACATTATGCCCCTTCGGGAAATAATGAGTTTCGGACGAAGGTCATGAGAGACATACCTTCGTAAATATAACAAATAATGACGAAGGATTCATATAAGGCATGAAATATAATATAGACATCATCATAAAATCATTTCTATTTTATTAACATGGAAAAATAGAAATGATTTCAAATTACAAATGTACCTTCGGTCCTGAGAGAAGGTAAAAAGTACAAGCGTGACGCAAAAGCAAATGCCAAGTCAGCGTGAACAGTACGGGAGTACTGTTCATCTATTTATAGACGCGGGACACAGCCCACGTAAAATTACATCCATGTCCATTACATTTGTCAATGACTTATGGAAATCTGTCAAGGCCCACGTAGTCTTTTCATCTTTAAGTCGGTTCCCCTCTCTGCTATCGCGACGAAGCTTCCCTGCGCACAGCTTCGGCTGTGCACCATCCTTCGTGGAGCTTGGTAATCAGCTCGTCCTTCGTCTGGTTCAGGCTTCGTCTTGACCGTGCTTCATGTTCATAATTCTGAGTCCGAAGATACCTGCTCACATAATCCACTTGGAAAACATTGTCAAATCATGTTTTTGAGGACCTTCGGAGGACGAAGGCCCCCAACAGTAGCCCCTCGCAATATTAATTTGTTAATGATAAATTCAGATTGCGATATGGACGAAGGCCTTGAGCCGAAGGTCCGAAAAAACACCTTCCCTTTGCTAGAATAGCAACATTCACTGACAAGTGGGGTCTTTCAATTTTCAACGCCCTGGGGGTATAAATAAGATCATACCGCAAACTTATTTGGTACGCACACTTGCCATCTGCTTCGGCCCACTAAATTTTTAGCTCTTGTGCACTAAGATTTGCTGATCTTTTTGACTTTGAAGCTTCGGCCTTGAAAACAGTTTTTTAGCGTTTCCGAAGATGTCTGAAGGTAAGAAGATCCCTGCCGAGACGAAGCTGAGCCTCGACGAAGAGAAGAACTTGGGGTTCCTTATAGCGATGGCGGAGACCAATACGGAGAAAATCACCAAGGAGATTCTTGAAGGCTTGTCCGAAGATACTGGTGACAGCGACAGTTACGATGTAGAAAGTGGTGGGGAAGAGTCCGAAGATCGACCATGGCGGCCAAGTCACACGGTTTTCGGGAAAACCACTATTAAGCAAAGTCATATTGATAATATGAGGGGGCGGTATTTTCGAGATATATCTATTGTGAGGGCTGATGCTGGAGAAAAGACTTCTCCCACCCTCGAAGAAGATGAAGTCGTAATCTACCGAAGCTTTCTCAAGGCTGGGCTTCGATTCCCCCTAAGCAACTTTGTTGTTGAAGTACTGAAAACATTTCAAGTCTACCTTCATCAAATTACTCCCGAAGCTATCATAAGAATGGGGATGTTTGTCTGGGCTGCAAGAAGCCAAGGTTTAGAACCAAATGCTAAAAGCTTTTGCAACATTCATGAGTTGTTATACGAGACGAAGCCCTGGGGGAAAGAACAATATCACAACAACTTTGGGTGTTACAGCTTCGGTGCCCGCTCTGGGTCAAGCCGCCCTGTGCCAACTTTTCGGAAGAGGTGGCCCGGAGCCTGGATGACAGAGTGGTTCTATGTAAAGAATGACTTAGCAGCGCAAGAAGATGTCAAGAATATCATTATGCGCCCCATCTGGCAACGCTTCGGACTTCGAAGGCCGAAGGTTGAAATGGATGAAGCAGCCGAGGAATGCCAAAGAGCCTTCGGCGTAATCTGCTCTTTCATTGGGACAAGGGACTTGGTCCAAGAGCATATTGCCTTCAGGGTGTGGCCACTTGTAGGTAAGTGGGAAATGCCGAAGGAGACCATCAAAGAGTCCGACGAAGGCGGACTGGTCAGACTGAAATACACATTCAAATATGCGGATAAGTTTGTTGAACCTGATGATGACTGGTTGAAAAGCATTGAAACATTAAGTGACGAACTGCTTGGGGCATATTCGAAGGCCGAGAATACTGCGTTATCAGCAGCCTTCGGAGGCCGAAAGAAGAAAAGGCTCAACCGGATATTTGACGCAGTCGGGTTTGTCTACCCTGACTATCACTATCCGGTATTGGGTCGCAAAAGAAAAAATACTTCTCCTGCGACAGAAGCTACCACGAGTGCCACTAGCGAGCCAGCGCCACAAAGGAAAAAGATAAAGGTGCTCACTCACCGAGCGCGTTTTATTGAACCGGCCACAGTGCCAGAATTTATTGGTGAAGTCTCTTTGGCCTCTGAAGCTACAGAACCAGCTCCAGTGCCGAAGATGGGAGAAAAGACTGAAGCGCCTTCAGCAGAAAAAGCAGAGAAACCGAAGATTGAAGAGCCAAAAATATCGGAAATCTTAAGTCCTTCGGCAAATGTTGAAACAATAAAAAGTCAAAAGGGCCCATTGGTGACCCCAAAAAGAAAAAGAATGGTGAACGTACTAGATGTCTTGGAGACAATTAAGTCTTCAAGCACAACTCCAAAAAAGACTGTTGAACTTGCTGAAGCATCTACCGAAGGTTCGAAGCAACAAGCTGAAGCTGAAGCTCCAAAGCAACAACCTGAAGCTGAAGCTGGGCCTTCAGAGCCCACCAAGGAACAATCTTTGGAAACCGAAAAAATAAAAATATCAGATCCAGTTTTGGTTGAAGAAATTGACACTACCGCCCCCGAAGCTCCTTCCAACATATGTGATTATATTGTGCGACATGCTTCGGGAAAGAAATTATCTGAAGAAGAAATTTTTGAAGCCAATCACTATGCCAGAGAGTTAAAATATCCGAAGGGAGCAGTGGTGTTCAATGGAACAAACGAAGATGACTTCCTATACTGTCTCCCTGACAACAAAGAATTATCTGTCTGCCGGGAGATGGCTAGGAGTATGGGGTTTCCAAAGCTCGAAGCTGGACTATGCGCTATGACGAAGGAAGATCTCGCGGATAGTCTTGCATATAATAGCCTGAAGGTATGGGAATTAGACGTTTGAAAAAATTTTACAATACGTAATTCATTCCTTTATTCTTATATGGATTCTTTTTTGTACAGGGTTTAATCCTAAGCAACGCATTAAGAGCACAAAAGAGTGCCGAAGATGAGAGTTACGAAATTGCGTTCAACAATTTACGATCAGAAGTTATTAAACTGAGAAACGAAGCTCTAGAAAAAGATAAAATTCTGCTTACGTTAGTAGACAAGATAAAAAAGGACGAAGCTGCTGCAAAGATTCAGGCCGAAGCTCACAGACGCGAAATTAAAGATCTTCAGAAGCAATTGGCCCGGGCGAAAGAAGAACGCATACTTGAAGAAACAAGACGTGAATGTAGCGACCAATGGGCTGATCATTTGGAAGCAACCGTGGAAGAGCTTCGGTCTTCTAAGAAAAAATGCTACGAGAAGTCCATGGAATGCGTAAAGAAAATTAAAACCAGCTTCGCCAGCGTGGGCGCATTTTCCAGTGAAGAGAATTTCTCAAGAGGCAATCCCGAAGGTCCAATAGAATGGATCAGCCACGAAGCAGAGGCCTTCGAGGAAATCCTGAGTAGCCGCGGTGATATCTGCGCTTTTTCGGGCGCCAGGGGAGTTGCTACTGTCTTGGAGAAGAAAGGTTGTGAACATGTAAAATCTTTAGCTCAGTCCGAAGCTGCCTTATCCTCCGAAGACATCAAAGACCCCTCGGCCGAAGCAAGCATGGTTGGTGGCAAATTCTTTACTGATGTCTGGGACAACGGCGGCCGAGAAATGGCGCAAGAAATCATTCAAAGGAGTGAAAAAGGCATCCATGATGCTAGGAAAGTGACAGAAGTTGCCGAAGGGCACATAGGTATTAATTAGTCGCTCTTATTGTGTTGTAATTTTTATTTCAAACTTTGTTCGCGGTTTGTAATAGTAATGCAAAAATATTCTCTTCCCTCAGAACCTGCTGGATCGTCTGGAGACCCTCACACAAAAGGGGATGACGAAATTAAACAAATGGCCGAAGCTATCATGGATAAGGTTGTTGATCAACTTCTAAATGAGGCTGCCGAAGTAGTATTAAGAGAAGACTAGGTGTTATTAGAAAAAACATTTGAAGTGTGATCTATGTAATATTTTGTACATTTGAATGTAATATACAAGTCTCTTTTCATTACTCAATTCTTTACGATGCATGAAATTCTACATACATACCATTTTTGAGCCTTCGGCGAAAAAACACCTTCCCTTCTTTTCATGCTTCGTGAAGAAGACATTCTCCGTTAAAACTATTCTGATGAATCACATCCACGCCTCGTGAAAACATTCTCCGAAGCTGTACAATTTCGATATTACTCTGATGAAGCTCAACCATGCTTCGTAAAAACATTCTCCGAAGCTGTACAATTTTGATATTAGTCTGATGAAGCTCATCGATGCTTCGTAAAAACATTCTCCGAAGCTGTACAATTTTGATATTAGTCTGATGAAGCTCATCGATGCTTCGTAAAAACATTCTCCGAAGCTGTATTCCGAAGATTATCATTGTATTCCCTCATGACTTTACACAATTTGCACTTTCTCAAAGCGTCCTTTCGAAGGTTGATACTGTGTCCCCTTCTTTTGCCATATGCAACATGATGTATGATGCTTATGCTATGCAAAATGATGTAATGATGTTATGTTATGCAAATGACGTTTGTTCCGAAGATACACACAAAATATATTTGTAAGCTCTGCATTCCCTTAGGAACGTCTTTGGAGCTTCTTCGCCTTTTACTTAGACGGTATAAGCTCTGCATTCCCTTAGGAACGTCTTTGGAGCTTCTTCGCCTTTTACTTAGGCGGTATAAGCTCTGCATTCCCTTAGGAACGTCTTTGGAGCTTCTTCGCCTTTTACTTAGGCGGTATCAGCGTTGACTTTTCGCTGTATGCTCTGCATTCCCTTAGGAACGTCTTTGGAGCAAAAAACTTACACTGCGCTCCCCTTGGAACGGCTTTTTGTAACTTCGGAAACTTACTCTGCGTTCCTTAGAACGACTTTTTGTTGCTTCGAAGGATTTTTAATAATTCGAAGGTTCTCCTTGTTACCGCAAATTTTTAAGCTTCAGCAACTTAGGCCTGTGGAGAAGATAGGTTTTCCTCATAACCAACCACGAAATTATTATATGAAAACTGAAATGTTCTTTATTACACAGAAAGTAGAACTTAAACGGAAAAAACTGCTATCAAAGTAGGATATTTGTCAATAAATGTGCTTCGACTCTGGCACAGTACTATTGACTGTGCGAGCTTCAGATTGCTCTCTGAGATCCCTTTGGTGCGGAACATATTGGCTCCCTTCTGGTTGTTGGCCTTGTTGCAGCGGAGGTGGAGGCGGGGGCTGTTGCCATGAAGCTTGAGGTTGACTCGCCGAAGCTACGGAAACTGCAGGGTGGTTGCCCACGTATTCCGGGATGTAAGGCTGATGGTACGAAGCAGTATGCATGACCTGCTTCGGCTGGCCCTGTTGCGCTGCAGCTTCTGCTAGCTCCTTTTGTTTCTGGATGGTGACATGACACATCCTGGTGGTATGGCCCTTGTTTTCACCACAGAATAAGCAAAATATCCTCCTTGGTTGATCTCCAAATCTTCCGCCGAAGCCCCTGGCGCCTCTGCCTCTTGGAGCTGGTGGCCGGAAGAAAGTTTGCTGTTGCCCCGAAGCCTGTGAGGAGCACTACGGTCTGTTCTGCTGACTCCCCTTATCATCATTTTGAGTGGAGTTGTGGATGGACCTGACATGCCTCGGATAGAATCTTCCTCCGAAGCCCCTGGTCATCTCAGAAAATCTGAAGGCCTCCTCCCTTCTTTGGCGAAAGTCATTATCGGCACGAATGTACTCGTCCATCTTTTGGAGCAGCTTCTCCAGAGTCTGAGGAGGCTTCCTAGCAAAGTATTGAGCTGCAGGTCCAGGACGAAGCCCCTTGATCATGGCTTCGATGACAATTTCATTGGGCACCGTTGGTGCCTGCGCCCTCAAACGCAAGAACCTTCTGACATATGCCTGAAGGTATTCTTCATGATCCTGAGTGCACTGGAACAAGGCTTGAGCAGTGACCGGCTTCGTCTGAAATCCTTGAAAGCTGGTTAGCAACATATCCTTCAGCTTCTGCCATGAAGTGATCGTTCCTGGTCGAAGGGAGGAATACCAGGTCTGAGCAACACTCCTGACGGCCATAACGAAAGACTTTGCCATGACTGCAGCATTGCCACCATACGAAGACACTGTTGCTTCGTAGCTCATCAAGAACTGCTTCGGGTCTGAGTGGCCGTCGAACATGGGAAGCTGGGGTGCCTTATAGGACGGAGGCCAGGGTGTAGCCTGCAGCTCAGCGGACAGAGGAGAGGCATCATCGAAAACAAAATTTCCATGATGGAAATTGTCATACCAGTCATCTTTGTTGAAGAAGCCCTCCTGATGAAGGTCTTTTTGTTGAGGCCTTCGGTTCTGCTCATCGTGGGTGAGATGACGAACTTCTTCAGAAGCTTCGTCTATCTGCCTTTGCAGCTCAGCTAGCCTGGCCATCTTTTCCTTTTTCCTCTGCACCTGTTGATGAAGCATCTCCATATCCCTGATCTCTTGGTCTAGTTCATCCTCCTGAAGCGTCGGGCTGACGGCCTTCCTCTTCTGGCTTCGGGCCTCCCGAAGAGAGACGGTCTCCTGGTTGGGGTCCAGCGGTTGCAGTGCTGCAGCCCCAGTCGCTGAAGCTTTCTTCGGCGCCATAGAGAAGGTCTATAGCTTCCGAAGGTGTTCAAAAAACACGAAGTGGAAGTGAGTTCACCGGAGGTGGGCGCCAATGTTGGGGACTTGTTCTCAAATGCTAAGAGTTAAGAACAAGGCAACATAAAAAGTGTTAAGTGCTAAAGTCCTTCGTCCTTCGAAACATTATGCCCCTTCGGGAAATAATGAGTTTCGGACGAAGGTCATGAGAGACATACCTTCGTAAATATAACAAATAATGACGAAGGATTCATATAAGGCATGAAATATAATATAGACATCATCATAAAATCATTTCTATTTTATTAACATGGAAAAATAGAAATGATTTCAAATTACAAATGTACCTTCGGTCCTGAGAGAAGGTAAAAAGTACAAGCGTGACGCAAAAGCAAATGCCAAGTCAGCGTGAACAGTACGGGAGTACTGTTCATCTATTTATAGACGCGGGACACAGCCCACGTAAAATTACATCCATGTCCATTACATTTGTCAATGACTTATGGAAATCTGTCAAGGCCCACGTAGTCTTTTCATCTTTAAGTCGGTTCCCCTCTCTGCTATCGCGACGAAGCTTCCCTGCGCACAGCTTCGGCTGTGCACCATCCTTCGTGGAGCTTGGTAATCAGCTCGTCCTTCGTCTGGTTCAGGCTTCGTCCTGACCGTGCTTCATGTTCATAATTCTGAGTCCGAGGATACCTGCTCACATAATCCACTTGGAAAACATTGTCAAATCATGTTTTTGAGGACCTTCGGAGGACGAAGGCCCCCAACACTTCCCATTGTGGTCCGAATCCTTCCTTCCTCCTTAGATGAGATTCCTCGTACATGACTAGGATGCTCAGGGTTACCGAGACCAACCGTTAGAATGTCTCTCTCCCTTTGCGGCTTAAATGTTCCTTGGCTCTGCTTAGCTGCAATTGCATATATCTTTTTTGCCGCTTCTTCGACAGTGGGATCATCAAAAGATACACCAGACTCAGTTTCCCTTGGTTTTCTAGCACGGATCCAATTAGCTGTCCTTTCACCAAGTTGCTCGGACAGCGTCGGCAACCCTGCAGCCTTCTTCTCGGCGTCTTCTTGTCTCCATTTAGGAACCTGACGCTTGTAACCACCTGTGCCAAGGTGGTGGCGGTATTTGTTCTTCTTAGACAGTTCCGAATTTGCCTCACTTAGCGATATGAAATCAGGGCTGCTCCTCTGCTCTAGAAATACTGCCCACTGACCTGCTAAGATTTTATATTTTTTCGTCGGGTCTAGGTCTTTCTTTGCAAACTTTGTATTCATCTCAGACCTCCAGTTTCGGAAATTGATTGCAAACTGCTTCATCGTGTATTTTTTCACGAGTTCTTCTGAACCCCCAGGCAAAACGAACCTCGTTATTAGCTTATTCCACATTTGATTCTTGACATCATCTGATACATCTATCCACTGTCGGACTGTGATGTCAAGATTATCTCTAACTAAGAACCCAAGTGCATTCCGGAACTTAGGCAGTGCCTCTTCTGGAGCTAGGGGCTGACCATTCGGGCTCACGTCTGCGATTTTATATGTCTTGTCAGGAAACTTGTTTAGCCTCCTGTCACCTCTGTTCCGATCGCTCTGCTTCCTTTTCCTTGACCTCTCGGTGGTTGTCTCGGTCGATTCCGGTGTGCCTTGGGTCGGTTCTGGTGCGTCTTGGTATCGTGCCGCAGCTTTTTTGAGCATCACACGAAATTGAGACAAGACCTCCTATTCATGTAATAAAATGCACAAGAAATCATGCATGTGTAATAGACATTGTGAAATCAGCTAATTAATTAGGTACAAACACGAAGTTAAGGATGTGATATTTACCTCATGGTCTTGTGGATCATAAGTAGGGTCACGTTGCAACTCACGCGCAGCGGCCCTATCTATCCTAGTGGTAGGAAAAGGGTCGCTAGGCGTTTCATATCCTTCACTGCTGGATTCTTCTTGAGCAACACTCTTGTCCATGTGGTCGGGCCCTAATCCTTGGTCCATGGTTGGAGAACTCATTGAGCTATATATATACAAATACATATTAACACATATTAACATAAGCAATAATTAAATTCATATTAACAAATACCCTAACCCTTAACCACTAACACTAACCCTAAGCCCTAACCCTAACCCCTAATATTGTGATACGGATATTATCGAGTTACGTATAGAGAGGGAGAGTCGTATAGGACGTAGAGAGAGAGAGATGGAGAGTCGTATAGAACGTATAGAGAGGGAGAGAGGGAGAGTCGTATAGAACATAGAGAGAGATGGAGAGTCGTATAGAACGTATAGAGAGGGAGAGAGGAGTCGTATAGGACGTAGAGAGAGAGAGATGGAGAGCCATATAGAACGTATAGAGAGGGAGAGAGGGAGAGAGGAGGAGTCGTATAGGACGTAGAGAGAGAGAGATGGAGAGTCGTATAGAACGTATAGAGAGGGAGAGAGGGAGAGAGGAGGAGTCGTATAGGACGTAGAGAGAGAGATGGAGAGTCATATAGAACGTAAAAAGAGGGAGAGAGGAGGAGTCGTATAGGACGTAGAGAGAGAGATGGAGAGTCATATAGAACGTATAGGAGGAGTCGTATAGGACGTAGAGAGAGAGATGGAGAGTCGTAGGAAATGGCGTTGTTAATGAAGCTTTGATTTTTTTTGCTTTGCTAATGAAGCTTGATGCATACTCTTTGTGTGAGAGAGACCAAGGACAGGTTATGAGAACTCGCTCTGGTCAAGTGGGGTTCTGATGAGTTGCTCTTAATCGAAGCAACGCAAGTGTGTCGTACGTCGTCTTCTAATTTCACTACCTAATAGTACTACAATGGAATACGTTGTTTGAGACAATCAGACAACTATTTGCCAGGTCGTGCCACATGTAGCTGCATGTCTCATCGCACATGCTTGCAGTAGGGATGATTCAGGGACATCTGGTAGAGCTCACATAACTCTATAAAGCTAAACAGATAAAAACTGAATTGCTCCATGGCAGAAGTGAAGTGAATCCAGTCTACATTTTATACTAGAGAGTGGAAGCCAAAAAACATGCTTTCCGCTGCTCTCTCCTCTCTCTCTCTCCCTCTCCCTCTCTTTCCTCTCTCTTCCCTCCCTCCCTCTCCCTCTCTTTCCTCTCTCTTCCCTTTCCCTCTCTCTCCTCTCTCTCTCCCTCCACTCTCTTTCCTATATATACACTCCCTCTCCCTCCTCTCTCTTCTCTCTCTCCCTCCCTCCACTCTCTTTCCTCTCTCTTCCCTTTCCCTCTCTCCTCTCCTCTCTCTTCCCTCTCCCTCCTCTCTCTTCCCTCTCCCTCTCCCTCTCTCTCACTCTCTACAGAGACGCGCGCAGGGTTTACACCCTAAACCCTAAACCCTCTCCCTCTCTTCCCTCTCCCTCCTCTCTCTTCCCTCTCACTCTCTCACTCTTCCTAGGCCTAGGGTTTACACGCGCGGCGGCGGCGCGTGCGCGGCGGCGGCGGCGTGCCTGAGCGATCATAGTCGAAGAAGGGAGAGAGAGAGAGGAGAACTTACCTACGGCGTGGACGACGGCGGAGAAGATCGCCGGGGCGAAATTTCGGCAGCCTGACGGCGGGAAGTGTAAAAGACAGGGCGCCAAAGGCTTAGCAAAATATTCGGCCCCGCGCGCGCTCCTTTATATAGGAGATATTTCTACTGGCGGTTGACAATGTTTCTACTGGCGGTTGTCATCGAGAACCGCCAGTAGAAATGCCTTACACAGACTGTGGAGGCCATTTATACTGGCGGTTTTCGTTGTGAACCACCAATAGTAATATTTTTAGTATATTATTTTTTATTGTATATTCATACATTAAGTATATAAATTTTTATACATATTAAATATATAAATATATATTTAGTATACATAATATATATATATATATTTATATATTACTTCTCTCTCTCCCTCCTCTCTCTCTCCTCTCTCTCTCCTCTCTCTCTCCTCTCTCTCCTCTCCCTAGCTCCTCTCTCCCCTCTCTCTCTCTCCTCTCCCTAGCTCCTCTCCCTCCTCTCTCTCCCTCCTCTCTCTTCCCTCTCTCTCTCCTCTCTCTCTCCTATCTCTCTCCTCTCTCTCTCCTCTCTCTCCTTTCTCTCTTCTCTCTTTCTCCTATCTCTCTCTCCTCTCTCTCCCTCTCTCTCTCCTCTCTAGAAAGTCACTAGAATGCCCGTTCTTGCAGTGTTTAAATACTACGTCGTCTCTTACTCTCCTGGCTTCGCGTCTCTCGTCACCATTGGTGTGAAGTTCTTTCATAAGTATCAGATCTGGTAAATATCTTTCCAAGTTCTTTCACAGCATGTTCTTTGAAGATGCTTGTTTCTTACTGCCTGATATATATATATATATTAGTTGAATAGTTCTCCCTGCTTTTATTTTACCTCGCGTTCTAGGTGATAAACCATGACCGGGAAAAAGACCACGGCTTCCTCTGACGGCGGCACTCCAAAGAAAGCCAAGGTGGTGGTGGAGGATGAGGAAGAGGAGGGGTTGGAGGATGAGGAAGAGGCGACTGTGACACTATTCGTGGAGAAGGACGCGCTGAAGAACGGGCATTCTGGATGTGCAAAGTGCTGCATCCGCACGGACGGTAAGTGCTGGACCTGCTCCGAGCGCATTGGCAACAATAGCTCTCTCTCCCTCTCCCTCTCCTCTCTAGAAAGTCACTAGAAGTCGTGTAAAATTACATGCTTCGGTTTGTCGCTAACAATAATCAATTACATGACATGTCCTAACAATAATCAATTACATGACAACTATATAATCTAGGGAGCTATTGTTCTGCCTTGTCCATCGTGGCGTACCCAGGGCATCAAATTGCGTGGGATGCTTCGCTCAACGTTCCTTATCTTGGTTGGATGGTCTATGAAAAGAGACATGTCGTTGAACTGGTTAAAATCCTCTAAATCAGATACACCATCAACTCCTATAGCTTGTTGTTTTCCAGGAAAAACTACATGCTTCGGTTTGTCGGTGCTTTTCTTCTCATTGTTAGAAATGATCTGTTCAGCATAGAAGACCTGTGCAGCACGATTAACAAGGATCCATGGGTCATCTTTGTAACCTACCTTACTTAGATCAAGAACTCTGACCCCATAGTTGTCTACCGTGACATGTTTGTCTTCAACCCATTGACATCGGAAAACCGAGATCTGAAATGTACCATAGTCTAGTTCCCATATGTCCTCAATAAAGCCAAAATATGTAATAATCTCACCAGTTTCATCATCTATGGCCTTGCATCGAACACCACTGTTTTGTGACATGCTCTTTTTATCCTTGGACTTGGTACAAAATGTGAATCCACTAATGTCATAGGTTTACCATGTTGTGACCTGGCGTGATGGTCCAGATGCCAACCTCTTGATGGTTTTTTCTTCTATTGTTTCTCCACGTGGAATGTCCTTCACCATTAGCCATGTGTTGAACCGCTGCTTATGTTGCTTCATTACCCAATCAGCCGTATGCCCAGGATTTTGCTCGTGAAGCTCATTGATGTGTTGTTGGATAAATGGCTCTATTATCGCTAGCTGATGTAGGATGCTGTGATGTGCCTCAAGTACTGTATTGTAATCTAGTGGGATGAAAGATTTCCGTCCCATCCTCCCGCTTCCATACAATCTACCCTCGTGTCGTGACGGAGGCAGAACTATTGCAACCTGGTCTTTTAGGATACTATTGCAGAATGGACCTCCGGACTCAATGGCCTCTTCGGTACAGTTCCCCTCTATCATGGATGCCTCGGGACGAGCACGGGTTGATACATAGCCATTCAGTATTGACATGAAACGCTCGTACGTCCACATTTCATGCAAGTACATAGGACCCAATGCCTCTATTTGTGGCACCAAGTGCACCACAAGGTGCACCATAATATCAAAGAACGATGGAGGGAAACACATCTCAAACTGTGATATTGTCTCCACTGCGAATTCCTGAAGAGATGCCAACTCATCACGGTCAATTACCTTTTGTGAAATTCTGTTGAAAAAGTAGCACAACCGTGTGATTGCCATCTTTAAAAACAAAGGATTTATAGCCCTGATGGCAATAGGTAGGAATGTATTCAGCATGACATGACAATCATGTGAGTTGTAGTTCGTGACTATCAGGTCTTTCATTGACACAATACTTTGTATGCTAGAGCAGAATTCGGATGGGACTTTCAAATTCTTAAGCCAAACACACATCGCATGTTTCTCATCTACATTGAGATTGTAGCTTGCTGCTGGGAGATGATACTTCCCATTTTCTTGAAGAACAGGATGTAGTTCCTTTTTTATGCCTAAATTTACCAAGTCCATGCGTGAATTGAGCCCTTCTTTTGTTTTGCCCTTTATGTCTAGCAAGGTGCCAATTATGCTTTCAAACACGTTCTTCTGAACGTGCATACCATCGATCGCATGCCGCACATCTAACTCTTTCCAGTAAGGCAAGTACTCGAAGAAAATAGACTTTTTCTTGAATATAGCCCCCGGAGCTGGTTTGGCATCCTTCCTTGTTTTTCTGTCTTTTGTCTTCTTCCCGAAAACGAACTTGATATTACTGACTATTTCAAAAACTCTATGACCTTTATTGTTACCCGATGGAGCAGTAGAATGTAGTTCACTATTATTGTCAAAGTACTTATCCATCTTTCGCATGCGGTACCTGTGCCCTTCCAATAAAAAGCGTCTGTGCCTCATGTACACTATCTTCTTAGATGCAGTAAGGGACACGTAAGCAGTTTCATCAATGCATACTGTGCAGCCAACCTTTCCCTTAAACTGGCCTGATAATGTGAAGAGTGCAGGGTAATCGTTGATCGTAACAAAAATAATTGCTCTCAGCGTGAATGAATCTTTACGATACTCATCCAACATTTGAACACCCGTTAACCACAATATTTTCATATCCTCCATTAAGGGCTCTAAAAATACATCCATATCAACTCTAGGTTGTGTAGGTCCAGAAATAAGCATGGTTAGCAAAATGTACTTCCGTTTCTGCATCAACCATGAAGGAAGGTTGTATATGGTGAGGATCACTGGCCATGTGCTATGCTTGCTGCTCCTTTCAGCAAATGGATTCATTCCATCAGTACTCAGTGCGAACCTAACATTTCTTGGTTCATCGACAAAGTCTCGGTGGTTCTCATTGAAATCTTGCCACTGCTTCCCATCGGCTGGATGTCGAAGCTTCCCATCGTTTTTGTGCTCATCAGAAGCATGCCAGCTCATAAGTTTGGCATCCTCAGGGTTAGCGAACAAACACCTCAATCGATCGACGACGGGGAGGTACCACATCACCAAAGCAGGAATCTTTTTGAGCGCATAATAGTCTACTTCTTCTTTTTCTTTGCTCGTGGATTTTGAAGTCTTCTTTTTGGCTTTCTTTCGCTTCTTCCCTTTAGACACAGATGCAACACACTCTTCCTATCGATAGTCTTTATTCGTCTTGTACCTACTTGCACCACACTTTGGGCAGCTCTCCAAGTCTTTATAATCATCACCTCGATAAAGGATACAGTGATTTCTACACGCGTGGATCTTCTCCACGCCCATAGTGAGTGGACTGATTAGTTTCTTTGCATAGTACGTGTTAGCAGGCACTTTGTTCTCCTTTGGAAGCATGTCTGTGACAATACTCAAGAACGCATCGAAGCCAGCATCAGACAGACCATATCTAGCTTTTAACATCAACAGCTTTAACACAGACCGGAGCGTCGTGAACTCTTTGGTACAGCCCTTAGACTCGTCGTACAAAGGCTCTTCTGCTGCCTTCTTCAGGGACTCCATACCTTTCATGAAGAACATCGATGGATCTGTATGACGACGCAACATTGCCTCTAACAACTCTGCATCTTCCTCGTCCATAACATTTGGCAGAACATGGGTTCTTTCACGTTCATTTCCTCCGGCGTAACCATGATCAGTAACATTTGGCACTACATGTTCGCTCTGTGGAAGAGGTTGTTGTGTCTCGTGAACAAACTGAAAGCTGTCGTCGATGTTCGCAGGGTTTCCAGCTGTATTAGGCGAAGAGCTACCCTCTCCATGCTTTGTCCAAATTATGTAATCCTTCACAAATCCTCGGCATATCAAATGAGATATGATTTGTTCTGTGTCATCAAACACAACAGCATTTTTGCAGTCCATGCATGGACAATATATGTGCTTTGTCTTTGTTCTCCAATCATGGTTCGTAGCGACAACAATAAACTTATGGACCTCAGATATGTATGATGGATCTAGCCTTGATAAGTTATACATCTAGGATATCCTCTCCATCATCACCTGTAAAAAAAGTAACATAAAACACACAAGACACACAAATTGGCAAGAGAAACATATACCAATATTTCCTAACAACTAAATATATCATGGATAAAGAAAATTGGCAAAAGAAACATGAACAACCTTTCTTAGGGACCTTCTTCCAAAAAATAAAGATCAAAACCTCCCCCTTGTATTTTGTGAAATCTGGCCTTCCAATAAAAGTTGGGCTGCGCGCGAGCTACACAGTTTTTGTCGGGAAGATGAAGCATAGGCGGTTGGATCGATTAGGCAACCTAACTACTTTATCTCTAACACATGGTGAAACCCTAGATCCAAAATGTGGCTAAAATGGAGGAAAAATGAACAAAATTTGGCAAAAGAAACATAAGCCAAACTTTCCTTGCAACTAATAAACAAAAAATCTTAATACTCAAACCTATCTCTAACACATGGTGAAAGCCTAGTTTCAAAATGTAGTTAAAATTGAGCAAAAATGAACAATAATTGGCAATTGAAACATAATTAAACCAACATTTCATAACAACTAATAAAAACAATCTTAATTACCAAACCTATCATCCTCCCTCTCCATACAACACATTCACCATTCATTAAGCAACTAAATACGTGTCATGGATAAACTTATTTGAGAACTAAACATGAAAAAGGAGAGGGGATAGACAAAATCTAACCATCTTAAGCAACCTCATTTGAGGAAATAGAGAAAATAACCTAGCTATACTCTTCTCTCTCACATGTAAAACCTTAGATCCAAAATGTGGCTAAAATTGAGCAAGAATGAACAAAAATTGACAAAAAAACATAACCAACCTTTCTTATCCACCTTCTTCCAAAAAATGAAGACCAAAACCTCCCCCCTTGTATTTTGTGAAATCTGGACCTCCAAAATCGCCTCCAATGGAAGTTGGCTGCGAGCTACAGCTCCTGTCGGGGGGAGGAAGAGTAGTATTTATAACAGATAGTTCACTGGCGGTTGGCTTGAAAAACCGCCAGTGGAAACCTATTTCCACTGGCGGTTCTCTTAACACAACCGCCAGTGGAAACTAGATTTTCACTGGCGGTTCTGTTACACCAACCGCCAATTTCCACCGGCGGTTGTGTTAAGATAACCGCCAGTGGAAATAGGTTTCCACTGGCGGTTCTCAAGCCGGGCTCACCTGGTTTTTTTACTGGCGCGCGGTAATTAAAACCGCCAGTGATAATTTATGGGTGCTGCATGCTTTGAGCTCTTTTCTACTAGTGATTAACACGACCAAGATCAGAACAAGAAACAGCAGCCGCCGAGTCAGCAAACTGCAAACGTTTCTTTGCATGTTTCCTGGTTGCTACCGTCGTTGCTAAGCCTGAAATCAAAAAGGCTTCCAGAGCCTATTAATAGCCGATGCCTGCAGCTGCAACTGAACTCTTGACCTCAGGGAGCTGGAAGTTTGACGCGAGTCTCCTTTATTTGTGGTCTTAAAAACAAGAAGCTGCTGTGCTAGCTGTCATATATTTCTTGTTTTTTACATTTACGGTATTATTGTGGGTGAGCTAAGTGGATGACCGGGCGGCTGTTCAAACTTCGTTCAACGGTCTACATGATGATTTCACACTCAACATCTCGGTCCACTTGATTATTTTGTAGGGATTGATCAAGTGCCGGCTTGCTTTCAACATTTATTGCTGATGAGTTCAGCTTGCGGCTTTCCACTTGATTATATATGCCAAAATTTCAATTCATTGTGTTGGTTTGAAAGATTGCAAGGCCGTTAACACAACCATGTCCGTTTTAGATAAATTAACAATGATATTACTACAATATATGCAATTAAGTACTGCTCGTGGCTTACAGAATCTAACATTGACTCAGCGAGACATTAGCTTGGGAGTTGGGAGTAGGGTTGTACATACCCGTCGGGTAGTACCATTTCATATCTGTATCTATCAAAAAAAATCTACCCGTCGATTTACTCATATATACTTGCGGGTATAAAATATTACACATATCCGTACATGCTAGAAAAGTCTTAAATTCTAATATACTACACAACACAACATCACTGTACATGATTTTCAGCGGCCATTATTATTTTTGGCGGCTAGGGCTTTGTCAGTAGCCACAAAAAATAACCTCTTATTTTCGGCGGCCGAGCCTAAGCCGTCGAAAATATTCCTCCCTGTTTCCTCTCGACGCTGGCTTTCCTGTCTCCAAGCCCGCCGCCCCCGCCCCAGCCACGCAGCTCACTGCGCCGCCGCACCGCCCCCACCCCGACCGCTCCCATAGCCCCCAGCCCCGGTCACCGCGCCGCCCCTGCCCCGGCCACTCCCGTCGCCCGGCAGCCGTCGAGCCCTTCTCCCGCCATCACTCCGCCACCAAGTCCTTCTCCATCAAAAGGTTAATTTTTTCGTATTTTATTTCATATTTTCGATGGCCGTTATTTAATTACCGTCGAAATTAGTATATATTTGTAATTGTGTTTGTTTGATTAGTATTATTGTTTAGTTCAATTTTATTAATGTATTAGTGGTATATGTGGTTCAGTGATTAGGGGTATATTGTATTTGTGGCATACTTTCATATTAATATGTGGTACTATTATATTATTAGTTTTATAAGTACATTATATTGTTATGCAGACAATTGCATTATTAGTGATATATGGTACTTAGTCTGATTTGATTTATAGCATTTCATTCTTTGTTTTATATAAAGTATATATTGTTTAATGGCAGTGAGGTTATGCTGCAGAAATTTTCTTTGGGTCCTACTAGCTTGTGGGATTAGGACAAATCCTTGTCTATAGATGTAGAATCGATACCCTTGACGAAGTTGAATAATATTTTACGATATGGTTCAGTTTAACAGTTTTAGACATGGCTGAAGATCGTGCATGGATATACAATGGCTGGAGTAGGAATGGACGCCATTCTGATGATTGGGTAGCTGAATGGGAAATGTGCCTTTGTGCCATTTTTATATTATTTTGGTGATTAGATGCTCAACACCTTTTGTTTAAACTAACATAAGAAATGAGCATAGGTGTATTTAGCAAAGTGAGCTTGGAAGAGGAAATACTGCAAATCTATATGGACCGAGTAAAAAGGTAAGCTCTGGATACTTAGTCAATTGTTTTGTGTGCTAATCATATTTGTTTAAGTGCGAGGGACTCTATGAAGTCAAGCCAAAAGAAGCAAATGAGAACAAGAAAGAAAGTGAAAAGGTTTGCTGGACTGAAGAGCACCAGATGGTTTGGTGCTACCCACCAGACAGTCCGGTGCACGATCTGGCCAACTTCTTGCTCCCGCGAATTCTAGCCTGTGTTGGCTATAATTCACCGGATCGTCCGCACGTGGCGCTGGATAGTCCGGTGTGCCAGCCGCCAACGGCTAGCTACCACGTCGGCCGAGGGCCTACGGTCAACAGGAGCACCGGACAATCCGATGCCCCTAGAACAGGAAACCAGCCAATCAGGGATTTCGTAGCTGTTGCACTGTTCACTATCTAGTGTGCACCGGATAGTCCGGTGCACTGTTCACTCTTAGGTCTCTTAGGGCTATAAAAGGGACCCCTAGGCACATGGAGCTCCATACCAAGCATCCCTTGAACATTCTACAGCACCGATACGCTGCGACCATGCCATGGCATCGCTAGTTAAAGATTTGAGCACGTGTTTTGAGTTGTAACTCTGCTGCGCTGTCTTTTGTGCTCTTCTCTTGGATTGTGTGCGTGCGTTGCTGTGACATTGTCTCGTGTGTGTGTTTTCTACTCTCCCATACTCTAGTGTTCATTTGAGATCAATTGTGTAAGGCGTGAGAGACTCTAAATTGTGGAGATTCCTCACAACAAGATAAACTTGAGATAAAGATAAAACTGCGGTATTCAAGTTGTTCTCTGGATCACTTGAAAGGGGTTGAGTTAAACTCTCGTCCACTGGGACGCCACAACGTGGAGTAGGTAAGTGCATTACTTGACCAAACCATGGGATAAAAATCATCGTGTCACTTGTCTCTATCTTATTGTGATTCCTCTCTTTCACTTGTATAATTGCTCTAAGTTCAATACCCACCTTATGAGAACAATTAAGTGAAGAAGTTCACTCTTCTCATATTCTTCATTCGGACTTGGCTCTTTGCTTTCACTAATCCAATATTAGTCCAAGTCAATATTTGTGAGCTATTTTTTACAAGATCACCTATTCACCCCCCCTCTAGGTTCTCTCAATTGGTATCAGAGCCATTCTCTTCATCAAGGGACTAACCGCCCGAAGAGATGGATCCTAAAGGCAAAGGGATGGTGATCAACGAAAAGGAGAAGGAGAAGGAGACTCTAGGTTGATGAGCCAAAAGGTGACAAGCCACTGACTCAGGCTCAAACAACAAGAGAAAGGATGGGAAGAAGAAAAGGCGCATCATGAAGATTATCTACTACAACAGCGACGCCTCCTCTTCTTCACCAAGGGACGACGACAACGAAGACTCGTCCATGAAAAAGAAAACGGTTAATCAAAATTATTCATTTGATTACTCTCGCATTCCGTACAATTCAAATGCACATTTATTGTCTATTCCACTTGGTAACCCCCCCCACTTTGATGGAGACGACTACTCTTTTTGGAGTCATAAAATGCGTAGTCATTTATTTTCTATCCATCCTAGCATTTGGGAAATAGTGAAAAATGGCATGCATTTTGATAGTAGCGATAATCCCGTATTTATTAACAAGCAAATTCATAAGAATGCCCATGCTACTATTGTGTTGTTAGCATCTCTATGCAGGGATGAGTACAATAAAGTCAGTGTCTTGGACAATGCCAAGCAAATATGAGATACCCTCAAAATCTCTCATGAGGGTAATGACGCCACCATGATCACAAAGATGGAACCGGTGGAAGGAGAACTGGGAAGGTTCACCATGAAATGGGGAGAGGAGCCAACTGAAACCTACAACAGGCTCAAGACCCTGGTGAACATGATCCGGAGCTATGGGAGTACAAGATGGATGGATCATGATGTCATTCGACTCATGCTAAGGTCATTACCTTTATTGATCATCATCTTGTAAACCTTATTCATGAGAATCCCTTGTACACCAAGATGACGCCCGAGGAAATTCACGGAAAATTCATAAGCGGGCGCATGATGGTAAAAGAGGCAAGGTATGTTGATGATATTGCCAACGGACCACTTCCTCCCTACAAGCCGCAACCCATTGCTCTCAAAGCAACAAACAGCAAGGAGGCGCTACCTAACAAGGTGGCACAAGTGGAGGCTACCGGGCTCAACGGGGAAGAAATGACACTTGTGATTAAGCGCTTCAAGACCGCATTAAAAGGACACAATGAGTACCCCAACAAGAATAAATCAAGGGGAAAGCGCTCATGCTTCAAATGCGGTAAGTCTGGTCATTTTATTGCACATTGTCCCGATAATGAAAATGACCAGGGACAAGAAAAGAAATGGAAGAAGGAGAATAAAAAGAACTACCGGAAGGCAAAGGGCGAGGCTCACATCGGTAAGGAGTGGGACTCAGACTTCTCTTCGTTTGACGCCGACGATGAGGGACTTGCTGTCTCAGTCTTCGACAAGTCCTCCTGCTTCCCAAATGAGTATCACACATGTCTCATGGCTAAGGAAAAGAAGGTACGTACACAAGATACCCCTAAGTACACTTCTTCTAGTGATGAGGAATCTGATGATGATGTAGACTATAGTGATCTGTTTAAGGGTTTAGATAGATCTAAAGAAGATAAAATCAGTGAATTAATTGATGCCCTCAATGAGAACGATAGGTTGTTAGAAAAACAAGAAGATATTCTTTATGAAGAACATGATAAACTTGTAAATGTTGCCAAATCTCTTGCTTTAGAGACTAAGAAAAATGAAATATTGTCCTCTGAATTGTCTTCTTGTCATGAGTCTATTTCTAGCCTTAAGAGATAAAATACTAATTTAAATGCTAGAATAGAAAAAATAGATATTGCTAGTTCATCTATGGAGCATGTTTCTATTTGCAATAAATGCAAAGATTTTGATGTTGATGCTTGCAATAATCATGCTTCCACAATAAAATTTGCATGGGATGCCTACACCATTGGTAGACATCCCTCCATTAAGGATGGGCTTGGTTTCCAAAAGGGAACCAAGAACTTAACAAGCCAAAGGGCCTAAAATCTCATCAAGGAGAAAAGAAAGGCACCATTGGCTAGTAGTTTGCATTCTTTTCATGACAAGAAGAACCCTGCCTATTTGTATGCTCATGTTAAGAATGCCTCTAATATTACTCATCATTTACTCCGATATCAACTGAGAGCACCTAGAGGGGGGTGAATAGGTGATCCTGTAAAACTTGTTCCAAACAACACAAACTTGGTCCAATTAGTGGGTTAAAGTGACTAAAAACCAAGTTTAGATGAGAAGAGGAGAGAAAGAAATACTCTTCACTTGATTGATCACTTGAGATGTGTATTAAACTAGGAGCAATAGGTAACTGAAGTTCATGCTTAAAGGAAGATAGAAATCATAGTAAAGTAAATGGACAAGGGACATGGCTATTTTTATCCCATGGACCAGTCAAGCGTAATATGCTTGCCTACTCCATGTTGTGGCGTCCCAATGGACAAGGGTTGCACTCAACCCCTCTCAAGTGATCTGAAGATCAAACTTGAGTAGCATGGTTCTTCCTTATATCATGAATCTCGTTTGGTGAGGAATCTTCACAAGTTGAAGCCTCTCACGCCTTACAGAAGATGATCACAATCCAAATCAGAGTAAGGGAGGGAGTAGAGTATGCACACAAGAGCAGAATCGCAGCAACAAATGCACAAATGCAAAGAAGAGAGCGCAACGACAAAGCGACAGAGTAACGACTCCAAAAAAGTGCTCAAATCTCTCTCAAACACTTTGAAGGTGTGGTCGCGGAGTTTTAGAGTCGTAATGTGCTCTAGGAATGCTTGGTGTGCTGGTAGAGGCGTCCAGGGGCCTCTTTTATAGCCCCAAGGGGCCAAGGAGCAGTTTCTCCTTCATTGGTAAGGCGCATATTGCCTTATGTTCGCAGGTGCACCGGACTGTCCGGTGGCGCATAGACATGTCTGGTGCCCCTTCCTGCATGTGGCCTGCTGACGTGGGCGACATAGATCTGGTGCCATCCGTTGACGTGGAGAAGAGTCGTTGGCCACATGGTGCACCAGACATGTCTGGTGCACACCAGACTGCCTGGTGATTTTTAGCCAGCGAACTTCGGTGTTTTCCCATGAGTGACCAGTTGACCAGCTGACTAGGTTGAGCATCGGACATGTCTGGTGCACACTGGACTGTTCGGTGAGGCCCAGTTAGGGCCAACTTTGTCCACTTTTGAGTCAAACTCCTTTGGATTCTTTTCGCTCGATTTGAGAAGTTCCCTAGCACTTAGATGAACATTATTAGTGTTGGGGGTCTCCTTCTCTGTCGAAGGTCCTCAGACTAAAAAAACCGTTTTTGATTCATCTTAATAAGATACGTCGAAGGACAGAATGTCGAAGATGTAACAAATACACAAGGGATGCAACAGAGCTTCGACAAGAATCAAAGCTTCGGCTTAAGATGATCACGAAGATCATACAAGAAACCAAGCCAACAGTGGAAAGCCTTGTTTATACTTAATATATGTATTAGAACAATGTATATGCATTAGGGTCATGATTGTACTTTTACTTGGGTTGCGTCCCATACCTATAAATAGATGAACGGTACCCCATACTATTCACACTTTTTCATTGCAAGTCATCTTTGCATTCTCTCCTTCTAGCAAACCGAAGGTACAAATGTAATGTAATGCTTGTAATGTCTTACTAGGTAGGTGCCCGTGCGATGCCACGAAACATAAATCTCGATTTGTATATCAGCTATGCTTCCTGTGAAGCAAGGAAGTGAACGCAAGCCAGCCTTTTGTATTAGTGCATTATGTTCAGTTCTTACTTGATCATCCCGTGTTCTCGTGTGTGCCATGGCCGAGTGGCAAGCTCAACACTGGTATTGTTGTCTTGTCTCAAATGAAGTCCGCTTCCACAAGTTAATCGGAAATCTTCATGATGATAGCTGTGTTAGATTCTTCCGCGCATAGGGCAAGTAATGCAAGTGATAGCTGTGTCAGTTTACCCCCATTTTCTTGGGCATCACTTGTCTCAAATGAAGTCCATTGGAGGTTCGCAATTTATGTTCCGTGGCATCGCACGGACACCTACCTAGTATATAATAACATGATATAATTTATGTATAAATGTGTGTTATACTGTTATGAGAAAAAGTCTCGTCTATTTGTGATTCTAGCCATACATAAATTTTGTTATTTTAGGCCCCGTTTGGTTATATATGGGCGAAGGATATTTTTAAGTGGGAACATACAATTCAGAATGGTGTTCGAATTGACTTAAGAGGTATTTTCTTCGTACCACCTTCTCAGCAGTTTAAATTTTTCTATGATAATCATTGTATATAACATAGTTGGCCAAAGATTCATCTATAGGCTTAATACCAGCTACCTCGTTCTACAGGTTATGACCATGTGAGGGAATGACAGACGAATGGAATTTATTAGGGTGAGTGTAGTACGCTCGTTTCATGTTCAAACATACATTCCGGTTACATAATACAAATTTGACGTTTTGTTCTCTGCTGTCTTTGTGTGTAGGATGCAAAGATTATTCGAAGGAACTTTGTGATTGATCTGTTAAGTTATGAGGACAATTCGTGTCGATATGTCATCCCTGCAAACATACAACAGCGACTTATCGATATCGCTAAAAAGGATTAGATTAGTGTATGGTTGTCAACACATTTGTCTGTCATTACAAGAATCTAAATTAACTCTTTAGAAATAATGTGTGATATTGATAATGTTTACCACACAGAATTTTACATATCATAGTTATATTTGTCGTTCCGTTTATATGTTTCATACAATTTTTTTACTTCCGTCGCAACACACGGGCACTCATCTAGTTGTAAAGCAAAATCAGAGATTGGGATAAGTTAATAGTGAATTAGTAATTAGCTTGTGCATACTCACAGAGTCAGTGAGGTCTTTGCGGTCTTGTGAAGTACCAAGTGAATCGAACACTTGTATCTCTATATTTCTTGCATTGATCACGACAAGATACCAGTGCGTCTCTCGAATGTTTATCGGAATAAACACCTACAAAACAATTATAAATACTACATAACAATAAAATACATGTAAACACTAACTGTTTTGTTTAGATTGCAAACTCAAATGTAACATGTCATGGTCTAGGTAAAGTAAACCCCTTCGTTCAACGCTACATATTTGTGCCATGTCTATAATTGGATATAGCTCCTTTGTTTTAATTTCAACATCACCATCTCGCTTCAGGAAATTGAACCGGAAAGCATTTTCTATGTGGACACGACCTCCAGATCGGCACTTTAGATGCTTTTGAGCTTTTATTAAATTTATGTAACAGTCTATAACCTGCAAGTGTGTAAGTTGTGGTTAAAAATACCAGGGTGAGTAAAAAAACTTATACATAACAAGGTCGCTAAATTTAAAAACTAAACATGGATTACCTCATCACCTAGATATGCATTCGGCTGAAATAAACATTCCATCGACTTCCTTTCAACAAAGGCATCATCAATAAGCACAACTTCTACCCTTGGTTCACAAGGAATTTCCTTAATAAAATCGATGAGGGCAAGATCACCCTGCGTGCAAATATAGTCTAGAGAAAACAATCGTGAAATAAAACTAAAATTAGTTATCATAAAAAATACAAACTGATCCATACAGAACTACAAAAATTATAATACATTCCGGAAGTATTGCGGTTACCGCCGATTTTTTTGGCTTGTTATGGCACAAGCCTACAAATAGAGATTCCATTCTCGCGGGACAAAAGTCTACTTTCATAAGGTAAGATAGGTTAGTGTCCATGTTGTGCCATGTTAGTAAAAAATAAATGACGATTTAAAAGAGTAAGTCAACATGCATAAAAAACTGTTAGATGCATAATAAATTAATAAAATAAATCATGAATCCATCTCTGAACTAACAGTGGAAAAATAAAAAAATGACACATGATTGCTTCAATCTTTACAAGAACAAATAGGTACGGACGGACAACAGTAGAGTAGGTAAACGGTGTGTGACCCAAAAAATGTTCAGGGAGAATGTACCATTAGCTCAAAAATGGTGTGGTTAGTTGACACGGATATCCTGTATTCTTCTCAACTCAAATGTTGTTGCTGGCTCGACCACGTGCCTGTAACGAAATCGTGAAACATGCGCGCGCAAGCTCAATTGACATATCAAGATGATACACAACAGCAAGCAAGCAAGCAAAAATATATACAGAACGGAGGAAAATTCGATCGAGCATCTATACAAAAAAATGTCCATCTCTCTCTCTTCGTCGTGCTCGTGCGTGCATGACTGTGGTGCCCCCGCGACCGAGGCGCAGGAAAAAAACAAACGTGAATTGTACTCTGCTCGTATCAGCACATGAAAACCAGCACGACGACGATGGAATAGCACCGGCACGTCCACGACCACGCGACCACAGCGTGGTGGGCGGGCGGAATGGAAGGCACACATCGCCTATCATCTAGCGAATAGTCAAGGGAATATAAATGGTGCCTCGCATAGTCAAGGGAATAAAATTCACAAGAAACATAAAATAGATCACAAATTCAACACAATTACCTGAGAAGCTGTTGTGATAGGTGACAAATTCTGGAGGCGCGAAAAGAGGGAGAGCAGATAGAAACTGGGGGTGTGGACATGAGGCCCCACTCTGTGTCTGTGGATGCCCCACTGTCAAGTACCTTGGTGCAGCTCAAGCGAGTGAAGTCGTTGCGGGATCCAGCGACAAACTATCACAACCACCTAGTTGCTTTGTTCAAGTACGTGTCTCCTTCCGATCATATGATCTGGGAGACTGCTTCTAGCAATGGGGTGACTCCGGAGCTTGGCAGGTCAGCACACCATCACCTGGTTGGGAAAATGAAGATGTGGGAGCTGAGCCTACTACAATGGGGTCAGAGCGGAGTTTCTAGGTACCAAGCGCAAGGACTGCATCGTATAGGAAATCTTCTGCTGTCAGGATTAGAGGACTGAACCCACCAAGAAACAAGCAGGTTCAAGGACATACAATGGGTCATGCTCCATTTGTAGCTGGTGAGGGCACTGTCGATTTACACCTTCCTTCAATGGAGAAATTTGGGAAGGAAAGAGATCCACACATTCAAGGAAACAAGAGCTGAGAAAAATATAGAAAGGGATCCATCTCAGCTAAAATTATGGAGATAGATAAGGCACTCGCCCTACAGACACAAGGCAGAAAATAACGTGTGAAGAGAAACACGTCTACACAGACGTGATTGGCGGCTTTCTTTCCAGCCTGTCCCGCTCGAGTCTACACAGGCGTGATTTGTTGCAGCCTGGACGCTCGCCTAGCCGCTCGGTTCAGCTAGGTGAGAATTTTCACCAGTTAAGGCTGTGCATATAATCTTATTTCTTGGTTCATTTTTTCCCACACCAGTAAAACCGAATTTCACTACCAAAGCATCGAAATTACAGAGTTTAACAGTTTAACAACAACGTGAAGCAAACAACACAATGATGTTGTTCACCAAGGGAACAAATGCATGAACTGACTACCGCCACTCCTAGAAACAAAGTTCAGAACAACTGACCAAAAATCTCTGAAAACACAGCTAAGTGTTCCTTACAGTTACAGGGCACCTGCCCGAACAGTGCGCAGGCTGCACCTAGCTGATACACACATACTGCACATCTTGCTTTTGAAAGAAAAGAGGGCCTTAGACTTCACTACTCCGCTCCCTGGATAACTTGCTGCTTCAAGTTCTCCATTAGTAGACCTGCCCAATATGCAAGAAAAAGGAACATATCAAACAAGCAATCTCAGTAAAAAATTTTGCTCTTTCGTTGTCGAAGCACACTGCATTCCTGGTACGCTAAATGGCCCAACAAACAACAGCTAGCCCCACTGACTGCACTGATTACCCTGAGGAAAAATATTGCCACCCCAAACCCATACTGATCAAGGCTTCCTGGTCAATAATCCGAACCAAAGAATAAACCAACAGACTCCCTTAGATCTTGTTCGGTTGCATGAGGATCGTAGGAGATTGAGGGCTTGTCCGGTTAGGGGCAAATTGAGGAGGATTGTCCTAAGGGACTTGCATTTGCTTTATTTGTTGCCTGAATTTTCCCCTCTCAAAGATGACATTAATGGTTTCAGTTTCTGTGTTTTCATTGCTCATTACATAAACAAATTTCTTTTATTAGTGCAAGCATAGTGTGTTTTAGTGGCAGTTGCATTCTAGAACAATTTCTGCTATACGCGTTCCCATCGTGATGACATGGATTTTTCAAGATTAATACTTTCTTTGGTAAGCAGCATGTTAGAACTGTACAAATCTTCTGTTACCTCACTGTTGAGTGAGTGATGTTTTGAAGCTTCCACTCAGGCACCTATGTGGCCTCACTGGCACATCTTACACCTTTCAGCCACTACAAGTGAGTCTACATTAAAAGTGAGTTTAGATTCTTTTGTCCACACATATATAGATGCGACAACTGAAATGTGTGCTTATGGAGACTCTGTAGAGACGTGATGTAGGACTGCAACCGACCTATGTTGGTTAAGTGTAAACGGTGCCATTGATCTTCTAGTTGTTATATAAAGAGTTTAGTTACATTGTATAGATACACAAAATATACGAACTTGATTAATTGTTCATTTTAGATTGTCCATGGCATATGAACAAACCTAACAAAAGAATTTTATCCCGTTGCAGTTCTTTTATAGATAATATGCAAAAGCACGTAAACAAGTGTACCGTGATTATTACAAGTGGTAGGAGAAGAAGTTGTCGATGAGGCTGCGCTTGCCGCTGATTTCCAAGACCTTCGGAATCTCCTCGGGCCGGACCACGCTGTGGAAGGAACAAAAGCACGTAAACATGTATCTGTCGAAGTCTTTAACACAATGAAAAAATACCAGTAACCATAACACAGATAGCATGCAAAAGCACGAACAAAAGCACGAAAAATATCGTTGTGCGTCCTTGAAGGTGCGTCAGCTGTTCTTTAGTGAATTTGGATTACTTGTTTCCTACAGAGCATCTACAATCATTTGGAATACTTGTTTTTCAGTTTATCCTCCCGCCGTGAATTATAAAACATTTGTTGATCCAAAAACACTTTTGGAGTGCATTTTTTTACATAAACCTACAGATCGGAACTTTTGGAGTGAAGAAATTACAAATCATACAATCTAATTAAAAAAATTAAACCATATTGACATTCTGTTTCATGTGTTAGTAGATTTTCCCTAGCCTGATCCACTTGCACCAAGCAAAATGGTTGATATTGTGGATCCACACAAAAGGACAGAGATATCAGGAGTATCATGGATGTTTGTAAGAAATTAATAACCTTGCTGTGCATGTTTTCCCGTGGCAATATGTTGGAGCTATTGCTAGATCTCTCTAACTAATGATTAAGCCCACCATGAGAAGCAAACAGAATCCTAACTCGAGAAATCCCTACAGTTAGAGAAAGCAAGCAAGAGGGGATGCAAAAGGTTGAGTAAGGCTAACCAAGGTACGTGCAGTTGCAGAGGAGCCGCAACACCTCCCAGTTCGCTGGTGGCGTTGCCGTCGCAGGGAAGAATCACCTTGCACCAACCACGCAGGAGTATAAGATTTAAAATAAATTTCATATTATCCCTGTATAGTATCATTTTCTTTTGTTTTCCCAAATAACAGACCAGCCAAATAATATACCACTATTTACTTATGCAATAACATGAAATATTATTATGAAACACTATATCCGAGTACAATTTCTGAACTGCAGATTAGTGGTGGTGCTGGTGAAGAACCAAATGGAAAACAAGCACTCACCAGATTTCACTTTATTTTTGCACTAATGGGCATGAATAACATACTTGAGAACCAAAAACTATATGGAGGACCTGCACTTAATTTTGATATTATACTACAGATTAAATTAGGTGGTAAACAGTATACAAGGATGTGGATCCTAAGAAATCTCATCTTAATTACCTCATAGGTGAGTGCCCGTGCGTTGCAACGGAAACATATAATACTACAATAACTTATGTACAACTGTTTTAACGAGAATATTAGAATTCTTGCGAAAAAAACTCTAGTTCAGTTCACGGAGCCATAAGAAACTAAAACTCATAGCTGACAAGTCATAGATTTTTTATTGGACTAAAAGGATTTATGGATGAAGTAGTGGTTACCAAAGTTTTGGATCCTAACCATTTCTGATCTCCTTCCAACAAAAATAATCCATTGATTATTTCATCCATGCACCTACAGGCGCCTAGAGATATGTCCCGGATCCTCCTTAACTTGAAACCCAACACTCTTTAGCGAGCTGGTAACACCATGCTGAATAGTGAGCAGATGGCAGACACCTCTAGCTGCAGGCCAAGAAAGCTTAAATGAGAAACTCACCAATCACAACAACACAATATGTAGCAACCAGCAATTTGGTGTAACATATTTGTTTCTTCTTCTCCTCCAATCCAGAATGAGATCCCCATCCTCATCCACGACAACTGCGTCAAGCGAATCACCTCCTCAACAGAGTAAATCATGTTACCCCAACGAGCAACTCAACACATACGCACCAAACTAACCTCTACATCATCAACACGAGATGGGGAGGCTAAAGACTTTTTCATCCCAGTTGTTACAACCATCCCTGCAAGATTTGGGTATTTGTATAAGAGGTATGAAACCATATTGACATTGCACTCCCACACCCCCACACCCTCAATGACTCTCAGAGAAAAGAATGCAAACACAATATGTAATGTCTACTAAGTTACTAACTGCTTCCAGCAAATATAAAGCGCCCATAATTAAATTAAATTAAATTGATGAGTTGAAAGACACAAACATGCAAGAACTTCCACTTTTGAGACCAGTGCCTAGGGGTAGGTACTATATTTCTGTATGCCTTGTGTCACTGTTTATACATAAGTACATCAGATACGACTGAGCTAAATTACAGAAGCATTTTATCTGATCAATGCAGACAAAATTAATTTTGAAATGTCTAAAAGAAAATACAGACATAATTATTTCCGTTGAACAGAAACATCTTCAAATCAATGCATGGACACTGAACACACTTCTTTTTCAGCAGGAAAGATGTTTTAACTAACCTCCCCAGCACTAAGGAACAAATAAGTCTGCTCTGTCAGGGTACCACGAACCATCTTGAGTGTTGCTAATAAACCTGCAAGGACCACTGATGTTGGCCCTGCAAACATTCATATTTTCAAATCAGTACAATTCTGAAGGCAATAAACTAAAGGATGATGAACGCTTATAACCGATGGATCAAATCCTCCAAGAGCAGTGTATAGAGCAAGTTTGCCTACATGAATTCCCATTCCTTGTAGAAGGATTCGGTATAATATAAGCAAAGGTCCTCATCCTCAGCTCCATCATCAACCTCATCATCAAGGTCCTCATCATCACTCTCAATGTCCTGCAGCATATATAGAAGTACATCTAAGAATATTATCAGAGAGGCTAAGTGGCTAGCTATAACGACAATCAACCAAACATGTTTCATTCCCTCGAGATGAGTAAATTATACTTCCACTTAACGAAGTTCAATTTCAAAACAAAATTTCTGACAGAAAACAATAGAACAATAACCAGAGTTTGCTATTACAGACATGCAACACCTATAAACATTTCCAAATCACGTGCTTACCCAAGACACAGAAAAACTTGGAACATGTCCCTATGCAAAGTAACCTTTTCTTTTACTTTTCTTTAGCAACAAAAATAAGAAGAAGCCATGTAGTTTAATCAACAAAAATAAGAAAAAAAGCCACGTAATCTGGTGTTTGCTGCTGTACAACAACAATCATTTGACCAGAGCTTAGAGGTGCACCCGATACACTGGGAACCTTATCAGTCGCCAGCTTTGGCGTTGTACTGTTGTAGCCTTTCTTTTGTCACTGGCCCAGAGTACCCCCTGAGCGACTGAAATGGACCAGGAGCCCAAACACCACACGCACGGAGCGGTGGTGGCGACGCCCAGGCCCAGCCCGTCCCCGATGGACTGATCAGTGATCATCTGAAAAGGAGGAAGGAGACTGCGGCCGGAGCAAAGTGGCAGGCAGTCTAGCAGCGGTGGAGTGGCCATACCTGATGCAGCCAGCCAGTGTGTGCAGTGCGGCAAAGAGGCCCCGAAGAAGTTGCATATCGTGGGCTCTGAGCCAACGCCTGGAAAGCGAGCTGCATTTGTCTGCCACTCTGTGAATTTGGCATTTTTGAGCGTCCCCAGTCTTGGCCCCAGACCCAGAGCTGTGCCTGCAATCAAAGTTGCTGCTTGGATCGTCAGGATTAAAAAGAAATCATGCTTTCACCGACCGTTCAGGCTTTCGTTTGCCCTTGTAACTGGTATAAGACTGAATCCAGATGTCCTCATGATCTCCAGCCGTCAAATGCGTGCTCCATAAATGATCGATGGACAACTCGTGTTTGCTGTCTGAATATTTCGGCGTTCAGCGCTCACAGAAACCACTGGACATTTATTCAGAAATGTGAACGAAACAGCTGCCACATTGTTGAGTTCTCTCACAGGAGTGGAAGAGACCTTGTCAACATGGCAAAGAAGAGGACCAATGTGATCCCCATTATTGAGGATGTCAGGCATCCGGCAAGGTACCAGATGTTGGTTGGCATGGTTGATGTTATCTTCTCTGATGTTGCACAGCCAAACCAGGTACCATTTCCTTCGAGCCTGGTGTCTGAATCACTAGGCTGCCACATTGTTGGATTGAGTGTTGTTTACCCTCGTTCTCTGCCTTTATACTCTTTTGATTTTGATCTGGCAATATTGAGCTTAAAAAATGATGATCATACTCGGATTCCCATTCAAGACATCAATTGGATGATGTAGATTTGAGTTTCTGATGCCAGTTGTGCTCAATGCCAAACTTATCTTTATTTGCTTTGTGCTATTCTCATTTCTTTGTTTTGCTTTATTGGTTAAGTCCATGTGTGTCCTGTACCCAATACAATACTTCACCATTTGGTTTTTGCATTTCTTTTTTTCTGTGCTTCTTGACTATGTCACATTTGATGATCCATCCTTGTTGATTGTAACAATGAGTTTGGAATGTCAATTTGTACATTTCCTGTTATAGCACATAGTGCTTGGAGTTATTGATATGGATTTCTGGATAATCTATTAATCTTATTTGCTATATATTTATCAATTTGGGTTCATAGTATTTCTAGTTGGTAATGCCTTCCAATGTTAGAATCTTGGAATGATACTTGTTTTGTTGACACATTTGGTACATTTGTAACATTTTTTTGGAGTCATCTGGATCCTGACTGTATTTGATATCTAGAAAATTACATGTTGTCTATTTGGACCATTGTAGCTTATCTAGTTTGTTGCTTGATGGGTATATAATCCAATTAGTTTCAGTTCTATTGTTGACTTGGAACAGCAACATCTGTCATGCCTTACTTGCTAGATTGTAAAGAAATGGTTATGTATTTAGGAAAAAAATAAAGATACAACAATGGGAAAACACCGTCAATTGTGCAGCTAACTGAACACTAAAAGTATGAAACAAACTACAGCTAACTGAAATTTATTAATATCAACTGTGCAGCTAACTGAACACTAAAAGTCTGAAACAGACTGCAGCTAACTGAACTTTATTAATATCAACTGTGCAGCTAACTGAATTCTAGACAATCAACATAAAGGATGTGCCACAATTGGATTTTCAGTAACTAAAAACTATGAAAATTTCAAATAGACTGCAGCTAACTGAACCCTAAAAGTCTGAAACAGACTGCAACTAACTGAACAAAAAAATCAAGTTACTAAAAAGTCTGAAACTCTGATCACTTCATGGTTCTGTGGCTCTGAATAGGTGACAGGGCATGAATTTGTTGGCAGACTGTATTTTGTTTTAGAGAAAATGTAACTTTGACAGCCTATAAAAAGTATGAAACTCTGAAATTCATAGTGATTACGAGGCCTGGCAGCACGTCTCAAACACTAAAAGCATGTAGCACTAAAATTCATAGTGAATACTAATTGAATATCTTCATTGTTCTATAGCACTAAAAGTCTGAAAATTGGGGGTAGGAGCAGAACAGACCTAGTATTGTGAAGGCCTAGGAGCAAGAGGCTAAATTCTCAAATGCTAGAACTGAATAGAACTATAGAACTCACCAGGATGCTCTGCCTATGACTCACTGAGTGATGAGTGCACTGAATTAATTGAATCAGAGATGCCAATAGATGAACCAAAGACGATCCAGAAAGGAAATGGGACAAATCTTCAACAAACCGTTGAACAAGGAAGCTAAGTGGTTTAATGCTAACTGAATTGTGCATTTTTCTTCTACGCATAGACACATGAAAATAGCGAGGATATTGTTTTTCTTCAGCCATTGGACAACGAAATCTACATTTTGGTGAAACTCGTCCTTACCCAATATTTGATTCCTTGGCTTCAAGCACAGGACAGTAAGAGAGACTACCTAGACCTTAGCAGTGGAAGTGGAGTTGGATTGTACGGCTGTACCGAATGTGAAGCTGACGTTGTCGCGCTGATAGAGGAGGAAGTGCCGCGTGTTGGGGAAGCGGCACGCCGGTTCGAGTGGATAGGCGGCGAGGTTCTCCTTTTCCTCCCTCTTCAGTCGCAACAAATTCTCAACGGGAACACCTCCCCGCGCTCACGATGAACTGTGCGGCCTCGTTGGCGTGGGCGTCGACTCCGGCACCGCGCGCTCGCGATGAACTGTGCGTCCTCGTCGGCGTGGGCGTCGACTCCGGCGCCGCGGTGGAGAAACCCGTTGTAGTATTCTCCCTCTTCTCTGTGGACTGAATCGCTCTCTCCGAGGTGGTTTCCGTTGCTGCACGTCCGCTTTATCCTCTTCCATCCGTCCTCGCCGCGTGGTGTAGTGTAGATCGTGCGTGCGACTCCGCATGCCCACCATTTATCCTGCATTCCTGCACAAATCGAAACGGCATCACAACCGACGATTCGACGGACACAGCAGGAGCAGAATTTACAAGAGATTGGAAGGATCTCGCGTTCGCGAGGAATTTCCGCACGATTCGTGATGCAAGCAATCCCCTCAAAGGAGGCGCCGCCGGAGGGGGAGCAGGAGGGGCGAGGCGAGAACACGCACCTTCTTAATAACGAGCGGGCCGAGGAAGACCACGGCAGCAGCTCCGGCCCCTGCAAGGAAGATCCCAAGCACGGCGACCTTGGCCCACCACCGGATCACGCGGCACCGCAGCACCCTCGGGCACTCCGCTGCCACGGCCACCTTGATGGCCGCCACGGCATCTCCCTCCCCCCTTGGACGCCACCTCCACCTCCTCAGGGATCCTCACGTACTCGTCGCGTCTGCCATTGGCGGACCCAGGCGAACCCATCAACCGTGGGGACCCGATCAGGCTAGCATCCACTGGGGGACGTTGCCCCGGCCCCGGGTTGTGCTGATGAGGAGCCGTCGGATCGACCGGGACCCGAGCAGAAATGGGCTCGGGTTGGGCTGGTTCCGTCGAGCTCGGCGTGATTGAGAGCTAGGGTTTGTGCCGGGGAGGCTGTAGGCGTTTACCAGAAGCAGCAGGTGGACGGGGCGGAGCACGATCCGCGGGAGAGCGGCGGACTGGAGGTGGGAGGCGGGGCGGCGGCGGCTCACGCGGGGTGGGGGTGGGGGAACAAACGTGGGCGTGCACGGATGGACAGTCTAGATTTATCGAAGCGAGCGGACGGTGCAGATTCACCGAAGGCAGAACCAGGGGAGGCAGCCTACCCCTTACAGCCTTAATAGTAGTAAAGATTAGCATGTAATATAGATTTTGACATTATTATAACATGCAAAATAAAGTCGATAGTCAATATAATATTATGTTATGATATTATCTTCATGAGAGATTAAAACCCATTCTTTACCACCTTCGTCTAAGAACCATTATCTTTGAAAGAAGATAATGCTTCGAAGGATGAAAGTCCTTAATATTTAATATTCGTGTTGCATTGTCTTTGATTCACAACAATCAAGAATAAGTAACCAACATTGGTGCCCACCTTCGGTAAACTCACTTCCACGAATACAACAATGGCTTCGCAAAGTCATTAAGCATCGTCATATGCTGTGACGAAGCTCGTTCTTCCCATCACAGGCGGTTCAAGCTTCGAGCCAGCCAACAAGAAGTAGAAGAAGGAGGCCCAAAGAAGGGTACAACATGTTGGAGTACAAGGACCCTACATCAAATCCAAATGGCCTCATGTGCCAATCCCTTTCTCTCAAGAGGACCTTCAGCTCAAGGACTATCCTCACAATTATGCCATGGTCATAAAGGGATTTCTGGTCCACAATGTCCTGGTGGATACAGGCAGTGCAACAGACATCATCGTTGCCAAGGCTTTCAGGCAAATGCAAGAACAACAGGACAAAATACATGATGCAACACATCCTCAGTGTGGCTTCTTTCGGAGGGAAACAGATAGCGGCACTTGGAAAGATAACAATGCTAGTTACCTTCGGCTACATACACAACACCAGAACTGAGCAAGTTGTATTTGATATTGTAGACATGGAGTATCCCTACAATGCAAATTGGAAGAGGGACATTGAATGCTTTCGGAGCAGTACTACACCCATCATACTTGTCCATGAAAATACCATTGAATCAGGGTCCAATTGTTGTGCATGGAAGCCAAGAGGCTGCTAGAAGAGACGGAGGAAATTGGACAGACTCCAGAGCTATCCACAATATAGACGATGCTGAAGCCCACCAGCAACATAAGCATATAAGAGATAAAGCAGCTTCAGTAGATCAACCAAAGTCCATGCTCTTGTGTGAAGATATAGTTGAACAAAAGGTGTTGTTTGGATCCTAGTTAACTGAGGAGCAAGAAAAGACTCTAACAAAATTCTTATTCAACAATCAAGATGGCTTTGCCTGGTCAGCCAATCATATATGTGGTGTCAATAGAGACATTATTGAGCACTCTCTCAATGTAGATCCCAACATAAGACCAAAAAGCAGAAGCTTCAGAAAACGTCGAATGATAAAGCCGAAGGAGCAAGGAATGAAGTCAAAAGACTTCTAAGTGCTGGAGTAATTAGAGAAGTAAAATATCCAGAATGGTTAGCTAATATTGTAATGGTAAAGAAGGCCAACGAGAAATGGAGAATGTGTATTGATTTCACAGATCTCAACAAAGCATACCGAAAGGATGAGTTTCCTTTGCCCATGATTGACTCCCTTATAGACGCGGCAGCCACTTTGGAGCTCATGAGCTTGTTGGATTGTTACTCAGGCTACCATCGAATTTGGATGAAGAAGGAATATGAGCTCAAGACAAGCTTCATAACCCCCAGTGGTACATATTGTTATCTTTGGATGCCTGAGGGACTTAAGAATGCTGGAGGAAGCTTCAGCAGAATGACATCCAATGTGCTGAGTACTCAAAGGGATGACGAAGTTGCGGCCTTCAAAAAAGTACTTTATACATGGCACTGTTCATCTATTTATAGGGAAGACGAATGTAACACCTCAAATCCATCAATTAAAACAATCTAATTTAATTCACTTTCATTAGAGAAAAAAATATTTTTTAGAATAATTAAAGTAGTGATATAACAAGGTTTAACAAATTTTGGTGAATAATTAAAATCTACTAAGTGTTTGATTTCATTCATTATTGTAGCATGATTTTTTTTGGTTGAAGGAGTTGAGGAATTTGTCTTTTTATTCTTTGTGTGTGAAGTCTAATTTATTAAAATAATAGTTTTTGTCAAATTTCCGAGGATAGGATAATTTAAATCATAGAATATTATTTATTATGATATCTTTAGAATATATATATCTGTATACATTAATATATATTAATATATATTAATATATATTAATATATATTATGTAAATTTGAAGAAGAACAAAAACCAAAATAAAAAAGAAAAACGGACGCTCGGCCAGAAGCCAGGCCGATTCATTCTCACGTCTCTTTTTCTTTCTTTCTTGTTCATAGGACAGGTGGGTCCCACATGGTATTTCTCTCTCTCTCGACTCTTTCTTCTCCTTATGGGTTGCTTTCTAGCTGAGCCGATGCAGTCGTCGGGAGCGGATCTAGACAAAACAACCATTGGCGTTAATAGCCGGAAACGGAGCTTCAATGAGTTCAATTGGCCGCCGCGACTTAATTCTCCCCTCTGTGATTCTCTCCTTTTCCCAGCTATAAAGCGTGCTCGCCAACCCTCATTTCCAAAGCCCCAACGCTCAATCTCTGCTATCCTCCTCGCACACGCTTGCACTGCCTCTGTCAACGCTATTCTATACGGCGCGTCTCTACCGCTGCTCGCCGGTGCCGAGTTTCTTCGTCGGCGCACTGCCACGACGCCACTCGAAGTTGACACTGATGAGAAGCGCCAAGAGTGTTTCTTGGAAGGCTTGATTGGGCCTTTGAACTATCAGCTGCAGAGCCATAGCTTTCCCAATTTCTAGACTCTACTCAACAAGGCAATCGGCCTTGAAAGCAAAAGAAAAGAATTGTTTGATCATAAAAGAAAATTCCAAGGACAGTCCAGCAGGAACACCAGACAGAACAACTCCCAAGGTTCTCAGTTTCGCTCTAGAAATCAGAGTGGAAACAGTAATTATCAAGTACAACGCTCTGGACAACAAGGACAGAGAAACAACCAGAACCAGCAGAAGAACAACTCTCAGAGCAGTCATAGGTCTAGTAGGTACCAATAGAATCATCAAGGAAGCGTCGTGAACACACCAGCCAGAAACAACAACACAACTACTCCAGTCCAACCCAATAGTTGTTTCAAGTGTGGCGAACTTGGCCACTATGCTAACAACTACCCAAGCCGCAGTCAACGGACACCCCAAAGGAACAGCAACCAAAGGGCTGATCAGAACACACCAGCTCGTGGAACTGCACAGAACAAGACTCCGCAGAACTAGAGTAAGGGAAGAGTTAATCGTGTGACAGCGGAAACAGTTCCTGAGGATACCGACGTGGTGTATGGTATGTTTCTTATTAACTCCATACCTGCATCAGTTTTATTTGATTCTGGAGCATCTCACTCTTTCGTAACAAAGTCATTTGTGGAAAAGCATAATATACTAAACTATCCTTTGAAGAAGAAACTATTAATTCGATCACCAGGAGGTGAACTTAGAGCCACTCACTCATGCCCTCAGACTAAGATTGAAATTAGAGGAATAAGCTTTCTAGTAGAGCTGATAATCTTGGAATTGAGTGGAATCCATGTGATACTTGGAATAGACTACTTAACCAAGTATGATGGAGTAATATCTTGTGCCAAGAGGATGATTACATTAACTAGTCCGCAAGGAGAAAGAATTGAAGTCAATGTCAGTATACCAGCAACAACTGAAGCCATGGTAAATCAATTGGAGGAGAAATCTTTGGAACACATCAAAATAGTGTGTGAATACCCAGACGTATTTTCGGAAGAACTACCAGGTATGCCACCTGATCGTGTTATAGAGTTTTCTATTGAATTATTACCCGGAACTGCACCGATTTCAAAAAGAGCTTACCGAATGGATGTCAAAGATTTAATCTGAAGAAACAAATAGAAGAATTATTAGAAAAAGTTTTTATTCGCCCTAGTTCATCTCCATGGGGAGCCCCAGTTCTATTTGTGAACAAGAAAGATGGTTTGAGGAGAATGTGTGTCGATTATAGAATCTTGAACGAAGCAACAATTAAGAACAAATACCCGTTACCTCAGATTGTAGATTTGTTTGATTAGATGAGAGGAGTTAAAGTATTCTCAAAAATAGATCTAAGATCAGGCTAACACCAGTTGAAGATTTAGACTAAAGATGTACCTAAAACAGCCTTCACAAGATATGGATTATGTGAGTTTTGGTTATGTCATTTGGATTAACCAACTAAGAGCACCTAGAGGGGGGGGGGGTGAATAGGTGATCCTGTAAAATTCAACACTAAATAGCCACAAGCTTGGTTATAAAGATGTTAGTGCAATAGAACCAAGTGGCTATAGAGCGAGCTCTTGCGAACACAATAATCACAGAGAAAGACAACACAAGAGACATAGTGTTTTATCCCGTGGTTCGGCCAAGTATAACACTTGCCTACTTCCACGTTGTGGCGTCCCAATGGACGAGGGTTGCACTCAACCCCTTTCAAGTGATCCAATGATCAACTTGAATACCACGGTGTTCTTTCTTATAGTTTTCTTCCCGTTTGTGAGGAATCTCCACAAGTTGGAGCCTCTCGCCCTTACAAGATTGATCACAAGGAAAGCACGGAGTAAGATTGGGAAGAGAAACGCACATTAGAATTAAATCCACACCGCAAACACGCACACAAGTGAGAAGATGAGCACACAAAACACGCGCGAGGAGTTTACAACTCGAAAAGTGCTCCAATCTCAAGAACGATGAACAATTGCGTGAAAGTGAGGACTAGAAGTCTTGGAATGCTTAGAGTGTGCTTAGGTGACTCCTCCATGCGCCTAGGGGTCCTTTTTATAGCCCCAAGGTAGCTAGGAGCCGTTGGAGGCCAACAAGGAAGGCCATCCTTGCCTTCTGTCGGGTGGCGCACCGGACATTCCGGTGCGCCACCGGACAGTCACTGTAGACGGTCCGGTGCCGATCTCCTTCCTATTCTGGCGCAGACGACCATTGAAGCTCCGGGCCCGATGGCGCACCGGACACTGTCCGGTGCCCCCTGCCGACCGTTGGCGCGGGCCACGCGTCGCCCACGGATTGCGCAGCCGACCGTTGCGCTGGCGACCGTTGGCTCACCGCACAGTCCGGTGCACCATCGAAAAGTCCGGTGAATTATAGCCATACGCCGCCAAACTTTTCCCGAGAGCGGCCGGTTCACCGGAGATAGCCTGGCGCACCGGACACTGTCCGGTGCACCACCGGACAGTCCGGTGTGCCAGACTGAGCTGAGCATCGGCTGTACACAGCCAGCCATTTTGCAATCGTTTTCTTTTCTTCTTTTCTCTATTACTAACACTTAGATAACTTTATTAGTACTCAAAACAAATGTACTAAGTCTAGAAACATACCTCATGTCTTGATTTGCACTTTTTCAATCTTTGGCACATTTAGAGCTTAGAGAATATGTGTTGGGCACTTAATCACCAAAACATTATAGAAATGGCCCAAAGGCACATTTCCCTTTCAATCTCCCCCTTTTTGGTGATTTATGGCAACACAACCAAAAGCAACTAAAAGAAGTGCAATATCAATGCAAATGAGGACCAAATTGTATTTGACTCTAATTTGGCATATTTGGATCATACTTTGCCACCACTTGGTTTGGTTTTGCAAATCAAATTCATTTTCCTATCTCTAAGTCAAACTCACTTGTTTGAGCATAAAGAGAGATAATCCAGGTGTGAAAATGATCAAGAGCCAAAAACTCCCCCTTTTCCCATAATCAAAATTCTCCCCCACAAGAGACCAAATTTGCAATAAGAGTATTTTGGACAATTCAAAAGTTCTAACTCTATTGTTTTCAAAATTCACAAGTGATAGCTAATCCATTTGCTTTGGCCTTAATTTCTCCCCCTTTGGAATTAAGCACCAAAACGGGATCATTCTTGGCCCTTTAACCCCATTGCCTCACCAAAAAGTCAATTCAGAGCAAAAGGCAATGAGAACATAAGTATGAACTTGGAGGTGAGTACACTAATACCGGAGTGCAGTGGAAGTCTTTGCATGGTCCAAGTTCACCTTTCCCTTTCAATCCACCTTTGAGACTATATCAAGTATACTCAAACAAACAGATTAGTCTCAAAGGGTCAAGTTGTAGCACATCTCCCCCTAAATATGTGCATCACTCACACATGGACTTGTGAGGTCCGGGGATCCCTTGCACAACTTGAGTACCATAAATAAGCAACAAATTACATAAATGCATAAAGTAACATGATCAATGGCATAAAACACATGTATGCTATAGATCAATCCAAGTTACGCGAATCTAAGACACTTAGCTCACTATGCAGCCTGTAAAAGGTTTTCTCATCTAATGGCTTGGTAAAGATATCGGCTAGCTGGTTCTCTGTGCTAATGTAGTACACCTCGATATCTCCCTTTTGCTGGTGGTCCCTCAGAAAGTGATGCCGGATGTCTATGTGCTTAGTGTGGCTGTGTTCAACAGGATTATCCGCCATGCGGATTGCACTCTCATTGTGACATAGGAGTGGGACTTTGCTCAGATTGTAGCCAAAGTCCCGGAGGGTTTGCCTCATCCAAAGTAGTTGCGCACAACACTGTCCTACGGCAACATACTCGGCCTCAGCGGTGGATAGGGCAACGAAGGTTTGTTTCTTTGAACTCCAAGACACCAAGGACCTTCCTTGGAATTGGCAAGTCCCTGATGTACTCTTCCTATCAACCTTGCATCCAGCATAATCGGAGCCTGAGTATCCAATCAAGTCAAAGGTAGACCCCTTTGGATACCAGATCCCGAAGCAAGGCGTAGCAACTAAATATCTAAGAATTCGCTTAACGGTCACAAGGTGACATTCCTTGGGGTCGGATTGATATCTAGCACACATGCATACACTTAGCATAATGTCTGGTCTACTAGCACATAAATAAAGCAAGGAACCTATCATAGACCGGTATGCCTTTTGATCAACGGACTTACCTCCTTTGTTGAGGTCGACGTGCCCGTCGGTTCCCATCGGTGTCTTGGCGGGCTTGGCATCCTTCATCCCAAACCTCTTGAGAAGGTCTTGTGTGTACTTCATTTGTGAGATGAAGGTGCTAAACTCCTCACAAGACTTTTGGTTAGTAGAACCAAAGATTATGTCATCGACATAAATTTGGCACACAAAAAGATCACCGTCACAAGTCTTAGTGAAAAGAGTGGGAGCTTTCCCAACCTTGAAAGCATTAGCAATTAAGAAATCTCTAAGGCATTCATACCATGCTCTTGGAGCTTGCTTAAGTCCATAGAGCACCTTAGAGAGCTTAAATACATAGTCGGGATACCTATCATCCTCAAAGCCAGGGGGTTGTTCCATGTATACCTCCTCCTTGATTGGCCCATTGAGGAAAGCGCTCTTCACGTCCATTTGAAACAACCTGAAAGAATGGTGAGCGGCATAGGCTAATAGAATGCGAATAGACTCTAGCCTAGCCACAGGAGCAAAAGTCTCCTCGAAATCCAAACCTACGACTTGGACATAACCTTTTGCCACAAGTCGAGCCTTATTTCTTGTCACCACCCCGTGCTCGTCTTGCTTGTTGCGGAACACCCACTTGGTTCCCACAACGTTTTGCTTTGGACGTGGCACCAGGCTCCAAACTTCATTCCTCTTGAAGTTGTTGAGCTCTTCCTGCATGGCCAACACCCAGTCCGGATCCTGCAAGGCCTCTTCTACCCTGAAAGGCTCAATAGAAGAGACAAACGAGTAATGCTCACAAAAATTAGCTAGACGTGAGCGAGTTGTTACTCCCTTGCTTATGTCACCCAGTATCTGATCGACAAGGTGATTTCGTTGGATCGTCGCTCGGACTTGAGTTAGAGGGATCTGTGGTGCTTCTTCCTCCATAACTTGTTCTTCTTGTGCTCCCCCTTGATCACACGCCTCGTCTTGAGGAACCTGTCCATCGTCTTGAGTTGGGGGATGCACCATTGTTGAGGAAGAAGGTTGATCTCGCTCTTGTTGTTCTTGTGGTCGCACATCTCCAATCGCCATTGTGCACATTGCGGTCGTCGAAACATCATCTTCATCTATATCATCAATATCAACTTGCTCTCTTGGAGAGCCTTTAGTCTCATCAAATACAACGTCGCTAGAGACTTCAACCAAACCCGATGATTTGTTGAAGACTCTATACGCCTTTGTATTTGAGTCATAACCTAGTAAAAACCCTTCTACAGCTTTGGGAGCAAATTTGGAATGTCTACCTTTCTTCACCAAAATATAACATTTGCTCCCAAATACACGAAAGTAAGAGAGATTGGGTTTGTTACCGGTAAGGAGTTCATAGGAGGTCTTCTTGAGGAGGCGATGCAGATATAACTGGTTTATGGTGTGGCAGGCTGTGTTCACAGCCTCCGACCAAAACCGCTCGGGCGTCTTGAACTCTCCAAGCATTGTCCTCGCCTTGTCGATAAGCGTCATGTTCTTCCTCTCTACCACACCATTTTGTTGTGGTGTGTAGGGAGCGGAGAACTCGTGCTTGACTCCTTCCTCCTCAAGATACTCCTCAACCTGTAGGTTCTTGAACTCAGACCCGTTGTCGCTTCTTATCTTTTTCACCTTGAGCACAAATTCGTTTTGAGCCCTCTTTAGAAAGCGCTTGATGGTCCCTTGGGTTTCTGATTTATCCTGCAAAAAGAACACCCAAGTGAAGCGGGAAAATCATCAACAATAACAAGACCATACTCAACGGGTCCGAAGAGGTCCATATGGAGTAGCTCCAGTGGTCTTAATGTTGTCATCACATTCTTGCTGTGATGAGTGCTTCCCACCTGTTTCCCTGCTTGACAAGCTGCACAAGGTCTATCTTTTTCAAAGAAAACATTGGTTAGTCCTAACACATATTCTCCCTTTAGAAGTTTTTGAAGGTTCTTCATCCCAACATGTGCTAGACGGTGATGCCACAGCTAGCCCATACTAGTCTTAGCTATTAAGCATGCATCTAGATCGGCCTCCTCTTTCGAAAAATCAACTAAGTAGAGTTTGTCGTCTAATACACCCTTAAAAGCTAATGAACCATCACTCCTTCGAAAGACAGATACATCTATATTGGTAAATAGACAATTATAACCCATATTACATAATTGACTCACAGACAATAAGTTGTACCCGAGCGATTCAACTAAGAACACATTGGATATGGAATGCTCGGATGAAATGGCTATCTTTTCCAATCCTTTAACCTTGCCTTGGTTCCCATCTCCAAAGATGATCAAATCCTGGGAATCCTTGTTCTTGACGTAGGAGGTGAACATCTTCTTCTCCCCCGTCATGTGGTTTGTGCATCCGCTGTCGATAATCCAGCTTGAGCCCCTGGATGCATAAACCTGCAAGGCAATTTACACTTGGGTTTTAGGTACCCAACTCTTGTTGGGTCCTACAAGGTTAGTCACAATAGCCTTTGGAACCCAAATACAAGTCTTGTCTCCCTTTCATTTGGATCCCAACTTTCTAGCAACTACTTTTTCCTTCTTACATAAAAGAGCAAAAGAAGTATTGCAAGCATGGTAAATGACAGTAAATTCATTGCACATTTTCCTAGGCACATGATGAACAACATTACCTTTTCTAGGCCTACTTCTACCATGCACAAAAGTAGAGCTTGAAGCAAACATAGCATGTGAATCAAAAGCATCATGATCATAACTCCTATTATAATTGGAATGACTAGCAATTTTCCTATTATACATGAAAGCATGATTCCTTCGAACGCTACTAGCCATAGGGGCCTTCCCTTTCTCCTTGGAGAGAATGGGAGCCTTTTGGCTTGTTAAGTTCTTGGTTTCCTTTCGAAAACCAAGTCCATCCTTAATAGAGGGGTGTCTACCAATTGTGTAGGCATCCCTTGCAAATTTTAATTTATCAAAATCAATTTTGCAAGTCTTAAGTTGAGCATTAAGACTTGCCACTTCATCATTCAATTTTGTAATAGCAATAAGATGTTCATTACAAGCATTAACATCAAATTCCTTACATCTATTACAAATGCTAACATGCTCTACACATGAATTAGATTTATTAGCTTCCTCTTGCTTAGCATTTAAATCATCATTTAAACTCTTTAAACTAGATACAGTTTCATGGCAAGCAGATAATTCAGAAGATAGTATTTCATTCCTTTTAGTTTCTAGAGCAAGAGATTTTTGTACACTAACAAATTTGTCATGTTATTCATATAAAATGTCCTCTTGCTTCTCTAGCAATCTATCTTTTTCATTTAGAGCATCTATTAACTCATTGATTTTATCTACTTTAGCTCTATCTAAACCCTTAAATAAATCAGTATAATCTACTTCATCATCACTAGAATCATCATCGCTTGAAGTAGTATACTTAGGGGTATCTCGAACACTTACCTTCTTTTCCATGGCCATGAGGCAAGTGTGGCGTTCGTTGGGGAAGAGTGAAGATTTGTTGAAGGCCGAGGCTGCCAGTCCTTCATCGTCGGAGTCGGATGAAGAGCAGTCTGAATACCATTCTTTGCCAAGGTGCGCCTCGCCCTTCGCCTTCTTGTAAGCCTTCTTCTTCTCCCTCTTCCCATGCTTTTCTTGTTCCTGGTCATTGTTATTATCGGGGCATTGCGCTATAAAATGACCAGTCTTACCGCATTTAAAACAGGAGCACTTTCCCCTTGCTTTGTTCTTGTTGGGGTACTCCTTGTGTCCTTTTAGTGCGGTCTTGAAGCGCTTGATGATTAGGGCCATCTCATCTTCGTTTAGCCCGACCGCCTCAACTTGTGCCACCTTGCTTGGTAGCGCCTCCCTGCTGCTTGTTGCTTTGAGAGCAACGGGTTGAGGCTCGTAGACGGGTAGTGGACCATTAAGCGCGTCGTCTACGTATCGTTCTTCTTTCACCATCATGCGCCCACTCACAAACTTCCCAAGAATCTCCTCGGGCGTCATCTTGGTGTACCTGGGATTTTCACGAATGAGATTTACATAATGGGGGTCAATTACCGTAAATGACCTTAGCATTAGTCGGACGACGTCGTGGTCCGTCCATCTTGTGCTTCCATAGCTCCTAATCTTGTTGACCAGGGTCTTGAGCCTGTTGTATGTTTGTTTTCGCTCCTCTCCCCTGATCATCAGAAATCTCCCAAGTTCGCCTTCCACCAACTCCATTTTGGTGATCATGGTGGCATCATTTCCCTCATGTGATATCTTGAGGGTGTCCCAGATTTGCTTGGCATTGTCCAAGCCGCTCACCTTGTTGTATTCATCCCTGCACAAAGATGCTAGCAAAACAGTGGTAGCTTGTGCATTCTTATGGATTTGCTCATTTATGAAAACGGGATTGTCAGTACTATCAAAATGCATTTCGTTTTCAACTATCTCCCAAATACTAGGATGGAGAGAAAATAAGTGACTACGCATTTTGTGACTCCAAAAAGAGTAGTCTTCTCCATCAAAATGTGGAGGTTTACCAAGTGGAATTGATAGCAAATGAGCATTAGAATTGAATGGAATACGAGAATAATCAAATGAATAATTTTGATTAACCTGTTTCCTTTTAGACGAGTCATCGTCGTCGTCGTCTCTTGGTGAAGAAGAAGATTCATCGCTGTCGTAGTAGACGATCTTCTTGATGCGCCTCTTCTTCTTCCCGTCCTTCTTCTTGTGACTCGAGCCAGAGTCAGTAGGCTTGTCATCTCTTGGCTCGTTGAAGATGGACTCCTTCTCCTTGTCGTTGACCACCATCTCCTTTCCCTTAGGATCCATCTCTTCGGGCGGTTAGTCCCTTACGTGAAGAGAACGGCTCTGATACCAATTGAGAGCACCTAGAGGGGGGGGGTGAATAGGTGATCCTGTAAAATTCAACACTAAATACACTAAATAGCCACAAGCTTGGTTATAAAGATGTTAGAGCAATAGAACCAAGTGGCTATAGAGCGAGCTCTTGCGAACACAATAATCACAGAGAAAGACAACACAAGAGACACAGTGTTTTATCCCGTGGTTTGGCCAAGTATAACACTTGCCTACTTCCATGTTGTGGCGTCCCAATGGACGAGGGTTGCACTCAACCCCTTTCAAATGATCCAATGATCAACTTGAATACCACGGTGTTCTTTCTTATAGTTTTCTTCCCGTTTGCGAGGAATCTCCACAAGTTGGAGCCTCTCGCCCTTACAAGATTGATCACAAGGAAAGCACGGAGTAAGATTGGGAAGAGCAATGCACACTAGAATTAAATCCACACCGCAAACACGCACACAAGTGAGAAGATGAGCACACAAAACACGCGCGAGGAGTTTACAACTCGAAAAGTGCTCCAATCTCAAGAACGATGAACGATTGCGTGAAAGTGAGGACTAGAAGTCTTGGAATGCTTAGAGTGTGCTTAGGTGACTCCTCCATTCGCCTAGGGGTCCTTTTTGTAGCCCCAAGGCAGCTAGGAGCCGTTGGAGGCCAACAAGGAAGGCCATCCTTGCCTTCTGTCGGGTGGCGCACCGGACAGTCCGGTGCACCACCGGACAATCACTGTAGACGGTCCGGTGCCGATCTCCTTCCTATTCTGGCACAGACGACCGTTGAAGCTCCGGGCCGGATGGCGCACCGGACACTGTCCGGTGCACACCGGACAGTCCGGTGCCCCGTGCCGACCATTGGCGCGGGCCACGTGTCGCCCGCGGATTGCGCGGCCGACCGTTGCGCTGGCGACCGTTGGCTCACCAGATAGTCCGGTGCACCATCGGATAGTCCGGTGAATTATAGCCGTACGCCGCCAAACTTTTCCCGAGAGCGGCCTGTTCACCGGAGACAGCCTGGCGCATCGGACACTGTCCGGTGCACCACCGGACAGTCCGGTGTGCCAGACTGAGCTGAGCATCGGATGTACACAGCCAGCCATTTTGCAATCTTTTTCTTTTCTTATTTTCTCTATTTCTAACACTTAGATAACTTCATTAGTACTCAAAACAAATGTACTAAGTCTAGAAACATACATCATGTCTTGATTTGCACTTTTTCAATCTTTGGCACATTTAGAGCTTAGAGAATATGTGTTTGGCACTTAATCACCAAAACATTATTGAAATGGCCCAAAGGCACATTTCCCTTTCACCAATGCACCAGCATACTTTATGAACCTGATGAATAAAGTATTCATGGAATATCTTGATCAGTTTGTTGTGGTATTCATCGACGGCATACTTGTTTACTCTCAGAATGGAGAAACACATGGATATCATCTAAGACTAGTTCTACAGAAGCTTCGAGAGAACCAGTTGTATGCGAAATTTTCAAAGTGTGATTTTTGGCTGAAGGAAGTCGTTTTCCTAGGTCATATTATCACAGATGGAGGAATCAAGGTAGACCTCGGTAAAATAAGTGAAATATTACATTGGAAGCAACCAACAGATGTGTCCAAAATCAAGAGTTTTCTTGGATTGGTAGTATACTACAGAAGATTCATTGAAGGCTTCTCCAAAATAGTGAAACCCTTTACTTCACTGTTGGAGAAAGGTAAAGAGTTTAAGTGGGATGAAGCATGTTAGAAATGTTTTGTCGAGTTAAAGGAAAGGCTAACCACTGCACCAGTGTTGATTATGCCTGATATTCACAAAGGATTTGACGTGTATTGCAATGCATCACGTCTAGGACTTGGATGTGTATTGATGCAAGAAGGAAAGGTAATAGCCTATGCCTCAAGGCAGTTATGGAAGGATGAAAAGAATTATCCTACGCATGATCTAGAATTAGCTGCTGTAGTGCATGTTTTGATGATTTGGAGGCACTACATGATTGGAAACAAGTGTAAAATCTTCACGAATCACAAAAGCTTGAAATATATCTTCACGCAGAAAGAACTCAACCTAAGATAGCGAAGATGGCTTGAGTTAATCAAAGATTATGATTTGGAAATACAATATCGCCTTGGAAAAGCAAATGTAGTGGTAGATGCTTTGTGCCGTAAAGGTCAACTGAACAGTATTATTACTCATTTGATGCCACAGGAATTGTGCTGAGAAATGGAACAACTCAACCTTGGTATGCTCAATAATATGGAAGCCACGGTTATGGAAGTGGAATATACTTTGGAACAGGAGATTCGTAAAGGCAAGAATCCGATGAGGAAATCAAAGAAATTAAGGCACAAATTATTTTGGGAAAGACCTTTGATTTCACTAAAGATGAACAAGGCACAGTATGGTTTAAACAGAGAATCTGTGTACCGGAAATCTAACACCTACGCCAACTTATCTTAAGAGAAGCACTTGATTCGGCTTATTCTATTCACCCTGGAAGTACCAAGATGTACCAGGACCTGAAGGAAAAGTATTGGTGGTACGGTTTGAAAAGAGATGTTGCTACGTATGTTGCACTTTGTGACGTATGTCAACGAGTTAAGGCCGAACATCAAAGACCAGCAGAATTGTTACAACCCTCAAGGCACCGGAATGGAAATTTGAAGAAATCGGTATGGATTTTAGAGTTGGATTACCCCGTACTCGTGACGGCTATGATTCCATATGGGGTTGACTAAAGTGGCACACTTTATACCTGTGAAGACAACTTACTCGGGAGCCCAGTTAGCAGAGTTATACATGTTAAGGATTGTTTGTCTGCATGGAGTACCGAAGAAGATCGTATCAGATCGAGGAACCCAATTTACCTCACGCTTTTGGAAAAGATTACATGAGTCCATGGATACCAAGCTAAACTTTAGCTTAGCCTATCATCCGCAAACAGATGGACAAACAGAAAGAACAAATCAAGTGTTAGAAGATATGTTAAGAGCTTGTGCTTTAAAGCATGGTAGAAGTTGGGATAAGAGTTTGCCCTATGCAGAATTATCGTGTAACAATAGTTAACAAGCAAGTCTAAAGATGGCACCATTTGAAGCACTTTATGGACAGAAATGCAGAACCCAACTATATTGGAATCAAATGGGAGAAAGTCAAGTATTTGGTCCAGAAATTCTCCAAGAAGCAGAAAAGCAAGTACATATTGTTAGGGAGAATTTGAAAACGGCACAGTCGAGACAAAAAAGCTATGCTGACAATAGAAGAAGAGAGTTGATCTTTGAAGTTGGGGACTTCGTATACCTTAAGGTTTCACCAATGAGAGGAATGAAAAGATTTAAGGTTAAGGGTAAACTATCTCCCCGCTACAATGGCCCATTCAAAATTTGGAAAGAAAAGGTAAAGTAGCATATCAGTTGAAACTACTTGATAGTTTATTGGACGTGCATGACGTATTTCATGTGTCACAACTTAAGAAATGCTTAAGAGTGACTGAGGAACAGTTACCAGTGGAAGAACTCAACGTTAATGAGGATTTGACCTATTCGGAGTATGCTATCAGAATTTTGGAGACATCTCGTAGAATTACTCGGAGTAAGATTATCAATATGTGCAAAATTCAGTGGAGTCATCACTCTGAAGATGAGGCAACTTGGGAAAGAGAAGATGAACTTAGAGCAGAATTTTCCCAACTATTTTTAGAAATCCCATAATCTCGAGGACGAGACTATTTTTAGAAATCCCATAATCTCGAGGACGAGATTCTTTTTAGGGGGTAGGTTTTGTAACAACTCAAATCCGTCAATTAAAACAATCTAATTTAATTCACTTTCATTAGAGAAAAAATATATATTTTAGAATAATTAAAGTAGTGATGTAACAAGGTTTAACAAATTTTGGTGAATAATTAAAATCTACTAAATGTTTGATTTCATTCATTATTGTAGCATGATTTTTTTTGGTTGAAGGAGATGAGGAATTTGTCTTTTTATTCTTTGTGTGTGAAGTCTAATTTATTAAAATAATATTTTTTTGTCAAATTTTCAATGATGGGATAATTTAAATCATAGAATATTATTTATTATGATTTCTTTGGAATAATATATATATATCATGTGAATTTGAAGAAGAAGAAAAAACAAAAGAAAAAAGAGAAACGAATGCTCGGCCAGAAGCCAGGCCGATTCCTTCTCACGTCTCTTTTTCATTCTTTCTTGTGCATAGGACACGTGGGTCCCACATGGTATTTCTCTCTCTCGACTCTTTCTTCTCCCTACGGGTTGCTTGCTAGCCGAGCCGATGCAGTCATGCCTGTCGTTCGTTCTCCCCATGACTGCTCGCCTCTCTGCCACCGTGCCCAGTCCTGCCTGCTTCTGCGCCGTTGCGCTCAGCCTCACCCACGTTCGATCCGTTTCCTCCATCTCACGGCCGTTTCTTCTTGCGACCAATGCAGCCGCCATCAAAAGCCGGAAACAGAATCTTCAATGCATTCAATCGGCCGCCGCGACTTAATTCTGCCCTCTGTGATTCTCTCCTTTTCCCAGCTATAAAGCGTGCTCGCCAGCCCTCATTTCCAAAGCCCCAACACTCAATCTCTGCTCTCCTCCTTGCACACGCTTGCACAGCCTCTGTCAACGCTGTTCTGTACACCGCGTCTGCTGCCGTTGCTCGCCGGTGCCGAGTTTCTTCGCCGGCGCGCTGCGGCGACGCCACTCGAAGTTGTCACCGTTTGGACGTCGCTGTAATTCATCCAGGATTCCTCTATTGCATGCCTAGAACCCCGCCTCTCGACCACCTCCCATCGTGCTTGCCCCAGGCCCCCAGCTCTGTTGTTGCCGCATCTTGGGGTAGAGTGGACTTCACTGTTGTAGATTAGCTACTGTTAAAAATGTGCTAGTCTATGTGATAATTTTTGGATTAGAATTGAAGTGCTTTGGAGTACAAATACTAGCAATTTTATGATTAGTTCCATATTTTTGTTGTTGTTGTTTTGTGATCAATTAATGTTTACACTATTCTTCACATTTTCGTAATTTGAATTTGGGCTATAAATACTTAAACGTAGTTTTACTAAACAAGAAACCAAAAGAAATGTACCTTGCGTAGAGTTTTCTAGAAATGAAGAAAATACACAACTATTGCTTATGTTGTTTTAATTAAAATTTATAGAGTATATATTTTTCTTAAGAGATATCGATCATGTAGAATCTAACAGGAATAGAGCTAATATTTTCTATTTCTTTTTTTTGATAAAAACATATTTATATCTATGCCTTAATTTTTGGTAAATAAATGATAATGACAGATTTATACAATTTTTAGAAAACCTAATTGTAATTCTTCTGGAAAGTTAAATTGGTAAATATAAAGTTTCTTTTAGCATATAAATAATATAGTTGTGACTATGCACACCATAATCTAAATAGTAGAGTTAAATAAATAGTTTGATTTAGTTCTATTAATACTAAGGTTATGTGACTCCTAAGTCACATTGTAACGACTAGTATAATTTATATCTATGCCTGATGCCGAAGCTTTCTGCAAAGCCTTCAGCCAAATCCATGGATTACACTTTCTGACAAAGGCAACTAGGGGCCTTCACAACAACTTTGGTTGTTATAACTTTGCTTATCTAAGAGGTGCAATGTTTTTGGCTCTTGCATACCGAAGCAAGTTGTCACACCCGATTTTGGAAGGCAAACCGAATGCGAACCATGTACGTGCCAGAATCAGAAATTCACGTACACAACGATTACATAATTTGACATCATCACACAATGCTCGAAATAAATAGCGGAAATGTACTTTATTAGAACAAGATGTCCAAGACATCCACAGTGTTGGGGGCCTTCTTCTTCGCCGAAGGTCCACTAAGCAAAAACACCTTCGGCAGGATTATATGCAAGCAGACACAACACAAAGGTATATGCTGAAGTTACAATCCAGGGAGCTTCGGCATGAGGACACGCCTTGAGACGAAGGGCAGCACCGACTTAAAGAGGAAAAGACCGTTTAGTCTATGATAACTTGTGTCATGTTTATAATTAGTTTTTAAGGACATAAATGTAATTCTGACCGGGTTGCGTCCCGTGCCTATAAATAGGTGAACAGTACCCCCATATTGTTCACGTTGATTTGTATTCACTCGCACGTCACACTTGAATTCCAACCTTCTGTCAAGCCGAAGGTATAAATATAATTTGATATCATTACTGTTTATTCATGATTATTCAATGAGAATATAAATAATCTAATGATTTAATATGATTATTCATATTCTTTATGTGGAACGCATGCTTCTGTTTTTTCATTACATATTGAGATGATGAAGGTATGACCTTCATGACCTTCGTCTGAAGATCATTATATCCTAAGGGAGATAATGCTTCAGAAGACGAAGGCCTTTAACCACTAACATTTCTGTTGCCTTGTTCTTAACTCATAGCATTTGAGAACAAGTCCCCAACATTGGCGCCCACCGCCGGTGAACTCACTTCTACTATTGAGATGATGGCTTCGTTCAACAATCAAGCTGTAGCACCTTCGGTCACGAAGTTGGTGCTCCCAATCACAGGCGGTTCAAGTTCAGAGCCAGCCAACAAGAAGCAGAAGAAGGAAGCGTAGAGAAGAGTGCAGCATGTTGGGGTGCAAGGACCCTTCGTCAGGTCCAAGTGGTTCCACATCCCAATCACCTTCTCCCAGGAGGATCTTCAGCTCAAAGACTATCCTCACAATGATGCTATGGTTATATCTTGTGTCATCAAGGGATTTCTGGTCCACAATGTTTTGGTTGACACAGGCAGTGCAACAGACATCATATTTGCAAAAGCTTTCAGACAAATGCAAGAACCAGAGGGCAAGATTCATGATGCTACACACCCTCTTTGTGGCTTCGGAGGAAGACAAATTGTGGCACTTGCAAAATCACAATGTCAGTTACCTTCGGTTACGTCCATAATACAAGAACTGAGCAAGTTGTTTTTGACATTGTCGACATGGAGTACCCATACAATGCAATCATTGGTCGAGGGACGCTTAATGCCTTCGAAGCTATACTCCATCCAACATATTTATGTATGAAGATACCTTCGGAATAAGGGTCCATTGTTGTCCATGGAAGTCAAGAAGTTGCCAGAAGGGCTGAAGGGAGTTGGACAAACTCAAAGGTGATCCATAACATAGATGGAACTGAAGCTTGTCAACAGTATATGCACAAAAGAGAGAAGGCTGCTTCGACAGATCAGCCGAAGCCTATGCTCCTATATGAAGATATAGCAAAGCAATGGGTACTACTAGGATCTCAGCTATCTGATGAGCAAGAAAAGAGTCTGCTAAGATTTTTGTTCAACAACAAAGATGTCTTCGCTTGGACAGCCAATGATCTTTATGGTGTCAATAGAGATGTCATCGAACATTCACTTAATGTGGATCCATCTTTCAGGTCAAGGAAGCAAAGACTTCGGAAGATGTCTGATGATAAAGCTGAAGGTGCTCGGAACGAAGTAAAAAGACTTCTTAGTGCTGGTGTTATCAGAGAAGTAACATATCCAGAATGGCTAACCAACACTGTTATGGTGAAGAAGGCTAATGGGAAATGGAGAATTGTATCGATTTCACAGATCTCAACAAAGCATGTTCAAAGGACAAGTTCCCATTACCAAGAATAGACACCCTTGTAGATGCATCAGCTTCTTCGGAGCTCATGAGTTTATTGGACTGCTACTCAGGCTATCATCATATTTCGATGAAGAAGGAAGATGAGGCAAAGACTAGCTTCATAACTCCTAGTGGCACTTATTGCTACCTTCGGATGCCTGAGGGGCTCAAGAATGCTGGAGGAAGCTTCAGCAGAATGACAGCCAAGGTCCTTCACTCTCAAATAGGCAGGAATGTGCTGACTTATGTTGATGACATCATAGTAAAAAGCATGAAGCAAGAGAATCATATTGCTGACCTGCAAGAAACATTTGCAAATTTTAGGCAAGCTGGTCTAAAACTAAATCCAGAAAAGTGTGTTTTTGGAGTAAAGAAGGGCAAGTTCGATGGCTGTCTGGTATCAACGAAGGGAATCAAATCTAACCCAAATAAGATTGAAGTTATCCTTCAGATGGAGCCACCAAATACAAAGAAGGGGGCCCAACGGTTTGCAGGAAGGCTGGCATCGTTAAATAGATTTATATCCAGATCAGCAGAGAGGAATCTACCATTCATTGAAATACTAAAGTCAGCAAAAGTTTTCCAATGGGGTCCGGCTCAGCAAAGGGCTTTCGAAGAGTTAAAGCAATACTTGATAGACTTGACAACTCTAACTCCACCTTCGCCAGAGGCTCCGTTACTCCTATATGTAGCAGCCTCTCACTCTGCAGTTAGTGCGGCGCTTGTACAGTAGAAGCAAGATGGTCAAGTCAAAAGACAAGCACCAGTATATTTCGTCTCCAAAGTTCTAAGCTTATCAAAGAAAAATTATACAGAATTGGAGAAGGTGTTATATGTTGTGTTGATGGCCTCGAGGATGCTTCGACATTATTTTCAAGCATATCACATAATTGTTCCTTCATCACAACCTCTGAAAGACATAATGATGAATAGAGAAGCTACTGGGAGGATCAGAAAATGGGCTGCCGAGCTCAATGAATTCTCTATTGATTATGTACACAGATCCTCAGTTCAGTCCCAGGCGTTAGCGGATTTCATTGTTGATTGGACGCCAGGGGCTTAGGGAGAAGAAGTAACAAAAGATGCCGAAGCATGGACAATTTTCTGTGATGGTTCTTAGGGAACCTTCGGCGCAGGAGCGGCTGCTATTTTAGTAGCGCCCTCTAAAGTCAGAACATGCTATGCAGCAAGATTAGACTTTAGTTGTACAAATAACATTGCTGAGTACGAAGCGCTTCTGTTGGCGCTTCGAAATCTAAAAGCAATGGGAATAAGAAGGGCAGTCCTTAAAACTGATTCTCAGGTTATTGCTGGCCATGTAGAAAAAAGCAGTAAGGCAAGGGATCCGAAGCTTGAAAAATATTTGGATATAGTCCAAAGGTTGGAGGCTTCTTTTGAAGGTTTTTCTGTAAAAAATATTCCAAGAGGGGAAAATGAGCATGCAGATCTACTAGCTAAGTCAGCAGCACATGGGCTCCCTCTACCTTCGGAAGTATTCTTTGAGACAATAAAAGCACCTTCGGTTGAACTTCTGGAAAGAGCAATGCTTACAATATCACCTGTACATAGTGAAGATTGGAGGACTGAAATCATATCTTTCCTCCAAGGTAACTGTCTTTCGGATGACGAAGTTTATAATAAAAGAATGGAAGCAAGGACAAGACCATATGTCATAATAGAAGGGGAGCTATACAAACATGGAGTCTGCTCTCCACTTCTCAAGTGTTTATCCAGAACCGAAGGTATAGAGCTGATGAAGGAAATACATGCAGGTTTGTGTGGGTCTCACATTGGGTCTAGGCCTTTGCTGGGGAAGGTTTTCAGACAAGGATTTTATTGGCCGAAGGCAGCTTCGGATGCAGAAGATCTGGTTCAAAAGTGCGAAAATTGTCAAAAATGTGCAAGAGATCAGAAACAACCTTCGTCGTTAACTCAGTTAATACACCCAACCTGGCCATTGCAAAGATGGGGCCTAGATTTGTTAGGTCCACTCCCACCAGCACAAGGCAACTTGAAGTATGTTGTGGTGGCAGTAGAATATTTTTCTAAGTGGATTGAGGCGAAGCCTTTGGCTACAATAACTTCGGTCACGGTCCAAAAATTCTTCTGGCAGAATATTGTTTGTCGCTTCGATGAGCCGAAGGCAATAACCGTGGACAATGGTACACAATTTGATGCTGAAACATTCAAAGATTTTTGTGACCGAATTGGTACGAAGATTCATTTTGCATCAATGAGGCATCCAGAATCAAATGGGCTAGTAGAAAGAGCAAATGGCATTACAATGACAGGAATAATGAAGCTAATCTTCAACCAGCCCAGAGGAAAGTGGCCAGATGAGTTGATTAAAGTGGTGTGGAGCCACAACACAACTGTGTCAAGGTCAACAGGATTTACACCCTTCAAGCTCCTATTTGGTGACGAAGTAATAACTCTAGAAGAAGCAAAAACAGGGTCAATAAGAACAACAACTTCGGCAGAAGACGAAGCTGATTATCAAATAACAAAAGATACTATAGAAGGGACCAGACTTCAGGCTATAGAGCACATCAATAAATATCAGGCCAAAACAATAAGGTGGCGTGATAGAAAAGTTCGATTGAAGAACATCAATCTAGGACATCTGGTGCTTCGAAGAGTGGCCAACCCAGATACAGTGGGCAAGTTGCAACTGAAGTGGGAAGGTCCTTTTCTGGTAGTATCTTCGTCAAGACCTGGTTCTTATAGATTGAAGGATATGGACGGCAACGACATACCCAGATCTTGGAATGCGGATGAGCTTCGACGATACTATGTGTAATTTAATGTAATCTTTTTTCATTTTTTCTATGGCACCCTTTTCCTTTCAAGAGGAGAGAAAGGTTTTTAATGGGACCATAGCTTGTAATTTTTCATTCTTATTTAGCCCTACGAGGGCCGAATCCCCCAAAGATGTAATATGGAAAATATGAGCCTGCACCATCGAGTGGAAAGAAGAAAAACAGGGAGATGTCCCCAAGGGGATGCAGAGCATGACGAAGCTACAAAAAAGTCGTTCCTAAGGGAATGCAGAGCTAAAAATTTGACGGATATGCAAAAGTCATTCCTAAGGGAGCGCAGAGTAAGTTTTCTGCTCAAAAGTCATTCCAAAGGGAATGCAGAGCCAAATACCACCGAAATATAAGGTGAAGAAGTTCAAAAGTCGTTCCTAAGGGGATGCAGAACTTAAATGCCACCGAAATAGAAGGTGAAGAAGGTCAAAAGTCGTTCCTAAGGGGATGCAGAGCTTAAAAGACTCAAAAGTCGTTCCTAAGGGGATGCAGAGTCTGGGTGTGGTTTCGTGTCTGTATTCGGTACATTCATTTGCACATTACATTACATCATTCATTGCATTCATATATATTCATGTAGACATTCGTAGGATCATCATCATCATAACATGAAGCACAAACAGATACTTTAGCTTTCATAACAATGCTTCGATGAGCACGAAGAAGCAAGGATATGCTTCATTGCGTACGAAAAGAAGGGAAGGTGTTTCTCGCCTTCGGCTCAAAATCTACAAGTTTCGTCCACAACAAAGCAATTTATGCATGCATGGAAAGGTAAAAATATATTACAAGGTATGGACAAATATACAAAGTAATGTTCAATTCTCGATTACAATGTCTTTTACAAAGATAATACAAATGCTTCTAAGATCTATGCAGGCAGGCCTAAAAAATAGCTTCAGCAGCCTTCGGAATGTGCTTCGGACTATCAATCTTCGGCACCATCATCCTGCACACAACAAAGCTATATAAGGTAAAAAGTAATTACAAGAAAAGGTAAGCAGCAGGTATAAGTTTCATATGGGCTTAAGCAAGCTTTGGGCCTCGTCACCAGCCAAATCCTGACCACCCTTCGTCTAAATTTGTGTTATAAATCTGCTCCCTATGCTCCGGGCTTCACTAGGGATATCAACCAAATCTGTTGAAGATAGGCTGAAGGTTAGTCTATTCACAATCTTTGTGTGCCTACAACTAGCCTTCAGAAATCCTGCAGCTGTGCCGCGAGAAGCTAGCAGTGCACAAAAGTCACCGTGCCCGGCTATTACTTCATCAAGCGCCTCGACTTTGCCTTCAATGTGTTCGAAGGTGCTTGATATGTTTTCGGCCGAAGGGATAAATTTTTCAGCACTGGCTCCAACCGAGTTGAAAACTTTTTTCAATTGCTGTACGCAACGGCTGCCAAAACCCAAACACATGTTCTGAAGCTCTTTCAAAGATTGCTGCAGCTTTGTATTTTTGTCAGCTTCAGCTTCGTATTTTGTCTGCAAATCTTTTCACTCTTGTTCGAAGCTCTTTGATTTTTGGAGAAGTTCCTCGTTTAATCTAGCATTATTGGCTTGGGCTTCTGCAAGTGAACCCTCCATTTCCTGAAGCAGGAAATCTTTCTTCTCAAGGGAAGCTTTGTAGTCTTTAATTTTGTTTTCTAAACCCTTGATTATAATTTTGTTCTTTTTATCTTCGAGGTCTTGCTGCATTCGCAGTGCTTTGCTTAGCAACATACTCTGTAGAAGTAAACCTTCATCAGCAAATTTGCTTCATCACAAAAATAAAAAGAAAAAATTTGCTTCATCAAAAGAATTTTACCTTAAAGTTGGAATAAAACAAACTGCCGACGATATGTTGTCGCCGATAGCTGCTAATATTAGCTTCGAGCTTCGGAAAACCGACACTCTTCGATAGAGTGCCGATTATTTTTGCCCCGGTGGTCGCGAATGCATCCTAAGGTCCATTCATCGATCCCACCAAAGAGCATGGCTCCTGGCTGGTAGCCACAGGAAATGCCATATTCCTTTTTCGGCCTCGGATAATTCTTGCCTGACTAGGTCCCGAAGGTCGAAGTCTTTTTCCTCTGAAGCAACGTTGACAATATTCTTTCCTTTGTCAGGCTCTAGGGCCATAACCTCCTCTGTAGCCACAGCTGTTTCTTCCGCAGCCATACCCAATAGTAATTTATCAATTCCCGATAGTGTGCTCTCCAAGTTGGTAGCTTCGGTGGCAGCTACAGCTTCGGCAGAGATGTTTGCTTCGGCAGTGGCTTCGGGGCTTGCAATAGGTGTTATTTTAGATGCCGAGGCCGATGGTGGCGTCCGTTCAATGGCTTCCATTACATACCAATCCTTCGCTTTTTCTGCCCATCCACCTTTTTTGTAGCCGAAGGCTCGTCCTTCTTCTGTAAAAGCTTCGTCAGTTCCAGTCCCAGAGGACTTAGCAGCTTGATAGGTAGAGATTCGGTCATTGCCTTTAAAATTTCTGCCACTTCGGCAGAAGGAGGTGTCGAAAGAGTCTCCTCTTCTACCTCAGTCACCTTTGGCTCTGGAATTTCAGCTTTTCTTTTCTTCAAAGCTGCCACCTTTGGCTCAGGAGTGGATTTTCTCTTCTTTAAAACCTTCTCATCCTCCTTCACCATCCTGGCAGCTTGTCTGTTTAGAACGCTGACAATTCTTTTCCTTTTTACGCCTTCGACACCCTTGTTGAGCTGCTCATAATCAGGGTATTCAAATTTTAGAGCATCCATTACCCGGTTTAACCTTCATTTTGGTCGGGTGCCGAAGGCTGCTGTCATCAATTGATCTTCTTTTTTGGTATAGTTTCCCAATATTTCATTACACATAATTTCAATCATTTCTAGCCATTCATGGCAAGGTTGCTTGAACTATTTTTCAAATTTGAAGCGATAAGGTAATTGAACAAGTTCATATTTCTTCTTTGTTCCCTTCATCTTCGGCATCCCCCAGTCAATTGACGTTGGATACGTCCGATTGGCTAGGTATTCCTGCACCAAGTCCCTGGTGCCGATTTGTTCAGCCACCACCCTGAATTCCACCTCGGCCAGTTGGCATGCTGACCCTAGCTGCATGTTGCACAGGGGCCTGGTCATTCCGAAGTTGAAGGACAGCGGGCACATGACCATCGTCATCAGTTTCCCCCTCTTCTTCTCATCAGCCTTGATATAAAACCATTCACCTTTCCAGCCGGTTGGCCATTTGGTGCGATAACTGAGAACTGGAGCCTTTGTATCTTTGCGATACGCAAAATTGTAGCAACCAAAATTTTCATGAAGACCATCTGCCCTGGCCTTTGTCTGGTAGTGCAGCTCGTGCACTCGGCAGAATGCTTCACCATCTGGGCTCATTCCTTGGCTTCGGAGTGCCCAAATGAAGACGCTAAGCCTAACAATGGCGTTAGGCGTCAGCTGATGAAGATATATTTCGAAATTTGTCAAGACTTCTCCTATCATCTCGTTCAGAGGAAGTCGCAGTCCTGCTCTGAAGAAGCTTTTAAAAACCACTATCTCATCATTCATCGGTGATGGGGTGGTCTCTTCTCCGGCAAATCGGACAAGTTTCCTCTTAGCTTCCCCAAAGTAGCCCAGCTTCATCATCATGGGCATGTCAGCTTCAGACACAGTAGATTTCTCAAAATCTAGATGGCTGGGTTTTGTTGGGATCAAAATACTATAATCTTCCTCATCCTCTTCAATGTTTTCTTCTTCGGCAACAGTCTGTTCAACTTCGGCACCAGGAGTACCTTCGTCAATAGTTCCCTCTGTCACAACTAGACCTGATTGTTTCATGACTTTGGAAATTTGTGCTGTCTCGGTGACCTCGGTCTCTTCTCCCTCACGAGTCACCCTTGCAGTTGATCGCACTCTGGCCATTTGATGGATTTTTTGCGGTTTTAACGAAGTATGTTTGTTTTTCCAGTTTTGACGAAGCTCACTCTTCTGACGAAGTTATCTCTAAATGATGAAGTGCTCACTTGAGAGCGCAGTGAAAAAGCTTCGGCTATGGTTAAATTTTTTAACAGCACAACAGTGCAATGTCAATGAATGTTGTGGTAACTCTGCACCAACCCGTCTATTTATATAGTGCTGTAGGTGGGAAGGTGAACCGCCAAATCGACTGCACTCGCTGAACGGTGACCACTCGACACTTGGAAGGTGAACCACCAGAGCGCCTGTACCCCGCTGAACGGTGGACCACCCGACGCCTAGAGTATTTTAATCGTTTCTCGGCAATGAGCTCAGGGAAGGTGTTTTTCGGACCTTCGGCATTCCGAAGCCTTTGAGGTCTTTCGCGGATCGAGCTCATTACGAAAAACAATCTAGCACCGCGAAGGTGCTACTGTTGGGGGCCTTCTTCTTCGCCGAAGGTCCTCTAAGCAAAAACACCTTCAGACGAAGGGCAGCACCGACTTAAAGAGGAAAAGACCGTTTAGTCCATGATGACTTGTGTCATGTTTATAATTAGTTTTTAAGGACATATATGTAATTCTGACCGGGTTGCGTCCCGTGCCTATAAATAGGTGAACAGTACCCCCGTACTGTTCACGCTGATTTGTATTCACTCGCACGTCACACTTGAATTCCAACCTTCTGTCAAGCCGAAGGTATAAATATAATTTGATATCGTTACTGTTTATTCATGATTATTCAATGAGAATATAAATAATCTAATGATTTAATATGATTATTCATATTCTTTATGTGGAACGCATGCTTCTGCTTTTTCATTACATATTGAGATGATGGAGGTATGACCTTCATGACCTTCGTCTGAAGATCATTATATCCTAAGGGAGATAATGCTTCGGAAGACGAAGGCCTTTAACCACTAACATTTGTGTTTCCTTGTTTTTAACTCATAGCATTTGAGAACAAGTCCCCAACACACAGAGTCTATTACATAACCATTGTCTTTAACATAACTATCAAAGTGTGGAGAAACGAAACGTAGATGATAAGCCTACACAGGCAGTTGACTGTGGGTTTGCCACTAAGATAAACTAAAACTCGTCGTATTCCTAGAACTCCTCGAAGTCCTCCATGTTGCCAGCATCACCTCCTGAGCACTGAGTACAGTGGGGACAACCTGGGGTGGGGTGGTTTGTAAAGCAAGGGTGAGTACACATCAACGTACTCAGCAAATGTCTCGTTTGGCTAAAGTGGACTAGCTGTATATGGGGTTGAGGTTAAGTAGTTGCTTTTAGTTGGTCATGTATTTATTATTAGTAGTAGAGCCAAGTTTTAGTAATAAACCCAGTTATTACCCAAAAGTACACCCTCAAAAGAGGAAATACCAGAGATCAGATCTATAACATCATTGTTAACTATCAACATAAAAGTATCCAAAGTTCTTCTAATCAAAGAGGATCCCAAGGCTGCTCTTAACCGTGAGCTCGGCTGATATACCAGTTTCTAACACTCTGCAGAGGTTGCACACTTTACCCACGAGTCGTGATCCCTTTCCAACTTCGGTTGTACAGACCCGATCTTCACTACCAAGGTGAATGGCTAGTGATACACTACGTAGCCTTTACAAAGACTCCCCTAGTGCATAGTTGCTCGTTAGGTTTCGCCAGTCATACAAACGCAGTACACCTCCCCATGGTGTGTGACTAACAAAACCAAATCGAATGAACCTCTGCACCCCAACCTTGGCAGAGCGAGCACTACGCCCCGGCCCCCATTGATGGCCCTCCAGCAAAGCCAACTACACCCCCAGGTTCATCTAATTAATTAGCTAAGGGCGTCCCATTCCACCCTCATGGTTGCACTGTTATCCCGGGTGGTCACTCCACGAACAGGTCCTTACGGAGAGGTACTCAGGAAAAATGCCTGAGCCCCCTAGAGTATCACAAGATCATCAACATAATCAAGATAACAATATCGTATCATAAATGTTCACATCATGTTCATTGATTAAAGTAAAGCAAAAGCAAGATGCTAACCATGATAACCCAAAAGGTAATTCAAGGACAGGGTAGATACAAAGCTAGTCAATCCTTAGGTTTCATAAAGTAACGTGGGATAGTGAATTATAGAGTATGTAGGACATAATAGGTCAGAGGACACTTTCCTTCACCAGGTTGTTGCTCAGGAAGGTCTCCAACAACACACTTAGGAACCTCGGACTGCTCGTTGTCTAAATAAAGCGAACATGCACTCAATACATTCGGAAAGTACAAATGAACAGCACACCAAACATGTACAAACATAGGAATACATCTTAAAAAGACACAATACAACATAAGGGATAATGAGTTCAAAGTATAACATAAACTATCTTCATTTGGAAATAGATTATTATTTAGTGCTACTCACAAATACATAACATAGTTCAATTTTTTTTATTGTGGCCTAAAAATTAGAACAGAGATGATTTCAGGTAATACACATTATTAATCTCACAAGATTAAACATGTTTAAATCTCTAGGGTTCTCCTTTTATTTATTTTATTAAATAAATAAATCTACACCTACATTAGTTCATACTTAATCATAAGAAATTAGATGCAGACAGCAAATGAAACTATTTTATTTAAACACAGATTAATCCTATGAACATTTTGCAATTTGAACCACTAAATTTGGAGCTCTTATGCAAAAGATATGAAATAAACAAGTTTGGGAATTCAAAATATGAAATTAGGTCTAATTCTTGTGAATATTTAAAAGTCTAGGGTTCAATCTGCAAGAATACAGGGGCCTGCGCGCGAAAACCAGGGACGACGGGTTGATTCTAAACAAACCGAGGGTCTCTTTAATAAAACTACCGCGTGAAGGGGTACCGGGCGATTCAAACCGTTAGATCAGCAACCGACAACCGAGATTAGATCTGCGGCCAAGGGCGCGCGCGCGGGCGGGCGAGCGCTGACAGGCGGGCCAGGGTGTGTCAGCGATAGAGGAGGAGGGCGCACTGACCGAGCGGGCCCAGCGCCAGGGAACACGGGCGCTGACAGGCGGGCCAGAGTGTGTTAGCGACAGAGGGGGAGGGCGCACTGACCGAGTGGGCCCAGCGCTAGGGAACGAGGGCGCTGACAGGCGAGCCAAGGGCACAGGGCGCGCTTGCGCGTAGCGGTTTCCGTGATCTGGGCCGTGCGATCAAGATCGGACGGGGGAGATCAGACTGAGGGAGGGTGAACGGCTGCGGGCGGCGCTGCTCCTCTCCGCGGCGGTGAAGTCGCCGGAGTTGGGGCAGGCGTGTGCTAGGGGGGTTCCGGGGTCGCCGGAGTTGGGCAGAGAGGGAGAGAATGCCACGGCGAACTCAGTGGCGGGGAAAAGGCCAAGAATCCGCGGACAGTGGGGGAAGAACGGCCGGGAGAAAGCCTCGGGCGGAACTAGGGAAATTAAGCACAGGCAAAGGTGTCTCACCTCAGGGCGGAGCTCGGGGTGGCTTGGCGCGGTCTCCGGCGAGCTAGATGGTCGGGAACACGGGCGCGGGTCTCTGGGAGCGGCTAGCGGCGAGGGCAGAGTGCGAGAGAGGGCAATGCTGTGCGAAATGAGGCGGGGAGCGAGTGCGGGCACTGGCGGGGCTCTAAGAGGAGAGCTGGGCGCGTGGGCGGGCGTCATGGCCAAGAAATCCAGCGACGTGCGCGAGTGCGCACGCGCTGGTCCACGGCGAGCGCGGGGAGGGCGGAACTGACAGGGAGGGTCCACGGTGCAGAGAGAGAGAAGAGGGACGCGCGGGGCAACGGCTCAGCGCCTAGCGAACCGGGCCCGCGAGGCAGAGAGAGAAGAGGGACGCACAAGGGCGAAGCAACTGGCGCCGACACGTCGGCCCCAGCGGGCAGAGAGCGAGAGAGAGAGCGCGCATGAGAGAAAGCCGTCATTGACAGGTGGGGCCCGCCTATCAGGCGGCGCGGGCACGCGGGCGTGCGGCCTAACTGGGCCGAGCTAGGCTATTGTGCTGCTTTTCCTTTTTCTTTTTCTCTGGATTTTCTAATTCCTTTTCTATTTCTTTTCTATAGGGTTTTCAATTCCAAATTCAAATTAGGTTTCAAATTCAAATAAATTCAAACATGTGCAACACTTCAAAGAATATTTTAAGCTCAGCATGATGCAACATGTCATGACCCATAATGTTTTAGCAAAAATAAATAATTAAATCCCCCTAACTTTAAGCTAATTCTACTTAAAAGGGAAAAAGGTATAGAGGATCTAGAGAGAGATAAAACCTAGGGTGAGAGAGAGAAGAGTAACACATGAATTTGGGTGATACTTAGAAAGAAATTTTATACCCCCAAATTCAGGGTGTTACAGACCTATCCCCCTTAAAAGAATCTCGCCCTCGAGATTCAGGGCTGGCTAGAAAAGAGCTCAGGGTACTTGGCTTTCAAATCATCTTCTCTTTCCTAGGTTGCTTCTTCTTCTGAGTGGTGACCCCATTTGACTTTGCACATCCTGATGGTACTTCTCCGAGTGACCCGATCTACTGTCTCCAGAATTTGAGCTGGCTTCTCAATATAAGTCAGATCTTCTTGAACTTCAAGATCCTCTGCTGGCAACTACTCTTCTGGCACTCTCGAGCATTTCTTCAACTGAGACACATGGAACACATTGTGCACAGCGGACAGATTCTCTGGTAAACTGAGTTGATAAGCCACTTCTCCACGTCTTGCTTGAATCTGATACGGTCCGATATATCGAGGTGCTAGCTTGCCTTTGACTCCAAACCTTTTGGTTCCTCTGAAGGGCGACACCTTCAAATAGACATAGTCTCCTACTTCAAAACTGAGTTCCCTTCTTCTAGTGTCAACATAGCTTCACTATCTAGACTGCGCTGCCTTTAGATTCTCTCGGACCATTCTGATAATCTCTTCAGCTTCAAGCAAAATATCTAGATCGAACACCTGTCTTTCACCAGGTTGGTCCCAATGCAATGGAGTTCTGCAATTCCTCCCATAGAGCGCTTTGAATGGTGACATCTTCAGACTGGCCTGATAGCTGTTGTTGTAAGAGAATTCTGCATAGGGTAATCTCTTGTCCCAACCTATCTTGTCTTGCAAAGCACAAGCCCTCAACATATTCTCCAGAATCTGATTGGTTCTCTCTATTTGACCATCTGTCTGCGGGTGATAAGCTGAACTGAACTTTAAGTGTGTGCCCAAAGCTTCATGCAGTTGCTGCCAAAAATGAGAGGTGAACTGGGTGCCTCTATCTAATACTATCTTCTTCGGAACGACATGCAAGCACACAATCCGAGACATGTATAGTTCGGCCAACACTGCACTGTTGTAGGTGGTCTTGACTGGTATGAAAAGGGTCGCCTTTGTCAAACGGTCCACTACTACCCAGATGGATTCATAACCAGTACGAGTGCGAGGCAAACCGACTATGAAATTCATTCCGATCTCATCCCATTTCCACTGAGGAATCTGCAACGGTTGAAACAATTCTGCAGGTCTCTGATGTTCTGCTTTAATCCTCTGACAACTGTCACATACAGCCACATACTCTGCTATCTCCCTTTTCATACCATACCACAAGAATCTTTTCTTTAGGTTTTGGTACATCTTCTCACTACCAGGGTGTATAGAGTATGTTGTCTTATGAGCTTCCTTGAGAATCAGTTCCCGGATCGATTTGATATCGGGAACACATAGTCTATCCTTGAACCATACCACTCCTTATGCATCTTCACGGAAATCCTTGCCTTTTCCGTCTATGATCAGCTGTCGGATCTCGTTGATCTTCTCATCATCCTTCTGTCCTTTCCTGATATCTTGCTCTAGAGTGGGTTCTAACTCAATTGTCACCCCTTGGGTGTTGTTTAGAAATCCGAGACTCAATCTGTCGAACTCCTTCGCTAGCTCATATGGCATCGGGTGAGCTGCCAACATATTAACTTGACTCTTTCTGCTAAGAGCATCTGCAACCACATTTGCTTTGCCTGGGTGATAATGAATCTCCAGCTCATAATCTTTGATCAATTCTAGCCATCTTCGCTGCCTCATGTTTAACTCTGGTTGAGTGAATATGTACTTGAGGCTCTTGTGATCCGTGTAGATATCACACTTCTGCCCATAAAGATAATGCCTCTAGGTCTTCAGTGCATGAACCACGGCTGCTAATTCCAGATCATGAGTAGGATAATTCCTCTCATGAATCTTCAATTGGCGGGACGAGTATGCCACTACTCTCCCTTCCTGCATCAACACACATCCTAGTCCGATGTACGAAGCATCACAATATACTGAGAATGGCTTGTGAACATCGGGCAGAATCAGTACTGGTGCCGTTGTCAACTTCTCCTTCAATGTCTCAAAGGACTTCTGGCATGCTGGGGTCCACTTGAACTCAACCTTCTTTGCCAACAAGGCTGTCATTGGCCTAGCAATCTTGGAGAAACCTTCAATGAAACGCCGATAATAACAGGCCATTCCGATGAAACTCTTAATTCCTCGGACATCTTTTGGTGCTTTCCAGTCCAAGATAGTTGTTACCTTCTTCGGATCTACAACCAATCCCTCTCGGTTTATAATGTGACTCAGAAATAGGACTTCACTAATCCAGAACTCGCACTTGCTGAGCTTGGCATACAACTGACAATCTCGTAGCCTCTGAAGTACTTTCCTCAAATGCTCCTCATGCTCTTGCTCATTCTGGGAATATATAAGAATATCATCAATGAACACCACCACGAACTTGTCAAGGTAGTCCATGAACACACTGTTCATTAAGTACATGAAGTAAGCTGGCGCATTCGTCAAACCAAATGACATGACCGTGAATTCATACAGTCCATACTTGGTGATGAATGCCATCTTTGGTATATCCGAGGGGCGGATTCTGAGCTGATGGTAGCCTAACCTCAGATCTATCTTTGAGAACACGCTGGCTCCTCTTAACTGATCGAATAAATCTTCAATTCTGGGCAGGCGGTACTTGTTCTTGATAGTAACTTCATTCAAGGCTCGGTAATCAATGCACATCCTCTTCGTGCCATCCTTCTTCTCCACAAACAGCAATGTGGCTGCCCAAGGCGAGGTACTCGGTCTGATGTAGCCTTTCTCCAACAACTCATCAATCTGCTTCTTGAGTTCCACCAACTCTGGTCCGGACACTCGATAGGCTCTCTTGGAAATAGGGGCGGTGCCTGGTATAAGCTCTATGGCGAATTCAACCTTTCTTTTAGGTGGCATACCTGGTAACTCCTTAGGAAACACATCTAGGAATTCTGACACTACATTGATAGCCTCTAATAGTTTAATCTCCTCAATATGGGTGGTGACACGGTGACATCTTCCTTTTCTTGGTCCAGACAAGACCAACTCCACTAACACTTCTTCTCCTGATAGGGACACTAACTTCACTGTTCTCTTGTCACAGCTAAGACTGGCTTGATACTTGGTTAGCCAATTCATCCCTAGGATGACATCTATAGTTGTATCCTGGTTACCCATAACTATTAAATCAGCGGGGAACTCTATCCCCCTTATTTGAACCTTTGCACTAGGGCAAAATCTATCTGTTTGGGTCCTTCCACCAACTAAACTAACCCTCATAGGTGGATACATGGGTGCTACTGGTATATTATGTGATTCTACCCATGATGCAGTCACAAAAGAATGTGTTGCTCCAATATCAAATAAGACATTTGCAGAATGGTACTCGACTAAAAACGTACCTAGTGCCACTCCTGGAGTCTCCTGGACTATGTCGGCCTCCAAGTGGTTCACCTTTCCATACTAGGCATGAGGCTGCCCACGGTTGTTGCCTCCTTGTTGCATTGCATTATGTCTGACTGGGGCATTGGGAGTTGGCTGCTGCTGAGCTGCTTGCTTTGGGCAATGATTCGCCCAATGGCCTTGTTCCCCATAGTGGAAACATGCATGACTTTCTCCTTGCGCTGGTGCTGCTTGGTTGTTCTGGTTGGTTGCTGGGGCAAGAAGACGGGCTGCCTGGTTGCTCTGACGATGGTATTGATTTCCTCCTTGCTGGTTGTTCTGACGGTACTGCTGCTGCTGCTGAGGAAACTGCCTCTAGTACTGCTGCTGCTGGTTCTGATGCTGATGCTGGTGCTGGTGACCTTGCTTGAATGGCTGAGGTGGGTTGCTTGAGTAGCGAGGACGGCTGCTACTCCCAACCTGAGGTCCACCAATCTTGCGTTTCCTGTCCTCCATCTCCCGACGCTTCCTTTCTATCACGATTGCTCTGTCTATCAGATGCTAGAAGGTAGGGAAGGTGTGGTTCATCAGCTGATAGTGGAAGGGATCAACCAATCCTCTCAGAAAGCGGTACTGCCTCTTGGCATCCATGTTGACATCTTGCGGGGCATAATGCGACATCTGCAGAAACTTGTCCCTGTACTCACTAACGGACAGGGGTCCTTGCTTCAAGGCGATAAACTCCTCCTTCCTTACTATCATCGGTCCCTCGGTCACATGGTAGCGACAGATGTTGTCTCTGAATTCTTCCCAAGTGATGGCTTCAGGGTTGGCATGGGTGGCAAGGTAAGACTCCCACCAAGACTAGGCTGCTCCCCTTAGCTGTCGGGGACCATACAACACCTTCTCACGATCGTTGCACTAGGCAGTGTGCAACTCATGCTCCACGGTACGTAGCCAATATTCGGCGTCCATGGGATCAGCAGAATGGGCAAAGACTGGGGGATGACCCCTCATGAATTATGCCCACTTGTCTCTTGGCACTTGAGGCATCTGCACTTGCACCTGAGGCTGAGGCGGTGGTGGCTGCTGCTGCACCTGCTGCATAGATGCTAAGGTCTGACCAATTGCCTGGACTGCTTGGGTCTGCATCAAGAACATTTGTGTAACACCCTAAATCTCATTTTGAGAATATAGTAAAAAATTTCAAAGATCTTGAATTAGAATATTTTTTTCTCTTTAGAACTTCCATAACATTTGAAGTCTCATCTCCCTAAATAAAAGTTTTATGATAAAAATTCAATAAAACGATTCTTATATAAATTAGCCTTTATTGAAGAACATTTCTTTTTAATAAGAAATCATACAATATAAACTATTTTTCTTAAAATAATTACATGTGTGCTACATACTCAAAAGCAATTGCTTATGTAGAATAATAAATGAATGAATAATATATATATATATATACAAATATAATGACATCTCATGCTGGTTCTTATGATTGTGCACTTAATTGAATTTGAAATCCAAAACTAAATTTGAAAGTGGATTTGAAAAATAAAAATGAGAAATGGAAATGAACAAAAGAAAAAAAAAAGAAAACAATTTTTCTCCTCTTGGGCCGACTACCTCACTTTTGGCCCAATTCCTTGCAACCGGCCCAGATCCAAAGCGCTGCCCTAGGTGCGGGTATCTGACCGGTGGGTCCCGCTCCTGTTCACTGGCCTCCCCTTCTCGCGTGAGGTTATTGCGCTCACTGGCACACGGGCCCACGACTCGATCTCTAGTCGCGCTCAGGGATCACCTCACTGACACATGGGACCCTGTGGACAGCCCCGACTTTATCCCATAGACGCTCTGGACTCTGTTACCCGACATCTCGCCGTCACCGCCGTGGGCTCCCCTCGAATGGCGCAACAACCCCGATGAAATCAGGATTCCCTCCACCTGCGCCGCCCGCATCCGGATTCCTTCACGGTATAAAAAGGACTCAAGCCGCGAACCCCCCATGCTGATAGCTAAGAACGGAAGGAGAAACTGTGAGGGAGAATGATTGCCGCCATGGCCGTCTTCCCTTCCCCGCCAATGAATTTCCCTCTGCGCGGACTCGCCCTTCCCCTATAAAGCATGGCGTCATGTTTCCCTCTGGAATCGCGCAGATCGTAACCAAACACCAAGAGAGGGATTGGGAGGGAAGAAGCTGCCGCCGATGTAAGCTGCTCGTGCTGCCGGTCTGTGGCCGGAGTGGTGCTATGGTCGTTCACGGGGCCGTGGAGAACCTGGGTGCGGGGTCCCGGGAGCTAGCGGGATAGTCGGGACACCGGAATTCGTCACCGGTGTGGGCTCTTCGCCGCATGTCGTGACTAGGGCACTGCCCGCACAATCCTCGATATGTTTTTCCTCCAATGCGTTCGTCTCCGTTAGCACATTGCGTAGCACCAGGAAGCACGGTGGTTGGTGAAACGGGGCCCTGGGCGCGCTGCTCGCCGGCGATGGCGCCGCCGCGGGCGGAGCTCTGCCACCGTCGGGCCGCGTCTGGGGAGAGCGATAGCGCGGACCCGTTGGATCCTAGCCAACGGTGGAGATGTGAGTGACTTGATACCGGTTCGGGGAATTGATCAGAACCGTTGAGAAATGATCGTGCGGTTAGGATTGAAGATAAAGAACTCCCTCGGCCAATGCGATTGTAGCCCTCGGCTTTAAATCAGACGGTTCCGGTTGCGTACCGGTTGAATGTCAACCTGATCTAATCCTGGACTCCCAGATCAGACCGTGCGGCTTAGATTTAAACATACCCCTTCACCGAGCATCTTTTGCATAAGAAGCCCTGGAAAATCTAGAAAAGAACCCGCCGTCCTCGTGGGAGTAGTCTGAGTCTGGTAGAGTTTTGCAAATTTAACCCTGGGCTCTCTGATATTAGTGTCCTCGGTCCGGAACACTTAGGATATTCAGAAATTAATTCAGAAACTGATTTTTAGTTTAAAAATAAATCAAGAAACTTGTTTAATTCGTATTAAATTCATTTTAACTCCAAATTAATTCATTCCAGTTGCATTAGACTTGTAATAATATTGCTTATCATCCAGTAACTTTATTTTGTTATGAAACCTAAACTGAAATTTTGTACTTAATTTTTTTTATACACAACTATTAAATATTTAGAAATTCGTATCTCAATAATCGTAACTCCATTTTGATCCATTCTAGTTGCATTAGTCTCACTATAATATTTATTATTATCTGATAACTTTGTTTAGTCATGAAATATAGATTAAAATATTGCACTTAGTCTATGCTATATTTAACCACGTGGATCTTCAGAAAACCATTACTTCATAACTGTAGCTCCGAATTTAGTAATTCTTGTTCCTACGATCTCGTAGCGACGCGTAGATTATTATTACACAGTTTATTTTTATGTTTGGTGTGATGTTAATTTTGTATATACCATGTTTGTCTGTATTGCTACGACTAGCAGTGAGGTCACGAGTCACCCGAGGAGCAAGTTGGTACCTGTAATCTCAAGTCACAGGCAAGTTGTGCCCTTGATCACTTACTTTTTCCTAGCCATGTTCTTATTAATTATAATGATCTGCATAGGTTAATTTTGATGGGACCCAATAGGTTACCCCAGTTTTGGCTATCTTTATACCTTGTTTTGCCACTGAATATTTTTGGTAGTACTTGCTATCGCTTATTGTGGTTTTGGATATGGAGATACATTATTCATGACTACACTTTTATTATCTGTTTATATTACTGTTCATGATAAGATCATTATGTTAATGGGAACATGGAGAACCACCCGGGAAAACAGTGCTACCACAAGGGTTTATGGACGCCCTTGGATAACTAACTAGGAAAGCTAGTGGAAGACTACCTTACCCGAAAGGGGCAAGGGCAGTAGGGGAGTGGTCAGTGTAGGGAGGTCCTTGGTTGATTTTGCTGCGATGGCGGTCAGGTGAAGGATTCCTGCACTGGAGCTTCCTATAAACTGTAGCGGGTTTTATGAAGCTAGTGGAACTTTGTAAAGGCCTCGTAGTGTTACCCTGCCTCGCCTCCTCGGTAGAGGTGTATGGGATTGGCCGTCTCTTGGCAGATGGGTAACATGACTTGTGGGTAAAGATGCGCAACCTCTGCAGAGTGTAAAACTGGTATACTAGCCGTGCTCACAGTCATGAGTGGCTCGGACACTCACATGATTAATTTATGGAACTAAATTCAATTTGTCATATGCATTGCATCGCAGGTGATGTTGTTATTTTTGTTCTACTACTTAATTGGGTTGGTATTTACTTATACTTAGTAATTGCTAATAAAATTTTGACCAACTTTAAAAGTAATGCTCAGCTTCAACCATCCTCTTTGGTAAGCCTTACACTTCACGTGAGCTCCCACCTTTGGCGAGTTCATGCACATTATTCCCCACAACTTGTTGAGCTATGAACGTATGTGAGCTCACTCTTGCTGTCTCACACCCCCCCACAGGTCAAGATAAGGTACCACAGGATGAGGCGAATGGAGGATGCTACGACGTGTTCGTGAGAGGTCTAGGCCGTCGTCTCCCAGTCAACTTTTGGGTTGCTGGAACGTTGTCTCCTTATAATGTAATTATTTATTTATTTTGTACAGAACTCCTGTTATATAGTAAAGATGTGACATTCGATCATGTGCCATGATTCATCATATGTGTGAGACTTGGTTCTAGCACACCTGGTGATTATGTTCGCGCCCGGGTCTTGGTGCCCCGAAACCCGGGTGTGACAGAAGTGGTATCAGAGGAATGTTGACTGTAGGACGAAACCTAGATAGAACTGGACAACCATTGTCTACTTACCTTTGCTACTCTGATTCTTTTCTAAACTTTTCTTAATCTTTTCTCATCTATTTCGCTTTACTCTGATTATTCTTACCTTTTCTTTCTAAAGACAAATGAGGATTTCACACTTGGAAATCCCGTGCCTAAAGTGACTTTAAGAATAGGAGACCTACTCTTAGGAACGAAAACAAAACTATTTTTATAGGTATTTATACGCTTGAGTGCTTGTTCTTATGATACTTGTTTGAGTTGGATCTTTGATTGAGTGTGATGAGTTGTGGAGTAATGTCCACAATTACATCTGCATATACATATAGAAAAAATGCTCATTAAAATAACTAGACCAACTAGATTATCCCTCATTAAAATATCTAGCCTAACGATATCCATCTCATCTTAAAAGATTCTATCATACACTCATAGATCCATCTTATCTCAAAAGATTCTAACATATCCTAATAATATATGTCCTACCCTAGTAGATCTATCTAACTTAAACTAGTCTAATCTATTTATACCCAATCCAATCTAGATCCTACCTAATCTAATATAATCTAACCTAGTGGGTGTTACCTACAAATCTATCTTAACAACTCGTCCCTAACCCGAATGAAGACACCAAAGCTCAAGAAAGAAGAGATCAATCTCATTAAATAGGAATAGGAATCAAGCTAGACCCCAAAGGAAGCTAGATTATGCCATGTCAACACTCATTCTATGCGACCTACCAACTAACCATCTGTCCTTACCTACAAGCCATCTTAACTATGTGTCCCCAACTTGGATGAAGATTCCATGGCCGAAGATCGAAGATGATCGCCCTCATCAAATCAAGGAAGGATAAGATTCAAGCCGGATCCTCAAAAGAATTAAGATCCACAATCTTGGATGGAGTCTTTTCTTACCATACTCTTTCTTACCCAAACCTATCTATGCTTTAAAGATATCTTTTATCCTGCATAATAAAGTGGCTATACCCATATATACCTATGCTCTCCAAATCACCAACTATTGACTAAAAAACAATCTAGATTTTTGAACCACTTATAGACTAAAAGTTGAATTACAAACCAATTCTTTTGTATCCCTTCTCTTACAAATCTCGAGGATGAGATTTCTGTTAAGGGGGTAGGATTTGTAACACCCTAAATTTCATTTTGAGAATATAGTGAAAATTTTCAAAGATCTTGAATTAGAATATTTTTTTCTCTTTAGAACTCCCATAACATTTGAAGTCTCATCTCCCTAAATAAAAGTTTTATAATAAAAATTCAATAAAACGATTCTTATATAAATTAGCCTTTATTGAAGAACATTTCTTTTTAATAAGAAATCATACAATATAAACTATTTTTCTTAAAATAATTACATGTGTGTTACATACTCAAAAGCAATTGCTTATGTAGAATAATAAATGAATGAATAATATATATATATATATATACACAAATATAATGACATCTCATGCTGGTTCTTATGATTGTGCACTTATATGAATTTGAAATCCAAAACTAAATTTGAAAGTGGATTTGAAAATTAAAAATGAGAAATGGAAAAGAACAAAAGAAAAAAAAAGAAAACAATTTTTCTCCTGTTGGGCCGACTACCTCACTTTTGGCCCAATTCCTTGCAACCGGCCCAGATCCACCGCGCTACCCTTGGTGCGGGTCTCTGACCGGTGGGTCCCGCTCCTGCTCACTGGCCTCCCCTTCTCGCGTGAGGTTATTGCGCTCACTGGCACACGTGCCCATGACTCGATCTCTAGTCGCGCTCAAGGATCATCACACTAACACATGGAACCCTGTGGACAGCCTCGACTTTATCCCATAGACACTCTGGACTCTGTTACCCGACATCTCACCGTCACCGCCGTGGGCTCCCCTCGAATGGCGCAACAACCCCGATGAAATCGGGATTCCCTCCACCTGCGCCGCCCGCATCCGGATTCCTTCACGGTATAAACAGGACTCAAGCCGCGAACCCCCCATGCTGATAGCTGAGAACGGAAGGAGAAACTGTGAGGGAGAATGATTGCCGCCATGGCCGTCGCCGGAGATCTCGGGGTCTTCCCTTCCCCGCCAACGAATTTCCCTCTGCGTGGACTCGCCCTTCCCCTATAAAGCATGGCATCATGTTTCCCTCTGGAATCGCGCAGACCGTAACCGAACACCAAGAGAGGGATTGGGAGGGAAGAAGCCGCCACCGATGTAAGCTGCCCGTGCTGCCGGTCTGTGGCCGGAGTGGTGCTATGGTCGTTCACGGGGCCGTGGAGAACCTAGGCGTGGGGTCCCGGGAGCTGGCGGGATAGTCGGGACACCGGAATTCGTCGCCGGTGTGGGCTCTTCGCCGCATGTCGTGACCAGGGCGCTGCCCGCGCAATCCTCGGTATGTTTTTCCTCCAATGCGTTCGTCTCCGTTAGCACATTGCGTAGCACCAGGAAGCACGGTGGTTGGTGAAACGGGGCCCTGGGCGCGCTGCTCGCCGGTGATGGCGCCGTCGCGGGCGGAGCTCCGCCACCGTCGGGCCGCGTCTGGGGAGAGCGATAGCGCGGACCCGTTGGATCCTAGCCAACGGTGGAGATGTGAGTGACTTGATACCGGTTCGGGGAATTGATCGAAACCGTTGAGAAATGATAGTGCGGTTAGGATTGAAGATAAAGAACTCCCTCGGCCAATGCGATCGTAGCCCTCGGCTTTAAATCGGACGGATCCGGTTGCGTACCGGTTGAATGTCAACCTGATCTAATCCTGGCCGCCCAGATCAGACCGTGCGGCTCAGATTTAAACATACTCCTTCACCGAGCATCTTTTGCATAAGAAGCCCTGGAAAATCTAGAAATGAACCCACCGTCCTCGCGGGAGTAGTCTGAGTCTGGTATAGTTTTGCAAATTTAACCCTGGGCTCTCTGATATTAGTGTCCTCGGTCCAGAACACTTAGGATATTTAGAAATTAATTCAGAAACTGATTTTTAGTTTAAAAATAAATCAAGAAACTTGTTTAATTCGTATTAAATTTATTTTAACTCCAAATTAATTCATTCCAGTTGCATTAGACTTGTAATAATATTGTTTATCATCCAGTAACTTTATTTTGTTATGAAACCTAAATTGATATTTTGTACTTAATTTCTTTTATACACCACTATTAAATATTTAGAAATTCGTATCTCAATAATCGTAACTCCATTTTGATCCATTCTAGTTGCATTAGTCTCACAATAATATTTATTATTATCTGATAACTTTGTTTAGTCATGAAATATAGATTAAAATATTGTACTTAGTCTATGCTATATTTAACCACGTGGATCTTCAGAAAACCATAACTTCATAACCGTAGCTCCGAATTTAGTAATTCTTGTTCCTACGATCTCGTAGCGACGCGTAGATTATTATTACACAGTATATTCTTATGTTTGGTGTGATGTTAATTTTGTATATACCATGTTTGTCTGTATTGCTACGACTAGCAATGAGGTCACGAGTCACCTGAGGAGCAAGTTGGTACCTGTAATCTCAAGTCCCAGGCAAGTTGTGCCCTTGATCACTTACTTTTTCCCAGCGATGTTCTTATTAATTATAATGATCTGCATAGGTTAATTTTGATGGGACCCAATAGGTTACCCCAGTTTTGGCTATCTTTATACCTTGTTTTGCCACTAAATATTTTTGGTGGTACTTGCTATCGCTTATTGTGGTTTTGGATATGGAGATACACTATTCATGACTACACTTTTTTTATCTGTTTATATTACTGTTCATGATAAGATCATTATGTTATTGGGAACATGGAGAACCACTCGGGAAAACAGTGCTACCACAAGGGTTTATGGACGCCCTTGGCTAACTAACTAGGAAAGCTCGTGGAAGACTACCTTACCCGAAAGGGGCAAGGGCAGTAGGGGAGTGGTCAGTGTAGGGAGGTCCTTGGTTGATTTTGCTGCGATGGCGGTCAGGCGAGGGATTCCTGCACTGGAGCTTCCTATAAACTATAGCGGGTTTTCTGAAGCTAGTGGAACTTTGTAAAGACCTCGTAGTGTTACCCTGCCTCGCCTCCTCGTTAGAGGTGTATGGGATTGGCTGTCTCTTGGCAGATGGGTAACATGACTTGTGGGTAAAGATGCGCAACCTCTGCAGAGTGTAAAACTGGTATACTAGCCGTGCTCACGGTCATGAGCGGCTCGGACACTCACATGATTAATTTATGGAACTAAATTCAATTTGTCATATGCATTGCATCGCAGGTGATGTTGTTATTTTTGTTCTACTACTTAATTGGGTTGGTATTTACTTATACTTAGTAATTGCTAATAAAATTTTGACCAACTTTAAAAGCAATGCTCAGCTTCAACCATCCTCTTTGGTAAGCCTTACACTTCACGTGAGCTCCCACCTTTAGCGAGTTCATGCACATTATTCCCCACAACTTGTTGAGCTATGAACGTATGTGAGCTCACTCTTGCTGTCTCACACCCCCCCACTGGTCAAGAATAGGTACCACAGGATGAGGCGAATGGAGGATGCTGCGACGTGTTCATGAGAGGTCTAGGCCGTCGTCTCCCAGTCAACTTTTGGGTTGCTGGACCGTTGTCTCCTTATAATGTAATTATTTATTTATTTTGTACAGAACTCCTGTTATATAGTAAAGATGTGACATTCGATCCCGTGCCATGATTCATCATATGTGTGAGACTTGGTTCTAGCACACCTGGTGATTATGTTCGCGCCCGAGTCTTGGTGCCTTGAAACCCGGGTGTGACAATTTGCTCAATGGTCATCGGTGGTGATGGTGGCAAATGCTGCTGCGGGGCTGCCTCCTCTTGGGGTACCTGCTGTTCTGGCTGAGCACGCCTTGCACCTCTGCGCCTGTTGTCAAAAATCCGTAGAAATTGCACACATATATCAAATCTGACTCTGCAGTCTTTCAGCATAAGAAAAGATGTATAGAAAATCTTCATAGCACTGAACAAATGACCATCTTCATTGACATCTTCTCAGATAAACAGGAAAGTGGAAATAAATGGATTATCCAACTAAATAACTGACTTTATTAATAACTACACCAAGTTGCAGGGGATACCCACACCTTGGTGACAATCATTACAAAGATCCAACTTCAGTACATGTTCATCATAACAAGCATCCAACATAAGATAAGCAAACTAACTGAAAGTTGCCTAGAGGGGGGGTGAATAGGCGGAAACTGAAATTTAAAACTTTAAACACAACTACAAGCCGGGGTTAGCATTAGAAAGAAATGCGAGTCCAAAAGAGAGGGCGAAAACAAATCACAAGCAAATGAAGTGGATGACGCGGTGATCACAAAGACTGGGTCTCTTTCAACCCTTTCCCTCTCTCAAACGGTCACTTAGACCGAGTGAGCTTTCTCCTCAATCAAACGGGTCACTTAGACCCCTTACAAAGATCACCACAACTTGGTGTCTCTTGCTTTGATTACAAGTGTCTTGAGAATAAGAGAGAGGAAGAAGAAAGCCAAGCCAAGCAAACAAGAGCACAAGAAAACACAAATGGTCCTCTCACAAGTCTAAATGCGCTAGAGTGGATTTTGAGACTTGGAGCGGATCGATCTGTGGCGGAACCGCTCGAATTATTCCAACTTAAGTGCCTAAGTCCCACCTTAGAGGCTAGACCACACTTAAATAGGAATAACACGTCAGTCCCTCGGATCTAGTCCGACGAGGCCACTAACAGGATCAAGTACCACTTACTCACTCGATGGTGAGGCACAGAGCAAATACAATAACGAATAAAACCATACATTAAGGAGTATTAAATTTATTACAACATCATCGGAGTTTTAGCAAAAGTAGTGATCATTGTTCGGAATGCAGCTGAATAAAACTAACGATAAATAAATGGAAGGATGGGGAAGCCTGTCCCATCACTCCTCATGCTCCTCCTCAGCCGAGGTAGGGTCCCACTCGACTGTCCAACCCGGTGGTAAGATCGACGACCAAGTCACTCCAGCAACCATGTCCTCCAGAGAACCTGTAAAATTATGCCACAAGCAAGGCTGAGTATACTAATACTCAGCTAGACTTACCCGGTGTGAGGAGTCTACTCCTCTACCTCTAGACATGCAGCTGTTTGGATGAGGGGTTTGGTTTGCCAAAAGCACTAGCTGAGTCTAAAATCAAATTTTAGCTTTTTCAAGTTTTAGTGTGACTCTCTTCAGACTAACTGTGTACCTGTCTAATCATACATGGTATCAAACATTTTTATCAAAGAACATCTTTTGCCAAATCAACACATTTCCACTTGTTACTCAATGTAGCAGCATGGATCAAGCAGTCTCATTAGCTGCGAGAAGCAGACGATTCGAATCGGGTTTTTAAACCTTGCAAGGTAAACCTAGACACACGACGTAGCGAGACACTCCGTCCCCACACACATCAACCGTCCCCATCGATTCCCCGCCAGCAGATCAGGGCTCACCGCCTTGGCGTACAATGCCTCACTGACCCCGACTGCCGTCGTGCAGTGACCGCACTTGTACCCACCATAACCGGAATGGGAGACCACGTCTCAGGTCGTGTGAGGGGCAAAGTCTGCTGCCAGGTTCACTCAGGTACTTGGCTTACAGATTTACCATATTTCTCGCATATGTTTAGTACATTCAAACGCTTGACACATGGTACCACACTTTAATCCTTATTCCAATTTCTGTCTCGTAGACAACGCATCCCCATAGACCGTTGTCCACATACCACCATCATTACGATATGAAAATGGATACAACCAATTCCTTACCTCGCGCGAGTGCTTGAAAAATCACCCGACTTCTACCGAGATCCCTAATTAGCAAAGCAGCTACTCGACCTAGCATACTAGTATCCATCACAAGGGAAAGCTGAGTTCATGCAACTAGGGTTTCAATCAACTCCTACACTTAAGTGCACAGTACAAACCTACAAGCAATAAGTGCAGTAAAATAGCATAATATAATTGGTTATGCATAAAACCGAGGCTTGCCTTCCAAAGCTGGGGCAAGCAGATTCTCGATGGCAGGCTCTGGTGCTGGATCCTGGGCTACCTCCTGAGCAACTCCTTGCTCCGGCACGAGGATGTACTCCCCGTTAGCGAGATTACAGTCTATTGAATGCAATGAATAAGATATATGCATAAAATGGTATGATCATTTGTAAAGGTTATGCATCGTAAAACAGTATTAAGTTTAGTGCTTCTCTAGGGATTCCTTTTGGATATACTTAAGGGTTTTGTATTTTCATCTATTTTTCCCAAAGTTTTCCATTTTCTCTTTTTATTGCTTCTTATTAAGCATTTTTGAACTATTAGGGTTAGTTGACATTTTTCCAAAATGTTATAAAAATTACAGTGGGTAAATATTAACATTTGTGGGTTCTCCTAAAAATTTGAGGTGGATACTAAATCAGATACTAGTTGTGCAAAATTAACAAAAACAAGTGTAAAAGGGCATTTTACACTATAGCTATGTTTTAAGTGAGGTTTCTTTACCAAATTTTATTTTTGTCATGATTCATAGGTGATATTAGGCCTTTGTGTTAAAAATCACAGAAAAAGACCTACTGGATATTTAGTTGTGAATTTCTAAAATTTAATGCCAAAAAGGTTCTTATAACTAACTTGTTATTTGAAAAATATCAAACAACAAAACTCATATTTTTCCTATGTTCATAATAACAAAATATTAGTTATCCCAAGGCTTGGGGTGTTTTCTCCGCAGGGTTATTTGTCTAGGATTTTTCTAAGTTTTCCTTGTTTTCATAAAATAAAAGGTATCTCATTTCTCTTGTACTAAACAAAGGTCTAATAAAATTTTCCAGTGAACTATATTAAATAAGTGAGCTAACAAAAATGTGGTTGCTCCCTGGTTCTTATTTTAAACTCCCTTTTCTATTTTCTTTAACTTTAAGCTAAAATGATTTTAAATGGTAAAGCCTACCTTACTTTGGTGTACTGAGGGGTTTACCATTTTTAAACAGATTAGGGAGTGATTAAGTACTTCTCTGATTTTTCTTAACCTCAGTCTAACAGTGTAACTATTTTTCCCTCTTTTATTTAGCTTTTGGCCAGAACACTATTTAATTCAAAACTCTGAATTCTTCGGCAACACTTAGGGGTTTTGTATTTTTCCTAAGTAGTTTACTTTATTTAGAATCTGGCAAAATTGGTTTGACTAAATTTGGTTGCATAAAACTGAAGTTATGAATTTTACCAGCTTTATTTATATTTAAATTAGAAATGTTAAAAAGGTTTTCTGGAAAACTAGTTTACACCGAGGACCCTAGGCTTTTCCTAAACCAATCCTTCAACTTATACCCCTGTGCAACTATTCATCTGAGTCGCTGACATTTCAAAACCCCCCTGACTTATATTCCTTCTTCCCCGAGGTCCCTCCCCCCTTTTGAACAGTACCCGCGAAAGGAAAAAGGGCGACGCGGCTTACCGGCGACGAGGGAGGTCCGGCGAAGGGTGGGGTTGGCTTCGGGAAGTCCTTGCGGTCACAGCAAGGTACGGCTCGACGACAGTGATGGCCAGAATCGGCCAGTCCACGTGCGCAGGCGGGCGAGCTCGTCGGCGGCGTGTGCTCCGGCCTATCCATGGCGATCCAGGTCAATCCAAGGGCACGGGGAGCTTCACGGGGTGCTAAAGATTCGACCCGTGCAAGGAATTGAAGAACACCGCACCGTGGAGCTCGGTCTACGTTCACCGGCGGTCGGGTGAAGTCCGGCGACCTTGATCCGGCGTCTCCGGCGAGGCAGAGCTCGATTCCTCGCTCTGGGAGCTTCACCGAGGCACGTAGAGTCTATTCCGAGGGTTGGACGGGGTTGGGAATGGCTCTGCTGGCCGGTCTACGATGGTGGGTGCTCGGGCGGCCGCTGGCACACCGTTTGCAGGGTGAACTCCGGCGATCTCGTGCTCCGGTGAGGTTGAGAGCGCGCGGGGGCGCACGGCTGAAGCCCTGGCTGGCTTTATAGGCGCGGGCGCGGGCAGGAGACATGGGCGTGGCTTGGTGCAGCGCGGGGCACGCGGGGTCGGGCACTGGGCGTGCTCTGGCGCGTTCAGGGCGCGTCGAACACGTGGAGGTGTTCTTCTGCCCATGTTCAAAAGCTCGCCGAGATCGCAAACGTGCGAATCTTGGCAAAAATTTGGCGTAGGCCTCCTCCTGGCACCTAGGGCTGTCTCTTGTATGTGAGTTCCAATGGCAGATATGCCCTAGGTAGGGAGATTTGCGGACGGCAAAGCTGGCTTGTCTCCCTGTCCACTCCACGACAAAAGTGATGCCAAAACATGTCAAATGAATTTGACTCGAGTTCAAACTTTTCCAGTGGGTGCCTTAGGTGTTTTGGCACATTTTTGGTATTCAGACCAAGTGGTTTTGGCGCCATTTACTAAGTGAACACATCTGATCTTTAGATTAGGGTCAAATTTTGACTTAGAAAAGATTAGAGAGCTCTAGTGTGCTCTCTACTTAAGGGGTGGTTTTGGGGTCTTTGAGGGGCCTTTTTGCAATGTTTCCCCTCTGCATTTTGTAGATTACAATGTTACTTAAACTTTGGTTAAGGGTTAACTCATGGTTTGCACATTTGTTTAATCTTTCCCTTAATCCAGGGTTTTGGGGGTTAAGGGCTCAAGAAGGGTCTAGGGTTTAATCCCCTCTTGCCCAAGGTGATAATTGCATAATACTTGAGTAATGCCTTTGTCATTAACATTCTTAGTTAATCCATGGGTCTTCAAGGTTTTAGGTTCTTCTTCTCCTCCACTTAACCACATGTGATAACAATTCATCAGTGCCTATATGAAGCTAGTGGCCTTGGTAACACCTGGGGTGTTACAACCCTCCCCCATTAAAGGAATCTTGTCCCGAGATTTTGGGTGGGGATCCTTTAGAGGGGTACCAAGAAGGTGTGCTGGTGTGCTGCATTTTCCTTTAGCCAAGTTTCTCTAGTTAACTGCTCTTTGAATGTCATTCTCTTTGCAACTTCAGAAGGAAGTCCTTTTAAAGTTATTTTTAAAACTTACTATACCTTTAACATTTAAGTTTTTCTTATATTTAGATTCAAAGGGCAGGTGGGGGTGGGGTTTTTGGATTACGTACCGACTCCTCTGGGTAGAAAGTCGGGGAAGAGAGAACGTAGAAAATCCTCAGTCTCCCATGTAGCCTCTTCTACTGAATGGTGACTCCACTGAACCTTATACATCCTGATTGACCTTGCCCGCGTTGATCTCTCCTTTTGATCCAATACTTTGACGGGGTGCTCTTGATAGGACAAGTCTGGCTCTATCTCCAATTCTCGTCCAGGTAGTACTTCTGTGGGTAAGCGGACACACTTTCGTAGCTGAGATACGTGGAACACATCATGAACTGCTGACATATGGGGTGGCAGCTTCAATTGATATGCTACAGGTCCACAAGTCTCCTTGATCTCATAGGGCCCAATGTAGTGAGGAGCTAACTTGCCCTTGATTCCAAACCTCTGAACACCTTTGGTGGGTGACACCTTAAGATAAACATGATCTCCCACTTCAAACTGTAGAGGCTTCCTCCTCTTGTCATGATAGCTCTTTTGCCTGGCCTGAGCAGCCTCTAAGTTCCTCTTAATGATTCTGACTTTCTCCTCTGCTTCTAGTACCAAGTCAGGTCCAAATATTTCCCTCTCTCCAGCTTGTGACCAATTTAGCGGTGTCCTACACCTTCTCCAATACATGGCTTCGAAAGGTGCCATCTTTAAACTGGACTGGTAACTATTATTATAGGAGAACTCTGCCAATGAAAGACACTTGTCCCAATCCTTACCATAGTGTAGCACACATGCCCTCAACATGTCTTCCAAGATCTGATTCACCCTTTCTTTCTGACCATCTGTTTGAGGGTGGTATGCTGAGCTTCTTATTACATGGGTCCCAAGTGATTCTTGCAATTGCTCCCAGAAACGTGCCACGAATGGTGCTCCTCTGTGAGATACAATAGTCCTTGGTATCCCATGCAAGCGAACTATCTGGTCAATGTAGATTTCTGCATACTTCTCTGCCCTGTGGGTGGTATGTACTGGCAAGAAATGAGCTGTCTTAGTCAATCTATCCACAATGACCCAAATAGAGTCGTGGTGCCGGGAGGTATTGGGCAATCCCACAATGAAATCCATGCAAATATCCTCCCATTTCCAAGATGGTAGGGGAAGGGGCTGTAAGGTGCCTGCTACCTTCAAATGACTGGCCTTGACTCTTTGGAAAGTGTCGCACTCAGATATATACTTAGCAATTTCCCTTTTCATTATGGTTCACCAGTACAAAGATCTGAGATCATGATACATCTTGTTACTGCTGGGATGCATGGAGAATTTAGAAAGGTGAGCTTCATCCAATATTTTCTTTCTAAGCTCGGGGTTCTTGGGAACAACCAATCGGTCTCCAAACCATAGAATCCCTTTGCTGTCCTGACGGAAGCATTTGTATTTGTCCACCTTTTGTTTGATCATTTCCTTAATGACTTGAACACCCTTGTCACCAATCTGTGCCATGACTATTTGCTCATGTAGGGTGGGCTTCACTGAAATATAACTTAAAGCACCGGAGGAAACAACTTCTATGTTCAGCTTGCACAACTCATCACACAGGGTGGTGATTTTTGCATCCATACTCACACAGTTGCACTGGGCCTTTCGACTTAAGGCATCTGCCACAACATTGGCCTTGCCAGGATGGTAATGCACCTCCAAATCGTAGTCCTTGATTAGTTCCAACCATCTTCTCTGCCTCATATTAAGATCAGCCTGAGTGAAAATATATTTGAGACTCTTGTGATCAGTATAGATATTACAATGAGCTCCCATCAAGTAATGTCTCCATATCTTCAGAGCATGAACTACGGCTGCTAATTCCAGATCATGAGTGGGGTAGTTCTGCTCATGAGGCCTGAGTGCTCGGGAGGCATAAGCAATGACTCTGTTGTCTTGCATCAAGAAACATCCCAATCCAGTACCGGAAGCATCGCAATAAACCTCAAAGGGTTTGGTGTTGTCAGGCTGAGCTAACACGGGTGCTGTTGTCAAATGCTGCCTCAAGGTATGGAAGGCCTCTTCGCATTTCTGGCTCCATTCATACTTGACTCCTTTCTTCAACAATTCAGTCATTGGCTTGGCAATCCTGGAGAAATCCGGAATAAATCGCCGATAATACCCAGCCAATCCTAGAAAACTACGGATCTGTCGTACTGTGGTAGGAGGTTTCCAATCCATCACTTCTTGTACTTTTTCAGGATCAACTGATACTCCATCCTGAGAGATGGTGTGACCCAAAAATTTTATCTCCTTCAACCAGAAATCACATTTGGACAGCTTAGCATATAGACGATGATCGCGCAGTCGCTGAAGTACGATGTGTTGATGCTCAGCTTCATTTTTGGAATAAACCAGAATGTCATCAATAAAGACCACCACAAACTTGTCCAGCTCTGGCATAAATACTGAGTTCATCAAATACATGAAATATGCCGGGGCATTGGTCAACCCGAAAGACATCACCAGGTACTCATAAAGCCCATATATGGTAGAGAAGGCCATCTTTGGAATATCACTGGCCCGGATCTTGATCTGATGGTAGCCAGAACGAAGGTCTATCTTTAAAAATACCTGGGCTCCTACCAACTGATCAAACAATACATCAATGCGGGGCAATGGATACTTATTCTTGATGGTCACCGCATTGAGAGGGCGGTAGTCAACACACAACCTCAAACTCTCATCTTTCTTCTTCACAAATAAGGCAGGACATCCCCATGGAGAAGTACTTGGGCGAATAAACCCCTTGTCCAACAATTCTTGTAACTGTTTTTTCAATTCCACCAACTCTGCTGGAGGCATCCTATAAGGTCTCTTGGATATAGGGGCAGTTCCAGATTGTAATTCAATCGCGAACTCCATGTCTCTATCGGGTGGCATCCCTGGCAATTCATCCGGAAAAACATCTGGGTAGTCACAAACCACTGGGATCCTTTCGATAGGTGACTCCATCATAGCGAAGGCACAGGAACGGGTACATCCCTGGTCGGGTAGGTACAGGGTGATCTCTACATCTAGTGGGGAGTAGATCTCTATGGCCCTGGCTGTGACATCGATTACCGCATGGTGTCGTGATAACCAATCAGTCCCTAGGATGATATCCACACTATCCAATCCCATGATAAGGATAGTGGTTTTATATATGAAGCTACCCAACCTGATTGTTACGTGTCTATTGATCTGATAGGTGGCAACCCTGCCTCCAGGTGTAGAAATTGTAATACCCCCATTTGTGTGGTGAAAAGGTAACTGGCACTTGGCACTAAATTTGGTACTGATAAAACTGTGTGATGCACCAGAATGAAAAAGAATGATTGCAGGATAATTCAAAACTGAAAAGATACCAGTCAAGATGGGTGCTCCCTCTGGAATATCAGCCATGGTGGTGAAGTTTAGCCTGCCTTACCTCACTTGTACCTTCTGCCTCTTGCCTTGGTTCTGGTAGGAATTATGTCCCTGCCTCTGCTGATTCCTGGGGCAATTTTTGGCATAGTGCCCAGTGTTACCACAAGTGAAACACCTATTGTCATTGGTCTGATGGTACTGCTGCTGTGGCTGATTGTTGTTCCTCTCCACTGGGAGCTGAGAGTGGTTGGGTGCCTGCTGCTGCTGCTGCTGTGGTCAGATCACCCAACGTCCTTGCTGCTGCTGAGGTCCCTTGTTCTGAGTGTCAGATACAATCCTGAAGCGCTGTGGCTGAGCTAATGAACCTGCCACAGGGGTGTTCCTCTTCTTTTCTGCCTAACGGGCTGTGATGCAGTCCTCCTGGGAAATGGCCATGTTGACTAACTCATTGTAACTGTTGGCCCTGACAGTGTTGAGACGGTCGCGGAGCTTAGTGCTGAGCCCCCTCCTGAACCTGTCCCTCTTCTTCTCATCAGTGTCTGCATGATATCCGGCATACTGGCACAGGTCATTGAAGGCCTGAGCGTACTGCAACACAGTGCGATTGCCCTGAGTAAGTGCCAGAAACTCATTAAGCTTGCGGTCCATAATGCTTGCCGGTATGTGATGCCCTCTGAAGGCTGCCTTGAACTCTCTCCATTCCACCACATGGTCAACTGGCTTCATAGCAAGGAAGTGGTCCCACCATGTCCGCACGGGTTCGCGAAGCTGCTGGGTGGCGAACCTGACCTTAGCCACATCTGAACAAACTCCATTTAGTAGTGGGAATTTGGATTCCACTACCCTGAGCCATACATCAGCATCAAGCGGATCCTCTGCCCGAGTGAACAACGACGGCTGAGTACTGAGGAACTCCTGATAAGTGGCTGCTGCTAGGGGACACTGATGGTGATCACCACCACCATAGTGCTGAGGTGGCGGCTGACGCTGAGCCAACTATCGTAGAATCTCATTCTGCTGAGCCATCAATTCTTGCATGGTAGGAGGCGGTGGCGGTGGTGGAGGAATGCGTACATTATGTCCACGACGCGCTCTTCCTGCCATCTGAAAAATTAAGGATGCTCTCAATATCATATTTATGATGTCAGGGTTCATACATGGTGAAAAAGTCAAAAGGGTAAAACCAATATTTTCTTGCATAACTCTTAAAAGATATTATGTGGCATAAAACTTTTCTTCATAAATTAAAGCTGACATCATTTATCATCCATAATCCCCAAAAGAGTTTGTTACGATTACATCAGTGAGCAAAAGACTCAACTCTGTCTAGCCTAGTACCCCAAGGGTGCAAAAGCTAAGCTAGCTTCGAGGAGTTCTACCGCCACACACTTCTAATTCTATCCCTGCAACCTAGTGAGCAAACAAGGCAACGCTCGACTCGGGACAAGGTGGTCTCCCTGAGCCAGCAGTGTCCAAGCTGGATGCAGGCTTCGGCTCCTCTCCTCCCTCGATGTCGACATCCTCGTTGCCCTCCATGTCCTGGATCTCCTGGTGGTGCATATCCAAATGTTGGTTAGCTTCCGCAAGTTGTTGTTGAGTGTTGATTAACAGATCCTCGAGAACTTCAATGGTGTTCTCCCTGGTTCCCACTAGCTCCTCAAGCTCCTGGATTTCGTTGGACATCTGTTCCACCTGTAGGTCCTTTTCCACCATCTCAGTGGATAGGTCTACCACAAGTTCCTCCCGGTTGTCTAAGGTGATCTTGGTAGCTTCCAACAATGCCATTAGGTGAGACATTGCCTCTCCGCGCATCACTTGCAGACGATACAGGGCATCCATGCATCACACCGTTAAGTGAGCAGTCTGCCCTGGGTAAAGAGCCCATATATCCTTGGCATGCTCCACTTAGTCCTTCCACATTGGGTCGTCCTCCTTCTCCGCGGGGAACAAGCCAATGGGATGAGTAGACAACTCCAAGGGGTGAAAACCACAAAAGGTCGTCAGCCCGTGGAGAGCAATGGCCTCAATAGTATCCTCAGCCCGGTATCCGAAAGACTTGGAGTCCAACGAGCGCCAGCCTGGCTGTAAGGGATGAGGCTCCAGGGTCATCCTCACCCTATAGCGGGGCACCCGGTGCTTCTCGAACAGATGCACCGCGTACTGGGGAGGCGTCGTGTAACCGGCTCCCTGAAGTACCTCCCACAAGATACGGGGAAAACCCTCTCGTGCAAGTCTGTCCGTGTGGGAATGTGCGTTCCCTCCTTCCGAGGATCCGTGAGGAGTCATCTGTATACGGTTAAGCGTAAGTGAAAAAGAAAAAGGAATTATAAAATAAAAGGGAATCAAATCTTGGCCTATCGAAGGTTACGATAAGGTTACCGAATGTACTTAATATGTCATTATCATGTATTAAAGTTTTTGCCTAATTATCAAGTAGTTTAAGTCAAGGATGCATGCATGCTCGTCCTAAACGACCTCATTTCAACTTAGAGGGAAGAGGGAAAATCTCCCATCCCTACTGTTGGGGACTTGTTCTCAAATGCTATGGACCAAGAACAAGGCAACATAGAGTGTTAAGTGTTAACGCCCTTCGTCCGCTGAAGTATTATCTCCTCTCGGATCTAATAGACTTCGGCTGACGAAGGCCAAGAACAAAATATCACGAAGGTCACACCTTCGTGATCAGAATTATAAGTTCAATATAAAACGAAGTATATGAATGTAAAATATTAGAGAAGGATGTATCAAAAACAGATGACATCATTTGTATATTCATCATATGGATTTGAATATCAAAACATAATATTTAAATACATTTTTACCTCTGCCTTGACAGAAAGTAATAATTCCAGCGTAATGTGCCGATGATTACAAGATCGCGTGAACAGTACAGGGGTACTGTTCATCTATTTATAGGCACAGGACGCAGCCTGTCTATAATTACATTTATGCCCTTTACAATTGATAACAATAAAGACACAGAACATCATGGGTTTTTAAGTCATTTCATCTTTAAGTCGGTTCACCCCTTCGTCTTGAGATTCGTTAGTATGCCGAAGCTTTACAGGTAACAGCTTCGGCCTTGCTCCTGCCGAAGGTGTTTTCTTCCTTTAGGATCTTCGGCTACGAAGCATACCCCCAACAGTAGCCCCTTCGCGGTGTCAGATCATTTTTCGTAACGAGCTTGATCCGTGAAAAAATCCTCTAGGCTTTGGGATGCCGAAGATCCAAAAAACACCTTCCCTGAGCTCGTTGGCGAGAAATGATTAAAATAATCCGCGCGTGAGGTGGCCCCGTCTTGCAGCAGTTGCGCGCGCCCTGGTGACTCACCTTCCCGGTCCTTGTGGCCCACCATTCATTGAGTGTGGGTGGCTGTTTTTCCGGCGCGGAAGACCTTGACGATTTACCTTCTCACCTGTGGCATTATATAAACAGACGGGTAGATGTGAAGTTACCACAACATTCATTGCTATTGTGCTGTTGTGCTGCCAAAAATTTAGGCATAGCCGAAGGTCGATTGTTGTGCTCATACGAAGCACCGCTTTCGAATTTGCTTCGTCACAAGAAGAACTTCGAAGAAATTGAGAAAGTCAATAGTTTCAAAAAATTCATAGTCAGATGGCGAGAGTGCGTTCTACTGCCAAGGTTAACCGTGAGGGAGATGAGACCGAAGCTACCGAAACTGTTCCAATTTCCGAAGCAATGAAGCGGTCTGGGCTGGCAATGTCGGAGGATATGCCTGCCGCCGAAGCAGAAGGGGCTGATGTTGAAGGAACTGATTCCGAAGATGATTACAGTAGTGCAGTGCCGAGCAAACCTAGCCACCTGGACTTCGGAAAGTCCACCATCTCCGAAGCTGATTTTCCTAAGATGTTGAAGTTGGGCTATCTTAATGAAGCAAAGAAGGAGTTGATTCGTTTTGGTGGAGAAGAAACTATCCCGCAACCAGGAAAGAATGAAGTAGTGGTTTTCAAAAGTCTTTTTAAAGCTGGTTTAAGATTTCCCCTGAACAAGATGATTGCTAATGTGCTTAAGAAATATGGGATCTACCTTCATCAGTTGACCCCTAACGCTATCGTTAGGCTAAGTGTTTATATCTGGGCTCTCCGAAGCTAGGGGTGGAACCATTCGCTGAAGGTTTCTGCCGAGTGCACGAACTGCACTACCAGACTAAGGCTAGAAGAGATGGTCTTCATGAAATTTTTGGCTGCTACAACTTTGCTTACTGCAAGACTACAAAATTTCCAGTGATCAGTTATCGAAGCAAATGGCCAGCCGGATGGAAATCTGAATGGTTTTATGTCAAAGTTGACGAAGATGAAGATAAGTTGGTCCAGAGCCCGCTAGAACTGATCTTCGGAGAGACCCGACCCCCGTGCAGCATGTTACCAGGGGGTCCAACTCAAATTGCTCTAGCTGAATTTAGAGTAATTGCAGATCATATTGGCACTAGGGACTTGGTGCAGGAATTTCTAGCCTTCAGAGTATTCCCGACAATGAAGGAGTGGGAAATGCCGAAGCTAGAGGGGAAAAAGAAGGAAGGAGAACTTGTTCGGTTGCCCTACCATTACAAATTCAAGAAACTTTTCAAAGTGCCTTGTCAAGAGTGGTTGGACGCAATTGAAGTAATGTGTAATAAAATACTCGGAAATTATTCTAAAAAAGAAGACCAATTGATGACTGCGGCCTTCGGCACCGGTCCGAAGCGAAGGCTAAACCGAGTGATGGATGCACTGGGTTTTGAATACCCTGAATACGAACGGCTGGATAAGGGTGCCTAGGGCCAAAAAAGAAAAAGAGTAGCTAAATCTTTGAATAAAGACGACGAAGGACAACCGAAAAAGAAAAAGCCGGAGACTGAGCCGAAAGCAAGTGTTCCAAAGAAAAGAAAGGCTTCATCTCCGAAGCAAAAAACAACTGACGAAGAAGAAAAGTCTCCTACTACACCCTCTACTACCGAAGTAGAGGAAATTTTAAAGGTAATGACTGAATCTCTGCCTACCAAGCTAAGTCCTCTGGGGCCACAACTGACGAAGCTTTTTCAGAAGGAAAAGGAGCCCGCGAGAACGAAGAAAACAACAAGAGCAAAAAGACAAAGAATCATCACAGTGACAGAAGTCATTGAGAAGACGCCACCTAGAGCTTCAGCTCCGAAGGCGCCGGCTGCTAAAAGTTCTATAGCTACTGAAGCTGCACCTTCGGAGGCCGCAATTGCCAAAGCTACCGGAGCCGAAGACATTAACTTAGAAAGCATGGTTGCTGACATAGATAAACTTCTGTTAAATATGGCCGCAGAAGAAGCTGCTGAAGCCACCAAAGAAGCTTCGGCCCCAGAGGCCGAGAAAATGAAAGAAATAGACGAAGATACATCGGCAGATGAAATTTTCAACTTTCAAAACTTGATTGGTCAAGAATTGACAAAAGCCGAAAAAGAAGAGCTGAAAGAGTATGCAATTTCTTGTGGCTATCGGCCAGGGGCACTTCTCTTCGGAGGTGTTGATGATGAGAAATTAGGCTGCATCTGGGATCAAGCTGGAGCAAAGGTTATCGGTACTCTATCAAAGAGTATCGGTTTTCCGAAGCTCGAAACCGATATTAGCCGCTACCGACGACAGCACATCGTCGGTAGTTTGTTTTATTCCAATTTCAAGGTAAACAATTTCTCTCTAACTTATTATTTTTCGTAACAAAAATGTTTTCTAACGAAGGTTGTTGATGTACAGAGCATGCTACTGAGCAAAGCTTTGAAGATGCAACAAGATTTAGAAGATAAAAAGCACGAGGTTATAATTGAAAATTTGGAAAGTAAAATAAAAGAACGAATAGCTGCTTTTGAGAAGAAAGAATTCGAACTCCAAACAACTGAAGGTTTACTAGCAGAAGCTGAAGCTAAGATAACAGAACTAAATACGAAGCTTCGCTGCCAGTCAAAAAGTTTCGAACAGGAAAAGCTGAAACTTAATGAAAAGCTTGAGGCTGAAGTCCAAAAGGGCTTAGATTTGAAAGAATCATTGACAAGCCTTCAGAACAAATGTTTGGAATTCAGCAATCAATGTATTCAACGGCTGAAGAAGGTATTTTATTCGGTCGGGGCCAGCAGCGAAAAGTTTACTCCTTCAGCTGAAGATCTGCCAGGAGCCTTCGAACACATTGAAGGTGAGATTGATGACCTCGATGATGTTATCGCTGGACATGGTGACTTCTGCGCCCTGATAGCTTCTCGGGGCACTGCTGCTGCGTTCCTGAAATCTGGCTGTGAGCACGGAAAAATTATCAACAGACCCAATTTCAGCCTGTCACCAGCCATTCTAGACGATATTCCCAACCTCGCCCGAAGCATTGCGAACAAATTTATAAAGGTGTTATGGACAAAGGGTGGACGAGGGAAAGCTGGTGACGAAGCTCGGAGTCATCTCGAGCTGGTAACAAAACCATACCTTCGTGCTTACCTCTTCCTTCGAACTTGGATTTTGTTTATAGTGCTTTAATTCGTGTAGGATGATGAAGCCGAAGCTAAAGCTTGAAGAGTAAAAAGATGTCGCCGAAGCTTTGAATGGATGACTATGCCGAAGCTGAAGCCCAACGAAAAGGATCTAGAATAGATGACTGTAGAAAAAACTCTGACATCTTTTGTAATAACTTAATGTAAATAAATTTTACTTGAAAAACTTTGTCCATACCTTGTAATATATTCTTACCCCTCCATCAATGTATAAAGTGCTTTGATGTGGACGAAATTAGCATTTTGAGCCGAAGGCGAAAAACACCTTCCCTTCTTTTCGTACACAGTGAAGCATAAAAACTGCTTCTTCTCTTTTTTTTTTCTTTTTGCCGAAGCACGATCTTTAGAACCGAAGCAACTGCTTATGTTATGATGAGGATGATCCTACGTATGTCTGAATGAATTTTTATGAATGCAAATCTTATGATGTAATGTATCATGCAAATGAATGGCCAAACACATATCCGAAGCCACAACTTCATATCAGCGCTGACTTTTCGCTGTAAGCCTCCCTTAGGAGCTTCTTCGCCTTCTATTTCAGCGGTATCAGCGTTTATTTTTCGCTATAAGCCTCCCTTAGGAGCTTCTTCGCCTTCTATTTCGGCGGTATCAGCGTTTATTTTTCGCTGTAAGCTCTGCATTCCCTTAGGAACGACTTTTGAGCAGAAAACTTACGCTGCGCTCCCTTAGGAACGGCTTTTTGTAGCTTCGTCGTGCTCTGCATCCCCTTAGGGACGTCTTTTGAGCTTCTCCCCTTTTTTTCTTTTTCTTTGCACTTGATGGTGCGTGCTCAGGTTTTACATTTACATCTTTGGGGGATATTGCTTCTTATAAAGCTGAAAACAAAAAAAGGAGAAATTACATACTATGGCCCCATTAAAAACCTTTCTCCCCCTTTGGAAAGGAAAAGGGTGCCATAAGAAAAATAGAAAAATTACATCAAACTAGACATAATATCACCGAAGCTCATCCGCATTCCATGATCTGAGGATGTCGTTGCCGTCCATATCCTTCAATCTGTAGGAACCAGGTCTTGACGAAGATACTACCAGAAAAGGTCCTTCCCATTTCAGCTGCATCTTGCCTACTGTATCTGGGTTGGCCACTCTTCGAAGCACCAAATGTCCTGGCTTAATATTCTTTAGCCGAACCTTTCTATCACGCCATTTTATTGTTTTAGCTTGATATTTATTGATGTTTTCCACGGCCTGAAGCCTGATCCCTTCTATAGCGTCTTTCTCCACAGAATAATCAGCTTCGTCCTCTGCCGAAGCCACTGTTCTTATTGATCCTGCTTTTGCTTCTTCTGGAGTTATTGCTTCATCACCAAATAATAACTTGAATGGTGTAAAGCTTGTTGACCTTGATACTGTTGTATTGTGGCTCCGCACTACTTTGATTAATTCATCTGGCCATTTCCCTCTGGGCTGATTGAAGATTGACTTCATTATTCCCGTCATTATGATGCCGTTAGCTCTTTCGACAAGTCCATTTGACTTTGGATGTCTAACCGATGCAAAATGGATCTTCGTGCCAATTTGTCCACAGAACTCTTTAAAAGTTTCGGCATCGAACTGTGTACCGTTGTCCACAGTAATAATCTTCGGCACTCCGAAGCGACAAACAATATTCTGCCAGAAAAATTTCTGAACAGTAACCGAAGTTATTGTGGCTAAGGGCTTTGCCTCAATCCACTTAGAAAAATATTCTACTGCCACCACAACATATTTTAAATTTCCTTGTGCTGGTGGAAGTGGGCCTAACAAATCAAGGCCCCACCTTTGCAATGGCCAAGTGGGTTGTATTAACTGAGTCAGAGACGAAGGCTGTTTTTGATCTCTTGCACATTTTTGACAGCCTTCGCATTTTTGAACTAATTCTGCTGCATCCGAAGCTGCCTTTGGCCAATAAAATCCTTGTCGAAAAACTTTTCCCAGCAAGGGCCTAGATCCAATGTGATATCCACACAGGCCTGCGTGTATTTCCTTCATCAATTCTATACCTTCAGCTCTGGATAAACATTTGAGTAATGGAGAACAGACCCCATGCTTGTATAACTCTCCCTCTATTATGATATATGGTCGGGCTCTTGCCTCTATTCTTTTATTATAAGCTTCGTCATCTGAAAGGAAGTTACCCTCGAGAAAAGACATAATCTCAGTTCTCCAATCTTCACTATGAACAGGAGATATATTGAGCACTGCTCTTTCAAGAAGTTCCACCGAAGGTGCTTTTATCGTTTCAAAAATACTTCCGAAGGTAAGGGCAGCCCCTATGCCGCTGACTTGGCTAGCAAATCAGCATGTTCGTTTTCTCCTCGAGGAATATTCTTGACAGAAAACCCTTCGAAAGAAGCTTCAATCCTTCGGACCGTGTCCAAGTACTTCTCAAGCTTCAGGTCTCTTGCTTTACAACTCTTGTCAACATGACCATAAATGACTTGGGAGTTGGTTTTAAGAATCACCCTTCTAATCCCCATTCCCTTTAACTTCCGAAGCCCCAAAAGCAAAGCTTCGTACTCAGCAATATTATTTGTGCAGCTAAAATCAAGTTTCACTGCGTAGCAAGTTCTAACTTTGGAAGGTGCAATTAGCACAGCAGCTGCTCCTGCCCCGAAGGTTCCCCAAGAACCGTCGCACAATACTGTCCAAGCTTCGGCATCTTTAGTTGTTTCTTCTCCCTGAGCCCCTGGCGTCCAATCAGCGATGAAGTCTGCTAACGCCTGGGACTGGATTGAAGATCTATGCACATAATCAATGCTGAACTCGTTGAGCTCTGCAGCCCATTTTCCAATTCTTCCAGTAGCTTCTCTGTTCCTCATTATATCCTTCAAGGGTTGTGACGAAGGAACAATTATATGATATGCTTGAAAGTAATGTCGAAGCTTCTTGGAGGCCATTAAGACAACATATAACACCTTTTCCAATTCTGTATAATTCTTTTTTGATAGACTGAGGACTTCGGTGACGAAGTATATTGGTGCTTGCTTTTTGGTTTGTCCTTCAAGCTTCTCTTGGACAAGTGCCGCACTCACTGCTGAGTTCGAAGCTGCCACATATAACAATAGGGGAGCCCCTGGCGCTGGTGGAGTTAGTGTCGTTAGATCTATCAAATACTGCTTCAGCTCTTCGAAGGCTCTCTGCTGAACTGATCCCCATTGGAAAACTTCGGCTGACTTTAGTACTTCAAAAAATGGTAAATTTCTCTCTGCTGATCTAGATATGAATCGATTTAGAGATGCAAGTCCCGTCAGCCGTTGAGCCACCTTCTTTGTGCTTGGCGGCTCCATCCGAAGAATAGCTTCGATTTTATTTGGATTAGCCTCGATCCCTTTTGTTGAAACTAGGCAACCGAGGAATTTCCCCTTCTTCACTCCAAAGTCACATTTTTCTGGATTCAGCTTCAGACCAGCTTGCCTGAAATTAGTGAATGTCTCCTGCAGATCAACAATGTGATTTTCTTGCTTCGTGCTTTTTACTATGATATCATCAACATAAGTTAGCACATTTCTGCCTATCTGAGAATGAAGAACCTTCGCCGTCATTCTGCTGAAGCTTCCTCCAGCATTCTTGAGCCCCTCAGGCATCCGAAGATAACAATATGTTCCACTGGGGGTTATGAAGCTGGTTTTTGGCTCATCTTCTTTCTTCATCCAGATTTGATGATAGCCTGAATAACAATCTAGCAGACTCATGAGCTCTGACGAAGCTACTACGTCTACTAAAGAATCTATTCTTGGTAATGGAAACTCATCCTTCGGACAAGCCTTGTTGAGATCAGTAAAATCAATGCACATTCTCCATTTACCATTAGCCTTCTTCACCATAACAGTGTTAGCTAACCATTCTGGGTATTTCACTTCTCTGATGACTCCAGCACTAAGAAGTCTTTTCACTTCATTCCGAGCACCTTTGGCTTTGTCATCAGACATTTTCCGAAGCCTCTGCTTTCTGGGTCTGAAGGATGGATCAACATTGAGCGAGTGTTCAATGACATCTCTGTTAACACCACAAAGATCATTGGCTGACCATGCAAAGACATCCTTATTATTGAACAGAAACCTTATTAGGGTCTTCTCCTGTTCTTCAGACAATTGAGACCCTAGCAGCACCTTCTGTTCTGCTATATCTTCGCATAAAAGCATGGGCTTCGGCTGATCAGCCGAAGCAGCCTTCTCCCTTCTGTACTTGTACTGGTCACAAGCTTCAGCTTCATCTATATTGTGGATTGCCTTTGAATCTGTCCAGTTCCCTTCAGCCTTTCTGGTAGCTTCTTGACTCCCATGAATAGCAATAGGTCCTTGATCCGAAGGTATCTTCATGCAAAGATATGCTGGATGAAGAATTGCTTCGAAAGTATTGAGTGTTCCTCGGCCAATGATTTCATTATAGGGGTACTCCATGTCGACAATATCAAACACAACTTGCTCAGTTCTAGTGTTATTAACGAATCCGAAGGTCACTGGCATCGTGGTCTTGCCAAGTGCTATAATCTGTCTTCCTCCGAAGCCACAAAGAGGGTGTGTAGCATCATGAATTTTATCTTCGGGCTCTTGTAGTTGTCTGAAGGCCTTAGCAAATATAATGTCCGCTGCACTGCCTGTATCAACCAGAACATTGTGGACCAGAAACCCTTTGATAACACAAGAAATAACCATAGCATCGTTGTGAGGATAATCCTTGAGCTGAAGGTCCTCTTGGGAGAAGGTAATTGGAATGTGAGACCATCTTGACTTGATGAAGGGCCCTTGCACCCCGACATGCTATACCCTTCTCTGTGCCTCCTTCTTCTACTTCTTGTTGACCGGCTCTGAGCATGAACCACCTGTGATCGGGAGTACCAGGTTCGAAGCCGAAGCAGCTCCAGCTTGGTTCTTGAACGAAGCCATCAGCTCAAAAAGTGGAAGTGAGTTCACTGGAGGTGGGCGCCAATGTTGGGGACTTGTTCTCAAATGCTATGAACCAAGAACAAGGCAACATAGAGTGTTAAGTGTTAACGCCCTTCGTCCGCTGAAGTATTATCTCCTCACGGATCTAATAGACTTCGGCTGACGAAGGCCAAGAACAAAATATCACGAAGGTCACACCTTCGTGATCAGAATTATAAGTTCAATATAAAACAAAGTATATGAATGTAAAATATTAGAGAAGGATGTATCAAAAATAGATGACATCATTTGTATATTCATTATACGGATTTGAATATCAAAACATAATATTTAAATACATTTATACCTCTGCCTTGATAGAAAGTAATAATTCCAGCGTAATGTGCCGATGATTACAAGATCGCGTGAACAGTACAGGGGTACTATTCATCTATTTATAGGCACAGGACGCAGCCTGTCTATAATTACATTTATGCCCTTTACAATTGATAACAATAAAGACATAGAACATCATGGGTTTTTAAGTAATTTCATCTTTAAGTCGGTTCACCCCTTCGTCTTGAGATCCGTTAGTATGCCGAAGCTTTACAGGTAACAGCTTCGGCGTTGCTCCTGCCGAAGGTGTTTTCTTCCTTTAGGATCTTCGGCTATGAAGCATACCCCCAACACCTACTGTAGGGCTTGCTTAATTAGCCACCTAGCTACCCCTCTATTATCCTAAGGCATCACGTCCTAGGTCTATCCTTATCGCTCTGACGATCTATCCAACATTTGTTTCTAACAAGTTTTACTTTTGAAAAGGATGGTATTTACAGTTTATTGACTCCTCTGTGGTGGTACGAGCTCCGATACCAGCTGTGGCGGAACCGCCCGAATTATTCCAACTTAAGTGCCTAAGTCCCACCTTAGAGGCTAGACCACACTTAAATAGGAATAACACGTCAGTCCCTTGGATCTAGTCCGACGAGGCCACTAACAAAATCAAGTACCACTTACTCACTCGATGGTGAGGCACAGAGCAAATACAATCAAGCATAAAACCATACATTAAGGAGTATTAAATTTATTACAACATCATCGGAGTTTTAGCAAAAGTAGTGATCATTATTCGGAATGCAGCGGAATAAAACTAAGGATAAATAAATGGAAGGATGGGGAAGCCTGTCCCATCACTCCTCATGCTCCTCCTCAACCGAGGTAGGGTCCCACTCGACTGTCCAACCTGGTGGTAAGATGGATAGCCAAGTCACTCCAGCAACCATGTCCTTCAGAGAACCTGTAAAATTATGCCACAAGCAAGGCTGAGTATACTAATACTCAGCTAGACTTACCCGGTGTGAGGAGTCTACTCCTTTACCTCTAGACATGCAGTTGTTTGGCTGAGGGGTTTGGTTTGCCAAAAGCACTAGCTGAGTCTAAAATCAAATTTTAGCTTTTCAAGTTTTAGTGTGACTCTCTTAAGACTAACTATGTACCTGTCTAATCATACATGGTATCAAACATTTTTATCAAACAACATCTTTTGCCAAATCAACACATTTCCACTTGTTACTCAATGTAGCAGCATGGATCAAGCAGTCTCATTAGCTGCGAGAAGCAGACGATTCGAATCGGGTTTTTAAACCTTGCAAGGTAAACCTAAACACACGATGTAGCAAGGCACTCCGTCCCCACACACATCAACTGTCCCCATCGATTCCCCGCCAGCAGATCAGGGCTCACCGCCTTGGCGTACAATGCCTCACTGACCCCGACTGCCGTCGTGCAGTGACCGCACTTGTACCCACCATAACTGGAATGGGAGACCACGTCTCAGGTCGCGTGAGGGGCAAAGTCTTCTGCCAGGTTCACTCAGGTACTTCGCTTACAGATTTACCATATTTCTCGCATATGTTTAGTACGTTCAAACGCTTGACACATGGTACCGCACTTTTATCCTTATTCCAATTTCTGTCACGTAGACAACGCATCCCCATGGACCGTTGTCCACAGACCACCATCATTACGATATGAAAATGGATACAACCAATTCCTGACCTCGCGCGAGTGCTAGAAAAATCACCCGACTTCTACCGAGATCTCTAATTAGCAAAGCAGCTACTCGACCTAGCATACTAGTATCCATCACAAGGGAAACCTGAGTTCATGCAACTAGGGTTTCAATCAACTCCTGCACTTAAGTGCACAGTACAAACCTACAAGCAATAAGTGCAGTAAAATAGCATAATATAATTGGTTATGCATAAAACCGGGGCTTGCCTTCCAAAGCTGGGGTAGGCAGATCATCGATGGCAGGCTCTGGTGCTGGATCCTGGGCTACCTCCTGAGCAACTCCTTGCTCCGGCACGAGGATGTACTCCCCGTTAGCGAGATTACAGTCTATCGAATGCAATTAATAAGATATATGCATAAAATGATATGATCATTTGTAAAGGTTATGCATCTTAAAACAGTATTAAGTTTAGTGCTTCTCTATGGATTCCTTTTGGATATACTTAAGGGTTTTGTATTTTCATCTATTTTCCCAAAGTTTTCCCTTTTCTCTTTTTATTGCTTCTTATTAAGCACTTTTGAACTATTAAGGTTATTTAACATTTTTCAAAAATGTTATAAAAATTACAGTGGGTAAATATTAACATTTGTGTGTTCTCCTAAAAATTTGAGGTGGATACTAAATGAGATACTACTTGTACAAAATTAACAAAAACAAGTGTAAAAGAGCATTTTACACTATAGCTATGTTTTAAGAGAGGTTTCTTTACCAAATTTTATTTTTGTCCTGATTCATAGGTGATATTAGGCCTCTGTGTTAAAAATCATAGAAAAAGACCTACTGGATATTTAGTTGTGAATTTCTAAAGTTTAATGCCAAAAAGGTACTTATAAGTAACTTGTTATTTGAAAAATATCTTACAACAAAACTCATATTTTTTCTATGTTCATAATAACAAAATATTAGTTATCCCAAGGCTTGGGGTGTTTTCTCCTCAGGGTTATTTGTCTAGGATTTTTCTAAGTTTTCCTTGTTTTCATAAAATAAAAGGTATCTCATTTCTCTTGTACTAAACAAAGGTCTAATAAAATTTTCTAGTGAACTATATTAAATAAGTGAGCTAGCAAAAATGTGGTTGCTCCCTGGTTCTTATTTTAAACTCCCTTTTCTATTTTCTTTAACTTTGAGCTAAAATGATTTTAAATGGTAAAGCCTACTTTACTTTGGTGTACTGAGGAGTTTACCATTTTTAAACCGATTAGGGAGTGATTAAGTACTTCTCTGATTTTTCTTAACCTCAGTCTAACAGTGTAACTATTTTTCCCTCTTTTATTTAGCTTTTGGCCAGAACAATATTTAATTCAAAACTCTGAATTCTTTGGCAACACTTAGGGGGTTTTGTATTTTTCCTAAGTAGTTTACTTTATTTAGAATCTGGCAAAATTGGTTTGACTAAATTTGGTTGCATAAAACTGACGTTATGAATTTTACCAGCTCTGTTTGTATTTAAATTAGAAATGTTAAAAAGGTTTTATGGAAAACTAGTTTACACCGAGGACCCTGGGCTTTTTCTAAACCAATCCTTCAACTTATACCCCTGCGCAACTATTCATCTGAGTCGCTGACATTTCAAAAACCGCCCTGACTTATATTCCTTCTTCCCCGAGGTCCCTCCCCCCTTTTGAACAGTACCCGCGAAAGGAAAAAGGGCGGCGCGGCTTACGGGCGGCGAGGGAGGTCCGGCGAAGGGTGGGGTTGGCTTCGGGAAGTCCTTGCGGTCACAGCGAGGTACGGCTCGACGACGGTGATTGCCGGAATCGGCCGGTCCACGTGCGCAGGCGGGCGAGCTCGTCGGCGACGTGTGCTCTGGCCTATCCACGGCGATTCCGGTCAATCCAAGGGCACAGGGAGCTTCACGGGGTGCTAAATATTCGACCCATGCAAGGAATCGAAGAACAACGCACCGTGGAGCTCGGTCTACGTTCACCAGCGGTCGGCTGAAGTCCGGCGACCTTGATCCAGCGTCTCCGGCGAGGCAGAGCTCGATTCCTCGCTCTGGGAGCTTCGCCGAGGCACGTAGAGTCTATTCTGAGGGTTGGACGGGGCTAGGAATGGCTCTGCTATTCGGTCTACGGTGGCAGGTGCTCGGGCGGCCGCTGGCACACCGTTTGTAGGGCGAACTCCGGCGATCTCGTGCTCCGGTGAGGTCGAGAGCGCGCGGGGGCGCACGGCTGAAGCCCTGGCTGGCTTTATAGGCGCGTGCGCGGGCAGGGGACACGGGCGTGGCTTGGCGTGGCACGGGGCGCGCGGGGTCGGACACTGGGCGTGCTCTGGCGCGTTCAGGGCGCGTCGAACACGTGGAGGTGTTCTTCTGCCCATGTTCAAAAGCTCGCCAACATCGCAAACGTGCGAATCTTGGCAAAAATCCGGCGTAGGCCTCCTCCTAGCACCTAGGGCTGTCTCTTGTATGTGAGTTCCAATGGCAGATATGCCCTAGGTAGGGAGATTTGCGGATGCCAAATCTAGCTTGTCTCCCTGTCCACTCCACAACAAAAGTGATGCCAAAGCATGTCAAATGAATTTGACTCAGGTTCAAACTTTTCCAGTGGGTATCTTAGGTGGTTTGGCACATTTTTGGTATTCAAACTAAGTGGTTTTGGTGCCATTTACTAAGTGAACACGTCTGATCTTTAGATTAGGGTTAAATTTTGACTTAGAAAAAATAAGAGAGCTCTAGTGTGCTCTCTACTTAAGGGGTGGTTTTGGGGTCTTTGAGGGGCCTTTTTGCAATGTTTCCCCTCTGCATTTTGTAGATTGCAATGTTACTTAAACTTTGGTTAAGGGTTAACTCATGGTTTGCACATTTGTTTAATCTTTCCCTTAATCCAGGGTTTTGGGGGTTAAGGGCTCAAGAAGGGTCTAGGGTTGAATCCCCTCTTTCCCAAGGTGATAATTGCATAATGCTTGAGTAATGCCTTTGTCATTAACATTCTTAGTTAATCCATGGGTCTTCAAGGTTTTTGGTTCTTCTACTCCTCCAGTTAACCACATGTGATAACAATTCATCAGTGCCTATATGAAGCCAGTGGCCTTGGTAACACCTGGGGTGTTACACGATCTCTTGAATTGTGTCTTTGGAGTGGTGTCTATTGCTCTTGTATTGAATGAGAAGTAGTGAATGCTTGGATGGTTGGTGTGGAGGTGGTTGGGGGTATTTATAGCCCCAACCACCAATTCAACCGTTGGGGAGGCTGTCTGTCGATGGGCGCACCGGATAGTCCAGTGCACCAGTGTCACACCCGGTTTTAGAAGGCAAACCGAATGCGAACCATGTACGTGCCAGGATCAGCAATTCATGTACACAGCAATTACATAACTGGACATCATCACACAGTGCTCAAATCATAATATAAAAGGGGAATAATAGTCGATTACATCATATGTCTGAGACATCCACATAGTATTTACATTAATCAAAGTGCGGAAAACGAAACGTAGATACATGCGGCCTTCACAGGCAGCCGACTAGGGGTTGCCACTAACCCACGCCTAGAACTCGTCGTAATCTTGGAATTCCTGGAAGTCTCCTTCCACGACTTCATCTTCTCCTGAGCAGTGGTTGCAATGCGGACAACATGGGGAAGGAGGGGGGTTTGGTGTGTAGAGCAAGGGTGAGTATACATCAACATACTCAGCAAGTGTCCTGTTTGGCTGTAGTGGACTAGCTTTATGTGGGGGTAAGTCAAGCAGTTGCTTTTAGTTGGTCAGATTATTATTACTAGTAGAGAGAGCCAAGTTTTAGTATTAACCCACATTATTAACCCAAACATATCCTTTCCAAACAGAAAGAATACCACTTACCATTACCATAGTCAATACCAAAACCACCATTTTCATCGCCACCTGTAATCCATACATCTCTGATCAAGTATCACTAATCAATGGAGCTCCCTTGGCCGCTCATAACCACGAGCATGGCTGATATATCAGTTTTCAAACTCTCTGCAGAGGTTGCACACTTTACCCACAAGCTGTGATTCCCTTTCTGCCCGGAGATCATGACTCTCCATTGATCACTACCAAGGTGACCCAACAAAGTATCACTATGTAGCCTTTACAAAGATTCCCCGGGGCTGTAGCCGCCCGTTAGGTTTCCTAAATGCACCGCACTCCTCCCCAAGGGGCGAACCAAACCTGGCAGAGCGAGCCGCATACACCGAGACCCATTAACGGCATGACGGCTAAGCTAACTACACCCTGGTTCCTCTAATTATTCAGCTAAAGGCATCCCACTCCACCCTCATGGTTGCACTGTTTTCCTGGGTGGTCATCCAACGAACAGGTCCTTACGGAGAGGCACTCGAGAAACCGCTCGAGCCCCCTTAAATGCCACAAGTATAATATCATAATAAAGAAGGGAAACATCGTATCATTGATAAATCTCATCATGTTCATTGATTAATGTTAAGCACTAGCATAAAGCTAAACCATAATAATCCAACCCAAATAGGTAAACAAGGACATGGATAACAAAAGCTAGTCAATCCTTAGGTATAACTGTGTAAATGCGGAAAGTGAATTATAGAATGTATAGGACAAAGATAGGTCAAGGGACATTTGCCTCCACCAACCAGCTGCTGCTCAGGGGCTTCTCCTACGAGTTCTTCAGACTCCTCAACCAGACCGTTCTCTATGCGAGCGCAAACATCCATCCATCCATTTGAATTAGGAAATAAACAGTACACCATACAAGAGAGGAGATAAACTGAATATGCATAAGATATGACATACGGTTTTGCATTCGCAATTGCTGGAAAGAAAAGAAGGAAGGTCTCGCAGTGGCTAAAGCTATAATCGAAGCGTATTACAGGTAGATGTATAATTAATCATTACATCATCTATTTCCACCTAGTTACACTAACAAGTATTAATCACATGCACTAACAGAGTTACAACTATTTCTAATTGGTCGACATTAAATGAAGTCAATGATTAACTATGTCACCCGCGACACGTCCAGAGGTAGACGGGCACGTCCAGGGGTAGACGGGCACGTCACCCGCGACAGGACGCTACGCGTTGCGGCGAGGGCACGGCGAGCCGCGCCAAAGCACTGCGCACACCACGCGAGCACAAGCGCACGGAAGGCCGCGCTGACACGCCGCGAACGAGCCACACACAAGCCGGGGCCGAGCCGCGCACGCGCCGCGCTGCGCGCCGTGAGCAGGCAGCGGGGCTGCGACGGGGGCCGACCGCGCCAAGCCACGGACGCGCCGCGCCGAGGATGCGCCGGGCCACGCCGGCACCCACGGTCGCGAGCTGGACAGGCAGGGGGCGCACGAGGGCGAGTTGGAGCGGAGAGGGGCCAGGACCGGGAGTGGCCGCGCCGGGCCGGGCGAGGAGGGCCGCGCCGGGGTCGTCCGTGCCGGGGCCGAGGGTTGCGCGCCATGGCCGAGGCGAGGAGGGCCGCGCCGGGGGCGAGCCAAGGCGGGGCCAGGAATCGAGCGGGCAAGGGCCATGCTGGCGCACCACCGCGCCGAGCAGGGGGCGCCGGGGACCGAGCATGTGGGGCGGGGCCGAGCGCGCGCCGGGGTCGGCGGGACGGCGAGGCCGCGCTAGGCAGGGGGAGCTGTGCGCGCCGGGCACGGGGGGCCGAGCCGCGCGCCATGGCCGGGCGAGGTAGGTGCGCCGCGCCAGGGCCGACGAGGCCGGGCCACGCCTTGGCCGCGCAGGGCTGAACGACGCCGCACCGAGGAAGGGGAAAAGGGGGGGAGCGAGGAGAAGAGGAGGGAGGGGGCTTACCGCGGCCAAAGGCAGGGCGGCGGGCGGCGGTTCGGCGACGGGCGAGCCGGGCGGGGGAGAAGTGCGCGAGGGGGCGCGGGGCGAGAGAGAGAGGTTTTGGGGGGAGGGGCGGCTGACGGGCGGGGCCCACAGGGGGAAGGCGGCGGCAGATCCAACCGTCGCGCGCACGGCGCGCATGGGGGGCGGGGGAGGTGGCTGGGACGCCGGGCGAGTGCGCCACGGGGGGAGCTGGGCCGCGCGCCAGGTCGGCCGCGGGGGGGGGGGGGGGTGGCTGGCTAGGCTGCGCGCCTAGATGGGCCGCAAGGAGAGGGGGAGGGGAGAGAAGGGAAAAAGTTTTTTTTCCTTTTTGTAATATATTTTCTAAATAAATGATTTCACAAATTCACTCAACCAAAATAAATGCATGGACCGGCATGGTGCAACAAACAAAAGAAAATATTTCTAGGGTTTACTTACACAAGGTCTCGAGCTAAATCTCGCTAGAACTTTGAAAATGGACAAGGCTTAGCGAGAAGAAAAAGAAAGAGGAAAGGTAACGCCCGAATTTGGTGAGTGCTGGAGAAAGAAAAAAAATCAACTCTCAAATTTGGGGCGATACAAACCTATTCCCCTTAAAAGAATCTCGCCCCCGAGATTCAAGGTTGGCTAGCAAAGAGCTCAGGATATTTAGCCATCAAATCATCTTCACGCACCCAAGTTGCTTCTTCTTCGGAGTGATGACCCCATCTGACTTTGCACATTCTGATAGTCTTTGTCGGAATGCACCCGCCCTAAATCCTAAGATGAGGAGGGGCCAAGGGTTTTGCCTGTTACGAGATTGGTGGATGAACACACGAAAGCACACAAGAGTTTAGAGTGGTTCGGGCCGCTGGAGCGTAATACCCTACTCCACTATGTGATGTATTGCTGTGATAGTTTACGTGAGCTTGTGAGTGTCTAAGTGAGCCTGTGAAGTTGTCTAGTGTCGTTACATGCCTGCCCTTTTATAGCTCAAGGGGGGCATGTACAATAGTGATGGGCCCTGACATGTGGGCCCAGGAACATAACAGATGTATCACTTGGAGCAGCTGATGTTTGTTGCCACGTAGTATTGGCGTGTAGGGGAAACTTCCCTGGGAACGCAGTAGTGGTGATGAACACAGTGCACCGAAAAGGACGGGCGTACTATTCAGAAATGGACTGGATAGGCACGCCGCCTGCAGGGCGGCCTAACGCCGCCTGCCAGCGGAGTGGGCAGGTCGCTTTAAATGTCGTGGGGTCATGTCGTCAGCCACCGGGGTAGACAGACTGCGTGTCTTCTCCGCATTAAATACAGGGGCAGCGTGGCCCTGAGGCCTTACGTCAGTCTCCACCCGCTAGCTTACGTCACGGGCGATAGGCCACGTGGCAGCATCGGGCCTCCACCTGAGTGGGTTGCGGATGCGCACAGGTTTAGGCTCGGACACACGTCAGTACCGGATCCTTGTCTGTCCTTGACAAAGGCCAGGGTATTCCCTGTCCTGGGACCTTGCAGTGAGTGGCTCGGACGTCACCCAGAGGAATCCGTGTCCCATCCAAAGGGTCCGGCCTGCTTACATGAGGGTCCCGGACCACATCTGGGAGCCCGGGTTGCGTGTACAGGGGTCCGGCGCCTTTTCGAGGGGGTCCGGACTTACTGATGGTGTCATGGAGTGCTCCACCTCTCTGTCCACGTGGCAGAGTCGGCTAGAGATAGCCGTGCGGCTAGAGATAGCCGTACAAGCACCATGCCTTCATGCTGTAGTAAGGGGTACCCCTGATTCGGGGTACCGACAGTGGCCCCCGGGCCTGCCTTAGGGGAGGATACGAGCCTGCAGGTGGGGCTAAAGCTTGTTCGGCGATTGGCACGCTGCTTCCGTGCGCTAGCTGGCATAATTGCTGTCAGACCACCATTAGTCACGTCGATTGCCGCACCTATTCCACGGTTCACTGGCCCGTGACTTCTGCATTTGATGGCTTTACTGGGCCTCGCGCGTGGCGCCCTGGTACCGCTGCATTAGTTAAGAAAAAATTCACCTTCTCTTTCTTCTGCAGCAGCCCCGAGGAGGCGCGGTATTGGTGCGAGCGGCGGTTCGACTTTTCTGCACCTAGGAATCGGTGCCCAAGGAGGATGGATCGTGGGCCCGAGCCCCCGTGCCAGAGACTGGGCTGTCCGTTTCGGCGGAGGCGAAGGGGCACACTACCGCAAGCGGTAGCCTGCTCCTCATGTGGCGGTTTGCCTTCTCTGCACCCAGGAATCGGCACGCCATGTGCATGACATGTGGGCCTGGGCCCCCATGCTGGAGGTCAAGCCATCGGTCGCGACGAAGATGAAGCGGCGCGCCTACCGCGGGGCGGTAGCACGCTCCTCGCGTGGTGGTTCGCCTTCTTTGCACCAGCGGGCCAGCTGTATGACGTGCGGGGTCAGGCCCCCCATGCCATAGGATGGGTATCTTGGTGTGCATCTGGGGAGACTCGCCCGTGACGCTTCGGGGCACGAGCGGAGGAATCTGCCTTTTCAAAAGGGGTTCATCCCTCGAGTAGCAGCCATGCCTTGCTTTTCTCCCACTCGCGGTGTCCTTTCGTCTTCGAGCTCTCTGCGCCCCTTTGCCTTCAACGTTTCTGCTTTGTGTTGGTATAGTTTGCCATGGCCATGTAAGCTCATCCCGAGCATGTCCAGACTAAGCATCCCTACAATGCATGAACCGTTGGTGGTAGCGCCTGGGCGCTTGGTTGTACCGTGCATTTTGGTTTGCCGCTTGCTTGGATGGGATGCGCCGGAGTTTGGCGAGAGGATTTGCGCTGGCGCCATCCTCCCCAGCGAACTCGTCGACGGAGAGATTGTGCTCTTTGTCTTCAACCTCCCTAGCGGGTTGGTGCTGCCGATCTTGCCTTCCCTCCCGCTGCTGGAGGTGCACGGCCTCATGGGGGTGGCGCTCTTCCACCGGTGCTTGGCTTTAAGGATGTTCATCAGCCTCGCGCCGGTGGAGAGCGAGCTGGGTTGCGGCTCCATCCTCTACATGAGCTGGTGACCTGCCTCTTCCTCCAGCATTCGGAGGAAAAGGATGATCACCAGCCTTGTGAAGGTTGGAGGCGAACTTCGGCTACGTGGCGCTGGCCAGACCGCCAGTGCCGCCCGCCGCCGTGCTTCCAGCTCCATGGCTTGGATGGTCTTGTCCTCACTCCCATAGGGGGGTGGGAGCGAGGGCCTCTTCGCCATGGCGCATGCGCTGAGGTGGCCGCCACCGCTGGTGAGGCTGCTCGGCGCAGAGGTGGTCGCCTCCGCTGGCAAACCGTCAGTGCAGAGGTGGCCGCCTCCGCTGGCGAGCCGCTCGGAGCAGAGGTGGTCGCCGTCGCTGGTGAGGCTACCCGGAGCTATCTTCCATCGCGGCTCTGCTGGTGCAGAGTAGTCCATTCCTGTAGAGTAGAGGTGGAGCTAGGACTCCGCTTGAAGGCGAATGTAATAACTTTTACTTTTTGTAAGGTACTTTTGAGTACTATTTATCAAGTAGTATTAGCACTTATCTATATACTATTCGTCCCTGTTTTGTGTGGTGTTGCCGACTCCTCCCTGGTACCTGGCCCCCCTAGGATGTAGGCTCGATGTGTCGAGGCTACATACCAGCATACCTAAGAAAGGGTTGGCAATGGCCCCCAGGAGGTAGCCTCAACTGGGACCAGGACCTGTACATAGCTTCGGCTAGGGAGCGTTAGTAGTACACCCAAAGAACCCATCATCTGACATTAGACATCCTTTGATACATGCTCGGGACCTGTAGGGTCTAGTCTGGGAAGCCAAGATGTGTGTCTGGACCCCCTGGATGGTGGCTCCAAATACTAGGACACCCGTCGCAGAGTGGTGGAGTGTGTAGGCTCACGGTACGGGACCAGGCTGAGCGGCTACACGGCTTCGGACCACCCCAGGAGACAAGTGTCCGTTCTCTAGAGCCGGACCCCCAGGTTGTCGGACCCACAGGACTATAGCTCCAAATATTAGGGTACCCATCACGGTGGTGGAGTGTGCAGGCTTTTGGGTACGGGACCAGGCTAAGAGGCCACACAGGCTCCGGACCACCCCATGGAACGGGCTCCCGTTCTTTAGAACTGGCCCCCAGGCTGTCGGACCCTCCTGCTTTCGCAGAGGGGTCCTAAACTGCAATCCTGGCTATTCAATTCGGATGTCATCATGTCAGACGGGATGGGAACTGTATGAGTGGGTTAGATAAAAATAAAATCCAGAAACTGCAGGGTAAGACCATGGAGCAGTGGGATAAAATTATCATAGAAGCACATCTGAGGGGTAAGTCTTCTCTTTATAACTTGACATGCATGGGTGCAGACCAACAGGCCGGGCTTATGAGGGTAGACCTCACCAGGCTGGCGTACACGTATGCATTACCTAGCTGCAAAAAGGGAGAAAAACTCGACCCCTCGGACTTGCTCCTATGGATAGAACTTACAGAGATGCTCCAGGGGTTAGCAAGAGGTACTCCTTCAGTCGTAGCAAGATGGTCACCTTCGGGTCGGCGCATTCCCGTCACCTTGAAGGGTCCTTCCCAACTGGGGGAGAGTTTGTGCAGCCCTTCTAGGTTTGGTACTTTCCGTAGGACCAGGTCCCGACCCTAGGTTCCCATCTGCGTTTGATGATGGAGTCCTACGTCCTGACGCTGTAGCCGTTTCTGCATGGACTTATCAGAAGACTGGACCTGCGGGGAGTCCAGTAGGGTTTCAGGGGGAAGACAGGCTTCGGCCCCATAGACCGAGGAGTACGGGGTCCCCCCGGTGGCCCGTCTAGTTGTCGCCAGCGGAGTGGGAGTCTCCGTTGAAGACATCCTACAGGTCCCCCTCGGGTGACTGATACCTGAGGTCCCGTTCAGCCGCGGCCACTTCACCGTCGTCGACCCTTTCCTTGCCAGGTCGGCGACGATGTGGGGAGCCGTCCTTGGAAGACTGCTCACACCGCCCGCTGATGCGTTTTGCGAGATCGATGATCTCGCGACACTCCACGGCGCTGTGGCGACCGTTGGGGTGCATAGGGCATGAGCCGCTGCTACCCCTCTGTGGTCGTGGGCGTTTGTTGCGATCACCCCGACCCCCAGTCGCAGCTGCGACAACCAGTGCGGTAGACTACAGCCTCTTGTAGCCGCGGCCCTTCTTTTTCTTTTTACCATCCCGGGGGACGGCACCCGAGCCACCCGTCTGGGTGGTCCCGGTTTGCGGGGCCGAGTGCCATGCACGGCCCTCGGCGGCCCTGGCGCACTTGTCGGCCAGAGCGAAGAGTGTGGGGACAGTCTCCACGTCATGCGTGGCCAACTTCTCCAACATTTTTTCATCACGTACTCCTTGCCGGAAGGCCGTGATGATGGAAGTGTCGGAAATACGAGGTATAGTACCTCGTACCTTGGTGAAGCGGGAGATAAACGTCTGGAGAGTCTCCCCGGGCTCCTGCCTCACTGCGTGGAGGTGGCCCTCCATGCCGTGTTGCTGGTAAGCGCTAGCAAAGTTTGCTACGAACCGTGCGTAGAGCTCTTCCCAGGAGTAGATTGATCCTGGGGCGAGGTTCATGAGCCAAGTCCGGGCAGGCCCAGACAAGGCGACATGAAAATACGTTGCCATCACAGCGGTGTTTCCACCTGCTGCTGTGATGGTGGTGACATACACCTGCAGAAATTCCGACGGGTTTGACATACCGTTGTACTTTTCCGGTAGGTGCGGCCGGAACTTGGATGGCCAGGACGCCGCGTGGAGATGATCCATGAGAGTGGCACAGCCTACGCCAGCCAAGGGGACACCCGCCTGGAACCGGGCACCCACTAGGGTTCGCGGTGCTTCCGCAGCGAAATCTTGGTCGAGGTTGCGACCCTCGATGTTTTGTCGGTGCTCACGCGCCCTCTCCAGAGAGACACAGGCATCCTCTCCCGCACGCCTGCGGTTGAGCTCTGCCCAGAGATCATCGGTCTGTGCACCCCTCACTGAGGGTGAGTGCACAGACGCCGTCGCCTCGCGTTGGCACCGGGATGACCGAGGCCTAGACCTGGTCGAGGTAGAATGCGCCATGCCAAGCAGCCGGTCGTCATCGTCATGCCACTGCTTCATGGCCCCTAGTGAGGTCGTGGAGCTAGGGGGTGGCGTAGCAGCTCCCTAGCCGCAGACAACGCCGTAGGCACTGTGCAGGCGTGTGCTGCCGCACAGCGTGTATAGTAGCAGCTCCGGACATAGGGCGGCTGGGCTCTCGTGGTGCGGAGGATGCAGCCTCTTCCTCTACCACGAAATCCTCCAAAGTGTCGGCGCGGTCCTCAACGATTTGAACCATCATGTCAAACAAGAAAACAGGCAAAAACCTAATGCCAAGCCCCTACATAGCGCGCCAAATGTCGGAGAGGAAATCTCCGGCCAGGTGGCGGAATGCACCTGCCCTAAATCCTAAGATGAGGAGGGGCCTAAGCGTTTTGCCTGTTACGAGATTGGTAGATGAACACACGAAAGCACACAAGAGTTTAGAGTGGTTTCGGCCGCCGGAGCGTAATACCCTACTCCACTGTGTGATCTATTGCTGTGATAGTTTGCATGAGCTTGTGAGTGTCTAAGTGAGCCTGTGAAGTTGTCTAGAATCGTTACATGCCTCCCCTTTTATAGCTCAAGGGGGGCATGTATAAGAGTGCTGGGCCTCAACATGTGGGCCAGGAACATAACGGATGTATCACTTGGAGCAGCTGATGTTTGTTGCCGGGCAATCATCTGGCGCCCTGACATCCGCGATCCGTGTAGTATTGGCATGTAGGGGAAGCTTCCCTGGCAACGCAGTAGTGGTGATGAACACAATGCACCGAACATCACGGGCGTACTATTCGGCAATGGACTGGACAGGCACGCCGCCTGCCAGCGGAGTGGGCAGGTCGCATTAAATGTCGTGGGGTCACATCGTCTGCCAGCGGGGTAGACAGACGGCGCGTCTTCTCTGCATTAAATGTAGGGGTAGTGCGGCCCTGAGGCCTTACGTCAGGCTCCGCCCGCTAGCTTACATCATGGGCGATATGCCACGTGGCAGCATCGGGCCTCCGCCTGAGCGGGGAGCGGATGCACACAGGTTTAGGCTCGGACACGCGTCAGTACCGGATCCTTGTCTGTCCTTGACCTAAGCCAGGGTATTCCCTATCCTGGAACCTTGTAGTGAGTGGCTCGGACCTCACCCAGAGGGTCCGTGTCCCATCCAAGGGGTCCGATCTGCTTACATGAGGGTCCCGGACCACATCCGGGAGCCCGGGTTGCGTGTACAGGGGTCCGGCGCCTTCTCGAGGGGGTCCGGACTTACTGATGGTGTCCTAGAGTGCTCCACCTCTCTATCCACGTGGCGGAGTCGGGTGCTGCTTACCGTGCAGCTAGAGATAGCCGTACAGGCACCGCGCCTTCATGCTGTAGTAAGGGGTACCCCTGATTTGGGGTACCGAAAGTCTTCCTTCGGGTGACTCTATCTGCAGTCTCAAAAAATTGCGTTGGCTTCTCAATATAGGTCAAGTCTTCTTGGACTTCAAGACCTTCCACTGGCAACTGCTCTTCTGGCACACGCAGACATTTCTTCAACTGAGACACATGAAAGACATCATGCACGACAGACAAATTTTCTGGTAGGCTGAGCTGATAGGCCACTTCTCCACGCCTTGCGAGAATCTGATACAGACCGACGTAGCGGGGTGCTAGCTTGCCTTTGACTCCGAATCTTCTAACTCCTCTGATAGGTGACACTTTCAGATAAACAAAATCCCCAACTTCGAAACTCAGCTCTCTTCTTCTTGTGTCTGCGTAACTTTGCTGCCTGGATTGAGCTATCTTCAGGTTCTCCCGAACCATCTTGATGTTCTCTTCAGCTTTGAGCAGAACGTCTGGCCCGAACACTTGCTTTCTCCAGGCTGATCCCATTGCAACGGAGTTCTACAACTCCTTCCATAGAGCGCTGAAATGGTGACATCTTCAAGGTGGCCTGGTAACTGTTGTTATAGCTGAATTCTACATAAGGTAGCCTCTTGTCCCATCCGGTCTGATCTTGCAACGCACAAGCTCTCAACATATCTTTGAGGATTTGATTTGTTCTTTCAGTCTGACCATCTGTCTGTGGATGATAAGCTGAACTGAAATTCAGATGAGTACCCAAGGCTTCATGCAACTGCTGCCAGAAATGAGAGGTGAACTACGTTCCTCTGTCTGTCACTATCTTCTTTGGTACACCGTGAAGAAAAACAATCCGGGACATGTACAACTCTGCCAATACTGCACTGCTGTAGTTGGTCTTGGCAGGTATGAAGTGGGCTGACTTGGTCAAGCGGTCCACCACTACCCAAATGGAATTGTAGCCGGCTCGAGTGCGAGGCAATCTGACTATGAAGTCCATACCGATTTCATCCCATTTCCACTGAGGAATTCGCAACGGTTGTAACAATCCAGCTGGCCTCTGATGCTCTGCCTTGATCCGTCGACAGCTATCACACATAGCTACATGCTCTGCGATTTCCCTCTTCATTCCGTACCACCAGAATTTATTCTTCAGATCCTGATACATCTTCTCACTTCCAGGGTGTATAGAATATGCGGTCTCATGAGCTTCCTTGAGGATCAGTTCCCGAATAGACTGGACATTGGGAACACACAAGCGGTCTTTGAACCATATCACACCTTCCGCATCTTCCCAAAAGTCTTTACCTCTGCCTTCTAGAATCAGTTGCCGGATTTCACTGATCTTCTCATCATTCTTCTGTGCTTCTTTGATTACCCGCTCCAAGGTGGGTTCTAGCTCAACTGTCACTCCTCGCATATTGTTTAGAAATCTGAGACTCAACCTGTCAAACTCTTTGGCCAACTCATAAGGCATCGGATGAGCGACCATCATATTGACTTGACTCTTCCTGCTCAAAGCATCTGCCACTACGTTCGCTTTACCTGGATGGTAATGAATCTCCAATTCATAGTCTTTGATGAACTCTAACCATCTTTGTTGCCTCATATTCAGTTCCGACTGAGTGAATATGTACTTCAGACTCTTGTGGTCTGTGTAAACATCACATTTCTGCCCATACAGATAGTGCCTCCATGTCTTCAGTGCGTGAACCACTGCTGCCAACTCTAGGTCATGGATTGGGTAATTCTTCTCGTGAACCTTCAGCTGTCGGGACGAGTAAGCCACAACTCTTTCCCCTTGCATCAACACGCATCCCAAACCAGTGTAACAAGCATCGCAATACACCGAGAAGGGCTTGTGCACATCAGACAAGACTAAGACAGGCGCTGTAGTCAACTTCTCTTTCAGCGCTTCAAAGGCTTCTTGGCATTTCTGGGTCCACTTGAACTCAACTTTGTTGCCTAACAAAGCTGTCATCGATTTCACAATCTTCGAGAACCCTTCAATGAATCGCCGATAATATCCGGCCATTCCAATGAAGCTCTTGATTCCTCGGGCATCTGTTGGCGCTTTCTAGTTTAGAATATCTACCACTTTCTTCGGATCCACAACCAATCCTTCTTTGTTGATTATGTGACCCAAGAACATGACTTCATCAATCCAGAACTCGCACTTGCTCAACTTTGCATACAGCTGGTGCTCTCGCAATCTCTGCAATACCATCCTCAAATGACCTGCATGTTCTTCTTCGCTTTGAGAATATATAAGAATGTCATCAATAAATACCACCACAAACTTGTCGAGATAATCCATGAATACACTGTTCATCAGATTCACGAAGAAGGCTGGTGCATTCGTTAGACCGAAAGACATCACAGTGAACTCATACAACCCATATTTGGTAATGAATGTCGTCTTCGGAATGTCTGGAGATCGAATCCTGGGCTGGTGATAACCCGACCTCAGATCTATCTTTGAAAACACGCTGACTCCTCTCAACTGGTTGAACAGATCTTCTATTCTGGGCAAGGGGTACATGTTCTTGATTGTGACCTCATTCAGAGCCTGATAATCGATACACATCCTTCTGGTGCCATCTTTCTTCTCCACAAATAGGACAGGGGAGGCCCAAGGCGAGGTGCTTGGCCGGATGTAACATTTCTCTGACAGCTCATTGATCTGCTTCTTGAGTTCAACCAACTCTGGTCCGAATACTCTGTAAGCTCTCTTAAAGATGGGGGCGGTTCTAGGAAGAAGCTCTATGGCAAACTCAACTTTTCGCTCAGGTGGCATACCTGGTAGGTCCTTTGGAAACACATCTGGGAACTCGGACACAACCTTGATAATCTCAAGTGGATCTGCTTCACTGCTATCAACAGCCATCTGATAACAACTTCCTTTCTTTGGCTCAGGCGGGACTAACTCGGTCAGCACTTCCTCTCCTAGTGGGGACATCAACTTGATTGTCCTCTTATCACAACTGATAACTGCATGATACTTATCTAGCCAGTTCATCCCTAACATGACATCTATTCCCTGAGTACCCATTACTATGAGATTAGCGGGAAACGCTATCCCCCTTATTTCCACACTTACATTCAAACAAATGCTATCGGCTCGAATTCTACCACCGGCTGAGTCAATTTCAATGGGTGTTGACATGGTAGTGATTGGAAGATTATGTACTTCTACCCATGATGCAGTAATAAATGAATGTGTTGCTCCAGTATCAAATAACACTTCTGCATTACGGGAGTCGACCGTAAACATACCTACTATCATGCTGGGGGTCTCATGAACTGCTTCAGCCTCCAAGTGATTCAGTCTCCCATGGTTGTAGCGTGGCTGAGAGCGGTTGCCTGCTCCAGGCTAAGACACATTCTGCTTTGCTGGAGCGCCAGGGCCTGACTGCTGCTGGGCTATCTTCTTTGGACATTGCATCACCCAATGGCCTTGCTCTCCACAGTGGAAACATGCTCTGCTTCCACCCTAAACTGGTGTTGCTTGACTGTTCTGATTGGTCGTTGGGGCGGGAATATGAGGTGCCTGCTGATTCTGCCTCTAGAACTGACCTCCACCTGACTAATTATTCTGGCGATTCTGCTGCTGGTGCTGAGGATACTGCTTCTGAAACTGCTGATGCTGAGGTGGGCGCTGGTTCTGCCTAAACTGCTGAGGTGGATTGCCTGAGAAACGAGGGCGATTGCTGCTCCTAGGCTGGGGCCCACTGATCTTGCGCTTTGATCCTCCATCTCTTTGTGCTTCCTCTCTGTCATGATTGCTCTGTCAATTAGGTGCTAGAATGTGGGGAAGGTATGATTCATCAGCTGATACTGCAGAGGGTCGACCAAGCCTCTCAGGAAACGATACTGCCTCTTGGAGTCGGTGTTGACATCTTCAGGAGCATAGCGAGACAGTTGTAGAAACCTGTCTCGATACTCACTAACAGACATTGACCCTTGCTTGAGTGCCATGAGCTCCTCCTTCTTCACTGTCATCAGACCTGCAGGAACATGGTACTAACGGAAGCTATCTCTGAATTCTTCTCAGGTGATGACGTCGGAGTTGGCATGGGTGGCGAGATAGGACTCCCACCAAGACTGGGCTGCTCCTCTCAACAGACGGGGACCATACAGAACTTTCTCCCTGTCATCACACTGAGTGGTGTGCAATTCCCGCTCCACAGTATGCAGCTAGTCTTCAGCATCCATGGGGTCAGAAGAGTGAGCGAACACTAGGGGGTGACCTCTCATGAATTCAGCACGCTTGTCCCTGGGCGTCTGAGGCATTTGAGGCTGAGGTGGTGGCTGCTACTGAATGGTGGCCAGAGTCTGACCGATGGCTTGAACCGCTTGAGTCTGCATCATAAACATCTGCTCGATGGACATCGGGGGCGGGGGTGGCAGCTGCTGTTGCTGGGGTGCTTCATCCTGCGGTGCTGCCTACTCCTACTGAGCACGCCTTCCTCCTCTGCGCCTGTTTTCTGACATCTGCAGAATGCAATCAGACATCAGAACTGATCTTACAAGCTTGCAGCATAAGAAAAGAGTATAGAATTCTTCCACAATACTGAACAGATGAACATCTTCACTGACTTCCAACATAGACCAACACAGCTTCTCAGATAAAGAGGAAAGTAGAATAAAAAGGCTTCCCAACTAGGTAACTAACTTTATTAACATTTAACAGGTAAACCAATGTGTAGGGGATGCCCACACCTTGGTGACAGTCATTACAAAGATCCAAATCCAACATAGTTCATCATGACAAACATAAAAGCACAGGATAAGCAAACTACCCTGTCTAACTAAGACTAACTAAAAGTAAAACTGAGGCTAAGACTAACACTAAGACTAAGACTAAAACTTCTATATTAAGCATTTATTACAGGACCCAACACTGACGATCTATGGTTCTAAATTTATTTTGGTCCTGCAGTCGGGGTTGCCATAAGCCTGGTGTCCACGCCGAGGTGAGCGGTACGGGTGCTGAGTCCCGACGGGAGCGGGGGAGCCATCCTCCAGGTGATGATGCTCCGCGTGCTCAGCCCACAGCTGGGCGATCTTAGCACGAGCCCTACTCAGCTCGTCTAATGCATGGTCCAGCTCTCTGTCTAGCACGACGGCTAGGTTGACTGTGCTGCTACCCCTAGGATTGTCCTCACCAATAGGTGAGACAATCACGCCTCCTATGCTGCCAGATGGACGGCGGGGGTAATACTTCAAGTTAAGACCGTCGGCTACCCCGCAGAGCACTGAGCAGTAGTGCGAAAGCGCACGCCATGCGGCATCTTGCATGGCCGCCTCAGCTGAGTCCTGCTCAGAGATGGAATAGTGCTCTGAGTAGACCTCTGCACCCCGAAGACTGTTCTCCGGACGGCGCACCAAGCAGGTCGCCTCCCAACGGTCCGGGTAAACCCCACGACTGTGCTGGGAGACCACACAGCGATACTCGATGTACCAAGTACGCCGGTCGAGTGCCTAGCGTAGCAGGGTGTCGAGCGCGTCGTGGAAGTGACATCCGTGAGCAGCGTCGCGAGTGATGGGTCAAGCAACCCATCCTTCCATCTTCTGGTCGGTGGAAAGGTCGATGCTGTGGCTCGAGCTGCTGTCGCCACCTCTGTCATCTGGGTCTCCTCTAGCAGCTACTCCAGGGGCTAGGGCGCTCAGTGGTGGTGCATGGGGCGCCTCCAGTGGGAGCACAGGGGTGCAGCTCCTTAAGAACTATATCTCCTGCTGGAGCGAGAAAGAAGAGCCCTGCTGCTCCTGCTCCTATCGTCGACGTTCCTGCTCCTCGTGCAGGCGGTGGTGCAGCCTCTCCAAGTGGCTAGACTGACCAGTCACTGGACGGCGAAGCGGACGCTCTGCAAGAAGAGAGGGTAAGAAGGGGATGATTGACTTCCGTGCGGTGTGTCTAAGACGAGCCATCTACAAAAGACACCGTAAGCATAAGAGTGAGAACAGAACTAATATGACCAGCAAGTAAACCATAAATAAATAAATAAGGAATGAGGATAAACAAAAATTTTAGCAAGGTATAATATATATAGTAGAACATAGGTTTGGGCGATACGACCAACTTTTGAAGGGATATCAAAGTCAGGTGATAATAGGGGTCTATAATCCTTAGAATGACCATTCTATTCTAGGTTAACGGTCCTACAGTCAGCACGGCTTTGATACCACCTATGTCACACCCGGTTTTAGAAGGCAAACCAAATGCGAACCATTTACGTGCCAGGATCAGCAATTCACGTACACAGCAGTTACATAACTGGACATCATCACACAGTGCTCAAATCATAATATAAAAGGGGAATAATAGTCGATTACATCATATGTCTGAGAAATCCATAGTCTTTACATTAATCAAAGTGCGAAAAACGAAACGTAGATACACGTGGCCTTCATAGGCAGCCGACTAGGGGTTGCCGCTAACCCACGCCTAGAACTCATCATAATCTTGGAATTCCTGGAAGTCTCCTTCCACGGCTTCATCTTCTCCTGAGCAGTGGTTGCAATGCGGACAACCTAGGGAAGGGGGGGTTTGGTGTGTAGAGCAAGGGTGAGTATACATCAACATACTCAACAAGTGTCCTGTTTGGCTGTAGTGGACTAGCTTTATGTGGGGGTAAGTCAAGCAGTTGCTTTTAGTTGGTCAGATTATTATTACTAGTAGAGAGAGCCAAGTTTTAGTGTTAACCCACGTTATTAACCCAAACGTACCCTTTCCAAATGGAAAGAATACCACTTACCATTACCAGAGTCAATACCAAAACCACCATTCTCATCGCCACCTGTAATCCAAACATCTCTGATCAAGTATCACTAATCAATGGAGCTCCCTTGGCCACTCATAACTGCGAGCACGACTGATATATCAGTTTTCAAACACTCTACAGAGGTTGCGCACTTTACCCACAAGCTGTGATTCCCTTTCTGCCCGGAGATCATGACTCTCCATTGATCACTACCAAGGTGACCCAGCAGGGTATCACTACGTAGCCTTTACAAAGATTCCCCGGGGCTGTAGCTGCTCGTTAGGTTTCCTAAATGCACCACACTCCTCCCCAAGGGGCGAACCAAACTTGGCAGAGCGAGCCGCATACACCGAGCCTCATTAACAGCACGACGGCTAAGCGAACTACACCCCGGTTCCTCTAATTATTCAGCTAAGGGCGTCCCACTCCACCCTCATGGTTGCACTGTTTTCCCATGTGGTCATTCAACGAACAGGTCCTTACGGAGAGGCACTCGAGAAACCGCTCGAGCCCCCTTAAATGTCACAAGTATAATATCATAATAACGAAGGGAAACAACGTATCATTGATAAATCTCATCATGTTCATTGATTAATGTTAAGCATTAGCATAAAGCTAAACCATAATAATCCAACCCAAATAGGTAAACAAGGACATGGATAACAAAAGCTAGTCAATCCTTAGGTATAACTGTGTAAATGCGGGAAGTGAATTATAGAATGTATAGGACAAAGATAGGTCAAGGGACACTTGCCTCCACCAACCAGCTACTGCTCAGGGGCTTCTCCTACGAGTTCTTCAGACTCCTCAACCAGATCGTTCTCTATGCGAGAGCAAACATACATCCATCCATTTGAATTAGGAAATAAACAGTACACCATACAAGAGAGCAGATAGACTGAATATGCATAAGATATGACATACGGTTTTGCAATCGCAATTGCTGGAAAGAAAAGAAGGAAGGTCTCGTTGTGGCTAAAGCTATAAGCAAAGCATATTACAAGTAGACATATAATTAATCATTACGTCATCTATTTTCACCTAGTTACACTAACAAGTATTAATCACATGCACTAACAGAGTTACAACTATTTCCAATTCGTCGACATTAAACGAAGTCAATGATTAACTATGTGAGATAATTAACGTAATCAATTTCTGAGTTGAGTTTCCATTTCATTAATATAAATAACATGATCAACGCGCATAAAATACACGAGGGGGGGGGGGGGGGGGTAGACGGGCACGTCTAGGGGTAGACGGGCACGTCACCCGCGACAGGACTCTACACGTCGCGTCGAGGGCACGACGAGCGCGCCAAAGCACAGCGCGCACCACGCGAGCACGCTCGCGTGCAAGGCCGCGCTGACGCGTCGTGAACGAGCCGCGCACACGCTGGGGTCGAGCCGTGCACGCACCACGCTGCGTGCCGCGAGCAGGCAGCAGGGCCGCGCCGAGGGCCGACCGCGCCGGGGATGCGCTAGGCCGCGCCGGCACCCACGGCCGCGAGCTGGGCGGGCAGGGGGCGCGCGGCCACACACAGGGGCGAGCTGGGGCGGAGAGGGGCCGAGACCGGGGGTGGCCGCGCCGGGCCGAGCGAGGAGGGCCGCGCCGGGGGCGTCCGCGCCGGGGCCGAGGGCTGCGTGCCATGGCCGGGGCGAGGAGGGTCGCGCCGGGGGCGAGCCGAGGCGGGGCCGAGAACCGAGCGGGCGGGGGAAAGTCGCGCCGCGGGCGGGGGCCGCGCGGGTGCACCACTGTGCCGAGCAGGGGGCACCGGGGCCGGGGACCGAGCGGGCAGGGCGAGACCGAGCGGGCAGGGCGGGGCCGAGCGCGCGCCGGGGTCGGTGGGACGGCGAGGCCACGCCGGGCAGGGGGAGCCGCGTGCGCCGAGCACGAGGGGGGGGGGCGAGCCGCGCGCCATGGCCGGGCGAGGTGGGTGCGCCGTGCCGGGGCCACCGAGGCCGGGCCACGCCATGGCCGTGTCAGGCTGAACGGCGCCGCGTCGAGGAAGCGAAAAGGGGGGGAGCGAGGAGAAGAGGAGGGAGGGGGGCTTACCGCGGCCAAGGGCAGCGCGGCGGGCGGCGGTTCGGCGACGGGCAAGCCAGGTGGGGGAGACGTGCGCGAGAGGGCGTGAGGAGAGAGAGAGGGTTTGGGGGGAGGGGCGGCTGACGGGCGGGGCCCACAGAGGGAAGGCGGCGGCAGATCCAACCGCCGCGCGCACGGCGCGCGTGGGGGGCGGGGGAGGCGGCTGGGCCGCCGGGCGAGCGCGCCGCGGGGGGGAGCTGGGCCGCGCGCTAGTTGGGCCGCGCACGCCGGCTGGCTGGGCCGCGCGCTTGGCTAGGCCGCAAGGAGAGGGGGAGGGAGAGAGAAGGGAAAAGGAGGTTTTTTCCTTTTTCTAATCTATTTTCTAAATGAATGATTTCACAAATTCACTCAACCAAAATAAATGCATGGACCGGCATTGTGCAACAAACAAAAGAAAATATTTCTAGGGTTTACTTACACAAGGTCTCGAGCTAAATCTCGCTAGAACTTTGAAAATGAACAAGGCTTAGCGAGAAGAAAAAGAAAGAGGAAAGGTAACGCCCGAATTTGGTGAGTGCTGGAGAAAGAAAAAAATTCAACTCTCAAATTCGGGGCGTTACAGTCAGCCACTTCACCCAACCGTTAGGGTTCTGCGCGAACTGTCTGCGCACTGTGCGCGCACTGTTCACGTTGCAGGCGATCGTTGCAGCCAACCGTTGCACTGGCCAGCCATTGCTCCGCTGGCACACCAGACAGTCCGGTGAATTATAGCGGATGACGCCTGGAGAAACCCGAAGGTGAAGAGTTGAGACTGTACGGTCCCTGGTGCATCAGACACTGTTCGGTGGCACACCGGACAGTCCGGTGCGCCAGACCAGGGTTCTCTTCGGTTTCTTTTGCTCCTTTCTTTTGAACCCTAACTTTGATCTTTTTATTCGTTTGTGTTGAACCTTTAGCACCTGTAGAATATATAATCTAGAGCAAACTAGTTAGTTCAATATTTGTGTTGGGCAATTCAACCACCAAAATCATTTAGGAAAAGGTTAAACCCTATTTCCCTTTCAATCTCCCCCTTTTTGGTGATTGATGCCAACACAAACCAAAGCAAATGTATAAGTGCATAATTGAACTTGTTTGCATAAAGTAAGTGCAAAGGTTGCTTGGAATTAAACCAATTTATTGATTTACTAGATATGCATGGTTGCTTTCTTTTATTTAACATTTTGGACCACATTTGCACCACTTGTTTTGTTTTTGCAAATTCTTTTGGAAAATCGTTTCAAAGTCTTTTTGCAAATAGTCAAAGGTATATGAATAAGATTTTGAGAAGCATTTTCAAGATTTGAAATTTTCTCCCCCTGTTTCAAATGCTTTTCCTTTGACTTAAACAAAACTCCCCCTGGAAGAAATTCTCCTCTTAGTTATCAAGAGGGTTTTTGTAGATACCAATTTTGAAAATCTTCCTTTAAATATATCAATTTGATGTATGCTACTTTAAGAAATTTTGAAATTTGGTGGTGGTGCGGTCCTTTTGCTTTGGGCTAATATTCTCTCCCCCTTTGGCATTAATCACCAAAAACGGAGTCTTTTGAGAGCCCTCATAGTTTCTCCCCAATGGTACATATAAATATGAGTGAAGATGATTCCAAAGTGGAGAGTGGTGCAGAGTGATGGCTAAGGGTAAATAATACCGATAGAGTGGAGTGGAAGCCTTGTCTTCGTCGAAGACTCCATTTCCCTTTCAATCTACGACTTAGCATAGAAATCACTTGAAAACACATTAGTCGTAGACATAAAAGAGATATGGTCAAAGGTATATATATGAGCTATGTGTGCAAAGGGTTAATCAAAGTTCCGAGAATCAAGAATCTTTAGCTCATTCCTAAGTTTGGTAAAGGTTTCTCATCTAATGGCTTGGTAAAGATATCGGTTAATTGATCTTTGGTGCTAACATAAGCAATCTCGATATCCCCCCTTTGTTGGTGATCCCTCAAAAAGTGATACCGAATGGCTATGTGCTTAGTGCGGCTGTGTTCAACGGGATTATCCGCCATGCAGATTGCACTCTCATTATTACATAGGAGAGGGACTTCGCTAAATTTGTAGCCATAGTCCCTAAGGATTTGCCTCATCCAAAGCAATTGCGTGCAACAATGGCCTGCGGCAATATACTCGGCTTCGGCGGTAGAAAGAGCTACTGAGTTTTGTTTCTTTGAAGCCCAAGACACCAGGAATCTCCCCAAAAACTGACAAGTCCCTGATGTGCTCTTCCTATCAATTTTACACCCTGCCCAATCAGCATCTGAATATCTTATTAAATCAAAAGTTGATCCCTTGGGGTACCAAAGACCAAACTTATGTGTATAAACTAAATATCTCAAGATTTTTTTCACGGCCCTAAGGTGAACTTCCTTAGGGTCGGCTTGGAACCTTGCACACATGCATACGGAAAGCATAATATCCGGCCGAGATGCACATAAATAGAGTAAGGATCCTATCATCGACCGATATACCTTTTGATCTACGGATTTACCTCCTGTGTCGAGGTCGAGATACCCATTTGTTCCCATGGGTGTCTTGATGGGCTTGGCATCCTTCATCCCAAACTTGTTGAGTATGCCTTGAATATACTTTGTTTGGCTGATGAAGGTGCCCTCTTGGAGTTGCTTGACTTGAAATCCTAGAAAATACTTCAACTCCCCCATCATAGACATCTCGAATTTTTGAATCATGATCCTACTAAACTCTTCACATGTAGAGTTGTTAGTAGACCCAAATATGATATCATCAACATAAATTTGGCATATAAACAAATCATTTGCAATAGTTTTAGTAAATAGAGTAGGATCGGCTTTGCCGACTTTGAAGCCATTAGTGATAAGGAAATCTCTTAGGCATTCATACCATGCTCTTGGGGCTTGCTTGAGCCCATAAAGCACCTTAGAGAGTTTATACACATGGTTAAGGTACTCACTATCTTCAAAGCCGGGAGGTTGCTCAACATAGACCTCTTCCTTGATTGGTCCATTGAGGAAGGCACTTTTCACGTCCATTTGATAAAGCTTGAAGCCATGGTAAGTAGCATAGGCAAGTAATATACGAATTGATTCAAGCTTAGCTACGGGTGCATATGTTTCACCGAAATCCAAACCTTCGACTTGTGAATATCCCTTGGCCACAAGTCGGGCTTTGTTCCTTGTCACCACACCATGCCCATCTTGCTTGTTGCGGTATACCCACTTGGTTCCTACAACATTTTGGTTAGGACGTGGGACCAAATGACATACCTCATTCCTCATGAAGTTGTTGAGTTCCTCTTGCATTGCCAGCACCCAATCCGAATCTCTTAGTGCATCCTCTACCCTGTATGGCTCAATATAGGACACAAAAGAGTAATGTTCACAGAAATGAGCAACACGAGATCTAGTGGTTACCCCCTTATGAATGTCACCGAGAATGGAGTTCACGGGGTGATCTCGTTGTATTGCTTGGTGGACTCTTGGGTGTGGCATTCTTGGACCCTATTCATCTTCCTTGTCTTGATCAATGTCATCTCCCCCTTGATCAATATCCTCCTCTTGAGGTGGCTCATCCTCTTGATCTTCAACCTCATTGCCTTAAGCCTGATCCTCATCTTGGGTTGGTGGAGATGCTTGATTTGAAGATGATGGTTGATCTTGTGCTTGTGGAGGCTCTTCGGATTCCTTAGGACACACATCCCCAATGGACATGTTCCTTAGCGCGACGCACAGAGCCTCTTCATCATCTAATTCATCAAGATCAACTTGCTCCACTTGGGAGCCATTAGTCTCATCAAACACAATGTCACAAGAAGCCTCAACTAATCTAGTGGATTTGTTGAAGACTCTATATGCCCTTGTGTTTGAGTCAAACCAAGTAAAAAGCCTTCTACAACCTTAGGAGCAAATTTAGATTTTCTACCTCTTTTAACAAGAATAAAACATTTGCTACCAAAGACTCTAAAATATGAAACATTTGTCTTCTTACCAGTGAGGAGTTCATAGGATGTCTTCTTGAGGATTCAGTGAAGGTAGAGCCGGTTGATGGAGTAGAAGGCGGTGTTAATTGCCTCAGCCCAAAACCGGTCTGATGTCTTGTACTCATCAAGCATGGTCCTCGCCATGTCAAGTAGAGTTCTATTCTTCCTCTCTACTACACCATTTTGTTGTGGTGTGTAGGGAGAAGAGAACTCATGTTTGATGCCCTCCTCCTCAAGGAAGCCTTCAATTTGTTGGTTCTTGAACTCCGTCCCATTGTCGCTTCTAATCTTTTTGATCCTTAAGCCGAACTCATTTTGAGCTCGTCTCAAGAATCCCTTGAAGGTCTCTTGGGTTTGAGATTTATCCTGCAAAAAGAACACCCAAGTGAAGCGAGAATAATCATCCACAATTACAAGACAATACTTACTCCCGCCGATGCTTATGTAAGCAATCGGGTCGAATAAATCCATGTGCAGTAGCTCAAGCGGCCTGTCGGTCGTCATGATGTTCTTGTGTGGATGATGGGCACCAACTTGCTTTCCTGCTTGGCATGCGCTACAAACCCTGTCTTTCTCAAAATGAACATTTGTTAGTCCTAAAATGTGTTCTCCCTTTAGAAGCTTGTGAAGATTCTTCATCCCAACATGGGCTAGTCGGCGATGCCAGAGCCAACCCATATTAGTCTTAGCAATTAAACAAGTGTCGAGTTTAGCTCTATTAAAATCAACTAGGTATAGCTGACTCTCTAACACTCCCTTAAAAGCTAGTGAATCATCACTTCTTCTAAAGACAGTAACACCTACATCAGTAAATAGACAGTTGTAGCTCATATTGCATAATTGAGAAACAGAAAGCAAATTGTAATCTAATGAATCTACAAGAAAAACATTGGAAATGGAATGGTCAGGTGATATAGCAATTTTACCAAGTCCTTTGACCAAACCTTGATTTTCATCCCCGAATGTGATAGCTCTTTGGGGATCTTCGTTTTTCTCGAGGAGGAGAACATTCTTTTCTCCCCTGTCATGTGGTTTGTGCACACGCTGTCAATTATCCAACTCGAGCCCCCAAATGCATAAACCTACAAAACAAATTTAGGCCTTGTTCTTAGGTACCCAAATGGTCTTGGGTCCTTTCACATTAGAAACAAGCACCTTGGGTACCCAAACACAAGTCTTGGAGCCCTTGTGTTTGCCCCCAACGTATTTGGCAACTATTTTGCCTGATTTGTTAGTTAAAACATATGAAGCATCAAAAGTCTTAAATGAAATATTAGGTTCATTTGATGCAACAGGAGTTTTCTTTTTAGGCATTTTAACATGGGTAGAATGCCTAGAACTAGAGGTCTCATTCTTGTACATAAAAGCATGATGAGAACCAGAATGAGACTTCCTAGAATGAATTCTCCTAATTTTATGCTTGGGATAACTAGCAGGATATAAAATATAGCCCTCATTATCCTCAGCCATGGGAGCCTTGCCCTTAGGGCTGGAAACGAGCCGAGCCGAGCTCGGCTCGGCTCGGCTCGGTGTGGCTCGTTAAGTACACGAGCCGAGCTCGGCTCGGCTCGCTCGTTCAGCGAGCTAGAAATTCAGGCTCGGCTCGGCTCGACTGTGGCTCGCGAGCTGGCTCGAGCCGGCTCGCGAGCCGGAACTGTTTTATGCCCAGAAGTTCAGGATGCAGGGAAAAAAGCTAATATAATCCATTATAGAACAATGGATGATTCATCAACATAGTATAAACATGAAACAAGTTCAGTTCAACTTGATACTTGCATTTGTTCATCCAAATAAATATAAATATATAAGTATGGCAGTCATCTCATCCAACAGAAGTAGGCTAAATATATATAAGTATGGCAGTCATCCAACAACAGCATTACAGCAAGCAAGGCGTCAACATCAAGTGCAGAACAGCAGAAAACCATGCAAAACAAGTCTCCAGGCTCCAGCGGTCCAGCCTTCTGCCAAGTGCCACGAACCAGCAGCTTACAAAGGATAATCTAGTTGCTCTCCACCAAACTTTTTGGAAATGAAATGTTTTCAACATCATCCTCTTCATCTTGTTCCTAAAAATAAATAGAGTAATTAGATTGATAAAAAGGAACATACTAGAATATAAAAGAGAACAAGAATACAGTACAATACAATACATACCACATATGTAAAACTCCCATCATGTGCACCTCGAATCCAACTAGAGGAGCATACCAATGCCTCCACCATAGAAGGGCTTAGAGAGCTACGGTAATCATCTAGAGTTCGACCCCCAGTGCTAAAAGTAGACTCTGAAGACACGGAGGTAGCGGGCACAGTTAAGAACTTCTTTGCCATCCTCGACACCACTGGAAATCTATGTGAGTTAACCTTCCACTAGTTAAGCAAATCAAACTCCTTGTCAGCTAAACTCACATTTGTTTCATCCAAATATATGAGCAACTCACTCTTTGATGGGTTCGATTCAGTGGATGATAAGTATGACTGAAACTCACATGAAGCAGAAGGCAAACTAGAAGATCTATCAGCCGTCAAGGAAGATGATGCACTAGTCTTACTTTGAGCAGCTTTTCTCTCTCTATGTTGCATCTCATAGTCTTCAAACAACTTTTCCAATTCACCTCTAACTTCTTCTATCTCTAAGTCAACTTGGCATGCATCAAAAATCTTACCAAAGCACCAAGCAATATATCTCATCTTATACCTTGGATCTAGGATAGTAGCAATGACCATAACATTGTTCTTTTCTTCCCAATACTTATTGAACTTCTCCATCATCGCAGTACCCATTTTTCTCATATTCAAATCAGTAGAACTCATTGCTGCTTTCAATGCAATTTTGACATCCACAATGTGAGGATAAAATAGGTTTGCAGTGGGGTAAGAAGAAGCTGACAATGCAGTGGTTACTTTAGCTAAAGAGGCTAAAATAGGCTCAATTGCAACAAACAAATCCCATTCTTCAGCTGTAGGTTCCCATTTATAGTTCAAATCTGAATCAGCATATGCTTAATAGCTTCTTTGTAAGCTATAGCAGTGCGCAACATCTTGTATGTTGAACCCCACCTCGTTGACACATCAAGTCTCATCCCTTCTCCAACTTGCAATGCAAGAGATCTACATATCTCTACAAACTTATGCATGCGAGATGGAGACTTCTTGAGGTACTTGACTGTTAACCTTAGATTTTCTATCAAAGAAGCTAATGCTGTTGTTCCATCATTGACAACCAAATTGATGATATGTGCACAACAACGGACATGAAAGTATTTTGCAATGAAAGCATTCCCTTGTCTAGCTGCAAATCTAGCCCTCAAACCACGGATAGCACTATCATTGTTTGCAGCATTATCTAGAGTGAAGGATACAATCTTATCTTCTATTTTCCATGCAGTAACACATTCATAAGCAGCTTGTCCTATCACATATCCTTTATGTGGAGGGTCTAACTCAAAAAAATTCAGCACACGATATTGCATTTTCCAATCTTTATCAATGTAGTGCGCAACCAAACACATATAGGATAATGTTTCATTAGATGTCCATAGATCAGTGGTTAAGGAAATGAAATCCACACCCTTAAGTAACTTTGCTAATGATTCCTTTTCAGACTCATAAACCTTCAAACATTCAGCTCTTATGGTCTTCCTACCAATAAATTCATACAACGGATTCATATACTTCATGAGAATATTAAACCATGTGTGCTCAACCATTCGAAATGGATACTCATGAACTATAATCATTTTGGCAACTAATTTTTTGACTTGCTCATGATTATAATCTTTAGGTGATGAGATAGTAGGGAGACCAGAACCAGATTCACCTGTCGCTGAAGGAGCAAAGTTCAAGAGAGTCTGATCAAGCTTCTCTTCGATATACTTTTGATACTTTCCACAGTTCTTCATATGCCTTGACAATGTCGTTGTTGTTGATCCTTGTGCATAACTATAAAGCTTTTTACAATATTTGCACTTTGCCTTTAATAATGGATTCTCCTTATCAGACGGATTTGGCACATTCACCTTATCAAAAACCTCCCAAACCTTGGATTTGCTTTTGCTGCCACCCTCAACCTTAACTGGTTTAGTCACTCCTCTACGCCTTTTCTTGACTTTAGTTACATCTCCGCCATCATTGCATTCATCAACTCTAACAACATCCTCACCTCTCCCACCTAGCACTGTCATCTCATCCTCAGACATGTCATCATTCTTGTCGAAGGAGTTGCTCTCTGAATCAGTCTCGTCTATTTCGCTCCTCCGTTTCGCTGCCACAGCTGAATGAACCGATAAAGGTTGCATCACTTAGCAATCTGCAAACAATACCAAATTACCAAGACACTGTAATTTATTGTACCTGTGAATAATAGAATGTGTGCAAGTGAATTTTAGTGAAATGTACAGCCTACAGGGGTGCACTACTATTTTCCAGTTTGCCTGGTGTCAAATACTTTTAATTATATCAGATCTGGTTCATTAAACATTGAAGGATGAATGATATATTCATTGAAGGACAGAAGCTATAACTAAATAGCTTAACTGCTTAAGTTAGGGTTATGATTTTTGGGTCAGATGCTCAATTTTATACTGATTCAATGAAAGACAGATTAACAGAAGGGAAAAGAGACAAGCAGTCAAGGCAAGGAAAGAAGGAGAGCAGTAAGCACTAACCTGGTGTGGTGTGCTTGTCGTCGGAGCCTAGAGATTGGAGAAGCTGGGAGCTGGCCGATCAACCGCGCGCGACGCGAAGACAACCGGTGGTCGTCACGCCCGGTCGCCCGCGTCCAGATCAAGGTCGGCGCCGGCGAAGGGACCAAGGCACCAGAGTTCCAGTGGCGTTTGGCAGTCGTCGGCGGCGGCCGGTGTTGTCGATTCGTTGAGGGTTGAGAGACTTGAAGCCTCCGCCCTCGTGTTCCTGTGTTAGTGTCAGTGAGTTGAGACAATGACGTCTTGGAGTTGGACTTCAAACTTGGACTTGGACCAGACACCAGAGGACGCGAGTTGGGCTAGCCGCTAGAGCACTTGGGCTTGGGCTGTAGTGCAGTCGGATGCAAGACTGGGTTAGCTGAGTTTTTGCCCAGCTCGCGAGCCGCTCGCGAGCTAGCTCGGCTCGGCTCGGTAGAGAAGCGAGCCTGGAGAACAGGCTCGGCTCGGCTCGTTTTGAGCTCGCGAGCCATTGCGAGCCGAGCCGAGCCGTTGCGAGCTCGAGCTGGCTCACGAGCCACGAGCTGATTTTCCAGCCCTACTTGCCCTTAACAAAAATAGACAATCTTTTTGGGGCATTAATTTTGACATTGCTTCCCTGTTGGAAACCAATGCCATCTTTAATGCCTAAGCGTCTCCCACTATAGAGCATACTTCTAGCAAATTTAAAATTTTCATTTTCTAACTCATGCTCATTAATCTTAGCAGTTAGTTGAACTATGTGATCATTTTGTTCTTTAATTAAAGCTAGGTGATCATGAATAGCATCAACATATCTCTACATCTAGTGCAAATAGAAATATGCTCAACAGTAGAAGTAGAGGGTTTGCAAGATCTTAATTCCTCTATCTTAGCATATAAAGTAGCATTCTCATTTCTAAGACAGGAAATAGAATCATTGCAAACATTTAAATCCTTAGCCTTAGCAATTAATTTATCATTCTCAATCTTAAGGCTAGAAATTGATTCATTCAATTTATCAATCTTAGCAATTAAACTAGCATTATCGTTTTTAAGATTGATAAGAGAATCATCACAAACATTTAATTTCTCAACCTTAGCAAGTAATTTGGCATTCTCAGTTCCAAGGTTGAAAATAGTGTCATGGCAAGTGCTAAGCTCCTTAGTCAAGTTTTCAGTTTTCTCTACTTCCTGAGCATAAGCATTTTTAACTTTAACATGCTTTTTGTTTTCCTTAATAAGGAATTCCTCTTGGCCATCCAAAAGTTCATCCTTCTCATGAATAGCACCTATCAATTCATTCAATTTTTCTTTTTGTTGCATGTTTAAGTTGGCAAAAAGAGTGAGCAAGTTATCTTCATCATCACTAGAGCTAGCCTCATCACTAGATGTTGTATATTTGGTGGAGGCTCTAGATTTTACCTTCTTCTTCTTGCCGTCCTTTGCCATGAGGCACTTGTGGCCAATGTTGGGGAAGAGGAGACCCTTGTTGACGGCGATGTTGGCGGCGTCCTCGTCGGAGGAGGAGTCGGTGGTGCTCTCGTTGGAGTCCCATTCCCGACACACGTGGGCATCGTCGCCCTTCTTCTTGTAGTATCTCTTCTTCTCCTTCTTCTTCCCCCTCTTGTCGTTGTCCCTGTCACTATCACTAGACATAGGGCATTTAGCGATAAAATGACCAAGCTTACCACATTTGTAGCATACTTTCTTGGAGCGGGGTTTGTAATCCTTCCCCCTCCTTTGCTTGAGGATTTGGAGGAAGCTCTTGATGATGAGCGCCATCTCCGCGTTGTCGAGCTTGGAGGCGTCGATGGGGAGCCTACTTGATGTAGACTCTTCTTTCTTTTCTTCTGTCGCTTTGAATGCGATGGATTGCACCTCGGGTGTGGAGGTGCCACCTTGCTCGACGATTTGTTTGGAGCCTTTGATCATTAACTCAAAGCTCACAAACTTTCCTATCACTTCCTCGGGAGACATTAGCTTATATCTATGATCACCACATATTAATTGAACTTGAGTAGGATTGCGAAATACGAGTGATCTAAGAATAACCTTGACCATTTCATGGTCATCCCATTTGGTGCTCCCGAGGTTGCGCACTTGGTTGACCAAGGTCTTGAGCCGGTTGTACATGGCTTGTGGCTCCTCTCCTTGGTTGAGGATGAATCGACCGAGCTCCCCCTCGATCATCTCCCGCTTGGTGATCTTAGTCACCTCATCCCCTTCATGAGCTGTCTTTAGCACGTCCCAAATCTCTTTGGCACTCTTTAACCCTTGCACCTTATTATACTCCTCTCGACATAGAGAGGCGAGGAGTATAGTAGTGGCTTGGGAGTCAAAGTGCCAGATTTGGGCAACTTTGTCCAAATCATATCCTTCATCCCCTACGGATGGTACCTGCAATCCAAGCTCAATAATATCCCAAATGCTAGCGTGGGGTTAGATGATGCCTCATTTTATCACTCCACATGCAATAATCTTCGTCGTCAAAAACCGGTGGTTTGCCTAATGGGACAGAAAGTAAAGGAGTGCATTTGGAAATGTGAGGATAGCGTAGGGGGATCTTACTAAACATTTTGCACTCATGGCGCTTAGAAGTGACGGATGCGGCGTCGGATCCGGATGTAGAGGGCGACGAAGAATTGGTCTCGTAATAGACCACTTTCTTCATTTTCTTCTTCTTGTCACCACTCTTGTGCGTCTTGACGTGTGAAGGGGATCCCTCCTTCAACTTGTTGCCGGACTCCCATGATGGAGCCTTCCCGTGGCTTGTGACGGGCTTCTCGCTGGTCACGATCTCCTTCTTGGCGTGATCTCCCGACATCACTTCGAGTTGTTAGACTCTAATGAAGTACTAGGCTCTGATATCAATTGAAAGTCGCCTAGAGGGGGGGTGAATAGGCGGAAACTAAAATTTACAACTTTAAACACAACTACAAGCCGGGGTTAGCGTTAGAAATAAATGCGAGTCCAAAAGAGAGGGCGAAAACAAATCAGAAGCAAATGAAGTGGATGACATGGTGATTTGTTTACTGAGGTTCGGTTCTTGCAAACCTAGTCCCCATTGAGGTGGTCACAAAGACCGGGTCTCTTTCAACCCTTTCCCTCTCTCAAACGGTCACTTAGACTGAGTGAGCTTTCTCCTCAATCAAACGGGTCACTTAGACCCCTTATAAGGATCACCACAACTTGGTGTCTCTTGCTTTGATTACAAGTGTCTTGAGAATAAGAGAGAGGGAGAATAAAGCCAAGCCAAGCAAACAAGAGCACAAGAAAACACAAATGGTCCTCTCACACGTCTAAATGCGCTAGAGTGGATTTTGAGACTTGGAGCGGATCGATCTCTTGAATTGTGTCTTTGGAGTGGTGTTTATTGCTCTTGTATTGAATGAGAAGTAGTGAATGCTTGGATGGTTGGTGTGGAGGTGGTTGGGGGTATTTATAGCCCCAACCACCAATTAAAAAGTTGGGGAGGTTGTCTGTCGATGGGCGCACCGAACAGTCCGGTACGCCAACCACATCACCCAACCGTTAGGGTTCTGACGGTTTCGACCGTTGGAGCTCCGACATCTTGGGGCACCGGACAGTCCGGTGCTGCACCGGACAAGCACTATTCACTGTCCGGTGCGCCTTCTGGCAACTGCTCTGACTCTGCGTGAACTGTCTGCGCACTGTTCACGTTGCAGGCGACCGTTGCAGCCGACTGTTGTGCTGGCTAGTCGTTGCTCTGCTGGCACACCGGACAGTCCGGTGCTACACTGGACAGTCCTGTGAATTATAGCGGATGGTGCCTGGAGAAACCCGAAGGTGAAGAGTTGAGACTGTACGGTCCCTGGTGCACCGGACACTGTCTGGTGGTGCACCGGACACTGTCTGGTGGTGCACCGGACACTGTCTGGTGGTGCACCAGACACTGTCCGGTGGCACACCGCACAGTCCGGTGCGCCAGACCAGGGTTCTCTTCGGTTTCTTTTGCTCATTTCTTTTGAACCCTAACTTTGATCTTTTTATTGGTTTGTGTTGAACCTTTAGCACCTGTAGAATATATAATCTAGAGCAAACTAGTTAGTTCAATATTTGTGTTGGGCAATTCAACCACAAAAATCATTTAGGAAAAGGTTAAACCCTATTTCCCTTTCACTAACTCTAACTAAGACTGACTAGACTAAGACACTCAACTAAGCAATATTACAGACTCCGACTCCGTCGATCTAGGGATCCAAATCTATCCGGGTCCTGCAGTCTGGGGTACCATAGTAGAAGCGACCACGGGGCGGTGAATGGTAAGGGTGTTGAATCCCGACAGGGGCGAGAGAACCACCATCCAGATAGTGGCGTGCTGCGCACTCAGCACGCAATTCCGCAACCTCCGCCCAAACCTCGCCCAACTCGTCAAGGGTGTGGTCCAACTCTATGTTGAGTACGGTGGCCAAGTTGACCATGTTGTTCAGCCTAGGATTGCCCTCACCAACTGGCGAGACAATCACACCTCCAGCACTACCGGTCGAACGGTGAGGGTAAAACTTCAGGTTGAGGCCATCAGCTACCCCGCTGAACAACGAGCAATACTGAGAAAGTGCCTGTCGTGCTACATCTTGCATGGCTGCCTCGCAGTATCCCTCTCAGTAATAGAATAGTGCTCTGAGAAGGCCTCTGCACCCCAGAGATCATCATCCGGACAGTGCACCAAGCAAGTAGCCTCCCACTGGTCTGGGTATAACCCGCGACGATGCAGGTAGACTACACAACGGTACTCGATGGACCAAGTGTGTCGGTCGAAGGCCCGACGCAGCAGGGTGTCGAGAGCGTCGTGGAAGTGACGCCCGCGAGCGGCGTCACGAGTGATGGGTCTAGTGATCCATCCCTCTAGCTCTGGCTCCTCCGAGAGCTCCGTGCCATGGCTCGAACTGCCACCAGCGTCGTCGTCGTCTCTGTCACCATCTCCGTCAGGGTCTCCTCCAGCAGCCGGGATGCCCTGTGGTGGTGCAGGAGGCATCTCTGGCTGAGGTGTAGGGGAAGGCGGCCTCTCAGACTCCACCTCCAGCTGAGGCGAGGAGGAGGAGGAGTCTTGCTGCTCCTGGTCCTGCTCCTGCTCTTGGCGTCGGTGCTCCTGCTCCTCGTGCAGGCGACGATGCAGTCTCTCTAGGTGACTGGACTGACCTGGCACCGTGCGACGCGGTGGACGCTCCGTCAGCCGAGAAGGCAAAAAGGGGATCATAGACTTACGTGCAGTGCACCTGATACGGGCTATCTACAAAAGACATCGTAAGCACAAGAGTAAGAGTAGAACTATGAGACCAGAAAGTAAACTGAAAGAAAAGTGAGATAAAACTTTTTGAGATAAGTAGATAGCATAGAGTTGGTCAAGATGACCAACTTTTGAAATGACTCTAAAGATCAAGGTAAGAGTAGGGGTCTATAGTCCTTAGGTCGACCATTCTAGTCTAGGTTAGCGGTCCTAAAGTCAGCAAGGCTTTGATACCACTTATGTCACTCCCGGTTTTGGAAGGCAAATCGAATGCAAACCATGTACGTGCTAGAATCAGAAATTCACGTACACAGCAATTACATAATTGGACATCATCACACAATGCTCGAAATAAATAGCGAAAAGGTACTTTATTACAACAAGATGTCCAAGACATCCATAGAGTCTATTACATAACCATTGTCTTTAACATAACTATCAAAGTGCGGAGAAACGAAACGTAGATGATAAGCCTACATAGGTAGCTGACTGGGGGTTTGCCACTAAGATAAACTAAAACTCGTCGTATTCCTGGAACTCCTCGAAGTCCTCCATGTTGCCAGCATCACCTCCTGAGCACTGAGTACAGTGGGGACAACCTGGGGTGGGGTAGTTTGTAAAGCAAGGGTGAGTACACATCAACGTACTCAGCAAATGTCTCGTTTGGCTAAAGTGGACTAGCTTTATATGGGGTTGAGGTCAAGCAGTTGCTTTTAGTTGGTCAAGTATTTATTATTAGTAGTAGATCCAAGTTTTAGTAATAAACCCAGTTATTACCCAAAAGTACTCCCTCAAAAGAGGAAATACCAGAGATCAGACCTATAACATCATTGTTAACTATCAACATAAAAGTATCCAAAGTTCTTCTAATCAAAGAGGATCCTAAGGCTGCTCTTAACCGTGAGCTCGGCTGATATACCAGTTTCTAACACTCTGCAGAGGTTGCACACTTTACCCACGAGTCGTGATCCCTTTCCAGCCTGGGTTGTACAGACCCGATCTTCACTACCAAGGTGAATGGCCAGGGATACACTATGTAGCCTTTACAAAGACTCCCCTGGTGCATAGCTGCTCGTTAGGTTTCGCCGGTCATACAAACACAGTACACCTCCCCAAGGTGGGTGACTAACAAAACCAAATCGAATGAACCTCTGCACCCCAACCTTGGCAGAGCGAGCACTACGCCCCGGCCCCCATTGATGGCCCTCCGGCAAAGCCAACTACACCCCCAGGTTCATCTAATTAATCAGCTAAGGACGTCCCATTCCACCCTCATGGTTGCACTGTTATCCCGGGTGGTCACTCAACGAATAGGTCCTTACGGAGAGGTACTCAGGAAAAAGGTCTGAGCCCCCTAGAGTATCACAAGATCATCAACATAATCAAGATAACAGTATCATATCATAAATGTTCACAACATGTTCATTGATTAAAGTAAAGCAAAAGCAAGATGCTAACCATGATAACCCAAAAGGTAATTCAAGGACAGGGTAGATACAAAGCTAGTCAATCCTTAGGTTTCATAAAGTAACGCGGGACAGTGAATTATAGAGTATGTAGGACATAATAGGTCAGAGGACACTTGCCTTCACCAGGTTGTTGCTCAGGAAGGTCTCCAACAACACACTCAGGAACCTCGGACTGCTCGTTGTCTAAATAAAGCGAACATGCACTCAATACATTCAGAAAGTACAAATGAAGAGCACACCAAACATGTACAAACATAGGAATACATCTTAAAAAGACACAATACTACATAAGGGATAATGAGTTCAAAGTATAACATAAACTATAACATAAACTATCTTCATTTGGAAATAGATTATTATTTCTCTAAGTGCTACTCACAAATACATAACATAGTTCAATTTATTTTATTGTGACCTAAAAATTAAAACAGAGATGATTTCAGGTAATACACATTATTAATCTCACAAGATTAAACATGTCTAAATCTCTAGGGTTCTCCTTTTATTTATTTTATTAAATAAATAAATCTACACCTACATTAGTTCATACTTAATCACAAAAAATTATAATGTGCAGACAGCAAATGAAACTATTTTATTTAAACAGAGAATAATCCTATGAACATTTTGCAATTTGAATCACTAAATTTGGAGCTCTTATGCAAAAGATATGAAATAAACAAGTTTGGGAATTCAAAATATGAAATTAGGTCTAATTCTGTGAATATTTAAAAGTCCAGGGTTCAATCTGCAAGAATACAGGGGCATGCGCGCGAAAACCAGGGACCGCAGGTTGATTCTAAACAAATCGAGGGTCTCTTTAATAAAACTGCCGTGTGAAGGGGTACCAGGCGATTCAAACTGTTAGATCAGCAACCGACGGCCGAGATTAGATCTGCGGTCGAGGGTGCGTGCGCGGGTGATCGAGCGCTGACAGGCGGGCCAGGGGGTGTCAGCGACAGAGGGGAAGGGCGCATTGACCGAGCGGGCCCAGCGCCAGGGAACACGGGCGCTGACAGGCAGGCCAGGGGGTGTCAGCGACAGAGGGGGAGGGCACACTGACCGAGCGGGCCCAACGCCAGGGAACACGGGCGCTGACAGGCGGGCCAGGGGCGTAGGGCACGCGTGCGCGAAGCGGTATCCGCGATCTGGGCCGTGCGATCAAGATCGGACAGAGGAGATCAGACCGAGGGAGGGTGAACAGCTGCGGGCGGCGCTGCTCCTCTCCGCGGTGGTGAAGTCGCCGGAGTTGGGGCAAGCGTGTGCTAGGGGTGTTCCGGGGTCGCCGGAGTTGGGCAGAGAGGGAGAGAATGCCACGGTGAACTCAGTGGCAGGGAAAAGGCCATGAATCCATGGACAGAGGGGGAAGAACAGCGGGAGAAAGCCTCGGGCGGACCGGAGGAACTCCGGCGAGGCATTCTGGCCATGAAGAGGGGACTTGAGGCGCACTAAGGCCTGGGAAAGCTTCAGCAGAGGCAGGGGTGACACAGGAAACTACACCGAGGAACTAGACCGGGCTAAATTGGTCGGCCGCCGCGTGAGCACGGTGGACCGCCACGGCCGAGCACAGAGCGAAACTAGGGAAATTAAGCACGGGCAAAGGTGTCTCACCTCGGGGCAGAGCTCGGGGTGTTTGGCGCGGTGTCCGGCGAGCTAGATGGTCGGGAACGCGGTTGCGGGTCTCCGGCGGCGTCTGGCAGCGAGGGCAGAGCGTGAGAGAAGGCGATGTTGTGCGAAATGAGGCGGGGGAGCGAGTGCGGGCACTGGCGGGGCTCTAAGAGGGGAGCTGGTCGCGTGGGCGGGCGTCGTGGCAGAGAAATCCGGCGACATGCGCGAGTGCGCTTGCGCTGGTCCACGGCGAGCGCGGGGAGGGCGGAACTGATAGGGAGGGTCCACGGCGCAGAGAGAGAGAAGAGGGACGCGCGGGGCAACGGCTCAGCGCATGGCGAACCGGGCCCACGAGGCAGAGAGAGAAGAGGGACGCGCACGGGCGAAGCAACTGGCGCCGACAAGTCAGCCCCAGCGGGTAGAGCGCGCGAGAGAGAGAGCGCACGCGGGAGAGAAAGCCGTCGCTGACAGGTGGGGCCCGCCTGTCAGGCGGCGCGGGCGCGCGGCCTAACTGGGCCGAGCTGGGCTGCTAGGCTGCTTTTCCTTTTTCTATTTCTCTAGATTTTCTAATTCCTTTTCTATTTCTTTTCTATAGGGTTTTCAATTCCTAATTCAAATTAGGTTTCAAATTCAAATAAATCCAAACATGTGCAACACTTCAAAGAATATTTTAAACTCAGCATGATGCAACATGTCATGACCCATAATGTTTTGGCAAAAATAAATAATTAAATCCCCCTAACTTTAAGCTAATTCTACTTTAAAGGGAAAAAGGAAGAGAGGATCTAGAGAGAGATAAAACCTAGGGTGAGAGAGAAGAGTAACACATGAATTTGGGTGATAATTAGAAAGAAATTTTATACCCCCAAATTCAGGGTGTTACAGAAGTGGCCGAATGAGTGGGCAAGAGAGTGGTTTTACATGAAGAATGATTTGAATGAGCGGGCTGATATAAAAGGTATCATTCAGACTCCTATTGCCACATGCTTCGTATATAAAAAACCAACATGTTATATCGACTTCAAAGCTCAGGCTGTTATAGTTGCTTATAATGTTGTTGTGATACCCGGTTTGCAAAGAAGAGAAGTTGGAGGTTATTCTTTTTTTCATTCGGGTGATGCGCTTTGGGAATTTGGAATTTGTGGAAAACATTCACCAGTATATCAGTAGAACGGTTGGTCGGGAGCTGTCGTGCAAGTGAGTTGGGCCATGGATCTCAATCTGGCCCACTAGCCCTCCCCTAACCCTAGCCCCCCCCTTCCCCCTTGGGATTGTAGCCGCCCCTTTCCCCTCCCCTTTCTCTTGGCCGCCGCCCCCTCCCCACTCCTCTCCCATCGTCTTCCTCCTCAAGCCCTTGCAGCCATCCTCACCCAAAACCCTAGCCGCCCCCCCCCCATTTCTCCCCCTCCCCCCCCTCCAAGGTGCAGCCCTCCCGCGTGGTTCTCCGTCGTGTGGCTGTGATCTCAATTGGAGTTTGGAGGGAGGAAGAAGGAAGGAGGAAGGGAAGAACCCAAGGTGAATTTGTGATTAACTTTTGTTGTTTTTGTGCTGCAATCAATTTGATTATGTGTTTATCTATGCGAATCGGTAGAGGTGCTGTCCAGAAATTTTGTGAGTGGGCGAACAGCAGTAGTGTCGGCGTTACGAGACCGGGGGGTCCTCGAGCCGACGAGTGAGAGTGCCGCGTGCCCCAGCCCAGATGGGTCGAGCGCGTGGAGCGAGCGTGAAGGGGGGAACAGAGAGAGAGAGAGAGAGTCGGTGGCCGGAGCCGGGTCGTGAGGGAGTCGGAGAAATTCCCGCGGCCTTCGTGTTCGTCCCGCGCCCAGGTCGGGTGCGCTTGCAGTAGGGGGTTACAAGCGTCCGCACGAGGTGAAGGGAGAGAGCGGCCCCGAGAGAGCGCCTGCCCCTCCCTTTCGTCCCCGTGAGGCCAACCTTCTCTAAGAAGGCCCTGGCCCTTCCTTTTATAGTCGTAAGGAGAGGGTCCAGGTGTACAAGATGGGGGTGTAGCAAGGCGCTACGTGTCTAGCGAGGGAGAGCTAGCGCCCTATGTACATGCCCAGGTGGCAGCCGGAGAGATCGTGGCACCCTGTTGGTGTGGCGTCGTGGCTGTTGGAGGAGTAACGGAGCCGGACGGGGGGACAGCTGTCGAGGTGGCTGGGTCCTTGCTGACGTTCTCCTGCTTTCGTAAGGGAGCTGGGAGCCGCCGTCGTCATGATCTAGCGGGGCGCCATCATGGCCTATCTGGCATAGCTGGCCAGATGGGACGCCGGTCTTGTTCTCTGCGACCCAAGTCGGCTCAGGGCAGGGTGATGATGACGCTTCCTGTTGACGTGGCGGTCTCGTGTCCTAGGTCGGGCGTCGTGGAGGCTCCTCCGAGGCCGAGGCCGAGTCCGTCCTGCAAGACAGAGACAGAGTCCGAGCCCTGGGTCGGGCGAGGCGGAGATTACTCGGCAGAGGCCGAGGCGGAGTCCGAGCCCTGGGTCGGGCGAGGCGGAGGTCGCCGTCTTCCGAGGCCTTAGCCCGAGTCCGAGCCCTGGGTCGGGCGGAGCGGAGTTCGCCGTCTTCCGAGGCCTTAGCCTGAGTCCGAGCCCTGGGTCGGGCGGAGCGGAGTTCGCCGTCTTCCGAGGCCTTAGCCTGAGTCCGAGCCCTGGGTCGGGCGGAGCGGAGTTCGCCGTCTTCCGGGGCCTTAGCCCGAGTCCGAGCCCTGGGTCGGGCGGAGCGGAGTTCGCCGTCTTCCGGGGCCTTAGCCCGAGTCCGAGCCCTGGGTCGGGCGGAGCGGAGTTCGCCGTCTTCCGGGGCCTTGGCCCGAGTCCGAGCCCTGGGTCGGGCGGAGTCTCCTATGGCACCACTGGCGGAGTCTGGTCGCCCGTCGGCCTTACCTTTTGCGTTAAACGCCCCGGTGACTCGGTCGGTTGGTGCGGTGATTTAGTCAGGGTTTCTCCTTATCGGAGGCGGGGCCTAGGGCGAGCCGGAGATGCGTCTGCCGTGAAAGAGGAGACCTCAGACGAGACGGAGTCATCTTAGGGTCGGCTGCCCTCGCCCGAGGCTAGGCTCGGGCGTGGCGTGGTCAAGTCACTCGTATGGACTGATCCCTGACTTAATCAAACCCATCAGGCCTTTGCAGCTTTATGCTGATGGGGGTTACCAGCTGAGAATTAGGCGTCTTGAGGGTACCCCTAATTATGGTCCCCGACAGTAGCCCCCGAGCCTCGAAGAGAGTGTTAACACTCGCTTGGAGGCTTGCATCGCACTTTTTTGCAAGGGGACCAGCCTTTCTCGGAGGTACTTTGTTCCGGTGGGTGCGTGCGAGCGCACCCGCCGGGTGTAGCCCCCGAGGCCTCGGAGGAGTGGTTTCACTCCTTCGAGGTCTTAATGCCTCGCGCAATGCCTCGGCTGGTCTGGCGGTTCCCTCATGCGAGCAGGGCGTAACCCAGGTGCACTGTCAGGGCCCAAGTTCTCGGGCTGGTATGTTGACGCTGTCAACGGTTCGGCCGGAGCCGGGTTTGCGAGAGCAGCCCCCGAGCCCTCGCACGGAGCGAGAGGACGATCAGGGACAGACTCGTCTTTTTATATACGCCCCTACGTCGCCTTTCCGCAAGGAGGAGGGGGGGAGTGCGCCATGTTACCCTCGATGGGCACCGAACATGGTGTCTCCGGTGAGCTGCGATCGGGTAATCCGAGTGGACGTCCGTGCCCCGTTCGTTAGGGGTCGGCTAGGGGCCCGGAGGCACGCCCAAAAGTACCTGCGGGTGATCTGCCGGACCCGGTCCCCTAGCGACGGGGTCCGAGGGCTCGTTGCCTCCCTCCGATGGGATTCCGTTACAGAGTCGTTCCCGCTGGTCTCGGAAATGTCCTAGGGTACCTCGGGAGCGCAGCCCGAGCCTTGGTTATGTATCGAACGTACCCCTGGTCATCCCTCGCTCGGCGTCTGAGGCGACTGTGAACCCTTCGACGGGCCAGCCTTCGAACCCCTGATCAGTAGGGGGCACGGAGCCCGAGTAGCCTGAGGCGGTCGTGGAACCTTTCGGGGGCCGACCTTCGAACCCCTGACCAGTAGTGGGTGTCGGGCCCACGCGATCTGAGGCGGCTGTTGAACCCTTCGGGGGGCCAGCCTTCGAGCCCCTGATCAGTAGGGAGGCTCGGAGCCTAGTTCCTTCACGGGGAAGGATCCCTTTGGGGTTATCCCCCTTCTCGTTCCCTGTTGCAAGAGATAGAGAAAGAAGGAAAAGGGAAAAAGGATTCGAAATTGAAAGTCGTGGCGTACCTTTTTCGGCGTGGCCGTTTTGGCGGAGGCGAAGCGTCGCCAGCTGCCCCTGCCAGAAACGTCACCTATTTTGCCGCGGAGTTAATGCGCCGGGGTAAGCGGTCGGCGAGGCTGCCGTTGCGCGTGCGCGAGCCGTTCGAGGTACGAGTCACGGGCGCGTCGTCTTCACGCCGTGAGAAGGGGTTCTCTTGCTGCCTCCGGATGGGACGTGAGCCTGGCCGATGGCGTGACTGCTGCCCTCGCGCGCCTGCCACCGTCATTACTGTCGGCCCATTTTTGACCGTGTTTGACCGCTGCGCCAGGCTGGCGCCGCTGGATCGCAGGCTGGGCGGCCTCGAGTCGCGGTATCGGTTCCGCAATCGAGGAGGTGCGGTGGTGGAGCGAGAGGCGCAGCGGTTCGCATGCAGCGCCCGGCGCGCCAGTTGAACGACGCGTGGTCTTGAGCCGTCGCGCTGGCCTGTCAGGAGTCGGAGAGGCGCGTCCACTTGGCGCGGTTGCATGCCGCCTGCATGGCCGCTCGCCCCTTTTGCCTGTTGGTCTGGGCAAAAGTGGAGGGTTACTTGTAACCGCTGGGCGGTTGCGTGCGTCGCGCGCGCGCGGCGGTTCGGCTTTCTCTGCTTGGAGTCGGTCTGCATGACGGGCGGGCCCCAGCCTCCGCGTCGCGGGGGAGGACTTTGGAGGCGTGTTGGAGAAGACTCCGCCCATGACGGTTGAGGGCGCAAGCAAGGGGAGTTGCCTTTAAAAGGAGGGCGACCCTCTTCGTGAGGTGACCATGTCTCCTATCTCCCTTATGCATTGTGTCTTTCCATCTTCCGAGCCCCCGGATGGGGGAGACCGCCGTCTTTCTGCTCCATCGCCGGAGGGACGCAACTCTGTGGGAGTTGGTACCTTTCAGCCATCGTTCGGCTTCAAGGATTTTCATCATGCAGCCCGGCTGCACCCCTCCACCGGCGATCGCCCAAGAGGGCGACCTCCGGCTTGATGGTGGGGGAAAGCGAGCCGGGCTGCGGTATCCGCCCCTTCCTCAGCCTCAAGGATTTTCATCACCAGGGCTGAGGAGGGGCGTGTACCGAGTTGGGGTCGGCCTCTGCGCGGGCGGTGGCCCGCTCCTTCCCTCAGTGATCGGGGGGAAGGGCGGGAGTCGCCCGTGGCGCTAACAGCTGCACCGTGCCCGGCTCTCTGAGCCGAGCAGTTTCGGAATCGCTCCCGGTGCCGCCTCCCGCCACGGCAGCTGGAAGAGGTTCTTCCGCCGGCGCGACAGCCCAGGTTGGCCATGGGCCAACCTCCAACTCTACGGCCTTCTGCCCGTCCTTGCCTCTCGAGTTTGGGCGAGGGCGGGGGCCTCCTAGCAGCAATATCCGCCCTGAGGCCATCACTGCTGCTGTTCGGCTCCCCGGGGCAGAAGTCTTCATCGTCGTTGCCACTATCGGGGCGGTCGGCGACATGCCGTTCGTCGGTCTTCTGTTGCCCCGCAGGCCTACCCCCATCGAGTGGGGTTGTTCGTACCTGCGGAGGGGGAACCAGAGTTCCGTTTGTAATGGCACTTCGAGTGCCGGGTTTTTTGTTCATTTTCGGCTTTCGGGGCCTGAACATGTATGTAACTCCGGCACAGAGCCGTGTTTTTTCCTCATTTCTGAGCAATAAGACTTGCCTGTCGATTGTCTGAATCGCTTCACCAAGCATGAGTCGCCCCGTGTCCAGGTGACGAGTGAGGTATCCGTATCCCGGAGGCGTGGGAGTCCCTCGGCTCGGTCGGCCTCGCCGCTTACGCGTACTTTTACCCATCCATGAGGCCCTGTCACCGACTCGGTCGAGAAGGCTCGAAGAACCTGCTTCAACAGAAGAGCTTCCGTACGTAAAGACTCATTCGATCCGCGGAGTCACTTTATCCGAGCGCGAGTTACTTATCGCAGAAGGTGATGAGTGAGGTATCCGTATCCCGGAGGCGTAGGAGTCCCTCGGCTCGGTCAGCCTTGACTGCTTACGTGTACCCCGTCGTTTCCAGGACCCACTTTCCGAAGTAGTCAAAAAGCACGAAAGATGTTCTGGTGAAAGAGGTTTTTTGTTCGAGGAAAATTTTGACGCAGAGGGGGTTAACCCCCTTTTAGCCCCCGAGGGAGGGTCGGGCTTTGCCGAGGCGAGGCCGACCCTTCCTTGTTGACTAAACTTTGTGTGGGTGCGAGGTATATGAACAACTTGGAAACATCTTAAGGGTAGAAGCGACGTAGCTGTTGGATGTTCCAAGCGTTGCCGTAGACCTCGCCTTGACTGTTGGCCAGCTTGTACGTTCCGGGTTTCAGAACTTTGGCGATGATGAACGGCCCCTCCCAGGGGGGCGTTAGCTTGTGCCTCCCTCGGGCGTCTTGCCGCAGCCGAAGCACCAGATCGCCCACCTGGAGTTCTCGGGGTCGGACCCCTCGGGCGTGGTAGCGTCGCAGGGACTGCTGATACCGCGCCGAGTGTAGTAAGGCCCTGTCCCGAGCCTCGTCCAGCTGGTCCAGCGAGTCTTCTCGGCTGGCTTGGTTGCTTTCTTCGTTGTAAGCCCTCGTCCTCGGGGAGCCGTATTCCAGGTCCGTGGGCAGGATTGCCTCGGCCCCGTAGACCAGGAAGAACGGCGTGAAACCCGTGGCTCGGCTTGGAGTCGTCCTCAGGCTCCAGACCACCGAGGGGAGTTTCTTCATCCATCGCTTGCCGAACTTGTTGAGGTTGTTGTAAATCCGAGGCTTGAGCCCTTGTAGAATCATGCCATTGGCACGTTCCACTTGCCCATTCGACATGGGGTGAGCTACGGCGGCCCAGTCCACCCGGATGTTGTGATCTTCGCAAAAATCCAAGAATTTTTTGCCGGTGAACTGGGTGCCATTGTCGGTGATGATGGAGTTCGGGACCCCGAAGCGATGGATGATGCTAGTGAAGAACGCCACCGCCTGCTCGGACCTGATGCTGTTTAGGGGTCGGACCTCGATCCACTTGGAGAATTTGTCGATGGCGACCAGCAGGTGCGTGTAGCCCCCGGGCGCCTTCTGCAGTGGGCCGACGAGGTCCAGACCCCACACAGCGAAGGGCCAGGTGATGGGTATCGTCTGCAGAGCCTGAGCGGGCAGGTGGGTCTGCTTCGCATAGAATTGGCACCCTTCGCAGGCGCGGACAATTCTAGTGGCGTCAGCCACCGCCGTTGGCCAGTAGAAGCCTTGGCGGAAAGCATTCCCAACGAGGGTTCGAGGTGCTGCATGATGACCGCAAGCCCCCGAGTGTATTTCCTGCAGGAGGTCCTGACCCTCGGCGATGGTGATGCATCGCTGGAGGATGCCCGAGGGGCTGCGGTGGTAGAGCTCCTTCTCATCGCCCAGCAGGACGAACGATTTTGCTCGTCGCGCTACCCGCCGAGCCTCGGCTCGGTCGAGGGGCAGTTCTCCTCGGCGGAGATATTGCAGGTACGGGGTCTTCCAATCTTGATCTGGCACGACCCCGTTCTGCTCCTCCTCGACGTGCAGCGCTTCGCCCTCGGGCTCCGAGGGTTCCTCGGGTTGAGCCGAGGATGGCTCGGGCTGGGCCGAAGTTACCTCGGACGAGGCCGAGGGTGCCTCGGGCTCGGGCGCGTCGCCTATCTTGACGGAGGGTTGGTGCAGATCCCGGGCGAAGACGTCCGGGGGAACCGTTGTTCGCCCCGAGGCTATCTTCGCCAGCTCGTCCGCAGTCTCGTTGTAGCGCCGGGCGATGTGGTTAAGTTCGAGCCCGTAGAACTTGTCTTCCAGGCGTCGAACCTCTTCACGGTAGGCCTCCATCTTCAGGTCGCGGCAGTGGGAGTTCTTCATGACTTGGTCGATGACGAGCTGCGAGTCGCCGCGCGCATCGAGGCGTCGGACCCCTAGCTCGATGGCGATTCGCAGTCCGTTGATCAGAGCCTCGTACTCAGCCACATTGTTGGACGCCGGGAAATGGAGGCGGAGCACATAGCGCAGGTGTTTTCCGAGGGGCGAGACGAAAAGCAGGCCCGCGCCAGCTCCCGTCTTCATCAGCGACCCGTCGAAAAACATGGTCCAGAGCTCTGGCTGGATCGGAGCCGTTGGCAACTGGGTATCGACCCATTCGGCTACGAAATCCGCCAGTACCTGGGACTTGATGGCCTTCCGAGGGGCGAACGAGATCGCCTCGCCCATGATTTCCACCGCCCACTTCGCGATCCGTCCCGAGGCTTCTCGGCACTGGATGATCTCCCCCAGGGGGAAGGATGACACCACAGTCACCGGATGGGACTCGAAGTAATGTCGCAGCTTTCGCCTCGTCAGGATCACAGCGTATAGCAGCTTCTGGACTTGTGGGTAGCGGATCTTGGTCTCGGACAGCACTTCGCTGACGAAGTAGACTGGCCTCTGAATGGGCAAAGCATGCCCCTCTTCCTGCCTTTCGACTACGATCGCGGCGCTGACCACCTGAGTGGTTGCGGCGACGTAGACCAGGAGGGTTTCTCCATCAGCTGGGGGTACCAAGATGGGCGCCTGGGTGAGGAGCGCTTTCAGGTTCCCGAGGGCTTCCTCGGCCTCGGGAGTCCAAGTGAAGCACTCGGCCTTTCTTAAGAGGCGGTACAGGGGCAGGCCTCTTTCGCCGAGGCGCGAGATGAAACGGCTCAAGGCCGCGAGGCATCCCATGACCCTCTGTACGCCTTTTAAGTCTCTGATGGGCCCCATGTTTGTGATCGCTGCGATCTTCTCCGGGTTGGCTTCGATGCCCCGCTCGGAGACGATGAACCCCAAGAGCATGCCTCGGGGCACCCCGAAGACGCACTTCTCGGGATTGAGCTTGACGCCCTTAGCCTTGAGACACCGGAATGTCAGTTCGAGGTCGGAGAGAGGGTCGGAGGCTTTCCTCGTCTTGACTACGATGTCATCGACGTAGGCCTCGACTGTGCGACCAATGTGTTCGCCGAACACATGGTTCATGCACCGCTGGTACGTTGCACCCGCGTTCCTCAAACCGAACGGCATTGTGATGTAACAATACATGCCGAAGGGCGTGATGAAAGAAGTCGCGAGCTGGTCGGACTCTTTCATCTTGATTTGATGATACCCTGAGTAAGCATCAAGGAAAGACAGGGTTTCGCACCCTGCAGTGGAGTCCACGATTTGATCGATGCGAGGTAGAGGGTAGGGGACCTTCGGACATGCTTTGTTGAGACCAGTGTAGTCTACACACATCCGCCACTTCCCCCCTTTTTTCCTCACAAGCACAGGGTTGGCAAGCCATTCGGGATGGAATACCTCTTTGATAAACCCTGCTGCCATCAGCTTGTGGACCTCCTCGCCTATCACCCTGCGCCTTTCCTCGTCGAATCGGCGCAGAGGTTGTCTGACCGGTCGGGCTTCGGCCCGAATATCCAGCGAGTGCTCGGCGACTTCCCTCGGTATGCCGGGCATGTCCGAGGGACTCCACGCGAAAACGTCGGCGTTTGCGCGGAGAAAGTCGACGAGCACTGTTTCCTATTTGGGGTCGAGCCCGGAACCGATCCGAATCTGCTTGGAGGTGTCGCCACTGGGGTCGAGAGGGACGGCCTTAACCGTCTCTGCTGGCTCGAAGTTGCCGGCATGCCGCTTCACGTCCGGCACCTCCCGGGAGAGGCTTTCCAGGTCGGCAATGAGGGCCTCGGACTCGGCGAGGGCCTCAGCGTACTCCACGCACTCCACATCGCATTCGAAGGCGTGTTTGTACGTGGGGCCGACGGGTCATCACCGTTGGGGCCCGGCATCTTGAGCTTCAGGTAGGTGTAGTTGGGGATGGCCATGAACTTCGTGTAGCATGGCCTTCCCAATACTGCGTGGTAGGTTCCTCGGAACCCGACCACCTCGAACGTCAAAGTCTCCCTTCGGAAGTTGGAGGGTGTTCCGAAGCAGACAGGGAGGTCGAGCTGTCCGAGGGGCTGGACGCGCTTCCCGGGAATGATCCCGTGGAATGGCGCAGCGCCTGCTCGGACAGACGACAGGTCGACGCGCAGGAGCCTGAGGGTCTCGGCGTAGATGATGTTGAGGCAGCTGCCTCCATCCATCAGGACCTTGGTGAGCCTGACGTCGCCGATGACGGGATCGACGACGAGCGGGTACTTCCCCGGGCTCGGCACGTGGTCGGGGTGGTCGTCTCGGTCGAAGGTGATGGGCTTGTCGGACCAGTCTAGATAGACTGGCGCCGCCACCTTCACCGAGCAGACCTCCCGACGCTCTTGCTTACGATGCCGAGCCGAGGCGTTTGCCGCATGCCCTCCGTAGATCATGAAGCAATCGCGGACCTCTGGGAACTCTCCTGCTTGGCGATCCTCCCTTTTGTCGTCGTCGCGAGCCTTGCCACCCTCTGCGGGTGGCCCGGCCCGATGGAAGTGACGTCGAAGCATGACGCACTCTTCGAGGGTGTGCTTGACGGGCCCCTGATGGTAGGGGCACGTCTCCTTGAGTGCCTTGTCGAAGAGGTTAGCACCTCCGGGGGGCTTCCGAGGGTTCTTGCGCTCGGCGGCGGCGACAAGGTCCGCATCGGGAACGTCGCGCTTCGCTTGCGACTTCCTCCTGCCTCTCTTCTTGGCGCCGCGCGGAGTGGACGCCTCGGGAGCATCTTCCGACGGGCGGCCCTGGGGCTGCTTGTCCTTTCGGAAGATGGCCTCTACCGCCTCCTGGCCGGAGGCGAACTTGGTGGCGATGTCCATCAGCTCGCTTGCCCTGGTGGGGGTCTTGCGACCCAGCTTGCTCACCAGGTCGCGGCAGGTGGTGCCGGCGAGGAACGCGCCGATGACATCGGAGTCGGTGATGTTGGGCAGCTCGGTGCGTTGCTTCGAGAACCGCCGGATGTAGTCCCGAAGGGACTCTCCCGGCAGTTGCCGGCAGCTTCGGAGGTCCCAGGAATTCCCGGGGCGCACGTACGTGCCCTGGAAGTTCCCGGCGAAAGCCTGGACCAAATCCTCCCAGTTGGAAATCTGCCCCGGGGGCAGGTGCTCCAACCAGGCACGAGCGGTGTCGGAGAGAAACAGGGGGAGGTTCCGGATGATGAGGTTGTCATCGTCCGTCCCACCCAGCTGACAGGCCAGGCGGTAATCCGCAAGCCACAATTCCGGTCTCGTTTCCCCCGAGTACTTCGTGATAGTAGTCGGGGGTCGGAATCGGGGCGGAAACGGTGCCCGCCGAATGGCTCGGCTAAAGACCTGCGGACCGGGTGGTTCGGGCGAGGGACTTCCATCCTCCCCGCTGTCGTAACGTCCCCCACGCCTGGGGTGGTAGCCTCGGCGCACCCTTTCGTCGAGGCGTGCCCGACGGTCGCGATGAGGGTGCTCGACGCCGAGGTGGCCCGGGGCCGCAGGCGCGGTGTTGCGCGTGCGCCCGGTGAAGGCTGAGGCTTCCCGCGTGAGTCGGGAAGTCGCGGCACGAGGTTCCGAGGGGTATCCCTGCCTGCGGGAGGCAGAGCTCTCGGCCCGCCGGGCCGCAGCGCCTTCCAGGAGATGCTTGAGTTCTCCCTGGATTCGCCGTCCCTCGGTGGTTGATGACTCCGGCATCGCACGGAGGAGCATTGCTGCAGCGACCAGGTCCTGGCCAGTCCCGCCAGATGCGGGTGGCGGTTTGTCCCTGGCATCGTTGGCGATGCGGTGCTGGAGACCTTGGTGCAGGTGACGTATTCCTCCGGCCGGGGGTTGGCTCGCCCATACCTGCCCGATGTTCTGGCGGATTGCCTCGAGCGCTCCTGCTCCTTCATCGAACCCGGCCTGCGCCCCGCGGACTTGCTCGAGCTGTGGGTCGCGACCCCCCGCCGGAACGGGGACCACAGCTAGCTCCCGCGGGATGTCGGCGCGAGGCGCTGGCCTAGGGGGATCACCATCCTCCGGCATGCCGAGACAGCCGCCTCCGGAGGGATCCCCTAGCTCGATGTGGAAACATTCGCGACTCGGGCCGCAGTCCTTGTCGCCAAGGCTGCGGCTGCCGTCGGAACAGTCGGAGAGGCAGTAGTCACATGCGGTCATAAAGTCCCGCATGGCACTAGGGTTGCCAGATCCGGAGAAATCCCAGCAGATGCTGGGGTCGTCATCTTCCTCGGACCCAGAGGGTCCGTAGGTCGAGACACCCGTCAATCGGTCCCAAGGCGACCGCACAGGAAACCCCAGAGAGGTTGCACTCGCCTCAATGTGAGTGCCCGCCAAAGCGAGGTCGCCAGGCGGGCTGAGGCCGAGTCGAAATAACGAAAGATGGGGAGTAGTCGGTACCTTTTTGTCGACGAGGAGCGATGAAGTCGTGTCGGGGGCTGACCGCGCCGTCGTCTTGGGTACGAGGGCGACGTCCTGCATGCCCTCCGTGAGCGCGCTGGCGTCGTCCACTTGCTCGGGGTCGACGTGTTGCGGGGGGATGGCGCTCGCGTTTGCCTCGAGCGCGAGGGCGACGCTTGGCGTGTCCTCCGCTGGGGCGCCGGGGATGTCGATTTGCTCGACAGCCGTCGGAGCGCGGCCTCCCGCTCGGCCCCGGTTGCCCCGCCTCCTCCTCCTCCGATGGCGAGGGAGAGGATGGGGCGAGCTCGTACGTTGTCCTTCCCCATCATGGGAGAGACGTCGTCGACTCCGCCGCCGGCGGGCGGACTGTCCGCCAGCGAGGTCGCCGTCGCGCGGCGGTGGAAGGAGTATCATGTCGTAGTCGCCGTCGAGAGACATGAACTCGAGGTTCCCGAAACGGAGCACCGTCCCGGGTTGAAGAGGTTGTTGGGGACTGCCCATCTGGAGCTTGACGGGAAATCGAACGTCAACACGCAGCGTGCCCCCTACCTGGCGCGCCAACTGTCGGCGTTCCGAGACCGGGGGGTCCTCGAGCCGACGAGTGAGAGTGCCGCGTGCCCCAGCCCAGATGGGTCGAGCGCGTGGAGCGAGCGCGAAGGGGGGAACAGAGAGAGAGAGAGAGAGTCGGTGGCCGGAGCCGGGTCGTGAGGGAGTCGGAGAAATTCCCGCGGCCTTCGTGTTCGTCCCGTGCCCAGGTCGGGTGCGCTTGCAGTAGGGGGTTACAAGCGTCCGCACGAGGTGAAGGGAGAGAGCGGCCCCGAGAGAGCGCCTGCCCCTCCCTTTCGTCCCCGTGAGGCCAACCTTCTCTAAGAAGGCCCTGGCCCTTCCTTTTATAGTCGTAAGGAGAGGGTCCAGGTGTACAAGATGGGGGTGTAGCAAGGCGCTACGTGTCTAGCGAGGGAGAGCTAGCGCCCTATGTACATGCCCAGGTGGCAGCCGGAGAGATCGTGGCACCCTGTTGGTGTGGCGTCGTGGCTGTTGGAGGAGTAACGGAGCCGGACGGGGGGACAGCTGTCGAGGTGGTTGGGTCCTTGCTGACGTTCTCCTGCTTTCGTAAGGGAGCTGGGAGCCGCCGTCGTCATGATCTAGCGGGGCGCCATCATGGCCTATCTGGCATAGCTGGCCAGATGGGACGCCGGTCTTGTTCTCTGCGACCCAAGTCGGCTCAGGGCAGGGTGATGATGACGCTTCCTGTTGACGTGGCGGTCTCGTGTCCTAGGTCGGGCGTCGTGGAGGCTCCTCCGAGGCCGAGGCCGAGTCCGTCCTGCAAGACAGAGACAGAGTCCGAGCCCTGGGTCGGGCGAGGCGGAGATTACTCGGCAGAGGCCGAGGCGGAGTCCGAGCCCTGGGTCGGGCGAGGCGGAGGTCGCCGTCTTCCGAGGCCTTAGCCCGAGTCCGAGCCCTGGGTCGGGCGGAGCGGAGTTCGCCGTCTTCCGAGGCCTTAGCCTGAGTCCGAGCCCTGGGTCGGGCGGAGCGGAGTTCGCCGTCTTCCGAGGCCTTAGCCTGAGTCCGAGCCCTGGGTCGGGCGGAGCGGAGTTCGCCGTCTTCCGGGGCCTTAGCCCGAGTCCGAGCCCTGGGTCGGGCGGAGCGGAGTTCGCCGTCTTCCGGGGCCTTAGCCCGAGTCCGAGCCCTGGGTCGGGCGGAGCGGAGTTCGCCGTCTTCCGGGGCCTTGGCCCGAGTCCGAGCCCTGGGTCGGGCGGAGTCTCCTATGGCACCACTGGCGGAGTCTGGTCGCCCGTCGGCCTTACCTTTTGCGTTAAACGCCCCGGTGACTCGGTCGGTTGGTGCGGTGATTTAGTCAGGGTTTCTCCTTATCGGAGGCGGGGCCTAGGGCGAGCCGGAGATGCGTCTGCCGTGAAAGAGGAGACCTCAGACGAGACGGAGTCATCTTAGGGTCGGCTGCCCTCGCCCGAGGCTAGGCTCGGGCGTGGCGTGGTCAAGTCACTCGTATGGACTGATCCCTGACTTAATCAAACCCATCAGGCCTTTGCAGCTTTATGCTGATGGGGGTTACCAGCTGAGAATTAGGCGTCTTGAGGGTACCCCTAATTATGGTCCCCGACAAGTAGTTCTAGTGATTTCTGAGAATTTTTGTAGGTTAATTAGTGGGAATCCGTGGGAGAATCATGTAGAGCTTTATCATACCTTTCCAACGAGTACTTATGCGCTCGATTCGGAGTTATAATTTAGAAGATATCGTTGTTTGAATCCGGATATGTTGCTGTCCAAAAAAAACAGATTTTTCTGGTGGGCGAACAGCAGTAGTATTAGCAGTTTCTGGGAATTTTTCGTGAGTAATTAGTGATAACCAGTATGAGAATCATGTAGGGCCTTTTCTTATCTTTCCAATGAGTACTTATGCGCTCGATTTGGAATTATATTTTAAAAGTTATCGCTGTTTGAATCCGGGTATGTTGCTGCCCAAAAGAAAAAAAACAGATTACAGGGTTTATCTTGTGGACTGTTTTGGGCTAATTAGATATTGGAATTTAATTATAAATTGTATACAAAACCTGTGGGGAATTTTATGTAGATGCCTCTGGAGTTTTTGTTTGTTACCACTGCTGTCATAATTTTAAAGTTATGAAATTATTAAGCAGTGCAGCTGTAGTGGTGGATGTGGGGAGAGTTGTTACCCACGGCGGGGTTTGAGATTGTGCGTAGGTGCGGCGTTGTTTATGAGCCTTATTATGTGAAATTGGTGCACTAAGCTGTGTGTCAAAAACAGGTGGTGGACTTCCGGATCGTACTTAGGGATTTGCCCAAACTTCCAGTGAAGGCAAGTAAAACAGTGATGGTTATTCCGTCTGTCGATTGAAGAGTCTTATACTTGATTATGTTTGTGCTATTTGTGTTCGTACTCATAGTCCTAATTGGGTACCATCGTTTGAAGATATTCATGTTTTATTGTTTACATATGTTGAGGTTGTGGTTGGATCATGTTACCCATGTGGTTTATTATGTGGAATGGGTGGAAGTATATGTCTAGCACATTTTATTTGGGAAGATCTCATGTTGTTGTCATGCATAATGCATTCATCATCCATTGTATGGAAGTTTCGTCGCGATCTTATGGTCCGACCGTACCGGTACAATGAGCATCATATGTTGCCCGAGAAGGGGTATGATGCAGCTTCATATCCTTATAGGTATGAAGGCAGAAGTCATTACTGCATCTGTAGCCATGTGCATTTATGGGAGAAGTGTGGAACCTATTATGTGGATATGGATAGTGTGGATCTTTACATTGTGATTCATCTTGGCATTAAGTAATTGGTTACTTGCTTACTTGTTGCAAATTAATATTCAAGAAGGAAGTTATGAACTACGTGGTTATTTAAGCACGGTTGGTTTACATTATCCAATTGTTGTTTGCTCTTTTTACTTGCTGAGATGTGTCATCTCACTCTTGCATTGTCTGATGCAGGCACCTGATCTCTGTTTTGGGAAAGAAGGGATGTAGCAGCACGACCACTACACATTTAAATAAAGGAACCACTGCTTAATAATGTTGTTAAACAGGGAGGGTCAAGTCTAGGGAATTATTATGTTCTAGCCTTTCTTGGTAGTTGAGCTGATTTTGGGGTGGGCTGAGTTACCTATCCTTTATTTGGTCATGAATGTTCATTACTAGTTTTGCATTTTGATTATACTACGTGAATTATCTTTCTTTCATACCATGTATAAACTCTATGTTCCCCCTTGTTATGCTTCTTTCAAGGGAGGTGCTGCCGGATTTTGCAATACTTTCTTTCTCTAGTTCTTTTCTTGTGTTGCATAAGTTTAGTGGGAAGGGTGTTTGGTAACATCCATTGTGTGGGATCAGTGGGGTGTTACAGTTGTTTGTACACACATTGGGATAAGGGATCTTGTTCAAGTGTTTTTAGCATTTAAAACATGGCCACAAGGGGCTGAATGGGAGATGTCGAAGATGTCTGAAAAAATGCATTTGACGCGGAGTCTGGGTTGATCATACTTCGCTACAAATATAAGTTCAACGATGAGATTGGGGAACCTATTGACTGATGGTTAGATTACGTTGAGGTGAAATGCAATGAAATACTTGGTAACTATAGCAAACCAGAGGCCTAAGCTCTGCATCGGGCATTTACAGCTCATAAAAGACGCCGACGAAACCGTATTTTTGATGCTATCGATTTCTTCTATCCTGACATGATTCAAGATTCATAGAAGAGGAAAAGGAAAGTAACCACAAAGTAGAGCAAAGTTCCGAAGATATAGCCTGGGTCGACACTTCAAGCTTCGAAGGAGATTTCAGTACAGAGGGTTTTCTAAAATCTTTTGTACCACCTATAAACTTGTTGTGCTAATTTCTTGTTATTTTCATCTTTTCAGGATTATGCCCGAAGTTGATATGTCGGCCATAATTGAGGAAATCCCTTTTATGGAAACCGAAGGGTCGAGGATTCTATCGCCCTGATAGACCAAAAAGTTGTTCCTTTGAAACCACTCTCAAAAAGCGAAGAAGAGGAGGAAGAATGAATAGCTCCAATAATGAGCTCATTCTTCAATATTGACGAAGGGGTCTAAGGAAAAGATACTGCTGGCACAATTCTAGCATCGAAGGGTGTTATGACGCCTGCTACAGATGTGGCTATACCAAGAAGTCCAAAGGTTAGACTGACAACCGCAGTGATGACACCTTCGGTGATTATAATAGCTGAGGAGAAGGTAGGCTCTTCAAAACCTGTGCCGGCAGAAGATAAAGGTAAATGACCTACAAAAATTGAAATGGCAAAAAGGCTATGGAAGATGATACACCCCTTGGTGAGGAGCCTTATGATCAAGAGTTGGGTGGTCAAAGATATAGGGTTCATCATGCTGCTGGGAAGATTATGGGTGCAAAGCAATTAGTCGAAGCCATCAGCTACGCTGAACATCTTGGATACCCTTCGGGGTCCACCATCTTCGAGAGAGGGCTAGACGATTATCTGTATTGTTGCCGAGATAACCTGGAAACAAAATTGTGCCGCCATATGGTAGACAATATTAGTTTTCCAAAGCTAGAGACCATGCTTTCAACTATGTCCTCCAAAGATTTCTCGAACTGTCTGGCTTACACGCATCTGAAGGTAACTTCGATTGGTTTTTCTTTTAAAGTCCGAGTTAGATTGTTACTGTAACACCCTAAATTTGGGGGTATAAAATTTCTTTCTAAATACCTACGAAATCCAGGTGTTACTCTTGTCTTTCTCTATAGTCTCTCTCTCTCTTTCTTTTAGCTAGAATTAAGTTAATTAGGAAGTGGATTAATTATTTATTTTGTCAAAACAATATGAGTCATGAAATGTTGCATCATGCTAAGCTTAAGATATTCTTTGAATTGTTGCACATGTTTAAATTAGTTTGAATTTGAATTGGTATTTGAATTTGAATTGAGAAAAATAAAAGGAAAAGGAATTGAAATTCAGAAAAATAAAAAGAAAAGGAAAGCAGCCCGAAACCCCCTCCCCCTCGGCCTTTCAGCCCAAGCCGGCCCAACTAACCCTCCCGAGCGCGCTCGCCCGCGTCCGCTGGCAGGCAGGCCCCACCTGTCGGCGCCACGCCCCACCAGCTCACTCCCCCTCTCTCTCTGCCTAGTGGGAACGATCTGTTGGCGCCAACTCCCTTCTTGTGCGTGTTCCCTTCTCTCACTGTCACGTGGACCCCACTCGTCAACCCGTTCGGCCGTTCGCTCTCGCTAGCACGTGGGCCCTGCTCGTCAGACCCGTCCTCCTCCTCTGCAACTGTCGCGCCCATGGCGTGCGCCCTGTCCGCCAGACCCACACCCACGTCTGCACGCCCCGCCCACGTCACCCGAACACTAGGTAAAGCCCCGCACACCCCTTTAGCTCGCGCCTGCCTCACTTTCTCGTTTCCCCGCCCACGCACTCACCCAGCCGCGAAGCTGTTTCCCCCTTGTCTTTGCTTCACTGTTCAGCCGTCGCCGCTGGACTTATGCTCGCGCTTTAGCCACGGTGAGCTTCGCCTGGGCTTGGTGCACCGGGAACCCGCAGTGGTTTCCCCTTTCCTCAACTCTACTGCCCGGTCCGCGCTCAGCCTCTTCCCTGCGCAGGTTGGAGTTCACCGCCACCGCGATCCTTCGACGTCCGGCCAACTGGAGCCTTCCCGCGCCATGCCAAGTCACACCGAGCTCCGTCCCAAGGTGAGATGTCCATTCCGATGCTCGATTTCTCCCAATTCGGCTTTGTTTTGGCCAATTCGACTTCGTTGGTGTTTGGCCACGCCGGTTTGCCGTGTTTGCATACTGACTAGCTGATTTGGCCTGGTCTCGTGCCCCTACTTTGGTCCGTAGTGTTCCCCTTACCCTGCCGTAGCTAGCCCAGGCCTTAACGCGCCCTAGACCTCCTCTCCCCGCCCGAAGCACCTTCCCTTCGTCGTTCTCCTGTTTCCGGACCCGTTCTTGCGGTCGGTAGTCTGCCAGTGAGTTCGCCATACCCTCTTGACCCGTTCTAGCCCTCCATGGCGACCCAAGACTCCCCGGTGACCGTGTCAGCCTTGTCTCCGATGACCTCGTTGCCACGAAGGAAGCAACGCTGGTCACCGAGCCGTAAAGCCCCGCGCGCCCCATCGCAACCGTCCATCCCCGATCCAACGGCTCAGATCCAAGGATACCAGTTCGCGCCCACGCGCTCTGCCCCTGGGCCCCGTCGGTCAGCGCCTGCGCCCACTGGCGTCATGTCCGACTGGTCAGCCCACCTTCCACCTCAGTTCACTGACACCCCACCCCCACTTGTCAGTCATTCTCGCTCGCCCGCGCCCGCGCGCTCGCTCATCGATCTAATCCTGGTCGTCCATCTGCGATCTGGCGGTTGGAAAGGCCCGATACCCCTTCAGTTTTCAGTTTTGTAAAAAGAACCTCCAGTTCTCGGGTAATAGAACCCGCCGTCCCTGGATTTTGCGTGCAGGCCCCTGACTTCTTATAAACAGACCCTGGCCTTTTAAATAAGGGAACGTATCTGGTGCAAACCAACCCCTCCGTGCAACCGTGCAAACTTCTAATCTGGGCCACATAATGTTGATCCAAGGGACAAAGGGGCGTGGATAATTTTACGGTTAACCACCCGCTGCTAATCACAATTTTTCAAATCCCCCTCCCACTCCCCCGCACGCCCCCTTGGATCAACATCATGTGGTTCAGATTAAAAGTTTGCACGGTTGTACGGAGGAGTTGGTTTGCACTAGATACGTTCCCTTTAAATAATCACAGAATTGGACCTAGTTTTATATTTCAAACTTCAAAACGTGTTTATTTTATATTTTTTCATATGAACTCCAAATTTAGTGGTTCAAATTGCAAAATGTTCATAGGAATATTCTCTATTCAAATAAATTATGTTCATCCATAGTCTGTGTACTTTAATTTCATTTCTAAGTTATATGTTAATGTATGTAATAATTAATTTATGAAATAAGAAAATAAAAAGGAAATCCCTAATGATACTTAGGTGTTTAATTTTGTGAGATTAATATTATGTCATGTGTGAAGTTATGCATGTTATAATTTTGTGTCCCACTAAAATTAGTAGAACTAAACTATGTAATCCATAATGTTTAGGGAATCACTAATCTTCAAGTATTCTAATCCCTAGCATTTAGGTTATCTTTTGTGTTATAATGTCTTGTCAAACTAGTGTATACCTTATTGCAAATGTTTGGTGTGTTGTTCATTTGTCTCTTTCCAAATTGAATGTATGGTCGCTTTATTTAGACAACGAGCAGCCCGTGGTTCCTGAGTGTGTTTCCGAAGATCTCCCTGAGCAACAACCTGGTGAAGGCAAGTGTCATCTAACCCATTATGTCCCATTCACCTATAATTCATTGTCCCGCATTACTTAATTGAAACCTAAGGATTGACTAGCTTTGTGTTTACCTTGTCCTTGATTACCTTTTGGGTTACTATGGTTAGCTTCATGCTATTGCTTTACTTTAATCAATGAACATGATGTGAACATTTATGATATGATGATGTTATCTTGACTATGATGATGAATTGTGATACTTTAGGGGACTCAGGCTGTTTCCTGAGTAACTCTCCGTAAGGACCTGTTCGTTGAGTGACAACCCAGGTTAACAGTGCGACCATGAGGGTGGAATGGGACGCCCTTAGCTGATTAATTAGAGGAACCAGAGGTGTAGTTGGCTTCGCCGTAGGGCCGTCAATGGGGTTCGAGCACAGTACTTGCTCTGCCGAGGCTGGTTGCAGAGGTTCTTGATTTGGTTTTGTTAGTCACCCTTCCTTTGGGGAGAGGTACTGTGTTTATCAAACTGGAGAAACCTAACGGGCGGCTACGACCTCTGGGAAATCTTCGTAAAGGCTACATAGTGATACCCTACCAGGCCACCTAGGTAGTGGTCAATGGAGATTGGCTCTTTCCAGGCAGAATGGGAATCACGACTTGTGGATAAAGTGTGCGACCTCTACCGAGTGTTAGAAACTAGTATATCAGTCGTGCTCATGGTTAAGAGTGGCCTTGGGATCCTCTTTGATTAGAAGAACTTTGGTTACTTTTATGATGATGATTAATGATGATGGTATAATTATGATCTCTGGTATTTCCACTTGGAGGGAGTACATTTGGGTAATAACTGTGTTTATTACTAAAACTTGGCGCTACTAATAGTAATAAATACATGACCAACTAAAAGCAACTGCTTAACCCTAACTCCACATATAGCTAGTCCACTTTAGCCAAACGGGACATTTGCTGAGTACGTTGATGTGTACTCACCCTTGCTTTACAAACCACCCCCACCCCAGGTTGTCCCCACTGTATTCAGTGCTCAGGAGGAGATGTTGGCAACATGGAGGACTTTGAGGAGTTCTAGGACTACGACAAGTTCTAGTTTTTCTTAGTGGCAAACCCCCAGTGAGCTGCCTATGAAGGTCTTATCTACTACGTTTCGTATTTCCACACTTTGATGATATTAAAGTTATTGACTATGTTATAGACTCTATGGATGTCTTGGACATCTTGATGTAATAAAGTACCTTTCCACTATTTACTTTGAGCAATGTGTGATGATGTCCAATTATGTAATCGCTGTGTACGTGAGTTTCTGATCCTGGCACGTACATGGTTCGCATTTGTTTTACCTTCCAAAACCGGGTGTGACAGTTACAATATTTGGTTATCTCTTTTTTTGACTTCTCACAGAGCTTGCTTTTGAGCAAAACTCTGAAGAACAAGAGAAATGTTGACGGCAAGGCTGCCCAAAAAGAGATAGTTAGGCTTAGGTCGGAAGTATCTGAGCTTCGGTTCGACTGCAAAGAGAAGGAGAAATCCTTTAAGATTCTAGAGAAAGATTTTCTTGAAAGTCAAACCAAAGTTCAAGCTATGTCCAAAGAAAAAAGCAAGCTGGAAGAAATAATGGGAAATAAAATATCAGAGTTCAAAGCTTTAGGTATTGAAAAAGACAAGCGTATTGCATCGCTTGAAGCTGAATTAAAACGAGCAAAAGAGGAATATGAAGCTGAAGCGAACAAGATAAGACAAGCATCTACTGAAGCAGTTGTTGACCTCAACACTGCTAAAGTGAAGATAGAGGATCTCAAAGACAAAGCAACTTAATGAGAACTATTGGATTCTTATGGGAAGCTGCTACACCCCCGACAATAGGTGCTATAATGAATTGATGAAGACCTTTTTTTCTATCGGAGCTACCTCTTAGCTGAAGAATTTTATGGATGGTGACCTAAAGGGGTTGATGCGGTGGGTGCTCAGTGAAACTCGCGCCTACAAAAGTGTTCTCTCATCGTGAGAGGATTACTGTGCATGGATAAGCACCCGATGCACCACTGCGGTTCTACTAAAGGCCAAGTGTAATCATGTGAGGACTTGCACTGACCTTGATTTCAAAGTTTCTACCGACCACGTATGAAGGTCAACAGTCGAGGCTTCGGAGTGGTATAAAAAATTCTTATCGGATATATGGAAGAAAGGCAGAAAGGAAATTAGCATCGAAGAATCTATAGAAAAGAGAGAGAAGGTTCGAGTTTTACTACCTTCGTCTCACGTTGCTCAAATCGTATGTGTGTTCTAATATCTAGTCTTTTTGCATGCACGACAAGCGGTTGAAAAAAAGTTGTAATCATTAGAAAGAATCTACAAGGTAAGAAAGCAGAAGGTACTTAACCTTTTCTCCCTCTGCTAAATTTTCACTTTTTCATGCTTTGACAATTGTCTTATAACTTTTGCTGAGAAGTTTCTACTTCACAAGTGATCATTGAAGTAAAGCATACTGAAGTCGAAGCTAAGGATGTTGCTATTGAAGCCGAAGCAATAGCTGCCAGGGCTGCAAAGAAGGCTACAGATGATGTTTTTCTTAAAATCTGTGAACAGATCTATGATGAGATGATGTAGGGCCACAAATAAAATTAAAGAAATGATGTGGGGAACAATAATTCTTTATTGTAATATTTTGTTGGTACAAAGTGTTCGAACACTCAAAACTTTTCCAGTGTCTTGTAATATATTCGTACGTTTTTTGCTTCGTTTCTACTACTTTACTTTCTTTTGTGATGTGTGAAAGTTTACTTAATCAACGTTTTTGAGCCGAAGGCGAAAAACACCTTCTGTTCTTTTCACACATTACAAAGGAATGCTTCATTGTAGAGATAGCTTCAGAGTAATCTAAATTTATGCCTTCACTCCCTTAGGAGTGAGTTTGTAGTTTTTCCATCGTTACTTGGAGTAGTAAATCGTAGCTCTGCATTCCCTTAGGAACGACTTTGGAGTTTTTTCATCGTTACTTAGGTGAATGAATCATAGCTCTGCATTCCCTTAGGAACGACTTCGGAGCTTTTTCACCGTTACATAGGTGAATGTATCTAGCTCTGCATTAGCTTAGGAACGACTTTGGAGCCTTTTCACCGTTACTTAGGTGAATGATTTGTAGCTTTGCATTCCTTTATGAACGACTTCAGAGCTTTTCCCCGTTACTTAGGTGAATGAATCATAGCTCTGCATTCCCTTAGAAATGACTTTAGAGTTTTTTCACCATTACTTAGGTGAATGAATCATAGCATCATTACACTCGAAGATGCCTAGTCACTTTATTATATTGAATTGCAGCATATAAAAAGTTTTGCAAGTAAATGGAAATGCAAAATAGCTTCTCATTCATAGATTTGAGTCTTCTTTACCCAACCCCTTGGGGTCTTTAGTACATGTGCTTCGTCTCCAGGACCATACTTTTGACAGTACGAGTTTTGGATCCCTCCCTTCTGCCCCTTTTATGCAAATCTTGGACTAGGAACTTTGATTGACCATCAGGAACTTGGTCATAGTGTGGTGGCTCCAGGACGAAAGAGGTAGATACAGTCCAAGTGCTTATCACTGGATTGCTTGAAGCATTTGAGGCCCAAGGCAAATGTAGCCTCGACTCCTATGATTGGGGTTGGACATACTACGGGACATATGGTGAACACTATGAAGATGTACAGAACACTTCCTTCGACTGGGAAGGTTGAGCAGCTGACAAAGCAAGTTCTTTCTGCTTCTTGATTGTATGGTTGTAGGTTCTTGTTGTGTGTCCCTTGTCTTCACCGCGAACAAGCAAAATGGCTTCCATCGAGGCACATGAACCTTCCACCGAAGCTTCGACCACCCCTTCCCCCTCTCAGAGTAGGCATGCAAAATGTGTTGTGGGAAGGTTGCTGCTTAGAGCTTATCTGTTGCTGACATGACTGGCCCTGAGATTGAGCTGTCTTTTCCTCAACTTGGACTGGGTTGTGAATGCTTCGGACATGCCTTGGGTTGAATCTTCCTCCAAAGCCCCTGGCAACTTCTGTTTATTTGTAATTTCTCCCTTCTTCATTCTTGGCTCTTATGTATTCATCCATCTTCTGCTGTAATTTCTCCAGAGAGTGTTGGGGCTTCCTTGTGAAGTATTGGGTAGCTGATCCTAGCCTCAGTCCCTTGACCATGACTTCTATAACAATGCCATCATGAACTACTGGTGCTTAAGCTCGAAGATGAAGAAACCTTCGAACAAACTACTGAAGGTATTTCTCTAGATCCTAGGTACACTAGAACAGAGCTTGGGCAGTAATGGCTTCGACTGGAAACCCTAAAAGTTGGTGAGAAGCATTTCCTTGAGCTTTGGCTATAAAGTGACGGTCCTTGGCTGAAGAGATGAGTACCAGGTCTGGGCCACACTTCTGACTGCCATGACAAAGGACTTTGCCATAACTATTGTGTTTCTACCATATGAGGATATGGTAGCTTTGTAGCTCATTAGGATCTGCTTCGGATCAGACAAGCCATCATACATAGGCAATGTAGGCGGCCTGTACAAAGGTGGCCAGGGTGTGGCTTGTAGCTCTGGTGTAAGTGGTGATGCTTCATCATACAGAAAATCCTGAAAGTTGAACTCTTCCAGACGAAAGTTGTCTTGTTCTTGGTTCTTGTTGTACTAGTTGTCGTGCGCTTCAATGTTGTGCATCTCTTTGGCTGCTTCATCCATCTTCTTCTGGAGTTCAGATAGACAAAGCATTTTCTCCTTGCGCTTCTCGATTTGTTGATGAATTACTTCAAGGTTGTTGATCTCCTCATCAAGTTCCACTTCTTGTGGCCCTATGCTATTGACCTTCCTCTTTTGGTTCCTTGCCTCCCTGATGAAAACTTCGTCTCCTTGGTTAGGGTCCAAGGTCCTGAGGATGGAGCTTGGTTCCATAGCTTTCTTCGACGGCATGATGTGGGTCCATGTGGTTGTGGAATCACCGGAGGTGGGCACCAATGTAAGTACTTGATTTCAATCCCCTAAAGGTATCGAAGATCAAGGCAACACAAGTTAAGTATGAGAGCCTTCATCCTTTGTTTAACACTTCCTTGAAGTGTTAGCACGAAGTATGAAGGTCATTAAAAGGAGATGTGAATGAAACAATATAAAATTGAACGACAATGTAGAACACATCATGAAACTCATCTCTTTTGCTTTAACACTTTTATTCCATCTTCCTTCTTGTCAAATGAGTTTACAAGTGTCGGCGTTCCGAGACCGGGGGGTCCCCGGGCCAACGAGTGAAGTGTCGCCGCGTGCCCCAGCCCAGATGGGTCGGCATGAGACGGAGCGCGAAGGGGGGAAGGAAGGAGAGGAGACGGGCGTGAGAGGTGGAAATCCCGCGGCCTTCGTGTTCGTCCCGCGCCCAGGTCGGGTGCGCTTGCAGCAGGGGCGGTTACAAGCGTCCGCGCGGGAGGGAGCGAGCGGCCTCAACGCGAGCGCCGTGTCCCGTCCTCTGCCCCACGTGGCCAACCCCCTCTAAGAGGGCCCTGGTCCTTCCTTTTATAGGCGCAAGGAGAGGATCCAGGTGTACAATGGGGGGTGTAGTAGTGTGCTAACGTGTCTAGCGGTGGAGAGCTAGCGCCCTAAGTACATGCCATCGTGGCAGCCGGAGAGGTCTTGGCACCCGGTTCATGTGGCGTCGTGGCCGTCGGAGGAGCGCTGGAGCCTGGCGGAAGGACAGCTGTCGGAGCTTGTCGAGTCCATGCTGATGTCCTCTTGCTTCCGTAAGGGGGCCGGGAGCCGTCGTCGTCATAGAGCGCGCGGGGCGCCATGATTACTTATCTGGCGGAGCGAGCCAGATGGGACGCTGGTCTTGTTCCCCGTAGCCTGAGTCAGCTTGGGGTAGGGTAATGATGGCGCCTCCTATTGACGTGGCCGGTCCGTGGCGCCCTAGTTTGAGCGATGTGGAGGCTCCTCCAAGGTCGAGGTCGAGTCTGTCTTCCATGGCCGAGGTCGAGTCCAAGCCACCAGGTCGGGCGAGGCGGAGACCGTCGGCCGAGGCCAGGGCTGAGTCCGAGCCCTGGGGTCGGGCGGAGCGGAGTTCGTCGTCTTCCGGGGCTGTGCCCGAGCCCGAGCCCTGGGTCGGGCGGAGCGGAGTTCGTCGTCTTCCGGGGCTGTGCCCGAGTCCGAGCCCTGGGTCGGGCGGAGCGGAGTTCGTCGTCTTCCGGGGCTGTGCCCGAGTCCGAGCCCTGGGTCGGGCGGAGCGGAGTTCGTCGTCTTCCGGGGCTGTGCCCGAGTCCGAGCCCTGGGTCGGGCGGAGCGGAGTTCGTCGCCTTCCGGGGCTGTGCCCGAGCCCGAGCCCTGGGTCAGGCGGAGCGGAGTTTCCCATGGCGCCTGAGGCTGGGCCTGGCTAGCTGTCAGCCTCACTCTATCGAGTAGCGCAGCAGTAGGTGCGGCGCAGGCGACGCTGTCCTCTTGTCAGACCGGTCAGTGGGGCGGCGAAGTGACTGCGGTCACTTCGGCTTTGTCGACTGGAGGGCGTGCGTCAGGATAAAGGTGTCAGGCCACCTTCGCATTGAATGCTCCTGCGATTTGGTTGGTTGGCGTGGCGATTTGGCCAAGGTTGCTTCTCGGCGAAGACTGGGCCTCGGGCGAGCCGAATGCGCGTCCGTTGCTGGAGGGGGGCCTCGGGCGAGACGTAGATCCTCCGGGGTCGGCTGCCCTTGCCCGAGGCTGGGCTCGGGCGAGGAGTGATCGTGTCCTTCGAATGGACCGATCCCTGTCTAAGTCGCACCCATCAGGCCTTTGCAGCTTTGTGCTGATGGGGGTTACCAGCTGAGAATTAGGAGCCTTGGGGGTACCCCTAATTATGGTCCCTGACAGTAGCCCCCGAGCCTCGAAGGGAGTATAAATACTCGCTTGGAGGCTTGTGTCGCACTTTTTTGCAAGGGGACCAGCCTTCCTCGGTTGTGTCTTGTTCTGGTGGGTGCGCGCTAGCGCACCCGCCGGGTGTAGCCCCTGAGGCCTCAGAGGAGTGGTTTTGCTCCTCCGAGGTCTTAATGCCTCGTGCAATGCTTTGGCTGGTCTGGTCGTTCCCTCATGCGAACTGGCCGTAGCCCGGGTGCACGGTCGGGTCCAAGTTCTCGGGCTGGTATGTTGACGCTGTCAACGGTTTGGCCGGAGCCGGGTTTGCGAGAGCAGCCCCCGAGCCTCTTCACAGGGCGAGAGGACGGTCAGGGACAGCCTCGACTTTTTTACATACGCCCCTGCGTCGCCTTTCCGCAAGGAGGAGGGGGGAAAGCGCCATGTTGCCCTCGGAGGGCGCCGAACATGGTGTCTCTGGTGAGCTGCTGACGGGTAATCCGAGCGGACGTCCGTGCCCCATTTGCTAGGGGTCGGCTAGAGGCCCAGAGGCGCCCCCAAAAGTACCTGCGGGTGATCTGCCGGACCCGGTCCCCTGTCGACGGGGTCCGAGGGCTCGATGCCTCCCTCTGATGGGATTCCGTTACAAGATCGTTCCCGCTGGTCTCGGAAATGTCCTAGGGTACCTCGGGAGCATAGCCCGAGCCTTGGTTATGTATCGAACGTACCCCGGGTCATCCCTCGCTCTGTGTCTGAGGCGACTGTGAACCTTTCGAGGGCCAGCCTATGAACCCCTGATCAGTAGTGGGCACGGAGCCCGAGTAGCCTGAGGCGGCCGTTGAACCCTTCGGGGGGCCAGCCTTCGAACCTCTGACCAGTAGTGGGTGTAGGACCCACGCGCTCTGAGGCGGCTGTCGAACCCCTCCGAGGGGCCAGCCTTTGAACCTCTGATCAGTAGGGAGGCTCGGAGCCTGTTTCCTTCACGGAGAAGGATCCTTTTCGGGGTAACCCCCTTTCCCGGTCCTTGTTGTAAGAGAGAGAAAGAGGAAAAAGGAAAAGGATACAAAATCGAAATGATGTGGCGTACCTTTTTTGACGCGGTCACCATGGCGAAGGCGAAGCGTCGCTTGCTTCCCCTGCCAGAGGCGCCGCCTGTCCCGCCGCGGAGTTAATGCGACGGGGTAAGCGGTTCACGGGGCGACCGTTGTGCGTGCGTGAGCCATTCGAGGAACGGAACACGGGCGCGCCGTCTTCACGCCATGAGAGAGGGTTCTCTTGCTGTCCCTGGATGGGACGTAAACTTGGCCGACGACGTGACCGCTGCTCCTGCCCGCCTGCCACCGCCATTACTGTCGGCCCATTTTTTGGCCGTATTGACCGTCGCGCCAGGCTGGCACTGCTGGGTCATACGCAGGGTTGCCTCGAGTCACGGAGCTGGTTCTGCAGTCGAGGAGGCGTGGTAGTGGCGCGAGTGGCGGCGCAGTTGCTCGCACGTAGTAACCGGCGCGCCAGTTGCATGACGCGTGGGCCTGGGCCACCATGCGGGGCGCGTTGGAAGTCGGAAGGGCGCGTCCACCTGGCGCGGTTGCATGCCGCCTGCATGGCTGCCCGCCCTTTCCCCCACTGATCTGGGCGAAAGTGGAGGAACGCCTGTAACCGCTGGGACGGAACCAGAGTTCCGTTTGTTATGGCATCTTGAATGCCGGTGTTTTGTTCATTGCGGCTTTCGGGGCCTGAACATGTATGTATTTTCGGCGCGGAGCCGTGTTTTTTCCTCATCTTCGAGCACTAAGACTCGCCTACTGATTATCCGAACCACTTCACCAAGCGTGAGTTGCCCCGTGCAAAGGTGACGAGTGAGGTATCCGTATCCCGGAGGCTTAGGAGTCCCTCGGCTCGGTCGGCCTTGCTGCCCGAGGCTTCTCTTGCTTAGTTAATGGAACCCCTCGGCCGCTCTTCGATGAGCCGAAGCCAGGGGTAGCGGTGTCAGCACGAACAGAGGCAGAGTTGGCTCGAGAAGAAGGAGACTTGGTTGGCCGGAGCCTAGCCGGGTCGTCCGCTGGCGGGTCCGACGCCGGAATTGAGTTGCCGAGGCCTCGGGCCGGGCCAATGTCTACGGGGGACAGCTGGCTGAGGCCTCGGGGTGACCGGCCGAGCCGTCTGCTCGAGCCGGATTTCTGAAGAAGACCCCGGCGGCGATGGCCTGGGCGTGGTGGTGATGTCGTCCTTCAGAGTGGAGGTCCTCGGACCGCGTCGCCGTCCGAGGCTGGGTCGGACCTCGCCGAAGGTGTAGTTGACGCCGAGGGTGCTGCTGCTCCCCTCGTCTGTCAAGATTCGAGCCTGCATGATTGGATTATCTTGTAGTGTGTGTATGTTTTCTTCGGCCACCGAGGCCTAAACACACTATCGTCGTGTTGTAAAGCTGCATTTATTTTCCCCTTGTTCCGAGCATCTGGACTTTGTCGTCGGTAACAGAATTGTCTGTGCGAGCGAGAGTTGCTTATCACGGAAGGTGATGAGTGAGGTATCCGTATCCCGGAGGCGTAGGAGTCCCTCGGCTCGGTCGGCCTTGCCACTTACGCGTACTTTTGCTCGCCCATAGGGTTCTGTCACCGACGCAGTCGAGAAGGCCCGAAGAATCGCTCCGACAGAGAAGCTTTCGAGCATGAAGACTTGTTCGGTCCGCGGAATCTCTTATCCGAACGCGAGTTACTTATCGCAGAAGGTGACGAGTGAGGTATCCGTATCCCGGAGGCGTAGGAGTCCCTCGGCTCGGTCGGCCTTGGCTGCTTACGTGTACTTCGTCGTCTTCAGGATCCACTTTCGAAGCAGTCAAAAGCATGAAAGACATTCTGGCCGAAAAGATCTTTTTTCGAGGAAAATTTCGACGCAGAGGGGGTTCCCCCTTTTAGCCCCCGAGGGAGGGTCGGGCTTTGCCGAGGCAAGGCTGACCCTTCCTTGATGACTAAACTTTTGCGTGGGAACGAGGTATACGAACAACTTGAAAACATCTTAAGGGTAGAAGCGACGTAGTTGTTGGATGTTCCAAGCGTTGCTGTAGACCTCGCCTTGACTGTTGGCCAGCTTGTACGTTCCGGGCTTCAGAACTTTGGCGATGACGAACGGCCCTTCCCAGGGAGGCGTGAGCTTGTGCCGCCCTTGGGCGTCTTGTCGCAGCCGAAGCACCAGGTCGCCCACCTGGAGGTCTCGGGACCGAACCCCTCGGGCATGGTAGCGTCGCAGGGACTGCTGGTACCGCGCCGAGTGTAGTAAGGCCATGTCCCGAGCCTCCTCCAGCTGGTCCAGTGAGTCTTCTCGATTAGCTTGATTGTTGTGGTCGGCGTAGGCCCTCGTCCTCGGGGAACCGTATTCTAAGTCTGTGGGCAGGATGGCCTCGGCCCCATAGACTAGAAAGAACGACGTGAACCCCGTGGCTTGGCTTGGCGTTGTCCTCAGGCTCCAGACCACCGAGGGGAGCTCCTTCATGCATCGCTTGCCGAACTTGTTGAGGTCGTTGTAGATCTGAGGCTTGAGTCCTTGTAGAATCATGCCGTTGGCACGCTCTACCTGCCCATTCGTCATGGGGTGAGCTACGGCGGCCCAGTCCACCCAGATGTGGTGATCCTCGCAGAAGTCCAGGAACTTCCTGCCGGTGAACTGGGTGCCGTTGTCGATGATGATGGAGTTCGGGACCCCAAAGCGATGGATGATGTTGGTGTGGAACGCCACCGCCTGTTCGGACCTGATGTTGTTTAGGGGTCGGACCTCGATCCACTTGGAGAATTTGTCAATGGCGACCAACAGGTGCGTGTAGCCCCCGGGTGCCTTCTGCAAGGGGCCGACGAGGTCTAGACCACACACAGCAAAAGGCTAGGTGATGGGTATCGTCTGCAGGGCCTGAGCGGGCAGGCAGGTCTGCCTTGCGTAGAACTAACACCCTTCGCAGGTGCGGACAATTCTAGTGGCGTCGGCCACCACCGTTGGCCAGTAGAAACCTTGCCGGAAAGTGTTTCCGATAAGGGCTCGGGGTGCTGCGTGATGGCCGCAAGCCCCCGAGTGTATCTCTTGTAGAAGCTCCTGGCCTTCGGTGATGGAGATGCATCATTGGAGGATGCCTGAGGGGCTGCGGTGGTAGAGCTCTTTCCCGTCTCCCAGCAAGACGAACGACTTAACGCGCCGCGCCAACCGCCGAGCTTCGGCTCGGTCGAGGGGTAGCTCTCCTTGTTGGAGATATTGCAGGTATGGGGTCTGCCAGTTTCGATTAGGCGTGACCCCGCCTCGCTCCTCCTCGATGCGCAGTGCCTCACCCTCGGGGGCCGAGGGTGCCTCGGGTTGAGCCGAGGGTGCCTCGGCCCGAGCCGAGGGTTCCTCGGGCTCGGGCGTGTCGTCGATCTTGAAGGAGGGTTGATGTAGGTCTCGGGAGAAGACGTCCGGGGGAACCGTCGTTCGCCCCGAGGCTATCTTAGCCAGCTCGTCCGCAGTCTCGTTGTAGCATCGGGCGACGTGGTTGAGCTCGAGCCCGTAGAACTTGTCTTCAAGGCGTCGAACCTCATCGCAGTAGGCTTCCATCATTGGGTCGCGGCAGTGGGAGTTCTTCATGACTTGGTCGATGACGAGCTGCGAGTCACCGCGAGCGTCGAGGCGTCGGACCCCTAGCTCGATGGCGATGCGCAACCCATTGACCAGAACCTCGTACTCAGCCACATTGTTGGACGCCGGGAAGTGGAGGCATAGCACATAGCGTAGGTGCTTTCCGAGGGGCGAGATGAAGAGCAGGCCCGTGCCTGCCCCGGTCTTCATCAACGACCCATCGAAGAACATGGTCCAGAGTTCCGGCTGGATCGGAACTGTTGGGAGCTGGGTGTCGACCCATTCAGCCACGAAGTCCGCCAAGACCTGGGACTTGATGGCCTTTCGAGGGGCGAACGAGATCGTTTCGCCCATGATTTCCACCGCCCACTTTGCGATTCTACCCGAGGCCTCTCGGCAATGGATGATCTCCCCCAGGGGGAAGGATGACACCACAGTTACCGGATGAGACTCGAAGTAGTGCCGCAACTTCCGCCGCGTCAGGATCACCGCGTACAGCAGCTTCTGGATTTGTGGGTAGCGGGTCTTGGTCTCAGACAGTACCTCGCTGATGAAGTAGACTGGCCTCTGGACGGGCAATGCATGCCCCTCTTCTCGTCTCTCAACCACGATCGCGGCGCTAACCACCTGAGTGGTCGCGGTGACGTAGATCAAGAGGGCTTCTCCGGCAGCGGGGGGGCACCAGGATGGGCGCGTTCGTGAGGAGCGCCTTCAGGTTGCCGAGGGCTTCCTCGGCCTCAGGGGTCCAAGTGAAGCACTCGGCCTTCCTTAAGAGGCGGTACAGAGGTAGACCTCTTTCGCCGAGGCACGAGATGAAGCGGCTCAAGGCCGCAAGGCATCCCATGACCCTCTGTACGCCTTTCAAGTCCTTGATGGGCCCCATGCCGGTGATGGCCGTGATCTTCTCCGGGTTGGCTTTGATGCCCCGCTCGGAGACGATGAACCCCAAGAGCATGCCTTGGGGGACCCTCTCGGGATTGAGCTTCACGCCTTTCGCCTTGAGACACCGGAATGTCACTTCAAGGTCTGAAAGGAGGTCGGAAGCTTTCCTCGTCTTGACTACGATGTCATCGACGTAGGCCTCGACCGTCCAGCCAATGTGTTCGCCGAACACATGGTTCATGCACCGTTGGTACGTCGCACCCGCATTCCTCAAGCCGAACGGCATGGTGACATAGCAGTACATGCCGAAGGGTGTGATGAAAGAAGTCGCGAGCTGGTCGGACTCTTTCATCCTGATTTGATGATACCCTGAGTAGGCATCGAGGAAAGACAGGGTTTCGCACCCAGCGGTGGAGTCCACAATTTGGTCGATGCGAGGCAGAGGGTAGGGAACCTTCGGACATGCTTTGTTTAGACCAGTGTAGTCTACACACATCCGCCATTTCCCCCCTTTCTTTCTCACAAGCACAGGGTTGGCAAGCCATTCGGGATGGAATACCTCTTTGATGAACCCTGCCGCCATTAGCTTGTGGATCTCCTCGCCGATGGCTCTGCGCTTTTCTTTGTCGAATCGACGTAGAGGCTGCTTCACGGGTCGGGCTCCAGCTCGGATATCCAGCGAGTGCTCGGCGACATCCCGCGGTATGCCGGGCATGTCCGAGGGACTCCACGCGAAAACGTCGGCGTTCGCGCGGAGAAAGTCGACGAGCACTGCTTCCTATTTGGGATCGAGCTCGGAGCCGATCCGGATCTGCTTGGAGGCGTCGCCGCTGGGTTCGAGGGGGACGGATTTAACCGTCTCCGCTGGCTCGAAGTTGCCGGCGTGGCGCTTCACGTCTGGCACCTCCTTCGAGAGGCTCTCCAGGTCGGCGATGAGGGCCTCGGATTCGGCGAGGGCCTCGGTGTACTCCACGCACTCCACGTCGCATTCGAACGCGTGTCGGTACGTGGGGCCGACGGTGATGACCCCGTTGGGGCCCGGCATCTTGAGCTTGAGGTAGGTGTAGTTGGGGACGGCCATGAACTTCGCGTAGCATGGCCTCCCCAGTACCGCGTGGTAGGTTCCTCGGAACCCGACCACCTCGAACGTGAGGGTCTCCCTTCGGAAGTTGGAGGGTGTTCCGAAGCAGACGGGAAGATCGAGTTGTCCGAGGGGCTGGACGCATTTCCCGGGGATGATCCCGTGAAAAGGCGTAGCGCCTGCCCGGACCGAGGACAGATCAACACGCAGGAGCCCGAGGGTCTCGGCGTAGATGATGTTGAGGCTGCTGCCTCCGTCCATGAGGACCTTGGTGAGCCTGACGTTGCTGATGACGGGGTCGACAACGAGCGGGTATTTCCCCGGGCTCGGCACGTGGTCGGGGTGGTCGGCTTGGTCGAAGGTGATGGGCTTGTCGGACCAGTCTAGGTAGACTGGCGCCGCCACCTTTACCGAACAGACCTCCCGACGTTCTTGCTTGTGGTGCCGAGCTGAGGCGTTCGCCGCTTGCCCACCGTAGATCATGAAGCAGTCGCAGACCTTGGGGTACTCTCCTGCCTGGTGATCTTCCTTATTGTCGTCGTCGCGAGCCCTGCCACCCTCCGCGGGTGGCCCGGCCCTGTGGAAGTGACGCCGAAGCATGGCGCACTCCTCGAGGGTGTGCTTGACGGGCCCCTGGTGATAGGGGCACGGCTCCTTGAGCATCTTGTCGAAGAGGTTGGCACCTCCGGGGGGGCTTCCGAGGGTTCTTGTACTCGGCGGCGGCGACAAGGTCCGCGTCGGCGGCGTCGCGTTTCGCTTGCGACTTCTTCTTGCCTTTCTTCTTGGCGCCGCGCTGAGTTGACGCCTCGGGGGCATCTTCCGGTGGGCGGCCCTGGGGCTGCTTGTCCTTCCGGAAGATAGCCTCGACCGCCTCCTGGCCAGAGGCGAACTTGGTGGCGATGTCCATCAGCTCGCTTGCCCTGGTGGGGTCTTTCGACCCAGCTTGCTGACCAGGTCGCGGCAGGTGGTGCCGGCGAGGAACGCGCCGATGACATCTGAGTCGGTGAAGTTGGGCAGCTCGGTGCGCTGCTTGGAGAACCGCCGGATGTAGTCCCGGAGGGACTCCCCCGGCTACTGTCAGCAGCTCCGGAGATCCCAAGAGTTCCCAGGGCGCACGTACGTGCCCTGGAAGTTGCCGGCGAAAGCTTGGACCAGGTCGTCCCAGTTGGAGATCTGCCCCGGAGGCAGGTGCTCCTACCAGGCGCGAGCGGTGTCGGAGAGGAACAGGGGGAGGTTGCAGATGATGAGGTTGTCATCGTCCGTTCCACCCAGTTGGCAGGCCAGCCGGTAGTCCGCGAGCCACAGTTCCGGCCTCGTCTCCCCCGAGTACTTTGTGATAGTAGTCGGGGTTCGGAACCGGGTCGGGAACGGCGCCCGTCGTATGGCGCGACTGAAAGCCTGCGGTCCGGGTGGTTCGGGCGAGGGACTCCGATCCTCCCCGCTGTCGTAGCGTCCCCCACGCCTGGGGTGGTAGCCTCGGCGCACCCTCTCGTTGAGGTGGGCCCGACGATCGTGGCGATGGCGCTCGTTGCCGAGGCGACCCGGGGCCGCAGGCGCTGCGTTGCGCGTGCGCCCGGTGTGGACCGAGGCTTCCCGCATGAATCGGGAAGTCGCGGCGCGATGCTCCGAGGGGTACCCCTGCCTTCGGGAGGCGGAGCTTTTGGCCCGTCGGACCGCGGCGTCCTCCAGGAGATTCTTGAGTTCTCCCTGGATCCGCAGCCCCTCGGTGGTTGATGGCTCCGGCATCACGCGGAGAAGCATTGCTGCTGCAGCCAGGTTCTGGCCGACCCCACTGGAAGTGGGTGGCGGCCTCGCCATGACGTCGTCGGCGATGCGGTGCCGGACACCCTGGGGTAGATGACGCACTTCTCTGGCCAGAGGTTGGCCCGCCCATTCCTGCCCGACGTCCCGATGGATCGGCTCAAGTGTTCCCGCTCCCTCATCGAGCCTGGCCTGCACCCCGTGGATTTGCTCGAGCTGTGGGTCATGAACCCCCGCCTGAACGGGGACCACAGCTAGCTCCCGTAGGATGTCAACGCGAGGCACAGGCCTAGGGAGATCACCGTTCTCCGACATACCAAGGTGGTTGCCTTCGGAGTGATCCCCTAGATCGACGTGGAAACATTCACGACTTGGGCCGCAGTCCTCGTCGCCGAGGCCGCGACTACCGTCGGAACAGTCGGAAAGGCAGTAGTAGTCGCATGCGGTCATGAAGTCCTGCATGGCACTGGGGTTATCAAGTCCGGAGAAATCCCAACAGTAGTCGGGCCCGTCATCTACCTCGGACCCCGAGGGCCCGTAGGTCGAGACGTCCGTCAGCCGGTCCCAGGGTGACCGCATACGATACCCCAGAGGGTTTGGACTTGCCTCTACGAGAATGTCCGCCAAAGCGAAGTCGCTTGGCGGGTCGAGGCTGAATCCAAAAGACGTGAGATGGGAATCGGTGGGTACCTTTTGGTCGACGGGCGGTGACGATGTCACGTCAGGGACTGACTACACCGTCGTCTCAGGTACGAGGGTGACGCCCAGCAAGCCTTTCGCGAGAGTGCTGACGTCGTCCGTTTGCTTGAGGTCGGCGCGCTGCGGGGAGACGGCGCATGTCTTTGTCTCAGATGCGGGGTCGACGTCCGACGTGCCCTCCGTTGGGGTGCCGGCGCCATCGACTCGCTCGACAGCCGACGAGGTGTCGCCTCCTGCTTGGCCTTGGCTGCCCCGCCTCCTCCTCTGTCGGCGGGGGAGAGGACGGGGTGAGCTCGGATGTTGTTCTTCCACCACGTGGGGAAGACGTCGTCGATTCCGCCGCCGGCGGGCGGGCTGTCGGCCGCCGTTGTCGTCGTCGCACGGCGGGGGAAGGAGTATCATGTCGTAGCTGCCGTCGAGGGACATGAACTCAAGACTCCCGAAATGGAGCACCGTCCCGGGCTTGAAAGGTTGCTGGAGACTGCCCATCTGGAGCTTGACGGGAGGCTGTTCATCAACACGCAGCAGGCCCCTACCTGGCGCGCCAACTGTCGGCGTTCCGAGACCGGGGGGTCCCCGGGCCGACGAGTGAAGTGTCGCCGCGTGCCCCAGCCCAGATGGGTCGGCGTGAGACAGCGCGAAGGGGGGAAGGAAGGAGAGGAAACGGGCGTGAGAGGTGGAAATCCCGCGGCCTTCGTGTTCGTCCTGCGCCCAGATCGAGTGCGCTTGCAGTAGGGGCGGTTACAAGCGTCCGCGCGGGAGGGAGCGAGCGGCCTCAACGCGAGCGCCGTGTCCCGTCCTCTGCCCCGCGCGGCCAACCCCCTCTAAGAGGGCCCTGGTCCTTCCTTTTATAGGCGCAAGGAGAGGATCCAGGTGTACAATGGGGGGTGTAGCAGTGTGCTAACGTGTCTAGCGGTGGAGAGCTAGCGCCGTAAGTACATGCCATCGTTGCAGCCGGAGAGGTCTTGGCACCCGGTTCATGTGGCGTCGTGGCCGTCGGAGGAGCGCTGGAGCCTGGCGGAAGGACAGCTGTCGGAGCTTGTCGAGTCCTTGCTGACGTCCTCTTGCTTCCGTAAGGGGGCCGGGAGCCGCCGTCGTCATAGAGCGCGCGGGGCGCCATCATTACTTATCTGGCGGAGCGAGCCAGATGGGACGCCGGTCTTGTTCCCCATAGCCTGAGTCAGCTTGGGGTAGGGTAATGATGGCGCCTCCTGTTGACGTGGCCGGTCCGTGGCGCCCTAGTTTGAGCGATGTGGAGGCTCCTCCGAGGTCGAGGTCGAGTCTGTCTTCCATGGCCGAGGTCGAGTCCGAGCCACCAGGTCGGGCGAGGCGGAGACCGTCGGCCGAGGCCAGGGCTGAGTCCAAGCCCTGGGGTCGGGCGGAGTGGAGTTCGTCGTCTTCCGGGGCTGTGCCCGAGCCCGAGCCCTGGGTCGGGCGGAGCGGAGTTCGTCGTCTTCCGGGGTTGTGCCCGAGTCCGAGCCCTGGGCCGAGCGGAGCGGAGTTCGTCGTCTTCCGGGGCTGTGCCCGAGTCCGAGCCCTGGGTCGGGCGGAGCGGAGTTCGTCGTCTTCCGGGGCTGTGCCCGAGTCCGAGCCCTGGGTCGAGCGGAGCGGAGTTCGTCGCCTTCCGGGGCTGTGCCCGAGCCCGAGCCCTGGGTCGGGCGGAGCGGAGTTTCCCATGGCGCCTGAGGCTGGGCTTGGCTGGCTGTCAGCCTCACTCTGTCGAGTAGCGCAGCAGTAGGTGCGGCGCAGCCGGCGCTGTCCTCTTGTCAAACCGGTCAGTGGGGCGGCGAAGTGACTGCGGTCACTTCGGCTTTGTCGACTGGAGGGCGTGCGTCAGGATAAAGGTGTCAGGCCACCTACGCATTGAATGCTCCTGCGATTTGCTTCTCGGCGAAGACTGGGCCTCGGGCGAGCCGAATGCGCGTCCGTTGCTGGAGGGGGGCCTCGGGCGAGACGTAGATCCTTCGGGGTCGGCTGCCCTTGCCCGAGGCTGGGCTCAGGCGAGGCGTGATCGTGTCCTTCGAATGGACCGATCCCTGTCTAAGTCGCACCCATCAGGCCTTTGCAGCTTTGTGCTGATGGGGGTTACCAGCTGAGAATTAGGAGCCTTGGGGGTACCCCTAATTATGGTCCCCGACAACAAGCATACCTTCGGTTCCTTAACACAAGGTGGCATGAAGGTTCTTCCAAGGTTAAGCAACACAAAGTTGTGGCCTTCAAAAAGCTACCTTATACATGGCACTGTTCATCTATTTATAGGGAAGACAAACCGCCTTCGTAGAAAATTACAATCATGCCCCTCAAGATTTTACATACATTATTTACAAATGACATTAGGGCAACATTGTATTTTCTCCTTTCTTTGCTATGCAAGTCTTGGCCTTCATCGTGTGAAAGCCTCTCCGTGCTAAAGCTTGTAGCTTCAAGTTTTATCCTTTCTAACCGTTTGTGTTGAGCGAAGCTTTTTCCCTTATGCTGCTTCGGCTTTTATTGATGGCTCTTCGGACGAGGCTTAGTTTCATCTGATGTTAATTGTGTACCTTAAACACATTTGTCACTCCAAAACAAAGGTTATTTGAGGACCTTTGGTAAAGGTAGACCCCCAATAGAAGTATTGAAGTTACCTATACCGCAACAAACCATGCCAGTCTTTTAGCCAGTTGTCCACTCCAGGTATTGCTACAACATTGAAGTAGTAGTGCTCAAAGACTTCGATCATGTATGCTCTTGTTGCGGGGTACAGGAGCTTGGACCCACCAAAATGCTTAACATAATTTTGCATGAGATACCTGAAACATTCTCTCTTCTCAACATTAGGGAACACCGCTTGCACAATTGCAGTCAATCCTTTGCAAGCATTAGAGCACACAACTAGAGGATCAGACTCTCCAATAGCTTTACATAGTTGTTCCATAAACCAAATCCATCTTTCTTTGGTTTTAGCCTAAAAAAACCTGAATGCCACCGGATACATCCAATTGTGACCATCCACACTGGTTGCCGAAGGCAAGTGACCATTCCACCTGCCATTCAAAGTTATTGAGTCTATGCTAATGTATGGTCTTCATCCCTCACGGAATCCTTGAAGGCAAGGTCCAAAAGCACAAAAGAACCAACTAAAATAAACCTTGCCATCCTCGACACGTACATCTATCTCAACAATAGAATCTGACATTTTCGCCAAGACAGCTTCCTTCCATCTGAATAAAAGTTGGAAGTTATCCTCCTAGAAACCATATAACTTAGATAAAAGCTTTCTCCTTTCCCTTCCGTACATTATCATAAGCAATTGTACAATTGTTCTTGTCTTGTAAGATTGTCTGCAATTCTTTAGCACCCATATGTGGTCTGTTCGAAAGCATAGGAAGTGCTAAGGATGCAACCCAATTACTTGTTGGTGTCATGGTCTTTCTTTGACCGCTTGAGGTACAGCTGTGGTGATAAACCATAGGTGTAACCTACATCAAAATGTACTTATTAAAGTCACACTTGAATTAACATTTACAACTCAACGGATAATGGTCATAAGCTTACAATGATAGTAGTTGATTCATGTGTTTCTATTCTAGTATGAATTCTCTATGGATAGTCACCACCTTTACAGTATCCTCTATACCAAAAGGGCGCACTTGATTCAATGCCTAACTCGACTTCATTATTTATTGCATATAGCCTCATAGCAAGTCTAAATTTCTTCATATCCTTGTACAAGCTCCCCATCTTCATTATAGGATTTGTTATTTCACATAGTAAAACCCTCTCATCTGGTAGGTGGTCTTCATAGGGCAATGCAGCTACACCATCAACACATTCATTACCATAAACACTGGAGGACCTTCCCATACTTGCTTCTTGCCTTTCTCTAGCTTCCCTTTCATCCTCCTCCCTAAATCCTAATCTAGCATACATCCCTTCTTCTAAACGAACTTCTTGTCGACCTTTTTCATCCCATCTAGGCTCAATTTTATCGTATCCCAATCTATTTGAAACTCCTAAAAAACAAAAAAAAATTACCATTACATAAAAACAGAAGGATTTACACTACCATTACACTAAGACAACATTTTATTACTTCGATGGAGATGACTAGATTTGAATCTGGGGACGATGTCGGGCACACGGACAAAGGATCGTCCAAGGTATCATGGAGCACCTTTGCCGGAGCCGAACCCTCGAGCAGAAGAGGGGGTGTCGCCCTTAGAGGCGAGTCAGACATGGAGGTCCGGTATAGGTGGGACAACGGCGATGACGCTACCGAGGAGGTCTGTCAATAGACTGGGGACGACGACGCCGTCGAGAACGATGGTCGTCGCTGGGGAGTAGAAGTTGAAGACAAGGGGTTAGCTAGGAAAAGGGTCTCGTCGCCGATTGAACTGGTGGTGGCGACGCTTGGGATCTAGTGGGGAAGAGGCCCGGTCGGGTACCGAAGTGGGAGCAAACGAACACAGATCAATGACAGGGGCTAATGGAAAAGCGAATACCTTAATCATATCAAACACCGTCCAACTGAGAGCAACACCGTCGTTATGCCAAAGTGAAAGGAAACACGACTTCGTAGTCCTATTTTGCCGGGATGGCGTTCGAAGTATCAGACTAGCGAACGACGATGTTGGTGTTATTACAATGCCAAAGAACCCTGTTGAAGTTGTATTGCTAGCTTTACTTTACGTCTGTTGTTTTACTTGATTTAGATTTATTTTTAAAATATAATTGGTAGCGGTCTTGTCTGATTTATTGCGTGGAAATCTCTACTACTAATTATGTATGTATTGTAGGCGTGCACACCCATCCGGTTCTGCCCCGCGCCCCCCGCACGTCTCTGCGAAGCCGCCCGCGTCTCCACCCGATACCCTGACCCACCCCAGCCTCCACCGCCGCCGCGCTCGCGCTCCCCCGCGACAGCCGCCATGCGCCCTATCTTCGCCATGCCTGCGCCTCCTCCCCCGCCCGCCAACCTCCCTCTACGCGCCTGCCTCCTCCTCGGCCGGATCCCGCCGCCAGCGCCTGATCCACCCCAGCCTCCACCGCCGCCGTGCTCGCGCTCCCCCGCGACAGCCGCCATGCGCCCTATCTTCGCCGTGCCTGCACCTCCTCCCCCGCCCGCCAACCTCCCTCTACGCGCCTGCCTCCTCCTCGGCCGGATCCCACCGCCAGCGCCTGATATGGAACCCTAGCCGCCGATGAAACCCTAGCCGGCCCTAGCCGCCGTCTTGGACCACCTCAAGCCCCACACCGTCGGCACCTTCCTCCCCCCTCGCCGCGCCGGCCCTCAATCTGCGTCCGCGACAGGTACCCCTCTGCCCTGGATCGTCGCCCCCGCCCTCGATCTGCGTCCATGTCCGCGTTGTGGCGTCTACAGTCTCCATGGAAGGTGAGTCCGCGCGTGGATTGTGTACCCCTCTGCCCCGGATCGTGCTCGACCCTGCCATGGCCGCTGTCGCCATCCATGGCCGCGTTGGCATCGGCCTCTGATGAAACCCTAGCCGCCGTCTTGTACCACCTCAAGCCCCCACACCATCGACACCTTCCTCCCCCCTCGCCGCGCTGGCCCTCAATCTGCGTCCGCGACAGGTACCCCTCTGCCCTGGATCGTCGCCCCCGCCCTCGATCCGCGTCCGCATCCGCGTTGTGGCGTCTACAGTCTCCATGGAAGGTGAGTCCGTGCGTGGATTGTGTACCCCTCTGCCCCGGATCGTGCTCGACCCTGCCATGGCCGCCGTCACCATCCATGGCCGCATTGTGGTGTCTGCATTGGACTCCGCCTCGCCACCATCCATGGCCGCCGTCGTGGGGCTCTGCTCATCGAGCTCTAGGTACTCCGTGACAATAATGCTTGCTGGTGTGATCGATGGAGAGGCACTTGATCCTACGACAACTTTAGCCTGGCATTTTTTTCATGGGTTAGTTTTGCTCATTTAGATCCGCTTGCTATATATTTTGCGCATTCGTTACTTCTGGTAAGTGTAAACAGGTCGATGATGGGCACCAGTGAAAATCCTCTGCTATGCCCTCAAGGTGGCCCTCTTCCTCGATAGGTAATTTGGTGTCATGGCTTCGCCCCTCTTCTTCTCTTCTCCTGCATTGATCGAGGTCGCTAATGTGCAATGGCCCCATTCTGTAGGGTGCTTGTCATGCCTGCAAAGATCTACCTTAGTTCAATGCACAATACAAAGGGGGTCCTTCATTCAAGCAATTGCACACTGTTTTTTGTCGAGTCAAAAAAATATCCTAATAATACTTAAACTCCACGTCTTTGCAGGTGGGAAAGGGTTCTTGTGCAATGGAATCGTTATATGATATCAACCTCATATCAAGAATTGTACTTGTTTTTTGGATAATCCATGATCATGGTACAAGATAATATCAAGGAGTACAAAACTCGGTGAGGCTGGCTTGGTGGTGCATGTGCAAGGGGTTAGCAGAGCTGACCTCAAACAAAATTTGAATTATTGTAGTGCTCTCCTCTCATAAACCGCACAGTAAGTCCTCCTGCTTGGTAAGGAATAAGGATGCTTGTTCCTTGAGAGTCTATACATGCTACCTACACCCAAAGAAATAGCTTAATTTTATAGCAATGGTTAATCATTTCTATCATGTAATGCATTGAATTCGGGTATAAACTTTAATCATCATTACAGTTCAGGTTTATGGAGTGCAAGGACCAAACCAAGCATAGTTCTGTGATGTTGCCATACACTTTTCTGCCAACAATGGCAACAAGGAAACCGAGGGATGCAGCAAACAAGGTATATTGTTAAGAGATTTACTTACTATTTTATTTTATCATCGATTGAAATGAAAGTGATAACCAAACCACGGAAAAATAATCATTTCCTAGCATTATCCTGCTTACTTGCTTAGCTCAAAACTCTATTCTTGACATTTATTCTATTAACTTGTCATTAGCTATCTTGTGGAATTTATGTCTTGTTCATGGTCTAGGGATTAAATTTGTTCTTGTTCCAGGAACACATGTTCAAATTGATAAGCTGTTGTCAGAAGGAGATTAGTTCTATGCAACACCCTCATGGGGCACCTTCACAATTCATCCTTAAGCAAGCACACTATTTGCACCTGCTTGTGCTCATAAAAATCAACCAGATTTTAAAATAAACCAGTATATATGACATCTACTAATCATATAAAACATATTACAAGAAAGTTAGAGAATTGTGTAGCTATTGTGGCATATAATTTTCTTAGACATTTGGCCCTCAGAGCTCCAGGAGATATATTTGATATGCTTGCAGACTGTCACAGGAATTCCATGGGCATTCTTAACAGAGCTCCAAGACATATATTACCCTGCTGCTAATCAAGGTATGCACCCTTGAAATTGGTGATTTCATTAGCTGTTTGAACTTGACATTTTTGTTATAACAACTTTTTTCTTAAGTCACACTAATATATTTCTTTTAGGTCCAAGTCAACAAGAGTGACTACGACAATGTGAAGGTTTTCCTCTACCTCAAAGTGAATAGGAAAGCAATCTGGGATCTTCGAAGCAATCGTCAAGTACAATGACATCCTCCCGTGCGAAATTCAATTTGCCCAATCCTAATCTCTTCTATATAGAATCACAGATCGCAGCGATGGAGCCGGATCCGGTCGCCGCTGGGGCATCCTCCTCGCCGCCGCCTTCACCAGCGCCGGCCACATCCCCGCCGTGGCAAACGCGAGGTACTGTTTCTTAGTTCTCAGGCTAGGAGTAGGGTTTCTTTATTATTGGGGTGTACCCAACTGGCGTGGTGTGCATACCGTGAAACATACCGTGAAACAACATTGCTATTTGATGAGATGCACTCTGCAGCTGCCAATAAGCAACGGGTTGGTCAGTATGCAATTGTATTATTTCAATTATTGTACTTATATGCTAAGTTGATAATGTGTAATTATGTATCTTCCCATGACATGTAAAACCATTTGAATCAGGCAACAGTGGACAATGTTGAACGTGACCGCACATCAATTTTCTTTTTGCCAAATAATTTAATAGCCATTAGTGCAGAAGGATGTGATATTATTTTGTAGCATGTGCTGTCACACCAACTATATATAATGATGTTTTGCTATTTGTATATTTCTCTATCCAGGTTGCAGTTGTTGTAGCTCATGAATTAGCTAGCTCATCAATGGTTTGGAAATTTTGTCACAATGGAATGGTGGACACATCTGTGGCTTAATGAGGGCTTTGCGACTTGGGTAATAAATTAGAACAAAAATAAGTAATTGCAAAGATCTATATAATTTATGTTGTTCATATAATATTTTTCTTTCCACTGCAGGTGTCTTACTTAGCTGCAGATCAGTTCTTTCCTGAATGGAATGTTTGGACTCAGTTTCTAGAGGAATCTACAATAGGTTTCAAGTTGGATGCTCTTGCAGGTTCACATCCAATTGAGGTAACAGAAAATTTTGTTACTTTGCAATGTTATGATCATATCTGTGCTCTGTGGGAATTTACAGATGTATATATATTACATTCTTAGTGAATTTGGATGTTCGGTGCATTGATGTGAGTGTTGATAGCTTCCCTAATTTTACCAGTCCTAAAAATAAATATGATATGATTGGCTTTACATGCATTTATTTAGTGGCAAAACATAGATGGATAACTCAATTGAGACTGAAGTTGGGACTCGGGATACACGCATCCCAGTTTATGTTTTATGAATGTTTTGAGTTGTTCTACTTCCTGGTGTGGTGGTACCTGCAAGCCTATTAATTAGAATATGATTAGCAAAATTTTGTATGTTCTATATTAGCAAAATTATTGATTAGAATATGATTAAAGTAGTGTGATGATGAAAAATGATATGTGGTTGTATAATGGCCAGTTTAATGCCATTATGCAAGCTGAATATTTTTTGGGGCCTGTAACATATTCTAATCAGTCAACTTGTTAGTCAATCTGGTGTATCAATCTGGATCCAAAATTTGTATTCTCACTTATTGAGATGTACTATGCCATTTGCTCGTATATACTTAGTGCCAACAATGTGGTGCTTCATGATGTCTTTTGGTTTGAGCTGTTAAATATTTCTTAGGTCCTTAACTCTTTTAGAGTTAATTTTAATAATTGATGGTTTCCATTGTGATGTATAAGAAAAAGTGCTAGACCACCTGGTCCGGCTCACCAGATTTTGTTCTAGCACCCCACCAAAAGCTATATATTTTGAAGTAGCACTAAGCTAATATTGGTTGCTTAGTTAGCTATTAGTTACTTAATTTAGTTTTTTTTATTCTGTGCTTGTATGTCTCTCTCATTCACAGGAGTTGCATACTAAGTATTATCATGCAAGCAATGCTAGGATCTGGTTCTATGGTGATGATAACCTTACATTGGCTTTATGTATCTATGGAAGTGTATTGGCTCCAGGATCTCTTGCTAATGAAGAATCAGGTTTGTACACTGACAAGTTTTTATTCATATAATATCATTTTCTATGTATGAAAATATGATAGCTGCTCTTTGTTCCTATTTTTGGAAGCCAAGTTAAGCATTATTTTGAAGGAATATTTATGTCACCTTTAAGAGATGATACGTTGCAGCCTACTAAACATAAGGACTAGGTGTTTTTTGCTTTCAGTTTCGTTTAAAAACAAATCAGTGAGTTCTTTGATGTCATGGTATAGAGACAAGAGTGATGACTGAACATTATGTATGGGTTCCCATCTTAACTCCTTGTGCATTTTAATTTTTTTCATTTGAAATGTTCTTATGAAGGGTTCTACTATGCAAATGTGGTCTCGAGCGAGACATTGATATGCTAGGAGGTGTCGTACTTGAAGTTGACATGAAAATCAAGAAAGGAGAAGAAGAATCAGAAGATGTGCAACTGATTGATGGAGTTTCATACTACTGTTAACTGAGCACGCCACCATGCATAGTATTCACTAGCACATTGAGGATGCCTTTAGCGCAGTTGACATAAGCTCAGCACTTCTGTGCAACGCTGTTGAGGCCATGATAAACATCAGGATATCACAAGCTGACGACAATAATAATAATGTAGATTTGTTGCTGACTTCGTCTGCCAGTGAATTGCCTGAAGAAATTCATCTCTTTTGCGGCTTGATGTCCAAGTCGTCTGGTGTGAAAAGTTTGTGGTTGTTGTGGTGAGTGGCACTAACTTGGATTTGAAATTCAAGGTTCGTCAAACAGGACTAGACGATGGTGTTGAACGGTTTTGTTCCTTCAAAGCAACAGAGCATGGATGCAGTATCGAACAACTAGCACTTGAGTTTGCCACTATATTAGTGAAGCTTAATTGGTTGACTTTGGTAGTTTCAATCTGATGTCTGCCCTGCTTGTAGATATCGACTATGTTTATTCTGGGTTTATTGTAACCTACACAACTTGACTATTGTAGCATGCAAGTTGTGTGTTAATGATATTTTGTCAGGTATGCTAATGCTACATTCCTTTTTAGAGGTTATTCCTTTTTTAGAGGTTCTGTCTTACGGTATATGCAGTTTCATAGTAATTGGTAGAACACACAATTGTGGTTTCAATTCTCGAAGCTTTGCGTGCTAATTCTACTTGGTTCAGGGTCAATGGGCTTGGAAAATACGTTGTGATCAATATGTATAATTATGTGAGTATGACTGTATAAGTACATGGTGCCACTTTAGGGTCATTTGGTCAACCATATTCCAAAATAAGGGATTGCAGGGACAATAATAACTGTACTACTACAAAGCATATTACTACAAAGCATCAGTCGTCGTGAGTCTAAAACTTTTAAAAAATTTCTTATATTTTTTAACCACCAGATCACATATAATTTAGTGTTTAAAAATAATCAATAATTATATTTGTTGCCTAGGCGCCGTTCCCCAGCCTCGTTGCAATGTAGTGGTGAAATAGCTAGATTAAAATAAAAAAATTTATATATGGCTAGGAGCCTAAGATCACAAATAGATTATGAAATCTTTTTTCGTAACAATATAACACACATTTAGATATAAATTATTGTATTTTAGTTGTTTTCGTTGCAACGCACGGGCATTCACCTAGTAGAATAATATGAACTATCGATTTCGAGAGCCGTGGTTGTATTGCACTCGTCAACTACTCAATGGCGGTAAATTAAACGGCGTGAAAGAACCATTACGTACACAGTTTGACAGGGAACACATTCAATGTTCTGTTTACTTTGGGCGATCAAGTTGACAAAACAGAGACACAATATCTCAATTGCATTTGTTGTATATGCTGACACCAGCAAGGCGCGTTTTGTGTCTCTCGCTCTCGTCACCCACAAGACAACCTCTTTTGATTATGTCCACTAATGCTACCGTGTCACATGCTCGTTGGTCTACGCCAAAAGTCAGCTATGGAGAGGGAGGAGAGAGAGAGAGCAGATAAAGGCCGGCGGTGGAGGTGACAGAGATCATTCAGAGACGAGCAGCAAGTGGACAGCCACTGCTGGTGCTACATACGGCTTCTTCTCCCTGTCTCTGCACTCACTGCAAACCGCTGATCCTGGATATATAAAATTCACCTTCTGAGCCTTTTGTACAGATCAACAGATTCATCCGGCTCCGAGCGGCGACCTCCACTAAACGGCCTCGTTCTCAATCTCAACTCTGAAGCGGCACCTACTTCTTCACTGCAGTGCTTCCCTCCTTTTCTTGCAGTCCCTCCTCTCCTCTCCTCCTCCCTCCCTCTCCCTCTGTCTCTGGGCTAGCAGAGCAGAGTGCCAGTGAGTGCGCAGTGCATGTTCGCCATGTCAAGCGCCGGCTGCAAGGCGGAGCCTGGATTGTTGGCGAAGCAGGGGAGCAAGCTCCACGCCAAGATGCTCTCCAAGGAGGCGGCGGCGCAGCTCGCCGTGCCGTCGTTCCGGGTGTACTACTCCGTGGCGTCGGCCGGCGCGGTGCCGTTCCTGTGGGAGTCGCAGCCGGGCACGCCCAAGAACGACTCGCCCTCCGCGGCCGTGCTCCCGCCGCTCACCCCGCCGCCGTCGTACTATGCCGCGGGCAGGGGCAGCGCCAGCGGCCGCTCCAGGAACCGTCGGCATGGCGGCCTCCTTGGCGTCGTGCTCCCCCGCATCACCCTCCTCCGGAGGCCCGGCGGCAGCCAGGCGACGCCGCCGTGGTCCTCCTCCTCCTCCTCCTGGTCTTCCTCGAGTTCCAACACGTCGTCCACCATGTCGCCCGTGTTCACCGTACAGTCGTCGCCCGCCGTGCACGTGGGGGCTTCCTGCCGCCACCACAGGCCTGCGTTCTCGGCCGGCGGCGCCGACGACGTCGCGGAGGCCACGCCGCGGTGCTTCTGGACCGAGCGTGAGTGCTGCGAGAGGCGGGTGGTCAGGGGGTGCGGCGTCGCGGTGGCCGTCAGGAACGCGCTTGCCACGGTCGTCGGCGGCAAGACCAGCAGGCGAGCTGCCACCAGCGCCGCAGCATAGAATAGAGAGGCTTTGTTTCATATTAAAATGGCTAAAGCTCAGGGTGTGGTTTGCATTTTGCGGCATCATGTGTACTGTAATCTATGTGCTTTGTGGTAAATCTTGACGTGCAATGCCAAAAAATTAATCGTGCATGATATATGAAACATATATATATATACTAGTTACGTGTTCGTGCGTTGTAACGGAAACATATAATACTACGATAACTTATATATAAAATATGTGTTATACTGTGCACGTCCCTTGTTCTCTCTCAACGACAGTACACCCTCGAGATTCTGGAGCGCGCTGGTATGAATACGTGCAAGCCTTGCAGTACCTTGGTGAACACTCAGGCCAAGCTCTCATCCGATGGCTCACCGGTTCCAGAGTTGACGTTGTACCGCAACCTGGTCGGTGCCTTGCAGTATCTCACCTTCACCCGCCCGAACATCACTTATGTAGTACAAGTCTGCTTGTACATGCATGATCCTCGGGAGCCGCATCTCACCGCCGTCAAGCGCATCCTTCGCTATCTGCGTGGCACCGTCGACCTCAAGCTGTTCGTAGCTCGTGCTTTCTCGCCGCACACGCTGACTGTCTACACCGATGCCGACTGGGCCGAGAGCCCGGACACTCATCGCTCCACGTCAGGGTACGTCGTGTTCCTCGGTGATTGTCTCATCTCCTGGTCTAGCAAGCGACAGCTGACGGTCTCTCGGTCTAGTGCAGAGGCTGAGTACCGCGTCGTCGCCAACGGCGTCACTAAGGCGACTTGGCGGCGTCAGCTTCTACTCAAGCTTCACCAGCCTCTCCAGCGTGCCATGGCTGTTTACTGTGACAATATGAGTGTTGTCTACCTCTCGACAAACCTGGTGCAACATCAACACACCAAACATGTCGAGATTGACCTTCAATTTGTTCGTGAACGTGTAGCCGCCAGTGATGTGCGCGTCCTCCACGTGCCAACCACCTCGCAGTTCGCCGACATCTTTACCAAAGGCCTGCCTTTGAGCGTCTTCCTAGAGTTTCGGTCCGGCATAAACGTCCATTCCACCGACATTCCTACTAGGGGGGTTAGATAGTATATTGCCAGGATATCCTCTACTATAATTGCTGGTGTAATCTTGATTAATTGGTGGCTGCCCTCCCGATCTCTCTCTCTCAGGAAGTAAGAAGAGTTCAACTGTTTTTAGTATGAAATTTTTGGGCAGCTAAATTAAAAAATTACTCAATAACTCTTGACAATGATGCTACAAAACCTGAACTAAAATTGAAACTTTAAAGTGGTTGCAGCAATAAGAAATATAAAGGAAATGGGATACACACATCAAGGAGAAGCTATACAAAATAACAGCCTTAAAGAAAAGAAGTACCTTGATTCCTCTGTGGCGAGGTGGCTCTAGTACCTCCAATCATCTATCCCGGTAATAGTCATTGCCTTCGATGATATACTCATGCAAAGGGCTCCCTTGTTCTTCACAATCCAGAATTCCTAAAATAGACAACATGGATGGCTATTAAGCAAAATAGACAATTTCAAGCAAACATGAGGCTAATAACAGAACCGCATCCACAACAGATCGGCCCTAACAAACAAGCATAATACCTCCATGGAGGAATGACCAAATGAGTTTACCTTTCTGCGGCATCAAGGAGGGTGGATCGACACAGACGAGCGTGAATCTCCTTCTTGGTCAAGCGCTTGCCGCTGGCATCTCCATCGCCATATCCCTCGTCATCGGCGGCCACGGCTAAGGCCGCAAGGTAGCGATAGTTGGCGGGGAGCTTGGTGGCCCAGACACAGTCTGCCGAGGCTGCGCCGCGGAAGGCGCTGTTGAGGCGCGCCACCTGGCAGATCTCCGGCTGGTTGAGGTAGAGGAGTACCATCGCAGCGACCGCACCGCCACCGCCATCGGACCAGAGTACCAGAGCACCACCACCACCTCCCCCTGCACCACATGCTGCCACACTCCACCGGCCGCACCCCCACCTCGACCCAGCCACCCTGTCACCCGTCGTTGTTGTCCCCACCAAAGCACACCCTGGTCCGTCCCCTCCGCTCCTCGATGTCCACCCCGTCCGTACCACCGCCCTGCCCGCATCTCACCGCACACCGCCTGTCCTCGCGCCTGCTGCTCTTCCTCCGCCGCTGCCTGCGCGTGCGCCCGCTCGGCCGCCCCGAGATCCGGCAGGACCCACATGAGCTCCCGCGCTGCTCACCTTGCGTCGCCGCATCCCCGTCCCCCACCTCCCACCTTTACGCCTGCGTCTCCTGCACCGCTGTCTTCTGCCCCTCCAATGCTGCCACACACGCCTCCGCTTCCGCGGGGCCTGGCCACCAGATCGCCGTCGACGTCGACCGCGCCGAGCTCTTCTGCGCTGCCTACGAGGACCAGGCCTACGATCCCATCTTCGACCATGCCGTCTTCCTCGCCCAGTCCTCCTCGCTTCTCCCCTCCACCTCCACCTCCTCCGCCTCTGCCTCCCCGGCCCTCCGCAAGCGCCAGCGCGTCGATTATCACGCGTGGTTGCCGACCTCGAGCATCGCGGACGCAGAATGGGGAGGGGACTAGACGACATCTGTTGGGGGCGGGTTTCTCGACGTGGCGGTTGTAGCTTTTGCGGTGAAGATGGGGGCGTGTGCGCAGAGGGGGGAGGCGGGGGCAGGAGATGGGCTACGATCACCCTCTCATCTCTCTCTATCTTCTCTATTGGAGAGAGAGAGGGGCTAATTAAGAGTAGATGGCAGCATCTAGCTTGGTTAGATTCATTCAGATGCATCTCTCTCTCTCTTTCAGTCTCCAATGGGTAGGTGACTCGTAGTAATAACTTACTGTTCCCGGCCGGCCCTTTGCTTGTGACCTCCAACCTGTCACTTCCTCCAAACTTGTTCTCTAGTGCTTTTATAAACTAAGAATTCATACTGTATTTAGTGACGAAAAATGCGCGACTGTTTCTTTGTGGAACTAATTTCTTTATTGTTATAAAATGCATTTTCCTTCGCGTCGTGCATGCAGTGCGTGGTCCGGCCTGATGATGTCATCAGGAAACCTCTTCTTCATTCCTATATTTTGATTTAAACTTTATTTTGATTTCTCATACTAATCCTACAAACGACAAACCTAGCTAGAACATAAGTCGTGTAGTAGCTAGCTAGTAAATAAAGGTTATTGTTTAAAACACAAGCAAGGGTTCACCATGCACCCATATTGCACAAACAAAAACACACACATATATGCATAGATGGTAATCAATCAAGAAGGGAAAAAAATTTAAAACTATGACAAGCAAAAAAAGGCATCAGACAATGTATGCCATACCTGTGAATCGTCCTCAAGGCCCAGCTTGTTAACAAGGTACCTCATCACTACTCTAACTGTCATCCTCCCGTCTCTGCTGCCCATCAACAGCAGCAGGTCAATGTGGCATGATCAAATAGCATGGATGGTAGATTAATCATCAAAAGGTCTTGATTTAATGGATGACGACACAGAGAGATGCATCTCTACGGAGAGTGGAGATGTGTACTGACCTAACCCTCAAGAAGCTCCTAGGGATCTGTGGCAATGGCGGCTCCCTCCTCCTGCATGTGGATGAGCGGCAACGGCATGAGCTAACCACCCACATTGGCCGGACAAGTTGCCAACAGGCAGGCGCGGACACAATATCCTACTCACTGGTTCTAGGCCGCCCGAAGCAGGAACCACAGGTCAGCCTCGTGGGTGGGAGGTGGCGGCGCCACCGCCACCACTGTTCCCACCGGCGCTGCCGAGGACGAGGACGAAGGCCCTGGTTGTAAAGAGAGCTGCAGTTGCAGCTGCGGCGGCGGGAGCAGGGGCGCACGCCGCCGGCTGTACGGATACATACACCGAAGGGCCTGCGTCGTCATCGAGTCTCAGCCGTTTCAGCCGATGCGGGGATGACGGCGGCGGGGACGCAGAAGATGGGCCGATCCCGAGCTGGAGCCAGGAGGAACCGGCGTCACTTCTGCCGCTGCTTGCGCTGTTGAGGGCGGGTTTCTCGGCGTGGCGGTTGCAGCTTTCGCGGTGAAGATGGGGGCGTGTGCGCAAGGGGGAGGCGGGGGCAGGAGATGGTCTACACTATTGCCTTAATAGTTAGTAGAGATCAGTAAGTATGTATGTCATGTACGTGGGTGTAATTATATGTCATATATAACAGTAGCTTTATTCATCACCTAGGGTAATGAATCGGAAGTTCTATCACTTAGATCAATCTAATCGATCTCCAAAACGCAGTGCCACCCACATTCCAATTTGCCCTGCGATCCATTACATGCCACCCCAAGCTCCAACCAACCTTTGTGCTGGACGAGAGTTCCTATGGCACTGTAAGGCACCTAGAGGGCGGTCTGGTACTCTGGTGGGATCCTCATGGGCGTTGACCTAAATGTCTTTGACATTGGGGCCATAGATGAGGGAGACTTTTATGTCAAATTCCACTTGTGTAATAAATCAGACGAGTTCAAATGGGCGCGGGTATGTGTGTATGATCCAGTGCAAAATGATCATAAAGAGAGATTCCTGGCAGAATTAGTAAATATGTGCTCTCATGTATCCCTTCCGATGCTAATAGGTGGGGATTTCAACTTGTTAAGATATCCAAGAGATAAAATTAAGGACAATTTTGATAGGAGGTGGTCGTTCCTATTTAATGCAGTAACCTATGAGAAGCTAGGCCATGTGTTAATGTCGATGGAGTGGGAGAAAAAGTTTCCATGCTCTACCTTGTTTGTGAGCACGAGAGTTTTTTCAAACCACACTCCGCTTATCCTTAATACATTGGACCAGACCTTTAATGCTTTTAGGCCTAGTTTTAAGTTTGAGTTAGGCTGGCTTTTACGGGACGGTTTCATGGATATGGTCACCGACATTTGGACTAATGAAAACAAAGGTAGTACACCTGTGAAAACAAAGGCCCAGTTTTGAGTTTGAGTTAGGCTGGCTTTTACGGGACGGTTTCGTGGATATGGTCACGGACATTTATGCTGGCTTTTAAGTTTGAGTTATGCTACCTATGAGAAGCATTTAAGAGGATGGACGCAGAATATTGGGGGTCACAACAAGAAAAAGAAAGGTGAAATTCTGGAGAAATTAGATGCCTTGGATAAACAAGCAGAACACACACCTTTATTACCACATGAAATCAACTTAAAAACAAGTCTCACCATGTCTTTGGCAAATTGGCTCAGAGAAGAAGAGATTAAGTGGTACCAAAGGTCTAAGGCGAGAGATTTATTACAAGGAGACGCCAATACCTATTACTTTCATCTTGTAACAAATAGGAGACATAGGAAAACACAAATTTTTTAGTTGCAGGATGGGGAGACAATTATCTGAAGTGAAACTGAATTGAGGGAGCATATTACATCTTATTATAAATTCCTTTTCGGCCCTCTGGAGGTCTCGATTGTATAGTTGGATTGGACTCACCGAGAAGACATACCGCAAGTCAGATCCCTGGAAAACCAAGTCTTAACAGAAGAGTTCTTGGAGGAAGAAGTTAAAAACGCGATCTGGTAGATGACTCATAATAGGGCCCCAGGTCCTGATGGGTTCCTAGCTGAGTTTTACTAGGTATTTTGGGAGGTCTTAAAAAAGATTTAATGGCGATGTTTGCTGACTTTCACAATGGTGAATTACGACTTTTTAGCCTCAATTTTGGAATAATTATTTTGTTACCAAAAGGTAAGGAGGCTATGCAAATACAACAGTTCAGGTCCATTTGTCTATTCAATGTTAGTTGCAAAAATTTTACGAAGGTTTTGACAAACAGGCTTACCTCGGTTGCTAAAAAGGTGATAAGCCCATCGCATACCGCTTTTTTACCAGGGAGAAATATCATGGAGGGGGTAGTTGTTTTGCACGAAACCTTACATGAGATGTATCTGAAGAAACTAGATGGGGTGATTTTTAAGATAGATTTCGAGAAAACAAATGACAAAGTAAAATGGTCTTTTCTGAGACAAGCCTTACAAATGAAAGGGTTTAGTGAAAAGTGGTGTAATGGGATAGACGTGTTAACACAGAAAGGCCAAGTAGGCGTTAAGGTGAATGATCACACCGGAAATAACTTCCAGACTTTTAAAGGGATGAGACAAGGTGATCCTTTATCACAGATCTTATTCAACATAGTTGCAGATATGTTAGCTATTCCAGTTAACAAGGCCTAGCAAAGTGGTATGATTAAAGGGGTAGTTCCGCACCTAGTTGCTGATGGGTTATCTATTGCAATATGTGGATGATACGATCTTGTTTATGGACCATGACTTAGAGAAAGCTCGGAATCTAAAAATAAATTCTATGGCTTAAAAATAAATTTTCTGTGTGATTTTGAACAATTCTATGGCTTTAAATAAATTTTCACAAGAGCGATATTTTCTGTTATGGTAGAGCCAAGGAGTCAGAGAAACAATATGTAGAGCTCTTTGGATGTAAACCAGGATCGACTCCTTTTAAATACCTGGGGATTCCAATGCATCATAGGAAATTATCGAACGCCGATTGGCAAATAGTGGAGGATTGTTTAAAAAAGAGGTTGAATAGTTGGAAAAGTAAACATTTGTCTGTAGGGGGAGGCTGGTTCTTATTGACTCTGTCCTTATCAGCATAGAATGTTTATGATGTCTTTTTTGAGGTGCCACGTGGAGTGCTTGAAAAATGGATTATTATAGATCAAGTTTCTTTTGGCAGGCTATAAAAAATATATAGATTAATTAAATGGAGTATTATTTGTCAGCCAAAAGACTAGGGCGCTAGAACCAATGTCTGTTGAGCAAGTGGTTGTTCAGACTAATTAACAAGGATGGGACATGATAGCGCTTATTGAGGAGGAAATATGTTAAAAAATCGGGCTACTCACATTTTTGGTCAGGTCTTATGAAAGTGAAGGAGAAATTCCTAAAGTTAGAGACCTTCGGTGTCAAAAATGGGGAGAGTGTTAGGTTTTGGGAGGATAGGTGGCTAGGAAACTTCACTCTACAGAACAGATTTCCATCTCTGTATTGCATAGCCCGTCGTAAGAGCAATTCTGTAGCTTCAGTTATGAGTTCAGTACTGCTCAACGTGTCCTTCAGGAGGGGACTAGAGGGTCGCAACCTTACTTCTTGGCACAATTTGGTAGCTCTATTGGCAAATGTTTATTTGGATAAAGCTAGAGACATTTTTACTTGGGATCTCCACCAGAATGAAAAATTCTCGGTTCATTCAATGTATAATATGTTAATTAGCAATGGGTCTGTCATTGGGGAAAAAGCCAGATGGAATAGTAAGATTCCGTTGAAAATAAAAGTTTTTATGTGGTATCTTAGAAAAGGGTGGTGCTAACAAAGGATAATTTGGGGCGTAGGAATTGGCAGGGAGATAAGATATGTGTTTTCTGTTTAGACAATGAATCGATTCAACGTTTATTCTTTGACTGCCATTTTGCTAAATTCATATAGAGAGCAGTCCATATTTCATTTGGCGTGGCAGCCCCGAAGAGTATAGATCATATGTACAGTGCATGGTTACATGGACTCAATAACAGAACCAAGTCACTGTTTATGGTAGGGGCTGCTGCGTTATGCTGGGCGATATGGCTTAGTAGAAATGATATATTCTTTGAAAAATGTTCGCCTAAAACATATATGCAGGTACTTTACAGGGGGACGCACTGGTGCCGGTTCTGGGTGCAATTACAAAGGCGTGAAGAGGACAAAGAAGCCCTAAGGAGCACCTGTCGAACATTGGAGACAACAGTCATGCAGTTCTTCGCATTCTCTGGGTGGCGCTTTTGTTATAGGATTGCATTGTCTTAATTTTGCTTCCTAGTCTCCGCTTTTTTGAACCCTGGCTGGTCACTTTAGTTGTTGTTTAGATGTTCTTCTCTGTTGGCCGGAACTTTTGTGAAGGTCGGTACCTTGTGTTACCGTTATCTAAAAAAGAGTGTGCTAAGTGTCGTACCCCAATCAACTCACATGTTGCAACCACCGACCGCGAGCCACCTCCACGCACTCACATGCTCCAACCGGACAACTGAAATTTTAATGGTAGCGGTATGGCTAAAACTGTAAACTCACATGCTCCAACCGGACAACTGAAATTTTAATGGTAGCGGTATGGCTAAAACTGTAATTGAATAACTGAAACTGTAATGAAATTACTAAAACTGTAACGGAATAGCTGAATGAGTAAATTACTGAAACTACAATGGAATGACTGAAACTGTAATACAATAATCGAAACTGTAACAAAATCAGTGAAATAACTGAAATCGTATTAAATATGGTATGAAAAACAATCGCCCAACAAAATCCACGAGCATAGACCCAGCAAGCGGGTTTATCAAATTCGTTCCTTGGTCTGGTGGCCTAATCCACCGATGGGTAAGCTCAATGGCTCGCTAGTTAATTAGTTCGATTGAACCTTAGGTCCAATTAATACATGGATTGCTTCATCATTTTAGGGGACAAATATATATATATATATATATATATATATATATATAAGTTATAAAAATATATAACATTTATAGATTTTTTAACAGCAAGGGGATACCCCCTATTTCATTAAGAAATAGGACCACAGTTTAACAGACTCCAACAGAAAGGAATACTTATTACAATACTTAGCTCATCAAGCTAACAGTCATCATCTAACTATCCATAACAGTTTTGGATCAAACTAGAGATCAGTAGCCAAGCAGACCTTCTAACCAGAATGCAAACACTCCCAAGCACCCTAACATTACCAAACATGAAATTGGTAAGAGCCAACCGTTACAAAACCAATACAACCTGAGAGAAACCAGACAAGCTAAAGAACAGAAATTGAGCACCGGCAAGCATCCTTCCAGCATCCAGATCACCTAACCAAAAGACAACGCGCTCGGCATTAGAAGCATAAGCGATTATCCACCAGCGCCCAGCCAAAATTTCTGTTGAAGATCCCTTTAACCATTCTTCTGAGAAGGGAGCTTCCTTCCAGCAGCATCTTTCTTGATGTTTCTTTCTGAAGAATCGCCCAAGAATCCAACCAAGAACAGCACAGAAGCACAATGTTAGCAATATTAGGAGAGGTATATACATTATTATTTACTTTCATTCACTCGATATTATTAAGCGATATGAAAAAGTGAAAATTTTATCCAATGTAAAGGATAAAAAATTAAAATGTCTTTTTTATATGTAGTACTATGTGATAAATTAAAATTTAATATATTGATAGATAAATAATGAAGTATATGTAAAAGTTTTTGAGAGTTTTTGATGACTTTTGATAGTATAATTATACAGTGATTACATGGAAAGCTATTGCATAGCTGTTTTTGCTCTATTACTTCTCAATATAACTTGAATGTTATATTTTCAATACTTTGCGTCAGTTTCTGTATAATTCACATAATGAAAGTAGTTTTAAAATTGTTATATAATGACACGCACATCATCCCACATTGATTAGAGTACTTTTTTTTTTTTTGCAAATAGCTATTTAAGTTTATTTATTAGGATATTTTCCACGTTTCAACTAGTTGGTATTATCCCCTTTTGGGGCTGTAAAAGCTGAAGTTTAAGATAGAAGTATCCAAGATCAAACTATGTGAACAAAGTCAAAAACAAAGCAAACACGAACTGCTTAATACTTCCGGACAAATGGCATCCCCTGAATTCCAAACAGTATGTCATTTGGATCATTTACCTAGCTTGTCCCAACTCCCAAGTAGTAATTTTTTATTTGGTACTATATAGTTTATGTGACCCAATGGCGTCAGTCGCTGATGAAGCTTCAGAGAAAATTAACCACAAATCTAGGGGTTGATCTCGCGTCTTGCCACCCGCATGGTCCATACAACTGCTACAAATCTGCTTGCAATTGTTTTCTCCAACTTGCACTAATTTGAAATTCAATATACTACTATTGACTAACATGGAGTTCTGAACATGGCTGGAATATTTTAAGTGCGGCACACAGTTAATTGAAGGTTCTTGAGAGGCCATGCATGGATTTGCACCCATAGACTTTGTTCTTGACTCACTTGCTTGACCAGCATTAATCACTGTCCCAAACTTTGTTTAATCCCCGCTCACTTTTATGAGAAAAATAAAAGGATTAAATCTTGTTTACCCAGTCCAAGGTTCCTGGATGCTGCTACCAAGAAGAAGACAGTAGCTGTTAAGCTCTGATGTTTCTCTTAGAATTTGCAACTCCGAAGAAGAGACGAAACTATCATGTTCAGGCCTTGGGGTGATGTGGACTGCGGACTATGAATTTAAAATAATTTATTGTCGTCATCTACATATCATGAATGCATGAAAGTTGCTGCATCAAGGGTCTGTCTAGACAGTTATTATGGTTTAAATGATCACATATCACCTATTTGACCTCCATCATGTTCAAGTTTATCCATGCAGTCACTGTCTGTTGACACACTCTGAAATTATCTCTTATCAAAATGACTCACCTGATGTTATCCTAAATTAATTCATTAACAATTCATGCCATTTGTACTGAATCACAGGACATGCGCTCAGTTACACCATGTACTAGAAATGTACCAGCAATTCAATCATCTAGCAGAACTGAAATCCTGCATTATATTGCCCTCTTCATCCCTTGAGAAGAACCGGAGAGGTGTCTGCTGGCCGAACTTCCTAACCAGAATGAGGTGGTGATCAGTAAAGGCAAGGGCATCAGCCATCAGGGTCACTAGCTAGCCAGCTACCAGCCCTGGCTGGGGGCTCCATCTCCTCTGCTGCTGCACATTGCTATGGATGGCCATTGATGCAGAGGTTTGCCTTGCCCCTTATGAGGGACACCAAGTAGTTGAAGCACTCACAGCAGGGAAGAAGACACTGAAGTTATTGCACTTGCAGGACCACCTCACCTCATCAAGTGTTGATTTTTTTTTTGAAAGAAAAACAGCTCACGGTGCAGAGATGGACCCATGTTTCACTAGGTGCATGTACCTTGTGCCATATGGAGTGGTGATAGGTTTAGGGCCCATTTGGTTCCATTAGTTGTAGGAACTAAACTTTAGTCCCTACTCTATTTAGTTTTAGAGACTTAACAGGTTCTAAACACATTAAATGAAGTACACAAAGACTAAAATACCACTCACCTTATGTCCTATGTACGGCGCCGATTCTCTAAGCAAGAATAATTAGAGTAAATGCTACCCTTTAGTTCCTTTTAGCATCTATGTGAGCGACTAGAGACTAAAGTCAATTACTCTCTACTTTTGTCCTTCTATTTGAGGGACTAAAGATTAGTCTCTATAACCAAACGGGCCCTTAAGTGGAGGATGCAAGCTCTCCATGCTGTTTTAGGAAAATGACTATGTTTAATTGTTCGCATGCAAGCATCATATTCGTCACCTATCACCACTTCTAGTAACTTGAGTTCCTGCAAAATGAAACAGATCGACAACTGGTGTTCTAGGAATTGTTAGGTGTTTGAATACACTGGAACCAATAGTTAGCCACTAAAATTAATTGAAGACATCCAAACAGTCTAGCTAATATTTCATCTATTAGCTATGTTGGTCACTTGTTTTTTATTGCTATATGATATAAAAACAAGATAACACAAGTTATAAAACCATAATCTTCTCCCTTCAATTAATCCTGCTCCGAAGGTCAATTGAGGGGAGAAGACGAAGGGGGGCAAACATGCATTTATTGACAAGGAAGAAATGTAAAATGATAGTATAAGAGATATATGACGCGACTTTGTGTTCCCACACTTATCATCTCATTCCTTGCAATTCAATTAACAATTACAAACATACCTTCGGCTTTACACGAGTGAATAGCTTGAAGGTACTTCGAAGGCTGAGCTAAACGAAGCTATGATCTCTCGAAAGGTGAATTTATGCATGTCACTGTTCCTCTATTTATAAGGGAGTGGTACAACTTTGTATAAAATTACAAACATGCCCATAAAGTTTACAAATATGGTTTACAAGTATCGGATGGGCAATATCGTCTTTTCTCCTTAGTTTTTCTTGATGATCAAGACTTCCTGTGTGTCTTCTTTACTTCATAGATCGAAGCCTTCAGCAATGAAGCTATCAGCTCCGGCCCACGCCTTTGCAGCATCAATGTTTATGATGAGCTCCGTAGCTCCTCTTTTCTAATTTGCAAGTTCCACCTACCGAATGTTTGCTTCGTTGTCTATTTGTGTTGTAATTGAAACACATTTTCTCAATCCGAAGATGAGGTATTTTGAGGATCTTCATTAAAGTAGGCCCTATCTGATATATTGTTGAAGGGTGGTGAAAGGAACATAGACGCCTAAGAGGGGGATGAATTAAGACTTCTAAAACTTTTGTTATACTAGGCCACAAATAAATTCCTAGAACAAAACATATGCAAATAAGCAAACTAGAATGAGCAAATTAGGTTTTGTCTAAGTGTTGCTATCTCTACCGCAAAAGGAGTTTTGCAACCTAAGTTCCAATACTAACAAAACTAAACTAGGAATAGAGAGAAAGGAACTTACGTACTTGAATGTAAATGTGGAAGTTAAAGAGCAAAGGTAGAGATGCAAACTCACGTAGACGACGTTAGTATTTTTACCGAGGTATCCAGAACCGCGCAACGTCCCGACTAAACTCTCGGATGCTCCCCGCCGTCTTCACTATCGAGCTTCTGGTCGAAACGCCGTGGGCCTTGTTCCCTCTGGTAAAATGTGGCGGCCCCACCACAACCATGGTTGATGTGGTCTCGCAAGACGATGCCCCGCTCGACACAATTACAACGGCTCGCACAAGAGCCAAGGGGTTTGTGGGTTGTCTAACCTCACTCACACAACTAGGAACAAACCTAGTGCAAGCGCTAATGTGGTCTAACTAACCTAAGCACTTCGCAAAGCACTTACGCTAATCACTGAGTGGTTCTATTAAGCACTTGGGTGTTTGAGCACATAGAAATGTGTATAACCTTCCTTAGTATATTGCTTGGGCTCCCACACCTTCAAATGACCAGTTGGGTGAAGTATATATAGGCCTCAACTCAATTATAGTTGTTGGAGAGTTGCTGCAGCTTTCTGTGGCACACCGAACCGTCCGGTGCTAGCAACAGACTGTCCGGTGGCACTAGTCGTTGAAGTAGCTGTTGGAACAATTGCCATTGGCACTATCAGCTCCCACACCGGACTGTCTGACCCTTGCACCGGATTGTCCGGTGGCTCTCCTCTGTTGTGCCACAAGAAACTAGCCGTTGGGCGATTGGTCGCTGATGCACTGGACAGTCCACGATGTGGCACCAGACTGTCCGATGACCCTCCAGTGCACCACCAGTGCACAGGCTCACAGCCCATGTTTGACTTTCTTCTCTCTTGTGCTTGGGCTCTTTTGGTCTTGTGTCTTGGACTTTTGCCAAGTATTTATTGATCTTCTTTAAGTCTTTTAGCTCTTCTTTTGAGGTGTTGTATCCTAAGAGCCATAGTTCAATCCACTTTGTATCCTGTGAACTTCAAAATACAAACACATGGAAAACATTAGTCCATAAAGTTATGTTGATCATCAAACACCAAAATCCTTCACCAATTGGGTCGGGTCCATTTTCCTCACAATCTCCACTTTTTTGGTGATTGACGATAACACAAGCAAAGCAAGCAAATATCAAATACTGAACTAAAACATGCACTCTACTTGCTATGGATGCATGTGCATAGGCAGGATGAATGAGATAACAAATTGAAAGTTTTGTCGTCACTTTGAGATTAAGCACATTCTTGCATATGCAACTAGTCCCCATGTGTGATTATGGACTTGAGCCTCCCCCTAACTCCATAATCCACATACTTCCTATCTAGGACCGAAACCAACAAGATAAACAATTCAAAGGATCAAAATTTTAAAATTGGTGGTTTTTGGTATTTGATAAACAATTCAAAGGATAAATTTTAAGCAATTCTCCCCTTTGGAATCAAACACTGAAAACGAAGACATGTAAAAGCATATAGGAAGAAATTTAAATACTTATTCTCTAAAAAGAATTACTCCCCCCTAAAAGAAAGTTCTCCCCATATAGAAAAATATTCTCCCCCTTTTATGGACAAGGACATTCTCCCCCTGTCAGAAAACCCTCTACTTAAGATAAGCGCGTGAATACAAGAGGAAACAAGACATGATTGAAATAGACTAACTCCCCCTAAAGCTACACATAGGGAAATGATAGAGGATATTCTAGTGATATCAAATGAAGCATGTAAAACATATGCATATATGGTAACACGGGGGGCATAGGATGAAAAATGAAAAGTCTATTCAAATATTGGAGAAGACATGTAAAAGATACCAATCGAAAGATTATACTAATTTAAAGATTATACCAATCAAATGGTTTGGATGATGGTATTCTTACAGTGGAAGCTCGTTGTCTTTCTCCGAGGTCCCATTTTCCTTTAGTGAGACTAATACACATATGATAGACTTGAAAGGCAGTGTTAGTTTAAAAGACTTAGATCATAGAGTAACCTCCCACTAAATGTGTGCATACATGTTTTTTAATACTTGTAGCTGACATGCAATTTGATTTTGAGATCAAGAGGGGCAAATCATCTATAATCCATACTTTGCCACATATAATTCAAAATGACACAAATTGAAAGATATAACTTTAGATAACAATAGTGTCATCTATCTAGGAATTTTAATTAAGCAATGAGTAATATTGAAAGGGAAATAAGCCTAAAAATCATTTCCACACTTGTTTTGGTAAATGACAACCATCACAACCAATTGAGCTAACCAGTTTACTAAGTTATGATTCTAGAAACACAGAAAATACTTCAAGAAGGATTGAGCCTCTAAAGCAGACTGTCTGGAATAACATAAAATTATTTCGAATAGGGGTTCTTTTTGGAAATATCACATGTGTGCGGACCGTCCGAGCCCTTCTTACGAACCGTTCGCGACACCTCGATGCACTTCAGACAGAAACTATGTCAAATGCACACCATGTGCGGACCGTTTGGTGCCATGTGCGGACCGTTTGGCCTCATGCACGGACCATCCGGAGGCACGACCGAATCGTTTGTGTGAAACTTTATCTGACATCTGACGACGCATTTAATGCGATGATAACTGTTATAAATGACCGTTGTGATCTAGCTGTTGATCTTGCAGGGGTGGACCGTCTGGACCAAGAGCGTGGACTATTTGTGGTTGGCAGAATTGAAACAACGACAAGGAGGTGGTTGTTGGCTATAAATACAACCCCAACCACCCCCTTCAAGGGCACCCAAGCTTCCACAACTCACATTCATTGCAAAGAGAAAATACTTCACTCCATCTACATTCAAAGCATCAAAGTCCTCTCCAAGTTCCATAATTGTGTTTGAAGATCATTAGTGATTAGTGCTTTGAAGAGACATAAGAAAGTGTGACATTGCGATTTTATTGTTGCTCTATTTTGGCTTGGTTTTCTTGATCGTGCTTTCTTCCTCTCACTTCTAATTCTCACTCCCTTGTAAAGCTAGCAAGAGACACCTAAGTGTGTGGTGATCCTTGCGAGGTCTAAGTGACCCTCAAGATTAAGGAGAAACCCTCATCTAGTCTAAGTGATCGTTTGAGAGAGGGAAAGGTTTGAAAGAGACCCGTCCTATGTGGACTCCTCAATGCAGAGTAGGTTCTTTGGAACCAAACTTCGGGAAACAAACCACCCATGTCTTTGTGTTAATCTTGCTTTGCGATTTGATTCTTTCTCTTTAAAAGCAACACAGACACCTAAGAGGGGGTGAATTAGGACTTCTAAAATCTTTGCTAATCTAGGCCATAAATAAATCCCTAGAACAAAACCTATGCAAATAAGTAAAATAGAATGTGCAAACTAGGTTTTGTCTAAGTGTTGCTATCTCTACCGCAAAAAGAGTTTTGTAACCTAAGATCTAGTCCTAAAAATTCTAAACTAGGAATAGAGAGAAAGGAACTTAAGTACTTGAATGTAAATATGGAAGCTAAAGAGCAAAGGTAAAGATGCAAACTCTTGTGGATGACACTTGTATTTTACCGAGGTATCCGAAACCACGTAAGGTCCCGACTAATCCTCGTTGGTGCCCCTACGCAAAAGGCAGCCCACATGAGGGCCAAGCTCCACGGACGAGTAACTCCGTAAAGAGCTACAGGGCTTCTCCACGCGTAAGTGGTGCTCTATTTCTTACTCCTCTTGGACGCTCCCTGCCGTCTTCACTATCGATTTTCTAGTCAAAACGTTGAGGTCCTCATTCCCTCCAGTACACAGTGGCGGTCATACCACAAACTCGGTTGATGTGGTCTCGCAAGACTCTCGCCCCACTCAGTACAATTACAATGGCTCACACAAGAGTTGAGGGGTTTTGTGGGTTTTCTAAACTCACTCAACTAACTGGGAATCACCTAGAGCAAGCGCAATAGCGGTCTAACTAACCTAAGCCCTTCACAAAGCACCTACGCTAATCACTGAGTGATTCTATTAAGCACTTGGGTGTTTGAGCACGTGGAAATGTGTATAACCTTCCTTGGTATGTTGCTTGGGCTCCCATAACTCCAAATGGCAGGTGGTGTGGTATATATAGAGCCCCAACAAAAACTAGTCGTTAGAAAGAAGTTATGCAGCTTTCTGTGGTGCACCAGACAAGCCATGTGTACTAGTTGTTAGAGGTAGCCATTGGAGCTTTGAAGATGGCACACTGGACATTCCAAACATGGTGCATTGGACTGTCCGGTGGTGCACCAGACCGTCCGGTGAGCCACCGGTGTGCCATCGGTGCTTTTACGCAGAACAGGATGCTTCTCGTATTTTGGTCATAACATTTACTCTGAACTCTGATTTAGATTATCTTGTACTTTTTGAAAATCTTATAAAATCCTCTATCTCCTAGAGTTGAAGCCATATCAATTTGACTAAATTTGGCACACCGAACAGTGTGGTGAAAACCGGTCCTGTACTACTGCGATTTTTTCAGTAATTCCAAATTCGTATTGTGGGCAAAACTATAACTAGGGGTGGTAATGGATCGCGATCCAAATGCTTATTCACAAAATGGTAGGGCCCTAAATAATCTTTAGTTCAAAAATGAATAAAAATTTAGAGCCCATTGTCACCTCTAACTGTAACACCCAAAATCTTATTTTGGGGTTTATAGAGGTTTCTCCAAAAGATTAGAGTTAAAATGTCTTTTAACAATAGATTTCCTTTATTTATAAAGTATATTTCCCTAAAGTAAAATAAGTAGTTGTTGGGGGCTTGTTCTCAAATGCTATGAGTTAAGAACAAGACAACACAAATGTTAATGGTTAAAGACCTTCGTCCTTCGAAACATTATTTTCCTTAGGATATAATGATCTTCAGACGAAGGTCATGAAGGACATACCTTCATCATCTCAATATGTAAGAATAAAAACAGGAGCGTATGGAACATGAAAAGAACATGAATAATCATATTTATTAGATTATCTATATTCTCATTATATAATTACGAACAAACATTAATGATATTAAATTACGTTTGTACCTTCGGCTTCACAGAAGGTAAGAATTCGAGAGTGACATGCAAGTGATTACAAATCAGCCTGAATAGTACGGGGGTACTGTTCATCTATTTATAAGCACGGGACGCAGCCTGGACAAAATTACATTTATGCCCTTAACAATTAATCACAATCAGAACACAAACTATCAAGGACTATGCAGTCTTTTCCTCTTTAAGTCGGTGCCACCCTCCGTCTTGAGCGTATCATCCTGCCGAAGCTATTTCGATTGTGGCTTCAGCATTCATCTTCATGTTACTCCTATTTGCATGTCATCTTGCCGAAGATGTTTTTGCTTAGAGGGCCTTTGGCAGAGAAGAAGGCCCCCAACAGTAGCCCCTTCGCGGTGCTAGATCGTTTTTCGTAACGAGCTCGTTCCGCAAAAAAATTCAAAGTCTTTGGAATGCCGAAGGTCCAAAAAACACCTTCCCTGAGCTCGTTGCCGAGAAACTATTATAATATTCCGATCACTAAGTGGTCCACCGTTCAGCGAGTGCAGGCGATCTGGTGGTTCGTCTTCCCACCTGTAGCACTATATAAACAGATCGGTTGGTGAGGAGTTACCACAGCATTCATTGCCATTATACTGTTGTGCTATTAAAAAATTTAACCATAGCCGAAGCTTTCTGCACTACACTCTCAAGCGAGCACTTCATCATTTAGAGTTAACTTCGTCAGACGAGTTAGCTTCGTCAAATTGTAAAAACTCCATCAAAATGGCCAGAGTGCGATCAACTGCAAGGGTGTCTCGTGAGGGAGAAGAGACCGAGGTCACTGAGACAGCACCAATTTCAGAAGTCATGGAATGATCAGGTCTAGTTGTGACAGAGGGAGCTATTGACGAAGGTGCTCCTGATGCCGAAGCTGAACAGACTGTTGCTGAGGAAGAAAATGTTGATGAGAGCGAAGAAGATTATAGTATTTTGATCCCAACAAAACCCAGTCACCTAGATTTTGAAAAATCTATTGTATCTGAGGATGATATGCCCATAATGGTGAAGATGGGCTATTTTGGTGAAGCAGAAAGCAAACTTGTCTGATTTGCCGGAGAGGAGACTACCCTAGCACCGAAGAATGATGAAGTAGTGGTTTTTAAGATCTTCTTCAGAGCATGACTGCTATTTCCTCTGAACTAGATGATAGGGGAAGTCCTAAAGAATTTCGAAATATATCTTCATCAGCTGACTCCTAACGTTATCGTTAGGCTCAGCGTCTTCATCTGGGCCCTCCGAAGCCAAGGGATGAGCCCAGATGCTGAAGCTTTCTGCCGCGTGCATGAGTTGCACTATCAGACAAAGGCCAGGGCAGATGGTCTCCATGAAAATTTTGGTTGTTATAATTTTGCGTATCGAAAAGATACGAAGGCACCAGTCCTCAGCTACCGCACAAAGTGGCCAACCGGTTGGAAGAATGAATGGTTTTATGTGAAAGCTGATGAGAAGAAGAGGGAGAAGCTGATGACCATGGTCATGAGTTTGCTGTCTTTGAACTTCAGAATGACCAGGCCTCTATGCAACATGCAACTGGGGTCACCATGCCAGCTGGCTGAAGTAGAGTTCAGAGTGGTGGCCGAGCAAATTAGTACCAGGGACCTGGTGCAGGAATATCTGGCCAACCAGACGTATCCAGCCCGCTTGTCTCTAGGCACCTGTGGCATCTGAACTTGCACTTGAGGTTGAGGTGGGGGTGGCTGCTGCTGCACCTGCTGCATTGCTGCTAAGGTCTGACCAATTGCTTGGACTGCTTGGGTCTGCATTAGGAACATGTTCTGTGCCTTGCTGGGGAATGCCGAAGATGAAAGAAACGAAGCACAGGCATGAACTTGTTCGACTAGCTTATCGTTTCAAGTTTGAAAAACAATTCAAAAAGTCGTGCAAAGAGTGGCTGGACATGATCGAGACAATGTGTTATGAAATACTTGGAAATTATACCAAAAAGGAAGACCAACTGATGACCGCTGGCTTCGGCACCTGACCCAAACGAAGGTTGAACCGGGTGATGGATGCCTTGGACTTTGAATATCCTGATTATGAAAGGCTTGATAAAGGTACCAAAGGTGTGAAAAGAAAGAGAATTGTCAGTATACTGAGCACGCAAGCTGCTAGGATGGTAAAGGAGGATGAAAAAGCTTCAAAGAAAAGAAAATCCACTCCTGAGCTGAAAGTTGCTGCTTCGAAGAAGAGGAAGGATGATCCAGATACGAAGATAACCGAGGCAGCAGAGGAGACTCCTTCGACACCTCCTGCTGCAAAATAGCAGAAATTTTAAAGGTAATGACTAAATCTTTACCCATCAAGCTGCTAAGTCCTCTAGGGCCAGAACTGATGAAACTTTTACAAAGGAAGGATGAGCCCTCGGCTACAAAGAAAAAGGCGGATGGGCAAAAAAACGAAGAATTGTTACTGTCATGAAAGCTATTGAACGAACACCACCCTCGGCCAAGATAATGCCTATTGCAAGTGCCGAGGCCACTACTGAAGCTGAAGCTTGTGCTGAAGCTGAAACTTATGCCGAAGCTACAGCTGCTGCCGAAACCGCCAACCTTGAAAGTACATTGTCAGGAATCGATAAACTTCTTTCGGATATGGCTGTGGAAGAGGCAGCTGCGGCTTCAGAGAAGATCATGGCTGCAGTGCCTGATAAAGGGAAAAAGATTGCTGATGCCGCTTTGGAAGAAAAGGACTTCGACCTTCGAAACCTGGTAGGTCAAGAATTATCCGAGGCTAAAAAGAAGGAGCTACAGGAATATGGTATATGCTGTGGCTACCAGCCAGGAGCCATACTCTTTGGTGGAATCGACGAAGGGGCCTTAGGATATATTCGAGACCGCGTTAGGGCAAAGATAATCGGCACTCTGGCGAAGAGTGTTGGTTTTTCGAAGCTTGAAGCTGACATTAGCAGCTACCGGCGACAACATATCGTCAGCAGTCTGTTCTACTCCAATTTCAAGGAAAAATTCTTTTCGCTAGGTTTCTTTTATTTTTGTGATGAAGCAAAGTTTTCTTGATGAAGGCTTATTTCTACAGAGTATGCTGCTAAGTAAGGCACTAAGGATGCAACAAGGCCTCAAGGACAAGAAAAACGAAATCATAATCGAGGGCTTGGAAAATAAGATTAAAGACTACAAAGCTTCTGTTGAGAAGAAAGACTTCCTGCTTCAGGCAATGGAGGGTTCACTTGCAGAAATTCAAGCCGAAAATGCTAAATTAAGCGAGGAACTTCTCCAAAAATTAGAGAGCTTCGAACAAGAGAAAAAAGATTTGCAAGCAAAATACGAAGCCGAAGCTGACAAAAATACGAAGCTGAAGCAATCTTTGAAAGAGCTTCGGGACATATGTTTGAATTTTGGCAACCGCTGCGTGCAACGATTGAAAAGGATCTTCAGCTCGGTTGGGGCTAGCTCCGAAGACATTACCCCTTCGGTTGAAGCCATGCCAAACATCTTCGAACACATTGAAAATGAAGTTGAGGCGCTTGATGAAGTGATAGCCGGGCACGGTGACTTCTGTGCCTTGCTAGCTTCTTGCAGCACAGCTGCAACATTTATGAAGGCTGGTTGCATCCACGCAAAAAGGTAAATAGACCAACCTTCGGTCTGTCTCCAACAGATTTGATTGATATTCCCAGTGAAGCCCAAAGCATCGGAAACAGATTCATAACTCAAATATGGGCTAAGGGTGGGCAAGAGTTGGCTGGTGAGGAAGCCCGAGGCTTGCTTAAACCGGTATGGAACTTATACCTGTTGCTTGCTTTGTCTCTTGTAATTTACTTTTTACCTTATACCATTTGTTTGTCTACAGGATGGTGGTGCCGAAGATTGATAATCCAAAGCACGTTTCGAAGGCTGCTGAAGCTACTCTTTAGGCCTGCCTGTATAGAGCTTAGGAGCATTTGTATTATCTTTGTAAAAGAGATTGTGATCGAGAATTGAACAATACTTTGTATACTTGTCCATACCTTGTAATATATTTTTACCTTTCCATCCATGTACAAATTGCTTTGCTGTGGACGAAACTTGTGTCTTTTGAGCCAAAGGCGAAAAACACCTTCCCTTCTTTTCGTACACAACGAAGCATGACCTTGCATAAAATGTATACGTTTGAAACAAAGCTTCTTCGTGTTCAGTGAAGCACTATCGTCAAGGATGAAGTATTTCTGTTTGTGCTTCATGTTATGATGATGATGATCCTACGAATGTCTAAATGAATGTTTGTATGAATGCAATGAATGATGTAATGTAAAGTGCAAATGAATGTCGCAAACACACCCAAAGCCACACCCAGACTCTGCATCCCTTAGGAACGACTTTGGAGTCTTTAAGCTCTACATCCTCTTAGGAACAACTTTGGAGCTTCTTTACCTTATATTTTGGTGGCATTTAAGCTCTGCATCCCCTTAGGAACGACTTTGGAGCTTCTTCACCTTCTATTTCAGTGGCATTTAAGCTCTGCATCCCCTTAGGAACGACTTTGGAGCTTCTTCACCTTATATTTCGGTGGTATTTAGCTCTCCATTCCCTTAGGAACAACTTCTGAGTAGAAAACTTACTCTGCGCTCCGTTAGGAATGACTTTTTGCAGCTTCGTCATGCTCTGCATCCCCTTGGGGACGTCTTTTGAGCTTGCACTCGATGGTGTAGGCTTTGATTTTACATATTACATCTTTGGGGGATTTTGGCCCTTGTATTGCGTAGGGCTAAATAAGAATGAAAAAATTACAAGCTATGGCCCCATTAAAAACCTTTCTCCCCTCTTGAATGGAAAAGGGTGCCATAGAAAGAATGAAAAAAGATTACATCAAATTACACATAGAACCGTTGAAGCTCATCCGCGTTCCAAGATCTGGGTATGCCGTTGCCGTCCATATCCTTCAATTTGTAAGAACCGGGTCTTGACGAAGATACTACTAGAAAAGGACCTTCCCACTTCAGTTGTAACTTGCCCACTGTATCTGGGTTGGCCACTCTCTGAAGCACCAGATGCCCTAGCTTGATGTTTTTCAATCGAACCTTCCTATCACGCCACCTTATTGTTTCGGGCTGATATTTATTGATGTGTTCTATAGCTTGAAGTCTGGTCCCTTCTATAGTATCTTTTGTTGTTTGATAATCAGCTTCGTCTTCCATGGAAGCTGTTGTTCTTATTAATCCTGTCTTTGCTTCTTCTGGTGTTATTGCTTTGTCACCAAACAGAAGCTTGAAGGGTGTAAATCCTGTTGACCTTGACACAGTTGTGTTGTGGCTCCACACCACTTTAATCAGCTCATCTAGCCACTTTCCTCTGGGCTGGTTGAAGATTAACTTCATTATTCCTGTCATTATAATGCCATTTGCTCTTTCTACCAGTCCATTTGATTCTGGATGCCTTACTTATGCAAAATGAATCTTTGTACCTATTCAGTCACAGAAATCTTTGAATGTTTCGGCATCAAATTGTGTTCCATTGTCCACAGTTATTGCCTTCGGCACACCGAAGCGACAAACAATGTTTTGCTAAAAGAATTTCTGTACTGTGGCCAAAGTTATTGTGGCTAAAGGTTTTGCTTCGATCCACTTAGAGAAATATTCCACTGCTACAACGACATATTTCAAATTTCCTTGTGCAGGTGGAAGTGGACCTAACAAATCTAGACCGCACCTTTAGAGTGGCCAAGGTGGCTGTATTAAATGGGTTAGAGATGAAGGTTGCTCCTGGTCTCTTGCACATCTTTGACAATTTTCACACTTTTGAACCAGATCTGTTGAATCCGAAGCTGCCTTAGGCCAATAAAATCCTTGTCTGAAAACCTTCCCCAGCAAAGGCCTAGACCCAATATGAGATCCACATAAACCTGCATGTATTTCCTTCATCAGCTCTTGACCTTCGGTTCTGGATAAACACTTGAGTAGTGGAGAGTAGACTCCATGTTTGTATAACTCCCCTTCTATTATCACATATGGTCTTGTCCTTGCTTCCATTCTTTTATTATAAGCTTCATCATCTGAAAGAAAGTTACCTTGGAGGAAAGATATAATTTCAGTCCTCCAATCTTCGCTATGTACAGGTGATATTGCAAGCACTGCTCTCTCCATAAGTTCAACCGAAGGTGCTTTTATTGTCTCAAAGAATACTTCCGAAGGCAGAGGGAGCCCCTGTGCCGCTGACTTGGCTAGCAGATCTGCATGCTCATTTTCCCCTCTTGGAATATTTTTTATAGAAAATCCTTCGAAAGAAACCTCCAACCTTCGGACGGTATCCAAATATTTCTCAAGCTTTGGATCCCTTGCCTTGCTACTTTTGTCTATATGACCAAAAATAACTTGGGAGTCAGTTTTAAGGATTGCCCTTCTTATTCCCATTGCCTTTAGCTTCTAAAGCCCTAACAGAAGAGCTTTGTATTCAGCAATATTATTTGTACAACTAAAATTCAGCCTTGCTGTGTAGCATGTCCTGACTTTAGAGGGTGTTACTAGAACAGCAGCCGCTCCTGCGCCGAAGGTTCCCCAAGAACTGTCACAGAATACTATCCAAGCTTCGGCGTCTTTTGTTGCTTCTTCTCCCTGAGCCCCTAGCGTCCAATCAGCAATGAAATCTGCTAACGCCTGAGATCGAATTGAGGATCTATGTACATAATCAATAGTGAATTCATTGAGTTCCGCAACCCATTTTCCAATTCTTCCTGTAGCTTCTTTGTTTCTCATTATGTCTTTCAGAGATTGTGATGAGAGGACTATTATATGATAGGCTTGAAAGTAATGCCGATGCTTTTTGGAGGCCATTAGCACATCATATAGCACCTTCTCCAATTCTGTGTAATTTTTCTTTGATAAACTAAATACTTCGGAGACGAAGTATACTGGTGCTTGTCTTTTTACTTGGCCATCTTGCTTCTCCTGTACAAGTGTCGCACTAACTGCAGAATGAGAGGCTGTCACATACAGGAGTAACGGAGTCCCTGATGAAGGTGGAGTTAGGGTAGTCAAGTTTATCAAGTATTGCTTTAACTGTTCAAAAGCCTTTTGTTGAGCCGGACCCCATTGAAAAACTTTGGCTGACTTCAGTATTTCAAAGAATGGCAGATTCCTTTCTGCTGATCTTGATGTAAATCTATTTAACGATGTCAGCCTTCCTGCCAATCGTTGAGCCCCCTTCTTTGAATTTGGCGGCTCCATTCGAAGGATAACTTTGATCTTGCTTGGGTTAGCTTCGTTTCCCTTCGTTGATACCAGACAGCCAAGGAACTTGCCCTTCTTTACTCCAAAAACACACTTTTCTAGATTTAATTTAAGACTAGCTTGCCTAAAATTGGCAAACGTCTCTTGCAAGTCAGCAATATGATTCTTTTCCTTCATGCTTTTTACTATGATGTCATCAACATAAGTCAGCACATTCCTGCCTATTTGAGAGTGAAGAACCTTGGCTGTCATTCTATTGAAGCTTCCTCCAGCATTCTTGAGCCTCTTAGGCATTCGACGGAAACAATAAGTACCACAGGGAGTTATGAAGCTTGTCTTTGGCTCATCTTCTTTCTTCATCCAAATTTGGTGATAGCCCGAGTAGCAGTCCAATAGACTCATGCAAGGGAGTCTATTCTTGGTAAAGAGAACTTGTCCTTCGGACATGCCTTGTTAAGATCTGTGAAATCAATACACATTCTTCATTTCCCATTAGCCTTCTTCACCATAACAGTGTTGGCTAGCCACTCTGGATATGTTACTTCTCTGATAACACCAGCACTGAGAAGTCTCTTTACTTCATTCCAAGCACCTTCGGCTTTATCCTCAGACATTTTCTGAAGTTTTTGCTTCCTTGGCCTGAAAGATGGATCCACATTAAGTGAATGTTCAATGACATCACTGTTAACACCACAAAGATCATTAGCTGTCCAAGTGAAGACATCTTTGTTGTTGAACAAAAATCTTACCAGTCTTTTCTTGTTCATCAGATAACTGAGATCCCAGCAGTACCCTTTGATCTGCTATATCTTCACATAGGAGCAAAGGCTTCGGCTGATCTGCCGGAGCAGCCTTCTCTCTTTTGTGCTTATATTGTTGACAAGCTTCGGCTCCATCTATGTTATGGATCACCTTTGAATCCATCCAACTCCCTTCAGCCCTCCTGGTAGCTTCTTGACTCCCGTGAACAGCAATGGGCCCTTGTTCCGAAGGTATCTTCATGCATAAGTATGCTGGGTGAAGTATGGCTTCGAAGGCATTAAGTGTCCCTCGACCAATGATTGCATTGTATGGGTATTCCATGTCAACGATGTCAAAGACAACTTATTCAGACCTTGTGTTGTGGACGTAACCGAAGGTAACTAACATTGTCATTTTGCCAAGTGCCACAATCTGTCTTCCTCCGAAGCCACAAAAAGGGTGTGTAGCATCATGAATGTTGTCTTCTGGTTCTTGCATTTGTCTAAAAGCCTTTGCAATATGATGTCCGCTGCACTGCTTGTGTCAACCAAAACATTATGGACCAGAAATCCTTTGATGACACAAGATATGGCCATTATGAGGATAATCTTTGAGCTAAAGGTCCTCCTAGGAGAAGGTGATTGCGATGTGAGACCACTTGGATCTGATGAAGAGTCCTTGCACCCCAACGTGCTGCACTCTTCTCTGTGCTTCCTTCCTCTGCTTGTTATTGGCTGGCTCTAAGCTTGAACAGCCTGTGATTGGGAGCACCAGCTTCGTTGACGAAGGTGCTACAACTTGGTTGTTGAGCGAAGCCATTGTCTCAACAGTGGAAGTGAGTTCACCGGAGGTGGGCGCCAATGTTGGGGGCTTCTTCTCAAATGTTGAGTTAAGAACAAGGCAACACAAATGTTAATGGTTAAAGACCTTCCTCCTTCAAAACATTATTTCCCTTAGGATATAATGATCTTTAGACAAAGGTCATGAAGGACATACCTTCATCATCTCAATATGTAAGAATAAAAACAGGAGCGTATGGAACATGAAAAGAACATGAATAATCATATTTATTAGATTATCTATATTCTCATTATATAATTACGAACAAACATTAATGATATTAAATTACGTTTGTACCTTCGGCTTGACAGAAGGTAAGAATCCGAGAGTGACGTGCAAGTGATTACAAATCAGCCTGAACAGTACGGGGGTATTGTTCATCTATTTATAGGCATGGGATGCAGCTCGGACAAAATTACATTTATGCCCTTAACAATTAATCACAATCAGAACATAAACTATCAAGGACTATGCAGTCTTTTCCTCTTTAAGTCGGTGCCACCCTCCGTCTCGAGCGTATCATCCTGCTGAAGCTATTTTGATTGTGGCTTCCACATTCATCTTCACGTTACTCCTGTTTGCATGTCATCTTGTTGAAGATGTTTTTGCTTAGAGGACCTTCGGCGGAGAAGAAGGCCCCCAACAGTAGTGATATTACAATTTTGATAGTTCAAAAGTTAGAATTAAACTTTGAAACTAGAATTTAAGAAAACATAGGATAAAATAGAAAGATCCTCAAATGTTTAATTGGTCAACTATTCTTAATTAGATTTTTGTGCTTAGGAACCTTCTCTTAGTAAAGACCAAATAAAAGATCCTTATACAAATTAATTTATTTAGGGTGATTTAATATTTATAAATATCCACTAACATATTGATAGGACATATTAGAAGTTGTTTTCTAGAATAGTATATTTTGTGAATATGAGTTTCATATTGAAAATCATTTGATTATTGGATAAAATAAGATAAATAAAATAAATAAAATTGACTATGCATCATGTTGGACTTTTGAATGTGCATCTAATTTGATTTGAAATTTGAACTCTCATTTTAATGAAATTTGAATTCAGAAATTCAAAATAGAAAAGAAATCAGAAATAGAAATGAAACATAAAAGAAAAAGGAAGAAAAACATTACCGGCGCTGAAACCATCACTCCCGACTTGTTTTCCCTCACCCGCGCCAGCCCAGTCGCACGTGCGTTGCCCACCTTCCTGGTTAAGGCGCCGACTGGTCGGCCACCACCCTCAACTTCTCCGTTCCACTAATGTATGCCAAGACGCTAAAGCATAGGACTCCCTTGCTAGATCGCTCGCCTACGACAAGAGCTCAAACCGAAGCAGGAATCTATTGCAACTCCCTCCTTGATACCCATTGTGATCCTCGCGGGTGATCCGCACCACCCTCAGCCGCCCCTCTCTATGCATAAATACTAAACCCAAGCACAACTAGATCATCAACCAAAGCTCCCTAACCATAGCGCAAACATAGAAGAGAGGCGGAGTCTAATATCCCAAAAAAATGTTGCCAAAGGTTGATCTTCAGTGCGTGGATGTGGGAAAAGGGTTGTGGGCCGTTGGATGCTAAGTTGGAGTCATCTGTGGTGTCGCTTCTTTTCTCCCGCAAAGAAAACCCTAGTGGTGGCCTTTTCCCCCTTTTCCCCACCCTTGGCCGCCCCTCCCTCCTTTCCCCTTGGGCTGGTCGTCCTCTCCTCCCATGGCAGCCCCTCTCCACGGCTTCCTCCTCCCTCTAGATCTCCCCCCGCGCAGCAAGAATCGAGAAGAGGAGGAGCACGTTGAATTGAAGGGGAAGAGAGGATCAAGGAGATGTTCTTCCCCATCTCTTCTTGCAGAATTTCTTGGGGAAACCCTAGGTATGGATGAGATCCTTGTTCCTCCCTGTAATTATGTGCTTTTGGAGGTTGTGGATCATGGGATTAAAGGATTAGAGGTTGGATTAGATGTGGGGTTAGGTTTTGATCTCGAATTTAGTTTTCTGCAGAATGGCAGATTCGATAGTTTCTGTTCATGCCAGTTTTCCATGGTCTTAGTGGCCTCAAAAAAATAAAAAGTCTATATATAAGTTGTAGATAATTTGTAGATGTTTCCGTGGCCGTGAAGAACACCTCAATCGGACATCAGATCAGAGAGTTATTGTAGTTTGATTATAGCAGTTTTTCAGTCTCTTAATTTTGTGCAGAATCTGTTCTCTTAAGAGTTAGGCAATTTTATCGACAGAATTAAACTGTGGGTTGGTAAAAGAAGTTGTAGATAATTTCACAAGCTTTCCAGATTGTTAAAGAGTGCATTAATATGATTTATGAAACTCCAGTTATGTTTGTTTTACTGTCGCGGTTCCTGTTTACCTGATAAAAATGAGCGGGTCTGTTCACTGGTAGGTTTCATCTAGTAAATGGCCGAATTGGCTCTTCCAACTATGGATACTTTTGTAGAGGGATAAAAGTTCTTACTGCCAGCAGAATTGCATAATTTTTAGTTCAGTAGTTTGGGAGATATCGAATTTTGAAGTTAACTATACTGCTGTCTAAAACAAATTCAGTCAGTTATCTTGTCAGATGTTTTAGAACTTATTGATGGCAGAATTTAATTATCCATTGAATACCGAAGTTGTAGAGTGTTTTGTGTAGAAACTCTTAGAGTATTTGTTTGATATCACCACTGTTATAATTTTAAAGATACAAAATTAACAAACAGCGTTGCTGCTATATGGCATGTGGTTCAGAGTGGGAGGTTTTCCACTAGGTCTTGGTTTAGGTGTAGGAGCGATTTGTTGATTGTTGGCAAATGTTTGTGAAATATTTGTACTAAGTTTTATGCCCGCTAGCAGGTGGCTACACTCCAGATCATGCCTAGTATATTTTTGTTCTTCGATGAAGGCAAGTGAATGTAGGGGTGGTTGCTTCCGTTCTGACTTGTTATTTCTATCGCCTACACTCTAGTTGTCGGGGACCATAATTAGGGGTACCCTCAAGACTCCTAAATCTCAGCTGGTAACCCCCATCAGCACAAAGCTGCAAAGGCCTGATGGGTGCGATTAAGCCAAGGATCAGTCCATTCGAGGGACGCGATCACGCCTCGCCCGAGCCCAGCCTCAGGCAAGGGTAGCCGACCCTAGAGGATCTACGTCTCGCCCGAGGACCCCCTCCAGCAACGGACACACCCTCGGCTCGCCGAGGCCCAGTCTACACCAAGAAGCAACCTTGGCCAAATCGCCACACCAACCGACCAAATCGTAGGGGCATTTAATGCAAAGGTGGCCTAACACCTTTATCCTGACGCACGCCCCCCAGTCGACAGAGCCGAAGTGACCGCAGTCATTTCGCCGCTCCACTGACCGGTCTGACAAGAGGACAGCGCTGCCTGCGCCGCTCCGACTGCTGAGCCACTCGACAGAGTGAGGCTGACAGCAGCCAAGTCCGGCCTCAGGCGTCATAGGAAACTCCGCCTCGCCTAACCCCAGGGCTCGGACACGGGCTCAGCCCCGGAAGACGACGAACTCCGCTTCGTCCGACCCCAGGGCTCGGACACAGGCTCAGCCCCGAAAGACGACGAACTCCGCTTCGCCCGACCCCAGGGCTCGGACTCGGGCTCAGCCCCGGAAGACGACGAACTCCGCTTCGCCCGACCCCAGGGCTCGAACTCGGGCTCAGCCCCGGAAGACGACGAACTCCACTTCGCCCGACCCAAGGGCTCGGACTCGGGCTCAGCCCCGGAAGACGACGAACTCCGCTTCGCCCGACCCCAGGGCTCGGACTCGGGCTCAGCCCCGAAGGACGACGAACTCCGCTTCGCCCCACCCCAGGGCTCGGACTCAGCCCTGGCCTCAGCCGACGAGCTCCGCCTTGTCTGACCCAGGGGCTCGGACTTGACCTCGACCTTGGAAGACAGACTCGACCTCGACCTCGGAGGAGCCTCCACCTCGCCCAACCTAGGGCACAAACCGACCACGTCGACAGGAGGCGCCATCATTACCCTACCCCGAGCTGACTCAGGCTACGGGAACAAGACCGGCGTCCCATCTGGCTCGCTCCACCATACGAGTAATGATGGCGCCCCGCATGCCCTGTGACGACGGCGGCTCTCAGCCCCCTTACGGAAGCAAGAGGACGTCAGCAAGGACTCGACAGCCCCGACAGCTGTCCTACCGCCAGGCTCCAGCGCTCCTCCGACGGCCACGACATCACATGAACTGGGTGCCAAAACCTCTCCGGCTGCCACGATGGCATGTACTTAGGGCGCTAGCTCTCCTCCGCTAGACACGTTAGCACACTGCTACACCCCCATTGTACACCTGGATCCTCTCCTTACGCCTATAAAGGGGAGGTCCAGGGCCCTCTTACAGAGGGTTGGCCGCGTGGGGAAGGATGGGACGGCGCTCGCGCAAGGCCGCTCGCTCCCTCCCGCGTGGACGCTTGTAACCCCCTACTGCAAGCGCACCCGACCTGGGTGCGGGGCTAACACGAAGGCCGCGGGTTCCACCTCCCACGCCTGTCTCCCTCCGGCTGCCTTCTCACCCCTTCGCGTTCCGCCTCGCGCCGACCCATCTAGGCTGGGGCACGCGGCGACGATTTACTCGTCGGTCCAGGGACCCCCCGGATTTCGAAACACCGACAGTTGGCGCGCCAGGTAGGGGCCTGCTGCGTGTTGAGGAACAGCTTCCCGTCAAGCTCCAGATGGACAGTCTCCAGCAACCTCTCCAACCCGGGACGGTGCTCCGTTTCGGGAGTCTTGAGTTCATGTCCCTCGACGGCAGCTACGACATGATACTCCTTCCCCCGCCGCGCGACAGCGACGATGGCGGTCGACAACTCGCCCGCCGGCGGGGAAATCGACGACGCCTTCCCCACGTGGTGGAAGGACGACATTCGGGCTTGTCCCGTCCCCTCCCCCGCCGACGGAGGAGGAGGCGGGGCAACCAAGGCCAAGCGGGAGGCGGCACCTCGTTGGCTGTTGAGCGAGTCGACGGTGTCGGCGCCCCAACGGGGAGCGCGTCGGGCATCGGCCTCGCGTCTGAGACGAAGACGAGCGCCGTCTCCCCGCAACACACCAACCTCAAGCAAACGGACGACGCCAGCACGCTCGAGAAGGACTTGCTGGGCGTCACCCTCGTACCTGAGACGACGGTGCAGTCAGTCCCTGACGTGACTTCGTCACCGCCCGTCGACCAAAAGGTACCGACCGATTTCCATCTTGCGCCTTTTGGATTCGGCCTCGACCCGCCAAGAAACTCCGCTTCGGTGGACACTCTCATAGAGGCAAGTCCAAACCCTCTGGGGTATCGTGTGCGGTCACCCTGGGACCGGCTGACGGCCGTCTCGAGCTACGGGCCCTCGGGGTCCGAGGAAGATGGCGAGCCCGACCTCTGTTGGGATTTCTCCGGACTTGGTAACCCCAGTGCCATGCGAGACTTCATGATCGCATGTGACTACTGCCTTTCCGACTGTTCCGACGGTAGCCGTAGCCTCGACGACGAGGACTGCGGCCAAGTCGCGAATGTTTCCACGTCGATCTAGGGGGTCCCAGCGAAGGCAACCATCTTGGTATGCCGGAGAACGGTGATCCCCCTAGGCCCGTGCCTCGCGTTGACATCCTTCGGGAGCTAGCTGTGGTCCCCGTCCCGGCGGGGGGTCATGACCCACAGCTCGAGCAAATCCGCGAGATGCAGGCCAGGCTCGACGAGGGAGCAGGAACGCTTGAGCCGATCCACCGGGACATCGGGCAGGAATGGGCGGGCCAACCTCCGGCCGGAGAAGCGCGTCATCTCCCCAAGGGCATCTAGCACCGCATCGCCGACGACGTCAGGGTAAGGCCGCCACCGGTTTCCAGTGGAGTCGGCCAGAACCTGGCTGCAGCGGCAATACTTCTCCGCGCGATGCCGGAGCCATCAACCACCAAGGGGCGGCGAATCCAGGGAGAGCTCAAGAATCTCCTGGAGGACGCCGCGGTCCGACGGGCCGAGAGCTCCGCCTCCCGAAGGCAGGGGTACCCCTCAGAACATCGCGCCGCGACTTCCCGATTCATGCGGGAAGCCTCGGTCCACACCGGGCGCACGCGCAACACAGCGCCTGCGGCCCCGGGTCGCCTCGGCAATGAGCACCATCATCATAGCCGTCGGGCCCAGCTCGACGAGAGGGTGCGCCGAGGCTACCACCCCAGGCGTGGGGGACGCTACGACAGCGGGGAGGATCGGAGTCCTTCGCCCGAACCACCCGGTCCGCAGGCTTTCAGCCGCGCCATACGACGGGCGCCGTTCCCGACCCGGTTCCGAACCCTGACTACTATCACAAAGTACTCGGGAGAGACGAGACCGGAACTGTGGCTCGCGGACTATCGGATGGCCTGCCAGCTGGGTGGAACGGACGATGATAATCTCATCATCCGCAACCTCCCCCTGTTCCTCTCCGACACCGCTCGAGCCTGGCTGGAGCACCTGCCTCCGGGGCAGATCTCCAACTGGGATGACCTGGTCCAAGCCTTCGTCGGCAATTTCCAAGGCACATACGTGCGCCCTGGAAACTCCTGGGATCTCCAAAGCTGCCGCCAGCAGCCGGCAGTGTCTCTCCGGGACTACATCCAGCGATTCTCGAAGCAGCGCGCCGAGCTGCCCAACGTCACCGATTCGGATGTCATCGGCGCGTTCCTCACCGGCACCACCTGCCGCGACCTGGTGAGCAAGCTGGGTCGCAAGACCCCCACCAGGGCGAGCGAGCTGATGGACATCGCCACCAAGTTCGCCTCTGGCCAGGAGGCGGTTGAGGCCATCTTCCGGAAGGACAAGCAGCCCCAGGGCCGCCCACCGGAAGATGTTCCCGAGGCGTCAACTCAGCGCGGCATCAAGAAGAAGGGCAAGAAGAAGTCGCAAGCGAAACGCGACGCCGCCGACGCGGACCTTGTCGCCGCCGCCGAGTACAAGAACCCTCGGAAACCTCCCGGAGGTGCCAACCTCTTCGACAAGATGCTCAAGGAGCCGTGCCCCTATCATTAGGGGCCCGTCAAGCACACCCTTGAGGAGTGTGCCATGCTTCGACGCCACTTTTACAAGGCCGGGCCACCCGCGGAGGGTGGCAAGGCTCTCGACGACGCTAAGAAGGAAGATCACAAGGTAGGAGAGTTCCTTGAGGTCCGCGACTGCTTCATGATCTACGGTGGGCAAGTGGCAAACACCTCGGCTCGGCACCGCAAGCAAGAGCGTCGGGAGGTCTACTCGGTAAAGGTGGCGGCGCCAGTCTACCTAGACTGGTCCGACAAGCCCATCACCTTCGACCAGGCCAACCATCCCGACCATGTGCCGAGCCCGGGGAAATACCCGCTCGTCGTCGACCCCATCGTCGGCAACGTCAGGCTCACCAAGGTCCTCATGGACGGAGGCAACAGCCTCAACATCATCTACGCCGAGACCCTCGGGCTCCTGCGGATCGATCTGTCCTCGGTCCGGACGGGCGCCGCGCCTTTCCACGGGATCATCCCCGAGAAGCGCGTCCGACCCCTCGGACAACTCGATCTACCCGTCTGCTTTGGGACACCCTCCAACTTTCGAAGGGAGACCCTCACGTTCGAAGTGGTCGGGTTTCGAGGAACCTACCACGCAGTGCTGGGGAGGCCATGCTACGCCAAGTTCATGGTTGTCCCCAACTACAGCTACCTCAAGCTCAAGATGCCGGGCCCCAACGGGGTCATCACCGTCGGGCCCACGTACCGACACGCGTACAAATGCGACGTGGAGTGTGTGGAGTACGCCGAGGCCCTCGCCGAGTCCGAGGCCCTCATCGCCGACCTGGAGAGCCTCTCTAGGGAGGCGCCAGACGTGAAGCGCCACGCCGGCAACTTTGAGCCAGCGGAGACGGTTAAGTCCGTCCCTCTCGACCCCTGCAACGACGCCTCCAAGCAGATCCGGATCGGCTCCGAGCTCGACTCCAAATAGGAAGCAGTGCTCGTCGACTTTCTCCGCGCAAACGTCGACGTTTTCGCGTGGAGTCCCTCGGACATGCCCGACATACCGAGGGAAGTCGCCGAGCACTCGCTGGATATCCGAGCTGGAGCCCGACCCATGAAGCAGTCTCTACGCCGATTTGACGAAGAAAAGCGCAGAGCCATAGGCGAGGAGATCCACAAGCTAATGGCGGCAGGGTTCATCAAAGAGGTATTCCATCCTGAATGGCTTGCCAACCCTGTGCTTGTGAGAAAGAAAGGGGGGAAATGGCGGATGTGTGTAGACTACACTGGTCTAAACAAAGCATGTCCGAAAGTTCCCTACCCTCTGCCTCGCATCGATCAAATTGTGGATTCCACTGCTGGGTGCGAGACCCTTTCTTTCCTCGATGCCTACTCAGGGTATCACCAGATCAGGATGAAAGAGTTCGACCAGCTCGCGACTTCTTTCATTACACCCTTCGGCATGTACTGCTATGTTACTGTAACACCCTAAAGTTCAATTTTGTGAAGACAAGGAAAAATTCTCAAAGATTTTAAATCAAAACACCTTTCCTTAAAGATAATCATAATTTAGGAGTTTCCACTCATGAATATGTTAAAAACACATAATTAAAATCTAAATTGCCTTTGGGTTAGGATATATAAAAGAATTATGGTTAAACTATTTCTTAACATATATAAGTCTACAATATAAATTTGATTTCCCTAGAACTAATAAAGTAGGGATTATTCTACTATATGATTAAAAGCTTGTCTAAAAGAACTAAAATAAATAAAGAAATACATAAAATAGTTTTTCTTTGCACATTATGCTAAAGTTCTATATGTGTATCCAAATTAAGTGCTTGAACTTTAAACTTGTGTTGATTTGAAATTCAAATGGGAAAGGAAAATAGAAAATAGAAAATAAAAGGAGTAGGGAAAATACTACATAAAATAAAATAAAATCAGAATAAAAATCCTTCATACTTATATTATTAAAGTATACTATTCAAACTGAGGACAAGTTATTCACAAAAGTTTGAATTTAAACTTGAATTCAAATTGGATTTGAAAATGGAGAAAAGAAAATAGGAAATAAAAAGAAAAAGGAACACTATGCCTTCATGGGCCGGCGGCCACCATTTCGGCCCACTAACCCTTTATTACCGCACAGCCCAACTTCGCCCGCCGCGCCGCACTCACTCACTTGCGCGTGGGTCCCATCTGTCAGTCGCAAGCCGCCCTCCTCTCCCGCGCTCGTCTGCTTTCTCTGTCTCTCTGATTCGCGGGCTCCGCTTGTCAGGTCGTCTCCCCCTCCGCGCGGACTCGTTCGCCGGCTGTCTCTGTCAGGTGGAGCCCCCTGCCCGGTCTCTCGCCCCGCGCACGCTTACGCTCGGACTCACTGCTCCGCGGGACCCACATGTCAGCTCGTTCTCTCACAACGGAAACGCGCGCGATCCCGCCTCCGTCGTCGCCGGGAATCTCGTCCCTCGCTGACGGACTCCGCGCTCGGGTGCGTGGTAATCGGCGCTTCCGTTGCGCCCTGGACTATATAAGAAGACCGCCGTGATCCCCCACCCTCATCTCATCCAATTGTACCCGCCTCCGAGCATCAACACCGTCGCCGGCGACTCTCCTTTGTACTCGCGCTCGGGTTTGCGCGTGTGGTCGGGGAGCTTCGCCTTGACTCGGCGGGTGTTTCTGTGGCATCGACATCGGGTTGGAGGGCGGTCTACACCGGCAATTTCTCACCGGAGCTTCAACGCCGCCGCGGATCCGCACCGCGCCGTGGGCGGAGCTGGACACTGCCGGAATCCTTGTAAGAAGCCGCCTCCCATGTTCGCCTACTTCTCCTTGACGTGTAGAACCTAACGGATTAGAGTTTTGGGCGTTGGTGCCCTGGATTGGCTTCCACCGGCGATGACTCCGCCGTGTAGAGCGTCGCGCCGCCGCCTGGCGTCGTTGGGAGGAAGAAGAGTGCGTGGCCGTGGATCCATTAACGGGCGGCCTAGATTAGTCCTGACATATCGATTGGGGCGTTTGGATATGTGCCGTTGGATCGGCATCCTACGGCTCGCATCAGATCACGATCCATTAAGTTGTAGCCATCGGATCTCGATCCAATGGTCTGTATTACGTACCGGTTCGATGTAAGATAGATCTAATCTGCGCCTTTCAAATCTAATCGGACGGCTTAGATCTGTCCATACCCCTTCGGCCTGAGGTTTTGCAGATGAACCCCTCGGGTTTCAGTAAATCAACCCGCCGTCCTATTTTCACTGTGTGCTGTGTCTGCGGAATATTACCCAGAGCCCCCTGACCTTTCTTATAATTGAGGCCCAGTCCAGTGAATAAGAAAATCATAGAAAATGATTTAGAAAATGATTTTTAGTGTTAAAATAAATCCAGAAACTTAATTAAACCACAACTAATTCATTTTAGCTCCAAATTGAGTCATTCCAATTCCTAAAATTTTGTAATAATATTCTCTACCATTTAGAATCACTGTTTTGACATGAACTCTGTCAGAAAATTTATTTATCATTTAATCATATTATAATCACCTTAAATCTTAGGAAATTCATAACTTGAATTCTACAACTCCAAAATTAATAATTCTTTTTCCTGTGATCTTATTTTAATATGTAGATTATTAATATGTATTTTGCATATATGTTTGGTGTGATGTTAAATTTTGCCTACACTGTTTGTTTGTATTACTACGACTAGCAGTGAGGTCACGAGTCATCTGAAGAATCATCCTGGTACCTGGATTCTCAAGGCCCAGGCAAGTTGTGCCCTTGATCACTTCTTTTTACCCAGCCATGTTCTGATTAATCATAATGATCTGCATAGGTTAATTTGATGGGACCCAATAGGTTACCCTAGTTTGTCTATCTTTATACCTTGTTCACCACTGAATCTTTGGGTAGTACTTGCTATCGCTTTATGTGGTTTTGGGTATAGAGATACATATTACTATTCATGATTATACTTTTGTTATCAGTTGTTAATTATGGTTCATGTTAAGATCATTATGTTAATTGGAACATGGAGCGACCACCCGGGAAAACAGTGCTACCACAAGGGTAGTATGGGATGCCCTTGGCTGATTAATTAGGAAAGCTAGTGGAAGACTACCTTACCCGAAAGGGGCAAGGGCAGTAGGGGAGAGGTCAGTGTAGGGAGGCCCTCGGGAGGATTTTGCTGCGATGGCGGTCCTGCAAGGGATTCCTGCACTGGATCTTCCTATAAACTGTAGCGGGTTTTCGGAAGCTAGTGGAACTTTGTAAAGGCCTCGTAGTGGATCCCTAGCCATTCACCTCGGAAGTGTCTAAGGGCTTTGCAAACCCTGGCGACATGGGATACACGACTTGTGGGTAAAGATGCGCAACCTCTGCAGGGTGTAAAACTGGTATACTAGCCGTGCTCACGGTCATGAGCAGCTCGGACCCTCACATGATTAATTTATGGAACTAAATTCAATTTGTCATATGCATTGCATTGCAGGTGATGTGGTTATTTTTGTTCTATTACTTAATTGGGTTTGGTATTTACTTATACTTAGTAATTGCTAATAAAATTTTGACCAACTTTAAAAGCAATGCTCAGCTCTAACCATCTTCTTTGGTAAGCCTTACACTTTATGTGAGCTCCCACCTTTGGCGAGTTCATGCACATTATTCCCCACAACTTGTTGAGCGATGAACGTATGTGAGCTCACTCTTGCTGTCTCACATACACCACAGGTCAAGACAGGTACCACTGGATGATGCTCATGGAGGATGCTGCGATGAGTTCGTGAGTGGTCTAGGCCGTCGTCTCCCAGTCAACTTTTGGGTTGCTGGACCGTTGTCTCCTTATAATGTAATTATTTATTTTGTATAGAACTCCTGTTAAATATATAAAGATGTGACATTCGATCCTGTGCCACTATACATCATATGTATGAGACTTGGTCCCAGCATACCTGGTGTTTATGTTAACCCCGGGTTTTGGACCCCTAAAACCCGGGTGTTACAGTTACCATGCCGTTTGGTTTGAGGAATGCGGGTGCAACGTACCAGCGATGCATGAACCATGTGTTCGGCGAACACATCGGCCGAACGGTCGAGGCCTACATCAATGACATCATAGTCAAGACAAGGAAAGCCTCCGACCTCCTTTCTGACCTTGAAGTGACATTCCGATGTCTCAAGGCAAAAGGCGTGAAGCTCAATCCCGAAAAGTGTGTCTTCGGGGTCCCCCGAGGCATGCTCTTGGGGTTCATCGTCTCCGAGCGGGGCATCGAGGCCAACCCGAAGAAGATCGCAGCCATCACCAACATGGGGCCCATCAAGGACTTGAAAGGCGTACAGAGGGTCATGGGATGCCTCGCGGCTCTGAGCCGTTTCATCTCGCGCCTTGGCGAAAGAGGCCTGCCTCTGTACCGCCTCTTAAGGAAGGCCAAGTGCTTCGCTTGGACCCCTGAGGCTGAGGAAGCCCTCGAGAACCTGAAGGCGCTCCTCACGAACGCGCCCATCTTGGTGCCCCCCGCTGCCGGAGAAGCCCTCTTGATCTACGTCGCCGTGACCACTCAGGTGGTTAGCGTCGCGATTGTGGTTGAGAGACGAGAAGAGGGGCATGCATTGCCCGTCTAGAGGCCAGTCTACTTCATCAGTGAGGTACTGTCCGAGACCAAGATCCGCTACCCACAAATTCAGAAGCTGCTATACGCGGTGATCCTGACGCGGTGGAAGTTGCAACACTACTTCGAGTCTCATCCGATAACTGTGGTGTCATCCTTCCCCCTGGGGGAGATCATCCAGTCCCGAGAGGCCTCGGGTAGAATTGCAAAGTGGGTGGTGGAGATCATGGGCGAGACGATCTTGTTCGCTCCCTGGAAGGCCATCAAGTCCCAGGTCTTGGCGGACTTCGTGGCTGAATGGGTCAACACCCAGCTCCCGACAGCTCTGATCCAACCGGAGCTCTGGACCATGTTTTTCGACGGGTCGCTGATGAAGACGGGGGCCGGCGCAGGCCTGCTCTTTGTATCGCCTCTCGGGAAGCACCGACGCTACAATGAGACTGCGGACGAGCTCGCTAAAATAGCCTAGGGGCGAACAACGGTTCCCCCAGATGTATTCTCCCGAGACCTGCATCAACCCTCCGTCAAGACCAACGACACGCCCGAGCCCAAGAAGGCCTCGGCCCAGCCCGAGGCACCCTCGGCTCAGTCTGAGGTACCCTCAGCACGGTCCGAGGTACCCTCGGCTTGGCCCGAGGTACCCTCGGCCCCCGAGGGTGAGGCACTGCGTGTCGAGGGGGAGCAGAGCGAGGTCACGCCTAATCAAAACTGGCAGACCCCGTACCTGCAATATCTCCACCGAGGAGAGCTACCCCTCGACCAAGCCGAAGCTCGGCGGTTGGCGCGGCGCGCCAAGTCTTTCGTCTTGCTGGGAGATGGGAAGGAGCTCTACCACCGCAGCCCCTCGGGCATCCTCCAGCGATGCATTTCCATCGCCGAAGGTCAGGAGCTCTTACAAGAGATAAACTTGGGGGCTTGTGGCCATCACGCAGCACCTCGAACCCTTGTTGGAAACGCCTTCCTACAAGGTTTCTACTGGCCGACGGCGGTGGCCGACGCCACTAGAATTGTTCGCACCTGCGAAGGGTGTCAGTTCTACGCAAGGCAGACCCACCTGCCCGCTCAGGCTCTGCAGACCATACCCATCACCTGGCCGTTTGCTGTGTGGGGTCTGGACCTAGTCGGCCCCTTGCAGAAGGCACCTGGGGGCTACACGCACCTGTTGGTCGCCATCGACAAATTCTCCAAGTGGATCGAGGTCTGACCCCTAAACAGCATCAGGTCCGAACTGGCGGTGGCGTTCTTCACCAACATCATCCATCGCTTTACGGTCCCGAACTCCATCATCACCGACAACGGCACCTAGTTCACCAGCAGAAAGTTCCTAGACTTCTGCGAGGATCACCACATCCGGGTGGACTAGGCCGCCGTGGCTCACCCCATGACGAATGGGCAGGTAGAACGTGCCAACGGCATGATTCTGCAAGGACTCAAGCCTCGAATCCACAACGACCTCAACAAGTTCGGCAAGCGATGGATGAAGGAGCTCCCCTCGGTGGTCTGGAGTCTGAGGACAACGCCGAGCCGAGCCACGGGCTTCACACCATTCTTTCTGGTCTATGGGGCCGAGGCCATCTTGCCCACAGACTTAGAATACGGTTCGTCGAGGACGAGGGCCTACGCCGACCAAAGCAATCGAGCCAATCGAGAAGACTCACTGGACCAGCTGGAAGAGGCTCGAGACATGGCCTTACTACACTCGGCGCGGTACCAGCAGTCCCTGCGACGCTACCACGCCCGAGGGGTTCGGTCCCGAGACCTCTAGGTGGGCGACCTGGTGCTTCGGCTGCGACAAGACGCCCGAGGGCGGCACAAACTCATGCCTCCCTAGGAAGGGCCGTTCGTCGTCGCCAAAATTCTGAAGCCCGGAACATACAAGCTGGCCAACAGTCAAGGCGAGGTCTACAACAACGCTTGGAACATCGAACAGCTACGTCGCTTCTACCCTTAAGATGCTTCCAAGTTATTCGTACACCCCGTTCCCACACAAAGTCTGGTCGTCAAGGAAGGGTCAGCCTTGCCTCGGCAAAGCCTGACCCTCCCTCGGGGGCTAGAAGGGGGGAACCCCCTCTGCATCGAAATTTTCCTCGAAAAAAGAAAAAATCTTTTCTGCCAGAATGCCTTTCGTGCTTTTCGACTACTTCGAAAGTGGATCTTGAAAACGACGGAGTACACGTAAGCAGCCAAGGCTGACCGAGCCGAGGGACTCCTATGCCTCCGGGATACGGATACCTCACTCATCACCTTCTGCGATAAGTAACTCGCGCTCGGATAAGTGATTCCGCGGACCGAACAAGTCTTCACGCTCGAAAGCTCCTCTGCCGGAATGGTTTTTCGGGCCTTCTCGATTGCGTCGGTGACAGAACCCTATGGACAAGTAAGAGTGCGCGTAAGCGGCAAGGCCGACCAAGCCGAGGGATTCCTACGCCTCCGGGATACGGATACCTCACTCATCACCTTCCATGAAAAGCAACTCTCGCCCACACAAACAATTCTGTTACCAACAAATAAGTCCGGATACTCAAACAAGAGGAAAAGAAACACAGCTTCACAACACGACGACAGTGTGTTTGGGCCTCGGCGGCCGCAGAAAACATACACACACTACAAGACAACCCGATCCTGCAGGCTTGGACGTCGACAGTTGAAGGGGGCAGCAGCGCCCTCGGCGTCAACTACACCTTCGGCGGGGTCTAACCTAGCCTCGGACGGCGACGCGGTCGGAGGATATCCACTCTGAAGGACGACATCAGCACCACTACCGCGCCTCCTCGACTGCGGAACCAGTACCGCGACTCGAGGCAACCCTGCGTGTGACCCAGCAGTGCCAGCCAGGCACGACGGTCAATATGGCCAAACATGGGCCGGCAGTAATGGCGGTGGCAGGCGGGCAGGAGCAGCGGTCACGTTGTCAGCCAAGCTTAAGTCCCATCCAGGAGCAGCAAGAGAACCCTCTCTCATGGTGTGAAGACGGCGCGCCCGTGATCCGTTCCTCGAACGGCTCGCGCACGCGCAACGGGCCGCCTCGCGAACCACTCGCCCCGTCGCATTAACTCCGCAGCGGGACAGGCGGCGCCTCAGGCAGGAGAAGCAAGCGACGCTTCGCCTTCTCCATAATGATCGCGTCAAAGGAGGTACGCCACGTCATTCGATTTCGTATCCTTTTCCTTTTCCTCTTTCTCTCTCTTACAACAGGGACCGGGAAAGGGGGATACCCCGAAAAGGATCCTTCTCCGTGAAGGAAACAGGCCCCAAGCCTCCCTACTGATCAGAGGTTCAAAGGTTGGCCCCTCGGAAGGGTTCAACGGCCGCCTCAGAGCGATTGGGTTCTGCGCCTACTACTGGTCAGAGGTTCGATGGCCGGCCCCTCGGAAGGGTTCAACGGCCGCCTCAGGCCACTCGGGCTCCGCGCCCACTACTGATCAGGGGTTCGTAGGCTGGCCCTCGAAGGGTTCATAGTCGCCTCAGACACAGAGCGAGGGATGACCCTGGGTATGTTCGATACATAACCAAGGCTCGGGCTATGCTCCTGAGGTACCCTAGGACATTTTCGAGACCAGCAGGAACGATCTTGTAACGGAATCCCATCAGAGGGAGGCATCGAGCCCTCGGACCCCGTCAAAAGGGGACCGGGTCCGGCAGATCACCCGCAGGTACTTTTGGAGCGCGCCTCCGGGCCTCCAGCTGACCCCTAACAAATGGGGCACGGGCGTCCACTCGGATTACCCGCCAGCAGCTCACCGGAGACACCATGTTCGGCGCCCTCCGAGGGCAACAAGGCGCTTTCCCCTCCTCCTCCTTGCGGAAAGGCGACGCAGGGGCGTATGTAAAAAAAAGTCAAGTCTGTCCTTGACCGTCCTCTCGCCCTGTGCAGAGGCTCGGGGGCTGCTCCCGCAAACCCGGCTCCGGCCAAACCGTTGACAGCGTCAACATACCAGCCCGAGAACTTAGGACCCGACCGTGCACCCGGGCTACGGCCAGCTCGCATGAGGGAACAACCAGACCAGCCGAAGTGTTGCGAAACGCACTAAGACCTCGAAGGAGTCAAACTACTCCTCCGAGGCCTCGGGGGCTACACCCGGCGGGTGCGCTCGTGCGCACCCACCGAAACAAAATGCAACCAAAAAAGGCTGGTCCCCTTGCAAAAAAGTGCGGCAAAAGCCTCCAAGCGAGTATTAACACTCCCTTCGAGGCTCGGGGGCTATTGTCGGGGACCATATTTAGGGGTACCCTCAAGACTCCTAAATCTCAGCTGGTAACCCCCATCAGCACAAAGCTGCAAAGGCCTGATGGGTGCGATTATGCGAAGGATCAGTCCATTCGAGGGACGCGATCACGCCTCGCCCGAGCCCAGCCTCGGGCAAGGGCAGCCGACCCCAGAGGATCTACGTCTCGCCCGAGGACCCCCTCCAGCAACGGACACACCCTCGGCTCGCCTGAGGCCCAGTCTTCACCAAGAAGCAACCTTGGCCAAATCGCCACGCCAACCGACCAAATCGCAGGGGCATTTAATGCAAAGCTGGCCTGACACCTTTATCCTGACGCACGCCCCCCAGTCGACAGAGCCGAAGTGACCGCAGTCATTTCGCCGCTCCACTGACCGGTCTGACAAGAGGACAGCGCCGCCTGCGCCGCTCCGACTGCTGAGCCACTCGACAGAGTGAGGCTGACAGCAGCCAAGTCCGGCCTCAGGCGTCATAGGAAACTCCGCCTCGCCCGACCCCAGGGCTCGGACACGGGCTCAGCCCTGGAAGACGACGAACTCCGCTTCGCCCGACCCTAGGGCTCGGACACGGGCTCAGCCCCGGAAGACGACGAACTCCGCTTTGCCCGACCCCAGGGCTCGGACTCGGGCTCAGCCCCGGAAGACGACGAACTCCGCTTCGCCCGACCCCAAGGCTCGGACTCAGGCTTAGCCCCGGAAGACGACGAACTCCGCTTCGCCCGACCCCAGGGCTCGGACTCGGGCTCAGCCCCGAAAGACGACAAACTCCGCTTCGCCCGACCCCAGGGCTCGGACTCGGGCTCAGCCCCGAAGGACGACGAACTCCGCTTCGCCCGACCCTAGGGCTCGGACTCAGCCCTGGCCTCAGCCGACGGGCTCCACCTTGTCCGACCCGGGGGCTCAGACTCGACCTCGACCTTGGAAGACAGACTCGACCTCGACCTCGGAGGAGCCTCCACCTCGCCCAACCTAGGGCACGGACCGACCACGTCGACAGGAGGCGCCATCATTACCCTACCCCGAGCTGACTCAGGCTATGGGGAACAAGACCGGCGTCCCATCTGGCTCGCTCTACCATACGAGTAATGATGGCGCCTCGCATGCCCTGTGACGACGGTGTCTCTCAGCCCCCTTACGGAAGCAAGAGGACGTCAGCAAGGACTCGACAGCCCCGACAGCTGTCCTTCCGCCAGGCTCCAGCGCTCCTCCGATGGCCACGACATCACACGAACTGGGTGTTAAAACCTCTCCGGCTGCCACGATGACATGTACTTAGGGCACTAGCTCTCCTCCGCTAGACACGTTAGCACACTGCTACACCCCCATTGTACACCTGGATCCTCTCCTTACGCCTATAAAGGGGAGGTCCAGGGCCCTCTTACAGAGGGTTGGCCGTGCAGGGAAGGACCGGACGGCGCTCGCGCAAGGCCGCTCGCTCCCTCCCGCATGGACGCTTGTAACCCCCTACTGCAAGCGCACCCGACCTGGGCGCGGGGCTAACACGAAGGCCGCGGGTTCCACCTCCCATGCCTGTCTCCCTCCGGCTGCCTTCTCCCCCCTTCACGTTCCGCCTCGCGCCGACCCATCTGGGCTGGGGCACGCGGCGACGATTTACTCGTCGGTCCAGGGACCCCCCGGGTTTCGAAACACCGACACTAGTATTCAGAATTATTGGATTCTTTCATAATTGGACTCCATGGTGATGCTTTACTTGCTTGCATTATCCTGATGCTCAATCATATATTGATGATGATTATGATTTGAGTATGACTCATGAGATTAATTCACACCCCTGAAGGTAAATGAAGTATTATTTGAGGTTGGTATTGTATCTGAAGGTAAATGAAGTATTATTAGAGGTTGGTATTGTATCTGAAGGTAAATGAAGTATTATTTCAGGTTGTATTGTATGTGAAGGAAGTGAAGTATATTGATAAATGCAGCATGCCATATACATTGCATGATTCACTTGCATCTAAAGTTGGGTCGTGACCTATGGTCCGACTGTACCGGTACAACTTAGCATCGTACGTTGCCCAAGGAGGGGTACGATGCGGCTTCATACCCTTAGAGGTATGAAGGCAGAGGACATATGCATTGCATTCATATGCATTCATTGAAGTGATATTTGCAGATGTTATGGTTTTATACCCTCAGAGGTATGAAGACAGAGTACCTACACTTTGCATTCCTATGCATACATTGAAGTGATATTTGCAGGTATTGTTGACACAGGGAAGTGTTATAGAACCTATTGTGGTTGTTCGAGGAAATGAGATGGTATTGGTTATATTGGGACTACTGAGTTCTATATCTACAAGTATTTCTGATCTTAATTGTGATTCTTTTAAAATGTTGATTAATTCAATTTGTGGCTTAAATATCTTGTCAAAACAATTTGCTTGCTGAGATGTTTCATTTCACTCTTGCATTACTCAATGCAGGTGCTTGTTGCTCATCCAGGGAAGTGGGAAGTAGCAGCACATCCACCTTCACTCTCATAATAATGCTGCTTAGGCGCAGTCATGATTTAATTAGAAACTTCTTATCAAAGGATGTTGTTTCTAACTAGTTGTGCGCACTGGTTGATTTAGTTCATGCCGTTATGGTTGTCTTTCCATTGCTAGCAGATTATTAATGTCTATTATGTTTTCTTATCATGATATCTATTTATACTTTGTTGCTTTCCCATTTATGCAATTTTCAAAGGGGATGTTGTCAAAATTTTATATATGAATGTTAGATGTGTAGTTTAGTAGCATTCTGGGGTGTTTTGGGATCCCGGGGTGTTACACGGAGATATGCCATAGCAGCAGGGAACCCAGCGAGGCCAAAAGGGCACCGGACCATTGTTGGGGCTTTGGAGGGCATCAAGGGACTTCGTCATGACTCGTCCCTCGTGTCTGTGGTCCTCCGGATGAAGAAGAGAAACTTGGGAGGCCAAAATTTCTCACCAAATTAAAGGGATTCCGACGAACATGCCATGCACCATGGACGGAGGTCATCACGACACAAATAGTCAATGAGTTCACCACCATGTCGTTCACCTTCGTTCCCATGGCGTGTAGCATCAATCTACTATAGGACATCTCATTCTCAGGCTTGGGTGGCATTCACGCTAGTGTGCTCGCCGCCACGGGGAACCATATGGCACCATGTCCGACCTTTGTGAGGAAGAAGGGTTTTTTGCCATGGATCGACCAGTGAACGGTTTGGATTAGATCATCGTGACGGTTCGGTTGGAGTGATCCAAGCCGTCGGATCCAAATCACGTGGCTAGGATTAGATTTTGCTTATTTGAATCTGAGCGGTTGGCTTTTGATCGGAGGGCTCACATCGACACGTACCCCTTCACTTAGGGAGATTTGCTTAAGAGACCTCGAATTTCTAGGAAAACAACCTGTAGTCTCTGGTAGTTCAAGTTTCATTACAAATGGATCCAAATCTTTGTAAAATAAACCCGAAAAACTTAGGGAATAGAACCTATAATCCCTAGTTAAGATAAATCAAATAAAATAAATTATAAAACTGTAAACCCTAGAATCTAGCCTCTAAGACTCTAGTCATGGGAGAAGTAATGAAGGAGCCATTTTGTTTATGTGACTTATTAATGAGACATGTTTCTTTTAAATGAATACCAGAAAATTATGCATCATGCTGGAATTTCTTTGTTTGTGCATCAAACTCAAACTTAAAATTAAAACAAATCTAGCTTCAAAATCAAATCTGAGCTCTCAATTTATGGGAGCAAAAGTTTTAAAAGAATAATAATAATAAATCGTATGGCAAACAGTGGGAGTATTATTCATATTGGAATTATGTTTGGAAATTTGGAGTTCAAAACAGGGATTTGAATTTAGTTTGATTATTTGAAATTGGAAATAGAAAACAAAATATGGGAAAAGAAAAAGAAAGAAAGGGGAAAAGAATAAAACTCGAGATGGGCTAAATCCTCCTCTTCTAGCCCAGTCTTGTGCACCCGCTGGCCCAGCTACTTACCTCTGCTCGGCCCATGTGACCTACGCATGTTTACATCTGCCGCTGCTTGTGGGGTCATCCTATCAATGCCATCTCTATCCTCTCTAACAAACCCCCATGTCGCGCGCCACCGTTGAACATGGATCTCATCGGGAAACTCGGCTCCCCTCCACGTGGACTTCACACCCTCTGTGGACTATATATAAGAACCAAGCTTCTAAGCCCCTTCTCATCCATCTCTCTCGCTGGGTTCCAGATCCATTGGGAGCCGGGGGAGCAGGGAGACCCACCGTTCGCTGCTTGGGCTAAACTCGCGTGCACACTGTCACGTGGATCGGGCCTTGATAGTGGGGTGTTCGCTAGTGATCGAGGATGGTGCACGGTGAAGGATTCACGTGCGTGATGGCTCAACGTGGGCACAATTTCTCACCGGACTTAGAGAAGGCCGCAAAGCCGCACTACACCATGGGCGGGCGTCCTCACGCCGCGATTAGCCGGTAGGATGCACACCACTGAGTTTGCCTTCTCCTCCACTTCGTGTAGCATCTTTTTGTTTGGAGCTTTGATCGGGGAATCATGGAGTGGGGTGATCCGGTGATGGCGCCAACGCATAAACGGTGATTGCGCCGCTGGCCTGGGCTTGGGGGAGGAAGACGGGGCATGGGCAGTCGATCATGTGATCTATGGCCCGGATTAGATGAGGAATACCGTTTCAGCCTAATGCAGTGTGTGTCGTTCGACTCAAATCGAGCAGGCGAGAGTTGATTTTTGAATATTTAAATACGGAGCATCGAATTAGGATCAAACGACTATCATCGCATTCCGGTTCACTCGATGTGATGTGTAATCCTAGCGCTTGATTTTGGATCGGGCGATCCAGATCTCGCCATACCCCTTCGACCGACCCTGTTTTGCAAAAGAACCCCAAGGAAAAGATGAACCAAACCACCGTCCTTAGCAGTTAGGAAGTAATTGCATCAGAGTCCTTATATTTATGAATATAACCCTGAGCTTTATAGAATTCATGCGCACAATCCAGAGAAGAAATAAATTAAGTAAAACAATATAGAAAATGGTTTTTAATATGAAAACAATTCCAGAAATTCGTTTAATTCATAAGTCATTATAACTCCTTTTTGATCCATTCCAGTTGCATTAAATTCATATTAATATTGTTTATCATCTAGTAACCCCGTATCACTATGAAACCTATGGTTAAAATCTTGTACCTCATTTGTTTTATAGCTAACACTTAATCCTTTGGAAAATCATAACTTGTTAACTATAACTCCGAATTTAGTGGATCTCGAACCTGTGATCTCGTAGCAGCGTGTAGAATATTCTTACGCTGTTTGTTCTCATGTTTGGTGTATTGTTATTTTTATGTAATTCTTGTCTATTTGTATGTATTTCTATGAATAGCGGTGAGGTCACGAGAATCTGAAGATCAACTTGGTACCTGGGATCTCAAGTCACAGACAAGTTGTGCCCTTGATCACTTTTCGCTTTACCAAATAATGTTCATGTTAATCACTGTGACATGCTCAGGTTAATTTGATGGGATCTAATAGGCTTCCCTCGCATTGGGTAGTTTTGCTATTGCTCTACCTGCTTTTGGGAAATTAATGTTATATTATAATCATGTTCAGTTATGCTGTTGTTTTAATTATTGTTCATGACAAGATCATTGTGTTAATTGGAACATGGAGCTTAACTTGAGATATCCGTGCTACCACAAGGGTGGAATGGCACACCCTTGGCTGACTAATTAGGAAAGCTAGTGGAGGACTACCTTACCCGAAAGGGATAAGGGCGGTAGAGGAGCTGTGTATAGGGAGGTTCTCGGGTCAATCATGCTGGGGATGGCTTTTTGGACGAGGGATTCCTATATTGCCCTTCTCAGAAACCGTAGCAGATTTTCTAAAGCTAGTGGAACTTTGTAAAGGCCTCATAGTGGATCCGTAGCCATTCACCTCGAAAGTGTCTAAGAGTCTTGCAAACCCTGACTAGATGGGATACACGACTTGTGGGTCAAGGCCGCAACCTCTACAGAGTGTAAAACTGGTATATTAGTCGTGCTCACGGTCAAGAGCGACTCAGGACTCTCGCATGATTAATTTATGGAACTAAACTGAATCTATCATATACATTGCATTGTGGGTATTATTATTAATTGTGATCTCTTATTATTTAGGTTGGTGTTGGGACCGTGCTTCGTCGCCGAAGGTCCTGCAGGAAGAAACAGTTTCGGTTGAAGTTGTCTGTACGTAATGCCGAAGGGTGCCGTCCATGAAGCTTCAGAATTACAAACCGACTTAAAGATAGAATGACGTTTTAGTCCATAAGAGTTTGAGTCGATGTTGTAAACTTTTATGAGGGGTATGATTGTAATTGTTCATAGGCTGTGTCCTGTGCCTATAAATAGTGAACAGTATTCCTTTACTATTCACACATTCCTGTAATTGCAAAGGCATCACTCGGGAATTATTGCTTGTCAAGGCGAAGGTATAATCATACCTTAAACATTGTATTCAAACATTTTAGATTCAGATAATAAATACGTGAATGGTGTCATTTATCTCCAACATATCTATCTTTAATGTTTTACATTTTACATCGTTTTATGTTATTTTTGTCACCTTTGTAATATTATGTTTGTACCCTTCGTCCGAAGTTCATTAAACCCTTGAGGAGATAATGCTTTAGCGGACGAAGGGTATTTAATATTTAACATCTTCGTGTTGCCTTGTTCTTGATTCATAGCATTTGAGAACAAGTCCCCAACATTGGCGCCCACCTCCGGTCAACTCACTTCCACTTTTTTGAGCTGATGGCTTCGTTCAACGATCAAGCTGGAGTTGCTTCGGCCCCGAAGCTGATACTCCCGATAACAGGTGGTTCATGCTTAGAGCCAGCCAACAAAAAGCAGAAGAAGGAAGCACAGAGAAGGGTACAACATGTTGGGGTGCAAGGACCCTTCATCAAGTCAAGATGGTCTCACATTCCAATCACCTTCTCCCAAGAGGATCTTCAACTCAAGGATTACCCACACAATGATGCTATGGTTATCTCTTGTGTGATCAAAGAATTTCTGGTCCATAATGTTTTGGTTGACACAGGCAGCGCAGCTGATATCATATTTGCTAAAGCTTTCAGACAAATGCAAGAGCCCGAAGACAAGATCCATGATGCTACGCACCCTCTCTGTGGCTTCGGAGGACGGCAAATTGTAGCACTTGGGAAGATTACCATGCCGGTAACCTTCGGATTTGTTAACAACACAAGGACTAAGCAAATTGTGTTTGATATTGTTGACATGGAGTATCCTTACAATGCTATCATTGGTCGCGGTACTCTCAATGCCTTCGAAGCAATTCTTCACCCAGCTTACCTCTGCATGAAGATGCCTTCGGACCAAGGGCCTATTGCTATTCATGGAAGTCAGGAAGCTGCCAGAAGGGCCGAAGGAAATTGGACAGATTCAAAAGCAATCCATAACATAGATGGAGTTGAGGCCTGTGAGCAATACAAGTTCAGAAGGGAAAAAGCTACTTCAGCTGACCAGCCGAAGCCCATGCTCTTATGTGAGGATATAGCAGATCAGAAGGTGCTATTGGGATCTCAATTGTCTGAAGAACAGGAAAAAACCTTGTTAAGGTTTCTGTTCAACAATAAAGATGTTTTTGCTTGGTCAGCTAATGATCTTTGTGGAGTTAACAGGGATGTTATTAAGCATTCGCTCAATGTCGATCCATCCTTCAGACCCAGAAAGTAGAGGCTTCGGAAGATGTCTGATGACAAGGCCGAAGGTGCTCAGAATGAAGTGAAAAGACTTCTCAGTGCCGGAGTTATTAGAGAGGTAAAATACCCAGAATGGTTGGCTAACACTGTTATGGTGAAGAAGGCCAATGGTAAATGGAGAATGTGTATTGATTTTACTGACCTAAATAAGGCTTGTCCGAAGGACGAGTTTCCATTGCCAAGGATAGATTCCTTAGTCGATGCAGCAGCTTCATCAGAGCTTATGAGTTTGCAGGATTGCTATTCAGGCTATCATCAAATCTGGATGAAGAAGGAGGATGAACCGAAAACCAGCTTCATAACCCCTAGTGGGACATATTGCTACCTTCGGATGCCTGAGGGGCTTAAAAATGCTGGAGGAAGCTTCAGCAGAATGACAGCGAAGGTTCTCCATTCTCAGATAGGCAGGAATGTACTAACTTATGTTGATGACATCATTGTAAAAAGCACGAAGCAAGATAACCACATTGCTGATTTACAGGAGACCTTCGCTAATTTTAGACACGCTGGTTTAAAGCTAAATCCAGAAAAATGTGTCTTCGGAGTAAAGAAAGGGAAATTTCTTGGTTGCCTAGTTTCAACAAAAGGAATTGAGGCTAATCCAAGTAAAATCGAAGCTATACTTCGAATGGAACCACCAAGTACAAAAAAGGGGGCTCAAAGATTGACGGGAAGGCTGGCATCTCTCAACAGATTCATATCCAGATCAGCAGAGAGAAACTTACCATTCTTCGAAGTGCTGAAGTCAGCCGAAGTCTTTCAATGGGGACCAATCCAGTAGAAAGCCTTCGAAGAGTTGACGCAATATTTGATAGATCTAACAACATTAACTCCACCAACGCCAGGGGCTCCTTTGTTATTATATGTGGCAGCTTCACACTCAGCGGTAAGTGCAGCACTTGTTCAGGAGAAGCTTGAAGGCCAAGTTAAGAGGCAGGCCCCAATATATTTCGAATCTGAGGTTCTTAGTTTATCGAAGAAAAATTATACATAATTGGAGAAGGTACTGTATGCTGTTTTGATGGCCTCCGGGAAGCTTCAGCATTATTTTCAAGCTTACAACATAATTGTTCCTTCTTCGCAACCTCTGAAGGATATTATAGAAACCGAGAAGCTACTGGAAGGGTTGGAAAATGGGCTGCGGAGCTCAATGAATTTTGTATTGATTATGTTCATAGATCCTCGATTTAGTCCCAGGCGTTAGCAGACTTCATTGCTGACTGGACGCCAGGGGCTCAGGAGGAAGAAACAAATAAAGATGCCGAAGCATGGACAGTGTTTTGCGATGGGTCTTGGGGAACCTTCGGAGCAGGAGCGGCTGCTGTGTTGGTTTCACCTTCCAAAGTTAAACTTGTTATGCGGCAAGACATGATTTTAGTTGCACAAATAATATCGCTGAATATGAAGCTCTGCTCTTGGGTCTTCGAAAGTTAAAGGCAATGGGAATCAGAAGGGCCATTCTTAAAACTGATTCTCAAGTTATTTTTGGTCATGTTGACAAGAGCTATAAAGCAAGAGACCCGAAGTTTGAAAAGTATCTAGATACAGTCCGAAGGATTGAGGCTTCCTTCGAAGGTTTCTTTGTCAAAAATATTCCTCGTGGAGAAAATGAATACGCTGATCTATTGGCCAAGTCAGCAGCCCAGGGGCTGCCTATACCTTCGGAAGTATTTTTCGAAACAATAAAAGCACCTTCGGTCGAGCTTCTTGAAAGAGCAATCCTTAATATATCCCCTGTTTATAGCGAGGATTGGAGAACTGAGATCGTCTCTTTCCTTCAGGGTAATTTTCTTTCAGACGACGGAGCTTATAACAGGAGAATAGAAGCAAGAGCTCGACCATATGTCATAATAGAAGGGGAGTTATACAAGCATGGGGTCTGTTCCCCATTGCTCAAGTGTTTATCCAGATCCAAAGGTATAGAATTAATGAAGGAAATACATGCAGGCCTGTGTGGATCTCACATTGGATCTATGCCCTTGCTCGGGAAAGTTTTTCGCCAAGGATTTTATTGGCCAAAGCCAGCTTCGGATGCAGCGGATATAGTTCAAAAGTGCGAAAGTTGTCAGAAATGTGCAAGAGATCAAAAACAACCTTCGTCTTTAACTCAATTAATACAACCCACTTGGCCGTTGCAAAGGTGGGGCCTTGATTTGCTAGGCCCATTACCTCCAGCACAGGGGAACTTAAGATATGTGGTAGTGGCAGTGGAGTATTTTTCCAAATGGATTGAGGCAAAGCCCTTAGCCACAATAACTTCATTTACTATTCAAAAGTTTTTCTGGCAGAACATTGTTTGTCACTTCGGAGTGCCGAAGGCCATTACTCTGAACAATGGGACACAGCTTGATTCTGAAGCCTTCAGAGAATTTTGTGACCGAATTGGCACGAAGATCCATTTTGCATCAGTTCGACACCCAGAGTCAAATGGACTTGTCGAAAGAGCTAATGGGATCATAATGACAGGAATAATGAAGTCAATCTTCAATCAGCCTAGGGGAAAATGGCCTGACGAGTTAATCAAAGTGGTATGGAGCCATAATACAACCATGTCAAGGTCAACAGGTTTTACGCCCTTTAAACTATTGTTCGGTGACGAAGCAATAACCCCAGAAGAGGCCAAAGCAGGATCAATAAGGATAGTAGCTTCGGCAGAGGGCAAAGACGAAGCTGATTGCTCTGCAGAAAAGATGCTATTGAAGGGATCAGACTTCAAGCTGTGGAAAACATCAATAAATATCAAGCTGAAACAATAAAATGGCGTGACAGAAAAGTCAAGCTGAAGAACATTGAACCAGGACACTTGGTACTTCGAAGAGTAGCCAACCCTGAGACAGCAGGCAAATTACAGCTGAAGTGGGAAGGCCCCTTTTTGGTTGTATCTTCGTCAAGACCCGGTTCTTACAGATTGAAGGATATGGACGGCAACGACATTCCTAGATCATGGAATGCGGATGAGCTTCGACGATATTATGTTTAGCTTGATGTAATCTTTTATATTCTTTTTCGTGGCACCCTTTTCCTTTCCAAAGGGGGAGAAAGGTTTTTAATGGGGCCACAACATGTAATTTTCCTTATTTCAATTTTATGAGAGTGATATCCCCCAAAAAATGTAAATGTAAATGCAAAAGCAAAAAGAAAAGGAAACAGGGAGAAGCTCAAAAGTCGTTCCTAAGGGAATGCAGGGCTTACAGCGAAAAATAAGCGCTGATTCTGCTGAAAGTAAAAGGCGAAGAAGCTCCTAAGGGAGGCTTACAGCGAAAAATAAGCGCTGATTCCGCTGAAAGTAAAAGGCGAAGAAGCTCCTAAGGGAGGCTTACAGCGAAAAATAAGCGCTGATTCCGCTGAAAGTAAAAGGCGAAGAAGGTCCTAAGGGAGGCTTACAGCGAAAAGTCAACGCTGAAGGACTATGATTATGTATTTTGATATTCATCTGCACAATACATCTCATCATGTCATTTGCATTCATAAACATGCATTTAGACATATATAGAATCATCATTATACCGCACAAAAACAAAGATGCTTCGGCGATGAGGAAAAACTCGAAGGAAAATTTTTACGCTTTGTTGTGTACGAAAAGAAGGGAAGGTGTTTTTCGCCTTCGGCTCAAAAGAGAAGTTTCGTCCACAGCAAAGCAGCTTGTACGCTGATAGCAGAAACAAAGTATATTACAAGGTATGTACAAATTTACATAAGTTGTTCCATAACTATATTACAAAAGTTTCTCCAGAATTTTTGCAGGAAAGTATATTGTAAACAACTATCAAGCTTCAGGCTAGGCTTCGTCAAACTTCAACTTCATCATTCTCCAGCTTCGTCATCCTGCGTATATCAAACAGCAAAATAAGAAAGGTGCAAATTTCAAGGAGAAGGTAAAAGTAACAAAAATAAGTTTCTTACTGGCTTAAGATGACTTCGAGCTTCGTCACCCACCATTTTTCGCCCGCCACCTACCCAGATCTGGGTCATGAATCTATTTCCAATGCTTCGGGCTACGCTTGGGATATCTATCAGATCTGATGCTGACAAGCTGAAGTTTGGTCTGTTCACAATATTACCATGCGTGCAGCCAGCCTTCAGAAAAGCGGTGGTTGTGCCCCGAGAAGCTACCAGGGCGCAGAAGTCGGCATGCCCACCAATAACTTCGTCAAGGGCATCAACCTCGCCTTCAATATATTCTAACGTGCTGGGCAGATTATCAGCTGAAGGTGTAAATTTTGCAGAGCTGGCTCCGATAGAATGAAACACATCCTTCAGCTGTTGCACGCATCGGCTGCCGAAGCTTAGGCATTTCTCTTGAAGTTCTTTAAAGGATTTCTACAAAATTAAATTTTTATCCACCTCAGTTTTCAGGCTTGCTTCGAGATATTTCTTTTCTTGCTCAAATTTTTCTGACTGTTGGAGCAATTCATTCTTTAAGCTGTTATTCTCAGTTTGGACTTCAGCCAAAGAACCCTCCATAGTCTGAATAACAAAATCTTTCTTTTCTAATGCACCTTCGTGCTCTTTGACCATCATTTTAAGATCTTGGATGGTGAAATCCTTCTTTTTCAAATCAGCTTCGTAATTTTCAACTTTTTCAGCCAAATTTTGGATGACGGCTTTGTTCTTCTCTTCTTCGAGATCTTGTTGCATTTTTAGAACTTTACTTAACAGTATGCTCTGTCGAAACGATCTTCGTTAGAAAACGACCTAAAAAGATAATAATAATAATAAAATAACAAAAATATTTGTTACCTTGAAGTTAGCATAAAGCAAACTTCCGGCGATATGGTGCCGTTGGTAACGGTAGAGGTCCACTTCCAGCTTCGGCAAGCCAATGTTTTTGCAGAGAGTTCTAACAATTTTAGCTTCGCTGCGGTTTCAAAGGCACCTCAGTTTTTCTTCGTTAACCCCACCAAACAGTGTAGCCCCTGGCTTATATCCGCAGGCTATGGCACATCTTTTAAGCTCTGCTTTTTCAGCGTCTGTCAGCTCTTGCCCAAGTAAATCTTGAAATTCAAAATCTTCACCCTCCAAAATGTCTTCAGCTTGTTTTTTCCCCTTTTCAGTGCCTGTGCTCGCCGCGGCCACAGCAGATTCTTCCTCAGTCATTTTTAAGAGTATGTTATCAATAACTTCAAGTGTCTCATCCAGGTTCAGATCTTCTGTGGCCCCAGTTTCAACTCCGGCAGCTTCGGCTGCGCCAGTTTCAGCTTCTAAGGTTTCCGCTCTGGTGGTTTCGGCTGTGGCGCCTTTAGCTTCGGCAGTTTCGGCAGTCTGGTCAATAGCGATTTTTGATGCCGGTGTCGGTAACGGCGTCCCATGAATTACATCTGCTATTTGAATAATCCTTCGTTTTTTCGGCAGTGCAGGACCTTCTTCTGCCGAAGCTGCCTTGTCCTTCTGAAAAAACTTCGTCAGTTCCAACGCCAGCGGACTTAGCTTGACAGGCAAGGGTTCAGTCATTACCTTCATAATCTCTTCTACTTCAACAGCAGAAGGCGTTGCAGGAGTATCTTCTTCTTGAACCAACGTTCTTGGTTCTGGAGATGCAGTTTTCCTCTTTCCTGCAGTGGCCACCTTCGGCTCAGGATTCAACTCTTCAGGGCTAAGTTTTTCAGAATCTCCCCTTTTCTTTTTGGTCACCTTGACGACCTCTTCGTCAGCAGCGCTGGAAATTCTTTTTCGCTTTGGGCCTCCAGCATCTCCGCCCAGGCGATCATAATCAGCATATTCAAAACCTATGGCATCAAGCACCCTGTTCAGCCTTCGCTTCGGCCGAGTGCCGAAGGCTGCTGTCATCAGCTGGTCCTCTTTTTTGGAGTAATTTCCAAGGATTTCATTACTCATTACTTCAATTGTATCGAGCCATTCTTGACAGGGTGCTTTAAAATATTTCTTAAACTTATAATAATAGGGTAGTCGGACAAGCTCCCCTTCTTTCTTTTCCCCTTTAAGCTTTGGCATAGTCCACTCCTTCATAGTCGGAAATACTCTGAAGGCCAGAAATTCTTGCACTAAATCTCTAGTGCCCATATGTTCTGCAATAATTTTGAATTCAGCCAATGCGGCCCAAGTTGGACCTTCAGTTGTCATTCTGCAACGGGGTCTTGTTTCTCCGAAGATCAGTTCAAGAGGGCTCTGTACTAGCTTCTCTCTATCTTCGTTAACTTTAACATAAAACCATTCTGACTTCCAGCCTGCCGGCCATTTGCTTCGGTAGCTAATCACAGGAAATTTTGTGGTCTTCCGATAGGCAAAATTGTAACAACCAAAATTGTCGTGCAACCCATCCTTTCTGGCCTTAGTCTGGTAATGCAGCTCGTGTACTCGACAGAAGCTGTCGGCAAACGGCTCCACCGCCTGGCTTCGGAGAGCCCAGATATAAACGCTAAGCCTGACAATGGCGTTAGGAGTCAGTTGGTGAAAATAGATCCCAAACCTTTGCAGCACATCAGAAATCATTCTATTCAAAGGAAATCTCAACCCAGCCTTTAAAAAACTCTTGAAAATAACTATTTCATCCTTTTCTAGTTTCGGGGTAGTCTCCTCTCCCCCGAAGCGAAGTAGCTTCTTCTCATCTTCTCTGAAGTAGCCCGACTTCACCATTTTGGAGAAATCCGCCTTGGAGATAGTCGACTTCCCGAAGTCCAAATGGCTAGGCTTGCTCAGTACTGCGATATGGTAATCATCGTCAGAATCAGCTTCCTCAATATCTCCTCGTTCTGCTTCGGTAGCAGCTTGTTCTGTTTCGGCAGCAGCCTGTTCTGTTTCGGTAGTAGGGATTCTTTCCAAAGTCACCAATCCGGATCACTGCATTGCTTCGGAGATAGGAACAGTCTCTGCTCCTTCGACTTTGTCTCCCTCACACTCAACTCTAGCAGTAGAGCGCAATCTGGCCATTCAATTTTGAATTTCTTGAAAGATTTCTCGGGAACTAAATAACCTCTTCTCCCGAAGCTTTTCTTCTGACGAAGTAGACACCAAATTGGAGCTTCGTCTGAATCCGAGAGTCGAGCTTCGGCTATGGTTAAAATTTTTGGCAGCAAAACGGTGCAATAGCAATGAATGCTGTGGTAACTTCACACCTACCTGACTGTTTATATAGTGCTGCAGGTAAGAAGGTGAATCGTCAGGATTTTTACACCAGGCAAACAGCTGCTCGCACCTGCTGTGCGGTGGGCCACAAAGACCAAAATGGTGGGACCGCTACGCGTTCGAAAACTGTATCGTTTCTTGACAACGAGCTCCGGGAAGGTGTTTTTCGGACCTTCGGCTTCCTGAAGCCTAGGAGACTTTTTTCACGGATCAAGCTCGTTACGAAAAACGATCTAGCACCACGAAGGGGCTACTGTTGGAACCGTGCTTCATCGCCAAAGGTCCTGCAGGAAGAAACAGTTTCGGTTGAAGTTGTCTGTACGTAATGCCGAAGGGTGCCGTCCATGAAGCTTCGGAATTACAAACCGACTTAAAGATAGAATGACCTTTTAGTCCATAAGAGTTTGAGTCGATGTTGTAAACTTTTATGAGGGGTATGATTGTAATTGTTCACAGGCTGTGTCCTGTGCCTATAAATAGTGAACAGTATTCCTTTACTGTTCACGCATTCCTGTAATTGCAAAGGCATCACTCGGGAATTATTGCTTGTCAAGGCGAAGGTATAATCATACCTTAAACATTGTATTCAAACATTTTAGATTCAGATAATAAATACGTGAATGGTGTCATTTATCTCCAACATATCTATCTTTAATGTTTTACATTTTACATCGTTTTATGTTATTTTTGTCACCTTTGTAATATTATGTTTGTACCCTTCGTCCGAAGTTCATTAAACCCTTGAGGAGATAATGCTTCAGCGGACGAAGGGTATTTAATATTTAACATCTTCGTGTTGCCTTGTTCTTGATTCATAGCATTTGAGAACAAGTCCCCAACAGTTGGTATCTACTTATACTTAGTAACTGCTAATAAAACTTTGACCAACTTTAAAAGCAACTTTAACCATCTCCTTTGGTAAGCCTTACACTTCACATGAGCCCCACTATAAGTGAGGTCATGCACATTATTCCCACAACTTGTTGAGCGATGAACGTATGTGAGCTCACCCTTGCTGTACTCACATTGCCCCCAGGTCAAGAACAGGTACCATCAAGATGAGGAGCATGAAGGATGTCATGATGATGTTCGTGAGAGGTATAGTCCGTCGTCTCCCAGTCTACTATGGTTGCTGGATCGTTGTCTTCATATGATATAATCATTTAACTATTTTGTACAGAACTCCATTATATATTAAGGATGTGACATTCGTTTAAGTACCATGAGTCATCATATGTGTGAGACTTGATCCCAGCACACATGTGACACTAGTAGAAAAAAAACCAGGTGGGCCCGGCTTGGGAACCGCCAGTGGAAACCTATTTCCACTGGGGGTTTTCTTAACACATGAGTCACGCCCGGGTTTGGCCCTCTAAATCCGAGTGTGACAGAAGTGGTATCAGAGAAATGTTGACTGTAGGACGAAACCTAGATAGAACTAGATAACCCTTCCTACTTACCTTTGCTACTCTGATTCTTTCTAAACTTTCCTTAATATTTTCTCATCTATTGATGATTTACTCTGATTACTCTTACATTTTCACTTCTAAAGACAAAAGTGGATTTCACACTTTGAAATTCTATACCTAAAGTAACCCTTAGGAATAGGAGACCTAATCTTAGTAATAAAAACAAAACTATTTTTGTAGGTATCTATACGCTTGAATGTTTGTTCTTATGAACTTTGTTTGATTTGGTTCTTTGATTGAGTGTGATGAGTTGTGGAGTAATGTCCACAATTGCATCTGCATATACACATAGGCAACAACAACAACAACAACAACAACAACAACAACAATAATAATAATAATAATAATAATAATAATAATAATAATAATAATGTCTATATGGTAACTAGACAACTTAAATTATTCCCCCATTAAAACATACCTAACTTAATAAATCCATCTCATCTTGAAAGATTTTATTCTATCTTAGCCTAACCACTTTACTTATCTCATCCTAGAGTAACAACCATGATCTAGTCCAAATTAAGTAGATCCTATCTGGTCTAATCTAGTCATGCCAAATTAATCTAGATCTTATCCAATCTAATGTGAGTCACTTAACAAGTTAACACTAGTGAAATAAACTGGATCCTACTCCTATGGATCTTGTTCTCCCCTAATGCACTTAAACCTAAACTAGTGCCTTAGCCAACTCGACCATATACAAACACCCTAACCTACATATTTTCGAGAGGTTGCATAATTTATCCATCCTAAACCTAACATCAAACCGGATCTTGACCTACCTCATATAGTCTATCCTACCACAACTATCTTGACTATACGTCCCCAACCCAGATGGAGACACCAAGACCAAAGAAGGAAGACATCAAAGTCGTTAAGGAAGGATACGAGCCAAGCCAGATCTCAAATTTAGATCTCCAATTTAGTCTTCAGCACTAGCTCAAGGAGTCAAACAGATATTGAGAGGATTCAGAAACCACCACCTGGAATGGAAACTTCATTGGCTCTGACCTCTTATATTATACCAAACCTTCTCTACTTCTACCTAATAGCCAAACATAAAAGATGCCAATGCTTTGCTTACTACCTAATAATTATGTCGGGTACCATAATTAGGGGTACCCCCAACACTCCTAATCACGGCTGGTAAACATCCTCAGACCAACTGACGGGCGTGGTTCAAGTCAAGGCTTCGTCTACCCAAGGGACGCGACCTCGCCCGAGCCCAGCCTCGGGCTGGAGCAGTAGTCTCGGACGAGTTCACGCCTCGCCCGAGGGCCTCATCAGGCAGCGGGCACCCCCTCGGCTTTCCCGAAGCCCGGCTCGGGCAGGCTTCGTTGTGAAGCAACCTTGGCCAGGCCGCCTCACCAACCGACCACTTCGCAGGCGCATTCAATGCAGGGGTCGCCTGACGCCCTATCCTGACACACTTGCCTCAGTCGGCCAGGCCGAAGTGACCGCTGTCACTTTGCCCCTCTTTTTACTGTCCGATATGACAGGAAAACAGTGCCGCTCGCCCCGCTCCGACTGCCATGCCAACCACCTAGGTGAAGACTGACAATAAGTCACGATCAACCACCGAGTTCGGTCTCGGGCGCAACAGGAAGCTCTGCCTCGCCCGACCTCAGGCTCCGGCCTCAGGAGGAGGTCTCCGCCTCGCCCGACCTCAGGCTCTGGCCTCGGAAGGAAGTCTCCGCCTCGCCCGACCCCCGGACTCGCCCTCGACCTCGGTCTTGGGAGGAATCGCGTCCTCGCCCGACCCCGGCCTCGGCCTCAAGAGAAGTCTCCGCCTCGCCCGACCTTGGGCTCGGACCGACCGCGCCAACAGGGGATACATCATTACCCTATCCCTAGCCAGCTCAGGCTATAAGGGACAAGACCGGCGTCCCATCTGGCTTACCCCGGCGACGGGTAATGATGGTGCCCCGCGTGCAACCATGACGCCGGTGGCTCTCAGCCCCTTATGGCAGCAAGGAGACGTCAACAGGATCCTTGCCGCACTGCCAGCTGTGCTCCTACAGGGCTCAGGCGCTTCTCCGACGGCCACGCTATCACGTGTACAGGGCTCAAGCTCTCCCCCGACAGCCATGTTGGCATGTACACAGGGCTTAGGCATTTCTCTGCCGGACACGTTAGCGCATAGCTACACCCCCCCATTGTACGTCTGGACCCTCTCCTTGCGTCTATAAAAGGGAGGTCCAGGGCCATCATGGAGGGGGGTCCGCGTGGGGGAAGGAGCGAACGAACAGGCTCCCTCTCTCTTTCTCTCTCCCTCTCGCGACGTGCTTGTAACCCCTACTATGAGCGACACCCCTGGTGCAGGATAATACAAGGCTTGCCCCACCTCTTGTGTTCCATCCCGCGCCAACCCATCTGGGTAGGCGCACGCAGCGACAATTTCACTCGTCGGTCCAGGGACCCCCCGGGTCCGAAACGCCGATAGTTGGCGCGCTAGGTAGGGGCTTGCTGCGTGTTAACGAACGCCTTCCCATTGAGTTCCAGATGGGGAGTCTTCAGCAACCTCTTTAGCCCGGGACGGTGCTCCGCTTCGGGAGTCTCGAGTTCACGTCCCTCGACGGCAGCTACGACATGGTACTCCTCCCCTCGCGGCACGACGACAACGACGGTCTTCGAATCGCCCGGCGGCAGCGAGCTCAGCGACAGCATCTCCCCGCGGCAGAAGAGGAACACTCCGGTCGTCCCCGCCACCCTCCTCGCCTGAGGAGGCGGAGACGAGGCAACCATGCCCACGCAGGAGGCGGCACCTTGTCGGCTGTCGCACCAGAGAGAGTCGACGACGCCGGCACTCCCCCGGGGACATGTCGGGCATTGTCCTCGCACCTGAGACGACGGCGGGTGTCACTTCCCCGCAACGTGCAGCCCCAAGCGGACTGATGACGCCAGCACCCTTGCAAAGGATCTGCTGGGCGTTACCCTCATACCTGAGATGACGGTGTGCTCCGCCCCCGATGCGACCTCACCATCGTCCATCGACCAAGAGGTACCGTCCATTTTCCATCCCGTACCCTTTCGATTCAGCTACGATCCACCTAGCGACCCCGCTATGGTGAGCGCTTTCGTAAAGGCGTATCCAAACCTTCCGGGGTACCTTATGTGGTCGACCTGGGACCGACTGACAGCCATCTCAACCTTTGGACCGGCGGGTTCCGAGGAAGAGGACAGCCCCAACTCCGGTTGGGATTTCTCTGGCCTCGATGACCCCGGTGCCATGCGGGACTTCATGTCCGCATGTGACCACTGCCTCTCCGGTTGTTCTGACGATGGCCACGGCCTTGACAACGAGGGTTACGGCCCAAGTCACGAATGTTTCCACGTCGATCAGGGAGATCACAACAAAGGCAACCACCTCGGTATGCCGGAGGTTGACGATCCCCCTGGGCCCGCATCTTGCGTTGACATCCCGCGGGAGCTAGCTGTGGTCCCAGTCCTTGCGGGGGGTCGGGACACACAGCTCGAGCAAATGAGATGCAGGCTCGGGTCGACGGGGAAGCAGGCCGGCTTGTGCAGCTCCGACAAAACATCGAACAGGAGTGGGTAGGCCGGACACTCACCGGAGGAGCCTGTCATCAGGCCCGAGACATCCAGCGCCGCATCGTCGACAATGCCAGGACAGCGCTGCCCCTGGCCGTCAGCGGGTCCGGCCAGGACCTAGCTGCAGCGACGATGCTACTTCGAGCCATGCCAGAGCCATCCACCACCGAGGGATGACGTATCTATGGTGAACTCAAGGATCTCTTGGAAGGCGCCGCAGTTCGACGAGCCGAGAGCTCCGCCTCCCGGAGGCGAGCTGACCCCTCGGAGCATCGTGCGATGTCCTCCCAATGCATGTGGGAAGCCTCGGTCCATCCCAAGTGCACGCGGGACGAGGCGCCTGCCGCCCGGGATCGCCTTGGCAACGAGCACCACCATCTCGACCGTCGAGCCCACCTCGACGAGAAGGTGCGCCGAGGCTACCATCCCAGGAGTGGGGGACGCTGCGACAGCGAGGAGGATCGCAGCCCCTCGCCCGAACCACCCGGTCCACGAGTCTTCAGCCGGGCCATACGACGAGCGCCGTTCCCTGCCCGTTTTCGAGCCCCGACTATCATCACCAAGTACTCGGGAGAGACGAGGCCGGAGCTGTGGCTCGCGGACTACCGACTAGCATGCCAGTTGGGAGGGGCAGATGATGACAACCTCATCATCCATAATCTACCCCTTTTCCTCTCCGACGCCGCCCGAGCCTGGCTGGAGCATCTGCCTCCTGCGCAGATCTCCGACTGGGATGATCTGGTCAAGGCTTTCGCGGGAAACTTCCAAGGCACGTACGTGCACCCTGGGAACTCATGGGATCTCCGAAGCTGCCGCCAGCAGCTAGGGGAGTCCCTCCGGGAGTACATCCGGTGGTTTTCGAAGCAGCGCACCGAGCTACCCAACGTTACCGACTCGGATATCATCGGGGCTTTCCTTGCTGGCACCACTTGCCGAGACCTGGTGAGCAAACTGGGGCACAAGACTCCCACCAGTGCGAGCAAACTGATGGACGTCGCCACCAAGTTCGCCTCGGATCAAGAGGCGGTCGAGCCCATCTTTCGAAAGGACAAGCAGCCTCAGGGAGAGCCGAAGAAAGACGCCCCCGAGGCGTCCATCCAGTGGGGCACGAAGAAGAAGGCCAAGAACAAGTCGCAAGCAAAGCGCGACGCTGCTGACGCGAATCTCGTCGCTGCGGCCGAGCACAGGAACCCTCGGAAACCTCCTGGAGGGGCTGGCGCATTCGACAAGATGCTCAAAGAGTCGTGCCCCTATCACCAGGGTCCCGTCAAGCACACCCTCGAATATTGTGTCATGCTCCGGTGCTACTTCCATAAGACCGGGCCCCCGGCGGAAGATAGCAAGGGCCATGACAACAACAAGAAGGAGGGCGGCAAGGAAGAAGAGTTCCTAGAGGTCCACAACTGCTTCATGTTCTACGGCGGGCAGGCGGCAAATGCCTCGGCATGGCACCGCAAGCAGGAGCGCTGGGAGGTCTGCTTGGTGAAGGTGGCAGCGCCAGTCTACCTAGACTGGTCCAACAAGCCTATCACCTTCGACCGAGGCGACCACCCCGACTTCGTGCCAAGCCCAGGGAAGTACCCGCTCGTCGTCGATCCGATCATCGGCAATGTTAGGCTCTCTAAAGTCCTCATGGACGGAGGCAGCAGCCTTAACATCATCTACGTCGAGACCCTGGAACTCTTGGGGGTTGATAGGTCCGAGGTCTGGGCCGGTGTGGCACCCTTCCACGGGATCGCGCCCGGAAAGCGAATCCTGCCCCTCGGACGGATCGACTTACCCGTCTACTTCGGGACTTCCTCCAACTTCTGAAAGGAAACTCTCACCTTCGAGGTCGTCGGGTTCCGAGGAACCTATCATGCGGTGTTAGGAAGGCCATGCTACGCCAAGTTCATGGCTGTCCCCAACTACACCTACCTCAAGCTCAAGATGCCGGGCCCGAACGGGATCATCACCATCGGATCCACGTACCGCCACGCGTACGAATGTAACATGGAGTGCTGGAGTACGCTGAGGCCCTCGCCAAGTCCGAGGCCCTCATCGCCGACCTGGAACGCCTCTCCAAGGAGGCGCCCGACGCGAAGCGGCACGCCGGCAACTTCGAACCAGTTGAGGCGGTCAAGTCTGTCTCTCTCGACCCCAGCAACGACACCAGCAAGAAAGTCCGGATCGGCTCCGAGCTCGACCCCAAATAGGAAGCAGTGCTCGTCGACTTTCTTTGCGCAAACACCGAAGTCTTTGCGTGGAGTCCCTCAGACATGCCCGACATACCGAGGGATGTCGCCGAGCACTCACTGGACATCAGAGCTGGAGCCCGACCCGTGAAGCAAACCCTGCGCCGTTTTGACGAAGAAAAGCGCAGGGCCATAGGCGAGGAGGTCCACAAGCTACTCGCGGCAGGGTTCATCAAAGAGGTATTCCATCCTGAATGGTTAGCTAACCCTGTTCTTGTAAGGAAGAAGGATGGGAAATGGAGGATGTGTGTAGACTACACTGGTCTAAACAAAGCATGTCCGAAAGTTCCCTACCCTCTACCTCGCATCGATCAAATTGTGGACTCCACTGCTGGGTGCGAAACCCTGTCATTCCTCGATGCCTACTCAGGCTATCACCAAATCAAGATGAAAGAGTCCGACGAGCTCGTGACTTCTTTTATCACACCTTTTGGCATGTACTGTTACACTACAATGCCATTTGGTTTGAGGAATGCAGGCGCCACCTACCATAGGTGCATGAACCACGTGTTCGGAGAACACATCGGCAGAACGGTCGAGGCTTACGTCGATGACATCGTTGTCAAGACGAAGAAAGCCTCTGACCTCCTCTTTGTCCTTGAAACGACATTCAAGTGTCTGAGAGCGAAAGGCGTGAAACTCAATCCCGAGAAGTGAGTCTTCGGAGTCCCCCGAGGCATGCTCCTGGGATTCATCGTCTCTGAGCGGGGCATCAAGGCCAATCCAGAGAAAATCGTGGCCATCACCAACATGGGACCAATCAAAGATTTGAAAGGAGTACAGAGGGTCATGGGATGCCTTGCGGCTCTGAGCCGTTTCATCTCACGCCTTGGCAGGAAAGGCTTGCCTCTGTACCGCCTCTTAAGGAAGGCTGAGCGCTTCACTTGGACCCCCGAGGGCGAGGAAGCCCTCGGAAACCTTAAGGCGCTCCTTACAAATGCACCCATCCTGGTGCCCCCCGCTGCAGGAGAAGCCCTCTTGATCTACGTAGCCGCAACCACTCAGGTGGTCAGCGCCGCGATCATAGTCGAGAGACGAGAAGAAGGGCATGCACTGCTCATCCAGAGGTCAGTCTACTTCATCAGCGAAGTGCTTTCTGAGACCAAGATTCGCTACCCATAGATCCAGAAGCTGCTGTACGCGGTGATTCTGACACGGCGAAAGTTGCAACACTCCTTCGAGTCTCATCCGGTGACTGTGGTGTCATCCTTCCCCCTGGGGGAGATCATCCAGTGCTGTGAGGCCTCGGGTAGGATAGCAAAGTGGGTGGTGGAGCTCATGGGCGAAACGCTATCATTCGCCCCTCGGAAGGCCATAAAATCCTAGGTCCTGGCAGGCTTCCTGGCTGAGTGGACTGACACCCAGTTACCAACAACTCCAATCCAACCCGAGTTTTGGACCATGTACTTCGATGGGTCACTCATGAAAACAGGAGCAGGCGCTGGCTTGCTCTTCGTTTCACCCCTCGGAAAGCATCTTCGCTACGTCATACGCCTCCATTTTCCGGCATCAAACAACGTGGTCGAGTATGAGGCTCTGGTTAACGGGCTGCGCATCACCGTCGAGCTAGGGGTCCAGCGCCTTGACGCTCGTGGCGACTCGCAGCTTGTCATTGACCAAGTCATGAAGAACTCCCACTGCCATGACCGGAGAATGGAGGCCTACTGCGACGAAGTTCGGCGCCTGGAAGACAAGTTCCACGGGCTGGAGCTCAACCACATCGCCCAACGGTACAACGAGACTGCGGATGAGCTGGCAAAGATAGCCTCGGGGCGGACGACGGTTCCCCCGGACATCTTCTCCAGAGACCTGCAACAACCATCCGTCAGGATCGACGACACGCCCGAGCCCGAGGAAGCCTCGGCCTAGCCTGAGGTACCCTCAGCCATCGAGGAGGAGGCCTTGCCTATCGAGGGGGAACAGAATGGGGTCACACCAGATCCGAACTGGCAGACCCCGTACCTAGAATATCTCCTCTGAGGAGAGCTTCCCCTCGACAAGGCCAAAGCTCGGTGACTGGCTCGGTGCGCCAAGTCATTCGTCTTGCTGGGTGATGAAAAGGAGCTCTATCATTGCAGCCCCTCGGGCATCCTCCAACGATGCATATCCATCGCCCAAGGACAAGAGCTGTTGCAAGAAATACACTCGGGGGCTTGCGGCCACCATGCAGCACCTCGAGCCCTCGTGGGGAATGCCTTCCGACAAGGTTTCTACTGGACAACCACAGTGGCCGACGCCACTAGGATTGTACGCTCCTGCCAGGGGTGTCAATTCTACGCAAAGCAGACACGCCTGCCCGCTCAGGCCCTGCAGACGATACCCATCACCTGGTCGTTTGCCATGTGGGGTCTAGACCTTGTCGGTCCCTTGCAGAAGGCACCCGGGGGCTTCTCGCACCTGCTGGTAGCCATCGACAAATTCTCCAGGTGGATCGAGGTCCGACCCTTAACCAGCATCGGGTTCGAGCAGGCGGTGGCGTTCTTCACCAACATCATCCATCGACTCAGGGTCCCAAACTCCATCATCACCGACAATGGCACGCAGTTCACTGGAAAAAAGTTCCTGGACTTCTGCGATGACCACCACATCCGTGTGGACTGGGCTTCCGTAGCTCACCCCATGACGAATGGGCAGGTGGAGCGTGCCAACGGTATGATTTTGCAGGGACTCAAACCGAGGATCTACAACGACCTCAACAAGTTCGGCAAGCGGTGGATGAAAGAGCTACCCTCGGTTGTCTGGAGTCTGAGGACGACGCCGAGCCGAGCCACGGGTTTCTCGCCGTTTTTTCTAGTCTATTTGGCCGAGGCCGTCCTCCCCACGGACTTAGAATACGGCTCCCCGAGGACCAGGGCGTACGACAACCAAAGCAACTAGACCAGCCGAGAGGACTCGCTGGACCAGCTCGAAGAGGCTCGGGACGTTGCCTTACTACATTCGGCACGGTACCAGCAGTCTCTGCGACGCTACCACGCCCAAAGCGTTCGGCCCCGAGGCTTCCAAGTGGGAGACTTGGTGCTTCGTCTGTGATGGGATGCCCGAGGGTGCCACAAGCTCACTCCTCCCTAGGAAGGGCCCTTCATCATCGCTAAGATTTTGAAGCCCGGAACAAACAAGCTGGCCAACGACCAAGGCGAGGTCTACAGCAACACTTGGAACATCCAACAGCTACATTGCTTCTACCCTTAAGATGTTTTAAGTCGTTCATGTACCTCATTTTCTTTACATACATAAAGTCTAACTGTCAAGGAAGGGTCGGCCTTGCCTCAGCAAAGCCCGACCCTCCCTCGGGGGCTAGAAGGGGGGAACCCCCTCTGTGTCAAAATTTTCCTCGGAAAATTTTTTTCTACCAAAACGACCTTTGTGCTTTCAACTTCCGTATCGATAGCAGGATCCTGAGAACGACGAGAGTACACGTAAGCGGCAAGGCCGACCGAGCCGAGGAACTCCTACGCCTCCGGGATACGGATACCTCACTCATCACCTTCCGCGAGAAGTAACTCACGCTCGGATAAGCGATCCTGCTACTGAACAAGTCCAAACACTCGGGTAGAAAACGACTTTCGTGCCTTCTCGACTGTATCAATAAAGGAATCCAACGACCAAATGAGAGTGCACGTAAGCGGCAAGGCCGACCGAGTCGAGGAACTCCTACGCCTCCGGGATACGGATACCTCACTCATCACCTTCCGCGAAAAGTAACTCTTGCTTGGATAAACGATTCTGCTATTGACAGACAAGTCGTGATGCTCGAAATGAGAGGAAAGAAAACGCAGCTTTTTAACACGACGATAAAGTGTTTAGGCCTCGGCGGCCGCGAAAAACATGTGCATGCTACAGACAAACTGTTCCTGCAGGTTCAGGCATCAGCGGGGGGAGCAGCAGCACCCTCGGCGTTGTTTCCACCCTCGGCGGAACCTGGCCCGGCCTCGGACGGCGACCCGGGCGAAAGGACCTCCACCCAAGGGAGGACGCCAGCACCGCGCCAGCGGATGTCTTGGCCAAGCTCCAGCCGCTGTTGCCACATCTTCCTCGGCCTGGGAAGCCGCCAGCTCCTGGGCCAATGAAGTCTCTTTTCGAGCCGACTCCGCCTCTGTCCGCGCTAACACCGCTGCCTCTGGCTCCGGCTCATCACAGAGCAGCCGAGGGTTCTAAAAACTGGGCAAGAGAGGCCAAGAGCGGCAAGGCCGACCGAGCCGAGGGACTCCTATGCCTCCGGGATACGGATACCTCACTCGTCACCTTCCGCAAAGGCAACTCACGCTCGGTTAAGTGGTTTGGCTAGCCAATAGGCAAGTCCCAGTGCTCGAAATGAGGAAGAAGCACAGCTCCATACTCGAATACCCAAATGTTCAGGCCTCAACAGCCACAAAGAACAAACACATATACTTGGGGTGGCTATGCTACACAGAATTAGACGTTGGCAGAACCCTCGGCTGTTCTCCTGACCTACGACAAATGTCTAAGTCCTTGAAGCGATTACATTTTGCTCCGGCAAAAACCCAGTATATCCCCTTACAAACGGGACTCCGATTCGACTCCCGCGGGTATGAACAACCTCCACACCAGAGGGCCCGCGGGATAACAAACTCCAGGTGGCTCGCCGACGACCACTACACCAGCAGCGACAACGACCCCCGCTTCAGGCGGCTAAACAGCAGCAACGATGACCTCAGAGCAGACGCTGTTGTGACGAGGCCCTCGCCCACATCTCCATTCGAGGGGCGAGGACAGGCCATCAAATCCAAAGAGCCGGGGGTCCGGCCGCAGATGGCACTGACGATCTCGTCGGCGGAGAAACCTTCTTTGGCTGCCACCATCTCAGCACCGACAACAGCGGCGCACCAGCGCCACGCCGACGAATGGCGGACACCCCAACCTGCACCGGCAGATCCCCACTCAAGTCTTCGCGGACGGGCAGGCCCTGACCTCCACGCGGAGGCGTTGTGCCGGAGTGAGGACAAGACAATCCAAGAACATGAACGCCGCCCATGCGGCGTACGGCGTCTTGGACGATCCCCCGGTGCGCACGGCGCAACAGTGGCCCACGCGACGGACGGACGGCCACGCCCGGATCAAGCGGCAGGAGGCAGCGTCGGAGGCCGCGACAGAGCCAGCTGAGCCAGCGAGCCAGGCACGCTGGAGATGACGACGCTTGCAGCCGACCAGTCCCACGTTGTCGAGGTCCGCCCTCTCCGCAACGGCGGTGACAGCAGCCACCGGCATACGGCACGACAGTTGCCCGGGTGGAGGACGGACGGCTACACCCTGGCCGGGCAGCAGCGGCTTGCCTTCCCCCGCATGGCTGGAGGACGTCACCTCCGCAGGGCTGGAGGATGCCCTTCTCCCCCAAATGTTGGAGGAAGAAGCGGGTCGTCGGCCCACATGGGAGGCGAAACTCGGCTCGGCTCGCCCTCCGCCTCAGCCCGGACGACGAAAATCCTTGAAGCCGAGCAGTGGCTGAAGAACGCCAATCTCCACGAGGCCGCGCTCCTCCAACGACAGCAAGAGCAAGTTGATGCCAGTACGCCCCATCCGGGGGCTCGAAAGGTGGAAGGGCGCAAGGCATGAGGGGAGAACGAAGGCATGGCCACTGCCTGGGGGATCGATCCCCTTTTATAGGCAGACCTTCTCACTTGCACCCCTTGGCGTCACAGGCAAAGTCTCCACTGACATACTCCAGGGTTCTCCCCCTACGACACGGGGGCTGGGTCCTACACGTCATATGAGCTGATCCGAAGCGCGAAGAAGGCGAACCGCCGCACGCGAGGCATGTAACCGTCCCGCGGTTACAAGCGCTCTCCCATTTTCACAGAAGCCAGCGGACCGAAGGGTGAACCGCCACGCCGGGAGCATGCAACCGCGCCATGGTTATGCACCCTTTCGGCTTCATCACTTCCGGTGGACCAGCACGAAGGCCCGGTCCCACCTACCATGCAACCGGCGCGACGACCACTACGCGCGAGGAAATTGCACCGCCACCTGCGCCAATGCCACGTCTCCTCGACTGTGGAACCAGTACCACGACTCGAGGCGGCCCCGCGCATGACCCAACAGTGCCAATTAAAGGCGACGGCCACGGGTCAGTCAGTCGCGGGGATAGGCACGACGGTTGGCATGGCCAAAAGTAGGCCGGCAGTAATTGCAGCGGCAGACGAGCAGAAGCAGCGGTCAAATCGCCTGCAGGCTCGTGTCCCCTCCTGAAGCGACGGGAGAGCCCTCTCCCACGGCGTGAAGACGACGCACCCGTGTCCCGTTCCTCGAACGGCTCGCACGCGCAGCGGGCGCCACACGAATCGCCCGTCCCGTCGCATTAACTCCCCGGCAGAGCAAGCGACACCTCTAGCAGGCGAGGCGGGCGTCGTTTCACCTCCGCCATGACGACCGCGTCAAAAAAGGTGCGCCACCTTATTTAAATTCATATCCTTCCCCTCCTCCTCCTCTCTCTCTTGCTACAGGGACCGGGAAAGGGGATGTTGTGGAAAGGATCCTTCTCGGCGAAGGAAGCGGGCCCCGAGCCCTCCTACTGATCAGGGGTTTGAAGACTGGCCCCTCGGAAGGGTTTCGACAGTCGCCCCAGAGCACTCGGGCTGCATGCCCATTACTGATTAGGGGTTCGAAGGCTGGCCCCTCGGAAGGGTTTCGATAGTCGCCCCAGAGCACTCGGGCTCCGCGCCCACTACTGATCAGGGGTTCGTAGGCTAGCCCCTCGGAAGGGTTCGACAGCCGCCCCAGAGCACGCAGAGTGAGGGATGACTCTAGGTACGTTCGATACATGGCCGAGGCTTGGGCTACACTCCCGAGGTACCCTAGGACATTTCCGAGACCGGCGGGAACGATTTGTAACGGAATCCCACCGGAGGGAGACATCGAGCCCTTGGACCCTATCGAAGGGGTCCGGGTCCGGCGAATCACCCGCAGGTACTTTTGGAGCGCGCCTCTGGGCTACCAGCCGACCCCTAACGAACGGGGCACGAGCGTCCACTCGGATCACCCGTTAGCAGCTCACTGGAAACACCATGTTCGGCGCCCTCCGAGGGCAACATGGCGCTTTCCCCCCTCCTCCTTGCGGAAAGGCGACGCAGGGGCGTATGATAAAAGTTGGGAAAGTCCTTGATCGTCCTCTCGCTCCGTGCAAAGGCTCGGGGGCTGCTCTCGCACCCGGCTACGGCCAAACTGTTGACAGCGTCAACAAACTAGCTTGATAACTCAGAACCTGACCATGCACCCGGGCTACGGCCAGGCCGCATGAGGGAACGATCAGACCGGCCGAGGGACCACGAAAAGCATTAAGACCTCAGAGAAGTCAAACCACTCCTCCGAGGCCTCGGGGGCTACACCCGGCGGGTGCGCTCGCGCGCACCCACCAGAACAAAGCAAAACCGAGAAAGGCCGGTCCCCACACTGAAAATGCGGCAAAAGCCTCCAAGCGAGTACCGACACTCCCTTCGAGGCTCGGGGGCTACTGTCGGGTACCATAATTAGGGGTACCCCCAACACTCCTAATCACGGTTAGTAAACACCCTCAGACCAACTGACGGGCGCGGTTCAAGTCAAGGCTTCGTCTACCCAAGGGACGCGACCTCGCCCGAGCCCAGCCTCGGGCTGGAGCAGTAGTCCCAGACGAGTTCACGCCTCGCCCGAGGGACTCATCAGGCAGCGGGCACCCCCTCGGCTTAACCGAAGCCCGGCTCAGGCAGGCTTCGTTGTGAAGCAACCTTGGCCAGGCTGCCTCACCAACCGACCGCTTCGCAGGCGCATTCAATGCAGGGGTCGCCTGACGCCGTATCCTGACACACGCGCCTCAGTCGGCCAGGCCGAAGTGACTGCAGTCACTTCGCCCCTCTTTTTTACTGTCCGATATGACGGGAAAACAGCGCCGCTCGCCCTGCTCCAACTGTCGTGCCAACCACCCAGGCAAAGACTGACAACAAGTCATGATCAACCACCGAGTTTGGTCTCGGGCGCAATAGGAAGCTCCGCCTTGCCCGACCTTAGGCTCCAGCCTCGAGAGGAGGTCTCTGCCTCGCCCGACCTCAGGCTCCGGCCTCGGAAGGAAGTCTCCGCCTCGCCCAACCCCCAGACTCGGCCTCGACCTCGGTCTCGGGAGGAATCGCGTCCTCGCCCGACCCCGGCCCCGGCCTCAAGAGAAGTCTCCGCCTCGCCCGACCTTGGGCTTGGACCGATCGCGCCAACAGGGGATACATCATTACCCTATCCCTAGCCAGCTCAGGATATAAGGAACAAGACCGGCATCCCATCTGGCTTACCCCGACGACGGGTAATGATGGTGCCCCGCGTGCAACCATGACGCCGGTGGCTCTCAGCCCCTTACGGCAGCAAGGAGATGTCAGCAGGATCATTGCCGCACTGCCAGCTATGCTCCTACAGGGCTCAGGCGCTTCTCCGACGGTCACGCTATCACGTGTACAGGGCTCAAGCTCTCCCCCGACAGCCACGTTGGCATGTACACAGGGCTTAGGCATTTCTCTGCCAGACACGTTAGCGCATAGCTACACCCCCCATTGTACGTCTGGACTCTCTCCTTGCGTCTATAAAAGGGAGGTCCAGGGCCATCCTGGAGGGGGGTCCGCGCGGGGGAAGGAGCGAACAAACAGGCTCCCTCTCTCTTTCTCTCTCCCTCTCACGACGTGCTTGTAACCCCTACTACGAGCGACACCCCTGGTGCAGGATAATACAAGGCTTGCCCCACCTCTTGTGTTCCATCCCACGCCAACCCATCTGTGCAGAGGCACGTAGCGACAATTTCACTCGTCGGTCCAGGGACCCCCCCGGGTCCGAAATGTCGACAAATTAGTATATACTAAAACAAAAAAAATTGATATTGAACCCTAAAACTGCATAATGTATCCTTCCCTTTTCCTAGTAATCTCGAGGACGAGTTTCTTTTTAAGGGGTAGGATTTGTAAACCCTAGAATCTAGCCTCTAAGACTTTAGACTCTAGTCATGTGAGAAGTAATAAAGGAGCCATTTTGTTTATATGACTTATTAATGAGACATGTTTCTTTTAAATAAATACCTAAAAATTATGCATCATGCTGGAATTTCTTTATTTGTGCATCAAACTCAAACTTATAATTAAAACAAATCTAGCTTCGAATTCAAATATGAGCTCTGAAATTATGGGAGCAAAAGAGTTAAAAGAATGGAATAATAATAATAATAATAATAATAATAATAATAATAATAATAATAATAATAATAATAATAATAATAATAATAATATGGCAAACAGTGGGAGCATTATTCATATTAGAATTATGTTTGGAAATTTAGAGTTCAAAACAGGGATTTGAATTTAGTTTGAATATTTGAAATTGGAAATAGAAAAGAAAAGATGGGAAAATAAAAAAATGGAAAAGAATAAAACTCGAGATGGGTTGGATCCTCCTCTTCTAGCCTAGTCTCGTGCATCTGCCGGTCCAACTACTTACCTTTGCTCAGCCCATGTGACTTGCACGCGCCTACCACTGGCGGGTGGGCCCCGCTATTCAGCCTCACTCTCGCCCGCACTTACATTTGCCGCTGACTTGTGGGGTCATCCCGTTAGTGCCATCTCTATCCTCTCTAAGAAACCTCCACGCCGTGCGCCACCGTTGAGGACGCGGATATCGCCGAGAAACTCGGCTTCCCTCCACGCGGACATCACACCCTCTATGGACTATAAGAACCAAGCTTCTAAGCCCCTTCTCATCCATCTCTCTCTCTCTCATCGGGTTCTAGAGCCGTCGGGAGCCAGGGGAGCAGGGAGACCCCAATCCACCGCCAGGGCTAAACTCACACACACACACCGTCGCGTGGATCGGGCCTTGGCAACGGAGTGTTCGCTGGTGATCGAGGATGGTGCATGGTGGAGGATTCACGCGCGTGATGGCTCGGCGTGGGCACAATTTCTCGCCGGACTTAGAGAAGGCCGCAAAGCTGCACTACACCATAGGCGGGGTCCTCACGTCGCGATTAGCCGGTAGGATGCACTCCACTGAGTTTGCCTTCTCCTCAACTTCATGTAGCATCTTTTTGTTTGCAGCTTTGATCGGGGAATCATGGAGTGGGGTGATCCGGTGATGGCGCCGCCGCATAAACGGTGAGTATGCCGCCGGCCTGGGCTTGGGGGAGGAAGACGGGGCGTGGGGCATCAATCGTGTCATCTGCGGCCTATATTAGATGAGGAATACCGTTTTGGCCTAATACAGCGTGTGCCGTCCAATTCAAATCGGGCAGGCGAGAGTTGATTTTTGAGTATTTAAATCCGGAGCGTCGAATTAGGATCAAACGGGTATCATTGCATTCTAGTTCACTCGAAGTGATGTGTAATCCTAGCGCTTGATTTTGGATCGGGCGGTCCAAATCTCGCCATACCCCTTCCGCTGACCCGGTTTTGCAAAAGAACCCGCGAAGAAAAGATGAACCAACCCGCCATCCGTAGCGGTTAGGAAGTAATTGCATCAGAGTCCTTATATTTATGAATAGAACCCTAAGCTTTATAGAATTAATGCACGCAATCCAGAGAAGGAATAAATTAAGTAAATCAATATAGAAAATGGTTTTAGATATGAAAACAATTCTAGAAATTTGTTTAATTCATAAGTAATTCATTATAACTCCTTTTCGATCCATTCCAGTTGCATTAATTTCATATTAATATTGTTTATCATCTAGTAACCTTGTATCACTATGAAACCTATGGTTAAAATCTTATACCTCATTTGTTTTATAGCTAACACGTAATCCTTCAGAAAATCATAACTTGTTAACCGTAACTCCGAATTTAGTGGTTCTCGAACCTGTGATCTTGTAGCAGCGCGTAGAATATTCTTACGCTGTTTGAAACTAGCAAGATTTTGAATACTTGTGTATGTGCAGCTCCCACTAGATGTGTGCATATGTTTCAAAACTTAATATTGACTTGATATGTCAATTTTGCAACACATTTGGAGAGAGTGAATAGCCAACACATTTCACAACCATTCGAGGGGTGCAACAAACATAGTGTCAGAAAGGAGATCATGATGCATATGACAAACTTACTCAATCTCATCATGGCATATCACATATCATAGGAGAAACATGATGAACATAGCTCTTAGCATAGAGGATCATAAAAAGTTCTTAACTAGCTATTACAATAATGATCATCATTAAAATGTTCATGGCCCTGGGCCATCATCACCTAGCCATCATCACATACATCACACAGTCAAACATCTCACAGGTATTATAGACCAAATAGTTCATTACATAAAAGATAGTTCAGCCCCTAGGGCTACCCACCAAACAACAAACTTCTCCCCCCTTTTTGGTAGGGAGCACCAAAAAAGGAGAAGGGATGACCACATATTACCATGGTGGAGAGGGATCAAAGAAGCGAGCAGCCAGATTTACAGCAAAGTTTTCCTCCCTAGGGTTAGCAGGAGGAGGAGTGTTACCAAATGGATCCTGTGGAGGAGGATAAGAAGAAGAGGGCCTGGATCACCTTGGTAAGGAGAAGGGGCAAACTGATCCACATCATCAGCAATAAAATCTTCCTCAACTTCATCATCATCAGCAGACATAAATGGGACACCATAGGCCTGTTGGTGCCATTCATTTATATCAGGAGATGGTACATGAAGGGGGAACATCAGGGGAGCGAGGAGCAAATGGGTGACCCAAAGAGACTGACTGGCAGTGCAGATTGTCATCAGTCTCCTGTTGGTGCCTAGCCAGCTCATGCACGTCAACAGAGATGTCCCGGCACATGGAGAAAAAAGCTGCAATCCCATGAGCCAGCCGAGGTCCCAGACCGCGACCACGACCTTGGCCACCATGGTCCATAGGACGTGGAGTGGGAGCACCTCGAGAGGAGGAAGGATGGGTGGGACCAGCAGAAGTCTGCTCACGAGAACCAGCAGGAGCCTTTTTCATTCTGCCTACGGAATTATTTGGATCTATCTAGAAAGGAGTGTAAGGAACATGCCTAGTTCCCTTCTCATATCTGATTTGAGTAACAACTTCAATCATTTTCATAATGAAAGGAGCATGAAGGCAACCTTTAAGAGGAGAGCATGAGGCATGGATGATCTCCTGCCAGATCATATCGAAGACATTCAGTTTGACACTGCTATCTGGTTTCATGAAAGAAAGAACTTTACTTTCACCCAAAATGTTCATCTGATTTCCACCTTTTGGGATAAGAGTCATCCTGAAAAGAGCATTGAGATATCTATAATATTTGTGCATATTTGTAGATTTCCAATACTCATCATGCTCAAAAATATGAAGATCCTTTGCTTCATCTCTGGTAGGAAGGCGATAATCATGAATCTTTATCATGTCCCCAGCACTGTCATTGTCAGAGAATCCCAAGATGTGGGCAAACCTCCTATAGCTGACTTTGTACCAACTCCCTTCAAGAAAGCAATTCATGTAGGGAAAGTTGTAGGGACTTTCTTCATCAACACTTTTTATCCAGAGAGTGGAGTAAAACTATGCAATGATCTCATCATTCCAATCAAAAGTGAAAGTCATGATGTCTTTCATATTCTTATTCTCACAAGCCCTCAAGGCCAAGGACATTTCCCTATCACCAATGTTTTCACAACCACTCTAGTTTATATGATGCTGATGCAAGATGGGTTGATTTTTCTTGGGAAGAATAACAGTGTTGTAGAAATCCACATGCAGCAGAATCCAGAAGCGATTACCTTTGATGCGAATGTCTTGCCTACGAAGAGCTGGATTTTGGAAGCGCATGTCATGAAGAAGTGTTGAGCCTCCACTGGCACTAAAATCAGTGATCTCCTCATTCGCAAATCTTCTGGCTTGGGCCTTATGCAGAACCAGACCCCTGACAATGGGAGCGTCTGGGGAGGAAGATCAGTAACATCATATTTACCACCTTCATCATCGCTTGAAGGTTCCCAGGCCTATGGATTTGTAGTAGGGTGAGAGCGACTAGAAGGAGTTCGAGCCGTACGCCGCGACCACTCTAAGACCTAGAGGCCTCAGCTCCCATCACAACAATTCCAGAGCCTCTTCCTCGCTTGGACCTGGACCTAGAGGGTACCTCCTCATGAATCCCTGGGGAGTCTTCATCAGAGTCAGATTCAATGACTAAAGGATTTCGGCGACGAACCATCCTTGAGTCCAAACGAGAGACACAAGGTGTGAGAAGTAACAATTTTCAAGGAATTAAAGAACATATGTGAAGAGAACCAAGAGTGATTTTGAGCATGTATTTCAACCATTCATGTGAACAGTTCAACTATCACGAGCAATACACATCGATTCATCTTCACAAAAATGTCCATGATAAAAAGAATCATTTGAGGATTGATTCAAACATCCAACCCTTACTACTCCTCGAAGGGAATCACAAGAAATACACTAAGTACATAGGTCGAGTCACAAGAATGAAGAACAATAGAGTTACCTCGATCTAGAGATTCTTCTAGTTAAATCCCAAAAAATGGGGGAAAGTGTGGAGGAGATCAAGGGGAGCAATCCCACAAATTTTCTCCCAAAAATTTTGGCAAGACTTGAGAGTATTTTGAGTCGGTTTGAGTGGAGAGTGAGAGAAACCAAGAGAGAAGAAGAGGGGGCGCTCGGTTGAGAGAAAAACTAAGTGAGAAAAGAAGAGTGGAGAAGAGGAGAAAAAAGGAGCCTGCCGACTGACCACTCTGCCAGACACCGATTCAGCCGGTCCAAATATCGGCTCAGCCGGTTTTGCTGTAGCAGCGTATAGAAAAGCCTACAAAAAAGCTACAGACTATCTGCAGAAAACCTGCTACATAGACTGACACAACAGAGTAATCAGTTGACAGAGGCAGAAAAGCGGCTGAGCCGGTTTTGGGGTCAGCTGAGCCGATTTTCACTAGAGAGAAACCGGTTGAGTAACGAGCTGACCGGTTTACTTGACCAGGTTTCAGCAAAAACCTATTTGGCCTAAGTTCACAAGCAAGATTTATATTTTAACCATTTTAAACATTTTAAACAAGAAAACAAGATTTTAAATGTAAAGAACAAGGTTTTAGGCCAACAGTTTAGCATCACAAGCATGCATGCACAACACTAAATATTTTTGTGCTATTTTTCAAGACACGTTTCGAGAATCCAAGATATTTAGCTCACTCCTAAGAAAACAAAACCTAGTCTCATAAAGAGGTTTAGTGAAGATATCAGCTAGTTGATTTTCAGTGCTCACATGGAATAATTCGATATCTCCTTTTGGCTTCGTGGTCTCTCAAAAAATGATGTCTAATATCAATATGTTTAGTTCTAGAGTGTTGCATTGGATTATTTGCAAGTTTAATGGCACTCTCATTGTCACACAGCAGCGGAATTTTGTTAAACTCACAACCAAAGTCTCTTAGAGTTTGCTTCATCCATAGCAACTGAGCACAACATGCACCAACTGCTATATACTCAGCTTCCGCAGTTGAAAGTGCAACACAATTTTGTTTCTTGGAACTCCAAGACACTAAGGACCGCCCAAGAAATTAGCAAGTCCCTATAGTGCTTTTTCGATCTACTTTGTAACCGACATAATCCGAGTCAGAATAGCCAAGTAAATCAAAAGAGGAGCCTTTAGGATAACAAAGTCCTAGGTTTTTGGTGTGAACTAAGTATCTTAAGATTCTCTTAACAGCTACAAAATGGCATGCTTTTGGATTAGCTTGAAAATGAGCACACATGCACACACTTAACATAATATCGGGCCTAGATGCACACAAATAGAGTAATGAACCTATCATGGATCTATAGAGCTTTTGATCTACATGTTTACCTTCTTCATTGAGGTTGAGATGCCCATTTGATGCCATTGGGGTCTTGATGGGCTTTGTCTTTTCCATACCAAACTTCTTTAACATACCTTGACTATATTTAGTTTGGCATTGAAAAGTTCCTTCCCTTAGCTGCTTCACTTGAAATCCCCAAAAGAACTTGAGCTCACCCATCATAGACATCTCGAACCTATTTGAAATCACTCTACTAAATTCCTCACAAAATTTCTCATTAGTACTACCAAATATAATGTCATTGACATTATATTTGGCACACAAATAATTCATTATCGACTTTGTGAGTAAATAAAGTAGAGTCAGCTTTTCTTATCTCAAATCCATTTTTAAGTAAGAAATCTTTAAGACATTCATACCAAGCTCTAGGGGCTTGTTTAAGCCCATAGAACGCTTTGTGGAGGAACACATGATTTGGCTTCTTTGGATCTTCAAAGCCCGACGGTTGCTCCACATAGACCAACTCTTGTAGTGGTCCATTTAGAAATGCACTCTTGACGTCCATTTGATAAAGCTTGAAATGATGGTTAGTAGCATATGCAATTAGTATCCTTATTGACTCTAACCTTGCTACTAGCGCATACGTTTCCCCAAAGTCGAGTCCCTCCACTTGAGT